>OX463241.1:4515000-6915000 GCA_949820135.1 Sylvilagus floridanus
CATTGTGAACTTGCTTCAGTAAAAAGATCACATGACAGACCATGATCTCATCAATAGAAACTTGGACACACTAAGTCATTAAAAAAAAAAAAAAAAAAACTCAAAACCCAGTTGCCCAGACCAGCAGGTCCCACCTTGAGGGTCTTGTAGGCACTGCTCATGGTGGTGACGCGGTGGTTGGCGTGGCTGCCACCCAACTTGCAGAGGTGGCACACGGGCCGCCGGCACAGTTCACAGTACATGTTGATTCTCTCCGTTTCATGCTCCGGGCACATCAAAATCTGCCGGATGAAGAACGACAGTGTGATCCGGGTGCCAGGTAACCCGATACAGTCTGCCGAGAAAGATGCTTGCTACATCTCCTGAAATTCCGCTAAATCAGAATGAGCTGTTCAGTCAGTCTGAGAGCCCTACTGGCTATAAACGCGCAGATGCTGTCTCTTCTCATCTGGTGATAAGAAAGTCAAAGTCTCATTGCTATTAGACGCGAGTGGAACGCCCAATTAAGCCAGAGAGGCCATCTGAGCGCAGTGACGTGGCACATCTTACCGCTCACGGTCAATACTTCTATGAGGTATCCTAACCTAGGAGAACCTGTGACCTCACCACACTTAGTTAGAAGGAAACCAGGAAATCCTTCAACCAATTGCCTGAGATGATTCTTACTTATCCACAGCACACTTTCAGCTAACTTAACAACATCAGGAAAACCGTTTCCCAGCCAATTCTTCTGGGCAGATATGGACTTTAGCACAACAGCACACGGAAGGTGGTGACCCTATCCATTCCAGAGGACGTCCGGGATGACCCAACCTTTGCCTGGTGCTCAGTCGTTGCTAGGGACACGCATTCAGCTGCTGCGTCCCCCTGGACGGGGACGGATCGAGCCACAGTCTTGCCTCTAAGCTGCTGGGACGCTGAGCCCTGCCCTAAGTGCCTCCCACCGCCCCTGGAGCTGTCCCGTCCTCTCACGCCCGCAGGCTGGCGCTCACCTTGGGTCTGAAGTTCGTGGTGGGGCCCACGTACTCATGCTGAGCCTTCACGGTGCCCCAGGGGTGGTAGATCTTGAAGCACTCGTTGCAGTAGCTGGCACTGCAGTCCATGCAGCTCTTGGTGGACTCCTGTGGGGGAGGCTTGCAGAGGTCACACATGATGGCCGTGGCCGCCCGCGCCGCCTGCCGGTATCTCTCGACGATGGTTTCCAATGTGAAATTGCGAAACAGACCGCTGATCCCTCGTTCTCCAAGATCCACATCGTGTTCACAGCCAGGACAAGGAAAAGAAGTCGTCCTAGGGGTCAAGGAGTTGCGCTTCCAGCCTGTGTAATCAGTAAGCCCTCGTTTAATCACGGAAGCAGGAAAGCAGCCGGCGTGCGGGGCGTGAAGAGGGAGGGCAGCATCGACAAACACACCCCACGGTGGCTCCAGGACCACCGCGCGCCTTCAGGAAAGGCTTTTAAATGATGGCTGCCTCTTAGGAACACGAAAGACAAGCCCAAGCTGCTACGTGGTCACCCACTCCGAGAGAAACGGCAGACCCCGTATGGAAGCCGCACTGATCACAGACAGAGACGTAACCAATACTACACGGGGCCGGGATCTTTCCAAACTGCACAGGGAACGCGTGCAGTCACACAGCACCGGCCCAGGCCATGCCAACGAGCAGGGCCTCAGCTGATGGAGAGGAGCCGAGCTGGCACACGGAACAGCAGGCAACTGCACCGGGGCCCACGGGCAGCCTCCAGGCAAGGCCAGGAGGGAGCTGAAACTGTGTTCCAAATTCTCTGGCATAAATACGGGCACATTTTCTGGTTAAAAATCAGACTGACACAGGAGCACGTGACTGCAGGGTTTTTAAGAACCACAAGGTTCCCCGGTGTAGTATTGTTTTATCTGGAAACACAGGAAAAGGAGGATCATTCGGGAACCGAGTGCCATCTACAGAAGAGTGAAAAATGCATTCCTAGACCTAGAATTTAGTAACGTGAAAAAGGACCAACCATTGAGTATCTTCTTATAACCTGAAACAAAGAACCATCAATATTACTGAATTCAGCAGGAGAAAGGTTACGTAAACCGTATTACGAGTAATTTTACACTAACGTACTACACCCAGTGACCTTAAGCAGCCTGTTTTTATTCAGTCCCAACACCAGGATCTCAACTCCAAGAAACCAAGGTGAAAGAGGCCTGCCTCACTGGCCCTGGGGAAGCCAGGGCGCCCACTAACAGTGGAGCAGGCACACAACACTTCCTCCCGTCATCCTTAACTCCGGGAGCAGGTAGACTGGGCCGCCCACAACATGACTCCCTTAATGAAAACAAACTCCTTAACCTCCAGCTCTGGTTCAGGCTGCCATGGAGCCAGGACCAAGAATGAATGGATAAACTCGGCACCACACATTCAGCTAACTAGCAGACACGCTGACGTGGGCTTCAGAGACGACTGGCAGCATTCAACAGAACATCGTAACAGGTCTAGCGTGATACGCAGCTGCTGAAACCCAGCGGTCGGCCCACAAAGCTACGTCCGTGCAGGGGTGTTAAGAGCATGCTACGTGGAGGGCATGGGGACCCCAGAGCGACTTAGCCATGCAGAATGCTACCAAAGCGACTTAGCCATGCAGAATGCTACCAGCCTCTTCACTTAAAGGTATCTTAATCTTTACATTTTTAAAAAATTAATGCATACAAAAATTCTGACTTATAAAAATTTGAAAACTCTTCATAAAGCACATTCTTGTAATCATTCTAGAAACATGCAGTTCAGGCCAGGATGTTTCACACTACAGCAGGCAGATGCAACCAAATGAGCAGCAAAGCTACTTCCAAAACACAGGCTGAGGTCAACTCCATTCAGTGAGAAACAAGCCAAACAACTCTCAAAGTGCAGTGGTCAAGTTGAAACAATGGAAAGTCACAAGTAATTGGTGCTCCCACACAGGAACTAGGGGACGGAAATTTACATGAATGAACAACTCATCTCAAAGGCCAATGATTAAAAAAAATAGGTTAGGACTGGTGATCTGAAAACTGTGATCAATCAGTAATGTGATGAAACGAACTGAAACCATGACAGCAGAGTCATGCTCCAACATGCACCCCGGGGACACCGACCTGGGATTCCACGTTCAAAAATTTCAAAAAAAAATGCTTCATCCCTTTTTTGCACAACTTGGTTAACTGACTTTCCCAAGTGAAATGCAAGGTATAGAGCCCACAGTGCACTTTCTGAATCAGACAGAATGTTAAATCTTGATGTAACATTCAAATCAATAATTTTTCACATAAATTCTTCAAAGAGCTACCTTGGCTATTTTTCTACACAGATCTTGAAGCTCTGAAGATTATCTTCTAAATGCTGAAGAACATATTTTAGTTCATCTACTACATTTCTACCCTTGTTTTCAGAAAAACAAACAACAAAATCTACATTCAGAGAAAACACATCTCAGGATGCTCTGGGAAACAAACCTAATTTAAAAAAAAAAAAAAAAGGAGAGCTAGGAATAAAACTAACAGTCAACTGTAGAAATTTCCATGGGATAGTACCGCTCCGCAGCACGGCCTAAAGAGAAACAAAGACGACGGCTTGGAAACCATGTGCCAAGACTGAAACTCCACGCCAAGCTGCATGTGTGGGGCCAACGCTGCTCTCACCACGTGAACACTGCCACCTTGTACGTGATTCTATTCTCCGTGTGCCCTTCAAGACAAACCAGCCAGCAAGCAGAGTCACAACACGATTCTAGAACGAAGACTCCACATACTTTCCAAATGATGGAAAGCAAATCTCCCTCTGCTTCCGGTACTATGTGTCACCATGTAGGTACCAAACAGAAAATAGAGCATTTGAAACCTGGAGAAGAGAACCATCCAGGGGCTGGCCTTCTGTTGGAATGTGTTAACGTGAAATACCAGCATCCCATATGGACACTGGTTCAGGTCCCGGCTGCTCCACTTCCGACCCAGCTCCCAGCTAAGGCACCTGAGAAAGCAGCAGCAGATGGCCCACACGGACACTCGGACAAAGCTCCTGGCTCCTGGCTTCAGCCTGGCCCAGCCCTGGCCATTGCGGCCATCTGGGGGAATGAACCAGCACATGAAAGATCTCTCTCTTCCCTCCTTCACCCTCTCTCTCTCTCTCTCTCTCTCTGTGTGTGTGTGTGTGTCTTCAACTCTGCCTTTCAAATAAAGTAAATCTTAAAAAAAAGAGTAGACTCCATCACCATCAGATTCTGAACCTCAGCCTCTCTCTGGCTACACGCACGCATGGCGACACTGACAGCCACGGGGGCCCTCAGGCAGGCTTCTGCGTGTGGCAGGAGCTGCACCTGTCACGTCTCTTTCAGTATATTCTGACCACGTGACGCCCGTGAGGTCCTTTTACGCTGTGGGCATTACGTGAGCATCACCCCCACAGACACACATCCAAAACAGGGACTATGCAACTGTCTTTCTTGAAGCCACCTGCTGCGTGTTGCAGCCCACACTTCCCGTCCTGGGACTCCCACTGACCGCAGGAGGCGGCCCCCAAGGGGCCCCAGGCGTTAAAACCAAACGCGCAGGAGGCGGCAAGGTCGGCAGAAAAGGGATGACGTGCAGCGCTTGCCACCCTCCCGCAAAACGGGGGCGTCACCAGCACTCCACAGAGGGCGCCCATCTCACTGTGAGGTCCACTGGAGTGAGACCCACACGAGGAGGTGCGTCACTTACCCACAAGTGGACAAGACCTCAGGGCTAAAACCCCTGTGTCCAACTTCAGCAAAACACCAATGGGCACAGAAAGACACAGTGCGCCTCACTCAGGCGAAGACCACGCTGCTAACTGCACCTTGCATCCAACGTTTCAGTGCCTACCACGCCTGCCTCACTGAGACCTCCCAAGGCGGGGAAGCCTCGCTCCACCAAGGAAGCAGAAAGGATTTTTAAGGAATGGTGCATTTTTTTAAAAAGGGAGTATACGTCACTTTCTTCAAAAACGTCTTGTCAGATAGGGTGACAAGATGCAGACACAAATCCCCCGTGTCCGGCTGCCCTTCCGGTCACTGCAGCCCCGCGTGTTGGCTCTGAGTGACCCTGAAGACTTGACCACTGCCATCCGGAGGCAAACGCCCACCAAGCTGCCTACGGGAGGTCCAACACCACCCACCCCACCCACCCGCCCCCTGGCCCCAGCCGCCAAAGCACAAACACAGCGTCTACCTCTCCACCCCAGAGATCTCCGCTGGGAGGCTGCGGACAATGAACAGAGAGCTGCATTCAGATTCACTTTCAAAGAGAAGATTCACACTGGTTAACAGAAGAGAAAGCCGTGGCTGTCCGCCACCTAACACGACGACAGAGCGAACAGTGACGGTGAGCCCCTCCTGGTACATGTGGGGCTCCTGAGCCAGCCTCACCGAACCGCCAGCCAGGATCCATCACCACGCAGCCGCTCCTGAGACCAGACTTGCTGGGACGGATTCGCATTTGTGATCAATGGTACTTCTGCTAACTGTTGGGAATGAAAGTGACATCAAGCATCTTTGTTTGCCTTTTTATTGCCTTAAAAGCTGCAAATAAAACAATGCTAAAGCTAATACCTTTCTGACAAGAAAATACAAAATGGGGGGGGGGGGAGCTTGCACATAAATAACTGAAAATCATAAAGCAACCTAACCTCTACTCTATGTACTGTGGTGTGCTACTGTACTGCACTCGCAAGCCCCACTCTCCTCTTCAGTTGCTCTCTTGCTTTAAAACCGTATCAGGGGCTGGCACTATGCCATAGCAGATAAAGCCGTGCCCTGCTACGTGAGCATCCCAAATGGGCGCTGGCTGGTATCCCTGCTGCTCCTCTTCCGGCTGCCTGCTAATGGCCTGGGAGACGCAGCAGAGAATGGCCCAGTGCTCCTGCCCCTGCACCCACAAGTGGGAGATCCAGGGGAAGCTCCTGGCTATGGCCATTGTGGCCATCTGGGGAGAGAAGCAGCAGCTGGAAGATCTCTTTCTTGCTCGCGCTCGCGCTCTCTCTCTCCCTCTCTCTCTCTCTACAACTCTGATTTTCAAATAAAAAAATCTTTTAAACAATCAAATGTCTAATGCAATGGCATCCAGGAGAAACACATGAAATAAAAGTATGACATAAGCAATTTTGAATTTTCCAGCAGTCACATTTAAAAAATAAACTAGTGAAATCAATTGTAATAACATAAGTTATTTAACCCCCCATATCCAAAACACCATCATTTCAAGGTTTAATCAGTATCAGATTGCAGGATATGTTAAGTCTTTTGTATGCTAACTTCAAAATCCACAGCTTGCTGACACTGAGGGCACATCTCTAGTCACATGGCAGCCCAGGTCTAAAGAACTCTTTCTTAATCCAATTGCAAACAAATATTCACAATTCTACTGACCCCAATTGCTCAGAATAAGGTTTCTGACGTCTTTCTCAAGTGTGTGGGACAGACCAAAACAATGTTAAAGCAGCGTATTAGAAAGAGAAAAGGAGGGGGCGGTGCTGCAGCCTGGAAGCATAAGCCTCCACCTGAAGCCGGCATCCCACAGGGGCGCCAGTCTGAGTCTCCCGGCTGCTCCACTTCCCATCCAGCTCTCTGCTATGGCCTGGGAAAGCAGTGGAGGATGGCCCAAGTCCTTGGGCTTCTGCACCCATGTGGGAGACCCAGAAGAAGCTCCTGGCTCCTCGCTTTGACCTGCCCTAGCCCCAGCTGTGGCAGCCATTTGGGAAGTAAATCAGCAGAGAGAAGATCCTTCCCCCTCCCTCTCCCTCACCCCCCTCCCTCCCCTTTCAAATAAATAAATAAATCCGTAAAAACGAAAGAGAAAACACTGCTACCCCTGAATCCATGTTTGAATCTACCACAAACAATTATAAGCAAATGACCAATACACGGAGGATAGGTAACAATGATCGCAATGCGATGAACTCTATTCACTTAACACCGGTCATCCAGCCAAGCAGGGCAGCCCTAAACTGGCACTCATCTAATAAACGCTGCGTGCCTAGAGCAGTCCCCCTCTCCAGCCGGTCTCCAGGTGCCGTCCTGTGTCTGTGCACCTGCTCTGTGTGGGCTCTTGGTGAACGCTGGGCTCTGACAAGTCCACCTCCCTGCACACCCTGCACAGCACTCGGCTAAAAGGGCCACGGGACTTGTGCCTGAGTCTCCAGCACTGGCCGTGCCCAGCAAGCAGTGGGCACCTAAGTATTTGCTGCATGACCGGAAGTGGTGTTAGAGCACAGAGCTGCCAGGCTGGACAAGATCTCGCAGTGACAGTGACTGTGCCAGGCACCCATCCACGGCAGAAATCCCGCCCCTAGGACTGGCAGAAGTGGTCGCCCATCCACGCCCATCCAGACAGTATGAACGTGGATGGTGCAAAAGCAGTTTGGGCCAGAACCAAAGATGCCCATCCCCATGAGGTTTCCAAACCGCTCGAATTAATCATTTGAAAAGATTTCACATAAAAAACTGCCGTTGGGTTTTCATGAAAAGCCAGTGAATTCACAATCTGGTACTCCTGGTCCCCCACAGGAACTCGTCAGTGCCAAGTGGCTCCCTTCAGCCAGGCACCCACTGCAGTCCCCACGGCCCCAAACCACCCTGGGCCGTCTCCACCAGGGAGCCATAAAGGCAGCATGCGGCCGACCTTAGCTAACAGGAAAATGAAATGCTTGCGTTTATCGTCTCTGTATCAGAGAATGAAAATGAGAGCGGGCTCTGCATTTACCGTGCCTGGTGCCTGCTTCACTGCCTGGCCCGTATGGCAGCTGACCTTGGCCCCTGACTCAGCATTCCAGTGACGGGCGCCATGCATCTAGGCAGCCCTTCCTTCGGACAGCCTCAGGAGCTGCTGTGTCAGTCTGCCTCCCCCTCCCCGCCGTGTACCCCCTGATCTGAACCCTCGGGAGGACTCCCAGGGGGCGCCTTTCTCCCAGGTCCGCACAGCCCGCGGCCAGCCCCGTCCGGGACAACAGTCCCAGCTCCTGCAAGCGTCCTGCACACGACCCGTGCGGGGGAACGCAGGGAGGGAGGGGCTCTTGCCCTGAGAAGGGCCTCTACTGCTGAACCCACATGCGTACGCCACGCCCTCTGTGTCTCCCTTGGAGCAGAGGCTTGCACTCAACTATCTATTAAGCATCTATTAAGCCACCCTACGTATGTTCCTGAAAACAAACAGTTAATGTATGAGAACAACCCACAACCTGAGATTTCATGAAAAGACACGCGTGGGGCCGGCATTGTGGCGCAGTAGGTTAATCCTCTGCCTGCATCACCAGCATCCCATAGGGGCGCCAGTTCTAGTTCCAGCTGCTCCTCTTCCGATCCGGCTCTCTGCTATGGCCTGGGAAAGCAGCAGAAGATGGCCCAAGTGCTTGGGCCCCTGCACCCATGTGGGAGACCCAGAAGATGCTCCTGGCTCCTGGCTTTGGATCAGCCCAGCTCTGGCAATTGCAGCCATTTGGGGAGTGAACCAGCAGATGGAAGACCTTTCTCTCTGTCTCTCACTTTCACTGTCTGTAACTCTACCTCTCAAATAAATAAAATATTTAAAAAAAAAGACATGTAAGAGCAGTCTAATCATATGTAGAAATACCAGCAATTTGGGGCCAGTGCTGTGGCATAGTGGGTAAGCCACCACCTGCGGTGCCAGCATCCCATATGGGCACCGATTCGAGTCCCAGCTGCTCCACTTCCAATCCAGCTCTCTGCTGTGGCCTGCAAAAACACTGAAAGATGGCCCAAGTCCTTGGGCCCCTGCGCCCACGTGGGAGACCTGGAGGAAGCTCCTGGCTCCTGGCTTCAGATCAGCACAGCTCCGGCTGTTGCGGCCATCTAGGGAGTGAACCATCGGATGGAAGACCTCTCTCTCTCTCTCTCTCTCTACCTCTACCTCTACCTCTGCCTCTCTGTAACTCTGCCTTTGAATTAAATAAATAAATCTTTAAAAAAAAATACTAGCACCTCACCAAATCTCTGCTTAATTGCTGTGCTACACAGTCACAGATAAAAAGTAAATTTTCCTCCGTCAGTCTACAAGGATCCCCAGTGAGTCAGCGGGGGTCCGAACGCCCCGTTTTACAAGGTGGGGGCTTCAAGGAGCCTCTTCCCCTCTTCCCCTGCACGCGGAGCCAGCGGAGGGAATGGCAGCAGTGACGAGCTCACAGCGAGCCTGGCCCTGAGCCCTCCTCACGCCCAGCGCTCCTCTGTCTGCTAATGCATACACTTTCTATGTGCAGCTGATCAGTGACCGGCATTTCAAGAAAAATACATGTTTTAAAAACAGCACAGCATCACTCTTGAAGTACATCTCCCCCACTCCCTGGTGGAGCACAGAGACGCATCACTCGACCAAAGTCGCTCCTGTCCACCGAGGGGAAGAAGCCGACAGAGTGGACAGCAGAGTAAGTGAAAACCTCACACCCAAACCAGCCGAGCTGCAGCTCTGAGGCCGGGTCCCCAGGGCCACACAGGTGGTGGCGTCCTCATGGAGGCCGTGGGGGCTGCCTTCTTGACCCCTCCTCCCCACCAACCGCAGCGCCAGGCTCTGGCCTGAATTTCCCCACTCCAGCAATTTCAATCTAATTTTGGTCTCCATTAACCCTGCAGCGGCTATCCAATAGAGCCACTTCTGCACGCTATTACAGCAGTCCGTACTATCTATGATGTTCAAAAGCTCTGTTTTCAATAAAAGGCTGAAGAAAATAAAGTCCTCAGATACGACACAGTGTTATCGAGGAAGTCCTCCGACAGTTTGCTAGGGCTAGCCATCATGTGGTCCCCGCCCCGATTCTGCAGCATTTATTTACGTATGTGGATGTTTCCACAGTGAGCCTTAAAGCAGCCCAGTATTCTATCATACCAGGACCATCCCAGAGTCAGAACACCCCGAAAACACAGGTGTCGAGGAGCTCAGCACACAGGAGGTGTTCCAGATGCAACAACGGCTCTAAATGCAAACCAAAAGACGCCAGCAGTCCATTTTGACACTGTAATGGGGCAGGGACCACTTACAACTCCAGTCCTAATCGATTCTCCTGGAAAGTCACTGCCAAGACAACAAAAGGGCTTTCCTCCCACAGCTGGCTCCGCACACGTACCTGGCCTGCTGATTCGGTCGATCTTGTCCATGCTGGGGGAGGCCAGCCGGAGCCGGGGGCTGCTCTGGTTGGAGGTGTCGGAGCCCACGTCGTTGAGCCCATCATCCAGCGACAGGAGCAGCTCCTTCACACACTTGTGACAGATGCTGTGCTGGCAAGGCAGGATCAGCGGGTGGGTGAACAGCTCCTTGCACGCCGGGCAAACAAGCTCCCTCTCGATATTCTTGATGGTGACCTTGGATCAGAAGAGCAGAGAATCAAAGGCCATGGTGGGTGTGATGCCTGCGTGCGCCCCTGTGTCAGCAAGAAGCAGGAATCGGGTTGTTCCTGACGGGAAGTTCCTTCCACAATGAAATTCTGTATCATCAACTGCCCGACACCCACAGTGTAGAAGTCTCTATGTCCCTAAACTGGTATTTATGAGATGAATTTGTACACCTTCAATAGAAGGTCTCTGGGGACAGAAGACAGGAGAAGAGAAAGAAGTCTAGGAGCAAAAATTAGCATAAGATGTTAGGGAGCTTATGTTCTATCAGAACCTAATGTCATTCAAAGCACATGAATAATTCACTGACGAGGAGCCTGAGTGAAATCCTGAGAGATTCGCTCGATTTTAAATGCGATTTTCAAAGACCGTGCGCCCATTGCGCATGACTGGCAAACAGGAACTGGGAAAACACCCAAGCCAGCCAGAACGCCCCTGGAATCCTGGGAGACGGGTCTCCAGCTGATGACCCGCCAGGTTCTCACTACCTGAGTCTGCTTCACGGCTGCATCTGTGACAGCCAGACTCTCCTGAGAAGCGCTGCACGGATACACGGGCACCGTGCAAGCATGCGTGGACACAGGGTAAGCACACCCGGACACTTGTAAGCACAAGTGGACACCGGGTAAGCACGCGTGGACACTTGTGAGCACACATGGGCATTTCTAAGCACACGTGTGGACACAGTGTAAGCACGCATGGGCACTTGTGAGCACGCGTGGACACTTGTGAGCACACATGGACCAAGTGTGAGCACCCATGGATACTGTGTAAGCATGTGTGGACACTGTGTAAGCACACATGGACACTGGGTAAACACGCATGGACACTCGTGAGCACGCGTGGACACTTGTGAGCACACATGGACCCAGTGTGAGCACCCATGGATACTGTGTAAGCATGTGTGGACACTGTGTAAGCACACATGGACACTCGTGAGCACGCGTGGACACTTGTGAGCACACATGGACCCAGTGTGAGCACCCATGGATACTGTGTAAGCACGTGTGGACACTGTGTAAGCACACATGGACATCGGGTAAACACGCATGGACACTTGTGAGCACATGTGCACACCGTGTGAGCACATGTGGACACTCGTGAGCACATGTGGACACTCGTGAGCACGCGTGGACACTTGTGAGCACACGCGGACACAGTATGAGCACCCATGGATACTGTGTAAGCACACGTGGACACCGTGTAAACTGGCATGGACACTTGTGAGCACGCGTGAACACCGTGAGGAGCCAGCCAGAGAACAGGGAGTCCTTGCGGACAGCTGTGGCTGACACGGTCCCAGGTCCTCACACCGGCGGTCCCCTGCTTCCTTGGGTGGGCTTTTCCCACGCATCCCCACTGGCCGCGAGCCTGGAATCCGCGTCCCTGCTCCCACAGTCCCGTCGCCCGCAGCTGCACACACCCCAGGGCCACAGGGTAACAGAATGGACTGTGTGCTCCGTCATGCCTCGGCCGGTCCGCGCACGCCTTGTCCCGCAGGCCAAAGTCACCGCCCCTCGGCGCCCCCTCCGGGGACCCTCGCCACCCGGCCCGCCGCACAAAGGGGCCCTCGAGCCGGCTCGGGCAGGGTCACCCCAGGGGCAGCGGCGCCCAGACGCCTCGCGCCGTCCACATCGGCCTCTTCCTCACAATGGGCACCCAGCGCCCCAACCTGCGGGGACAGCCGGCGCCCCGCCCCGCCCACGGAGCACCGCAGCGCCGCGCCCCGACCGCGCCCGGCCCCGCCGCCGCACAAAGGGCGGCGCCCGCGCCCCCAGCGTCAGCCGCTCGGGGCCACCCCCCGGGACCCCGGCCCCGGCCCCCGGGCAGGAAGCGGACGCCGGGCCCGCGCCGCCCCGCCCCACGCACCAGCGCCTCGGAACCGTCCCCCTCCATGGCAGCCGTCGGCCAGGTGTCATCAACGGCAGAGTCCGCACGGGCGGGCGGCCGGCCGGCCTGGGCAGGGTCCGGTGGGCGGGCCCCTGCGGCGGCCGTGCAGCCGCGACTCCCCGCCGGAGGGCGAGCTGGTCAGCCGGATCCCGCGGGCGAAGCACAGGCGCGACGGAGTGGAGCTGCGCTCCCCGCGGCGCCCCGCGAATCCCGCCCCGCGGCCGGCTGCTGCGGCGGCTCCTGCGGGCTGCGGCGGGGCGGGCGGCGGGGCGGGGCCGGGCGGGGCGGCGCGGGGCGGGGCCGGGCGGGGCGGCGCCGTCGCCGGGGCAACGGCGCGGCAGCACAAAGGAGGCGGGGCTGCGAGGCCAGGCGGCGCCTGGGGGCGGGGCCCTGGGGGGCGGGGCCCTGGGGCGGGGCGGGGCCGTCGCCCGGGGTGCAGTTCGTCCGCAGGCAATGGGGCGAGGTCGGGGGCGGGGCCGTGGGCGGGGCCTGGGCGGGGCCAGGAGGAGCCGGGCGCAGACCCTTCTGCGCCCGCCGTGCTCCGCTCCCGCCGTCGCCCCCTTCCGGGCTCGGCTGAGGGCTGCGGCGCCGGGGGTCCTGCGGCCACTCGCGTGGCCCTCCCCACAGCGCCCGGCTCCTCGCCCGCTGACTCGCTGTGGCTCACGGCTCCACACAGCGGGCCCTGTCCCGCGTGGGGGCGCCCGACCTGCGCGCGGCGCGTGCGGCTGGGGCCGTGGGTCCGCTCCGGGCGCGCGGGGGTCGCGGGCGGCGGGAAGGCCGGTGCTCCCGGCGGGCGTCGGGGCGCAGCCGGGCCGGAGCCTCGGTCCGTCAGCAGGTTTCCCTCACGCGAGCTCCTCCGGACAGTCGTGTGGGTGGAAGGACGCGGGTCGGTCTTGCGCGACGCGAAGCGGGCGTTCCACCTGGTTCGGTCCCTGCATCGCGTTAACGCGCAAGAGCGAGCAAGTGGGCAACCCGCAAACTTGGCGGGCATCTGCGGGGCCCGCACGCACACCTCGCGGGGACCGCTGATCCTCACGGAGGCGGACAGAGGAGAACCTGCGGGTTCTGAGTGCTGACCCAAACGACTGGCCGGGCGCGCACACCCTTATGTCACAGGCAGACAACTCAGACTCCAGAACCGAGCGCAAAAATCACCCGTGCGGAAAGGGAAGGAGTTGGGGTGCAAGACTTCTCACGCCCATTGCGCCCCCGTTTGCCGTTCGTAGGACGTGCAGGTTTTACTTTGCAAGATTTCTGAGGACAAAAACCCCTAAACTATTACGAGCAAAAATGGGGAGGAGGTTATAGTGCCAAGAAGGCAGCAAATGGGAAAACGACCCGCTTTAACCGTGGGTCTCCCGGTGCCCTGGTCATGGCCCTCACGCTTGGCTGCACCGCTGTGGGTCATCACATCCTGGTTCTTTCAGCACCTGCACACCCCACCTCCCAGTGTGTGTGAGCTCAGTCTCCCCATCACACTTCCTTCTCTGGTCCTCGTCCTAGCCATCCTCACTGGCCATCCCACCGCCCACCACCTGCCTATGCCCAACACCCGCCCATCAGGCGCCTGCAGGCCACTTTCGACCTGTGTGGCACTGTTCACGGCTCCATACAAGGCACAGAATGAGCTGTGGTCACAGCGCGGGGAGGGGAGGGCGTGTGAGTCTGTGTGCTTGGGAGCATGTGTATCAGGAGACGGGCACAGACAGGAACGTGGGCAAACCTGCAGTGGCACAGACAGGCTGGGTAGAGGACGGAGGGCCTGGGAGCCCCCGGCACTCTGCAGCCAGTGCTGCCCCCCTCCAGCTGGTGTCGCTCCCCTCCAGCCCCGGTCCTGCCGCTGCAGCACTCCTGGCACGCTCGAGCACATAGGCTGGAGCGGCTCTGGGTGCAGATCGTTGGCTGCTGAGTGGTGGATACATGGGACCTTCACTAGTTGGGAAGACAAGACTTAGGAATCAGCAAACGTTCATGTAGGAGATGGGAGTACGGAACTGTGTTGAGCTGAGTGTTAGAACTGTAAGTGCTAAGGAGAGGTAAGTACTAGTGGGAGCGTTCCATGCGTACAGGACGGAGGGCCTGGGAGCCCCCGGCGCTCTGCAGACGTTGGAAAACCTTCCAAACTTTGAGGCAGGAATGGCATGAGCCATCCCGGTGGTTGCATTTATTATTATTATTTTTGCATATGCTATTCCCTGGCACCTCCCTGGTTTGGGGTATCCTAGCAGCTCCTTTCCAATAAGCTAATTCATTTTAAAATCTGGGCCACGATTCAGCAGGAAGAAGACTTCATTCCTGGCACCACCCCTAAGTCACAGAGCCCCAGCATTCTCTCCACATTACGCTAGCCCTCCCTTGCAGTTGTCGGTGTTGCTGAACTGTTCTACCACAGGGCACCATCTGCTTCACGTCCCTCTACTTTACAAAATCCCCAAGGTCAACAGCCCCCTACACACACACACACACACACACACACACACACACACGTCAGGTTTGGTAAAAGAGAAGCTCAGTGAATATGCATTGCCTGACATTTGAAATACAAACTCGTTACCCCTCCGGCTAACCTGACTTGGTCTCCTCCCATGTAACTCCCAAGACCCAACAAGAGGCTAAATTCTTGGCTGGGTCGGGTCCATTTTATCACCACAGTGCAGTCTGAGCCCCAGCAGGGAGGGCAGTACCCTGTTAACGGGGGTCCTGAATAGGAAGTAGGATCCAGGCAACATGGCCACATACCCTGGAAGAAACGCCTGGGCACTGAGCAACCCGCGGGGGGCGGGGGGCGGGATAAGAAAGTCCCTGGACATCCTGGAAGTAGAGGAGACAAAGTAAATGACAGGGTTTGACAGTAGCTTGGCGCACACGCTGGCCACACTGCTGTGCATCAGGTGGTTGTGGAGAAAGGACGGTGAACAGCTCTGTCAATTATTGACCCAAGCCTCTGCCTGGCCAAGCTTATCTGTCATAAAGAGTCCCTAAGGGAACAAAGCCAGGGGCAGAAGTCCGGGGAGCCCCCAAGTTCAGATTCCCACCCCCTGGCCGGGTCCTCCTCACCTGCGCAGCTGCAGTGCCCAGCCACCCCCCTTAGCGCTTACAGTCCTAACACTCAGCTCAACACAGTTCTGTACTCCCATCTCCTACATGAACGTTTGCTGGTTCCTAAGTCTCGTCTTCCCAACCAGTGAAGGTCCCATGTATCCACCACTCAGCAGCTCCAGGCCAACGAACTGCACCCAGAGCCACTCCAGCCGATGTGCTCGAGTGTGCCAGGAGTGTCCAGCGGCAGGACTGGGGCTGGAGGGGAGCGACACCAGCTGGAGGGGAGCGGCACTGGCTGTGTTTTGAGGATGTCCAGCAGGACCCTTGCGGCCACACACAATATTCCTCCCCTTAGGACTGCTAGATCGGGCATAGAAAAAAACACAGCATAGCAAGTTACCTTTGAACTTCAGACACACAGTGAAATTTTTAGTGGAAATATTTCCCAAATATTACTGGAGACACACCTGGACTACAAAGGGGGTGTACTGTTCATCTGAAATGCAACTTTAACTCTGCTTGCTGACCACCCTGCCTCCAGCACCTACATGGTTAACACGTAAGGTGTCTCAAAACCCAGCCCTGTTGTCACAGAGGCTGCAGGTAACAGCTTTCTTCCACTGAGGGCCTACTGTGTGCCAGTACCAGGGTTAGGGATCTCGCATACAAGTTCATGTAATCCTTGCAACAGCCCTGTGTAGCAGGTTCAATCTTCTTTTAAGGAGACAAGTCACAACCACAACTCCCTCAGCGCCACCCAGAGATAGAATAATATTCACAAAGTCACTTGATCAACAACGCTGAAGAGCAGGGACACACAGACACACACCCGGGTCTCCAGGCAGCGCCACGACAGCACTGCCCACAGCCAAGCAACGATCACGGAATTCACAGTTTCAGAAAAACTATGACAGAGACGTTCTTTTACAGAGCAGTCCAGGAGATACTTTGATCCAAATTACTCTTAGAACCAGGGAGTAGACAAATAATCAGAGGGAAACGGTGGCTTTTATGAAATTAACTGTTTTCTAATGATATTGTCAAATGGGGATCTGTGTCTGCCTTCCCCAGCCGCAGCACAAACACCGCACCCATCCTGAGACCCACAAAGCTACCTTGAAGAAAACTCCAGGGAGCCCAACCTTGCCATTACCACTCCGTTTAGATTTCAGTTGCTGGAGCAAATATCTATTCCGCCTTCACAAACAGGTCATTTGGTGGGTTTTTGTTTTGGTCCAAGGTGGTGTTTTAAGACTTTACATTAATCTAGATTTGGGGATTTTCTAAACCTAATTATTTCAGAATATAAGCATCTTTTTGTTTGAAAAAGTTTGTGTTTGTAAAAGCTCTTGAAATTTTCTGTGCCTCACAGATGTGCAAAGCTAAGATAATAATTCACCAAGTAAGAGGATCATTGTTTCTTGACCAAAATTAGATGGAAGTTTTCAAACCCTTTTTCATTTTGCTCAATCTGCTGTCTTCATTGAATGTGCCTGAACAATCACTGTTAGTTTTTTTTTTTTAATCTATTTATTTGAAAAGGGAAGAGAGAGGGAGAGATGGAGAGAGGGTGAGGGAGAGAGAGAGGGAGACAGGAACTCTTCCATCCACTGGTTCATTTCCTAAACGCCCTCAACAGCCAAAGTCAGGAGCCAGGAACTCCGTCCGGGTCTCCCACATGGGTGGCAAGAGCCCCCAGTACCTGGGCCACCATCCGCTGTCTCCCAGATGCATTAGCAGGAATGTGGATCCACAGCAGAGTTAGCTAGGGCTCGAACCAGGCACTCAAGGTGGGATGCCAGTGTCGCAAGTGGCGGCTTAACCTGCTGCACCACAGTGCCCATGCCTGGACGGCTCCTACTGAACTACAGAAACATGAAGAACCTCCTGGCTATGCACATACCAGTACCAATATGCTAAATGCTGAAAATATAAAGAAGTATGCCACACCTACACTCTTGTGTGTTCCTGGCCGTCACATCTTCATCACGTGATTCCATTAAGAATGTGCAAAGGGAACAGGTATGTGAACACGATAAAAAATGGATGAGGCCAAGTGTTCAAAAAGACCAAAGCACTTAGAAAGCACTGCCTGGAGTGATTCTAGATATCGACCACAGATTTCCAAGGCTCACATTTAGTCCAGGGAGGTGAGCCACCGAAGATAAAGACAGCTTTCAGAAATGCTAAAAGCTGCACTTGAGCGTAAACTATAAGGAAATGCATTGATTTCTGACCCTCAATATTAACCACACTTACAGGGGGCAATTTGATGAGCAGCAAGATTACAGAGGAAGAGCTCATGCTGTACATTAAATATTGAAGCGGCCATCACCATGGAGTGCAGGAGCTGACCAGGTGTGGCAGGCAGGTTTTCTGTTACCTGGACATGAAAGGTTCACCTCCCACAGCCCAGAACAGAGAGAGCCCACTGCTGCCTCTGAGCGGCGAATCCCAGGGGGACAAGAACTTCCAGACAGAGAGCAAGCTCCCATTGCTGGTTCACTCCCCCAAACAGCCAGGGCTAGGCCAGGGCCACGGTCAGGAGCTGGAAACTCCACCCAGGTCTTCCACTTGGAAGGTGGCAACCTAGTGACTGGAGCCAGCCCTGCTGCCTCCCAGGGTCTGCGTCTGTGGGAAGCACGCATTTTACATTAAGCAGTGCACAGTCTGAGACGTCCACAGCAAAGATGAGACACCACCCGGAGGGGAAGTGAAAGAAAACATCACAGCGGCCAACCCGTGGGACCCGGCTGCCCAGGGAGGAGAGGAGGGCGGGCGGACAGGAGAGGCCCCGGGGCTCAGCTGCTGCACTCACAGGTAGCCCAGCCCCTAGCAGCCATGACATCACAAACCTGAGAGCAAAGCGCAACCTAACTCCCGGGAGGAGACTACAGCAAGGCACTGTCCAAGGTCTGCCAGCGGGTCCAGCGGTCAGACGCCGAGTGAGCTCAGCAAGGCAGAGACTTGGAATGGAGCCGGGCAGTAAACGGGATAGGAAACACAAGGAGGCGGCTCCTACCAGCGTCCCCTGCCACCAGGCAGGAGGAGCAACGGTCTCAGGTGTCCACAGGGAGAGCCTGGCCTCCCACCACAGGGATCCCAAAGTGACCCCTGGCCTCCCAGCGGAGACCACTCACGTGTCTGCCCTTGCCTGCAGAAGAGGGTGGGAGGTCCAGCACAAGAGGCCGAGGAACGCAGCAGGTGCAGCCGGGGTCACCGGTGGGTTTGCTGGCGGCAGTGGGCACGAGGTGGTGCACACACTGCCAGCTGCGTCAAACCTGCCTTCGCCCCAAGGAACTGCAAGGATCCCTCACCTGTGTGCCTCTAATCACCTGGGCCCAGCCCAAAACCATCCTCGCAGGATTTCCGGCTGGGCCTGCTGGAGAAATGAGGCCTGGGCAGCCCAGGCACAGGGCCCCGCTTGCCCTGGCAGCCCATCAAGAAAGGGCCGTTTATTTTGTAATCAATCCCCACCCCCCACCCCCAGTGACCACGCCGATGGCCCCTGGGGCGTCGCCCTGGGCGGGGTGGGGGGAGCTGACCGCAGTGCGTCCTGGCTCCGAGGGCTACTTGGGCCTTCCGTGCTCCGCGCTTCTCGCTCAAGATCGACCGGCCCTTCTTCCGGACCCCCTCACTTGGCTCCGTTTTGGGGTGCTGGCACAGGCCTCGGGGGACAAGGGGTGACTGGAGGCGACGGCGAGGGTGCGGATATGCTGGCCCCGGGTGCCCCACACCGTGCGGGAGGGTCAGCCACGTGGCTTTGAGGCACGGACACGGGCCCTGGGCTGTCAGGGAACTCTTGGGGCTGACCTGTCGGGCCTGCGGAGCGGAGAACGCGGGGGCCTGCCTTGCGGGGCCCTGACACTGGCCCAGGCCCCGGCCCTGGCTCGCCCGGTTCCTCTGCCGGGAGTGGGGCTGCGGGATAGGGAGAGAGCTGACGGCTAGCGGGGAGCCGGCCCTCCATTTCCATCGCCGCAGGCAGATGTCCCTCGCTCTTCGCCGCCGCCCTGGGTCTAGAAGGCCGCGCCTGGAGCAGCCCGCAAGCCCTTAGGCGCCTCTCGGGGCCGGTTGTCCACGCAGAGCCGAAGCCAGCTGCGCGACCCGGGTTCCGAAGGTTCTCGCCGGGCCGCAGGTGCGTGGCTGGAACCCGGTCCTCCCGCAGCAGCAGCACCGAGCAACCGGCCCAGCCAGAGGCAAGGCTGCACTCCCACGGCGCGGCCCGACGGCCAGCGGCCCCGGGGCGCCGGGGAGGTCGCCCACTTGAAGTCACGGCGCGTGGGCCGCCCTGGGCCGGCGCCGGGTCCGCCTCCCTGTCTTCGCGCGCAGGGCTCTCGGAGCTGCGCGCCCGCCACGCCCCGCCGGTCCGCGAGCGAGTGAGAGAAGGGGCTGCGCCGCGCCCGCCGCGCTCCCGCGCTCACCTTGCCCTTGGCCAGCAGGTCCATGATGTAGCCGAAGTCACCCCCGTCCCCGGACTCGGACATGGTCACGGCGCCCCGCGAGCTCGGGACAGCCGGGCCCGGGGCCTCGAACGGCTCTTCGTCCCGCTGCTTCCTCCGCTCCTAGTCCGAGTTCCGCCGACCGCCCCTGCACCGGCCGCGACCGGGGGCGAGGCGCGGGGCAGTGCGGGGCCGCGCCCGGGCCATGGGGGCCGGGGGCGCGGCGGGAGCGCGACCTCACGGGACCCGCGCGGCCCCGCCTCCACCTGGGGGTCCCCGGCGCCGCCGCGACCGACGGGCGCGCACAAAGCGGCGGGCTCCGGAAGAGGCGCGGGCCCGGCCCGGCATCCAGCGGCCCCAAGGGCGATCCTTTGTGGGCTGCGGGCGAGGGCGCGCGCCCGGCTCTTGGCGTGGAGACCCGGGTAAAGGCCCGAGGCCCGGGCTGGAGGTGCCAGCGCAGAAATGTATGCGGAGGAGGCGCAACAAAGGATCTGACTGCCAGCGCCGGAAAAAAAATAAATAAATAAATGAAATCAAGCGAAGGCCCAGGAAGCGGCTAGGGCGCATCTCTAGGCGGCCTTCCTGAAACCCAATAGGTGACAAAGAACGGACGCCAGGATGCGCTTTCGGGGGCGTGGGGCGATGGTATCTGCTGGGCTCTGCGCCCGCGGCGCGGCTGCGCGCTCTCGGCCTCGCTCACCGCCGACTTGCCGGCCGCTCGCCGTCCGGCGCTGGGGCCGGAGCTCCGCGCCTGCTCCCCGCCGAGGACGTCGTTTCGGCAGCAGCTGCGTCCCCGGCGGGCCGCCGCCCAAGTGGCCCGTTGGTCCCCACCTGGCCACGCTTGGTTGTCTTGCAAACCAAACTTGGCTGCACGAAGTCTGTCCTAGACTGTCACTCACCGTTTTCGTCTGTCTTGGAAAGAGGGAAACGGATAAGGGCTTGGGGAGTTTGTTTTTATCTGCCAGCGATAATCAAGGGAGGCACAAGGAGTGAGACTTTCTGTAGGAGCGCACGAAACCACTGTGGTCCCGCAGGTTGGCACCGCCTCCGCGCCCAGCACCGCAGGGCAGGTGTGTGCAACTCGCCTGTTGTGAGAGATTTGACAGCCTTTCTGGTTTTCTTGTTTGCTTCTGCTTGTGGCCATTTTATTTTCCTCTCTGGCCCACAAATCCCAACAGTTCTTTCATTTTTTTTTTTTTCCTGCACACCTCTCCTTAAGGTCTTACCTCTTCTAGAACGTTCTTGGGTGCGTGTGTTTCCTAGGAGCTGATGGCCTCTTTGGGCAAGGCTGGGGGCAGGTAAGCCCTGTCCATTTCAGGCTCTGCACGGTGTCATTTCCACAGGGAAAGCTGGAAGCAGCCCCAGGAGGTCTGTGGCATCTAAGAATGGCCTCCTCTCTGACATCAGCTGATGCGATGCCCAAAAGAGATGGGCTCTCGGGGTGGGAGCTGGCCACACCTCTGGTGGACTCTGCTTCGGGATAAAACCACAGTGTTTGCAGCTGACAACTGAGCTCTTCCATTTATTTTTTATCTGAAAGGCAGGGAGAAATAGACCCGGCCAGCGCCGGGCCAGGCTGAAGCCAGGAGCCCTGAAGTCAGTCTGGACCTCTCCCGGTGGGCATGAGCAGGAACCTGGAATTGGGAGCAGAGCCAAGATTTGCACCTGCCTGGTCTCCAGGGTGGTATGCAGGCATCCTACCCACGGTGCCAAATGCCAGTCCCTGAGCAACTGACCGTATGTGTGCACTACACCCAGGACAGGGGACGGCAGAGGCAGAGGGCATGCCAGCCGAGATCTTTCCCCTATAAAGCTCTCCCCAGAACCCGGCCCGTCTCCTCATCTTACATCTCCTTTCTGAGAACGGACTCACAGATCCACCCCTCGCTGCCGGGCAGGCTGGGAGGGCGGCTCTGGGAATACTGCACTCTAAATCTACTCGAGGGCTTGTTAGGAAGGAAGAAAGGGCGACAGATAACGGACGGGAAGCTGTTCGCTTTTGCTCCAGAGCAGGTCCATTCAGCTCCGGGAGTCTCGGTTTTCTCTTCTGTAGCAGGACTGCTTGGGCCTGAATGGTCTCCAGCCTCTTCCTGCTCCGATGCCAGATCTGCAATCTGGGGAGTGCTTTGATTCTAGCTGCGCCGGCTGCTGCCCTCCTCCGTGAAAAGTTGCTGTTTCAAAAGCGCTGTCTGTCTACTCGCTCACCGCTCGGACACCCTCCAGGCAAAATATCCTTATCTGCTCCCTGGCTTTCTATGCAGGGTCAGGATGGACAGTCAGCTGCTGTGCCAGAGCTGGAGGACTGCCCGCGCCAGCGTCCAGAAGGCAGAACGTCAGTTTGGTCCTGAGCAAGTACTCGGCCACCTGTGTATTGGCCACTTCGCTGCCATCAGCGTGGGAAGAGTTGAACGGATCATCAAGGACCCTTCGGAGACAGGAGAAGTGCCGGGCATTAGCGCTTCTGGAATCCCACATGTGGACATCAGAGACACACGCCAGGTCGCCAACAGGGAGCAGATAGAAGAGGCTTCGGAATTTCTCCTTCTTCTAGGGACAAAGTAAGTTTAAAATCAGAGATCAATGTCGAACTTCACTCCTCCAAAGGAACCAAAATTAAGACCTAATTCATGTTTCTGTAAAACTAGGAGTGAAAAATAGTTAACATGGCAGACACTGCTTGGCAGGGAGCCCCCTCCCCCATCCCCCCGGCGAGGAAGGTATGGACAGGAGCACTCGTGATGTGCGGACTCTCACGCTGAGTGGGCCAGCTCTGCGAAAGGTCTCCTTGCTCTGTCCTTCAACTGACCTAGTCTGGTCTCAGCTGTTGAAATACTCGTAACCGACAGAGAATCCCAGTGTCTTACTTTTAAGATTTATTTATTTATTCATCTATTTGAAAGGGAGAAAAGGGAGCGTGCGAGAGAGATCTGCCAACTGCTGGTTCATTCGCCAAATGGCCACAATAATCAGGGCTGGGCCACACTGAAGCCAGCAGCAAGGAACTCCATCGGGTCTCCAAAATGGATGGTTGAGAGCCAAGTAACTCGGGCCACGCTCTGCTGCCTTCCCAGGCACATTAGCAGGGAGCTGGACCGGGAGCAGAGCAGCCAAGACTTGAACCACTGCTCACATGGGAAGCTGGCATCACAAGCCACGGCTAAACCTACGGTGCCATAAAACCAGCCACATGAACCACAGCTTTTGAATTTGTTTTAATCCGCAACACCAGGTTTTCTCCTTTGGTTGGTAACCAAAATAATACATAATGGTTTCAACAAATAACACTGAAAATGTATTATCTAAGTTTTTCTTAAAATCATAATCACAAGGGGCCCGCGTTGTGGCTCACTTGGCTAATCCTATGCCTGTGGTGCCAGCACCCCAGGTTCTAGTCCCGGTTGGGGTGCTGGGTACTACTAGTCCTGGTTGCTCCTCTTCCAGTCCAGCTCTCTGCTGTGGCCCGGGAGGGCAGTGGAGGATGGCCCAAGTGCTTGGGTCCCTGCACCCGCATTGGAGACCGGGAGGAAGCACCCAGCTCCTGGCTTCGGATGGGTGCAGTGCCGGCCGTGGCAGCCATTAGGGGAATGAACCAACGGAAGGAAGACCTTTCTCTCTGTCTCTGTCTATAGCTCTGTCAAAAAAAAAATCATAATCACAAAAATAATTGTATGTCGCTCCTTCGGCCGCAAAAGGAACGACACTGCTTGCAGTTAATCGGTCTTCAGTAGACTTTTACTTAGAACGAGTGGGAGAAAGAGTGGGGGACCGGGAGAAGGGGGAGAGATGGCACGCACGTTCCTTAAGGGGGAAAGCTGGCGTGCCCGTTCCCTCTCCCGCGGTCCGCTTATATACAGAATTCAACCAATCACAATCAATCAATCACAGTCCATGCACAGAGCTCTCCAATCCGCCACTTGATCACGATCAGCTGTGGAGTCACGCAGCAGGCAGGGCATCAGCGCCATCTTGTTGTTTACCACAATCCTCAGCTAGATGGAAAGTTCAATCAGCTGCTACATCCGCATTACTGCTATAAGCCACGCCCAGCAGGGGGGTCCCATGGCAGGCCTATCCATGGGTCCCCACAATTGTATCTGTGAAAAATCTGTGATGATGAATGTTGAGCTTTTTAAGAGGAGTTAGACATTGAAATTAGGAATCTGAAAAGGTCGTAGTTTTAATAAATTCTCACACTCACTTGGACAGTTTTTATTGCAAAACTGTAAACAAAACTTGACCTGCAGACAACAATACATCTCAGAAACTATACCCAAAAAGATCACTTTAAAAAACTCTCCTTTACTTTTCAATAGCTTTACTGAGATATAATTCATAGACTAAAAAATCGCTCATTTTAAGTGTGAATGTTACTGATTTTTCTTAAAACAATTTAAATGTATTTTATTTGAAGGAAAGAAACACTGAGAAATAATCAGATTTCCCATCTGCTGGTTCACTGTCAAAGGCCTGCTACAGAAGCCAAGAGCCAGGCCTGGAATCCAGGCAGCAGGCTAAGCTGCCGCCTGTGCCTCCCACATCCCGCGTCACAGTGCTGGGTCAAGTCCTGGCTGCTCCACTTCCAACCCAGGTCCCTGCTAGTGTGCCTGGGAAAGCAGTGGAGGATGGACCAAGTCCTTGGGCCTGACCACCCACGTGGGACACCCGGATGGAGTTCCAGGCTCCTGGCTTCAGCCTGCCCCAGTCCTGGCCATTGCAGCCATTTGGGGAGTGAACTAGCAGATGGAAGATATTCTCTCTCTCTCTCTCTCTCTCTCTCTCTCTCTCTTAGTACATACATCTTTTTAAAAAATGGTTTGAGATGACTGTGCATTACTTTTGAATGAATTCTAGAATTAACTCGACCAGTTCCCGGACAACTGCAGAGATTTGTCTTGTCAGTATTAAGGAAGGAGTGGATTTACGGATTACATTGGAGAAAGAGTGGGATGCTCACAATTTGGAAACCAAAGTTATCACATGTCTGTCTACTCAAGCCATCACTGTGCTTGTATCTTTCAGGGAAGGCTAACTATTCTCAGAAACTCGCTGGGATTTCTTTTCTTTTTTCTAGTACACATCCCTTACACAGCTACTGCTGGTGAGGAGGAGGGCTGGAGATTTTGTTAATCTTACCTCTGGTCAGTTTGCTGGGCTTTCTTTTAATTTCCAAGAGTTTATTGATTGACACTCCAGGAAGTGTTTTAGAAGATAAATTCACTATCTAAATATGCACATAGGCCATCTTTTCCCCTTTGCAAATATTTAGAAGTTATTCTCATCTCTACGTGCTAAAATTTCTACCAGGGGCTTGCACGGTGATGTAATAGGTAAAGCCACTGCCTGCAGTGCCAGCATCTCATACGAACGCTGGTTCGAGTCTTGGCTGATCCACTTCCAGTCCAGCTCTCTTCTGTGGCCTGGGAAAGCAGCAGGAGATGGCCCAAGTGTTTGGGCCCCTACACCCGTGTGGGAGACCCTGGAAGAAGCCCCTGGCTCCTGGCTTCGGATAGGTGCAGCTCTGGCCATTGCAGCCATCTGGTGAATAAACTAGCGGATGGAAGACCAACCTCTCTCTGCCTCTCTCTGTAACTCTGCCTTTCAAATACATAAATCCTTTTTAAAAAAAATTTCTACCATCATGTTGGGTAGCAGCCATTCGTGTCCCATTTCTGACTTTAATGGAAGCAGCTCTGATCTCCCTGTGTAGCTGAGGGCTCTTGGGTAAATATCGTTTACTGGGTGGGGAAATCCTCTCCATGCCTGCTATGCTTCCAGAAAGCTTTATTGGACACGCGGGATGGCTTTGATCCAGTGTCGTTAGGAGCCTCTAATTCCATGCTCGCATGGCTTCCATTCCCAACCTGGTGACAGAGTGAATCGCATCACCATTTCTTCCAGCGTTGAAACTCCACTGGCACCAGCTCTGCCTGCTTACGACGCAGAATTCTGCTAACGCAGTGTGACCCGGATGCACCAACGCGTTTCTCAGCATCGTGCTGGAGTGTGCAAAGACCACTTCCAGCAGCTGAGGGCACTCCCACTCCTGCACCCGCCCCGAGTCAGAGCACACGTGCAGTCAGTCCACTTTCGGGTAGGAGTTCTCAGTTAATGGCATTCTGACTGCCGGATGTATTTCAGAATTTCTGCTATCATTTCTGGACTGCCAGTTTATCCATTTCTCTGTCTAGTGCAGCTTGGACTTAAATACAGGAAGATCCATCACTTCTAGGATTTCGGAAGAGGGGACAGGGACCTCAGCAGAGGCTGTCCCCTCCCCCTTGTTCCAACGCCCAAGATGGGTGGCATGTTACGCTCTGACTGCAACCTGAGCACTTCTAGTTCTCTCGATTCAGTTTAGTGTTACCTCTGAGCTGGGCCCTCGTACCTAACACTTGCTTCTCTTTCAGTGTGTTCTTAAATTTAATTCCATATAGGTTTACTACCAGGAAGAAAGGCAGGACATTGGCCCAAGCTGTCATCAGGGGAGGAATGTCACAACACTCACCCGGGACAAATTCTTACAGCTGCGTTTAGGAAAAACCAGTTTGGTCAGCTCCAGCGTGTCTTTCACTCTGTATGAAACAGGACCCCTCCCCCAACAACGCACCCATGAAGTGCTGGCTCCCATCAACATTCAGAATCAAGTCTTCGGGCCCAGGTCATGGGTTAATGGGTAAAACCGCCAGCTGTGACTCCAGCATCCCATATGGGCACAGGTTCATGTCTCAGCTGCTCCACTTCCAGTCCAGCTCCCGGCTAATAAGCCTGGGCAAGTATTCCCTGCACCCACATGGGAGACCCAGAAGAAGCTCCTGGCTTCTGGCTTCAGCCTGGCCGAGCCCAGGCTGCTGTGGTCATTTGGAGAGTGAACCAGTGGATGGAAGATTCTCTCTCTCTCTCTCTCTCTGACCTTCAAATAAAAATAAGTAAACAAAGTCTTCAGGTGAACTGGACATCACATCTTGTCCCTCCAGGTGAAATGGACAGAGCATCTTCTAGCACTTTCTTTCCTTCAGAAGTTTCTCTCACACAATCTTCAGTCCCAGGAGGGTAGTGAACTGCTGTGGGACTGTCCATGGGAGGGCACAAAGGACAAGTTTTCATCTCAGATTTTCTCAGATGGCAAAGTCAGAGCTGTGTGCTTGTGTGCCACATTCATCCTGAGGCTTGGGGCAGGGCCAGCCCTTTGGTGAGCATGGTGGCCCCGGGGGAACCCAGGCCAGGCCAACACAGCAGCCAGAGACTGCTCCTGACCTTGGGGCCTGGGCACCCCCCACAGCCAGCATTCCTTGCCTTGTTGCTCAGGGAAGGGTGGCCGCCTGCTGTACACTGGGCAGTGTCCTGGCGGGGCAGAGGTAGTCTTCCTCCATGGCCAGTATCGGACACCATGCTGTGTTGTCGGGCATCAGTTCTGTCTTGGGCTTGCATGCTCAGGTAACAGGACCTCGGCAGCTGGGGCGGGACCTTTTTTTCCTGCAGGGTGCACAGTGAAGTGATCCGCTGCTTCTTCATCCTGGGAAATGAGATCTGCGGAGAGGGTCGGCTTGTTTGTCACTGGATATGGTGAAGGATATTGGATGACCGGTCTTCTTTCACCAGGTCCTGCCCAGCTCCCCCACCCACACTGAGGCATAATTCCCTGGGCGATGGGCGCTTCTACAGGTGCAAGGGAAGGCAGGGTCAAGCAAGAAAACTGCCTCTGATCAATACAGCTGCGGCATCGTCATAAATAATTCAGCCATGCACTGTTTTCGGTTCTTGTGAACTGCTATTCTCATCGCGCCTGGTCGTGTGTGTTCTTCGTGAGGCCAAAGAACCTTCTGGCCAGGTCTCGGTCATCTTCCCGAGTGCAGGGCCTGCTGGCCTCACCTCTCCTGCTCCCTGCTCAGCGCCTACATTTGCTGCCATTCCGAGGACAGTGTGTGGTTGCTTTCACAAAGCAAACTCATTAGCCCCGGGCTGAGACAAATGGTCTGGCTCTGGAGCCTCTTCCTGGCTTATTTATTTATGCTGCTGGCTTCCAGGGTATAGGGGGAGGGAAGGGAGGAGGAGGAGAGACAGAGAACGGACAGATTCAGATCCGCCGCTGCTTCTGGTGAGCAGAGTGAGGTGATGACGGGTATATGACTATGCAGGGCTGGCCGCTGTCTGGTGATTAGACACTGGGTCCCTGACTCGGGTCCAAATGGCACAGCATGGTTATGTCCCTATTTTGCCACCCAGCACCTATTGAAAATAGCTGTCTGGTGCCAAGGTTCCTCAACAAAAGCGAGGATCTGTGGGGTCTGGGTTTTAGGCTCATCTTGTCCTGTGTGGTATCGAGCCCCCAAGGGAGGCTGCCGAGAACTGCAGCTGTGCACCTGTTTCTAAGCAGCCCCTGCCTCACTGGCTCACAGCTCCCTTCCCAGACTCTGCTCCGCCGCACCTGCTTTGGCCTGGAATCCGTCTTTGAAAGGGCAATTTCAGTGTTTCTTCTTGACTGGCAGGGACTATGCTCTGTTTTAAGAGCTCAAGTCAGAGACAGGACCTCTAACTGGCACGGGGGCTGTAGGTCCCAGCAGCTCGGAAGCCCCGCAGCTGCCCTAGGCCAGGGCAAGGCGAGCCCTCGCCCGAGTCCACGGGAGCAGACCCTGTGCGCAACACAGACCCCACCACTGCTGAGCTCCAGGCCAGGCCGGGGTTTCCCTCCACAGCACGACCTGCGAGGGAGCCCTGGTTCAAGATCCATCCGGGGAAGGCTTTGATGACAGTCTCTGTTGTAGAAGATTCTGGCTGCTCACACGCTTCTGACACACAGCCGCAATATGCGGAACTATGTCCTCGGAGGAGCGATGCAGCTGCATTAATATGCATGAGAAGGTTTTCTGCCAATCTGTTTATTTCAGGGTTGCACCAGCCCTCAGGGGGAGAGTTTGGCTTTGCACAAAAGCGTTTCCCAGCGCCTTGTTTTTGCCTTCAAAGGAAAATTGTTACTATTTGTCTTCCAGCATCTTACATGTAAGGATTCATAAAACAAAACATGTTTTACTGTATGTAATGTGTGCTTGCTTCAAATATTTGTATCTGATATAATCCTACACGGAGTTTTAAGTGCCTTATTTCAATATACTACTAAGACAAATGTGGCTCAAGCTATGAAAAGACATTTAACTGTAAAGGAACTCTTGAATAACCATCTTTACACAATTTGTTACATATTAGTCCAATATTTCAACAGTAAAACAAAATGATAAGATACAAAGTAACCAGTGCTGTGCTGTGGCTTTAAGTGTGTCCCCTCTGGAACTCCTGTGGACACTTCACGCCCATTCTAACAGGATTAAAGGGTGAGAAATCCCACTGTGGCCTGTGAGAGGGGAGGAGCTGACGAGCTGAGGGAAGGCTCACCACAGGACTGCCGACTTGTGAGGAGAGGACAGACAGCTCCAGGCTGCGTGCCCTCCCTTAGGCTGTGAAACAGCAGGAGGCCCCTGGCCAACGCCCACACCTTGCACTCGTTCAGAATCCAGTGTGCAATGCACCTCCTCTCCTTCAAGACTGCCTTGTCCCTGCCCGGGAGCTGCAGCAGCAGAAGCAAGTGAAGGCAAGACATCAAATTCAAAGCAAGTATTTATCCTATGAATAAATGAATCAATGAACAAGTGAACGAGAGTATCCACTTCACAGCTCCTTGTGGAATTATACCAGGCACAAATCTCTCAACTAAGCATGGAGCAAAATACTATGAATATTTACATAAAGGGATGCTGGAAGATAAACGTTAACAATTTTCTCTTCAAAGAAAAGTTTCAGCAATACCAAGTGTTGTAAAGCCCAATTAAGAAATTCTCCAAACACCTAATCACAAATTCCCTATTTACTTAAACAAGAAATGGAGTTCTAATACTGGACGTGTAGTCTTGGAAAAGAAGGGTAGTGTCATGGGGAACAAAAACTTCCAATTAAATTCAAGAATGAAAATGAAGGGAATTATTGCTCCGAATACCACCTCCTGGAGCCCGTGTGCAGGTATAGTGGGGTAGGCTGCTGCCTCTGACAACGACACGACAAATGGACTCCGGTTCCAGTCCCAACTGCTCCACTTCCGATCCAGCTCCCTGCTCATGAGCAGAAGACGGCCACAGTGTCTGGGCCCCTCCTCCCATGTAGAAGACCAGGATGGGGTCCCTGGTTCCTGGTTTTGGCCTGGCCTAGCCCTAGCTCTTAAGCCATTTGGGGATAAACCAGCAGATGGAAGATTGTGTGTGTGTGTGTGTGTGTGTGTGTGTCTTCCCCTGTCTCTGTAACTCTGCTTTTTAAAAAAACAGATCTTTAAAAGAAAAACACTTGTCATTCACTCCTGTGACTCTAAAATAACTGTTTAAATATTAAATATTAAAATAAATATTAAATAACCATTTAAACATTATGAAGTTACAGAATCTCACCATTTATACATCAACTACAGATGAGAGAAACCCCTTAGTCCTAGTAAATTCTCTTTTTAATCACACACACCACCTTGTTTTATTTTCCAAATGTCCACATAGCGCAAGTCGGTGATATTCACAGTGAGCCAAGCTCTCTCTTCCTACTAGCAAACACCACGGTCCTAGGTTGGGAAGCTGAATCCTAAGATTTTGTTTATTTATTTGAAAGGCAGAGTCAGAGAGAGAGAGAGAGAGAGACAAAGAGAGAGATAGAGAGAGACAGAGAGAGGCAGAGAGAGGGATCCTCCATCTGCTGGTTCACTCCCCAAGTGGCCACAACAGCCAGGGTTGGGCCAGGCTGAAGTCAGGAGTCAGGAGCTTCATCTGGTCTCCCACGTGAGTGCAGGGGCCCAAGCACCTGGGCCAGCCTTCACTGCTTTCCCCGGCACGTTAGCAGGGTGCTGGATCAGAAGTGGGGCAGCTGGGACTTGAACCAACACCTATATGGGATCCCAGCACCACAGTGCCAGCCCAGGAAGCTGCAACTTCAGGGCAGGGAGGCCAGTGGTCAGCTTCTCCTCCTGGTGCAGAGCCTTAAGAAAGGAACCCAACCAAGAACAAGAGCTGGGTACCTTTTCCCAGCCACGTCATCCACTGAGGAGCTGGGTGTGGGGTCAGTGGAGTTGTCAGGCAGTGAAGTGCATCTCTTTGCCCTACTTTGGAGACACCGCAGGGCTTCCTGGCACTCCTGCCTCACACATGCGCCCAAGGGGAACCTGAGGGTGAAGCCACTCGCCCTGCCGTGTCGAGGAGCAAGGGGGCCGGCTGGGACTCAGAACGGCAGGGCTGCCACTCCGACTCCTCACTGTTGACCTGGAAAGGAACTTTACACACTGCTATGGGGATGTAAATTACCACAGGCATTGTCAAGGCCAGGAGGCTCCTCAGAAAACTACGTGACCCAGGGATCCCACTTCTGGGGACGCACCTAAGGGCGACGAAGCCGGCACGTGAAAGAGAGGCTGGCATGGCTGTGCTCACGGCAGCACCAGTCACAAGAACCAAGGCAGAGACCCAGCCAAGGTGCCCACCATGCACGACATGCAGCTCACATGCACAGTGGGATATTATTCAGCCATAAAAATGGTATCCTGCCACTGGCAGCAAAACAGGTGGCTCCAGAGGAGTTATGTAAAGTGAAATAAGGCACAGAAACACAACGTGTTCTATCTCATTAGAGGCTCTGACACACGTGACCTGGATGCAGGATAATGATGGCTAGAGGCGGGCAGCGGTGGGGAAGGCGGGGAGGGGAGACTGGGTTTGGAAAAGAAAATATGGCAGAGGAATAAGATCTGGTGTTCGAAGCGTGGCAGGGTGGCTGCAGCTCCCATCTTCACTTCTCGGGAGAAAATGAAACCGTAACTCGTTTAAACTACATTATCCGAGTTGTCTATTAAAAACAGCCAAGCCCAGCCCCACATGACGTAGCCACCTGATAGCTGTTATAGCTGTGTGAGGAGCTATCAGGAGCTCGTCGTTGGATTGCCCTGCACCTCAGTCTACTCACCTGTAACAGTGGGTGCACTAACAATACTGGGAGAGTTGTGAGATGGATTAAATCAGGTAATACCAAGAGCCCACAGTGTGAGCCGCCCAGATGTGGGCTCAGTGAACCCTCTCTGCTATTACTCACGTGTGCCACCCACATCAGAATGCCTGGAGCATGCACGGGAGCCTGTGTGAGCAGCAGAAACGCAGGCCTGGCGGGGAGCGGCAGGGTTCCAGAGCAGTTTCAGACGCACGAGTTGCTCTGCTCCTCACCGAGAGGAGGTGAAAGGTGCAGGCTGCCTTGGCAGCTCCTTCGCCAGCCAGCTCAACAGCTCGAGTCCGAGCTCACGGCTCCAGCAAGGGCCGTGCTGGCCTGGTCCTCGTCTGTGACTCCAGACAGAGGCCCTGGCCAACTGCCAGCAGGTGCGCCCGCCGACTGCTGTTTGTTCAGTTCTAGTTTCCTGAATTGGTCTGAGGGTCTGATTTCTCGCTCCCAGCCAGGCTGTCGGCTGCTCTCTAAGCCTCAGGGTTTTCAGCGAGGCTGCCTCCCAGAATGACTTGCGAAAGCTTACTGTGCACACATGAGGGCCAGGCACCCCTGCAGATGCCTACGCCCATCACCCCCTGCCAGCTCCACGACATCTGCTGTTCAGAGCCGATTCCCCCAAGCACCAACAGAGGCGGGGGGCACAGGCAGGGGCAGAGGCCCCGCTCTGAGCGCCCCTCCCCTCACTGCCTGCACAGCCCCTATTTGCTCTGCCTTCGCTTCTTCGCTGGGGCCTGGGGTGTTTGTTCCCAGGTGCCTCTGACATGGAGCTCTTGTCACCTGTGTCTCTGCAGGCTATTCTTTCAGCAAGAAGACAAATCCATCCGGCTGCCCAGCACAGCCTCTGCCTGGGGAAGCTCCCGGGGAGTCCCGTCCTACTCGTCACAGCCAGGTGGGTAGACACGAGTTCCCAAGGGGCGCGCGCGAAAGGCACCTTTGGGGGGCCCATGGGGGAGGGGGCAGCTCCACACAGGTTTTAAAACAGAATCGTACACAAAACCCACAGCCCCAGTGTTGTCAGGGGAAAAGACATCAGAGAGCTCCCAGGAGAACGGCTTGGACAAGGGACCTTACCGGGGGCCGTCAGACGGCTGAAGGACTCAGGAGTGGCCCGCACACCTGAACAGGTGCAGCATCCCAGCGTGGGGGCGTTGCAAGGCTCACAGCCATGGTCGGTGCAGGGTTAGGAAGTGTGGCCGCAGATGTCTACGTGATGGGAGAATCTGGGGGCTCTGTGCTGGAACGGCAGGTTTGTTTTGTTTAAATATATAAACCCAAAAGTGCCCGGAAGTAGAACGTTAATCAGGAAACCAGTGTGAACAGTCCTGCCTGGCCGTGTCCCTGATGTGACTGAGCCGGCCACCCGGGTCCCCACTCTCCTCTTCGTGGAAACCAGGACACAACGTGCTTCTGTCCTCCGAAGGGACCTGGATGTGCCCGGCCCTGCACACAGGAAGGAGACCCAGCCCAGGGGTGCAGGGCAGCTCTGGGAGAGGCCTGATTGGTGATGGCTCCCACGGCTGCGGCAGGCTCCGGTGAATTCCATTAAATCCAATTTGACCAAGAACGAGCACCGGCCACGTGCGGCTAAAGGCGCAGTTCCCTGCTCAGGCGCCATGAGGAGCACCTGGGGAGAGAGAAGAGACGGGCTGTGGACGCCGGAGCCACGGCGGCGGGGAGAGGGAGGCCGAGTGTGGGAGTCTGACGGCTCCCAGCCCAAGACGCCGTGCAGGGCGGCGGCCGTGGCTCCAGCACCCTGGATCGTCCGGACAGGTTAGTCAGGACCACGGGATCAGGGCTGCTTGCCTGTGTCCTTGGCTGGCACAGCACAGCCGTGTTTTTGTGAAGTGTGACCCTCCCTGGGCCCCTTCCTCACTGAGGGACCACAGGGCTGTTTGCTCTCTGGGCTGCTGGGCTCCTGCAGTACACTGGGGACTGTCTGCGCCCCTCAACTCTGCTTCGTGTCACTGCCCTTGTTTGCTCCCCTTGCCTGTTTGAGGATTGCGGCCAGGTGTGGGCGCAGGGAGACGTGGCCCGGCCTTCCTGTGCTGGTCTTGGGCGCCTCCATTCCCTAGGTGCCCCGTCCTTTCCTGGTGCCCCTCCCCCAATCTGCACTGTCTCAAGTGCAGCTCGGAAAGGTGTCTGGCAGGCTTTGTGGGGCACCTGCTGTGGGCCAGTAGGTGGACGAGGGGCAGGTGCAGGGACAGTGGCTTTCACAACACCCTCCTTCACACCGGAGTCTCCCTCCCCAGGGCCCAGCCCGGCATCCGGGAGGCCCTGCATCCGTGGTGCGGAGTCGGGAGAAGAAAGGACGAAATGTGAGACCGGGCTTTTCACAGTGGCCGGAGCAGCCAGTGGCTAGGAAGGATTTCTTAGATCGGCGAGTGAACTCCGTCTAGGCTTACATTCCGGGGGTAGGGAGGGGCACCGAGGAGTGGCCGAGCAGCCAGTGGTCACATCAGAGCTCGTTTTGTTTCTATGACTGACTGTAATGATGTGATTTCCTTGCCATAACTTCATTACAGTTAAAACACATTGAATCTTGAAAAGACAGATGGCAAGTTTGCACTTGGCCTGAGGGGTAACGTACACATGGCATGGCCATCGTGCATTGGATGAGACTGGCCACAAGTCAGGAGAACACCAACAGAATGCCTTTGACACGATGCCTGAATGTGTGTGCTGCTGTTCTAAGAGGAAACAGTCCCCAGGAAAGACTTCCAGGGTCCCCCGATGGATGCATCCAATGAGCAGAATGCAGAGCCTACCATGCATCCTGTGTACCTCCAAGAAGCTGAAAGCCGAGTATATCAAAGGCTCTGGCGCAGAGCGGGGCTGCCTAAGAACTCAGTCAGCAGAGCACTGTGGTGCGGTGCTGTGAGTCCTCTCTGAGCGGTCCCAGGTGGGTCAGAGCTCCCCAAGGCTGCGGGGGCAGGTGAAGCTTGGCTCTGGAAACACGAGTTGAAAATGGCTCGGGAGAGCAGGTAAAGCGGATTAATTCTCCATGAGCGCCACCTGTGCCAAGGAAGGGGCAGCGCACCTGCCTCCAGGTGGGCTCATCCTTGTGGTTGCCTTGCAGAGAGGGCGTGGCCGTGGTGAGGCTGGCAGGGTAGGTAGGCTCTGATTGCTAAGGGCTTTGTACAGCGTGTGAAGGAGGTAGCCACTGTCCTGTGAGGCCAACCCCTGTTAAGCTAATGTCCCGACAAGCACCAGGGGTCTTGCTGAGATGCAGTGGATGCGGGGGCACTGATGTAGATGCTTCTAGAAAGCCCCAGCTGCTGCAGTCAAATGTGGTCCGTAGACCTTGCTTTGCAAAGCAAATGACTGCAGACGGTGCCTTGCAGGACTGGGTGGAGCACCTGCATGCTGTGGCACGGGAAGAGCACCAGTTACAGCCTCGGGAGGAGCCCCACTGCCTGCAGCTGCCTTGCACACAGCCCTTTCCACCGGCTCTTCGAGATGAGGACAAGGAGAGGTAAGGACACTGGGGGGGAGGCTCACCTAGCTCTGCCTATGTGTTGGGTGGGGGAGGGTGGCACCCAAATCAGCTGGCACGCGCTGTCAGCACTGCCTAGACTGCACAGCACCCAGTGTTTGGAGAACAACAGCTTGGCTCCACTTGACCTCAGTGGGCCTTAGTTCATCGCCGAGCAAGAGAGGGGCTCATAGCAGGAGATGCTGTGAGTGGTAGCGTGGAAAAGCAAACCTCCTACTCTGTGGCCTGCCACTTATCACTGCTTCGTCATTGTTTGGGTTTATGTTATTTTGTTGTCACACCTTAGCCCTTTCTCGAAACAGGACAAAGATGACTAAGTTGACTATTTTTCCTAACAACACATAAAAGATCTCAGGAATGGGGAAATGCCGTCACTAGAATGAAAGCGTGCATCTCTGCAGACTCTGCTGTGTGTGCCCAAACAGAGCCACACCTGTGTGGTGGCATCAGCACGTCCATTTCTGGAAAAGCAGCCACGCCCACTGTCCCTGGAGAGGAAGCTGAGGGGTGGGGGCGACTTTGGGGGGGTCTGACTGCCAGTGGTACCCTTTCATCCTGCTTACCGTGGCTCTGACGATGCCTCAACTTTAAACAGGTAGGATGACAGCGGCAGGTGGGTTTCTCCTCGCCCCCTTCAGCTCCGCTGGGGCTGAATCTTCCCTCAAGGGTCTTGCAGCATCGAGGCACCTCTTGTCCTGTGACTGAGGGGCAGTGTCACGTCTCGTGTTCCTCTGAACTTTAAACCCAGGTTGCTAAAGTGCCTAATGTCTGTTAGCGAGGAAATAATCCTTTAAATACAACTCCCCAGAAATCAGAAATTCAGCTGCTTCCTCACTTGGTCACTTCTGCCCCGTCTTCAGACAGCAGTCGAGATGGGAGGAGCATGAGGAGTGACAGAGCAGGAAGGGATTTGTAAGACGATCTGGCACCTTCATGAACGCCCTTCTCCCTACTTCTCTCCCCTCCACGCCAGCACCAGACTCGGTGACAGATGTGGTAGATGCATGCCCTGTGGACCGGTAGCTTCCATCATTCTACCTGATACATTGATACATCATTGTTACGTCTGTCAATCAGCGCAGAGGAAGTGTTGCTGTCTTCCATCAATATAGTGAGGATGAAACACTGAGCAGTTGGTGTCAGGAGCTGCAGCCCAGAATCTAACCCTGTTACTCCAGGGTGGGACCCCAGTGATGTCTTTACCACTAGGCTAAATGTCTTCTCCCGTTTATATTTTGATTCCATTTTCCTTGTACTTTAAGAGGTTTTTGTTGTTGTTTTTACAGACAGATAGAAAGAACTCATAGGCTGCACTCAATGTGGGTCTCCCATGTCAGTGGCAGGGACCCAATTACTTGATTCTTCCTTAGGCTGCCTCCTAAGATGCATGTTCGCAGAAACTTGGAGCTAGGAATTGAACCCAGCACTCACGGGGATGCACGCATCCCAAGTGGTTTCTTAGCAAATGCCCATCTCTCTACAAACCTGTACCCTTGGACCTCCGTGTTACAGGAGACCCTACAAGCTACTTACTGTGGTGAGTGCTAAACCTGGCTTCTCACCAGAATCACCTGTGGAGCCCGAGAAACGAGGAGGGGGGAAGTGATGATGTCCACTGAGGGCAGCCGCCTGAAAGCTGCAGGGTGTGGCCCTGGAATCTGCCAGGCATGGTCACCAGGGGTCCTGACTGGCCTCTGGGTGTGTACTCAGATGCTGAGGAGTGAGATTGCAGGGTCTGTATGCACTCTGAAATACCTCCAGGTGAGCCAAGTCATACAGCGTGAGAAGCAGTGCAGGAGCTGGTGTGAGATGGAGTGAGGAGGACATGGGGAAGGCTTTGCAGGGCTGTGACTGGTGTTCTGAAACTGTAGCTTCTGAGTTTTAAGGCCTTAGTATACCCCAGACCCCGATATTCAGATGCACTTGGTTCATCTTCCTCTCTATCCTTTCTCTGATGTTAAGTGCTGTAGGTTCACAGTGGGTTTCTTAGAGTCGTTTAAAGATACTGTACCACTGCTTGCTCAGTTGCACTGTTTGTGATGACAAATCTGCTGTCAAACTTCTCCTAGTCTGGTATTTAAGGTATCTCCTGCCCCACCACCCCGCCCTGGGGGCTGTTTTTAAGATTTTTCTCTTTATCACTGCCTTTTGAGCAGCTGGGTTGGTTTGTTTGTTAAGGAAACATTTATTTCAGAGGCTGAGAGGGTGGGGTGGGCTCTCATAAACTGGTTCATTCCCCAAATGCTCACAGTTGGGACTGGGAATGCAATGCAGGTCTCCCCAGCGAGTGGCAGGAACCCAGTGACTTCAGCCCTCACTGGTTTCTGCCTGAGTGTGCACTGCCCACAAGCTGGTGTTGGGAGCTGGAGCTGGGGGTGAGCCCAGGCATTCTGATGTGGACATGGGCGATCTCACCACTAGGCTAAATGCCTGTTTGAGCTGTTTGATGTGCTTGGACATCTTTGAGATTCTTAGTTCTGTGGACCTAACAAATCTTGGAATACTTTGGGTTTCACACGTCCTTGGCTGTGTCGCCCTTCATCCACACATGAGACCCAGTCACCTGTGCAGAAGGCTGCTACATGTCATCTCCTACACAACTGAGGTCATCTTCATTTTTTTAAAAAATTTTTTGACAGGCAGAGTGGACAGTGAGAGAGAGACAAAGGTCTTCCTTTTTCCATTGGTTCACCCACCAATGGCCGCTGTGGCCAGCGCATTGCGCTGATCTGATGGCAGGAGCCAGGTGCTTCCTCCTGGTCTCCCATGGGGTGCAGGGGCCAAGCACTTGGGCCATCCTCCACTGCACTCCCGGGCCACAGCAGAGAGCTGGCCTGGAAGAGGGGCAACCGGGACAGAATCTAGCGCCCCGACCGGGACTAGAACCCGGTGTGCCGGCGCCGCAGGTGGAGGATTAGCCTAGTGAGCCGCAGTGCCAGCCTCATCTTCATTTTTTAATTTAATCTTTAAAAGGAACTTTTCACTATATTTTGAAAATTTTTATTTTAATTTTATATAAAAGGCAGTGACCATGACGCATTTTTCCCATCTGCCAGTTCACTCTCCAGATGTCTGTGACTGCTGGGCGGGGCTAAAGCCAGGAGCCCGTATCTCAATCCTGGGCCCCCATGTGTGTAGCAGGAACCCAAGAACCTGAACCATCGCTTGCTGGCTTCCAGAGTATGCACTAGCAGGAAGCTGGAATGAGCAGTGGAGCTGGGACTGGAAGCCAGGAGTTCTGATACGGAATGCTGGCTCCTGCAGCAGGACTCTAACTCGGGTATCACACGCCCACGTTGTTGGATTTTTTTAAAACAATCTTTTCTTTCTGTTTTGTTTTACTTTGCTTCTACTGTTGTACTTTGAGTTCTCATCTTCCTTTCCACAGCGTGTATACCATCGTGTATTTTTCAGCCTCAGTCACCACAGGTTCACATCTAGGGGTCTGAATCGGCGTTGTACCTGTTTTCCCCTAAACATGCTCCATTTCCTGGTGTGTTGACCGCAGGAAATACAGGAAATGTAGCTATGCTATGTTCTTGTCCTCTGATCCTAACACCAGCATCATTTCTGGGTCAGTCTCTACTGCTTGCTCTCTGCACTTGGAGTCAATGTCTCTGCTACCTCCCAAACCTGGGAATTCTTGCCTGAATGCCAGACTTTGTGAGGTTGCCTTGCTGGTTCCTGAGGACGTCTGTATTTATCCCACCGTTGTTGAGCTTTGTTCTGGGATGCAGTTAATTGACTTGGGTACAGTTTGACCCTTGGGGGCTTATTTTTAGCATTTAGATGTAATTAAAGCAGCATTCACTCCCTACCAATGCCATTGTCATCCCTACCAACTCAAGATCCTTATAACTGCTGAACTCAGTGCTCTGAGGTTGGAGCTGTGCACTGATGCAGCTGAGAACAGAAACCATTTCAGGACCTGGGAAAACTGCAGGTACTTCAAGAGGACTTCAGAACATTTGTGGAAAAAACATGTGGGGTAAAAAGCACAGATCAGAAACTATCTGGGACTAAACCAGGCTTCCAGTTCTGTTTTCCCGCACGCTTTTGAGACACCTCGCAGTCCCAGCCTGCTAGTGTTTCCCTTTGCTGTCAGGAAATGCTCACACGTGGCTGACTACACAAGGAGCTGCCGTGCAGACTCCGGGATGAGCGCTGCGCAAGGTTCGTGGGCTCCAGGCATCCTGGTCTCACGCTCGCCACCTCCAGCTGGGTCTCTCCAGGAGTTGTAGCCCAGACTCCCTCACAGCAGTAAGCTCGGGCAACCATGGACACGACTCATTTGTTCTCATCTCTCGGGGAGCCCTCTCCATGGCCTGACATCCACGGTCTGGGTAACCGCTGGGCTGTCCACTCGAGCCGGGCGTTAGCTCTGTTTCGGGAGATACTGCAGTCCCTGCGAGTCCCGCTGCACTCCCTTCACAGCACGGCTCTGACGCCGTGTCCAGCCGGATCCGAAGGCTTCTCTGAAACACGAGAATGTTTCCTTACCGACAAAGGCTGTTAGCACAGCTGAGACGGCTAAAAGTAGCTCTTTGATGTCGTGTAACAGCTTGGTCCCATCAGTGTTTCCCATATTATCTCATGGGGTGGCTTTGAATGACCTCAGCAGTGTCGTTCAAGTTGGTCTGGTCAGCTTGGGGCCCAAAGGAGGGCCACGTGCTGCCTTCAAGGGCGCCATCTATCAAAGCTGTGTTTTGTCTAGAAGAGTCTAGAATAGTCCGCCTCCCTCCTTGCATTTTATTTATGCCATTGACTGGGGAAATGAGTCGGGATGTCTTGTCTGCTGGGTGTGACTACTGCTTCCTTGTGGAGTAGATTTCCTCCTTGTGTGTCACTGCTTAGCGGAGAGGGAAGACCCAGCAGCCTGCCTAGGTCCAGTGTCCACCTCTCGAGTGAGGACACCTCAGAGATGGCCGTGTGTGCCACTGTGTCACAGCATGAGGCCGCAGCTGTGTGACCGCTGCACTTCTGGAGATGCGAGGATTGGTTGGGGGTGCTGGGGAAGCCGGCTGGAGTCTTCTACTCTTGTCTGTTTGTAGGTTTGTTTATTGAGGTAGTTTTTTTGTTAATGGATTTTCTATTTTGGAACAGTTATATGTTTACAGAAAAAAAATGAGCAGGTGGAACAGAGCTTCCAAATACTCCACCCTGCCACCTAAACACACAGCTGCCCCTGGTCAGACACCTTACAGTACCAGATGGAACACAAGGATTGCAGCGAATCAATATTTGTGCCTAATGATTAACTCCAGTTAAGACGCTGTTCTTGTTTGCTCAGTTTTTACCTGATGTCTTTTCTTTATCTCTTCTAAAGATTTATTTATTTGAAAATCAGATTTACATACGGGGGGAGAGGCAGAGAGAGAGAGAGAGGGGTCTTCAATCTGCTGCTTCACTCCCCAGTTGGCCACAATGGCTGGAGCTGGGCTGATCCGAAGCCAAGCTGTTCCTCCAGGTCTCCCATGGGGGTGCAGGGGCCCAAGGACTTGGGCCATCTTCCACTGCTTTCCCGGACCATAGCAGAGAGCTGGATCAGAAGTGGAGCAGCCGGAACTCAAACCGGTGTCCACATGGGATGCTGGCACTGCAGGTGGCTTTACCCGCTATGCCACAGCGCCGGCCCCTCCTGATGCCTTTTCATCGCCCCGGGGTCCCACCCAGGATACAGGGGACACTGACAGGTCTTCTCTATGTAGGCTGGCTGTGATCCCTTCTTGTGGATGACCTTGGCAGTTTTGCAGAGTGTTGGTAAAGCATTTTGTAGACTGTCCTCTCTAGGAATTTCATGTTCTTCTCGTGGTTTGGGGAGGAAGATCATCGGGGTAAAGTGCCGTTTTCATCCCATTCCCAAGGGTGCACAGTGTCTTGACCCTTCAGTGCTGATGTTGTCTTGACCAGCTCCCTGGCTGAGGTAGTGCTGTGTGTCTGACAGGTGTCTCCATTGCAGTTTCTCTATTTCCTTTCTTCTCAGGCTGTGTTCTCTGGAAGGAAGTCACAGTGCTGGACCCTACCACCCAGAATAAGCTCCTGGCTCTGGCCTGGCCATGTTGACCATTTATAAATCAGCTGATAGAAGATCTGTCTCTCTCTCTCTCCTTACATATTTTTTAAAGATTTTATTGATTTATTTGAAAGGTGGAATTATAGACTATGAGACGGAGAGACAGAGAAAAAGGTCTTTCTTCAGATCTCCTGATCTGAAGCCAGGAGCCAGGAGCTTCTTCCCAGTCTCCCACGCAGGTGCAGGGACCCAAGCACTTGGGCCATCTTCTGCTATCCCAGACCATAGCAGAGAGCTGGATTGGAAGTGGAGCAACTGGGACTCAAACTGGCGCCCACAGGAGATGCCGACGCTGCAGGCAGAGGATTAACCTACTTCACCCCTCCCTCTCTCTAACTCTGCCTTTCAAACAAACAAATCAATCTTTCAAAATCAGAAAACTGGGGGTGGCAGTGAAGAATATAACTCTTAAAGTTGTTGATTGCCCCTGCCTTAACTTCTGCCAAAGCACTAGTAGCTTTAACCAACAGTAAATGTTAGCATGATAAAAGAAAAAATGTCTTAATCTTATTATTAAATAAAATTACCATAGGGTAGTTTTGTTTTCATGGTCTCTGTAAACAGGTCTCTGGGACTCACACAGGTCCACAGAGCACACGTGGAGAACTGTAAATCCAGTTGTCTGTGGCCGGCGCCGTGGCTCAACAGGCTAATCCTCCGCCTTGCGGCGCCTGCACACCAGGTTCTAGTCCCAGTTGGGGCACCGGATTCTGTCCCGGTTGCCCCTCTTCCAGGCCAGCTCTCTGCTGTGGCCCAGGAGTGTAGTGGAGGATGGCCCAAGTGCTTGGCCCCTGCACCCCATGGGAGACCAGGAGAAGCACCTGGCACCTGGCTCCTGCCATCGGATGAGCACGGTGCGCCGGCTGCAGCGTGCCGGCCGCAGCGTGCCAGCCACGGCGGCCATTGGAGGGTGAACCAATGGCAAAGGAAGACTTTTCTCTCTCTCTCTCTCTCACTGTACACTCTGCCTGTCAAAAAAAAAAAAAAAATCTAGTTGTCTGGAATCCTGGGAATCAGCTTAGTCATTCTTTTAGTTTTCCTGTGCTCCAAGATCAGTTAACACTTCCAGAGTAAGATGATGTGCTAAGCTGCATCCTAAACTTTTTAAAAAAATATTTACTCCTTTGTTTGAAAGGCACAGTTATGGATTAAGGGAAAGACGGAGCACTTCCATCTGCTGGTTCACTCCCCAGATGGCTGCAGTGGTGGGTCTGGGTCAGGCCAAAGCCAGAAGCCAGGAACCCCCCCATCCCGGTCTCACACATGGGTGCAGGGGCCCAAGCACCTGGGTTGCTCTCTGCTGCCTTCCCAGGCTTGTTATCAGGGATCTGGATCAGACTGGGAGCGGTGGGGACTCTTAACTGCCACCATTCCAGTCCCCTTAACCCTAAATTCTTACACAGTATTACCCTTTAATCCTTCACCAATACTATGGGACAAGAGCTGTTATTGGCATTCCCACTTTACACACGAGAAAGCTGAGATACGAGTATAACTGGCCCAAGAGGCTTGTGACTCTGGCTCCTGCACCCCCATGCTACACTGCCTCCATTTGTCACCAGCCATCCTTTCCTTTTTTTCCATACTATTTGCCTTCCACTTGGGAGTTCTTTGCCAACCCTTCTCCAACAGCTTCATGCTCTGTGACTGGTGTGTAGACTGTGCACTTTGAATGCAGCTGTTTTCCAATCCTGTCGCTTCTGCACCTATGGCCCCAGACTTTGCTGACACTGAGAGCCATGCTGCTTCAGCTGCTTGCTGTGAGCAGGCAACATGAAATCCTGCCAGAGAACTGAGCAGATGATGCTCTCAAGGAAAGTGTTCTGCTGTTTTCTTGTTAAAAGACCACGCCGTCCAAACTGCACAGCCTCTGCAGGTGGTCGGGCCTGCCCTGCTGGCCTGCAGTCCCACTATGCTCTCCCCACCCGGGAGCACACTGGGGCCACCTGCTCCAGCTTCCTGCAGCTCGAAGGTTGCACAGTTCTTGAGGGTTCTGAAACACGGATGCATCTGTGGATTGCTTTGTTCACAGAATACTCTGTCCCTTTCCTGGAGGAGCCAAAGTGGGGCTGAGGAGGGACAGGCAGCTAAGATAAACCTGCAATCTGCGCCTGGTCTCTGGAGAAACACCTCAGGTACATGCAGAATGAGTACAAGTTCAGTGACAGGCAAATCCACTTCTGCTGACTGCCGTCGAAGCCCCTCCTCCGCGGGGATTCTGGAGTTGCTGTTGAACTCAGAACTGCCAGGGTCAGTGCTTTGTGTACGTTTAAAATTTTCATTGTAAACTTGAATTAGCTTTTAACAGATTGAGTGTAGTTCATAGATTCAACTCTAGGAATACGCTATTCCATTCCTCCCTCCCACCCTCCTCTGCTCTCCTTTCTGTCTTGAGCTTTTGAGATAACATACTTTAAATTTACATTATAATAAAAAGGCTTAATACTCTACTGAATAAGAAGCTTAACAAGTAAAAACCAAAAAGACCATAGTGGGAATATAGACAACAGCTATAAACAGTAATAGAATGGAAAAACAATCATTTCTCACTTAAACAGTAAATTTTAAAGTAGTCACAGGTCATTAAAGCTATAATAGTATAACATTTAAAAAATTTTAATATAAAGAACAGATTTCATGTGTTTCATAGGTATCATTCTAAGAAGATAACCTCAGTAACCCCCTCTCCCTCCCTCAATCCTTCTCTTCTCTTCCTTCCTTTTCTTGAATTTTAGCAAAAACAAAATTCCAGCCCACTCTAATCACAGGCTCAATGTACCACTAACCATGATAACCAACAAGTCAAAAGTATGAAGACCACAATTCCACAGAAGAATAGACAGGAGCTAAAAACAATTAAATCACAAGGTGTTTGCTTTGTTTCTATACATTTTTAAAAATTCTATATTAACTGCTACATATCAGAGAAAATGTGATATTTGTGTTTTTGGGAATGGCTTATTTAAGCAAATGGCTTATTAAGCAACATCCATTTTGTTGGAAAAGATGGGATTTTATTATTTTTTGACTAATAGAGTATACCACATTTTTTTAATCCAGTCATCAGTTGATAGACATCTGGGTTGATTCCATGTCTTACCTGTTGTGAATTAAGCTACAGTAAACGTGGGGGTACAGACACCTCATATGCTGAATTAATTTTCTTTGGGTAAATTCAGGAGTTGGATGCCTGGATGATGTGGTTGACTGATTTTCTGATTTCTGAGGAATTCCCATATCATCTGCCATAATGGTTGTACAGTTCACATTCCTGCCAGTAGTGGAGTAGGGTACCTTTTCCCCCAAATTCTTGCCAGTATTTATTGTGTGTTGATTTTTGGGTGATGGACACCCTAACTGGGGTGCATCTCCCTGACGGCTGTGATCCTGAGCATTCTACCATGTGTCAGCCATCTGTGTTTCATCTTTTAGAAAAATGCTTGCTTGTGACCTTTGCCCATTTCTTAACTGGATTGTTTGTTTTGTTGTTGAGTTTTTTATGCTCTTTGTAGATGCTGATTATTAACCCTTTAAAGACGGATAGTTTACAAATATCTTCTCCCGTTCTGTTGGCTGCCTTTTCACTTTCTGAGTGTCCCTTTGGGGTGCAGAAGCTTCTTAGCTCTCTAATCCCATCCGTATGTTTTTTGCTGCCGTTGCCTGTGCTTCTGGGGTCTTTTCCGAGAAGTCGTTGCCTCTGCTAATGTGTTGGAGAGTTTCCCTGATGTTTTCCTCTGGTAATTTGATTGTATCAGGTTATAGATTTAGATCCATTGCAAGTTGATTTTTGTATAAGGTGAAAGATAGGGGTCTTGTTTGATTCTTCTGCATGCATAGATCCAGTTTCCCAGCACCATTTGTTGAAGTGAATGTCCTTTCTCAAGGAATTATTCTAGCTCCTACGTGTATGTTTTGGTGCCAGCACCAGGTTGTTTTGATTATAAATGCCCTGTAGTGTGTCTTGAAATCTGGGATTGTGATGACTCTGGCTTTTTTTTTTTTTTTTTTCCAAGAGGAGGAGGGATAGGATAGACCTCTGGGTATTATTCCGATCCGTTAACATAGAAGATTCTACCATTTTGTGTGTGTCCTTGTTTTCTTTTCTTCATGTTTTATAATTTTCATTGCAGAGATCTGTCACATCTGTGGTTAAATATATTCCAAGGTATTTAGAATTTTTGTAGCTAATGTGAATGGTACTAATCTTGCTGGTTCTTTCTCAGCCATAGCATTGTTAGTTTATACAAAGGTTATGGATTTTGCTGTGCTGATTTTATATCCTGCAACTTTAACAAAGCCTCTTATGAGTTCCAAGAGTCTATTAGTAGAGTTGTTTCGCTCCACTGTATATATGATCATGTTATCTGCAAACAGGGATAGTTTGACTTCCCTGTTTCCAATTGGTCTCCCTTTGATTTCTTTTTCTTGCCTGGTGGCTCTGGTTAAATCTTCCAGAACTATACTGAATAGTAATGGTAAAAGTGGGCACCCTTGTCTGGTACTGGATATTAGTGGAAATGCATCCGACTTTTTCCCATTCAATATGATGTTGGCTGTGGGTTTTTCATAAATTGCCTTGACTGTGTTGAGGAATATTCCTTCTGTACCCATTTTGCTTAGAGTGTTCATCATGAAAGATTTGATCAAATGCTTTCTCTACATCTATTGAGATAATCATACATTTTTATGCAATTTGTTAGTATGATATTATACTTGTATGGATTTGTGTGTCTTGAACCATCCATGTATACCAAGGATAAATCTCACTTGGTCTGGGTGAATGATCTTTCTTTGTTTTGTTGGATTCAAGTATATAGTATTTTGTTGAGGATTTTTGTATCTATGATCATCAGGGATATCGTTCTATAGTTCTCATTCTTTGTTGTATCTTTTTCTGGTTTAGGAACTAAAGGGAGGCTGGCCTCATAGAAGGAGTTTAGGAGGATTCCCTCCCTTTCAATTGAGTAGTTTGAGAAGGATTGGAATCTGTTCTTTAAGAGTATGGTATAATTGAGCAGTGCAGTCATCCAGTCCTGGGCTTTGTTAGGAGCATCTTTATTACTGATGGAGTTTCCATCTTGGTTATGGTCTATTTAGGTTTTCTGTGTCTTCATGACTCAAATTTGGTAGAATGTCCGTGTCCAGAAAGCTATCCATTATTTTTCTAGACTTTCTAGTTTGTTGGCATATAGCTGTTTGTAGTACATTGGAACACTTCCTTTTTATCTCTGACTTTATTAATTTGCATCTTCTCTCTTTTTGGTCAGTTGGGCCGTGGTATATCAGTTTTATCTTTTCAAAAAAAAAATCTATTCATTTCACTGATTGTTTTTATCATTTATTTTGGTTTTGATTTTATTTAATCTAAATTTTATTTCTTTCCTCTTAATTTTGGGTTTAGTTTGTTCTTGTTTTTCTAGGACCTTGAGATGCATTGTTAGGTCATTTATTTGATGGCTTCCCAATTTCTTGCTATAGGCATTAATTGCTATAGACTGCCCTCTAATACTGCTTTTGCCATATCCCATAAATGTTAATATGTTGTCATCCGCCTTTGTTTCTAAGAATTTTTTATTGCCCTTCTGATTCCTTCTATGACCCACTGTTCATACAGGAGCATGTTCAATCTCCATGTGTCTGTATTTTTTCTAGAGTTTCTTGTTCATTTCCAGCTTCATTCCATTATGATCAGAAAAGATAAATTACTGATTTCAGTATTCGTTAATTTGCTGAGACTTGCTTTATGGCTTAGCATATGGTCTAGGCAAGAGGAAGTTCCATGCACTGATGAAAAGAATGTATATTCTGCAGCTGTGGAATGAAATGTTCTGTAGATATCAGTTAGGATCATTTGGTCCATAGTGTAGCTCTGTTGTTTCTTTGCTGACTTTTTTTTGGGCAAGTTGAGCTGTCAGTTGATGAAAGTGGGGTATTGAATCCCTCATTATCATTGCACTGGAGTCTGTCTCCATTTTGATCCATTAATAATTGTTTTAAATAGCCAGGTGCCCTGGCATTAGGAACATGCATATTTACTATAGTCACATCTTCCTGTTGAACTGATGGCTTACTCATTAGATAATTCCATTCTTTGTCTCTTTTTATTAGTTTTTGTGTTAAAGTTAATTTGTCTGATACTAGGATGGCTCTCTCTGCTCACTTTCCCCTTTGTGTTAGCGTGGTAGGTTGATCTTTTTCTATCCTTTGACTTTCAATCTTTGTGTATCTTTGTTGCTGAGGTGTGTTTCTTGTAGGCAACAAATAGATGGATCTTGATTTTTTTATCCATTCAGCCAGTTTGTGTCTATTAATTGGAGAAATTGGGCCATTTATGTTCAAAGTTATTAATAAGTAACAACTTGGTTCTGCCATTTTCCATAAATATTCCTGTTTTTTGGATTTTCTTTGTAAGATTTTCTGCCTTCACTTTTTTCATGACATCTCTGTTTCTGTGTGTAGCACATCCTTAAGCATCTTTTTCTAAGGCTGGACAAATGGTGACATATTCTTTCAACTTCATTAATAAATGACAGCTTTGCTGGGTGTACAGTGTTCTGGTTGAAGAGGCTCCTGACCCCTCTCCCCCCCTCTCCCCCCCTCTCCCCCTCCCCCCTCTCTCCCTCCCCCCTCCCCCTCCCCCTCCCCCCTTCTCCCCGCCTCTCTCCCCTCTCTCCCCCTCCTTCCCTCTCCCCCCTGTCCCCCCTCCCCCCGTCCCCCGTCCCCCCTCTCCCCCCTGTACCCCCCTCTTCCCCCCGTCCCCCTTCCCCCGCCTCTCTCCCCCTTCCCCCTCCCCCTTCCCCCCTCCCCATCCCCCTCCCCTCTCCCCCCCTCTCCCCCTTCTCCCCCCTCTCCCCCCTCTCCCCCCTCTCCCCCCTCTCCCCCCTCTCCCCCCTCTCCCCCCCTCTCCCCCCCTCTCACCCCTCTCCCTCCTCCTCCCCTCTCCTCCCCCCTCCTCCCCCCTCCTCCCTCTCCCCCCTCCCTCTCGCCCCCTCCCCCCTCCCCCTCTCTCTCTCTTTCTCTCTGTGTAACTCCGACTTTCAAATAAATAAATAAATAACCAGTCTCCAAGAGTGAGCCCCCCCTCAGCGTCACTGCCCAGGACCCCACCCGTGCAGGCACCTGAACTACACAAAGGGTTGCATGCTCCTCAATGGGAGCCTGTGAGGGCAGACGCAGTGACTGCCCAAAGACCCAGCCACGTCCAGACGCATGCCCGATCGCACAGCCACAGGACCCCCACAGCCACAGAAGCAGGTCTCCAGAGTGATAGGGAGTGGGGGATCCATTCTCTGCCCCACGAGCCTCCCCCATCTGCTCAAAGAGCTGTGGCATCCCCAGAGCCGGCTGCCTAGCCGACAGGGATTGGTGGGCGCTCTGCCATGGCAAGTCAAGTCCAGGCACTGTGATCAAGGGAAGGGGTGGCATAGCTTCCTGAGCCTAAGTGGCCACCCTGCCACCTCCAACCCTCCAGGCCAGGCTCAGTGTCAGCCAACACAGGTTTATCCCTCCAGTAAAATCCCCCAGTGGTTCCTGGGCCACAGCAGCCTCTGCTCACCTTATGTAGATGGTGTTTCCTCCCGGCTGGTTGCCAGGGGCCTTGCTCCAAGGATGCGACCTCCCCTCCAGCCACCAGGGGGAGATGCTGGCAGTTGGATGCTCACTGCTGTGTCTCTGTAGAATTTCCCTTGGAAACTCCGTTCCAGCTGTCCTGGGTATACGATTCCTCTCCTTTCCTTCTGTTAGTTTCCCGTGGTCAGAATCAGCACAGCTTTTCCCTGTTCAGCCATCTTGGATCTAACCCACCGTTTCTTAACCATTGGCATAACAAAGGTATAAAACAAAGTTTCACAAAACCTTATGTGTGGCAACACTGATACACAGAGGCATTTCTTTATTCTTGTAAATTTTAGCTCCCAAATATTAGGGGGAGAACAGGCAGCATTTGTCTTACAGTTTCTGGCTTATTTCACCCAACGAGATGCCCTCTTATTGTGTCCTTTTTGCTGCAAATGGTAGGATATCGCTCTTTTATAGCTGAATAATACTCCATTGTGTGTAAATACCGCGTTTTCTTTATCCATTCATCTGATGACGGACACCTTGATTGATTCTAAATTTTGGCTCTTGGGAAAGTGCTGCTATAAATGTGGTGCAGGGATCTCTTTGATTGTCTCCGAGTATTTTGGGTATATAATCTCCGCAGTTGTGGGACTGCTGGATCCTATGACAAGTCTATTTCTAGTGTTGCTGCTGTTTTTTAAGATCTATGTATTTGAGAGGCAGAGTTACAGACAGAGGGAAAGATAGACCTTCCACCTGCTGGTTCACTCCCGAAATGTCCACCACGGCCAGAGCTAGGCCAATCCAAAGCCAGGAGCCAGGAGAGTTTTCTGGGTCTCCCATGCAAGTGCAGGAGTCCAGTGGTTGGGCCATCATCCACTGCTTTCCCAGGCTCTGAGCAGAGAGCTGGATCAGAAAAGGGGCAGCTAAGACACGAACTGGTGCCCATATGGGATGCCTGTGCTGTAAGTGGAGGCTTAACCTACTACACCACAGTGGTGGCTCCCTATTGGTAGTTTTTAAATAAATCTTTGTGCTGTTTTCCACGGTGGCTGAACTAATTTACATGTCCACCAACCGTGTATGAGTGTTCCACTTCCTCCACATTCTCACCAGCACTGTTACTCCCTGTGTTGGGATTTTTGCCATTCTGACAGGGGTGAGGTGATTTCTGATTGTGGTTTAGATTTTCAATTCCCTGATGGTAGTGATACTGAGCATTTTTTCATGTATTTGTTGGCCATTTATATTTTTGCTTTTGAGAAGTGTTGAAGTCCTTGGCCCATTTCTCACTTGGATTGGTTGTGTTCTGTTGTTGAACTTTTTAAGCTGCTGATTCATTTGATATATTAACCCTTTGGCAGATAAGTGGATTTCAAATATTTTCCCAGCGTGTCCCATGTCTCTTCACTCTATTGATTGTTACATTGTTGTACAAAAGCTTCTTTTTTAGAAAGCTTTTATTTAATAAATACAAATTTCATAGGTATAACTTAAGGAATATAGCAGTTCTTCCCCCCAATGCCCTCCCACCCCGACTCCTGTCCCACCTCCTATTCCCTCTCTCACCCGTCCTTCATTAAGATTCATTTTAAATTATCTTTATATACAGAAGATCAACTCTATACTAAGTGAAGATTTCAATAGTTTGCACCCACACAGACACACAAAGTATAAAGTACTGTTTGAAGACTACTTTTACTGTTAATTCTTGTAGTATAACTCATTAAGGACAGAGTTCCTATATGGGGAGTAAGTGCACAGTGACTCCTGTTGTTGATTTAACAATTGACACTCTTATTTATGATTTCAGTGATCACCCAAGGCTCTTGTCATGAGCTGCCGAGGCTATGGAAGCCTTTTGTGACCACAGACTCCATCAGTATTTAGACAGGGCCATAAGCAAAGTGGAAGTCCTCTCCTCCCTTCAGAGAAAAGTACCTCCTTCATAGATGGCCCCTTCTTTCCATTGGGATCTCAGTTCTTTCACGTAGGCCGATTTTTGACACAGGCTTTCCATGCCTGAAATGCTCTCAGGGGCTTTTTAGCCAGATTTGAATGCCTTAACGGCTGATTCTGAGGCCAGAGTGCTGTTTAGGGCATTTGTCATTCTATGAATCTGTTGTGTGTCCCGTTTCCCATGTAGGATCGTTTTCTCCTTTTTAATGCTATCATTTATTATTAGCAGGCACTTGGTCTTACTTATGTGATCCCTTTAACACTTAATCCTATATTTATGATTAGTTATGAACTTAAACTGATCACTTTAACTACTAAGATGGCATTGGTACCTGCCAACTTAATGGGATTGGAACCCCATGGCAAGTTTTTAGACTCACCCTCAGGGGTAAGATCGAGGGATCTTATTCTCACTCTTATTTTTAACAGGGATCCATTTTCAATTGGATTTAAACACCTAAGAACAATTCTATGTTAAGTAAAGAGTTCAACCAATGGTATTGAGTAGAAAAAGAAAATACTAAAAAGAATAAAACGGTAACCTGTTTCTTAACAGTCAGGACAAGGGCTGATCAAGTTATTGCTTCTCATAGTGTCAGTTTCACTTCTACAGGCCTCATTTTAGGTGCTGAGTTAGTTGTCACAAATCAGGGAGAACATATCTGTCCCTTTGGGACTGGCTTATTTCACTAAGCATGATGTTTTCCAGATTCCTCCATTTTAGTGCATATGATAGGATTTCAATTTTTTTTTTGCCCCTGTGTAGTATTCTATAAAATACATATCCCATAATTTCTTTATCAAGTCTTCTGATAATGGGCATTTAGGTTGATTATATGTCTTAGCTATTGTGAATTGAGCTGCAATAAACATGAAGGTGCAGATAGCTCTTCTATTTGCCAATTTAATTTCCCTTGGATAAATTCCAAGGAGTGGGATGGCTGGGTTGTATGGTAGGGCTATATTCAGATTTCTGAGGTATTTACAAACTGTCTTCCATAGTGGCTTTACCAGTTTGCATTCTCACCAACAGTGGATTAGGTACCTTTTTCCACACAACCTCGCCAGCATTTGTTGTTTGTTGATTTCTGTATGAAAGTTATTCTAACCAGGGTGAAGTAAAACCTCACTATGGTTTTCATTTGCATTTCCCTGATGGCTGTGATCCTGAACATTTTTTTAAAAAATATTTGAGGACGGCGCCGTGGCTCAACAGGCTAATCCTCCGCCTTGCGGCGCCGGCACACCGGGTTCTAGTCCCGGTTGGGGCGCCGGATTCTGTCCCGGTTGCCCCTCTTCCAGGCCAGCTCTCTGCTGTAGCCCCGGAGTGCAGTGGAGGATGGCCCAAGTGCTTGGGCCCTGCACCCCATGGGAGACCAGGAAAAAGCACCTAGCACCTGGCTCCTGCCATTGGATGAGCGCGGTGCGCCAGCCGCAGCGCGCCATCCGCGGCAGCCATTGGAGGGTGAACCAACGGCAAAGGAAGACCTTTCTCTCTGTCTCTCTCTCTCTCACTGTCCACTCTGCCTGTCAAAAAAATATATTTGAAAGTTAGAGTTACACAAAGAGAGAGAAGCAGCAGAGAGGAGAGAGAAAGGTCTTTCATCTGCTGGTTCACTCCCCAGCTGGCCACAGCAGCCGGAGCTGCGCTGATCCAGAGTCAGGAGCCAGCAGATTCTTCAAAGCCTCCAACGCAGGTACAGGAACCCAAGAACTTTGGCATCTTCTACTGCTTTCCCAGGCCACAGCAGAGAGCAGGCTCAGAAGTGGAGCAGATGGGATTTGAACCAGTGCCTATATGGGATTCCAGCACTGGAGGCAGTGGCTTTACCCGCCACGTTCCAGTGCCAGCCTCCAAACATTTTTTCATGTGTCTGTTGGCTATTTGGTTTTCCTCTTTTGAAAAAGTCTGTTTAAGTCGTTGACCCAGCTCTTAAGTGTGTTGTTTGTTTTGTTGTTGTGGATTTGCTTGATCTCTTTGTAGATTCCGATTATTAATCCTTGATCAGTTGCATAGTTTGCAAATAATTTCACCTGTTCTGTCGGTTGCCTCTTCACTTTGCTATTTCTTTTGCTGTACAGAAACTTCTCAATTTGATGTAATCCCACTAGTTAATTATGGCTTTGACTGCCTGTGCCTCTGGGGTCTTTTCCAAGAAGTCTTTACCTGTGCCAATATCTTGCAAGTTTTTTCCAATGTTTTCTAATAACTTGATGGTATCCAGTTGTAGATATAGATCTTTAATCCATGTTGAGTGGATTTTTGTGTAAGGTATAAGGTAGGGGTCTTGCTTCATACTTCTGCATGTAGAAATCCAGTTTTCCCAGCATGCTGTTTTGATTATAACTGCCCTGTAGTAGGTCTTGAAATCCAGTATTGTGATGCCTCCAGCTTTGTTGTTGTTGTTGTATACAATTGCTTTAGCTATCAAGGTTTCCTGTGCCTCCATATGAATCCCAGCAGAATTTTTCTAGATCTGAGAAGAATGTCTTAGGTGTTTTGATTGGTATCTCATTGAATCTGTAAATTGTTTTTGGAATAATAGACATTTTGATATTGATTGTTCCAATCTATGAACATGGAAGGTTTTTCCATTTTTTTGTATTTTTTTAAAGATTTATTTATTTATTCAAAAGAGTTACACAGAGAGAGGCAGAAAGAGAGAGAAAGAGAGAGAGAGAGAGAGAGAGAGATTGATTGATTTTCCATCTGCTGGTTCACTCCCCAACTGGCTACAGTGGCTGGAGCTGTGTTGATCCAAAGCCAGGAACCAGGAGCTTCCTTGGGCCTCCCATGCAAGTGCAGGGGCCCAAAGGCTTGGGCCATCTTCTACTGCTTTCTCAGGTAATTGAAGAGAGCCAGATTGGAAGTGGAGCAGTCAGGACCCAAACCAGTGCCCACACAGGATACCGGCACTGTAGGCGGCAGCCTCACCCACTACACCACAGCGCTGGCCGCAATTTTTTTTTTTTTGTATTTTCTTTAATGTTTTGTAATTCTCATTGTAGAGATCTTTGACATCCTTGGTTAAGTTTATTCCAAGGTATTTGATATTTTTTTTAGCTATTGTGAATGGGATTAAACTTAAAAGTTCTTTCTCAGCCATGGCATTGTCTGTATACAAATGCTGTGCATTTTTTGTATTGATTTTATATCTGGCTACTTAACTCTTCTATGAATTCCAGTAGTCTCTTAGCAGAGTTCTTTGGATTCCCTAAATAAAGAAAAATGTCATCTGCAAATAAGGATAATTTGACTTCCTCCTTCTCAATTTATATCCTTTTGATTTCTTTTTCTTGCCTAATGGCTCTGGCAAAAACTTCCAGTATTCTATTGAATAGCAATGGTATGAGTGGACATCTCTGTCTGGTACCAGACCTCAGTGGAATGCTTCCAACTTTTCCCCATTCAATAGGATGCTGGCCGTGGGTTTGTCATGAATTGCCTTGATTGTATTGAGGAATGTTCCTTCTGTACTCAATTTGCTTAGTTTTCATCATGAAAGGGTATTGCATTTTATCAGATACTTTCTCTGCATCTATTGATAATCATATTGTTTTTATTCAGCAGTTCACTAATGTGATGTATCACATCAATTTGCAAATGTTGAACCATCCTTGCATACCAGGGATAAATCTCACTTGATCTGGGTGGATGATTTTTCTGATGTGTTGTTGGGTTCGACTGGCTAGAATTTTATCAGGGATTTTTGTGTAAGTTCATCAGAGAAATTGCTCTGTAATTCTTTTTCTGTTGCATCCTTTTCAGGTTTAGGAATTAAGGTGATACTGGCTTCATAGAATTCGGTAGGATTTCCAATCTTTCACTTGTCTTGAATAACTTGAAGAATTGGAGTTATTTCTTCTTAAATGTCTGGTAGAATTCAGCAGTGAATGCATCCAGTCCTGGTCTTTCCTTTGTTGGGAGGGCCTTTATTATTGACTCAATTTCTGTCTTAGTTATGGGTCTGTTTAGGTTTTCTATGTCTTCATGCCTCAATTTAGGTAGATCACATGTGTTTAGGAATCTGTCCATTTCTGGACAGATTGTTGGCGTACTACTCTGTGTACTAATTTCTGATGATTGTTTTTATTTCTGTGGTGTCTGCTGTTCCTTTTGCATCTCTAATTTTATTGATTTGGGTCTTCCCTCCCTCTCCTTTGCTTGGTCAGTTGGACCACTGGTGTGTCAATGTTACTTTTTCAAAAAACCAGCTCTTCATTTTACTGATCTTCTGTATTTTTTATTTTGTTTCTTGTCTAATTTTATTTATTTTCTCCTATTAGTTTTGGGTTTGGTTTGGTGTTTTTTTCCTAGATCCTTGAGATGCATTGATAGCTCATCTATTTGCTGCTTTTGCAGTTTCTTGACGTAGGCATCTATGGCTACAACTCTTAACACTGCTTTTGCTGTATCCCATAAGTTTGATACATTGTGTTGTCATCTTGATTTTTTTCCAGAAAGTTTTTGATTTCTTCTATGACCCAGTGTTCATTCAGGAGCATGTTGTTCAGTCTCCTTGTGTTTGCATACTCTCTAGAGATTCCTGAGTTGCTGATTTCCAGCTTCATTCCATGGGGTCTGAGAAGATGCATGGCATGATTTCAATTGTTTTGAATTTGCTGAGACTTGATTTATGGCCTAGTATGTGGTCAATCCTAGAGAAAGTTCCATGCACTGCTGAGAAGAATGTGTGTTCTGTACCTTTAGGATGAAAAGTTCTGTAGATATCTGTTCAGTCCAAATGCTCTATAGGATCAATTACATTTGCTGTTTCCTTGTTGATTTTCTGTCTGGTTGATCTGTCCATTGCTGAAAGTGGAGTACTGATGTCCCCCTATTCTATCATATTGGAGTCTATGTCTTCCTTTAAATCCCTTAACATTTCTTTTAACTAGCCAGGTGCCTTATAATTAGATACATCTTCCTGTTGAACTGATCTCTTAATTATTATTTAGTGTCCTTCTTTGTCTCTTTTAGCAGTTACTGTGTTAAAATCTGTTTTGTCTGATATTAAGATGGCTACACCAGCTATTTTTTGGCTTCTGTTGGCATGGGATATCTCTTTCCATCCTTTCACTTTCAGTCTGCATGCACCTTTGTTGGTGAGATGTGTTTCTTGTAGGCAGCAAATAGATAGGTTTTGTTTTTCAATCATTTAGCTAGTCTGTGTCTTTTAACTAGAGAGTTGAGGCCATTAACATTCAAGGTGACTATTGATAATTAATCATAAGTAATTTTTACTTTGAATTACCTTTGATCTTTTACTGAGAGATTTTCTTCCTTTACCTTCTTTTGTATTGATGACCGTGTTTCTGAGTTTCTGTGTGTAACACATCCTTAAGCATCTTTTGCAGGGCTAGATGAGTGGTGACAAATTGTTGCAATTTCTGTGTTATGAAAGGTCTTTATTTCACCTTCATTCATAAATGAGAGCTTTGCAGGATATAATATTCTGGGATGACAGTTTTTTTTCTCTTAGGACTTGGGCTATATCTCACCATTCTCTCCTAGCCTATAGGGTTTCTGATGAGAAGTCAGCTATGAGTAATTGGAAAGCCTCTGAGAGTAATCTGGTATTTCTCTCTTGCACATTTTAGAATCTTTTCTTTGTTTCACTGTGGTGAGTTTGATTACAACGTGTCGTGGTGAGGATCTTCTCTGGTCATGTCTATAGGGAGTTCTGTGTACTTCCTGTACTTGGGTGTCTCTTTTTCCAATCCTGGGAAGTTTTATGCTAGTATCTCACTAAAAAGACCTCTGATCCTTTCTCTCTGCCTGCCTTCGGGAACTCCTAGAACCCATGTGTTCCATTTTTTATCGTATCCTGTAGATTCCCAACAGTGTTTTTTAGTTTTCTAATTTCCTCCTCTTGTCTTTGGTTTGACTGTATACTTTCCTGTGCTCTGTCTTCTAAGTCCGATATTCTCTCTTCTGCCTCACCAATTCTGTTTTTAAGGCTCTCCACTGAATTTATTTGTTCTATTGAATTCTTCATTTCATCGTGATTTCTATTTAACATTTCAGTTTCATGGTAGAAATTTTTTTTCACAGTGAGAAACGGGGATATCCAGGGCTTTATTTTGTAACGCAGAGGCCACACCATGGCCCCAACCCAACTTCCCACCCTGCAGTTCTTAAATGTTTATCTATGTAAAATGAATTCTGTAAGTAATGCTATTGATCTGTTTAAGAGAAATAAGGGTGTAATTTTCCAGTTCAATGATCTTCACAAGATCATGAAGGGGATTGCTGGGTCTCCTAGAGTGATAAACATGGTAGAAATTTTCTTTCACGTCCTGTACTGATTTCAGTAGTTTGTGCACTTGATTTTGATTACTTCTATGTAATCTTATGATGAAGTTTTTGAATTCCATTTCTTGTATTTCTTCTATCTCATCATCTTCACAATCTAGTTTTGAAGTGTCATGTTCTTTTGGGAGTGTCAGGTTGTCTTCCGTATTCTTGTTTCTTCTGTTGGTGCATTTGTTGTTTGGTATTTGTGGAGATGACTGTTTCTTTTGTTTTTGCTTTGGCAGCTTTTATCGTTGTACTATGCCTCTGTATGTAAGTGGACTGTCTGCTTTGAGTGAATCTCTAGTGGCTTGTAGTGGGCGTGGCCAGAGAGCTCTATTCAGATCCCAGGCTAAGGGCGTGCCTCAGGTGACACAACCAGGTTTGTTATGGTAAATCTCTCTCTTTATAATCAGAAGGGAGGTTTATTCTGCTCAGCTGAGTGCCCCTCCTCAATGGAGACCAGTGCCTGAGCACTACCTCCAGTGGGTATATTTGTCTTCTCTGTCCCAAGGACCACACACAGGATCTGTGCAGTCTACAGTGTAAGTTCAGATTCCCCAGCAATGTCTATCACCAGGTAACCAGGAACCCCTGAGCTTGTGGAGTCTCCCACCAAGACTGCTCACAGTCCCAGCCACACCGTGAGTCCTCCCACACACCCTCAGTTTTTCACATTCCCGGTACAGAAGCTTCCCACAGTCATAAGTTCCTAGGCCCCTGTTAGTTCTCCCCGTCAGAGTCAGGAGTCTCCACTCAGCTGGTTGCTTGGCACAGACATAAGCTGACACAGCTGTTACATATGTCGAAAATGGTGGACGCTCTATTGGCTTGTTAGAGGACACCATTGTAAAGTGATCAGGGAGAAACATGTCTGTCCTGTCTTTTTTTTTTCCCCTCCTCTAGTTTGGCTGGTACACTTTCCCTCACAGGACTCCAAGCCGGTTTCCTCTAGACTCTTCCTGCCACTTTTTCACCAGTGGCTTGGGCTGCTACAGTCTGGTCTCACCTCACTCTCCAGTGCTGGTGTGCAGGCTCTTGGCTCCTGAAGTCCTGAGCCGTGGGTGCCCACACCCTCCGCATAGTACCGTGTCCCTCTAATTTTAGTAGAGTTTATTCGGCCATTTTCTCCCTAACTCTTCCCTGGGGCCACACTATCTCCACTTTTTTTTTTTTGACAGGCAGAGTTAGACAGTGAGAGAGAGACAGAGAGAAAGGTCTTCCTTTTCTGAAAGTTAACCTCCCAAATGGCTGCTACGGCTGGCACACTCTGCCGATCCAAAGCCAGGAGCCAGGTGCTTATCCTGGTCTCCCATGGGGTGCAGGGCCCAAGCACCTGGGCCATCCTCCACTGCACTCCCGGGCCACAGCAGAGAGCTGGCCTGGAAGAGGGGCAACCGGGACAGAATCCAGCACCCCAAGCAGGACTAGAACCCGGGGTGCCAGTGCTGCAGGTGGAGGATTAGCCAAGTGAGCCATGGCGCCAGCCTCCACTTTTTAAAAACTATCTCATGGCTAGAGCAGTAAGCTCCCTCCCTACTCTGCCATCTTGGAACCGCATCCCCAAAACTTCTGAGTCTGAATAGTCCCATTTGTTTAGTTTTGCTTTTGTTGCCTGTGCTTTGGGGATCTTATCCAAGAAGTCATTCTCTGTATCAGTGTCTTGGAGTACTTCCTCCACATTTTCTTCTAGCAATTTCATAGTCTCAGGTCTTAAATTTAGGTCTTATTCCATCTTTAGTTGATTGACTTTCTGTATGGTAAGAGGTATCAATCTAATTTCATTCAAATGAATATCCAGTTTTGCCAACTAATTTATTTGAAGATGAAAACTATGGTTTGTTTTTCCCACTTGGCCTGGAAAATCTGACCTGCCTTTTAAAAAATTATTTATTTGAAAGTGTTGGAGGAGAGACATTGAAATCTTCCACATGCTGGTTCACTTCCCAGATGGCCACAACAGCCAGCACTGGGCCAGGCCAAGGCCAGGAGCTTCATCCAGGTCTACCACATGAGTGACAAGGGTCCAACCACTTGGACTGTCTGCTGCTTTTCCCAGTCACATTGTCAGGGAGCTGGATTGGAAGAGGAGCAGCCAGGACACGAATCTGCACCCTTTGGGATGCAGGCATTGCATGCATGACCTTACCCGCTATGCCACAGTGCCAACCCTGATCCTTTGACTTTTTTTGCAATAAGATTTTTTGAGAGGCAGACAGAGCACTTGGATCAGCTGGTGCACTCACCAAATGCCTGTGGGTACTGGTGTCAGCAGAGAGGCATCAGTGCCACTGGGCTCTCCCATGTGAATGGCAGGAAGCCGATCACTTGAGCCATATGGCTACCTCCCAGACTGCGTTAGCAGGGAGCTAGGCTCAGGAGCTGGAACCCAGAGCTGGCAATCAAACCCAAGTGCTCCGATATGGGCTCCTTAGCCTCTAGACTGAACACCTGTTGCCTTTGACCTTTGTGATGTGTGGCGTCTGGGGCCTGCTGTGATGTCCCGACAGTGCAGGGCATGGTGTCCTTACCAACGCAGTCCAGCTGTGCTGCTGCTCTTGGCGTAACCAGGCTGGGGCGTCACGTGGGAGCATTGCTCACGCGTTTTGCCTTTGCACTTCCCATTCTACCAGAGGTGTGTGTTTGTCCCCAGTACTAGAGCGAGGATAAACAGGAAGTGGGCAGCTTTTGAATCTGTAGCAAGAAAAAATCATGAAGCTGGACATCGCTGGAGAGAGGATTTTCCAAGTTCTAAGTCCCAGTGAATGTGAAACTCACATGGAGGGAAAATTTGGGAGATGAAATGTTCAGTGCCGGCTGCACATACGGGGTGGGGACCTGTTCGTCCTGTCCCCGGGGAAATGTGAGGGACGAAGGGGAAGGCAGGGTGTGTGGAGCAGTGAGCGGAAGGCAGGCGTGAAGGGTGCTAAGGACAGGGACTGTCATTCCTGTCTGTGACCCAGGACCCAGGCAGAGGGGTCCTGGACATCCGGACCCACTGTGCATCACCTGCCCACAAGGTGAGCAGTCAGTGGGGCCCTTGCCAGACCACACCCGGCTCAGCCCTGACAGGCACAGCTGCAGCACATCCTCTGACCCAGGCTGGGCAGCAGACGAGTGGGAGGGAGGCATGAGACAGGAAAGGGGGTGAGAAAGAACGTGTGTGTGTGCGTGTGTGTGTGTGTGTGTGTGTGTAAGTGTGTAAGACAGCAGGCCTGGGTTGGGGCAGGAGGCCATGGGGTTGGGGCCAGGCAAGCGGAGGCCTGCAGAGAGCCAGCCACACTGAAGGGCCACACGACAGCAGCAGCAGACGGCTGGGTGGGCACCAGGCACAGCAGCCGCTGGCCACGCTGAGTCCTGCATAACCAGATAGTGAGGCGCAGTATGGAAGCCGCTGGGAAGTCACAGAACCCGGACCCTCAGTGGACAAATCGAAATGGTCCCTCCCCAGCCTGCCCACCTCTGGAAAGACAGAGATGGGGGCAGATGAAGGCCGTGCCCACGTGAGGAATGTATGCAAATGCAAGCGTTCAGGAAACACTCTTCCTGACCACCCTGGGGTTGGGGACAAGGACCATCACACTGAATTGAGTGGAGCTGTTGAGTAAAACGCCCACTTAAACTATAAGCTTGCAGGTAATTATGGGATTCTTCAAATTCTACTCAGGCTGCTTTGTTTATTTGAAAGGCAGAGCAACAGAGAGAGAGGTCTTCCATCTGCTGGTTCACCCCTCCAATGCCTGCAGCAGCCAGGAGGCAGGAGCACCGTCTAGGTCTCCCACACGGTGGCAGGGACCCAAGCACGTGGGCCTTCTGCTGCTTCCACAGGCCCACGGGCAGGGAGCTGGACGGGCAGAGGAGCAGCCGGGCCTGGAACAGCGCTCACAGTGGGGGGCTGGCGTTGCGGGCGGTGGCTTCATGGGCACCACAGGGGCTGGCGCCGTGGTGGGGCAGGTAAGCTGCTGCCCACAGGGCCGGGGTCCCATCTGGGCGCTGGGTTCAGTCCCGCTTGTTCCACGTCTGATCCAGCTCCCCGCTAATCCTCCTGGGAAAGGAGTTGAAAGTGGCTCAAGGGCTTGGGTCCCTCACCCACATGGGAGACCCAGATGAAGCTCCTGGCTTCGTCTGGCCGCTGTGGCCATTTGGGGAGTGAACCAAAATGGAACTTAACTCTCTCTGCTTCTGCCTCTCCCTCTCTATAACTTTGCCTTTCAAATTAAAACAAACTGCAGCACTGGCCCCCAGGCTGCCTTTTCCCAGCCAGTGACTGGTTCTCAAACCTGGGTGTCCACTGGAACCACTGAAATCCATGCACACAGTGATGGCCGGTGCCTCCCCCCCCCCCCCCCCCAGATGAGTGGGTCTAAGGCAGAGCTGGAGAACCTGCGCTTTCCAGCAGGCTCCCAGGGGATGCCCGTGCCCTTGTGTGCAGTCCACACTGACAGCCAGGTGGACAGACACTCCCTGTAGGTCATTAGCACGGGAATCTTCTCCCGCATCCAGGACAGGCGGGGGTTTCCGACTGTGCAGGGCAGTGCTGCGGAGGGCTGCGGAAACGGGCTCTCCCTGCAGGCTCCTGCGCTGGGTGGCACCGGGAGCATCCGTGTCAGAACCCCTCCTGTAGCCCCACGGACATAGATAAACGATGCAGAAACACTGGTGAGGGGGATGGCCACGGTGTCCCTTAACGTGGAAAACACTAGAGTGAGAACTGAGTCGTCGAGGGTGCCGCCTGAACAGCTGCACGGACAACTCTAACTTACCCACACGGTAAGCAGTCTGTTCCGTAGCAGCAGGGACTGGAAGAGGATCATGTGTGGAGGTTCTAGTGTGTGCGCAGTTCCTGAAACTGAAATAAGATGAAAATCCAGTGCTGTTGGAACAACCTGCTAGAGTGCATTCTCGCAGTGGATGCCCTTGGGGGCTGCCTGCCTTCACTGCCCAGAGACTTCAGAGGAGCTGCCAGACTCCCGGCTTGCGCAGGTCGGGTTTCGTCAGACAGAGATGGGCTCTGCCCCTTAACTTGGACGCGTTGACCCTCACCTCACACGTGACCAGAGAGCGCTCCCCGTTTCTCTGGTTTCCCATAGACTGAGCCATCAGCAGCTGCCTCCCCAAGTGCGCGTTAGCAGGAAGTCGGACTGGAGAGTAGGACCAGACTCAAACCCAGGTACTCGATACGGGATGGAGTGTCCCGAGTGGTGGTTCAGCTGTCACGCCAGATGCCCACTCCACAAACACTCTGCTAGGAAACCTTTGATCTTGGAGAATTTAGAGACACACACAGTTGCGGATACGCAGTGGAGGGGTCTCGTCCCAGCACCGGCTTCTCCATGAGGACGTCTAACTGCAGCTTAGCACCACCAGTCAGTGAGGAAATCCCAGTGCACTCCAAGCTTGCTTGCTTGCTTGCTTGATGAGTGACTGGTTGACTTCCCAAATGCCTGCAGAGGCTGAGGGTGAAGCAGGAACTGGGCACTCAGTCCAGGTCTCTGGGTGGGAGCAGGAAGGTGGTCACTTGAGCCCTCTCTGGGCACCCTCGGAGCCTGTGTTAGTTGGAGCTGGGCAACGCCTCTGAGGTTGGGTGCAGGCGTCTGAGCTGCCCCACTAAAAGTCTGCCCCCCCCCCCAGCAGCCTGCAGCTGGACTCTTAGTAACTTTTTTGGACAGAACCTTTGGGAAGAGGTGAAAAGAGGCAAGAAGAGGAAGGGCCAGAAGGAACTGGGTCCTGGAGCTGGAAGCGTGCGCCCAGCTGCAACATCCCTTCCTGCTGAGACGCCCAGCCCTGTGGCAGCCGCTGTGTGTGGGCTCAGATGTAGAACCTGCACAGTGAGGCAGGGCGTGAAGCCCTGGGCCCTCCCCAGCACTGCAGCTCTGAGGTCCCCGCAGGTAGGCTGTTCTCCCTCCTCAGCCCCAGGCAGGGCAGACGAGTGCACACTGTGACTTTTGAAAGCATTCTGGTAAAAGCTGTCAAACTTGAACAAGTACATGCTCCTTGCCCAAGAAGTTCACTATGTATATACTTAGCTTAGACAAACGGAAACAAATTTCCAAGGATCGTAAACATCTCTGATTGTGAAAAATAAGACACAGCGCCATGGCTCAACAGGCTAATCCTCCGCCTTGTGGCGCAGGCACACCGGGTTCTAGTCCCGGTTGGGGTGCCGGATTCTTTCCTGGTTGCCCCTCTTCCAGGCCAGCCCTCTGCTGTGGCCCGGGAGTGCAGTGGAGGATGGCCCAAGTGCTTGGGCCCTGCACCCCATGGGAGACCAGGAAAAGCACCTGTCACCTGGCTCCTGCCTTCGGATGAGCGCGGTGCGCCGGCCGCAGCGCGCCGGCCGCGGTGGCCATTGGAGGGTGAACCAACGGCAAAGGAAGACCTTTCTCTCTGTCTCTCTCTCTCACTGTCCACTCTGCCTGTCAAAAATAAAAAAGAAAAATAAGACACTTATCTGATAATGATGAATTTATCCAACATGAACTATGCAAATTGAAAGATATCCATGAGTAGTAAAAAACTGTATAGAACATACAGCATCTCTGATCTGTAAACGTGCATTTGTTAAGTACGTACACTTGTGGTATGGGGATGCGCCCTGTGTAGACACAATGAAACAAGGTCGTTTAAAGAGTCATTTAGGGGCTGGCGCTGTGGTGCAGATTAAACCCCTGGCCTGCAGCGCTGGCATCCATATGGGCACCAATTTGAGTCCCGGCTGTTCCACTTCCCACCCAGCTTTGTGCTATGGCCTGGGAAAGCAGCAGAAGCTGGTCCAAGTCCTTGGACCTCTGCACTCCTGTGGGAGACCCGGAAGAAGCTCCTGGCTTCAGATCCACTAAGTTCTGGCAGTTGTGACCATTTGGGGAGTAAACAGGGGATGAAGACCTCTCTCTGTCTCTCTGTGTGACTCTGTCTTTCAAATAAATGAATTGTTTTAAAAAGATTAAGTCAGAGTGAAAGAGGGAGAGACCCTCCCTCTGATGCTTCAATCCCAAAATGCCTACAACACTTAAGGCTGGGCCAGGCTAAAGCCAGCAGCCAGGAAGTGCATCCTGGTCTCCCACGTGGGTGTCAGGGCTGTTTGCTGCTGCCTCGGCAGGTGCCTTAGCAGGAGGCTGGATCAGAAGAGCAGCCACCCGGTAGCTGACACTCCAGTATGGGTTGCCAGGGTCGAGCTTGGCAGCTTAACCTGCCGCACCACAATGCCAGTGCCAAGAACGTGCTCTCTACCTGGAGAGTACATATATGCACACACAGCGTGGCTCACAAAAGACCTTACGCACTTAAGCGACAGTGGTAGCTACCTCTGGGAAGGATAGGCTGGGGAGGGGGGTGCTAAGGGTAGAAGATGATCCTGTTGCCCTTGTTTAAATTACAAAAGTGTCCCTTGTCAGCAAGTTCCAAGTCAAAGAAGCTGTGTATTCTCCAAACGCGTGTAAATACCCGGCCAATGAAGCACCAGTCGTTCCAGCCTTCTAATGTTCGTGCTTCTGCGTTAGTCCATTGTCTCACTGACGTGGGGCTGCTCATGTTGCGTTCCTGTATGGCCCTGGGTCTATTTCTAGAATCTCTTCTGTTCTCTTGGGCTGCCTATTTCCATCAAGCCTGCCATTCTTTGAGCCATATCGCCTGAGCACACCACCAGCTGCAGGGTGTAGCGTTACATGCACCTGTCACAGTCAGTGCAGTATTTGTCACGAGGGCAACACGACTGTAAGATCTGGGGAGGCGTCCCTGCCTGTTTTCTGGGGAAGCTAAGTTTGCAGACAGGGAGCTGCTGGAGCAGAAAGGATGTGCCGTGAGGTCCGGACAGCTTTGCCCACGGAGGCGTCGGGATGATGTCCGATCTCTTCGTGTTCTCCTTTTTCATTTCTCACCATTATTTTATGATGTTCTCCCAAATAAAACCAAATATAACTTCTTCAGATAGGCTTAAATTTATAAAATAACTTAGGGAGGCCGGCGCCGTGGCTCAACAGGCTAATCCTCCGCCTTGCGGCGCCGGCACACCGGGTTCTAGTCCCGGTCGGGGCGCCGGATTCTGTCCCGGTTGCCCCTCTTCCAGGCCAGCTCTCTGCTGTGGCCCAGGAGTGCAGTGGAGGATGGCCCAAGTGCTTGGGCCCTTCACCCCATGGGAGACCAGGAAAAAGCACCTAGCACCTGGCTCCTGCCATCGGATGAGCGCGGTGCGCCGGCCGCAGCGCGCCATCCGTGGCAGCCAGTGGAGGGTGAACCAACGGCAAAGGAAGACCTTTCTCTCTGTCTCTCTCACTGTCCACTCTGCCTGTCAAAAAAAAAATAACTTAGGGAGACAAATATTTTTATGTTGAGTCTACCCTTTAAGTCTCCTCTTCTGTCTTCCAAGATCTGCTTTTTTAATTAATTTAAACTTTCATTTAATAAATATAAATATAAATTTTGAAAGTACAATTTTTGGATTATAGTGGTTTTTCCCTCCACAACCACCCTCCCACCTACAACCATCCCCTCTCCCACTCCCTCTCTCATCCCATTCTTCATCATGATTCAATTATCTTTATATATAGAAGATCAACTTAGTATGTACTAAGTAAAGATTTCAACAGTTTGCACCCACACAGACACAAGGTATAAAGCACTGTTTGAAGACAAGTTTTACCATTAATTTACTGTTAATTCACATAGTACAACATATTAACAACAGAGGTCCTACATGGGGAGCAGGCGCACAGTGACTACTGTTGTTGATTTAACAATTGACACTCTTTTTTTTTTTTTTGACATGCAGAGTGGTCAGTGAGAGAGACAGAGAGAAAGTTCTTCCTTTGCTGTTGGTTCAACCTCCAATGGCCGCCGCAGTCGGCACGCTGCGGCTGGCGCACCGCGCTCATCCGATGGCAGGAGCCAGGTGCTTCTCCTGGTCTCCCATGGGGTGCAGGGCCCAAGCACTTGGGCCATCCTCCATTGCACTCCTGGGCCACAGCAGAGAGCTGGCCTGGAAGAGGGGCAACCGGGACAGAATCCGGCGCCCCAACAGGGACTAGAACCCAGTGTGCTGGCGCCGCAAGGCAGAGGATTAGCCTATTGAGCCATGGTGCTGGCCAAAACAAAGTTTTACAAAACTTTATTTACACCAATTCTGGTGCACGCAGATTTTTTTTTTTTTAATTTTAGCTCCCACTTAGAAAGGGAGAAAATATGGAGCTGACTTATTTCACCCAACAGGTCTTCCAGCTACATCCATTTTGTTGCAAATGGTAGAATTTCATTAGATTCTTCTAGCTGAATACTATTCCAATGTGTATCAATACCGCATTTTCTTCATTCATCTGATGATGGATACCTTAATTGATTTCAAATTTTGGCTATTGTGAACAGTGCTGCTATAAATAAGGTGGTACAGTTATCTCTTTGATACGGTGTGTGCATGTCTTTTGGATATATATCCAGAGGTAGGCTTACAGGATCATATGGCACATTTGTTTCTGGTTTTTAAAGAAATCCACAGGTTGTTTTCCTCAGTAGACACTCATTTGCATTCCCACCAACAGTGTTTAAGTGCCCCCCTTTCTCCATATCCATGGCAGCATTTTAGCAATTCTGACAGGGGGCATGCGGTACCTCATTAAAGTTTGATTTGTATTTCACTGATGGCTAGTGATGTCGAGCCATTTCTGTTTGTTTTAAGGACTGTCGATTGAAGTTGTTTGCCCATTTCTCAGTTCAATTGGTTGTTTTTGGTTGTTGAGTTTTTTAAGTTGCTGATACATTTGGGATAATAATCCTTCATCAGGTAGTTTGCAACTGCTTTTTCCCATTTGATTGGGTTTTCTTCATTCCATTGACCATTTCCTTTGCTGTACTAAAGCTTCGGGGTTGGATGTAGTCCCATGTGCTTGGCTTCTGTTGCCTGTGCTTTTGGGGTCTTGCCCAAGAAGTCGCCCCCTACACCAGTGTCTTGGAGTGTTTCCTCTACATTTCTTTCCAGTAAACTTCATAGCCTTGGATCTTAAATAAATCTGATCCACCTTAAGTTGACTTCTCTACAGGGAGAGATGTGTGTCTCTGATTTCATTCATATGTATGTGTGCATATATATCCAGTTTTGTCAGCACCATTTGTTAAAGAGATTACCCTTACTCCACTGGATGGTTTGAGCACTTGTGTCATGTATCAGTTGACAAATGTATGCAGGTTAACTTATGGGCTCTCGATTATGTTCCACTGCTCTGTGTATCAGTTTTTATGCCAGTACTACACTGTGAATTCCTACAGCTTTGTATATGCTTTGAAGTCAGGTATTGTGATGCCTCTACCTTGACTTTTCCATTTCAGGATCATTTTGGCCATTCTGGGAATCCATGATTCCGTATTAATTTTAGGACCCCTTTTTCTAATTCTGCAAAGAATGTCACTGGTATTTTGATAGGGATCGCATTGGATCTGTAGATTGCTTTAGGTAGACATTTAATGATAATGCTTATTCCAGTCCACGAGCAAGGAACATCTTTCCATTCTGTATGTGTGTGCCCTTGATGATTTGTTCCATCAATGTTTTTTCTTTTTTCTCTTTTTTCTTTTCTCTTTTCTTCTTTTTGCTTTTACAGGCAGAGTGGATAGTGAGAGAGACAGAAAGGTCTTCCTTCTGCCGTTGGTTCAACCTCCAATGGCCACCATGGCTGGCACGCTGCGGCTGACACACCACGCTGATCCAATGGCAGGACCCAGGTGCTTTTCCTGGTCTCCCATGGGGTGCAGGGCCCAAGCACTTGGGCCATCCTCCACTGCACTCCTGGGCCACAGCAGAGGGCTGGCCTGGAAGAGGGGCAACCGGGACAGAATCTGGAGCCCTGACCAGGACTAGAACCTGGTGTGCTGGCGCCGCAAGGCGGAGGATTAGCCTAGTGAGTCGCGGCGCCGGCCAATGTTTGCAATTTTCATTGTGGACTTTTCACTTCTTTGGTTAAATTTTTTGCAGACTCATCCTGTGAGGCTGCTACTGTCAGGATGGTGGGGTGCCAGTGTTCTTCGACAAGTTTTAGAGAACATGTCCATTTATTAACAATCAACCTCGAGCTTTTAAAGAGCAGGCAGAGGGGGCCTAGCTAATTCAGGACAACACTAATTCCACAGGATAAAACCAATATTGGCACTGCTGTGCTTCTCTGATCAGCTTGAGGGTCACGTAGCCTCCATGCAGTCCTTATGGGCCTGGGCCACTCCCAGGAGCTGTGTACCTGAATGGCAATAACAGGGCCCTTCAACAGGAAGCAGGGGTGTGGGATGTGTGCCTGGGGCGCCTGCCAGCAGTCAGGTCACAGGGCCCTTCCCAGGAGGTACGGTGTGCCACGCCTCTTAACCTCCTGCATGGGCTAGGCAGGCAGACTCCAAGCCAGGCACAGGATCACCCACACCCGCCCTCGTTTTAGGGTGGACTGGCTCTGTGGCCAAAATCTAAGCCAGTAGAGTAGCCTTTCCCTCGGCGGATGTGACCCTGCTCAGTGCAGCACAGAAAAAACAGATCAATAATCCACAACCCACAATGACTACTATTGCAATAATCAATGCGTAGGGATGGAACCAAATTGCACAAGTCCCCACCAGTACCCGACCAGTCCCTGTGTAAATGTGGTAACAGCCTGGATAGAAATGCACATGGCATGGCATTAAGCTTTGGGTTAAATTGAGGAGCAAAGGAGTAAACTCCCCTTCCCAAGGGCTCTGATACAGGCTGACAAGTTACGATGTCGAGTTACCCAGTCCAAGACAGGCACCTTGGTGACAAAAACAGCTGTGAAGTGACCATCAGACTAAGGGCACACGGTTGGATCAGAGAGACTGTGGCGACAGCTTCACCAGCTGCTGTGGTGACCAGTCCAAGGGCCCTCTTAGTCTACTCTACCAGCTGCCTGACCACACCCTTGAGGGGCTGGTTCCAGGGTCCGGTCCAGTTACTGTGCACTTGGACAGAAGTCCAATCGCCGGGGCTGTCCTGGTGTTGGGAGGGGCAGGCCTCCTTCCTTCCCTGAGTCTCTTCATCGGTGGCTCGTTTTGGGAAAGGCAGTGAAGTCGGGTTGTCAGAGGGTCGGCTTTCAGAGTGGGGTACAGGGATTGACATTTCCGGCCGGTATCCGCACAGGCTGTGGAGCGATCTCAGGAGAGACACAAGCAAAACCTCTCCCCACTGTTAGGAGGGGATCGGGCCCCTTCTATTGGACAGTCGGGTCCCTCCATGGAACCAGAGGCAACTGGTATGGCCCGTGTGGGGTCTCCAGAGGGTGACTTGTAATAAATTTAAGGTGAAGACAGCAAAGTTAAGGCGCTCGTGGAGGGTACCATAGTCCCCACTCTGTTCTTCAAGCATAGTCTTAAGGTCCTGATGTTCTCTTTCTGAGCTGCCTTGGCCTGTGATGTGACGAATGGCATACCTAACAGAGGAGAATGCTTTAGACCCTGCACAAGCAGGGCTGTTGTGAGTTTCTAGGGGATGAGAGAGTCCCAAGACAAGGAAACGGGACAGAAGGTGGGCTGTCACCTTACAGGTGTTCTCACCTGCGGAAGGAGTTACTGTTATAAACCCCAAATCTGTGTCCACCACGACATGGAGGAACTTCTATTTGCCAAAGGAAGGTACCTGGGTAACGTCCATTTGCCACAGAGCATTGGCCTTAAGGTCATGGGGATTAAGCCCCATAGGTTGTAGCAGTCCAAAGGCAAAAACGGGGCACACCTAGCGCATTGACGGACTGTGTGTGTGCACTCTTGGATGGGTAGGTCAGGAAACAAAGCAGCGAGGGAGCGGGCTGATTGATGAAACCGAGAGTGGGGATCTCTGGCAGTGCCCTCAATGGTGAGTACGTTGGGGTGGGCCAGCGTATCGACCTGTACATGAAGGGAGGATAAGGGACTGGGCAGACCAGCGTGCGCTCTGATACGCTGAACAGAGGGTGGAGCCGTGCGGGCTTTCAGTGGGTACTGCAGGAGGCGAGCAGAGTGTCTCGAGGGAAGGGAGATCTAATTTACAGTAGGCACGGGGGAGCTTGGGGGGAGTGAGCGCACTACACGCTGTCAGTAAAGAGGCTGCAGGGCTCAGGAGTCAGGCGCAGAGCACGAGAGCAAGGAGTTCTAGGAACTGAGGATCCTGCAAGGTGGGGGTGGTCGAACTGAGTTAGCATTGGCTTGAGGTCAATTTGACGGTGGCAATGGTCCCAGAAACACTAGCGTCTCTAAAGACAAGGGGGGCTTGAGGGGTGGGTTTAGAGGAGATAACGGAAGGGACAGAAGGGGGCAGCAGGTGCATCACTTGGAGAAGTTTGCTCAGGGCATGTGACTACCTGTCTGGCCAGTAGAGCCAGCCAAGGGACTCATGAGGGGATCACCATTGAGGAGAGTGGTATCCAGCGACAACTTAGGAAGCAGGATAACCAGGCGATCCGGCTCGCAGCCAAACTGTCCAATGGAGGACACACGTAATTTCCTAATAAAAGAGAGCGTTGATAGAGGAGACTGGATCTTTGCCATGGCTGTGGAGGGCAGATGGACCCATTCCCAAACACTGTCGGGGGCTGCCCCAGCATGCCCGTAGGTGTCCTGCAGAGCCCAGATCCATGGCCCAGAGTTCCTTTTGTGGATCCCTCTATGCAGCTGTGAGGAGCCAGTGGCTCAGACCACCAGGGTGAGGACACGCTCGGCCTCCTTGGGTCACCAGGGCGAGGACACGCTCGACCTCCCCGGGTCACCAGGGCGAGGGCACGCTCGGCCTCCCCGGGTCACCAGGGTGAGGGCACGCTCAGCCTCCCAGGTCACTAGGGTGAAGGCACACTCGGCCTCCCCGGGTCACCAGGGCGAGGGCATGCTCGGCCACCCCGGGTCACTAGGGTGAGGGCACGCTCGGCCTCCCGGTTCACTAGACTGAGGGCACACTCGGCCTCCCAGGTCACTAGGGTGAGGGCACGCTCGGCCTCCCTGGTCACTAGAGTGAGGGCACACTTGGCTTCCTTGGGTCACTAGGGTGAGGGCACGCTCGGCCTCCCAGGTCACTAGGGTGAGGGCACGCTCGGCCTCCCGGGTCACTAGGCTGAGTGCACACTCGGCCTCCCCCGGTCACTAGGGTGAGGGCACGCTCGGCCTCCCGGGTCACTAGGCTGAGGGCACGCTCGGCCTCCCCGGGTCACTAGGGTGAGGGCACGCTCGGCCTCCTCAGGTCACTAGGGTGAGGGCACACTCGGCGTCTTCGGGTCACTAGGGTGAGGGCACGCTCGGCCTCCCCGGGTCACTAGGCTGAGGGCACGCTTGGCCTCCCCGGGTCACTAGGGTGAGGGCACGCCTGGCGTCCCGGGTCACTAGGCTGAGGGCACGCTCGGCCTCCCGGGTCTCCAGGGTGAGGGCACGCTCGGCCTCCCGGGTCACTAGAGTGAGGGCACACTTGGCTTCCTTGGGTCACTAGGGTGAGGGCACGCTCGGCCTCCCTGGTGACTAGGGTGAGGGCACGCTCGGCCTCCCGGGTCACTAGGCTGAGTGCACGCTCGGCGTCCCGGGTCACTAGGGTGAGGGCACGCTCGGCGTCTTCGGGTCACTAGGGTGAGGGCACGCTCGGCCTCCCGGGTCACTAGGCCGAGGGCACGCTCGGCCTCCCCGGGTCACCAGGGTGAGGGCACGCTCGGCCTCCCGGGTCACTAGAGTGAGGTCACACTCGGCCTCCCGGGTCACTAGGGTGAGGGCACGCTCAGTGTCCCGGGTCACTAGGCTGAGGGCACGCTCGGCCTCCCCGGGTCACTAGGGTGAGGGCACACTCGGCCTCCCCAGGTCACCAGGGCGAGGGCACACTCGGCCTCCCGGGTCACTAGGGTGAGGGCACGCTCGGCCTCCCGGGTCACTAGGGTGAGGGCACGCTCGGCGTCCCGGGTCACTAGGCTGAGGGCACGCTCGGCATCCCGGGTCACCAGGGTGAGTGCACGCTCGGCCTCCCCAGGTCACTAGGGTGAGGGCACTCTCGGCCTCCCAGGTAACTAGGCTGAGGGCACGCTTGGCCTCCCCGGGTCACTAGGGTGAGGGCACGCTCGGCCTCTCGGGTCACTATGGTGAGGGCACGCTCGGCGTCCCAGGTCACTAGAGTGAGGGCACGCTCGGCCCCCCCGGGTCTCCAGGGTGAGGGCACGCTCGGCCCCCCCGGGTCTCCAGGGTGAGGGCACTTTCTGCCTCCCGGGTCACTAGGGTGAGGGCACGCTCGGTCCTCGGGTCACTAGAGTGAGGGCACGCTCGGCGTCTTCGGGTCACTAGGGTGAGGGCACGCTCGGCCTCTCGGGTCACTATGGTGAGGGCACGCTTGGCATCCCGGGTCACTAGGCTGAGGGCACGCTCGGCCCCCCGGGTCTCCAGGGTGAGGGCACGCTCGGCCTCCCCGGGTCACTAGGGTGAGGGCACGCTCGGCCTCCTCAGGTCACTAGGGTGAGGGCACACTCGGCCTCCCGGGTCACTAGAGTGAGGGCACGCTCGGCCTCCCCGGGTCACCAGGGCGAGGGCACGCTCGGCCTCCCGGGTCACAAGGGTGAGGGCACACTCGGCCTCCCCGGGTCACCAAGGCGAGGGCACGCTCGGCCTCCCGGGTCACTAGGCTGAGGGCACGCTCGGCCTCCCGGGTCACCAGGGTGAGGGCACGCTCGGCCTCCCGGGTCACTAGGGTGAGGGCACGCTTGGCCTCCCCGGGTCACCAGGGTGAGGGCACACTCGGCCTCCCCGGGTCACTAGGGTGAGGGCACGCTCGGCCTCCCCGGGTCACTAGGGTGAGGGCACGCTCGGCCTCCCCGGGTCACCAGGGTGAGGGCACGCTCGGCCTCCTCGGTAAGCTCTCTAGGAGAGGTGGAATCAGGGTCCCCACTTAGACACGTAAAAAGGGGGGTAAGTTGGTGAGTAGCTAACTTCCGCCAAGGACAAATCCAACGTATACGTCCCCACTGGACCTGTAATCCGTTTAAGGTAGTTTCCTTTGGGATAGGAATGTGGGGCGGAACAGGGTGAATGGTGTGGGAAGGATCTCAGTGCCCAGGAAGTGCACAGCAGGAGACTGGAGCTTCTTCGGGGGCCTGTGGCCCAGAGGTTTTGTACAGCTTGAGTGAAAGCATCCTAAGGATCACAGGGTCGTGGTGAGCCAGCAAAACCTCACCCAGGGAGTGGATGACATTTAAGCCAGTAACAGCAAACAAAGGCGTCAGAGCCTTAAGAGCATACGTTTGACAAATGGCCACGCTATTTTTCATGCCTTGTGGCAAGACTGTCCCCTGAAACCCTTGTGCTGGGACTGCATTGTGGGGCACAGGCACCGTGAAGGTGGACAGTAAGAACTCAGTCCTTTACACCCAGAACGTGAGTGGCAGGCCCAGCGGGAAGCGCGGCAGCTCTCACGAGTCCTGGTGGGGTGGTACGTATTTTTTTCATGTGTGTATCAACAGCCCTCAACTCGTGGAGGAGCCAGGAGGAGGACGTGAATTTTTTGTGGATGACAAAAATAGTATTATAAGGGCTAATCGAGGGTTCTATATGACCCAAGTCTGTTGTTGAACCAAAGTGGTTAGATGCTTAGCTGTGTCAAGGCGGGGGCCACTGTTCTACCCATGGGGGCATCATCAGTCCATTGTAATTCGATGGGGAGAATGGCACAAACAATGGCCCCTAGAATTGGGGGGGCACTTGTCAAATCTGGGGGGCTCATGGCCTGTTTGTAGCAAGTCTTCCGGACAAAACTTATCAGTATTAGCATAGCTCCCATGCTACCAAGCAGGTCACGCCCAATTACTACCCAAGCCTACAGCTACCAGCAGCACATGGCCCTTGTGTCCCTGAGTCTAAGCAGGGTGTCTTAGCTGATGACTGGGAGAAAGTCCTCCCCCCTCGTATGTCAGGGCCCTGGGGATTTCCCCACTCCAAGGAACTTCCTCCTCTCCCAACATGGTGACGTGTGCCCCTGAGAGACCTATGCCCTTGAAGCCCTGACCATTAATCCAAACATGTATGCGAGGCTTGATCTGACTCCAGAGGAACAGTCCAGCCAGCCCCAGGGCATCTACTCCCATTTGATTGGATCGTCCAGCATTGAGACAGCGGACGGTCCCCCTGGGGTGACGGGGCTGGGGGCCGCCCTGATGCCCATTTAAAGGTTTGCCTTCTTTGTCACACTGGGACCTACAATCCCTAGCCCAGCAGCAGCCCTTTCTATAGCTGGGGTACAAAGCGAGGAGAACAGGCTGTGGGGTGCGCCTCAGAAACTGCCGCAGTTACACCGCACATGGCCCAGTGCTCCCCAGCCACAGCATGCCGGGGGCCCTCCTGCTCCCACAGGGTCCCTAACCCGCGCCGCAGCAGTTAGAGCCTGGGAAAGCGTCTCTGGGCACTAAGCAGCTGGCTGAGCTGCTCGGTTCGGGCAGAGTGCACCCCAGTATCCTGACATGCTAGAATCCCCTGTCTGATGACTTCACACAACACCGGGGCAGTCGCAGCACAGTGCTCTGTCTAAGCCTTCCCGCACCAGGTCACGGATCAGGGCCTTCTTGGTCCCCTCCTGAGTGACCCTGCCCTCTACAGCCTGCTCCACTCTAGTAGTCAGTAGATCCTCAGAGGGCTTGGGACATAGCCCTGGGAGATGGACCGGAGATCCTCCCACCCACAGTTTACGCTAAGCTCAGGGGGCACAAAGCTTTACCTGTTCCAAGAATTGGGGTGGGGAGAGCCTGCAGCCTGGATGATGGGGTTTGCCCAGGGGCCCTCCCTGAAGACACTGAGCGACCTGGCAGGGGGCCGCAGCTGAAAATTGTGGGCTGCCTGCTGTTCCCACTCATTGTAATAAAAGGCTCTTCGTTTTTATAGTCTCCAGGCTCCAAAAAGGCCTGCACGAGGTCCTTCCAGTCCGGGGTCAGCTAAGGCCAATGGCTATGGTCTCCAGTAGTTGTTCAGTGTAGGGCACACTAGGACCATTTTTATGTACTGCTTTGCACAAATCCTTAAGAGTGGAATGATGGTGGGGACACGACTGACTGGGGCGTTGAGGGGTTGGCAGAGTAGTGACAGGGGGAGGTCTCGGGTGAATTGACCTCAGGGGGACATTCCAGATCCCCAGGGCAGGGTGGGAGGGCCCCAAGGCGGGGATGCAGCAGAAGTGCCCCAGGAGGAAAGCCGCCCCAGGGAACCTGAGCAGCAGCAATGTGGTGAGGAAGAGGTGGTGCTTTGGGCTGGCCCGCTACATCTAAACTCCTTTATCCACAGGCAGCGGAGCCTGGAGGTGAGTGGAGAGAGAGAGGGAGGGGGCCGCAGCAGGGGCCAAGGATGGGGGGAAGCGGAGGCTCGGGGGAGCGGATGCCAAGGTCGCCCTCCTGTTCAGTCCCCCATCAGGCCCGTGGCCTCCGAGTTCTTAATATTCAGTTTGGTGGGGAGGCTCTGAGTCAGAATCATTGCCCGAGTCGGGAGATGCAGAGCCTGCAGATCAAACTCCACAGATGTTTGTAACATCTGAGGTGGAACACAAGGCTCTGGCTGGCAGCATGTCAGGAAAATGGCAGTAGGGGGCGCTAGGCATTGCAAGATGGCAGTAACTATGAGCTACAATGGGGGGGGGGCAAGTATGTTGGCATCCACCTCCCGCTGTCAGGCGGCTTGTAAAACCTTCTCCCAGACAGATCGTGAATGGCTACTGCCTCAAGCCACATGCCCACAGCTGTTTCCCAAAACTTTTTAGCTTCCTCTCGTTTTAGCTTAAGACCATGAGTTTCCAACAAAGACCTTAGGCCTGGGGTCAATGTGATTCAATGCTATAACGAGAACTCAAATAGTATATTTCACTTTGTGTTACTATATGAGGGCAAAAGGACGAATTCTTTACTTAACACATGCTAAATTGATCTCATGTATACAAAGAGAATTGAAAATGAATCTGGATGTGAACGAAAGGGTGGAGGGAGTGGGCAAGGGGGGAGGGTTGCGGGGGGAGAGGGAAAGTGTGGGAGGAAAGCCATTGTAATCCGTAAGTTGTACCTTGGAAATTTATATTCTAAATAAATGTAAGAAAAAAAAAAGAGATCTTAAAAAAAAAAAAAAAAAAAAAAAAAAAAAAAAAGCAAGCCACCAACCAGGACAGCGAAAGAGCGAGCTAGGGAGATGTAACCTCAGACCAATTCACCGGGGAAGTGCAGGAGAGCAAGAGAAAACCCACGTGACAACCCAGCAGGGGTCCCTAGAATGGGATGGAGATGTCCTCACCCAGCAGGGAGGGACGGGGGGCCAGACCAAGGGGCGATGCCTCCTCACCTAGCAGGGACGGCCCCACCCTCGCCTACCTCACATGTCCAGGTCCCTGTTAAGGCCAGTTGTGGACTCAACCTGCGAGGCCAACACTGTCAGGATGGGGGGGGGGGGGTGACTGATCTTCAAGTTTCAGAGAACATGTCCAGTTAGTAACAATCAACCTCAAGCTTTTAAATGGCAGGCAGAGGGGGCCTAGCCAATCCAGGGCAACACTAATTCCACAGCATAAAGCCAATACTGGCACTGCTGTGCTTCTCGGATCAGCTCGAAGGTCACATAGCCTCCAAGTGGTCCTTATGGGCCTGGGCCCCACCCAGGAGCTGTGACCTGAATGGCAATAACAGGGCCCTTCAACAGGAAGCAGGGGTGTGGGGCATGAGCCTGGGGTGCCTGCCGCCTGCCAGCAGTCAGGTCACAGGGCCCTTCCCAAGAGGCATGGTGTGCCACGCCTCTTAACCTCCTGCATGGGCTAGGCAGGCAGACTCCCAGCCAGGCACAGGATCACCCACAGTTTTTTCTAAGTATTTTGATGTCTTTGTGGCCGTTACAAATGAGATTTCTGAGTTCATCACTGGCATACAAAATAGTATTTATTTTATAACCTGCAACATTACTGAATTGTTTGATACTAACAACTGCTTTTAAAGATTTTATTTATTTGAGAGGTAGAGTTCAGATAGTGAGAGGGAGGGGTCTTCCAACTGCTGGTTCACTCCTCAAACGGTCGCAACAGCAGGAGCTGAGCCAGTTTGAAGCCAGGAGCCAGGAGCTAGGAGCTTCTTCCAGGTATCCCACACCAGTGCAGAGGCCCAAGCAGTTGGGCATTTTCCACTATGTTGTCTACGGCAGAGAGCTGGATCAGAAGAGAAGCAGGCAGGGCTAGAACCGGCATCATATGGGATGCTGGCATCGCACACAGAAGACTGACCTACTGCACCACAGCACTGGCCTAACAGCTTTTTGGTGGAGCATTTAGGTTTTCCCATGCACATCATTAGGTCATCTGCAAACATAATTCTGACTGGAAGACTTCCAGTACTATACCAAGTAAGAGTGGCAGAAGCAGACATCCTTGCCCAGTTCCAGACCTGAGGGGAAATGCGTTCTTTTCCCACCATTCAGCATGATACTGGGCGTTGGTATGTCATACATAGCCTTCCCCATTCTGAGAAATGTTCCTTCTCCATGAAGTGGAGCCGAAGCTTAACTGCTTTCTCTTCACCTGTTGGGATGACCGTATGGTTTTTGCGCTTCACACTGCTGATTCTGTATCATGACACTTACTGGTTTGCGAATGTTGAACCACCCTTCCACGTCTGGGATAAATCACTTGAGTATGACGTATGATCTTTCTGATGTGGTTTTGGATTTGCTAGTATTTTGTTGAGAATCTTTTTATCTGTGTTCATTAAGGATATAGGTCTGTAGTTTTCATGTCATGTCTTTGGTTTCTCTATCAATGTTGGCCTCATAAAATGAGTTTGGCAGCGTTCCATCCTGTTCAATATTTTGGAGGTGTCTGAAGATTACTGGAGTTACTTCCTCTCTGAATGTTTCGTAGAATTCGGTAGTAAAGCCGTCAAGTCCCAGACTTAACCTTCACGGAAGACTTTAGATCACTATTTCAATCTCATTGTGTGTGATGGGAATGTTTAGGCTGTCTATGTCCTCTTATCTAATCTTAGTAGCTGATGCTTGGTAGGTATGCAGGAATGTGTTCATTTCTTCAAGGTTTTTCAGTTTATTAGCATAGAGTTCTTCATAATAGTTTCTTTTCTTTTTTTTTTTTGACAGGCAGAGTGGACAGTGAGAGAGAGAGACAGAGAGAAAGGTCTTCCTTTGCCATTGGTTCACCCTCCACTGGCTGCCGCAGATGGCGCGCTGCGGCCGGCGCACTGCGCTGATCCGATGGCAGGAGCCAGGTGCTAGGTGCTTCTCCTGGTCTCCCATGGGGTGCAGGGCCCAAGCACTTGGGCCATCCTCCACTGCACTCCTGGGCCACAGCAGAAGGCTGGCCTGGAAGAGGGGCAACCGGGACAGAATCCGGCGCCCCGACCGGGACTAGAACCCGGTCTGCCGGTGCTGCAAGGCGGAGGATTAGCCTGTTGAGCCACGGCGCCGGCCAGTTTCTTATAATCCTTTGTATCGCAGTGGTATCAGTTATCAGTAATATCCACTTTTGGATCCATAAATTAATTTTTTTTCTTAGTTTTGCTAGCAGTTTATCTATATTCCCCAAAAAACAAGCTTTTGTCTTGTTGATTTGTTGTATTTTTAGTTTCATTTATTTCTGCTCTGATCCTTAGATTTTTCTCACCTCCTGCTACCCTGCTGTGGAGTTAGGGTTTGGTTTGTTCTTGTTTATTTCCTGATCTTCAAGATGTCATTAGATCGTTGAGACACCACTTAATGTAAGCACTCAGGTCCATTTACCCAACAGTATGTGTGAACTTTGATGTAGCTTTGGGTGATCTGTCCATTTATGAGAGTAGGGCGTTGAAGTCACTCACTATTATTGTATTGGAGTCTCTCCCTTTAGGTCTAACAGTATTTTCTGTATATATCTGGGTGGTCTTGTGTTGGATGCAATAATTCATCTTTTTGCAGAACTGAACCTCTTATCAAAATAGTATATCCTTCATCTCATTTTGTAGTTTTGATTTTAAGTCTGTTTTATCTGATATCAGGATGGCTACACTATGCCTGCCTGCTTTTGGTTTCCATTTGCTTGGTGTATCTTTTCCCAGCCCTTCACTTTCAGCCTGCGTGTATTTTTGTGAAGTGAGTTGTTTGTGTAGGCAGCATATCATGGGGTCATGGTTTTGTATCCATCCAGCCAATTGAAGCCGTTTGGTTGGTGAATACCATTTACATTCAGTGTAAGTATTGATAAATGAGAAGTTAATACCTGTCATTTTGTTGACCCGGCAATAACACTAACTGCTGTCAGTGAATTCAGTGGTATCAAGTGTTTGGATACCTTCCCTCCGCTGGTTCACCCCCTAAATGGCTGCTACGGTTGAGCTGCGCCAATCCGAAGCCAGAAGCCAGGTGCTTCCCACTGGTCTCCCATGCGGGTGCAGGGCCCAAGCACCTGGGCCATCCTCCACTGCCCTCCCGGGCCACAGCAGAGAGCTGGACTGGAACAGAAGCAACTGGGACTAGAACCCAGTGCCCATATGGGATGCCGGCGCTGCAGGAGGATTAACCAAGTGAGCCACGGTGCCTGCCCCTGGATACTTCTAATGCAGGACCCCCTTCAGAATTTCTTGTAGGGCAGGTCTGGTGGTGTTGAATTTTCTGTTTTGCTTATCTAGAAGGTAATATATTTCTCCACTTATACAGGATAGCTTCACTGGATATAATATTCTTGGAAGATACGTTTCTCTTAAGACCTTGAATATATCGCCCTACTCTGCCTGTAGGATTTCCATTGAGAAGTCTGATGTCAACGTAATTGGTTTCCTTTTATATGTAACTTGATGGTTTTCTCTTCCTATCTTGACAATTCTTTGTCTTCTGACAGTCTGACTACAATTTGCCTTGGTGAAGACCTTTTTTGGTTGTCTGCTTGGGATCCTTGGTGTTAAAAATAACTTACCAGGGGTCAGCGCTGTGGCGCAGTGGGTTAATGTCCTGGCCTGGATGCCAGTTTGAGACCTGGCTGCTCCACTTCCAATCCAGCTCCCTGCTATGGCCTGGGAAAGCAGTGGAAGATGGCCCAAGTCCTTGGGCCCCCGCAGCCACGTGGGAGACATGGAAGAAGCTCCTGGCTTCGGATCAGCACAGCTCTGGCCGTTGCTGCCAACTGGGGAGTGAACCATAGGATGGAAGACCCCCCACCCTGCCTCTCCTCTCTTTCAAATAAGTTATTTTTTAAAGATTTATTTATCTTTGAGCTTGTTCTATGTAGATGCCCATATTTCTTTCCAAACCTCAGAAACCTTCAACTATTACTACAGTTAGCAGGTTCTGAATCCTTCAGGAATACCTATAATACAAATATCTGGTCATTTAATGGTATCCTATATTTTGTATAGACTTTCTTCATTCCTTTTATCTCAAAATTCTTGTCCTAGAAGTCATTCCTCCACTTATTCTGCTGTTAAAGTTCTCGATCGTATTATTTCACTGATTGAAGGTTTAATCTCCAAAAGTTCTACCTGGTTCTTCTTAATGGTTCTCTTTTATAATATCTGCACTCAAGTCATCCATTGATGCACTTTGTTCTTTCCCTACACTGACGTCTGCCCATCTGCAGGAGGTCTTACTGGAGAAGCGTTGACTGTTTAGCTGGAATGCAGGGTATTACTTGGCTTTGTTGCTTTAGTTCTAAGTGAGCCCAGGAGTGTAGTGATGTCTTTTGTAGGAGTCAATGTCAGCTTGGTCAGTGAGTGACACAGTGGTTTAGTCTGCTGTACTTTGTAGGGAGGGAAGTGTGGCTTTGAGATAAACAAGGGTTTCCTTGGTGTGGAACTGGTTCAGAGTTCAGTGTCAGTCTCCCTGGTTAATGTGATAGCCAATGTCTTGTTCCTGGTGCTGAGGGAAACAATGCTGGCTGCTCCCTCGTCCAGCTGGCAAGCCTGAGTGATGCTGCGGTTTTTGACCAACATCTGTGGTTCTAGGACTGTGTGATATGGATGGACCCTTCTTCAGGTTCTGTTAGGCAAGTCCAACTGGTGCTGTGGCTTGTAACACCAACAGCCCTAGTCCTGGGACTAGGAGATGTGAACGGGACCCTGCGTAGCCCTGCAGGGGGACTACAAGGCATAGAGATTTTACTGAATGGCACGAGCAAAGAGAAGTAGAATACAGGTAGATTCTTTCCTATGTCCACTGGGTGGTTTCCAGTGGCAGAGAAACTAAAAACACACTGTTACAGTCCTGGTGTTGCAGGGTATAGTGGGGCAATTACTCAGATCTCCTGGGATGGGAGTGAATTTTTTTATGGGCTGCTTGTGGTGTTAGCCCCCAGAAACTAAGTTGTATCCCCCTTGCTCACTTAAGAGTGAGCAGCACTCTGGGGCTAAAGCCCAAAAAATTCCGACAGTTGCAGGAGGCAGGGACCTGTCCCTGGCCCCACATGTTGCCCTGACTGTACGATGCTGGTAGGAGCAGAACAGCCATGCTGCACAACTTTTCACTGCCAAGTACAACACTCTGCTGGGGCGGGGTGGGTGGGTGTAGGGCTTGTGAGTTCCTTGCTCCAAGCCCCACAGTTGCTCAGACCCCATCAGCTCTCCAGCCTGAAGTAAAAAGGCAGGAGCCAGCTGCCTGCCCTCTGCCCCCTCCACGGCCAGCAGTGTGTCCTCCCTGCCTGGGGGACTAAAATTGCCTCTTGGCTAAAACTGCAGGCAACGGGGGCACAGCAACTTCCTACCTCAGCGTGGTACGATGGCAGCTCAGGCAGCAGCTGGCCGTGCCGCACGGCATCGGTCTTCTTGTCCCACGGGGCCTGTACTGGTTGTCACTTACTCACTGAACGTTTCCATCCGATCGCTGGAAATGCAGTCTTGTCTTTGTTCACATTCCACAGCAATTTAAGGTAGTGTGGCTATGCCTATTCAGCCATCTTAAGTCTCTCTCTCTTCCAGTTTTTAAGATGTGGAGGTTTAATTCTCATCTATTCCATTTTTACTGATATAGGACTAAATATGGGCTCGCATTCGAGAAAGGTCAAGAAATGGAATAAAAGATAATGTGATTTTCCTATGAACTTTTAAAAGCCCCTTGTACTCTAAACTTCCTATCACAAAGAATTGTTTTCAAATTAATGATAGGTTTTCCTGCACTGTGGCCATGTCTGTCTCCTGGGCTTTCACGCCAGTGGAGGTGCTATTTGAAAGAGTTACAGGGGCCGGGGAGGTGGGGGAGACAGAGAGGTGAGGGGATGGGAAGAGGAGAGATACCTTCTATCCACTGGTTCACTCCCCAGGTGGCAGCAATGGCCAGGGCTGGGGAAACTGTACCTGGGTCTCCTGTGAGGAGCGCAGGGCCCATCTTCAGCTGCCTGTCGGCAATGTCAGCCCACCTGATCTTTCCTTACATGAACTCTGAATGGGATGTGACTGTGATTTTATCCAGAAGCTCTTTAAAAAAAAAAAATCCTGTACTTTTAAAAAAGAGAGGTATGCTATATTCTATGATAGTTGTCATGGCCTCGATCTCCCTTTTCCTAGTTATTTAAAGGTCATGAGAATACTTCCTAAAGTTTGTGGAAAATGGAATGAAAAGATTAATTTTCTACAAAAAAGCTTTGAAACCCATGCACACTTTGTTTTCATGGATCTTGTAACGGCTGCCTCAAACACATGGATCTGAACACACCTGGTGCCAAAACAAATTTAACTTAGAATCCTACTTTCCATGAATCTTCTGGCTATCCTGCCTTCCTGCCCAACACTGAGAACTCCCGTTCTTTTGTGCACCAGGTTGGTCCTGCTCCCTGGGGAGCCCAGGGCTGGGCCTTGCTTCAGTCACACAGCTGTGCAGACCACACCCACCTGCAAATGGATTTGGCTGGACCCTTCTTCTCAGGTTCAGCTTCCATGGCTCCCACTGGCCCAGTGCGCCCCGCAGTGACAAACCACGGGTGCTGTGACATGCTCTCATTTGGTGGAATCTTAGAAACCAGCTGCCTGCCTTCTGCTTCCTCCCTGCCTGGGAGGGTGGAGCTAGTGGAGGTAGCTGCTGTCTAGTTTTGTAGGTGTATCTCTGGCTGCATCATCCTCCCTGAGCTGAGACTGTGAAGCCTCTCTGTGTCAGTACTAGTGATGTGCTGCTCTGACAGGCTCAGCATCTCAGAATCTGTCGGGTACCAGGGGAAGGGCTATACATGTGTATCTCACTTAATCTTCAACAGAGACAGGTTTCCATTTTCCTCATTTTGTAAATGGGGAAATCAGGGTCCAAGATCATGCTATTGACCTGGTAGACCCAGAATTTAGACTTCACCTGAGTGAAGAGCACCCCCAACCCCATCTCCACCACTGACTACCTCTCCAACATCACCAGGTGCATGCGCATCACGACACGCCCGTCACTTGGGACCGACCGCTGTGCTCCTAGGACAGAAGCCCTGTAGGAACACTGCTGCCACCTGCAGGTGAGTGCACTCTGTGCCGGTCCCTCGGCCTCAGAGGCAGGGCTGTAGCTACCACTGTCAGCAAGACTTCTAGACCAATTAACAAAGAAACATGCACGCACAGGTCAAATCTACGCTGTAGGGCTTAATTCACCCTGCATTTGTGGGCAGATGCTCACCACAAAGCTTTCCTACTATCTCCTAAAAACATATGGAGGGGGAGCAGATAGTAGTTACCTGCAATTGTGGGTTTCATTCTCCTTCTCATGTCACTACTGCTAGAGAACAAGGTGTAGATGTGAAAAATTGCTTTTATTAAGTATTTTTCTTACAAATAATTGATAACTCACATTGGTCCAATATTTTTGTCAATATGCAAAATGGAACATTCAGTAGTCCATACGTTTCCTACAGATATTAGACACATAATTTATAATCTGATTATTCAACGAATTAGAAAATATTCAATAGTTGGATTAGACACCTTTATATTGGAACTCCTCTACAGCTTTGATATAGGAAAACCATTACCATTTCTACCTTTCTTTCTAAACACTGATGGGAATGCAAAGGCAACAGTTAAGGCGTCTTCCACTGTTCTAAAATCATTGTTATTTGTTGTTTTAACTCCCACTGTCCCAGAGATGACTTAGTTTAAGATATGGATGTCTTAATTTCCCAGGATTTAAACAGAACAAAGTGGAAAAAGAGGGAAAGATCACATTTGATGCTAAGCACATTTTTTCCTTTACCACGATATAGACTTTATTTCTAATTTAAAAAAATACCACTGAATCTGGCAAACTGAGATTTTAAAACAGTTTTAAAACAGAACCCTTTCTCCAAGTAGTTGCCAGATTTCACTTGGGAAGGATGATAATTTACTTTGGGAAATAAATCTAAAATATTGCAGTCCCTGACCAGCAGTACTTACAGTACTGCTGACAGGGCTGGAATGAGACATTGCTCTCTCCGGGACGCTAACTCGGCTCCCACAGTGAGCCGTGTGCCTGCAGTCACTGCACAAGTGACGGCAGTGACTCACTAACACACGGGTTACCAAAGAAGATACTGTCTCCTGGACAAGCAGTTCTCAAAGTTAAGAAAATAAAACAATAAATACAAGCAACACCAGAGTTTTTACCTTTTAAATGATTACAATTAACTCCCACTTACCTGAAAATACAAAAACATAAAAGATGACATGTGGACTTGTGTGGTTCTGTTTTTATACTTATTTTTTTTAGTTGAAAAGATTATTAGTTTGTAATTGGAGCAGTAAACTAAAAAATAATTCAGTTAAAAAAGCATAATCTACAACATCATGTAAGAAAAATAAGCGAAACAGTAAGTGTCCTGCCTTTTGGATATGATTTTTTGTACTCCCTGGAGAGGAAAAGAAGACAGTTAATGATTGGAAATTAAAATGAAACAGACCTAGTATTTACCCCAACAATTCCAAATGAGTCACAAAGCATAAAACTTTCTCATTCGTGATCACACACAGATGACTTTGCCCTCAGCTCCATAATATTCTTCAAACGCTTTCCTTTACAAAACTATTAGTTAAGCTTGTTCATTTTAGTTTTACTATGAAGTTATTTATATAGGCCACACGAGTTAATTGGCACACTTAAGCATAAGTCATTCATTACAAAAAAAAGGGGGGAATCATGTTTCCAAATATAATCCCAGATATTTAACGCATTAAAGCAGAATTTCTACCATCCATTGTCCAGCTTTTAAAAATGATCACTAACTGTTCACCTGAAGATAGATTATCAATGCTGGGTAAAGTGTAAACTTACTTTGCAGATATAATGTATACTCAATAGTTCTTATAAAGATAATCTACATACATACAGGTAATCTGCCTCAAAGAGCGTCTTAGAAACACAGTATAAACACTTAAGAACCATGATGCAGTCCACCGTGGGTCAACCTTCAACAAGGACCTTCTTGAAACCTAGTACAAGGTTACTGGCTCAAGACCACATCCCAGAGTGACAGCAGCGTGGGCTTTGAATGCAGGACTCTACTTCTTAAAAAAAGCACACTTGGTTACATGGCTTTAACCTTGAGCTACAGTTAGGCTACAAACCCTGCCCTCCCAGTGGAGAGCGAGTCATGTGGAGAGGGGTGTGCTCTCTGAGCAGTGGTTGGAGTCCTGGCTTTTCCAGCTTTGATGGAGAGCCTGCAGGCGCTGAGAAGTCCGTGTGCTTACGTTCAGGGCAGGGTGAACCTTGCAGATCCCACTCTCCTCCATGAGTGACAGGCCGCAGATCCCAAAGTAGGCATGCAAAGCATCTGCGAAACAAGCCAGCAAACGCTCACAGCAGGCATTCAGCCACCTATCTACCAGCCCATCACTACGCTAAGAAACCAGATGCTGGTACGCAACAACCTATCACCAACAGAGCAAAGCTGCCACCACGCCCTTCCTCGGAGACTGGAGGCCAGGGTGCAGCCTGCCTCACCTCCAAGGGTTTCCTGCCACTGACAATATGGAAGTAAGTGGCTTGAATTCTGCACCACCAAAGGACAGCGTTTTTCTTAAAAAGAAACCTCTGAAGCTAAGTAGCGATACCCCCATGCCCACATCTTACCCTGACAATTCCTAAAGCTATACTATCCTAACACTGTGTTCAGCTATTCAACAATGCTGTCCCTTATGGAAGTCTGCTACCCAGGGTTCTCTAAGCTGATAACAAAAACCAGCTCATGCGGTTGGCGCCGGCACCGCCCCAAGGCCGCGGCCCGCTGCGAGCCTTAGACTGGCGAGGCACTTGGCGCTCCAGCCTCAGGACACCGCCAGAGTGCTCGCGGGCAGTCAGGGTGCTCCTGCTTCTGGAGCTGGCCAGCATTTCCGGCCTTGGACCTGTTAAACTCCAAAGCCTCTTACCAAGTCAATTTTGTTAAGAGTCCCAGTTGAATATGCATGAACATGGTTTACTGTTCAAAGCAGTCCTGACAAACAGCTGTTTCCGTCTCCTGTGGCACTGCGGTTTTCACGAACGCAGCCTACACTCATCACCTTGGGACTTGGTGGGGAATGCCCCAGAGCCTCTGTCTATAATGTAGCACTGTCCCAGAGGGCTATTCTAAAACCCCTAAGCACACAAAACAACATGCAGCTTTTTCTTCTAGAAACCAGGGAAAAAATGCAACAGAAAAGGATATAATATAATCCAGGGTTAACAGAAACCAGAATCTGTAAAATTAAAATTTCTCCAGGTAAAGTAAAAATAAAGCATTTTTCCCTCAAAAGCCAGTCAGACCAGAACTAACTATTTCAAATAGTTTTTATAATAATCTCTCCGTTTGGCTGGCACTGTGGCTCATTAGGCTAATCCTCCGCCTGCAGTGCCAGCACCCCGGGTTCTAGTCCCAGTTGTTCCTCTTCCAGTCCAGCTCTCTGCTGTAGCCCGGGAAGGCAGTGGAGGATGGCCCAAGTGCTTGGGCCCTGCACCAGCATGGGAGACTAGGAGGAAGTGCCTGGCTCCTGGCTTTGGATCGGCACAGTGCCGGCCGTAGCAGCCATTTGGGGAGTGAACCAATCGAAGGAAGACCTTTCTGTCTGTCTCTCTCTGTCTAGCTCTGCCTGTCAAAAACCAAAAAAACAAAACTCCCCGTTTGTAGGCAGTGATGTATTCTAGTACTTGAGATGCTAAAATAGATATATTTACTTAAAAATAAAACATTCTTTTCAGGTTTCTTCCACAAATATGTACAAAATCTCTGGGTCAAATCTGCTATGACATTTACAAGAACCAAGAATATTCTCATTTTGCAGGATCTTGTTAAAATGATTTTCTACAGGTTCTGGGAATAGGTCTCCCTACATAAATGCCACACATCATGCAAAGACTTACGTTCCCTAGTAAGCAGGCTCTGGAGACACTGTAACATGGCCATAGGTCCATGTAACACCAAACACCGCACGCGTGTTACGGTTCTTTTCATAAAAGTACGGGAAACCCTGCACGCACTTCCAGCATGCTCCTACGGACACACTCGCCCAGAAGCTGTCACTCTGCCTTTGGACTCTGAAGGTATTGTACGTTTTTTTCTTTCTTTTTTTTTGACAGGCAGAGTGGACAGTGAGAGAGACAGAGAGAAAGGTCTTCTTTGCGGCTGGTTCACCCTCCAATGGCCGGCACACTGCGCTGATCCGATGACAGGAGCCAGGTGACAGGTACTTTTCCTGGTCTCCCATGGGGTGCAGGGCCCAAGCACTTGGGCCATCCTCTACTGCACTCCCAGGCCACAGCAGAGAGCTGGCCTGGAAGAGGGGTTACTGGGACAGAATCCGGCACCCCAACTGGGACTAGAACCCGGTGTGCCGGCGCCGCAAGGTGGAGGATTAGCCTGTTGAGCCACGGCGCCAGCCTAAGTATTGTACGTTTTTTCTAAGGAAGCACGTCTTACACCAAAATGCAGGTAGCTGTGGGTGTGGCGTACAAAAGCAAGATTCCATGAGCCCCTCCCTATGTATGTTCTGATCCAAGTGCACCTCCCCACTGCAGCAGTGACCCTGCAGGAGATGAGACAGAGGTACTTTTTAGACTGATGAGAATGAAAGTCATCATTCTAAGGCAATGTGGTTTTGTATATATAGTTAATAGTATATATGTATATATATATAGTATATATATATATATATACTATAATATATATACTATATATATATAGTATATATAGTTAATATATAGTTTGTATATATAGTTAATTCTGTGAAAAGCTCATCAGAAACATCAGTGTTCTGAACTACTGGAACAAACTCTCAGCTTGACTTCTATGGGTGAAAATATGTGGGGTACAGAAGGCTGGAGGGTGATGCTGGCTACAGAGAGGAGCCCAGTACTGGGAGGCCACGATGTCTGGCCACTCCTACTGTCAGAATCCACCTGGGGTCTGGCTTTGAGAGTAAGAACGGTCAGCGTTCTGACAGCAAGGTGTTCAGGTAGAACATTTAGGTGAGAGGCTGGCACCGCACCCCACATGGGCACCGGTCTGAGTCCTGGCTGCTCGTCTTCCAATCCAGCTCTCCGTTTAAAGCCTGGGAAAGCAGTGGAAGATGGCCCAAGTGCGTGGGCCCCTGCATCTGTGTGAGAAGCCCAGAGGAAGCACCTAGTTCCCGGCTTCAGACTGGCTCAGTTCCAGCTGTTGTGGCCATTTGGGGAATGAACCAGCAGATCGAAGACCTCTGTGTGTGTCTCTCGCTGGCTGTAACTCTTACCTCTCAAACATATAAATAAGTAAAATCTTTAAAACATTAGGTGAATCTGTCAATATGTACAGAATCAGAGCAAGGGTGGGTAAGGACAACAATATTCAGAATTTCAGATTTTCTACTTAAGGACTTGCAAAGAGTAAGAATTGGCTTCCTTCAGGTTTCAGAGTTAATAATTCCACTCAAGTATAGTCAAAATAAATTTGATTTTGGATGAGCCAATCATTCTATGTTTTGGAAAGAACTCAGTAAGATCCATTTGCCTTACTGCTACAAAGTATAACCTTGATGAGTAAAGTATGTGGGGGGAAAGCACAGCCTATCAGTACCTCCTGATACTCAGCCCCTTCCTGAACACCCTCCAATACCAAATCTACCTTAGTCTGCGTGCTAAAATGTAATTTAGTTAAACAATTTACAAGTAGAGATACATTTCCTACCACACATCCTTTCTTACAAAGGTGCTAAAGAAGTTGTGGATTCGCACAGAAAATGATTACCTGGATGACTGTCTGGCCACTTGGCAAATCCCCCTACGAGGCGATCTTGAGTGGATAAGATGTAATTCCTGTTTTTCTCAAAGTTGGTATACTGGAAAATCTTCAGAAGCTGAAAGGAAAGGACAATTCAGTGGCACGGAACACTGGTGAGCTTCCCGGTTCACACACAAACCCTTTAGATTCGTGTTCCAGATGCAGAGCAAGTCTCTGGGATCGGAGCACTTCAATCCACCTGCCACGTTACCTTTATCGTCTTTTTTCAAAGCTACTGTGCTCTCGTTGGTAATACTTCCGTCTGAACAAGACCCAACTATGCTTTCTGTATCACATTAAACCCAGATTCAAAACACAATTTCTCCAATCGTCAAAATAATCAGTCACTGAAGAAATGTAATTTTAATCTACCTTCTTTTAAGATAGGCTTTTGATGGCCTGACTATGGTGTAGTAGGTTAAGTCTCTGCCGGCAGCTCTGGCATCCCATTCATATGGACGCCTGCTTCCACTCCCGGTGCAGCTCCCTGCCAATCACCTGGGAGCAGTGGAGGGTGGCCCACACGCTTGGGCCCCCGCACCCACATGGGAGACGTGGAAGAAGTTCCTGACTTCAGATCAGCCCAGCTACAGCCACTGTGGCCATTTGGGGAGTGACCCAGCAGATGGACAATCTCCGTGCCTCCCCTTTCTGTAATTCTGCTTCTCAACTAAATAAATAAATCTTTAAAAAGAAAAAAAAAGCTTTTGCACTATTACTTACAAACCAATAGTAACTGTCACTAAAAATATTTCAGATAACAGCAAGAAAATTCTTAACATGACACTAAAAGCAGCTTTGTGTGAGAACAGTAAGAGACTGCAGCTCTTTGATTAGGAAAGGTAAAGGGGAGATAGACACACTAACACACTGTGCTGCCGCACAAGGCAGGACATGGGCTTGTCTCTCTAAAGATCCCATCTTGAAAGAGTGGAGCAAAAACACCATACAGAGAAGGGGGTTGGGAGGAGTAGGTGGGCGGTCCAGACATTTATGAAGGCACAGAGTGGCTAAGGTATGCTAAGGAACCAAAGAGCAACGCGTTAACAGTGACTGGTGGGGAGGGTTATTTCTCAAACACATAAGGAAGTTCTGAGACAAACTTACCGCTTATTTTAATCAACAGAATGTAGGGGAATCGACCCTCTAGAATCCTACACTAGGGACATTTTTCCAGCAGGTGGCAGAAGGATCATAACATACAGAGAAATTACAACCTCACTACTGGACGCTGCCCAGCACTGAACAATGGTTACACCATCACAGTAAGCATTAATTACTGGTTTTTAAATTTTAGACTCAAATTTCCAGCAAAGCATGAGAAATTTTATTAATGTTGAAAAGCGAAACATGAATGTTATAAAACCTGACATAAAATTTTACAGCACTGGAAGATCGAAGAGTAGGAGAAATGTTCAGAATTAAAAACAATAAAACCAAGAACAAGTTGCTGGGTAAAAAGGAGACTAAATCTGAATATTTCATTATTAGAAATCAAAGATAATGCATTATTATTTAATGTTTAGAAGTGGCTGCCTTCAGAAAGATATCACACTGTTGAGCTTGTATCAAAAAGACCTTCAAGGGCCATCTAGAAGAGACTCCTTACAGCAAAAATGGGACAATTTGGTGATTAAAAAATATATATAATGGACTATAACCTCTAAGATGTGAAAAGTCCAAGAGTTCAAAACGATACACACAAAAAACCCCTTAAAATCCAATATTTCATCGGTAAACTTGAGACAAAGGAAACCAACTTACTGTGCCTGAACACTAATAAAATTAATAGAAAAAATTAGGTACATATCTGTGCTTTTCTGTGCAAAGCATGTCTCAGGGCAAAGGTAAAATTCTGTATAAAGCATGCTAGTTAATACCTGTAGAAGGAACGACAGAACACCACTGTTCTGCAGTGACACCAAGTTTAAGCTACGATCCTCAGGCTGCCAACACCGTTCCGTAAGAAGCTGACAGGGTTTATAGAGAATAGCAACAATCCAAAAGGCAATTCAGAACATAATCCCATTTAAGAGCAGCTAAAAGAGGCAAGGAGGCTGCAGACTTGGGCAAACGATGACACACAACTGAGAGAAGCAGACTGCCCCCTCAGAGATGGGAAGACAACCCTTGCTCAGGGCAGGAAGATGCACCTCTACTGCCTGAAATTCCTAAATAACCTAAAATTCTGAGCCTTTTTCTCAGAAATGGTGAGATCAATGATCCAATTCATATGGCATTTCAAGGAGACCCCCCAAAACCAAAACCATCTATGAAAAGACAGAAACTGGAGCATTTACACTTCCCCACTTCAAAACTTGCAGCCTGACAGTGGCACAAGGACACCCGGGACGAAGGGAGGGAAGAGAACGTCCAGAACAGGCCACACCCACGGTCCCTGATCTCCAACAAGGGGCCTTCACTCCACAGAGAAGGGACAGCCTTCAACAAACGGTGCTGGGAAAACTCGGTATCCACATCTAAAAGAAGGAGGCTGAATCCTAGATTATTATAAAGATTAACTCTATACTAACATAAGACCTAAAAGCTATCAGAAGAAAACTAATGAGCCATCAAATTATTATAACGGGGAACATATTTCTGACAGTGGATTGGCGGTAATTTCATGGGCATGACATCAAAAGCACAGGTAATGAAAGTAGCTGAACTGAGCTACATCAAAATGAAAAACTTCTATGCATTAAAGGACTATCAATGAAAAAAAAACACAACTCAAGGAATGGGAGAACATATCTCAAAGTTACGTAAGTAATAAAGGACTAATATCATGCACATGAGGGTGAAAGTCCACGGAAAACAGAATTAAAAGATAGCTCCAGGGACAAGTACTCAGCTGAGCAGTGAGATAAGTCCCACACCACAGTCAACGCCTGACTCCAGTTTCCTGCTGGTGTGGCCCTGGGAAGCAGCAGCGACGGCTCCAACGATGGTGCTCCCCCTCCTGTGAATGGCAGAATGGACTGTCACCAGTCCTTGCCTCTGGGCCTGGTCCAGCCCCAGCCATGACAGGATTTGGGGAAGGAACAGCAGAGGAGAGGTGACTCTGTGCTGCAAATAAGTGAATTTTAAAATTAAATAAATCTTTTTTCTGGGTATGTTTCAACCACATGTACGAATCTCACGAGAAGAAACTAGGATATTTTACAGAAAATAAACAGATTCCTGTTAGATTTCAGAACATCAGAATGAGATAATTCGGGGGTGGCTACTTGATGGCTACACACTCTGGAACTGGGTATATTAAAATGTAGTAGAGATAAAGAAACTGGGCAGAAAGCCAATCAGTGGTTTCAGGAGGTTTAGAGAGAAATTAATAAACAGAAAACCTTAAATCGTTCTGAAAGAAATGGCCTGTGGTCTGCTGTTTAGTACTTTCACATAAAATCTTCGCTGTGATCACTCTGACACAACATCAGTTCTATAATCATTACCAGTCAGTTTCAGCAACATGTTTTTTATAACCTTATACTCAAAAGAAAGCAGATACAGAATAAGCTGTACATAGTAGGTTAAAAAAAAAATTCTGAATAATTTCAGAGTCTTAAGTACGGAAACGTTCAAGCACAATAAATAACAATTCTGTGGAAAAACCACACAGAAGCCAGCTTTGGTAGAGCGAGGGAAAACCTGGCGGCCCACAACTAACAGTACTTCTCCAGCAGTTCACGTGGACACGGAGCGTGGGCTCCCGGCACTTTCTCTTACCTTCAGAGTTGCTCCCACCCAGAAAGAGTAGCAGGTGTCCACCGGTTTATTGGGTCTCCCGTGGTAGCCGTTCTGCTGTCTCATTATACACCACCTCTTGATTCTGTTCAGCTCCTTCTCTGAGAAAACCTCTTCTAGCTTGCCCATCAGACACAGGGACGCAATGCCACAAAAGGTAGAGCCTCCTGCGAAGCAAGACCACACGATGCTTAAACTCCAAACAGGAAGGGCATGAAGGCAGTGAACACGGTGGGGAGAAAGTGGTTAAACACTTCTAGACAACAAGAAACTAAAAATCAAAAGATTAAAAGACAATTAGGGGGGCCGGCACTGCAGCACAGTGGGCTAAGCCTCCGCCCAAGGCACCACAATCTCATAATGGGCACCCAGTTGCTCCTCTTCCAATCCAGCTCTCTGCTGTGGCCTGGGAAAACAGTGGAAGATGGCCCAAGTCCTTGGGCACCTGTACCCGCATGGGAGTACCGGAAGAAACTCTTGGCTCCTGGCTTTGGATTGGCACAGTTCCAGCCATTGTGGCTAATTGGGGGTGAACCAACGGATGGAAGGCCCCTCTCTCTCTCTCTCATAATTTTTTTTCAAGATTTATTTATTTGAAAGGCAGAGTTCCAGAGAGAGAGAGAGAGAGAGAGAGAGAGAGAGAGAGATCTTCCATCCACTGGGTCATTCCCCAAACAGCCCCAGCCGCATTGGTAGGGGCCAGGCCAGGCCAAAGTCAGGAGCATGGAATACCATCCATTTCACCCATGCACGTAGCAGGGGCCCAAGCACCTGGGTCATCTGCTGCGGCTTTCCCAGGCACGTTAGCAGGAAGCAAGATTGGAGGTGGAGCCGCCAGGACTTACATGGGATGTTGGCACATCATCCCCATAAATACCCAGTATCACGTGGGAAAGGTAAACTGAAGTAAATTCAAGGGGGCTGAGTGCTTAAACGAAGCCGAAATGACTTAACATGTCTCTTCTGTATTAAGAAACAGAGATACTTTGGGGCTAGTGCTATGGCACAGTAAGTTAGGCCTCCAGCTGCTGCGCTGGCATCCCATATGGGCACCAGTTTGAGTCCCGGATGTTCCTCTTCTGGTCCAGCTCTCTGCTTATGGCCTAGGAAGGAAGTGGAAGATGGCCCAAGTGCTTGGGCCCCTGCACCTATGTGAGAGACCTGGAAGAAGCTCCTGGCTTTAGATCGGCCCAGCTCTGGCTATTTGGGGAGTGAAACAGTGAATGGAAGACATCTCTCTTGTCTCTCTCTTTGCCTCTGTCCGTATCTAACTGTGCCTCTCAAATAAACAAACCAATCTTTAAAAACAAGTAGAGACATTTCAGAATAATCAGAACCAAATTAATTTTTAATCTGAATTTTATATTATGAATCCTGAAAGGAAATAGCTTTCTAAAGTCCCTTTCTTCTAAAACACATGAACATCTTATCCTAAAAGTCTTCCTCACCACAGAACCAGTGGGCTACAGAAACCCCTCCTGTGGAAGTCCACGGCCGGGAAGGCTACAACACACCACACCATGTCCACGACAAATGAGCTCCAGGTTACGCAGCAGCTGAAGGAGAGCACTTGAATTCAAAAGAAAACCACACACACACCCGGAACCAAAAACCAAACAATGTGTTAAAAATATTTAGATTGGAGACTTAAAAGAACAAAGATAAAGAAACTAGATTATCATCAAACTGCCGCAGAAGTCTCCAGGCGAGGATATCCAATCCATCCTACACATCATGGACAGCGAGACAGGGAGGATTAGGTAGACAGAGGTAAGCACCCAGAGTAACAACGAGAGCCACGTGTCCGGGGATGCACGGAAGGCAGAACCTGCTCAGAAGGCAACAGTGGAGCCAGGCACAGAAAACCGGGCCAAACGCCACGAAAAGGAGGAAGTGGAGAGAAGCGGTGAAGGGAAAGCAGTGCGGTGAGAGGAAGAACATCGGCACCGAGCAGGTGAGAGGGCGGCTGCCAGCATCTGGAGGGCGTTCCCTCCGCAGCCCGGAGCGTAGGGGAGGGTTCACTCCTGGGTGCGTCCACAGAGCTCGGCTTAGCTTGGCTTTTAGACTACGGACGTCACATGGGCAGGACACTACTGCTGAGCAAGCACAGGTCTGCTTGTTTTTAAAAGGTGTTCACTTCAACAACGTAAAAGGGGAGGAGGGAGTGCGGGAGAGGAGAGGCGCAGACAGAGAAAGAAGGTATGGGGGAGAGATCACTTCCGTCCACATTCACTCCCCAAATGCCACCAACAGCCAGGGCTGGGCCAGGCTGACGCCATGAGCTCAGAACCACAGGGGTGGCAGGTGCCCAGGCATGGCACCAGACGGCTCTCATGATGCATTAGCGGGAAGCTGGGCCCGACGCAGACTACCAGGCCCTGAGGCAGGCACTCCAGTGTGGGACGCAGGCGCCCTAGGCACGGCTCACTGGGGGTTAAGACACTTCCTGACACGGAGCCTATCAGGTGAGAGTCGACCTCTGTGAGCCACATGACGAGAATCACTGTGTGGTTCTGTACTGCGCCAACCTGGCTACGCTAGAACTGTTTCCCAGAATCCCCTTCCCTGACGAGCCTGCAGTGGAGCTGGGGAACCCTGTGAGATTCAGGAGGGAGGAGGGAGCAGCTCACACCGCCTGGCTGCGGCTGCAGGAGCGCAGTGGCAAGGCTGTAAGCCCCCGACTCCAGCTTACCCTTCTCTCCCAGGCGCCCGGCACCCCAGCTCGGACTGCGCCCTACCCCATGCACTTCCCGGCCCAGCCACAGTGCGCGCTGCCTGTGCCCAGCTTTCAGCAAGGCCTGAACCGTGCCAGGCTGCAGGATGGTGTGTCAGCGAGCTCCCTCACCTACAACACCCCTCAGGTTGTGCCTTCTCCACCTTCTTCCAGTTGTATAAAACCACATTCCTGTAACGAATTCCTGATTCCCACAACATCTGAGTTCCGACTAACACAAAGACGCCTACCCCAGGAGGCTGGTGGAAAACTGAAAAAGGACCATATATGAAGAACCAAATGCTAGGCAGCACACAGCAGATGCTTAGTAAGAAATCTTCCTCTCCCCTTAGACCAGGGATTACACACTGGGGACTTGTGAGGGACACCGGTTTAACTGGCACAGAAGAAACAAGAACAAGGAGTGAGCATGTAGCCCTGTGGTCAGGACATGAGCATACAATGTGGGAGCACTCAGAGTAGACAGCACCCTCTGCGCCTCACTCCAGCTTCCTGCCAATGCAGGCACTGGACGGCAGCAGCCACGGGGTTATGGCATCATGGAAAAACCTGGATTGTGCTGCTAGCTCTTGACCTGGCCCTGTTGAGCGCCAGCTACTATGAACAAAAATGCAACAGGAGAGTAAACACACAGAACTATGGACTGCTGACTTCCCTGAAAATCTGCAGCCCTGGCAGGCCCACATGGCAAAAACAAGCTTAAGGGGACAGAGAACAGTGGTTTGTAATGCGCCACTGCCTCAGTTCGAGTCCCAGCTGCTCCACTTCCGATCTAGCTCCTTGCTGATACACCTGGGAAAGCAGTGGAGGACGGTGCAAGCACTTGGGCCCCTGTAACCACATAGGAGATAGGAGACTGAGAAGAAGCTCATGGCTCCTGGTCTCTCCCTCCCCCTCCCCCACACCCCGTCTCTCCCCTTCTCTTTTTGTAACTATGCCTTTCAAATAAATACATCTTTAAACAAACAGAAACCTGTGCCACTGGAGGTACTGCAGACACCTGGAGGGAGAAGTGTAGCTTGGAGTCAACACCACAGACCAGGTCACCAACACCCAGCAGACTGAAAGAGAATCACTTGTTACTTCACTCAAGCATCCTACAGGTGTGCGACACTCCAGTAGATCAACAGGCAAAAACCTCTGTTCTCACGAGTTTTAAGTGAAGTGGGAAGAGGCAGATGATAAACATAAATGTAAAATATATTTCACTGTAAAAATAGAAGTGATGCAGAGAAAAACCCAGAGGGAGGTCAGGAAATGGAGTGTACATATGCTGCTGTTTAGGAATTCCAAATAGGGGCTGTGTGAATTTTTTTTTTTTTTTGACAGGCAGAGTGGACAGTGAAAGAGAGAGACAGAGAGAAAGGTCTTCCTTTTGCCGTTGGTTCACCCTCCAATGGCCGCCACGGCCGGCGCACCACACTGATCCAAAGCCAGGAGCCAGGTGCTTCTCTTGGTCTCCCATGGGGTGCAGGGCCCAAGCACTTGGACCATCCTCCACTGCACTCCCGGGCCACAGCAGGGAGCTGGACTGGAAGAGGAACAACCAGGACAGAATCTGGCACCCCGACCGGGACTAGAACTCAGTGTTCTGGTGTCGCAGGCAGAGGATTAGCCTATTGAGCCGCGGCGCAGGCCTGAACTGTTTGCCACTAAAATTTTATTTATTTATTTATTTATTTATTTCTCTCTCTACCTGAAAGAAAAAGCAACAGAAAGATCTTCCATCTGCTAGTTCATTCCCTAAATGCCAGCAACTGCCAAGGAGGGACCAGGCTAAAGACAGGGGCGGGGAACTCCAACCAGGCCTCCCCTGTGGGTGGCAGCGGTCCATGCACTTGAGCCACCATCTGCTGCCTCGCAGGACGCGTCAGAAGGAAGTGGGTGGGAAGCAGAGCAGTCAGGAGTCAGACTGGCCCTCTACTGTGGGGTGTGGACATCGGAGGCGGCAGCTCAATCCACTGTGCTACGACACCAGCCCCGTGTTTGCCATTTTAAACTAAAAACCAGCACTGGAACCCAGACTCGCAGGCTGTGAAGCAAATCCAGGTGCGTTCCGGGGGGGAGGATTCTACACCCCAGGACCAGCAAGTACAAAGTGCTGAGAGGCAAGACAATGAACTCTGCAAAGAGAAGAGCAAAGCAGGACTGACCGCAGAAACGAGAGCAAGCAGCAGGTGCGGAAGGGGTTGGAAACCACGGTCAGGAAGCGGGACAGGCGGATCGGGTGTTTCAACAGCAGGAAACAAGGCAGGAGCAGGTGACAGCGGATCTCAAATGCAAAGCACAGACGGGAAGTTGGATCTTCAATGTGGGGATGGTGGGAGACTGTGGATCCTTAAGAGAGGGGGCTTAGTGTGAGATAATGAGGTCACCGGGGAGCTGTCCGGGAAGGCGTGGTGCTAGTCTCCAGCAGGGGGTGTCCGGGGTGTCCTAGCTGGAGTTGCCGCTGAGGAGCAGGAGCAGCCCCTCCCTGCTCCCCGGCTCCCCGTCTTGCCCTGGGCCCTCTCCTCCCATGGTGATGCCATCTCCCCAGCACAGCGCTGGGTTGATGCTGGTGGCACAACCTTGAATTTCTAAGTCGAAGCAATGCATTCTATTTTTTACAAACTCCCCAGTTTACGGTAGTTTCTACAGCGAAGGGATCTAGACTCAAACAACTTTAAAGGAGGAAACTGCTGCAGTTGCTGAAGGCTTGCACAGACTCCGAAAGGAAAAGCTGTCTGTGAAGAAAGGTGCACAGTGTATCTGGACCGCTGCTCTACAGGGATTCACAACAGAATCAAGAAAAGCGGAGAGCACAGCCTGCTAGCAGGACGGGCGCACGTGCCGGGGACAGCAGGAGTGGCAAGGCAGGCCGCACCACAGTCCTCCGGCAGACTTCCCATCGCCTGACCTGCCCACGCCAAGACAACAGCGCTCATCTGCCTAAGGCACACTGTGGCATACTCAGGAGAGTGCTCCTGGCCAGAGGCAACCCCACGAGGGCTCCAGAGCCCCAGACCCTGCCTGGCTGCCCCGGCACATCAAGAACTGTGGCAGAGTTACTATGAAGTCCTCTAGGGCTGCAGACATCTAGTCTACCAAGCCGAATTTATAAACATGTACGCTATTTCAACTCCAAGAAAGTTGTCAGAATCAAGATGGAGTCACTTCTGTCAACCCCTAAAAGCAATTTTTAAAATAACTAAAGCTGACACAATCTCACAGCTAGTAACAGGGACTACCACAAATGATGCCCCACTGCAAGCTTGCACAAAGGCCACTCAGACAGCACAGAAAATACTTCTACGTCCAGCAACAGTCTGCTTAGCCCTGGACAGGTGCCTCCCTCGTAACTGGTTCCTGATCACCTGTGGCAAAGGATCCCTGCACAGAAAGAACTGATGTTATCTTCCTCCTTGCTTTTAAAGCTTCCACTTGCCTTAGTCTCTGAATACATTTACCGATGGCATGCACATTCCCACTGCAACGCTGACCCCAAATATACCTATAAGACTCCAGAGACTCTGGTATTCACAGGCTGCTAACACGGGGCAGGCCTCTGGCCTTGTGGCTAAGATGCTGGCTGGGAGGCCCACATGCCCCGACAGAGGGCCTGGGTTTCAGTCCTAGCTCCGTTCCTGATTCCAGCTTCTTGCTGGTACACACCCCAGGGAGGCAGCAGGCCAGGCCTGGTGGGCGGGCTCCCTGCCACCCCGTGGGGGATCCAGACTAGGCCTCCTGGCCTGGCCCAGCCCTGACAGTTGTGGGCCTTTGAGGAGTGAACCACCCAATGGGAGACCTCTGTCTGCTGTCTCCCCTCCCCTCTACAGCATGGGGCTCAATCCTCCACAGACAGTCCTGACAAGGGGTCACCTCCTCGGGCCCCAGCACTCAGCACCATGGCATGTGGGACTGGGGGACACGTTTTCCTGACATGACCTGCCGTGGAGACCGTGTGTGGGCAGCCCCCTGTTTCCTATCCCGGAGAACACAGTCCCCACAGACAGTCCCTGTCCCATGAGCCTCCTGTATGGGGAGGAATCTCCCTGCCACAGTGCGGACACCACGCCCAACAGGGGGCTCCAGACCCCTGCTGAGAACTGCTCAGAGCTGCCACAGTTCCTCTGCACATCTCCAGCGGTCTCAGTCCTGACCGTGGTGATGACCAGCAACACAGCTGCGGCTGCCAGCGCCCTGCCCCCAGGCCCAGACAGACGCAGGGGTGAGGCAGTGTCTGCTGGCTGCCAGTGCCCTGCCCCCAGGATCAGACAGACGCAGGGGTGAGGCAGTGTCTGCTGGCTGCCAGTGCCATGCCCCCAGGCCCAGACAGACGCAGGGGTGAGGCAGTGTCTGCTGGCTGCCAGTGCCCTGCCCCCAGGATCAGACAGACACAGGCGGCGAGTAGTGTCTGCTGGCTGCCAGCGCCCCTGCCCCCAGGCCCAGACAGACGCAGGGGTGAGGCAGTGTCTGCTGGCTGCCAGCGCCCCTGCCCCCAGGCCCAGACAGATGCAGGCGGGGAGCAGTGTCTGCTGGCTCCCAGTGCCCCTGCCCCCAGGCCCAGACAGATGCAGGGGTGAGGCAGTGTCTGCTGGCTGCCAGCGCCCCTGCCCCCAGGCCCAGACAGACGCGGGGGTGAGGCAGTGTCTGCTGGCTCCCAGTGCCCTGCCCCCAGGCCCAGACAGACGCAGGGGTGAGGCAGTGTCTGCTGGCTGCCAGCGCCCCTGCCCCCAGGATCAGACAGACGCAGGGGTGAGGCAGTGTCTGCTGGCTGCCAGCGCCCCTGCCCCCAGGCCCAGACAGACGCAGGGGTGAGGCAGTGTCTGCTGGCTGCCAGTGCCCTGCCCCCAGGCCCAGACAGACGCAGGGGTGAGGCAGTGTCTGCTGGCTCCCAGTGCCCTGCCCCCAGGATCAGACAGACGCAGGCGGGGAGCAGTGTCTGCTGGCTCCCAGTGCCCTGCCCCCAGGATCAGACAGACGCAGGGGTGAGGCAGTGTCTGCTGGCTGCCAGTGCCCTGCCCCCAGGCCCAGACAGACGCAGGCGGGCAGCAGTGTCTGCTGGCTGCCAGTGCCCTGCCCCCAGGATCAGACAGACGCAGGGGTGAGGCAGTGTCTGCTGGCTGCCAGTGCCCTGCCCCCAGGCCCAGACAGACGCAGGCGGGCAGCAGTGTCTGCTGGCTGCCAGTGCCCTGCCCCCAGGATCAGACAGACGCAGGGGTGAGGCAGTGTCTGCTGGCTGAAAGCGCCCCTGCCCCCAGGCCCAGACAGACGCAGGGGTGAGGCAGTGTCTGCTGGCTCCCAGTGCCCCTGCCCCCAGGATCAGACAGACGCAGGCGGGGAGCAGTGTCTGCTGGCTCCCAGTGCCCTGCCCCCAGGCCCAGACAGACGCAGGGGTGAGGCAGTGTCTGCTGGCTGCCAGTGCCCTGCCCCCAGGATCAGACAGACGCAGGGGTGAGGCAGTGTCTGCTGGCTGCCAGCGCCCCTGCCCCCAGGCCCAGACAGACGCAGGGGTGAGGCTGTGTCTGCTGGCTGCCAGTGCCCTGCCCCCAGGCCCAGACAGACGCAGGGGTGAGGCAGTGTCTGCTGGCTGCCAGTGCCCTGCCCCCAGGATCAGACAGACACAGGCGGGGAGCAGTGTCTGCTGGCTCCCAGTGCCCTGCCCCCAGGCCCAGACAGACGCAGGGGTGAGGCAGTGTCTGCTGGCTGCCAGTGCCCTGCCCCCAGGCCCAGACAGACGCAGGGGTGAGGCAGTGTCTGCTGGCTGCCAGCGCCCCTGCCCCCAGGCCCAGACAGACGCAGGCGTGCAGGGACTGTGGCGGAGCAGTCTCTGATGGCTCCAGAGGAAAACCCAAAACAGTCTTCTGCAAACTCCTCTGTGACCTACAGTCAACAAATATCTAAATCCAAGCAATGAAGATAAGAAAAAAGGCATTTTTAAAACACATTTTTAGTCTTACAAACCACTTTCCCTCACATCTCTCCTAATTCTACTGGGCCGGTAAGCAAACTCCTGCAGCCTGAGGGAAGGGCCAAGTCACACAGGCAGTGTCAGGACAGAGCCCATCCCTCACCTGTCTCTCTCCTATCTCCAGGGCCTGGCTCACTCTACAGAAGAGCATGGAAACTCAGTTACTTCTGGAGAGAAATTTCATTCCAAATGAGCTCCGGCATGAACCCGTGGACGTGGGGACTATCAGCTCACGTTCCGGTTCTGCCACAGTGAGGCCACGGGGGAAAGGAGACGCTGTGCTAACGTGTGCACTGAAGGCATTGCAGGACGACGACTGGGGAGAATTACACTGAGGAAGGTAAAATACAAACTCTCATCTCCTCAGGAATTTATGGATTCCAGTTCAATATTCAACATCTCTTGAGTCTTTCAGTGTTCTGTCACAGAAGAAAAGCCGTATTTCCTTCTAACAACAGATTAATAATCCCAAGATCCATTCCTGCAGCTACCCCTGGAATAATTACTACAGAATACGGCATGAACGTCTGGCCTGAGTAATTCCTGAATGATTACAAAACTAAGATACTTTAACCAGCCCAGCAGAGTCAGAGAGAAACAGGAAAATGACGAAGCAGCTCACTGGGCTGTACCAACTGCTGAGAACTTCCGTGGCCGCCACGTGGAAGACACTCTGATGATTAATGGGACAAGACACTGCACGTTCACGTATTTAAGATGTCTTACCATGAGATTCAAGTCCAGCTCCCTGTGCCAGCCCATTGTCATAGGACTGCAAAAGAAAAACATCGTTCAGTTTAACAGGGAAAGAATTATAATAAACGAACAAATAAGCTGCCATTGTGCTAATTCTTTTGTATTTTCTAATGTCATTTCTCCTGTTTAGCTCCAAAAATATGCACTTTTACCTACAGAGATGTAGACCCAGGCATTTGCAATACCTGATTTGTCTCCTTAACCAAACCAAGTCACTGATGGATACACTTGGCACACCCTGAGAACAGACTGGGCAAAGATGGTACCTATTTCATTTCTATCTAACACTACCTCTGGCCTTTCTCTTCTACCCTTGGAAGTATTTAGGAATTGAAGAAAATGTAAGGATTTTATACCCATAAAACATTATAAATATGAGCCAGATCTATGCTGAGGGAGCTTTAGGTCACTCAGGATAATGGTGCCTGCCTAACGTTCAATCTGCCCACACATTTTCCCAACTCAAAATAGAAAAAGAACCAAAAAACGCATAAAACTCAAACCTTAGCAAAGCCGGAAGGCATATTTGAGTTTGAGATTACTGACTTAGAGAAAAGGAGACACGGAGGCCCACCAAGCCATCCCTTATCACCCGGGGCGAGCCACCATGACAGGTCAAAGGTCATGAGGAAGAAGGGAGCAGGGTGAATGGTGGGTCTGAGACTGATCTAAAGTCACTGCCTAACACAAGTTCACCCAAGCACTGAAGTGCAGGCGTGCTCGCTCTGCACAGCGGCAGTACGCACAAACACGTCACATGATTTAGCTAAGTACAGAACATGCTTCCGACTTCAGCACGCACGGTACGGAAGAGGACTGCATCAGGTACGAAGTCTGCTGCTGGCTCTCCAGTCCACACAAATCATTACGTAAGTAATAGACGTGATAAGGACTGAGTCACAGGAACGGCGAACCACATCACCGCTCACGAAGTCCACTAGTAGCTGTCACTGACGAACTCCTTGTTCTCACACAGCGCAGGCGAGCTGTGCAGACTCCGTCTCTCAGTGAGGAACCCGCATGACACTGTCACAGAGAACTCAAAAGGGCTGGCCACCAGAGACGAAAATGCACTGACACTGGAAGCAGAACGGAAACCAAACCGAGCGCGAGTTCCAGAACAATGCGCTACAGCAGGAACACCGCCACAGAACAATGCGCTACAGCAGGAACACCGCCACAGAACAATGCGCTACAGCAGGAACACCGCCACAGAACAATGCGCTACAGCAGGGACACCGCCACAGAACAATGCGCTACAGCAGGGACACCGCCACACTGCTGCCTGACACCCTCCACACACAGTCCACGGGACGCAGCGAAGGCCACGTGGCTGCAGGGGCGCGCGCAGGGGCGCAGCAAGGAGGGGAGGTGTGCCAGAGAGCAGCTGCTGGCAAGCAGCTCTGCAGGTAAGAATTCTCAGGTACTGCACAGCACAAAGGATGAGATGTGGAAAATGAACCACTCACGCCCTATCAGAAGTTCTGTCCTGGGCAGGTGGCGAAGCACTGGCCACCTGGGAAAGAAGTTAACGCTCCACATTTCTGCTGCCTTCCAGTGTACTAAGCAAATAATGACTTCACTATCTTCAGAGACTCTCTAGACTCTTAACCCTGACAGTAAGAGAGATGGCAAAAAAGTTAAAGGTCACAGAACAATCCAACTTTCCCCAGTGATAATTAAAATCACTCTATATCATTTCAGCTTACATCATCACCCATTCCTGCCTGCTTGCACCAACACTGGTGACATGGTCAACACCCATCCCTGCCTGTGCTGACACAGGTGACACGGTCAACACCCATCCCTGCCTGTGCTGACACAGGTGACACGGTCATCACCCATCCCTGCCTGTACTGACACAGGTGACATGGTCATCACCCATCCCTGCCTGTACTGACACAGGTGACACGGTCATCACCCATCCCTGCCTGTACTGACACAGGTGACACAGTCATCACCCATCCCTGCCTGTACTGACACAGGTGACATGCTCATCACCCATCCCTGCCTGTGCTGACACAGGTGACACGCTCATCACCCATCCCTGCCTGTGCTGACACAGGTGACATGCTCATCACCCATCCCTGCCTGTACTGACACACGTGACGCGGTCATCACCCATCACTGCCTGTGCTGACACACGTGACGCGGTCATCACCCATCACTGCCTGTACTGACACAGTCATCACCCATCCCTGCCTGTACTGACACAGGTGACACGGTCAACACCCATCCCTGCCTGTGCTGACACAGGTGACATGGTCAACACCCATCCCTGCCTGTGCTGACACACGTGACACTGTCATCACCCATCCCTGCCTGTACAGACACAGGTGACACGGTCATCACCCATCCCTGCCTGTACTGACACAGGTGACACAGTCATCACCCATCCCTGCCAGTGCTGACACAAGTGACACAGTCATCACCCATCCCTGCCTGTACAGACACAGGTGACACGGTCATCACCCATCCCTGCCTGTACTGACACAGTTGATACGGTCATCACCCATCCCTGCTAGTGCTGACACAAGTGACACAGTCATCACCCATCCCTGCCTGTACAGACACAGGTGACACGGTCATCACCCATCCCTGCCTATACTGACAGAGGTGATACGGTCATCACCCATCCCTGCCTGTACTGACACAGGTGACACGGTCATCACCCATCCCTGCCTGTACTGACACACATGACATGGTCATCACCCATCCCTGCCAGTGCTGACACATGTGACACAGTCATCACCCATCCCTGCCTGTACTGACACAGGTGACATGGTCATCACCCATCACTGCCTGTTCTGACAGAAGTGACATGGTCAACACCCATCCCTGCCTGTACTGACACAGGTGACACAGTCATCACCCATCCCTGCCTGTACAGACACAGGTGACACGGTCATCACCCATCCCTGCCTGTGCTGACACGGTCATCACCCATCCCTGCCTGTACTGACACAGGTGACACAGTCATCACCCATCCCTGCCTGTACAGACACAGGTGACACGGTCATCACCCATCCCTGCCTGTACTGACACAGGTGATACGGTCATCACCCATCCCTGCCTGTACTGACACAGGTGACACGGTCATCACCCATCCCTGCCTGTACTGACACACATGACATGGTCATCACCCATCCCTGCCAGTGCTGACACATGTGACACAGTCATCACCCATCCCTGCCTGTACTGACACAGGTGACATGATCATCACCCATCACTGCCTGTTCTGACAGAAGTGACATGGTCAACACCCATCCCTGCCTGTACTGACACAGGTGACACAGTCATCACCCATCCCTGCCTGTGCTGACACAGGTGACATGCTCCTCACTGATCCCTGCCTGTACTGACGCAGGTGACACGGTCATCACCCACCCCTGCCTGTACTGACACAGGTGACACAGTCATCACCCACCCCTGCCTGCCTGCACCTACACAGACAATACAGTTACCACTCATCCCTGCCCTGCTGGCGCTGCAGGTCGGCTTGGCCCAACACACACTGGTGGACAGAAAGGGCCTTGAGCGTCAGGAGAAAGCAGCAACACTCTAGGGTCTAACTTCTGGTGAAGAAAGGCAAAAGGAAGGGAAAGAGTCCGTGTAAGGATCAGGTGGAAAAAGAAAACACACAAGAGCAACATTTATATCTCTGCAAAACAAACAAGATTTTCTTCTAGCAGAAAATCGTAACATTACCCTTTCCCCAACAGTGAAGACAGCCACCCACTAAAAAAAAAACAAACATGTTTTGTTGCAAAGAAGGCAGCATCTATAGGATTCTCATCAGAAAAAAAAAAAATCCATGAACTTCCTACAAAAATAGACACATCCACCTGCCAAGTAAGTCTGAGATGAGAACACTGAGCGTATGAATATCCGCCCCACTCCCAGAAGCAGCCTTCGCAGAACAACACTACAAGAAAGCGTTCCACACCCAACTGCACAGCCAGACAGGCTTCTGGGAAGAGAAAAGAAATCAAAATTAAACACAGAAATGGATGAACAATGGAAAGAATATCAGAGTTAAATGATTTCAGGAAAGGAACAAGAAAAAGGTAAAACAAGCAATGGAACAAAGACTAGATTACAGGATACCCAAGGAATGCCGGTTATAAATGCAAACAGGCGAAGACAGGGCCACGGAAGAAGCAGCCAAGAGTACAAAAATGAGACAAAGAGGCAAAAAAGGTTGAGAGAAAGTAGCTGACATAAAACACAAGCGAAGCAGCCGCAACACTCAACAGCAGAACACCTAAAACTCCAAAGTGAACGAATGGGGCAGCAATTAAATGCATGCAGGCTAACTCTGGCCTGTGGGAAAGTTTTATGTAGCTCTTAACAATATGGTCAGTCTCAATCAGAGCAAAACACAAAGCAGATGTACACCAAGACACCATTTTTCAGCCAGCAGAAACACAGGCGAAAATGAAAACAACGTAACACATCTCACTGCTGACGCTGTATGGAAACAGGCACTAGGCACTCATAACACTGACGAGAATACAAATCAGTCCATCCTTTCTAAGAGGACATGACACATGCACTTCCTATAGATCAAGTAATTCCACCACCAGGAATTTATCATGAATCAGAGCTCTAGGAATACATAAATACACACGGAGATTACTAGTTACAGTAAGGAATGCCAGTGGAAAATACATGCTTCAGACACACACGAGCTGAACAAACTGCAGCACTTCCACGTGGGGGAGGCATACACAGGAGTGAGAGAAAGAATGCGGAAAATACCTACAACTGTTAATAAGGAGTCATTTCCAAGGCACACTGCTAAGTGAGAAAGGCAAAGCACACAAAGTATCTAAGCTATAGTACTATGTTTTCAGTAACAAAGAGGAAGAAATGAAAAACACACACATCTACTCATCAAAAACAAATATAGGGAAGATAAGCAAAAACCGAATGGGAATGGTTACACACGAACGGGCTCAGAAGGGAGCCGCACTTCTGTGAATGTGTCTTCTCGAGGTTCTGACCGTTCAAAGCTAAGCCAATGTTTCACAATCAATGCAATCAGCAAAGTCGGACAGAGGGTGGCCTAAGGAGGGGGTACTCTAAACAGAAACAAACCTACCCTTCAAATAACACCACCAAAAGGGAAAATAACATAAGTAACCCAAGTATTGCTCAAATGTAGTAACTACATGCCCTCAGACTTAAAACAAAAAGAACCAATGTATTCTGGGTGGAGTTTGTCCCTGTCAGAAGATAGACTCACTGTGGTGCTGGGCTGGAACTGGAGGTGTAGGCACGGATGCAGTGTTTAACATACAGCTAGATAAACGTACGGAAATATAACGGCATTTCCAAAGGTTCGTGGGCAAATGGAGTAAAAAGCCAACTTTATTTTGGTGCAAAAAAAAAAAAAATACTGAAATCCACGCAGTTTTTCCAGAATAGGCATTCTCCACGCACTTCCTGATGGCCCCTGGTATGGTGGGAAACGAAAGGAGCACTTCAGGGAGCCACAGTCTGCCTAAGGGACCTCACTGGCCAAATGCGGGACGACCTGCGCACCACCAGCAGCGATGACAGTGCTGACGGGCCCTCACCAGACAGGGCCCGGGGCCACACTCTGACGAGGAAGCAGACAGAACGCGCTCCTCCAGCCAGTGTCACTGTGACTCAGGAAGGATGCCGGACCTGGAGCACCAGCACACTGACAACACCGGGACAGATGTACCTCGTGTCCAGGCTTCTCACATGAGGCTGCACACCGACAAAGGCAAAGTGCTGACGTGCCAGGCACACACCACCTACACCAAACAACCAAAAGCGAGGCAAACCCACTCGCCACACCCCGAAAGGCGACACGCCGACAGGCCTTCTGCTGCACCGCTCATGGCAGAAGTGCGTCCATCACCTCCCTGCTGTCCAACATGAGCCTCTGATGTTGCAGGCTTCTCCTTCCCTGTCCACAGGCTCTTCAAGCAGGCTGCTGTTCAGTCTGCTACAGCTGATGCAGCTACGCAGTTAAAAACAATCCCACTCCTCTCAAGCTTTACAATCATTTTGAAATACTGATTTCAGTGAAAGTAGAACTGCACCAAAACTGTCTAATCTGTAAGATAAAAAAACTTCACATTTAGGAAATAACAAACCTGGAAAGCAGTATTTCTACTTCTCTAGTTTTATTTGAGAGGCAAACCAGAAGAGCAAATGAAAATTTTGATTGCAACTAAGCTTTCCTTACTACCGTCAATTAAAGATCAAACTACACTATGTTAAAGAATACAATTTCTATTTTACATTCTCCTTAAATTAAACCTTGTACCAGGCCGGCACTGTGGTATAGTAGGTTAAGCCTCTGCCTGCGGCACCAGCATCCCATATGGGTACTGGTCGGTATCCCTGCTGCTCCTCTTTCGATCCAACTCCCTGCTAATGGCCTGGGAAAGCAGTAGAAGGTGACCCAAGTGCTTGGGTCCCTGCATCCTTGTGGGAGACCGGAAGCAGCTCTTGGCTCCTGGCTTCGGACAAATCTAGCTTTGGCCGTTGCAGCCATTTGGGGAGTGAACCAGTGGATGGAAGACCTCTCTGTCTGTAACTCTGCCTCTCAAGTAAATAAACAAAACTTAAAAAAAATTAAAACTTATGGTCCAGTGTTTAGCCTAGTGGTAAGACATCTGCATGCTGTATCAGAGTGCCTGGGATTGATTTCCAGCTCTGCCTCCAAATGCGCACCCTGGGAGGCGGCAGGTGCTGGTTCCAGTAGCTGGGTCCCTGCCACCCACACAGGAAACCTGGAATGAACTCCCAGCTCCTTGCAGAGCAGCTGGGACTGGAACTGGCGCCCATGTGGGATGCACTGCAGGCAGCAGTTGAGCCCACTGCTCCACAGCACCAGCCCCACCTCTGGGTCTTACTGATAAAAATGACTTAAGAAGCTCCTCCTCAATGTGAGAGTATCCTGTGGCCCAGTGGGTTAAGCCCTACATGTGATGCTAGCATCCCACACTGGCGCTGGCTCAAATCCCAGTTGCTCCGATTCTGATCCGGCTTCCTGCTACTGTGCCTAAGAAAGTGGCTGTGCCCCTGCCGGCCATTTGGGAGACGTACATGGGATTCCAGGCTCCTGCCTGCAGCCTGGCCCAGCTCTGACCACTGCAGTCATCTGGGGAGTGTTGGGGATAGAACTTCTCTATCTCACCCCCGATCTCTGTAATCTTGTCTTTCAAATAAATAAAATCAAAACAAAGATTCTCATAAAGTATATCATAATCTTCCAGTTTGTTGGAAGTAACTCCTGCTAGGTTGTGCTGTCAGCATTTGCTTTTTTTTTTTATTTTTATTTTTGACAGGCAGAGTGGACAGTGAGAGAGACAGAGAGAGACAGAGAGAAAGGTCTTCCTTTGCCCTTGGTTCACCCTCCAACGACCGCTGTGGCCAGTGTGCCGCACTGATCCAATGGCAGGAGCCAGGTGCTTCTCCTGGTCTCCCATGGGGTGCAGGGCCCAAGCACTTGGGCCATCCTCCACTGCACTCCCGGGCCACAGCAGAGAGCTGGCCTGGAAGAGGGGCAACCGGGACAGAATCCGGCGCCCCGACCGGGACTAGAACCCGGTGTGCCGGCGCCGCAAGGCGGAGGATTAGCCTGTTGAGCCACAGCGCCAGCCTCATTTGCTTTTTATATTACTTCCCGGGAGCAGGCATTCAGCCTGCTGGTTAAGACACTCGTTGCATGTCAGAATTACTGGGTTTGATTCCTAGCCCTGGCTCTGGACTCCAGCCTTCCGCCCGTGCCGACATTGGGAGCTGTTGTGATGGCTCAAGTGACTGGGTTCCTGTCACCCAAATGGGAGACTGGACTGGGTTCCGGGCACCTGGCTCCAGCTCCAGCTGGACTCGGTTAATAGATGGGAACTGTCTGTCTCTCGAATGTTTTCACAAGTATTTTAGTCTTCTTCTTCTAAGGCTGACCAAACCCTTCTGTAAAAGACATGGCTTCCTAAGATAAAAATCAGGTATTTAAATTTTAATGGCCATGTAATCAATGTGTCCTTTAATATTACTTTTCTATGAGGTGCTCACACAGTGCAACCAAAAGGCAATCTTATTACCCTTACTTCAAGATCTCTTGTGGAAGAGATGAGGCATTATTATACGACAGTCCACACACACCGGCAATACAAAGCTAAACGAGCCATTTATGCACATCACTCACCATACTTCTTCTGATATAGTTGATGGCCTTTTTCATGTCCATGCCTGACCAGTTGTTGAGCATATAGCACACACAGGAAGCACAGTAGACAAATCGCATGTCATTCTCACTGCCTTCAGGTACTGCACAAAAGCTGAAAATAGTTAACAATAACATGATTTTCTACTAACACCAGATGACACGTTCTTTGCAGGACAGTTAGAAAAACCTACTCTGTCTTTACTTGCAGAAAAATCTATCACCGATTTAACTTTATCCTGCCTGTACTATGTAACAGAACTATTATCTCGAATGCTATTAAACTACCTCTAGGTCACTGCACTTACTCCCAAGTCCCACCAGTCTCTCACAATGCCTGTCATTCAGTTCCGGGAGCTGACCTGCTGCAGCCAGGGACAGCGGTGGCACACTGCCTCGTGCATTTACAGCAGCCACTGCGCAGTAAGAAATTCCCAAGCCCGTTTCACTATATGAAATTTTATCCAAACATACAAATAATCAACGGATCTTTTCATGTCACATACTGAATTGGTTTTAGAGAGAAAACAGCTCGTGTTTCATATTTACGTCTTTATAAACAAGTGTAAGACAGCAGTAATCAAAGACTAAGAATGAAATACTGAGCTATCAGTCCCATGTTCCAAGTAAGCAAAGTATCTAATCTTACAGTATTATAAGTAACACCAATTTACTCTTGTGTCTGCACTAATCTGTCCCTCATCAAGAGCAATGAATGTTTAATAGCCCTGATACTACACACTATGCAAGGGTCTAACAACATAGCTGGATTTTTTTCTCCATAGATGTCATCATTACTGCTTTATTCACAGTTTAAACAACTTTATCTTAAAACTCTATGAAGATCCTTCTTCAGACACACCACTCCAACCACCAAATGTTAATGGACATATAACTCTTGTTCCTATCCTTTAAACTGTCACAGAAACTGCCTTCGCTAGAATTTCATATTCAGTGTTCATCCCTTTCTCCTCCAACCAGGTTTTTTTTCTTTTTTCTTTTTTTTTTTGGCTCGTAGTAAGTACAACTTCATGGGGCACAGTGTATGGGGTGATGCTTTCACACAGGTGTGCACTGCAATGATGAAATCAGGACATTTAGCTTATCCGTCTACCATGTTAAAGCATGTGTCATCCCACTTTGTTCCAGCTGCTCTGAAATACACAATGCAGTGGTGTGAGCTACCCTCGTCCTTCTGGGTAGCAGGAATGGAGACATGCGCCACATGAAGCAGTGTTGTCAGCGTCTGCGCAGCAGTACCCAAGACATACTCCTACCTGGTCAAGACTCTGCACCTGCTAAGAGTGCTCCCAGCCCCTCCCCAGCCCAGCCTCTGGAACCTCCTCTCTCTTCTCTACTCTCATCAGCTTCTCAGGATCCCCATGTGGGTGAACATGCAGACCTGCCTTCTGTGCCTGGCTCATTTCACTTATTCTCATGTCCCACAGGTTCATGTATGTGGCCAAGATGGGTTTTTATCCTTTCATATTGCTGAACAGTATTTCATTTTATATATAAAAGCCCATTTTCTTTATGCACCCATCACTGATGGACCAATCAGTATGTTTTAAGGAAGACACGTTCAGACTAACTATACACTTACTTCAAAATACTGCAATAGATCCCAATCCTGATACTACTAAACCATTTATCTATGTCTGTTTTTCAACAATGAAAAGGGAACAGAGAGTGGCCCATACCTCCCGTCTTCCAGCTGGAGGGCTCTCAGGCCTGCTAAGCAAGCTTCTTTATTCACTCGGCTCAAGTCGTCTCCAAGAATGACAAGGCATGAGAGGCCAGTGTAGGTCATGGCTATGTGGCCACTATCATAAGGATGAGCTGTTCCAGGATTCTAAATTCAAAACCAATACGTTAATTAACAAACTGAAATTAAAAGTCATCTCATTTACTAATTTCACATGAGGTTCTAGTAACCAGCAACTTAAATGCTGCTCACTCTGATCTGTACAGACAGCTCACTGAAACAAAGAACACCTCCATTTGACATGAGATGGGCCTTCCACATCCGCAAGTGCCACATTTACAGACTCAACAATTGCAAACTGAAAACAAGCAGGAAAAAACTTGGTATCTCTTTTTCTTAAAAAAAAAAAAAATTACACATTTATTTAAAAGAGTGGCAGGGTGTGGGGGGAGACGGAGGGAGAGAAATCTTTCATCCGCTGGATCACTCCGCAAAATGCTCCAACAGCCCGGGGCCGGGGCACTCCTTCCTCACCTCCCACAGGGGTGGCAAGGTCCCCGCTGTTGGGCCACCTTCTGCTGCCTTCCCAGTGCATTAGCAGGGAGCTGAACTGGAAGCAGAGAACTGGGACTCGGCCAGCACCACGCTATGCAGTGCTGGTGTCACAGGCTGCTGCTTCACCCCCTGCACCACGATGCCAGCCCCAAACCCGTGCATCTGACTGGACACGCGCAGACCATTTCCCCTTGTCATTATTCCCCAGGGAATGCATCTAAGCATTACTAAGCATTATTCCCTAACTAACGTGATTCCCTACATAGTAAAACTACATAGCACTGACACTTGAAGAATATGGAAAGTAATCTAGAGATGATTTGAAGTATGTGCAAAGACGTGCACAGGTTATATCTAAGTATGATACCATTTAGATAAAGGACTGGAGCCAATTCTTCTCACTTCTATCGCCCCATAACCCTTCTCCTCCCTTTGACCCCAGAAGAACTAACCTTTGATGGATTGAATGGAATCCCCAGGTATGAAGAGCCTCGGAAACCACAGCGATTTAAATTTGATCCTAAAAAATAAAAATGTGTGCTTATTTAAAACACACTTATTTTTGTATGCAATCTGCACTGGATGTGAGCCAGAAGGCTGAGAAGCGACTGTACGCAGTCCAAACCAGTCCAACTACATAATCTTCACGAACTGGAGTCTTTCAGTACCAAACCTTTGTCACCGTCTGCATTTTCAGACTGGCTAATGCTGAGTGCTCACGACATGCCAGCCTGTGTTACGTGCTTTAAGAGAATCTCCTTAATGATCTCCTACCATGAGCCTCCCAGCTCACCTCACTGCAAACAAGATGCGTCCACACTTCTCCCATCCGACCTTCTTCACGTGATCAACATAGTCCCCTTTCTACAGAGCACAAAACAGAAGCCACAGGCTGGGAAGTTCAAGGTAACAGTTCACACAACAGGTCTAAAACCCTCATCCCTGTGCAGGGACCTTTATTGTCCCTCAATGCCTCTTCACGGTGAGGGAAGGTTATGCACTCTTCTATAGTCACGCAGAGCAGGCACTTTGTATTTCAGCAGTGCAGCCAATAATGCGTTTGGCTTTGAAGTAGAGAGACCATTTTAACATAGGACTTGCTCAGTATTTGTTCAGAGTATATTTACTCACATTTTTCATTTTTCAAGGTATCAGTGGAACATACTAGAACAATCACATCCACATGGCCAAAGTTTTGATGGTTATCAGAAAACCAGCATGACAGATGCAGAACACAGTACTGGCAGAACGTAAATGCACTAAGAAAAATTCAAACTGGTTTACAAATAGGCTGACATAAGGAACTTCTTCTATAGTTCTTATGGCTGATACATGAGAAATTCACAGTAACTGACTTCTCACCAGGTACTGCACTTTGCTTTTTAATCACCTAAAATACAATAACGGCTGATGCATTAATTCCTTCAACAAATTAGGAACTACTAAATTTAAAACTCTCCATCAATCACATCACTTTTTCCTTATTAATGAAAATGTATCTTAAAAAGATACTAATGGTAATACTAATTTTTTTAAAGATTTATTTATTTATTTGAAAGGCAGAGTTACAGAGAGGCAGAGGCAGAGAGAAAGAGAAAGAGAGAGACAGAGAGGTCTTCCATCCGTTGGTTCACTCCCCAAATGGCTGCAACGGCTGGAGTTGATCCGATTTGGAGCCAGGACTCGGGAGCTTCTTCCGGGTCTCCTGATGAGGCCAAGGCAACTTCGGCTGGCTGACAAGGTCACAGCAGAAGGTCTGTCTCAGCAAGGCGTGAGAAGGACAGCTGCGGTCCTCTTGGTGGTTTTAGGTTTGATGGGAACTACAAGCTGGAGCTTCCTGGTGGTCCTGCTAATGACTGCTGTATTCCTAATTTTACAGAAGAGCACTTAGTCTCATAACCTCCAAAATGTCCATTGTCTTGTAGAATTTTAATCAAGCAGAGTCTATTAGTGTAGAAGAAAGGGTTAATGCCTTATGCAAGGTTGAGCTATTTGTAGAAAAGAATTAAAAGGCAACAGGCTCTCTGGTATATACTTCCCACTAGAATAAAGATAGATGTTAATAAAGCTTTAATTCACTAATTGCTACAAATACTACAATGGTTAGGATGTCAAAAACTGTAGAATAGAGCTAGAGCTAGGTGAATCTTTAAATAAGTGCAATAAAGAAATTAAAAAATTACAGAAAGAACTGCAAAGAGGGGACACATTTTAAAAAGGGTCTGCTTTGAACTTGGGGCTTCTAGCAAAGATTAGATTAGGAAGGTACTATTCTAGCCTATGTAGCCAATTTCTGCATAGTTTAGCAGCACTCGAGGCCTTGGCTTGTGTGGGCAGCCTGTTATCTTGCACCTGTCTGTGATTGTAACCCATGCTCTGAGTATGCCCTTGAAAATCAAAAAAATTGTAATTAGAAAAAATGGACAACAGGCCTTTCATTGTAAGAAGAAAAAATCATTATGTGGCTTATGATATAAAAATAAAGTCTGGTGCTCAAAAGCCAGAACCATGCCATCAGCCTTGCTGTGAGTGTCTCTCATTTTCTTCAAGCGCCGACACCTCTCACACCTTGGGGCCCCTGGACTGGCTGGAGCTGGTCTCCGGCAGTCTCCTATGCAGGTGCAGGGGCCCAAGAACTTGGGCCATCCTCTACTGCTGTCCCAGGTCATAGCAGAGAGCTGGACTGGAAGTGGAGCAGCCAGATCTCAAACCAGAGCCCATATGGGATGCTGGCACTGCAGATGGCGGCTTTACCCGCTGTGCCACAGCGCCGGCCTATGGTAAAACTCATTTTAGTGTACGTGGTTCTCTTATCCTCTCGAAAGACTGTTAAATCACTAAGTTATTTAAGACTTACCAATACATAAAGAGGCATCAAAAGACTGAGACCTTATGACCCACTAGGTGTATCTGGGAACCAACTCCCACAACTTCAAATATGAGAGCCATCATGTGTGCAGAAATGCTCACTGCAGTGTAACAGTGGTGAACACTGGGAGGCAACATAAATATACAACAGGCTGCACGAATCACGTTACACCCACTGAAAGGAACATTACACGGCTATTAATTAATTAGTGTAACTGTGCTAACATGGAGAAATATGATAGGGTTAAGTGAATTAGCAGTACACAAAAACACACGAGCACTGTGGTTTGTAATTAAGAAGACTGTGCATACTGAAAAAGCCTGGAAAGGAATAAAAATAGTACTAATTACGTGGGATGACAGGAGTAAGAGACCCTGACTGAGATCCTGGCTCCGCCCTGGCCCAGCTCCAGCCAACGTACCCACTTGGGGATGAAGGAGCAGCTGTGAGCTCTGTCTGGCTGTCCCTCTGAGCCTCTCAAATTAACAACTAAGTAACAACATTTTCAACACTTAATTAATTCACTAGGCTCTCTCTGGTTCCTATCAGAATTTGTCAACGATCATGCTTTCCTTTATAATAAGCTTACCTTTTTTGTGATAATCATTAAAGTATAAACATGCGGTTCGTTCAAAATTTCTGACTAGATGCGTACTTCCAGTGAAGTTCAAATGGCTCCATGCGTGACTACACAGCGCCATCTAGGGGCTGCTGTCGTGGCACCGCAAGCTAAGCCACTTTGACGCTGGCACTGAGTCCAGACTGCCCGGCTTCTATTCCAGCTCCATGCTGGAGTGCCAGGAAGGCGGCAGAAAGCAGCCCAAGTCCTCAGGTCCCTGCTACCCACAGGGGAAACCCGCGTGAAGTTCTGGGCCTCTTGGCCTACACCAGTCCTCCAAGTTGCAGCCATGTGCGAAGTGAACCAGCGGATAGGAGATCTTTCTCTCTGTGTGTTTATCTCTCTGCTCACTCTGCCTGTCAAACAAATATACATATAAATAAATACATCTTTTTAAAAATATCATTATCTGGTGCTCCTGCTCAGCAGAGCAAAGCAAACTGAAAGTTCCCTGTGCTGTCACCCCACTTGTGACAATTCATTGTACAGTTCCTATCCCAGTCCTGCATAAAAACAACTGATGGCAGAGACTGGTCTATAATATACATATATATATTTTTAATTTTATATAAATTTTATATTTTAATATATATATATTTTTTTAAAAAAAGGGCAAAACAATCCGCGTTTGACAAAGAATCAAGAGGCACTGATTTGGGGAACGCACCCTCCACTTTAGTAGTGCCATGAAGTCAAACCAGTTCAAGCTGTCATGGAGAGAACGTAGATAACAACATACTAAAATCCAGTTACCTTGGAAAATTTAAAACTGGTACACTGGAAAAGCAGCAGAAATGGGACCACGTGCACGACGTAGTGTGCATATGTTTATGTCGAAGCATGTCAAGAGAGATTACTAGAGACTATACTGTTCAGCCACCAACTGTAAGGAAAAGAAACCCCTTCACTGACTTGTCTGCACAAAGAAGATCGCTGCTGACTGTTTTAAAGCAGTGAAATTCCAGAGACACAGAGAGGTGGAAGAGAGAAAAGGGAGATCTTCATCTTCGGTACACTCCCCAAATGGCCCCAAGGGCCAGGGCTGGGCCAGGCTGAAGCCAGGATCCAGAATCCACCCAGAACTCCTGTATGGGTGGCAGGGCCCAAGTTACCTGGGCCATCTTCTGAGGCTTCTCTAGAAGCACTAGGAGGGAGCTGGTTTGGAAGTGGAGCACCCAGGACATGAGCCAGTACCCTCTTGGGGTGCCGCACCACAAGCGGGTGGCTCCCTCAGCCAACTCTTGTTTGAAGAGTAGATTACATTGTGAAACTTTTGAGTTCTACTGTTAAGTTCCTAAGTATATGTCCAGTATTACAAGATAATACATTTAAATATTCTTTAAAAACAAAGAAAATGGTTATAAGCTTCTAGAATATTGAAGTTTAATGAGACAAAAAGATTTTGCTTTTCATTAGTAGTATACTTCCTCTTTCAAGAAAGAACTTAAATTGCTTTTCATAGGAAAAAAGTTGGCTCTTTCAAGAGAAAGATAAAATAAAAGTTATACCAAAAATTCTATTTGGCGATCCTAACAAGGGATAATCCTTAGGATAAAACATCTCTAGACTTACGAATGGTAATGCTGCTTAAATACAATCCAAAATGTGACTGAACACGGTCTTAACTTTCTAATACCCATTTAAAAAGATTTTTGTATTAAGCAAACAAAACCCAAGCAAGGAATGTGCAATATCTTACATTCAGAAATAGACATTTATATTTATGAACATGGAAGCAATTCTTCATAAGCCTTAAAAAAGAATCAGGTTTCCTAGTAAGACGGCATACCTTTCACAACTTCTTAAAGATGACAACAAAGACCCCCCAGACAATGTAAATCAAAACTCTTACAGCAAAAAAAGTGTTCTTTTCAATATCCATGTTCTACATTTCAGAGATTAGTTTTGTAATTGAACTTAGACAATTAGGGAAGGCAGCTGAAGTGTTCCTGCACTTCATGGTTCAAGGAGAATTCAGAATCACACCTCGCCTGTGCAAGGATCTGTGCAAGTCTCTAGCACGTGACAGGCAACAACAGGTGGACTGTCTCTGCATACTTTTTAAATAATACCACATGAACTTTCTGAACGCCCCTTGTGTCAACTGACTTCAAAATTATTACACGGAAGGGACTGGTGTTGTGACATGCCAGGTAAAGCATCCCACACGGGCACCGGTTCACGTCCCAGCTGCTCCACTTCCAATCCAGCTCCCTGCTAATAGCCCGGGAAAAGCCATGGAAGATGGCCCAAGAGCTTGGGCCCCTGCCACACGTGTGGGAGACCTGGATGAAGCTCCTGGCTCCCACCTTGCTCAACCCTGACCAATGAAGCCCCTAGGAGAGTGAACCAGCCGATCGAAGACCTTTCTGTCTGTCTCTCTCTCTCAACCAAATAAATATATCTAAAAAACAAAAAAAAAAATTACACTGAAAATCTTTTACTTTCATTTTCTACAAACTTTTCCAAGTGTCTCATAATGTGCCAGAATCTTCCACCTGCTGGCTGATTCTCCTAATGCCCACGACACCCAGGGCTGGGCCAGGCTAGAGCTGAGAGGATCCGAGTACTTGAGCCATCAGCTGTTGCCTCCTAGACTGAGCATAACCAGGAGCTGGGATGCAAGTGGAGGAGCCATGACTGAAATCCCACACTCCGACAAGCCATGCAGGTGTCACAAGTGGTGGCTTAATCCTCTGCACCACAACAACCACCCTTAATCAATCACAGTTTTACAGAGAATTTGTCAACATAGGGTTTTCAAAATTATATAAAAACTAACATGAACTTCAAAAACAAAGCAGACACCATAAACTATGCCTCAGAATTGATCATGTTAATAATTTTTTTCTACACAAAGTTTTAGCTTAATACTTCTCCAAAGTTTGAGTGATATTTAGAAATGATTATTTCAACCAGTAAAGCACAGTATTACCCTAAAATGCTGATTCTTCCACACAAGTACATGGTGATCACCGATTAAAACTTTATGATTTCCCAACAGTTTATTTGATCTTTTTTAGTTAAAGGAAATATATTTAAAACTTTTATTTATTTGAACGGCAGATGACACACAGAGACTGGCTAAGATCTCCTATCCACTGGTTCACTCTACATGCTCACAACACCCAGCGCTGGGTCAGGCTGAAGCTGAACTAGTAACTTCATCCAGGCCTCCCACGTGTATGGCAGGGACCCAAGTATTGGAGCCACCACCTAATGCTTCCCAGGGTTTCCATTAGTAGGCAGTTGGGCTGGAGTGGGGCCAGGCCCTGCACCCAGGCCCTGCAGAGATCTGGGATGTGGGGGTCCCAGCAGGGTCTTAACTGCTGCACCAAACGCTCATCCCTGCTTGATCTTTTTAAGGTTAGGACTTCTACACCCAAATCAGGTAATTTACATGGACCAGAATGAATACTGAAGTTTATGAATCGGTATGTATTTAGTGGGCCATGTAATTTATGAACTCTGAGAACAATTCAGAAAGTTTTAGGAAATGACTGCACAGAGTGCTCTTGGAAACTGTTAAAGAAATGTGAGTGAAGCACCAGAGGGAGACCCACAGGACAGAGAAGAGACTTGATGACCAAGAGACAAAAAGAACAGCTGAGGAAGAAAAACAGAATGAATGCTACAGAATTAGTCACACATAAACATGAAATACACATAACCAGCACACAGTCATCCATGGGAGCACACCATGGAGAGACATTACAATTGTGATGTACAACCATACTCAATCCAAGACAACTACAATTGTTCTCTCCAGGACTGACAATTAGACTGAAGTGCTATACGAGAACAAAATGGGAATGCTGCACTACAAAATATGCATGAACAAAACATGTTAACAGTGTGCTAGTATATACTAAGACTTGCCGGTTCAACACATGTAATGCCAGGCACAATTGGTCATGCTAAAAATAAAATGGTAAAAACTCACTCACTGTCTTCTGTGGGAAGGACCTGCAGGGAGTAAATCCACTCGATTATATCATCTTTGTTCACCACATCTAAGGAATCCAACATATCCAGCCCGGAGAGTGCAAAAAATGCGATTGTCAACCTAAAAGAAAAAAAGGTAAGATGCCGCCGTGACTATCAAACCATGGAACCCTTCCCAGCTCACGAAAGTAAGAAACCCATGCTAGCTACTTTTACAGTAACTAAACAATCTGCTAAATCCAAAAATACCAGGCATTCTTATGATGTAATAGTACCTCACAAACCTTTGTTCCAATTTTTAAAAAAGGCTCCCTTGAGGTTAGGAGACTGATCCCCCACTGAAGCACACAGGACCCCAGCAGCAATCGGAAGGGTAAAAGGGGACTGTAAACAAGCGATCCTTCACCTCATCACTACGAGCAAGCTCGGAAAAGGAAATAAGCTAAACAGCACTTCCACTAATTCACCAAAAGCAATTAGCTTACAGCTGCGCTTAATTCTTGAGAGACGAGAATGAACTCATGTTTATTCAGAACTCATGTTTATAAATAGTATGGCTCCTTGAAAACAATAGACGATGAATTCTGGGAAACAGGAACACTTTAAAAACTAGACACAAATGCACTTCAACTACGTTTTCCGAGAGAGACTCATTCTTCAATGGAATCAAACGCCCAGGCAACAGCTGCCCCTGTAACACCGCCCTCCTGTAGCAAGCAGACTCTGCCAGGTAGCTCTTAACACAGAGAAGAGATTCGTACACAGAACTCCCTTCACACTGACAAGCACCCGTAATGTGGCTTGAGCACTGCTACCTTTCCATAGGCTAATAATCCCTAAGTCTAACAGTAATCAATTACTACTTCAGGGGCCAGCGCTGTTGCAGCAGGTTAATGCCCTGGCCTGCAGCGCCAGCATCCCATATGGGCACTGGTTTGAGACCCGGCTGCTCCACTTCCGATCCAGTTCTCTGCTATGGCCTGGGAAAGCAGAAGATGACCCAAGTCCTTGGGCCTCTGCACCCACATGGGAGACCTGGAAGAAGCTCCTGAATTCTGGCTTCAGATCGGCGCAGCTTGGCCCGGTGCAGCCAGTTGGGGAATGAACCAGCGGATGGAAGACACCACCTCTCCCACATAACTCTTTCAAATAAATAAATAAATCTTTAAAAAAATAAAATAAATTACTACTTCACAGTTACACAGAGAGGAGAGGCAGATAGAGAGAGGTCTTCCATCTGCTGGTTCACTCCCCAACTGGCCGCAGCTGAGCCGATACGAAGCTAGGAGGTTTGTCCTGACTTGGAGGGACAAGAGTAGCAGTGATCTTAGGACCTAATCACATTCCGGACCACTGCAAGAGGACCCAACCACACTGTAGATACACCAGAATAACAATCACCCAGCACCCAGCTGAGCTCTGGAACACTACACACCTAACAGGGACTGTAGGACCCAGCCACACTGTAGACACACCAGAGTAACAATCACCCAGCACCCAGCTGTGCTGCTGAACACTACACACCTAACAGGGACCGTAGGACCCAGCCACACTGTAGATACACCAGAGTAACAATCACCCAGTACTAGCTGTGTTCCTGAACACTACACACCTAACAGGGACCGTAGGACCAGCCACACTGAAGATACACCAGAGTAACAATCACCCAGCACCAGCTGTGCTCCTGAACACTACACACCTAACAGGACTGTAGGACCAGCCACACTGTAGATACACCAGAGTAACAATCACCCAGTACTAGCTGTGCTCCTGAACACTACACACCTAACAGGACCGTAGGACCCAGCCACACTGTAGATACACCAGAGTAACAATCACCCAGTACTAGATGTGCTCTTGAACACTACACACCTAACAGGACCGTAGGACCCAGCCACACTGTAGAACACATGAGGGGACAATCAACTTAGGACCTAAGCACACTCCAGAACACTGAAGGAGTAGCAACGCCTCAGGACCCAACCACACTCTGAAATACTACAGGAGTAGTTTGAAAATCACTCTGGGTAATTACCTATGTGTCAAGGGAAGGGGTTTGCTTTTCCTACGCTATGGACTCAAACAATTATCTGACTTGCAACAGTGCATCCAAACCTCCTGGGGAACTGCAACAGGGTTTTCAGTCTGGTTGTAACCACATGGTGAATGATATACTTGTAGCCAGACAAAATTAACATACATTAATTTAATCTATTAGGTTATTACTACAGAAAAAAGCAAGACAAACAGAAGTCAAAGTGGAGAAAACAAGGACTTGAGGTCAGACGGGGCGAACACAGAGGCCTTCCGCTCTGCAGCAGGGATGAGTCAATGCAGAGCATAGCCCTGTCGGTAGTTGTCCTTCCTTCTGGATACGGATACGTTTCATTTACACACCAGTACCAAATACAAACATCAGTCTTCTGTTGACTTAATTATCAAGAGGCCCTCAAGGTCCAGCACTTTCAACTCATGACTTAAGACCGATGAGATTCTCACAGCTACAGTGAACAGCTCATTTTACAGTCAAGTGGCTGGGAATGGATGGAAGAGAAGCCACTTTGGAGCAATGCCTGGCCTCTCTCTAGGACAGGTTGGGCAAGGATTTCATTCCTGATCAAAACAGAACCCTCAGTGGTCCTAAGGCTCTGAGAGGGAGAGAATTAAGATAGGCATAAGAAACAGAATCTGGGGCCAGCGCTGTAGCGCCTTAGGTTAAATCCTCTGCCTACAGCAGAGTTCTAGTCCCGGCTTCTCCTCTTCCCAACCAGCTCTCTGCTATGGCTGGGAAAGCAGTGGAGGATGGCCCAAGTGCTTGGGCCTCTGCACCTGCGTAGGAGACCAGAAGAAGCACCTGGCTCCTGGCTTCAGATCGGCGCAGCTCCAGCCATTGCAGCCATTTGGGGAGTCAACCCGCGGATGGAAGACCTTTCTCTCTGTATCTCCCTCTCACTGTCTGTAACTTTACCTCTCAGATAAATAAAAATCTTAAAAAAAAAAAAAAAAACAGAATCTGGGGCTGTGGGCTCCTGGGGGAAATGACGCAAGGTGTTATGGCATTGAGACGCCTGCTTCGTGGGGGCAAACCACTGGGTCACCTGACTCAGCACCAGAGGGGTAACCTTGCCAACACACACCTAAAGTTAGGCCTTTATTTCTTTCAGGACATTTGTTCTCGTCCTTTCTTCTTTTCTCTGGAAGTGCGTGTCCGAGATAGTAGCCTGGAAAACTGAAAGCAGTCAGCCCACGGCCACTCTGGACACGTATGTGAAAGGTGCACCTTACACGGACGGGACGCAGCATTGCCCTTCCAACTTCCAACCTGCTTCATCAGTTCAGAGACGGCAAGATCTCTAACCGTCCAGGCTTACGTGGCACGCGCTCACACACACGGAATAAATAGCACTCACCAACAACAATGCAAAAAAGGAATTAAAAATGGCCTGGGCAGTGGGAAAAAGAACTCAGTCACACTGATATGAGAGGAATGAGTGGTGGACACTGTCAGGCTAGAGCACGAGCGACCACTGGAAGCACTTAGATTTCAAACTTTTTTTTTTTTTTTTGGGACAGGCAGAGTTAGTGAGAGACAGAGTGAAAGGTCTTCCTTTGCCGTTGGTTCACCCCCCAAATGGCCGCTATGGCCAGTGCTGTGCTGGTCCAAAGCAAGGAGCCAGATGCTTCTCCTGGTCTCCCATGCAGGTGCAGGGCCCAAGCACTTAGGCCATCCTCCACTGCCTTCCCGGGCCACATCAGAGAGCTGGACTGGAAGAAGAGCAACCGGGATAGAACTGGCGCCCCAACTGGGACTAGAACCTGGGGTACCAGCGCCGCAGGCGGGGGATTAGCCTATCAAGCTGCGATGCCAGCCCAAACTTCTTTCTACTTGCAAGGTAAAGCTACAGAGAGCCGGGGGGGGGGGGGTCTTCTATCTACTGGTTCACTCCCCAGACGGCCACAACAGCCAGAGCTGTGCCAATCTGAAGCCAAGAGCCAGGAGCTTCTCCCATGTGGGTGCAGGGGCCCAAGGACTTGGGCCAGCTTCTACTGCTTTCCCAGGCCTTAGCAGAGAGCTGGATCAGAAGTGGAGCAGCCTGGATACAAACTGGTGCCCACATGGGATACCCGCACTGCAGGCGGTGGCTTTACCTGTTACACCACAGCACAGGCCCAGTACATTCCAAACATCTAACCCTGCATGTAGACAACCTCGCCCTTACTGACACCCCAGGTGTCTTTAATATCAGACTGCATTCCCACCTAGACCTCGAGGCTATGGCTCACCCGTGTTGTGGAAATCTAGAATCACAAACAAGCAGCTACAGATAGAAACAGGAACACAGACAAAGCTGACAACAGCGTCTGTGAAGAGTTCATAATGAGGTGTTTACTAGCATACAGATGCGGAGTAAGCACGTGGGAATAAGTGACAGGCCGCATCAGCTCGAGAATTTCAGGTGTTATTTTTCATTTATACCATTTTTCAACAGCTGACCCATCTGGTAAATATTTTTAAGTACAGTCACACATCTCTGGAATTATATTAACAGGCAAAAGAGGCTTCCCACTATCCAGTTATTCATTACAGACCAGATGTCATGACAAACCGAACAAAGCAATCCACGACAGCTGCTACCTAACCGGCTCCCTCCGCCTCCTGCTCTGCAGTGCGGGTGGCGGCTGCTCCACGGCCCCAGCGCCTCCGCCTGGCCTCCCTGGCTCTGGTTCTTCAAGAATCGCACTGAAATGCGTATCTAACCGTGAAGACCCACCGCCTGGCAAGCTCCCATCGCTTACGTAATACCAAATTCAAGTTACCTGGAGGACACACAAAGCCTTCCGCGATCTGGCCCACGTCTGGCTCCTCAGACCCTATCGCACACACCCTCCTTGCACTGTGAAACACTACTGGAGAACGGATGGATGTGTTCTGCTCAATGTTAACACTACTGTTAATCTCCATTCGCAAAGTAAGAAATAAAGACCTCCGGAACACATTCTCGGGTAGAGTCTGGGGTTACTCTCCTAAGTGGCCTCCTCCGAGTCCCCTGCTCTCTTCAGGTTCGGCCACTCAGGTGCGCCCACGATGCCCTGGAAACAGCACCATCACTGTGGAAGCCGAGCGGGATCAGGATCAGCTGGGAGCCCGCCAGAACCGCAGCTCCTGGGACTTGCGTACACTCTGCAGGTTCACAACGTGCCCAGAGACTGACGGGGAGCCTTGCAGTCACCTGTGTGCCTGTCTGTCTCTCCCCACAGGCAGTCTCAAACCCTGGCCTGCACCAAAGCCTCCTGGGACGTCTGTGGCGGCGCAGACTTCCAGGCCCGCAGAGTGCGTCCAAACAAACGAGTGGACCTGGGGGAGGTCTCAGTATGTGCGTGTCTGAAAGCACCCACTGTCACTGATGAGGCCCTCCTACCTCAACCTGTGAGGCACGTGAGGCACGGGAGGGAAGAATAGGGCACACCTGGGGAAGAGGACGCTCAGGAGAGGAGAAAACTTGTGAAACACAAGTAACTGCCCAACTTCTTCTGCAACGCGTGGATCCCAGATCGGTGAAGACGGTGTGTTAGAAAGTGGACACAATTTGTCCCTCAACAGAGAACCTTCCTCTAATTTCCCTTCCTCAAACACAAACAGCAACAATAACTCATGACCAGGAAAACCTTCCTCAACTACTACTTAAAAAGCCCATTCACGGTGCCAGCACTGCGGGTTGGCCGCCTGGATCGCCGCACCCCATACATACCCCAGCTGCTCCACTGCCAATCCAGCTCCCTGCTAAGGCACCTGGGAAAGCAGCAGAAGACACCCCAAGTCCTTGGGCCCCTACACCCATGTAGGAGACCGGGAGGAAGCTCCTGGCTTTGGTCTGGCCAGCCCTCACCATCTGTGGCCATTTGGGGAGTGAACCAGTATAGAAAAGACCTCTCTCTATGAGTAACTCTTCCTTTCAAATAAATAAAATTAATCTGTTAAAAAAAATCCTGTTCACTGACAAAGCTCACAATCCAAGGTTTAACATGCATTTGAGGTAACCAGTAAAGCACCACCTTCTACAATATTTAAAAAAAATTAGAAAAAGAAAATATACTTTCTATTTTCACAAAGCACTGTCATTACAGAAGTAAAAAAAAAAATTCAGGCCGGCGCCGTGGCTCAACAGGCTAATCCTCCGCCTTGCAGCGCCGGCACACCGGGTTCTAGTCCCGGTCGGGGCACCGGATTCTGTCCCGGTTGCCCCCCTTCCAGGCCAGCCCTCTGCTGTGGCCCAGGAGTGCAGTGGAGGATGGCCCAGGTGCTTGGGCCCTGCACCCCATGGGGAGACCAGGAAAAGCACCTGGCTCCTGGCTCCTGCCATCGGACGAGCGCGGTGCGCCGGCCGCAGCGCGCCGACCGCGGCGGCCATTGGAGGGTGAACCAACGGCAAAGGAAGACCTTTCTCTCTGTCTCCCTCTCTCACTGTCCACTCTGCCTGAAAAAAAAAAAAAAAAATCATTCTTATTTTTCAGACTAAGTGAAACAGGGAAACAATTTTTGCCACAACAGTAGGTCATCAAATATCTAAATATTCAGTCCAATATGAGGTCTTAGGAATCAGCCATTTCATATCTACTGCTAAAAAGAAAGGAACATAAGACCTAAACCAATGGCTTAACACTGAAGCCCGGTACCGAGAGAGGAGGCGCTCAGCAAATGCTGGTGGAATTCAAGCATAACACAGGAAACAACTGTGATTGAGCCAACTCACAGCCATATCTTAAACCCTAAAATGGGGGCCAGCGCCGTGGCGTGGTAGGCTAAGCCTCCTCCTGCCGTGCCGGCTTCCCCCAGGTATGCGCGTGTCTGAAAGCACCCACTGTCACTGATGAGGCCCTCCTACCTCAACCTGTGAGGCACGTGAGGCACGGGAGGGAAGAATAGGGCACACCTGGGGAAGAGGACGCTCAGGCGAGGAGAAAACTTGTGAAACACAAGTAACTGCCCAACTTCTTCTGCAACGCGTGGATCCCAGATCGGGGAAGACGGTGTGTTAGAAAGCCGGAAAGTCCCGGCCGCTCCTCTGCCCATCCAGCTGTCTGCTATGGTCTGGGAAAGCAGTGGAGGATGGCCCAAGTCCTTGGGCCCCTGCACCCACGTGGGGAGACCCGGAGGAGGCGCCTGGCTCCTGGCTTCGTTTCAGCCCATTTGGGGAGATGACCTTTCTCTGTCTCTCCCTCCCTAACTCTGCCGCTAAATAAAATAAAATAAAATCTTAAAAATAAAAACAAACACGCAAAAAAAAAAAAAAACCCTAGTATGGCAGAAACTGGGTGGCCAGTCCTCTTCCCTGACAAGCATGAAGCTTTTCCCAACACCTTGCTGTCCACTGTGAGCCACACACAACACAAAAGGACCCGTGTGAATGCAGCAAAGAAAGAACTGTGCAGGAATGAGAGAACTGCCAAACAACAACGAAAAAGCTACCTTACATGTCGATGTACCCCAGCCACCGGAAAACCCAAGTGGTTTAAAAAGAGTTCTACTCAGCGGCCAGCACCGGACACAAGGGGATAAACTCGGCGCCTCCTAACGCACCAAGGTGCTCTGTACCCACGATCTGGAACACAACACCCAGTGTAGACCCCAAGACTGCACGCTATTAAGCCAGCTGTTAAGTCAGCCCACTCGTGCTGCTTTGCTTCCGCACGCTCCGGCGCCAGTACCCATCAGCTGCAACTTCGCAGCGCAGACGCAGGGCCATCTGAAAAGGCAACCTCACACGGCAGACAGCCGCGAGCCAGAGGCGGCGGTGCGGGTCACAAGGTCACAGCGGGATGGAAGGATTTTCATCCAAGTGTTTTAACGCACAGAACACCCCTCCGCGTAAGATACAAATAGGCTGCACCAGCGCATGTCCCAACAGGACGCGCGCTGCAGGCAAGCGACCGAGTCCTGCAAGTCTTATCCAGGCGCAGAGTCGGCTCAGAGGGGAGACCGACCCCACCGACGGGGAAAGCAAGGCGAGTCGCGCGCAACGTCCGGCCGCAGGACACAGTCCACTGCGGCCGGCCCGCAGCGCTCTCTTTGGGGACCGGCGACCAAGCCGGGCGTCTCCTGCAGCCACCCTGGCTCGGAGCCCTCCGGGCCGTCCCCACCACCCCCGCCGAGGACGCAGCACTGATCCCGGAAACCGGCCGTCTCGCTCACCGCCACGACACAGCTCTGGACCGCGCGTGCGGAAGGGACCCGCAGAGCGCCCCGGCACCCCGCAGTCGTGAGCGGGTCCAGACCCAGCGGCGGCTCAGGGCTCGGAACGCGCGGGCCGAGAGCACGGCCAGTGCGCGCCCGGCCGCACCTGCCCGCACCGCTCCGGCGGGGCGACCCGGCGCCGCCCCTCCGCCCGCGCGAGCGGCCGTTCCGGAAAGCGGTCTTGCCCGCGGACGGGGGGCGCGGCGCGGCTCCCACCCAGCCCGGAGCGGGGCAGGCGCGGGGTCGTCACCCGACACGCCACCGCACGCGCTCCGTCCGCCACGCGGAGCGGACCGAGCCGAGCGGCCCGCGGCCCCTGCAGAGCGGACACGGCGAGCCCGGGGCCGACGGCAACGGCGTCTGGGCAGCCCTCGCCTCGCAGCCCTCCAGGGAGCCCCGCCGCAGCTCGGGGAGGCGCGGGGCCGGGCCGGGCCGGGCGGGCGGCGGCGCAGCCCTGCGGGCGCCCAGGAGGCGGCCCGGCCCCGCCGCGCTTCCCCGCGTTACCTGCTGGTCTCCAGCGAGGAGTAGCGTTCCGGCAACACCTGCAGGCAGCGCTGGAAGAACCGGACGTGCGGGTCCCGCAGGAAATCCAGCCGCTCGCCCTCTCCGCTCCCCGACAGCGGCTCGTCCTCCGTGGCCGCCATGCTGCTCCGGAAGTGACGTCTGTCGCGACCCGGAAGCAATTGCGCGCGGCGCCTGCGACGCTGACCGGTGAGCTCCTGGGTCCTGCTCAGCAGCGGCCGGGCCCTGGCGCTCCGGGACGCGGAAGCTCAAGGCGCAGCCTCCTCGCACGCCGAACCCCAGGGCTGGGAGACGCCTGTCGGGCCTGGCAAAAGACAGCGGGCGCCCCGACGGGCATAAGGCGGAAAGCCGGACCCCGGGGAGACGTGAGGGCCGGTGGACAGGGGAAGTAGACAACCGGTCGGACTGGAGACCAGCGGACACCCGAGTGCAGGCGCCGTCCTCGCCGAGTAGGGGTCTCCGCGCCTTCGCTCCAGCAGACGCGGCCGCTGCCCGGCAAGACTGCCTAGCACTGTGCGCCTTGAATCCCACGGGGATCCGCGCAGGCCTTTCCCGTGGGGAGCAGTCAGAGGAATTCGGCTGCAAGTGCAGTAAGGACCTCGCTCTCTCACACACTCGTGTGCATGGTGCAGTAGGGACCTCGCTCTCTCACACTCGTGTGCATGGTGCAGTAAGGACCTCGCTCTCTCACACACTCGTGTGCATGGTGCAGTAGGGACCTCGCTCTCTCTCACACTCGTGTGCATGGTGCAGTAAGGACCTAGCTCTCTCACACTCGTGTGCATGGGGCAGTAAGGACCTCGCTCTCTCTCACACACTCGTGTGCATGGTGCAGTAAGGACCTCGCTCTCTCACACACACTCATGTGCATGGTGCAGTAAGGACCTCGCTCTCTCACACACTCATGTGCATGGTGCGGTAAGGACCTCGCTCTCTCACACACACTCATGTGCATGGTGCAGTAAGGACCTCGCTCTCTCTCACACACTCATGTGCATGGTGCAGTAAGGACCTCGCTCTCTCTCACACTCGTGTGCATGGTGCAGTAAGGACCTCGCTCTCTCTCTCACACTCGTGTGCATGGTGCAGTAAGGACCTCGCTCTCACACACTCGTGTGCATGGTGCAGTAAGGACCTCGCTCTCTCTCTCACACACACACGTGTGCATGGTGCAGTAAGGACCTTGCTCTCACACACTCGTGTGCATGGTGCAGTAGGGACCTCGCTCTCTCACACACTCGTGTGCATGGTGCAGTAAGGACCTCGCTCTCTCACACACTCGTGTGCATGGTGCAGTAAGGAGCTCTCTCTCTCTCATACACTCATGTGCATGGTGCAGTAAGGAGCTAGCTCTCTCACACTCGTGTGCCTGGTGCAGTAAGGACCTCGCTCTCACACACTCATGTGCATGGTGCAGTAGGGACCTCGCTCTCTCACACTCGTGTGCATGGTGCAGTAAGGACCTCGCTCTCACACTCGTGTGCGTGGTGCAGTAAGGAGCTCGCTCTCACACACTCGTGTGCATGGTGCAGTAAGGACCTCGCTCTCTCACACACTCGTGTGCATGGTGCAGTAAGGACCTCGCTCTCTCACAGACTCGTGTGCATGGTGCAGTAAGGACCTCGCTCTCACACACTCGTGTGCATGGTGCAGTAGGGACCTCGCTCTCTCACAGACTCGTGTGCATGGTGCAGTAAGGAGCTCGCTCTCTCTCTCACACTCGTGTGCATGGTGCAGTAAGGACCTCGCTCTCACACTCGTGTGCATGGTGCAGTAAGGACCTCGCTCTCTCACACACACTCGTGTGCATGGTGCAGTAGGGACCTAGCTCTCACACTCGTGTGCATGGTGCAGTAGGGACCTCGCTCTCTCACACACTCGTGTGCATGGTGCAGTAAGGACCTCGCTCTCTCTCACACACTCGTGTGCATGGTGCAGTAGGGACCTCGCTCTCTCACACTCGTGTGCATGGTGCAGTAAGGACCTCGCTCTCACACTCGTGTGCATGGTGCAGTAAGGACCTCGCTCTCTCACACACACTCGTGTGCATGGTGCAGTAGGGACCTCGCTCTCACACTCGTGTGCATGGTGCAGTAAGGACCCCGCTGTCTCACACTCGTGTGCATGGTGCGGTAAGGACCTCGCTCTCTCTCACACTCGTGTGCATGGTGCAGTAAGGACCTCGCTCTCACACACTCGTGTGCATGGTGCAGTAAGGACCTCGCTCTCTCTCTCACACACACACGTGTGCATGGTGCAGTAAGGACCTTGCTCTCACACACTCGTGTGCATGGTGCAGTAGGGACCTCGCTCTCTCACACACTCGTGTGCATGGTGCAGTAAGGACCTCGCTCTCTCACACACTCGTGTGCATGGTGCAGTAAGGAGCTCTCTCTCTCTCATACACTCATGTGCATGGTGCAGTAAGGACCTCGCTCTCACACACTCGTGTGCATGGTGCAGTAGGGACCTCGCTCTCATACACTCGTGTGCATGGTGCAGTAAGGACCTCGCTCTCACACACTCGTGTGCATGGTGCAGTAAGGAGCTAGCTCTCTCACACTCGTGTGCATGGTGCAGTAGGGACCTCGCTCTCTCACACACTCGTGTGCATGGTGCAGTAAGGACCTCGCTCTCTCTCACACACTCGTGTGCATGGTGCAGTAGGGACCTCGCTCTCTCTCACACTCGTGTGCATGGTGCAGTAAGGACCTCGCTCTCACACTCGTGTGCATGGTGCAGTAAGGACCTCGCTCTCACACACTCGTGTGCATGGTGCAGTAAGGACCTCGCTCTCACACTCGTGTGCATGGTGCAGTAAGGACCTCGCTCTCACACACTCGTGTGCATGGTGCAGTAAGGACCTCGCTCTCACACACTCGTGTGCATGGTGCAGTAAGGACCTCGCTCTCACACACTCGTGTGCATGGTGCAGTAAGGACCTCGCTCTCACACTCGTGTGCATGGTGCAGTAAGGACCTCGCTCACACACACTCGTGTGCATGGTGCAGTAGGGACTTCGCTCTCTCACACTCGTGTGCATGGTGCAGTAAGGACCTCGCTCTCACACACTCACGTGCATGGCATCCAGCTCTCCACTGTGTTCACAGCCTCCGATGCTGTGCGGACTTGGGAAGACAAGGTCCTGGTGACCACTGCGCTCACACACATTGTCTGGCCTGTGACAACAGACTCAGACCCCGATGCTTGCAACAGCGGGGCTGAATCTCCTAAGTGGAAGACAGGGACCCAGGTCTGGGGCCGTCACCTGCTGCCTCCTAAGTGGAAGGCAGGGACCCAGGTCTGGGGCCGTCGCCTGCTGCCTCCTAAGTGGAAGGCAGGGACCCAGGTCTGGGGCCGTCGCCTGCTGCCTCCGAAGTGGAAGGCAGGGACCCAGGTCTGGGGCCGTCGCCTGCTGCCTCCTAAGTGGAAGGCAGGGACCCAGGTCTGGGGCCGTCGCCTGCTGCCTCCTAAGTGGAAGGCAGGGACCCAGGTCTGGGGCCATCACCTGCTGCCTCCCAGGGTGCCGACTGCAGGAAGCTGGAATTAGAAGTGCAGCCAGGTCTAGAACTCAAGAGCTCCCATACAGGACGTGGGCCAAAGCAGCACCCCAAAACCACTGACCCAAACACTCAACACCTAGGTGGGCCTCCCAGATTTCCTGTTAATGCACTTTTAAAGCCAGTATAAGCAATGTTTATTTCCTATCGTTTTTATGAACCCGTAACTAAAAAGACTATCAATTGTTTACTTTTATATCCTTTATCTAAAGGACTCATAAATTTCTCACTTATCTCAGATTCAGAAAGATTGGTTTCTTCAGGAAAAAACTTCTACATTGTATGAAAAAATAAAACATAACAAAAAAGAGGGCCAGCATTGTGGCGGACGGTGAAGCCACTGCTTGGGCTGCAGCTGGCATCCCGTATCACTGCCGGGTTCTAGCTCCCCACTATACACCTAGCAGGGCAGCGGAAGATGGCCCAAGTACTCGGACTCTTCCATGCATGTGGGAGACCAGGATGGAGCTCCTGGCTCCTGGCTTTGGCCTGGCCCAGCCCCGGCTGTTGCAGCCATCTAGCTAGCAGTAAGTCACAAAAGAACACTCTTGCTCACTCTGTCACTCTGCCCTTCAAATAAACAAACAAATCTTAAACAAAGACAAGAAACAAGACAATTCTGTCACCCAGATGCTCACCTTAGAGGTAGGAAGTTGAAAGGCGCATTTGAGTGCAACCAAAGGCAACATACAAAAAAGCAACAGGTAGGAGACACTTGCTCCTCCGTACCTTGTAGCTATTCACTTGTCCCTTCTATATTTTATTAATAAATTGCTTCAAGTCATGGAGAACACCTCAGATGACACCAAGAGCAATCAGAACTCGAAAGCCCGCCTGTTGCAGGCTGTTTCTCAGAGCAAAGGATTTTCCTACTCTGAGGCAAACAGAAGCAGACAAGAAAACCGCATTAGTCAGAAAGAGGTCGACACAAAGATTTTATAAATGTGTGAAGTCCAGAAAGGCCAAAGGGAAATTTGGAATTGCTGAGTGAAATAAAAAAGATTGTATCAGAAATACAATTAAAGCACACAGGAGATCTGAGGCATATTTTTAAAATAGTCTCAATATAAAACAAAGCATGCTGAAAACAAATAGAAAATATTTATTACCCCAAAGTTTAATAACTGAAAAACAGGTTTGTTTAGTTTGTCAAAGTATTGTTTAACTCGAAAAACAAAACCACTTGACATTTCTGTTACTCAAGCTAACTTGCTACAAGTTATAAAAGTTAAAAAATTTTGACTTAAAAATGTCTGATTGCCCAAATTTACTTTGTTATGCTATGACAAGGAACACTAATTTTTAAACATTTTGAGTACTGAATGGAATAATGTTGTTAACATGAATGAAAGTAACTTCCCTATCACTAACAGGCCAACATATACATTAAATACCCCTTGTAGAAACGACATGCTCATGACAGCACTGTGTGGAACTTAACACTTCTCACTTCACACCTCTCACAGCACAGTAACAACCTGACCAGGACAGCAGCATTTCAAGAGCAGGTTAGTCACTCTCCACTGGCGTAACTGAAGATGGCAACATCCTCATCAACTGACTCCTGATTCCCGTCTCCTCTCTCTACAATCCTTGTCTCCACGTTGGAACGGCCCTGAGGAAAAAAGACAGAACAATTATAAATACATAGGTAATTTTTTTAGAAAGTCATATTGATTAATGTTAACTTTTAAAAATGTATACCGATTTGCCTCAATTTTTTACGTTAAAGCACAACATACATGTAAAAACTGCACAAAGTGTAAACGTGGTAGTAACTCCGTTCTTTTTCACCTGTGTGGGATGTGCAGCAGAGGCCCACAGCCAGCTGGGCCCGTCGTCTTTGTCCGTTCTTCCCAGCCTTTGGTAGGTTTGTAAAGCCTAGAGGGATCTCTGCCAACACGGTTTTCAACCTGAACTCACAAGTAAAATAGCGCCAGTTAACTCGTGGCAGCCAGGTTGGTACTTAGAACAACTGTAAAACACACACTTGACGTTAACTCAACAGTCACAAAACAGTGAACAACCTCTTCAGTCAACTTCCAGTTGTGCTCCGTAGCTAAAATGATCATGGACAGCATCGATCTATTAATAAACTAGCACTGTTTATTTTTTCCTAGTTCAATTATTTTACTCTATTTCTCTATCATCCTACTGTCTTCCATTATGAAAGAACATAATCCAAGGGTGACAGTGCTGCAGCCAAACCACCACCAGCCAGTCCTCGGCTCCCCCCGTTAGGTCACATCTTCCACGCATTAGTGAGATTCAGCTATGCTCATAGCTGCAGTCAGTTGAAAACAGATTCACTTAAAAGAATGAAAAGGGTGATGAGTATAAAGAAACAATTCAGGCCGGCACCGCAGCTCACTAGGCTAATCCTCCGCCTGCAGCACACGCACCCCAGGTTCCAGTCCCGGTTGGGGTGCTGCATTCTGTCCTGGCTGCCCCTCTTCCAGTCCAGCTCTCTGCTGTGGCCCAGGAAGGCAGTGGAGGATGGCCCAAGTGCTTGGGCCCTGCACCTGCGTGGAGACCAGGAGGGAATACCTGGCTCCTGGCTTCAGATTGGCGCAGCGCACCGGCCGTAGCGGCCATTTGCAGGGTGAACCAATGGAAGGAAGACCTTTCTCTCTGTCTCTCTATCTGACTGTCTAACTTTGCCTTTCCAAAAAAAAAAGAAAAGAAAAGAAAAGAAAAGAAAAGAAAAGAAAAGAAAAGAAAAGAAAAGAAAAGAAAAGAAAAGAAACAATTCAGAACGAAAGAAAAAGGTGATTAAAGTGTTGGAATTCAAACAATAGCTGTTTTAAAAATGGTTAAGCTTTCTAACATGCAAGTACATAAGTATAAAACATCAAGTAGATGATACAGAAATAAAGCAAGACATAAACAGATGTAGAATTGGGATGATCTCAGCACAGAATACCTTTTGTTTTAACTGTGCCAGTCGTCTTTGTTTTTCTGCCTTTTCATCTTCCTTTGCCTGTCTATCTAGAATTTTCAGTTCAAGTTTTTGTAAATCCTAAATGAAACCAACAAAAAGAGAATGTTAAGAAAGTAGAATTAACCAAAATTTGTTTCAACATTTAGTTGTTCACAAGTAAAATTGAAGTACCTTAACTGTCAGTACTCCTTCAACATTCACCTTTCCAACCGAGACGAAGCTCTGTCTTCTCTGAACAGCTGTGTTGCTCCCGTCTCTCCCCTCAGTTAGGGTGCCTCTGGTTTGACTTGATGATTCCATCTAAAACTCCTTTTACTCAGTGAATGGACTCCACTTTCATTTACTGGTACAGTACAGGCAAGTCTGCTTTTAGATCTCACTTCATATTCTGTTTTTTGGATTTTCTTTTCTCTCATTCTTTTCTCCTATGACCCACTTTCCTTTCTGGGAGGCAAGGAGGCCTCAGGAAGATTTTACTATGTGCATCAACAGAAAGGAAGTGGAGTCTCCACTCTCAGTTTCTGCATCTATATTTTTCCCTCTTATTTTTTGCCTCACAAATGTTGCCGCTATAGATTTTAATACATGTTAACAATTCCTCATAGTTTTATCTCATTTTCAGGTTCCCTCCATTATCACTTTGTTAGCATTTTTCTTCTATCCATTTAGCTTACGTCCTGGTGGGGAGAGAACGGTGAAGAGCTAGCAAGTCATCTACGGGCAAAGCCAGCGGGTCTGGCTGGGAAGTCAGGTCACACGGCCTGTAGCTGCCTTTCCGGCCTCATCCCTGCAGCGGCTGTCTGCTCCTCGAGGCCCCCAGATACTGAAGAGTTTACAGCTTCCCCTCAGGCCACTCTGACACTCCCCCTGCAAATCTCTGCCTCTCCTCTTCCTGTCACACTTCAGTCCCCACAATGCCCATCTCATCACAGGGACATCGGTGCACATCTCTCCTTCCTGCTGGACCTCCAGCTGCCGGGAAGCAGGGCCTGGCTTCCACACTCCCGCATCCTAACGAGGCGCCGTGCTTCCACAGCAGACGCACTCAGCTTCTGCTCAAGTGAGCGTGGGAGCAATACCTCCACGTGTAGCATTTAGATTTGCATATCATGCAGATGTATTTGCATATCATGTAGATGTACTTGCATATCATGTATATATTCACATACCATGTATGCATATTTGCATATCATGTAGATGTATTTACATATAACATAGATATATTTACATATCACATAGGTATATTTGCATACCACACAGATATATTTGCATATCATGTAGATGTGCTTGCATGTCATGTATATATTTACATATCATGTATGTGTATTTGCATACCATGCAGATGTATTTACATGTCATAGATATATTTGCATATCATGTGGATATATTTACATATCATGCAGATGTATTTACATGTCATGTGGATATATTTGCACATCGTGTAGCTATAGTTACTCACTCTTTCTTGAAACCTGGAAATTTCATCAGCAGCAGTTCTCCTCTTTTCTGCTTTTTCTGCCTTTTCCCTCCTCTCCTTCTCAAGCCTCAGACATGCTGCCCGTTGCTGCTTCTGCTGGGTGTAACTTTCTAGCAGTAATTTTAGCTTCAGCTGGCGTTGGCGCTCCTTCTGCTGCTGCTTCTCTTTCTCTTCCTCTTCTTTTAGCTGGGAAGCACATTTCATTGACAGTTCTATACTTTTCTGCTTTTTCCAAGCCTCCACTGCCAATTTCTGTTTCTTTCTTTTTTCCTCTTTCTGCTTTTGATCGTCGTCGTCTTTATCATGAGAAAGCACAGGCACGTTATCTGCCTTTTCCTTTAACTTGAAAATTTCCTCCTTTTTTTGCTGCTTTTTAGTTTTCCAATTCTGAATAGACTAAATGATTTTTAAAAAAAGATAGCAAAAGAAAAATGTTTTTAAATAACCAAAACTATGTGAAAACGTAACCCCAATTCCACCTTATCAGAAAGAACAGTATTTTAGGAGGCCAGGTAATTAAGATTTTTTAAGTTTTGTTTTGAACAAATGCAGTTTTCTCCCACTTCCACTTTTTAAAAAAATCACTGCACTTTTAAACACTCTGAGTAACAGAATCGTTGGCCTTCCTCTTCCTCTTAGCCCCAGGCTGCCGAGGACTGCGCCTCACACAGAGCTCTGCTGCTCACCTGATTGGGTGTTTCCATGGGCAGTATCCCTGTCCTCTATCATCTCACTTCTTCCACATTCTCCAGTTTATCTTTGTCTGATCAACTATCAGAAGAGAAAATAAAACCGGGATGCTCGGGACTAAGCACTCCCAGCTCCTGGCTCCATCTGGCTTCTGTGGACATCTGGGAGTGAACCAGAGGACGGGGGAGCTGGCGTGTGGCCTCTCTCTGCCTCTCAGACAATTTTTTTTTTAGTGGAAACTTCCCTGTTCAAAATCTTAAGCTCAGCAAATTTAAAGTTGAATTCCTATGGCTTCCTTCAGGCCGTCTTCTCTTCCTCCAACGTGTCCTACTTTAATAACCTGCATGTCCATTTTCATACCCCTTTCCATCTCGCCCTACCTCCAGGCAGTCATCAAACATCGTGCAGTAGAGCAGCTGGGAACAGAAGAGTGGGCTGCAATCTGGGCGACTCCTTACCAGCAGCACTCTGTCTTGCGTTTGCCCCTGGGGAAGCGGCTCTCAGACTTGAGCTTGTAGCACAGCAACCTCAAGGACTTGCTAAGGCGCCCACTGCTGGCCCCCTCCACAGACCTGATCCCTTCTGGGGCTAGAGCCTGCTAAACCCTAACAAGTACCCAGACGATGCCGATTCTGCTGATGTAGGGACCACTTTGAGAACCCTATGTTTTCAGGATCCTGAAAAAAGAAAGGCCCAAATAATTCTTAATAGCTTGGTATTGATTTTTTTGGCTTGGTTTTTGTTTTTAAAGATTTACTGACTTATTTATTTGAAAGCCAGAGTGACAGGACAGATCTTGCATCTGCCAGTTCACTTCCCAAATGGTTGCAACAGCCAGGTCCGGGCCAGGCTGAAGCCAGGAGCCTGGAACTCCATCCTGGTCTCCCTCGTGGGAGGCAGACCCATGTACTGGCACCGCGTCTGGAGGAAGCTGGATGGCACAGGAAACAGGTGAGACCTGGGGTGCTGGTGTCACAAGCGGAAGTCTACCTGCTGCGCCCCAACACCAGCCCCCGGTTATTAAGTCTTAACCGCTTATTACACGGGTGTTGAGTCATAAATTAGTGACATTTCAAATTTTTTCTTTAAAGCCGTGAAAGTCAATCTCCCTCTTTCAGTGGAGAAGACAATGAACACAACAAAAACCCCAGCCGTGTCTTCTAAAACTATACTAAACATGGAACCAACGTTTCTTCAAGTGCTCCCTGGGTATGTCATCATGGATGGAAATTCTTCTCTTGTTAAAACAAGGAAGTTTAAGTTCATCATTAAAAAATCTATTAAAAATCTATTTAAAAATGGCTCTTAGATGGCCTAAACCCATGGTTCTCACCTCTCAACCAGGGGTGATTTTTGCTTTGCAGGGGCATGTTGCAATGTTAAGAGACATTACTGATACATTTAAGAAATTATGAGCATCTAATGGCCAGAGGGCAAGGAAGCTAACCATCCACAATGCACAGAACAACCCTAAATATCAACATTGCCCAGGCTGAGAATCCTGATCTAATTCAAGCCAGAATCATATTTTTGTGAAAATGGAACTTAGGTATTTGCTACAATCAAGAGCTACTTTTTTCCTCTGGAGGAGCCAAAATTTTGAGTCACTGAAATAAACAATGCGATTAAAATTCAGAACTCTCAAGGACACTTTTAAGAGTCAAGGCATTTTTCTACCGTTTCTCGACTTTCTATGCAAAACGATGCAGCCTGCGCCAACATCACCCCGTTTCAAGCCTGGGTGGATCTGGACGACTCACGTTCTGGGGACTGGACACAGGCTTTTGCCCATCATCTGCAGTTCCGACCCACGTGCTACTTCTAGGGAGTCGACCGTAATTCTGTTACGTGCAGGAAGTCACTCAGCCCCTCTGAGCCTCACCGCATCTTCTGCAGGAAGAGGGACTGACTGCACTTGCGTCACACGTGGGAGGAGCCTCGCGCAGACGCGTAGGTGGACAACGACCACTTTAGCTCCTCTTACCTCCTTCTTCCTCTGCTCCAGAGCCAGGAACCTCTGGTACCACTTCTCGTGCTGCTGCACTTCCTCCCGCGTCCTTCCGGGCAGGTGTTCCAGAGCCTCTCCCACAAACGCCGGCCTCCCTTTGTGCTTGTTTCTCACCCTCACGAAGCTCTGGTGATCACAGTCATCCCAGCCCCCTTGCCGGCCTCCTGTCTGCTGTAGGAACTTCTCGAAGTCCACGACTTCTTCTGGAAGGCTGCCTGGTGTCGCCCGGCCCCCAGGAATTCTGCCTGAGGATGCTCGGGAAGTTGTCTCTGCCTCTGGGCTGCCCAAGGTCCACGTGTCGATTTTTCTTGATATGGCTGTCAACTCATTATTTGTTGTTTTCTCTTCTTTAATAAGCTCTTCATATCTAAATTTCAAAGTATAAGAACATAACAAGTCCATATTAGTGCTTCAATCACTCTTAAATTATTTCTGACTCTTCATATCATTTTCTCCACTAACATTATTAACAATCTTTCAATTTCTCATTCGGGTTTTATGGTTGCCAAATATGAATAAAAATTAATTTTAGCTTTACACATGAAAAGCCATCTACACCCTGAAACAAGAGAGGTGTTATATTGCTTTTGTATAAGATTCATTAAATATGTAACAGCAAAATGCTTTGTATATGGCAACCTAGATTAAGTCAAAAATTTTTAAGTTGAAATTTTAAGACATACATCAACCTCTGCTCTTCTTTAAACGTGTTAATCGCATTTTCAATTTCTTCCATCATTTCTCTCAGCTTTTCAACAACTGTAAACACAAAAATCCACAGAGAAGTTATTTTACATCATATCTGAGTATGGCAAAGAGTTAATATATATGAAGGAAAAAAGTGAGATGTTTCTCTAATTTAAAAACATTTCTTAGCCTAAGGAATAAGGAAACTATGTTCAAAAGTTCATTTTTATGGTCGTAGTTATTTTCTCATGACATTTTTTCCTATGCAACCCATCATTAAATATTATAACAGCAGTGAATATCCTTGAGTATGTATTTTAGAAGGCTCAAAGTATACTTAGAGGACAGATAAATCTTGCAGTGCTAAATCAAAAAGCACGCCCACCTCTACATTTGCTGGATGCTGTCTTACTGTCCTTCCAAAAGGCCCCCTTCCTGGGTACCACAGCCATTTCCAAAATGAGAGGCAAAAATCATCATTGATCTTCTCTTCAAAAAATGTGTTGATGTATTTGAAAGACAGAGTGACAGAGAGAGAGGGAGAGGAAGAGACAAGGGATCTTCCATCAGCTGGTTCACACCCAAATGCCTCCAATGGTGGGACCTGAGACGGGGCCAGGAACTGCAGCGGGGGGTGGGGGGGGGGGTCCGCATGGGTGGGAGGGACTCACGCACCTGAGCTGCCATCTGCCTCCCAGGTGCAGAAGTGCTGGATTACAAGTGGAGTAGCCAGACTCAACCCAGACACTCTTGATGATGGGGTACCGGCAGCCCACGTGGCAGCTTAGCCCACAGCTCTGCACCACGATGCCAGCCCCAACCATCACTGATTTAAGGGACATATTATGATTAATAAGCCTGAGCCTTTTGTATGTGTTTTATATTTCTTTTGTTACACTGTACACATTCCAACCCTTGCCCATTTTTCTATTAGGTCATTTCCCTTTGTTGCTCTAACTGGCAGGCACTCTTTTTGGGTATCACCTTTTCAAATAAAAAATCTATTATTAATACTTTCCTAGTTCACCTTTCAACTTGGCCTATGGGCTTAAGTTTTTTAAAAAAGTAAATACACTTGTCTACTTATTTATGATTTTTTTATCTATCATTCTTATAGAACCTGATCCTATTATGAAAATATTAATTCATGTTCTATTTTGATCTTTTTTATTGATCTCATAATTGTAACTCATATTTGTCATTTTTAATTCTCACTCTGTCCACATGCTTCATGTGCACTACTTCGCTTCACCTCCCCGACAACCCTATGAGATAACCCTATGATCACCCCCACCTCAGAGCCAAGGAATGAAAGCTCAGAGAAATCAAGCGGCATCCCTCGAATTTCAGGGAGACCCAGGGCTCCTCAGTCCTCACGCTCGAGCACTTTGCTTTACTGCTTTGATGTGTCAAGGATTGAGGTTGGTATAATCCAGCAGGTATTAATACCATTTTGTTTTCTCCCAAAAGCTAGGATTTGCTCCAATAAACCTTCCCCTCTGTATGAGGGTGGTTTCAAAAATTCATGGAAAACATGATTCTAAGGTGTTTATTCTGGTGCACAACAACCTTGGAATCCACGCATACAAAAGGTCTTCAAGCCAGCATCCCATATCATAGTGCCAGTTGAGAGCCCCAGCTGTCACGTTCCAAATCCAGCTCCCTGCTAATGCACCTGGGAAGGCAGTGGAAGACGGCCCAAGTGCTGGGCACATGCCATTAATGTGGGAGATCTGGATGGAGTTCCGGGATCCTGGCCTCAGCGTGGCCCAGTCCTGGCTCTTGTGGCCATTTGGGGAAGTAAAACAATAAAAAGAAGACCTCTCTCCCTTTCTTCCCCTCTGCCTTTCAAATAAAAGAAAGTTCATGAAAAAAAATGTATATTTATGAAAAAATCATGCCTAGATTTCAAAATTTTTTACACCAAAATTTTATCTTTTAATTCTATTTTCCACAAACTTTTTGAAGTCCTCTCGTATTTGAAATGCCTCTGAAAGGTAATTATTCAAAAGGGAAGTGATGGGTATGGCACCAGGTTAGAAATCAGGAAATTAGTCTCTCCCCATGAATTATCTGAATCTTAACTTTTTTGTTCCATAGATTTTCCATCCTATAAATGACACTACTATCTACCCCGCCTAAGGGTTTGTTGTACTTTAAAGAAAAAAAAAAACTACATAAACACCAGATGTTACAGTACTCCAATGCATCCTTATTAACCCCTACGAAAGGTTTAACAGTATTAACACCGAACCAGAAAGCAGACCTATCTCAGAGAAGCACAAGTTTTCCTAACGGGCAATGAACTCCTAGCACGCAGGCAACACCACATTTGAGTTTACTCACAATCAGGTGTGGGTTCCACATCTTTTAACTGATGCTGAAGCTTTTTTACATTGTTATGTATTTTGGCCAACTGCTGCTGGATCTTTGCTCCTAGAAGGAAGAAGTATGTATTTTAAAACAACGACAAATGTCACTACAACTCAAAATTCTACACAGAAGACTGGTCACAATCGCTCAGTGAAAGATCGCCAAGAACAACTAAATAAAGGAAACAGACTGAACAACTGAAGTACCCTTGATCTAAACAAAGCCCCTCCCAGTCTCCCCCAGTCTATCAGAGAGCCGTGGGTTACATCTTCCCCTAAGAAGAGAAATGTCTTTCCCTGTGTGGACACTGAGCTACTGAACACTGTTGTAAATCGTGGACCAGCATTTAAGCACAGCCATGTTTTGGTGGAAATATTACAACTGCTTAACCAGTATTAATTCTATGAATCCTTGGGGCCAGCGCTGTGGCCGCCTGCAGTACCAGAATCCCGTATGGGTGCAGGTTTAAGTCCTGGCTACTCCATTTCCCACCCAGCTCTGTGCTATGGCCTGGGAAAGCAGTGGAAGACGGTCCAAGTCCTTGGGCCCCTGTGCCCACATGAGAGGCCTAGAAGAAACTCCAGGCTCCTGGCTTTGGATCGGCCCAGCTCTGGTCTTTGAAGCCATTTAGGGAGTGAATCAGTGGATGGAAGATTTTCTCTCTCTCTCTCTGCCTCTAAGTCTTCCCTTCAAATAAATAAATAAATCTTTAAAAAAGAATTCTGTGAATCCTGACAAGCCTAGCAGCCTCCAAGGCAGGGCTGGGGTATCAGCTGGTGCCTCAGGTACCTCCGGGCTATCAATGCCACAGGTTGTATAGACAAGCCTGAAGCAAACGCCTCTCCCACATTAAAAGCAGAGAAACAGATGCGAGTCTTAAGGACATTTTCAGACGGTCTCTACCAGCAGCAGAAAGAATGAATGCCTCATGGATACTTTTTGAAGATCTTTTAGTTATTTAAATTAGGCTAATGTCATAAGTATTCATTTATACACATATATGCAAATAGCAGTGACAATAGTTTATCATCGTTGGGTACTTCGTGTACCCTCCTCTTCTCTTGTTTCTGTGTCTTTTCTACAATGAGCAGGAAGCACCAAAGGCGCTATCCAAAAGTCCTTGACAGTAACTGTTGATAGAGCTGACTTACCAGACTGGAGCCGATGCTAATATTCAGTCTAACGCCCTCCCAACTGAGCTATTTCGGCTGGGCAGCCGATGCTAATATTCAAAACAACTCCTCCCACCCTCTAGTATATAATTCTGTATTTTTACTAAAATTGAGTAACTCCATAAAAGCAGAATCTCTGTGCAATTTATTTTAGTGGGTTTTGCTCACTGTTGGAACTACAGGGCAACAAACCTCTCCAGTAAAGCTAAGTGATCGGGAATGTACGGCTGGTTTCTGCCAAGGTTTGATTAGCTACAGAATACTACTACACGGCCAGTCACCTGCTCACTCATTTGTGCGGACGTCGCCTTCTGCACAGTGCAGCAGGACGTGAGCGCGGCCAGGCCCACAGGGCACTCTGAGGGAGGCGCGGTGTTCGCTGCCTCCGGGCAATGCTGCATGGAGGGGCACTCCCGTACCTCTACACTCAGGCATTCCTTTCTCTCCTGGATGAGACAACGTTACCAAAGAAACTAAAACTAGAAACTGAAGAGAAATAAAAAGGTAAAAATAAAGTTGCCTTATAAAAGGAAGTATCGAATAACCCAAAAAGGCACAAAATGGGACACTCTACCTAACGGCATGACCAAGAAACAGGAAGATCCGCCTCCCAGCTGTCTGTAGAAGAACTGAGGGAAACGGAAAACTATTAAAGCCGCGAGGTCTGCACTTCTCTGAGTCAGAGGAGAGAGAAGTGGAAATCGGGCATTTAAGCAGGCCCGCTGTCACTCCACCTGTAGACAGACGATGCTGCCACTACCTGACGAAAGGTGACTTCTGAAAATGGGGTCATCTTGTATTCTGAAATAAGGGAGTACCGTTAGCAATCTGATCCCTATACAGAAAGCCCTAATATTTTATAAAGCTTACTTGCTATCTTTTTCCTTTAAGCAAAACTAAGCAGTTTTTAAGATTGTGCAGTACTGGGGCCAGCACTGTGGCACAGCAGGTAAAGCCGCCACCTGCAGCGCCAGCATCTCACAGGGGCACCAGTTCGAGTCCCGGCTGCTCCACTTCCGATCCAGCTCTCTGCTGTGGCCTGGGAAAGCAGCAGCAGATGGCCCAAGTCCTTGGGTCCCTGCACCCACACGGGAAGAGCTCCTGGCTCCACATCAGCTCAGCTCCAGCCCTTGTGGCCATCTGGGGAGTGAACCAGTGGATGGAAGACCCCCTTGTCTATCTGCCTCTCTGTAAGTATACCTACCTTTCAAATAAATTAAAAAAAAAAATCTTAAAAAAAAAAAAGGATTGTGCACCATACAGAATCTAACTTTAAAGGCTAGTATCGAGAACACTGTTGACAACGATGGATACGCAGCGCTCTCCGAGGCAGTGTCTTACGCATCATCTCACTGGATGCACAAGCACCCGTCCTGAGACAGCAGGGGCAGGAACAGACTATGGTCGGTGAAACCCAAGGAGAAGCAATTGTGCGACTTGGTGTTTCCACAGGACTACTGCGCGCAGGCTCAAGACCTGCTACTTCTCCGAGTCCAGGCCGCAGTCAATGTCAGAAGGTCAGATCACAAAGTCCAAGAACCAACTAGCTTTCAAGAAATTTTAACATAATTTATTGATTTGTCAAACAGAAAAGCCCCCCTCTACTATTAAATCAGAAAATAATACAAGTATATATGGAAAGCAACCCAGTGAGAATGACTGAAGAGCGACCCAAGGGAATGAAGACAAACCCAGAATCAACTGAAATACCCTGACAGTGAACATGACAGTCAGTCAGAGGGAAAGGGCAAAGCGAAACTACAACTTAAATCACTCAACAGTTTTCAGTTCATCACGAACACAACTTACTTTCTGTTTTCCTGCTGTTAATCAATTTATTTTCCAATTCTTCCAGCATACTATGCTCAATTCTGAAGTCACTTTTTTGGTTGTAGAAATGATTGTGTTTATCTTTTTCTATGATTATAACTCTTTAGGAAAAGAAACAAATGGTATAAATATAGTATTTTTTATTGTTTAAAATATGAAGATACTCATTATAATCAGTACTTTAGATTAATTCATCCAAAAAGTAACAATACAATTATAGATCAATAAGGCTAAGGAGTCAAAACAGCAGTCAAAATATTAGTGAGAAAACAGTTAAGTTCAACTAAAATCGACTGTCATTTGAACTGTTATTTGAAGCATAAAATATGAATTCCCTTAGCCAAGACATTGAACCCCTCCTGGTGTGAACACCCTTCTAACTAAAATGTGAGTGATCACGGCTCACCCCCTGAGCGGGATGTGACTCACATCGACTGGATGTCCTGGGAGCGTCTCTGTGCAACACAGATGCACTTGGAAATGCAAGACTTAGCACTAACAACCACGAGGCAGGACACTCAGAATATCTAGAGGATGTGGCGCTCACGCACTCTGCAGTGTCTTCACCTCACTCTGCTCCTTGGATCCAGTCTACTACCAATGAGGGATTCTAATTCCTAGCTTGAGCCTTCAGCAAAAAAACAAAGAAACAAAAACACTGCGAAGGAAACTTTTCCGGTTGGGCAAAGAAATTAATTTCGCCAACATGTGCTTTCTTTCTCCCAGAAGGCGGAAATTCACATGAGTATTTCTGTTAACCTGATGAATGCGCAGTGGAGCACCTCTGGCCACTGATTTAATTTCACACAGCCTGAGAGGCATGACCTAAGGCACACTTCCCAGTCTCACTCATTTTGCTCCATGCAGAGAAAACTGCCATTTATAAAGCACACTGAGGACAACAGATGGGACTGCCCAGGGGCCGAGGGACAGGATCTTAGCTGTGTTCAGGAAGCCTGTGCTGTTTGACAGAGGAGCCAAGGAGCAGAACAGAGAAGTCAGAGTTCAGTCCGCACAGTAACTGCCAGGTGGACGGTGGCCACTGAAGTCCTGTGGCCAAGACTGGGAAATCCACGTGGGCTCCGGCTGGATGTGAGGCAAATTACTATCATCTAGTGGCAGTGTCTGCCAGGACACAGGACATGCTGTAACAGGTATGTGCTGATGTCCCTGGGTTAGAAACATCAACCTACAGAGACATGAAACACGCAGTCACAGAGACAAGCTGCCCAACACGTGAAGACGCTCAGTCTCCCTCCTAACAGGAGAAACGGAAATGAAACAATACCACAGTTAAGACCATAGACCAACAGACTGCATATTCTGTGGATAACACTGGGGGAAGCACACCCTCTCGTACGTTACTGGTAGAACTGCAAACTGCCAATGGAGCACAATTCAGCATATTGATCACATTTGCAAGTTTACCTATCTTTGGTCCAACATCTTCTTTCAGGAATTTATCCTGATGATACATTCTCACATGCAAAATAATGTGGATCTCGATGGATACTGCAATTGAGTGCAGCACTGTTTGTGAGAACAAAAGATTTCATCTAAACGTCTGTCAATACGGGGCAGGTTAAATAATTAATGCTACATGCATATACTGAAGTATGGTGAGTAGTACCGTGTTCTACGTGTTGATAAGGAAAGATCTCCAGAATGACGTGTTTTCCATGACAAAGACTTTGCATGACAATACCACATACATGAAAAGCAGGGAACGGTGAGCTGACTTCCCTTATAGACCCTCAATATGCTATGCGTCTCACACTACTCTGATCCAACAACTGTATCTCTCATTTTACCTTTTTCTGTGCTTAAGTAAATGCCCTACATTATACGATTTTAGTCCAACATACTTCTGTGTGTGCCTGTGGAGATTATGGATATTTGACTGATATACTGCAATGCCATTATCATCCCTGACAAAGCCAGCAAGGCCTTAGTGTCTGAGAAACACTACATTTTTAAAAAGCAAAAACAAGATGAAGTGTATACAGTAAGTTACCTAAAAATGGAAAAATATGCATTTTGTGTTTCTGTTTTCTCCTAAGTACATAAAGCATCTGTGCAAGATGTACAAGGAACGAATTCCAGCGGCTGAAGGCAGACCCTGGGCAGCAGGGGTCAGGATGGAGCGGACATTTCCCCCGGGCACCCTGGGGGACTCACTCAACCAGGGGACGTACTCTACTCTAAGCTGCTTCTCCTTTGTGTTCAATGAGGACTGCTGAAGAGAAATACTTTTCTGTGAGTTTTTCTAATATTCTTTCAATGAGTTTTCCCTACACCTTCTAATGGATGAACAAAGCCTAATCCAAACTGTCACACTGGTTGGTTAAATCTATGAACTTGAGCCACTTAGAGGAGACAGAAAACCACATACCAAAACCCCTAACCTAGAGTCCAGTACTATCTAGGCTAAAGCATTTTGAAAATTTTTTTTAAATTGTATTTTCTCAAGTTATGGATATTGAAGACATGAGTATCGGCAAACTTCAAGTGTACATTATAGATTGAGTAGCCTAACATGAAAAGCCAGAATGTTCCAAACTATGAACTACTGGAGCAATGACAGGATGCCCCAGGTGGAAAATTCCCCACCTGACCTCAAGTGACAAGCCATGGCCAGAAGGCAGGTGCACTAAAAATACAGTGCATGGAATTAGCATCAGGCTATGTGGCAAAGGCGTAAAGGAAACATAAATGAATTCTGTGTTCAGGCTTGGGTCTCATCTCCAAGATATCTCATTATGAACTATGCAAATATTCCAAAATCCAAAAAACAAAATCTGAAATCCAAAACTTCTGGCCCCAAGCATTTTGGACAAGATAAACTTAACCTGTACCATTAACTGCAGTCACCATGCTGTCCATTAGATCCCTGGACGGTGTTAATCTACAAGCACTGTGGCACAACAGGTTAAGCCACCACCTGCGACACTGCATCCAGCAGGAGTCTCAGCTGCTCCACCTCCAATCCAGCTTCCTGCAGATTCACCTGGGAGGCAGCAGACGCTGGCCCAAGGACTGAGGTCCCTGCCCCCACATGGGAGACCCAGACAGAATTCCAGGTGGCTGGCTTCACTCTGGCCCCATCCCGGCCATTGCAGCCACTTGGGGAGTGAACAGTGGAAGGGGATGGATCTCTCTCTTTCTCGTTCTCTCCTTCTCTCCCTCTACCTCTGCCTTTCAAATAAACACATCTTTTAAAAAAATACAAAAAACCTTGCCACCTCTACCTCTCATCCCCAGCCCGCCACCCCCGCCCTTAGCAGTCGCCCTTCTCTGCCTCCACAAGCCCCGTTCTCTAGAGCCCACGCTGACACGGCTGGGGGCATCGTGCAGCGCTGCCCTTCTCTGTCAGGCTCGTTTCACTTGGCGTGACGACAATAATTCACTAGAAGAACAGATCTCAAGTACTCCCACCACACACACACACACACGGCAACTATGTGAAGGGGTGGGTATGGATGTGGTGGTTAGTGTGTCAGTGTATACTGGGCCAAGACATCACATTCTACACTGAAATACACATAGTTTTTACTTGCCAATTATAACTCAAAGCTTGGAGGAAAAGATCTAAGTATTCTGTACATGTAAAGAGAGTTCAATTGCCAAAAGGAACAATAAGGCAAACCTTTTCAAATCTAACCAGTCTGGTTTTCACTGGCCGACTCCTCCATGGAGAACGGCCACCCAGCCTGGCCCAGACACCATCCCTCACCACAGGATCCTTTTCTCCTCTGTGGTTCAAAGCAGCGTTCCCACAAAGCTCTCAGATGCAGGGTGTGGGTGCTCTGGTTTCTAATTCTGGTTACCATTCCTCACAATTTTTATCTTATCATGGTGCTACTGCCAACACTGAACATTCCAGGAACCTTCAACACAAACGGGAACGTCTCCACCCGTGCAGAGCGGCTGAGAGGGCCTGTCCTAGTGAGATCACACCCTGTACTGACAGGGTTACTGGAAGGTGCTGGTCACAAAGAGAGCAGTGGTTCTCAGAGTGGCTGCAGCCGGCCCGGGAGTCAGTGAGTAGGCCCGGTTAGTAGGCTGGAGCCACCTACTAACCATGTGACAGACGGACGGACAGACAGACAGGGTCTCGTCTGCTCCTCGCATCCTTGTTTGCACAAACACGGCATCACTTCTGTAAAGCACCTTCGTATCTGTTGTTCAACAGCCCAAACTGACTCAAGACACGGACTCAGTGCTTATCCACAGCTCTGAAGTGAGAATGTCCTCACGTCTGTCACCTGATACACAAAGCCTCGAGACCTGTTATGCTTCCCTTGACTGAAAACGGTGAAAATAAAACAGAAGTAACTACTTAGGTTAATTCTGTATCAAACTGCCCATTATCACTGTCCATTTCACACCCCCACCTTCTCTTGCTAGGTTTGACAGGCGAGTGGCCATCACTTTGCGACGTGAGGTGGATGGGAAGGGTGGGGTTCCGTTGATCTACATCACCCATATCAAACGGCTCGTAAGCTCCCATACTCACTGATTTCTCAGTCTCTCCGCTGTGCGCGTAAACTCTGCTTTCTTAGTCCGGATGACGTTCTGCTTCCAGTTCTGAAGCTGAAAAGGACGAACTCCACGGGAAGAGCCAAGGCCCCCCTCACTCTGCACAGAGAAAACAGTTTCCAACCAACAGTGAGACCGCTAAGCCAGGAATGCGGAATTTTTCTGGAAGTAAAATGTCAACCACAGGGAGTTTCTCAGGTGATATGTTTAGGGCTACCTGCATTTAATGTTTAAAAAGTGCATTTTTATGGAAGGAGACTCTCTCATGGGGTCTCTACCTGCAGACAGTCCCTGCAGGTCCGACCTGCACTGTGCCACTCGGCGGCAGTCCCACGGCCACGCCTGCGGAGAGGCACTGCGGAAGTCCCGGCCGGGCCAGGGCACGCGGCGAGCTGAGTGTGTCACTCAACTCCGGGGTCCTGGGGGGCTCCCAGTGGACCCAGGGCGTCCCTGAGCTAGCAGAACTGGAGAGCAACCTCTGTGTGGGGCAGCTGCGCCCCGGAGGGCTACCTCAGAGAGGGTGCACAGCTCATCCGACCGCATTACAGTGGGAAGATGGCAAGGATCTCTCACCGGCTTTCTTATGCCTCTGGGGAAACAGAAGGAATAGAAAAGGAAAAATACGTTCAGGGGGGGATTTCTCAGAGAACACTTTTGGGATCGCAAGAACAACACAATTCTTTGTTGAAGGCAGCCATGGAAGCGCTTTGAAAGCGGGGGAGTAATTACTAACACATTTCTTTTGCTTAGAAATGTGCTCCAGTGTCTTCTCGAGGTGCTGCCCAGCCTGATGTTTGGAAGAGGGGATTAATGATCAAGACCGAGTGGGGACGAGACGGACTTCAGTGTTTCTGCTCCGTGACGACAGCTCCAGAACAGTGTATAATACCTGGTTTTTATATACTATCTTGTTACAAGGAACAATTTCATTCTGAGAATGCTAAACAGCACAGTGAATGCCGATTTCGTACGTCACCACAAAACATCATAGGTCACCACAAAACATAAGATGATTTGATAATTTTTTTTGACTTAAATGGCTTCATTTCTGTTCACATGGCCTTTCATTAGATGTGTTCCTGTATGTAACTGAAAAACCAAATACAAGTTTAAAAGGCTCTTACAGACTGAACACTAAATGACAGAGTACAGGAATTCTTTATAACCAGGGCTAATACAGAGGACTCAACTCTTTGTGTAATTAAGACTTAGTGGTTTTGGCCGGCGCCGTGGCTCAACAGGCTAATCCTCCGCCTTGCCGCGCCGGCACACCGGGTTCTAGTCCCGGTCGGGGCGCCGGATTCTGTCCCGGTTGCCCCTCTTCCAGGCCAGCCCTCTGCTGTGGCCCGGGAGTGCAGTGGAGGATGGCCCAGGTGCTTGGGCCCTGCACCCCATGGGGAGACCAGGAAAAGCACCTGGCTCCTGGCTCCTGCCATCGGACGAGCGCGGTGCGCCGGCCGCAGCGCGCCATCCGCGGCGGCCATTGGAGGGTGAACCAACGGCAAAAGGAAGACCTTTCTGTCTGTCTCTTTCTCTCTCACTGTCCACTCTGCCTGTCAAAAAAAAAAAAAAAAAGACTTAGTGGTTTTTCTTTTTTTTTTTTAATTTATTTATTTTAAAGAGTTAGAGAGAGATCTCCCATCCACTGGTTCACTCCCCCAAATGGCCCCAATGGTCAGAGCTGGACCAGACTGAAGCCAGGAGCCTGTAACCCCAACTGAGTCTCCCAAGTGGGTGGCAGGGGCCCAGGCAGGTGGGCCATCTTCCACTGCTTCCCCAGGACATTATCAGGGAGCTGGATTGGAAGTGCAGCAGCTGGGACTTGAACTGGTGCCCACACGCAATACCAGTGTTGCAGGTGGCAGCCTGACCGAGCGTACCACAATGCTGGCCCCAAAGAGTTGCCAAAAATTTGCAAAATGCTTTTTATTCTTCTGGTCAGTGTACATCCTATGAAAACTAGTCATGTAAGAGAAGTTAGGAATGCTTTCATAATTGGAAAACACTTTTCATTAAAAGGAAAAAGATGTTTCTCATTCAAAGTGAAAATCCCTTATATATGAAGTCTTCAAAAAGGCTGATGGAAAATTCAGACTAACATGGATTTAAAATTATTTTGCACCAGAACAAACTTAGTCTTTTCACTTCACTTTTTCATTGAAGTTTCGAGGTACCCTCGTATATTCGTATACTAGTATATATACATACATAAACGGGTATCTGAATGATCGATCATTTGCCTTAGAATAATAGACAGAATCTTAGAATGGATTCATGAGGTCTATTTTGTTTGGGTTATTTAACAGTATTCAAATTACTCAATAACAACAACAACAACAAAAAACAAATAATCCTATCTAAAATAGACAAAAGGCTTGAACAGTCATTTCTCAAAAGCATACAAATGGCCAAAAGGTGTATGAAAATGCTGAACATGGAAACAGAATTATCACACGATCTTCTTGATCCCTCACTCTCACTAGCGGGTGTGTGCCCACGGGCAGTGCTGTCAGTGTATGGACGAAGAGCCTGCACCCCCGTGTTCACTGCAGCAGTCTTATGGCAGGTCGCCAAGGCAATGGACCCAACCTAAGAGTTCATCAGGGATGCGTACATAAAAGAAACGTGGAGTGCATGCTCGCTGGAATCCTGCTAGGTCTCCTACAGCACATGTGAACACAGAGGGCGTGGTAAATGAAGTAAGCTGGGCAGAGGGAGACAAACACAGGACCACACCCCGGACTCTGAAGTCAGACTCCTAACAGAAACAAAGAAGCAGGCTGTGGTTCCCAGGGCCTGCAGTTGGTGGTCAACAGGTACAAAGCTACACGGCAGTGGGTTCCGGTACTCCACGCCACAGTGAGGTGACTAGGATTTAACTGTTCTTATCATGAAGCTGATAAATATTTGAAGTGATGGATAGGTTAGTTATTCTTCATCCCACAGTGCATACACGTATGTAACAACACATAATATACATATGTATTTATAAACACACACGGGCATACATATATAAAATTGTCAATTAAAACTAAAACTAAAAAATATACCTAAGGAAATGTCATGATTGACCACAGAAATGCTCCTACTTAAGAACAAGCTTATTTACTATAATTACACAGTTCAGCCTGACAGTGCCTAGTAAAACGGCTTTTTTTGAGCTCCAAGACAAAGATTTCACAACCACCTGAATTCTCACAGCAGGAATGTTAGTACAGGCTATGGTCACTTTAAGAAAACTCATCTCAGAATCTGTTGCACTACTTAATGCTTTTTTTTAAAAAAAAGATTTCATTTATTTGAAACTCAGAATTACACAGAGAGAGGAGAGGTAGAGAGAGAGAGAGGTCTTCCATCCGCTGATTCACTCCCCAATTGGCCGCAATGGCCGGAGCTGGGCTGATCTGAAGCCAAGAGCCAGGAGCTTCTTCTGGATCTCTCCGTGAGTGCAGGAGCCCAAGGACTTGGGCCATCTTCTACTGCTTTCCCAGGCCATAGCAGAGAGCTGGATCAGAAGTACAGCAGCCGGGACTCGAACCGGCGCCCATATGGGATGCCAGCACTGCAGGTGGTGGCTTTACCCACTACGCCACAGCACCGGCTCCTTAATGCTGTTTTATTTTGTTATAAAGATTATTTTTTCCTACAGGCAAGTATTTTGTTATTCGATTATTTGTGATCTAACTGTATTTTCAAAATTATTTATGTATTTATTTTTAAAGCTTTACTTATTTGAAAGGCAGAGTTAACAGAGGGGAGATAGACAGACAGAATCTTCCATCTACTGGTTCACTCTCGATGGCCATCACCATGGCTGAAGCCAAGAGCCTCAAACTCCATCCGGCTCTCCCACGTGGACAGCAGGGACCCACGCACTTGGGACACCTTCTACTGCTTTCCCAGGTGTATCGGCAGGAAAATGGGTCAGAAGTGGAGAAGTCAGGACTCAAACCCGGGCTCACATGGGGTACCAGCACAGCAGACAGTGGCTTAACACACTGTGCCACAGAGCCGGCCCCAAACCCCTGTATCTGTACAGTACATGTACAAACATTTTGCCTTGGCTCATGTCCCCCACCCCACTTCATCCACTGTCCTGTTTTTGTCAGAAAATGTCCTCCACCCATCCCGCGCTCTGTGACTACACTGGGTCTACTCTGACAACCGAGGAAAAGAGCCTTAATGTAACGACACCGGCAAGTCCCATTTACCCTGTAATGCTACGTGTTCACGGTGCTGGGGATTGGGACCCGTAGCCATCACCCCTGAGTACACACAGCCCAACGGACTCGCGCAACCTTCTCCAGGACACACACTCTGAGTCGCCATTCAAAGTCAGAAGCAGAAGCAGGAGCATCCGGTGCCCTGTTTAAGATGCCCGTGGGACTCCCACACCCGTATCAGAGGGCCTGGGCTTGAGCGCCAGCTCTCTTCTGACTGCAGCTCCCCGTTAACACACACCCAGGGACACTTGATGGCTCAAGTACTGGTGCGCCTGCCGCCCATGTGGGAGACCTCTGCTGATCTCCGGGCTCCTGGCCTTGGCCAGGGCCTGCTCTGGCTGTTACACACATTTAAGAAACGAACCTGCAGAAGGGGGCTCTAGGTCTGCCTTGTAAATAAACACAATAACAAAAGAAAAAGTGTTTAAAAGTCAGAAGGAGGGTCAGGCAGGTAAAGCCGCCACCTGCAGAGCCGGCATCCCATACAGGCACCAGTTCAAGACCCAGCTGCTCCTCTTCCAGTCCAGCTCACTGCTATGGCCTGGGAAAGCTGTAGAAGATGGCCCAAGTCCTTGGGCCCCTGCACCCACGTTGGAGACCCAGAAGAAGCTCCTGGCTTCTGGCTCCTGGCTTCAGATCAGCCCAGCTTCGGCTGTTGCGGCCAGTTAGGGAGTGAACTAGCGGATGGAAGACCTCTCTCTCTCTCTCTCTCTCTCTCTCTCTTTCTCTGCCTCTCCTTCTCTCTCTGAGTAACTCTTTCAAATAAATAAGTCTTAAAAGAAATATATTTAAAAAATAAAACTCAAGGGGCAGGCACCGTGGCTCACTTGGCTAATCCTCCGCCTGCAGTGCTGGCATCCCATGTGGGCGCCGGTTTCTAGTCCCAGCTACTCCTCTTCCAGTCCAGCTCTCTGCTGTGGCCCAGGAAGGCAGTGGAGGATGGCCCAGGTGCTTGGACGCTGCACCTGCATGGGAGACCAGGAGGAGGCATCTGGCTCCTGGCTTCAGATCGGTACAGCGCCGGCCATAGTGGCCATTTTGGGGGTGAACCAACAGAAGGAAGACCTTTCTCTCTCTCTCTTTCACTATCTGTCAAATAAAAAATAAAAAATAAATAAAAGTCAGAGGAATGCAGAGACTACTAAAGGGGTACTCCAGGAGCCAACAGCAATAAATGCAAGCCACCGCAGCAGAAAGTGCCATCCATCTGTTACAAGACCAGCACCGCACTGTGCGAGACTACGGAGACGATTCCTAAAACTCCTAACTCAGCAACTGCAGGATCAGAACAGCACCCGGGAACACAGCGGACCGGCCTCTGAGAAGCGGGCAATGGTCAGAGCAGCCGGGAACACAGCGGACCGGCCTCTGAGAAGCCGGCAATGGTCAGAGCAGCCGGGAACACAGGGGAACAGCCTCTGAGAAGCGGGCAGTGGTCAGAGCAGCCGGGAACACAGGGGAACAGCCTCTGAGAAGCGGACAATGACCAGAGCAGCCGGGAACACAGGGGAACAGCCTCTGAGAAGCGGGCAGTGGTCAGAGCAGCCGGGAACACAGGGGAACAGCCTCTGAGAAGCGGACAATGACCAGAGCAGCCGGGAACACAGGGGAACGGCCTCTGAGAAGCGGGCAGTGGTCAGAGCAGCCGGGAACACAGGGTAACACAGGGGAACGGCCTCTGAGAAGCGGGCAGTGGTCAGAGCAGCCGGGAACACAGGGGAACACAGGGGACCGGCCTCTGAGAAGCGGGCAGTGGTCAGAGCAGCCGGGAACACAGGGGAACACAGGGGACCGGCCTCTGAGAAGCGGGCAGTGGTCAGAGCAGCCGGGAACACAGGGGAACACAGGGGAACGGCCTCTGAGAAGCGGGCAGTGGTCAGAGCAGCCGGGAACACAGGGGACCGGCCTCTGAGAAGCGGGCGGAGGTCTGCCGTCTTCAGTCTGAGACAAAGCCGGGAGGGGTCATGAACATAACACACAGAGGGTCCGGGTTCAACTCCCAGCTCTGCCCCATGCCGGCTTCCAGCCTCCGCGGCGATCAGAACTGGGGTCCCCCACCCACAGGCGAGGGGACGGAGGGCCCAGCTCCGGGCGCTGCGGGCACCAGGGGTGACCCGCAGGAGAGTGACAGATATAACACAGCTGGGACGCACTACTGCCTCCCGTAACGAAAAACCCCGAGGCCACTAAAGGGCTTACACTGTGCAGACACAGGAACGATGATCACAAACAACAACAGGACGACCTGGGCACGCGAGGCCCCGGGCCCACGGCCCCTGCCCGCGGAGACACCGCCCTGGGAGGGGCCCAGCGCACTGCCCACGCGAGCCTGGGAAATCGGACCCCTCAGGACCACCTCCGCGGGCGGCAGACACGGGGTCTGGGTCCCACGACAGGCGTGGGGCTGGGGGCCGGGCCGCAGGCTGCCGCGAGGGGCACACGGCCGGCTGGCACGACCCCTCCCGTCCTCTGCACGGCCCGCACCTGCGAGGGGCTCGCCCACCCCCACGCACGCGCGTCCGCACCCGGGACCCCTCCCCCGCGGGGGCGCGGACCTCCCCGAGACCCCCGGGCCGGGCGGCTCGCCCAGGACGACCCCGGCGCCCGGCCTGCGGAGGGGAAGGCGAGACCCCGGCCCCCGCACTCCCGCGGGCGCGCAAGACGGGCACACAAGGGGACGCGAACGCGCACGACGCCGCCCGCCGCAGGCTCCGTCCGCAGCCGCGCCCTGCCCCGGCGCTGCGAGCCCCAGGGCGCAGGGGCACGGCCGGTGCCCGGCTCCGCGGCCCGCACCGCGCCCCAGCCACGCCCGGCCGCCTCGCCCCCGGCCCTGCCCCGTACCTGTTGCGGCGCCGGCGCCGCTCCCACGCCGCTGCCGCCGGCCGCGCCCGCCCCCGCCACGGCCCCGGCCACCGCCGTGGCCGCCGCCGCCACCACCACCGTCGTCAGGGCCGCCATGTTGCGTCGGCGAGGCGCCCCTGCCGCCACGGCCCCCGGGCCTGGGGGCTCGCGCTCGGCGTGCTCCCGCCTCGACCGACGGCGCCGCGAGGGGCGGGGCCGGGGCGGGGCCGGGGCGGGTTCGCGTTAGCATGGTGGGCAGGGTTGGGGCGGGGCCGGGGCGGGGCCGGGGCGGAGGCCGCGTTAGCATGGTGGGCGGGGCTGGGGTGGGGCCGCGTTAGCGCGGTGGGCAGGGTTGGGGCGGGGCTGGGGCGGGGCCGTGGTTAGCGGGGTGGGCGGAGCTGGGGGGCGGGTTCTCATTAGCATGGTGGGTGGGCCGGGGCGGGGCCACGTTAGCATGGTGGGCAGGGTTGGGGCGGGGCCGGGGCGGGCCCGGGTTCTCATTAGCATGGTAGGCGGGGCCGGGGCGGGGTCACGTTAGCATGGTGGGCAGGGTTGGGGCGGGGCCGGGGCGCGGCCGTGGTAGCGGGGTGGGAGGAGCTGGGGGGCAGGGCGGGGCGGGTTCGGGTTAGCATGGTGGGCAGGGTTGGGGCGGGGCCGGGGCGGGGCTGGGGCGGTTTCTCATTAGCATGGTAGGCGGGGCCGGGGCGGGGCCACGTTAGCATGGTGGGCAGGGTTGGGGCGGGGCCGGGGCGCGGCCGTGGTAGCGGGGTGGGAGGAGCTGGGGGCGGGGCGGGGCCCCGGGCCCGGGGTGGACGGCGCCGCGAGGGGCGGGGCCGGGGGCGGGGCCGGGGCGGTGGACCGGCAATGGAGGCGGGGCGCGGCTGCAGGGAGAAGTCATTGCACGGGAAGGGGCGGGGCGTCGCCCTTGCAGGTTCACAGGTTTGCAAAGGCTTATTCTGTGCCCACGTCTACTTTGCTCTCCCAACCCCACACTCGCCAAGAAAATCCGTTGCCCTGCCTTGTCTTCCTTCCCGTATGCAAGTCACATCCCACATAGACACTTTGCCTGCACAAGTGCTTTCTAGTTTGCTGCGAAATCTGAGTCTACGTGAAAAGCATCCACGATGGGTTCTAACCAAAAAAAAAAAAAAAAAAAGCATTTTACATTTTCAAAGGAAAAAAGCAGCGCGTGCTGCAGAAGCAGTGTCAGAGGCAGGAATGCCACGGCGCCTTCCTAGCAGCTGCGCCGTGACGAGAGCGATGGCAAAGGCGGCTGTGTAGGAAGCTGGGAAAGCCGGACGCTGGCTCCAGTCAGGTCCGCGGTGGCAAATGAGGGGGCTTCCGTGGTTCTTACCTGGTCCTCCAAGGAGGAACCCACTCGCTGCTTCACTGCAGGCCCAGCTGCTCCTGGATGCGGGCACCGTTCTAGGCTGTGGGGACCGCTTGTTGAACTGGACACACACACACATACGGGCACCGTTCTAGGCTTTGGGGACTGCCTGTTGAACTGGACGCACACGCAGGTCCTTCTCTCCTGACCTCTCGCAGGGAACTGTCAGCACATGGCTGAGCCCTCACTGCATGATCTTTCCAATTCAGTCCTCACGACTCAGTGAGGCAGGACCCACCGTCCTCTCTGTGTCGTGGATAAAGTGAAGACACTGAAGCCACAAGGTGGGGGGAGGATCCTCTCTGTGTCGTGGATAAAGGGAATTCACTGAAGCCACAAGGTGGGGGAGGATCCTCTCTGTGTCGTGGATAAAGGGAATTCACTGAAGCCACAAGGTGGGGGAGGATCCTCTCTGTGTCGTGGATAAAGGGAAGACACTGAAGCCACAAGGTGGGGGAGGATCCTCTCTGTGTCGTGGATAAAGGGAATTCACTGAAGCCACAAGGTGGGGGAGGATCCTCTCTGTGTCGTGGATAAAGGGAATTCACTGAAGCCACAAGGTGGGGGAGGATCCTCTCTGTGTCGTGGATAAAGGGAAGACACTGAAGCCACAAGGTGGGGGGAGGATGCACCCCTCGGTGGTCTGATCTGGAGGCGACCCTGGTGGACGCATTGAGTGACAGCTGGACCCACACTTCTGCGGAGCAGGACAGGGCTCCGAGCTCTGAGTTTGGCTTTCATCTCCATACAGAGGCCACTTCATTAAGACCAAGGACACCACACAGGGGAATAAAGACGAACGCTGAGAATAAGTCTGCAGCCCTGCAGTGCCGGGGACCACAGACAGAGGAGGACTCACACAGAGCGAGGAGGACCAGAAGTTTCTGGAAGAAACTGCGGCTGTGGGCTGCTGGCCAGGTGCCAAGTAAGACAAGGCAGACAGGAGGGTTGGATCCGGCAGTGAGGTGGCCACGGCCACCTGGCCAGAGCCCAGCAGAGGGGCTGGGAAGCAGAGGTGGTGGCGCCTGGCCACTGTGTGGGTGGGTTTTGGCATACAGGCGATCAGAGAAATGCAGCATCAGCTGGAGAGGTGTGCCATCCATGTAACAGACAGCTGGACAGATTCTTTTTTATTTTATTTATTTATTTGAGGCAGAGTTACAGACAGAGAGAGAGAGACAGAAACAGAGAGAGGTCTTCCATCTGCTGGATCACTCCCCAAATGGCTGCAATGGCTGGAGCTGGGCTGATCCGAAGCCAGGAGCTTCTTCCGGGTCTCCCACGTGGGTGCAGGGGCCCACGACTTGGGCCATCTTCTACTGCCTTCCCTGCCATAGCAGAGCTGGGTCAGAAGAGTGACATGAGCAGGCACCCATATGGGATGCCAGCACTGCAGGCGGAGACTTAGCCTACTACGCCACAGTGGCATCCCCAAAGCACAGATTCTTTTTTTTTTTTTTTTAAAGATTTATTTATTGGCCGGTGCCGCGGCTCAACCTGCGGCGCCAGCACAAGGGGTTCTAGTCCCGGTCGGGGCACCGGATTCTGTCCCGGTTGCCCCTCTTCCAAGCCAGCTCTCTGCTGTGGCCCAGGAGTGCAGTGGAGGATGGCCCAAGTGCTTGGGCCCTGCACCCCATGGGAGACCAGGAGGAAGCACCTGGCTCCTGCCATCGGATCAGCGCGGTGCGCCGGCCGCACTGGCCATTGGGGGGTGAACCAACAGCAAAAGGAAGACCTTTCTCTCTGTCTCTCTCTCCCTCTCACTGTCCACTCTGCCTGTCAAAAAAAGAAAAGATTTATTTATTTGAAAGTCAGAGTTACAGAGAGGAGAGAGAGCGAGAGCAAGAGAGGTCTTTCATCCACTGGTTCACTCCCCAGATGGCCGCAACAGTTGGACCTGGGCCCATCCAAAGCCAAGAGCCAGGTGCTTCTTCCAGGTCTCCCATGTGGGTGCAGGGGCCCAAGGAGTTGGGTCATCTTCTACTGCTTTCCCAGGCCATAGCCAAGAGCTGGATTGGAAGTGGAGCAGCTGGGACTTGAACCAGCGCCCACATGGGATGCCGGCACTGCAGGCGGTAGCTTTACCCGCTACACCACTGCACTGGCCCCAGGATAGATTCTCAATGCAGGCTGGTAGAGAGGGACAAGAGCCCCAAGGAAGATACCACACGAGGTTGCCCGGACAGAAGGTGCTGACCACCATGGGCTGTTTCAGCACTCTATCGACTTCCCTATGAAAAACAGGTTTCTGGGATTCTGACCCTCTGAGTGGCCACAGAGAGGGCTTCTGTTTCACCTCATTAGCATATATATGCAAAACAGGTGATTCTGGCAGCCACTCACTGAGTGGCTCATAGGTTTTCACCTCATTAGCATATATAGCCACCAATCAGGGAAAGCTCCCCACTTAAAAACATATAACACTTAGGGCCTCTTCTTCAGCACCCCCTTGTGGGACCCCTGCCCCCAGGGCTGCCAGGGGCTTCCTCTGTCTTATTTGTTTTTGTTTTTTTTTTTGACAGAGTGGACAGTGAGAGAGAGAGACAGAGAGAAAGGTCCTCTGTCTTTCAATGAACTTCTGCCTTGCTCACCCTGCCTGGTCCCTGTGCCTAAGTCTGGGTTGTGAGACAAGGGAGCCCGCGGAGAGAAAGAGCTGTCACACGAAGGAGCTATAGCATCTCTGAAAATTCAGCAGAAAGAAAAACCTGCAGCAGGAGGCTCCGTGTGGTGTTGCGCTTCACGGGCGGGACCGGAAACGGGGAGCGAACCTGTGATGTGCAGAGAGATGGCCAAGCTTCTTCAGGCAACCCAGCTGGCGTCCAGGGTTCAGGTGGAAGGTCTGGACTTCCCTGGGGCCGCGTTCTTCCTGACAGAGCCGCCGTGGAGCGGCCGGAAGTCCTCTGCACAGGCAGGTGAAGGTCGGATGGAGGTACAGCTCCCTGTCTCCAGTGAAGCAGGAGGTGTGGGGCGGCGCGGGGCCAGGGCTGCTCCCACAGCACTGTGGGTCCCTTCCTTGGCCGAGCAATCTTGCAGCCTCGTGGGAACTTAAGTCACTTAGCAACCTGAACAGCACGGTCTCTGGAAGGAACAAGCGCTTTGTTGGGAAAATCCAACCAAGAAAACCCTCAGGAGCAGAAAACCCGAGCAGGGCTTCGTGACGCGCAGACCAGAGCGCCGGGGCGCCGCCCTCAGCCCTTGTAGAGGTCAGAGCCGGGAAATCAGACGGCTTCATTTCTCACGTTTTGTACCAATTCTAACCCAACACCGCAGGCGTGCCTTGACCGCTTTTAAATCTGCATTTCTTGGCTCTTACACTGAAAGGTCTTTGAAAATCAACCTACTTGCTTACTTTCTTGATCTTGCAACCATTATGTGATTTAAAATTATAATGCTAACATTACCACGGACAGCAAACCTATTGAGAGAAGTTTCAGATTATCCTGGGGTCTTTTTCTCTCCGGAAGATACCTGCACAGGATAGAAGTTTCCCGAGGCAGCCGGCCACGCCAGCCCATCTGCTGGTTCTTGGCGAGGTCTTAGATAGGAGAATATTTCTCCTCTGATTCAGCCTACTTCTCAGATACCATTTGAACATGGTGGTTTTGTTTATAGTCACCTGTACTCTCCATCATTGGTTTCCTCACCAATCCTTACACAGTTTTTAAAATTCTTGATCTATCATGAGCCTATCATCTATCATTCTGTCAATGAATCTATCATCTATCTAACATGCTACCCGTGTTCTCTTTATGTTCGTGGATCCCCAGTCCTGCTGCTTCTGTTGATGCTGTGTTGTTTTGTGTATAAATTTATTTATCTTTCATTTTGAAAGGCAGAGTCAGGGAGACAGAGATCTTCTGGCCTTCCAGTTCACACCCCAAATGCTCGCATCAACCAGGCTGGGCCACGCCAAACTCAAAACCTGGAGCTGGGACCCCAGTCCTGCTTCTGAGCCATCGTGCGGTGCGTACCAGGGTGTGTGTGGGCAGGACGCTGGATTGGAAGCAGAGCTGGGACGAACGCCAGGCGCTCCGGCAGGGGATGCGAGAGCCACAAGCTGTGTCTTAACCGCTGCACCAAACACTGGCTCTCGGCGTTGATAATACAGTAAAGTCAGAGCTCCCTAACCAGGTAGCCCCTAACAGACTACGGCTCCCCAAGGATGGGCAAAAAAAACATATTATTTAACAACTACAACAGGTACTGCAATGATGGTTAGTTTTCACCTCAAGTGCAGCCGTCAAAGCAACTTGATGGTAGGTTTAAATAAAATGAAAAATGTAAACTTTGGGAAAAAAAACCCTACTTTTGTGTGCAAAAAAGCTTAGTTTTATAAAAGTTTTTTTTTTTAATTTACTTAAGAGGCAGAGAGACACAGAACTCCCATCTCCTGGTTTACTCCCCAGATGCCTCCACGGCCAGAACTGGTACAGGGGGAAGCCAGGAACTGGGAACACAATCCAGTCTCCCCCGTGGGTGTCAGGAACCCAGCTGCTTTAATCATCACTGCTGCCTCCCAGGGTGGGCACTGGCAGGAAGCTGCAGCCAGGAGCCAGGGCTGGGACTCAGCCAGGTTCTCCGAGACAGACAGGGTGCAGACAGCTTAACGAGCCTCCTACTGCTGGGCCAGATGCCCAACCCCCAGCATTCTCCTAACATTTGTAACTTTCCTTTGGTGCACACAAATAAAGCTGAGAGCCTGGAGGCATACACTTCTGAGGTAATACAGCAAGGATACACTGAGGCTGACTTCACAGTTCACTTATTTTCCTCAACCACAAAAACACTCCCAGCCTATATTTCTTCCTTTGAAGAATAAGTGTTTCTTGGAGGCCAGTAGAAAGCAATCAATTGAACTTGAAAGGGTGCTGGTCAGTCCTTTGCTGGTAGTACCAGGGTCACACCCCTTCGACCGGCCTTTGGGGAAATGGAACCATTCAGTGAGGAGGATGGTTTTACGGCTACTCCTCTTTCTCAACAGCACTTTTCAGAGATTCCAATCCATACGGTGAACATGAACCTACCATTTAAAATCAATTCCAGAAAAGCTACCGAGCTCATTTATCTACAGTGAGGCAGGAAATTAAAGCCATCTATCATCCATACATTCCTTCGGATATGCAGGAAACTTCTCAGAACCTCTGGCTCACAGCGACAAGACAGCTTTTCAATTAAGTCTTTGCTCTTGTTTGAAAACTCTAAATCAATACCAGACCCCCAAATGCAAAGGAAGGAATAAATCACACATCGAGAAAGTGACAAAACATCCATGCGTGGTTGGAAGCGCGGTAATGTTGGCAAGGTCTTAATTATCACACAGTATGAGCAGCTGCAAGGGTTAGCAGTGAGCTTCCCTTCGTCCGCTGTTTTCTTAAAAACCACTGCTTTTGGTGTTTTGTTTCACAGTGAGGAGACACTCCTAATGGATACTGCCAGTTTAACATCACCAGGTGCCAATGAAATTCAACAAGAAGTGCCTGGTGATGGGCAGGACCGAGAGCACAGGAATATGTTATGGCTTGCACACACCGGAAGGAAAATCAGGAAGCGTCAGGGCCATGCCAAGCAGGCTGCAGGTCCCAGGAAAGACGTGCCAGGCAGTGGACGTGCCCGGAGTCCTGACTTCAGACAGAGGGCGTGCTCCCAGAGGCCGCTCAGGGCCTTGGGTCAGCCGGAGGAAGCACCTGGCGCAATCCTCGGCAGCACCAGAGGAGAAAGGAGAAGAAAACAGGAAGAGTTTGGGTTGTATGTAAATCCATGAACCCACAGGTGTGTTTGACCTGGCGACTGTCAGCGTACATGAGTGAGAGCCAAGGACGGGCGCTTGCTGGTTTGCTGTCCCTCCCTGGGTCAGCAGTTCTGCAAGGCCTGGTTTCAGCATGGCAGGCAGGGGCGGTCACTCCCTTGGCAGACTTGGAGCTGTCGCTGTGGGCCACCTGTGGGGGAACAGCTCTGCCGGGACACTGCCTGGAGACGGACATCAGGTAGGGCCGTTTTCAACCGGAGCACATAAACGCTGTGCGGGCTGAAGGTCCCCTGGGAAACCCAGAAACCAAGACGCTCTGAAATGCAAATTGCACAAATAGGAGCAACAGTTTAGTCTAGTGGTTAAAACGCACCCCCAACCCCGTGTCAGAGTGCTCAGAGTGCCTGGGTTCAGCTCCTGGCTCTGCTAATGCAGACTCTGAGGGGCAGCAGTGACGACTCAAGTGATGAGCTTCCTGCCATCCACCTGGGAGACGTGGACTGGGCTCCCAGCTCCTGGCTTCTGCCTGGCCCAGCGCCCCCCACCACCACTGTGGGCATTTGGAGAGTGAACCACTGGAGGGGAGTTCTATCTGTCTGTTTTTCTCTCTCTTCCTCTTTCTCTCTCTCTCTTCCTCTCTCCCTCTCTCCTTCTCTCCTTCCCTTTATCCCTCTCTGAATCTTAGCCTTTTTTTTTAGAAAAAAATAGACATACATAATAAAACAAAGGAAAATGAAAGAATCATAGGAAACTATTGTACTCAGTTGTCTACGAATTTGAAAATCCAGATAAAATGAATAATTTTTTCTAAGGAAAAAACAGTCTACTAAAACGATACATTAAAATTTAAATGTTAACTATTAAAAACCTAAGAAAAAGGAAAAACTCGTCCAGAGGTTGGCTCCAGGAGCAGGGCCTTTGGCTCTGCAGTTAAGATGTGGCGTGGGGCCGGCGCCGTGGCTCAACAGGCTAATCCTCCACCTTGCGGCGCCGGCACACCGGGTTCTAGTCCCGGTCGGGGCGCCGGATTCTGTCCCGGTTGCCCCTCTTCCAGGCCAGCCCTCTGCTGTGGCCCGGGAGTGCAGTGGAGGATGGCCCAGGTGCTTGGGCCCTGCACCCCATGGGGAGACCAGGAAAAGCACCTGGCTCCTGGCTCCTGCCATCGGACGAGTGCGGTGCGCTGGCCGCAGCGCGCCAACCGCGGCGGCCATTGGAGGGTGAACCAACGGCAAAGGAAGACCTTTCTCTCTGTCTCTCTCTCTCACTGTCCACTCTGCCTGTAAAAAAAAAAAAAAAAAAAAAAAAAAAGATGTGGCGTGGGAGGCCTACGTTCTGTATTCCAGCGCCTGGGTTTCAGTCCCCACTCTGCTTCTGAGCCAGCTTCCTGCTGATGGAGACCCTGGGAGGCAGCAGCGGAAGGCTCCGGTCCTTGGAGCCTTCCTCCCAGTGGGAGACCTGTACTGAGCTCTGTGCTCCTCGCTTTGGCCCGGCCCAGCCCCAGCTGTTGCAGGCCTTTGGGGAATGAACTAGTGGATGGGAGATCTCTCAGTCTGTCTCCTTCTCTTTCCTGCAGTCTTTAAAATAAACAGAATTAGGAAAGATCCTGCTTATTCCATAATGGTATTATGTGTTTGATTGGAACTCAATAAGTCAAGAGTCTATATATTTTAAAAAACAGAGAAAGATTGACTCCCAAAGAGGGTGGGGTGTAGAGGCCCTCAGAAGCGAATCTCACGGGTTTTACACAGTGAAGAGGCAGTAATGCTTTTCAGACTGTGCCAGAGCAGAAACAAAAGAGGAAAAAAGGAAAGCTTCCGGATGCCAATAAAGAAAATAGCACACACTTCTTAACACGAAACCGACAGCAAACACACAGAAAAGAAAACTGATAGAAATCATTTATGAATACTGACGCAAAAAAAATTTTTTCCCAAAGTTTTATCAAACTGGCTCTAGCAGGATCTCAAAAAAATGAAGAGAAAAACCCCGCCTTCTCCTAGGACGTCAGGAATGAAGCAGAGTTCTCCATCACGTGGGTGACTGGTCGGGCATAGACGAGAGGCCCACTCAGCGTCGGCTCCAGTCTCCGTGCCGCCTGGCGTCCTCCCTGGAGAGCCTGGAGCGCTCGGGATCCTTGTTTTCCCAGCTCCCCCGCAGCTGGGCTCCTCCATGGGAACCATGTTTGCCAGGCCAACAGGTCTACTGGTGTGGAACTTGGTTCAGAACCCACGACAGAGGGTAGGACACGGCACCAGAGTGCGCCTTTGCCGGGGCAGCAGGGAGCACATACGGCGAGGCTGTGCAGGCGGCAGCTCCTGTGTTGGTCTCCAGGTTCAGAGGTGACGAGAAGCTGTGTTCCCCAAGCAAAGCCCTGGGCTGGCCGGTTCTCATCCCAAAGCCAGGCGCCCAGGCGGCATGCTCAGGAGCGCAGCACGGCCTCCCGCGGGCCAGGGGAGCAGGCCCCTGATGGCCGTCTTTGGTGTGGTTCTGTGAGTTCCCAGACAGCTCCTCTACCTCTCCACTGTGCTCCAAGCAGCCGGTTCCCTGTGTTAAGCCCCTTTCTGTTTTCTGCAACTGAACTCTGCCTAGTAAGACCAGTAAAAGAGAAAAAAATTGCATATACTTTTATTTATATGCTGAGATGGCATTTGGTCAATTTTAACATCCATATTTGATTTTTTAAAACATCTTAAAGTAAGAGAGGTGAATATTTTCCAAAAACCAGACTTTTGCGCAAAGAGGAAACATTAAAATCATGAAACACTAAAACAGACAACAGGACAATGATGTGTCCAGACTTCACTGTTATTTAGAATAGTTCTGGAAATTTAATCAACGCGATGAGACATGAGAAAGAACTAAGAAGTATAAGCTTTGGAAGAGAAGTTCAATGATCATTGGTTATAAATAACTGTATACCCGGAAAACCTAAGAAGCTCACTTACAAATCTATTCCAAGCAACATAAGAACTTGTGCGTTCATGGATCTAAGGTAGTGTGCAAAACCAATGGCCTCCCTGTGCAAAGAAGCCTCAAAAAGTTTGGGGAAAACATAATTAAAAGTTCATTTTGCACCACACATTCCTAAATGAAAGATCTCTGCGAGTGAGATCCCAGTGGAAAGAACGGGGCCATCAAAGAAGGAGGTACCTTTCTCTGAAGGGAGGAGAGAACTTCCACTTTGACTATGACCCTGTCGGAATAAGATTGAAGTCAGCGAACCCTAAAGGCTTCCATAGCCTCGGCAACTCATGACCAGAGCCTAGGGAGATTACTGACGCCATAAACAAGAGTGTCAAATTGTTAAATCAACATCAGGAGTCACTGTGTACTTGCGTCTCATGTGGGATCTGTCCTTAATGTGTTGTCCAATGTGAAGTAATGCTATAGCCAGTACTGAAACAGTATTTTACACTTTGTGTTTCTGTGTGGGTGCAAACTGATGAAATCTTTATATAGTACATACTGAATCAATCTTCTGTATATAATTAAAAATGAAAAAAAAATCTTGGTGTTAAGTTGGAAATCGCATAGATAATTAATCAATTCTTTTAAAAAAAATCATGTAGGATCTCTTTCCTTAATGTGCTATACATTGTGAATTAATACTATAACTAGTACTCCAACAGTATTTTCACTTGTGTCTCTATGTGAGGGCAAACTGTTGAAATCTTTACGTAATATGTACTAAACTGATCTTCTGTGTATAAAGAGAATTGAAAATGAATCTTGATGTGAATGGAAGGGGAGAGGGAGCGGGAAAGGGGAGGGTAGCGGGTGGGAGGGAAGTTATGGGGGGGGGAAGCCATTGTAATCCATAAGCTGTACTTTGGAAATTTATATTCTTTAAATAAAAGCTTTATTAAAAAAAAGTTCATTTTGGTGCAAAATTTTTGAAGTCCACACATAAGGAACATTCTCCATACATTTTGAAGTCCCTGGCGTACAAACAACAATCGGTGAGAAAACACAATGGAAATAAAGACTCAAGTTGACACAGCAAAAACAAACACAAAACTAGAACTACGCTGAAACATACGCTCCTGCATAGCAACCTTGTCCGCTGGGTCACTATTTTACTTTTTGAAGATGTGAAAAAATACAATAAAAATAGAAATCAAAACTTTAAGTAGATGAGCTGATCCATTTTGCTTATAAGAAAAAAATGAACAAAAACATTCAGAAAATTTCAAGAAAAAAATCACACTATGCATGGCAGGGGTCATGTGCCAACAAGTATTCACTGGAACACACACACAGAAACGAGGACCAAGGCAACATTGTATGGCCTTTTTACTCTGATTTGCGCTTTACTGAGAGACAGATGCGGGGCTCACTCAGGGCTGCTGGCTGGCAGGAAAGGCCCTGCCTAATGGCACTGAGAGTGCCCCAGCTCCACCCAGAAAGGCAGACTAGCTAACTGGGAAAACCTACCGCCAGCAAGAGAACAGATTCACCCTGGCGAGGAGGCTGCTGCCCATGCTCCCGTGCCGCTGCTCAACAAATCTAACTCTACTCACGCTTCCTGACGGCCTGGGGAATTCTGTCGCCACCGGCAACGCCAGCCTCAACTGGTCACTCCCTGCAACAGTAGAAAGACGGTCAGAGAGAGGGCAGTACTCCACCCATCGGTGACTCCCAGCTGCCTGCTAGGGTCGGACCACGTCAAAGCCCGGAGCAGGAACTCAAGCCGCGTCTCGCACACAGGTGGCAAGGACCAGTCCTTGAACCACCCTCTGCTGCCTCCCAGGGTTGCACCCGGTAGGAAGCTGAAGCCAGGGAGAGGAGCCGGGACCGGAACCCGAGCTCTCCGGTAGGAAACGCAGGTGTCCCAGGTGGCATCACCCGCCCCAGGGCTGCGCTTGTAGTGAGTGACTCCTGCAGAGAGGACTCCGCAAGGCTGATGTCCACACCCACGCGTGTCTGCGGGCGCTCTGGTGGCGCTCACCCCCGAATGTCCACACCCACGCCTGTCTCCTAGCGCTCTGGTGGCGCTCACGCCCCGAATGTCCACACCCACGCGCACCTGTCGGCACGCCTGTGCCGCTCAACCCCGAACGTCCACACCCACGCATGTCTGCCAGCGCTCCCGTGCCGCTCACACCTGGAGGAGGCGGCTCGGCAGAGAGTGGTAGACAGACAGAAAAGTCCCCTGCGAACAGTGCCGGGACTTTTTTCCGTGTTTTCCACCCAGTATGGCCTCTGAGCAGTCTGACATGAATCTGACTGGCATCTGTCTGCAATTAATCTTTATAGAGAACGAAACAAAATCAAAGCCACGGGCTCCTTATGGGCAGACTCCACTCCACCGAGCCGTCTGGAGCTCGCCGCCAGCTCTCAGGCCACCGTGCTGCCCAGCCGGGGCAGACAGAGCCAGAGAAGCTGCAGTTAGTCTCTGACCCTGCTCCAGCTCTCCCAAGAGTTCCTTCCAGTGGAATTCAAGGCACGCCCACTTCAGCTGTGTACCACTGTCCTGCAGTTTTCATCCACCAGATGTCACTTGAGAAACAGGTATGGCGTCCATATGAATCATTGCAAAAGAAAACACACATCTTCCCCCCGGGGGGGGGGGGCACCGGCACCTGTCAGGGGAGCAGGGAGGGAGAGCAGGTGCAGACCTGGCAGGTGACAGACACACGCGGTCTCTCTCACGTCACACCCACACAGTCGGCTGACAGCCGTCTCTCATAGGCTCAGCTTCAGACACATTGTGCTACAGCCAACAGTTCTTTCTGATGCACACTGCTAGAATAATTTTTAATCCTTATCCATTTCTGCATGACACAGACAGATGTAAACCCAGCACATATCTCAGTTACACACATCAGCACGCCAAACAAAAATGTCAACAACTTTGAAGTCCTTCAGTTGACTTTTACCAACAACCTCATTCCGTCTTCTGTGGCCAACGACTCCCGAATGAGCTGCAAAGCCGGGCCGCCGCCCTCCCTTCCAGGCCCGCCTGCTACCCCGTGCCAGCATCTCTGTGCGGAACTGGCTTTCACCGTCCTTTATCAGTCACCAGCCTCTGGGTGCAGTCCCAGAGAACCCGTCCCTGGTCACCTGCCCCCTCCCCGCCGAGACTGGGCGCTCTCTCATCTGCGTTTCCTCCCTGACAATTGTCATCACCTGTCCCACCCACGTGTGTGACAATTTGATAAATGCCCTTTGCCCTCCTGAGAGTCAGCAGTGGACAGCCAGGTCTCCACCACCCTCAGCGAGGGAAGCCATTACTGAACACAGGCGACACTGTCCCCACGCTGCCCTGTCTGTGCCAGCTCCATGGATGGCGTCTGCTTTGCTCAGTGCAGAGTCCCCGTGCCCCAAACAGGCCCATCACAAGCACCAACATCCACTCATCAGATGGGTCTGTGTGAATTCATGAATGAGCACACACTTCCAAACCCCAAATTAGCACGTATCTGACCCAGTATTTGAAATGCAAACAGACATCAGACATCCATGACAGAGAACTGACAAACAGGGGACTAGTTGAGTATTTTTGCTGAACCACTGTTTTTGTCCAGTAGTGAGGTTGCATGGCGATGACAAAAACTGGCCACCTGCAAGGCAAGCCCTGGGTGACATGGCATTTTCAGTAGCAGTTTAGTTTCTGACCCTGCTCAGCACTTGCTCAGGATCCAGCCAACCCAAATGAGTCACGGAACCCCTTCCTAGGTGTCCTTCCCTCCCAGGGGAGTGACAGCATCGTCAGCTGGGTCGGCGCAGCGCAGCCAGTGACCGGAACTGACCGCCAGGTGGGAACACGGGTAGCAGCGCTGCCCCCCAGGGGAGGGCTTAGCTGGGAGCTGATTCTTCTTCTTCTTCTTCTTCTTCTTTTTTTTTTTAAGATTTATTTATTTGAAAGGCAGAGTTTATGGAGAGAGAGAGATCTTTTATCCACTGGTTCACTCCCAAAATGGCCACAATGGCCAGAGCTGGGCCAGACCAGGCCAAGACCCAGGAGTTTCTTCTGGGTCTCCCATGTGGGTGCAGGGGCCCAAGCACTTGGACCATCTTCCACTGCTTTCCCAGGCTATTAGCAGAGAGCTGGATTAGAAGTGGTGCAGCCGGGACTTGAACACCAGTTCAAGCCCATATGGGATGCCAGCATTGCAGGTGGTGACTTTACCCACCATGCCACAACACCAGCCCTGTAGGGATTCTTAATCTAACTCAGGAAACTGACAGGAATGATTTTGGTAGTCACCTGACCAATATTATTCACCCATTCCACAGCTTTTCATTGAGTGATCATCACGTGCCCATTCCTGGTCGAGGCCTGGCCTTGTCCTCTAGAAGCTTACTGTCGAGTTAGGGAAGAGGCCCACAGATAACACAGCTAGAGTATGGTGTGGCAAACGTCAACGTGATGCACAGGCAGAATACGCAGCTCGGGTAAGCTAGGGCGTGGGGGCTGCTCGGGGGCCTCCTTACGTGGAGACCCTAGCTTAGTTTTCCAAGGCCAGAAGCAGGAACTGTGTTATAGGAGAAAAGACAAAGGACCCTGAGACAGAACACAGAGCCACAAGGCACAGCAGCTGGCTGGGGGCAGCTAGAAGAAATGCAGGAGCCAGCGAATCCCCACCCGCCCTCCCCCAGCCAGCCCGGTCCCCCAACGAACAATCCTGTTCTGCACGGAGGCAGAAAGAAAGGAGACCGTAGGACAAGAAGGCTTCCGCTTGACTGGCAGCTATGGCTAACGCAGGCTCACAGATGAGCGTGCGCCTCCACGAGCAGTCTTCTAGGGAACCCAGCTAGAGCGGCCCCAGGGTGAGACTCTCTCGCACCTGCAGAGGAGGCACCTGTGGCCTGGGTTCCCTTGGAACCCCGAGGTGACGTGAAGAGCTCTCAGGCTGCCATTTTTGGGTGCGATGCAATCCCAGGCCGAGGCAGAGGTGAGGAGTCCTGATGCAGACTCCTGCTGCTGCCAGCGCAGGTCTCGCCGGTCTCATGGGGTGAGCTCAGCAAGGCTGCACCTCAAGCCAGCCCAACAGGAGCCTGCCTGCCAGCTCCCCTCCTCCCAGTCCCCCCAGGCGAGGACTCTGTCCTGGGGTCTTAACTCCCCTGCGAGGGTGTGACCGGGCTCCTGGGGGAGCTGAGGCTGTACAGCTTCGCCAAAGTGGACAGCTGTTGTGTGTTCCGGTCGCCCATGACCTTGGAGCTGGTTTTATATGTACAGAATGCCCTCATTTCTGAGACTTTGCCCTCCAGGGAAAACACTGGAAACTGGTTTTAACAGCTTAGATTCTGAGCATCCATAGCACAGGCTCTGCCAGGGAGACCCACGGAATGGAGCCCCATGTGGAAATGCGTGGGACACCCCCTAGAACGCATGGTGGCAGGTGTGGGGACAGGCAGAGGTTGCAACAGTAGCTCTGGGGACCACCACTGAGGGTGAGGGCTCAGCCGTCTGTGCCCAGGACCGTAGCACAGGGTGTCCCCAGCAGCCACCCCGCTGGGCACGTGACTGGGACTCCTGGTCTCTGGACATGCTGGCTGGCCTCTGGCCCTCACTGGGCTTCTGATTAATGCCCTGAGCGCTGGCGCAGTTCTCTGCTTTACCTAGCTAGCGTGGGCTTGAGTGTCTCGAATCAAGGCCCTGAAGCACTCTCAGAGCCTAAAAGCAGATTTTAGGTCACCTTCAAGTCATGGCCTCCTTCCTACCCAAGATCGGCCCCTCTGGGGAGTGGAACTCATTCATTTCTGCCCCCCATCCAGTGCCTCAGAATTCTGGACTCTCAGACACAGGAGCAAGCTGGAGCCCATTTTGCTGTACCATTCACCTTTCAGAAAATTCCCACATCACAGCCACTGGAGGGCCCACGTTTCTCCGGAAACCGAAAGAAAGATAGTTTACAGCAGCATCGTGCCAGTCGTTCAACGAGCAGCCTAAAAGGGCACAAGGGCACTCTTGGGAAATTTTATTTATGGGAGAGAGAGGTGAAGAGCCTGCGGGCTGTAACCTAATTTAGTCAGATGCTTCTGGTGCAGGAAACAGTGACCTATAAACCATGACTTTCCTGCCCCTTCTGGTGAAACCAGGTCACCATTTCCACACTGGGTTCTCGGGCCCCTCGGCACTGAGCTGTGCCATGCACTTCCCTGTAGTGAGGCTGATTAGTCCATTTGTGGGGAAAGGCAGAAGTGTCAACCAGAAGAACCTTCCAGAAAGTGGCACTCAGTCCCTGGTGGCCACAGCTGTGTGACACCAGCGTCACACATGACCAGACTGCTTTGGAAATTGTTCTAACACATTCAGAAAGCTCTGGTGAAAATTCCCTTTGATTTAGCCTGATGTCCCCTGTGTGGTCACAGTGGCTCCCAGGACTCCCAGCTTGACCTTTGGTTTAGAACCCCTGAGTCACCAAGGATGTCTGTGTGAGTGAGTCAAAGAGAGGGGCTGGGGCTGGGGCCCCCAAGCACTCCTCCCCCAGGGCTCTCACGCTGCTCTTCAGGTTAGGACGGTGAGGGACCAGGGCTCTGCGTGGGGTGCGGTTGGGGGGCATGAGCATGTCCGTGAGGGGCAGGTTTCATGGCACACAGGGTGAGCACCGCTTGGGATGTGTGTGTTTTGCCTCAGGGAGCCGGATCTGAATCCCCACTGCACTGCTGCTGACCCAGGGTCCTGCTAATGCAGTGGTGATGGCTCAAGGACTTGGGTCTCTGTCGCCCACAGGGGAGACCTGGATGAAGTTCCGGGCCTGGCACACCCCCAGTGAGCAGACAGTTTCTCTCACTCACTCTCACTCTCACTCTCTGAGGCTCTGCCTTTTTTTTTTCCCCAAAGATTTATTTATTTATTTGAAAGGCAGAGCTACAGAGAGGCAGAGGCAGAGGCAGAGAAAAAGATCTTCCATCCACTGGTTTACTCCCCAAATGGCCGCAATGGCCGGAGCTGGGCCAATCCAAAGCCAGGAGCCATGCGTTTCCTCCCAGTCCCCCATGTGAGTGCAGGGGCCTAAGGACTTGAACTGTCTTCTACTGCTTTCCCAGGCACACCAGCATTGAGCTGGATCAGCTGGGACTCGAACCGGCACCCACATAGGAGGGGGCTTTTACCCACCATGCCACAGCACTGGCCCCAAGGCTCTGCCTTTCCATTAAAACTAAACTAAATAAAAAGAAACTTTTCAAGGCAAAATGCATCAGCTGGTAAGGCTACCCTATACAGACCAGGGAACTCTGCTCCAAACCAAACACACAGAAATGGATTATTTTAAAATAATCCCCTCTGGTCACAGCAGGGGAACACAAGGCAATCCTACTGCCTAGGTGTTTCCTAGTTTCATAAAAGTGACGCGGACATCCCATACAGGCGCTGTTTCAAGTCCTGGCTGCTCCACTTCGATCCATCTCCCTGTTACTGAGGTTGGGAAAACAGTAGAACATGGCCCATGTGCTCAGGCCTCTGCCAACCAGGATGCAGTTCCAGGCTCCTGGCTTTGGCCTGGTCCAGGCCCGGCCGTTGCAGCCATCTAGGGAGTGACCCAGCAGATGGAAAATCAATCCCTCCTCCCACCCCCTCCCCCTTCACTCGCTCTCTGTCACTCTACCTTTCGTATAAACAAATACATCTTTAAAAACAAGCTGACTTTCCGCGGTTGCTCATTGTGATGTCTTCCCGTTTAATGTAACAGAGACAAGACCGTCTCCACAGTGCTCCACGGGGACCCAGACCATTTTTTCCTCTTTTCATTAGAGAACAGAAAGCTCAGAGCAGTAAGAGTCTTCCAGTAGAGCAGAAAATACAAGCTCTTACTGGGTTGGCTCAAAAGCAAACTTAAAAAGCCACAAAAGAACTTGACTTTTGTCCTTTCCTTTTCATTTTCATGTAGGTAGATAAAAATATCAAATCACAGCAGCAGCTTTTTTTTTGACAATTCACTCACAAAGTGCCTAGGGTAAGGGAAGCATTCTGTCCCTAAAGAGCCAGCAGAAATGGGGACGTGGGCTGACACAGCCGCAGGGCTGCAGAGGAAAGCGGCCCTCGCCAGCTGTGACAATCTCGACTCCACCACAAGTGCTTGCTGGGGACTCAGTGTGGCCAGACACCGTGGTGGGTGCTGTGGGCAGCTGGGAGTTTAACAACCCAGCATTAGAAGTGAATGGCATCCACGGAGTTCCTGTCCAGCTGGGAGGCGTGTGGATGGAACGTGAACACCCTGGAGAATGGCACATGCCTGAGCATGATGGCCACACTCTGCCATGCTGGGCGGAGGGGCTGGCGACAGACACCAGGCTAAGCCACCACTGTTGGCATCCTGTATTGGAGCACTGGTTCCAGTCCCGACTGCTCCACTTCTCATCCAGCCCCCTGCGAATGCGCCTGAGAATGCAGGGGACGATGTCCTGAGTATTGGATCCCCACCACTAATGGGGGAGACCAGGGTGGAGTTCCTGGTTCTTGGCTTGGCCCAGCCCTGCCTGCTGTGGCCATTTATGAACCAGTGGATGAAGGTCTGTCTCTATCACTCTGCCTTTTGGATGGATGGATGGATGGATGGATGGATAGATAGATACATAGATAGATAGTTGGATAGATATTCAAGTAACACCTTGACATAGGGACTCCATTTTGGAGCACTTGAGACTCCATTCTGGGAAGGTGCCCCCCCCCCACCATGAGACTCTGGTCTAAACTATGATCTAAAACAGTTGAACAACAGCAGTCCACCACATCACACTTGGCAGAGCACAGAAACCCCCTAGCATGGTCGCTCAAGCTTGGAAGTGGGTAGGCTGTACCTGGGTTAATGATAAAAATGTAATTTGTCTATTCCTACATATGATTAAAATCAACACCTGGATTAATGGACTTGTTAAGATTATAACTGGTATTGTCAAGATTATAATTGATACTGGTTTCGCATAGGTTTTAGGTCAGCTTGACCCCGGTAACCATGTATTCCCCCTGTTCCTAGCAACCATGAATTCCCTTCCCAATTTTGTGGTTTTTGTCTTTATAAACCCTGTTGCTTTGGGCTTCAGGGTCGAGAGTTCTTTAGGGCATGAGCCCATTCTCCGCCGCTGGCAATAAAGGACCATCAAATTTTATCAATGTGTGGAGCTCCTTTGGTTGCACTCGCTCAGGTACAACAATATATACATAGATAGATAGATAGATAGATAGATGGAAAATAGATGGATAGATACACAGATACATGGATAGATACATGGATGGATGAATAGATGGATGGAAGGACGTATGGATGGATGGATATATACATACATAAATACATAGATACATAGATAGATGGATACATGGATGGATATATACATACATAGATACATAGATAGATGGAAGATAAATGGATAGATAGACGGATGGATACATGGATGGATGGATGGATATATAGATAGATGGATATATACATAGATAGATACATAAGTAGATGGATAGATAGATAGATAGATAAGTCTTCAGACACAGGGCAGAGGGTTTTTGCACACATCAGTCCCTCAATCCCCACCACCACCCTTTGGGGTCGCTGTCAGCTCTCCCCTTTAGCGACCTGAGGTTTGGAGCTTTAGCTAAGACTCGATGTGTCATTCGCAGCAGCCTGATCTCCCGTGCTCACTGAACAACTGTCTCTCACCTGCCCAGGGCTGGAACGGATGGTGCCCTCTACAGAGGTGCAGCGCAGGCAGAGGTGGCTATAGGAGGCACCCTCTGGTGGGTGAGGCCTGAGCCAGGAACAGGCAGCCGCCCCGTGTACGAAACTCATCTGAGCTCCGGGAAACAGGAGTTAGAACCCAGAGCTTCCCCTTTCAGAGAACTTTATCTCCTTCACCACTGTTGTCCATCTTTGCTTTGGCCACAAAATGCCTTTTTCAAACATTTTACGCTGTGGGAGAAACAAGGAACTGATTTGATTAAAGATCCCACGCGGGATCTCTTCTCTGAACCTAAGAGGCACAAAGCCGTTCTCCGCAGTGGGATCAGAGTCCACTGAGAGGACGGGAGTGGCGCCCAGGTGGCAGAGGAAGGGGCTGCAAGGGGCCCACTCCCCTGCTGCTCCCTGCTCCCGCACCAGGATGCCACAGCTCAGCATCATGACACGACGCAGGCTTTTTGGGAAGGAGTGAAAGCAGACGCTATCGTCGACCATGTGCACCTAAGTATGAGTAAAGAATCTGAAAACTTTTAACAGCTGGGAGAACGAAGAGACAGTTTGCCCAAACTAGGCAACCAGATGGCTAAAGAGTGTGGCTTCACAACACCGCTGAGAGCCAGCCAAGAGGCCTCCCGCCTGCTCCAAGCAGGGGACAAAGGTCAGGGCAGAGGCAGCTCCGGGCTCAAGCCAGATGGACACTGCGCTTGGGTAAACTCTCTTCCCGGGCTTTAAAGAGGAAACACAACGGACAGGTCCAGACGCGGGAACGTGATACGGAACAGGAGGTCATCCAGCCCCTTGGGAAGACAGGCACATCTTTAAAGCTGATCTCATTGCCTCTAAGCTCATCCTGTAATTCTGGAGACCTTCTTTCCTACTGGGCACCCTGTGGTTTCTTTGGTTTCGCAGGTTCAAAGAAGATGAAAGATATATTCAGCATTTTAAAAAGCAAACCCGAAGTTATCCATTTTCAAGAGACGAAACTTTCAGCCTTGCCTTTCTGATGAGTCTTTGATCCTCTACTGGGACTTGGTATCAAGCTGTTAACCCATGAGAGGTGACATGAAATCTGTGTCCCCCGCCCTGTGACTCCCAGCTGGAGGCGTGTGACGGATAAAGTCCCATTTCGGATGCCCAGGGCCCAGGGGCAGGGCGCAGGGCCAGAGATCCCCAAAGGAGAGAACTTCGCCAGAGACTCTCTCTGTAGAGGTTCCTAGGCAGCCTCTGGCCTCAGAATTCTGAGTTCTCAACTCCACTTTCAGAGCAGAAAGATGGGAACAAGAGGCCAGTCGGGGCACACACGCCCACCTCTCCAAGTCCTTCCCATGAACAGGACGCACACAGTTCTATAAAGTACAGCCAGGCTGGAGAATAGGACAACCGCCATGAAAAGACTGGACCTTTCTGAAAACCGCCTGTGAGACGGAAGGAGGGCGGGACTGGGCTGATGGGCAGGGCAGCCCCCGCCAGCCGGGAGGCCCCCTGCAGGTGAGAGCCCAGAGCTGCTGCATCCAGACCTGGGGGGATGAGATGCACAGAGCCCAGGTGGGGTTTCCTAGGGACAATGCATCCAAAGTATGACTGTGCCCCTCTTCAGTAAGAGATTCCGTTTCTAGGTCTTTTCCCTAGAAAAGCAGATATACATAGGCACAAAGAGTATGCCCAAGATATTCATTGTACGAATGGTTGAGTTTTGATATAATGTGTGATCGTTACATGAGTGAAAAAGCCCGTACTTACATGTAAATGTCATACACTAACATGAAGATCATCATGGCATTGTACTAGATTTTCAAAGATTTGAAGAATGATAGACACATAGAAGGACAGTTAGATAGGGAAAAGGAGAAGGAGAGAGAGAAGGGGAGGAATAGACAGAGTGAGAGAAAGATCTTCCATCCACTGGTTTACTCCCCAGATGCCTACAACGGCCAGGGCAGTGCCAGGCTGAAGCCAGGTGCCTGGAACTCCATCCAGGTCTCCCACATGGGTGGCAGGAGTCCAAGCACTTGGGCCGTCTTCTGCTTTCCCAGGCACATTAGCAGGAAGCTGTATCAGAAGCAGAGCAGCCATGACCCCGGCTAGTGCTACAGTGGGTTGCTAGCAATGCAGGTAGCAATTTAACCCACTGTGCCACCAGACTGACCCACCCAGAAAACCTGATTGCATTTATATTTTTAAAGTGTTCCTGGGTGGGTGTTCGGCAGTTGGGAGATCAACATCCTGTATCCGAATTCCTGGGTGGAGTCTTGGCTCTGCCTCTGAGTCCAGCTTCCTGCCAATGCGTCCCTTGGAAGGCAAGCCCTTGGGACCCTCCCATGCCCATGGGAGACCCAAGCCGAGTTCTGTTCCGGCCCCAGCTAATGCAGGAATTTGGGAAGTGAACCAGGGAGAGGAGATCCCTTTTCGTCTTTCAAATAAGTTGAATAATTTTTAAGCTCCAATGGTTATTTTTTCCATATATAGATCTATAAATATATATTTATTTATATGTATTATATAAATATATAAATATATAAATATAAAATATATAAATAATATAATAATAAATATAAAATATATAAATAATTTATATATAATTATATATTTATATATAAAATATATATTTATATATATAAAATATATATATTATATATAAATATATATAAATATATATAATATATATTATATTTATATATATATAAAATATATATTTATATATTTATAAAATATAAAATATATATAAATATAAAATATAAAATATATAAATATATAAATAAATATATAAATAAATTTATATATAAATATATAAATACATATAAATTATATTTTATATGTATTATATAAATGGATATACAATTATCTGAAGGGATATATATCAAACTGCTGTCATGATTATCTTCTTCTATATGTTTTTAAAGATTTATTTTATTTATTTGAAAGGCAGAGTTACAGAGAGAGGGAGAGACAGAGAGAGAGAGAGAGAGAGAGGTCTTCCATCTACTGCTTCACTCCCCAAATAGCCACAAAGGCTGAGGCTGAGACAGGCCAAAGCCAGGAGCCAGGAGCTTCATCCAGGAGCTTGGCCTTTGCATCGCCCACATGGATGCAAGGGACAAGGACTTGGGTCACCTTCCATTGCTTCCTTCTTGGTCTTTTTTTGACACCACTTCATTACAGCCTGGTAAGGGAAGAACCGTAGGCTCCCCTCACTCACCACTGGCTGACGTGGTAGGGGGAGGCCACAGAGCTTCCTGCGGTATTTGGCTGGAGTGGAGCAGGTATTGTCCAAGAGCCTTCTGTCTTCTTCCCCATTCCTCTGGCTACAGAGACCTGGCTGTGGCTGGGCCTTTGTGTGACTTGTCTGCAGACTGGCTTCTTCAGCTCCATCCCTGGGGTGAAGAAGCAAAAGGAGAACCCAGACAACCAACACCAGGTGTTTTCTTGGGAATCTGGTGGCCTAGGCGGTTTCTGTCTTGATCCCCCTCTCAGAGTCTCCTTGTTTTTGATTTACAGAGTGCAAGGTTCTTAGTTGTACTTAGTGGGTGGAATGAGGAAAAAGTATATTACTCCATCTTCTTGACAGTGGAGTTAACCTTTTCCCTTTTAAAATGTTCTCTATTTTCATCATTTTAAAGATTTATTTATTTTACTTGAAAGAGTTACACAGAGAGAGGGAGAGGCAGAGAGAGAGAGAGGTCTTCCATCCGCTGGTTCACTCCCCCAGATGGCCACAACAGCCAGAGCTTTGCTGATCCAAAGCTAGGAGCCAGGAGCTTCTTCTGGGTCTCCCACGTGGGTGCAGGGGCCCAAGGACTTGAGCCATCCTCCACTGCTTTCCCAGGCCACAGCAGAGAGCTGGATCCTCAGTAAATGGAGTTACAACTTGAAATTCCAGCCACATCCGGGCACCTGTAGCGTGGGGAACTGCTCTGATGTCCAACTCACAGAGCTGTTCAGGAGCACGGGGCCACCCTGCTGAACCCGAGCTCGGAGTGCGCCCCAGCCGCCTGATGAATAGGTGACCTCCCACTCGAGCACAGAGCCCCACCCCGGAAACCTTTACTGGCCAGCAGCGGCAGCTGAGAAGAGGTCTCGGCCCCACATCAGTCGCAGGATCTGTGTTGTAGGGAAGAACCCTCCCCCTCCCCCAACTCAAGCCCTTCCACCTACAACACCAGGGCATGTCCAAAAGTTCACGGACAATGGGATTAAAAGGGAAGTTCATTTTGGTGCAGAACACTTGAAACCTGTGCCTGTGAGTCTCCACAAAGTTCATGAAAAATGCATATAAGAAAAAACTGCATGACATCACAATTTTTTGCAATAAAATAAACTTTCTTTTTTAATTCCATTTTTCCACGAGATGTTTGAAGTGCCCTCGTAGCACACCATGGAAGAGAGTGGGGCACACTGAGCTCACCCACACACGAGTCTCCTCTCCCCGGCTCGAGGGGCCGCTGACAATACTAGCACCTGAAAACGTGAAAAACCACTTCTGGATTCATCTGTGTCCACGCTGACCGCGTTAACCAGCTGGGGTCTTCTTCACTATTCTCTGAGAAACTTGCTCTGCCGTGCGCATCTGTGCCCTAACAGGGGACTCCTCCATTTCTCTCCTGCAAAACCAAGGCTGCACTTCCCAATCGCCAGAGAATCCGTCTGTTGTCAGCAATGTCAACTCTGGCCCCTGAAATCCGAGCCAGGACCCTGAAGTGGAGACGGTGGGTGGCCTGCCCCTCTCTCTGCTATGACCCTCACGGCCATGGAGCTACAGCTCATTTGGAAAAGCGGATTTCTACTGTGTGAAAAGGAAACAGAAGTCAGACATCCGAGATAGACAGTTAAGAAAAAACAACCTGGGCCGTGGATAAGATTTCTCCAGGTGTGGTTGCTGTGTCTCCTGCATCAGAGGCCTCCCCTGGAGAGTTTGTTAAAAAAAATTTTTTTGGCTCAAAATTTTTGTGGTGTGAGGGTCATTTTTTTAAGGTTTTAGTTAGTTATTTGTGAGACATAGAGGAATGAAGATCTGCTGGTTCCCCCCAAATGCTCACAACAGTGGGGCATCAATTTGGCTTTCGCACGTGAGTGGCAGGAAGCCGACCAGGGCTGGCTCCCAGGGGGTGCATCGGCAGGAAGCCAGAGTGCCCAGTCAGTCCTCATCCGCTAGGTGGACTTGGAGCCCCCAGGGACACGTCACTTATGCAATCTCGCACTAACCGGATTAGCCCAATGTGCCACCAAGGGAAAACTGAAGCGGTCTTAGGCCATGTGGGAAGCTATGAAAACCACCATACACTGGCAGGCTTACAAACAACGGAAATGTATTTCGCTCCATTCCGCAGGGTGGGAAGGCCATGACGAGACGGTGCCATCAGACTCCGTGTCGGCGGGGCTACCTTCTCACTGGAACCCACCCAGCAGAGGGCCAGGGAGCCCCCAACCCAATCACGAGGACTCCGCCCTCCTGACCCCATCACCTCCTAAACCCATCATCTCCGGGCTGAGAATTCCTTGGGCGCTTGGTCCGTAGGGTTTATCCCCCGCAGATCCACTCCCGCAGTGCGGGGTCCCCTGGCCTCCTCTGGATCACCCCCTGAACTTCGGCAAGAAAGCAGAGGTCCTCAGACTGTCCCCAGTGCAGTGACTAACAGCGCTCTTCATCTCCGCCCAGGGTCCATCACCCTAGGCAGGCCGACTCGTTAAGGAACGGAGTGAAATCTTGGACAGGTCCTACACAGCTCTATCAACACCAGCCCCCTTTACTGAGCACCCAATAGGAATCGATGCACCAGACTCTGTTCTAGTGATGTAATATCATCTCTCGCAACCTTCTCTGCGCCGGCACTATTACCACATCACAGGCGATGAGACTAGAGAGCCCCACACTGCGCATGGCTGCTGCCTCCCCAGCATCCACATCCCCTCCCCCACTGTGCCCGTCTCCCAGCTGCAGGGTGAGCCTGTGTCCCGCACACATGATCCGTGTCAGGGCTTCAGGCTGGTGAGGGCACGGCAGTCCCCGGCGGCAGGAACCAGTGAGGAAATGAAACGTTCTCCAGTGTAGGCAAAAAGTTAAGTGGACGGTGTGCCAGGGATTTCTGGGGGAGAAGTTGTCTCGCTCTTTCTACAAGCCACGGGGAGGCACAGGCTGTTTCTCTCTAAGCTAGGAGCCAGGAACTCCATCCAGGCCCCCACCTGAGCGGCGGGGGCCCAAGCACGTGGGCCCTCCCCCACTGCCTTCCCAGGAGTACTCGTAGGGAGCGGGATCATAAGCAGAACTGCCTAGACTCCAACTGGCTCGAGGATACAGGATGTTGGCGTTGCAGCACACTGCTGGCCTCCCCAAGTCACCCCCTTGGGTGCTGCAATGGGGAACAAGCCCTGCATTGGGGGATGCTGTAGCAGTTGATGTTGGGGCGCCCAGCAAGGCCAGAGCAATGGCCGCTTACCCGCTGTTACCAAAGCATCTTGCACGTCACCACCTGGGTCCCCCGGGCCAGGTGTGCAGTTTGATGCCTGGAGCTGCAGGCAGAGGAGGACGCTCACACGCGGAGGGCAGGCCAAGGCAAAGCTTCACACAGACGGGCAAGCCCGGGGTGGAGAGGACCTGACGCCGCCTCTCTCTGGGCCTTTTCAATCCATAGACGACAAATCCCCTTTTCATTGACGCTAATTTGGGCCTGGGTTTCAGTTACTCACAGTCAAAGCACCCACCGAAGCATCAGTCGTCGTCCAAGGACTCGGAGCAGACAAGTGGCCACTGGAGAACTGACAGTCAGTGTCTGACTTTAGTGCACCACAGGGATCCCTCGTGCCAAAGAGCTTTGAACAATCACTTGCAAACTCTGAAAGGCTGTACTCAAATTTGTGTTTTATTAGAATTAATGGAGAGACAAAGAATGCCTAGAAAGCCATGCAAAGGGGCCAGTGTTAACTTATTTTTTTAACATCAGGATATTTCATAATTCATGGAAAAGCCTAAGAAAATAATATACTGATTTCAAATTTTTTGGCACCCAAAAATTTCATTTTCCGTGAACTTTTGAAGTACCCTCATATGTACTGAGAGTTCTCCCCACTCCTATTTTAAGAATATGCCCATCTAGCTCAATAATAGCAACACAGAGAAGGAAACATGTGATGGCATATGCCTGACGTTGTAATGATCTGCTGAGCTCAGCGTGGGTATATCTGACAGCTGATGTCAGATGGGATGACCCGAGGCTGTCCCAAAAAAGTTCTCACATTCACACCCTCCTGGGGACACACAGCCAAGCTCCGAGCCAGCCTGGGAACACTCTGAGTACAGCCAGCGGCATTCCACTTCATCGAGTCCCTCCCAGATGCCTGCCCAGGACAGTCTCCCCTCTCTGTCCACCGTCACTCCAAGTCCACACACTGGTCACTGCTTCACCAAAAATGCCACTCAGACCCTTCAGAATCGTCTGCCTGACCAAGAATCAGTGCACATGAAGACCACACATTACACGGCTCCCCATGACCTTGGCAGAGTTTCAGGAAGCCCATTACATTATGTACTTATTAAAATAGACCCTCCTGTTTTACATGAAGATGCTGAGGTGCAGTGGGACCACATGGTGACAGCAGACCATCTAAAAAAAATCCCTATTGTTAGCAAGCCCCCATCTGTTCAGTGCATATCTGATTACTGAACAGATGCGAAGGTCGCCCAGGATCAAATATCGTGAATGAGGCCAGGAACAGGGCATAGTTCATGTGAAGAGTATCTCACGCTGTAAACATAATGGCAATGAGTCTGGTTTTGGCTATGACCAATTCCAATGGTAGGTGCAAAGATAACAAAAGGAAATTTTTTTTTTTTTGCCAGGCAGAGTTAGACAATGAGAGAGAGAGAGAAACAGAGTTATAGACAGTGAGAGAGAGACAGAGAGAAAGGTCTTCCTTTTTCTGTTGGTTCACCCCCCAAATGGCCACTATGGCTGGCGCTGTGCCGATCCAAAGCCAGGAGCCAGGTGCTTCCTCCCGGTCTCCCATGCGGGTGCAGGGGCCAAGCACTTGGGCCATCCTCCACTGCACTCCCAGGCCACAGCAGAGAGCTGGACTGGAAGAGGAGAAACTGGGACAGAATCTGGTGCCCCAACTGGGACTAGAACCTGGGGTGCTGGTGGAGGATTAGCCTAGTGAGCTGCAGCACCAGCCACAAAAGGAAATTTTTCAAACTGCACCAAGCAAAGGTAGCAATCTCACAAGGCTACATCTAATTTGGAAACACATTGTTTATTTGCAAAATTGTATGTATGTATATAAATATAAATATATATATCCAATATATCTCACTATCTTTCCATGATTGACTTCCATGGCCAGAGAACATACAGTTGAAGAGACTTCAATCCTTTACAATTATTAAAAATTACAGGTATGGAGAGGTATGGACAGGTGAGTCCACCTGCCTTTTCTCTCTAGTTGTGCTTTGTGTAATCTGAGGCTACCTCTGAGCACAGACTCAGAGCTGCTCACTCTCCCTGGGAATGAGCCTTTATCGTTTGGACATCACCCTCCCTATCAGGTCTCTAGCGGGCAGAATATCACAGGCGTATGAAGGTTAGCAGACTGCACAGAGAACCGAGAACTCCGCGAGGTACGGCTGCACCCCCTGAGGACGCAGGAAGGGACTGTCTCTGGGCAGCTCCGATACAGCTGTGTGGAGCGGCCTTGGCAGGGCACTCTGCCGGCCTGCAGAGGGAAGCAGTGTGCCGGAGCAGGCAGGGGTCCCTGGAGGTCACGGGACAGTGTCCCCAGGCTAGGCTGAGGCTGCAGGATCACGCATTCAGGTCCCAGGGCTGGACAGAGCTCTCACAGATGATGTCCTCACACCACGTCACACCATCTCACAGACCGGCGGTGGTGCAGCCAGAAGCTGCAGGAGAGGTCCCCACTAGCAGTCCATGGAGAAAGCCGGATCACCAGCACGCTTGTTAGAGAGAGCTGTCCACCAGGCCAAGCCTGGACAGCTAGGTGCATGTGCAGCTAAGAGGCGATACGTTGATAACCGGCACACCCTGTTAGCTGTGGCCTGGACGTCAGCTTTGTCTAACAGTGATGCATACACACCAGCGGGGGGCTGGCACCTTCACGGCATGTCCGTTTCCATTCTTTTACTTTTTTAATTTTTAAAAAAAATTAATGAATTTGAAGAGAGAGAAACACTCCTATCTACTGGTGCACGTTGTAAATGCCTGTACGGGCCTGGGATGGGCCAGGGTGACCGCCAGGAGGTGGCATTGCTGGATCCAGTCACTCAGCCATCCCTGCTGCCTCCCAGGCTCTCTCCCGCGGGAAGCTGGAGTGAGGAGCGAGGGCCAGGAACCCAACCCAGGCACTCCAGCACAGGGTGGGGGTCGGCATCTTAACCGGTGCCGTAGCTATCAGGCCAGGCTTCTGCCCCTGGTGCGTTACACTGGACATGTGTCTTGTATGTGCTGTGTGACCGACGCGTCACGTAACACACACATCGATACGCAGGCAACAAATCCGCTGCCTCGCTCCCTCCGGTTTAAAAGTTGTCCCACTTCTTCATCTTCTCTCTTCTAGCCTTGTTTTAGAGCAAGTAAAATTCCCCTTTGCTATTGTTGCTCTTCTATTTACATGTGCATGGTGCAGTATAAATTAATCCTTTTACCACAGCCCAGTTAGGACTCTCTGAAACTATCTATTCTCTTCCCAGCTTCTCCTGTTACCTCTGTTATGTATTCTGCGCCTTCACGGTTGAAGATCCCACAGGACATTAATAATTGTTGATGGATCATCTTTGTACACGCCCTTCCCAGTGCTCACCAACATTTTAATCAATTTTGAGTGGAAAGGTAGAGACCTACTCCCCGCACACTCAGCAACAGAAATCTCCCATGCACTGCTGCACCCCCACAGGCCCATAACAGACGGGGCTAGGGCAGCCAACGTCAGGAGGGGGGACTCAGCCCAGGTCTCCCGCACGGGCGGCAGGGACCCAAATACTCCACCCATCACCGCTGCTCCCAGGGACACAGGAGCCGGAAGCTGGAGCCGGGAACACAGACCCCGACCCCAGGGGACTCCTCAGCCCTGGGCCGGCAGCCTGCTCCTGTCCACGTTTTGTGAACCTTGTGTGTTCTGCGTTGAAGTGCAGTTCCACTGGGGACGGTTCTCTCGTGTCTCGGTCGTCTACAAATCCTCAGCGCTGCCGAGAACCGGGTGTGGCCTCCAGGTTGGAAAGGATTCTCTGTAGCTGAAATCGCCCCCGACTCTGCGTCTCTCCCAGAAGCCACCGGCCGGCTCGCTGCTGTCTTCTGCTCGCGGTATTTTGTTTTTCCGGTTTCCTTTGCTTCCGCCTTTCTTTTCCTTTAAGGTTTATTTTTTGGCACTTTCAGCAGTATCACAATAATTTACCCAGTCGTGGTTTTCTTTACATTATCTCACTTAGGGTTTGGAGATTTGTTGAACTGGTGGCTTGAAGTCTTTTGTTGCTTTTGGAAAATTCTTGGCCATTGCCCCTTCAGTAGGATCCCGACCTGCTGCCACGCCAGATCTGTGTCCTCATCACGTCCCACACGATCACCCAGCTGTGTGCGGGTTCCCACCCCTGACTCCTACATTGTCACCAATATCTGCTGAGTCTAACACACCGGAAATCCACCTACTTCTAATTTTAATTACTGAATTTTCAGTCCTAGAATCTCTGTTGTAAAAATATTATTTAATTAAATTCTCTAGCTGATCAGATATTTTCTTGAACATACTAAGTATAATTGATAGTTTGTCTGATAATCCCAATAACTAGGTCATCTTGTGGGTCTTTTCCCGTTGTCTGTTGTTCTCTTGTGACCCTGTTTCTTGGTGAGCCTGGAGTTTTTATTTCTTAACTAAATGGACATAATGTTTGAAAAACTGTAAAGGCCTTGGACAACATCCTATTCCTTTAGAGGGCTTTGCACCACACCTGTGTCAGATGCTGCATTAGGCTTTTGGAAAACAGAAGTGAACAAAGCAGGCAAATCCTCCGTCTTCATGCTCCTTACACTCTAGGAGGGGATGTAACGTCTTCTTCATGTAAAGAATATGCATTCACTTATTTGAAAGGCAGAGCTACAGAGAGAGAAAGAGCACAGACAGAGAGAGGTCTTCCGTCTGCTGGTTCACTCCCCAGAGGGCCACAACGCCCTGGGCTGAGCCAGGCTGAGCCAGGAGCCTGGGACTCCATCCGGGTCTCCCATGTGGGTGCAGGGGCCCAAGTGCTTGCGCCATCTGCTGCTGCTTCCTCGGGCACACTAGCAGGGAGCTGGAGTGGAAGCGGAGCAGCCGGGACTGAAACGAGCACCCACACGAGCTGGCAGCCCTGCAGGAGGCCGCCTAGCCTGCAGTGCCGGTCCAAAGGCGCTGGTCATTACCAAATCAGGCTGAGTGCTTCAGACAGGCCACGCGTTCTCCTCTGTGCCTGGCCCATCCCTGCCACCTTGGTCACAATCACACGCCCATGACACCTGCTTAGGCCCTGTGCCCATCTGAGTTTGTGACCCACAGCCTTCTCCATTTTAGTTGCATATCTCCCATCACAATCTTCCACTGGTACTTAGTCACAGTCTCCCACTGGTACTTAGTCACAGTCCTCCTGAGTGCTTACAAACAGTAAACTAATGAAGGGGGAAAAGCTGCGGTTCCCAAGCACCGTGATGACCCGAAAGTGCAGCAGCTGGGACTGTAACCAGCACTTGCCCGGGATGCGGGCGTTGCAGGTGGCAGCTTAGCCCTGTGCGCCACAACACGGATAATTTGAGGCTGGACCAAGGGTGCAGGGGTAGCCCACCTGACAGGGGCCGCCGCACCGTGCATGACTTTGATGGGCAAGGATCTCACACTCGTACACCATGTACGTGTTACATGAAGGTACGTGTGACCTTCCCCTGCCAGGGGCCTGGGAAACTGGCCGGTTTGACATTCACGTAACAGGAAGGAGAGGAGTTAGGTTTCTGACTATGAGAAGGGCCCAGTTTTGTTGATGAGACCCCCCCTCCCGGCCTACCCCTCGGTCAGACCCTGGGGGCTGGGAGCAGCAGGCGAGACCACTCTGTGGGGGCAGGAGCTCTGAACCTTCTCCCTGGTCACGAATCCAAACCCGTGGCGACGTCCAGCGCAGCCCGCAGAGCCGGGGCGAGGGACAGGCGACGCACGTGGCACTGAGCAGCCCTGCCCGGCCAGGCCGCTCCATCGCATTGCACCCCAGCTTCTCTGTAACAGAGAGTCACCTGTCGCTCACCACACCGTCTTCACCAAACCAACCCCCACGGCGAGCCCCGAGGACGCCTGCGACCGCAGTGAGAGCGGGCAGGAGGGGAGGAGCCGGCCGACGTCAACCAGCACCGGGCAGCCCCGTCGGACCCGCGGTTCCGAGCACGGTACCACGCGCCACGCAGCTGCTGTGGGCTGGGCATTGCTAGGCGCTGACCAGAAGCAGGCACGAGTGTACTTTACAACAGCGCACAGGAAAGTGGAGGTAAGAGATCGGTTTTGTTGCAAAAAAACAAAAACAAACAAAACAAAACAAAAAAACTGAAATGCATGCAGGGTTTTCTCAAAACACACACTTCCCATAACCTTCACGAAGACTCCTTGTCCGAACTGCTCGCTGACGAATAGTATTAAGAGTTTTCCTCCCCGCGGTTCCTTTCCCCTCTCCAACGGCAGCGCCTGCCTCTCACTGCAGAGTCGCTGCTTGGCGGGGGCTGAGGCAGTGAAGAGCGGCCCAGTCCTCTGAACACAGTGCTTGGCTCAGAGGTGGGCGCATGACCAGAACCGGCCCAATCAGAGCTCTCAGCACTCGTGGAAACCCTGGAAAGACCGCCTCTTCCGAGCTCAGTGCAACCTCGGCAGACGTGGGGCCAGGGCCGCCCCAGCATCTCATCCCTGTGAAGGGCGCAGCCTGGAGCTCCTGGAGACAGAATAAGGCAGAGAAGCCGGCAGCGAGTGGAGAAAGAGCTGGAGAGACACGGAGTATCGATGGGCAGCCCCGAGCTCAGTTCTGCAGCCTCAAACTGAGCCCCAGTCCTCGCAGAGGACAGTGCTGCAAGCAATGCAGAGAGTGGGGGACCAGGGAAACCGCGAGGGAGAGATGGCGCCACGCTACGACCCCTGCAGACAGCCACAGAAATGGCGCCTTGTGCACGAGCCCTCTCTTGACCAAAGGGAATGGACTCGGCCGCGGGGGCTGCACCAGGCAACGTGCACACAGAGGACCCCGAACCCGCTTCCACGCCCACCAGAACAGCGGGCACCCTCCCGGTCAAGCTTGGAGGAGCCCAGGGTGAATCACTGTTTTGTTCTGTTTACTATCTGGGTGTAGACCAGCGCTGTGCACGCCAGGGAGGCGCTGGTGCCTGCGGCTGCCATGGAGAGGGCTGGGGCCCTGCAGCCATGATGTCCGGACGCCTCCGAGAGGCAGCCAGGCTGATGTCCACGCTGTTTGCTCGCAGTGGGCGGGGCAGACTAACTCCTACAAGGGGCAGTGATGCCTCCCCCTTCCTCCGCCCACTGTCCCGCACGCTGCCACCCGCCACGCACTGCAGAGAAAGGCCTGGGCCACTGCCTGTTGTCTCTCATGTCCTTCTTCTTTTATCGCTATTTCACGTCTTCCATGTGCATAGTTCTAGGAGCATAATGACACTTCCCACCGCATTCCCCCTCACTCCCCTCCCCCCACCTCTCTTCCTTATTTTTCTTTTAATTTTGACCATGACATGCTTTCAATTTTCTTTACAATCACAAGCTCAACCCTCCACTAAATAAAGAATTCAACAAGGAGTAAGTAGAAAAACCACCCAGCTGCAAAGCGTCGCTGGCTAGAAGACTGCTTAGTAACCTCTTCACTTGGCAGATTTTCCGGAGAAAGGAAAACAGCAAACAGCCCAGACAGACTTGTCTCCTTGGATTCTGAAGCTCTCAGGCATCCCCAGACTGCACTGCCATTTGCCACAGAACAGAGACCGAGCCCCAGCGTCAAGGCTTCTGTGCCTTTAAACCTGCCTGGCAGCAGAGCTAGTGCAATACCCCAGGGGGCCTGAGGAGGGCGCTCCGCCCTCGAGAGTCCACTCTGCTGGACCTCATTCTCTGGATGGTGTTTTCCAAGGATGGCCACAACGGGCTCTCGGAGTGACAGATGACCTCACCATGCTGCCTCAAGGACTGGAGTCAACTCCTCCCCCACCTGCTGTGACCAAACAACTGTGGAAGTTACACCGTGTGCACTACAGGTGCACCCTGGTGGGCTGATGTCCTGGCTCCAGGAATCCAGCTGCCCTGGCTACTTCCCAGGCCATGAAAAGCCCAGGCCACGTGGAGAGACCTCTTCCAGTCTAGCTCTCTGCTGTGGCCCGGGAGTGCAGTGGAGGATGGCCCAAGTGCTTGGGCCCTGCACCCCATGGGAGACCAGGAGAAGCACCTGGCTCCTGGCTTTGAATCAGCTTGGTGTGTTGGCCCCAGCGGCCATTGGAGGGTGAACCAACAGTAAAAGGAAGACCTTTCTCTCTGTCTCTCTCTCTCTCACTGTCCACTCTGCCTGTCAAAATAATAATAATAATAATAATCCCACCGAACACAATAAGTGTACTGGGAAAAGTTCATGAAAAAAACGCAATGAAAAAACAAGCAGATCTGGGTACAAAGATTTTGAAATACAATCTTTTTTTTTCATGAGATTTACTTTTTGGCACTTGGTGAACACTACTTGTATGCTTCCCTCTCGAGCAGCAGGTCAGTGGTGGTTGGAACCAGGTCTCACACTGTGCTGGCTGAGTCTGACCACTGGTGAGCTGTGTGTCTCCAGGCAAATGACTTGTTTTCTCTGTGTCCCAGCCTCCTCGCTCATCAAACAGGTGTGAGTCCAAGAAGCGGCCGTGAAGACTGTGTGAAGTTATCCATGCAGATTGCTTAAGCTACAGGCCACAGACGACTGGCAGCCACGTGCAGGTGCACTGAGCCTGAGCGGGAGGAGGGAAGCCTGGGGAGGGGCCCTGGTCCCCAGGGCAGCCGGGGTTCGGTGGCTGAGGCTGACTTCCTCACAGTCCCCCACAGAGCCCTCCCCTCCTCGGGTTGGAGCTGCCACATTAATATCAACCTTTACTTTTTAATTTAAAAAATGTTTATTAATTTTTTTGGAGACAGAGATGAGCAGAAAGAGGACTTCCACACTGTGGTTCACTCCCCAGATGTCCACAACAGCCAGGGCTGGGTCAGTCTGAAGCAGGAAGAGCCTGTAAGTCCCTGGAAGTGCCACATGGGTGGCAGGGACCCAAGTACTTGAGCCATCACCTGCTGCCTCCCAGGGTGCTCGTCAGCAGGAAGCCGGGATGGAGAGCAGAGCCAAGACTGAAGCCAGACACTGGTGTGAGACGCAGGTGTCCCAAGCAGCATTTTCACTGCTCATCAAATGCCTACCCCGGGGCATGAGCCTTTCAGATGCTGCTTAACAGGATCAAGAGCACAAATCTTGGTTCTGCTTTTCTAAAATCAAACAGAACACAGTTTACAGACTGTGTGCAGAAGCTACTTCATTACCCTAATTCAGCAACTACTCACTAGGTAAGTCCAAACGTTCAACACCTAGGAACCCCTCGGGCGAGTGTCAGTGCTGGAGACCTGTTGTGCTTGATGAGAAACCCTGACTGTCACCAGGGTCCCTGGAGGCTGCACAGAGCCCCGAGGGTGCACAGGGCCCCAGGGCTGCATGGAGCTCACCTGTCTCCCAGGGAAGTGTTGGGGGCTTGAGCAGGAGACACCTGAGGCAGTGCTGGAGGTCATTTCCTAGGCGCTACTGATTACACAGCGAAACAGATCTAGTCTGTTTTGAGAACAGAGCCTGGTTGAAGGCGGTGGTGTGACAGTGTCATCAAAATCTAGTATTTCCTGTCTGAAAGAAACACGACTTCACTTCCCGAATGCCTGCAACAGCCAGCGCTGGGCCAGGCAGAAGCCCGGAGCCAGAAACTCCACCCAGGTCTCCCACGAGGGCGGCAGGGACCGCGGTACTGGAGGTGTCACCCGCTGCTTCCTCGGGTGCACGCATGCAGGAAGCTGAATGAGAAACAGAGCCGGGACTGGACCCAGCTCTCGGACTGGGGATCCGGGCGTCCGGAGCAGGGCCACCGCCCAGCACAGGTAAGCTAACTTCAGTAGCTTTAATGCTAATGTATTTCCGGGGAATTCTGGCTGGTTCCAAGTTGGCAACCCGAGCAGGAACTAATGAACAGCTCAGTAGGACTGAGTGACCGATGGGGACACACCAATTAGCTCCCTGCCATGCCAACTAAGCAAGAATTCACCAAGCCAGGAAGTGCATAAATAAGTCACGCCAGCCAGAGAGAGAGAGAGAGAGAGAGAGAGAGAGAGAGAGAGAGCGCGCTTGCGAGCCCGCACCTGAGCCGGAGATGAAAACAGGTCTCCTTGTATTTATAGTTTGCAACTTGAGCCACAGCCCTGCCTCTCGGTGACCACGTAAAGGAGAACAGAGCCAACTCCTGCGCAGCCTTGCTCCTCATCAGGCAAAGGTTAGGGCTGATTATAGAACGGCCGCGGGGTGTGGCTCCCCGCTGGGTCAACAGTCCTTATCTTTAGAAACTGCTCCCAATCACTGTCCACCTTTCCTACAGCCCCCTCCGGTCAGTCCCTGCTGCAGCGCTTGGGCGGGGGCAGGCGGAAGCCACAGTCCTGGGCGCCCCCTGCAGGCCCCCCGTCTGCAGCCCACTGATACCTTCCGCGCCCTCCGCGGTGGCCAGCCCCCACAAGCACACCCTACCCGCAGTCCTGCACACAACATGGGAACAGCCAGGGCTGTTAGTCACAATGCTATGTCCTAGAATTTCTCCTCGCCATGCTGTCTTGCTGCGTTGAAAGGTGAATCTATTTAAGATACTTTCTCAACAAGGAATTTCCTTCCTCTGTATGCGCTTATATCTGCCCACCGCCTGGGGTCAGAGGCCACAGCTGCCTGTCTGTCACCACCATCCTAAGGTTGCCGAGCCACATCCCTGGCCCGAAGCCGTACAGTAGCTCCATGGGGAGCAGCTATGGGATCCCCACTGCACAGACGTGGAAACAGGCTTAGCAGGATGAACTGACCTGCCCAAGCAAGCACCGGTCCAACCCAGGCCTCTTCACCTGCAAAGCCTGGCTGCCTATCGAGGCTGATCAAGTTCTTTTCAGTAAAAATAATACGTTTATTTAGTGTGGCTGGCACTGTGGTGTAGTGGGTAAAGTCGCCATCTGCAGTGCTGGCATCCCATAGGGGTGCTGGTTCGAGACCCGGCTGCTCCATTTCCCATCCAGCTCCTTGCTAATGGCTTGGGAAACAGCAGACGAAAGCCTAAGTGCTTGGGCCCCTGCACCCGTGTGGGGGACCTGGAAGAAGCTCCTGGCTCCTGGTTCCGGCCTGGCCCAGCCCTGATCATTGTGGCCATCTGGGGAGTAAACCAGCAGATGGAAGACCTCTCTCTCTCTCTGTGTGTAACTTTTACTTTCAAATAAATAAGCAAATCCTTTTAAATGTATTTATGTAGTTGTTTTTTTGGAAAGCAGAATGACAGGGAAGAAGAGGGGGAGACAGACAGACACACACTGACTCTTCATCTGCTGTTTTATTTCCTGAATGGCCACAAGAGCCGGGGCTGGGTCAGGGAGAAACCAGTCACCCAGGGCTCCACTCAGGCCTCTCACGTGGGTGCAGGGGCCCAGGCACGTGGGCATCCTCTGCTGCCGTCCCAGGGACTTGGCAGGGAGCTGGCTGGGAAGCAGAGCCGCTGGGACTCTGACGGGTGCTCCGCTCTTGGCTGCTGGTGCTGCAGGCGGAGCCTGGCTGACGGGGCCACAGTGCGGCCCAAGGCTGGTCCAGTTCTTAGACACCTGAAGGCCCTGACGGGGCAGTGCCACCGTCACCCCAAAAGTGAGCCGAGGCTTTCCCAAGGCGGCAGATGACGGAACGCCGCGTGTCGGTCACATTCCTGAAATCACGTCCACCAGGGGGCGAGCGTCCTTCCTTCACAAAGAGGAAGTCGGGATTGTGTAACAGTCGGTTTCAGCAGGTGCAGATGGTCAACTCGGATTCTTTTATACGAGGGCCTCAGACTTGGGCTCAGCGGCTGGGCTCTGGGTCTCCTTAGCCCAAGTTCTCGGGCCTCTGACCATGCAGGTCACTCAAGATGTGGACAGAAGAGGGACAAAGAGCCACACAGAGTCCACCTGCCTGGTCAGGAAGTGCAGGCCAGAGGTCAGGGAGCAGCCGCAGTGGGAGGAGGCCAAGGAGGCCTGAGGCCTGCAGGCAGCCGACTGGGCCACACGGGCCCAGTCCGGGACAGCTCTGACGGGTCACTGCACGTGGGAACTTCAGGGCCGGCTCAGACTGCAACCTGAGTGACACCAGCCCTGCCCCTCTCGTCCATAGGTGTTGATCCCTGGGGGCACCCCTGGGAAGCACCCCTCACACCAACTCCATCTCAGTCTCTGCTTGCCAGAGACCCCAGCCTGCAACCAGGAACCACGCAAGCTGTGACATGTGACGTGGCAGTGCGAAGGGGAACGCCTTCTAGGAAGACAGGTGCAGTCAGCCCCGCGGGCCCCGGGTCGCAGGTTTCATGGTAGTGGGACTGGCAGGAATGGCCTCTCACTACGCTTTTAGGTAAGGTGCAAATTCACGTAATTCATTTATCAGCCCGTTTTTCTTCTCTGGAAAGCTCCCCCGCAGAGTGTCCACTCTGGTAGTCAGGATGCCGGCATGCGCCCTCGGAGTGCCTGGACGCGCCTCCCAGCCCAGTCCCTGGTGCCAGCCTCTTGCTGATCAGACCCCAGGAGGCAGCAGGCGATGACTCAGCAGCTGGCTCTCTGCCTGCATGGAAGATCTGGATTGAGTTCTGGCTCCGGTTTTGGCCAGGCCCAGTCCCTGGTGCCAGCCTCTTGCTGATCAGACCCCAGGAGGCAGCAGGCGATGACTCAGCAGCTGGCTCTCTGCCTGCATGGAAGATCTGGATTGAGTTCTGGCTCCGGTTTTGGCCAGGCCCAGTCCCTGGTGCCAGCCTCTTGCTGATCAGACCCCAGGAGGCAGCAGGCGATGACTCAGCAGCTGGCTCTCTGCCTGCATGGAAGATCTGGATTGAGTTCTGGCTCCGGTTTTGGCCAGGCCCAGTCCCTGGTGCCAGCCTCTTGCTGATCAGACCCCAGGAGGCAGCAGGCGATGACTCAGCAGCTGCTCTCTGCCTGCGTGGAAGATCTGGATTGAGTTCTGGCTCCCGGTTTTGGCCAGGCCCAGTCCCTGGTGCCAGCCTCTTGCTGATCAGACCCCAGGAGGCAGCAGGTGATGACTCAGCAGCTGCTCTCTGCCTGCGTGGAAGATCTGGATTGAGTTCTGGCTCCCGGTTTTGGCCAGGCCCAGTCCCTGCCATTGTGGGCATTTGAGGAGCAACCCAGGGGACGGCAGTACTCGTGTTCTCCCTGCCTCTCGAATAAAGCAACCACGACACCGTTACTTGGATCCACATTCCCCTGGCTGCAGGCGGGACAGATCGCAAGGTGAAGACGACACCATGGCTCCCTGGTCTGTGCTGTCAGCCGCATGGCCGTAGCTGCCTGGCCCTCCAGCGGGGCTGGCCCGTGACACAGAGCAGCCAGGAGCCCAGCACGCAGAGGCGGTCAGCGTCCATCCAATCCTGCAGAGTCACGATGGAACCCGGAAAAACCTAAGGAACCACAGCAAAACCCAAGGAGCCACTAGGGAAGTTCTGTCCAAACTGCTGATCCCCAAAGCAGTGGTGACGCCAGTAGCTGCCATTTGGAGCCACACATTTTGGGGTCACTTATTATGCAACAAAAACCAGCTGACAGGATAACTCATGGTTTTTCCAAGACTGTGTCTACAAGAACGAACGTTTGGGGAAACTGGTCCATTCCCAATAGCCTAAAAATCAGTTTTTCTATTTCCTACTTATAGCTAGTTCCCATTTTCCAATCCCAAGGCAGGGATCCGAGTCAGTGATACTGAGCAGATGGAAAGAAATACAGAAAAGTACTACATAGGTGTAACTGAAATTTCATTTTAAATAAGGAGAGAAACCATAGTCGGAGAAGCAGCCACCTGAGCGCTACATCGGATTGATTCAGTCTACTCTGTCTTCGGTGGGAGCCTGAAGACATGAAGCAAACAACTACATCCAGTGCAGTAATCAGCTGTGAGCCTCTGAGATGGGAGACAAGGACTAGGGTGGGGTGGGGGAGGGCCCCCTGGTGGACCCTGGGGCCGCTGCTGGAGAAGTCAGCCCAGGGCTTCTCCCCAGGGCAGATCGGATCCGACAGACCCCGAGGGCTCAGCAGGGACAGCTGCACACTCACTGCACGGCACAGCCCCCCCCCCCCCAGGCCGGAACATTCCACACAGACCCCGGGGGGGTACACTGGACACGCCTGGCTTTGTCCCACAAACATCTGAGAGCCACGCTCTGTGCCGTGCTGGCTACAAGACTGGAGGGGACCTGAGGCTCCTCTGAGGACCCCTGCGAGTGGACGCAGTCGCGGTCAGTTCCTGGGGGAACCACTGCAGGTGAGGCAGTGGCCTGGCCCCGTCCAGGGCTGTCCAGGGCTCAGGGAGCTGTCCGCACGACACAGGCAGGTTCATTCGTAACTACAGCAGGGCAGGAGGCTTCAGGGCAGAACCAAACTCAACTCCACTGGTAGCAGACGGCGTCGCTGGGTGGAAAATCAGAGAGGGCCGGGAGGGCGGGGGACTCTGGCTGAGGCAGGCCAAAGACCTGGGCAGCGGGGTGGGGGATGAGCAGCCTGGGCAGCTGGCGAGGGTGGTAGCGAACAAGAGTGGGGAGACTGACCTGGTAGGACGCTTGCTGATGGGGCCACAGGGACCCAGGGACTGAGAGGACGTGGAGGAGGACGTCTCCATTTGGTCACGGAGCAAGTCTGGGACGGGGTTTCTGCAGACAGATGTACTGAAGCCGATCTAGGTCAGAGGGGGTGGATTCTGAGCGAGAGAACTGCACGTGTCCAGGCCTCCGAGGTGGGGTGAGCGTGGAGTACCTGGATTCGGATTAGGGACCCACGTTGGAGGCAAAGGGGTAGGAGAGCAGGCCTGGAAACAAGAGCAGGGGTGAGGTTTGAAGGCCAAGGCCAGCACGGAGGGCTTGCCTAGGGGTGCGGGGGACAAGACTGGGCCCCTCTGGGCTGCAGGAGCCAAGACAGGAGGCAGGCACCCAGGTGACCGTGGGCCAGGAACCCGGGAGTGAGTCTGTGCACCTGGACGAAGGCCAGGGCAGGAAGCCGAGAACAATGGACTGACTCGGGTACTGAGGGGACAGGAGCAGTGGGACTTGGGGCAGGAGTTAGCAGGAGCAAGGAGCTAAGGGGGCCTCCCGGGATTCTGATGCTACAGTCAGAAATGTGGATGGAAGAGCCACTTGCAGGGAAGAGGAGGTAAGGGCTGGGGACACTCAGAGTCTCGGCTGTGGGACACACGACTGCAGCTCAGGTGGAAATTCTGGTGTGGTCCACAGCCAGGCACTGTCTCCCAGGGCTGTCGTGGAAACTGCCCCTCGTTCCTGTCCATGAGTGACCCACACCAGGTCACAGGTCAGAAGGGAGAGATGTGGGGGTGCGGAAGGTAGGAGGGGCATCCCAGAGAGAGATCATGGGACCACCCCCCAAATGGGACACCCCGCTTGCCTTCCTGCAACCCCCAGCCCAGCCTTTAGGAACAAGCTCAGGAGGGGGTCATTCACTTCCCTCAGCTGCATGTGGGAGTCTTTGCAGCCATGGCTGGATCAAGTGTACAGGAAACCTTGCCACAAATCATCCAACTGACACAGTGAGTTGAGGCCATTTCCCCCTAAGACTAAGAGGGCGTCGCACAGACAGACTTCCACCTGGGCACGTCCTAGTAACAAGGATAAGTGAAGACATCCATCCGCAGTGTGCCGACGGGGCTCTGAGCATACAGCTGTGTAGACACAAGGACCCCACTGCCTGTGGGGGAGGGGTGTAGGGGTGGGACAGCTGAGGGGTAGGAGACTTTGACCACTGCCATCGCAAGGACTTTCGTTCAAGATCAAGTTCTGAAGGGGGTCTGCTAAGACGTTCATGCTGGTTAAATCTAAGAGTTTAGTGTGTGTGCTTGTTTAAAGTATTACACAAAAACGGACGTTTTCTATGCAAGAATTCCAACAATGAATATACACAGAAGCCTGTGGTTGGGGAGGCAGAGTTTGGCCGCACCCTGGTCAAGGCCGGGCTGGACCTGGTGATACAGGAGAAGGACAGAGCAGCAGCACCTTTGCACTAGAGACGTCCACCCGGCCGACAGGTGCCACTCAACATGGCCAGGTATGGCAGGTGGGTTCCACGTGCCCCCGACACCTCTGTGGAACTCTTCCCCACACTGGTAACCCCAGAGAACCCTGAGAAGAGCAAGACAAACTCGTTCCCGGTACCTGGACAGCACCCCTCAGACCAGCAAAGAGGTACAAAGGAAGGACCAGAAACTGTCAGGGATGGGGCACCGGGGAGACGTGGTCACTCCATCAGAGTCGGGAACAGAGGAGCGGGAATGGAAAAGCGGGAAAACTCCAAATAGATCCTGGCGTTGAGTTCATAGCAAGGGGGCGGTGCTGGCGTCTCGGTGTGACAAACGTGCCGCGGTGCTAAGAGGGGTCAACAGAAGGGGAAAACCGGAAGATGGGGAGTGTGGAAGATCTGTGCAGCATTTCTCGAAAAGGTCTGACCTTTGGAAATGGACGCTGTGTCACCAAGAACAGCAAGAAGTCACGTGAGCCTGGAGAGCCACGGCACCCACCCACCCCCGCCCCGGGAGGGCAGCGGCGCCGGGATCCCCAGCCCCGAGGAGCAGGAAGTGCACCACGCGGGGCTCGGCTGCTTGGAAAACTGACACCAACCCTTCAACCACAAAAACTGCTACTTTCGGCCCTTTGGGGATGGTGAGCTTTCAGAAGTAGACAGTAAAAACCACTGACCTCTGAAGAGAGCGTGCAAGGGAAACTGAACACTTTCTAGGTGTGGCCGGGTGCCCAGCACGGACCTCTGTCCCCATCAGACCAAGGCCGGTCCTGACCTTTACCTCTCTCACCACAGCCAGCTGGGAATGCAGGAGATGACTCCGCACCGCCGAGAAAGTTAGAAAATGCAGATCAAGAACAAGACGGGGGAGTGTGCGTGGGTGGCGCCTCTTCTACCGCCTTATTGAACGAGCAGGGTAGCTGAGGACTGGACCTTGCATCCCTGCTGGGCCGTTCCACGGTGAGCGATCCGACCTCAGACAGCACGGCCCATCCTCTGCACAGTAACTGAAGACCCCAGGGAGCCCATCCGTCTCGTCCCAGGCACCAAGCAGGGCGGGCAGGGGAGGGTCCACTCCTTGCTATTTTCATGGTGGATCATGAACTGCAACCTTTCCCAGGACCACGGAGAGGACACTTTCTTTGTGGGGCAGAGTGGAGGGAAGTGTGCGGCTCCCACTGCACGAAGACCTAACGCAGCCAGGGCAGTAGCAGGACGGGACTGCTGCGGGCAGAGAGGAGGAGGAGGGCTCGCTCACAGACACCGTCCCAACTCTTGTTGCCCGTGTTTTCTTTAGCGCCAAGGGGAAGATGGCAGCTTTTCTATGCCCACACATTTTAAACGTTGCACAAGTATTAGGCCTACGGGAGGCACTATCCCAACCCTCTCTTCTAAGGCTCAGCAAACCAAGGGCACGTTTCTGTTGCGAAGATGGAAAGGGGCCGGTGCTGTGGCGCGGTGGGTGAAGTCGCCTCCCCCAGCACTGGCACTCCACATGGGAGTGCTGGTTCCAGACGGCTGCTCTACTGCGGATCCAGCTCCCTGCTAATGCACCTGGAAACGCAGCAGAGGAAGATGGCCAAGTGCCTGGGCCCCTGCCACCCAGTGGGAGACCTGGACGGAGTTCCCAGCTCTTGGCTTGGCCTAGTCCAGATACCGGAGAGTGAACCAGTGGATGGAAGATTGATCTCTCTCTTTCTCTCTGATGCTCTTTCAAATGAATTAATCTTTTCAAATAATAAATTTAATTTATTAATTACAAAGTATCATTATTTAAAACACCCTAGAGAAAACAATGACAGTGGCAAAATGTTGATCACTGTTGAACCTGGAAGAATGGGCTTACATCATTCTCTGATTTTATGTACCTGTTGACATTTCTCATAATAAAAAAGTTTACAGGGGCTGGTGTGTGGCATGGTAGGCTAAGCCACCTCCTGTGACACCCGCATGCCACATGAGCGCTGGTTCATGTCCCGGCTGCTCCCCTTCCCATCCGGCTCTCTGCCATGGCCTGGGAAAGAAGCAGAAGAAGGGGGCCCCTGCACCCATGTGGGAGACCCGGAAGCTTCTGGCTTCAACCTGGCCCGCCCCTGGTGGTTGTAGCTATTTGGGGACTTAACCAGTAGATGGAAGCTGGATCTCTCTCTGTCTCTCCCTCTCTCTTACTCTGCCTTTCAAATAAATAAATCTTTTAAAAAAAAAAAAAGTTTACAAACTAAGCTAAATCACATCCATCAAGCCTGGGGATGGGACTGGGAGTGCTTTCTCAGAGAGGCCTAGAGTCACCTCCCAGTGCCCAGAGGGGTGCTCATCACACCCTGGGGAACACTGGTCCAGGACACCCCTGCCATGGCCATTTAGGCTTCATTCTTGCCCAGGGCTGTGTCTGTGGGCCGAGAACAACCAGCCACAGAGGCAAATGCCTAACGCATCTCTGCCGAACCAATGGCAGAGGCACCCTGAACTTGTACCTCCCTGTGCCTTTCGGCTGGGTCTCCTTGGGTGTCCCACTGGCTAACACCCCATAGGCAGTGGGCAGCTAACGCATGTGGAAATGTCCACAGAGTGATACGCACTGCAGGAAACAGCCCACCCTGGGAAGCTCCTGCTGTTTGGGTTTGACTCGTGGGCCAGCTGACCTCCATCACCACGAGGAACAGACCCGCAGGCTTCGACAGACGCCACCATCGCACTTGGGCTGCTCTGCACAGACACATTACACGTCATCACCCAGCTAGGGCTTTGACAAATGCTGTCAAAGATTCTCTTCCCAGATGCTACAAAGAACAAGCCACATGGCTGTTTGCCTCCACGGGCTTGTGCAATGGAGGCTGGGACTAGGAGAAGGGGCCGTGGTGGCCCCAGCAGCCAGCAATGACTCCGCATCTTTGCAAGTATGACAGGGCCCCACAGGCCAACCTCCCACAATGCACCCTCTCCCACACACCCCTGGAGCCCAGCCATGACCAGCTCTTCATAGATATTCTATCTGGAACATTCTGGGATCAAAGTCGGGTTCCCGACGTAGGCAACTCAATTAAAGGATGAATATGTGAGAAGTCTAAATTTATCCCAGCAGGGTAGCAAGGCCTTGGCAGGATATCTTCCTGTGTATGTAATTAGTCATCCTAAAAGACAGCAATACTGCACTTCCGTATCACGCACAGCAATTAGTGTTATGCAAAACACTGTTCGAGGTTGTAACACATATTCACATACCTGTTGAATCACCTTAAGCATTCAGTGTAACTCTTTTGAATAAAACAATGAGAGATTATGTGACTAATTTAAGGACTCAAAATAGCAGAAGCAATAAGGAAAAAGTTAGAGCACACCTCCAGTCAACCCCCACGAAATGCAGACACTGGGCTCCCAGCCCCAAATCCCATCTTCATTCTGCAAGCAGACTTCTCTCTTGCTCACTGCTTTTTTATACACCTATTTAGAAACGGGATGGCAAAAGAATGAACAGAGAATGGGGGGGGGGGGGGGTGCGGGCGGCAGCTCAGAGGACCCTCACAGCACCAGAGGCTGTAATGCACGCTGGATGAATCCAGGACAGCCGGGCCCTCCAGACAGAACAGCATCAGTGTCATGGCTTGTGGGGCAAACTCAGCCTAAGCTTTTTCTCTCAAGGAAGTGATCAGCCAGAAATTGCCAACTCAAATGTTCTGTGCAGATAACACACAAGCCGCCCTTAAACAAATGAACAGACGCTCGGTCTCACTCACCACGAAGAAGCTGGGCTCACAACAGGACTTTGTCACCTCTCCGCAGGGCTACTGAAACCATCTCCCTACAGGTCCTCCTGCCTCCCGACTGGCAGACACAGCAACCTCTGAACAACAGAGCTCTGGTGTGTGGCTTCCCCATTCACCCAGCACACTGTAAAATACACATTAATTATACTGTACATAATTCTGCAACTTCTTGCATTTACAACATCTCTGGCATCTTTTCTTGTCAACACATAAGGTCTGCCACCATCTTTTTAGCAGCTGTGTAGTATTCCACAGTGTGGCTAAAGATCATCCAGCTGTTCTATTAAGTGACTATTTAGATGAGCCCCTTTTTGCTGATATAAAACAAGGCTGTGTGGTGGAATGAGAAGGCCATGCCAAGATGGCTGCTGGCAAGTGAGCATCAGTTACTCAGGAATGGCTTCGAACCCCACCTGGCAACAGAGCCTGGCTGGCAACCATCTGTGATTGGATGGCTTTGGAAACCACCTGGCAACAGGCTGTGATTGGTTAGGGCATAAACTGCCCCTTGACCAGGTTGGCTGCCTTGGTTATATAAGCTGCTGCACCAACTGAAATAAACGAGTCTGCAGGTTGCTCGCCTCTGGCCGGCTTTCACCCGACTCCTGGAGTCTGTGTGGTGACTCTGCACCTCTTGCCCCCACCACGCTCCTCCTCTCAGAACAAATCCACCTCAACAAGCCTGCACTGGTCATCCTTCCAGGTGCCTCCTGGCTGTAAGGGAAGAATGTTTAAGGAAGAAACCAGCAACTAAATTTAAAAAAAATTAACAGCCAAACCAACTTGCCTATCCAACAGCTGTTCTGGCTGCTCCCAACATGCACAGTGCAGGAACCTCTGCTTACAAACACCTTTGCCAGTGTCTCCCATTCCTGCGGACTGTGCTCTGGGTTTGGGGTGTGCAAACGTCTCGGATGCCAAGACTTCTCTGCTGTTTCGTCCACTGTCCTCCATGTGTGCTCAACTCAAACACCAGCAATGTCTCAACTCCAGAGCAAAATTCGAAGAGCAATTGGTAGTTATCCAAGTTTGTTCAGCTTAAGTAAGTGCTGACAGGGTTGCCATCTTTTTCCGGAAAGTAACCAACGACATTGATGGATTCTGTGTGGAGGAAGTCACTCAGCGGAGGCTTCTGCACAGTCTGAAAGACAACCGTAGCACGGGGACCCAGTTCTGCGAGATGTTCTATGTACAAAATCCTGGAGAAAAACGCTGGGCTTACAGTGCAAACTCTTTGCTGCCTTTAAGCTAAGAAACGGCTGCGCTGGCTGTGCTGAGCTGTACCAGGGCTTCCAACAGTTCATGGAAAATGCACATCTCCTCTTAATTCCATTTGCTATGAGCCTCTTGAAGTCCTATATTGATTTTCTAGTTAAACATACCTTCGGTTTTCATGATCCTGATTTTCCAGTTACTAAGCAATGTATCAACGAGCATTTTGGGAAACGTTACTCTGATAGGCCTTGCTTTCTCAGGTGTGCTAAGGATACAATGTATGTTAGAGCCGGGATTATGACAGCCATCCTCCCATAACACCCAAAGCTTCCCGGGTTTTCTTCGATGGGAAGTCACTGAGATCTTCTGTTTCCAGGCCACCGAGGTGAAGAAGCAGGTGCTTCGGGATCCACGCGTCAGCTCTCTTTTTGATCCAAAAGCACGTGACGCCGCGGTGACGGCAGTATTAAATGCAGCAGCATGAATAAAAGAACACTCGCGGCAGGAAGTGCAAACAGGCAAACTTTGTCATTGGGAAAGAGGAGCAGAGCAGGGTGCCTGGGAGAATGATAACAGCCCTAATTAGTACAGAGTTGTAGCAAGCGTACGAAGTCTTTCTAACAGATTAACGATTAGGAAGAAACAGGGAAGTAGTGGAACTCACTGCTTGAGTAGTTCTTTACTCCAGATCAAAGAAGCTGATTCCTGCCAGCCAGCATTCCTGGATATCCTGTCCTAAAGTGAAAAAATTCAGCAGTGTTTATAATCTCAGCAGTGACTTTTATTTAAAAATTGTATTTTTTATCTGATTTAAAGGGCAGCGAGGGAGACATAGGCAGATCCTTCATCTGCTGCTCACTTCCCAGATGTCCTCAACAGCGGGGCCTGGGCCAGCCCAGAGCTGGGGTCCGAGGCTGCATCCAGGTCTCCCACAGGGGTCCCCTGTATGTGGACCACCTCCTGCTGCCTCCCAGGGTCCACACTAACAGGCAGCTGTAACCAGAAGCAGAGCTGAGACTTGGAACTTGGCACTGCGACATGGGTCCCACTGCACTTAACCCACCCGCCCCCGCCAGCCCCTTTTAAGTCACTGAAGATGACTTGGTGAGATCACGAAGTTGCAAGCCATGTACTGCGGCCTGGGAAGAGGAGTGAGGCAACGTGGGACATGGAGGAAAAACCCATCTGTATCATAAAGGCACATCCACTCTGACCGTACCTGGTTCTAAACCTGGTGATACAAGTCCTTGCACAAGCCACCATTAACTGCCTGTGAGAATTTGGCCTATCTTACTCCAGTTACCTAAAACACAAATACCAGCAAGTTATCTTACTGCATTTTGGGGAAAAAAAAAAAAACCTTACCTTTCTTTCACATTTATTTTTAATTCACTGATTTTTTCAAATGTGCGAAGTATCTTTAAAAGGGCCACAGAGAGTGTTTCCTTTTTCAAAGTGCTTCCCATGGGCAGCAGGTGTTGGAGACGCTGCTGGGATGCCTGCGTCCCGCCCCAGGGCGCCTGGGCTGAGATCTCTGCTCTGCCTCCAGTTCCAGCTTGCTGATGTGGACCCTGGGAGGCAGCAGGCGATGACTCAGGTACTCGGGTCCCTTGTGACCCACGTGGGAGCCCCAGATTAGGTTCTGGGCTTCAGCCTGGCCCAGCTCAGGAAGCTGTGGGCACGGGGAGGGTGGACAAGTAGGTAGAAAACCTCTGTGTCTCTCTACCTTCAAATAAAAGCACAAAAAGGATACTGTCTATGGTGGGTGTCCTATTTGAATATTATGTGATACGGATTCTAAACTGCAGCGCGGAACTCACGAGCGCTCAGCCCTAGTACAGAGAGCACGTGGTGACTGCTGAGGCTCCCACACCCCACAGAGGAAGGTACTGCTGCTCTCCCCAGCTCCGCGGGGATCCCACCCGGGCGTCCGTGCCGCCGTTTTCCTGAGCTTGGCATCTCTCTCGGCGTGGCCCTCCTCAGACACGTGCTGACCCTGCTGCGTACAGGTGAGCTTCCACACTGCCCTCTGGGGCTGCCCCGCCAGACTGCGCCGTGGTTGTTCTCAGGAAACTGAACGAAGCACCAGCCACTGGTCAGAGTTCTCTGGGGTGTTCCGGTGCAGGAGCCCCCGGCAGCAGCCAGCCTTGTGACACATGGCACACGACGCCTGACACATGACACCTGACACGTGACCTCGTGCCCGTCCAGCTCCGGCTCCGTGGCCACAGCTGACACTCTGTCACTGCCATGTGCCCAAGGGCCTCGGCAGGGATGAATGACCCCTTCTCTCGCTGACTGGCCTTGACGCCAGCTGCTCTGGGGTCAGTCCGCCACGCTCGGGGACGGAGCGCCTTCGTCTTCTCCGCAGTGCATCTCAGTGCCACATTGGACTGCGCCTTCTGTCTTTGGATCAATCCAGGGTGCACCCCATAGTTGAGGACGTACCCCAGTCCTGGGGTCACTGAACGTTTCCCTCCCTACTGAGGCTCATCAGCCAAGGCCCGGGCTGCGGGGTATCCTCAGCCCCTGTCCTGAGATGAATCCCGATGTCCTCACCCGCTCCTCAACCCGCCAGGACCTCCAACCTTCCTGAACTGCAGCCTTTAGCTCTGGCTGCTCCGTGGAACCGCCCAGGGCTCCCACGCAGACGCTCACCCCTGCGTGTTCTCCCTTGCCTTCTGCTGATCAGGGTGGTGGGTTGTTTTTAAAGCCTCCTGTGTTCATGGTTCGCTACCTAAAATGCCAGAGCTGGTCACCAGTTTCCCGCAGAGGCTCAGAACCCCGCAGCCTCGCCCGCGGAAGCGTTCGTCACAAAACCCTCTGCCTTCCTTCCCCGGCTTTCCGCCCACGCGTGGATATTTAAGCAGTGGGTGGTTTATCACTAATCATCATCACAGATAATTAACACTTCTCATTATATCCGTGTTGCTCATCAAATGCCACTGTAGCGACACCTCTCTGGAACGCGGCTTAAATAAACAGCTTTTCCTGTGTGGCCAGGCCTGGCCCTCGTTGGTAGCATTCATGATATCTTTATGGTATGCAACCTCAGCCAATGATGCTGATGCTCAAGTGTGCAGGATGTGAAACCGACTTGCAACGAAATCACCGGGTACAGCTGTCCCTCAGCAGCCACACGGACTGACCGTGGGACCTGCCTTGGACACGGATGTCCACGGAGGCTCAGGACTTACATATAAATGGCGAGGTATTTGCATAGCACCCACGTGCATCGTATGCAGATTTCTGGGAAATGACTACAGCGGGGCACATGCCATGTAGACAGCTGCTAGGCTGCAATGTTAGGAAACAATGACAAGGGGAAAATCTGTACCTGTTCAACACAGATGAGTGCTCTTCCTCCCAGTACTTTCAAGCCACAGCTGGTTGAATTTGCAGATGTGGAGGGCAGACTCTATCTTTTCACATGTTCCAGTCTTTGAGGGCTTGTGCGTGGCTCTAAACAAAAACAGAAAAAGGCCAATGAATGGAGTCTGAGAAGAAGCAAACCTAAACACAAGGCAGCTCCTGAACGAAACAGTGAAGACCTGCACAGCCTCTTAGACAAACAGTAGTTGTGCGTGTTTGACTTACGTGACTTACCCTCAGTCAGGCCTGCGACACAGGCCCAGGCCCAGTGCATCTTGCTGTGTGCTAAGCCTTTGCCTGAGGGATACTTTCTCTTCCTCCCACTAAACCCAGAATCTGGGGGGGGGGGGGGGGGTACAGAAGTTCACCAACCGAAGCTCAGGTTCCCAAACTAGAGGTCGATGACCCGGGGTATGTTCTAACTCCAGGAAAGTGTGTTCTCTCAGTCAAGAGAAGGGAGGCTACTCTATAATACGCTCACCACAGACTAAAAAGGCAGCTAAGCATATTTCTGAGAATGGCAGAATTCTACGGAATTTGGATTCCAAGCTTTTGTATAAAGCTTTTTTTTTTTTTTTTTTTGACAGGCAGAGTGGACAATGAGAGAGAGAGAGACAGAGAGAAAGGTCTTCCTCCAATGGCCACTGCGGCCAGCACGCTGCGGCCAGCGCACCGCACTGATCCGATGGCAGGAGCCAGGTGCTTCTCCTGGTCTCCCATGGGGTGCAGGGCCCAAGCACTTGGGCCATCCTCCACTGCACTCCTGGGCCACAGCAGAGAGCTGGCCTAGAAGAGGGGCAACCGGGACAGAATCTGGTGCCCTGACTGGGACTAGAACCCAGGGTGAGGCGCTGCAAGGCGGAGGATTAGCCTAGTGAGCCGCGGCGCCAGCCTGAAGTTTTAAAAGGCCTTGATGCAGACACTGTTCTGGACAGGGAACTACAAAAGTCGTTCCAAAAAATCAAGGAGCTTCTACCAGAAGCTCAGCATTGGGAATTGCTGCTGGCAGGATTCCATGGAATATGGATTCCAGGATTTGGATTCTAAGCCTTTGCATGTACTTTAAAAGGCCCTGACACAGACACACTGTGCGGGACAGGGGAGCTGCAGAAGGCGTTCTAAGGAATTAAAGGGTTTTTAACAAAAGCTCCAACATTGGGAGTTCCTGAACAAGCCATCCATAGAAGGAGCCTCTTCAGATCAGGGACAGCTTTAGCGAAGGGACCTCACCATGGATACTAACACGGCTACCTCAGTGATATTAGGGCTAAACCCCGACCTCCCAAGTCTTCAGAGCTAAGTTCAAAGACACACCTGGTTATTCCTGTAGGCCAATCAGAGATTGGTGAAACTTACATTCCTCACATCGAGACTGCCGCCCCTTCAGGCAGACACGCTGTGCCTGCCTCCTCTCGATTCTCTCTGGGAGCTGTTACTGACAATAAACTCCTTATCGGGTTTTTCTATTATCATTCTCTATGCTCCAGCTAAATGGGCTTATAATCTATCACCACCCACCATCTGGAAATGTGAGCTATGTTCCATCTTAAGGGGCTCGCCACTTACAACTGGTTCTGTTCCAGTTTTCACTTATGCCAGTTAACAAACGCATATGTTTCAGAACTCAACAACTTCGCGGAACAACTGACCATGCAGGGGACACAGACATTGGTGGTGACTGAGACTGCTCCAGCTCATAAAGCGAATGTGTTAGATGAGATAAGCGGAGACGTCCAGACCCAGCACAGGCAGGGCCTGCACGACGCCCCTCCTAAGCAGGAAGCAGCTATAGAAGATGAGATGATTCCATGCCCTTCAGCATCCCGTAGGACTCAGGCAATGGAGTCTCTGATCGGGGAATGGAGCAGGCAGGCAGACAGGATTAGATGAATTAGATTTGTAAACTGGAGTCCACGCCCTCCACCACGCCCCCTGTGTGATCTCTTGCCCCTGCCTGACCCCACCTGTACACCCACCTGCCAATCAGGCTACGTAACCACGCCCCTCTGGAAGTGGATAAAGGCCTGGAGCACGGGCCCCTCCCTCTTGTTGCCTTGCTGCCCATGCCTTCAGGGCACGTGACCCTCGGCTGTCCACTCCCTGCTCTCCAGCTGCATGCCTGCTGCACACGGCCGGCTCCCGGCCTGCTCTCTGCTTGCTATGGACCCAGCTGGGCCTCTAGACTTCTTTCTCCATTAGATGAGACCCTCACTCTCCTCTGCATCTCTCACTGAACAAAGCCCTTAGAACTCACCACGTTGCCTGGTCTACTTGAGCCAGTGTTCAGAATCCTTCTCTGAATGCTGGCAAGAACTCACGCAGCTTGTTAATTTCAGGAAATAGTAAAAAGCAAACCGGTTTCGGGAAAGCCGCCTCCCCGGGCTGGCCCACGCGGGAACACCGCATTGGGTCCCTCGGCTGATGCAGTAATGCAGCAATCAGTTGAGAACCCGTGGACATCTTGAGAAGTGGAATGATCCTAGAGATTCCAGAAGCTTCCTGTTCTCAGTCCCCCTGACATCCCTCTCAAAAGTTCGCAGACTTGAACAGGGGAGCAACTGATGGCCTCTGTGTTTCACAGGCTTGGGCTCAGAGTCCGCCTTCCCGGTAGTGACAGGGAGTCAAGCGAAGTCTCCAACTAGTTCAGTCCTCGTTATCTTTTAGTATTTAAAACACCCTCACAAAACACCAGCAGCTGGGCCTCGCGGCGACAGCTGAGTTCCAAAGACAGCGAGCAGGTGCCGGCCAAAGCTGCTTCTGCCTGTGTGGGCACCAGAGGCAGGGGTGGAGTCCAGTTCTCAAAACAGAAACAAAAGATAAAATAAAACAGGGCCAGGACCTCCCCGCAGTGGTTACGACGCCGCTCGGATGTCTGCAGCCCATAATCAGAGCGTCTGGGTTTGAGTCCTGGCTCTGCTTCCAATTGCAGCTTCTCCAGGAGGCAGCAGCTGACGGCTCAGTACTTGGGTCCTTGTCACACGTGTGAGAGACACAGACGGAGTTCCAGACTCCAAGCGCTGGCCTGGCCCATCCTGGCTGTTGTGGTTCTGGGGCAAGTAGGGGGTAGAGACCAGCAGGTAGAAGATGTGTGTGTGTGTGTGTTTCTCTGCCATTCCAATTGATAAAAATTAAAAAATAATAAAGCAAAGGCCCAGCCATAACAAGAAAGCAGCCACACACAAGGACAGTGGAGTCCCTCTGAGGGACCCCTAGACATAGGCTTCCGGGCCTGCCCACTGGTTCGCTATTTTCTTTCATCTTAAGTGGTCTGAGCTGAAGCCATCGCGTGTGGTTGGCAGGGGTTAACAAAGCCCTCCGGCCATCCAGGGGCCCAGCCCTGAGGACAGTGGGTAAGACAGAGAGCCCGTCTTCCACTTCACGGTCCACAGCAAGCCTTGGAAGCGTCACACTCGCAGTTAGATAAAACTGGAGAGGAGCAGGCAGGTTCCAAGTGTGGAGGGAGGATGGCGGGCTGTGGGGGGGCTGCTGACTGCTGGCAAGATCAGTGGGGCTGGGGACTGCACTGCCCGGCGAGGTGCACCCACAAGTATCCCACGGGAATCTCACACTGTACACGGTAGAGAGGGAAAATGAGGGATATTGGAGGGCAGAGAGAGGGGGGCTGCCTGCGGTGTGGACGTGCTGAGGCAGGGCAAATGAAACCATGAGGGAGCTCAAGAAAACACTCCCAAGGGAGGCCGAGGGGTCACCATGTTGTTCACCCGGGCAAGGCTGGAGGCTGCCAGCCTCTCCCTCCCACCCAGGTGATGGCTAACGTCTCCTGTGACACAGCAAGCACGTGCCACGTCACCCTGGGAATTGCCAGGCTGCGTGGTTCCGTGGTTGTGCAATCGACAACCCTTCTCCTCCTGGCGCTGGGCGGCTGCCAAGCTCCAGCCCTGAGGCGTCGCAGCAGACGTCCCCGGGCCTTTGCTCATCACCACCTGGCTTTGCGGTCAGAGCTCGCTCCACCTGCCTTCCCCAGAAGTCGTCCGTGACCTTCCAGGATCTAAAGCCGCACAGGCAGCCAAGCATCGCAGGGCCCAGGTAGCCCAGGAACTCAGCCATTGGCCGCACGATCCGCACGAGTGCTTGGGCAAGTGCTCACGGGAACATCAGGAGTGTGTGTTGGAGGCTTCCTGAACACACGTTCTAGGAGGTAAAATCCAAGCGTGCCTCGCTCGTGAGCTGCATGGGAGCGTGCACACACCTGCCCCGTGCTGTCAGGGAGTGGGAGCTGCAGGTGTGGGAGCAGAGGTGCATACAGGGCCATAAGCACTGGCTGCTCCATATTGTGCAGATCCCTGCTGACACCCACTGGCTCCTGCCCCCTGCTGACACCGAGCACGGCCCGTCTGCGGACAACCGGGCCTGGGCTGAACCAGGCAGCTCAGCGGGCGTGCTCACCCAGCCTGACCCGACCGAAGCCACACCAAGCACCGCCAAGGGCCACAAGGTCACGGTCTCCCTGGCAACCAACTCCAGAACTGCTCCTGTGTTTGGACTACCTGACCACACTCCGCACCTCTCTCAGACAGCACCTGACTCGGGTGAAAAAGAGCCAAGAACCGCACAACGGCTGCAGAACAGGCTGCACACCCAGTCCAGCGGGCAGGAGCCGGGAAGCCCTGAGACCCCTGGGGCAGAAGGCGAGGACCCCTCCCCCTGCCAGTGGGGGTGCTCGCCAAGATCCCGCAAAACAAGAGCAAACATTAAGAAATATCTCCCAAATGTGCAGGTGAAAACCTTGTGCAAGAACGCAGGGGCAAGGGGGAAAAGTGAAACCACTCGCAGCTTGGTGCCTTCTGCGGGCCCATCAAGGGCCTCACTGGCCGGCCAGTGGCCCCAGCTGACAGCACGGTCACAGCCCAGCCCCGTGCCCAGTGCTCTGTGTCACTGGGGAACGCTCAGAGGTGCAGTGAGAGCCCCTTTGCTCAGATAAATTGTGCAGTGAGTGGGGACAGCAGAGAGAAGCAGCAATGTGACTTTCAGTATGAAAAAAACGCCTTTTTTAAATGTTGCAGTTGCTAAGGAACCAGACTGTGGGGGTGGGGACAGGCCCTGGGCCCTCAGAGGCCCCCAAAAGCTGGAGTTTGCTGCTCACGCTCACCCAGAGAACCGTGGGACCTGGCCAGGGAGCAGCAGGGGCACGGGGCTCTGGGCCACGCGTGTCAGCAGCGTCATCCTCCGTTCCCGTCCCCTGAAAGCCTGCTGGGAGGGAGGCTGAGATAACCCGGGTGCCCCGGGGCCCTGAACGTGTTTTCTGGAGGTCTGAGCAGTCCCAGAGACACCTGAGGCCCGGCCTGTATGTCGTCAGTGTGTTCACTCCTGGCGATTTCCATACAGGTGCTCTAAAAGGCCACCGTTGTCAAAGGAGGAATGCAGAGTTTTTTGAGCTGACCACCACTTCAAACTTAAACTGCCCTCCCACCCAAGGCCAAACAATCCTACGGTGCTGGAGACCCCACTGTGGGTGGTTGGCGTGTGGGGACATGCCCTGGTGCACCTGCTTCCTCGAATCCACGACCACAGAGCAGCCAGGGTCAGAATCCCTCGGGGAGGTCATCGTCTCTTGCATGGTGCTGGGAGGTGGAGGGGGACATTTCTGGAAGCTGCAAGTGTGGGAGCAGAAGTGGCAGAGAAACTGACCACAGACGGCCATTTCCCCCTTGGTCTCCTCCCGGGATCGCCTTCTTGAGAGGGAGCAGAGCATTGGTCTCGCCTGGGTTCTAGAACTTTCTAAGGAAGGGGACGTGGCCATGGCAGAGCCCTGTGACCCAGCTGGACGCCTGCAGCAGCCATGCCTGCGCCTCCACACCAGTTCTTCACTGTTGCCCTCTGTGCGCTGGGCAATCGCCCGTGGCCAAGACAGACCCCGCTCCTTGGCTGTCCACGTCCTCACTCACCGCTGCCCCTTGCTAACGTCTGCTGTTGTCCCAAGAGCTCCAGCCAAAGCTGAAGCGAGCCAGCTGGCGTCACACAGTTCTCACTTCAGACGAGGGCCAGGCCGCGTGCTGCCGGGCTGCCTGCCACAGCCTCGCTCTCAGTGCACATGGGCCGAGACCAGCACTGTGCAGCGTGGCGGGAAGGCGGTCCAGCGCGCCCTGGGCTCTCCCGCACCCTGGGGCCCTGCCTGAGAGCGGGCCGCTCTGAGAGGCTCCACTCCTGCATCGGCACAACTGCAGGCAGCCACAGAGGGCCACAGACAGCAGGCTGCTCCCTGCAGCTCCCAGGGTGGAACCCGGCAGTCTCTCCCTGGGGAATCCTGGCCCAGGAATTCCTCCTGGCCTGGCCCATGTCCTCAACAACCCCTAGAAGCCTATAGTCTGAAGGCAGCCCAGGGCCTGTGACCCCCACACCCCAAGGAGGGGTACACACTGTGCCCCCGGCCCCACGCGGCACCGCTCCTGCCTGAGTACAGGTTAGCAATCGGACTGCACCTTGATAGCAAAGACAATTTGATGAATGCAGACTGTGCGCTATCAATTTATGAAATCAGACCCTGAGCGGGGTGCACCACTGGAGATAACATTTTTGTTACTACAGACATTGAATCCATTCAAAAATTCAATCACAAAAGGGCACCGAACCTCTGGCCCTCTCTCCTTCCGGCTGACACGATTCTGTTTCCTCTAGAAAGAATCATGAAAGTGTGGACACTTCAACCAGTGTGGAATGAAAAGATAAGATCATTTTGGTGCAAAAAAAAAATTTGAAATCCATGCATAGGAGGTGTCTTCGAAAAGTTTGTGGACAATATGTATCATGAAAAAACTGCTGGATTTCACATTTTTTGCACCGAGATAAGCATCTTTTAATTCCACTTTTCCGGGAGCTTCCTGCAGTACCGCATATCTGCAGTCAGTCCTGGGGGGGTTGGTTCAGGGACCCCCCCCCCAGAGACCCAACCTACAGGTGTTCAAGTCCCTTCTCTGCATGGAGGGGTCGCACACTGCAGACCCACCTAGGTGACATACGACACCCGACACAGCGCAAAGAGCACCACATGGCTGGGCACCGTGATGGGGGATCTGTACTCGGGCAGCACAGGGGTGGCCTTTTCCCTAGAGGTTTGGACCCCTGGTTGGCTGAAATCGTGGATGTGGAGCCCAGAGACGTGCAGGGCCAACTATACACACACACACACAATCCACACGCGTGTCAGCGGCGCACGCTGTCCTGTGACATACAGCTTCAATGAACAGACCCGAGGTTCCCTCGTAACACCACACCTGGTCTGTGTGCCGACTGCTGGCAAGCCCCCTTGTTGGATTGCTGCTGCAGATGCTGTGAGCGCTCGCCGGTGTCTGCGGGGGTCACGGGGTCCTGGCCCTGAGGCCACTGAGCCAATGATGCCACACGCTTTCATTTTTGCTCAGCAGGACCCAATGGTGCTGGACGGGTGTCAATGACCTGCAAGCCCATTTGCATATGACAGGGATTCAAGTTCATGGAAAAATGGAAATAAAAGGTAAATTTATTCTGGTGCAATAAACTGAAATTATTGCATTTTTTCACAAGGTATATTTTCCATGAGATTTTTTTTAGAAAAAAACAAGATTATATATTTGCAAGTCAGAGTTACAGAGAGTGAGGGAGAGAGGTCTTCCATCCACTGGTTCATTCCCTAAATGGCCACAATGGCCAGAGCTGGGCCAATCCAAAGCCAAGAGCCAGGAGCTTCTTCCTGGTCTCCCATGGGGTGCAGGGCCCAAGCACTTGGGCCATCCTCCACTGCTCTCCCCGGCCACAGCAGAGCTGGATCAGAGGAGCAGCCAGGAGCGGAACTGCCCCCGTGTGGGATGCCTGCAGGTGGTGACCGAGCCCACTGCACCGCAGTGCCGGCCCTCCATGAACTTTTTGAAGACCCTCATCTAAGTAGAAACCAGAAGTCGTTTTGGCTCAGCCACATCCAAGTTTATTCTCGGGAGAACAAGAGAGACTTCAGAGATCATCAGTCAAGGGAACAAGCACTGCACCTTTCAGCTGTGCAGTGTGAGGCCGACTTCTGGCCTCAAGGCTTCCGCATGGCTCAGAATGGTTCCTGGAGCTCCGCACATCATGTCTGCATTCCAGGCAGCAGGAAACAGCAAGGGGAGAAGGAAGGATGGGCACCCTGCTCAGCTGAGTCAGCTGCCTTCAAAAACCTGCCAAGCAACCCCACGTTAGCATTCCTGCTTCCTCTCATCAGCCCCAGCTCACAGGCACAGAGCCTGGAAAACATTTTGTAGCCACAAAGCCTGCAAAACAACCAAGCCTCTGCTCCCCAGGAAGAGGAAGGGAAGGGACGCAGCCAGCTTCTCCCACCGCTCATTGCTCATCTGGACCAACGCCCAGAGGCTATCAGTGTTCAGCAGAAAGTGCTGGGTGGACACATCTCAGACAGACAATCCCCTTCTCGGCTCTGACCACTCGTGGCTGTCCCACCCCCATCTTCTGCAGACATTCAGTCAATGATCTTCATCCAGGGGCAACAGGACAGAGCAGGTGCGCAGCTCTGAAAGAAGTTTCTGGAACGTGGCACTGGTGGCTGTCACCACAAGGCAGGCCCTGGCTCCTGGCTGATAAACCCTGAACAAACAGTTCAGCCAGCCCCTCCCCGCACCCCGACACGCCTGGAAGAAGACTGGTCAGCGAGCGTCTCACACACAAGGAGTCACCTGGAAGAGCAGCTCCCTGTGCTCAGCTCCCCCGTCGAACCTGCCACACCGTGCAGGACTCCAGGATCCTAAGGATGTCCGTACACAGCAAGGAGCAGCCACGTCTCCCCTCTGCCTCTGCTGTTCTCATAATTAACAAATCACTGCGGACATCGTCAGCCTACACCGAAGCCTGTGGGCATCAGAATTTGCGATCAGAGGTGCGCCTGCTTCTCCCACCTCTCCCCAGTCTACGTCTGCAGCCTCCTGCTCCAGCCCTGGTCTGGGCCACCATGACTCCTTCCTCCCAGCACAGAGGCCTCCCCTGGGGTAGGTCCATCCTCCATCTGGCTCCAGCGGGACCTGTCACTCTCTGCTCAGTCAGGAAGAGTCACATAAAAAAGCCTCTGGCAAAGACCACAAGATGCTGCTTCTCTTGTTTTGTCCAAAAACTCGACTCTGCCAGGGGTTTCCAGCTGTGACATGCACCAATAGCGAGCCTGTGTGAGATGTCAGCGGTGCCCTGGCACATCTGGGATGGACTCCCCACCCCTGACATGCCCAAGGTCCCTCTGGGCCTGGTGCTGCCCTCTCTCTGCCAGTGTCAGACTTCTGGACGGCCCGGGCTCGCCAGAGTCCAGGCTCCTGGTTCACATCCTGCACCCGCTCCTGTCCCGGACAGCCCTTGCCTGGGGAGGCCCCTGCCTCCGGCGCGGCCCTGGCTCCCACGCGCAAGAGGCTCTGTTTCACCCGCCTGCATTGCTGGCTTCTACCTGTTCTCTCATCCCACATTGGCTGCTCCTTCCCAGCTTTGGGCCATCCGCCTCTCAGAATGGTCCTTTCCAACCAAGCCTTCTCAGCCATTCGGCCCCCACACACGTGGGCACACACGGACACATGCACACACGCACACAACCATCACCACCTGAAAAATCCCGAGCTCCGATCACTTTCCTGATTCGACACATCAAATGGTCACCGTAGCCCCTTGGTCCTGCTGTCCTGCGGGAGTGAACCGCCAGGGAGACACAGGTCGGCACACACAGGTAGCAGTGCCCCTTTGCATGCCTGGGCCGGACGACACCGGCCTGGCCTGTCCTGGCCTGTGGCCCACCAGACTCCCCAGGGTGCTGGACGATCAGAATTTCCTGTACTTCCTAACGTGTGAGGTGTCCCCATGGTTGGTGACAAAGGCCCAATCAGGAACTCTTGCTGCACCTGCCTTACTGGGTCAATGACGCTTCCCAAAGCCCAGGATGGAATCCGCAGCAGTCAGAGCAGGGCGTGACAGCAGCAGGCACAGAGCTGGCTCCCCTCCCGGTCTGCCCCCTCCTCCGCCTTCTCCCTCTCTCATTCAAGCTCGCTCCCCGCTGGTGTGCACAGAACAGTTCTCCCGAGGGCCCCCAGCCCCGCTCCCGGCCACGGAGTAAATGGACATCTTCCAGCGTACCCTGCAGCTGAACTCTCTGCCTTCCAGAAATAGAGCTGGGCTTAGCCTGCTAATCCTGTGCTGGGAGCTGGCGGGTGGGCAGGGGCAGGCGCTGGGTGGGCGGGCATCATGTGTAAGACCCCTCCCCGGGGGAGCTGCAGATCGAGCAGGAGCAGGGCCACCCTGGGCAGGCCCTCACCGCCGTCCCAGCACCCGCCTGTCCCTGACAGCACTGGGGCCTGGGAGCCTCTGGTCACATAATCTCTTCTTATTTTTCCAACAGCCCCAGCTGTGATTTCTCCAGGGAGCCTGAGGCACCATCTCCTTCCACCTGCCAAACCCAGATCTGCAAAGTAAGCAGCCTGACAAAGAACCAAGGTCCCCAACAGGCCAGGGGACAGGTGCAGAAAGCCAGGGCTCCGCAGACTGCCGGGCGAGGTGCACGCAGAGGCCCACGGGGAGGGGACCTCAGTGAGAGAGGGTGTCCAGGGTTACCTTAACCTCAGTGAGAGCGGCCGGGGGAGCAGCCGCCGGCATCCCCCTCCCTGGGGACGCCATGCATGGCTGGAGGCCTCCGGCCTTGATTGCCACCAAAGCATCACAGCGAGACCAGAAGTGACAGCAAAACCACAACGTGCATGCGTGACCTGCCCTCTGCCCTTCCAGTTCTTCCCTGCATCTGAGACTAACGTGGAGGCGGAGCACCAAGGTGGACCCGGTGTGGGGGCGGAGCTGGGGAGCTGGGGCTGGGGTACAGAATTTGCCTTGAGTCCATTGCTACCTCGTGTCCATGGTATCCTCGGTGTGGTGTTAGAGTGTGTTAGACCACATCACCTGCCCAGCTCCTGCAGAAACACCACACCCGGGGGGCCGCAGCCAACACGGGCTCCCACCAGGGGTGCTTAGGGGACTGAGTTATGGTGCAGGGGGTTACGGTCCTGCCAGCGACACCGGCATCCCATGTGAGCACTGTTCAAATCCCGGCTGCTCCACTCCCTATCCAGCTCCCTGCTAATGCGCCTGGGAAAGTAGGGGATGATGGTCCAGGTCCTCGGGCCCCGGCAACCCACATGGGAAACTTGGATGAAGCTCCGGGCTCCTGGCTTCAGCCTGGCCCAGCCCCAGGCTGTTGCGGCCATTTGAGGAGTGAACTTGCAGGTGGGAGAGTCTGTCTCTCTCTCTCTCTGTCTCTCTCTCTAACCCTCCTTACTCACCCCCCCTTACTCCCCCTCTGACACTCTGCCTGTCAAGTAAACAGATAAACCTCTACAAAACAAGAAAGCAAGCAGCTGCCGGCTGCCAGGGCGGCTTTGTGCCCGTGCTTCCGCCTCTGTGATACGAACCCTTCTCTGGGACTCCACCCTGCGGAGACGACTCCCCACGGCGTCGGAGCGGCAGACCAGCCTGGATTTCAAAATGTCTTGCACCAAGATAAACTCATCGTCTGGTTTCATTTTCCAGAATTTTCGAAGCGCCCTTGTGTAAAACGTCACACGGACAGGACTGGGGTCGGCTCTGCACGTTGTCTCTGCTCCTGGGCAGGGACTTGGGGGTGGAGGGGGGACGGCAGGAGCATTTCAGCACAGCATGTATGGGGGGAGTCTGCCCCAGGGACCCTCCTCCCCCCGGACGCTGCCCCCAAAGCCCTCTCCTCTTCTCCCACCCACATCCCCTTCCTTGCTCTTCTGCAACTGTCCATTGGTCGCCTATGCCCACAGCAGGACGAGTGACCACCAAATGTGAGTCTCTCTGTGCAGCTGGAGGGCCCCGTGGCAATCTCCCCCAAGAAGAGACAGGGCTGGCCCTGGGGTTCTTTCAGTGCAAACCCAGCAGGAAGGGAAGATTTCAGTGCCGTATCCCAAGAGGCCATGTCATCACCTGCCCCTGACTGTGGTTTCTCGGGGCTGCTACAAGCAGAAGAGCAAGCTGCTGGTGAATTCAGAGGGGCGTGGAAGCCACCGCGGGGCTGGAAGACACAGGCTGCGTCTGAGGGAGCACTCCTTTGCAGCCTGGATCGCGGGCAGCCAGAACTCCCCGAGTTGGCCTGACTTTCAGCCACGTCTGTTTTTCGGCCTCACACCCAGTGAGTCAATATTTGCCCAAGGGCTGCAAACACCAGCTCATGAGATGCGCCCGCTGTGCTCCCATGGTCTCGCTTTTACCATCTGCTTACTGCTTCTCTCCTCCAGGGTCAGGCCGGGGGCTCGCGGCAGGTGCGCAGTGGTGCACTGCTGGCACAGCCACACAGCTCCTCTGGGCGTCCAGAACTGACCGTGTAAGTCTGGACCTCCTCCTGTTCTCCGACAGCAGGGTCACCCACACCCGGGGCAGGAGTGCTGGCCTCATGGGTGGTCCAGCCATGCTATAAATCCATGGACCACGCCGCGGTTTCTGTTTTGCTGGTCAGTTGCCTGGTTGTGCTGCATTGTCTCCCAGTTTAACTGAACCCATTTCACATTCATGGAACAAGCTGGTGCCTAAGAGAGTCTTGTGCTTGAAGATGTACCAAACTGATCCACGGAGCAATCAGATCTTTTGTGGACAATGAGCATGTGCCAGGGCTCCCCCCAAGGGCCACATGAACCCCAGACAACCCTGGCAGAGCAGCAGCCGCACTCCTGAGCACCCACAGTCCATTTGGGCACCACCCACTCACCCCACGGCATTCTTGCTAATGATGCCCCAAGTGCCCGAACACAACGCAGCCCAGTGCTGGGCACACCAAGGACAGGAGTGCACAGTTCTCCTTGGATCCCACCCCAGGCGAGAGAACCTATGTGGCGATCCACCCCCAGGGTTTCCTGCCTGACCAAGTGCCTGTCCCTGCACTTCGTCCCTTCATAGTTGTCCGCCACTGCTGAGCCTCGAGTCAGAGCCCCGGCGAGTTCGCCCAGCAGGCTGAGCATCGTAACTCATCGTGGCACACCTGGAGGCCAGGTGACTGCTGGGGTGGGAAGCAGAAGCACACCGCACACGTGGCACGTGGGCTGCATGCCGCACAAACACTCAATGAGGAGCTCCTCCTTTTGTGGTTGAGTCCCCACCTAAAGCCTGGGTGCCTCTAGGAGAACTCTTCTGGCCACGCAGCCCACAGAGCCTCTTCCTAGAGCACCTGCGCGTGGCCCTCCAGCCCCGGCACTCATCTCACCCTGTGTCGCCTCGGCTGCAGCCGTGTGCTTGGGGCGGGGTCAGCATTCCTCAGACACTGTGCCTTCCCCTGAATAAACAACCTCCCCGTTCCGTCCTGTTCCCCGCACAGCGCTTTTTCTCAGAAGCACTGGGACCGCGCTCTCCTGTGGCCACCATAAGGCTGGACACCAGGTTAATACGAGAACGAGCCAGGGTGTGTTCCTTCGCTTGACCTGAGAAAGGGTACCTGGGTCCAACCAACCCAAGTCCTGGCTCCCTGGGGGGCTCCCCTGGACCAAGCAGGCAAGGGCATCGGGCCTCCAGCCTGTGGAGTGCTTGCTTGGCAGAACCTGAACCGTGCCCAGCCCTCCTGAGAAGCAGGCTCACGTGCTCACTGCAAAAGAAGCCCCGCCCATGGCAGCTCGCCTGGAGACCCTGGCAGCACAGCTAGACACCCAGGTTCAAATCCCCATGCCCCTGAGGATCAAGTCACCCCAGGGAAGCTGCTGTACCATGTTCTGCACCTGTCAGTGCACCTGTGTGCCCTCAGCAGTCAGTACACCTGTGTGCCCTCACTTGTTAGAACACCTGTGTGCCCTGCACCTGTCAGTACACCTGCGTGCCCTCACCTGTCAGTGCTCCTGTGTGCCCTCACTTGTTAGTACTCCTGTATACCCCACACCTGTCAGTATACCTGTGTGCCCTCACCTGTTGGTCTTCCTGTATGCCCCGCACCTGTCAGTACACCTGTGTGCCCTCAGCAGTCAGTACACCTGTGTGCCCTCACTTGTCAGTACACCTGTGTGCCCTCATTTGTTAGAACACCTGTGTGCCCTGCACCTGTCAGTACACCTGCGTGCCCTCACCTGTCAGTGCTCCTGTGTATCCTCACCTGTCAGTACAGCTGTGTGCCCCGCACCTGTCAGTATACCTGTGTGCCCTCACCTGTCAGTGCTCCTGTGTATCCTCACCTGTCAGTGCACCTGTGTGCCCTGCACCTATCAGTGCACCTGTGTGCCCTCACTTGTTAGTACACCTGTGTGCCCACACCTGTCGGTGCTCCTGTGTGCCTTGTACCTGTCAACACCCCTTATGCTCGCACCTGTCAGTACACCTGAGTGTCCTGCACCTGTCAGTACACCTGTGTGCCCTCACTTGTTAGTACACCTGTGTGCCCCCCTCCTGTCAGTGCTCCTGTGTGCCCTCACCTGTCAGTACACCTGTGTGCCCTGCACCTGTCAGTACACCTGTGTGCCCACACCTGTCAGTGCTCCTGTGTGCCCTCACTTGTTAGTACTCCTGTATACCCCACACCTGTCAGTGCACCTGTGTGCCCCGCACCTGTCAGTACACCTGTGTGCCCTCACCTGTCAGTATACCTGTGTGCCCACACCTGTCGGTGTTCCTGTATGCCCCGCACCTGTCAGTACACCTGTGTGCCCTCACTTGTTAGTACACCTGTGTGCCCCCCTCCTGTCAGTGCTCCTGTGTGCCCTCACCTGTCAGTACACCTGCGTGCCCTGCACCTGTCAGTACCTCTGTGTGCCCTGCACCTGTCAGTACACCTGTGTACCCACACCTGTCGGTACACCTGTGTACCCACACCTGTCAGTGCACCTGTGTGCCCCGCACCTGTCAGTACACCTGTGTGCCCACACCTGTCGGTGCACCTGTGTGCCCTGCACCTGTCAGTACACCTGTGTGCCCACACCTGTCGGTGTTCCTGTATGCCCCGCACCTGTCAGTACACCTGTGTGCCCTCACCTGTCAGTACACCTGCATGCCCTGCACCTGTCAGTACACCTGTGTGCCCGCACCTGTCAGTACACCTGTGTGCCCTCACCTGTCAGTGCTCCTGTGTATCCTCACCTGTCAGTGCACCTGTGTGCCCTGCACCTGTCAGTACATCTGTGTGCCCACACCTGTCGGTGTTCCTGTATGCCCCGCACCTGTCAGTACACCTGTGTGCCCTGCACCGTTCAGTGCACCTGTGTGCCCTGCACCTGTCAGTACACCTGTGTGCCCTCACCTGTCAGTGCACCTGTGTGCCCTGCACCTGTCAGTACACCTGTGTGCCCTCACCTGTCAGTACACCTGTATGCCCTGCACCTGTCAGTGCACCTGTGTGCCCTGCACCTGTCAGTACACCTGTGTGCCCACACCTGTCAGTACACATGTGTGCCTTGTACCTGTCAACATCCCTTGTGCCCGCACCTGTCAGTACACCTGTGTGCCCAGCAGCCTTCCCAAAACCTCTTCCCCTAGGAAATGTGCACGTGCAATGGAGAGTACTTGGGAAATGGATACAAGGATGTAAAGGTACAAGGTTGTTCCTTACCTCACCACCCAGAGATAAGCACCTCCAGCAAGCTGGTCTAATTTTTAGGTTTTTTTTTTTTGCCACGTCAATGCATTTTGCTGACATAACCAGATTTTTTTTTTTACATTTCCTTGTGTTACAAAAAATTCCAAAACCATGCTTTTAATGGCCCCATACCACCTCATATCAAGAGGTGCTCTGATAATCGAACTGTGCTTGTCTTACTGCCATGTTCTGTGTCCAGTTAATGGCCCTGGAGGGGACCCCTGGAAGTCCCACCCCAAATCACCCTAAGAAGTCTATTCTCAAACACCACCAAACAGAGCCCCTTCCTGCTGGCGTGAAAAAACAGTGGTCTTCAAATGTCCACGGCTGGGGCCGGCGCTGCGGCGTTGCCGGGTAAGCCACCGTCTGCAGTGCCAGTGTCCCATGTGGGCGCCAGTTCGGGTCCCAGCTGATGCACTCCCCATCCAGCTCCCTGCTAACAAGCCTGGGAAAGCAGTGGACAATGGCCCAAGTGCTTGGGCCTCTGCACCCTCGTGGGAGACCCAGGTGAAGCGCCTGGCTCCTGGCTCTTCCCTGTTCGCCAGCTGCACTTCACACGCCGCGTTTTGCTTCCACTCACTTTCTAGCCTGACCAGTGCGTGGGATTCCAAGGAGTCTTCACGTCCCGAGGAAACTACGCGTAGACTTCAGGATGTGTTAGCCCTAAAGTACACTTATTTTCTATTTTCCCAGAAACTTTTTGGAGACCCATTATATTCCTTTTTTTTCTCTTCTTTTACACCTGCTGGTATCAGACATGGGTTAAAATCTTTACAAGCTAAGTCACTGAGAATTTCCCACTATCTCTGACACCAATTGAAAAGCAACACAACCCTAAATCACCAGATGCACACAAGAATGACCACAGGGGCCGGCGCTGTGGCGCAGCAGGTTAACGCTCTGGCCTGAAGCACCAGCATCCCATATGGGCACCGGTTCTAGTCCTGGCTGCTCCTCTTCCAATCCAGCTCTCTACTATGACCAGGGAAAGCAGTGGAAATGGCCCAAGTGCCTGGGCCCCTGCACTCACATGCGAGACCCAGAAGAAGCTCCTGGCTCCTGGCTGCTGATCGGTGCAGATCTGGCTATTGCGGCCATCTGGGGAGTGAACCAGCAGATGGAAGACCTCTCTGTCTCTACCTCTCTCTCTGTAACTCTTTAAAATAAATAAAATAAACCTTTAAAAAAATTTAGAATGACCGCAAAGTTCTAATGTTTCCTATGATGGATATTTGGAAGCGCTTGTAGAAATAGCAGGGATATCCGATGTCTCTTCTGGAACCCTGAGAATGGGCAGACTCTCTGAGACACACCAGGAGATGATGGATCCATTTGCAGGGTAGGGTCAGGAGTGGGAAGGCACCTGCCCACTCACGCACACACCGCGCTGCACGTACACGTGCGGGATCCACAGCTGCCCCAGCCCCGGCTGTCTGGGCAGTCAGCACATGGGTGCTGACGTCACCGGAGAGTGGGAAGTCCCGTCAGGAAGGGCTGCTGTGATCCGGTGAGGGCATTACCAGCAAAAACCAAGTTCATGTTCACGTCACCCAACCCACGGCCCCAGCAGTTTCTCCACCGGCTCCTGCCAGCAAATTGACCTTAAAATAACCACCAGGAAGGTCTGACAACACAGCCACGTGCCCATCCTTGGGTGGGGCTGCTCAGGGCAGGGCTCGGCATCGGACCTGTCACCCAAGCTGGCTCGGGTGAGGCGGGCCCGGGGCTTTCCACCTGCACGAAGAGAGAAACTCCGCTCAGCGCAGCTCAATGAGAAAGGCGGCGGAAACAATGGGGCGTACACCCCGAAGTCCAGGGCCTCACAGAGTCCTGGATCCAGGGGCTCCCTCCTCTCCCTCTCCAGGCCCAGGTTGCATGGGCCCCGGCATCTTTCCAGACTAGGGCCTCTTCTCCGCAGCTCGAGTGGCCTTGACACTGCCCCTGCTGGGTCTTGCCTGTCCCCCGGGCCTGTCCCTCAGTTCCCAGGAAGTACTTCCCACAGACAAGCCCTGGGGAAGAAAGGGCCGGCTTCCCAAGAGCTGCTGGGCAGCCGAGTGGTTCCTGCAGAGCAGTGGCCGGACAAGGGCAGCCTGAGGTGTAGACGGAGAACACCATCAAAGCACCGCTTACCCACAAAGGGCACCGAGGGGATTCTGCAGATGCCTGCCTGTCTGAGAAAGCATTTTTAAAAAAGATTTATTTATTTGAAAGACAGAGTTACAGAGAGAGAGAGGGAGAAAGAGATAGAATCTTCCATCTACTGGTTCGTTCCCCAAATGGCCGCAATGGCTAAGGCTGGGCCAGGCCAAAGCCAGGAGCCAGGAGCTCCATCCAGGTCTCCCACATGCATGCGGGGGCCCAGGGACTCTGCTGCTTTCCCAAGCACATTAGCAGGGAGCTGGATCAGAAGTGGAGCAGTGGGGATTCGAACCAGCACTCATGGGATGCTGGCATTGTAGGCAGCGGCTTTGCCCGCTAAACCACCGACCCCGAGAAAGCTTTTTAATTTCCAACAGGAAACTCAGAAGCAAATGACCTAGGAAAACCGACTCAGTGTGTACAGTTAGGTACCCGCCCATCCAGCCGAATGTCTCTGAGTGGCTGTGTCTGTAGACCGTGGGTGGCTGCTATATAAGATTTTGACAACATTCACTAGCACTTTCGAGTCCCTAATTTCTCCCCATCCTGTCCAACCGAGCTTATGTGGCAGAGTTCTATAAAAGGAAGCCCTGAGGTGTGTTCTCGTGCACACCCTGCTATGTATAACGTGTGTGGTTTGAGCAAATCATGCTGTCTCTGCATAGCGCCTGCCTCACCGCAAAGCCAAGACCCACGTCTCGTCAAGCTCTGGCGTTCTCTCGTCCATGACCGCCTGAGTTCCCCAGCAGAGCGGTGGCTCCCAGCGCTGACCGCACATTAGAAGTGAATGAGGGGCCGCGCTGTGGCATGGCAGGTAAAGCCGCCGCCTACAGTGTCGGCATCCTATATGGGCACCAGTTGGAGTCCCAATCCGGCTCTCTGCTGTGGTCTGGGAAATCAGCAGAAGATGGCCCAAGTCCCTGGGCCCCTGCAGCCACGGGGGAGACCCAGAAGAAGCTCCTGGCTCCTGGCTTCGGACTGGCACAGCTCCAGCCATTGCAGCCAATTGGGGAGTGAACCAATGGATGGAAGACCCCTCTCTCTCTCTCTCTCTCTCTCTCTCTCTCTGTCTCTCCTTCTGTGTGCAACTCTTTCATATAAAATAAATCAATCCTAAAAAGAGAGAGAGAAGTGGCTTGAGCCCCGAGCCTGGCCTCGACACCGTCCACGTCCCACGTCAGATGCTGGGTTTAACCCCTGGCTCCGGCTCCTGAGTCCGGCTTCATGCCAGAGGACACCTGGGGCGGCAGTGTGACAGCTCCGGCAGCTGGATCCCTGCCGCCCACGTGGGAGACCTCGGCGATGTTCCTGGCTCCGGGCTCTGGTCCCTGCCCAGCCTGCGCTGCTGTCGCTGGACATCTGGGGATGAACTAGCAGAGAAAAGCCGTGTCTGTCTGTCTGTGTCTGCGTCTCCAATGAGGGGGGAGGAGGGAGACGTGTAAGCCATAAATTCAACCCTAATTTCCAGACCACAACCCAAAGCAATACCATCTCTGGTGATGGGGCCCGGGCTTCAGCACGTGTTTGGTGCATAAAGATATTTCCACAGCCAGGACAACAGAGCTTCAAGGCGTGCTGCAAGTCGAAGCAGCAGTGAGTGACAGTCTAATCACTTCCCTCCTCTTATATAAGAACACATATTTGTGTTCAATTGCATGAATCATCAGATCCGCTCTAACACCAGAATGCATGGGAAACAGCGGGCATGCAGCCTCAGCAATTAGCATTAGCTGAGCCTTCCATATTCAATAACACAAAGCGGCATTCACGTCACTCGCGGTGACAGCCTGGTCTGTTTCATTGAACCTTTCTTCCTGGGCAAAGAAAAGGCCCTGCCACTTCGTGAGCCACGTGCCTGGCTCCTGCCACGTGTTCCCACGTCCCCGCGGCTGCCTCCCACGGCCAGGCCTGGCTTTTCACCGGTGCCATTTGCTCCTTCTTGTCTCTGCTTGGGGAGCCCTGACGGCCTCGGCGAGACACAAAGAACTCAGGTCGAAGGTTCGGGAAGCCGTAGCTCTGTTCACCTACAGGCTGTTAAAAATACAGCTGACAGCCATCAAAAGAATGGCAGAAGGGAAGTCAACAGAAAGGGGAGCCCCCCTCACCCCCTTATCCCCTAAGTGTTAAAACGAGAACACGAGGCGGGGCTGGAATAAAACCAAACGTGGAGTCACTGTTCCCTTGCGAGGCCTGAACTCTGCACTTACAGCCCCCGCCGTGGGTACACCGGGGCTTGAGCCTGTCTTGTGTGGCTTCCAACCCGGTAGGTCCCGCCCCTCAGGCAGACCATGCTCCCATGGGCTGCTCCCCACCTGTGCCTCCTGCAAATCCCTTCCTCAATTTGGATTTCAGACCCCATTCCCAAGGCCCGGCATTCCTCCCCGAGCAGCAGGGTGCCCTGCCTGAGGGGCGGCTAGGGCGCTGAGGTCCCAGCATCCCACACCGCGGCTCCTCCGGGCCTGCACCTGCAAGTGTCTGCCTCAGCTTCTCTGAGCCCTCTGGGGGCTTTGAGGAGCTTGTATTACCAGGGGGTCCCAGAGAAAATGGCCCAGTGGGGTGGAAAAAGACCCGGGGGCCGGCGCTGTGGCATAGTGGGTAAAACCACCGCCTGCAGTGCCAGCATCTCGTATGGGTGCCCGTTCAAGACCCGGCTGCTCCACTTCCAATCCAGCTCCCTGCCGTGGCCTGGGAAAGCAGTGGAAGATGGCCCTGCACCCACGTGGGAGACCCGGAAGATGCTCCTGGCTCCTGGCTTTGGTTTGGCTCAGCTCCAGCCATTGTGGCCATCTGGGGAGTGAACCAGTGGATGGAAGACCTCTCCCTCACTCTGCCTCTGCCTCTCTGTAACTCTGCCTTTCAAATAAATAAATAAATAAACCTTAAAAAAAAAAAAGGCTCACGGACATGTGTGCATTATGAAAAAACTATGCATAGATTTCAAACATTTTTGCACCAAAATAAATATATATTTAAGTTCCATTTGCCCCGAACTGCTGAAGTACCCTCCTCTGCTCTACAGGTACGTACATATGTGAACACACACTCACATACATGCTCACACACAGGGCGTCTCACAGGTCTTCAGTGAGACAGGGTGACGGGCTTGTTTTAGGGACTTGACTCACACAAGCCCTGAAGCTGGTGTTGAGAAGCCCCCAAGGTGCAGCTCGATCACTGGGTGGGGTGGGGTGGGACACAGGGACAGTGGATGGTGAGTGGAGGGCAAGGAGTAACAGGGACATAAGGAATTGGTGGCCAGCCATGCAGAGAGCTGTGAGTTTGCCAGGAGGAGGAGAGGGCTCAGGTGGGAAGCCATGATGGGCACAGAGGATGTGGCCATGGCAGGGGACATCCTGAACGCCACGTCGTGAGGCTCTGGCTGCCCTGCGTCCTTGTGTCCAGGTCTCTCCCTGTGTGGGCAGCTCTGCCTTGCGGCTTGTAGGGCCTCAGAGGAGGGCCCCTGTGACCGACCTGAGGCTTCCCGGGACATCATCGATAGCAGAGGTACAGCCTCGCCGCCTTGTGATCGGATGGGAGGCCCTCGGTCGAGGAGCGAGAGCTGGAGGGGCGAGGAGTAACAGGGAGATAAGGAATTGGTGGCCAGCCATGCAGAGAGCTGTGAGTCTAAGTGTGTGTTTTGCTATGTGTTTATGTATACATGTTTATGTGAGTATATGTGTGCACATGTATTTGTATATGTGTATGCAAGTGTATATGTGTGTATGTACATGTGTATGCATGTAATTTATATGTGCATGTAATCCACAGGAGAGTGGATCTTGCGGGCTGCAATGTGCAGCCAGGGCCCTGGCAGGCTCCAGTCTCTGCCTTTGCTTGATTAGATGAGGCCTGGGATGCGTTAGGCAGGTCAGCCCCCTCCCTGGAAGTCTGCTGACAGTCAGCAACACAGCCACACCTGGACTGATGCTGGACCCAGTGACGGGCAACCACAGCGGGGTGATGCCCCCAGAGCCGAGGGGCAGGGCTGCGTTCTCGGGACATTCCACGTCCATGGGCCCGCTTCCCCTCCAGCTCTCGCTCCTCGACCGAGGGCCTCCCATCCGATCACAAGGCGGCGAGGCTGTACCTCTGCTATCGATGATGTCCCGGGAAGCCTCAGGTTGGTCACAGGGGCCCTCCTCTGAGGCCCTACAGGCCGCAAGGCAGAGCTGCCCACACAGGGAGAGGCCGGGACACAAGGACACAGGGCAGCCAGAGCCTCACGACGTGGCGTTCAGGATGTCCCCTGCCATGGCCACATCCTCTGTGCCCATCATGGCTTCCCACCTGAGCCCTCTCCTCCTCCTGGCAAACTCACAGCTCTCTGCATGGCTGGCCACCAATTCCTTATGTCCCTGTTACTCCTTGCCCTCCACTCACCGTCCACTGTCCCCGTGTCCCACGCCATCCCACCCAGTGATCAAGCTGCACGTTGGGGGCTTCTCAATGCTGATTCCTTACCTGACCCCGTGGGTCCACACCGGCCTTGGCCCTCAGCAGCCCTCACGTATCTGCTGTCTTTTCCCGATCCTCTGTTGCAGGATGATCTTGACCTGACACCGAAGTGCGGCTGCTCCCCAGCGCCTCTCTCCCAGTGGGGCCTCTCCTCCACCATCCTCCCACGGAACCTCAACCTCCCCTCCCTGCACCTCCATCCCTGCACCAGGAACACTCCAGAATTCTCCTCGGCTTCCAACCTCTCTCTGTTCTCAGCTAACACACTCTGCTCCTGTTCAGGACCTCATCCCCGGCTGTCCCGCTGTACCTAAATCTCTCTGCACCACAAATGCACTGTCTCCCTGTTTGCCAAAAATATGCATGTCTGTGTGCATATGGGTAAATGTGGATGTGTGTGTACATGTGGGTAAATGTGCATCTAAGTGTGTGTTTTTCTATGTTTATGTATACATGTTTGGGCATGTGTGTATATATTTGTATATGTGTATGCAAGTGTGTGTGTATATGTACATATTTATGCATGTAATTTATGTGTGCATGTTTGCATTTGTTTATGTGTTTCTCTGTTTATACATGTTTATGTGTATGCATGTATGTGTACTGCAAATTTATGTATGTATGTATGCTTAGATTGTATGTGCATGTGTGCTTATGTATGTATATTTGTCTATATGTATATGTTTAACTGTATTGTGTTGGTGTGTACATGTATGTTTATATGCATATTTGTATATGTTTATATGCATATGAAGGTTTATGTATGTGTGTGTTTAAGTATGTATACAGGTATGTAAATGTGTACTTATGTTTATATGTGCATGCGTTACATATATATATTCCTATATTTTGTGTGTACATGTTTTCATGTACGTGTAAATGTTGCATTATGTGTATGTTCATGCATTGTGTATGTACATGCATGTGAGTGTGTCTATGTGTATATGTGTTTAACGTGTGGCTGTCTATATATATGCGTGCATGTGCATGTTAACATGTATGTGCATGTATGTGTTTTGTGTGCGTCTCTGTGTATATGTATGCATGTGTGTTCATGTATATACTTACATGACTATATGTATGTGTCTGTGTGTGTGTGTGCTTGTATGTACTGTTCTCTGAAAGCGTCATGCTGTCCCAGTACTCAGGCTTCAACTCCAAGGGACATTTTCTGACCACAGCCACCTTGTTTCCAAGTTCTACTCATTTCACTCATGCCGAACCTCAGTCACTGCCCTGCTGAGGGCTCCTCAGGGCTCGTCTCCTCTCTCTCTCTTAATACAAACTGAAGATGCGGCCACCTGTGCCCAGTGAGCCCATCGGCACCCCTCGCCTGCAGCAGGGCTCACCTGGCGGCTCTGCGTTACGCTTGGGCAAGTCTAGAAATGACGAAGCTCAGGGAGGCAGGTGATGGAACACGGGGACAGGCTGAACGGCCAGGCAGTTAGCACCAGTTAGCCTCATGCTGAACGCAAAGGAGAAGCCCTCAAGGCTGTGGCGAGTGCTGCTCCCGCACACCCAGGCGCGGTAAGAAAGTGAAGCAGTACTTCCATCAGTGCGCTGACGTGGAGAAGGCTCTGGTGGGCCAGAAATCTAACCTGCCACGGCATCCCTGTGGTGGAATGAGAAGATCATGCCAAGATGGCCACTGGCAAGCAAGCGTCAGTTACTCAGGAACGGCTTTGAAACCCACCTGGCAACAGAGCCTGCCTGGCAACAGGCTGTGATTGGTTAGGGCATAACCCACCCCTTGACCGGATTGGCTGTCTTGGCTATATAAGCTGCTGCACCAACTGAAATAAATGAGTCTGTGGGCTGCTCGCCTCTGGCCCACTTTCACCCGACTCCCGGGGTCTGCGTGGTGACTCCCTGCCTCTTGCCCCTACCACGCTCCTCCTCTCAGAACTATTCCACAGCAACACATCCCCTTAGCCCAAAGCCACCCAGGGCAAGGCCCTGACGCTCTTCTATTCTGTGACGGCTGAGAGAGGCAGGGAAGCTGCAGACATGAACTGTGAAGCCAACAGAAGGTGGTTCCTGAGACTGTGGGCTCTGGAGGCCCCTTCTGCAGCAGAACCATGCAGGGTGCAGCCATGCATGTGGGTACAGGAGCTGCCCCGAGCTGCACAGGAGACCAGGCTGGGGTCCCTGACTCCAGCTCAGGCGGCTGCTCTGAGCGACACATTTTCAGCGTAGACAGCAAAGCTGCCTGATGGAAGAAGCCATGGAAGAGTTCCGTAGCCAGAGAGGACAGGCCGACTCGCAGGCGCTGATGTATGGGGTGGCCTAGAGTCAAAGCCAGAGCTCATTTCCCATTCTGAAAACTCTAGTGCCCTTAAGACTGCCACTCCATCTCCTCTCCTGACGCTCTGTAAATGGAAGAACACAGCCTACTTGGCAGCACATCTGTTTACAACACCGAATATTTTAGGCCCTCTGTTGAGACCCACTGCTCAGAAAAGCAGATTCCTTTAAAGACACAGCTGCTCACTGGCCACGCCCTTGGGCACCCGAGAGGCAGAAGATGCTTGGGATGCTGATGTCGCTCACTCGCTCCCTCTTTCTTGTTGTTTCAAAGATTTACCTTATTATTTGAAAGGGGGAGAGGAGAGACAGAGAGGGAGAGAGCGCTCTTTCATTTGCTGATTCACTCCCCAAATGGCCACAGTAACTGGGGCTGGGTCAGGCAGAAGCCAGCAGCCAGCAATTCCACCAGGGTCTGCGATATGGGTGGCAGAGACCCAGGTATTTGGGCCATTTTCCCACTGCTTCGCAGGCACGTAAGCAGGGAGCTAGATTGGAAAAGGAGCAGCTGGGACTCGGTGGGCCCTCTCATGTGGAATGCCAGCCTCCGAAGCAGCGGCCTAACCCACTGAGCCATAAACCGGCCCCAGCTGCTGTTGCTTTCATGCCCGCTAACACGAGGTCTCTACTGCGTCCCGTGCACCCAGGAGTGACTTTGACTCTTCAGTCTCATTACTCAAGAAACACATTTCGTAAGGCCTTAGCCGCTATGGTGGTTGCTCTGCTGGCTCTGGGCAAGACACACTGAAAGCCAGTGGAAAGGCCACACCGTTCTGATGCCCCTGAGAACTTGCATGATCGTGCGGGGGAGGGGCCCACATCAACCTCTGAGAGAGTTGGGAAGAAGTTGACTCCACCCCCATGGATGACTTCGAGGGAGGGAGGGAGTGCAAACGGGGCGCAGCAGCCTGAGAAACGGAGCTGGAAGGGGAGCCTGAAGAGGCGGCTGGACTTCCGCAGTCTCCGGACACATCTCCAACAGGAGAGCAGGTTGCTCTAACTCAGAGCATCTGTAACAGGTGAGGCGCTGCTGTGGCTGATGTGGGTGCCCCTTGGGGACAGGGCCTAGTCGCGACAGGAGACCACAAGTCCTTCCCAGCCCAGTCCCTGGAAAGTGGAGCCCCTGACCTGAGCCACGTAGGCCCATCAGGCTGTTCCCACGATGACAGTAAGGACACCCCCAGCCTCTCGCCGGCCTCCACCTCCCAGGCCCATTGCTCAGGGCCCTGCGGTCATTCCTAGGCCAGGGACCGCGTGTGACCTCATTCTGTTCTTGCGGCCTTTTCTTCCCTTTGAAAAGTGAAAGAAGCCAGGACCTAAACAAAAACAAGCTTCCGTCCTCTGAAAACTTCAGCCTAAGCCCGCAGAGTAAGGCACGGCCAGGATACACTGGAAGGCAGGTCTCCCAGGGCAGGCGGGGTCTCCCCAGAGCAGGCGGGGTCTCCTCAGGGCAGGCGGGGTCTCCCAGGGCAGGCGGGGTCTCCTCAGGGCAGGCGGGGTCTCCCAGGGCAGGCGGGGTCTCCCAGGGCAGGCGGGGTCTCCCCAGCAGAACAGGGGTCTCCCCAGAGCAGGCGGGGTCTCCTCAGGGCAGGCGGGGTCTCCTCAGGGCAGGCGGGGTCTCCCAGGGCAGGCGGGGTCTCCTCAGGGCAGGCGGGGTCTCCCAGGGCAGGCGGGGTCTCCCCAGCAGAACAGGGGTCTCCCCAGGGCAGGCAGGGTCTCCCAGGACAGGTAGGTCTCTCTCCCCAGGCAGGTGGGGTCTCCCCAGGGCAGGCGGGGTCTCCTCAGAGCTGGGGTCTCCCCAGGGCAGGCAGGGTCTCCCCAGAGCAGGCAGAGTCTCCCCAGGGCAGGCAGGGTCTCCCCAGGCAGATGGGGTCTCCCCAGGGCAGGCGGGGTCTCCCCAGGCAGATGGGGTCTCCCCAGGGCAGGCGGGGTCTCCCCAGGCAGATGGGGTCTCCCCAGGGCAGGCGGGGTCTCCTCAGGGCAGGGGGGTCTCCCCAGGGCAGGTGGGGTCTCCTCAGAGCAGGCAGGGACTCCCCAGGGCAGGCAGGGTCTCCCCAGGGCAGGTGGGGTCTCCCCAGCAGAACAGGGGTCTCCCAGGGCAGGTGGGGTCTCCCCAGGGCAGGTGGGGTCTCCCCAGCAGAACAGGGGTCTCCCAGGGCAGGCGGGGTCTCCCAGGGCAGGTGGGGTCTCCCCAGGGCAGGTGGGGTCTCCCCAGCAGAACAGGGGTCTCCCCAGGGCAGGCAGGGTCTCCTCAGAGCAGGCAGGGTCTCCCCAGGGCAGACAGGGTCTCTCTCCCCAGGGCAGGCGGGGTCTCTCTCCTCAGAGCGGGCAGGGTGGTCTCTCTCCTCAGAGCTGCCCCTGTGGCTGTGCTTCCTCGGGTCCGGGGACTTGCCCAGGGCGAGCACCGATCAGCCCTGCTGGCTCTGGACGTGTTTTCAGACACAGTGAGAAGGCTCCCGGAGCCCCCCGATGCTGTGCTTACTGAGCAGGCGTTCAGAGGCTCCCACTCCGCAGCTGGCCGCTTACTGCAGACTCAGCTTCCGGCTCCACAGCTGTAAACAAGCTGACCTCCCCGTGACCCCGCCGCGTGGCAGGAACTCCGCGATGACTGGCGTGGGGGCGGGGGGGGGGGGCTGAGCCAAGGCAGGACCCGGTGCCGTGGAACCCCTCAGTCGTCGCTGTGAGCTGAGTCACCCCCCACCGCCAGTCTGTCTTGGGAGAAAATCTTGACGGATGTGTTGCAGTTGCACATCGTGGTTAGGACATGACCACGCCTTCCTTCTAGGACTTGTGAACTCCTTCTAGAACTCTGACACAACTGGATGTGTCAGAGGCACGTTTCCTGGGCTGCTGTTCATAGGAGTGAGGCACCCAGATCTGAGCAAGCGGGGGCCTTCTGATCTAAACCATCTTGCTAGCCTGATTCGTGATGAGAAATGTACATGGTGTAGTGGGGGGGGGGAGTGCACGCAGCTGAGCAGGCGCAGCAGGAGCCAGATCCCTGGTGTGTTGCCCCTGCCAAGTCAGCAGGCCATGCAGGGGCCCCGTGACCATGCAGAAGAGTGGCCTTCCTCGTGGGCCTGGGTGTCTCTGGCAGGCCCAGTCCAAGCCCTGCTCCCACATGCAGCTACCTAGTGGCAGTAATGGCAATGATGAAAACCAGTCAGAGCCAGGACAAGTTCCAGGCTCTGGGAGGGGCCGCTGCCGCAGAGACTGATGAGCTGGGGGTGACCCGGGCCTGCCGCCCCCCCCCCCCCCCCGCTTGCCTCCTTTCTGCCCCTCTGCGCCTGCTCAGGTCCCAGGAGCCCAGGGCCGCAGGGGGTTTGGGCACCCGGCAAGGTGTCCTGATTTGATCTTTGCACTGAAGGCTTTCACTCAGGGCCACTTCAGATCTCCCACTCTGTCCGGTGGGTCTGTGTGGCCCGGCTCTCAGAACGCCTACTCCTGACCACAGTGCCGGAGGCACCTTCCAGGAACCAGGGCCTGGGCACCGTGTCAAAGACGGGGTGGGCGGGAGGAGGGCAGTCAGGAAGAGCCAGCTCATCTCTTGTCACAGGTGCTTCGCAACGCTAAAGAGCCACCTCCTACCCATTGCACAGGCAGGATACTGAGGCCCGCAGTCTGATGAAATCAACCACAGATCGTCCGTGGGCGGGGCCTAGAGCTGAGCCCAAACTCCCAGCCCAAAGCCTTTGTCCCAAGCTGTCTGCCTTTGACCTCTCTAGGTATTTCCCTAGAAGCGAGACAGAGTAGAGTAAACCTTCCTTCTGCGTGGGCAAAGGGAAAACACAGACACCGGGAAACCTTCCTCTCCAGCACTCCGGGTGGAGGTGGATGAACACATGGATGAACACATGGACGCTGTGTGCAGCTCACTGCACCTATGAGAGGAGCCCAGAGGCTGCCGAGTGCCTGGTGTGCACCTGCGGGGCACTCAGGGTGTGCTGAGCCCGGCGTGCACCTGCTCAGGGTGTGCTGAGCCCAGGGCGCATCTGCAGGGTGCTCAGGGTGTGCTGAGCCTGGTGTGCTCCTGGGGGGCGCTCAGGGTGTGCTGAGCCTGGTGTGCTCCTGGGGGGCGCTCAGGGTGTGCTGAGCCTGGTGTGCTCCTGGGGGGCGCTCAGGGTGTGCTGAGCCTGGTGTGCTCCTGGGGGGCGCTCAGGGTGTGCTGAGCCTGGTGTGCTCCTGGGGGGTGCTCAGGGTGTGCTGAGCCCAGCCACCCAGGGCTCACACTCCCCGCAGAGGCGGCCCTCCCGGAAGTGCAAGCTTAGCGTTGCAGGGCAGGACAAATCCGCCATCTTATTCTCACTGCTCCAGGACCACCTTAAGGGTGATAAAGCCCCTACCACACCTGTCCCTCCCCCACAGCGAGGTGGAGGTGGGGCGAGGGATCCTGTGGAGGCGGCCAGGCTTCCTGCCAGCCTCACTTCCGCCTCCTCTGTAAAATACAGACAGGCAAGACTTTCTGAACTGACCAGGCCGAAGATGCGGGAGAGGGTCCTATTTGGGAGGGGAGAGGAAGCGAGGTCCCGGGTGGAGTGGGCCAGCTGGCCCTCCTCCCAGCACAGCCAGAGCAGGCAGGCCCCTGGCTGAGCCCAGCGGGCTGCTCGCGGGCTCTGGGCAGGTGAGGTCTCCAGCGTCCCCCGAGACTGGTGGAGAGCAGCTAGTGCCAAGACTTCCCGCCTGGAAGCCAGGGCAAGCCAGGGCTCGCTCCAGGCACGGCCAGGGCCAGCTGCTGAGCTGGCACGGGGATGGCTCCTGGTTCTCAGTGGCGTTTCTGGCACACAGGCCTGGGCCAAGCCCCAGCGAAGCAGGAAGGTGACCTGGGAACTCCGGGAATTCCACAAAAGCCCCAAGGCGTTGAGCAGGCGCAGGACCCTCCCCGCCCTCTTCCGCATTTCCAGGTGTCTCCTGCAGGGCCCTGTCAGGTGCAGGTTGGTCCCGCTGACCTGGTCAGACACCTGAGCCAGGCTCCAGCTTTTAGAACCTGGATTCCTGTCAAACGCAGCCACCTCCAGGCAGCGCCCAGGGACAGCTGCCAGGGCAAGATGTGGCCGTCCCTTGGCTGGCAGGGAAGGGACAGTAGAGGCAACAGAATCTCATTGGTTAAATAGACAATGCAGCCGCGCTTCCAGAGCGCCATCAAGGGCACCCCTGGGAAGTCTCATCCCCTCTCTCCGCCGCATCCCATCCGTCCCGTTCCCTCTCAAAGGACCCGCGCTATTCCTGCCTGGGGCAGTGGGTCAGAGGAGCAAGTCCAGATGCCAGCCGTGCGTGGCAGAGGGTGAGATGGAGAACTGAGTGCGTGAGTCCAGGATTTGGGATTCACCCGAGTGAGTCAGAGTGCCGTCTACCAAGAGGGAAACACCGGGGCCCGGGGCCAGGGGCTGGGGGCGGCAAACCAGGAGCCCCCTGAATACAGAGGAAAAGCCTGCTCCTGGAGCCAATGGGAATGCTCAGTGTGGAGCCTACCGAAATGGGAAAGACCGGGTAGGGGTGGGTGCAGCAGCTTGGCCAACACTTGGGACGCCCACCCCTGTCCCATATCCGAGTGCCAGTTCAAGTCCTGGCTGCTCCACTTCCAATCCAGCTCTGCTAATGCACCTGGGAGGACAGCAGATGATGGCTCAAGTCCTTGGACCCCTGCCACCCATGTGGGAGAACCCAGGGGGGAGCTCCTTGGCTCCTGGCTTCAGCCAGGCCCAGCCCTGATTGGTGCAGGCATCTGGGCAGTGAACCAGCAGATGGAAAACCTCTCTCCCCCACACTCTCTTTCAAGTAGATGAAAAAAATAAACTTTTAAAGAAATGTGAAACACTGCATGGGATCCCCCCAGGAGACCTCGGAGAGATGGGGACAATCCTAAAATGGCCTCCACCTGTTCTCCACTCTGCCCAGCCTGGCTGGCACGGACTCTAAGCAGCAGCTCTCTCACCCCTGGCAGCTCTCTGTGCCATTCCCTCGGCCCGTGGTGCCTACTGCTCTCTCCCGAGAGCCCCTGCACGCACATTCTTTAGAGATCTGTTCAAATCCACCCTCTCCAGGATCCTGGGCCCCACTGGTGCCACAGTCAAAGGAGCCTTTGCTCCCTCTCTGATGGTTTGTTCCCCCACACAAGGTGCCTCCAGGAACGCACAGAAAAATGGAAGTAAAAGGTTTCAGTGCAAAATCATGAAGTCCATGCACAGTTTCCTCATAAAATGCATTTTCCATGAGCTGTCGGCAGCCCCCTTGTATTTTGCGCCTGTGCTCTGTGGGTATGTCCTCGCCCCGGCCTGCCCCTAACCAGATCATCGGCTCAGCTCCAGGCAGAACAGAGTTAAAAACCTGGGGCCCCGTCCCCACAGGTGCTCTTTCTTTTGATGGCTTTGTGCTTGCAGATTGAGAGCTAACCTCACACTCCCGGTCTGAGAGCCAGGAGCTCAGCCAGGGGCATCCACCGAAGCCCTAAAGAGGAGGCAGCCATTGTCTGGTGCCTTAAAATACTCGTGGCAAATAAATGCCTGTGGCCATCAAGAAGAATATGACTCAATCCATGCTGAAAAGAAGCCGATGGAAGTGGTTTCCCACAGAGAAGAACCACAGAATTCAAACGAATGCTTATGAACCACTTCAGCTATTTCTGCATCTATGCCCGGATAATGTTCCTCTGCGCTGGAACACATCTCAGTGTGTTCCTGCCCGTGTAACACCCCTTCCCTTCTCAGCCCAGAGTCTGTAACCCCCCAGCTTCCGGGTCGTTCACTCGGCTCCCCAAGTCCCAGACCAGAGAAGGTGGACAGCCCCACAGTGGCTGGCTGTACCACCAAAGACATCCTCGTCCCCTCTTTCCCAAACTACCCCCAAGCTCTCCGGCCCCACTGCTTCCAACCTTCTTATTTTTAAAGACTTATTTATTGATTTATTTGAAAGGCAGAGTGACAGACTGGGGGAGAGGTGAGACACACACAGAGTGAGATCTTCCATTTATTGGTTCATTCCCTAAATACCTTCAACAGCCAGGGCTGGGTCAGGCCAAAGCCAGGATGCAGGGCAGAAGGGACCCAAATACTGGGGCCCTCACCTGCTGTCTCTCAGCACGTTAGCCTGAAGCTGGATCAGAAGCGCCCCCCGAGTCCTCCATCTGAGTGCACCAGAACCGTCTCCCATGCAGCAACACACACCCTTCAGCCCCCAAATGCTCTTTGAAGCTGCAGCCACGCCCACAAGTCCGCAGGCCCTGGGGACTGACGAAACCGAATGATGATGCCGAGTCAAGTCTGACTCAGGTTTCCAAGTGGACCTCTGCCCTGGAGTCCTGGCTGGCTGCTCTGCAGAGGTCATGGGGTTGCCCTTTCTGACTCAGGCCGTGTAACCTGAGTCTGCCCTCTGAATGTCACTCCGCCCTTTTGCCTCTGGGCGTCCAGCCCCTCTCCGCTCCTCCGTGCCAGCCACAGAGCTGAGCTGGGGGCAGGGACAGTCTCGGAACAGGATCCCTGGCCCCCCACTCCAGGAGTCGGCTGGCCTACAGGCTCATCGGAGCCTGTTCCTGCGTGTGGAAAATGGAGGGAGAAACACTTGGAAGTGTTGTGAAGATTCAAGGGGATGACGAGAAAAACGCATGGGCCCAGACCTTGGGCCTAGGCAGGGAGGAGCTCAACAAACACGACTGAGCCACAGTCACCCCTTGTCGGGTCAAAAGTGGCCGAACAATGACGACTTCGTGTCTGTGTACCTGCTCCTACTCAGGGTGATCAGGACATCAGTGTCCCATCCCCTGGGGTGCTGGGTACGGCTGCAGTGCAATTCAGAGTGATGGTTAGGGAGGTATTCAAATAACCAGGGACAGCTGAACCCTGCCAGGCACTCTTCTTGACTGCTGGTTTGTTCAGCGAAGCTGATGGAGGAGATAGGCTAAGACATGGCTGAGAGCCCAGACCCTGGGGAGGAGAGTGATGGCCAGCAAGCCCCAGCTCCCTTCCCTCCAGTGCCGCAGGCCTGAGCTAGTGCTAACCAGTCCCAGCCTCCTCTTTTTTTTGGTTTTCCTGTAACCATGGTTTCTGAGCTGATGGATGAGCGGGTGAGAGGGCGCGTCTCCAGATGAACAGCCGGGTGACAGGCTGGGAATCTGGGGTTTGACAGCCGGGGAGACGGCTGTGAACTGGTGGCCGCCAGAGTGCTGGCAGTGACAGCGGCACACACAGGCTGACACAGCCCCACTGGCACTGGTGACAGAAGACGCTCGCTCCAGAGAGACAAGCATGGTAGCCTGTGTGTCCCGGCCCCTGCCTTAGTGATCCCAGCCCATCTCTCGTCAGGGCTGGGCAAAGACCTGGGGTACACATTACAGTGACTTTTCTGACGTAAATGCTCTAGAATTTTCTATCTTTCTGAAACTTTGGCGTGTGGACTTGTGTGTGTGTGTGTCTGCATGCAAATGTGTTTTCCTTAATCTGTAACGTCAAGAAATTTTGTCACTTTACTTTTTAAAGAATTCTTCCCTCCGTTGTTTCTGTTCTTACTTTTTGCAGCTCTTATTAGGAGAGGCTTTGGAGTTCCTGGATCTAAGAAGAACCTTCAAAAACCTCATGAAAATGCAAATGATTAGAAAACTATGCCTGTTTTTTTTTTTTAATCACATCAAAACAAACTCAGCTTTTAACTCCCTTTCTCCACAGTCTTTTTGAAGCCCTGTTGCGTTTTCCACGCGTCTTAGCTCTGCCTGCACTTCTTCTGTCTGTCCTCTCCTGCTACTCTGGGTCAGAGCCTCAGGTCAAGCTCAGGCTCGCAGGTTAGCCGTTCAGCCGGGTCTCCCATGCTCCTCATCAGTCAGATGTTTAGAAATGCAGCTAACACGCAAACAACAGCAGCAACCTGCTGAAGGTCATGGTGTCGAGAACAAGTGGTGACGTCTGCACGCTTGGGGCCCTGCGCACCCCTGGGAGACCCGGAAGAAATCCCTGGCTCCTGGCTTCCGAAAGGCCCAGCTCCAGCCGCTGTGGCCATTTGGGGAGTCCACTTGTGCGTTGAGGAACATAGAGAACTTTGATTTTTCTTCCAAGAACTAAGGAGCTAATGCGTTAGTAAAGGGATCCTGAGCCACTCAGGAGAACGTGAGAAGCCCAGAGCAAGCACCCGGAGATGCTTCTGTCCGCTCAGGAAGAAACAGCCTCGCAGGGAGAACAGGCCAAAGGGCAGCCTGGTGGAAATCAGAGAAGTCCGAACCTCGGAGCTGAGGCCCTGAGCGCCTTGGTCTCAGAGCAGAGCTTCCCCTAGGGTCAAAGCTGAGTGACTTTGAAAATTGCAACATCCAGGCACGCGGGGCACCAAGCACGTCCCTCTTGGAGGCAGAGTCAGAGGTACCCACAGATCTCAAAGCCTCCCTGGTGGTTCCAATGAGCACCCAAGTTCGGTAAGCACCATGGTTGGACACAGAGGGAATCAGAAGTAACACCTTCCTCACGTGGAACATTTGGGGGCCCTCAATCCTGGAAATTCAGTTTGGTCCTGAATTCAGGTGGTCCTAGGCGGGGCTGGCGTTGTGGCACTGTGGGCTGAGCCACCCTTGGGACACCAGCTTCCCACACTGGCGCACTGGCTCAGGGCCCGGCTGCTCTGCTTCTGACCCAGCTCCCTGCTGACCTGCCTGGGAGAGCAGAGAGGATGGCCCACGTGCGGGGTCCATGCACCCACACACAGCCCCAGACTGTTTCCTGTTCCTGGCTTTGTCTTGGCCTAGTCCCAGCCATCGTAGCTACCTAGGGGGTGAGCCAGCGGATGGAAGATCTCTCTGCCTTTTAAACAAATAAATCTTTAAAAAAATTTTTTAAATGGTTGTAGGGAAAATTAAAAGTCTCTGTGGCCGGCGCCGTGGCTCAACAGGCTAATCCTCCGCCTTGCAGCGCTGGCACACCGGGTTCTAGTCCCGGTCGGGGCACCGGATTCTGTCCCGGTTGCCCCTCTTCCAGGCCAGCCCTCTGCTGTGGCCCAGGAGTGCAGTGGAGGATGGCCCAGGTGATTGGGCCCTGCACCCCATGGGGAGACCAGGAAAAGCACCTGGCTCCTGGCTCCTGCCATCGGACGAGCGCGGTGCGCCGGCCGCAGCGCACCGACCTCGGCGGCCATTGGAGGGTGAACCAACGGCAAAAGGAAGACCTTTCTCTCTGTCTCTCTCTTTCACTGTCCACTCTGCCTGTAAAAAAAAAAAAAAAAAAAAAAAAAAAAAAGTCTCTGTGGAGGTAGATGTTTTCAATGTTGGCTCCAATTAGCTCCACAGCTAAAGTTCAATGACCACGAGTAGCACAGGGTCCCTGTCAGAGTGAGGACCCCGGGGTGGGGCTGAGAACAAGGGAGTGAAAAAGACAACAGAAGCAAACCCTCCAAGACCTAAAACAAGCTATAATTAAGAATTCAATGGACAGATTCAATAATAGATCAGCCATAGCCAATAATTAGACTAGGGAAATGGAATATAAATCCAAAGAAAGTAATGAGAAAGCCTACAAAGAGGAGCTGGGAAAACCAGAGGGGGTTAAGCGTGGCGCACTGACGGGACACTTGTGCCTGATGGGCCGGAGAGCCAGGGCTGCAGTGACTCAGCTCTGTCATTGCAACTCTGGAGAGCCCGGCTGCACGGGTGGCTGAACAGCCGTGCCTGCACCCAAAACTTTCTTCACAACACAGGTGACTGCCTCGCAAGCCAAGTGTGTCCACAGTTAACACAGGATGGAAACATCTCACCTATGAGGATGTCCCCAACAGAGCAGGAGAAGATCAGAGTGGATTATGGACAGTAAGAACCGCTGAGACTTTCCCAGAACTGGTCAGAGAAAGCAGTTCACAAGCTCAGGAGCCCCACGAATGCCTAGCAGGACAAATATCCAGAAAGCCATACTTGGGTTTGCAGGAAAAGCAAGGAAGAAACCTTAAGGAGGAGCAGAAGACTATTTCCAAAGACGTGACCAACGGCCATTGACTCCTCGGCATCAGACAGAGGACACAGGGTAACAGCCTCAACACGCGGAAAGGAGACCGCTGCGACCTGGAGTCCGTACTCACGATGAAGGCGGCACAAAGGCGCGGCTGGCCAAGGAAGGACCTGGCGTTTGCGTTGTGGCTGTGCGCTCAGAGGTATGAGGGGCACCAGGGGAATGACCACAGGGAGGAAGTGAATAGTAACCGTAGGTCAACGTGTGTGAGTACTGACCATGAACAGTAACACCTGATGTGTTCATGGCACTCCAGGTACACACAGAGCATCTGAATCCACAGGAATGATGGTGCGGAATTTGGGCAAATGACGGCTGACATGAAGGTGTTTGTGCTGCCTGGGAGAGGGTGGCATGGACGATCCAGGAAGGTCGTGGTGGTTTCTAGGATCAGCAGCAAGAGGACAGACGCATAGCATGCGACCCCCAAGCCAGGAGAGGGGAAAAAGCTACAGCATGAAGAAATCAAGAGGGCAAAGAAGAGCGGAAAACGAACAGCTGGCAGCCTAGAAAGTGCGAAGTAAAACAGACTTAGATACAAACGTAAGTTTAAAGTCTGCCTGAGCCACAGGCCGGGCCGTCAGGGCACCTCAGAGGGTCCTGGAGAGGCAGAATTTCTACGAGCTTTTGGAAGACCCCCATGAGCGTGGCTTCAAAAACTTCTGCCCCAGATAAACGTCTCTCTTGGTTCCACTTTGCACAGATGCCCTGTGTTTGCACAAAAGGGAGGTGAGCTGGCCTCTGAACTCCCCGCAGCACTGCAGCCCAGCAACGCAACTGGCTCTGGATGGGACGGCCCCAGGCACCCAGCTCCCTGTTTTACTGGGCTGTGGCTGCCGGCGGCCAGCACTGCCACGGGGAACACCAGTGATATGTGGGCTGCCAGAGGCCCTTCAGCCTGTGAGTGGCTGTGTCTCCCAGCGCCCAGCTCCTGCCAGACCCTAAAAGTGCTCCCAGAATAGCATGAAACATTCCACTTCCCCTGACGTCACCAGCTACGTGGAGTTTCCCATTTGCTGAGCTGGGCCACGTTGGGAAATTCAGACGCGACTTCCAGTTCTTGCACTTCCTCCAACAGCTCCCTACTCTCCAGGCCTCTGCACTTCCTCCAACAGCTCCCTACTCTCCAGGCCTCTGCACTTCCTCCAACAGCTCCCTACTCTCCAGGCCTCTGCACTTCCTCCAACAGCTCCCTACTCTCCAGGCCTCTGCACTTCCTCCAACAGCTCCCTACTCTGCAGGCCTCTGCAGCTGAGGCTGGGAAGTGGAGGCTCGGCTGGGAGGCCCCGGTGCTCTGTCACTGTCAGAACTCAGATGTATTTTCTCTGGGCCTGTTTCTTGGTTTGCGAAAGTGGTGTCCACACCACAGGCGTCTCACGAGCAGGCTGTGGGTTTTAAGTGGGGCCATCCACACCGAAGCACGAGGCACAGCAGGTGCACAGGGGAGGAGCTCAGTACAGCGTCTCCCGATCTCCCATCGTGACTTGCACGTCCACCTGATGGAAAGACTCATGTGCAGCACCTGGACTTGTCTCAGGAGCCTCAAAGGGGGGAAGGCAAAGGAGGAATCTTGGGGATCCCAGGGCTTGCGGGGCCCAGAACCCGGGTGAGCAGGAGGGAGGCTGGGGGAGGGGCGAGGTGGCAAAGAGACTGTGGGAGGAGGGGGCGCCACAGCCCGGGGCAGCTGGGAACGCAGGTGACTGCAGCAGAGGTGGCATCGACAGCTGCTCGCTGGACACCACAGCGTCCCCTGGCTGCTGCTAAAATGAGGGGAACGAGACGGCTGATTTCGCTGCCCCTGTTTTGGAAAAGGTTCCTCCCTGCCCAGGAGGGAACCAGCACCTGTAACAGGGCGCCCATTTCAGCTTAGAAGTCAGCAGAGGGGAGCTCTCAGACCCTTACACACGCTCTCTCATGGGCCAGAGGAGACTGGAGCCGTGGTCTGGTCAGAGACGAAGCTCTGGGCCGCACCGCAGGCCTGGCTGGGGTTGATGTGGGGTGGAAGCGCTCACACACACCACGGTGGAAAGCTCTCTTCCGGGGCTGCTGCGAGCCCCCGCATCCTGTCATCATTTCTCCACTTCAGCCACCTGTCTGTCCCTCCACCATCCTAATTTGGTGCATTTTGAGGTAAATTACAAGCTTCAGTCACTCCCCTTCACTCTTAGCTTGTGTCATTAACTAGAGCTCAGTATTTGTTGGCAAGGGCTGGCGCTGTGGCGTAGTAGGTAAAGCCGCCGCCTGCTGTACCAGCATTGCATATGGTTGCCGGTTCGAGTCCCAGCTGCTCATCTTCCGATCCAGCTCTCTGCTGTGGCCTGGAAGAGCAATGGAAGTTGGCCCAAGTCCTTGAAGAAGCTCCTGGCTCCTGGCGTCAGCCTGACCCAGCGTTGGCCATTGAGACCATCTGGGGAGTGTACCCGTGGATGGAAGCTTGCTTGCTCTCTAGCTCTCTCTCTCTGTCTTGCCATCTCTGTAACTTTCAAATAAATAATAAATCTTAAAGAGAGAGAGAGGCCAGTGCTGTGGCACAGTGGGTTAATGCCCTGGCCTGAGGTGCCGGCATCCCATATGGGTGCCGATTCTAGTCCCGGCTGCTCCACTTCCGATCCAGCTCTCTGCTATGGCCTGGGAAAGTAAAGGATGGCCCAAGTCCTTGGGCCCCTGCACCCACATGGGAGACCCGGAGGAGGCTTCTGGCTCCTGGCTTTGGATCGGCGCAGCTCCGGCCGTTGCAACCAGCTGGGGAGTGAACCAGTGGATGGAAGACCTCTCTCTCTCTCTCTGCCTCTCCATCTGTCCTCTCTCTGTGTGACTCTGACTTTCAAATAAATAAATAAATCTTTAAGAGAGAGAGAGCGAGAGAGAATATCCAATCATCCCAAGGTCAGAGACAGACTCGTTACATGATCTTGGACCAGTCCCTGTCTAACTTTGATGCCAATCCTTTTTCCAAACGCCATGTTCAAAAACTGGCTTAATTGAACCTAGATGCCACATTAAACACCACCTAGTTCAAGCCCCTCTGTTATTTTTTATAGTTTGAGAGAGAGAGAGAGCAATCTCCCATCTACTGGTTGACTCCCCAGGGTTGGGACCGGAGCCAGAAACTGGAACTCGACCCAGGTCTCATGTGGGTGGCAGGAGCCCGGTCTCCTGAGCCTCCCCACTGCCTCCCAGGGTCAGCAAGGAGCTGGAGCCAGGAGTTGAACCCGGTACTGCTGGGGGCTGCCAGGATCTCGCCACAGGCTAAACACCCACTCCTAAGCCTCCGCGCTATTTATAGTTGAAGCAATCTGAGACTGCGGATATTATTTTCCCTATGTCATTAAGCTGGTGGCACGGGAACATTTATTAATAAATCGACTGAGCAACCTTTCCATACCAGGAAGCAGGCTGGGTGCTTGTGTGCCCTGACCCCCAGCCGCCTCACCGCGCTGTGGTAAAGACGAAACGCGGTTCTAGGCGTGGAATGCCCCAGCCGGCACCAATGCAGGCACCGATGCCGGCACCGGGGCGCCCCTCTCCTGCCCCACACCTGGCGCATGCAGCCGAGCAGCCAGTGGCTTCGCTCTCTGCACTCCGTCGTCAGAACAACCCGTGATGGGGGTGTGTGTGTCCCCCACAGGAGATCGCGGGCTGCCCCCGTCGGTATTGGTCAACAGTGGTGGCGTCGGCGCCAGCCCCCTCCACCCTCAGCCCCCGGCCCGGGAGCATCTCGGGCAGACAGCAGCTTCGCCCTTGCTGCTCCCGGGCTGCCTGGGGCTCTCACGGAGAAGCCACGTGGAAACGCTGAGAGACGTGCTTGTCCGAGGGAGAGGCCCCGCCTGCGCGGCACCGACAAGAAAAGGGAAGCGCTGGCTCCATGCAAAGGTGCTGACGGGCACTGGCTCTCGGCAGGGATCAGTCTCACCATCTGTCTCCCTCACGGCTCCCCACCTCCTCCTCCTCGTCTCTCCCTCCTCTGTCCCACTCTGTCCCACTCTGTGTGCGTGTGTCTATGTGTGTGTCTGAATATGTGTGTGTCTGTCTCTATATGTATGTGTCTCTGTGTGTGTATCTCTGTCTCTCTGTGTGTATCTCTGTCTCTTTGTGTGTATCTCTCTTTGTGAGTGTATCTCTGTGTGTGTATGTCTGTGTGTATCTCTGTCTCTCTATGTGTGTGTGTATGTCTCTCTGTGTGTATCTCTGTCTCTCTGTGTGTGTGTCTCTATATGTATGTGTGTCTCTGTGTATCTCTGCCTCTGTGGTACGTGTGTCTTAAGGAACTCTGTGCTGGAAACACAGGACAAAGTCCAAACACGTTTTTGTCTACACCACAATTCTCAAATTGTGATCCACGAGCCAGAGCCTGGCTGAGGTTCCTGGTCTTAGCAAAGGGTGCGAGTCAGGTCAAAGTATTTACGTGCTGACATCTAGGAGCCTCAGCTCATTCTCCCAGGAGTCCCCAGAGCTTAGGCCAGGGAGCCCATAGCTGTGGGAGGTCCAGCCCAGCCCCCCCCCCCAGGAAGGCCCCCAAAGATGCCCCAGGCCACACGCACTCCCTCCCACGGCCCGGGATGCTCAGGGGTCGGTCATGTTCTCAGTACCCCACGTGGGGTCCCAGGGCAGGAACCGCCTTAGTGGGAGCAGATTCGAGGGCCAGGCCATGAGCAGTGACTTCTGTTCACGGGGCCTTGGGGCCATGGTCCCTCCGAGGGGTGGCGCAGGATGTGAACGAGCACTGGCCGCAGCTTCTCTCTTTCTAGGCACAGATGACTGAACGAGGAGAGAGTCGCGGCCAGGTTGGAAGAAGTCGGCGAACTGCCTCCGGGCCCCCGACTCCACTCCTACTCGGACGCCCGCGTCCGCTTCCCCTTCCCTTTGATGGGTCCCGGAATGTCCTCCTCTGCAGCTCCCTTGCTGGACGGGGCACAGCAGTGGGCAGGGGCCGGAGGGACACGAGAGAGGACAGAGCCCGGGGGAGCCCAGCAGTCGGGCACTGAGAAGGAAGGACGGGGACAAGGGACCCTGCGGGGGGCCGACACGAACACTGATGGGACGTGAGAACGCGGCCAGGGGAAGTCACCAAGGCAAGCGGCTGCTTCTGTTCTCGCATCCACAGACTCGGAGGCCGGTCTCCATTCACGGTCACCACCGAGTGCACCCAGCATCTGGGGAGTGGACCAGGAGACACGAGTATCCTTCCTCTCTCTCTCTCTCTCTCTCTCTCTCTCTCTCTCTCTCTCTGATCCTAGCAAACAGGATCCCCAGTGATCTAGGAAAATGCCTCCCCAGTATTTCGATTTGGTTAGACATGAAGCCAAGGCTCCCGGTCCTGGGGCATACACAAGACCCTGTGTGCCCAGGGGCAATGCTCAGCGGAGACTGGAGGGGCAGCGCAGTCCCAGCATGGTGAACCCTGGAGGACGCCCAGTCACACTGGCGTGTGCCCGGGGAGGGGACTGGGGTTCCCACAGGACAGCATGGCAGGCAGAGAGCAGCTAACAGGGTGGGGAGGTAGGATGAGACATGGGGTTCTGGTGAGATAAGACGTGGGGTTCTGGTGGGCTGAGACATGGGGTTCTGGTGGGATGAGACGTGGGTTTCTGGTGGGCTGAGATGTGGGGTTCTGGTGAGATGAGACGTGGGGTTCTGGTGGGCTGAGACATGGGGTTCTGGTGGGATGAGATGTGGGGTTCCGGTGAGATGAGACGTGGGGTTCTGGTGGGCTGAGACGTGGGGTTCTGGTGAGATGAGACGTGGGGTTCTGGTGGGCTGAGACGTGGGGTTCTGGTGGGATGAGATGTGGGGTTCTGGTGAGATGAGACGTGGGGTTCTGGTGGGCTGAGACGTGGGGTTCTGGTGGGATGAGATGTGGGGTTCTGGTGAGATGAGACGTGGGGTTCTGGTGAGATGAGACGTGGGGTTCTGGTGGGCTGAGACGTGGGGTTCTGGTGGGATGAGACGTGGGGTTCTGGTGAGATGAGACGTGGGGTTCTGGTGGGCTGAGACGTGGGGTTCTGGTGGGCTGAGACGTGGGGTTCTGGTGAGATGAGACGTGGGGTTCTGGTGGGCTGAGACGTGGGGTTCTGGTGGGATGAGACGTGGGGTTCTGGTGAGATGAGACGTGGGGTTCTGGTGGGCTGAGACGTGGGTTTCTGGTAGGCTGAGACGTGGGGTTCTGGTGGGATGAGACGTGGGGTTCTGGTGGGCTGAGACATGGGGTTCTGGTGGGATGAGACGTGGGGTTCTGGTGGGCTGAGACGTGGGGTTCTGGTGGGATGAGATGTGGGGTTCTGGTGAGATGAGACGTGGGGTTCTGGTGGGCTGAGATGTGGGGTTCTGGTGGGCTGAGATGTGGGGTTCTAGTGGGCTGAGATGTGGGGTTCTGGTGGGATGAGACGTGGGGTTCTGGTGGGCTGAGACGTGGGGTTCTGGTGGGCTGAGACGTGGGTTTCTGGTGGGCTGAGACGTGGGGTTCTGGTGGGATGAGATGTGGGGTTCTGGTGAGATGAGATGTGGGGTTCTGGTGGGCTGAGACGTGGGTTTCTGGTGGGCTGAGACATGGGGTTCTGGTGGGATGAGACGTGGGGTTCTGGTGAGATGAGACGTGGGGTTCTGGTGGGCTGAGACGTGGGTTTCTGGTAGGCTGAGACGTGGGGTTCTGGTGGGCTGAGATGTGGGGTTCTGGTGGGCTGAGACGTGAGGTTCTGGTGGGCTGAGACATGGGGTTCTGGTGGGCTGAGATGTGGGGTTCTGGTGAGATGAGACGTGGGGTTCTGGTGGGCTGAGACGTGGGTTTCTGGTGGGCTGAGACGTGGGGTTCTAGTGGGCTGAGATGTGGGGTTCTGGTGGGATGAGACGTGGGGTTCTGGTGAGATGAGATGTGGGGTTCTGGTGAGATGAGACGTGGGGTTCTGGTGGGATGAGACGTGGGGTTCTGGTGGGCTGAGACGTGGGGTTCTGGTGGGCTGAGACGTGGGGTTCTGGGCCTCGGGTGGCAGTGGGGGACACTCTGAGGATCCCAGGTAAAGCTGAAGGGCGCTCTGAAGAACTGAGATCCTGTGCAAGTCACCGTCCGGCAGCTCAGAGCTGGTGGAGACGGGCCCTGCCCGACACAGAGCCCACGGCCGAGACGCCGCCGGAGCAAGGGGAACGTGCGCCATCTCGATACTAAGCCTGCACCCCAGCCCGCAGCTACAGCGCATCAGAACCCACGGCCAAGGTCCTCTCAGGGAACCGCGCTGCGTGCCAAGTGCACGGGCCCAGATTGCAGAGCCGCCTCCCCGCTCCCGGCCTCTGGAACTCCCTCCCACCCTGGCAAGGATTAAGTCTCTGCTCTCTGCGTTGTCTCTGTGTGGGCCCCGAAAATAAAGAGAAAACACACTGGCAAAGGAAACGCCTGGGGAGCAAACCGTGGTCCCGGGGGCGGCAAGGCCCTGCCCCACTCAGAGGAAGTCAGCCAGAAACAGGCCCTGCTCATGGGACCCCTTCCCTTCCCAGCCCCAGTATGAACGATCCCGGGTTCTGGGGAGGATGAACTCCACACAGGCACTGGTGGGCTCTGGGGTCTTGTGCAGGGCGGGGGGGTAAGACACGGAGACCGTGGCGGAGGGGCTCAGGAGAGCAGGGCTGGGCCGCCGGGGGCACACCCTGCCCTCACACAGCCCAGCCATGCAGCTCAGCTCGCATCTCTTCCTCGGCAGACTGTCAGAGACTCTCCCGCTGCCTCGGGCGTGTGTCCCTGAAGTCACTCAGCCCTCCCAGAGGCCGCGCTGCGGTGCAGTGGGACCCACGCTGGGCTGCTTGCCTGGGCTGGTTCCGTGTTCCGTCCGGCTTACTGACAGCACACATGCCGGGAGGCAGCCGGTGATGGCCTAAGGAGCTGGGCCCTCGCCACCCACGAGGGAGACCCGGATTGCGTTCCTGGTTCCGACTGGGCCCAGCCCAGCTGTTGGGGGCATTTGGGGCGTGAACCCGGGGACAGGAGCTCTCTGTCTGCCTCTCAAAGCAATTAATTAATTTTAGGAAAAGAACATGAAATGCAGAAAGTGATGGCCCCTGGTTGGACACAGCTGGGCGGCCACGTGAGTGGCAGCTGAGAGAAGACACCTTGCACAGGGGACAGTACAAGAGCAGCTCACTCAGGTAAAACACAACGGGACCTCCAAGTGCTTGTAGAAGGAGGGACTACAGGATTGTTAAGGTGCAGGAAGGTTCGACTCCACGCATGACATTTCCATATGAACTTTCTGAAGACTGCCTGCCACTCACGGGTTGCTTTTCACCCCTGACACTGCCTCATCTCTTAGTCCTCACTTATTTTTAAAAATCAAGGCCATTTATGACAAGAGCACAAAAAATCCAACGGACCCATTAAAGCAAAAATAAAAGAACAAGATCCGGACCGGAAAAGCAGAAAGCTGCGTGTCTCGGAGCCTGAGCGACAGCCGCTCCTGTCACCCCAAACGTTAGCTCTGTGCGCAGTCCCCGCGGCAGAAAAGGACGAGCTGCTGACTTCACACTGTCACCTGGAGGAAGCAAATGCCTCTGCCCACCAGGAGAAATGCAGCTTCCCCCACGGTCAGCTCCTGGATCATCACTGCCCACCTGGGGATTTGCCCGACCGGCTGAAGTGATGGCCCAGAGGACCTGACTGCCCCCGGGGATCGGGACCTGCGACCGTCCCACCTGGGACCCTAGGGCGCCACCTTCACACACGCACGCGCTGCTGTGTGGGGAACATGTGTCGGCATCACAGTCTAACACCAGGCTTCTGCAATCAGAAGGGATTATCGCACTGGACACTCAGACAACTCTGGAAACGAGCCCCTCCTCAAATAGCAACTGCTGGGGCCGGCGCGGTGGCAGAGCGGGTACAGCTGCTGCCTGCTGTGCCGGCATCCCACGTGGGCGTCAGTTCTAGTCCTGGCTGCTCCACTTCCGATCCGGCTCTCTGCTATGGCCTGGGAAAGCAGTAGAAGGTGACCCAAGTCCTTGGGCCCCTGCATCCACGTGGGAGACCCGGAAGAAGCTCCTGGCTCCTGGCTTCAGATCAGCACAGCTCCAGCCATTGTGGCCAACTGGGGAGTGAAGGGGCGGATGGACGACCTCTCTCTCTCTCTCTCTCTCTCTCTCTCTCTCTCTCTCTCTCTCTCTCTCTCCCTCTCTCTCTCTCCCTCTCTGCTTATTCTTCTCTCTGTGTGTAACTCTGACTTTCAAATAAATAAATAAATCATTTTAAAAAAAACTCCTTCCAAACCTTGGAGAAGGGGGCTCAGTGCACACAAAATCGAGAAATCCTGCCTTCCTGCTTCCTCTCTGTTTTTCCAACGAAGAAGAGCATTTATTTTTAATTTTTAAATAACTGGTACAGGGCCGGCGCTGCGGTGTAGCAGGTAAAGCCGCCGCCTGCAGTGCCGACATCTCATATGGGTGTTGATTAAAGTCGTGGCTGCTCTACTTCTGATCCAGCTCTCTGCTATGGCCTGGGAAAGCAGTAGAAGAAGGACCAAGCTGTGGGCCCCTGCACCTGAGTGGGAGACCTGGAAGAAGCACCTGGCTCCTGGCTTTGGATCTGTGCAGCTCTGGCCATTCCAGCCATCTGGGGAGTGAACCAGCAGATGGAAGACCTCTCTCTCTCTCTCCTTCTCTCTCTCCTTCTCTCTCTCTCTGCCTCTCCCTTCTCTGTGTAACTCTGACTTTCAAATAAAATAAATAAAGTTTTAAAAAATAAATAGCTGGTAAAATATCACTTAACAATGACCAATGTCATCATTTTTAAGCACTCGACTTAGTGGTGTGTGTACAAACACCTTCCCGCCTCACCGCCATCCAAGACCCTCCAATGGAGAAAACCTGCAGACAAGACTCCTCCCAGGGCTTAAAAAGAGGTCCCGCCAGGAGGTGACACTTACTGGGAAGAAACAGGTGCACGGGGCTGCGGGAGATCCGAGGTCACGAGGCACAGGTGGCCAGAACGTGATGCTGTCATCCCCTGCCCCTACGATGGGAGAAGCAGAGGGAAGAGAGTGGCTCCTTGGCCATGCGTTAGCGGCCGCGCCTCCAGACCCCAAGTCCTCATCCACAAACCGCAGGGCAGTACCACCGGCACCAGGACTGTCTGCACACCACGAGGCGTCACGCGGTAAGGGGGCTCTGACAATTAGAGCGCACACGCTGGTTATTTGGGAAAGCGCTGGGCCTAACTCAGAGCACTGGGCCGCAAGCTCCTAGGGGACAGGGCACGGGCCAGGCCCACAGCCCGCGCACACAGTGCATGCAAAGCACACATAGGTTGACAGTAGAGGGGGGCAAGATAGCTCCACTCTTCTGAAAGTTCTTAACGTCCCCAGGGTGGTGAGAACAGAACCATGAAGTTGCATAAAGTCAGACTGAAAAGTAAGGGAAGACTGTGGCTTGTCACCCTCCGGGCCAGAGCGGACGGGATGACGGCCAGCACTCGGGAACGGCTGCTCCCACGCGGGCTCCACCGACCCCGCAGCAAAGGGCCCCAAACCTTAAGAACAAGCTCAGCTCACCACGAAATTCCGATTCCAGTCCAAGAGGGCTGTGAGAGGTAGAGACGCGTACACACACCCCATAAGGATCTCATACCCTGGGAAACCACACAGTCACACTGTCCTGGCCAGCGATATATGACTTGAGCATACCCAGGCGAGAGGACCCACTGCGCCCAAACCTTCAGGTGACTGTACACAAGGGTACTTGTTGACAAGAAAACACATCTAGAAGAAACCCAAGGCTAGCAAACTATATAACAAACTATAACAAAGTTACACAGGTGTAACAAAACTCGAACAGTGATTACCACTGGGCCTTTTCTGATTTTTCTCGTGTTTCTACCTTGAGCATGAATTCTTGATGTGACTTGTGAAAATGACTAGCAACAAGAGAAGAGACAGACAACACGGTGCTAACTGTGTCTCCACGGATCAGAGAGACTTGGAAATGCGCAGACAGTGCTGGAGAATAAGTCTGTATTTAGATAGCACCGTGGCCACCAGGAGGGCCCACAGGACGCGGGGCCAGCTGGAGGGGACGGCTTTCCCAGCATCCTCTGCTCGAGAAGACACCAGCGACCCCCGCCTCCTGCTCCCCCAGCCCTGCCACGTGGAGCTCTGGCCTCACCGAGAAACCTGGCTGTAGGCGCAGGCACTCTTCCTCCTGGCTGAGCTAGCGTCTACACTAAGCCAGGGAGGAATCGCCCACCCTGGGGTCCCTGGGCCAGGTCCGAGGCTGGGGCCCTCCGCACCTCCTTCCCCTCCCAGAGGTAAAGGGGAGCCAGGAGGCTTGGGGACCACCACCCACAGCCGGTCCTCACCAAACGGGACCCAGGTACCCCGAGCCAGGAGTGGGGACTGGCCAAAAGCCACTGCTCAATAGTCGGAGGACGCGACTTGCTAACCTTGTCCCACCCTAACTTAAACTAACTATGCGCTCACATCGTGGAAGCAGCCAAGCCCCTCAGGCTGGCTCTCTGCGGCCCCCACGCTGACAGGCGGAAATGGCTTCACTCGCTGACCCCAGCGCAGCATCTGCAGCTCCCTGGGTTTACCAAGCCCCAGAGCCCTCACGCCTCCGGGTATAGGAACCTGCCCAGGGGCCCACAGCACTGCCACAGCTTGCTGGACACCCTGCATGCTCTGGACTCCCTCCAGAAACGTCCACTCTTGCTGTACCTCTAGAGATCTTCCAGGAGTGGACACGTGCCCAAGACCTCTGCTCACACAGCAGATCAGAGAACGCTGGGGCGATTTGCAGAAAGATCCTCACCAGGTTGGCTGAAGAGCCAAGGCCCCAGAGCACAGGTGTCCCACTGCTTCCAGGAGATTGCCATTCTCAGGACAAGGCCAAAGCCAAGGCCACCGACGGGGCCTTGGTCACTTTCCTGTACTCTCATGCAGAACCCAAGACAGACCGCAATGCTCACTGCTCCCTGTGGATGACCGGTAATTCTTCCCAGCGGGTCTCAGCCTCCAGCACAGGCCTCGGGACACACGGAGAGGACACCCCATTGTCAGGGGACGAAACTGCTGAGATCTTTGCTGTCCCACTTGGGGAAAACCTCAACACAAGCAGAGTAAAGGGAAACTGATTGTCTCAAGAAATGAAGATGTCAGGGGGAGTCTGGCTGGGTACAGACGTGAGACCAAACAATGCCAGGAACACCTCAGCCTCTCTCTTGCTCAATCGCTTTCTCTCTGTTGGCTTTGTTCTCAGCATATTCTCAGGCTGGGCTCCCAAAAGGTTCAGGCTGTCAGCAAATTAAGATTAAGGAAAGACAGCTTCCCTCTTAGGAAAGAAAATGCTCCGGTTGGTAAATAAAGATTACATTTAACTCATCACATACATTGTGAGAGTCTGATATATTTATTCTGTGGAATTAATAGATCAAGCTAAGTAATGTCTTCATTGCCTCACATACTTAACATTTTTGTGACGAGGACAGTTCACATCCACTCTCAGCCCCCCAGGTATGGAAGGCGTTGCTGTCAACTCTGCTCGCCACGCTGTTCAGGTCTCCAGAACTTGTCCATCCCGTGGAACCCGAATGCCATGGTCTCCAACGGACGCCTCCCCACTCCCTGCGGGCACCATTCTGCTTTCTGCTTCTAGACATTCAAGCCTCTCAGAGTCCACACACGAGCGAGAGCACGCCACACCGGTTTGTGCCCACCTTGTCCCACTGAGCACCAGTCCCCCAGGTCCACCCCTGCTGTTGCAGATGACAAGACTCAGCTTATTCCATTTTACTGCACACAGCTGTTTTTCTCCACTCACCGACAGACACATCGGCTGGCTGGAAACTTGGCTATGGTGACTGATGCTGCCGGAACACAAGGACGCCGCTCCCCGTAGGTAACACCGGACTGGTTTTATATCCTTTTATACATACCCACACACAGGACTGCGACCTCATGGGCACTTTGCTTTTAATTTTTTGAGGAACGTGCAGATGGCTTTCCAATGTGGCTATACTAATCCTAGCCCCACTAACAGCATTCCCTTTCTTTTAAAAAATTTAGATATATTTATTTATTTGAAAGGCAGAGTTAGAGAGAGGAAGAGCCAGAGAGAGGTTTTCCATCTGCTGGTTCACTCCCCAAATAGCTGCAACGGCCAGAGCTGGGCTGATGTGAAGCCAGGAGTCTGGAGCTTCTTCCAGGTCTCCCACACGGGTGCAGGGGCCCAAGGACTTGGGCCATCTTCCACTGCTTTCCCAGGCCACAGCAGAGAGCAGGATCGGAAGTGGAGCAGCCAGGACTCGAACCAGCGCCCATATGGGATGCCAGCCCTGCAGGCGGTGACTTTACCCGCTGCACCACAGCGCTGGCCCCAGCGCTGGCCCCAGCACTCCCTTTCCTCCACATCCTCACCAACTCTGGCCAGCTGCTGCCTTTCTGATCATCCCCTTCTCACAGCTATGAGGCGACAGCTCATTGGTGTTTTGATTTGCATTATTGATATTGAGCACTGTTTCAGACACCTGGTCATTTGTGTGCTTTCTTTTGAGAAAGGCCAGATACAGAAAACAGCACCAGCTACAGCCAAAGCCAGGAGCTAGGAACTCAATCCAGGTCTCCCACGTGGGTGGCGGGAACTCAGATACATGAGCCATCACCACTGCCCCCCAGGGTCTGCATTGGCAGGAAATTGGAGTCAGGAACCAAGCCAAGCATCAAACCTAGGAATTCGAAAGCCGTGCCCAGGCGTCCTAACGCGCATCTTGAGCACCAGGCTAAAGGCCGGTCCCCTTTGCCCATTTTAAAATCGGTTCTTTTCTTCCTACTGAGTTTTCCAGTTCCATCCGTATTTTGGGTAATAACTACTTATCGAACATAAGGTTCGCAAAGATTTACTCCCATTCTGTCGACTGTCTCTTCACTCTGTTGGTTGTCCCCTTTGCTGTGCAGGAGCTATTTAGCCTGATACCATTCCTTTTGTCTGTTTTGGGCATCTGACCCCAAAAAAGCCCTGTGCTTGGGTGTCCTTGCACCTCTGTCATGGACCCCTCGATGGCAAGTGCCCGGGTTTATTTCTGGGCCCCTTCTGTTCCATTGGCATCTGTGTCTGTTTATGCCTGTGCCATGCCGTTTTGAACACAACAGCTTTGTAGTAGATTCTGAAATCTGGTGTGTGATGCCTGTCCCTTTCTGTTTGAGATTGTTTTTGGCTATTCAAGGTATTTTCTGTTCTGTGTGAATTTTTTTTTCTATTTCTGTGCAAAATGCCATTGGAATTCTGATAGAGGCCCCATTACAAGTAGACTGCTTCAGGTAGTACAGGCGGTTTAACTGTATTAATCCCTTCAATCTATGGACACATAATGAACTCAAGATGCGAACAAAAGAAACTGAAGAAGAAGACACACAAGAGTACAGGCCTTTCACCTTATTGATGGAGCCTGTTCCTAAGGTTTTCAAATTTTTCTTGTAAATATTTTTTCTTATTTTCCATGGGACTCACTGTTAGTGCATAGCAACTGGCTGTGGTGTGTTGACTGTGTATCCACAACTCTACCGGGTTCATTCATGTTCTAACGTGGACTGCGGATTTCTACAGTTAAGATCGCGTCAATTGCAGAGACCGTCCCCGTTCCCCCCCCCCCCCAGCACTCTGCACGGGTCCGCAGTCCACACTGGGGATGCCGACTGGGTGCTCCTGTGTCTCCCGCCCTCCTCCACCCCCTCGAGGGAACCCAGGTGACCTCAGCAGGCAGGAAGACACGACGGGGGTCTGGGCCATGTGGTGGTGTGGTCGCCTCCCGCAGCCAAGGTGCAGGTCAGAGACCCCGGGGGCTGGGACTCCAAGGGCCAGTCAAGTCCACGGCCCTCCTGGGAGACAGAAGGGGGAATGGCTTTGGGAAGCCCTCACACAGAGGGGTTAGCAGTCCCCGCTCCTCAAGCGCCACATAGGCGCAGGAAACGCACAGCCTGCGTGGGCAGAGGTGCTTCCTCCCTGGAGGGTGAGCAGGGCTGGACTCAGCCGGAGCCACGTGGACTGCAGAGGCCCACTGCGCGTGGCCCACACATGCGTGGGGAAGTCGGCAGAGATGTGCACCACGTGTGACCCATGCACGCGTGGGGAGGTCGGCAGAGATGTGCACCACGTGTGACCCACGCACGCGTGGGGAGGTCGGCAGAGAGGTGCACTGCGCATGGCCCATGCACGTGTGGGGAGGTGGGCAGCGGGAGGGAAAGGCCGGGCCCCCAGGCGGCACCGCACTCCCGCCCTGAGAGCAGCCGTGAACGTGTTCTGCCCTTTGCGGATCGCTGTCGCACCTGTAACTGTCAGTATTCCCGCCCCGCCTCAGACTCCACGCGGCTTTGCTGTCCCCTTCCCTTTCTGTCTTCCGTTCTGAGTGTTCCAAGGAGCAGCAGCGGAGCTGGCTCAGCCCGGGCGCCACCACCGCCGGTCCCCAGGGATCTGTGCGCTCCGGGATCCGTGCTCACAGCCTGGGCCCTGTCAGCCAGCATCCGGTGACCAGGACGCTGAGCGAGGCCACTGGCGAGGCGACGCGCAGGTAGCCGGGGAGAAGGAAGAGTTAAAGGAAAGGCAGCGAGGCGGAGGCCCCGGGCACACGGCCAGGGAGACGGCCTCTCGGGGGTCCCCGTTCCAGCTACAGGTCCCTCTTCCAGTGGCAGGCTCGTCCACACAGCAGCTTATGGTTTGAATGCAAGTATTACTAAAGGTACCGTCCCTAAGTCAGGGCCTGGCCATCCGGACACTGTCCCCCCACCTCCTGGCTGTGAGCGGCTGCTCACTTGGTCTCTCTAAGCTGTCCAAGAGGACTGGCAGGGACTGGCTCTGGGGGAGGGGAGGAGGCAATCAAGCTCAGCACCTGGCCCCAGCAGGCCTGGTGGCTGTGAACACACTCCCAGCCGCGGCACGTGCGAGAAGAGCCACTCGGGAGAGGCCCACGCAGTCAGATCCGTTGTTTTGCACGTGACAACAAACCCCGAGGTCCAGAGATTCCAGAAGGGGTCATTCACTGGCTCAAAGCGCCCCCGAGGACCAAGCCTTTCCCTGTAGGTTGGTGGTTCGCTGACCGAGGGCGTCCCCACAACTCCAGACACCACTCCTCACCGTCTCCAAAGCTGGAAACAGAAGGAGAAGAGCCCTCTTTCTAGATGAGGAGGACTTTTCCAGAAACCACCCTGTACCCTCAGAATGTCCCTCCTGTCTCGTTAGCCTAATCCGTGCTCACGAGCAGACGCCTATGGCAGGCCTCCAAGATGACCCAAGTCACGGCTTCATGAGCCACCAGGAAGGAGGGCAGGGCTGGTGAGAAGGCAGCAGGACGGGCCTCATCAGCAGGCGTGGGGGGTGCTCTGGGCTCTCGGAGGATGAGCGCTGGGGGGTGGGAGGCAGCTCCCCCGAGATGGGGCGGGGTGCCCCCCTGGCTGCTCAGTGAGGCTCTGAAGACACAGGGCTCTGGGGTCACCTAGTCCCTACTGCCAATCTTGGCTCTGCCACGTTCTAACCATGGGAACCTCGCCAAGTTCTGAACTGCCATGGCCTGGTTCCCCGAGCTGCGCAAGGCCGACATCCAAAGGCTGCTGGGAAAGAAAGCTGAGCCTCAGGGTTGGTGCTGTGGCATAGCGGGTGAAGCTGCTGTCTGCAGCCCATGTGGGCTCTGGTTCTAGTCCTGGCTGCCCCACTTCTGGTCCAGCTCTCTGCTAATGGCCTCGGAAAGCAGTAGAAGATGGCCCAAGTACTTGGGCCCCTGCACCCACGTGGGAGACCTGGAAGAAGCTCCTGGCTTTAGTATGGCCTAGTTCTGGCTGTTGCAGCCATTTGGGGAGCAAACCAGTGGATGGAAAATCTCTTTCTCTAACTCTTTCTCTTGTTTTTTTTCTCTCCTCCTCTCTCTGTAACTCTTTCAAATTAAAAAAATAAATAAATAAAAAATAAGAATGTGTTTCTTCACATCTCTTGTTCTTCCTTATGTAGTAGAAGTACAAGAACTGCCATTATCGTCTAACCTTTGGAGAAATAACTAAACCTCGACAAAGGAGACCCTAAGAAGCCAGAGGCCAAAGATCACCAGACACTTTCTGGTGCAAAGTCCTCTTGTGGGAGAAGCGCAACAAGTGGCAACCAAATGCTTCTATGGACTTCTGGAACCTTCTGGAACATGCTCAGAACTGTGGGAGAAGCAACGTGCTAACGAGAGAGGAGATGTAAAAGCACAGAGCTGGACATCTGTCTTCCTCCCCAAGCGGACAGAAATGCAAGCAGTCGTTCTAGGAGCCAAACATCGCTGTGTGACTGCACAACAAAGACCGGGATTTTGTTGACGCCTGTAACATTTCCAGGTAGACACACAGGGAAGGTGATGACTGCTGACTGGAGACAGGATTCTTCCTCCACTACCTCAATCTCTGTTTTGAAAGATTTGCTTTCACTCGTTCAAAGCGTGTTAAAGGACCCTCAGCACTTTGCTCCAGGACGGGCAGAGGCAGAGAAAGTGTCCCAAACTCAGAGGCTACAGCAGGGACCCAACCCACGGCAGGTCCTCAACTGGCTGACGTCATCGCCAACCGCAGCCTAGTTCAGCAGTGACGGGTGGATCCGAATCCGGGTCACGTGCAGCCCCCTCGTCTCTCTCTGGAACCTGCCCTGTGCACCACCTGCACGGCTGCTCAGAACAGTGGGAAGCTGGAGGCCGTGGGCTGGGGCTGCCCTGGGTGCCGCGCCCCTCGTGGGGGCAGGGCAAAGGCCTGGCAGTTCCACATGCTGTGTGCCTGGGCCCCTTACACAGGTCACCTCATGGCAGCTCAGAGGGGGGCCTGCTGGTTTCTGTGGCTTGAGAGAGACAGAGACAGAGACAGACAGACAGACATCATCCACTTGCTGGTTCACTCCCTGAATGGCCTTAACGGCCAAGGCTGGGCCAGGCCACATCCAGGAGGCTGGAACTCTATCGGGTCTGCCACATCGTGTGGGTGGCAGGGGCCCAAGCACTGAAGACATCCTCTGCTGCCTTCCCAGGGGCATTAGAAGGGATGCGGATGGGAAATGGAGCGGCCAGAACTCGAACCAGCAATCTCATAGGCTCTGGCATCGCAGGCTGCGGCTTAACCTGCTACATCACAGCACAGGCCCCACTCTCTGAAACCCTCGCCCAGGGCCTGCGTCCAGGGCTGTAAGCTGTGGTGGCGGGGCGCGGGGGACCGCCCTCTCCCACTTGCTCCTAACCTCACTTGCATTGGGGTCAACCTAATTTCAGGGGTGGCCTGGATCCCCTTGAGCTCCAGTTAATTGGCAGGGCTGCCCTACATTTCCCTTTCCAGAGCGACTATTTGCAGGCCCCACGTCACCAGGGCACAAACATCTTTCTAAGTGGTGCTGTTTCGGCTAATTAAGGAACTCGGAGCATGGAGCCAGCCAGGAGGGCAGCCCGACTCAGCCTCACTGGCTCCCCTACCAACATGGACCCCGGCCCCTCAAAAAAGGGGACAGCGAAAGGCAGCCGGCGCCACACCTGAGCCTACCCCGGCTCCCAGGCCCTCAGACTTGAGCAGAGACGCACGACTGGGGCCCCGGGTCTCCAGCCGGCAGAACACCTCTCGAGGGACTCCTCACAGCCACGACTGTCGGAGCCAGTTCTCCCAAGTCCCCCTGCTCTGGTCCGTGCTGCTCTCTAGGAAGCCTGACGGTGGTTCCGGGAGGTCAGCACAGGACCTGGGGAGGGACAGCCTGGGGGCCTCCCGCAGTCAGCTCGAGGCCTGCGCTGTCCAGAGATAGCCTTTCTCCCGAGCAGCGGATTCCCTGAGGAGTGTTCTTCCAGCTCGTCCACACCGCTGCGTCTCCTGGTCCCGAGCCTGCCGACGCCCACTGCAGACGGAGACTTCCCAGCCCCACAAGCGCGCGGGTCCATTCCTTATGGTGTCACACACGTGCCTGCACACACACAAACGCATGCACACATGCACACGCGTGTCCTCGTGTTGCTCTGTTTCTCTGGAGCCTCCAGACTAACACGGCCGCTGTCTCGGAGAGCTCTGCTGTCCCCGCAGCCCACCCTCCAGACGCTGGGAGGGTCCCGAAGCTCAGACGTCCGTTCTCTCCTCTGCATCCCTCGCTCCGAGGCTCAGCCAGTCAGGTGACTTGAAACTCACTCCTCCATCTGGTGATGGCCTCCACGCAGCCCACGCTGTCACTGCAACGCAGGTGCCACCACACTGGACACCTGCTCGGATGCCATCACACTAGACGGCTCTGCCCGATGCCACCACACTGGACACCTGCTCGGATGCCATCACACTGGACACCTGCTCGGATGCCATCGCACTGGACACCTGCCCGGATGCCACCGCACTGGACGGCTCTGCCCGATGCCACCGCACTGGACGCCTCTGCCCGGATGCCACCACATGGGTCACCACTGCCCAATGCCACCACACTGGACACCTGCTCGGATGCCACCGCACTGGACGCCTCTGCCCGATGTCACCACACTGGACGCTTCTGCCTGATGCCCCCACACTGGACATCTCTGCCCTATGGGTCCAAGCACAGCTCCGCCTCCCACTCTTCAGCAGGGCTTCGCTGTGTTGCCTTCAAATACCTCCCAAACCTGTGCACTTCCCAGCACCTTCTCCACGGGCCTGCTCCCTCTGTCTCTTCCCCACTGAACCCCGCTGAGCGCCTTGCCTTCCGTACCAGTACACGCCCGGGCCTCCCTCTCGCTCGGGATAACATCCTGACTCCTCACCACGGTTCCAGGCCCCATGGCCTCCTAACCTCTCTCTGCCCTTTGCTCCGGCCGCGCCCCTACCCTGGCTTTGGGCTGCTGCCGGGAAACGCCAGCCGGCTCCCACCTCTAGGCCTGCTCTGCAACTGGCTCAGAAGCAACTGAGCCGGCTCACTTTTCTCTCCAACACCCTCCTCCTGCCTGACGCAGTGCTGGAAGACAGTCTCGCCCCGGCACCCAGGCCTTATCTCCTAGGAACCCTGTTCCCCTTCGCCTAGGGCACGCCAGCCCCACCCCCACCGAGCACCCTCTCTGGTCGCATGAGTTAATCATCTTCCCACTCCTCCTTTCTCTTCAGTAGTTTGCATTCCTTCTGTCCCCCTGTGAGTCTCGTGCCGAGATGGCAGGCCCCCCACGGCCACCGAGGACACGTCCCAGCCGACACAGCTTCTGGTGCAGAATGGCACGTGTGGGAGCCCAACGCCCCTCCCCTCCCCCGTCTCCTCACTCTCCCCATGTCAAAGCGGGCCCAGGTTCTGCCCAGGGCCCCGCCTCGGCCCACACCTCCACGGCAGATCCCAAGAGAACGAGTGGCATTTCTTTGGGCCATGGATATTTTCAAAGAGAAGAGGGGCAACACAACTGAGTAGGGACTTCAGAGACCACAGAGGGCACACAGCTGCCGTGTGAGGCCACAGACAAAGGCAGCTGGCGGGACTAAGTGCAGCACGCCATGGGAGCCGCCATCTACAGCCGTCGCTACGCCCATGCTCACCACAGGCACCCTCTTAGGCACCGAGAGACAGCAGTCTCGTCCAGCCTTCTTTTGCTAAACAGTTGCACTGATTTTCTTAAAATCCGCACCAGCTACAGAAAAATGGCTGGGTGTTCAGGGCGTTCAGCGGCACCGTCTGCAAACCCAGCAGAAAAGGGAGTTTAGCTACAGGGGGCTGCTAGCCGATCATCGCAAGGAAGAGCTGAGGCAGGGTTCGGGGGCCTGGTCCCAGGCTCTGGGACGGTGGGCAGGCACGACCCTCGGGTGAGGCGCCCCGCTGTGGCAGGAGCTGCGGCCACCCGAGCGCCTGTTCCAAACCCGTGCAACCTAGAGACAGTGCCGCGGGCAGCCCCGCCAGAGCTGTGACCTGGCCGACAGGGGCCCGCGGCCCGGAGGTCCTGAGGCTGATGAGAAGGGGTGGCTCAGGGTGGGTGCGGAGGGGAGGCTGGGTGCAGGACCGCTGGAGACCACCGGGCACTTTCTCCAAAGCTGTTCTTGCTCGGGTCAGTGTCTTGAAGCATTAATTTGACGGCGGTTAACAGCGTAAGGGGCTTGACTCACTGGCACGGTGACTGTCGGGGAAGTGCCCGGCCCTGGCGCTGCACCAAGGTCCAGCTCCCTCCCCCCGCAGCCAGCGCCTCCCCTGGGCCTCGGGCTCCTCACAGTGCACATGCACCCTGCGCACTCAGCTGGACCACAACCTTCACCTTCGTGTTCCTTGAAGACCCTTAAGCTAGACATTGCTACTGTGCTTTTCTCTGTGTGACAAAAACAAATAATTCAAAGGGAAGCCTTTTAAAACGTGCATGTAAGCAACGTCATCCGCCCTCACGGGAGTCTGCGCACATGGCGGTCACCACGGCCCGGCCTCAGGAGGCGCAGCGGGACTGGGTGGGGGTCCGGAGGGTGGGCGACAAGGGGAGGACGCTTCCCGCGTGCCCCGGGCTCCGCCGCCTCCCCTCACTGCAGCGGGACGGTCCAGGGATGGCCTGCATGGACCCTGAGTCCTTGAAGCCTCCCAGCCCCCCCATCGCTGGCACCAGGCTCCAGGAAGAGCCCCCGGAGCTCGCCCAGGCACCGCAAAGGGCCATAAGAACACAGAACCCCGGAACAACCTCCTTAAAACCCCAACACTTGTGTGCGGTGTGCAAGGCCTGATCAGGGCCCCTGCCAACCCGCAGCCCAGGCGCTGGGTCCTTGCCTCTCCTTGAAATACCAGCTGACAGCTGAGAGCTGCCACTCCCCCCGGCATCGCACAGCTTGCTCTGCTGGGACAGGGGTCCTTGGCCTGGCCTTCAGGGGCCTCTGACTGTACCACCAATCCAGTCCCATGTCCACCCGTCTCCCTCCAAATGGGGATTTTCTGCAGAGCACGCCTTCTGGAATTTTCTCACTCTGGACCAGCCGCACAGCAGCCACTGATCACCCAGCGCTTGCCCCAGGAACACCGGCAGAACGAGTGTGTGTGCCCGCTTCTGAACACAAGGTCTGCCCCGTGTCTGCATGGAGACTGAGCGCTGAAGATCTAAGCTGAGGTGGAGTAACAGCAACCACAGGGACCAGGAGGCCCCAGCTGCCTCACGGGGTCTCCCACACGCTCACAGGCACAGGTCCCTCAGCGACGGCCAGGAACGCCCGGCTCTCCGGCAAAGGGCAACACCTGAGGACAAGACATGCCAAGGACGCAGACGGAGGAAACCCGGGAGCCAGACCTTCTTCACGCCCTTGGCTGTCTGGGCATCCCACGTGGCACCCGGCCCTGCAGGCAGCGGCCTGAGAAGCAGACGGAGCCTCGCCTCCGACATTGGCGGCTTCCATGAGCACTCAAGCCCCCCCCCCCCCCCGCCCTCCCTGTCTGCAGAGCCGAGAGACACGCATCCCCCGCCGGTGCTGGGGAGAGCTCTGCAGAGGCCGGCCCCTCAGCCAGCGTGGCCCCTCAGCCGTGCGGCTCCCTCCCTGACGCCGTGGGACACAGCCGAGCCACGCAGGCATCACCACGGGAGTGTCTCATCAGCCAGATGCACTCCTCTGTGGCTGACAGCAGCGTTAGATTTGGAAAATCCAGTGCCTTCGCAGAAATGACAAGTGCTTTCCTCAGAATGTATCAGGAATTCTGTTTCTTAGCAACACCCCTCCCACAGGCAACAAAAGGCGAACATTATTCCAGCATCGTTCCCGGGGGCATTAGGAGTCGGTGGAATTAGGGATCCATTACGGCCTCTGAAAGACACCACAGTTGAGAGTCTGTGTGCAAGACCTTTGATAGGCTTAGCAGGGCTCCGCCTCCAGGGCCTTGTTTTAAAGGAATTTGAATGCATCAGGTCTCATGGCCTGACTCCCAGTGAGGACCCGGCTTTCTGATTGCACACTCTTTCCTCCTCCTGTCTCCCAGGCTCAGCGTTCCAGATCCCGTGAGCTCACCCGTTTCGCATACCTGCTGTACTCTCCAGTTTTATATCCTAAATCCTAGAAAATGAAAACGCTACATCGGGGGCAGGCACGTGGCACTGCGGTTAATGCTCTGCTTGGGATGCCCACATTCCATGCTGGAGTTCGTGGTCCGAGTTCTGGCTCTGGTCCCAACCCGGCTTCAGGCTAATGTGCAGGCCACGGCTAATCCACAGGGGTGCCGGCCACCCGCATGGGAGATCCAGACTGAAGCCTGGGCTCCTAACTCTCCCAGGCCAGTCCAGCCCCTTGCAGGCATTTGGGGAGTGAGCCAGCACACGGAAGATCTCTCTGTCTCTCTCTCCCTGCCTTTCAAATAATATAATTTTCAATTGAAATTTGTGATCATGTATAAAAATAAGCTAATTGTCAATGTAAAGTTAATTTAAAGGTTAAAAACCAAATCAACTTAATATCTGTAATATTTTAATGGTCCCCTTTGGCATCAAATAATAGCAGTCACATTTATTAAGAAATAATTATGTGCCAGGTGCTCTGTTAGCCTTTTAAATGCTTTTCTCCTCATAGAAACTGTGCGAGATAAATACTAATCCTCATTACCCATGGAACTGTTAACCACACTGAAAGGTTAACGAGCCAGCTCCAGGTCACAGGGCTCCAGGTGATCTGTTGTGTTTCCTCTGATCTCTGACTCATAGCTCCCTCTGTTCCATGTTCTGCTCATCACTGTCTTTGACCTGCTCCATGGAATCTGGATCAACACGACACGGAACCAGGACTAGGAAGGCAGCGTTCGGTAGCTGTGCCAGCAAGCCGGAACACACCCAGAAGGAACACCTGACCCTTGCACACAGCCACTGCATGTTTCAATGATGTGGAAAAGCCCCAGGTCGCTGGGGGTGATCCTGATGAACTGTCCCCAGCTGTGTGATAACCAGGGCGAGTCACGTCTTCACTGTGCCGGCACCTGTCACTCCTGCGGGTGACCCAGCGACGGCCAGGCCAACAGACGACTTCCGGCGGCAAGGCCCAATGAGTTGAAGTGTGCTCCTGCTGATGCAGCCGACTGCTCAGACACCTGACACTGAGGTGCCACCCAAAACGGTCTTGTCACTCACTGTAACAGGGCACTCGGGCATCTGGGGAGGCAGCGCTCTTGCTGTATGTGGAAGTGCATGTGTACATGTGTGTACACACGTACGCACACATGTCTGTCTATACTGATGGACAATACTAAATGGAATGTCTTAGGGATCGGTATATTAAATGGAGTGTTTATGATACACTAAATACCCATTTTACTTTATCTACAGGTCATTGTTAGAGGCTAGCAGACACTAATGCTCAACAATAAACATTTAAGAATACATAAGAGGCCGGCGCCGCGGCTCAACAGGCTAATCCTCTGCCTTGTAGCGCCGGCACACCGGGTTCTAGTCCCAGTCGGGGCGCCGGATTCTGTCCCGGTTGCCCCTCTTCCAGGCCAGCTCTCTGCTGTGGCCCAAGAGTGCAGTGGAGGATGGCCCAAGTGCTTGGGCCCTGCACCCCATGGGAGACCAGGAGAAGTACCTGGCTCCTGCGTTCAGATCAGCGTGGTGCGCTGGCCGCGGCGGCCATTGGAAGGTGAACCAACGGCAAAAGGAAGACCTTTCTCTGTCTCTCTCTCTCTCACTGTCCACTCTGCCTGTCAAAAAATAATGTTAAAAAAATAATACATAAGAATAAAAATAAAAGTCATGGGGAGGGTTTTGGCCTAGAAGCTAAGACACTCGCAGTCCAGGTCCGAGCCTCTGGTTTCTGACTCCAGCTTCCTGCTGAGGTGGCCCCCGGGAGGCAGTGGTGATGGCTCAAGTCACGGCGCGCCTGCCACGCACACTGGCTCCACTGCAGGAGGGCTGCCGGGCACTAGGCCTGGGGTCCCTGACCGCACACTGCAGACAGGCTCGGGCCCCAGGGTCCTCGGTGCCCATCTCTGCCACCACCCAGGCTGCTCCAAGCAGCAAAGCTCACGGGCAGAGCTGAAGTCACGTATGACTCAGCACAAGCAGGCGCGTAGGTAATTTTACACTTTTCTCATCCATGAACAGACGGCAGCTGAATTCTAGGGCGAACATCAACAAAAGAATGACCTTGAATCAGCTCTCATTCACAATCAGCCGATCCCTTAGTAACTCTGAAATGAGAGGGGTGGACTAGCTTAGGGCAGACGACTCCCTCATACCCAACACGGGAAAATGTGCACAAAATACAAGCACCCAGAATCCTATTTTGCTGAGCTTGAAAGAAAGGACAGCACTCAAGTTTCAGAAGGGAGAAGGGGAATTCAGAGTCCCAGCCACAGGACATGCGCTAACAGCAGCACCTGGGGCAGGAGGGCCTAATGGCGAGGGCCTGAGGACACAGCTGAACCAAATTCCACACAGTAAGCCTGGAGCGGCCTTCCGTGAGCCCAAGAGCTCGGCCTGCTGGTGCTGCGAGAGCAAGGATCGTTCGTGTCTGCTCACTGCCCAGGTGGAGCTGAGAACTAAATGCTCAATGAGGAGCGGGAACGTTCAGCCCTCGCGTGGAGCACGGACTCAGGTTAACTCTACCCTCTTGACGTAGGACGCCAGGCTGGGAACAGAACCGAGAAATCAGAGTGCAGAAGGCGGGGACAGTGCTGGCTGCTCTGCAGGGTCCTCCCAGAGCCCTGGACACCCCCCGACTGCTGAGCACAGCGACACACACCCAGCCTCCCGCGGGAGCCGCGGCACGGCACACGGCCGACGGCAAGCTGGCTCCTTAGCAGGTGCACTCTGAGAAGCCTTCTTCAAAAAACAGTTTATACGTTTGAAAGGCAAACTAACAGTGAGAGAGAGAGAGAGAGAGAGAGAGAGAGAGGAGAGAGACCTTCCATCCACTGTTCGCTCTCCAAATGGCTGCAACAGCCTGGCCTGCAAACCTGGAGCCCGGGATTCCATCTGGGTCTCCAGCACGGGTGACAGGAGCCCAGCGCTTGAGCTGTCCTATCTCCTGCTTCCCAGGCTGCGTTGGCAGAGAGCTGGAAGCGGAAGCCAAGCCAGGACTCAGACCCAGGCACTCCAACGTGCGCGGTGGGAGCACCCCACGCGGGGTCTTAACAGCCAACAAACACCCTCCCCCTTTAGTTTCTCATTAGGGCACTCACCATCCAGCTGGGGTCCAGCCTTCCCTTAACTACCCTGACACCAAACAAAGTCCTGTTCTGAAGTTCTGCGTGCCCCCGTCTTTCGGGGACACAGTTCAACCCAGGACACATGTTACAAATGCAGACATAGCCACTGAGACACTTAGCTGAAGGGTGGAACATAAAAACCCCAAACAGAGAGGGAAAAGGAGTGACCGCCTCCTCTGACGGGGGAAGCCCGGGAACTCACACGAGGCCGCGGAACTCGGCCCACACAGGGCGGAAACACTTGAACCCCAAACGGGTTAAAACGCAGTTGTTCAAAGGTGAATTCAGATTACGACCAAAACCAAGTCAACCAAGCGCACACCTACCGCTCCACTCTGGTGCTCCTGGCGTGGCCTTGCTCTCCTCCTGCCTTCTGCGGAGCCCCTCGGAGTGCGCAGGGCCGACCCCCTGGGCTGAGGGCTGCCAATCCGCTGCACCTGCTGCACCTGCAGACTCTGAACAGATTGCAGCGTGGGGGCGGGGGTGGGGGTGGGGATGCTGAAGGAATTCCTTTCTCTAGACCAGTTTCAAGATGTTTTTAGTTTTTCTAAAAATACTCTTAAATGACTTAAAAGATGAACAAAAGATTAAAACTGTGGGGTTCATTTTTGATTAGCTACTCATCCTCACTCTTCACCCGCCCATGTCACATCTTAGTGTCTCTGAAATTCCTGATGACCCAGAGTAGACCCAACCTCATGAGTGCAGATTCTGAACACACAACCCAAAAACATCACTTGCACACCCTCACACTCAAAGGATAGCTCCTGCAATCTAAGTGCAAGTTTCAAAATAAAACATAAAATGTACATTTTGAGCACAATAATCATGTCCAAAGAAATGAAGAGTATTCCCTGTGCACTTTCCTAAGCTTCATTTTGATACAAAGATGCCATAGCTATACAGCCCCAAGTGTCAACTGTGGTTGATCAAACGCACACAACAGCAACGTGCCAGCATTAGCAATGTCAGCTCAAGACCTACCTCCGTTCTCGGCGTCAGAAGTCTCTACCCTTCAGAACAGAGCTGGGGATGAGCCTCGCCTGCCCCCACAAACCCCACACACCCTTCACCGGCGGGGCTGTGCTGCTGCTCCCGACACCCGACTCCCACATCGTAGGGCTCGACGCGATAAATTCCCCCAAACTCAGGTCTCTCTCGCCCCTCGTAGACTCTTTCCCCGATCCTTCCCGACCTTGGGAGCAGCAAAGTCTAAGTGCTGGCACGGTGGCCCAGCAGTACTCTCTCCTGTCAAATTCCACAGACAGCAGCAGGCCTGAGAAGCCACACACAACACTGAGTGCTACCGGGGTGAGAGGTACAGAGGGAGAGGGAGAGAGAGACGTCTCCCATCTGCTGCTTCTCTCCCCAAATGGCTGCAATGCCCAGGCTGGGCCAGGCCAAAGCCAGGAGCAAGAGCATCATCTGGTCCTGCCCACGGTGCAGGGTGGGCCATCTTCTGCTGCTTTCCCAGAGCGTTTGCAGGGAGCTGGATCAGGAGCAGGCCTTGAACCAGTGCTCACATGGGATGCCAACTTGTAGGCGGTGGCTAAACCTGCTGTGCCACAATGCCAGTCCCAGAATTTTTTTTTAAGATTTATTTGAAAGAGTTATACAGACAGAAAGGCAGAGAGAGAGAGAGAGAGAGGTCTTCCATCTGCTGGTTCACTCCCCAAATGGCCGCAACGGCCGGAGCTGTGCTGCTCTGAAGCCAGGAGCCAGGAGCTTCTTCTGGGTCTCCCACATGGGTGCAGGGGCCCAAGGACTTGAGCCATCTTCTGTGGCCATCTTCATCCGGCCACTGCAGAGAGCTGGATCGGAAGTGGAGCTCCGGGACTTGAATGGATGCCGGCACTGTAGGCAGCTTTTCCAACCCCCTGAGGTAACTTTCAATGTCTGTTTTGACAAGATTACGTAAGGTTAAAGACCAAAAATAAAATAAAATAAGTACATAAGCCCCCTACCCTAGCAGATACATTTTCTCCGAGGTGTACTGGATTAGCGGCTCTGACACTGTGTGTGTGCGGGAGTGTGGATCCTCACTGGCAGAGAAAGAAGCCACAAAGAGCAGAAGGGGGAGCAGGAATCGAACCTTTCCTGTGGGTGAGGAGCGCAGGCCGACTGAACCTGCCCAGCTTCCTTGTCGACACGCAGACACAGAAGTCGCTCCAAGTGTTTGTTCACTCTCCGTCTCAGCTCCGTCCACGGACGTCTGGAAGCAGTGACGCCCCAGCAGCAAGCACATCCGGCACCCGATCCTGGATTCCAACTACTGTCCAGCCACAGGCGCGGGGATTTTGGAGAAGGAGGCCGTCTGCGGCTGAGAGAGAAACTGTGCCGTGAGGCCAGGCAGTGAGGAAGCGTAAGAGACAGAAGTGGGCGTGGGTCCCAAGGACCCAGCTCCCCGTGGGCTCGGCTGGGACAACGTACACAAATCCATGAGTCTATACTGAGTGACTGTGAGGGAGGGAGGAGTCACTGATTCTAGAATTCCAAGTGAGACATGGAAGTACCCTCCACTAGAAAAGAGAGTTCCATTTCTCTCCTTGAGTACTGGTCAGGTGAGTGACTCGCTTCCACAGAACAGAAAACGGGATCAGCAACAGTGGTGCAACCTGGGAGGCACCCTCTCAACCAAGTGATCACGGCGAGTGGCAGCAGTGGTCGATCTCACTGCCACCACGCACACACCAGGCAACGAGAACGGTTCCTATCTGTGCTGTTCTCCAAAGACGGACAATCCCAGCAGACGCGTGAGACAACATCAGATCAACTCATACTGAGTACATGCTGCTACGGATCTAACCAGTACTCTCCAGACATCGTCAGGAAAACAGGCAGAGCAGTAAGGAGCGGTGGGGCTGGGGTTGTGGCATAGTGGGTTAAGGCACGGTTTGTGAAGCCTGCATCCCATATGGGCACTGTCTTGGCTGTTCAACTTCCAATCCAGCCCCCTGCTATTGTATCTGGGAAAGCAGCAGAAGATGGCCCAAGTCCTTGAGCCCCCGCACCCATGTGAGAGACCTGGAAGAAGCTCCTGGCTCCTGGCTTTGGATTGGCCTAGATCCTGTTGTTTTGGCCATTTGGGGAGTGAACCAGTGGATAAAAATCTGTCTTGCTCTCTAACTCTGCCTTTCAAATAAACAAATCTTAAAAAAAAAAAAAAAAAAGGAGCAGTAACCAAATGGAATGTAGTGTCTTAGACTATAGCTTAGTCAATACTGCTATATCAATGCTCATAGCTTAGTTCTGATAAACGTACCACTAGAGGAAACTAGACAAAGTGTGTATGGGAACTTGCTACATTACACAATTTTTTCATAAACCTTAAAAACTTCAACATTTAAAAAATTTTTGCAGTATTCACAGAAAACCAAAATATTCTCCAACTCTTACTCATTTGTATATTTTATTTGTAAAACAAGAAATGGTTTTCATTACTAATATATTGACTTGTTCAAAGTAATGCAGGAAGAAAATTAAACACTATGACATACTGAAGAAAAATCAGAAAGCCTCAACTCCTTTAGAAGCCGCATACGTCCAACCTGGAGCTTCTACAAACTCGTAGGTCAGGTGGAGATGAACAGAAGTTGTCCTAATACGAGCACCTGCAAAGAACGTGGACCTGCTGATTTTTTGGTGAAAATTACCCTGCAAGTGTACAGGCGAATAACCCATCTTCCCCCAAAATTCCAAAAAACTGTGTCACCTTTCACCTAATTCTTGAATTCACAAAGTTTTAGCTACGACACACATTTTACTTCTCTTGAAAGATTTACAATGGGGGCCTACACTGTGGTGCAGTAGGTAAATCCTCCGCCAGTGGCGGTGCCAGCATCCCATACCGGCGCCAGTTCTAGCCCCAGCTGCTCCTCTTTGGATGCAGCTCTCTGCCATGGCCTGGGAAAGCAGTGGAAGATGGCCCAAGTGCTTGGGTCCCTGAACCCACACGGGTGACCCAGAAGAAGCTCCTGATCGGCCCAGCTCTGGGCATAGCGGCTGTTTGGGGAGTGCACCAGCAGGTGGAAGATCTTCCTTTCTGTCCCTCTCTCTTAACTCCAGCTCTCAAATAAATAAATAAAATCTTAAAAAATAATTTACGATGGGAAACTAGAGATACCTAAGCAGTAACTGCTTGTCTGGGAGATGATTCTCCCCTGCGGAGGGTACATCCTCACCAACCTGTGGGAGAGGGTCTGCTGCTGCAGGAATTCAGTTATTGACTGGAGGAGTAAAAGCAGATTGCTTGTATCAGAGAATCAAAGTGAGGAACACGGGAGTGCTGCCCAGCTGTCTCCCGGGCCTGCATGGGTGAATGGTGGCACAAGCTGACAGCCTTGTGACCCCTGGCTGCACAGGTATCCCAGCCTTCCCTGAATCAGGCAGGGACCACCCCCAAGGCCACGCCCCAGTGAGCCGCGGCCAGCCAACCCACCAAGCCCGACCTGCTGGAGGACCAGTGACTCGGGACCTTCCCACGCTCCATCCAGAGCCCACACTGGGCACACCCACGCTGCTCAGCTCTGCAAACAGCCCGTCTGCACGTACCTGGCTGAAAAGTGGTGGAGCAGGTCTTTCCCAGGCTGCACAGCTTCCCTTGGGTCTCCTCCACTTCGTTTCTTTCTTGGTCATCCTTCCTTCACTTTCTGTATTTCTCCGTCTTGTTTTAAAGATTTACTTACTTGAAAATCAGAGTTGCAGAGGGAGAGGGGGAGGGAAGAGGGAGCCTCCTCCACTGCCTCACTCCCCGGATGGCTGCAACAACCATGGCTGAGCCAGGAGTCAGCAGCTTCGCCCAGGCCTCCGCCGTGAGTGGCAGGGGCCCAAACACTTGGACCATCTTCTGCTCCACTGCCATGTGCATTAGCAGAAAGCGTGGCAGCCAGGACTCGATCCGGCACCCATAGGGGATGCCGGGGTCACAGGTCACCACTGTTTCACTGGCTACTCCACAAAGCTGGTCCCCCATTTCCGTATCTTAAGCTGTGTTGACATTTCTGGTTTGTTTGCATTTATTAAATTTCCCCAATTAAGACTCTCTGAAGAATATATTAAATAAATACATTAAAGAATATACTAAATAATTGCATTTTGCCAACAAAAAGAATTCTGGTATCTAAAATTTTGGAACAACTGCATATTACCCCAAGTGTCTTTACAACTTTATAATCTACAAAGACAACTATAAGATGAAGATTTTAAAAATAAATACCAAGCCTAAGATCAATTAGTGGCCGGCGCCATGGCTCACTAGGCTAATCCTCCACCTGTGGTGCCAGCACCCCGGGTTCTAGTCCCAGTCGGGGTGCTGGATTCTGTCCCGGTTGCCCCTCTTCCAGGCCAGCCCTCTGCTGTGGTCCGGGAGTGCAGTGGAGGATGGCCCAAGTGCTTGGGCCCTGCACCCCATGGGAGACCAGGAGAAGCACCAGGCTCCTGGCTTCGGATCAGCACGGTGCGCCGGCCACAGCGGCCATTGTGGGGTGAACCAAGGGAAGGAAGACCTCTCTCTCTCACTGTCCACTCTGCCTGTCAAAAAAATAAATAAATAGATCAATTAGTACTGATTATCACATAAACAAGGGGAAAAACTGGCCATTAACAAATTATATTTGGACTTCGGGAAAAGAAAAAACAGTAAGGTTGTTCAAATTTGTCTTAAAATAAATCAAGTAGAACTCATTTCACAAAGGACTCAGCACTGGGAAGTGTTATAAATACCTTTTCTATTAAGACTGGATTATCCTCCATTTGTTTGGGACAGTAATAATGCACACACTTTAAAACACTGTATGGTTGACAAGCATCTAATTGTACTAGAACTACTGCTCATAAAACCTTTCATGTGGAAAGCCTGTATCTTAACTATATTAAACATATTAAAATATCATTTATATATTTATAGTTTATAGTTTGTAAACATATAAACATTATAATACATCTCTATCTTAAATAATGCTAAAATATATTTAAATATATATTAAATAAATTTCAATTATTTTAAGGCAAAAAACTGAGATACTTTAAAAATTCAACGTTGATATAGTAAGAAAATAAACTAAGTTGATATAATTATATAAAGCTGTAATTTTATGGTAGAAAATCTTACTTAAAAGAGCCTTTACAATAAACACACAAGGTAACATGACAACCACGGCATTCTACCCAACAGTACAGAGATGATAAAGACAAAATCACAAATCTTGGTGAAAGACAGCATCTCAAGGAGGGACTAAACAGCCTGCTTAGCCCCTTAAAAACTAACTGTATTCTTACAAATTGGGTAACATGCCCTTAAAATATTGGTGCTGGGTGTGGGGCCAACTCTGGAACCCAGGGTCATGAAAGCTGCTGTTGACATCGCCTGTCCTCAGCACCACAAGTTCACAGTTCAGAAGGGGGAAACCTGTACAACTGGGTATTTCGACTCAGACACAGGATTTTAAAATTACAGCCAATGCATTTTCTAGATCTACCAAACCTTTCTTATCAGGCAACTCAGATACAACGGAAAATCTATATACTTCGATTTTAAATGTCATGGAAATCAGTTGACGAAGTTTATGTTCATGGTAGCACGAATGTTTATGAACAACTTCTTACTTCCAAACCAATTTTTAAAATAGGGGAAAAAGCAGCCTTCTTCCTATTTGACAACCAAACTCTTGCCCGTCTTTCATTCCTGTGACCTTTACGAGAACAACCACTGTTTCCACAGACCTGTTAATAGGAAATGCTGTCTCCTAAGTTCTGACTGCCCATAAATCATCAAGGAGGTGCTTTTTGAAACAGGCATCCAGGCGTTCTCTATTACACTCAAAGTGAAGATACTGCCCATCAAGAATTAGGGGTTGAGGCAGCCTTTTAGCCCAGGTGTTAAGATGCCAGTTAAGATGCCCGTCTCCCACACTGGGCCTGGTTCAAGCCTGGCTCTGGCTCCTGATCCAGCTTCCGGTTAATGCAGACCCGGGGAAGCAGTGATGAGACTTGAGTCACTGAGTTCTCTTGTAGCCATGAGACCTGCCTTCAGCTCAGTCCAGCATAGCCAAGGTGGACACCTGGGGAATGACCATGAGAGTTCCCTCTGTCTCTGTGGCTGCTTCTCAAAAGAAAAAAATTTTTAAAAGGAAAAGAAAAAATTAATAACAATACACTTCAATTTGGTGCAAATTTAATTTTATTAAGCCTTAAAATGAATGTGTGGCATATCATTTTCCATTGTGTGACAATTTATTGGCTGGCATCTGAATACAGTACTTCTTTTGAAAAATACACAATGGGAACGGACAAAAGGGAGAGAAACTTATTGTTTAATGATACATGAGGGCAAAAAAATAAATAAAAAAGAAGAAACAAAAGAAAAGGTGACGGCCAATCGTTTTCAATTTCCTTAGTATCTAACTCTAAAATGGTGACAGTCCCAGGCAGTAGTGCTGCTGTTACCATGTGTAAGTGTTATTATCTCAACCAGCCCCCACAATTCTGAAAAAATTAATCAGGACTATTACACCTGCATAAGGTTTTAAAGAGCTACTTTCCAAACATAATCTGAATGATTTTCCCAAGTCATAGTGCACAGGTCTCTAACATACCACACATTAAAGGTTGTCACCTGACCAGTCAGCAGTCACTCAACTCCAAATTCACAAAGGGCACCAAGTTATCTAGGCGATTTGGGCTAATGCCTATCAGATTTACGGATAAAGTTTAATCTTTAATCCATGTGTCTTTGTAAAGTAGACTGGTAGCTAATCTGAGTAAAATCACCATTTCTTTCAGAGAAATGATGAAAACAGTGGTGATAGCTAAAAATCAGCAGCTTGCAGCAGGGCAATTCTGCCGAAATGTGATCAAAAGGTCCACGTCAGCTCCAGCCCTGCCACAACATACAGCTTAGTCTGACGCAAGTAAGTACAATTAACTCTTGAATTATTAACTGTATTCATCTATGGTTAACATAACACAAATTTAGTTTCTTTTATTCACTCATGACATTTCTGAGGATACCTTCTTGATGAAGGCCCTGAGGTCCCATTTATGAACCAACTTTCTCTAAAATAAAATTATGGATGATTTTGGCTCTTGAGCTGACTTTTTTCAAGAGCCCCTGACGGCATCTGTGGAGACGGCAAACAGAAGGGAGAACTGGAGCTGGCCTGGAACAAGGTTCCAGCTTTCAACACTGAGGACTCCTCAGCTCTAAGTCATCTATTTTTAGTAGTGGGAAAATGCTATTTAAAGAAATTCTTAATTTATGCCATAGAGGCACAATTCATGTTCTCCTGCAGAACAGTGACAAGTATCTTTGTCTAAGAGCTATAAGCCCCTCCCATCCACCCTCTACAAAGCAGGAGGAAGCACTAAGTCACCTAAAAACCCAATTGCCATCTTTCACACAAAAATTAATGAGATCAACTAAAGTAGGTTCATTTCACTGGCAAATTTTTCCTTTGTAAAAAGAGTAGCTCATGCATATAAAACTCTTATACCACAAGGTGAGAGGCAGCTGATTTCAAAATGATGTTTGATATCTCTAGAATATTTGTCTATATCACAAATTACAATATTTTTAATATATGTGGCAGTTCAGTGTTTCGTCAAATTTGCCCACAGTAAGAACTAACCCTCTTCATTAAAAGGTTGAAGAGTGCCCACTCACATCCAATCCACCTTTTACAATGGTGAAATTCCACTTACAACCTAGTAAAATGAGTATCTTTCAAAAAATTAAACTCAATTATTTAACCAAAAAGTCTAATGTTCTAATACTTATTTACTATTCTTCATTACAGGTTTACTATAATAATGAAGACATACCTAATATGACTGTTTGCAATGACTCCTTAAATCACAACACATCAACCCTCAGTAAAAAATGTCCACACAAAAATCCAAGTGAGTGACCAGGCTCACTAAACTCACAGGTAAACTGCACTTTTCTCAAATCAATAAGGAGCTTTTTTTTATTCAGAATAACTTCATCAAGACAGTTGTAAGGCAAATACATGCCATCACAAATTTCATTCTGAATAACAGTAAAGTGCTGAATGATAATTCCTGAATCTTTTTAGTACTTTGCATTTATCTTTTCTGAAGTTAAAAGAGCCCTTTCTGTGGCATTTAGCAAATCTGTTTTAAAAAGGAAGGAAAGGAGGAAGCAAGCAAGAAAGGAGGGAGGAAACAAGGAGGGAGGGAGAGAGGGAGGGAGAGAACCAGGAGGGAGAAAGGAGGGAGGGAGAAAGAGGGGGAGAGAAGAGGGAGGGAAGAGCAGGGAAGAGGAGACAGGAAGACAGGAAGAGAGAAGGAGGGAGGGAGGAAGGCTTAAAAAAAGGATAAAAAAAAAGGCAAGACTTAAACTTTCAGTAAGAGAACAGGAAGCACTGCAACCTCTTGTGTGTAAGTCGGGTGACAAATATTGAGAGCAAAATAATTCATGCAAGTTATCTTTAAAGGTACACATAAGCTTGAAGAAAGAAAGAACACTGTTACTGATCTTTGATACTATGGCAATAAACTGCATACTAAAATACCTTAATTATCCTAGATGCCTAGATCTGGCTCGGCAAGCATCATGCCACTGACATGCTTTAGCTCTTTTTGTAACTAAAAGTGATTTGCAGTTCAATTACTGAATATGTCAATGTGACTAGTTAAGCTGTGTGATAAACTTTAAGGTTGAATTTAAGCAAATTCTCTACACCTAGTCACACCATCAGCACAAGCAGGACGACGCTGGTGCAGCATGAAAGGTGGGTCACCTTAGACAGCCTTCCTTTGCCCGCATCGTGCGCTAAGATGACAGACCTCATTGCAACTGGGTTAATGAGAACAGATCTGTTTCCCAAATTTAGCACACAAGATTTTCAGTGGATGAGAGAAACCTCAGGTGTAAAGGAAAAAAAAAAAAACAAAAAAAAACAGAAAAGCTTGCACTCCAAATAGCTAACCTGTGGCTCTAGAAATTGTCATGCTTTAATAAAACAAACTTCGTAACAAACTCAAGAAAACAGTATTCTGAGTTAAGTTGACCAACTGCTGCATAGAAAATGTGCCAACATACAACAGTCCAGTTTAAGCCGGTGCATAGAGAAGATAAAGCACTTATGGTAACTGCAAACGGTAACAAGTCCATAATGTTTGTACAACCTAGCATGGGCCCATAAGGGGGGAAATTGTAGTAGAAATGGTTAGGGAAAAAAATAACGTGGAAACAGGGGAGAAGCAGGAAAAAGGACCTTCAACTGTATAAAATCCACAACCAGGGTGAGTATAAAGATACCACTGAAAATGGTTAACTCTGTCCCGAACACCCCACAGCAAACAGAATCAGAATGGACAGCCTTTGGCAGACAATTTAAAAAATTTGAATATGACATTTCTTAATAATTCACAAACAATATATTATATGGTACATTTATATTAAATACTGGGAAACCAATCCTGTAAATTTGATGCTTATAATGCTTTAGCCAATGAGAGCACAATGATATCAAGCTAAATGAATGCTGGTGTTATCACAACAGTGCTCATTTATGAAACAACTGTCAGCAAGTCGTGCTTGAACAGTGTGAGGACAGTCAAATCATCATCTATGGAGAGAAACAAAGGTCTCCAGCTTCTCTGGGATATGCCCTTTGTAATATATCCTATGACTCACTATAACACGAGCAGCGAGACACTGCAATGTGGTGTGATTTATGGGCTGGATCAGATTCTTAGCTATTTCCTTCTCGTCCAGCAAGTCACTAGCAGTTTGTTTGTGCAAGTTTGTGGCATCAAAATGGGCACCTGATTTAATAAGGAGATTCATGATGTCTGGATGGTTGTTCAGGGCGGCGATGTGTAGGGGACTGTTGTCGTCGGAGTCTCTGACGTTCACATCAGCACCACATTCTATCAATATGGCAGTCACCTGCAGGGATGGAAACTTACAAACAGGGTACCGCCCTACACAGGTTGTATTCTTGTCCACAGCCAGATGAAGAGGGCTAAAGTTATTCTTTCCCCTCGGATGCAGCTTAAGAAATCTATATATAGTCTGCTTTTTGAAATGGTCCTGTTCCAGAGTGCAAGGAACTTTTTCTAGCAAGCAAATTAAGTGCAAAATGATGGAAAGAGCCTTATTCAGCTGCAGCGGGTCAGCCGGACACTGAGTCTGCTTGATGGCACGTTCGATTTCAAGGACGCTTTTGCACAGTATGCCCATAAGATCATCAAATGTTACAGTAGTGCCCAGCAGGCCTTTCGCCCTATCTTGGAGCATAAAGGAAAAGAGTTCTGCGAAAGATAGCAAGCTACTGGCAGTCATGGGGCTCAAAGGGTCCAGATTGTTCTGCTGCATATCCAGAGCGTACTTCCACAGGTTGATGCATCGCTTGAAATTCCCCGAGTCTGCATAGACAGCCCCTCTGTATCTAATGTAGTAAGAGGTATCAGGGTGAGAAGGACCGAGGATCCGTTCTCGGATCAGGAGTGCCTGCATCCTCATCTCGTCAGGGTCGGCGATGAGGCCTTCCAGCTCTTCCGCACTGTTGACCTCCTTGGCGTAGTCGTAAGCCATGATCAGCGTCTGCGGCACCGGCTTGCTGATTATATTCGTCCTATCACTGTACCTCATGTTCATAGCCTTTTTCCAGTACTTCAAAGCCCCAAGCAGATCTCTTTTTTTGTCTACAAATGTGGCTCCCAGGAGCTCTAGAGCATTGATGCGTTCTGTCTTGCTGGTCTGTGCATGGTGTGTCAGAAAATCCACAATATTTGTGTGACCAGTCACACTTGCTGAGAGAAGTGGAGTCATTCCATAACCATCTTTTTCCATCTTGGCACAATACATAAGCAGCATCTTCATGATGTCCAAACTTCCGGATTCTGCACAGTCATGCAAGGCAGTATTACCTTAAAGAGGGGGAAATAACATACTTTTAGAGACCAGGATATAATGAACACTAATAGGTGTATTAACCCCTAAAGAGGAGCAGGCAGCTCCTACCCACCCTCAGGTAGGACACACTTTGATTACAAATAAGAGAAGAAAAAAAGGATCCTCAGCACCTAAAACTAGTATCTGATACACAGCTGGGTGATACATGACTGACAAGTTACTTAGGAGACTACTTCTAGTCACCAGAGGAAACACACAATCCATGGCCTCTTGGTATTTTCCACTAATGTTTTCAAGTATATATTCTATGACTAAACCCAGGAAAAATAAAATTAACCAGCTAGTCACAGTTTTGCTGAAAGCCATTTAGCTCTCTGGGTCAACGTACAGTTACAAAAAAAGAACCAACTAGTCTTTTTTAATATCTAAGATTCTTTCATTTCATTCTCACAGTAGTCAGAATTTAGTATTTCTGACTGCCAAGTTAAACTTCAACTGTTCTAGCCAAAATTCTTCTTAACATACACTTCTCGGAGAAGCTCCCATAAGAAAAACAAGTCCACTGAAATTTGAAAAACATGTGGGTGGTTCAAAATGAATTTTAAAAGGAGACATCTGAAGTGCCCTTTCATAATGGATTACTTCCCATTGTAATTTAATGTTTTAAACACTCTGTGTAGATGTACTGAATGTTCTAACAGCATCCTAGTCTTCCCACACATGGATTAAAACTGACAACAGGCACATTAGTAAAATCCATACGAAATACATTGACATGATAAACACCAGGTATTTTAGCTATCTAAATCCAATGATAAACATTTTTATCAATTATCAAAATAGAAATTATCATGCAGACCTCTGATATTTACATACAATGTCTACAACTTCAAGAGTGAGTCATTTTAGGCACGTTTGTAGTAGCGTTAACTTGGCAGGCTGAGAATGCTGTCCCCAGAAACAGCTATTTGCAAGGGTGACCTCTGGCTGGCATTTGGGAACGTGCCTGGAGAACAGTTCTCTACCCTGATAAAACCTTCCCAAAGGATAAGGGCAGTACAATGCACCTAAACTCCTTGTGCTAATAACTCAGTCTATGCTGAACACCCAGTTTCCTTCTAGGAAATTCTGGCTGTGTACTGGGGAGAGGTGCCTACGTGAGCAGCCTCCAACAAAAGCCACAAGTGCTGAGTTTCTCACAGGTTTCCCTGTGCAGAAATATCACAGATGTGCATTTTTGTGGCTGTGGAACAGTGTACCTTGCATGAGATCACTGAAGATGAGACACAAATGCTTCAGATCACACCTGGGCCCTCTCACAATCAGCTGTGTGTCTTCATTCCATTTAGCTATAATAAACCTTAGCCATGACAGTAACTGTATGGTGAGTCACCTCCAAACATGGGGGTAGCTCTGGGGACCCCCAACACATCATGTGTATCAGAAAGTAGCTTAAATCTGAGTACTGCAAAGAGCAAATCTAATTTATAATTTAAAAATTTTGTCTAAGTTATTATGCATTAGTATTTCAATCTTCCCACACGTCTATCCTATTAGTCTTCTATGATATCTGTAAGGACTACATCATTATTGTGGATATGTTTATTCTGACCCAGAATTTTGACAGTTATAATGAAGTTTCGTCTGATGAAATGTTTTAGCAATGTGTAAGGGAACCAAGTACCAGAGCCCAGAACTTACTACTAATGTTCTCCGTCTGATGAAATGTTTTAGCAATGTGTAAGGGAACCAATTACCAAGAGCCTAGAACTTACTACTAATGTTCCTTAGTCTGAAATCATTTCAATTAGACACTACTGCTACATCAAGTGTGTGTATATATAATATATAAATATTTATTTATTTTTGACAGGCAGAGTGCACAGAGAGAAAGGTCTTCCTTCGCCGTTGGTTCACCCTCCAATGGCCGCCGCGGTCGGCGCGCTGCGGCCAGCGCACCGCGCTCATCCGATGGCAGGAGCCAGGAGCTAGGTGCTTTTCCTGGTCTCCCCATGGGGTGCAGGGCCCAAGCACCTGGGCCATCCTCCACTGCACTCCCGGGCCACACAGAGAGCTGGCCTGGAAAAGGGGCAACCGGGACAGAATCCGGTGCTCTGACCGGGACTAGAACCCGGTGTGCCGGCACCGCAAAGCGGAGGATTAGCCTGTTGAGCCACAGCGCCGGCCCACACCAAGTATATTTTTAAAACTCTTGAATTGAGAGGTCCTGCTAACCCTGTTTTTTCTAAGAAACAGAATACATAAATAAAGGGAAATTGAACATAAGGAGAAGGTTTAGATGGCATTCTCTGGGTGAAAGAATAAAAATGCAGCAAAAGCCACTTTCAAAACTAATGTCTGTATTTCCTTACTTATTGAAAAACTACAAGAGTAGCGTATTTTGAATACACCCACATATTGAAAAAAACTGTGACTCAAAGGAAGACTTTGGCTAGTGATAGCAGAGGTCATGTGATCATCCTCCCACTAAGACCCGGGAAAGCTGGAGACAACAGCACATAAGACACCAAGGGGACAGTACCGGAGAAAACAGACAAGCAGAGGAGCCACATCCAGAACTTGGGCAGCGTTCCCACGGTGGCCTCCACTGATGTGGAAGACAGCTGAAAACAAACCCCAACAGAACCTGACAGCCTTGCAGACTGGAGAAGACAAGAGGCCACCCCCTCTCCCAGGAAGGAACAGAAATTCAATTCAAAACTCTAAGTCAGAGTTACAGAGAGGGAGAGACAGAGAGAGACAGAGGGAGAGCCTCCCTAGATGGTCACAACAGCCAGGACTGCGCCAGTCTGAAGCCAGGAGCCTCTTCCAGGTCTCACATGCAGTAGCAGGGGCCAAGCACCTGGGCATTTTTCTTTTCTGTTTAAAGATTTATTTATTTATTTATTTATTTGAGAGGTAGAGTTGCAGTGAGAGGGAGAGACAGAGAGAAAGATCTTCCTTCCGATGGTTCACTCCCCAAATGGCTGCAACAGCCAGAGCCACGCCAATCCGATGCCAGGAGCCAGGTGTTTCTTCCTGGTCTCCCATGCGGGTGCAGGGGTCCAAGGACTTGGGCCATCTTCTACTGCTTTCCCAGGCCATAGCAGAAAGCTGGATTGAAGACGGGGATTGAAGAAGGGCGGCCAGGACTAGAACTAGCGTCCATTTGTGACGCTGGCACTGCAGGTGGAGGACTGACCTACTGCGACATGGCGCCAGCCCCGACCTGGACCATTTTTCACTGCTTTTCTCAGGCCATTAGCAGGGAGCTGGATGTGAAGTGAGTCAGGCAGGATATGAACAGGATCCCATACAGGATGCTGGCTTCATAGGTGGCTTTACCCACTACACTACAACACCGGCCTCCAAAACCATCTCAAGATTGAATTAAAATGACCCAGGAATGCTATATATAATCAAAACCAGGAAAAAATATAAATACTATTTATAGGAAAGTATCATAACACTAGGTGTCAAGCTATTTTTAATATTCTTCTTACATAATTCTTGGTATCCAATAAAAAATAATGGACAGAAAACAAGGAACCATAATATAAAAGAGAGAGAGAAATAAAGGATGACAGAAAACCTAACATGAAAGCCAGATAACACAGTTACTCAAACAGACTTTAAAATCGTTATGCTTAGCATAGTCTAAGAGTTTTTTTATTTTTTTTTTTTTATTTATTTTTTTTTTTACAGGCAGAGTGGACAGTGAGAGAGAGAGACAGAGAGAAAGGTCTTCCTTTGCCGTTGGTTCACCCTCCAATGGCCGCCGCGGTCGGCGCGCTGCGGCCGGCGCACCGCACTCGTCCGATGGCAGGAGCCAGGTGCTAGGTGCTTTTCCTGGTCTCCCCATGTGGGTGCAGGGCCCAAGCACCTGGGCCATCCTCCACTGCACTCCTGGGCCACAGCAGAGGGCTGGCCTGGAAGAGGGGCAACCGGGACAGAATCCGGTGCCCCAACCGGGACTAGAACCCGGTGTGCCGGCGCCGCAAGGCGGAGGATTAGCCTGTTGAGCCACGGCGCCGGCCCAAGAGTTTTTTAAACTGAGAATTCAAAAGAAAACTGTGAGGTCTAAGGAAGCAGGGGCAGGCATGCGGTGCAGCAGTGACATGCTGCCTAGGGCACCCACATCCCACAGTGGAGCGCCTCGTGCGAGTGCCGGCTCCTCTGCTTCCGATCCAGCTCCCAGCTAATGCGCACCCTGAGAGGCAGCTACCAACACTCAGCTACGTGGGTCCCTGCCGCCCACACAGGAGATCCGGATGAGCTTCCTGCCTCCTTCCTGCCTCCTTCCTGGCTCAGCCTTGGCGGCTGCAGGCATTCAGGACATGAAGCAGTGGATGGAAGATCTGTCTGCCTCTCAAATAAGAACACATTTTTTAAAAAAGCAAAGCCACAAACCTCAAACTTAAAAGAGAATCAAATGGATATTTAGAAATGAAAAATTCAGCAGGCAATTTTAGTGCAGATTACATACAGCTAAATGGACAATCTGTGAACTAAAAGACAAACCCAACGACATTACACAAAAGGAAGCATGGAACAGTAATAGGATGGGAAGGTAGGAGGCTGCTGAGACAATGAACAACGTCAGAGAGGTCTGGGTATTTAAAACCAGAATTCTAAGGGAAGAAAGGAAGCCAAATGATTTATTGACAGCTTCAGAATTTCCTGAAGGTGATGAAAGATAAAATTACTAATTTAGTAAGTTTTACAGACTCCAAGATGGATAAAAAGGAAACCACATTGAAGCACACCATAACAAACTGCTGAAAACCAAGTACAATAAGAAAACTCCTAAAACCAGAGGAGTGGAAATTTCGTGAAAAAGAGCAACTACCTAAGATTGACAGCCAAGTCTTCATCAACAACTCAAGCCAGGAGACACTGAAAAGCACCAGGGGAAGCACTGCCAGTCTAGAACTCTACCCTCACTTTGCAAACCAAAGTGACACAGTGAGAAAGAAAAGAAAAAAAAGAAAAAAACACAGATGTTTATTACCAGCTGACCTAAGCACCCAAGAGTGTTCTCTAGGCAGAAGGACAGGCCACATGGAAGGCTAAGGCGGGCACAGACGTCAGCCAGAGGGTCACCTGTCAGTGACTCTAAATACAAACCACCCTCAGCAATGCCTTGTAGGGCCTGATACATACAGGAATAAAACGCTTGAGTGGTAGTAAGGAGAGTGATTCAAGTGTTCAGAGAGCCCTGCATTGTGGGATAGAGGTGAAGGTGGAAATATGTTGATAAATCAAAAGTTGAATATGCCTTATCTGAAATGCTTGAGACTACAAGTGATTCAGAGTCGAGATTGTGAATTCTGGAATATCTGCATATAAGTAACAAGCTATCATGGTGATGAGACGCAAATCTAAACACACAATTCATTTCTTTCGTATATACCTCTATACACTGCCTAGAGGTAATCTTATACAATTATTTTTAGTTATTATTTCAGCCTTTGATTATGCAAGTGTGGAATTTCCCATCTGTAGAATCATACTGGCACATAAGTATCAGATTTTAGAGCATTTTGGAATTCAAGTTTCCAGATTAGCAGTGCTCAACTTGTACTAACCAGGATAACCACTAACATAAACGTTAGAGAATATGTTAATACTACATTTTATCTGATATAGAGGAAAAAATGAAATCTAAAGGAAAGACAAAGGAACACAAAACGATTAAAAATATTTAACTAGATTGAAATTTACATATCTGTAATTACACTGCATGCAAGAGAACTACATCATCCCATTGGAAGACAAAAACTGTGAGACTAAAAGTATAAACACAGAAAACTGCCAAATACAAAGAAAATCAGACCCATAACCATAGTACACATCTGAACATATACAGACCAAAACCAGTGAGAATAAAGATTCCAATAAAATTAGCAAATCTGATTTAAAGGACATATTTAAAAAAACATTGGACTGTAACCATAGAAAATATTATTTTTCCTCCAGAATACCTACACCATAAGCAGATACTGGTGCAACAAATGTCAGCACCAAAATCGCTGCGTCTGTTCTAAATCGCAATGGAGTTAGAAAAACAAAGAGGTAACAAGAAAAATCTCTGTACACGTGACATTTAAAAATTCACTTCTAAATAATTCATAGGTCAAAAAAGCTCAATCAAAATTAGAAAATATCTTTAGGGGCTGGTGTTGTGGGTTAAACCATTGCCTATGACACCAGAATCCCACATGAGCACCAGTTCAAGCCCCAGCTGCTTCACTTCTCATCAAGTTCTCTGCTAATGCACCTGGAAAAGCAGCAGAAAATCACTCAAGCACTGGGGCCACTGCCATCCATGTGGGGGACATGGATGAAGTTCCAGGCTTCTTGCTACAGCCTGGCCCAGCCCTGGCCATTTGGGCCATTTGAGGAGTGAATTAGTGGACAGAAGATCTTGCTCTCTGTAACTCTGCCTTTCAAATAAATAAATAAATCTTAAGGGGAGAAAAACAGAAAATATTTTTAACATGACAATTAAAACACTAAATAACAAGTCTTGTGGGAGCCATTTAAAACTGTGCGTAGAGGGCAATGTACACCATTAAATATACGTAAAAGAAAAAATAAGAAAAACTTAAAATCTAAGGTTACATCTCAAGAAGTAATGGGAAGAAAACAGCAAATTACACTCAGAAAAAGTAGAAACAAACCATTAAAAAGCAGAAACAAGAAAGGAAAAGATACACTAATACAACTTTTAAAATTTTCTGTATTTTATTTACTAGCCGTGCCCTTTTTAATCTTGTAACTATACAAACAAGACAAATTTATTTTATATACAAAAAGAAAATGGTAACCCATAAACCCATGGCTCCTAAATGCCATCTCAGTACTGCTCATTCCTCAGGCCACATTTTAAATACCAGTCATACTAAACACTAGTGAGCAAATTACATCTCCTATCAGCCAAACTTCAACCAATCACATTGCTTTCTAACTCAAAAGCTTTCGAGCTGCCTCTAAATAAAGAGCAGAAAATCTTTAAGAGTGCTTTCAAAGGTTTGCAGCATTGACGGTCACAGCATGGTTTGTGTGGAGGGAAGGAAAATGAGGAAGAAATCCAGTTCTACAAAGTCGGACTGAGGGCGGCCAGCATCGAGGCAAGGCAGATAAAGCCATGGCCTCCAGTGGCTTCGAGTCCCAGCGGTTCTGTTTCTGGTCTAGTTCCCTGCTTATGCGAAAGGAGGAGATGGCCCAAGTGCTTGGGTCCCTGCACCCACACAGGAGACCTGGGATGAAGCTCCAAGCTCCTGGATTTCAGCCTGGCCTGGTCCTGGCTGTTGCAGCCATCTGGGGAGTCAACCACCAGATGGAAGATCTCTCTCTCTCTCTCTCTCTCTGAAACAAATAATCTTAAAAACAAAACGAAACAACAAAAAACAAACCAAAAAACCCTGATGTGTGAAGTAAAACTTAATTTCGGTTAACAGGGATACACAGAAGAAACATGATGCTGTACAGATTTTAAAAGACTGAGAAATATTTCCCTACCCTACCTCCCAGCCCATTTCTCATTATGAAAGATCCACTATGAGTCTAACCCAGGAACTGGCAAATTCCCTCTGTGAAGACCCAAAAGCATTTTAGGCTTTGCAAGCTATCAGGTCTCTGCTGTAACCACCAAAACCTGCCAAGCAATAATAAAATAACTGCAAGCAATATATTAAAAATGAATGGATATGGCTGTTTTCCAAGAAACTCCTTAGGAATTCCAAAATTTGATTCTCATGTAATTTTCATTTGGTATAAAATGTTTTTCACTTTATCCCAACAATTAAAAAATGTAAAAACCATCTGCTAATTCTCTGGCAGTACTGGAAAGGGGGCGGGCCAGACTGGAACGCCTGGGCCACAGCTGAGGTTGTCAGCCCTGCCCATGAGAGGCAGGTTGTGTGCCTGTGCTGGACCAAACTCCAACCTAAGCATTTCTCCCTGCACCAATCACAGGCACCTCCAGGCCTGCTCTTACTGTCCTTCTAATGCAGTCTCTCTCTCTTTACCTGTATAACTTCCCGTCTCAAGCTGCACCAGCCTTTCCAGCCGCTGGGACAGGTCTTCCTGGATATGCACAACGGTCACTTGTGAGGATGTTGGGGATTGACGGTCACCCACCCGGCAGACACTCACCTAACACCCACTATCAGAACAGCTGAGAACAGTACAACGTTGCTGCTTCACAAACAGGCTTTCTTACCTCAACTGTCTGTTCCCAAACTGCACAGATCCTTTGCTTTGTATCCCAGAAACAAGCAGCACATTGCTCAAGCTAAGGCAGATTCTACATTTTTAATACTGGTCTCCCAAAAAGACTCAAGCTTTGCTTCTGGGGACAAAGTAAGTTCAAAAAGGAAAACCTCAGAAGGAGATTTTATCAACTACAATAGGTTGAGCAGACAACCACTACACTCTGAAGCCCAAGAAGGCCCTAAAGGTGAGTTTGTGAGTTACACTCTGGAGCATGAAAGTCTGGATGGCAGGGGAGGGGAACATAACTTTAAAGCAATTATAATTCTGTATGTCATTTCTCCAACTCTTTTCACTACTTTATATTTTTCATTGATATATATGGACTATTTATGGGGTACAATATTATAATTTGAAATATATGTATCTACATATAATGTGCAATGGTCAAAACAGGGTAATCAGCATTTCTGTGTCCTCAAATATTACCATTTCTATGTACTGAGAACCTTCAAACTCTTCTCTGGTTATTGTGAAATAGGTAATCAACTAGTACAGATTATAGTTAGCCTCCTTCCCACACTCTGACACCAACTACCCACCCTCTCTTTATCACCCCTTCTTCCTCCCCTTCCTAGCCTCTGTCAACTCCTATTTTTCTCCTACCTCTATGTGATCAACTTTCTTAGCTTCCAAAAATAAGAACTTGGAGAATTTGTCTATCTGTGTCTAGTTTATTTCACTTAATCTTAGGTCTTCCAGTTTCACCCATGTTGCTGCAAGTGACAGAACTGTACACTTTTTATGGATGAATTACATTCCAGCATATATATATAAACCATATTTTTAAAAAGTCTATTCATTCATTGATGGAAACCTAGGTTGATTCAATTTCTTGGCTATCATGAATAGTGCTGCAACAACCATAGGTATCCAAGTATATTGATAACATTTATTTCATTTCCTTCTGATTTATACAGAATTATGGGATTACTGGGTCATATGTCATTCTACTTTCACTTTTTTAAAGAATCTCCAGGCCGGCGCCGTGGCTCAACAGGCTAATCCTCCGCCTTGCGGCGCCAGCACACCGGGTTCTAGTCCCAGTCGGGGCCCCGGATTCTGTCCCAGTTGCCCCTCTTCCAGGCCAGCCCTCTGCTGTAGCCCGGGAGTGCAGTGGAGGATGGCCCAAGTGCTTGGGCCCTGCACCCCATGGGAGACCAGGAAAAAGCACCTAGCACCTGGCTCCTGCCATCGGATCAGCGCGGTGCACCGGCCGCGGCAGCCATTGGAGGGTGAACCAACGGCAAAAGGAAGACCTTTCTGTCTCTCTCACTGTCCACTCTGCCTGTCAAAAAAAAAAAAAAAAAAAGAATCTCCATACTGTGTTCCATAATGGCTATCCTAATTTATATTCCTACCAACAGCCTGTATTTTTTTTTTCTTTTTTTGGACAGGCAGAGTGGACAGTGAGAGAGAGAGAGAGAGAGAGAGAGAAAGGTCTTCCTTTACTGTTGGTTCACCCTCCAATGGCTGCTGCGGCTAGCACACTGCAGCTGGCACACCAGGCTGATCTGAAGCCAGGAGCCAAGTGCTTCCCCCTGGTCTCCCGTGTGGGTGCAGGGCCCAAGCATTTGGGCCATCCTCCACTGCCCTCCCGGGCCACAGCAGAGAGCTGGACCGGAAGAGGGGCAACCAGGACAGAATCTGGCACCCTGATCGGAACTAGAACCTGGTGTGCCAGCGCCACAGGCGGAAGATTAGCCTATTGAGCTGCGGCGCCGGCCCAGCCTGTTATATTCCTACCAACAGCCTGGAAGATCTCCCCATTCTCTGCATCCTCACCACCATTTCTTTTTGTGTTTTGGTAACATATTCTAACCAGAACAGGATACCTCAATATGGTTTCGATATAGGCTATCTACCTTCTACTGAGAAATGTCTATTCAGGTCATTTGTCCATTTTAAAATCTGATTATCTGTTTTCCTTGCTATTGAAGTGAAATCCTTATATATGCTGGATATTAATCCCTTGTCATAGGAGTGCTTGCAAGGATTACCTCCCACTCTGCTGGTTGTCTCTTCACTCAGGACTGCTTCCCTTGCTATGCAGAAGCATCTGCTGTTGCCTGTGCCTTTTCCTATACCAAAGTCTTGACGAGTTTCCCTCTTCAATCAATACATATATCATTATCTCCTGTTTCTCACATCCATCTTTGTTATGTTACTATGTGGTATACATAGCTTCTATAAACTACACAGATACTACATAATCATTCTTAATGGTTTTACAGTGAAAGTTCAAGAATGGCTGGCATAACTTCATTAATATAAATATTTCCCTATTGGTGGACATCTGTACTGCTTCAGAATTTTCACTATTAAAATTAATGTCTGGGGGGTGGGCATTAGCCCAGCAGCCTAGTTTTGATTCCCAGCTCCTGATTCCAGATTCTCACTAGTGGCGACCCTGGAAGACAGTGGGAATAGCTCAGCAGTTAGGTTCCAGTTCCCATGGATGACCTGGACTGTGTTCCCAGCTCCTAGCTGTTGAGTGTATTTGAGGAGAAACTATTGGATGGGAGTTCACTGTCTTTTTGTCTTTCTCTCAAATGATAAGGTCAGATAAAGAGAGGGCAGCAGGGAGAGTGGTCAACTACAAATGGACAGGAAGGAACTGTTTGTTCTTACTTTCACTATAGCATTAGCACATGTTTGTCAAAATTTAAAGAACCATGAGTTTTACTGTATGTGAATAAACAACAAATGATCAAAAAAATTCAATGCCCAGCCCAAATGTGTGATGACTTAATACATCTTTAATTCACTCCAAAGGGATAATAAAAATTTTTTAAAGTTCCATTTCCATAGTATTCTTTCTTGTACTATATCTTTTAATCTATATTATCTCTACTACTTGGTAAACAACATTTTCCACATCTGTTTATAAACATTATTTTCTTTTATAACATGTTTCTGACTATTCATATAAAACACTTTATAAAATAATAGCCAGATGTTTCTTATATTTAATATAAATATTTTGCTCTACTAGTAGTTTCATTCAAGAGTGTTCAATATGCTATATTAAATGTACTTTCTAGTGAAAAATCATTTCCATACAAGCCAAATTTTAAAATCAAATTATTCTGTACTTCTGACTAGTTTTTGAGAAGTTATATGGCAATGACTATTAAAATCATATTTAATGGTCATTCTGCTTGTAATATCATTGGTCTAATTTAATTATATTAACTTGATCATTGATGGTCATTTTTGCCATGTAACATCAATAATTTAAACTTCTGACACATAACAATATATTCCAAGTGCAATAAATGTAATATCAGGGCGGATGTTGTAGCGCAGGAGGGTAAGCTCCTGCTTGGGACACCCGCACCCTATACTAGAGTGGTGGTCTGAGTCCCAGCTGCTCAGCTTCCAGTTCGGCTTCCTGCCAATCATCCTGGGAGGCAGAAGATGGTGGCTCAACTGCTTGGGCTCTTGCTACCCACATGGGAGACTGGAAGAGTTCTAGGCCCCTTGTGTCAGACTGACCCATTCTTGGCTGTTGCAGGCATTTGAGGAGTGAAGCAGCAGTTGGAAGTGTGCATTCTCTCTCCCTCCCTCTCTCTCTTACTCTTTTCAAGTAGACAAAAATAAATATTAAAAAGTTACAAAAATACAATGATTGTACTTCCAAAAAATGTTGGACTTCTATCTTATTATGGCTTCTTTTTGCATTCACAAAGTGAGAAAAAAAATGAATGAAACAAGACACAAAAATTCAAAAATAGATACTCCTAGGCATACTAGATGAAATTTAGCACTGAAAGTTAATAAATCTACTTTAGCTTAAAAACAAACAAAAAAAGCCCACCATATTGTATTATGTAATTCTAAATGACTGATCAAGAAAAAGTTCTTTGGAGACAAAAAATTTCAGGCACTGTATTCATAAAGGAAAATTTTTACTTCTCAAATACCTATTTGTTAAATGGACATTTCAAGCTAATGGAACAATATCCAGTATCAATTTAGTAAAGCAGCACTTCTGCAGAAGGCAAAAACAGCCCGAAACTACATTAATTTTCAACAATGTAACACAGAAACAGTGCTAAAAATTTTGGAAGAACAAAAGAAAAAAAGCAGCTATATTCCTTGAGATGGATATTAAGAGCAGGAAACTGTGAAGTTCACATTCATGAAGCATGGCAGTGCTGCTATTCCTCAAGAGAGCCAGTCTTCACTCCTATTCATTTAAAGAACTCTGTAATATTTTTTAAAAAATATTTTTATATGTTTATTTTCAGCTATTTGAAAAGCAGAGAGAGAGAGAGAGACTCTTCCATCAGCTGGTTCACACTCTAAAAGTCCCCAACAATCAGGGCTGGGATACCCACTTGGGTGGCAGATCCAAGCACTCAGGCCATCCTCTGCTGTATCCCAGGATGCATAGCAGGAAGCTGGATTGGAAGCAGAGCAACTGAGACTCAAACTGACATTCCAGTATGGGACAAGGAGGTCCTAATTAGAGGCTTAACCAGCTGCACCACAACGCCCATCCCATCTATAATCTTTTTTTTTTTTTTTTAAGATTTATCTATTTGAAAGATTAGAGTTAGAGAGACAGAGAGATCTTCCATTAGCTGGCTTACTCCCAAATGATGGCAATGGCCAGGCCAAAGCCAGGAGCCTGGATTTCCATCCACATGTCCCATATGGGTGCAGGGGCCCACTGTTTTCCCAAGAGCATGAGCCTGGAGTTAGATCAAATAGAGCAGCCAGTGGCTGGCGCCGTGGCTCACTAGGCTAATCCTCCGACTGCGGCGCCAGCACCCCGGGTTCTTTGTCCCGGTGGGGGTGCCAGATTCTGTCCCAGTTGCTCCTCTTCCAGTCCAGCTCTCTGCTGTGGGAAGACCTTGCTCTCTGTCTCTCTCTCTCTCTCACTGTCTAACTCTGCCTGTCAAAAAAAAAAAAAAAGTCGAGCAGCCAGGACAAGAACTGGGGCCCACATGTAATGCTGGCATTCTGGTGCAGTGACTTAGCCAGTGACACAACATCAGCTCCACATGTGATCTTTTGCAGCAGGCACATAAGACGTTAAGAAGTCATGCTCAAATGTGATTGTTTATGTAACTAACAATGGGGGTCGATCTTTTTATCGAAATAAGTAACCCTTGAACTACCACTATTCTGATTAAGAACTAGTTTGAGGCCTAAACAGATGTTCTAGGTTTGACTGAAATACAAATGGTTATTACCAATCAACCACTAAATTAGTGAAAATTTCTACACAGCATTTATAAACAACACAATATGGGTAATTTCACTAAAACTCACTAGGATATGGACTAAATCAGATTCTAAACCACCTTTCAAGCAGTAGACAGAAATAACTGATCTTTTCAACAAAAATGTCCTCACCAGGACTGCAGAAATAGTGAAGAAATACAAAATACTTGTTATGATTTAAACAGCTTTTTCTAGCATTAACAATTCAACAGGTTTTGTTGTTTATAGTCCTCATATACTTCAAGCTTTTGTGTAAGGATGTATGCATCTTTATTGTAAGTCAAATAAAGCTGTGCTTCTCAAACTTTAATGTACAAAACCATCAGAGGATCATAGTGAAATGCAGGTTTTGACTCAGTTTGTCTGGGTTGAGTCCAGGCCATTCCACTACTGCTAGACTCTGAGTAGCAGACAAAGAAGAACCTTATTTTCTTGATTGCTATTCGGCTTTGCCACACAGCTAACATATCCGAAAGCAATAACGAATGGAAGGAATGTAAGTCTACAGAGTGGTTAAGCCACACCTCTGACTTACGCCATGCAGAAACAAAATTTTATCATTCCCATGGACTCCAAACTTAACATGTGCCAAAGCAGGAAAATGATGTGCTTTTTACAAATAGATTACAGTTTCGTCCAGAAAAGTTCTAGTATTAGTAAACGCTAGTATTAGTAAAGTTCTAGTATTAGTCTAACCTCAGTAACTTTCTTATTTAACCCAAACACTGTAAATGATCTAAAGTCAAACTTTAAAAAAAATCAACTTTTAAAATAAATATCCAAAATGCTACCTATCTACCTAACTACCTATATATATCATCAAAAAAGTAAAAAAAATTCAAAGAATTGAAAAAAATATTTACAAATCATGTATCTAATAAAGGACTTATATTCTGAATATAAACAGCTCAATAATAGAAAAAAATAACTCAATCAAAAATGTGTGAAGGACATGAAGACAGTTTTGCAAGAAAACATATAAATTGTCAATAAGGAGATAAATGAAAGATGCTCAATGTGGTTAGCCAGGGGAAAACTATAAACCAAGTCACAATGAGCTGTCATGTCACATCCCTGAGAACAAACGTTGGCGAAGATGCGAAGAAACTGGGACGCTCTTGTGTTATTAATAAAAACAAACTGTACAGCCACACTGGAGAACAGTTTGGTAGTTTTTCAAAAGGATAAACAGAGGGCCTAGAACCTGATAGTTCCACTCCCAGGTATATGCCTAAGAGAAATGAAAATGCACAATTACAGAAAAACTTACAGATGAATATTCATAGCAGCATGAGACAGAACAGCTAAAAAGTAGAAACAGTCCAACTGCCCATCAACTGCTGAAAGGATAAAAGTGGTATATGTAAATAACGGAACATATCGTAGCACTAAAAACAGGTAAATACTGACACAGTTACATAATACTGTTACAGAATGGGTGAACCCTGAAAACATTACGCTAAATCCAAAAAGCAAGTCACAGAGGCCTGTGCTGTGCTGAGAGGCCTAAGCCTCTATCTGCAGCACACATCCCATAGAGGCACCAGTTCATGTACAGGCTGCTCTTCTCGCAATCCAGGTCTCTGCTTATGGCCTGGGAAAACAGTGGAAGATGGCCCAAGTATTTAGACCCCTGCACCCAAGTGGGAGATCACGAAGAAGCTCCAGTCTCCTGCCTTCACATTGGCTCAGCTCTAGCCATTGTAACCATCTGGAGAGTGAACCAGTGTATGGAAGACCTCTCTCTGTCTCTTCCCTCTGTCTGTAACTCTACCTCTCAAATAAATAAAATCTTAAAAATAAAGGTAAGTCACAAAACATCACACAGTATGTAATTTGCTTTATACAAAATGTCCAGAACAGGTAAATTTATAGATACAGAAAGGAGATTATTGGTCATCTAACATTAGTACAGCTGTGGGGAACAAGCAATGATGAAAACTTGATTGTCGGGTTGGCGCTGTGGCACAGTGGGTTAAGCCACTGCCTGCAGTACCAGCATCCCATATAGGCACCGCTTTCAATTTCTGGCTGCTCCACTTCCAATCCAGCTCTCTGCTATGGCCTGGGAAAGCAGTGGAAGATGGCCTAAGTCTTTGGACCCCTGCACCCACATGGGAGACCGGGAAGAAACACCTGGCTCCTGGCTTCGCAGCTCTAGCCATTGCAGCCAATTGGGGAGTGACCCAACAGATGGAAGACTTCTATCTGTCTCTCTCTCTGCCCCTCTGTGCATCTCCTACTTTCAAAAAAAAAAAAAAAAAAAAAAAAACCACCTTGATCGTCGTGATGACGAATGAGCCCATACACAGTTAAAAAAAAAAAAAGCTACTGAACTGTACACTTACAGGTAAGTACCATGTGAATTATATCTCAGTAAAGCTGTTTAAAAATGAAAAAGTCAAAATTATTTGTGTTTTTTTTGTAAAAGTTAAATGTTAAAAGAGAACAGTAATGAGGTCTTTTATTCTAACAGATTTGGTTGGAAATGCACAAAAACAATACTCATCTCTCCTCTTCAGATTACTACCATGCTGGCAACCCCTTCTTCCTCAACTGTACAGCTGGATAGAGCTGCACCAGGGAGAGGTCCACCTGTCAAGATGGGACAGAGGCGAAGAGCTCAACCACACAGCAATGCGGATCCCAAATATTCTACTGCCTGGAGAGCTAACTGGTGTGGGCAGCTGGAGGAAGGCGCACTGGAATGTTTCCCTTCCCACATACAGGCTATCAGGAGAAACACGCAAGGACAGTTCACAAAAAGGATTAAAAAACAGAACCAAAGACAACCTACCAACACCACTACAATGATTTCCCTTCATTAATTTTATGTATAAAGCCTTGAGCTATACCTAACAACATAGGTCCTTGAGCTCGTAACAGTCAAATGCCAAAACCTACCTGTGGATAAGAAAATGCAATTTTTTTTTTAAGACTTATTTACTCATTTGAAAGGTAGAGGCAGAGAGAGAGAGAGAGAGAGAGAGGTCTTCCATCCACTGGTTCACTCCCCAGTTGGCCACAACAGCCAGAGCTGTGCTGATCCGAAGCCAGGAACCTGGAGCTTCCTCCAGGTCTCCCATGTGCGTGCAGAGGCCCAAGGACTTGGGCCATCTTCTACTGCCTTCCCGGTCACAGAGGAGAGCCAGATCCCAAGTGGAGCAGCCAGCGGCTTTACCAGCTATGACACAGTGCTAGCCCAGGAATTGCTTTTGAAACAGGTCTTCAGGTTAAGTAGAACTTTCCAGGTTAAGAGCACTGTAGCTAAGGGATGGGGCTGAAAACAACTCTTCTGTAGACTGCAACCATCAACTCAGAGTTCAAGACAATTCCCTTTCCTGGCTATTCTATTTCACAGACTCCTTTTTCAATCGCAGTGTTTCCCAAAGCAAGGGGGGAAAAGGAGGGAGAGAAGTTTTGGTCAGATCAGTATCCATGTGACTTTTTTATCTGGGCCTCTCCCTCCCTCTCCCTCCCCTGCATTCCATGACACACACTGTTATTCTGATGCCTCAACAGTGTAAATCTCTAGAATACCCAGGGCTTCCTGAATTTTTTAAACAAATGAACTTAATAAATCAATTTATGAAAATCTGATGATAAACTCAATGAGGTAACCACATGCACCTAAATGTTATTAAGGAAAACTTGGCCGCTGCTTCAAGCACACCTTGCAATCATCAACAAAGGAAACAGCAGCAGGGCTCATAAACCCCTCATCCTCATCCAGCTCCTACTCAGTCTAAGGAGTTCAATCTCTATGGACAGAGGGCCGTAGATACACCCCTGCTGAACTGAATTCACACACCCTCTACAGATTAGTTTATCCAAGGGGACACCAAGGAACACAAGAGAAAAAAAAAGAATATTGAAAGGACTTTGCAGGAGCAACTTGATGATTTGGGATTAAAATGTTAATGGATTCAGTTAAGTTAGTTAAGTATGATTAAATCAAAATAAAGATAAGAGTGTTCTATAGTGGAAAGAAATTTTGGGTTCTATCATCCCTTTACTTTTCCTGCAAGGCAGGTGTACTAAGGTGCTCACAGGTGAAAAGAACTCGCCAACTTCAGAACGAAGAGAGACCTCCCACTTCCAACACCTCAGGCTAGTACTGGAGCACGCAAAGGTAACCTATCTCCACTTCCAACAGCCTAGGCTAGTACTGAAGTAAAGTGACATATCTACTACGTCCATCTTTATCTCAGTCCATTTATTCTCTTCATACCTGCAGCATAGTACTGGCAGAAAACACACATGAGACAAGCGGAACAGAAAAGAACAGAGAAACAGTCTGTAATTTACAAGGGAGATTCTTACAAATTTACAGGGGGAAAAAATACATTGTGGTTTTTTTTTTTACATTTCCTTAACTAAAATACACCTATTGCCCAAAATGCCTGTATTATAGGACAGAAATAAGGTAATGCCTTGGGTTTGCTTTATATTTTAGAAAAAAACAAAGAAATATTTATTTTTAAGAACTTTGTCAAGTGTAAGTAACTGCTGAGGGTGGTATCTACATCATGGTTTATGTATGTTAGAAAATTTCCATAATAAAAAGGCACAAAACCTGCCCAATCTAGCTCCTTCTTAAACCCTTCTAATACTAGCTATTCCGTTACGTGGATTCTTCCTTTTCTGAGGCTTAAGTCTGTAGAGTTCTACCTGTACTACGCACTACTGACAGAGACTGTCTTATTTTGATGCCTGAAGTAGTCATGAAATATTTAGTTCTCCGGAAAGAAATAACAATGTTTGCCATCAAGTCGCTTATAACCTTTGCTCTTTTAAACTGAACATCCAATAAGCTCAGTTACCAAACGCCCACTTATCAACCACACACTTGTCCTGAAGCATTGGATAAAAACACCAGATCTGGACCCTCAAAAACTCACAAGCTAACAGAATGCAGAGAGATCATTTTCTCTTTCAAAATCCCAGATATTACTCTTCCAAAAAACTCTGACTGCCTTACCACTGCATGACAAATAAAATCTAACTTCCTTCTATGTCCTTTGTAATCTACCCTGGATGTCCCGGTTTGCCCGTTAGTGGAATACACCTACTTTCCAAGTATATTCTCCAAGTATATTTCTCAATGTGCCTGCTCAAAAGACTGGAAAATTTATCAAAAAACCTTCTGCAAATCTGACCCAAAGAGTCCTTTTAAGGCCCAGTTTCTCCATTCTTGCTGAAGTGTTCCTAGTCAGTATACTCTTCCTCTAAAATCCTATAGCATGGATTGTTTACACCATTCCTTTAGCAGTTAGCAAACCTGATACCTTCTACCTTCTCACAGCCTCCAAAATGTCCAACACAATGCCTTGCCTAAGAAAGGGTTCGTAATGTTACCCATGTACTTCACTACCCAGGGTACAGAAAATGACTCCTAAAGTGAGGACACTGTCTTCTTGGGCCAGTCTCCTAATCCCAACCCAGAGCCAGCTCTATGGGCCTGAAGGACTGACTCATGCACTGACAGCTGCTCAAATCTGGGTGTAAAAGCCTAACGGAAGGAAGGAACTTCACTTTAGATAGGCAAAGCCCTATTCTGAGTCCAAACAAAAACAATGCAAGACAACCAACCAACCAAATCAAAGAAAGTCAAAGATGACTATCCTGCGACAGCTCTGAAAGGAGCTTATCAGTTCTGATTTGGAGTCTATAGATTTATACAGGATCCAATTCCAGTCTCAAAAATCAATCAACTTTGAGTGTTAAACTGGGAGGTATTCCTAAATGGCTCCAAGATTTTTCCCCTTTGGAACACTATGGGAAAAGAATAAATCCACTGCCTCTGAGATAGTAAGTCCGTGGTATTTCCAAGTATCTAAAAGAAGAAAGCACTACGATTGCACTTACCATATCGTGGCTTAAGTGTCTGCTTATGAACCTGTCTCTCCGGTCAAACCATGAGCTCTTCAAGAGCAGGGAACCAAGGACTGGACTTCTTGTCTCACTCATCTTTGTATAGCCTAAGACTAACAAACTGGCACACTGAGGGACTCAACAAATGCTCTCTCAACGAATGAATTCCACTAGGTTAAAACATGCTCAAAATGCCAACAGCCTGTTAAAAAGTAATGGAAAAAAGTTAAATAATATATTCAAATGTCAACTGCCTGTTAAAAAGTAACGGAAAGTAGAAGTCACATGCATTTTATATTTAAGCAGACCACGCACAACCTATTGGTATCTCTTTTCTTCAGAACCATTTACAATGGATGACATATAAAATGTCCTAAGAAATTATTCCATTTTATCCCTTGGTGATCAGTCTTCTCCATTTTTTGGGTAGGGCCAAAAATGTGGGAAAAATCCTTTCTTGCTGCTCTATCGGATCCTTCGCCAGTGTTTGTCTCAGTTTCAATTGGTGCCTGCTTTTTAATTACTGTTAACACATTTTTTAAAAAAGAAAAAAACAGAACCAAGGAGAAATGACTGTCAAAGAATCGAAGCTTCATGATCAGAGTGGTGGAGAGGGATGTATTTCAGTCTGCCCAATAGTCGTGAAGAATCACGTCAAAATTCAAAGACCACAAAAAGTTAAAACTAAACACACAATGACATTATATATTTATCTATGTAAAACTGAGGCTATCTGAAGATAATACGGGGTATGAAACTGTTTTTTCATGCTGTGTTTATTTTTTTTAAAGGTACACATACTAGATATTGATGCTGAGGAGAAATTTGCAGACCACTGAGCCAAAAAGAGTGCACATACACAGGCTCACATACAAGGCAAGGGGGGGGGGGGGGGATAAAAGGCAGACTCTTCTGAAATTGCTCCAAAGCAATCAAGTTAAATATTCTTCATTTATCGGGGGGGAGGGGAATACTGAGCAAAAAAGAGATATTTATATCATAGTTCTTCCTACATTGTATCTCCACATGTACATAAAGTAGTTGAAAAACGTAAGGAAAATAAATAGTACCAGTGTTCATCTCTCCAATGACCTAAGAATTTAAAAATACTCCAACTTGACTTCAATATGAGTTTATCAATAATTTGAACATAATTAAGATGTTAAAAAAAAATCAAAACAAAGAAACAAACCCCAAGAAGCCTTAAAAAAGCCATACCTTTTAACTCCTTTGCTTTGCATTATTTCAAAGCATTCCCAGTATTTACATGCTAGTTTTGTAGTGATTTTCTTAAAACAAGCATTCTCCAAAAGAATAATTTTATAAAATCACATGCTGGCATTTGACTCAACCTACCTCTAGACAATCGGGAATAAATGAAAACACTTCTAAGAAAGAACATGTATTGGAGAATTTTTTAATGATACCAAAAAACTGGAAACATAAAACTCCATTTAAAGAGTGCGCAGTTGTTCAAAGAGCTATGACCAATGACATTAAAGGTAACATCTATTAAGCCATAAACATGTCATATAACAGCACAAAAGATAAAACCGCACACATATATCTACATGCAAAATTCAGAAATATCTTTGGAAGGATGAGATTTTTACTTCCTCTGAAAAAAATTTTCAGAAAAAAATCTTGTATCACTTTTACAACAAACCTTTTCTTAAAAAGATTACACTATGCTCAGTAAATATGCTCAAAAATGATGTACAGCCCCTAGTTGTGTGGTTTAACTTCGCCTAAAGGCAAACCACGCACTAATACAAATACAAATGCACACTACTTGAATTCAGCAATTCCAAGCACAGGTTTTATACTACAGCCATCACCAGCAAGTGGCCAAAGGCAAATTTTTGTTCAAGAATATTCTCAAGAGCATTGTTTGCATTTGCAAAGTACTGAATGTGACCGAAATGTTGACTAGATAAATTATGGACGTGCACAAAAGGAAATCCTCTACTGCTATGAAATAAGAATGAGGTAGCTACGTTTTGGAACTGAATGACATCCAAGATAAACTAAGGTTAAAAAAAATACAGAAGAGCATGGATCAAGCAACAGTGAGGAGTATGAGAGGCAAACACAGACAAGCATGCTTGTATTCCCACTGAGCAGCTCTACAAGGACACACAAAAACTCTAAGTAGTGGTTGCCGGGGGTTAAAGTTCTAAAAACCGGGCAGAAGTTCTAGTTTTCACTGAAAACACTGTAAGTCAATTCGTGTTGTTTGAAACTTTTAAGATGTATGTCTGCTGCCTTGAAATTTTAGTAGCCTCTTAAAATTTATGAACCGCCTGGTGTTATATAAATAGATGTAAGAAAACTGGGCTTTAAATGCTGATGCTATGAAAACAGCACTTTTTAAGGCCTTGCTCTTTTTCTGCACAAAGGTGTTAACACTGTCACTTGCCAACAAACGCCTGTCTACTTACACAGTCCTTGCTGCTCTCAGGACTTGAGTAGCTATAAAAATCTGTTTTCTCTTACTGTCTGTCCTGCCTGTTCTATATACAATGACTTGCTCCTCGTCACAAATAAAGGTAGAATACGGCAAAAGATTTTCTCCTTTTCCTCTGATGTTAATCCTCCCAGGTCAGTTTGGCCTTGGCCTTCCCTCGCAGAACAAATGAAATGCCTACCTAGAACAAACAAGACGATGACTCACTGTGCAGAGTAGCTTCTACTCCAAGGCTGTTCTAAAAAAAAAGGGGGGGGGGTGCCTAAGAAAAGTGTATTACATGTAACTCTACTGCCAGGTAGGTGACTATAAGCCTAAGGGACACTACGCTGGTAATCTTAGGGAACCTATCCCCAGGAACAGGAACTGACTTCAAAGAAAAAGAGGGGAAAAAAAAGGCTGTTTAAAATAGCGACAGAGGTCTTTTCCACAACCGTCCTATGTGTTATCGAACATCAGAGAATGCTGGACGTCACGTAAGGAAAACAGGTCTGCCGCGGGTGGCTCCCCCAACACCAGCGCTTCTAATGAGGCGGCAGACTTCCTGAAAACAAGTGGTCCACGCTTTAACACACAAGACAAAGGCGCTCAACTCACCTTTCACACTTTTTCTGTTGACGTCGGCCCCCTTCTCCAGTAGGTACTGAGCGATCTCCTTATGCCCCTTGTAACACGAGATCATCAGGCAGGTGTGCCCGTGCCGGTTGGACACCTCCAGGTCAGCCTTGTGTTCCACGAGGTACTTCACGATTTCCAGGTGGCCATCGAAGCACGCGGCCCGCAGAGGGGTGGAGTTGGTTAGAGTCGTGTTGTTCACGGACGCCCCATGGTTCAGCAACGACTGGACCACCTTTAGGTGTCCCGCGGCCGACGCGGCCCACAGCGGGGGGGCTCCCTCGATGGTCTCGCCGTCGAAATTGACCGAGCCGCCGACTTCGATGGAGGCGCTGCACTGCTCCAGGAGGAACTCCACCATGTCCAGGTGCCCGTACCGCGCGGCCATCAGCAGCGGCGTGGCCCCGTTGGTCTTCTCGGAGATCAGGGAGGACACCTCCTCTTTGGACTTGCTGGCCAACAACTTGGTGAGGAGCCGGAGTTTGCCATCGCGAGCTGCGTTGAACACGGCTGTCTTTAGATCCATTTATGTCCGGTGGAGCGGCCGCGCCTCCTCGATCCTTGAAAGCAAAGCTCCGGCTTGACCCGCAGGCCACACGCAAGTGAACAGGAACCAAAACCCCGCGTCAGTCACGGCACCGCAGGGCGGATGTCAGTCCACGGAGTGCGAGCGCGCCTCCCAGCATCGGACAGCCAGCGCACCAGCTAGACGGCGGGGAGGGAGGAACGGCTTGAATTCCCCAAGGCAAAGGCGCCGCCGGTCCTTATTTCTGACCCAGGGCTGCAAGTGGGGAGAGGCCGCACTCAGGAAGTCCCCGCCCGCCCGGGGAGGAACAGCCTGGGGCGCTCGGGCCCGCACGTCCGGGGGCGGCAGAGCGGGGCGCGCGGGCTCCCCGGCCAACTCCGCCCGCCCCGCGCCCCGCTTTGTTCTCGGCCCGCTCGGCCCGCGCGTCCCTCCCGGCCTCTGCAGAGGAGAGCGGCCAAGGGCGCGCGGCTGCAGGCCTCGTGCTGGCCGGACGGCGGGCGGGAGGGGACAAAAAGGCCGGCCAACGCCACAGCGCGCCGGGGCCCTCCGCCCGCACTCCTCGGCGCCTCAGGCGGCCCGGCGGCCCGGCGGCCCGGCGGCCGCACTCGGCCGGCCCCGCGCGGAAGCGCCCCCGGGGAGCCCCGGCCGCTTCCCGGCCTCCCGCGACCCCGCCCGCGGGCCCGCCGCTCCCCGCCCAGGCTCCCGCCGCCGCCGCTACCTGCCCGGGCTAGTCCGCGCCGCCGCTCGGCTCCGCCGCCCCTCAGTCGGAAACCGTTGTCGCCGCCGCCGCCCGGGCCGCCCCGCTCCGCCTGCGGCCGCGCAGCTCCTCCATGCCCCGCGCCCCGCAGCGGTGAATCCGGCCGCGCCACTCGCCCCGCCCCTCCCGCCCTCCCCGCCGGCGCCGGCTGCAGCGGCTGCAGCGGCGGCCGCGGCCGATGGTGTAATGGGCTGCGGGCCGGGGGCCGGACAAGCCCGAGCGCTGCCTCACATCACTGACGCGCCAGCCGCGCCATTGGGCCGGGGGAGGGCGGCGGCCGCCGCGAGCAACCGCCTGGGGGCGGGGCCGGGCGGCGCGGCCGGGGCGGCGCGCGGGGAGTGCGCCTGCGCGCGCCCGGGGCGGGGCCGGCGGCGCGCGGGGAGTGCGCCTGCGCGCGCCCGGGGGCGGGGCCGGCCGGGGAGTGCGCCTGCGTGCGCCCGGGGGCGGGGCCGGCCAGGGAGTGCGCCTGCGTGCGCCCGGGGGGGCGGGGCCGGCCGGGGCGGCGCGGGCGCCTGAGGCGACCGGGAACGCCGCGCGACTTGGCGGGCCGCGGGGCTGCTTGTGTTGCCGGTTGTGGTTTGGGGCCCTCAGCGCGGTGGCGGCCCGGCGCGGTGGGTCGCGCGCGAGTTCCCGCCCTCCTGTGGTGGACGCCGAGCGACCGCATTTCCCGGGCTCGTCCCGGAGCCCGGCCCGCGTGCCTGGGCTCTGGGAGGACTCCGGCCCCGAACGATACCGGACTCGGAGGGGCGGAGAGCGCGGAGCGCGGAACACCGTCCAGATCTCGAGTTGGCGATGCCGAAACCGGGAATGAAGGCCAGACGGTGCTCGGGAATGAAAGGAATGAAGACAAACCACAGGGAAGAAACTTCTGGAATCCATGACAAGACCTGGGCTTAAGCTGCGTTGGACGCGATGGACGAGTTTCGGACGGTCGGGGAGTAACGCCCGTAATGAGTCCTGATGAGGAGGCAGTTTCTGAACACAAGCGCCTCCTGGGCACAGAAACCCACACGGCCTCGGGTGGCGGACTGCCCGGCTGCACCCGAATGTCATCGCCATCGTCACTGATAGGAGCCGTAAACCAGACGACCCTGAAGACATTTTTACAAGAATTTACAAGAAATCACAACTTTATCTTCACGTTTACCTATAGCGTGGTCCAGAGGCTTACGTAGTTTTGTGTCAATGAAATAATTTTCTAAAACTGTGTATTTTGCTTTTTTCTCTCAGCATATTCTATAAACACGTCTCATGTTGTCACAGTCTTAATAATTATTTTTAAGTGGGGCATAATATTTTCCTTAGGTAGTCAGTATACACACTCAACATTAGGTGGCCAAAATGGGAGTTGAGATTACTACTTCCACTGAGAAGTAAGTATAAAGGAACAGAGTGTAAAGGATGGATTAGTCATCTATAAAAATTCAACAGCTAGGTAGGTGGGCACTTGGCCGCGTGGTCAGACACCTGTTTGATGCCTGCATCCTACACTGCAGTGCCTGAGTTTGAGTCCTGACTCCACTTTCCTGCTAATGCAGACCCTGGGAGGCGGGGTGTGGGTTCAAGTGATTAGATTCCTGCCACCCACCTGGGAGACCTGGCCGGAGTCCCCAGCTTCAGCCCCAGTTGGGAGCTGTGTGGCAGACAATTGGAAAGCGAGCTGGGGGATGTGACAGCTCTTGTATGCTGTCTTTTTGTCTGTCTCTCTGTCAAAAAACACCAGGCAAGAGGACTGCATGTGTAGGTTACAGTTCTATAGTCCCAGGGTGCAGTGTTCCAAACAAGGCCTAACCTGAGCCAACTGGTCCCTCTCATCTAATTCAGGAAGATGTAACGTTTTATACCAGTGGCCTACAAAGAAGTCCGCCAGAGTTTAAGGGGTAGATGGACACTTTGCTGTCAGGCCACCGGTGTCTGAATCTTCCGCTTACTCTTAGATTCTCTCCTAAATCCACCTGCTGGTACACTCTCAGTGACTGGGCCACACACATTCTATTGCAGATGAGACGGTTTACAAATAATTGCTTTGAACCACATGTGATCTAGAGAACATGAATTTATAAATCAGAAGGAGTTCAAGGCATTGAGTGACACTGATAGAATGATAAAACCCCTCACAGACCCATCTACTTAATAATGTAAGACCTTGGGGCTGGCGCTGTGGCGTAGTAGCGAGTAAAGCCTCCCCACCTGTGGCACTGGCATACATATGGCCGCCAGTTTGAGTCCCCGAGGCTCCACTTCTAATCTAGCTCCCTGGGAAAGCAGTGAAAGCTAGTTGAAGTACCTGGGCCCCTGTACCCACGCGGGTGACCCGGAAGCTCTTAGCTCCAGACTGGCCCAGCTCAGCTCTTACAGCCATGTAGGGAATGGACCAGTAGATATCTCTCCTCCCTTTCTCTCTCTCTCTCCCTTTCAAGTAAATAAATAAATATTTTTTAAAATAATGTAGAATATTTGTCCTACTGTGTACCACATCAAACACTAGGAGACTAGCCTGCGGGAGGTTTGTGGCTTTAACTGAGCAAATGTGTGCGTCCAGTCGGTGGTCCTTAGGAACTGGAGCGATGAGCGTCTTCAGGTGTAGAGGTTGTTTCCTTCTTCTCACACACTCCCTCAGGATAAATTTCCAAGGGCTGGACTACAGAAAGTGTGCCCAGCTTCTCCGGTTTATTGTCACTCTGTCTCCTGGCAGAGGAGTCATCAAGGGAGTGCTGACTTCACCAAAACTCGTCTGCACTCATTGCTACATGCTTTTCAAAGTCCTCCTAGCCTGGTGTGTGCAAAATATTACCCAGCAGTTTCTCAGATTGCCTGGCCCCTTCTGTGACATTGTCGTCTGTGATCTCCTGCGACTGGCAGAGTATTCTTTCTACAGCATTCCTTCCGTGATTCTCAGAGTTCATCTGAAGCAGAAGCCCCAGTGTCACATCTGCCTGCATGGTTTTGGTAAACTGTGTCAACTTGGTCTGATTTGGAGAAAGGCTGGGGTGAATTTAAAAATACTCCTGATTGTTAGTAATGGACTGGACATGAGTTCAATTTAGAAAAGTATGAAAGGTGCCTGCTTTAATGAATATAACGGTTACGTAAAAATAGCCAAGCGACATGTATGCTCCTCTTGCTATTTAGAAATTCTTTCCATAGAGAAGAAGTCCATTTTGTTAACGCTGACGATTTTCTTAGCCAGGGTGAGGCATTTTAATTCTCGAAAATTCATTCATCCTGAGTGTGTAATTGATAGGAATGACTATCAATTGTGTACTCCGGTAGAAGCTAAATGAATGTGACATGACCTCAGCTTTCAAGGAATGGAATGATCTGGAAGAAATCTGAAGCCATAAACACATGAGAGCAAAACATATATCTACACACCAGTGAGCGCCCAAAGGATAGAGCTGCCAACTCTACTTGGGCAAGTCTGGGAAGGAGGTGGTGATTAAACTGCATTTTAAGAGATCAGTGGGAGGAGGGCCTGCCAGAAGGCAGTGGGAAGGAGGGAGCACTATCCAGAAAGCAGGCAGCTGCCTCTCCTGGCTTCTCCCACCCCCAAACCAGGTCCAGGTGGCACCCTCAGCTACCTGCTGAGCCTACCGAAGGCCCCACCCTTCTCCCTCAGAGTGCATTCTTAAACACCACTTCCTGTTGCTACAGTTCAACCAGAATTCACATCCCCCAAGTGCAGCTGCTCTGACAAGTGTTAGCAGGAACACAGCCTGATTAGTTATCTACTTACAGCAAAAGAAAAATAAATCCTCCGTAGGTGACCCGCACTTTAAAAAGGAAACTGAGCACAAATGAACCCTAAAATTGTGCAAATACGCAGGGCACAGCTCTTCGGCAGGGACATTTCCAAGTCCCCTTGATGTCCCAGGGAATCTCACAAAGTTCTTGGAAAATGGAATTAAAAGATACATTTATTTCGGTGCAAAAAATTCGTGGAATGCATGCACAGTTTTTTCATAGCACACATATTCCATGAAATTGTTGAAGATCCGTGATATTTTGGTCTAGTGTCTATCTACTTCCCTGAATGATACAAAAGAAGGTGGCTGCAGCTGGGTCACCACATCCTGATACTGTTCTAGTAGAGACCCCCGCCCCCGGTCTGCTGCCCTCATTCTACGCATCACATTATCCCAAGCGAGAAATCCCACGTCGTTGTAAAAGTACCCGTTTCTCCCCTTTATCTTGTTTCCTGACGTTGTCCAGGCCCTGACTCCAGCTCTCTGGGAATAATGGATGAAAAATAATCTAAAGATTCTTAAGAATCAACTTCCACCTGTTGGTAGCTCCCCTTCCAGCCTGGCCCACCTAAAGACTGTCCAGGCTTCTGGCACAGAGGCCCAAATTTTTTGTTTCCTTTTTTTTTTTTGAGATAATGACGTAAGCAGTAACTTGGGAGCAGAGGATCTGTCCTAGGGGTTCCATAGGGGTTAAGAGTCTTCTGGGAGTGAGTCACCCCGACTACGAGGACACCATCAGCAGAGACAGCACAGGAGGATAGCTCCCTCTGTCTGGGACCCTGACAGGCGTCCGTGCCACAGCCAGGCAGCTCCAACCTCCCCAGCAATTCCCCGGGCTCCGCAGCTGTGTGCCTGACGTGCCCAGAATTCGTCCAGCCCCAGCATCTGCCCCTCTTTTGTCCTTTCTGTCGATGACAGGTCTGACTGACCCCATCTCTCCCAAACTCCTGGGAACCACTCTAGGCCTCAGGGCACGGTCACAACTCACGCCACCTTCCTGGTGTGGTGAGCGTGGCTTATTCATGAGTTTATCGACCTAGTCGACAGCCCGACAAGCCACACCCTAAATGAGGAACTCAAAGTTCACTGTCACCACCTAGGCTGATGTCAGATGGGGCCAGGCTCTTGTCAGTTGCAAACATACGAGTCCCACCCAAAGTCACCGAGGCCACACTTTATTAGAGAGGGAGGAGTCGGATGTCCTCTCACCCAGCAGTCTAAGACCCAGAACAGGTGACACGTCCTCTCCCAGCCCCGGGGAGACTCCCTAGTGCCTACAAGCCCCCAGCGCCCAGCAATCACGGGTGCCTTCCTTCTTTCAGAGCCTGCAAAATAACCTCTGCTTTTACAACCTCCCTCCTTCCATGTCTTCACATCCTGCTCCAGGTCCAGGCTCGGCTTCTGAGCCGCCTTCTCGCCCACCCTCCCCCACACGGGAGCTCCTAGCCATCTCCTGGGACCCTCGGAGGCCCCTGACCCCACGCAGTTGGGCTGAGCCATTGCAGCCGCAAGGTGACCACCTCAGATTCTGAGGCTCCTGGCGGTTCCTCCCCTGGCTTCATCCTCTGTCCCTTGGTGAGTTCACAGCCATCCCACCTGTCTCGGCCCCTCTGTGGCCCCGCATGGCAGAGGAGCGTACCACACTCACCGTCACCTTGGTTTCACGCCCCTGGGCGTCCATCAGTGCTGTTCACTCCGTGCTGTTGAGGAGCAGCCCCCTGGAGTGTCTGAGGACCCCTCCAGACAGCCCTGAGGTTCCACTCCTGGGAAGGACAGCAGGGCTCTGTGCGAGATGTGGCCTTGCACCTGAGGACTGGGCATGCATCCTGTTTGGGCTCAGGACAACCCGCCCGTTTACCACGATTGGCTCGATGTCACTAATCAGCGCTTCATCACGTCCTTTGGGACCCACTTCATCTCCTCAGTCTGGGGCATCCAGCTGATGACCCCAGAAACACCCCTTGCCTTCTGAGTCCCTGTGGAAAGTGACCCAGCACTGGTCGTTTGTGGAGGACAGCCATGTCTCTGTTCATTCAGTCCCTCACCCGCTCAGCCACACTTACTGACCGCTGACGGTGTGCGGTGCCTAGCAGAGAGCCGGCAAATGTGAGAAAGGGCATGCTTTGCACGCAGCCTCCAGGGGCATCTGGGCGCCTCCTTGGCGCTGGGGCAAGGCGGGAGGAAGGCCTTGCGGAGGCAAAGCCAGGAGGCTGAGCAGGTGTTTTCCCAGGTGAAGAGGGGCTAAGAGGAAAGCTCTGGGTGTCCAGGGACACTCGGAGATGAGAGGGCATTGTGCGTGCTCAGAAGGGAGCAGCGTGGATGCAGGCAGCGTGTTGAGGGAGGTGGATCAGGACGTCTTAGGAAGTCGTGCAAAATCATTCAAACTTGAAGCTATGGCTGTCAAACTTTGCTCCTGCGGAGCCAAAACCAGGGTCAGCGGGGTTTCCACTGGACTAGAGGGCGCCAGGTAGACATCATTGCACTCTTACTAAGTGCAAGTGGCACAAGAGGCTTATCTGAAAACTGTGAACTCAGCCAAGGGGGCCCGGGGACAAGGGGTCTGTTTCCTGGGTCAGGGAGGAAAAAAACAATTTGCCTGGCCTGCACCTTCACGTCAACAACAGAAACCCAGCACACCCCGCACTCCGTTCAGTAGGTTCTCACGGGAAACTCTGCTGTCCCCTCCTGGAGAGCCCTGCCTGTCCCAGTTCTGCTTCCTCCTGATTTCAGAGTGGTGGAGAACTCCAGGCAGCACCAGCCCGGTCTCTAAGTCGCAATGATGTAAGTCCTCAACCACTGTCCTGGGGAAATGCTAAGTTGCTAAAACCCTGAATGGAAACATTACATCTTGGGGCTGTGGTTGACACACTAATTAAGCTGCTGTTTGAGATGTCTGCATCCCATACCGGAGCACCTGGGTTCAAGTCCTGGCTCCGTTTCCAGTTCTAACTTCTTACTAATGCATGTCCTAGAATCTTGCTCTTGCTCGCTCTCTCTTTCCTTCTCAAAAATAATAATAGGAGGAATAAAATATTTTTTTTTTTTTTTTTTACAGGCAGAGTGGACAGTGAGAGAGAGAGACAGAGAGAAAGGTCTTCCTTTTGCCGTTGGTTCACCCTCCAATGGCCGCCGCGGTCGGCGCGCTGCGGCCAGCGCACCGCGCTCATCCGATGGCAGGAGCCAGGAGCTAGGTGCTTTTCCTGGTCTCCCCATGGGGTGCAGGGCCCAAGCACCTGGGCCATCCTCCACTGCACTCCCGGGCCACAGCAGAGGGCTGGCCTGGAAGAGGGGCAACCGGGACAGAATCCGGCGCCCCGACCGGGACTAGAACCCGGTGTGCCGGCGCCGCAAGGCGGAGGATTAGCCTGTTGAGCCACGGCGCCGGCCGAGGAATAAAATATTTTAAAAAGAAAGAAAACGTTAGATGTGCAGGAAGAGTAACATGATTTGAGTGGGACTTGGCACCTCTGGTTAGGGAGGAGAGAAAGAGGAGAGTAATTTCTGGAAACCTTTCCTGGAGGGCCAGTTCAAGCATAAAGTGTGATTTTGCTGAAAATTTATTTGTTCCTAAGTTGTTTCTGGTTTTGTCATCGTTGTTGTTTCTGGAGACACAAGGTTCAAGGGGCTTGGGGGGGAAAGATTTTGTATATGAAATTTTGAAATATTGTGAATATTCTGAAATATTCAAAAAGATCATAAAAAGGCACATTATGTACAAGTAATGCACAGATTTAGAAATCTTGCAACAGAACAGACTTATCTTTTGATTCCAGTTTTCCATGAACTTCTGCCCGGGTAAGGCCGAGAGTCGTGGTCTCCCACGAATCTTCCCACCTCTGTCTGTGACCTTGGGAAGCAAAATGGTGAAAACCATATTTTCACATCTTCCAATGCCCGGTGGCAGTCTTCAGACTGAACCCTGGACCCGTCACCAACAGGATACTGCTGCTGATGACAACAGTATGATAATGACCCAGCAGGCTGAGAGGCAGGCGGGGGTCAGCCCACGAAGGCCATTGCATTCTGTTCTCAGGGTGTGTCCAGATGAGTGGCGGATACAAAGTATGCCCCACAGGGCAGAGAAAGAGCCCAGTGATGAACACCAGTGGCAGGGCCCGGGATGAGACTTTTTTTTTTTTTTATTTTGACAGGCAGAGTGGACAGTGAGAGAGAGAGACAGAGAGAAAGGTCTCCCTTTGCCGTTGGTTCACCCTCCAATGGTCGCTGCAGCCGGTGCACCACGCTGATCTGATGGCAGGAGCCAGGTGCTTCTCCTGGTCTCCCATGGGGTGCAGGGCCCAAGCACTTGGGCCATCCTCCACTGCACTCCTGGGCCACAGCAGAGAGCTGGCCTGGAAGAGGGGCAACCAGGACAGAATCCAGAGCCCCAGGACTAGAACCCGGTGTGCCGGCGCCGCAAGGTGGAGGATTAGCCTAGTGAGCCGCGGCGCCGGCCGGGATGAGACATTTCAAAGACTGTCACAACTCACTGGCTCTCCTGCAAGTGCTCTGGCTGATTCTAACCAACAGCCCCTGCACCCTGCACCCAGCAAGAGAGACAAGCACATCACGCTGCCCCTGTAAATCCGGGCCTTCCCAGCGCTCTGGAGAAAAAGTGGTTTCCAAGGCCCTCGGGGGCCTGGCCCATCTGTGCCTCCCACCTCAGCCCCCGCGTCTCCTCCCCTGCCACACTGGGACCGCATTCTGCCTCTGCGTCAGACTCTTGCCCACCCACAAGCCTTTCCTGGCTGCTGCCTCCTTCGCCACGGTGCCTTCGCCCCGGCTTACACGGCCCACACACTCGCCTGCCCCTTGCTCACTCTCAGGGACCCTGTGTGCCTCACGGTCACGGGGTCCCGCCTGCCGTCTGAGAGTCTGTGTGCGCTGTGGGCCCTTGGCTGTGGCCCACCCCAAGCAGGAACACGGGCAGCACGGGCCCCTGTCTACGTTCTGCTCATTATTCCGTGTGCTCTTGGAGCAGCAGAGGGAGAGAGACTTTTCCGCAGCTTCTGTGTGCTGTTCACGGAGCCCAGCTTCATCATCCAGAACAATGTGCACGGACAAAGAATTCGGGGAATGGATTCTTCGAAGACAAGGACATGGGTCAGTCCTAGGAGGTCTCCCACTGCCCAGATGCTGCGCCCCCTCCACACACTCACCCTGCCAGCAGGCCCCACGGGGTCCCTTACACTTGCTCCTAATGTTCTCACGGCTACTGAGCTCGGGCCAGGTGTCAACAGCACGGGCTCTACAGGCGGACGGCTCCGTGGCACGTGCCTGCTCTGCCCTCCCTGCAGAACCTCGCAGTCAACTGTGGGGCCCAGGCCCACCAACGTGGGGGAACGGTGCAGGAGGTGCCCAGAGAGCCAGGGAGGCACCTACCATCTCTCAGAACCTCAGTTGCCCCAGCTTCAAACCAGGGCCAAAAGTTCCCACGGCCGAAGAAAGCCTCTGAGAGCTAAGTGAGGCCGCGTTGTCAGACTCATTACAGTGCTTACGCATGGGAGGTTCTGCATAAACGGGACCCACGGAGTTATCTGATAATTCAGACTCCGGAGTTCTTGTTCTCTCAAGCTGGCCCAGGCTGCATGATTCTTCCCCCACACACTGAATGTCCACGTCCACGTGACCCCTGCACACTGCGGGGACTGTCACAATAGCCCATTGTGATCTTTGTCCTTGTCCTCAGGAAAGAACGGGCAGGACACGATGACGGCCCTCGCACAAATCCACGACCGCTGCTCACAAGATGCCTCAGGAAACATTCTGTGCCCACAGCGGCCGGGACCATTGTTTCCATGCACTCGGGATCAGGGGCCCTCGTTGTCACTGAACGTCTTCTCCCGTCCTCTCCTTACTTATGTCTACTGGTCTCTTTTCTAATCTATTGCCTGGGTTATCTCCGGTCTCTGCTCCAGAAGCAACAGGCCTTTGATCTCAACAGAATGCAAACAGAAGCAAGACGGTTCTAAGCTTCAAGTCCTTGGTGGTTCCCCCTCAGCCGTTGTCTGCTACAGTTCTTTCTCCCTGCCGGTCTCAGCTGTGTCACGATTCTGTGCAAGGCTCCCCCCTGGGATCGCCATGCACACAAGGGCTCTACTAGGAGCATGATTCAAAACCCCTGCAGGCTCTCCCTGGCGCTGGGTCCAGGGCCTAGATTAGCTTTGGGGCATCTCATTTTAAATTGAAAAACTGACCACACAGCTGCCACTGAAATTGGGTTAGCTTTTTCTTGCTGATGAAATTTGACTATTCTCTAGGAGAAACATTGACTTAAATAAATGTGAATGGGCTCTGTTTAAACCATTTGTTACAAACTTTTTTTTTTGATTTATTTTTTTGATTTATTCATACTTCATTATTTTTAAAGATTTTATTTATTTATTTATTTTTGAGAGGAACAGCTACAGAGAGGAAGAGACAGAGAGAAAGATCTTCCATCCACTGGTTCACTCCCCAGATGCTGCAACCGCTGGAGCTGAGCCCATCCAAAGACAGAAGCCACAAACTTCTTCCAGGTCTCCCACATGGCTGTAGGGAACCAAGCACTTGAGCCATCTTCTACTGCTTTCCCAGACCATAGCAAAGAGGAGCAGCTGGGGCTCGAATTGGTGCCCACATGGGATGCCGGCACTGCAGCTGGAGGCTTAGCCTCCTCCACCACAGCACCAGCCTCCCATACTTCAATTTTGAGATCATCATCTCTCAGGTCAACATTACCAGTGGATGTTCCTTATGACTTACAAGTATGAAATCACCCCTGGGGAATGGCCCAGGGACTTACTCATAATCCTGCATCTGGTGGCTAACAACAGTGTGCTTAAAAATTATGGGGCTAGGGGCCAGTGCTGTAGGGCAGCAGGTTAAAGCCCGAGCCCACAGCGCCAGGATCTCATATGGGTGCTGGTTCATGTCCTGGCTGTTCCACTTCCGATCCAGCTCTCTGCTATGGCCTGGTAAAGCAGCAAAAGATGGCCCAAGTCCTTGGGCCCCTGCACCCAAGTGGGAGATCCGGAGGAAGCTCCTGGCTTCGGCTCAGCTCAGCTCTGGCCATTGCAGTCACTTGCGGAGTAAACCAGCGGGTGGAAGACTTCTTGCTCTCCCTCTCTGGCTCTACCTCTCTCTGTCTTTCAAATAAATCTTTTTTTTTTTTTAATGGAGCTGTTTCATTAGCCTCATAAACATTTGGATGATGTTAAGCTTGTCACTGTATCATGTGTTCCTATGTATCTGCCATGAATTTGTTTCCAGATATCTGAAGTTGGTTACACAAAAAGTCGATCACAGGGAAAATTCTAAGAATGACGCCAGTGACTCTCCTCGCCGGTATGGCCAGCAGCCTAGAGCAGGAAGCATGGAGCACAGAGAATTATCCCCAGCCTTGAGGCCTACTGGGGTTGGCTCAGCGGGATGTCAAGACTGCGCCACACTGGCAACTCTTCACCTTCTTCTTTAACTGAAATGCCCGCAACCTGTACCCACGCCTGCTCCCGCTGCGTGCCGGGCAGGTACTTCCCTCTGCATTTCACAGGTACCCAGCGCCACGTACACTCGCAGCTCCCAGATCTAGAGGACACTTGGACTTCCGAGTTGATACTTAGATGAGCTTCTGGACTTTGGATTGATGCTTTAAAGGGAAAAGGCCTCTGGAGACCTCTGAGGGGTGCATGCACTTTGCATGTGGCACACTCGGGGGCCATCAAGGGTCAGGGGTCAGAATTCTACCAAAGGGACTCTTACCCCTTTGAGTGTGGCTGCGACCTGTGACTACAATGAGTTCACACCCACGGTAGTTCAGCTGTGTCTACAGGAAGAGGATCCAGCTAGGTGTACCCAATGTAACTACGTTGAGTCCTGAGAACACAGCTTTCTCACTGGATGGTGGCAGCGGAAGTCAAAAGTGTTCGAAGCATGGAGGGGCCTTGGCCTGCGGGAGCTTCTGCGGCACCAAGGGATGCTGCTATGGCCTGGCTGAGATGCAGCCGTTGGGGAAGGAGGACGTCTGGGAGGGGAGGGGTCCCTGGAGGGCAGGCAGTGCTGGGGGAGAGAGGCACTCAGCTCTCCAGCCACAGGAACTGGATCCGCCAACAACCTGCATGCACTTGGAAGCCGCCTCCTCTGCTAGTCCAGCTCCTGGAGGAGAAGGCAGCCAACAGATACGTGGACCTCAGCTCTGTGCCAAACTCTGCCAGACACAACCGTGAGCTAACCGTGGGCGACAGCTTACATGGTGGGGGGGGGTCACTAACTCTGTGATAACCCATTACACAGCAAAGAAAACCAACACGGGAATACAACCAAGAGTTCACAGATGGTATAAAAAAGATCATGTGTGCTTTCCATGAACTTGTTGAAGACTCCTTGCTAGTTTCTAAATATTTATTGGCTATTTTTAATGTCAGTGTGTCTTTGTATAAGTGAGGCCAACTACTACTCAAATTATTAACTGTTTACTGTCCTATTAATTGTGATTCAACCACTAACAATTCACATATCCCTGCTCTAAAAATCAACCAAATTATGCATTTCTAGAATGGTGCTTTAAAATGTTCACTGAAAAATGAAATCAAAAGCTGTGTTCAGCTTGGTGCAAAAATCTTTTGAGATCCACACAGTGTTTCCATGAACTTTTGAAAACCCCTCATCTGTATGGATATCATTTTTTTCCCACCAAAATAAATACATCTTTTAATTCTGTTTTCCACACACTTTTTGAAATACCCTCACATTTCCCTGGACACCCAGTGAAAACGCTAAGTCTCTGTATTAATCACTGCAAAGGAACTGGGAGAGATCAAGGTTCTACAGGCCATAAGCTGCATGAGGGACTGTGGCAGCAAGAGAACAGCACAGGCCAAGAGCGGCAGGTGCAGACAGAGGGGGCCTGGCAGGCACTGCAAGTCCCGTGGGTGCAGGAGGCAGGCTGTAGACAAGGCCAAGAGAAGACGTGCTGGGAACCAGAGCCCAAGTGAAGATACTAGAAAACCAAAGACGGGGATGCGAGCACAGGGCCCAGACCCTTCAGGACCAGCCCAGAGCCCAAGTGAAGATACTAGAAAACCAAAGACGGGGATGCAAGCACAGGGCCCAGACCCTTCAGGACCAGCCCAGAGCCCAAGTGAAGATACTAGAAAACCAAAGACGGGGATGCAAGCACAGGGCCCAGACCCTTCAGGACCAGCCCAGAGCCCAAGTGAAGATACTAGAAAACCAAAGACGGGGATGCGAGCACAAGGCCCAGACCCGTCAGGACCCAGCCCAGAAAGCTGGGGTCCAGGCTCTGGACAACAGAGCTGGGGAACACTCCAGCACTGGCAATAAAGGGTTGGGAGAGAACTTGAAGCGAGACTGCCTCAAAGTGATCTCAGTGTGTGGTGAGATTAGCATTGAAAAGAAAGGAGCATGCAGCCCACCTGGCCTGGGGTCCAACAGTTAAGTTAAACTAAATCCTTTTCCAATGGAGTTTTTTAAAGACTTATTTATTTATTTGAAATCAGAGTTACACAGGGAGAAGGAGAGGCAGAGAGAGAGAGAGAGAGAGAGAGAGAGAGAGGTCTTCCATCCAATGGATCACTCCCTACATGGCTTCAACGGCTGGAGCTGCGCCAATCCGAAGCCAGGAGCCAGGAGCTTCTTCCAAGTCTCCCACATGGGTGCAGGGCCCAAGGACTTGGGCCATCCTCCACTGCTTTGTATTGTCTTACAGGAAAAAAAAATACTGCCAACTAATGAAACTGCCTAAGGAGTACATTTCTTCCTAATTATCTATGTCTAATTTTTTTTTTTTTATTTTTGACAGGCAGAGTGGACAGTGAGAGAGAGAGAGACAGACAGAAAGGTCTTCCTTTTGCCGTTGGTTCACCCTCCAATGGCCGCCGCGGACGGCACGCTGCGGCCGGCGCACCGCGCTCGTCCGATGGCAGGAGCCAGGAGCCAGGTGCTTTTCCTGGTCTCCCCATGGGGTGCAGGGCCCAAGCACTTGGGCCATCCTCCACTGCACTCCTGGGCCACAGCAGAGGGCTGGCCTGGAAGAGGGGCAACCGGGACAGAATCCGGCGCCCCAACCGGGACTAGAACCCGGTGTGCCGGCGCCGCATGTCTAATTTTTATGTATTTACTTTCTTCAAATTTCTTCCTACAAGCCCCATTTCAGAGTTACATTTTTATCCATTAACAGAACTGTTTCAGTGTTTTTCCTTAGGAAGGACAGCTCTGCCACAAAGTGGACAAAACATCCATCGTTTGGAGGCTTCTTTGATTTTGCAAAACATTTTTCAACCATTTTACCTGTTACTCAATCACAAGCTGGTTATACAAGCTAGTTCTAAAGAATTTAGGGCCGGCGTTGAGGCGTAGCGGGTAAAGCCACCGCCTGCAACGTCGGCATCCCATATGGGCACCGTTTGTGTCCCAGCTGCACTGCTTCCAATCCAGCTCCCTGCTAAGGCACCTGGGAAAGCAATGGAAGACGCCCCAAGTGCTTGGGTCCCTGCTACCCACAGGGAGACCTGGAAGAAGCCCCGACTCCCAGCTTCGGCCTAGCCCAGCCTTGGCTGTTTTGGCCATTTGGGAAGGGAATCAGCGGATGAAGGATTTCTCACTCTCTTTCTCTCTCCCCTCCACCCGGTAACTCTTTCAAATAAATAAATAACTCTTTTTAAAAAAAGAATTTCAGATTTAGATGATTAGATAACACTTTTTTCGTATAGCAAAATTGGAAAATATAACAAAACAATGAAAATCAAGTTTTTCACAATCCTTGCAGATAGCTAACACTAACATTTTTGCTTTATTGTCTTCTGTTCTCTTTACAAATCACACACTATGTACACACAGTCCACTCCTAAAAATAAATCCAAACCACACTAAATGCACTTTTGGTTTCCATTTAAAATTATAACTGGAATTTTTATGTTGATAAATATTTATGAAAAGAAAATTTCAAATCACTGAGTAGCATTTTAAGATGAAGATTACCACAATTTAACCAATCCTCCATGAATGTGCATTTACATAATTTTAAGTTTTTTATTGTATTATACTTTTTATTTTGTTGTAAAAACACTATGTGTTTGTATTTTCTGCATATCTGTAATTTCTTTGCTTCAGAAGATAATTACTGGAAAATGATTTTTTAAGGTTTTTAAAATTCAAATTTAAAATGTTTGCTGTTAGCTTTGGTGACATCACCACGGTAAAGAGCCAAGATGTTCAACCTCAATTTTTTAAGAAGTGTCGACTAAAGCTTACAGCATCTTTTGCCTATTAGACTGGCAAGGACTAAAATGTTAGGTGACGCACTCTTGGAAGGACCTGGGGAAACAGGCGCTCTCATTCAGTGCAGGTGGGACCCACGCTGATGGAAACTTGGTGGCGTTTCATAGGCGCATGCGCACTAACCCAGCCATTTCACGTTTAGGTTTCTATCTTACTGATCTTCGCTTATACCCGTGCAAGATGTCACACGTATACAGTCATTTGTTAGAGAGGCATTGCAATAGCAAAAGACGGGATAACAGCCTGCAAAGCTACCAACAAGACCTGGGGAAAAGACAGTACAGTGTGGGGACGGTGTGGGGCTGCCCACATCCCACACTGTGAGTCTGGGCTGCTCAGCGTCTGATCCAGCTCCCTGCTAATGTGCCTGGGAAGCACCAGACATAGACTCAGACCCAGATGGAGCTCCTGGCTCCTGACTTTATCATGGTCCCACCCAGGATGTTGAGGCCATTTGCAAAGTGAACCAAAGTCTTTTCACGCTTTCTCTCAAATAAATAAATACATTTTTAAGCAATAAATTATGATGTATTCCAACAAGTGAATATTAGGCAGTCAATAAGAAGAATGAAATGGTGAAGCCCTCATGTGCTGGTCTGGGATGGCCTTTGGGGAGGATGGACAGATAGTGAGGGGTAGACGTGTGCACTATATGTGCCCACGTGCACGTAGATGGACGAGTAGGGAGGGAGGGTTAGGTGGTATAGTGTAGGTGCCTGTGTGTGTGTGTGTGTGTGTGTGTCACTGACTTTGGGGAGGATGGACAGATAGTGAGGGGTAGACGTGTGCACTATATGTGCCCATGTGCACGTAGATGGACGGGTAGGGAGGGAGGGTTAGGTGGTATAGTGTAGGTGCCTCTGTGTGTGTGTGTGTGTGTGTATGTCACTGACTTTGGGGAGGATGGACAGATAGTGAGGGGTAGACGTGTGCACTATATGTGCCCATGTGCACATGGATGGATGGGTAGGGAGGGAGGGTTAGGTGGTATAGTGTAGGTGCCTCTGTGTGTGTGTGTGTCTGTGTGCATCATTGACTGCAAATGCAAAGTTATCCTCAGAAGAGCTCACAGGAGCGGGCAACATGAATCAGCCTTGAGAATGGATGGATTTCTTCGCTGCCCCCTTTGAATCTGGAAGCGCCCTGATGTATTTTCTACCGCAGAGATGAAATAGAACTAAATTAAACGTTTCCAGTAGACATCTGCACCCACAAAAAAACAACTCAGCTCCTAATGAGGCAGTCCAAAGAAGAATAAAAGAAAAATCTCAGCAAAAGGCTAATCTCAGGCCCTATTGTTCCTCTAAGTCCCCGATTGTTAGGTAAGTCTGGATTCGGTCAACACACAACACAGCACTGACCTGTGCCAGAACCTTCCTGACCACAGGACCCAGGCCTGGAGCTGCCTCCCTCACTCTCCGACCGCCTGGTGCACGCACAGCTGGGGACATTTCAGTTCTCCAGCACACAGCAAACTCACCGAAACAAAGCAAGACTCTGTGTCACCTACCCAAGAGAGCAGCGGCTCCTCTGTTCCCACAGCTGTGCCCCAGGCACCGGTGTCTCCCCACGAGAGCAGCGGCCCCTCTGTTCCCACGGCTGTGCCCCAGGCACCGGTGTCTCCCCAGGAGAGCAGCGGCCCCTCTGTTCCCACGGCTGTGCCCCAGGCACCGGTGTCTCCCCACGAGAGCAGCGGCCCCTCTGTTCCCGCAGCTGTGCCCCAGGCACCGGTGTCTCCCCACGCGGGCCACCCAGCCTCGGCAAGAAGGAGGCAGAGTGGATGGCAGGCCTCGTCTTTACAGAGCTCTTTCTTCTTTCACAGCTATCAGCAATGGAAGTGGCAGACGGATTGTGTGATGGCAAAAGGCAAAGTTAACAGAGAAAGGGCCATCTGGCAGGAACTGGGTGTGGTGGCTTAGCCAATGGCTTCGCCTCAGCCGTGAGCACTGGGCGCGGTCAAGGAGGAAGGGACTTCCAGGAACGCCTCCTCCCCGTCCAACCACCCGCGTGCATCAGCTCAGCTCTCACAACTGCACGAGGTACTCATGGCCGCGGTTTCCATCTTACAAGTCAGCAACCGAAGCAGGAACGGGCTAACTCAGGTGTCCAAACGAACCCAACATACAAAAGGCAGAACTGTAACTGGGCTCACAGAATCCCAGCCAGCCTGGGATTTCACATCGAGGGTCATCTCAGCATGAAAAATAATTCCCACTTGATCTACCCATCCTGAACCCACACGTCACATGCTCACGGACGCCTAGGTCTGTCCTCCGGTCAGTGTCCCTGCAGGGCTGTCCTACCGTTCGCTCTAGGCACCCGGAGCAGAATCCAGGGTTCCTGAAAGAAACCCTCGCCCCGCTTCTCCTGCCCCCTCCCACCCTCTTCCTCCCCGTAAATCAAAGCATTTCATTGAACGCATGCAACGTCTCACGCGAGCAAAGGCAGCAAATCTCACAAACCAGAACCACCCTCCAATGGCCATGCTGTACAGAGCGGACCTCTCGCTCTGAGCGAAGCGACACCGCTGGTCTCCTGTCAGCCTAGGGACAGCATCACAGCTCTAACACGGAGTTTGTGAAAGAGAAGGGCCGAAGGACGCGCGTTCAAACTGAGCTGCTGAAAGCGCAGGAGAGAGGGGGCGTTTCAGAATCGGCAGAGACTTTGGTTCTTAAAGCTCAGAACTGATCAGAGCTAGGAAAGCGCCAGGACCAGCCCCGGCAACACGTCAGCTGGGGGTGCAGGACGCACAGTTCCTGCGGCAGGCAAACAGACTAAACCCTGGTCCGAGGCCCCTGCAGCTCCTTGCTGTCGCTTACAAACTGCTGTGGCTTTCTTCACGCCCCCGAGCTCCCCTGAGACCCTCCACCACGGGGAAGCACTCGGCACAGACCTCACGACTCACAGGCCTTGGGCCCGGTCCCTGCGAGTGTCCCTGAGCCCGTGACTCACCCTCCAGCCTCGGCTCCTGGGCACGTCACTGCCATCTCCACCTTCACCCTGGGGACTAATACTGGATGTGATGAGATGGGCCCTGTTGGATTCGGGGGATACTAGAGATCATGCAAGTTAACTGCCGGACACAGCGGGTGATATTATTACCAGCACTTATTTCTCCGATTTATTTATCTATCGGCAGTCTTCTTCTACTTGCTCCTCAAGTCACTGCACTCAACGCGACTTACATGGGTGCACTACTTTAAAAATGATTACAAAGTGAATTATTTCAAAGATACAGAAGAGCATGGAAGAGTAAGACGCCAGCACCAATACAGGCTCTGAGCTGCCTTGCACAATTTTTTTTAGATTTATTTATTTATTTGCAAATCAGAGTTACACACAGAGAGGAGAGGCAGCGGGGGAGGGGGAGAGAGAGAGAGAGAGAGAGAGAGAGAGAGAGAGAGAGGTCTTCCATCCGCTGGTTCACTCCCCAAATGGCTGCAACGGCCGGAGCTGCACCGATCTGAAACCAGGAACTGAGGAGCTTCTTCCAGGTCTCCCATGTAGGTGCAGGGGCCCAAGCATCTGGGCCATCCTCTACTGCTTCCCCAGGCCACAGCAGAGAGCTGGATTGGAAGTGGAGCAGCCAGGTCTTGAACCAGCACCCACATGGGATGCTGGCGCTTCAGGCCAGGGCATTAACCCACTGCGCCACTGCGCCGGCCCCTCTTGCATGCTTCAGAACTGTACACAAGTAGCCCAGGTTGTCCATTTTATTCTGTAACTTCCACTCCGCCGCCCAGCACTGTGGTTCTGAGATCTGCATGTGTACAACCCTGCAGCTTTGCTCAGGAGTTTAAATGTGCTAAGAATTTGATTTGCGGACCTAGAATATATTTCTACACTCTTCTAAGGATGGCCACTTGTTTCCAGTTTTTCGCTATGATAAAGCACATGACAATAGGCCTCTTCCTCACAGGGGCTCCTGCGGGAACCTGCTGGGGAATTTCTGGAGGGCACTAAGCCCGGGCAGACTCTCTGGGCTCACAGCAGATGCCCACTTCAACAGACACCACCATGAACTGTGGGAGCCTGGGCTGTGCTTCTGCTTGTGGGTTTCTGTTTTGTTTCAGGTTCTTCACTATTTTACATAACCTCAAACTTCCCATGTGTCCAGCTCCATGGTTTGCAGTACATTTGCAGGACTGTGCATCTGTCACCACCATCTAATTTTAGGGCATTTTCATGTGCTAGCATTACTTACAAATGAAATGCACAGAAATCTGCAAAGTTGGTCATCTGTCCTTACGATATGCCCGTGGAAAATCTGGCAGCAGCTACAGGTTGTAGAGGTAGCCTTGTTCGGATCTACAGTTTCAGTAGGCGGCCGGAGGAACCCCCCTCAGCGGATCAGAAAACTGCTGCAGGGCGGGTTCGTGCTGTTTGCCCATGAAGCTCTCCGATCATTCACCCCAGAGTGCAGTGACTCAGAGCCCTGGGAGCCGGAAGACGCCAGGAGGAGTGCTGCACCAGACGAAGGAACGACCTCCCGACTCGGAAGGAAGGGAGGCGAGCAGGGTGAGCAGTCGTGAACCTCCATGCACAGAGAGACAGAGCGATGGTCTTGTCCCTTTTTTCCCCCAATTAACTCACTGAGCTTTCAGTGGAATAATTCTCATGATCAGTTTAAGCACAGCAATGAAGAGAACGCACAGACGGCCCCTCACCATCACGGCAGCCTTGGGTAGCACCGCCGCGAGGAGAGACACTCCGCCCAGCTCCCCACATGCACAGTGGCACCCAGGGCCGGAGCAGCCACGACGCGGACTGGAGGGGGCGCAGGGGGAACGCCACTGACTGAGGCATTTTTAACACAGGACGCAGAGGCATAAGCACATTCACACACCTGTTCCCAGAGCTGCTTCAGCCCCCCACAAAGCTCGGCAGCCACCAAACAGCACCTTCCTGTCCTAGACCCGGCCCCAGCCCAGCGACCGCTGTCCTTGTGGTCTCTGAGACCCGGCGGCCCGGCGACGGAACCACGCAGTGCCGCCCCTGCATCTGGGGTCTTCTACTCAGCTTAACGCTTTCGACAGCGGCCCTGCCGTAGCAAAGCTGGGATTCTGTTCCTTCCCAAGGCTGCACAATATTCAGTTGCTTATAAGAACATGAGCTTTAAACAGCATCTCTGAGTACCTTGGCAGAACTATTAAGTTGCATGGCCAGCACGTTGGTGTAGTGGGTGGAGCCACCACCTGCAGTGCCGGCATCCCATATGTGCGCTGGGGTCTAGTCCCGGGTGCTCCACTCCCAATCCAGCTCTCTGCTATGGCCTGGGAAAGCAGTGGAAGATGGTCCAAGTCCTTGGGCCCCTGTACCCACGTGGGAGATTCAGAGGAGGCTCCTGGCTCCTGGCTTTGGATCGGCACAGTTCCAGCTGTTGTGGCCATCTGGTGAGAGAACCAGCAGATGGAAGAGCCCCCCCCCCCACACCTTTGCTTCTGCCTCTCTGTAATTCTGCCTTTCAAATAAATAAATAAATAAGTCTTAAAAAAAATAACTACTTTGTGATTTAGGCCATGGCACAACGGGCTTTCTCCCTCTTTGAGCTAAAAGAATCCTATCCATAAGGCACAACTGAGATTTCTACAGGCAGTGTAGTCCACAGAGCACCCAGGTGGAAGCTCCCAGCAGGCGGCAGAAGTTCTCAGAGTCCACTGGACGTGCCTGTCCGTACGTGTGTGAGGACACGCGCACTGGGAGCGTGGGGTTCAGCCATGCCCAGGTGAACCGCACGCGCGAGCAGAGCTCAGCAGCTACTAAGGGATGAAGAAAGAAAAATGAGGCAGAATGCCTATGTCAAGATCTCTATCTTTAAAAAAGTATTCCTTAGAAACCTGAGCGAGCATGTATAATAATTTCTTTCTGAGACTATAAAAGTATAATGGGCAGCATTAAAAATCAACTGTGCTGCAAAGATGCAAAAACACACTTTCATTGTGTGCATAAAGCTTTTTCCAATTATTACATCACATATCCCCTCAAAGAATTCCTCTAAAACGCTTCATTTATTTTCTTCTACTCGAAAGGCAGAGGGAGATGAAGAAAGAGGGAGGGGGAGGGAGGAGGAGGGAGGGGAAGAGAACTAGGGAGTCTTCCATCCACTGATTGACTCTCCAAAAGCCCAAACAGCCAAGGCTGGGCCAGGCTGAAACCACAAGTCCAGAACTACATCCAGATCCCATGTGGGGGCAGAAATGCACTTACTGCCTCCCAAGGCGCATAAGCAGGAAGCTGCATTAGAAGCTGAGCAGTCGGGACTCTGACCAGCATTCTGATCCCAGGTGGTGGTAACCAGCTGGGCCACAGCGTCCACCCCACCTTATAGCATCCTACCATTTTTCTGGTTTCCTTCTCTGGTTCCAAGTTTCTCATGGCCTGGGAGAGGGCCAAGGCCTTTAGAGACCCATCAACCAAAGCTTTCATGTCACAGGAAAAGGGTGCATTCACTGTCAGTCACCCTGGGGTGCCAGAGACGGGACGGGAACCAGGTGCTGGAACTGCCCTCCCCGCCCCACCCCCCACGGATGCTCTGCTCATCACAGCAGGACGCAACCCAGTCACCCCGTGTCCTCTCTGCCCTTGACCTCCATCTGACGGGCAGAAGGGCTGTGAGGGGACGGCACAGGTCTCCCAGGGGCCTCCCTGGCCAGCTAGGAGGCTGGGGCACCAGCAGAGGCCGTGATAAAATACATCTACCCCTTCAGGTCCAAGGCTTTCAAGATAATCCCCCACACACACGTGCACATGCACTCCTAAGGGCCAAGTCACTGCAGACGCCTGCACGGGCAACATGTCCTGGGCAGACGCGTGGCCAGGCACACGCCTTCCGCAAGCTCTGAGAACGAAGCCCTGGCACCCGACAGTGACTCACACGACAGCTGCGGGCCCCAGAGGACACCCCAGCAGCACTGCGGGGGCCCCTGAGTCACCGCCACACCGCAGTACCTGGGCTCAGTACCTGGGACACGAACGTCCGTGCCTGAGAACAAGCAGGAGAGGATCGTTCTCGGAGCACCGACGTCCTGGGGGCTTTGGAAGCATCCAGGAGCGCCGCTCTGCAGAAGGGACCTCTCCTGTGCCCCCCACGCTCCCGTAACCTCAGGCGACAAGCTGTCTCTGCGCTGCGCTTCTCGTCTCTCTCCAGATGGCTTGCTGGGTCTTGAACACAGACTCCTGGAAGATCCTCTCCACCTGGGTAGGAAAGCCACGACCTTCCTCCTCCAGGGCGTTGATGGTCTGCAGGGCCAGGGGCGTCCTTTCCCGCGGTAGGGGGTTGTTCAGGGGCCGCATGGGGATGACGGAGTTGTATTTGTGCAGCCTGTTCACCGAGTTCATCAGGGACGTGTAGAACTGGAATCTGCACCAGGTGTCGCGCAGGAAGTTCTCGGTCAGCAGCAAGATGGTCCAGGCCGAGCCGTTGACTGCGGCGTCGAGGTTCTGCAGGTGCTGTCTGCCGCACGGCATCTCGGCGAAGACCATGCCGGGGCTGATGCCGAACTCGTCCTGCAGCAGGCTCTGCACCCGCAGCGCTTCGTCCGTGTCCTCTTCCGCGTGTAGGATCACAAACTTGAGGAACTCCTCCTCCTCCTCCTCCTCCTCCTCCTCCTCCTCCTCTTCCTCCTCCTCCTCCTCCACCTCCTCCTCCTCCTCCTCCTCCTCGCCTGCCGCGGGAGCCTCCGCCAGGCCCACAGGCACCTCCCGCTCTTGCACTGGCTCCCCGCTAGCACTGCCACGCTCAGCACCCTCCCCCAGGGCGGCCTCTGCAGATCTCCTGGAACTTGACCCGGGAGGTCCCCGACGCGTGTCCACACTCTTACCCCGGGAGAAAGGCAGGGGGCAGGAACCTGCTCTGGACTTCCCGACACCCATGGTCACTCTCCAGGCCGGGAGAAGAAAGCTTTACTTACTCACAGCATTTCTTCTCAATCTACAAGGAGAAATCACAAAACAGAATATCGTAAGTCTTACTAACATGTGGGAGACGGAGGCTTTCATTCCACCTAAGACTGAAACGAGAGGCCCTCGGGAAGCCCAGACTTCCCCGAGCCTCATGGCAGCTACGGGCCACGCTGACAGGAGCCCTGGGACATGTAAGTGGTGCTGGCGCCGGAAGCCTCCAGGTTAAATTACTTCTGTATTTTAGGGCAAAGGTAACACACCATTCTCGCCATATGGAGTGGTAATCCAGCCGCTCCATGATCAAATTACTGTGCCGACTAGAAACAGTATTCAAACATTAAATGCAGCCTGATTTTTGTACTCAACGTAAGCACAAAACAGAATGCAAGTCTTCCATGGACGGCTGGCGGCCGCGCCACTGCCTCCGCACAAAGGGAAGACGTGACACCTGTGACGCGTGAGGGGTAGGGGGTCAGGACTGGCTCACAGCCCTTCTGCCCGCCTGGGTCAGCCAACGCTGCAGGGGGGCTGCCGGGGGAGAAACCAGCACAGCGAGATCACTAAGGAGACCTTTCCCAGCCCATTCCAGAAACGCTATGACATATGCTCAAAGAGAGGAATCTCCAGCTCTGCTTGGAAGTGAAACCTAGAAACACAAGTAACAATCTTCTCCGGAAAACACAACAAAGAATAGGGGAGTCCATCAAGTGGGACACACACCTGTCACAGCTCAGTGACACCAGGACTCAGGAAATTATCGCTGGGTTAGCAGCCAGCACCAGGGGGTGGGATCCTCACCTAGACACAGTGAGCACCAGACGCACAGACCTCACCTAGACACAGTGAAGGATGGTAGTGCCCGAGTCCCTCAGTCATCACAAGCGCTCCTTATACAAATCGATGAAATTCTCTTTGTTTTTCCTTATCATAGCAGTTTTCAGCATTTTTCTTGAACAGCTTCTATGTCTGAATTACTTAGGCTTATGTACCTGGGTTACTTATATGATTATGAAGATAATTATAATTTCTTCTTGAACTCTGGTCTTTGCCATTACTAAACCAATTAAAATGTGCTGGGGTATTCTTGACAACATGGAGCCTGTGTTTCTCTCTTCCAAACTTGCTGTGTTTGCTGAGAGAAACCTCCTTGGAACTGCCTGGAAGCATGTATTAGAATACGTCACAGAGAGCCACTATTTGCTAGTACTGGGACTAGATTCACGAGGAGCCTTTTCTTTCTCAGCTGATCTAATCGTTCCACTCTGAATTTGTGTTGTTTTTATTATAAAAGAACGCATCTAGACTATGATCTTCCCTAGTTCTGAGCCGAGGGTGACAGGACCTGACTGGTCTGCACAGGACTGGTCTGCTGTTGTGAAGGGGAGAGAGAGCGGAGCAGCGATCAGGAGCCTGCGGCGTAGCTCGGTGGGAACCCGGCATGGTGCAGAGGGGACAGCTGGCTGGACTGGGGGCGTATCTGCAAAGCAGAGCTGAGCAGATCTGCCGACGATGCCGGGTGAGCACTGAGCGCAGTCTGAGTTGTGAGAGAAGTGCAGCGTGAGATGTCTGTCTACATGCATCCATGTCCCTGGTGTGCAAAGCCTGCAAACCACGCAGGGGGAGTGCATGAGAGGAGGTGGCTCAGCGTGAGATGTGTGTCTACACGCGTCCATGTCCCTGGTGTGCAAAACCTGGAGACCACATGGGGTTGTGCATGGGAGGAGGTGGCTCAGCGTGAGATGTGTGTCTACACGCGTCCATGTCCCTGGTGTGCAAAACCTGGAGACCACACTGGGGAGTGCATGGGAGGAGGTGCTCAGCGTGAGATGTGTGTCTACACGCGTCCATGTCCCTGGTGTGCAAAACCTGGAGACCACACTGGGGAGTGCATGGGAGGAGGTGCTCAGCGTGAGATGTGTGTCTACACGCGTCCATGTCCCTGGTGTGCAAAACCTGGAGACCACGCAGGGGAGTGCATGGGAGGAGGTGCTCAGCATGAGATGTCTGTCTACACGCGTCCATGTCCCTGGTGTGCAAAACCTGGAGACCACACTGGGGAGTGCATGGGAGGAGGTGCTCAGCGTGAGATGTGTGTCTACACACGTCCATGTCCCTGGTGTGCAAAACCTGGAGACCACGCAGGGGAGTGCATGAGAGGAGGCGGCTCAGCGTGAGATGTGTGTCTACACGCGTCCATGTCCCTGGTGTGCAAAACCTGGAGGCCACACGGGGTTGTGCATGGGAGGAGGCGGTGGCACGGCTGAGCCCCAGTGCACGCCCAGCCTTTGAGGTTGAGACGAGAAAGAACCAGAGAGGCAGGCAGCAAAGGGCTGGCCAGGAAGCCAGGAGGACACGGGGCAGCGCGGCCCCAGACACACAGGGCCAGGAACGGCCCAAGGCCGAGCGAGTGAGCGGGCCGTGCGATTGTCCCAGACGCCCACGACTGGCCAGACAGGGGAGGACGAGAACGGGGAGCAGAGGCAGCACCGTGGAAAACAGCGCCGCCTCCAGTGGGACTGGACCTGGCCGGGTGGGGGTGGGGGTGGGGTGGGGGTGGGGGCAGGAGGCGCGAGGCCTCTGGACAGCTCCCTGGAAGGAAATCAATTGGAGAAGGAGTACAGGAAACTACCTGCAGAAGTTTTTCCCAAAAAGGAAGGGAGAAGGCTGAGGTGGGGCCAGAGGGAAGGTGGGGTGGGCTGCGAGGGTGGGCTGGGAAGCGGTCTGTGGTCAGGACTGCCAGGAGCCAGGGGGGGAGGGAATTCAGCCCGGGGAGGGAGGCACAGAGCCGCACGCAGCGCTGTGTGAGGCAGCAGTCCAGCCTACAAGGTCGGGGCTACCAAGTACAAGGCGTTGGCGGTCAAACCAGAGCAGGCGCAGGAAGCTGCATGGCCACAGGCAGGTGGGGCCAGGCCAGGCCGGGCTGGGGTCGGGCTGGGGTCAGGCCGGGGTCAGGCCAGGGCGGGGCCGGGGTCAGGCCAGGGCCGGGCCGGGGTAAGCCGTGCTCCTCCGACTGCTTCGCTCTCTCCGTGACTCGGGAAGCAGGGCCCTTCCTGAGGGCTGCCTCGTTCCTCATGAGACAGGAAGGGGCCCGCTGGGGTGACACCCCCTTGTCGGCAAGGCCTCTGTTCCCCTGCAGGCAGCACGGGGAGAGGTGGGGGCGAGGGAGCACCCCAGGGCCTGTCTGGGCCTCTGCCAGCCTCCTGTGTGCAGGGCAGCCGCCGGCCCCCTCCCCCTGAGCTGCACGTGGGCTTCTCTTTCAGACCGTCCGGCTTCCTGGAGAGACCTTGGTAATGGCTAGCTCTCTGTGTCAGTGGGGCGAGGCCACAGGCCCGGCTGCTTGTCCAAACACAAGTCTAGAAGCCGCTGGGATCAGCGTGTAGCTCAGAGGACTGAGGAGGGCAGATCAGCCTCCAGGAGGCACGTGAGCTACAGCCACTCTGCTGCAGGCTGCAGGGGTAGCAGGGGCCCCAGCAGAAAAGGAGCCCCGCCCCTAGACTCAGCACGGAACCCGCCTGGGTTTGCCGTTTTGGACTCCAGGCGCATCAGCTCTTGCCCGCGTCTCCAGCCCCCTGGCCTGCCCTGGATTTCAGATCAGCCCAGAACCCGCACCTGCGAGCTAGTTCCCAGGAGAGATGTCTCTAAGGAGATACACAGGCACGCGTCTGTCTATCAACCTTGCTACAGCGCATCCTACTGGTCCTGCTTCCCTGAAGAATCCTAACCCAGCCCGGTGTGCTGCCCTAGAGTACGAGTTCACGCCTGCATTTTTAAAGACCTACTTGTTTATTTCTTTGAACGGCAGAGCACCAGAGAAAAGGAGAGAGAGAGGGAAAGGGAAGGGGAGGAGAGGGAGAGCTGAGAGGAAGGAGGAGGGGTGGGGGAGGGAGATCCTCCCTCTGCTGGTTTACTTCCCTAAATGGCTGCAACAGCCAGAGCTGACCCAGGCTGAAGCCAGCAGCCAGGAACTCCATCTGGGTCATCCACACTAGGGGCAGGCACCCCATCACTTTTGTCACCATCCACTGCCTTGCCAGGTACCCTAGTAGGAAGCTGGATTGGAAGTGGAGCAGCCGGACTCTAACCAGCTCCAACATGGGATGCCGTGTTGCAGGCGGCTTCTGAACCCGCTACACCACAGCCCCGGCCCGTGTTTGCATTGCTAACACATCCTGAGGTGCAGGGATTTGGCCTGGCAGTTAAAAGGCTGGTTCAGACACCCACACCCCACACTGGAGTACTGAGTTCAAGTCCCACATCTGGCTCCCGATTGCAGCTTCTCGCTAACGCAGATGCTGGGGGGCAGCCACTCCTGCCACTCACATGGGAGACCTGCACTGGGGTCCTGGTTCCCAGCTTCAGCCCAGTCCTGGCCGTTGAGGGTCTTTGGGGAGTGAACCAGCAGACAGTAACTTGCTCTGTGTGTCTCTCAAAGAAATAATTAAAACAACTTGGGAATTATTATCATTAATAATTTGGAATACATTACATACACACATACAACTTTAAGTCAGTGGGTCCGCTGTAGAAGTTGTTTCTGTATTTCCACCACTGCCTTTGAGATTCAGACATTTAAGACATCTAAAGTTATGGAATCCAGGGCTGCACATCACCTTGGAGCAGTTGTTCTCTGTGCCAGAACAGCACCACCTTGTGGAAACACTGTGTATATGCAGTCAAGGATTCTTGCTCGATGTAGCCTCAGTTAACATACATACATGTTTGCTATCAGGAAGCAGGCTTTGCTGGAAGCTGGCTCCGAGGCTGCGAGGTAGGATTAGCAGACAGGACTGGGCTCACTGCTCACTGCCTACTGTGCCCAGCCGGCTCCAGGTCCAGCACTGGGAGAGCACTCAGGAGCACCGTCTGGAGGGGGAGCACGGGGCCGGAGGTGGTGCTGTCCAGGTAGGGGGCCGCATCTGCAGACACACGGGGGCACCAGAGGGCACCAGCGGCCCAGGCGTGTCCCTGGATTCCAGATGAAGGTAAAGGCAGACGTGTGGGGGTAGCAGTGAGAGGGCACCAGTGGCCCGGGCTGTGTCCCTGGATTCCAGACGAAGGTAAAGGCAGACACGTGGGGGTAGCGGTGAGAGGGCACCAGGGCCCGGGCTGTGTCCCGAATTCCAGACCACGGAGGTAAAGGCAGACGTGTGGGGTAGCAGTGAGAGGGCACCAGTGGCCCGGGCATGTCCCCGAATTCCAGACCATGGAGGTAAAGGCAGACACGTGGGGTAGTGGTGAGAGGGCAGCAGGGCCCGGGTGTGTCCCAGATTCCAGACGAAGGTAAAGGCAGACATGTGGGGTAGTGGTGAGAGGGCAGCAGGAAGGAGTGAGCACAGAGGACCTGGGACCCCATGAGGCTGGCAGAGTCCCTGCAGGTTCAAGGAGAGGAGTGAGGTCTGGGATGTGCTTAGGTAGGTGAGAGTGGTCGTGGGACAGCAGCGAGCTGAGGGCTCTTGCCATCATCAGGACAGGAAGCAGAGTCCTGAGTGAGCGAGGTGACAGTGGAGACAGAGACTGGGAGGAGGAACGGGGTGATGCCCAGGCAAAGGTCACCCAGGCCGCCCAGGCAAAGGTCACCCAGGCCGCCCAGGCCTGTGCGAGTGCACCTGGTCGAAGCGGTGCCGTGTGTTTGCCGAGACAAGACAAGCCAAAGGAGCGGGGTGAGGTGAGCGATTAATCCAGTGGTGCCAGGACCCTGAGGGCAGCTGTCCAGGAGGCAGCTGATCCCATGGTCTGGGGCTGAAGACAGAACAGGGGAGGGAAGGGGGAGTGGCTGAAGACAGCAGCCGAGGCCGAGGGGCGTCTGGGGAGCAGCAGGGCCAGGTACCAGGGCTGCCCCACGCAGCAGACACAGCAGGCAGCACCTCAGAGCCCCCGGGGCAGGTCCACAGCCATGGTGGGGGCACCAGGAAGTGAGGCTGTCCCCAGGAAAGGGCGGGGTGAAGATGGAAATGAGGGATCTGATGTAACAGGTAAGGCCGCCACCTGCAATGCTCCACTTCCCATCCGCTCCCTGCTGATGGCCTGGGAAAAGCCGTGGAAGATGAGCCAAGAGTCTGGGCCCCTGACATCCACGTGGGAGGCTTGGATGAGTCTCTGGGGTCCTGGCTTTGGTCTGGCCCAGTCCTGGCCGTTACAGCCATTTGGGTAGTGAACCAGTGGATGAACACCTCTCTCTCTCTCTTTCTCCCTCTCTCTCTCTCTCTCTGCAACTCTTTCAAATAATGAATAAATCTTGAAGAAGAAGGAAGATGAGGAGGAGGGGGAGGAAGAGGAGCAAGGAGGAGAAGAAATGGGAGCACGATGAACAAAGGGGCAGGTAAGTTTCGCTACGAGACACATGACAGGTGGAACCTGCTTTGAGCTGAGACCCTGAAGGCTCCACCCGGGGTGTAAGGCAGATCCAGAAATCGGATGACCTTGGGGCCGGCGCTGTGGTGCAGTGGGTTAAAGCCCCAGCCTGCAGTGCCAGCATTTCCTATGGGCACCAGTACAAGTCCTGGCTGCTCCACTTCCCCTCCAGCTCCCTGCTAATGTACCTGGGAAGGCAGCAGAAGTTGGCCAAAGAAGGGGCCCTGCACCCACATGGGAGACCAGGAAGAAGCTCCTGGCTTCTGGGTTTAGATCGGCCAACTTCCAGTCATTATGGCCATTTGGGGAGTGAACCAGTGGATAGAAGACCTCTCTCTGTAACTCTGTCCCTCAAAAAAAAAAAAAAAAAAAAAAGGCCAGCACCTCGGCTCACTAGGCTAATCCTCCGCCTGTGGCGCTGGCACCCCAGGTTCTAGTCCCGGCTGGCCCAGTTCTGTCCCGGTTGCCTCTCTTCCAGGCCAGCTCTCTGCTGTGTCCCGGGAGTGCAGTGGAGAATGGCCCAAGTGCTTGGGCCCTGCACCCGCATGGGAGACCAGGAGGAAGCTCTTGGCTCCTGGCTTTGGATCGGTGCAGTACGCCGGCCACAGTGGCCATTTGAGGGTGAACCAACGGAAGGAAGACCTTTCTCTCTGTCTCTCTCACTGTCTAACTCTGCCTGTCAAAAAAAAAAAGGTGACCCTTCAACAAAAGGGAGTGCAGGTTTTAATAATTCCAATCCCAGAAATGATCAAGTTACCGCTGCCAGGGACCCAGCAGAAACAAAGACTTTGTGGAAGAGGAAAAGAAAAGCCGCAAAAGCAATCAACAATGGAAACAAGCCCATGTGGACTCCAGGCTTCCATTAATAATGTGCTTGCTCTGTTCAAGGGACTGAAAGCTAACACTGAACACTTGCTCAGATAGCTGGAAGCCTTTTTTTTTTTTTTTTTTTAAGCGCACCCATGGCATGCAAGAACAAAAACCTGGAAATCAAAGACACAATAGTTGAAATTAAGAACTAAATGGATGGTTTCATATCAGACTAGATTAGCAGAAGAAAAAACTCAGGAGCCGGAAAACAGGCTAGAAGAAACCATTTAGAAAAAAGCACAGAGGAAAAAGAAAAGAACGGAAGATACAAGAAAGCAGACACGACCAATGCATGAGAGCCACACAAAGAGAGGCTTTAACAAATGTGTAAACTGGAGCCCCACGAGGGAAGCAGAGAGAAAACAGGACGAAAACCACCACTCGGGGCCCTCGTCGTGGCTCAGCAGGTTAAGCCTCCACCTGTGAAGCCGGTATCCCATGTCAGTGCCGGTTCAAGACCTGCCTGCTCCACTTCCAAACCAGTGCCCTGCCAACGTGCCTGGGAAAGCAGTGGAAGGTGGTCCAAGTGCTTGGGCCCCATTATCCATGTGGGAGACCTGGAAGGAGCTCCTGGGCCCTGGCTCGTGGCTTCGTATCAACCCAACCCCAGCCGCTGCAGCCATTTGGGGAGTGAACCAGCGGATGGAAGATTTCTCTGTCTCTCCCCCTCTCTCGAGGTAACTCTGCCTTTCAAAATAAATAAATAAATCTTTAAAACAAAAAGAAGTCTTACAAGCAGCAAGAGAAAATAATCACCTTCAACAGAGCACCCGTGAGAACGTTTCTCGAGAGAACAAGGACGGCATTAAAGCGCAGGGAGACGGCAGCCGCCCGTGCAGCCGCGCGGAGGGAGCGGGCACAGTGTCCTACAGCGTCATGAGCAGCGGTGCACCAACGCGAGCGGGGACTGAACACGCTCCCGGGAACAGACAGCTTCTCACAGCGGACACAAGGAGAAGTAAAAACACGAAAAATTCTGTTATTCAAGAAAGACACAACTGAAGATTCCTCTATAAAGAAAACTGCACACTCAAGTGGTTATGGGGAAGGCAACCAAATTCTTAAAGAGGAACTGACCTCACCAGAGGATGCACAGGAGGGAACTGCTCCCCACTTCTGTTTATGAAGCCAGCATAACCGGCACACCAAAACTCAAAGTGAGAACTACGAAAAGGGGAATTGCAGACCAAGTTCACGACTGCTTCTTTAAAAGATCACAACAGGAACATGCATCCTATCCATAAAAGGACAATCACCTGTCCGTGGGGCAGCCGGTTCAATTGTCACCTGGGATGCCTGCTCCTGCATCCGACTGCTAGTTTGAGTCCCAGCTGCTCTGGCTCCCATCAGCTTCCTGTCAATGCCATCCTAGCGGGCCACACGTGATGGGTGAGGTGCCTGGGCCCCGACACTGACACAGGGCCCCCAGCTGGAGCTCCTGCAGGGCCCAGGCATCCAGCTGAGCAGCCCAGAACATCTGCGGCTTGACGACTGAACGGTGTCCTGCAGCCGCAAGCCCCCTCCCGCCCCGATTGGCTCCTGGATCTCACCACCCCACCATGGACCAGTTCGAGCACTCCCCCACCTCCCCTGTATAACAGGAGCTCCTTGTTAGGCCAGGGCTGAACTGCTTCCTGACCCAAGCAATCACTTTTGGGCTCTGCTGCCTCTCTGTTGGTTCCCAGCGATTACCTCATTAGCGTACGCCTCGACCCATTAGGCCAGTGTCTTTGCTCAGAAACGTGTGAAAATCCCAGCCAGGCAGCCCTGGCAGCCGCAGCCCTCAGGGGGACCGACTCCTGGGAGCTTTCTCTGCTTCTTTCAATAAACCTTTTAGGCTCTGCTCACTCTTCCTAGTCTCTGTGCCTCACTCTTCGTGGTCGGGAGACAAAGAACTCGGCAGAGGGGCTGCAACACAGGAGCCGTGCCCCCACGTTCCGTGGGGATGGACACAGAGCCCATGACTGAAGCCACGGACTCCTCCTGACGCTACCATGGCAACGCCAACACCGGAACTCCGGCAACACTTCTGGGGGCTCGTCTGGGATCCCTGGGAGGATGAGTGAGGGGCCTCCTCTCACCTCTGTTATTCTGCAGACCCTTGTTCTCCATTGTAGTGCCCACCACTCACAACGCCGGGTCCCTGCCCGCCGGTTAAACGTGCCCGTCTAAGACTCGGGTCAGGCTCGCTGAGAAAGGCTGGATCAGCCCCCTCTGTGCTGACTCAGCTTCCTTTCGCGGGCTCGGCCTGTCTGAAGTCTTGGAATAACTGGAGGTCTCGGGCCAGGGCAGCACGCTGGGGTTACTGAAGACTCCGGGACAGGACCCCAGACGCCAACCCCCTCAGAGCGCTGGGCTGAAAACCGTGCTCGGCTCTTCCCACGGCGACCTGTCTGCAGGGGCTGGAGAGGTCAGGCCGAGCAGCTCCTCAGCGGGATCTGAAGCCTCCCCGCCTGGACCTGGACTCCAGCCGCCCATCAGGAGTCAGGCTGGAGTCTGGAGTCTGGAACCCGCTCCCGGCCCAAGCCACTTGGCCTCCTGGGCCTCCCCCACGCTGCTTCCTCTTGTCGGCTGACTGCCCTTGCTGTACACGGCCTGTGAGCCCCAGGACTGGAGGAGAAGCCCCCTGCTCTCCTGGAGAGACTGAAAAGGCCAGACGCACCTCACTGCCCCCGGCTCTGGGGGCACAGGTGCTTCTGCGGGACGAGTTCTTCACCCGGTCAGCCTGAGACGCTAGGCAAGCGCTCCAAGAACACGCCCCAACAAGGCCTGAGAGCACGTTAGAGAGTCTCCTAAACACTGCCCCCCCAACCCCCGCCTCAGTCTTACACTGGGATCAGAGGAGGCCCAACAGGGAGGAGAGCGGAGAGGAAGGCTGCGGCCCCACCCTCAATGCCGAGGCCTCCAGGGTGCTCTGTGACTGAATGGGACGTTTCGGAAGGAGTGGCCACCACTCTGCCGGTGGAGGCCAGCCCCGCGGCCTCGTCCTACCTGTAAGGGGAGCCCACTGCCTTTATGCACCTGAACTTCACACTGAAACCGCCTGCCACAGGGACCCCTGGATGGGCCTCGGGGACGCCCCTTCCCCTAAAGGCAGCCAGGGTTACCTTGTCACGGGGGAGGATGACAGAGGGGCCCTGGTGAGTTTCCAGAGGGTCTGGGCACCCAGCTGAGCAGCCCAGACCATTTGCAGTTTGATGACTGCACGGAGCCCTGCGGCTGCTGGCCCCCACTGGCCCCCACTGGCCCCTGCTGATTGGTTCCTGCTGGCCCCTGCTAATCCCTGCTGGCCGCTGATAGCCACTGCTGATTGGTTCCTGATGGTCCCTGCTAGCCACTGCTGATTGGCTCCTGCTGGCTCCTGCTGGCCGCTGCTGATTGGCTCCTGCTGGCTCCTGCTGGCCACTGCTGGTTGGCTCCAGCTGGCTCCTGCTGGTTCCTGCTGGCCCCTGCTGATTGGCTCCTGGCTCTCACCAGCCTCAGCCCGCCACATACCCGTTTGGGCTCACTCCCCACTTCCCTGTGGCACACAAGGCGTCTTTACTGTGTGCCCACATTTTGCTTTCCAGCAAACAGTCCACACCCAGTGACTAAGTACAAGCAGCAGGGGCTGGACTTGTCAGAAAAAACACGATAGATGGGTCTACTGAAAGTGCCTCCAGGAAGTTACAAGAGGACAACGGACACAAAGACCAGTCGGCAGTGGGAGACGGCGGCCATAGGCATTATGGAGGCATCGGGATACCCCTGCAGCAACGATCCTGCGAAGTGGAAGAAACCACAGGTGACTCTCGGGGATGTTACAGTGGGCCAGCTCATCTCCACGGCGATGACGGACACAGACCTGGTCCAGCTTCACTCCCGTGCCTCCTGGCTCCACAACCCACTGCGACGCGACCCCAGCGGAGGCTGGGCCATGAGCACACACACCTGAAACGGCTGGGGACAGCCCTTCCCTCTTGACCACAGCTCGCTGGCCCGCAGCAGTCCTCAGTCAGCACAGGGTGGACGGATCAGCCAGTCAGTCCCGATTCAGCCATGCCAGGTCTCAGTCCATGATAACAGTGTCTCCACACCCAGACACAAACATGGACACTGTTCTCACTCCCCTTCCCTCGTTTAAACCAACACTTCCTGACGGCCACCAGCTGACCTTGAAATCTGATCAATAACTATCTCCTAGATCTTCTTCAACCCTTCCCTTTCTCTCCATGTCCCTGCCTGTGCATTGCAGAGCGGTCACTCCTCCACAACTGTAAGTTCCCGTCTATCCCACTGGGGACAGGCACTGTGGCACAGCAGGTTCGGGGGCCCCACCTGGGAGGGGCATTCCATGTGGGAGTGCCCAGGTTGAGGCCTGGTCCCCCGACTTCCAGTCCAGCTTCCTGTTTATGTGCCTGAGAGGCGGCTGGTGGTGGCCCAAAACCCTGGGTTCCTGTCCCCCTCATGGAGATACGGAATGAATCCCGGGTCCTGTCCCCCACCCGGCCAGCCCTCACTGTTGCAGGCAGCTGTGGAGTGAACCAGTGGATGGAGGATCTCTCTTTCTCTGTCACTCTACCTTTCGAATAATTGAACAAATCAGTAATGATGGCCCTATCATTTGCCCACGTACGACCCAAAGCCTGAGCTACCGTTGCCACCCCTCCCCCCCTCTCCTACACCTCCACTTCCAAACAGGTCGCCGAGTCCTGTCTATCCAACTTCTGTGACACAACATAAACTCCGCATTGCCCCACTGGAGTGCAACACATCCACCGTGGGCTAGGGCACTGCTGGCGGAGAGATTTCTGTCACGTGGCCATCCTAGCTCCCTCCAGACGCAGGCACCAGACTGTCTTTCCAAGCACATGCATCTGATCAAGCCAGTTTGTTTGCAACCTGGCAGCGGCTTCAGGCTGTGTGCAGAATCCAAATCTCTAATTTTTTTTTTAAAGATTTATTTGAAAAATAGAGAGAGAGAGAGAGAGAGAGAGAGAGAGAGAGAGAGAGGTCTTCCACCCACTGGTTCACTCCCCAAATGGCTGTAACGGCTGGAGCTGAGCTGATCCGAAGCCAGGAGCCAGGAGCTTCTTCCAGGTCTCCCATGTGGGTGCAGAGGCCCAAGGACTTGGGACGTCCTCTGCTGCTTTCCCAGGCACATGAGCAGGGAGCAGGATGGGAAGTGGAGCAGCTAGGACTTGAACTGGTGCCCATGGGGGAGGCCGGCACCGCAGGCCGGGGCTTTAACCCGCTGCGCCACAGCGCCGGCCCCAGAACGGGATTTCTTAGCAGGCCCCCTCACGCCCTGTGTGGCCGGCGTCCCCAGCTCACTTCACCTCCTTTCCCTTCCCCCCAGTCCCTGCCCGGCATAGGATCGTATTTTCAGAGTCAGACTGGCTCGGCTTGCCCGTCACAGCATTGTGGAGACAGATCATTGCAGATCTGAATTATGAGTTGAATGATTCTGCTCTTATCATGAGAGACCTTGTAGCCAGTATCACAGGCTAGCCAAAATTCCCCTGCAGGTCAACAATCAAGTGTCCACACCTGGGCAGTGGCAACAGACTCGATCACCTAACTCAAAGACTCCGTCTAGTCACATCACTGGAACATTCTGGAGGCGCAGGTGTCGTGGCGCAGTGGGCTAAGCCGCTACCTGCAGAGCAACAGTTCCGAGTTCTAGTCCCGGTCGGGCGCCGGATTCTGTCCCGGTTGCCCCTCTTCCAGGCCAGCTCTCTGCTGTGGCCCGGGAGTGCAGTGGAGGATGGCCCAAGTGCTTGGGCCCTGCACCCCATGGGAGACCAGGAGAAGCACCTGGCTCCTGCCATCAGATCAGCGTGGTGCACCGGCCCCGGCGTGCCAGCCACGGCGGCCATTGGAGAGTGAACCAACGGCAAAAGGAAGACCTTTCTCTCTGTCTCTCTCTCACTTTCCACTCTGCCTGTCAAAAAAAAAAAAAAAGGCAAAGAATCTTAAGACAGGTCTCCAGACACTCACACCGCACGTGGAGGGCCTGGGTTCCGGCTTCCTGGTGTGCATCCCGGGAGGCCGCAGGTGACAGCTCACAGACTCGGGGCTCTGTCACCCACGTGGGAGACCCGAATGGAGCTCTGGGCTCCTGGCGTCAACCTGGCCCAGCCCCGCTGCTGCCAGTGTTTGAGGGGCGACCCACAGGTGCAGGGTCTCTCGATGCCTCCCTTTCTGCCTTTCAAATACATAAAATTAACAAAAAATACTTCTAATTCCAGAAATAATGTTTTAAACTTCACCCGACTCTGCAGAGAGGGGAGAGGGGCTCCTGGAAAGACAAGGCCCAGGACAAAACCCGCCAGGAGGTGCGAGAGGAGAGGGCAGAAGCACACGCCCTCGGGGTGCGAGGAGTCCCCCGCCCGGCTCACGCTGAGCGCTTCCTTAGCACGCATCTCAGCCAATCAGGCGAAGCCCTGGAGGGGCACGTTCGGCCCCGGCTGCCTCAGCCTTCCCGGGGAGACAGGAGGCAGGGGGCAGCCCCGCGAGGCTGCGGCCCGGCCGGGCAGGGGCTGCTACACCCTGCACACACAGCAGGCGCGCGGAGAGCCCGCCACGCGTCCTGCGGACAGACGCCTCTCCCGCAGCCGCGAGGGGAGGTTCCGGGACGGCAGCCTCGCCATGGGCACGCACTGCCCGCCCGCACCGCATGCCCGGCCCGCCCGCACCACATGACCGCCCACACCGCACACCCGGCCCACACCGCACGCCCAGCCCATCAGCTCCGCACGCCCGGCCCGCCCGCACCACATGACCGCCCACAACACATGACCGCCCGCACCGCACGCCCGGCCCACCCGCACCACATGACCGCCCACACCGCACGCCCGGCCCACACCGCAAGCTCTGGCCACCCGCACCGCACGCCCGGCCCACCCGCACCACATGACCGCCCACACCGCACGCTCTGCCCGCCCGCACCGCACGCCCAGCCCATCAGCACCACATGCCCGGCCCGCCCGCACCGCACGCCTGGCCCATCAGCTCCGCATGCCCTGCCCGCCCGCACCACATGACTGCCCACACCGCACGCCCGGCCCGCCCGCACCACATGACCGCCCGCACCGCACGCCCGGCCCATCAGCACCACATGACTGCCCGCACCGCACGCCCGGCCCACCCGCACCACATGACTGCCCGCACCGCACGCCCGGCCCACACCGCACACCCGGCCCACCCGCACCACATGACCGCCCGCACCGCACGCCCGGCCCACACCGCACACCCGGCCCACCCGCACCACATGACCGCCCGCACCGCACGCCCGGCCCACACCGCACGCCCGGCCCACCCGCACCACATGACCGCCCGCACCGCAAGCTCTGGCCGCCCGCACCGCAAGCTCTGGCCGCCCGCACCGCACGCCCGGCCCATCAGCACCACATGCCCTGCCCGCCCGCACCACATGACTGCCCACACCGCACGCCCGGCCCACACTGCAGGCCCGGCCCGCCCGCACCATATGACTGCCCACACCGCACGCCCGGCCCATCAGCACCACATGCCCGGCCCGCCCACACCGCACGCCCGGCCCACACCGCACGCCCGGCCCGCCCGCACCACATGACCGCCCACACCGCACGCCCGGCCCATCAGCACCACATGACCGCCCGCACCGCACGCCCGGCCCGCCTGTGGGCACGCAGCCCGCGTGTGCGCCGCATCTGCCTGCTAGGGGCCCCGGCCTCCCCGGACGGCGGCCGCGCGTGGGGCGGTCGCTCCAGTGTGGTCTCGGGCCCGCGTCACGGGTGCGTGTGCCCGCACGGGGGAGACGCATCTGCGCGAGGTCCGTGCCGTGCGCGGACGCCGGCACCGAGCACAGGGACCTGGGGGCCCCGCGGTCCTGCCGAGGAGCCGGCGCGGAGGCTCCCGAGGAAGCGGAAGTTCTGACGGAATCGGAGGGGAAATGCCGGTGCGCGCGCGGAGGCGCGGGCAGGGTAGCGGCACCGGGAGGCCCCCGGGGGTGGCCACGGCTGCGTGTCCCCCTGGAGCTCGGGGACGCTCTGGGGCGCTGCTGGTTGCCCGTCAGGGCCGGGGACGCGGCTCCGCGTGGAGTCTGCCCGTGTCGGAGTGTGGGTGGCGACACCGCCTCCGAGTGGGAGAAGCGCGGGGGTCCGGGCGGTGGGCGTATCCCGGACCTCGAGGCGCCCAGCGCCCCGGTGGCCGGCACGGACGCGGCCACAGCCCGCCCGGCTCGCGGGAGCGCGGCCCCGAGCCCTGGGCGTCCGCGGTCGCGGGACGGGAACCCGCCGGCCCGGCGCGCTCCCCTTCGCGTACGGCCCCCGCGCAGCGGCCCGCCCGCCCGTTCCCGCACTTGCCCGCGGCGCGCCGGCCTGCAGAGGCGCGCGGAGTCCGGCGAGGTCCGGTGCGGCGCGGCCGGAGCGCGGAAGCCCAGGCCCGCGAGGGCGGAGCGCGGCGCCGCGAAGGGGAACCGTGCGCGGGGCACGCCCTGCCCGCCTGCCTGGGGCTGCCCCGGCCCCGAGACGCCCGGGGAAGATCCCCAGTCCGGATGCTGGACCACGGGGGCGGCTTCCAGAGCACCCAGCACGCGGCCTGCCCCTCGCCTCGGGCGCCGCGCCGGCCCGGTGGAGGCCCGCGTGAGGCCCGCCGCGACGCGCTGGCTCTCGGCCCCGGTCTTTGCTGACATGGACGAAGCCGCAGGCTGTTGGTCGCCTCTGTCCCGCAGCCCGCCAGACCGGCGCTCAGCCCTCCTCGCTGCGGGACCACCGCGGACCCCAGGTGCGCGCGCCCCAACTCTCTCAGGTCAGGGCGCAGGGCGCACAAGGGCTCCCTTTTACCTTTTAAACGGCTCCAAATGTTTGCATTGTTCCCTACAGTGTTTTCACGTGTTGTTCTCAGCAACAAGTTGAATGCTTTCCCTCCAAACCTTCCAGAACACGCGCCAGTTCTGCGGGTAATGTTTGGAGTGCCGTCTGTGTACCAAGCACCAGGGAACCCGTGCAGAGGCGGGATGCGGAGCTGACCCTAATCTGGGAGACAGACACGTGGACAGGGCAGCTTCAGAGCCCTGCGCAGGGAAGGAAGGAAGATGGAGCGAGTGGGGAGCAGTGAATTCCAGCAGAGGCTTCTCGGACAGGTGCGGCGTTTCCACCTGTGGCCTCACAGCCTGAGAACTTGGGGCACTGACACTTCGTTTTCCAGGTCTTGATCTCGCGCCTCTTGTTCACTGTATTAACTTCCCCGGATGTTCCTACGTGTCGAACTCACCATACGAGAGGTCTGCACATGGATTACGGCACTCAAAACACCCAGGCCAAGCATCACCAAATGGTCCAAGACCGAGAGAACATGCGATACGTTCTCCCACCAGCTAAGTGTTAGTCTGAATATCGAAACAGAGATACGTAGAAAACACCCTAAATGGCTATTTAAAGAAAAACTATGCCTGAAGAAAACGATGGAAATGACAAAAACAAGACCAGAAATTAAACAACAGAAAAACAGAACAGGCTCACAAGAACAAGAAGATGGTTCCTTGAAAAGCCTACAGTTAACAGCACTGCATGGGTGGCATCCACCTGCACCCCACGGGACTGGACAGGAGAAAATCCGCTGCTTCCCCTGTGCCGGGAACAAAGTCCTTTGGTTTCTGATCCAAGAGTTCTGTTTTCTGCCAGCATCATTAAATAGTAACAAGCTAACTTCTCAGAGTGGAAATGGGGTAAAATCAAATCCCAGACCTGACAAAATGGACGGCTGAGTCTTTTAGTAATGGTGGAGTAAAGATAACACCAAATTCCCTCCCTTCAAACCAAAAACTCTACCAAATTTTAAAAACCAAAGTTCCAAAGGCCTTCTCTGATGAAACTGGAAAGCTGAGTGTAAAGTCACAAAGTACAACAGAAGTGAGTGACGGGGGAAAACCTCATGTGGACCAATCGCCGAAGGCAGAGACGCATGGGGAAACACAGCAGGCATTTCTGGGAAGAAGGGGAAGTGGGGGAGAGGTGGAGGTCTGTTTTCGGCACAGCTGACACACCCTTGCTCCAGGCTGGGGTCCAAGAGCTGCACCCCGGAGTTGATGTACCAAGGTCCTGCAGTGGAGGGACACAGGTCTATAGGCATATACCCAGACGGCTAATGAATTCAGGCACTTGGTGGGACAAAACAAAAACCTCAATGTAGACAAAGTCATCTCAGCTTTTAAGTCATTTCTGTGTTTTTCCCAGTCTTTTCAAGCAAACAAGCAAAGAATGAAGTGCAAGAATAACAAGACAACATTCACCAGCACCACCACGAACAGACAGCGGGAACAGAATCACAGCAGGCTGTGAGTACTGGAATTATCACACAACGGACAAACCACGGTGATAACATCCCCACTAGAAACTGCCACACGTGCATACACATTAAAACATAAGAGCAGATAAGAAAAAGCAACCTAACCTAAAAATTATAAAACCAGAAAAAATTCAGTGAATGAATCCCAAAGTAGAGTAGAAACAGCTAAAAAGTGTAAGAAAGTTTAAGAAACTACCCAAAATGATGAAGAGGAAATAAAGACAGAACATTAGAGGGAAGACGAAGCTATGGGAAATACTGTAAGAAAGTCAATCATTCACTTACTTAGATCTCAAGAAGGAGACAAAGCACTGGGGAGAGGCAAAATTGAAAGATTATCATAGTTGAGGATTTCCCAGAACAGATACATCAACTCAGATTCACTACGCCAAACAAACCCCACTGGAGAAAATACAGCAAAATCTCCACTTAGACACAGCATCATGAAACTGCCTAAAATCAATTTTAAAAAATCTTCAAAACAGCCAAAGAAGATGGACTCCTTAGTTTTAGCACAGCATGAGACTGACAGCGGACATGCTCACAGCAACACTGGAAGTCAGAGGACAACAGACCTCTCCAGGTAACCACCCACTAGGAAGCCTAAAAACAGCCTTCAACAAAGATGTTCTCAAAAAAAATGTATACTCAGTCAAAAGAAAATTTACTGCAGATTGAAGCTGAAAGATACAGCAAGGAATGGAGAGCAAAGGTGAACAGTTTTGAGTAAATCTAAATGAATATTAACTATATACAAGAATAGCAATGACTGACATTTAGAGAGACACAATATGTGACATCAGTCACATACAATAAGCTGAGGAGGTAAACGGTGTTAAGGTGTTCTAAGGCCACTGCTTTACAAACAAGAAGTCTAGGCGAGGTTAGTCTTTCATAAGTCAGAGATACATATTAAAATTTCTAGGAAAACCATTAATAGAAAAACATACTTTTAACAGATAGACAAAAAAAGTAATAGAAAAGCATCTACCTAACAAGAAAAAAAAAAAAGAGAGAGAGAAAAGGAACAAAAAGGAACAAAGACCACCAGACAAATAATCCTAGTAACATAAATATGACATAGAAAAGAGACACTATCTAGGCTCAAGAACTTGGGTCCTGCCACCACGTGGGAGACTAGATGGAGTTACTGGGTTCTGCCTTCAGCCTGGCCCACACAGCTGTTGCAGGCAGTTGAGAAATATGCCAGCAGATGGGAGATCTGTGTCTGTCTTTAAACTAAAATGAAAATAAATTCTAAAAGAAAACACAGGAAGCCTAAGGGCTGGAAATAAAATCGTGGAGAATAATACATAAATGCTAACTTAAAGAAAGTTGGCGTACTACCTTAGTATCTGGCAAAATGCATTTCAAGGTAAAATTTTATTAGTTTAATTTTTACATTTATTTTAAAGATTTATTTATTTGAAAGAGTTACACAGAGAAGGAGAGGCAGAGAGAGAAAGAGAGAGAGGGGTCTTCCATTGGCTGGGTCACTCCCAATTGGCTGCAGAGTTACACAGAGGAGCGGCAGAGAGAGAAGTCTTCTATTGGCTGGTTCATTCCCCAATTGGCTGCGATGGCTGGAGCTATGCAGATCTGAAGCCAGGAGCCAGGAGCTTCTTCTGGATCTCCCACAGGGGCCATCTTCCACTACTTTCCCAGGCCACAGAAGAGAGCTGGATCGAAAGTGGAGCAGCTGGTCTCAAACTGGCACCCATATGGGATGCTGTCACTGCAGGCAGTGGCTTTACCCATTATGCCACAGCGCCAGCCCCAAGAAGTTTATTTTTGTTTTTGTTGTTGACAGGCAGAGTGGACAGTGAGAAACCGAGAGAAAGGTCTTCCTTTGCTGTTGGTTCACCCTCCAATGGCCGCCGCAGCCAGCGCACTGTGCTGATCCAAAGGCAGGAGCCAGGTGCTTCTTCTGGTCTCCCTTGGGGTGCAGGGCCCAAGCACTTGGGCCATCCTCCACTGCCCTCCCGGGCCACAGCAGAGGGCTGGCCTGGAAGAGGGGCAAGCAGGACAGAATCCAGCGCCCCGACCGGGACTAGAACCCAGTGTGCCGGTGCCGCAAGGTGGAGGATTAGCCTAGTGAGCTGCAGCGCTGGCCAAGAAAGTTTATTTTTTTTAATGAAAAAGCTTCTTTCAATTAAACTTGAAGATTTAGCAATTAGATATTTGTATGCACCCAGTATGTCACCAAAAGAGAAATTTAAAAAAAATTTTTTTTTTAATTTGACAGAGTTAGACAGTGAGTGAGACAGAGAGAAAGGTCTTCTTCCATTGGTTCACTCCCCAAATGGCTGCCATGGCTGGCGCTGCACCGATCAGAAGCCAGGAGCCAGGTGCTTCCTCCTGGTCTCCCATGCGGGTGAAGGCGCCCAAGCACTTGGGCCATCCTCCACCGCCTTCCCAGGCCACAGCAGAGAGCTGGACTAGAAGAGGAGCAACCAGGACTAGGACCCAGCACTCATATGGGATGCCGGTGCCACAGGTGGAGGATTAACCAAGTGAGTCACAGCGCCGGCCCGAAAAATTCTAAAAATAGAAAAAACCACATACATACATCTAAAATCGTGCTAGAAAAAAGATTTTAAGTATTTTTTGTTGTTGTTGCTTTTGTTTCTGACAGGCAGACAGAGTGAGCTCTCCCATCAGCTGGTTCACTTCCCATGCCAGATTATTACAATTCTTAGTAACTTAGAAAAGCGCTGTCTCCCAGTCCCCAGCAAAAAGCCATACTAGGGCTAGAGCACTGGGGCACAGAGGGGAGCCGCTGCTGGCCAACGCCAGTACCACACACTGGAGTGCCATCTGAAGTCCTGGCTACCTCATTTCTGATCCAGCTTCCTGCAATGCGGATGGGAAGACAGCACAACGGGGTCCACGTACGTGGGTGCCTGCCCCTCACACAGGAGACCAGCATGGAGTTCTAGCTCCTAGCTCTAGCCTGGCCCCTACCTGGCTGTTGTGACCATTTCGGGAATGAAACAGCAAATGAAAGATCTCTCACTCTCTCTCTGTGTTTCTCTCCCTCTCTGTCACTCTGCCTTTTAAGTAAATAAACATGTATTTTTTGTTAAGTCATTGCTAAGGATACTGAAGACTTCAACATGATTACAGTGACCCACATTTATAGAACATCACATCCAGTAAATGCAGAACAAGCTTTCTTCAAGCAAACTTAAAAACCAGGCACTTGGTTAGGTCATAAAACAGCCATCAACACCTTTCAACAAATTCAAATCATATACAGATTATCTGATTACAAGCCAACTATATTAGAAACCAGTATTAAAATGTAAATACCTGTTTGGAAATACATAGTTCCAAATAATATCTACAAATCAAATATGTAACAGTGCAATTGGAAAATCCTTTGAAATCAATAGAATGGCAGATGCTGAGATGTCTAGATCAGAGTTGGTGATAGGCAGAATTCCAAGATGGCTCCCCCAGTCCCTCCCTGGCTGGTATTCATACCTGTGTGGGTAGAACCTCTAATGAGCTTCTCATGAAGAGAATACGGCAGGGGCCGGCTCTGTGGAACATGAGGTCAACCATCGCGTGCAACACCGGCACTCCTATGAGTGCAGGTCTGAGTCCTGACTGCTTCGCTCCTGATCCGGGTCCCTTTGAATGTGACTAGGAACGCAGCGGAAGATGGCTGAAGTGCCTGGGCCCCTGCCACCCACTTGGGAGACTCCTGCCTCCTGGCTTCAGCCCGGCCCAGACACAGGGAATTAACCAGTGGATGGAAGACTGAAATCTCTCTAAAATAAATAAATAACCTTTATTTCAGATAAGTAAAATCTTTACTTTTTTAAAAAGAGACAATATGGCAAAGGTGAAAGTATCTTGTAGATGTAGTCAAACTCCATATTCAGCTGACTGAGCTCATCAGAGGGATGCCCTCACCCGGTGAACCGTTTTACCCCTTCCCCGAAAGATACCCAACGCCGATGCTGAAAGCTGGCAGGAGAAAAGCCAGCAGGAAGCTCTGAGGGGCTTCCACACAGGGCAGCCGTGGGGAACTGAGGGGCTCGTTTCTCCAGCTGAGGGCACTGAATTCTGTGACAACCTGTTGAACACAGAAGAGGACCCTGGACTCCAGATGAGGACGTGATCAGGGACTGTACTGCAGCCTCGCGAGACCCTCACAGAGAACTGGCTAAGCCACGCCCATGCTCCACCCCTCCAAGTTCTGAGATAGTAAAACTATGCTGTAATTTGTTCTGTAGTAGAGAAAACTAGCACAGAGATGAAGCAGCATTTGGAAGGCAATTTATGGCTGTAAGTGCATAAAATTTGATTTAAATATTCATTGGATCATATGACAAACCTAGAAATCTAGAAAACCACAGAAAGCTGAAATAATAAAACAAGGCAAACACGCAACACAGCAGAAACAACGGAAACACTGGCTCTCTGTTAATACAGGGAGGTGGGGGCATAAGCCACTGGCAAGACCGGGTAAGCAAACAAGACACCCACAGTCACAGTCAGTGTCGGGAATGAAGGAGACACCTTTACAGACCAGGCCTGTGTCCAAAAGGTAAGTGAACAAGAAAAGCGCCACACCAGTAAATGTGAACATGGAGAGGAACCGAGGAATAGCCAATTTCCCAGTGTGACCCCAGACAAAACGGAAAACCTGAATGATCCTAATAAGGAATTGGAAACTGCGCTGTCTTCCCTGAGAGTACACCGGTCCAAAGGCACTCCCCTCGTGATTGAAGAGAGGAACACAAATCTTATTCAAGTTCCTCTAGAAAACAAGCAAAGAGAGCCATTTTCCAACTCACAGGACCAACAGAGCCTTGATCCTAAGCCAAGACCTCAACCCAAACCCAGATGCTGCAGACAAACTACATCACGACTGGACTGGTTTTTCCCCAGGAAGAGAACGTCAGGTTAACAGCAGACAGCCAATTACACAGCTGAGCACATTAACAATTAAGACAGAAAAATCATGCGCACTCAATAAATACAGGGTGAACTTCTGATAAAACCCAACACCATTTGTGATTATTAGAAAAAACACCTCACAGCAAACTTAGCAGGAAATTTTCTAGTTTTATTAGAAACATCATAAAATGCTTACAGGACACCTCCAAAGTATTACCTGACTACAGGCCCAAAGCAAGGGTGCCCACTAGGCCCACTTCTATTCAGAATTATCCTTGAAATCCCTGCAAATGCCATTAGACGAGATAAAGAACGGAGAGGTGTAAGGAGCAGCAACAAAACAAAACAAGGAAGCTGCCATTACCTGTAGGTGACACACCTGTCCACGTGGGAACCCCAGAGGACTTGAGATCAGAGAGCACTTGTGTGGGAGACCTTTAAGCTCCTGGCTTCAGACTGGCCCAGCTCTGGCTGTTGTGGCCATTTGGGGAGTGAACCAGCAGATGGAGGATCACCTCCACCACCCCCTGCCTCTGCCTCTGCCTTTCAAATAATAAACAAATCTTTAAAAAAAAAAATTGTTCAGACTAAGCAACAAATACGAAACTTAACATAATAGTGTCAAAAAACATGAAAAAAAAAAACCCACAAAACTAGCTAACAAAAGAGGGGCCACACTGTGGCAACACTGACTGGTTTTCGTCCTAGCTGCTGTTTCCGATCCAGCTCCCTGCTAATGCACCTGGGAAGGCAGTGGAAGATGGCCCAAGTGCTCAGATCCCTTCCTCCTACACAGGACATCTGGACTGAATTCCAGGTCCCTTTGCTTCAACCCGGCCCAGCCCCAAATCAGAGGACAGATGTCTTTCTCGCTCTGTCATTCTGCCTTTCAAATAAATAAATGTTTTAAAAAACAGAACAGGGACAGACATTGTGGTATAGCAGGTAAAGCCGCTGCCTGTGATGCTGGCATCTCACATGGGCACTGGTTCAAGTCCCGGCTGCTCCACTTCTGACCCAGCTCCTGCTAATGTGCCTGGGAAGGCAGCAGATGTCTCGAGTCCTTGGATCCCTGCACCCATGTCTGGGACCCAGATGGCCCAGACTCCTAGCTTCAGTCTGGCCCAGCCCCAGTCACTGCGGTAGTGACCAGTGGATGGAAGATCTCTGTCTCTCCCTCTCTAACTCTGCCTTTCATGTAAATAACTAGATCTTTAAAAAAAAATAAATAGTTATAACCTAAGAATTAGTATCCTGGGAATATAAACCAGTCTTATTCGATTAAAAAAAAAAAAAGGTTAAATAGTCCAATTTTTAAAAACGGGCAAAGGGGGCCAGCACTGTGGCAAAGTGGGTAAAGCCAACACCTGTGACACCAGCATCCCATCTGGGCCCTGGTTCGAGTCCTGGCTGCTCTACTTCTGATCTAGCTCTCTAATGTGTCTGGGAAAGCAGTGGAGGATGGCCCAAGTCCTTGGCCACTGCATCCACGTGGGGGGCCTGGAAGAAGCCCCTGGCTCTGGACCAGCCCAGCGCTGGCCACCGCGGCCAGTTAGGGAATGAACCAGGAGATGGAAGATCTCTTTCTGTATCTTTCCCTCTACAACTCTGCCTTTAAAATAAATAAATCTTTTTTTTTTTTTAAAGGGCAAGAACGTACACAGGGACTTAGGAAAGAAGTCCAGTGGTAAATCAATCTGTGAAGAAGAGTAATGAACATCACAGAATGAAAATTAACCAGGAAGGACATACATGTTGACTATTCCTTACCTGAAATGCTTGGGACCAGAAATACTCAGATTTTGGAGCATAACTGGCCAAATACCCTAGTCCAAAACTCCAAGCTGCTCTACAATATGTAACTTGGTGAGTGTCAGTGGAACCTGGAATGCCTCATATTTTTGGATTAGCCTTGCTCAACCCTGTGGGACTCATTACAAATCCAGAAGACTTTCCAATGTTTCACTGTCTGACAATATCGCAGAGCCTTTCACTGCTACTGCTGACAGCACCAAGTGATTTGGAAAAGTTAATACCTAGGAAAGCTGAAGACACACACAACCTATGAGCCACCGTCCCACTGTGTATTTTCAAGAGCACACTCATGTGCAACAGGACACCTGTACAAGGATGTCCATAGTGGCTTCGTTGCTAAGAGCAAAAAGTCCGGAACAATCCAGACACAATGAGTAGACAGGACATGGCAGCTGTGGCATGTGACTGGGAGGGACCACTACACAGTGACAGGCATCACCGTGGCCAACTCTCCACGTGCTGAAGTCACTCCAGAGTACGTGCAAGACTCCATTCACTAAACAGAATCTCATACTTCCCTACTCTTTTTAAGGATCAGACATCAGTACTACTCGAGCAATTCACAAACCATACTGATCAGCAGCCTGCCACTGGCTATGAAGATAAACACACAAAGCCAGAGTGTTTAGAAATGGAGCAATCTGAACACACTGCTTCCGGGCTGAGGCTCCCGACTCGAGCTTCCTGCTTTCAGACAGCCTGGGAGGCAGTGGTGGTGGCTCAATCAGTTGGGTTCCTGGCATCCACATGGGAGCCCTGGATAGAGTTCCCAGCTTCTAGCTTTGGCCCAGTGCAGGCCTGGCCACTGTGGTCATTTGAGGAATCAGCAAACGGAGAAGACATCTCTTTTTTTTTTTTTTTTTTTTTTTTTAAGATTTATCTATTCATTTGAAAGGCAGAGTTACTGAGAGAAGGAGAGGCAGAGAGATCTTCCATCCATTGGTTCACGTCCCAAATGGCCGCAACGGCCGGAGCTGGGCCGATCTGAAGCCAGGAGCCAGGAGCTTCCTCCAGGTCTCCCATGAAGGTGCAAAGGCCACGCACTTGGGCCATCTTCCATTGCCTTTCCAGGCACCTTAGCAGGGAGCTGGATCAGAAGTGGAGCTGCTGGGACTCGAACCAATGCCCACATGGAATACCGGCACCACGGGAGGCAGTTTAACCTGCTATGCCACAGCACCAGCCCCGGGAGCTCTCACTCTTTCCCAAACAATTTCCTAAACATTTAATTACAGGAGTGCATTCTGCAGCACCGGTTGCTCGTATCCTGTCTCCACCACGCAGATGGCCTTCCGTGAGGTCCGCCTGTCTGGCTCATTGCTATCATGACAGAAATCCACGCTCCACACCTGTGTCCTGTACTGTCCAAGAGTCACCTGGACAGGAGCCACAGAACCCTGGGAACTAATGATAATCGGGAGACTAGAATTAGACGAATGATAAAAAGACAGTTACTAAGAGCTCGCGTATGTGAGGCACAGATCCCTTGAGTGACTATTTTATAAATATTTCATTCTCATTGTACTACACAGTATGACGTTGGAAGATAAAGTTGTCATCAACACAGCTGATAAAATCACTTGCACAAGGTCACACAACCATGACTGGGACTTGGCCACGACTCCAGAGCCTGGTAACACCGAGACGGCTCGTCCTCAGAGGTCTGACCTGCGCCGGAGAATGTGAGGTGGTTTCACACCATGGCTGAGAAGGAAGCTGGCGCCCAACTGCCGTGGCTCATACACCAGCTGAGAATGACCGTGGGGCACGGCGGATCTCTTCACTTCTCTCGGCCTGTTTCATCTGGAAAGTGCGGTGTCAGTGAATCACTGAAGAGGTGGAAAGTGTCACCGAGCACAATACTCAGCCAGCACAGGGTAGCACTTCAGTACGCGGCAGCCCCCGTGTCCTGTCATCTCCCTGCTACTTCTGCACAGCGTGCCAGGAACCGGGCTGCCCCCTGACCACACGAGGGAAGAAAATCAACACAACCGGGCATTACACAACCTAAGGTGAACCTACTTAAAAATTAACAGCTGTTTTAGAGAAACCGACGGCTTGTTTGAGCCACCCACACTGTTAAGACAAGGATGAAATGAAGCCACGCTCTCAGTTCTGGCCTGTCATCACACGCTTCGGTGAAGTGCTTAGGAAACCATCTTGTCAGGCTGTACTCCAAGCTGTGCGTCTGCAGAGAGCTTTAGAGAGGCTGACATCTGAACAGAACAACTGAACTCAGTTTTCTTAAAGGCTGTTTTATTCTACAAGAAATTGGTGCAATTCTGCAGAACCAGCTGTTGATTTAGAGAAATGTTTTCTTTTCAAAAGTAAATGAAAAACCTTTTGAATTATTTATATATTAACTTGTTTAATTTTTAAAACAATAGTCATAGGGTTCGCTTTGTCCTATTTAACTATAAATGTTACACATTTACAAACCAAAACAAAACACAGAGAGAACAGAGGTGTGTCATCTTTCAAATAAAATTGCTCTTCAGTCCACTGTATTTCTCAGGTTGATTAACATCAAGCCCTAGATCAAACTTTTGACCCACAAACCATTTGTTTAATAGAAAAAAAGAAATGCTTAGAGTACTAACAAAGTAATATCTTAAAATGTATCTTCACACAGCTGAAATTTTAATATGAACTTGTGTATACCAAGCCATGGCCATTATTTATTCTAGTTTAAAAATATATACAACTATGATGTTCAAATACGCATTCTGAGCCATTAGATCCAAACAATTATTTGGGAAATTCAAACTGCTGCAACAAGTTACCAAAGAATTAAATAAAAAAGATGAGCTACGAATTATATAGTTGGAGAAAAAAAAAACCGGCTGTTTAGCATTTTTGTCTGCTTAGATATGTACTTTCTGATTTATACAGACATACTCAATTGAGTACAGACAGCCATCAACATTTGATGAGTTACAAAGGGACTAGACTAAGCTCACATCATTTTCTAAAGCAGGTTAACAATGGCGATTTCAAGAACTTTAATATACCTCAACAGTTTCACCAAAAATGACTTGTGGTGACAGTCTAACATCACCAGTGTTAAGAGGCACAAGTAAACGAGGGCACTACCAAGCCCAACCTGGAGACCTACATCTGACTGTTTAGTCTTGGTGCAGTTATCTAAACAAAAGAGCACAGATCAGCACATCTGACGCACACGTCCGTGCTGATCAACCACACGAACGTTAGTGCTTAAAACCTTCAAGGCTAAATATAAAGGGACACTTATGAAGCTGTAGGATAACTCCGGTAAAAGAACCTAGATAGGTAAACCTGGAAAATCTTAAACTTTACTTCTAAACTCACTGACAAATGTTGTTTAAGAGTAGCTATTTGGTCTTTGAAAATCCTAAAATAAACAACTGAAAACAGGTTCACGCGTTGCTATGCTGTGGCCTCTGAAATCAGCAGGCATGACAAATGGAATTTGTTTTGCTCTTCCATGCATAAGTGTATATATGCATTTTAAGACAGCTCAGAGGTAAGAGTTAACTTCCAGTCAGCAGAATGGTTTTGTGACTAGAATAGCTATCCAATCAGTGTTCTGTGGTATCATATATCAGTCACTGTAGAGACAGTCTGGCTAGTACTTATCGCCTTTGGGTGGAGAAGGGAGGCACAAAAAGAGTTTTAACATTTTTTTTTTTTAAATCAGTAGAAAAGCTTTAAATATCTGTATAATTTTGCATCATCTTGTATTCTATTCTAGAATACTTGCAACACAAATCTTATTTCAGTAAGCTCAATTCATACACTTTGTAAGATACCAACGGAGTCTACTGACAGTGTGCGGAATACACACTATTTAATTCTCATTCAGTAAAGGTTATCAAACAGGAAACACAGCATCCTAAATTTTAAAATCACTTCAGGGTTGCTAACCAGACATTACAGAAATAAAATGTGCAAGACAAAAACAAACAATAAAAGAAATTAACTTCTCAGTGCATCACAGCCACGAGGATAAAATGGACGGCACCTCCCTGACACTCACACACACAGCTATCGGTGTCAGCTGGGATCAGTCGTGGAAGGGCAAGAACCGGCTGCTTAAAATGTCAGAAATTGAACAGACCACCTTCTTCCTTGTCAAAGTACTGGAAACGCCGAGTGTAGAAAACTCACTACAGACTTTCCTACTTCACGTGCTCCCACTGTGATGTCTTCAGTCATCCTCTATCCACGTCACCTGTTACAAGTGTCTGATTTTTTTTAAGGCCTGTGTAAATTTTGCTACCGAAACATACTGTTTTCTGTGTGGCTAGAATGCCCTCATGAAGGAAAAAGAAAAAAAAAAAAAACACCACAGCATATGGTTATAAATCATAGAATGAACCCAAAAAACAAAAATCTGACATTTTCCAAGCTAATGAGAAATAAATTATACCATGATGTATCAATTAAAAGTTGCACCAATAGTAACTAACATTTCCATGGTAGATTTTTCCCCCCATAAAATTAAATGATGCAGGATACAGCTTGGGCTATAGTTAATCACATGTGGTTTTCTTAAAAACAAAACTTTATTCACTACAAACATAAAAGGCAGCTTTCTCCCTCCCTAACCGTGTAGACATTAAACCTAAGGTTTTTTTAAAATACCAACTACCTATAAGAAAAGTACTTTTAAATGATTAAAAGGAATCAAAATACCAAAGTTTAGTGTGTGAAGAGTAGATATAAACAACCAAGAAGAAAGTTGATCATTGGTGTTCAATATTTAAAATGAAAAGCCCAAAATAAGTTCCAAAGTTTTCCCACCTTTACAAATAAAAAAGGTGTCCTTTCCAGTGTGGGGATACGCACGTACATCCCTCCCAACAAGTGTGTGACGAAGTTCGACAACACTGCCCCTCGAGTTCTGCAGTACCTAGCCCAGAGGACCACCCCACAGCGCCTGGGCGTGGTTAGGATCCGACACGCGTCGTGGTGGTTCTTTTATCTGAGAAAAAGCTTTTCAGAAGAAACACCTGCCCTATGCTAACCACCAGAAGAATGAGCGCTTCTCCCACTGACCAGTAGGCCACTCTCGTATTTAGATCCTCTGCTCGGCTTCGGCCTTGGGCTTCTCTCAAACGGAAGTGAGTCTGATAGTCGATGACAGACTTCAGAGCTTCATGGATTGAGACACAGGCAGACTCCATCTAGAGAGAAAGAGCTCCGTTAGTGTGGGCAGTAGTGTCCCAGCACCCCCTCTAGCATTTCCACCTTTTCCTTCAATGTGCTCTCAGTGCCTCGTCCGCTCAGCATCCACCCGGCTGACACCCACACATTCCCTCATTTATGTCAGATGGCCTGGAGATGCAACTCCTGTACTCATTCCCAACAGCCACTGCTGAGGCTAGCAATCCCACAGAGGCGCCACTTCCCACACCGGGGAGTCCCAGGCGAGGCACCAGCAGGTGAGAGGTGGAACTCAGAGTAGCAGAAATAACTATCAGCGATGGCCTTCTAGGAAGAATCAGGAGGAAACGAATGGCCGCAAAGTTCACCAATAATGACTAGAAGTCAAAGCCCAAATATTAGCAAAGATAAACATAGCATGAGACAAGTTGAATTAGTTGGTTATCTCAAGTATTCTGAAAACACGCTTAATATTATTTATCAAAACACATGGTTAACTGTTGAACCCGAATGTAATGTCACAACAGAAACACCTCCTCGTGCCAGAAAACCAGGCTGAGGCACAGGCGCCCACGGGGTCAGGTTCTGGTCTCTGGGCACCTTCTTTCCACACCTTACTCTTGTACCTTCACTAACCGCCTGCTCTGAGAAAGGTTAAGTGTCCAGTTTTTTACACAGCAGAGTTGAATGTTTTCCCAATGCTGAAAACATAATCCCAGTGCTGAAATACGTGCTTTATTGTTCTATCACAAATCATGAATTAATTTTAGAAAACAAATGAGTTTGCCTGAATTTTAATTAAAATATAGACATTAGGAAATAATTTAAACATTTAAATTCTACCAAAGTAAGTATGAAAGAAGTAACGTTAAGAATATTCAATTGCAGGACTGGTGCTGTGGCTTAGTAGGTAAAGCCGCCACCTGCAGTGGTGGCATCCCATACGGGTGGTTGTTCAAGTCCTGGCAGCTCCATTTTTTTCTTTTTTCTTTTTTTTCTTTTTTTGACAGGCAGAGTGGACAGTGAGAGAGAAAGAGACAGAGAGAAAGGTCTTCCTTTACCGTTGGTTCACCCTCCAATGGCGGCTGCAGCTGGCGCACTGCACTGATCCTAAGCCAGGAGCCAGGTGCTTCTCCTGGTCTCCCATGCGGGTGCAGGGCCCAAGCACCTGGGCCATCCTCCACTATACTCCTGGGCCATAGCAGAGAGCTGGCCTGGAAGAGGGGCAACCGGGACAGAATCTGGTGCCCCAACCGGGACTAGAACATGGTGTGCCAGCGCCACAAGGCGGAGGATTAGCCTATTGAGCCGCGGCGCCGGCCGGCAGCTCCATTTCCAATCCAGCTCTCTGCTGTGGCCTGGGATAGCAGTAGAAGATGGCCCAAGTTCTTGGGCCCCTGCACCCTCGTGAGAGACCTGGAAGAAGCTCCTGGCTCCTGGCTTTGGATCGGGGCAGCTCCGGCCATTGCAGCCAATAGGGAGTGAACCAGATGATGGAAGACCTCTTTCTCTGCCTCTCCCTCTCTGTGTAACTCTTTCCAGTAACTAAGTAAATAAATCTTAAAAAAAAAAAGAATATTCAATTACAAATGTTTTTTATAAATGTGGGAGATTGGGTCAACAAACTGAATTTACCTATTAGAAAACCCAAATGTTTCCATGGCTCTTGTTCTGCTTAGGCCCCTAGGAAGGAAAGATCAGCAAAACTCTGCAGAAGTGCATCTTCTCAAACTGTGAGGAGGCTGGACAGAGCTGCTTCCGCCATTTCTATTCTGTGTATTCCCGACACAGCACGTAGGCCCAGGGACTCTTCACCTACTAAGAATGTGTAAAACCAAGGAGTAACACAACTCCAGAATGGTTAAGGACTCCTTGTAGTCCATGGCATGTGACTTAACAATTGGTGTGGGGCTGGTGCTGTGGCACAGCTGGTTACGCTGCCACCCATGACACCAGCATCCCATTTTGGCCCCAGTTCAAGTCCTAGCCGCTCCACTCCCAATCCAGCTCCCTGCTAAGGGCTTGGGAAAGCAGCAGAAGATGGCCCAAGTGCTTGGGCGCCCACGCCCATATGGAAGACTCAGATGAAGCGCTTGGCTACTGGCTTCCACCTGGCCTAACTTGGCCACTACAGCCCTTTGGGGAGTGAACAGGTGGACGGAAGATCTCTCTCTTTCAAAAAATAAAATTTAAAAAAGAAAAAAAGAACTGGTAGATTAGAGAAAACATAGAACTCAGGGGACTACTTACTTGGATTCATATAATTTCTGAGATGTGGGTTTTTTTTTTTTTAACTTTTGAAGTATAAATGTCCAGATATTTTCAAACGTTCAGAGACCAGTATGATGAGTTTCTATTATTAACACATGGCTAACTTTATTTCTTTTATATTCCCCCACCCATTTTCCCCAATTATTTTCTTTTTAAAGATTGCAATTTACTTATTTGAAAGGCAGAATTACAGAGCGGCAGAGGAAGACAGAGAGAACATCTACTGTTCACTCATCAAATGGCTGCAATAGCTGGAGCTGGGCCAATCCAAAGTCAGGAGCCTGGAGCTTCCTCTGGGTCTCCCATGTGGGTGCAGGAGCCCGAGGATTTGGACCATCTTCTGCTGCTTTCCCAGGCACATTAGCCGGGAGCTGGACTGGAAGTGGAGCAGCCAGGACACGAACCAGCACCCATATGGATCGCTAGCACTGCAGGTGGCGGCTTTACCTGCTACATTACAGCGCCGGCCCCTCCCCAATTATTTTAAAACAAATCCCAGGTATTTTGTCCTTTTAGCTTCGAATACTTTTATACTTTTTCCCCAAGGTTAACATTTTAAAAGATTAACCCCAACAGCATAAGTAGCACAACAAAGCTGCCGTTCCCACGATTGTCCTCAACCTCTGGCTCTGGCTCTGGCTCTTTTCCTTTCCTGCTTGCATCCTCCCCTCTAGCAGAGGCAGCTGGAGACCTGATGGGATTCACGCGTCGTGTTTCCATGGGAACACCTCCAATCAGTGCTGCACACAAGGCACACACAAGGCACACACCGTCCAGTTATCGCTCCATCTGTCAAGCATCACGTGACATCAGGCTGACCCTTCCATTACAAAGTTCCCCACTATACCCATGGTTTTATTACTATGAACAGGTAAAAAAATGATCATAGTAAAACTATCATTTATTCTGCATTTACCAACTGGTAGGTTTTTCATGGTTTTCCATGAACAGCTGCTTTACAAGTATCCCTACTACGTGAAAGGCTGTCTCCCTTTTTGCAGACAGAACACGACAGGAAATGTGCTAGGAGCGAACGGGGCGGCCTTGCTGCTTCACCGCGCTCGACTCCTGCACCAGCCTCTGCGCACTGAGGTTTTCGGAGCGAGCCACCTTCTTCCCCACGTCAAAGGCCGTGAAGAAATGGATACAGCTTACGTGCCCAGCAATGGCCAGAGAAAAACCACTTTACAAAGCAAAGCCCCTCTCACACAGGATCCTAACACACAGAGAACTTTCTACAAATGAGACAACTGTTTTGCTATCTTTAATGGCCTCTTATCTTTGTGACTTTGGCCAAGAGAAAATGGAAGCTGGGAACACTGAAATACGAGTTCCCGGCTTTCACAAGTCGGTGGTAAGTAATTGCTTCTGATGTCTTACTGAGGATCTTTCCAATATAATCTACGCTCCTTTTATATTTGAACTAGAAACAAAACAGCCCTTCTCATCACCCAGGCTGTATCTAGATACCAGTTCTCCACTTCTTTCACTATCTTTCTCATACAAACCTTCTCTTTGAAACAAAATCCAATTTAGCTTTCCTAACCAATTTTGTGAGATGCGTTAGCACCAACCTTTTTTTTTTTTTTTTTTGGACAGGCAGAGTGGACAGTGAGAGAGAGAGAGACAGAGAGAAAGATCTTCCTTTGCCATTGGTTCACCCTCCAATGGCCGCCGCGGTTGGCGCGCTGCGGCCAGCGCACCACGCTGATCCAGTGGCAGGAACCAGGTGCTTCTCCTGGTCTCCCATGTGGGTGCAGGGCCCAAGCACCTGGGCCATCCTCCACTCCAGGGCCACAGCAGAGAGCTGGCCTGGAAGAGGGGCAACCGGGACAGAATCCGGTGTCCCGGCCGGGACTAGAACATGGTGTGCCGGCGCCGCAAGGCGGAGGATTAGCCTGTTGAGCCACGGCACCGGCCAGCACCAACCTGTAACACAGACTGTTTGTTTGTTTGTTTGTTTGTTTTTTGGACAGGCAGAGTGGACAGTGAGAGAGAGAGACAGAGAGAAAGGTCTTCCTTTGCCCTTGGTTCACCCTCCAATGGCCAGCGCGGCCAGCGCACCACGCTGATCCAGTGGCAGGAACCAGGTGCTTCTCCTGGTCTCCCATGGGGTGCAGGGCCCAAGCACTTGGGCCATCCTCCACTGCACTCCTGGGCCACAGCAGAGAGCTGGCCTGGAAGACGAGCAACCGGGACAGAATCCGGTGCACCGACCGGGACTAGAACCTGGTGTGCCGGCGTTGCAAGGCGGAGGATTAGCCTAGTGAGCCACGCCAGCCTTTTTAACACACACTTTTAAGTCACAGTGAGAACTAGAGTGGCCGCAGTCCGAGTGACACTAGGAGCGGGTGGAAAGACTGCCATGTATGTAGCGTGTTCACACGCTGGGTGGGCAGCGCTCTGCTTCCAGTCCCAGCAGCGCACCTGCCCGGGTACAGAAGCTGCCTCAGAGCCCGGCCTTCCAGCCTGTAGCCTGGAGGCTTCCACCTTAGCGCCCACCTCCTGCTCTCTGACACTTCAGAGCCCGACGCCTCTGCACGCTGTCTTCTCTACGAAAGCTGGACGCTCTCGAGCACAGGCCGAACCTTCCACAAGAACTGAGACGAGCTGTACACGCTGTGTTCAAGTCTCAAAGGTCTGTGCTCACCACTGAGTTAAGCCATGTTTTATGCCAACAACGTCTATATTACATCTATACTTGCCTGGGTGAGCGCACTGACACGGTTCTCACTAGGAAACAGAGGTGGGTCTTCTCCCACTTGGAAATCGAAATACACGGTTTTGTGAGTGAAGGTGGAAAACTCGTTGCTGAAGCAGAATTTGTACGTCCCGTTTCTGGAGGCCGTGAAGGTGAAGCTGTCGTACTGCTTCTTCATCTCTTTGTACAGCACTTTGCCGTCGGGGTCCTCCAAGCGGCAGTCCACGTCGTAGTGCCCGCCGGTGATCACCTACGGGTGTCGGAAAAGACCAGACCACCGTCATTACCACGTGTGAGGAAGGCGCCAAGTCTCCTGCTAGGATGCAACAAAGATACGGGCAAAGACATCAAACATTTTCAGGTTTTTCACCAGCAGATCAGACTTGGGAGGCAGATTTCAGTTCAACTAAAGCTTCGTAGGGACCAGACAGGTTTTCCCTGACAGACAGCAGGAACGTGTATCCACTTGGAACTGGTCAGACAACTCCGCTGGTGAACGCGGGCCATGACGTCACCTGGCTGAGAAAGAGGTGACGAGGAAGTGCCCCGGCGGCAGGACCGCACCGCCACGACGGCAGGTGGCACAAGCTGACTCTTCCCGAGGTCTTGGGGCCGCACTGACAACCGCTGTCAGCACACCTCTGGACTTCAGAGAAGAACGCCTTACCGTGTGACCTCTTGTCACTTAAAGAGAGGTAATGACTAACTGATTTGCATTACCAGAGTATTTAAATAATGAAATGAAGTGTAATTATGCATTTAGGAAACTGGAAAAGGTAAATATTGATACACAGATAAAGCATTGACATAAAAAAAGAAGTCTTATCAAGTAGCATTTACCGCTTCCTGAGAAGTCAGTAACCTTTCTCCAGGACAAAATAATCACTCCATTTGACACGCCCGATTACTCACACTTGGACACTGAACTTTGCATATTCAAATACATACACACAGACTGAGCGGGACCAAAACTGCTCATCTCAATTCTCTTTCATCCCATGCCAAAACAAGTATAGGTACCTCACCTGAGTTTCAGAAGGGGAGTCAACTGAAACTCTGTGTCCCTGCCGTCCAAACGAGCACAGAGATCCCATCCTGCCTCTCCCAGTCCACCCACTCCTTCCACTCCGGATCCACAAATCCACAACCCAGATGGGACTACACACAAACCCCGCAACGGCCTTCCCACGACCAACACTCCTCTCCTCCGGCCCAGGGCTTCTCAAGCTCAGCACTGTGCCCACTAGAGCTGGACAGCCCTGCGGGGAGGGCCTGTGCTGACCTGTGCAGTGCCGTGCTTAGTGGCTCTCTAGCCCTCCCCCACAACATGCCAGACATCTGGCGGTGACGGGGGTTGAGGGGCACAGGGGACCTCTCAGTCCTCGCCCCCGAGTCACTGAGTCCTCTCTGAAAACCTCCTGATGACCCACCGTGGCCTAGGGAAAAGCCCAGGCCAGTTAACCCCACGCCACCGGCGTACTCCGTCTGGTGCCCTCAGTACCTCTGCTGTTCACAACCTGGCGCACGCTGTGGCCTCCAATACCAAACTCCTGGCAGGTCTCTGAGCCAGTGTTCGTCTACACCTGGCTCACAGTGGGGAGAGAGGGTGCCAAAGAACCACAGACTCACCGTGATCACAGGACAACGCTTACAAACCCGCCGCCCACCACAGGGAAGGAACGCAGTGCAGAGCCGCACCGCCAGAGAGGCCTGGGAGGGCAGCCGTGGGCTCCTTGGTCGTCTCTGTGATGTCTGGCCAGAGTCATTCCCTCTCAGACTAGGAAGCACCCATCATGCAAAGGACACCCCAGAACCAGGGGTCTGAAGGTGTCTTGGCTGAGTGCTTAAACACTTGCAGTTACATCACCACATTCCTGCCCCGTAACCTGTCTTAGCAGCAGAGCCTGTGGTGGGCAGGGGCAGGATCTCACGGACACCAGGCGCAACTCATCAGTCTTGCTGGGATGAGGAGTGCCTACAAACTCCCCGAGGTCCTCCGACTGCCCCTGTGCCTTGCATTTCTGAGTCAACGACGAACTCTGGCAGCAGAGCTTGGGCTGACTTCAAGCTTGCTCGAGCTCACTACACACCCATGGCCTCCCTTCAGCCTGCAGGAGCTCACTACACCCATGGCCTCCCTTCAGCCTGCAGGAGCTCACTACACCCATGGCCTCACTTCAGCCTGCAGGAGCTCACTACACCCATGGCCTCCCTTCAGCCTGCCGGAGCTCACTACACCCATGGCCTCCCTTCAGCCTGCAGGAGCTCACTACACCCATGGCCTCCCTTCAGCCTGCCGGAGCTCACTACACCCATGAGCCTCTGGTGCGGCTTCCTCCCACCCCGGGCGCCATGCAGAGCAACCCCCGCTGGTCCTTGCAGGCCGAGCGCCACCACCGCCTGGCAGCACTGTACCCACTGGATGCGCGCACTGCTGCATTCCACACCGCACAGCACCCGTGCGGGGCAGCTCCCGAGGCCACGGGCAGGCCACACCTTCGGGATGTAGGAGGAGGATTAACCAGCCTGCACACTGATGCTGCTACTCGCCAGATTCGTGACCTCGGGTCTTGGCCTATCTAAGCCTCAGTTCCATCAGCAAACGAGAAGGAAGGACTGCACCGTTTCATATCAAACTTTCCTAAAAACTAGCCAACCCACCTGAAAGGCTGGGCCAGCTGTCGACACGAGCGCGCAGCAGGAAGTGCAGCGTGCGCACCCGTGACCCACGACTCACGCCCCACCAAGCCCTGCGTGCGGCTCCTCCGTCTCTCCAACCCTCCCTCTTTCCGCCTTCCCCACAGCCGCCACCCCCGGCTCCTTCCTGTCTGGACCACCCAGCAACCTCCTGATCGGACTTCCCCATCCACCACACCTCACTGCACCAGGTGTCACCCTCTGCCCCGTGTGTCAGCCACGGGTCAGCCTCCCTCCTCCCTTACCAAGGCCTCTACAGCCATCCTTCTTATTGAAAAAAAAATCAGCTATTTATTTGAAAGGCAACGTGACAACCGAGAGAGGAAGAGACAGACAACCCGCCTGAAAGGCCCGGACTGGGCCACGCGAAGCCAGGGGACTGGACCTCCACCTGGGTCCCCCAGAGGGGCGTCGGGACCCCAGCAGGAAGCTGGATGGGACACGCTCCGCGCCCCACGCCGGACCCTACACGTCGCCCTGCGCCCCGCGCTCAGGGGTCCCCGGCCCGCCCAGACCCCGGGTACGAGCTCGGCTTTGGCGGCTGCAGCGCCGGCACTCGGGGAGCCGGCGAGAGGCCAGGCCAGGAGACCACCGAGGCTCCGGAGGGGTGCCCTCGACGCCCCCTTCGGCAGGCGCTCGCGCCGGGCCGGACTGACCGCCTGACCGCCGGCGGACACCGGCCCCGGCCGGAGGAGGAGCGGCTTCCAGGAGGCCGGCGTCCCGTCTCCGAAGAGGCGCCGTGCAGGGGCGGCCCGCGCTACCTGGAACTCCAGGGTGCACTTGGTGCCCTGCGCGATGTCCTCGTAGAAGCACTGCTTGGCGTTGTCCGGCAGCTCGAAGGTGATCTCCGAGGCGCCGCCGGGCCCCGGCAGCAGCAGCAGCGGCAGCAGCAGCGGCAGCAGCGGCGGCAGCCGGCAGCCCCGGCGGCGCGGCGCGGACCCAGGCCGCGGCATCCCGACACGCCGGCGGCTCGACCGAGACGGCGCTGCTCGGCTCCCCGCCGCGGCGGGCTGCGGGCCGCTCCGAGCGCAGGGCAGGGCCGCTCCGGGCCCGGGTGCGGGGAGTCGCGGCGAGGGCCGCCGCCGGGGCTGGACGAGGGGCGTCGAGCGGCCGGGGCCGGGGACCGGGCACGACCCGGGAGCCGAGGGAGGCCCGGCAGGCAACAAGCGGAAAGGGCCCGAGCTGGCCGGAAGTGAGGGTGCGCGGGGGCGGAAGGGGCGGGGCCGGAGGCACCTGCTGCAGCGACCCGGATGTGCTCCCCTCCGGCGGGAGGCGTCGTCGAGGGTACGTGGAAGACCGCGAAGCGTCGACTCCGCCCCCGCCGTGGCCGTGGGGCGGGGCGAGGCGGCGGGTGGGCGGGGGCCTGGAGGGGGTGTGGCCGGCGGTCCTGGCGAGGGCGGTGCCGGAAGTGGCCGCGACCGGTGGTTCGGGTGAGGGGCGGGGCCTAGGGTGGGTGTGGCCGGCGGTCCGGGCGAGGGGCGGGCCCGGAAGTGGGCGTGGCCGCTTGGCCTGGGCGGGGCGCTCCGCGGCTGGCGGCTTCTGTGCCCGGCGGCGGGCGCCAGGCTCTTGACTCGGGCTCTGCCTGCGTGAGTAAGGGCAATGACGCAGCGCGTACCAGGCAGGATTACTGCAGGGTTTCCGTGTCTGGGGGCATGGACGGTAGGCAGTAGGAACCGGATGCGCCTCTGCTAAACAAGAAGTGTGTGTAGAGCCCCGGGCAGGCAGGTGACCTCGCAGGTGGCGCTGCCTACCGTGCACGGGCACTGGGAGGCGGCACCCGCACGATGGCTGTACGGAAGCAGAAGGCTGGGGCGGGGGGGGGGGGGTGAGGGCGGTGCGGGGCCGCCCCTCGTCCCCCAGCGGCACCTGTCGCCCTACGGTGGGGGGCGGGGATGGAGGAGACCCCGGCGCTCAGCCGCAGGGAGAACCAGGCCCGAAGCTAGCGCTGTTTGTGCGCGTGCCTGGGAGAAAGACTGAATTTGAAAGTTGAAAAAGAGGGTTCTGCTTACTAGCGCTGGGACCTGGGACAAGGACACTGCTCTTTTAATTCTTTTTGAAGATTTATTTATTTACTTGAGAGGCAGAGAGGGGGAAGTGAGAGACAGAGGTCTTCCATCCGCTGGCTCACTCTCCAGATGGCTCAACGGCCGGAGCTGTGCCGATCCGAAGCCAGGAGCTTCTTTGGGTCTCCCACGTGGGTGCAGGCGCCCAAGCACTTGGTCCATCTTCTACTGCTTTCCCAGGAGCATTAGCAGGGAGCTGGGACGGGGAAGTGGAGCAGCTGAGACTCGAACCGGCGCCCCAGGTGGGCTTTCCCCGCTGCACCACAGCACCGGCCCCCAGCGCTCTCCAGGTCTTGCAGACTCACAGTGCCAGGAGAGCCGTGCACTGGTTCATCCTCTGGAGAGGCCGGCACCAGTGCGGAAGAAGGCCCTGTGGCCAGCCAAGGAGAGGAAGAGCCTCTGCCCGCCTTAGCTGTACAGCCAACGCCCTGCGGGCACCGCCTTCTGCGGGCACGGCCCCAGTGCCCCCGCCTCTCACTGCGTCCACCTGCTGAACCCCGGGATGGTGAAGTTTCCACTCCTAGTGCCTCCAGCCCCTGGCTTTGCAGTTCCACTGTCCACGCTGTGGTCAGCAGTCACAGGACACTCAGGCCGTAGCTCCTGGCTGTGGAGGAACTCAGCACGGGTGGGACACACCAGGACACAGGTGCAGGAATGCTTAACGCCAGAGCTTGCCCACAGTCCCAGCTAAAAATGCCCCTTAGAGCCATGAATGGGAGACGTAACGCAGCAGTGGCAAATGAGGAGGGACAACCCCAGGGACTCAGGCTGCAGAGAGGCAAGGCTCGAAAGGAATCACAGACGAAAGGCGGACAGCAACCTGTTTTCCCTAGGAAGTGGTGAGATTGTACAATCAAGCACGAGAATGCTGATGTCACGGGGGGGTCTGTGAGAAGCAAGCCAGGGAGGTGGGGGACAGCAAAGTGCCTGTGTTTCCCATTCCCTGACCTGGACAGTGGTCACACAGACATGCACAGTTTTTTTATTTTTAAATATTCATTTATTTGAAAGGCAGAGGGAGAGAGAGATTTTCTATCCACTGGTTCATTCCTCAAATGGTTTCCATGGCCGGAGCTGCGCTAATCCAAAGCCAGGAACCAGGCGCTTTGTCCAAGTCTCCCACGCAGGTGCAGGGGCCCAAGCACTCAGGCCAACGTCTACTGCTTTCCCAGGCCATAGCAGAGAGCTGGATTGGAAGTGGAGCAGCTGGGACTCGAACCGGTGCCCATATGTGAAGCCAGCACTGCAGGCGGCGGCTTTACCCGCTATGCCACAGCGCCAGCCTCATGCACTTGCTTTATCATTTTTGTTAAACGTATGGCCTGTGCACTTCCTGCAGATATGCTGTACTTCACAACAGAATAAGGGAAAGAATACAGTGTCTACATGAGCCATTATTGTGAGAAAAACACCTAAAGCTCGTGACTGAAGACAGGGCATTCACAGCCTACCGCACGGTGGGCGATCCGTCACCTGGGGGGCCTGTCTCAGCAGGGCTCCTCATCCTCACCGGCCAGCGAGGGCGCGGGCAGGCAGCTTTGCTCATCCTGGGCTTGATCGTGTTCGGCAGGTCTGCTGGCCGAGCGTGTCGAGGGTGGCCTTGGCCTGCACGTGAGAGTCTCGCGTCCGCCCACGGGCCAGCTCACAGCCGCTCACGCGTGGACCCAGCGTTTCAGCAGACAGAGCGCGCGAGGCCTCTAGAGTCCCAGGCTCAGAACAAGGCCCTCTCACTTCTGCCTCATTCCGGTAAGACCAAGTCTCAAGGCAAACCCGGGTTCAGCCGGGGCAGGAGGAGGAGGAGGTACAGATACTGCCGGCCTGGGAAGCATTAGCAAAGCAGACTCACTAGTAATAGATCTTACGTGCACGCGTGTCTTACACGTCTGTGTCAGGCTGTGGGGGCCCAGTGCCTCTGTGTAGTAAACAAGCACACACATCCCACACTGGTGTTGCATACAGATATGGGTATGTGCACACACGTGCTGGACACATGATCATCAAGGCGGTTCTTTGTGTCTGGTGCTGGATCCCGAGGGCTGCGGGAGAGCAGTCAGGGAGAGACGGCTGTGGCCTCGGGGAAGAGGCCGACGGGGTGCCCTGGGCCAGGCACTGCCCACCCCAGCGGCCTGCCCGCCCCCAGGCGCCAGCCTCCCTGAGCCCAGGACTGCAGGAGCGCTGGCTGGCTTCTTCCCGGAGCTGAAAAAACCTGTGGCCAACCTTCGGCACACTGCACTGCTGTATCATTTTGTTTTTCCTACGTCTGTCTCTCTCTCGTGGCTACTGACCCCTAGCCAGGCAGGAACAGAGGTGTAGGAGGCAGGTTCTGGCTTAGCTGATTTAAAACCAAACACGTGGCCCACAGACACTCGGCAAAGCGAGCTGTGGGAGTGAGGGAGGGCTTATGTTGCACATTTTGACACTCAGTCCACTGCCTGCTACGCCTGCGAGGAACAGAACAATGTCATTGCCCCCAGAGCGTCTATAATTTAGAAGATATGAATTTAACTTTGTTCCAGGTTTTTAATTTGTCTTTTCCTCATTTCCCAGGATTATTACAAAGATCAGAAAGAATGCATATGTAAAAAAACTTTATTTATAGACAAATTAAGATACTGTGTATGTCAGGTACACACTTTTACAAGGGATCACAAAATATTGCAGAGACATGATAAGCCACGTTTGTTCAATTCACAGTGAAAACAGAGTGAGAATTCAGACCCAGATACAACCTTTGAGCCCAGGCTGTCTGTTAGTCCCAACTAACATGGAGGCTTGGGTGAATTACCTAACCTTTCTGATACCAGTTTCTTCACCCATAGATTGGCATCATGTAGACGGCTGGATAATAACAGATGGGTTGAATCTCAATGAGAGAGAATGCTTACGGCGACACAATGGTGTTCGGAACACAGCAGGGCCCTGCATGTAACTCCCTGTAAAAGGCCACTATTGAAACAGAAACTGCCACCTCACCCCTGCAGATATGAGGTCCTCTTATTTCTGTAAGAACAGCAGCTCAGATCAGTTAATCAGATCAGAACTAACACAGCTCCAGGATCAGAGAGGTTTCGCAGGACAAGGTCTAGGAGTGAGGCAGCGACACAGGTCAGTATCAGAGAGAAGGGAACCCTGGGGTGGAGCACCGGCCATCCAGACTTGGAGAGTCCCAGTGTGGGCCACACCGGACACAGGGTGTGGGGACTGGGGATGTCAACATGTCCAGGGTTAATGCCTGGAGCCTGCGCTCCTCAGTAGGTGAATCTGAGATGCTTCCAAAAGCATGTTGGGTCGCTATTTCTAGGATAGTTAGCCTATAGTCTATTTCCTCTTTAAATGGAAAAATAATCATGTATTCTACATCAATACTAAAAATTAACCAATTGTCCTGTATATCACTGAAAATACCCCTCAACTCCTGTGACAATCCATCAGGTGTATTTGCAAACTGTAGACACTGGAGGCACTAATTACCCTCTGATTTCTCACTTAATGAGCTCAACAGTGTATATTTGCACACAACTGGAGGATAATGTCAGATGTGAGCTATGTTTTCCCTCTATATTGCGTGGCTCAACAGGCTAATCCTCCGCCTTGCGGCGCCAGCACACTGGGTTCTAGTCCTGGTCGGGGCGCCGGATTCTGTCCCGGTTGTCCCTCTCCCAGGCCAGCTCTCTGCTGTGGCCCGGGAGTTCAGTGGAGGATGGCCCAAGTGCTTGGGCCCTGCACCCCATGGGAGACCAGGAGAAGCACCTGGCTCCTACCATCTGATCAGCGTGGTGTGCCGGCCACGGCGGCCATTAGAGGGTGAACCAACGGCAAGGGAAGACCTTTCTCTCTCTGTCTCTCTCTCTCTCTCACTATCCACTCTGCCTGTCAAAAAAAAAAAAAAAAAAAAGAACATATACTACAAAGTAGATAAACAGGACACCTGATGTTAAAGACATTTCCTAACACTCATCAAAATGAAACTTGGTTAAAAAAAAAATAGAAAAATAGGTGCCTGTGAGCTTTGGTGTGGAGGAGGGAAGTGGGCCTGTGGTCTCGGCAGTGGTTTGGTGATGAGTGAGGTTTCATGGTTGATGGCTAACAAGCAAGCGAAGCCTGTCCAGGCGTGAAGGAGTGGGTCCGGGCCAGCGCGGTGGTGCAGCCGGTTAAGCTGCTGCAGGCAATGCCTACACTGGAGACCCACTGCCCGGCTTCCAGTCCAGTCCCTACTATGGCCTGGGAAGGCAGCAGAAGATGGCCCAGGTGCTTGGGCCGTGCTCCCACATGGGAGGCCTGGGTGGAGTTCCTGGCTCCTGGCTTTGGCCTCCCACAGACTGTGGTGGCCATTTGGGGGTGAACCAGTAAATGGAAGCAATTTCTGTCTGTGTCTCTCTGATGTGGTGTTGCAGGTGGAGGCTGAGCCCACGGCACCGTGACGCCAGCCAGTCAAGCACTGGTGTTCAGTACTTGGGGTTTCTCTTCTCTGCCTCTCCTGACCAGCACTGAGAATTGAGTTGAGCAAGTGTCGACATTTCCTATTTACCTATAGTCTGAAATAGAATACAAACACGTATGTGTGTGTGCTGACACTCCAGAAGCCCATCACAAGGTGAAGATACCCCCAGTCAAAAACGCAGGGGTTCCCCTCGCTTCCGGGCCATCCCAGCTCAGTGCCCCTGCACGCGGCTGTTGGTGACCGAGGGGCCAGCTGCCCTGCCTGTTGCGAGCCTGGCAGAGAGCACCATGGAAAACCAAGCACAGTTCCTCCTGGATGCACCTAACTTCTGCACCGTTCCCCAGTCACAACACGGTACAGGACAGTCTGCAGCCAGAATAACCGTGGGCACGTCTGTGACTGGTCCTGGGGGTGACTGCTGCCAGCAGTCCATCCAGAAGGGTCTCCTAGGAGACATGTTCAGACCGCAGAGAGCATGATCTTGACAGTGTGCTGTGCCTGCAAACAAAGCCAGGCAGCAAGGACCAGGGTTGGGTCTGTGGCCAGCAGCCGCCCTCCCCTGCACCGGCCTGAGCTGTGTGCGTGTCAGGCGGCAGGTGCACGCCCACCTTGCGGCTGGCTCTGTGAATGGAGAACAGCCCTGTGCAGTGCCCAGGTCAGTGACAGGGTAGAGTGACGCCTGCATTTTTGCCGCACCCTGACAGTTGGCTCCCCGGTGAAGACCAGTCTGATATTTAAGGACCTCAGATGGACAGATTCCCTCTCCGTCACAATCCCTTCATCTGTTGGGACAGGCACAAAGGAATGCAGATGTCCGGGACTCCCTAACCCTGTAATTTTTCCACGCTGGACAGCGGGTCTGGGAATTAAAACCGGTGTGGGCTCGGTGTGGACCGGATGTGAGCTGCACCGGGCATCAGCTCCGCCAGGGGGCAGTGTCGGGCCGCGCAGAACCAGATCACGTGATACTGCACGGCCCTGTCTCAAATCCGCGCTTGGAGGATATGTGTGTTTTACAAAGTGGAAGACAAGACCAGAAACAAATGCAACACCCACATTCCTTCAGAAATCCGACCTGGCATCTTCGAGAATGTGGGATCAGCTTCCCTGCACGCATGGGCAGGTGGGCCTGGCGCTCACCTGCCGGCCCTGGGGTTCACCTGCTGGGCCTGGGACTCACCTGCTGGGCCTGGGACTCACCTGCTGGGCCTGGCGCTCACCTGCTGGGCCTGGGGTTCACCTGGCTGGCCTGGCGCTCACCTGCTGGGCCTGGGGTTCACCTGGCTGGCCTGGCGCTCACCTGCTGGGCCTGGGGTTCACCTGGCCGGCCTGGCGCTCACCTGCTGGGCCTGGGGTTCACCTGGCTGGCCTGGCGCTCACCTGCTGGGCCTGGGACTCACTTGGCCGGCCTGGCGCTTACCTGCCAGGTCTGGGGTTCATCTGGCCGGCCGCTTTCCCTTCCCGTCCGCGAACGCCACGGTGGCCGCTAGGCGGCGCTGCTCCCTTTCCGATCTTCCGCCCAAGCCCCGCGGTGGGACTGCGGCCGCTCACCTGACTCCGGGCAGGTGGCACAAGCCCCGCGGAAGGCCCCAGGATGACCTAAGCGAGAGGAGAAGGAAGAGCGACAGCAGACCAGCTTCCAGAGAGTCACGGCGAAGGGCTGGGACTCGTTCCCAGGCGGTGCAGAGCGCTGCAGGGTCCCCACCTGGGAGCCCGCCCGTGGTCTGCGGGTCGCAGCGTCCCAGCCAGCGGGAAGCGCACCTGCTGGGATGGCCAGGGGATGAAGACGCCGGAGTGGGCGCGCAGGCGCGGAATACGCGGCGCAGAGAGGGGTGGGGGGAGCCCGCTGTACACATTTTCGGGTACACTGTAGTATTTCAGGCGTCCCTCCCGTCCCCCTCGGCCCACCTGCAGGTATCCCCAAGCCTTTCTCCTCCCGCAGGCAGAGACCCTGGAGCCCCCATTTGATTTCCCACTAAACCTCCAAGTCACCCCTCCACCTCCGTCCTCTGTTCACTTGGAGCTAGGAGGGGGGACTCACAGAAGAGGGTGCAAGAGGGAAGCACTGCTACTTTAGGGGCTTCTAGAATGTTCCACACCCCAGCCAGGAGTCAGCCTTGTTGAAAAGATGTTCCCTAGGGATTGCCCACCCGGGCCTCCAGAGCCGCGTCACAGGGGAGGTCCACACCCACACCCTGCAGAGGGGCCAGGAAGGAGTGCCCTGAGCTCCAGCCGTCATTCAGAGGCCAACAGGGCTGACGGATGACTGCATCCATACTGTGGCATAAGAGCTAATTTAACCATACTTACAATAACTAAGCACATTCTATGCAAAGTTCTTGACACAAAAGTTGAGGGTTGTTTTTTTTTTTAACCACTAAAGGATAGCTTTACCAATACCCCCAGGGGCTGGCATTTGCCCTAGCAATGAACCCCGAGTTAAGACGCCAGCATCCACGTCGGAGTGTCGGGGCTGCATCCCGGCCTCCAGCCCAGACCCCCGCTTCCTGTGCCGCACACCATGGGCAGCGGCCGCAGTGGCTCAAGTGGCTGGACTTCTGCGTGGGAGACCTGGATTGAGCTCCTGGCTCCGGCTTTGCTCTGGCCCAGCCCTGGCTGCTGCAGTTCTGGAGAGTGAACCCACAGATTGCAGCTGTCTCCCTGCCTTTCAAGTCATGAACAAATGCCCCTGGCTAAGCGAGTCGTCTCTGCTCTGCTGTAATCCAAACGTTCCTTCCTGGATGCGTTGTCCAAACCCTCTTCTTCGTTTCTGATTCTCAGCCGTCACTGCTGTACACTGGGATGCCACCTCTCTGTGTCAGGACTTTGTTGCCAGGCACTAAGCTGACTCCGTCTGCAACTGCTTCAAGTTCAGATCTGAAGCCATAGCATCAGTATCACAGAACCAATGTCTGTTTTCAATACTCGCCAGGGAAGGGAATCAGGCAAATAAGCACAACCAGGTGGCATGGGGTCAGTAAGAAAAGGAGGTTTTCCAGGGGGATTTGTGGGGTGAGGGTAGCTTGTGGTGCCTACGGGCAGCCCAGGTTTCCCTGTCCACATTCACAGGAGCTCTCGTTCTGCCTCTCTGTGAGCAAACGCTTCATCTCCCTTCTAGGCCGGGTCCTTCTACTTCCCCAGCACGGGAGACTGTGGCCACCCCGCCAGCCCACTCTGCATCCTCTCCAATCTATGCACTTAGTAATGGCCTGAAGTCTCTCCCTCAACTCCCCATCTGCAGGTCCATGAACAGACTGGTGAGCAGGAGCCGGCTCTGCGCCCTGGGTCCAGGGCAGCAAGGTGGTGGGCCAGCGTGGGTTCCTGGGGAGGAGGAGAGAGGAGGGGTGGGGACACATGGCTCCTCTGGGATGGTTATGGGGTTCCAGCCACCACTTCTTTCTGGCTGCTGTGTTCTGCACGCTCCACTGCCTTTGACAGCACAAATCATTTCCATTCCCTGTGCTCTCCAGATGTGGTTTATGTAAATGGAACGATGACGCTTACAAAATGCAGAGTCCGAAATGCTAGACGGCCATGGATTTGTCTCCTGCTTTAAAGAATGCATGTTAGTGCCTTGTGTTCATCAGCTCTTTGTAAAAGGTTCAGTATGGTTGTCATAGAGACAATCCTTCTCTCCCTTTGCCCCACATTTCAGTGGTAAATACAGTAAGTAATTACAATGTGTAAATAGAGTGACAAGTAGAGCGGACAGGACCGGTGTGAGAGTAACCCAGCGGTCTCCTGGCGAGGACAAGGCAGTGCCGGGGGTAATGCAGGCTGTGTCTGGAGATGGAGCGGTGCCTTCTTAGACCTCACCTGCATTACCGTCAGGTGACCGAGACGGCTTGTGAACGCACAGGCTGCCGTGGTTCAACCAAGCCAGGAGGTAGGGCTCAAGGCCCGAGAACCTGCATTTCTATCAGACTGTCGGGGGTGCTTCTGGTCCGGGAGGACCATGTCCCAGAGAGCACCTGGATCAGCCTGGGCATTCAGCAGTGCGGGCAGGCAAGAGCTGAGATGTTCTGCAGAGTGACAGGAGGGTGCCATGTGATCCAGCAGGCTGAGGACACAGGGTTTGTCTTAGGAGACTGCTGTGTCAGTCCTATTCTAACCCAGGCACTCCAGGTTAGCTGTCACAGCTCAGCCACCTGTCTCTGCAGACGGAGACTGTGATCTGAGCCGAACCTTAGTTCACTTGTCTGTAGAGACTGGGGGTGATAACTTTTCAGGGGTAAGAGACTCCGTTAGTCCTGCAGAGTAGGCAGCATAAGAATCACATGTGTGACCTGTTTTCCTTGCTCCCAAGTTCCACAGGGGTGACGCAATATGGGCCAGACAGATGCCTTGCACACAGTGGGACATCCACTGCTTTTACAGCTCTGGCTCTGGGGAAAGACAGTACCACGTCTCTCAGATTCACCAGCACGTAAACAGCCCTGGTCAAAGAGCAGTCAGGACCGCGCAGCCCTGGGCACACCAAGAGGAGGCGCTCAAGAGGCCAAGCAGGAGTGTCTCTTCCAGCACTGTCCACCTGGACCACAGGCACAAGCGCCGTGTCCAGCCTGATGCAGTTTGCAACGTGCCACTGGTACCGCGTGCCATTCCCAGTAAGACTGCCTGAGGGGAGCCACCTCTCCATTCACACTAACACTGGGTGCTGTCAGGGCTCAGTCTTTGCCAGTCTGACTCATCCAAGGGAAATTCTTTGCGCCTCTGTGACCCATGGTGAGGTTGGACATCGTTTCATACTTACTGACGTTTGTATTTCTTCTTCTTGAACTGCACGTGCTTGTTTTCTCCAGCTCAGGTGGTTTGCTGGCTTTGATGGACCCAAGAATGCAGACTGGACTGTCTGTCTTAGGCAGTGAGCACCTACTCTGAGCTCTGGCCTCTGCCCTCAGCAGCAGCCGGGAAAACATACTATGTTCATGGAAAGGGAAGTTAGAGTGCCAGCCTCTGACTGCTAAGGGTTAAAGCTGTGACACAATCATCTCACTCAGCCACCGCAGAGCCCTGTCCTGCACCAGGCTTCTGTCCAAGCCTGGGAGACAGAAGAACCCAACAGACACATCTCCACCCCCAAGGCACACACGGGCTGGTAGGTAAGCAGAATCTAATGTGAGAGCTCTGATAATAGGGGCAGATATGGGGGGATATGAGAGCAAATTAGCACGGTCAATTCTATCTTTTTTGATTAGTGAGAACATATAATAAAACATTATACAACTATAGAGCTTCAAAAAGCGTAAGATGTTTTTTACTGGAGATAGCATGATGCCATGAGAAGACTGTAGTTTGACAGACAGTGGGTTGGTTTCCCATTTCAGTCACATCAAACTGTGCAGCCTTAGGCATCTTTCTTTTTTTTTCTTTTGACAGGCAGAGTGGACAGTGAGAGAGAGACAGAGAGAAAGGTCTTCCTTTGCCATTGGTTCACCCTCCAATGGCCGCCACGGCCGGCATACTGCGCTGATCCAATGGCGGGGCCAGGTGCTTCTCCTGGTCTCCCATGGGGTGCAGGGCCCAAGCACTTGGGCCATCCTCCACTGCACTCCCGGGCCACAGCAGAGAGCTGGCCTGGAAGAGGGGCAACCTGGACAGAATCCAGCGCCCTGACAGGGACTAGAACCCGGTGTGCCGGCGCCACAGGCGGAGGATTAGCCTGTTGAGCCACGGCGCTGGTGCAACTTTCTTAATAATATCTTCTACATAGGGTCACCATGAGCTGCCAAAAAAATTCAAATAAAGTCAGGACCAGCTTTATTTGTGGGGCCTGGAGACCTATGTATCATCTCTATATGTATACGTATCATCTGTATAGGTATACGTATCATCTGCGTATGTGTACGTATCATCTGCGTATGTGTACGTATCATCTGCATATGTATGAGTTTATGGTTCAAATCAAGTTAGCTACAGATCAAATGCAATCCCTAGCCAAACATGAGTTGCCTTCTTTTAAGAAAATTGACAAATGGATGCTAAAAGTCAAACAGATGTGCAAAGGACCTCAAATACTCAAGACAATCAAGAGAAAGAACAAAACTGGGGATGCACACCTCCAAATTCTAACTCTTACCATGGAGAGACACAGTAATGAAGACAGCATGTATTACTCTATGGCTAGATACACATGTGGACCCCACAACAGATCTGAGAGGCCAGAAATTAACCCTCACACTTACAGCCAACCATGCCAAGATAACAAGAGTCCCAAGACAACTGAAAGGGGGAAGGAGTGGCCTTTTTGATAAATGGTGTGGGGATGCTGGACATCCACACACACGTGATGATGTTGGACTCCTTCCTCTTATATAAATATAAATGATCCCAAAATGGATCATAGGCCTAAGTGTAAGAGCTAAAACCATAAAGCTCTCATAGGAAAGCACAGAGATAAATCTTCGCAGTCCATATTAGTGATTCCTGAGATTTGACACCAAAAGCACAAACAACTGAAAAGGGTAAATAAATTAGACTTCAGAATGTGAAACTTTGGGCTGGCATCATGGCACAGTGGTAGAGCTGCTCACAGTGCTCAGCACCCCACATCACGGTGCTACTTCGAGTCCCGGCTCCACTTCCGATCCAGCTCCCTGCTCATGTGCCTGGGGAAGCAGTGGAAGACGGCCCAAGTACATTAGCCCCTGCACCCATGTGGGAGACCCGGATGGAGTTATGGGCTCCTGGTTTTGGCCTGGCCCATTCCCAGCTGTTCTGGCCATTTGGGGAGCGAAACAAAAGATGACAGATCTCTCTCTCCCTCTCTCTCTCGTGTCCCTCTGCCTTTTAAATAAATAAAATCTTAAAAATTTAAAACTTTTGTGCTTTAATGGACACTGTCATAAACGTGAAAGACAGTCCATAGAATATGAGAAAATATTTGCAAATCATACATCTAGTGATGGACTTGTACACAAAATATATAAAGAACCCTTAAAACTCAATAACACACCAAACTAGAAATTGTTAAGTAAAACATGTTCCATTTTCTTTGACAGTTTTAACTTCATAAAAACAAAAAGAAAAATTTGTGTAAAGAGCAATTTTCTGTGATTCTAAGTTGGTAAAATATTTATAACAAAATTTAATAAGCACTTATTGGCAAATAACAGACATATAATTCAGAAAATATATTTCATAAAACTCATTTTTTTCTACCTGTCATTTCAGCAAAGTAATTTAGTTCTTCCATTAAATATATTATATAACCTGTTTTCTGTTCAAACTAATGGTTTTGAAGAATTAAATATTAAAGTGCAATTGTACCCAAAGTATACAAAATGTGAATTTAATGAAAAAAAGTGAATAAAAATAAGTATAAAAATTAAAAATTTAAAATTTAAATTACTGTTACATTTTAAGATTTTTTTTCTAAAGTATCCAAAAATTATCTCTTAGAATTTCAGGTCCAATAGAATATATAGTTGATCAATAACAAAAACATCAATCATTCTCCCCACCCTCCCGTGGGGTGTGACCCAGCCACTGTCACGGATGACAGTCACTGTCTGACCAGGAAGTACGTGACTAAGCCACTACCTCGCAGGAAACAAATGGTCATCCATGGCCTCCACCCTGGGACAGCAACAGTGCCCGAGACAGAAATCCGGAAACAAGTGGCCAAAGTGTACCAGAGCACTCCCAGTATCATCCTCGTGTTTGGGTTCAGAGCTAATTAGGGTGGTGGCCAGACTCCTGGCTTTGGTCTGATTCATGATTCTTTGAATGATGCAAAGAAAAACGAACCCAAACACAGACTTGTGAGACATGCCTGTGTGAGACGAGAAGATCTCGAGAAAACAGCACAAGGTGCGGGAGAGCACAGGCTGAGGAGAGACGGGGGCAGCGAAGGCCAGCATCGCTGCCGCTGAAAATCCAGAGGAGGGAAGAGTCTGCGGTGACTTCATCTGCTGTGATGGTTTGAATTTCTCACGGGGATTAACACTCTGCAAAAACTTTAAAAAAAACCCAAATTTAGTTTTTGGACAATTTAATTAAATTTTAGAAAATAGTTTTATGACAACAGAACCATGTGGAATTCTACCATCTGATGTCCATCTGAACCATCATCAGGGATGTTATGGTTGCCTAGATACTAGCATTTACAGCTCTGAGGATGTGAATTACATAACACTGCAACCATTCCTCAGCTGATCTACACAACTGCTGTAGATGGGCACCCCTGGGGCCACTGCTGTGGCGCAGCGGGTTAAAGCCCTGGCCTGAAGAGCTGGCATCCCATATGGGCACCAGTTCTAGTCCCGGCTGCTCCTCTTCTGATCCAGCTCTCTGCTGTGGCCTGGGAAAGCAGTATAAGATGGCCCAAGTCCTTGGGCCCCTGCACCCATGTGGGGGCCCAAGAAGCTCCTGGCTCCTGGTTTCGGATCGGTGCAGATCCAGCCACTGTGGCCAGTTGGGGAGTGAACCAGCAGATGGAAGACTTCTCTCTCTCTCTCTACCTCTCCTCTCTCTGTATAACTCTGATTTTCAAATAAATAAATAAATCTTTTTTTGGTTTAAAAGATGGGTACCTCTGGAATTGGGATTTGAAAGGCAATCATATCAAATTATCACTCTAAAACATGTCAATTTACAATTCTTTGTTTTGTTTTGTTTTTTGACAGGCAGAGTGGACAGTGAGAGAGAGAGACAGAGAGAAAGGTCTTCCTTTGCCCTTGGTTCACCCTCCAATGGCTGCTGTGGCCGGCGCACTGTGCTGATCTGAAGCCAGGAGCCAGGTGCTTCTCCTGGTCTCCCATGGGGTGCAGGACCCAAGCACTTGGGCCATCCTCCACTGCCTTCCCCAGGCCACAGCAGAGAGCTGGCCTGGAAGAGGGGCAAACGGGACAGAATCTGGTGCCCCGACCGGGACTAGAACCTGGTGTGCTGGCGCTGCAGGCGGAGGATTAGCCTAGTGAGCCGCGGTGCCCGCCAATTTACAATTCTTTTATAAACAAACTTTAATATGTAGCAGTAGAAGAAAAGAAAGATAATGAAAATACATGGTGTTTGACATTACTGACAATACTTTCATACCAAATAATCTGTTTTTCTCAGGCTAATGAAGAAAGTGTGAAAAGCTAATTGATTGCTTTTGGTTTTTCAACTGTTTGACTGCCAAAATCCTGCTGTAACCCTGAGGCAGCCTAACCCACAAACCTCCAAACGTGTGGACACTCACTTTTTGTTTCAGAGACACAGAATGGAGGTGGTGGGGATTCTCCTAGGACAGGGCTGGCCTGCGCATGGACTGTGGGGATCCCAGAGCTGGGGCCCCTCTTGCCCAGACCCAAGGCTGCCCTGCAGGGCGCACAGGAGAGGGAATAGGTAATGGACAGTCACCCTCTATCCCACTTGAGTATCCGGGCAGCGTGGACTTCTTGACGCACGTTCTTGTCTTTGCTCCACCACTCCTTTTCATCTTATTTTCAGTCCCACGGCCACTTTCTCTGTCTCCTTTGCAAGACTCTCTTTATCAGTCCCACAGGACCGCACAGCAGGGTTCAGCTCCAGGCTCTCCACACTCGTATCCTGGTGAGCGACTGTTCAATAGCTCCGTTTGGACACTGCTAAGGAGCCTCCCCGTTCGTGACTTTGAGAGAGAACTCATGCTTTGCTGGACATCAGAAAGATGGCCCACGTAGCTCCACTGTTTGTCTCCTCGCACTCTGCCAGGTGCCCTGGGAGACCACCCCATGTATTCTCCCTCTACAGACTCCCCTGCCCCACTAATCTTGTTTGGGTTTGGGTCTGGGTTTGAAGATCTGCTAGGCAATCTGAGCGAGGGGAAGAGCAAGGCTGGAGTATTTATCTCCTGAACTACTTCCCTTCAGGGTTGCTGTGGCCTGGGGACAATTCTGCCCACAGATTTTACCTCCTATCAGGTGACTCCCTAAACTAGCTCCCGTAACTACTCCCCCTCCTGCCTCTTCAGGTATGAACTATTATTTTTAGCAAAGCGTTGCACTAGGCCTTGGCTTTGCCTTGTCCGGACGGCACCTTTGTAAACAGTTCTTTTGGCAAACTTTCTTCAAGTTATTCAATCGGACCACACCATCTTTCCCCACTGGGACTCTGGCTGACACAGTAACGGGCACAAAACAGAATCTTTCAGATGGATCAGACCCTGGTTTTGGTTGTGCAATATTCGGAGAGCACACGGGGGACGGGGCTCTGGGTAACAGGATCACAGTCACTTGACCTGTCACCGTGGTAACATGGAAGGGCAAGGTGTTGGGAAATCAAGTGGGTGGCTCTGGAGCCTGGTTGCTGCAAGTCTTTTGGAATTACGGTGCCATCTCGGTTGTTCTAAAGCTTAGGGAGCTTTAGTAGGGAAAAGGAGAAATAACCAGACCATCATGTGCACAGTCACTAACTCTGATGAGGGCTTGAAAAGTGCATCTCACTTCCTGAGGTTGCAGGAACACACGGCTAGGATCTGACTCAAGGGCTGCAGCACCACCTGGATGCTCAGAGCCATGGGGCCCCGACATTCAAACAGGAGCGCCTGGGGGGATGGGAGGGCCCTGACCGCAGAGTCGGGGTGCAGACACACCTTGCGGCAGAGAAAGCATGCCGGTGAGTGTGCATGTCTACTCCCGTCGGACAGTGTAACACAGTAACTCTGGGATAGTGAACCACTGCCCAGTCCACGGTGTTGACAGGAGTCCCATCTCCAAGAAGCTGGATTCCTGGAGAAGTGGAAGAGCCCGCTCAGCCCTGACCGTTGCAGCCATCAAGAGAATGAACCAGCGGAGGGGAGACCTCTGTGTCTCTCTCTCTCTCTCTCTCTCTCTCTCTCTCTCTCTCCCTCCCTCCCTCCCTCCCTCCCTCCCTCCGTGTAACTCTTTCAAATATATAAATATTTTTTTTAAAAAGAAAATATGCCAGTGGTCAGAAAGTTTACTCAAAGGAGGTTCAAAATTAGATAGCAGGGAACTGGAGAATAAAATGACATTGAGATCGTACATTCAACCCAAATAGCTAAGTTTAAAAAAAAATTGACAATACCAGGTACGCAGGGATATGGAGAGACCAGAGCTCTCACACGTTACTGGTGGGAGTGTAAGCTGGTGAAAATGACTGTGAAAAAGTCGGGAAGCACCTACAAAAGGTAAATGAATGCCAACCTTATGACGCAGCAATTCTACCCAAGAGAAATGAGTGCCCGTGTTCACCAAAGGACATTTCCAGGGATTTTCATAGGACTTCTATTTCTACTAGCCCCAACTGGAACCAATCCAAATATACCTGAAGAGTCAGATAGACAAAGAAGTGTATACAATCATGGCAAGTAATAAGGAGGGAGGGGCACCAACTCAGCACCACACGGATCAGTGTGGCAGACGCAGTGACGAAGGAAGGCAGCCCCTCATGGGGCGGACACGTGGTCCATGTGTCTGATGCTCAAGAAAAAGGGAGACCAATCCCCAGGGTCAGTCGAGAGCGGCCACCTCGGGGAGTGTGAGGGAGGCAGGGAGGGAGAACTGGCACGCCGTTGCTTCTGGGTGTGTCTGCCGGCTGTTTCCAGGGAAGAATGGCCTGTTGTCCAGAAAACTGAGCAGGGAAGGCCCGCTCCTGCTGTGGATGGCCACCGCCCCCAGAGCAGGGAAGCAGGACAAAATCTCTCTCTTTCTCTCTCTATGGTTCTGCTTTGTGGGCTGGGGCCAGTTCTTCCCAGCGCAGCTCTTGGACATCAGACTCACGACTCTGTGGCCTGTGGACGCAGGGACCTGCACCAGTGGCTTCCGGGTGTTTGGTCTTGGGGCAGGGGTGACAGCAGCGGGCTCCGCGGGGCTGAGGCTGGGGGCTGCTTGCACTGAGACACACTCCAATGAAGAGACTGACTCTTCGTTGCAGATGGCCTCTCATGGGACTTTCCAGCCTGTGGTCGGATTACTGCGCCCTAGTAAATCCACACACACACACACACACACACACACACCCACACCCTACTGGTTCTGTTGCTCAGGACAACACTGACTGATACAGGGGACATTGTTCAGAAGGGGTATGAGGGGCCATCTGGGGATCTTCATCTAGGTTTCCCTCAGTGTTACCCTTACTGCTTTCCCTTTCCAATCAATACGTGTAAGATGGTGTCTGTATTATGCATCACACATGCAATTATTGCCAACTGCACGAGTTTGTACTGGAGCTCTGGGGAGATGCAGGAGGTGGGTTAGGTCTCCATTCAGAGGTGAACACCAGGTGGCGGAGCCCGTGGGCGTGCGGGAGCTGCCGCACAGAGAGCGCTCCTGAAGCCTACTCCTGTCTCCTGCTGTTCGGATGAGATCCACCACCTTGGCCACAGCCAAAGGATCCCAAAGATCAGGACTCCTGGAAACTGTTGAACTTCCCTCTTTGTTCAAATATTTGGAACTCAGTTCTTCTGGATGTTACCCTCGAGGGCCCCACAAAATCCACTGCTAAAGGGTGTAAGATCTCGGCACAACAACAGAGCAGCGGAGCGAGGGCAGAGCTCATCTCTCCTGCACCCCGGGACCTGCGCCGGGTGGAGCTCAGCCAGCAATCTCACTGTCAGTGCCACTGGCACAACAGCGCGTGCTCCCGAGAGAGGCCGCCCCCCCCCCCCCCCAGCACAGGTGCGGGATGCATCCCCTGCCCCCGCCTTCGAAGGTCCTGACACGGTGTTCAGAAAGCTTGGAGGTTTTTCATGCCAGCTTTAACTGGGCGGGTGTCCACAGTCGGTCTTTCTTCGCATGAATACTGACCAGTCGCTAATCAGATGTCATTTCAGAGCCTGCGGATTGATCTTCCCTCTAAACTGAAGAATCTTAACTAAGGAAGTGCACAGCTTCCTGCAGGAGGTATTCAAACAACAATCCCGCAGGCCGAGCGCCAACAGGCTCTCTCCCACTGCCTTGGACGGCTTCTGTGTGCAGGCACCCCCCTCCCCCGCCCCCACGGCACCACTGGACTAAGCAGGCTCCAGCCCCTTTCTGGAGAGGTCGAAAGCTCACCATGTCCTAGCAAACAGCCAGTAGGAACATTTCTGTTGGCTTGCTGCCTTGCTCATTTCATTTCTGAATTCCAAATCAGACTTAGAAATATGTGGTTACTGGAGTAAATTCAGATGGGATTACCTCTGAAGTTCTCTAAAGAACAGAAAAAAAGAAACACGTCTGCCTCGCATCAGCACAGTCTATGATAATACGTGCAAGCAACCTTGGCCAAAAACGTTTGCTTTGCTCTTCACTAATGCTCAGCATTATCCATGTATCTCTGGCATGTAACAAACATTGTTGGACAATGAATAAATGAGTGGCTGAATTCTAGTTCATCACGGGAGTTTTTCTTTTTTTTTGACAGGCAGAGTTACACAGTGAGAGAGAGAGAGAGAGAGAGAGAGAGAAAGGTCTTCCTTCTGTTGGTTCACCCCCCAAATGACCACCACGGCCAGTGCTGCAGCACCGATCCGAAGCCAGGAGCCAGGTGCTTCCTCCTGGTCTTCCATGTGGGTGCAGGGCCCAAGCACCTGGGCCATCCTCCACTGCCCTCCTGGGCCACAGCAGAGAGCTGGCCTGGAAGAGGAGCAACCAGGACAGAATCCGGCACCCCGACGGACTAGAACCCCCGGGGTGCCAGCGCTGCAGGTGGAGGATTAGCCTAGTGAGCCATGGCGCCGGCCCATCACGGGAGTTTTTTAAACATGCTCTGGCATTTGAGATAAATTTATTACTTGTGCATTCTAACAACTTTGGTGTCACATAATTTGCAGTTTAATTTGTGCTACTTGAGGTCATGAATAGAAACTGGTTTACAGTCTAGTCTCAAGATGCAATTTCTGTATATTCTAGTCTCTGGATGCCTTCTTATTAAGCAATTTTTCCTTTTTCTTTAGTCTCATCTAAGAAACCCAAAGAATGGCAACTGAAAAGGGAAATGAAGTTCATCTTCTTTCTTGGAATTGTCCAGGAACGGTATGGTCTGAGAAAAGCTCTGCTCACTGATTGGTGGAACTCTTGCCGTTGGCAAACAGTTTTTTGTAAGATGCTAGTTTGCAGAATCACAAGTCAGACAAGAGAGCCAAGAGAGGGGCAAAGCCCACTCCCCCCGGAAGGGTAATGCATTCTGCAGAGCCCACTCCCCCAGAAGGGTGACACGTTCTCAGAGTCACAGCTAGCTTCTGGAGCTTTCGCATGGTCTACGCAGCGTGTCCAAGTATGCACGCATCTATGCCCTACCCCCTGAATACCACTATGACCTAGGAATGCAAGAAAACGCTCTTCAACCCTCGGACCATCTGTCTCTTTTGCATGACACCTGCTTTCTAGAGTGAGGATAACGACTGTGTGGGACTGGCAGGGCACCCCCCATTACAGCCTCTGACTTCCAGCTCACACGCCTTACACCCTCTGGGAAACACCCTACTGGCTCCGGACGCCTGTGGAAGACACCATGGCTCCATCGTATGTGCTTACTGTCCTAAGTCTGTCTCTCGACTGGACTCCAGCTCCCGATCAGCAGCACCCAGGCCATCCTCTTTCTCAAAGGACTCTGCCCAAAGAGGGGGAAACAGCTGGAAACGCTTGCACAACTTCATGGATTAGAAACACTGGTAACCGGCCAGCGCCGCGGCTCACTAGAGTAATGCTCCGCTTGTGGTGCAGGCACCCTGGGTTCTAGTCTCGGTTGGGACGCAGGATTCTGTCCCAGTTGCTCCTCTTCCAGGCCAGCTCTCTGCTGTGGCCCAGGAGGGCAGTGGAGGATGGCCCAGGTCCTTGGGCCCTGCACCCGCATGGGAGACCAGGAGGAAGTACCTGGCGCCTGGCTTCAGACTGGCACAGCGCACCGGCTGTGGTGGCCATTTGGGGGGTGAACCAACAGAAAAAAGGAAGACCTTTCTCTCTGTCTCTCTCTCACTATCTAACTCTGCCTGTCAAAAAAAAAGAAAGAAAGAAAGAAAAAGAAACACTGGTAACCAATGACCTCGCACCACAATGCTGAGCCCTCTTTGAACTCTGGCCTCGGTCAGCAAATGGCCTTGTCCCGACTTCACTGCAAATCCAGGGCACTGCCTGAGCAAACCTTAACTGATCACCCAGGCGCCTGCAGATGTGGCCTCCGTGTCTCCTCTTGGCCATCGCAGCGGGAGAGCTGCCCTTCCACCTGAAAGGGCCACACACACACACACACACACACACCCCAGTCTGGACCCTATTATCCCACCACCCCCAGGGGTCTCTATCCATCCCCCTCTCTCTTTCGCTCTGTACTCCTGCTCCATGGACTCACCCTTGTGCAGCACCTCATTATCTCCCAGCACCTGCATTAAGGAGCCACGGCCCTCCCCGGGAATGCCTGGGGCCCGACCAGCAGGGGGCTCGGTGTCACAGGATGCCCCGTGCCAGTCCCAGCTGGTGTTCAAGGGAGATTCCTAGCTCACTGGGAAGAAGCTGAAGGGGACCTGCAAGTGTCTTCGCAGATGCATGGCTTCCGAACAGCACCTAGGCTCTTCCTCTGAGAAGATGGGCATGGGGGAGGTGGTTTGCTCTAAACAAGGGAGAGAAGGAAACCCAAACCAGAGATAACAGCAGAATCAAGAGGAGCCACAAGGCTGGGGGGAGGGGGAGGCAGGGAGGGAGAGTTTTAAGAATGGCAGTATGCGCTGTGCTCACATCACTCCCCCGAAGCCCTCCCCAAGGGGGTTCCGGTGGGGTGCTGGGATTTGAAGAGGGGGTCGAGTCAGATGTCTATAGCTGGGCACAGTGCAGAGACCTCTCACAGGAAGAGAGCCTGCACGGTGCACTGCTCTGCACTGCACCCCTGGCAACATGCAGAAGTTATGGGAAGAGCTTTGGCCTTCCAGAACCAAGGCTCTGGGCTCAAGTCAGCTTGACCGTCATTGCCGATGGCGCAGGAAAGGAGGCCCTGGTCTGACTGACCCTGGTCTGTACCCAAGTAGATAAACTGTGACTCGGGCAGCCCTAGAAGTAAGGATTGCCAGCACTGACGGGGTCTGCGGCACCTCTCCATCAAAGTGTTGCTTTGATTCTTATGATTTTATAGTTCCATTTCACCAAGCACTGACGGTTCTCATATTGGCTGGTCCTAATCCAGTCAGCAGTGGTCGGAGTTTGCTGAAGACTCAATTCAGACATCTGGCTGCCACGGGAAGCTATGCAACGCCCGCTGTGCTGGACACAGGGAAAGATTAGAATTTCCATAATTCTCAGACTGCTCAGCTGCGGAGTCTGCGTGACCAGCGCTGGCGCGACTGATGTGGTTTCAACTGCTCCCGCCCCTGAGGTAATAAACATAACTCCACGCTGTTTTCCTTTGTGGACCATTTGTGCTGGTGTAACTTCAGTTTCTTTGTGTAACTGCTGCAGAGTTACCACTGCGGTTTTGATTTCGCCGCCTTGAGTCTTGGTTATCACCGAGTTCTTTCTTGAGTGGGAGGTGGGAACAGCTTGGGTAGGTAGGAGCAGTGCCTTTTGTCCTGGCCGCCTACGCAGCAGTCCCAGCGACTTTAAAATAGGGAACTTCCGGGGCTTGCGGGAACTGTGGAAGCACATTTGATACCGTGTTTCAAACAGAAGGACTGTGGGGAGAAGCTGGCACCATCGGAGACATCCTCTTATGTTTCTCTTTCTTTCCTGAGTTTGGTAATTTGAGGCTTCTCAGCTAAAGATTTATTTACCAATTTTGTGCAGCATCCCAAAGAAATCCACTGTTAGTTTTGTTCATTTTCTGTATTGCTTTTTCTCTTCCCTATTTCATTCATTTCTACTCTAACCATTATTATTTCCTTTCTTTTGGTGTTTTAGGTTTAGTTTGTGCTTAAAAAACACCTTGAGGTAGATTAGGCTATAGATGTGAGATCTTTTAAAAAAATATAGGTATTTAGCAGCTATAAGCTTTAAGCACTACTTTAGTTTTTCTTTTTTTTTTCCCCAAAGATTTATTATTTGAAACTCAGAAGTACACAGAGAGAGGAGAGAGAGAGAGAGAGATAGAGAGTTTCCCATCTGCTGGTTCACTCCCCAGATGGTCGCAAAGGCCAGAGCTGCGCGGATCTGAACCCAGGAGCCAGGAGCTTCCTCTGGGTCTCCCATGCGGGTGCAGGGTCCAAGGACTTGGGCCATCTTCCACTGCTTTCCCAGGCCACAGCAGAGAGCTGCACTGGAAGTGGAGCAGCTGGGTCTTGAACCGGCGCCTATATGGGATGTCAGCACTTCAGGCCAGGGCATTAACCTGCCGCACCACAGCCCTGGCCCCATTACTTTAGTTTTCCATAACATGCATTTTCCATAAACCTTTGAAGACCCCACATGTGTTTATAATTGTTTATCTCCCTGAATTGATCCTCTTTTATTACTTTTAAAATCTTTTCTTCCTTCTTTTTTTTTTTTTATTTTGGAAAGGTGAGAGAGAGAAAGATTTCCATTTGCTGGCCTACTCCCCAAACTCCCACATGAACCAGAGCAGGGCCAGGCCAGAGCCAGGTCTCCCATGTGAGTGACAGGGACTCAGGTACTTGAGCCACCCCTGCTGCCTCCCAGGATGCACATGAGTAGGAAACCCAGTAGCAGATCTGGGGGGGCCAGCACTGTGGCACAGCAGGTTAACGCACGCCCTGGCCTGAAGTGCCAGCATCCCACATGGGCGCCGGTTTGACCCAGCTGCTCCACTTCCAATCCAGCTCTCTGCAATGGCCTGGAAAAGCAACAGAAGATGGCCCAAGTCCTTGGGGGCCCTGAACCCATGTGGGAGACCCATAAGAAGCTCCTGGCTTTGGATCAGTGCAGTTCCGGCCATTGCAGCCAAATAGGGAATGAACCATCAGATGGAAGACCTCTCTCTCTGCCTCTCCTCTCTCTGTGTAACTCTTTCAAATAGATAAATATTCTTTTTTTTTTTTTTTTGGACAGGCAGAGTTAGAGAGAGAGAGACAGAGAGAAGGGTCTTCCTTTCTTTGGTTCACCCCCCAAAATGGCCGCTACGGCTGGTGCATTGCGGTCGGCACGCTGCACCAATCTGAAGTCAGGAGCCAGGTGCTTCCTCCTGGTCTCCCACGGGGTGCAGGGCCCAAGCACTTGGGCCATCCTCCACTGCCTTCCCCAGGCCACAGCAGAGAGCTGGAATGGAAGAGGAGCACCAGGGACAGAATCCAGTGCCCCGACCGGGACTAGAACGCGGTGTGCTGGCGCTACAGGTGGAGGATTAGCCAAGTGAGCTGCGGCAGCAGCCTAAATATTTTCAAAAAAAAAAAAAAAACAGCAGGTCTGGGTCTCTAGCTCAGGTCCTTCCATGTGGGATGCTGGCACCCAGGAGCATCTCGGTCACTGCACCGAATGCCCCCCTTTATCATCACACGCCCCCCCTTTATCATCACACATGCCCCTCCTTTATCATCACACATGCCCCCCTTTATTGTCACACATGCCCTCCCTTCATCGTCACACATGCCCCCCCTTATTGTCACACATGTCCCCCCTTTATCGTCACATGTCCCCCTTTATCGTCACACATGCCCCCCTTTATCATCACACGCCCTTTATCATCACACATGCCCCCCCTTTATCGTCACACATGCCCCCCATTATCATCACACATGCCCCCCTTTATCGTCACACACACCCCCCTTTATTGTCACACATGTCCCCCCTTTATCGTCACACACTCCCTCCTTTATCATCACACATGCCCCCCTTTATTGTCACACACGCCCCCCTTTATCATCACACATGCCCCCCCTTATCATCACACATGTCCATTTTTACTTCTAGTAGCATTTTTTATTTTACTGCTTGTTCTGTACATTGGCAGGGAGCTGGATTGGAACCACTGCTCCAAAATGGATGCCAGCACTGCAGGCAGTGGCTAACCCATGGAGCTACAACACCAGCCCTTACTCATTTTTTTTTGTTTGTTTGCTTGTTTCTTGGCTTGTATAATCTTTATTGATCTAGCTTCACATTCACTGTTTCTAACATCTAGAAGTTTAAATTTACAGTTGAGCCCTTCTAGCAAATTTTTTATTTCAGTTAATGTACTTTTCAACTCCGCTTTACTTGGTTCTTTTAAAAAATACACTTTCACAATATAGTGATATTTTATTTTTGACTGGGTGTTTATTTAATCATGGTTCCTTTATGTCTCTACTTCATATAACTGCTTTGATACTTCTGTGGCGCAGTGTGCTGGTGACAGTGGCCTGCTTCTCCTGCATCAACACTACACTCTTATAAACAGATGCTGGGTGGGAACAGTAGCCTCTGTTCTCCACTTGCCTCTTCCAGTATTTGTCCCTCACTCTGCTTGTGAAATGGAGTGAGGGAGAACAGGGTCTCAGTATTCTCAATACGCTGTTCCTGGCGTACAGCCTGGGCGCTGTCAGTGGGAGCTGACTGGAAGACCAGCATCAGCTGTCTCAGCAGTTCCGGCCTGGAACTCAGCCTCTGCAGCCTGGAGCTGGGAGGATTAGGAAATGCTCAGGGCCTGTGTCTGCCACAAAGATATGCTGGCCCTGGAAGGGGAGGTGGTGGTGGGTCGGCGGGGGAGTGGGCTGGTGACGGAGATGGCCCGAGACGGGGAGCTGGTGGTGGGTCGGCAGGGGAGTGGGGTGGTGATGGAGATAGCCTGAGACGGGGAGCTGCTGATGGGTTGGTGGGGGAGTGGGCTGATGACAGAGATGGCCCAAGACTGGGAGCTGGTGATGGGTTGTGGGGGCAGTGGGCTGGTGACGGAGATGGCCCTAGATGGGGAGCTGGTGATAGGTTGTTAGGGGAGTGGGGTGTGGTGGAGAAGGATCCCTGTGATCTCAGCCTCATCAGCCCAGAGTGGAACTTTGGTCATGCTGAGCTGGGAACAGTGAGGGAGGACATGGTCCTGGCTCTATTGCCATAGACTCCACTGCGCTTCAGTAGATTTAGATTTTCCACTGGTTCACTCCCCAGATGGCTGCAATGGCCGGAGTTTGGCCAATCCAAGGCCAGGAGCCAGGAGCTTCTTCCAGGTCTCCCACACAGGTGCAGGGGCCCAAGGACTTGGGCCATCTTCTTCTGCTTTCCCAGGCCACAGCAGAGAGCTGGATAGGAAGAAGAGCGGCTGGGATTTGAACCAGTGCCTATATGAGATGCTGGCACTGCAGACAGCAGCAGCTTTGCCCACTACACCATGGCACCTGCCTGGATTTAGATTTTCCTGACCAGATGTTTCTTTATGTATGCTCTTTTGGCAATTTCTCAACAAGTCTAAATGCATTCTTTTACCAGTTCATTATTTTCTGGAGAGGGGGCCTCATCTATTTTTTTCCTTTAGGCTGTGCCCCTACCTAGGTTACGGCCCATAACGTGATGGATGGTTGACTCTTTGCAGCTCTGCAGCATCTGTGACTGAAGACCTTGTGCACAACATCCTTGTTGTGCAGGTGTTGCTCCACCTAAGCCCGCCATTATACCCCAGATCAAGAGAGAGCTGTGTGGCCTGGCCTTGTGCACAGCAGGTCAAGCCACTGCCAGAAAAGCTGATATTCGATATGGGCACTGGTTCGAGTCCTGGCTGCTCTACTTCCTATCCAGCTCCTTGCCAACCCACCTGGGAAAGCAGCAGAAGACAGCTCAAGGGCCACCCATGTGGGAGACCTGGATCGAGTTCCAGGCTCCTGGCTCTGGCCGGGCCCCGCCCTGGCTATTACGGTCATCTAGGGAGTGAACCAGTGGGTGAGAAATCTCTCTCTCTCTCCTTTTCTCTCTGGAACTCTGCCATCCAAATAAATACTCTTTTTCTTTTAAAGAGGAAGTTGTGAAAGAGTAACACTGCATAGCTCCACGTTGAGGTGCCCAGAGTCAGACACTGACTATAAAGTTAACAAATTCTGATCAGACATTCATAAGTACCACGGTCTCTACTTGAACTTTACAAATAATTAAAGGGAAAGTTCTGTCTTGAATTGTAAAGGTCGGTTCCCTGTGAGAAGTTAAACCTGACCGTACACCTTTCTGGTTGTGGGACCTCAGGGCAGCTGGTGAACTCTTGAATCTCAGTGTCGTCATCTTCAGTGTTCTCCTTACACGCCTTCACTGCTGTGAAGGTTAATAGAGTGAGCTGCTTCTCACAATAATAGATATTCATCAAATGAGAATGGCTGCTGTTAGTTGTATTTGGAGGATGCTTCACAGCCAAGGGGCCCCACAAAGGACACTTAAGTCTCATTTTCTTCCTGTAGAAATTATAATAAGCAAGAATTACAGAGTAATCTGATAGCATATTGTGCTCTGATCAATGGGAGCCACAAATGTTCCAGAGAACCCTGGCTGGGGAGCAACACCCTTCCAGAAGACAGGAGATACTGTGTGGAAAACAAGGGCCACACATGTGCACAAAACCTGTGGGTGGCACTCCGGGAATTGTCGGAGAGGCCATGAGGGAAGTTGAGGAGCCAGTATTCCTGAGGCTGATTTCTGATGCACTCACCATTCTCTGTTCCTCTACCTCCCAGCTGCCCGGCCCAGGCCTCTCTCCTCCCACTGCCTTGTTGCAGGGCACTGCTAGGCTAGGGTTTCAATAACCAAGAGAGAACTGTCACTGCAGAGAAACCCTCCACTCTGTGCCCTGACGTAGGCAAGAATGCGTTCCAGCCCTGGGATTCAGCCAGGCACCCAGCAACGAGAATCTTTTAAAAGGTAGAGTTTCGGGGCTGGCGCTGTGGCGCAGTGGGTTAAAGCCCTGGCCTGAAGAGCCGACATCCTACATGGGTGCCAGTTCTAGCCCCGGCTGCTCCTCTTCCAATCCAGCTCTCTGCTATGGTCTGGGATAGCAGTAGAAGATGGCCCAAGTCCTTGGGCCCCTGCACCTGCATGGGAGACCTGGAAGAAGCTCCTGGCTCCTGGCTTCAGATCAGCACAGCTCCAGCCACTGCAGCCATCTGGGGTGTGAACCAGTGGATGAAAGACCTCTCTCTCTGTCTCTACCTCCCTCTGTAACTCTTTCAAATAAATAAAATATATCTTAAAAGAAAAGTTAAAGTCTCTATGTTTAAGAAACTAATGCATAGACATTAGTTAATTAAACAAGCACTGAACAGTACAAGAGTGTGTAGGGACTACAGATACAGGGGTTGGCGCTGTGGCGTAGCAGGTAAAGCTGCCACCTGCAGTGCCGGCATCCCACATGGGCTCAGGTTCGAGTCCCGGCTGTTCCACTTCCGATCCGGCTCTCTACTATGGCCTGGGAAAGCAGTAGGGGATGGTGTAAGTCCCTGCACCTGTGTGGGAGACCCAGAAGAAGCTCCTGGCTCCTGGCTTCGGATCGGCGCAGCTCCAGCCATTGCAGCCAATTTGGGAGTGAACCAGCGGATGGTGGACCTCTCTCTACCTCTCTCTCTGCCTTTCCTTCTCCATGTGTAACTCTGACTTTCAAATAAATAAATAAATCTTTAAAAAAAAGGAAAAGATACGTCAAGGGACAGAGCTCACAAAGTTCTATGAGCTAACCTGATCCAGCCACTAAAAGCATCACAAATAGCTTGTCTGGAAAACTTTTTATTATGGAAATCATCCCACAAAAGCATGGAGAAGCCACACTATTCCTATCACTTGGTTCAACAGGTACCAACCCTGCCCACTCTTGTCTAATCTATGGCTCCCATACTTCAAGACTTGAAAGACACAGTAAAGATGCTTTGATTTCACTTTATACGACCTCCTTCTCTGCTTGGTAACCTACAGAAGTTAGGACAAAGCTCTTGATTTTTCCAATCTTGGCATCATGAGAAGGGCTTTCACTCTCCTCAGTAGCCAGCCTCTCAGGAGGTCCCAGGAGTACCTGGGGCTTGGTCACCCAGGCCTCCACTGAGAACCGCAGAGAATCTCATGGGCCTGATCCTCAGCGGCCAGCGTGCAGCTGCCTCGTCCAGGCCCTGTGACGCGTCTGGGGGATGAAACGACTCGGTAGCCCAACCACCTGGCATGGCCCTGGCCTGAGGGCAGAACCCCACCCACAGAATTCATTTCAGACATGAGGACTAGACTTTCAAAGCTCAGCATCCATAGACAGACATGATAGATGAGAGAGGATCAGTGTGCCCCCACCGCAGCGAGCATGACCGCGGTACACACGTGAGGGAGCCCCTTCCTACCACCTCCACTCCGGTTCTTCCCTGGCCCTCTGGCGACCTCACGTGCTTGCACCATTCCCGCACGCGAGGCTGCCAACACAGCAGCTGCACCGCTGAGGTCCCAGCAGCTCCTGCTTCAGGCAGGAGAGTTGCCCCAGACTCCATGCTTCCCTGCAGGTCTGACTCTAGTTCTGTCCCCCACAACTCCCAGGCCCACACCCAGTTCCTTCCAGCAGGGGCATGATACCCCTTTTACATGTAAAATTACTCTTATAGATGAAATAAGTTGAAGAGGAATAAATCATGTAAAAAAAAAAAGGCATACCTTTATCTCAGCCTTTTAAAGAACAAGTGTGACCACTACCTGGGATGCTGGCTTCCCATAGGGGTGTCAGTTAGAGATTCGGCTGCTCCACTTCTGATCCAGCTCTCTGCTGTGGCCTGGAAAGTAGTGGAGGATGCCCCATGGGAGACCTGGAAGAAGCTCCTGGCTTTGGCTTTGGCTTTGGCCTGGCCCAGCCCTGGCCATTGCAGCCACTGGGGGAGTGAATCAGCAGATGGAAGATCTCTTCCTCTGTCTCTCTCTGTAACTCTGCTTTTCAAATAAATACATAAATCTTTTAAAAAAGAGAGAGAGAAGGCTGGCGCCGTGGCCTACTAGGCTAATTCTCTGCCTGAGATACTGGCACCCCGGATTCTAGTCCCAGTTGGGGTGCCAGATTCTGTCCCGGTTGTTCCTCTTCCAGTCCAGCTCTCTGCTGTGGAGGATGGCCCAAGTGCTTGGGCCCTGCACCCCATGGGAGACCAGGAGAAGCACCTGGCTCCTGGCTTTGGATCAGCACGGTGCCGTCCGTAGCGGCCATTTGAGGGGTAAACTAACGGAAGGAAGACCTTTCTCTCTGTCTCTCTCTCTCTCTCTCTCACTGTCTAACTCTGCTTGTCAAAAAATAAAAATAAAAATAAAAAAGGAGAGAGAAAAGAAAAATAATAAGAGAAAAACCTAAAAAGAAATACACTAAAATATTAACAAACTTTCACCAAGGGTTAGGATTTTGGGTCTTCTTTCTAGTAATTTCTTTACTAAGTTGCAAAATATTTAACATTTTCTACAATTATTTTAATAGTGATTAAAATAAGGCAAGACACTAAAATTGCTCAGAAGTCACGGCATTATAAATTATAAAGAAGACTAAAATTGCAGAGTCATTTAAAAAGATGCTTTGATCTGAGACTTGTACCAAACTGTCCATCACAAACACCTCACTGTGTGATTACAAAAACACTGTGGAATGCAACAGACTTTGAATAATGCTTCACAACTATGTTGTCACCACCTTTACCCAGTGCTGAGCTGGAGGAGGACTGAGCTGTACCCACTCCTATTTTGGGAACCTCTGTTTGTTATGACGCCCTCTTTCCTTGTGAGCCCTGCCCTGTTTGTCCCTGGTCTCCTCCCCAGTAGCCCTAGCACTGAAGGGACCTGTGAACCACATGCCCCCTGGGCCCAACACGCCCTGTAACGGTCACTCTCTAAGTAAAGACCACTTCTTCCACTGTGGCCTGCCTACAACCCGCCCTTGCGAGAATCAGCAGAGACTGGGAAGACACTGAGCGCTGTTCCGGAACCAGTGCCGGCAGCCCTGAGTGCCCGTGCACCTCCTCCCACGTGGGGACGCATGTGGGGTGAGCCTGGCAGTCGGCACGTGAGTCGTGTTCTGGAAACAACGCTGGCAGCCCTAGCTGCCCCTATCCCTCATCCCACGTGGGGACGCGTGTGGGGTGAGCCTGGCAGTCGACACGTGAGTCGTGTTCCGGAACCAGTGCCGGCAGCCCTGAGTGCCCGTGCACCTCCTCCCACGTGGCGTGAGCCTGGCAGTCCCGGCACTCCGGACTGCTCTCAGGCTGCCTTCCTGGCGCACACACGTGGGCCCCTGCGAGCAAGCCTCGCAGTAGTGATGCCGCCCACCTCAGTCCACGGGCTTCAGCTCAGGGGCCCCTGCTGTTCCCAGGTCAAGCGCTGGACTGACCTGCCCTCTGTGAATGATCCATGCGCACGGTCATTTCCACAGCACAGCATGAGAGCAGGCGGCTTCATGTAAGGACCCAGAGCCACCGCTCTGCGACCTCCGCTGTGCTCTGCAGACGTCCCTCTCTCGGTCACGAGGGACGCTTCCTTCATGGGAAATGCTTCCCAGGGAGACAGTGCCATGAGTAGTGAACACACAATGAGCACAAACTCCACCTAGGAGACAGCACCACGAGTAGTGAACACACAATGAGCACCAACTCCACCTAGGAGACAGCGCCACGAGTAGTGAACACACAATGAGCACAAACTCCACCTAGGAGACAGCGCCACGAGTAGTAAACACACAATGAGCACAAACTCCACCTAGGAGACAGCGCCACGAGTAGTGAACACACAATGAGCACCAACTCCACCTAGGAGACAGCGCCACGAGTAGTGAACACACAATGAGGAGCACAAACTCCACCTAGGAGACAGCGCCACGAGTAGTGAACACACAATGAGCACCAACTCCACCTAGGAGACAGCGCCACAAGTAGTGAACACACAATGAGGAGCACAAACTCCACCTAGGAGACAGCGCCACGAGTAGTGAACACACAATGAGCACAAACTCCACCTAGGAGACAGCGCCACGAGTAGTGAACACACAATGAGCACAAACTCTACCTAGGAGACAGCGCCACGAGTAGTGAACACACAATGAGCACAAACTCCACCTAGGAGACAGCGCCACGAGTAGTGAACACACAATGAGGAGCACAAACTCCACCTAGGAGACAGCGCCACGAGTAGTGAACACACAATGAGCACAACCTCTACCTAGGAGACAGCACCACGAGTAGTGAACACACAATGAGCACAAACTCCACCTAGGAGACAGCGCCACGAGTAGTGAATACACAATGAGCACAAACTCTACCTAGAGTTGAATCCTAGCATGCTGAGTAAGAGGAACGTAGAGCGCTCCGGAAGGTTCCTACCACCGTATGAACCAGTGTTCCTTTGGGTGAACCAGTGTTCCTTTGGGTGATGGCACTGTGGGTGACATTCTACTGCCTCTTAACAGCAATGTGCACACATTCCAAATTTTCTACAACAGCCACTGGTCTTTGATCGCAGGAAAAAGCAATGTAACCCCCGAGGGAGCCACACAACACAGTCTCCCAGGTGATCTGAGCCAGGTGAAGTGGTGGTAGAGAAGGCAGTTTCTAGAACAAAGGCCTTGCAGGTGGCTGTGTCGTGGCTACGGTGCGGCTCACAGTCCACACGTACGCCCCCAGCCCCGCGGAGCAGAACCTCCTCCCGCAGGCATCCCTGCAGGCGCAGGGCCAGCCTCTGCCCTTCACCTGTCCCGACAGCTGTGGGTGGGAGGAAGGAAGCGTGGGGCTTCCAGATGGGAGTGGGAGTGGGGGCTGACTCTGAGAAGAGGCCAGAGCTCAGGGACCTGGGGGAGAGCAGGGGGCAGCGCTCAGTGAGGGGAGCCTGGAGACGAGGCTCAGAGGTGGATGGGGATTGGAGAAGAGGTGTTCAGGGACCTGGGGAAGGCAGGGGGCAGCGCTCGGTGAGGTGAGCCTGTAGACGAGGCTCAGAGGCGGATGGGGATTGGAGAAGAGGTGTTCAGGGACCTGGGGGAGGGCAGGGGGCAGCGCTCGGTGAGGGGAGCCTGTAGACGAGGCTCAGAGGTGGATGGGGATTGGAGAAGAGGTGTTCAGGGACCTGGGGGAGAGCAGGGGGCAGCGCTCGGTGAGGGGAGCCTGGAGACGAGGCTCAGAGGTGGATGGGGATTGGAGAAGAGGTGAGGGCAGACACACCTCCTCGTGAGGTCTCAGATACTTTTTTCCGCAGCTGTAGAGCTGTCCGCAGACACCCGGCTCTGCACCATTCCCCCCCACCCTGTTCTAATTGCTCCATCTACTTCTAGGTGCAGTTCTAGAACAACTCCGCAGCCCATACCATGACCCTCTTCAGCCACGCTACAACCCGGCTCTGTCTCCTGGAACTCCTGGACAGAGGCAGCACGCAAGAATGCAATCAGAACATTGTTTAGGAACAACAACAACAAAAAGGAAATCCATTTATATGAGGGGTCTTCAAAAAGTTTTTAAATCACTATGAAAAACTGTGCATGGATTCCAAATCTTCTGTCACCCAAATAAACAAATTCTAATTCCGTTTTCCATGAACTCTCTGAAGTTCCCTTGTGTTATCCTTTGCGTTATTCCTTCCAGGAGGGCTCGCAGCTCAGAGGTGACCGTGTCCCCGTTTTCCAGATAACTAAAGCGAAGCCCCAAAAGGTATTGACCTTCCCCGGATTCACAGTGAGAACCACACAGGGAGGAAGTCCACAGGACCACGCTCACTTCTGAAACCAGCAGCACGTTCAGGGGTCTGGAAGAGACCCGGGCTCGCTGATTTCCCAGGGAGCCTCACAGAATTCTCTGCTCCCCATTACACTCACGGTCATTCATAGCAAAGGGTGCAGGCTGGGGGCAGCCTGGAGAAGAGGTATGGGGCAGAGGTCATGGGAGAGCCACACGTGGCCCTTCCCACCATCCTGTCCCTGCAGAGCAGTGAGCAGAGCCAAGTTTCCCAGCAGCAAGCGACAACGTGTACTGAGCACTCGGATCCAGAGTTGCTGCTGGGAGTGGGTCCTACACACGTGGTCAACCCTAGTGCACTCCAGGGGCCCAGAGCACCCACCATAAAATCTTACTGTCCGAATACCTGGGGTTATCCGAGGCTTCCTGGTAAGCAAGACCTTCCCAGATGGGGCATCTCAAAGGCTTACAGACCACCTGCTGGGAGTTGAGGACAGAGGTCAGCCTTTTCTCTGAGCAAGACTGATTCTGTACTACCCCGCTCCAGCACACTTCGCAGCCACTGCCTGTCCTCCGGCTGTGACGAGCCCTTGCTCAAAGCTGCCGAGCTACACCAGGCCTTCACAGCAACGGTATCTGGGTGGGGAACCACGTCTAAGTATTTCGGAATTCTGCACTTTCCCGTCCTGGAGTTTATCATTCTGCACCGTGTGCTTAGTTGCCATGGTTACCAAGGAGGCAGGGGCCACAGCCTAGCACCTCCTGCTACAGCCTCGGGTTACCACACTCAACAGCCCACAGCAGTGGAAAGGGCCACTTCGGAGTCCAGTGGGGCCAGATTCTCAGAGCGCCTGTGCTTCCTGCTAGCACAGGGCCACAAGGCACAGCATATAACCCTCGGTGCCTCTCACTCCTCCCCGTCTGTAACACAGGCTGGAGCTGTCCACACTCGCCTGGCACACAGCCAGTGTTTGGAACTCTTCCGCTGAGCTGTATGGGCTAGAGGGGGTAACAGAGTCAGGAAAATCCACTCCATGAGTTTGCCTTTGTGGGCAATGCACGTCTGGGGTTGTTACCATGTTTGCCTTAAAATTCAGCACCCGAGAAAACCAGAGTAAGGATTCAGGAGGGGATCGGTTTTCAGCTCTTCAGTGGTCTTCTGGCCGTGGCTAGAAGCGCCCATTCTCATGGTTCATCTACAGCCCCAACAGGGACTCTGGCCCAGGCCTGGGTGTTCCGGAACCACGAGGGGCTGACCGCCTGCACCCCACCAGATGGCAAGGGGATCATACTGGGGTTGGAGAGAGACGCACGAGAAGCGACTGGAATAAAGCCACTTTCTGGGCCTTTCTCGGCATCTGTGGTGCAGAGCTCCGAGCTGGGGAGCTGCCCACGGCGGGACGAGTGCTGGGCGCGCTCAGAGAGCACCGAGGGTCAGTCCCGACCCAGTGAGCACTAGCCAGGCTTCCCGTGCCTGAACCCAACCCATCCCCCTCTGCTGAATAAAGCTGGCGATCTGGGCACATTCGTCTGCATTTCCTCGACTACTAATGAGATGGAGTGTATTTTCATATTGGCTGTATTTTCTCTATGGGACTTATCTGTTTACAGTCTTTGATTCTATTTGGTCAAGCTTCTGTTGCTTGTGCTATGTATTTTATCTACAAAATAAAAATATGCTTCCTGCCACTCAACTTTTAACCTTGTTTTCCCTTTTGAATGTCTCTGAGGCTATTAGGAACGCTAACTCAGAGTCTCACCTCATGGCCTTTGGTAGCTGCCTGGACTCTGGAGGGCGACTGTGAGTTCTGAACTTGTCCTTGGCTTTTCTCAGAGGCTGACAACCCGTCACTGGCTCCTGGTCTGCATTCCCAGGCCAGCCCGCTCACCGAGGACAGGCGTGCAGAGTAGAGCCCGCTGCTGTGGGAGGAAGCACCTGGTCTCCCTGGAGGTCAGCAGCATTCTGCCACTGTGCAGGCTGCAGCGCGGGGCCTCCTATCCACTCCTCAACAGATGCCTCCACTGTATGCTTCCGGCCCACAAGGATGGGAGCAAGGAGCTGACCAGCTTGGCTCCTCCTCCTGCTGTCCCTGGACAACGGCTCTGATGGCTCCTGCTGCACCCTCTCCCACCTGGCTGGGGCCTCTCAGGAGTCCCACCCCTTCCACAGGGGTCCCCTCTGCCTTGGTGTCAGGAGCAGCCTCTGCTTTCCTGTCTCTGGTCCCGGAAGGCTACTTTTCTTTTGTTCCAACACAAAAGGAGCATGTTTTAAAAATGTCTCCTTTTGTCGTGTCTAGGAATTTGGGCCCAAGACAGAGGCTTCTTTGCTTGGCAGTTACTTACAATTTCCTTTTTATGGTCATTAATTTACCGGTCCTGTCCCTGGGGTAGCTTAGGAGGTGTTGCCGCTCCCTGAAATTACACAGCAAAATCTGCTGTCCATAAGGACGTGCATTTCCTCGGGGGCACAGGCCAGCAATTCTGGTTTTCAGAGAAAGCCATGAACCACAAACTACAGACTGTGCAGAAACAGCAGGCAGTAAGAAGTGACTTCAGGATTTTAAATCTGGTCTGGAAGTTTAGGTTTCCTTTCCATTTTGATTTTAAGGCCTTTGATGCCAGCAGGAAGGAAAGCAGCCTCCCACTGCAGCCTCAGCGGGATTTCTCACTTGTTTGGAGCTGTTTTGTGGGACCAGCAATCCATGTCCATGTTTGCAGTCAAAACCAGAGGAGAGAGGCTGGAGGGGAGTGAGGACTCAGAGAGCGTCTGAGCTGGAATCCCAGGCCAGGTAGGCAGGTGCCCAACGGGAAGCAGCTGAGAGCCGGCTGCGTCGCCTTCTCAAAATGTCGACTTTGCAGAGCAGACTCTGTGCAGCAGAGAGGGAAGATGCAAACAAAGACAGACGACGAGAGAAATACCAAGGCCCAGAGGCCAAGCCTAGGAGAGATGAAATAAAGTGACCTCAGCTTGTACGTGCACCACCTCTGTTCTGAGGACTGCCCATGGGCGCTGAAATCACGAGCTGGGGTCAAGCTGTGTGTGGGCTTCCGGAAACCGTTCAGGGTCCTCAGCAGCAGCCTCCAAGAGGATCCCCTGGGGACAACGTGGAGAACAGGATTCCGTGTAGACTGAGGGGGAAGTGGCTTGGCTAATCCCCAGCACAGTGAGGCAGGGCCTGGAACGGGTGAACCACGGTGGAGGGAGAGCGCTGTTCCTCTGGCTTGGCGCTGAACAGAATCTGGCAGATTCGCTGGGGCCGTTGGAGAAATTCCTGTGGTGCCTGTGATACGATCAAGCGGAATTCTTCACAGCTCTGCTGGTCTTTGAGATGCTGATGACTGCTGGACGCCAGGTATACTTTGAGCATATCAGCCAGGTGCCATAGCTTGAACGCAATGTGGCCACCAACTCATACAGTTGTTTGAGCCCCAAAGTCCTGTGTTAATAGCCCTGCGGGGGTCAAAACATAATCCAGTGGTGTCTAAACAACAGGCCTCTGGGAAGTGGTCAGACTTGATTCACTTATCAGGGAAGGGCCCCGTCGTTGAATCACGGCTGCTGTATAAGGGAGACCACAGAGAGGACCATGTTAGCGTTCTCCTGCGTCCTGGCTCACCGTCTCATCTACGCGCCCCACGTGTCCCCCCAGCCACCGCAGAAGTCAGACACCAAACCAACCAGGCTCTCTGATGGTGGAGGGCAAACCTCCAAAGCTGTGAGCCAGAAGAAACCTCATTCCTCCGTAAGCAGCTTCTCTCAGGCATATCAGCTGCAGTAGGAAAAGCCCAACACCTAGGCATACGTCTGGGCTTTCTATGCCACTCCATTGCTCAGTACGTCTGTCTGTATGCCAGAACCGCAGTGTTCTGATTATTGTGGCTTGGCAGTACATTTTGAAATCAGGAATGTGAATCTTCCAACTTTGGCTTTTTTTTCCCCCAAGATTAGTTTTCACTATTTGAGGTTTCTTGGGATTCCATAAGATTTTTGCTTTTCTTTCCAATTTCTGCAAAAACTGTCTCTGGGGTTTTTATAGGGGTTGCATTAAATATGTAGATCTCCTTGGCAGTATTGACATTTTCATATCAAGCCTTTCTAGTTCATGAATATGCTTCTCTCTTTATTTATGTCTTTAGTTTCAGCATCTGGAGGGTAGTTTTTATTATACGAGTTGTTCACATCCTTGGTTAATTCCTAAGTATTTTATTATTTTTAATGCTATTATAGGCCGGTGCCGTGGCTCAACAGGCTAATCCTCCGCCTTGCGGCGCCGGCACACCGGGTTCTAGTCCCGGTCGGGGCACCGGATTCTGTCCCGGTTGCCCCTCTTCCAGGCCAGCCCTCTGCTGTGGCCCTGGAGTGCAGTGGAGGATGGCCCAGGTGCTTGGGCCCTGCACCCCATGGGGAGACCAGGAAAAGCACCTGGCTCCTGGCTCCTGCCATCGGACGAGCGCGGTGCGCCGGCCGCAGGGCGCCGACCGCGGCGGCCATTGGAGGGTGAACCAACGGCAAAGGAAGACCTTTCTCTCTGTCTCTCTCTCTCACTGTCCACTCTGCCTGTAAAAAAAAAAAAAAAAAAAAAAATGCTATTGTACAAGGAATTGTTTTTATAATTTCCTTCTCAGATTGTTCCTTGTTTGTATATAGAAAGACAACTGAGTTCTTGTGTGTTGATGCTATAGTCCACAACTCAAATTCATTGATTAATTTTAACTCTTTTTTGGTGGGCTCTTTAGAATTTTGTGCATATCAGATCATGTTGATTCCAAGATGGTGGAATAGGGAGGGAGCTTACTGCTCTAGTCTAGGGGAAAATAGTTTAAAAAAAAAATGGAGAGAGTGCAATCTCAGGGAGGAGTTAGGGAGAAAACTGCAGTGGAAACTCCACACGTATTAGAGGAATTAGGGGGATGCTGTGGATCTATATGGAGGGTGTGGGTGTGCACAGCTAGAAGCTCAGAAGCCGAGAGCCTCCACACCAGCTCTGGAGAGTGAGGTGAGACCAGACTGCAGCAGCCCGCGACACTGGCGATAGAGCTGCAAGGACAGCCTGGCATGAGTCCGGCTTGGAGCCCTGTGGGAGACAGTGTTCCCGCCAACTTAGACAAAAGGGGGCACATGTCTCTCTCCCCGATCAGCTGGCACCAGCGTCCTGTAACTAGCTGACAGAGGGTGGGCGCCAATTTGGACATATCTAACAGCTGCACCAGCTTGTGTCCACGTCCACAACTAGTTGAGAGATGCCTGAGTCTGGCTGGGAGAACTGACAGGGGGCTGGGTGCTCCTCACTGTTGGAGCCTTTTGTTCAAGGACTGTGAAAACACTGCGGCTGCCAGGGAGAGTGCAGGGCGTGGCTGGGTCTTCGGGCAGTCACTGTGGGCAACTCCACATACTCGGGGCTCTCTGATTCCCTGGTGGGGGCCACTGCTGTGGGATCTGTGCTCACATCAAGGAACGCACGGATCCTTTGTGTGGTTCTTGTGGCAGTGCAGATGAATATTGTACCAACTGGGGCTAGCACACAGGCATTGGTCTCCGTGGAGGAGAGGAGGTGAGCATGAGACTATGCCAACAGAGCTGAATAAACCTTCTCTCTGATTTAAAAAAAAAAAAAACAGGATTGGATTAAGATGGTAGAGTAGGGAGGGGGCTTGCTGCTCGAGTCTAGGAGAATAAAGTTTAAAAAAAAAAGTGGAAAGAGTGCAGTCTCAGGGAAAAGTTAGGGGAAAAACAGCAGAATAAATTCTACACAAATTGGAGGAACACAGCGGAACTACATGGAGGGTGAGGACGCACACAACTTAGGACCCCAGCAGACGAGAGCCTCCACACTAGCATTGGAAGTAAAGTGAGACCAGACTGCAGCAGCCCAAGCCGGGTGAAAAAGCTGCAGGAAAAGCCTAGAGGGAATCCAGTTTGGAGCCCCCTGGGGAGAGTGTACCCACCAAACCAGAGAAAAAAATGGGGGGGGGGGCACGTTTTCCCTCTCCTGGATCATCCTGGAAGGGCGTCCTGTAACAAGGTGGCAGGGAGCAGGCGCCATTTTGGACATATATAACGGCTGTGCCAGCTCATGTCTGTGCCCAGCAATAAGCCAAGCATAGACTCCTGAGTCTGGTGGGGAGAACAGACGGGGCTGGGTGCTCATGACTGTGGGAGGCTTGTGTGCCAGGACTGTGAAAACACAGAGGCTGCATGGGAGGACTCACGGTGTGGCTGGGACATCGGCAGTCACTGTGGGAGGCTCTACATGATCAGGGCTCCCTGTTTACCCGGCAGAGAACATTGTTGGGGAATCTGAGCTCACACTGAGGACTGCACAGATCCTTTGTGTGGTCCTTGTGGCAGAGTAGATGAGTAATATTCTCACGGGGGCCAGCACCCAGGACTGGTCTCCTTCAAGAAATAAAGACCTTCCATGACAAACAGAAACTGAAAGAATTTGTCACCACCCTGCAGAAGATGCTTAATAATGTGCCGTACACAGAAACACAGAAACATGGTCATCACTACGAAAGAAGGTAAAAGAAGGAAATCTCCCAGTAAAAGTACAAATGAAATCCGAAGTAAAAATGGATTATTTATGGAAAAATGGCAGGGCAAGGACATTACTTATCAATAGTCACCTTGAATGTAAATGGCTCAACTCTCCAGGTAAAAGACACACACTGGCTTAATGGATTAAAAGACAAAACCCATCTATTTGCTGACTATAAGAAACACATCTCACCAACAAACATACATGCAGACTGAAAGTGAAAGAATGGAAAAATATATTCCATGATCATGGAAAGCAGAAAAGGACAGGTGTAGCCATCCTAATAGCAGACAAAATAGAATTTAACACAAAAACTGTTAAAAGAGACAAAGAAAGACACTATGTAATGATTAAGGGATCAATTCAACAGGAAGATGTGACTATAATAAAGGTATATGCACCTAATTACAGGTCACCTGGCTATTCAAAAGAAATGTTAAGGGATCTAAAGGGAGACATAGACTCGAATACAATAGTCATGGGGGACTTCAATACCCCACTCTCAGTAAAGGAAAGATCAACCAGACAGAAAATCGGCAAGGAAACAGCAGATTCAATCGACACTATAGACCAAATGACCTAACAGATATCCACAGAACTCTTCATCCTACACTTGAAGAATACACATTCTTCTCACCAGTGCATAGAACTTCCTCTAGGATAAGCCACATGCTAGGGCATAAAGCAAGTCTCAGTAAATTCAAAAAATCGAAATCATATTATGCATCTTCTAGGAGCACAATGGAATGAAGCTAGAAATCATTAACTCAAGAATCTCTAGAGCATATGCAAATACATGGAGACTGAACAACATGCTCCTCAACTGGCAAAATCAAAAGAGGAATAAAAAAATTTCTGGAAATGAATGAAGATGATCCGTACCCCCATGTTTACTGCAGCACAATTCACAAAAGCTAAGACACGGAATCAACCCAAATGTCTATCAACCAAAGACTGGAGAAAGAAATCATGGAATATGTACACCATGGAATACCACATAACAGGAAAAAACATGAAATCCAGTTATTTGCAACAAAATGGATGCAACTGGAAAACATCCTACTTAGTGAAATAAGCCAGTCCCAAAAGGACAAATGTCATAAGTTCTCCCTGATCTGTGATAACTAACTGAACACCTAAAAGGTAATCTACAGAAATGAGGTTGATATTTTGAGATGTAATGACTTTGGACAACCCTTGTCTTGACTATTGAAGAACAGGTCTTTTTATTTTTTTCATACTATTTGTTGAATTCTTTTCTTAGAGTTAATCACATATGTATGAAATTAATTGAAAATATAGCTTAGTAAAAAAGAAGAATGGGAATAGAAGAGGGAAGAGGAAGAAGGGTGGGAGGGCGGGTAGAGTATGAAGAATTATTATGCTCCTAAAGTTGTATTTATGAAATGCATGAAGTTTGTATTCCTTAAATAAAGGGTTTCTGGGGGAAAAAATCATGTCACCTGTGATCATAGATAAGTTGCTTCTTCATTTTGAGCTTAGATGCCTTTTATTTCAATCGCCCAAGTGCTTTTCCTAGAACTTCTAGCACTATGTTTCACAGAACTCGCAAAGGCAGGCATGTTGATATTAGTTTAGTGTTTAGTGTTTCACCAGAGAATGACACTCAATGTGGGTTTTACACATAAGGCTTTGAATACATTTAGGTAGTTTCCTTCTTTTATTGCTATTGTGTTGTGTTTTTTTTTTTTAATCATAAAGTGGCACTGAGTTTGAACAAATGCTGCTTCTGTATCAACTGAGATTATCAAATGGCTTTTATCCTTCATTCTGCTAGTGTGGTGTATCTGATCAATTGTCGTATGTCACGCCATCCTTGCATTTCCAGAAATCAATCCCACTTATTCATTGGATATAATATTTTTAATGTGCTGCTGAATTAATTTTGCTAGAATTTTGTTGAGGATTTTTGAGTCTATACACATCATGGACAGTTGCCTATGGTTTTCTTGTAGTATCTTTGTCTTACTGTCATCAGACTACTGCCGGCCTCATAGAATGAGTCAGGAAATATCCCCCTCATGCCCAGTGTTTGAGAAAAGCTGAGGAAAGGTTGGTATTACTTCTTCTTTAGATTGTGGTAAAATTAGCCATGAAATCATCAGGTCCAAGACTTTGCCAGGTGACTTTTTTATTACAGATTCAATTTCATCATTAGTCATCAGTAGATTCAGATTTTATACTGCTTTATTGTTTAGTCTCGTGTTTCTAAGAATTTGACTATCTCTTTTTTTCATATTTGTTCATACTATTCCCTTAAAATCTTGATTTCTGTTAAAATCAGTAATAGTGTTCCCACTTTAATTTCTGATTTTAGGGGCCAGCGTCGTGGTGCAGTAGGTTAATCCTCTGCCTGCAGCAACGGCATCCCAAATGGGTGACAGTTCTAGTCCTGGCTGCCCCTCTTCCACTCCAGCTCTCTGCTATGATCTGGGAAGGCAGTAGAGGATGGCCCAAGTCCTTGGGCCCCTGCACCCACATGGGAGACCAGCAGGAGGCATCTGGCTCCTGACTTCGGATCAGCACAGCTCCAGCCGTTGTGGCCATCTGGGGAGTGAACCAAAGGAAGAAAGACCTTTCTCTAAGTCTACCTCTCAAATAAATAAAATATTAAAATTTTTTTTTCTCATTTTAGTAATTTGAATATATTTTCTCCTAAGTTCCTCTAGCCAAAGTTTGTCAATTCTGTAGATCTTTTCATAGAATCAAATTTTTTAAAACAAAAGAATCAAATTTTTCTTTCGTCATTTTTTCTACTGTTTTTCTATTCTCTATTTTATGTATGTCTCATCTAATCTTTATTATTTTCTTCCTTCCAGCTAACTTTGAGTTTAGTTTGTTCTTTTTATAGTTCATTAAGTTGTAAAATTGTGGAATTTTTTACTTGAAATCTTTGTTTTTAAAATGTAAATATTGGGGACGGTGCTGCAGTGCCAGCATCCCATATGGGTGCTTGTTCTAGTCCTGGCTGCTCCTCTTCTGATCCAGCTCTCTGCTATGGCCTGGGAAAGCAGTGGAAGATGGCCCAAGTGCTTGGGCCCCAACACCCCCATGGGAGACCCAGAAGAAGCTCCTGGCTCCTAGCTTCGGATCAGCGCAGCTCTGGCTGTTGTGGCCAGCTGGGGAGTGAACCAGCAAATGGAAGCCCTCTCTCTCTGCCTCTCCTTCTTTCTTTGTGTAACTGATTTTCAAATAAATAATTAAAATATTTAAAATAAAATAAAATGTAAATATCTATAGCTTGAAATTTCATCCTTAACTCCACTTTCACTGTATCCCATAAGCTTCGGTATGTTGTGTTTTCATTTTCATTCATCAGATTAAGTTTCTAGTTTCCCTTTTGAGTTCTTGTTCAACCCATTGGTTGGTTGAGTGTGCTGTTTAATTTCCACAAATTTTTGAATTTGACTGTTTTGCTTGTTAACTGATTCTAACTTCACCTCTCAAAGACACCTGTACGATACTGAGTGGTCAGTGTTACAGTGCAAGTTAAGCAATACCAGCATCCCATATGGGTGCCAATTCAGGTCTCAGCTGCTCTACTTCCAATCCAGCTCTCTGCTGTGGCCTGGGAAAGCAGTAGAATATGGCCCAAGTCCTTGGACCCCTTAACCCATGTGGGAGACCCGGAGGAGACTCCTGTCTCCTGGCTTCAGATCGGCGCAGCTCTGGCCATTGCAGCCAATTGGGGAGTGAGCCAGTAGATAGAAGACCTCTCTCTCTCTCTGCCTCTCCTCCTCCTGCGTGATTCAGACTTTCAAATAAATAAATAAATCTTTAAAAAAAAGGAAGAAGAAGAAGAAAAGAATGAAGAGGACCCTCGGCAGCATGGAGGACGCCCACCTAGGTCAGGATGGTGTTCTTTACTATGCCTATGAACTCAAATGCTACTCTTTTCCAGAACACTCTCATAGATATCCCAGCTCTCAGGACCTACCTTAGCCCACCTGGCACCTAACATTAACCACCATGGCTTTTATATTCTGTGCTGGACCCTAGGCCCTGCTGCCCACCCCCATGGAGAATTGAGCAACACGCTGTTAAAGCTGGCAGCACACTGAGAAAACTCTACATCTAATTTTACGACTTCACTGAGGATTACAGGAGAGTTCTGAAAGACAGGGTTCCAGAGTCAGCACCAGCAGAAAAAAACAAGTCTCTTGACCACATACAACGCTCTTGATTTTTCTAGAAACTTCCACCAAGGAAGAACATTGGAAGGACAAAGTAGGACAGGTGCACCCATAAGCAAAAGGCATACCACCCACAAAAGAAGATACTGGCCAAAGGATCCGAAGTTCCAAATTTCCTGCCGCTGTGGTTAACAGATGAGCGTGGTGGTACCAGTAGCCCAGGCCTGAGACTGGACACTCTGGGATCACATCCGTTTTGTCCCTTTTTCATCTCACACTTGGTTACTTGGTGATTTCATGCCTGCAACTTCCTTTATGGGTTGACTGAGAACCCTTGATGACTGATGTAATCAGAACAGCCCACAAATATCTGCCACTTTCACAAATACTTGTAAAGACACATTGAAACTAGAGTTACTAGTGTCCTAAGGAAATGTGAAAAGCTACCATTCTTTGATGTTTGATGACTGGAAGTTCTGACGTACCAGAGGCTACATTTGAATAGTCTGGAAGATGAACGTGCACCGTGTAGGGATGGCTTTGGAATTTCTTCCCCAGTGTGAACGGCGTTGATTAACCTCTCAGGAGTTACCGGCAGCCACTGCATGTTTTAACAACTGCTGAGGAGTTAAACCAGGTGTGAACTGCATGCTGAGTTCTAAACACCGAATATTCAAGAGCTTTGCCGACACCCTCAGTGTGAACTTGTATTTGTCATCTCTCTGGCTACAGTCTTAGTGTGTGCTGGGTCTCTATTCTCACCTAATTCCACTCCCAATCCTTTCAAGTCCAGAGTCAGCCAGTGCCCAGCTCCTGTGAGAAGCTCACAGACACAGTGCTCAGGGTTCCAGGGGAAGCAGTATGGTCAGAGTCTGAGGAGGCTGGGGCGATGGTGGCTGGATACAAGCGTGTCTTTGAAAGAGAAAGTACTCACACTAATGCTGCCGCAAGTCCAGAGTGCAACATTAACTTTACACCTTTACTCAGAAAACATTCGAATGTTTGTCATTATATCATAGGTCCTACCAGCCTCAAACTCTTTTCTCCCATTAACTCGAAATCCAGAGCTTCTGACACAGCATTTTACATGAACAATTCTATTGACACCATTTTAAAATAAAATACAAATAGTGCAGAGTACAAAGAAACGAAGAAAGGGACAAGTTAGCTCAGAATACAAAGGGGAATGATAGTGATTATCACTAGGAATTAATTACAAAGGAAACACTTCAGGTACTATTGTAATAAACAGTATTTATTAGGTCTTTAACTTGCACTCCCAACAGCTCTTTTCCAAGCCTATTTGTTAATAATTTACCTGTTATTCAAGATCTAGCCCAAATGCCATATTTCCTGATTACTTTTCTATCTGTGGCTGATTTTGTTCTGTGGATGTAAATCTTAGAAACAATCTTCTGTGCTAGAAAGTAAGTTCTGTGAGACCACAGCTGTGATCTCAGGACCTAGAACAGATGCCCAGAAAACTACTGTCTCCTCACTGCTCACCTGTCCCATCAAACTAACACAGGCACATGTTGTTTAGAGCTGTCTCACTGACAACTCTCGTTAGGCTCCGATCAGCCAGCCCAGAGCAATCTCCAGCCTGCAGCAGCTACAACTCAGGCCTGCACAGGACAGTTCCTCTCTGCACACAGATGGACACACACTCTCTCTCTTTCCACACACACTCCACACACTATCTCTACATACATACCACACACAATCTCTCTACACACATATGCACACATATTCTCTTTCCATACACTCTCCACACACACATGCACACAATCTGCACATACCCTATCTCTCTACGCACACACATGCACACACACCATCTCTACACACATGCACAAAGTCTCTCTACACATACATGTACACAATCTACACACACATGCACACAATCTCTCTCTACATACACAGGCATATATATTATTTCTCCATACACGCATGCACATAATCTGCACATACACTCTACACATACACACACACGCACACACTATATACATACACACACTACTTTCTACATACATGCGCACACACTCTGCACACACCCACACACTGTCTAGCACACACACTCTACAGACATACATACTTTCTCTATACACACACTCACATGGTCAGTTCTGCTTCCCTGGAGAACACTAATACGGGAAAGGGGGCATAGGAGGAGAAGGGGAGGATGTCCCTCTTTGCTCACTGTTTCCCGTGTATCGTAACCTAGGCATTTTACATGCACCAGCAGAGGGGGTTATGCTGAAATGACGGGGATTGACCACAAGTAATTGCTGCCACACAAACTCTCACCTGTGGCCAAGGTGACTTTACTGAAACAGCACACGTGAAGATAAGACAGAAAAGCAAGGGTTGCGCCATCTCCTGACCCTTCCGTGAGGCCACAGCAGCGGGCAGTGAATGCCACCTCGCAAATATTCCCAAAAGGGCAGATCCACAGTCTGCAGCTTCAAGGTAAATTCTGAACTGTGAGGGACAAAGTTCCAGCACCAGGATGCCACAGGAAGAGCCTCTGAAAGCTAAGTTTGGGAATTATCTTCGTTAGTGATGTTAACCCAAAAGTCACCTGTGGAACTTGCATTTCTACGTGTGTAAGCAGCTGGAAGCAGAACACGTAGAATGCAGTGTCTCCCCATTACTTTGCAAGGATGACTGTTTAGGAGCTCAATTTCAACAGCGACAGAAGTTGAGGCCAGTTACTGTGTGGAATTTTAAAAGTGAGTTTCACGCTTTATAAAGAATTCCCTCCATCTAAGTCTAAGAGCTGGCTACATAAGAAGGGCTTACGTCCCACACAATTCACGTGGAAATCCTACAGTACTAGGAAGTGAGGGCGGGGGGGGGGGGGGGCGGTGATTGAGTCATGACAGGGCCCCAGAAAAGGGACCGCAAAGGGCTCTCTCCACCTCTTTCTGCCAATGTGAGGTCCCAGTGAGACACTGGTTGTCTCTGAAAGAGGAAGAAAGCCCTCGTCAGACATAAAATCGTTCGTGCCTTCACCTTGGAATCCCCAGCTTCCAGAACTGTGAGACACAGATGTCTGTGGTATTCTGTTGGAGCAGGCTGAGTGGACTGGGACAGGCTGGTCCTGCACCAGGAGAACACTGCTCACCAGTGCCTACGGACGGCAGCAGGTGACAGGGAGTCAGCAGAGGCTGGCAGTTCTGGGGTTCACACTAAGCCTAAGTTTCCAGGAGCAAAAATGTAAAGGTGATTCTAGAAAGGCTGCAGAAGGAACCAGCTGTAAGAGAAGCTGCCGCTCTCTCAGAGAATACTGCAGTCCTCATGAACAGAATGCCGGCACAATGTGGCTAGCAAAGGCCTTTCTGGTGAGGTCTAAGAAACGAGCAACACGTTACGAGCCAGAGAGAAACGCCAACCCTTTATTAAAGGACAAAGAGCGTGGCTGACTTGTGTTCGTGTTCTAGGAAGCTTTGGTAAAGGCAGAACCTGAGAGCAAACCACGTATTTACTGAGGGGATTCCCAAGGGAAGCACTGAAGGTGGGGCAGGCTCCTCCTGACCACTCAGAGTGAAAGGTGAGGAGAGAGAAAAGTGACTTAAAGATGAAAATGCCAAGCAAAAAGGAAGCAGAATTCCAAGATCTGGAAAATTCTCAGCCCATGCATACTGCAACACTGAGAAAGTGTGCTTGCAAGAGAACACCAAGTGTGTGGTCTCGTGACGATCTCGTAAGGAAGTGGGTAGGGATCAGTCATCGCAACAGAGGCAGATGCTGCCCACCAAGGCAAAGGCAGAATGACCCAAGGGTGACCCAGAGATCCGCAGGGATGCCGTTTCCTTCATGGGCCAGCAGGCATCACTGTCTCCACCCAGGTTGTAAAGGAATGGGCGACCTGGAGCTGCAGGGCTGCATCCCAGCGCAGTCACAGGCAAGGAGCCCCAGCCCGGCTGACTGTGAAGACCCAGAAGCCAGCTGCACAAGCCTTGGGGTGATGTTAGCACTCCAAAGGGGAGGCTGTCACTCCAGGGTGTGACATGCTGACTCCGCAGAGCCTGCACGTCAGCCCAGCAGCTGCAGTGGGTCTTTGTCAAGCGCAGAGGTTTCAGGGAGGTCTCTACTAAGTTGTGTGCTTCCTTGAGACCTGTCTCCCCTTCTTTCTTCTCCGTCCCTGTTGTCCATCCCATACCCACCCACCACTGCACTCTGAAAGCATATACCTGAGAACTCCCACACTGTCCCGTTCTGAAGTGGTCAAGAGTCAATGCCCGAGGCCTCGAAGAACTGACCAGATTACGATTACTGCGATCCCCACAATGAGCATCCTAAAGCTCGGTTTCCTCTTGATAACTTGTATTTACAGCCTCAGGAATCATTTCCGACAGTGCCCACTGGGCTCCTGGCGGCTGTGGTTGCTCCGTTTCTTTGAGTTCCTGTGAACTCCTTTGAACTCCTGTGATTGTCTGCACTTTAGGACTTCAAGGATGTGTTGACATCAACATTAACAATGCAGTAATTTTATTTATAAATTGCATGTAAAAATATTGACTGCTGTCGTCAACACAGGCTGTTTTTTTTCCAAAAGGGATGGCTTTTTAGCATGTATCAATGTATCCTGCTCAGTTCTGATCAGCCTATCTTAGCAAGTGAACAGGACAGTTAATTATGTGTCTGTCAAGTCCCATGACTCAATGCGTCACTCACCTGGGTGCTGCTGTGAATCTGTTTGGTGAGGGGGTGAACACCTGCAATCATCCGAGCTTGAGTGGAAGAGCCCACCCCAACCATGCAGCCGGATCTCCTCAAGGGGCTGATGTTCCCCCACCAGGTGCCTCTGTTCCCCCGAAAACTACAACCACGTTTGGAAGAAGAACCGAAGCGTATGTGTGTATCGCTTGCGTAATCTAAGAGGACCCGAGAACAACCCCAGGAGTGGCTCTCAGCCTGGCTGCACACTGTCATCACCGGGGGAATTTGTAAATCCCCGGCGACAGGGCACACCCAAGACCAAGCCTATGAGAGTCCCCAAGTCTCTTCTGGGTTCCTGGCTAGGTCCTGTGTCTGTTCAGCACCCACACTGCAGTAAGCAGGACATCTTCACAGGCCTCGAATCAACAAGCTGCTGAAGAACCCCCACGAGTTCAGGAGCGAGTGCCCAGCAGCTTCTGGAGTTCCACAGGAAGCCACACGGGACACCGGCCTCAACACGCTCCAGACCAAGTAACAGAAACCCTTCTCCTGAGCACGCTAACACTTAAAACTCATGGGCCAGCATCGTGGTGCAGCGGATTAAGCCACCCACCTGCGATGCTGGCATTCCATACGGCCGCCTGTTCCTGTCCTGGCTGCTCCACTTCTGACCCAGCTCAGCTCCCTGCCAACGCACCTGGGAAAGCAGCAGAAGATGACCCGAGTCCTTGAGCCCTGCACCCACAAGGGAGACCTGCAAAAGTTCCTGGCTTGGGCCTGGTCCAGCCCTGGTGGTTACAGCCATTTGGGGAGTGAGCCAGTGGGTGGAAGATCTCTGTCTCTTCCACCCCCACCCCCAACCCCACCTCTGTAACTCTGCCTTTCAAATAAATAAAGAAATGTTTAAAATAATTCAAAATTCATGAGAAGAAGATCTAGGGGAGGGAAAACATCAAAGTTAGGGATGCTTTAGGTAGTTTCTTAACCGGTAGTCCCCAGACCACAGCAAGGTTATGGAAAGAATTCTGGAACCCCAGAGAAGAGGCTGGGAGTAACTGTATCTTTATTTTCACCAGCCTCTATTTGGCTATTTATAATTCCCTTCCATTAACACTGTAGACAGCTAACCACAACAATAGAAAACTGTCCATCTCCAACAGAGATCAGATATGTTCATCTCTACTACATTCGCAGACAACTAAAAATATTGTTTCTGTTTATCACTACTTTAAAATTATAGCTGCTAGATCCCCACAAATGCATTATGAAAGATGCACATGGGTTACATATTACACATTGAATATTTAAGTGACTACTGTATATGATTTCTTTCTTTGTAGTCCTATGATTTTTTAAAATACATTTAAAATAGGATTCTTAGAAGAGGTCTACAGGCTCTGTCATACTTCCATTTCCAAAGAGGCTCTTTTTTTTGACAGGCAGAGTGGACAGTGAGAGAGAGAGAGAAAGGTCTTCCTCCAATGGCCGCCACGGCCGGCACGCTGCGGCCAGCGCACCGCACTGATCCGAAGCTAGGAGCCAGGTGCTTCCCCTGGTCTCCCATGCGGGTGCAGGGCCCAAGCACTTGGGCCATCCTCCACTGCACTCCCGGGCCACAGCATAGAGCTGGCCTGGAAGAGGAGCAACCGGGACTAGAACCTGGTGTGCCAGCGCCGCAGGCAGAGGATTAGCCTATTAAGCCGCGGCGTCAGCCCCAGAGAGGCTCTTGACCTAAAATACGAACCTCAGCTTTAGAGAAAATCAAAGTAAATGATCATGTAACAAAAGCAACCTTGGTCATCGCTGTGGAATAGCAGGTAAAGCCGCTGCCTGTGGCGGCAGCATCCCATATGGATGCCGGTTCAAGCCCTGGCTGCTCCTCTTCCAATACAGCACTCTGCTGTGGCCTGGGAAAGCAGTAGAAGATGGCCCACGTCCTTGGGCCTCTGCACTCATGTGGGCCGCCAATCAATCGAGAGCTACCTGCTAGCGGCCATCCTGCCTCCACCAGCCCTGCATGTTCATCAGGGAGCAAGCTACCCAGCACATCCACGGTGGGAACTAGTGAGAAACGCAGATTCTCAGAGCCCCGCCCAGGTCTCCCGCATCACAGCCCCTGGGGTTGGGGCCCAGGAATCTATGTAGGTAAAACGTCCTGCTGGCCCCCAGGCCTCCTCAGCAGCCCTCTGCAGGAAATGGGTGGTGGCAGACCAAGGCCTCACAGGAAGGGCAGCATGGCCATAATCTCCCTGTGCCCAGACCAATGGGAAAACATGCATATTCCTGGACTCTGCCAGGCTAGGACCGTGCCAGTACGTTTGCAAAACATTACACGCCCCCACTGTGACTAACTGTTTTGAAACGTTAGGCCAGCAGAAAGACTGAACGGTTCTGAGAAATAAGGTGGAACAAGTTGTTTTGGGAGACTGAGTCCTTTTCCTGGTTCTCCTGTGGATTTTCTATAAATACACAGAGCTGGAAGTGGGTCCAGCTCATGTGTTACTACCAGCACCTGACTCTGGATCAGCTGCACTGTAGCTGCTCAACAATGTCTGAACAATGAATGATCGAGGGGGCTGGCTCTGTGGCACAGCAGGTAAAGCCACCACCAATAGCGCCAGCATCCCATATGGGAGCCGGTTCCAGTCCCAGCTGCTCCCCTTCCAATCCAGCTCCCTACTGATGTGCCTGGGAAAGCAGTGGAAGGTGGTGCAAGTGCTGGGTCCCCTGTGCTCTCATGCGAGACATGGAAGAAGCTCCTGACTCCAGGCTTCAGACCAGTCCAGCCCAGCCCTGGCCTTTAAGGCCATTTGGGGAGTGAACCAGTGGATGAAAGATCTCCCTCCCCCATCCCTTCCCCCTCGTCCCCAGTAGGACGAGCTGGCAGGACACAGGGTGCCCACTTAACTTTGCAAACAGAGGGCACAATGTCCCCTCCCCTCCCCTCCCCTCCACAGGGCACCCAGAAATCAGCAGAATCAGGCAAGAAGGTGTTGTGGCAGCCAGTACCTCTCGGGTGGACTCGTCAGAGGGAGACACCTTGGTCCCTGTCGACTTTGAGTCTGGGTTGATGAGCGGGCAGGGGGCAGGGAGCCCACTCTACTTGATGAACGGGCGGCACCTGGCTTCCCTCCCGTACCCCACCACGGTACCCGGCTCAGGGACCGGGCAGCTCTCCCTTTGGACAGAGAGGCTCGCGGGCACAGCGGATCCCCTGCTCCTGCTCCCGTGAGAATGCTGGGGCTGTGCGAGAGGCCAGGAGTGCGCCACGTTCTCACTGCAGAGTGCACACTCTTCCTGTGCTTGCTGAAACCAAGCTGGGGGTGCAGGCACAGAGACTCGTGTCGGCAGAGAAGGCCAGAGGCAGGGATCACGCCAGCCAGGGCAACTCCCTCTGCCTACTGACTACGCCTGGACTTGCGCCCCACCTACAAATGCTGGCCAGAGCTCCCCAGCCCCACCCAGCACACACCTCTGGATACTTCCAGAAGGTTCCGGCATCCCATTAAGCCTAGAGGCACATTCCCAAGAACAAAGACTTCAGAGGAGACAAAAATAAGCATAGAACACAAGAAATATAACAAGGAAGACAATATGACCCCACAAAAGGAACATAATACTGCAGTATTAGACTGTGACGATGAGGAGATTAACGAAATGCCTGAAAAGGAATTCAAAAGATTGATTGTAAGCTTACTCAAAAACAGAGAAAAGCAATTGCCTGAGCTAAAAAAAAACTCTGCGGATGACATGGATGAGAAATGCTGCTGGGAAACAGAAATGTTAAAGAAAGACCAAACTGAAGTATTAGAAACGAACATGTCAGATAAAAGCACACTGGAAAGCCTGAACAACACACAGAAAAGAATCCTCAAATGTGTGAGAGAAATGACAGACTAACTTTAAAGAATCTCCAATTAGACTGAAGGCAGATCTTTCACCAGAAATCCTACAGGCCAGAAGAAAATGGAGAGACATGGTCCAAGTCTTTAAAGAAAAATATTGTCAGCCCAGAATACTGTATCCAGCAAAGCTCTCATTTATAAATGAAGGTGAAATAAAGACCTTCCAAAAAAACCAGAAATTTAAAGAATCTGCCAGCATCCACCCAGCCTTAAAAATGATACTTAAAGATACACAATATACAGAAACAGAAAAAGATTATCAGTATCATGAAAGAATGTGAGGCAGAAAAATCCCTTAAAACAGTATAAACGAGATCCAAAACAAACAATAGGAATACTTACGGGAAAAAGGCAAGACCAACTCATCACTTATCAATAATAACCTTGGATGTAAATGCACTAAACTCTCCAATTAAAAGATACTGACTGGCTGAATGTATCAAAAAGCGAGATTCATCTATATGCTGCCTACAAGAAACACAGCTCACCAGCAGAGACACACACTGACCGAAAGTGAAAGGATGGAAAAAGATATTCTGTACAAAAGGAAATGAAAAACTAGGAGTGGCTACTTTAATATTAGCCAAAATAGACTTTAAGTCAAAAATAGTTAAAAGAGACAACGATTATGTAATGATTAAAGGATCAATTCAACAGAAAGTTCTGATTAGTAAATATATACACACTCAATGCTAGAGCCCAATATTTTAAAACAAATTTAATGGATCTCAAAGGAGACATATGCTCCAATACAATCATACTGGGGGACTTTAACACCCCACTTTCATCAGTGGACAGATTAACTAGGCAACAAATCAACAAAGAAACAACACAGTTGATCTACACCACTGACCAAATGGACCTAGTTGATATCTGCAGAACATTTCATCCCAAAGCCACAGAAAGCACATTCTTTTCATCAGTGCATGTAGCATTCTCTAGAACAGACCATATGCGAGCACAAAAAACAAGTCTCAACAAATTTAAACAAACCGAAATAGCACCACATGTGTTTTCTGTCCACAATGGAGTGAAGCTGGAAATTAACATCAGAAACTCTAGAAAATATACAAACTCGTGAAGACTCAACAACATGCCCCTGAAGGAACAGTGGGTCATGGCAGAAGTCAAAAGGGAAATTTAAAAATTCCTTGAAACAAATGAAGATGACAACACAACATCTTAAAACTTATGGGATACAGCAAAAGCAGTGTAGAGGGATGTTTACAGTAATTAGTGCCTACACTAAGAAATTGTAAAGATATCAAATACTGCATCTCAAGGACCTAGAAAAATAAGAATAAACCAAATCCAAAAGTATTAGGAAGAAAGAAATAAATAAAAATCAGAGAAGAAATAAATGATTGAAACAAAAAATATGCAGATCGGTGAAATAAAGGGCTTTTTTTAAATAAACAAAATTGATACATCATTGGCCCAACTAACCAAAAGAAGAGGGAGAAGATCCAAATAAAGTCAGAGATGAAAAAGCAGATGTCATGACTGACTCCACTGAAGTAAAAAGAATCATTAGGAACAATTACAAACAGCTTTATGCCAACAAATTGGAAATTCTAGAAGAAATTGGTGTATTTCTAGACAAACACAATTTATCAATATGGAGGCATGAAGACACAGAAAATCTAAGTAGATCATAACCAATTAAGACCATCCACATAAATCAAAGCCCAGAACCATATGAGTTCACTGCTAAATTCTACCAAATTTTTAAAGGAGAACTAATACCAATTCTTCTCAAGCTATTCAAAACCATTAAAAGGAGGGAATCCTCCCAAACTCCTTCTATGAGGCCAGCATCACCTTAATTCCAAAACCAGAAGAAAGATACAACAAAGAAGGAAAACTATAGGTCAATATCCCTGATGAACATAGATGAAAAATCCCCAACAAAATACCAGCTACTTGAATCCAACAAGACATCAGAAAGATCATTCATCTGAACCAAGTAGGATTTATCCCAGGGATGCAGGGGTATTTCAACATACACAAATCAGTAAACATGATACATCACAATTGAATAAAAACCAAGTGATTATCTCAATAGATTCAGAAAAAGCATTTGATAATACAAAACATCCTTTCATGATACAAAAAAAAAAAAAACCTTAAGGAAAATTGGTATAGAAGGAACTTATCTCAACACAGTCAAGGCAACATATAACAAACCCACAGCCAGCCTCATATTGAATGCGAAAAAGTTGGAAGCATTTCCACTCACATCTATAACCAGACTAGGTTGTCCACTTTCTTTTATTTTTTAAGATTTATTTATTTATTTGAAAGAGAGAGAGTGAGAGAGAAAGAGAGAGTGAGAGAGTGAGAGAGAGAGAGAGAGAGAGAGAGAGAAATTGAGAGATGTCTTCCACTCGCTGGTTTATTTCCCAGATGGCTGCAACGGCTAGAGCTGAGACAATCCAAACCCAGGTGCCAGGAGCTTCTTCCAGATCTTGCATGCGGTACAGGGGCCCAAGGACTTGGGCCATCTTCTGCTGCTTTCCCAGGCCACAGCAGAGAGCTGGATTGGAAGTGGAGCAGCTGGGACTCAACCCAGCACCCATATGGGATGCCAGCTCCACAGGCAGCAGCTTTAACCACTATGCCACAGCACCGGCCCCGGTTGTCCACTTTCACCATTGCTTTTTTTTTTTTTTTTTTGACAGGCAGAGTGGACAGTGAGAGAGAGAGACAGAGAGAAAGGTCTTCCTTTGCCGTTGGTTCACCCTCCAATGGCTGCCACGGACAGCGCACTGCGGCCGGCACACCGCGCTCATCCGATGGCAGGAGCCAGGTGCTAGGTTCTTATCCTGGTCTCCCATGGGGTGCAGGGCCCAAGCACTTGGGCCATCCTCCACTGCACTCTTGGGCCACAGCAGAGGGCTGGCCTGGAAGAGGGGCAACCGGGACAGAATCCGGCGCCCCGACCGGGACTAGAACCCGGTGTGCCGGCGCCGCAAGGCGGAGGATTAGCCTGTTGAGCCACGGCGCCGGCCTCACCATTGCTATTTAATACAGTTCTGAAAGTTTTAGCCAGAGCCATTAGGTAAGAAAAAGACATCAAAGGGATACAAATTGAAAATGAGCTAAAATCAATCCCTGGAGAAAGGACAGTCTCTCCAACAAATGGTGTCAGGAAAACTGGATCTACCATGTGGAAGTATGAAACAAGACCCCTTATACAAAAAAACAATTGACAGTGGATCAGTGATCTAAATCTATGACATGACAGCATCAAATTACTAAAGAAAAACCCCAGGAAAACTGCTAGACACTGACATAGGCGAAGACTTCTTAGAAAAAACCCAGAAGCAAAAATAAACAAATGGGATTACATCAAACTACAAAGCTTATTCACTACAAAGGAAATAGTCAACAATATGTGAATAGGCAACTGACAGAATAGGAGAAGAAATTTACAAACTATGCCAGCTGACAAATGATTAATATCCAGGATCCACAAAAAGCTCAAGAAACCCAACAACAACAAAACGAACAATCCAGTTAAGAAATGGGCAAAGGACAGAAACAGACATTTTTCTTTCTTTTTTTTTTTTTTGACAGGCAGAGTTAGACAGTGAGAGACAGACAGAGAGAAAGGTCTTCCTTCTGTTGGTTCACCCCCCAAATGGTCACTACCACCAGCTGGCGTGCTGCGCTGATCCGAAGCCAGGACCAGGTGCTTCCTCCTGGTCTCCCATGGGGTGCAGGGCCCAAGCACTTGGGCCGTCCTCCACTGCACTCCCGGGCCACAGCAGAGAGCTGGACTGGAAGAGGAGCAACCAGGACAGAATCTGGCATCCCAACCGGGACTAGAACCCGGGGTACCGGTGCCGCAGGCGGAGGATTAGCCAAGTGAGCCGTGGCGCTGGCAGTAATTTTTCAAAGTATGAAATTTAAATGGCCAACAAACACATGAAAAAAATGCTTAGGCTCACTAGCCATCAGAGAAATGCAAATAAAAACTATAATGAGGTTTCATTTCAATCCAGTCAGAATGGCTATCATCCCCCACCCCCCAAAAAAATCCTGGTGAGGATACGGGGAAAAGGTATCCTAATCTACTGTTGGTGGTACTGTAAACTAGTACAACCATTATGGAAGACAGTATGGAGATTCCTCAGAGATCTGAAAATAGATCTACCACATAACCCAGCCATTCCACTCCTGGGAATTTACCCAAATGAAATGCAATCAGCATATGAAAGAGTTCTCTGTACCCCCATGTTTATTGCAGCTCAATTCACAATACCTAAGATATGGAATCAACCCAGATGTCCATCAACTGATGACTTGATAAAGAAATATGGTATATATACACTAAGGAATATTACTCGGCCATAAAAAAGATGAAATCCTGTCTTTCACAATAAAATGAATGTAACCAGAAACCATTATGCTTCGTGAAATAAGCCACACCCAAAAAGACAAATATCTTATGTTTTCTTTGATATGTGGTAGTTAATATAGAATACAAAAAATAGTATAAGAATGAAACAGACATCTTACAATTTGATATTGTTTTTAGTCTTGTCTACATCCTGTAAGCAGTGGTTTTTTCTACTCTCTGTCTGCTGAACACTGTGGCTGGTGGGACATAGGGCCTGTGCTTGTCAAGTGGACTGAGGCTATGTTTTGCAGAAATTGAAGAAAAAGAGGGGAAGAAAGGAAGGGGTTTGAAGAGAGAGGGAAGGAGGGAAGTGTGGTTGTTTTCTTAGAGTTGCATCTATGAAATGCATGAAATCTGCTCTCTTTATATTAATACAAATTTTAAAGATTTTTTTAAAAATTTATTTCAAAGTCAGATACAGAAAGCAAGAACTAAGCTATTGGGTTCACTCCTCAAGTGCCTGCAACAGGTGGACCTGGGCCAGACCAGGCCAAAGCCAGGAGCCAGGAAATCAATCCGGATCTCCCACATGGGTGTCAGGGCCCCAGCTACTACAGCCATTCCTGCTGCCTCCCAGAGCGCACATTACAGGAAGCTGGAATTGTGAGCAGAGCTGGGACTCAAACCCAGGCACTCCAATACGTGGTGGTCACACCCTAACTACTGCACCCTTGCCCCTAGTTTTTAAGAAAAGGTCTGTGCATGAATGAATGAGTGGTTGGATATTGCACTCATGTCTGCTGGCAGAAAAGGAAATCAACATGAGCTACAAAACACACTCAGGGCTAATTTGATGCACAAAACATGGTTCTCGGCTAAAAGTCACTCCCAGGCAACCAGACCGTTTTTTGCTTCAGAAGATCACAGGCAATGAAATCGTTTATAAACTTCAGGCTGGAGGTACAGGAGTTGATGCACTGCCTGGGAGGGTCCCAGGACCTGGAAAACGGAAGCCACTGCTCTCAGGAGGGCTTGGCGCCCGGCCCTTGGTAGCCCTGGGTGGCACCGCTCTTCCTGGACAAAGCTCTGGAAGGGCTGCAGAGATGGTAACAGAGCTCCAGTGTCCTTCCTTCCTGCAGTCCCCTACAGTGTGCAAGCCCTGCTCAGCTGGGGGTTTCCTGCAGGCTCTGTCTCTGGGAGTGGACACAAAGACCAAGCAAATGGAAACCCAGGGACTGAGATAGCAGGGAAATGTCAGCATTAAAGGGGCCACAAAAGCCAATCCGAGACCAAAGTCCAAGGCTACCCGCAGTCATAGAGCACTTGGCTGCTTCTGTTCCAACATTTCCTGGCTGGGATGACCACCAGGTACCGCATCAGATCCAGAAGCGAAGGCTGCGCTCCTGCACACAGCAGCAGGGACACAGCATGAGAGCTCAGAGCACTTTCAAGATGTGAGTTTGCCATTAGTTTTAAACATGCAGAAACAGCAGATGGGGAGTGAAGTGGATGATCTGCACAGTTCTCACCTGCATCACAGGTGCATCACACCCTGAGCTGAGCTGTGTGTCCCAGGGAATTCTGCACAGTTCTCCCCTGCATCACAGCAGATCACACCCTGAGCTGAGCTGTGTGTCCCAGGGAATTTTGCACAGTTCTCTAAGTCATTGGCAGCTCACACATCACACTGGCTCAGGGACTGATCCACCATTTATCCTGCAGGTCTGAGGGCTTTCTTTGTCATGTTCCTTTTCCTCTTGTGCCCATCAGCTTGCCTTTTTTTTTTTCTTCTTCTAACACTTGCCCATTACTCCTGGATGGACTGGTCGTATGAATTTCTTCTACTTCCATTAACAGCTCAAACCAGCTAATCAAGTGGGAAGCCAAGAGGCTTATAATCTCCTCAAACGCTGGCCTCTCTGGCCAATGTCAGCGATCACAGCATTTTTAGAGAGACTTATTTTAATCTTGAATAACCAGAGCTAGGAGAGCATTTCTCAGGGCACACAAGGCAGACTGGTGAACACTTGACAAATTACTCGAGAGACAGGATCCCTGGAAGCAGTCTGGAAGACGCAGTTCTGCGAGCGTTCCCCTCCTCCCCAGGCAGTGCAGTCTCGGCAGTTCTGCTGTGCTGTGCTCTGTGGGTGCACCACGAGCAGAAGGAACAGACAGTGAGTGTGATGGATCTAAACACTGCCTGGCACTTTGCAGAGTGCCGTGTATGCCACAGGAGCTCAGCAAGGCTCAAAGGTCGTGCTGAAGACAGTGCTGGGGTCAGCAAAGGTGAGGGCCTTTAGCTGACACAGGATGAGAAAAGGGAAGCAGACGGAAAAGGAACGGAGAGAGAACATCTTCAGATGTAAACACCGAGCGTCTCCTCGGAACGTAGGGTCTGGACTCCACATTCAACACCAAGTGGAAATGCTAGGATGTGTTCTGTGCTTCAGGAATAAAACTGAGGAAGAGATCAGAAGAGAGAGAAAATGATGTATGTGGGCCTGGGGCTCAGCCAGAGGATTCCATTTCGACAGCTGAGATCACCCAGCTCTCAGCAAGATCACAGCGCGCTTCTACAACTGAGAGCTGTAGTTGCCCTTCCCGTTCACGGAGTCTTTCCCAAGCGCCAGTTCCTTTTTCTTTTTTTTAGACTGAAGACTGCAGGGTGCTGGACTGAACACACACATTTGCTCAGAAAGTCCTGGATCTCTGAAACACACCCACCCGCAAGTGACACCGGGAGCCACTGTTGGTGGGCGATGAACTTTTCAGCCTTGATTTGCTGTATTCTGTGGGAGCCAGTGACCACGAGTCCCCCTGCCCAGCTGCCAGGGCGCCCAACAGCTGACACGCATCCTTTTCCGGCTTTGCAGCCTGTAAGTCTGAGAGCAAAGGGCCAGCAGGCGTGGCCTTGCCCTTCTCGGCTGCTGGATGCTGTCTCCCCGCCCTCGGTGGACGCCAGTGTCCACTTTTCCTCTTCTCACAAAGACATCAGTCCTAGCGGGCTAGGGCCCACCTCACACACCTCACTGTAACCTCATCCCTGCTCAGCAGACCCGGGCCCCAAAGGCAGTCACTTTCTGTGGTGCCGAGGGTTATGCTCCCACGCGTGAACCTGAAGGGAACACATTCAAGCTCTGGGGAGGGAGCAACTAGGAAGAGCGTTTTAAGGGCGCTTCTCCCACTGCGGGTTTCTCCACCCCCTGCAGGACATCTCTGCTCGCTGGGCACTCTGGACCTGAATGAGGGTTTCCAGCCTCCCAGGAGGCCAGGGATGATTTCTTTCTTTCTTTCTTTTTTTTTTTTTATAAAGATTATTTATTTGGATGGCAGAGTTATGATGAGAGAAAGAGGGAGACGGAGAGAAAGAGAGATCTTCCATCTACTGATTTACTCCCCACAGGGCTGCAATGGTTGGAGTTGGGCCAAGCCAGGTGCCAGGAGCTTCTCCCAGGTCTCCTATGTGGGTGGCAGGGGCCCAAGCACGTGGGTCATTTTCCACTGCTTTCCCAGGCACATTAGCAGGGAATTTGGACCAGAAGTGGAGCAGCCAGGACACAAACTGGCACCCATATGGGGTGCTGGCATTGGCTTTATCTGCTACGCCACAATGATGGTCCCAACCAGGGATGATTTCATAACTGTGGTCTAGCGTTTGACTTAGGGTCCCTGTGGAAACTCCGCAATAGTCAGAGGGGGTCCACAAAGCCCCTTCCCACACACACTCCTGTGTCAAAACTGCTGTCCAAGTAGACCCTGTGCCTGCCTCCCGCACAACATCCCATACAGTGCCATTTCACAGGTGCACCTGCCACTTCAGTGAGTAACCCAAAATCCTTACATACTTTATCTCAGTAACTAAAATGTGACCCACGCATCACTGGCGACACCTGAGACACTAGTCTGTGTCACACAGGCAAGGTGTTAACTAACGCAGAGTCACAGGTAAGCCATGCCCTTGCAATCACTGCCCTGTTTTTCACATTCACTATAAAGGATTGTGGTGGAAAGAATACCTCTCTCTCTCTCTCTCTCTCTCTCTTTTTTGACAGGCAGAGTGGACAGTGAGAGAGAGAGACAGAGAGAGAGGTCTTCCTTTTGCCATTGGTTCACCCTCCAATGGCCACCGCGGCCGGCGCACCGCGCTGATCCAGTGGCAGGAGCCAGGTGCTTCTCCTGGTCTCCCATGGGGTGCAGGGCCCAAGCACTTGGGCCATCCTCCACTGCACTCCCTGGCCACAGCAGAGAGCTGGCCTGGAAGAGGGGCAACCGGGACAGAATCCGGTGCCCCGACCGGGACTAGAACCCGGTGTGCCCGCGCCGCAAGGCAGGGAATTAGCCTGTTGAGCCGCGGTGCCAGCCAAGAATACCTCTTACCACCTGGCAATGATCTCTTCTACCAGAGCAGACCTGGGATCAGAGACTTACGCAGCGAAAACCTGCAACTAGAACTTAAGCACACTGCTCAGTCTCCATCTTATTTACTGCTACACTTACAATCCCTCCCCAGGGAAGTGCTAAAATAGTCCATGTGCCTTCCAAAGCTAACCTTTATTGGAAGCAGATGCTTGGACAAGCAGTTAAGGCAGCAGCACCCCACACTGGGATGCCCAGTTCTGCATCCCAAGCCTGGCTCTGGAGCCCTGGGTTGAGTTCTTGGTTCTCATTAGCCTTTGTGGGCATTTGGGGAGTAAGCCAGCAGATGGTGGCTGGCTCGCTCACTCTCTCTTGCTCTCTCTCTTTCTCTGCCTCTCACATAAAAGTGAACTTTTTAAAATATATAAAAAAGAAAATATTAATAGCACAAGTGGTACTGGAACGTGGCAGAGCAAGTTTGTAAGAGGGTAAAACACGGGGAACTCGCTTCATCTCATTCTCCAAGCAGGTCTGTAAGGTTGGTTGAATTCGGTACATTTGGGCAAAAGAGACACTGAGGTGCAGAGAGTTTTTGCATAAGGTCTCCCGTGTGGTTATTTTCAGAACCAACAACGACGTGCATGCATCCTTGCCTGAAAGCCTGCTCTTGACGACACATCACTCCATCGTCAGAGCCACGGCATCGTCCGTGAGCTGTGGGAACCTGACAAGGGAGGCTGGTTGCACTTGGTTGAACAGCCAGTTTCTAGAGCGTAAAATACACTCGGCCAATAAACTTGGCCTGGTGCTCAGCTACTGTTCTTCTGGGAGTAACCCAAGACAGTAGTTCCCAGAGGAGAAAAACAAAAGCCAACAACACAACACGAGGCCGATGTCCTTTTCCCTGGAGACCACCAGAGCGCTTGAGGATGACACTGCTACCAGAAGACAGCACAGCGGGTGACAGCTCTGCACACTGACCCCTGCTCAGGACCAGAGAGGTACAGAGCGACGGCCGCACCTCCACCACCTCTACAAAGAAACACAACCATATGTTTTTAAAGCACAGGACTTCTAGGAAAAGGCCAAGGGACTTCTCCCGTGTCCATCTCCGCCAGGATGAGTTTCTTGGTGTTGGTAGTAGTCCCAAGGGGTTTCCAGATATGTCACTGCACTTTTTCTTTTTTTTTTTTTTTTAAGATTCTGCCTAGGAAAGCTGCCAAGTGCAATAACTTAATCTGTGACAGGGCCCAGACCCAACCCTCTATGCTGTCCCAGGATACACCATCCTCTGTCCTCAGAGGAAACCATCTAAGACTTAGATCCGCTGGTCGGCAAGACACGGCGCAGGTGTGAGCGGTAACTTCAGCACAGGACAGCTGCCCGCAGGAGGGACTTGTGTGCTCCACAAGTGGTGTCTTGAGTAGGACCTCCCTTGGGGCCTGTATCCCAGTCACCCCTGGAAGTCCACACGACTCGGGAATGCTGGAGCCCTCCCCGGCATCAGGGGAGCAGAAGCAAAGTCTGCTTCTTCCCAGAAGCCCTCTGTGTGAGATCAGTGTGGGATTCTCTCCCCCTCCTCCCTTGTGCAGGGTCTGCCCATGGCCTGATGATGACCCTCAGTGTTCCTGTGCTGGGCACTTAATCCCCACTGCACCAGTGCTGAGACCTGGGGCCCTGGAGGTGGTCAGGACGGAGGGTCTGCTCCACGAGCAGCTCAGTGCCATCACTGTGGGAGGGGCTCCTTCCTCACTCACGCTGTCCAGCTCTCTGCCCTCTGCCTCCTGCCATGGACAACACAGCCATGGCTCCTGGAGAGTGGCGTTCCCTGCCCCCAGAACTCTGAGAAACACGTTTCTTCCCCTTCTTTCCCAGTTTGTAGAATTGTTTTAGTGACACCAAAGAGACTCCGAGTTTGGGTGACCCTGGAAACTCTGGGGCCAGACGTTCCTGGAGTGACAGTCTGTACCAGGCAGGACTGTCGAATTCACAGCTATTCACAAGTGGCATTTCCCGGATGCCCCAGCAGGGGTAATACTTGACTTTCTTTCTTTCTTTCTTTATTTTTTGACAGGCAGAGTGGACAGTGAGAGAGAGAGTTACAGAGAGAAAGGTCTTCCTTTACCGTTGGTTCACCCTCTAATGGCCACCACGGCCGGCGTGCTGCGGCCAGCACACTGCACTGATCCAGTGGCAGGAGCCAGGTGCTTCTCCTGGTCTCCCATGGGGTGCAGGACCCAAGCACTTGGGCCATCCTCCACTGCACTCCCTGGCCACAGCAGAGAGCTGGCCTGGAAGAGGGGCAACCGGGACAGAATCCGGCGCCCCGACCGGGACTAGAACCCGGTGTGCTGGTGCTGCAAGGCAGAGAATTAGCCTAGTGAGCCGCGGCGCCAGCCAATACTTGACTTTCTATCAACCTGTGCTGGCCATTCAAACCAGTGAAACGAGCCCACCTGACTCTAAGCAGGTATGTTTAATGTCCTCCAAAAAATGTTGGGAGCCGCCACACAGTCATATTTGGTCCCTTAATATTTACTGCAGTAAGTAATAACAAAAAATATGAAATGAATCCTTTTAAGTGATTAGACATTGATTAATCCCAAGGTAACTACATATATTTTGAAAATAAAGTAAATTCTCTCTTCAGTCTAACAAACAGATTTGTGGAGAAGGTCTCACCAAGATCTCTACCCACAGACTGGAAAACCTCACGTTATGTCACGAGCTTCATTCTACCAGCCTCAGGCCTCTATTGCCCACCCCAGGGCCCAGCACAAGGCAGGTGCTCAGTCTGAAACAGGCACTGGGGTGGCGTTCTGTTTCAGTGCACACGTGTGACACTCACAGAGCCCTCATCATGCACCAGGCACTGTGCCACGTGCTGTCCGTGGTGAAGTCATTTAATCACCAGCTAATTCTGTGAGATAGTACTACGGTCCCTCCTTGGAGCTGGGATTGTGGCAGAGCAGGTACAGCCACGCCTATGATGCCATCATCCCATATGGGTGCCAGTTCACGTCCCAGCTGCTCCACTTCTGATCCAGCTCCCTGCTAAAGGCCTGAGATAGCAGTGGAGGATGGCCCAAATGCTTGGGCCCCTGCACCCTCATGGGAGATCCAAAAGAAGCTCCTGGCTCTTGGCTTCAGCTTAGCCCAGCCCCGGCCATTGAGGTGACCTGGAGAGTGAACTAGCAGATGGGAGATCCCTCTCTAACTCTTTCAAATAAATAAATCTTTAAAAACGAAACCACAAACACTCCACCCTTGACCCTCTTATACAGATGACAACACTGAAAATCAGAGTGCCCCAGGCACCTGCATGGAGTTTTAAAGGCCAGTTTCAAGCTAAGATTTCATTGTTTTCCATGTCTTTAAAGGTCAGTTCAGGGAGGACAGGCGTGCACATCCATAGCTGGTCAGTGGGCCTGGGTACTGCTGGGTGACCACATATTTTAACAGATGCCATCTGGGCAACCGTGCAGTGCACGAAGAGGGAAGTGTGTCCCTCAAAACCAGGATTAAGCTCCGGTCTCCAAGCTATTGAGAAGGCTTTGCAAACATGGAGAGCAGTCTGTTTTCACTGCCGGTTCTAATCTGATACGTTCTCTCCCGTCAGTTCTCACCTGCGGTTTGGAAGAGTGAGGGATTATGTGAACAAGTGAGTGAATGAGAAATGTCATTCCTGGAGAAAGGCTCTGTGACAGCATTTGTTTTTCTGGCTGGGACATTTGCAGCTTCAACAAAAGGAAAATCACACCAGGGCTTCATAGAATTAAAGCTAGCAGAAGAAGAGAGAAAGAATCCAGACACAGAGAGGCAGAGCCAGCCCCGCAGGCTCAGTGGGAACTGGCTGCATCACCAGGGCACAGTGTCCCTGGCACCACAGATGCACAAGGGGATACGAGAAGAGGTGTCCTGCCCCGAGGACTGTGCCATGGGTCAGAGATTAGAGAAAGTGTAGTGCCTGCACCATGAATGCAACACAAGGCCCGCGTGATCTGTGTGCGCAAGGACAGCCAACAGAAAGACGCGAGGCAGCGCCCCGGGAGCAGAGACAGCTGCGTGGCTTCCAGCTCTGGGCTGGCCGGCTTCTGACGAGCGAGGGTGGGTGTCTCTACAGAAAGGCCACTGGCCAGCCAGGGGGCTGGGGACGCAGGGAGAACTGGCAGTTCGTTCCAGGTGATTAACTAGTGGTTACACCCTGGCAGGCCCCAGGCCAATCTGCAGTTGGCTGGCACACTGCTGTTTTTTCAAAGCTGTGTTTGAATGCCCTGAGGGAGGCCATGGGCTCTGTGTCACACATCCTCCTCCGCTGTCTGCCCTGTTAACTGCCCTGTCTGCAGGCTTCAGCACCACACACAGCAGCCAGTCCTGGGGCTCACTGAGCTTGAGCTGGGAAAACTCGCTGGGCACCTGCAGATGTTCTGAACCTGACCTTGAGCCAGGGAGGGGTTGAACTTGGACAGGGAAAAAAGCACTTTCATTTTCACAAAGTTCTAGCCTAAAGTTGGTGTTTCTGTCCATTTTCAATGCAGGGCAACCATCACAATTTGAGCAGCGCCTGTGACTTTGTCACCACTAAAGACGGCAGCCTGCTTCAAGGCACACTGAGAGGCCGCCAGTGTCTCAGACAGCCCCTCCTGACTTCACCGACAGGAAGTCACGGTAATTAGCAGACCCACCCAAGATCCATCCAGTGAGCTCATAAATAGCTCATATATTAGTAGATCTAAAATTTTTAAAATATTTTGGTGTAATTTATGAATAACTGATTTCACTTGTACTCCCATTTTTTTTTAAGATTTATTGATTAAAGAAAAAGAGTTCTTTATTTATGTGAAAGGCAGAGTTACAGAGAGGCAGAGGCAGAGAGAGAGAGAGAGAGTCAGAGACAGAGAGAGATTTTCCATCCACTTATTCGCTGCCTAGATGGCCACAATGGCCAGAGCTGAGCCAATCTGAAGCCAGGAGCTTCTTCCAGGTCTCCCATGCAGGTACTGGGGCCCAAGGACTTGGGCCATCCTCCACCGCTTTCCCAGGCCATAGCAGAGAGCTGGATCAGAAGTGGAGCAGCCAGGACTCCAACCAGCGAATATATGGACATATGGGATGCCAGCACTGTAGCGGTGGCTTTACCTGCTATGCTGCAGCACCACCTCCCCTCCCCCCATTTGTTTCACTGTATGTGTTTAAAGACATTACTCTTGGGGCCAGTGTTGTGGCACAGCAGGTTAGTCTGCTACCTGTGACACTAGCATCCCAGGTGGTGCTGGTTTGTGTCCTGGCTGCTCAGTCCGATTCAGTTCACTACCAATGGCCTGGAAAGGAGCAGAGGGACCCTGCACCCATGTGGGAGACCAGAAAGAGGCTCCTGGCTGCTGGCTTCAGCCTGGCCTAGCCTTAGCTGTTGCAGCCATTTGGGGAGCAAACCAGTGGATGAAGAGATCTCTGTGTCTCTCCCTTTCTGTAACTCTGCCTTTCAAATAAATATTTTTTAAAAAATTACTCTGAAAATGGATCCAGTTTCCAGTAGACCTCTAAAAGGTGGCTATGACACAAAACCTCACTGCATGTGGCTTAGACCACAGGCTGAAAGCTTGAAATAAGTTCTTCAGCAGTGTACATTTAGTCGTCCAGGCACACGGGGGCCACTCACAGGGCTTTCCTTTGTTCCAAAGGTTTTTCTAAGTATGAACTATCAGGTTTTATTAAGCTGATGCGAGCAAAATGGCTTTAATCAACTTTATTGTGGTATAATCAGAAGTGCACAAACACGCACTCATACCACAATCAAGATACAGTTTGCAGAGCAGAAAGTAAAATGTGGAAACAATGCTTCCTGCTCCCACCCCCTCCAAGCCTCCCACTCCCACGTGATAAGGGTACCTGCCCCTCCCTGAGGGACCCCAACCCAACCTTGAGCTACGGCAGGGAGAAGAGCCCCAAAGCAGCTTGGGTACACAGAGAGACAGCAATGCAAAAAATCAGTGACTTAGGAATGATGAGGATGAGGATCCTTCTACAAGCTCATGGAAAAAAAGGATTTAAAAGATAGGTTTGCTCTGGTGCAGCTCTGGTTAGGGGTCTTTGAAAAGTTCATGGAAATTGTCTATGACAACAAATGGGTGTGTGGATTTCAAAATTTGCTTATACCAAAACATGCAGATCTTTCATGTCAACAGACCTCAAATGCCTTCCAATGTATCAGTGTCTGCAACCGCGACCAAAGCACAGCGGTCCACCGGCTGAGGGCAGGCGGGAATGTGACTGCCCCTCCCGACAGCTGATGGCGCCTGGTGCCAACCACAGCGACACGAGCTGTGTCAACTCCTGAAAACTACAAGCATTCACTTTTTAAAAATTCCCCTGGACTGAATATTTGCTAACAAAATTGTGAAAGAAGAAGTCAGTTACAACGTGCTATACCAATAATGGTAGCCAGTCTCATGCAGTGTCAGTCCCCACCATGAACTCCCTACTACCTGACACAGGTGATTTCCAACAAATGGCTTTTCCACATCTCTTACAGTTTCACAATATTTTCTCTCTGTAATTGTGCTAATATTTGCCTTAGAACAGAAGGTTTTTCCACTGTTACTGCATTCACGGGATTTTTCTTTCATTGAGGTTACGTGATAGACAGTGAGAACTGCTGGATAGTAGAAAGGTTTTCTACCTTCCAACGCATTTTTTTCTGTGGGTTCTTTGATGTGTGCTGAAGACTGACCTCTGGCAAAGAGCTACCACAACCATTGTATTGATAGGGTTTTTTCTGTTCATCTGAATTTTGATGTCTGTTGAGGTGGAACTCCTAAAAAAGATCTTTTTCTCATTTATTGTAACAACAGCAAGGACAAAAGCCTCCTATCACCCTCAGGGACTCTAGGAAATTAGCCAGTTTGTTTGCCCAGTAAACATTACCAAGATGGCAGAGGCGAAAACAGTTACAAAATTATTTGTATTAGGAATTGTTACTTCAGCTGTCAGTGGAGACTCTGGGGCCCTAAAATAAACCTGCTTCTCTGGCTAGAAGACAGAACAGCTAGAAAAGAATCACTCGCATTATGATAGCTCCCCTATTCTTGTCAAGGCACTTTCTTTTCTTTTCTTTTCTTTTCTTTTCTTTTCTTTTCTTTTCTTTTCTTTTCTTTTCTTTCTTTCTTTCTTTCCTTTTTTTTTTTCTGACAGGCAGAGTTAGACAGTGAGAGAGACAGAGAGAAAGGTCTTCCTTTGCTGTTGGTTCACCCAAGTGGCTGCCACGGCCGGCGCGTTGCGTCCGGCACGCTGCGCCGATCGAAGCCAGGAGCCAGGTGCTTCCTCCTGGTCTCCCATGGGGTGCAGGGCCCAAGGACTTGGGCCATCCTCCACTGCCTTCCCGGGCCACAGCAGAGAGCTGGCCTGGAAGAGGGGCAACCGGGACAGAATCCGGTACCCAAACCAGGACTAGAACCTGGGGTGCCGACGCCGCAGGCGGAGGATTAGCCTAGTGAGCCGCGGTGCTGGCCCGGCACTTTCAACTCATTACTGAAACCCTCCAAACATATCTTTAGGGTGTAAAATAAATGGAAAAAACAGAGGCGGCCTTCCGGGAGGGTGTCTGTGGGGTCTGTACCTGTTACACAAGTCTTCAGGGTGCTTCTTGCCTTATTCAAGTTAGGCCAGCCAATTACCCTAAACAAACACGTGTGTTCCAAAGTCAAGTCTGTGCAAGAACATTCATGAGCCGGTCCTTGCATAATAAGGATGTCAACAGAGATAAGTACTCAAAGGTACAAGTGATCCTCGTCCAATGTAAAGGGTGAGTCTTCCAGCACTTCCTTTAATAATGGCACCAGGCAGAGCAGCGTGCGGAAGACGCTTTCCAGCCCCAACACTGCACTGGCATCTCTAGTTTTACAGCCAGGAAACAGAGATGCATGGACTGTGAGTGGCAAATCTGCTTCCCTACCTCATTCAACAACAGATTCCTGGTTCTCTCCCCAGGGTTTGCTAACTGTGCTTCAATGTCTCATTGTACAACTGAAGGGAAGGTGTCCATTCCCCTAGGGGGAATCTCACCTTCCGTATCCCTGGAAGCACAGATGCTCCAAGAGGGGACAGTCCCCCCCCCCCCAGGCCAGGTGTCCACATTCTTCCCTCCCAGACCTCTGCCTGGAAAGCCCTCTCCGCTTTAGCTCCCAGGAACTGCACAGCCAGGCAGACGCACCTGACTCTACCTGATCATCTGTTCCTTCTTTCTCAGCCTTGGTAAGCAAGTAACTGCTCGGTGTAGGAGCATGCTTTTTAGCACATTTTAGAATGATTGCAGAGACTGGACAGAGGATCACTGCAAGGTCTGTGCTAGTCTCCGGTCATCAGCAGGTTAAACAAGTGCACTCATGAGATAAAGCTCAGATTCTTTTTGGTTCCTGTTTTCCACTGTCCCTTTACATTTCCTTCCTTTATGTGAAATTCAGCCCATTTCATGATTTTTGTGCTGTTAGTCCTAGGTCCCTTCGTGTCACAAAACAGTCTAGCGAGCATGCCCAGACCCTCAGGCCATGCAAACCTCTTTGATGTGCTGCTACACCTTTTCTCTTCCCTGGCGAAGGCAGGCTTCAGGGAGCACACGGAGGAGGAAGGGCTGCTCTGTCTCTGAGCTCCTCCTCCCCAACCTGCTGGCCAGGACTCAGGGGCTCCTGGGGTGCAGAGAGGACAGGTGAGGAGGGCAGGAAGCTCTTCTCTCCCTGGTGTCATTCCACTGGGCGTTGCACAGCAGGCACGGCTGATGTGCCAAGCTGGCTCTCCCACGGGGATCACGGTGGGTTCTTTAGAGGCTCCCATGACAGGGCCCTCCTGCCACAATGCCGCTTGAGAAACCGGTTCTCCCACAAATCCTCTGCAACTTGGGTTTTGATCTGCCTCACCACCCGCTTTGGTGGATAGCTTTGTATGTTCAGTGTCTCAGAATTCTCCACGTAACAGCCTGTAACATCTGCCATTACACTGACCCTCTATATCACAGTCACTGCCACTTTGGTGGGGACAGTGGTATTGTGGGAGGCAACCAGTTGGGGCCAGCATCGCAGAAGGGCCAGTGCTGTGGCACAGAGCATTAAGCTGCTGCCTGCAGTGCCAGTACCCCATGTGGTTACCAGTTTGAATCCCAGCTGCTCCACTTCCATTCCAGCTCCCTACTGATGTGCCTCAGAAGGCAATGGCAGATGGCCCAAATGCTTGGTCCCAGTACTCATGTGGGAGACCCAGAGGGAACTCTTGGCTCCTGGGTTCAGCTGGCCGAGCTCCAGCTGTTGCAACCATTTGGAGAGTAGACCAGCAGATGGAAGACCTCTCTTTTTGTTTCTCCCACTCTCTTTTTAACTCTACCTTTCAGATAAATAAGTTTAAAAAAAATAAGAATTCACCAGAGTGGTCAGACACAGAAAGCAGAGCTACACTTAGTGAATGGGATGCAAAGGAGCAGTGGGTATGAATTACAATCTACAAAGTATACCTTCTGTTTGTCAAAGGCTTACTTGTTTATTTGAAAGTCAGAGTTACACAGAGAGAGAGAGAAACTTCCATCCACTGGTTTATTCCCCAATTGGCCACAATGGCCAAAGCTGTGCTGATCCAAAGCCAGAAGCCTCTTCTGGGTCCCCCATGTGAGTACAGGGGCCCACAGACTTGGGCCACTCTTTACTGCTTTCCTAGGCCATTACAGAGAGCTGGATCAGAAGTGGGGCAGGCAGCACTCCAACTGGCACCCACATGGGATGCTGGCACTGCAGGTGGCAGCTTTACCCACTATGCCACAATGCTGGCCCCCAAAGTATACTTTCAATTGCAGTATCTTAGTTAGGATGAGTTTTTCCAATGATCCAACAGGCCTTCCCAGGGGGGTGATTTGCATTTCTGGGTGGAACTATGTAGCTGCACCTCCCTTAGCTTTGGGACTAAGTGCCCTGGGGAAACCCTCCACGAGTAGGTGTGATACTCCGGTCCAGCCAGTGAACTCACCAGCTGTCCCTCAGATTCCACAGGGGATGGGTCCCAGGACCCTCATAGATACAAAACCCTCATAGATACAAAACCCACAGATACTCAAGTCCCTAATATAAAATGGTGTAGACTCCAGGGTCGGCACTGTGGCATAGCAGGTAAAACCATAACCTGCACTACCATCATCTCCCTTATGGGCACCAATTCAAGTCCTAGCTGTTCCACTTATCATCCAGCTCCCTGCTAATGCACCTAGGTAAGCAGTGGAAGACAGCCCAAGTACTAGGTCCCCAGCACCAGTATAAGAGACCCTGAGGAAGCTCCTGGCTCCTGGTTTCGGATGAACCAAGCTGCAGCCATTGCAACCATTTGGCACGTGACCCAGTGAATGGAAGATCTCTATCTCTCCCTCTCTCAAATTCCGCCTTTCAATAAATCTCCTTTAAAACTGGTGTAGGCTTTGACTAAAAACTAGACACATGCTGCTGTATGTTTTAAATCACCTTGATTATTTCACTCAATACCATATAAATGCCTTGTAAACAGTTGTTATACTGGAAGGTTTAGGGGATGTCAAGAAAAAGTCTGTACACCTTCAGCACAGATGAAAATGTTTTTAACATTTTAAGTGCCCTGTTGGTTGCCCCACGGGTGGTAACCCATTAACATTGAGGCCAAGCCAAGTACAAAGGGCTGGCTTGTCTCAGTGCCTAACGACTTTTCCTGTTGATGGATTGTCCTGTAACACCTCAGGCAGCAAGCAGCACAGTCCTGCCTAAAAGCCCCAGAGCCCATGTACACCAGCCTACCCCCGCCTAGCGCCCACCCACCCAGAACCAGCTGCTAACAGGAAGTAACTGACTATATAAAGACTTTCTCTGTAGACAACGGCACTCTACCCTTGCTGGTAAGTGAATCCCTCTTAGGTCTGTCTGTAAAAACCTGTCTGGCTGTTGAATTCCTCACTTGCCTCCTCTTTGTTCTTGTTCCTATACCCGAACAGTTGGTGCTGAAACCTGGGACAGAGTTTGAGAGCTCAGTCCTCTCGCCCACGTTGGTCCCGCGGAGTCTCACGTGGCTCGTAGGCGGTCAGGGAGCGTTCTCCCTCCACACGGCTGGGCTCACACCAGCCTGCCCTGTGCGGGAGCTCCGACACCTTCTCTCTCCCTCCTCTGGATTTCCTTCCTCTCGGCCTCGTTAGGGGTCAGGAGCACGAGCTCTCTGATCATCCGGCTCTCACAGTGCCCTTCACCCCCGGGGAGACCCCCAGGCACGCTCTCCGCAGATCAGCTGAACTCCCCCCCAACCTCTCTCACCCTCTGCTCCCTTTTCTTCTATCTGAGTCTTTCCCTCCTCAACCAATCCCATTAAATCCACTGTCACTTTCTCCCCCTTCTGTCCCCACACAAACTCTACCCAGAAACCTCTCGCTGGACCTGATTTCCAGCTCTTGGATGGGTAAGGAGTCGACCTCATCTCCCCCAAGGCGCCTGGGGCAGACCAAAACCGGCCTTTCCTCCTCCTGTTTCCTCCCGTGGAGGGAAGACCCTTGGAGAGTCTGATTTGGGAGAACTCATCCCCCACGTCCTGGACTGGGGACGCCTGGCCTGAACACTGGGATCCCTTCTTCTCCACTGTGGGAAGAACTCTGCTCTGAGACCAGCTGCAGCTAACTCCTTTCCAGGGGACGCCCTGGAGCCGAGATCCCAACCCCAGCTTTATTCTGCCTGTTCCATGGGCTCCACAATGTCTCACATTCCCCCTGACTCGCCCTTGGATGCCTCATAAAAACTCTCCCGGTCTCGGGACTAACATGGGAAATAAAACTTGAAAAAGTGGTGCCTTTTTGCACAGTAATCTGGCCACAAGATAAATCAGGCAACAGGCCTTGCTGGCCTGAACTTGGCACCTTCAATTTCTGAATCCTTTGTGATCTTAACAGCGTTCTACAGAGAAATGGCGAAAGGTCAGAGGTTCCTGACCTCCTCCAAAGTCACCTTTCTCTCCGCACCTCTCGTTCCACCTCCCAAGTTCACCTAATAGAACGAGAACCTCCTTCTAATCCTCCCACACCACTCCCCCTTCCCCTCACTCTCTTTCCAAACCTCCACCATATCGTCTCCCCAGCCCCCCAAATCTGTCTACCGAACCTCCCCTTATTAAGGGACCACCTTGGTTGTATGGGACCCCCATCGTCAGGAACAGCAGAGCAGTCTACCCAGGAGGCTCCTACAGCAGCCCGGGCCTGCAGCCGTGTCCCATCAGCAACCAGAGCAGGACTCCAGGATGACGGGGGAACGCGGTACCCACAGCAGCAGGAGAACACAACGGCAATGTCTCCACTCAGTCCCCTCCCCACACTACAGTCCATCCTTCCTCCGAGAGGTGGCTGGGGTGGAAGGTCCCGTAAGGGTTCATGTCCCTTTCTCCCTGTCAGACCTTAGCCAAACTGAAGAAGGTCTAGGCTCGTTCTCAATACCATAAGGAACTCCTCCATGTAACACACGCCTAGGACTTGACTTGGCAGGACCCAAACCTCATTCTCTCTTCCATCCTCATCCCTGAGGAGCGGGAGCATCCCCGGCAGGCTGATGAACAGCTCACCACCAAACTCCACCATCAGGCTCCAGACCGCTATCCTGGTTCCGAGGGGCCACCCCCATCCCAGATTGGACTTACCAAACTGGAGGTCTGGGTATACAGGCCAGAGGTCACATGATTTCCTGTCTTCTGGCAGCCATGGTTACATCAGCCACTAAGAAGTCAGCTACGACAAGCTCCCGAGTTTCCTCAGGGCCCTGATGAAAACCCCTCTCTGTTCATGACCCGCCTCGCCGAGACAATGGTGAAATGCAGCAACATGGATCCCGGTTCTCGGGAAAACCAGAAGGAAAACCAGATATCCCCATATCGCCAGTTTACATCAGTTGGTAGTTGCTATCAGACCCAAACTTCAGAAACTGCAAGATGGACCCCAAGCCCCCCAGAAAGATCTCTTCAATGCAGCCTCTCGTGTCTTCAGTAATGAGACAAGGAACAAAAGCCACAAAGAGAGAAAAGTGCCAAGTTAAAGTTCCAGAAGCTTGCCTCTCCGAGCCACCAAACCCCTAACAATCCATCCAAAGCCAAGACCAGCCCTCCGAGAGCCTACTGTGGTGCAATAACTTTGGAAACTGGCCCAAGGCCTGCCCCAACCCAAGGCCTCCCACTAAAACATGCCCCTACTGCTGACAGTGGGGACACTTTTTCCAGATGGACTGCCCCCACAGAGGCCACCTTCCCCATCTGGGACAGCCCTCCATCCTGCCAGCCCCGGCACAGGAAGTCATCTCTCTGTTAAACTTAACAGAATGGGGGCTGGCGCCGTGGCTCACTTGGTTAATCCTCCACCTGTGGCGCCAGCATCCCATATGGGTGCCAGGTTCTAGTCCCGGTTGCTCCTCTTCCAGTCGAGCTCTCTGCCGTGGCCTGGGAGGGTAGGGGAGGATGGCCCAGGTGCTTGGGCCCCTGCACCTGTGTGGGAGACCAGGAGGAAGCACGTGGCTCCTGGCTTCAGATAGGCACAGCTCCGCCCGTAGCAGCCATCTGGGGAGTGAACCAACAGAAGGAAGACCTTTCTCTCTCTCTCTCTCTCTCTCTCTCTCTCTCTCATTGTCTATAACTCTACCTGTCAAATAATAATAATAATAATTAAAAAACTTAACAGAATGAGGAGGCCTGGGTTCAACAGCTCTCATCACAGATGTGTCCACAGACCTGAGGGTGACAGGGGCAGGGTCTGCAAGTGGATCTCTTTCTTGGTGGATACTGGGGCACTGGGGCTAGCTTATCTGTTTTAAATGAATATTGTGGCCATCAGGGAAACGCAAATCAAAACCACAATGAGGTTTTACCTCACCCCGGTTAGAATGGCTTACATTCAGAAATCAACTAACAACAGGATGCTGGTGAGGATGTGGGGAAAAAAGGCACACTAACCCACTGTTGGTGGGAATGCAAACTAGTAAAGCCACTATGGAAGACAGTTTGGAGATTCCTCAGAAACCTGAATATAGCCCTACCAGACAGCCCAGCCATCCCACTCCTTGGAATTTACCCAAAGGAGATTAAATTGGCAAATAAAGGAGCTGTCTGCACCTCAATGTTTATTGAAGCTCAATTCACAATAGCTAAGACATGGAATCAACCTAAATGCCCTTCAACAGAAGACTGGATAAAGAAATTATGGGATATGTACTCTATAGAATACTACACAGCGGTAAAAAAAAAAATGAAATCTGGTTATTTGCAACAAAATGGAAGAATCTGGAAAACATCATGCTGAGTGAAATAAGCCAGTCCCAAAGGGACAAATATCATATGTTCTCCCTGATCGGTGACAACTAACTGAGCACCTAAAAGGAAACCTGTAGAAGCGAAATGGACACTATGAGAAATGGTGACTTGATCAGCCCTTGGACTGACTGTCGAGGAACAGCTTACTGTTTTATTCCTTTTGGTGTACTTTTTGTTCTACTTAATATCATTGGTTGAACTCTTCAATTATCTCTGTCCTTAATGTGTTGTACAATGCAAATTAATGGTAAAAATACTACTCAAACAGTACTTTATACTTTGTGTATCAGTGTGGGTGCAAACTGTTGAAATCTTAGTATATACCAAGTTGATCTTCTGTATTTAAAGATAACTGAAAATGAATCTTGATGAAGAATGAGATGGGAGAGGAAGTGGGAGATGGGATGGTAGAGGGTGGGAGGGAGGTTACGCGGGGGAAGCTGTTATAATCTGAAAGTTGTACTTCCGAAATTTATATTTATTAAATAAAAGTTTAAAAAATAATAAATAAATAAGTGACTATTGTGGCCTACTCCTTCCTTCCTCTGTCTCTGTTGTTGGCATGAAGGACCTCAATGAAACACTGAACAAAACTCCTCCTTTGGGGCTGGTGCTGTGGCCTAGCAGGCTAAGCCTCCATCTGCGGCACCAGCATTCCTTATGGGCACTGGAACACCATGTCTCAACTGCTCCTCTTCTGATCTTTGCTTATGGCCCGGGAAAGCATCAGCCCAGGTCAGGCTGTTGCGGCCACTTGGGGGAGTGAACCAGCAGATGGAGGACCTCTCCGTCTCTCTCCCTCTCTTTCCCTCTCTGTCTATAACTCTACCTCTCAAATAAATAAAATTAAAAAAAAATAAAACTCCTCCTTTATATTGCTCCTCTGGAGATCTACCCTCCTGCACACCTTTCTCATCCTCCCAACTGCTCCACTGCCCTTTGGAGCAAAGGCCTCCTCCACCAGTTTGCTAGCATCTGTCTCCACTCCTACCAGGGACAAAATCCACACATTGGTCCTCCAAGCACCTTCCTCTCCCCACCTCTCCATCCCAGGCCCCCTCTACCCTACAGTATGGGAGACGTCCCAACCCATAACTGCCACCCACCATACTCCCACCAACATTTCACTACTCTTCTCTCAGGTATCCCTACAGACACACCCTCCCAACAACTCTGCTTCCACCTGGCCCGACCCTGACTCCCACCTCACCCAAGGACCCACTGAGGCAGTCCTCCCTCAAGGCTTATGGCCTCCTGCTCTGCAGCCCCCCACAACAGGTGTGCCTTCAATACACGGTGACCTCTGCAGCCCCCCACAACAGGCATGCCTTCAATACACATACACGGTGACCTCTGCAGCGCCCCCCAACAGGCGTACCTTCAATACACAGTGACCAATGCAGCCCCCCCCAACAGGTGTGCCTTCAACATGGTGACCTCTGCAGCTCCCCCAACAGGAATGCCTTCAATACACGGTGACCAATGCAGCCCCCCCCAACAGGTGTGCCTTCAACATGGTGACCTCTGCAGCCCCCCCAACAGGAATGCCTTCAATACACAGTGACCAATGCACCCCCCCAACAGGTGTGCCTTCAATGCACGGTGACCTCTGCAGCCCCCCCAACAGGGGTGCCTTCAACACGGTGACCTCTGCAGCCCCCCCAACAGGCGTGCCTTCAATGCACAGTGACCTCTGCAGCTCCCACAACAGGAGTGCCTTCAATGCACGGTGACCTCTGCAGCCCCCCAACAGGCGCGCCTTCAATACACAGTGACCAATGCAGCCCCCACAACAGGCGCGCCTTCAATACACAGTGACCTCTGCAGCCCCCACAACAGGCGTGCCTTCAATGCACGGTGACCTCTGCAGCCCCCCCAACAGGCGTGCCTTCAATACACATACACGGTGACCTCTGCAGCCCCCCCAACAGGGGTGCCTTCAACACGGTGACCTCTGCAGCCCCCCCAACAGGCGTGCCTTCAATGCACAGTGACCTCTGCAGCTCCCACAACAGGAGTGCCTTCAATGCACGGTGACCTCTGCAGCCCCCCAACAGGCGCGCCTTCAATACACAGTGACCAATGCAGCCCCCACAACAGGCGCGCCTTCAATACACAGTGACCTCTGCAGCCCCCACAACAGGCGTGCCTTCAATGCACGGTGACCTCTGCAGCCCCCCCAACAGGCGTGCCTTCAATACACATACACGGTGACCTCTGCAGCCCCCCCAACAGGTGTGCCTTCAATACACAGTGACCTCTGCAGCCCCCACAATGGGAGTGCCTTCAATGTATGGTGACCTGTCCCAATTTTCAGGCAGAAAGGGGCCAGCAGGTATCAAAAAGAAGCCCTAACTTATCTCTCCTACAGTCATGTATCTGAGACGCTGCCTCTTACCAAACACTTGTGAGATTCCCCCTGCCCAGAAACAGGCAATATACCCCCTTCCTTTCACACCCACAAAGTGAGCCCTCATTGCCAAACCCCCCTAGGAAGCCACCAAGGGAAATCTGGCCGAACACTGGCCCTGATCTTCGCAGTAGGACTGTGGAAATCACTCCCACAACCGGGGCTCTAGGCAGAAAGAGCCTGCAGGTATTCTTCCTCTTCTGGACAGGACTAGCCCGGCTCCCCCTCCCCATCAGTTCTCAGTACTGATACTGATACTAGGGGGTGGGAGTGAGCAGGGTTCTCTCTCTGGGCCCTCAGCTCTGCGCCTCCTCCAGTGGTTCACCGCAGGGCCCTCACATACCCTACCTTAGCCCTGTCCTTTATTCCTTCATTCACTCCATTATCCTTGAGCAACTCCTGTGGACCAAACACTGTTCCTGGTGCGACATCAGAAGAGGGGCAATCCCACAGAAGTGCTGCCCTGAGTAGAACTGAACTCCTACACAGGGACCTTGAGTGAAAGATGAGAGATAGCACCAGGTCCCACTCTCCCAGCCTCCCATCTTAGCGTAAGGAATATCCTCAGCCTCCCGTTAGGATGCCTGATTAACCACCTACTAAAATTAACACACTGACTGTCCTACTGTGCAACTGGCCTTAAACAATCCGGTCACAGCAATCATGAGCTCATTTAGGTCTCCAATAATGAACGTCTCAATGGTCCACATTGTCTCCAGGGGTTTTATTTCAGGAGACCCCAGGCAGGAAGCACTGCCACTTGCATGCAGTCCCTAGCCCACTCGGTCATCATAAAATTCACAGTATTGCTGGTCAATCTAGGAAGGCCACAAGCACTACTGACCAACCAGGAGCCTGGGCGTGTGCTGAACACACACCCCACAAGCCCCAGCTTCAATCCATGAGGACTTTGAGCCCAAACCCCTCGGGGAGCCTGGGAACTGAGCAGTAGCTCCTGGCTCCTGGCTCTGCCCACTATACTCCTTCCTTCCACCTTCCTGCTGTTGGCGACGGGCAAGCACACTCGGTTCTGGGGCAGCTGTTCTGTGTCGTCAGCTTTGATGAGCAAAGCAGTGCTATGGAGCTATGGAGTGGAGTTAAGACTGTGCCAGCTGGGGGCCGCGGGCGTCAATCAAGACGGGACCTGGACAAAGAATTCGAAGAGATGAATCGCTTCTGAACATTTCAAAAGGGGCCCACAATATTCTACGTATGTGTTACCAATGGTTTATAAGAAATAGGCTTGGCGTAGACATCTGACTTTTCTCTAAGAGTCCGTGGATCTGGCGACTCACCTGTCTGTCTCGCTGAGTATACTGTCACCTGCCTGCCCCTGCAGTGGCTGCAGTCCACAGACTTAGGTAAGAATCCTTCTGAAAAGCGATCCTTCCGGCCTTGCCTCCCTCTGGCAGCAGCTCAGAGGCCGGGCTCTGACACATCAGCCACAGCCCTGACCTCCCTCTGGGCTGTAGAGACGGGGGTGTGTGCTTGGCTGCTGGAAGCTGAGGGAAGACAGATCCTGCGAGCCCAGGCCCACAGGAAAGCAGAGAATCTGTTCAACCCTGTTAGCCCCAACCACATGGTCTCCCTTTCAACCAGACCTGCAGCAGAAGAAAGTTCACCCCTGTAGAGCGCAGAGGCAGGATGCTGTGTCTCTGCAGGACTCCAGCACCAAGACTCGCCCCATGTACTGCCCCCGCCTTCCTGCTGGCAACACAGAACACTGGAATTTTCCACTGGGGTGGGGTGCCCCACTGTGCACAGAAATGCCCCTGAGGAAGAGACCTGTGGCGGCAGAGAGCCAAGTAAGCGGCTTCTGCAGGGTGCAGCCAGAAGCGCCAGGCCCAACATGGCCACGGAGCACCAACCTGGGTTGCCATGGCAACTGTCTGTGATACTTTCCTGCTGGGTTCTTGTTTCTCCAACTATCTGCCTACATTCTGAGGATACTGTCAGTTGATGCCTAGTACGTGAGGACAGAGTCACGATTTCTCAACTTGAACTTACGTAAGACATCTCCTTTGTGAAATTGCATCAGATCACACTTGCAAAATGAGGACTGCTGTGACCGTGAACCTGGCCCGGCTGGGGGTGTGTCTGACGATCAATGTGAGGTGCCAGAGACACCTCAGTGGGCCCTGCATCTGCACTCGGACCCCGCCTGCTCGCAGAGTACTCTGGGTCTTGGGGAAGCAGTTTCCACCTTAAGTCCAAGTAAGTATTGAAAAATGGAAAATTCAGGGCCGTCGCTGTGGCACAGCGGGTTAATGCCCTGGCCTGAAGAGCCGGCATCCCACATGGGAACCAGTTCTAGTCCTGGCTGCTCCTCTTCCAATCCAGCTCTCTGCTATGGCCAGGAAAAGCAGTAGAAGATGGCCCAAGTCTTTGGGCCCCTGCACCTGTGTGGGAGACCCGGAAGAAGCTCCTGGCTCCTGGCTCCTGGTTCCTGGCTCCGGCTCGGTGCAGCTCTGGCTGTTGTGGCCATCTGGGGGAGTAAACCATTGGATGGAAGCGCGCTCTCTCTCTCTCTCTCTCTCTCTCTCTCTGCCTCTCCTCTCTCTGTGTAACTCTGACTTTCAAATAAAATAAATAAATCTTTAGAAAAATGGAACCTTCACTGGAACTATCTTAAAAACAAGTCGGCAAATAACTTCCAGGTCTTCCACATAACCAGAACGCCATGATCACATTAGCTGAAGGAAGACTCAAGTTAGGGAGCTTGTTAGACGGCCAAAGAAGCCTCTGTGAGATGCACAGTATCTCTTCCCTGTCCCTTCCTTCACCTGCACTGCTGAACACGACTCTAAGGCCTGCCCTGTCCCACACAGGTATCCCAGGCGAAGACACGAAATAGCTTCCCGCTTTGAGAAACCCGTGGTTCCAAGGCTGTTTCTGACTTGAAGATCATGAAAACAACAGGCCAGGGGAGGCCGCATGTGTTCTCTGCAGAGCCGTGTTGTGCCCGCCGCCTCCTGCCGCCACTGCTGCAGCGGGAGGTGGCCTGCAGATCGTTCTGCTCATGACTGTCGTCTCCCTTACAGCAGCAAAGGTGCCGCGCTGTTCTGCTGGTCTATTTCTTGTCGTATCCCGCACAACACGTGGCTTTAATTATGCAGCAGACCTACAATTAGTGTGAAAACTATTTTTATTTTCCATAAAGCAGCTTCCCAGAGCTGTTCTCACCCTGTACCCCTTTTCCTTCTGTGCTACATGTAAAGCAAGTCTGCAAGTGTCTACTGGCCCACACGCCTGGCTTGCCTGATGAATTCATGAGTGGCAAGAAAATCAAATTTTGGCAGGGTCTTCCACTCTAAGGAAATCAAGTTTGAAACATTTTAAAATATGACTTACGATCCAAGAAAATGATGTAACATGAAAGTTTCTTTAAAAACGATGGAGGGGGGCCGGCGCTGTGGCACAGCAGTTAATGCCCCAGCCTGAAGCGCCGACATCCCATATGAGCGCCGGTTCGAGTCCCGGCTGCTCCACTTCTGATCCAGCTCTCTGTTATGACCTGGGAAGGCAGTAGAAGATGGCCCAAGTGCTTGGGCCCCTGCATCAGCATGGGAGACTTGGAAGAAGCTCCTGGCTCCCGGCTTCGGACTGGCGCAGCTCCAGCCATTATGGCTATCTGGAGAGTGAACCAGTAGATGGAAGACCTCTCTTTCTCTGTCTCTCCTTTCTCTGAGTAACTCTGACTTTCAAATAAATAAATAAATCTTTAAAAAAAATGATGGAGGAAATAACCTTGTACAACACTGTCCAGACTCCTAAAATCACAATAGATTATGACGTTCCTGCTGTGCCTGACTCCACTCTCCTGTCTGCGGTCCAGGAATCACTGCTAGGATGTAGCGATGTGGGGCCAGCACGTGGTGTAGCAGGCTAAGCCTCCACCTGAGTGTTGGCATCACAACTTCCTGGCTACTTCCAGTCCAGCTCTCTGCTGTGGCCTGGGAAAACAGGAGAAGATGGCCCAGATGCTTGGGCCCCTGCACCTACATGGGAGACCTGGAAGAAGCTCCTGGCTTCGGATTGGCACAGGTCAAGCCATTACGGCCATTTGGGGATGAACCAGTGGAAGGAGGACCTCTCTCTGTCTCTCCCTCTCTGTAGCTCTGCCTCTCAAATACATAAATAAATTAAAAAAAAAAAAAGATGGAACAATGTTTGGAGAGGTCTGGAAACAGAGGAACAGGGCAGCCCTACTCCCAGTGCCAGGCTGCCCTCTCCAACTCAGAATTCCACTATGTCTCCCTTTGTCCTTGCACCCCCTCTTCCAGCACAGGGAGAAGTCCCCCTCCTCCTGCCTCAGTGAGCACCGGGGCTGCCTGACTCCTGACACATGCACTTCCCCTCCTCATCACCTGTCTTCTCCGTGTGAGCACTGTCACCACCTTTTGTCTCTCTCGTGCTAAAAATCCAGGCACTCTGCCTCCTGTGAATGTGCTGTCACCTCAAGGCACCACTCGGTCGACTTTCCTTCCCAACCAGCGGCCCTGCACAGATGCTCCGTGGCAGTGTTCTCGAACACGTGAACACCTGGGGACTGTGTGACTCAGCAGGGCCCCTGGAAGCTGCATTTGCAGTGAGCAGCCAGGGGCCCCTCACCAACCCCTCACCAGCAGGCGTCCTCCTCCTCCACGGCCCGGCAATGGCTCTGAAACGTCACCTTCTCATCTCCAAACCTGCGGCTCCTTCCTCAACCTGGGTAGTCAGTCCACAGCGCTGCGTGCCACCACGCCTCACCCCCACCCTTCCTCAACCTGGGCAGCCCATCCACAGCGCTGCACGCCACCACGGCTCACCCCCACCCTTCTCTTGCCTTGGTAGTCCGTCCATAGCACTGTGCGTCCCCACGCCTCACCCCCACCCTTCTCTTGCCTTGGTAGTCCGTCCACAGTACTGCGCGTCCCCACGGCTCACCCCCACCCTTCCTCATCCTGGGCAGCCCGTCCACAGCGCTGCACGCCACCACGCCTCACCCCCACCCTTCTCTTGCCTTGGTAGTCCGTCCACAGCACTGCGCGTCACCACGGCTCACCCCCACCCTTCTCTTGCCTTGGTAGTCCATCCACAGCACTGTGTGTCACCACGGCTCACCCCCACCCTTCCTCAACCTGGGTAGTCTGTCCACAGCACTGTGAGTCACCACGGCTCACCCCCACCCTTCCTCATCCTGGGCAGTCCATCCACAGCGCTGTGCGATACTACACCTCACCCCCACCCTTCTCTTGCCTTGGTAGTCCGTCCACAGCACTGCGTGTCCCCACGGCTCACCCCCACCCTTCTCTTGTGACCTTCAGGGCTCTGCTTCCACCTGCAGCTCCAGCTCCTCCCACCTGCAGCCCCTCCTCCTGTCACCTGAAGGAACCTCATGACCAAAGAGTGGGGACCCTCCTGATTCAGCATTCATGTTTCTCTCTTGGAAACTTGGGGCTCCCAAGTTCCACCCAAGTACATGATTCGAACGTGCTGTCTCCATGGCCCCCATCTGCATCTCAGCCTCCAACTAGCTCAGTTCTCTCTACCTGGACGAGCTGTTCCTTCCTGAAACTGCTCAAGTTTCAAACCAACCACCAGGCCTAACTATCCTCTATGTCTCACACTTTCTTCTATGAGTGTTGATGAATGGTTTTTATTTCAGCCCCACAAGCGCATGGCCTCTTGGGCATCCCTTGGTTTCTCCTGTCCCACTGAATAGATCACTAAAAGCTAAGCCAGAGGTGGAAGGTGACTCTGGGGGTGCCCCAGCGAGATGACTGCGCTCTGAGACTCGCTCTGAGACTTTCTCCATGGGCCTCAGCCCACAGAGGAGCACAAAGTCTTGTGTGTCCTCCACTTTCCTGGTCTTTCTCCGCCAAGCTTCTCTTGCATCCATATCACCTGTGTCCTCCGAGTTCTTACTTTTCTCTCCCGCACTGGTATCAAAGAACAAATGATAACATATTTCATGATCCTAACTGGCTTTGTTGTTGCTTCTGAAATTGGGCAATGAGTGTTCCAGTGAGATAAGCAGAGGAGTCTGGCTTTAGAAACAGAAAAAGGGGCTGACGGAAGCAAAAACAAACAAAAAAGCAGACTGGTCATTCCATGGTACTTTCCTTGTAAGGTGGGATGGGGAACAAATCAATAGAAAAATCACTAATGGATTAACATCAGGTTCCTGTAGAGCCCCTCCCCTCTCTTTTTTTGGTAAAAAGATGAAAGCAAGGGGAACTTAACCACCACACTAACTGAAAGTGTCCCATTTGGACAATGTGGCTGTTACCTCCCTGACCAGGTTTCTCTGGTTTCAGGTTGGTGACTGGAACCCCAGCATGAGTGATGTCATTTGGATTTCAGCTCCGCTCTGCGTGGCCCCTGTGGGAGCCTGGTCCACAACAGCTTCCTGCAGTTTTATTTAATGTTGATGGTCAGCCAAGTATTTTAAAAATAGTTATTTATTTGAAAGACAGAAAGACACAGAGAGAGCGTCCCTATCCCCTTGTTCATTTCTGTAACAGCCAGGCCTGGGCCAGAGCCAAAGCCAGGAGTTGGGAACTCAATCCAGGTCTCCCTCTTGGGTGGCAGGAACTACTTGAACCATCGCTGCTGCCCCTCAGAGTCTGCACTGGCAGGAAGCTGGAGCCCACAGCCAAGAACGGAATCTAATCAGGCCCTCCAACATGGTATGTGAGTGTGAATGTCTTAACCATTAGGCCACACGCCAACACAATCATTATAAAATCACACGGCTTTTTCCTTCCTCATCATGCTCATTTCTTGAACAACATCTATTCAATGCTAACCATCTCTCCCATGCCACATTCCACATCAAAATGCCATTCTTCATCATCTGAGACACAGTGCCAGCAGAGTACCACCACTCCTGCGTGACGCACTGTTTCATCTTGGATCCCACCACATCTGGCACTGGGGAGGGGCTCAGAGTGATAAGGAAGAGGAGGCAGACAGGGCACGCACTCCCCACCTTGCTGGGAAGCAATGAAGACAGCAGTCACGCAGGCAGCTGGGGATGGCAGACCCCCCCTACCCCACCCTACCCCAGCCCATCTGAAGCCAAACCCTGGTGTGAGGCCACCGCGTCCCTGTGCCCTGACTCGGTGCTAGGTGCTCTGGGAGGACACACACATGTTCAAGACAAGGTTCTGCCCTCAAGCGGTGCATCCTCTATGGCAGCTGAACGCACCATAACACACAGCAGGAGACAGCATCACAGTCCACCATCCCTCAAAACGGTTGTTTCAGCAAGTGGCTCCTGCGGGAGCAGTGTCAGTGTGTGAATGGTGTGAGTGCACAGTGTCCCCACAGAGGCTCTCTGCTCCATGTGCAGCCACACTGCTGACCTCACAGGGAACCAGAACCCTGGGGCCCAGGTGAGAGGAGATCCCAGAGTTCCATCCCAGAATCAGATGTAAGGTCCGTGGCAGCGACTCTTTTTTTTTTTTTTTTTTTTTTGACAGGCAGAGTGGACAGTGAGAGAGAGAGAGAGAAAGGTCTTCCTTTTGCCGTTGGTTCACCCTCCAATGGCCGCCGCGGTCGGCGCGCTGCGGCCGGCGCACCGTGCTCGTCCGATGGCAGGAGCCAGGAGCCAGGTGCTTTTCCTGGTCTCCCCATGGGGTGCAGGGCCCAAGCACTTGGGCCATCCTCCACTGCACTCCCGGGCCACAGCAGAGGGCTGGCCTGGAAGAGGGGCAACCGGGACAGAATCCGGTGCCCCGACCGGGACTAGAACCCGGTGTGCCAGCGCCGCCAGGCAGAGGATTAGCCTGTTGAGCCACGGCGCCGGCCATGTGGCAGCGACTCTTGAATGGCCACAGGAGCAGCCACAGTGTCACCGAGGTGCTGCAGCCAACTGTCTTCTTTCAAGTCTTCAGAAGAGACAGAAAGTTAAGACTAGAGTGTCTAGACAATTAGATTTCTCCTACAATTTCTCATTTTCAAGTAGCATCTTACTGTGATATTGTAACGTAACAATCATATATTTTGGTCTTTATCCACAGGTCTGCCCCCAACCCAGACAGGGGAGAGGGGCTGAGGATGAGCTGAGCACCAATGGCCAAGGACGTCCTCAACTGTGCTTCCGAGAGCTTCCAGAATGTGGACACACTGCGTGCAGGAAGCGTGGAGCTCCCGCAGAGACCACAGCTTCCAGAATGTGGACACACTGCGTGCAGGAAGCGTGGAGCTCCCGCAGAGGCCACAGCTTCCAGAATGTGGACACACTGCGTGCAGGAAGCGTGGAGCTCCCGCAGAGGCCACAGCTTCCAGAATGCGGACACACTGAGTGCAGGAAGCGTGGAGCTCCCACAGAGGCCACAGCTTCCAGAATGTGGACACACTGCGTGCAGGAAGCGTGGAGCTCCCGCAGAGGCCACAGCTTCCAGAATGTGGACACACTGCGTGCAGGAAGCGTGGAGCTCCCACAGAGGCCACAGCTTCCAGAATGTGGACACACTGCGTGCAGGAAGCGTGGAGCTCCTGCAGAGGCCACAGCTTCCAGAATGTGGACACACTGAGTGCAGGAAGCGTGGAGCTCCCGCAGACGCCACAGAGGTTTGGCGGTGCCCCTGCTGTGACCCCTGCCCTCTGCAGCTGTCTCATCACACGCTGCTCCTGGGTTGCAGCCTTAGAATAGACCAGGCACCTAGGAAGCTGACTGCTTTCCTGAGTTTTGTAGAACATTCTAGCAAATGAGGGCTGTGGGAACCTGGATACACAGCCTTCGGTCAGAGATACAGGTGACCGAGCACAGCAACTGTCCTCTTAAGTGGTGGGACATAGCCCTTAACCTGTGGGGTCTGATGCTACCCCCCAGGCAGACAGTGTCAGAGTGGAGTTAAAATTGGAGAACTGCTTGGTGTGCGAAAACCCACACATTTGGTCCTAGAAGGGTTCTGTGTTGAATGTGAGGACTGAGAAAAACAATTTTTCTGTTGTGTAGGGTTACAAAACCACTTGGTCTTTGAGAAAAAATTTGGACATGGCCTTCTGGCTGCATAGTAAACAGACTATGTGGGTAGAATGCTCAGAATTACACAAGCCTGTTAGGATATAATAAAAACAGCAAGCAGGGGTACAGTGGGCTAGTGTGGAAGGCGGCTCCTGGAGCGTGAGCACAGCGCTAGCCACGGACAGGCAGGCTCTTTACATTTCTCATCCCCACCAGTCCGGGCCATAAATCAGACATTCCAAATCAGAGTATGATGCATCGTGACAGCTGGCGAGCTACCCGTGGAAAATAAAGTTAACTCACTGCTGTAAACTTGCATGAAACACAAGATCAAGTACATTTCAAAATTAAAACACATACACCAGGAAAGTATGAGAAAAATGTGGATGTAGATGACCAATTTTATACTCTTAGGGTGAGCATAGGTCTTTATAACACAACACCAAAGAAGCGGCGTGAAGCACAGGACGGCGTGTCAGCAAGTGACAAGGGAGAAGCAGCCAGAAGCAGCATGAGCCACGTCAACAGTGCAATCGAAGAATACATTTAAAATGAACATGATGAAGAGCTCACCTTTCTACAGTTGCTCAACTCACAGGAATATAAGCTGGCTATAAGCAGATCAATAAGACAGCGGCCACTTCTCAGCTGACAGACTGAACTGTCACATCTGGGGGTAGCAGGCGTGCAGAGAAATGAGTGCTCATGCAGGACTGGGGAGAATAACTGCCACCACTTTTGTGAAAGACTCTTTGGCAACACGTATCACAACACTCCATGGTGGATACTCTCTATGGCACAGCAATCCCACTTTTAGAAATTTTACCCAGAAAATTCCAAGAAAAATACAAATCAGTATATGTGCAAAATATTTGACAGTACTTATAATGGGCAAAAAACTGAAATAATCTCAGTGTTTAGTCATGGAAAAGTGGTTAAACATATATTGATCCATGTATAAGGTATTAAAAAGTCAAGATCTAGATCTGTTTTCCTTGACATACAAAGTTATTTATAGCATGTCGCTCAGTGAAAAAATAGAAAAAGCATCTTACACACCAACGTGTAAAACAGCTTCCTTAGGAGCTGCCTACACAGAGCGAGCAGGTGAGCAGAGAGAGAGAGGTGGCAGCTTGGGCCCCCGGGGCTGGGGCGGCTCCCAGGCTGGTGAAGCTGGATTGGGTGTGAGCGTCCAGTCCCCGCCCAGGGGTTCACATGCTCGTGTCACTCTCTGCCTCGGCACTTCTGTGCCCTGTGGCCTGGTCTTGTTTTACCTTAAAAAACCCAGATGCGGAGCTCAGTCCTTGCACAACAAACACATTCCCAGCAAGCCTTGGGAGAGTGTGCTAACTTCACCCGCCTTCCTCCCACCAACAGCTGCTCAGCCTGGCTCCTGCCGGATTCCTGGGGAAAATCTGGGGCCAGAGAATACCAGGCCCTGAGAAAGGGTAAACTGAGTCAGGAGTCCTCTTTATCATTCGTTCTGTACACAGATAGGGACATGTGTTCCCGTCTGTGTGCACATACATGTGAGTCTGAGTACATACTTATGCATATGTCAATACATGTGTGTGCATGTATGTGGAGAGAGAGAGAGAATTTCCTTCCCTTGAATATTCAAAACTCCAGAAAGCTGTAATTCAAAAGTCAACAGTGCTATCTGCACCCAGTCAGCTCCAGTTGGTGTTCACATCCTTCTGCAAATGTTTCTGAACTTTCTGGAATGCTGATAAGCACGCACTACTATCTTAAGAGAAAAAAAAAAAAAAATCACACTTCCAAGAGAGGCCTCGCTCTGGCCACACAGCCGAGCTTCTCTGGGTCTGTCCAGACCGGCCTGCAGGAGGCCAGCCCCTTCAATTCACCCCAACTGTGTGGGCGCATGCAGGGGTGTTCCAGGCCCACCCTGACAACAGCCCCCTTGAGGTCCACACTGGGCCCTTTCCTGCCTCTCCTACCGTGCTGTGCCTGTGAGTGCCCTATCACAGGCCAGGGACTGCAGGGCTCATGAGGCCACCAACCCCCATCTTGGCCCAAACTGACCTCCTCCTGTGGAGCCTGCCTTCAGCATTCCAGAGTGGGGGGGGGGGGCTTCACCTCCCTCTCTGCCTTTGATATAAAGTGAAGATAGAGGAGATCAGGGCTCCTTTCCCAAACCAGTCCTGCACCTTCCTCTTCCTCTCGGGTCAAAGGAACAAAGGGCCGCTGTACTCCAGCCTCCCTGGAAACCTCACCCACAGGAGCCCCCTGCACCCCCCACCGGGACAGAAGGACAGAGCCTGCCTGACTTCCCACCGGCTTGTCTGGTGGAGTGGGGACTCCGCAGGAAGTACCTTAAGCAGACTTACGGCCGCCTCTCCTCCAGTTCTAGTCCCCTGGGGAAGACTTGCCCAGGAGCCTCTCTGTCCCAGAAGCCAACACTGCTATGGCAGTCAACGCCCTACCACGGGGCCTTCGGCGGAGGGCCAGAAAGCACTCCTGAGGCCACATCGACAACTTCCTATCACAGCACCTGCTGTCGGTGAGCGCACGGAGACAGCCAAGTCAGCAGAGCCAAAGAACCACACGGGACACGTGCTCCCAGGAGACACCCACAGGACCTCCACGGCCGGCCACAGGCTGCACGTGGAAGGCAGACGGGCTCTGGCCATGCCACTCAGGAGCGATCTGCCTGCATTAAAAATGCCTTAAATTAGCTATACATGCATGCAGACTCACCAAGTGAAACACTTAAACATGCACAGTTTCTGGGAAGTACATCTCAACACAGCAGAAAAATTAAAAATTGGAAATATTACAGAGATATCTAGATTTTTCTAAAAATCACAATGTTGGGAATGATTCTGTCGACATTTTCACTGACCAAAAATCACAGCACACAGCGGTCAATAATAAGTAAAATACACAGTGCATTGGATACTAATATTAAGGGAAAAAACAAGAGGGAGTTCAGAGACTTCCAGGGCTAAACTGTTGGGTGTGGAGCCAGCAAGTCCCCCAGTGAGGATGCTCTGAGAAGCACCTTGAAGGAGAGGAGGGAGGGAGCAGTGCACGTAGGCCAGGGAAGACAACAGCCCTAGTGGAGTGCTCAAACAAGGGAGGTGGCCAGGGTCTAGTGAACAAGGAGGCTCTGACAGCTCCCAGCTGAGTCAGGAAGAGGTCAGAGAGAGGCAGGGGTTCCAGAGACTACAGACAGGATTCGTCGCTGACTAGGCGACAGAGCCACAGTTGCTGATTTCCCATAGCAGAGGTAAAAAGAAAAGGGAAAAGTACTTTGGTCACCATGTTGGTGCCACGGCCGGGGCAGACGACGAGTCTGCGATTCTGTGATAGCGTGTGAGAATAGCCTGATGGAGGGAATACATGTAGCTGTCTGTCCTTGACAGGCAGTCAGTCGTGTTGGCCGACTTTCAGCAACAGGCCGCCCCGGCAGCCTCTGTGCTGTGGGCCTTGAGGATGCGACCACCCCACCTTAGCAGCACACGCCATCTCTCTACCTCCCTGGGCATGCTTTGGCCCTGTCATCGCCTGAGGCGGCCTTGGGGGCCCAGCCAGGAACACCCTCCAGGTCCTCTACCTGGAGCTGCTGATCCTTAGCACGTGCTGCGCAGCTAACGAGAAACAGGAACCCTGGAAACAGAACAAGGGACAAACACCGCAAGGTTTACTCAGCAACGCACTGCACAGGTGAACTGTCAGTGGGCCCCTCCTGTGAAGTGAGCTTTGAGATTAGAGGAAGCACTCTCACTTCTTTTTCTTCCCTAATATTTGTTTTATTTGAAAGGCAGAGTTACAGACACAGAGAGATTTTCCATCTTCTGGTTCACTCCCCAAATGACTGCAACAGCGAGGGCTGGGTCAGTCCAGAGCCAGGAGCCAGGAGCTTTGTCTGGCTCTGCCACGTGAATGCAGGGGCCCAAGCACTTGGATCATCCTCTGCTGCTTTCCCAGGCTATTAGCAGGGAGCTGGATGGGAAGTGGAACAGCCGGGATTTGAACTGGTGCTCATATGGGATGCAGGCACCAGAGGTGGGGGCTTAAAGCTTGGCCCCCACTCACACTTCTAAGCCCATAGTACATTTTTTTAAATTATCTCACCAATTAGGAAAAACATCTATACTTACTCAACAGGTCAGGGAGTAAGGACTTGGCCTGAACAGTTATACATGATTTGGGAAAACAAAGAAATTTGGCTGAAAGTAATCTCGTAGAATGCAACCTGAACAGAAGCCAACTAGACCAAGGTAGGTCAAATCAATATAAAGTTGCACTGGGTAATTCATAATAAACAGTGGCTCAAGGTTTGAGAAGCAAGGCGGTTAACGTTGAGGGGCCAGAATCCAGAGAGGTTCTTTGTACTGTGGCATGCCATGGTGGACATCAAAGAGCAGGAAGGGGAGGGAGGGGAGAGAAAGGAGTGTGCCTGAGTAAGAGGCGCCACAGACATGCTCTTGTAAGGAACGCAGCCCACTCCTGTAACAGCGAACCCATTCTTGTGATTAGGGCATTCATCTGTCCAAGCAGGCAGAGTCCTCACCACCTAACCATCGTCAATGTCCCACCTTCCAACACCACTGCACTGGGGATCACGTTTCCAACACGTGAACTTTGGGGGACGCATTCCATCCATAGCAGATGCCCACATGGAGATGACAAAAACTTTGGAATTACTGCTAAGATTTTTTTAAACTGTCACAAAATTGTCTCCACAAGCTTTACAAACACATTGGGAGCAAATTCAAAAAGCAGAAAGTCTCAGTGGAGAAAGAAAAAGGAGGAGGAACAAAGAAGAAATAAAGAGAAATTTTAAAACTGAAAAATACAGTAGGAAAAATTAAAAACTCAATGGATGGCTAAACAGCACAATTAAGAAGAGGGTGAAGATAGAATAATAGCAGTGGGTCTTGTGACACAGTAGGTCAGGCGAGCATCCGGGACATCCACATCACAGTTTGAATGTGGGCTACTCCACTTCCAATACGGCTTCTTGCTAATGCACCTGGGAAGGCAGTGACTAATGACCCAAGAACTTGTGTCCCTGCCACCCATGTGGAGCCCTGGAGGCTGTTACAGACATTTGGGGAATGAACCAGAAGATGGAAAACCTCTTTCCTTCTCTCTGTCACTCTGCCTTTCAAATAAATAAATAATTACTTTAAAACAGAATACAGAACAACAGAAATTATCTAAAGTGAATGAGAGACAGGAAATAGGCTGAAAATTTCACAATCCTAAGTTACCACAGGACCCATGTACAGGAGCTAACATCCATGCTGTCGCAGGGCAGGGAGAAGAGGAAAAAGAGCAGGAACAGAAGAGTGCTTGATCAAACAGTGGCCGCATGACACCCCAGTTCGGCAAGAGGTATAAATCTGCAAATTCAAGAAGATGAGGTCCAAATAGGACAAACTCAGATCCCTACCAAGATACGTCGCAATCAAGCCTCTAAAAGACAAGGACAAAGGAAAGTCCTGAAAACAGCCACAGGCAAATGATGCCTCACCAGTAAGAGGGGAACAACACCTCACGTCAGAGCTGTCATCAACCTTCAGAAACACAGAGGCCAGAAGCAAGCGGCTCAAGTTGTCAAGTGCTTAAGGAACAACTACCCAGAATCCCACGCTCAGCAAAAATATCCTTCAGAAAAGACCGGAAAATTCGGGCATTCCCAGGAGAAGGAAAAGTGAGAGAATCTGTTTTTAGAATATTTCCTTCTAAAAAAGTGGCTTTGAGAAGCTTTTTAAACACATAGGAAAGGATAAAAGAAGGAATCTTGGAACGTTACAAAGGAAGAAAATAACAGAAAGAGTAAAAATATGGGTAAATAGGATAGACTTCTCTTGAGTGCCTATGTTTGATGGCTAAAGTGGAAATTCTATCACCTGATATAGTTCTCACTGCACACAGAAGAAGTATTAAGGCATTTATGTTATAAAAAGGAGCAGTAAAGGTACTTAAAGTGGGTAACATTCTGAAGTCCACCTAGACTGGTGGAATGCTGAGACGAGTAGGCTGTAATGATTTATGTAGGTTTAACAGAATAACTAAAACAACCATTTAAAAATCTGTAGAGAGGCACACATTCAAAAATTTCAAAAAAGTCATAATGGAATTTCAAAAATGTTCATATAATACACAGGAAGGCAGGAAAAAGAAAAGAGAGAAATAATAAATACTAGGAAGAGACGATCAACAAAACTCAAACAGCAGCCGTAAGCCCTAACACACCAGTTATTTTCAATGATTATGGATGGGCTGGATGCCACGCCACATCCCTCAGAGTCCTGTTATTTTGTGCTCTAAGCCTTAATTTGCTCACATGAAAGCTTGCAACATCAGACACACCCAGAATGGCTAAGTCACATTTTCCCTTTGCCATTTTCCTTTCCGTTCACTCATTACATGCCTGAAAATGTTCTTAAAACCACAGACTTTAGAAACCAAAGCAATAACTAGTCAGGTAAGCTTTCCAACACACTGAAGCTGTGATATGACATCCCGTACGTCCGCCAGACTGAAGCTTTCCAAATAGTCCAGAATTAAGTTAAGCACTTGTCTTCTACCCTACTCTTGCCTCTTAATCAAGCATGAGGACCATGTGCAAATCCTGCCGAGAAAGGTGTGGCACCCACAGATGCCACATGATAGTCAGAAGTGCAAACAGTCCGACCTAAGTTATTCCACGCTCAGAGCCATCTCTCACCTCTGCTCCTGTCCTCCTTGAGGCCTGTGACGTACCCTTGAAGACCTGACTTCCTTTCATACGGAAGGGGATTATATCCATCTTGAGGTTTAAACAAATTCAGCCATGGAACGGTGTCTAGCACAGATCCAGATCAACAGTAAGGACTCAATATTTTTCTCCCTCCTTTCAGCTCAGCTTCTGTTTGGCAGAGCAACCCAGAAATCCTTAGAAGAGAGCTCTTGTGTAGATGTTCATGTTTCTTTTTAAACGTTTGTGTGAACCTTAGTGTAACTCTGACATAATCACTTGGATAAGAAAGTGATAAGAGTTTTTCATCTGTTGATGCTATCACTCATCTGCAGAGCAATCACTTCATCTATTTTTGAAATCTGGGATACTTAAAAATATTTGAGAGGCAGAGAGAGACAGGCAGAGAAAGATCTCCCACCTGCTGGCTCATTCCCCCAGATATCCACAACCCAGGCTGGGCTAGAACCCAAGCCCAAACGATGGAACTCAATCCAGGTCTCCCACATGGGTGGAAGAAACCCTACTACTTTTGCTATCACCTGCTGTCTCCCAAGGTCTACACTGGCAGGAATCTAGAGTCAGGAGCCAGAGGCAGGGATCAAACCCAGACACTCCAAAATGGAACGCAGGCATTGCAACCCAGCGTCTTACCTGCCAAGCCAGATGCCTGCCCAGAACTCTTTTGAGAATGAAAGAGGACACTATTAATCTACTATTCCAGGACACCAGGACTGTCACAGAAAAACCAGGATGCCAATCACAGATTGGAGATTCAGCTATTGATCCAAGAGCCAAATCATAAAGCTGTCAGAACAGCCAAAATGAAGACCCCCAAATTCACCAGGGCTATGCATTGTATTTTACATGGAAGACCCTGCTACTCTAAGCAGAACTCATTTATTCTTCATTTGCACCAAGCTTACCAACATTTCTTGCCTAGTTTCTAATAAACAGGGACATGGACTACAACAAGACACTATGACCATCAACAGAAGACAGAAGGCCAAACATAATGAAGATCTTAGCTGAAACCCAAGCTGAGCCTGGCCTGGGACTCCCAGTTAAGAGATCACAACATGGATGACAAAGGACTCCAGGGCTCCTTGGGACAGAGCTTCCTAAGGAAAGGGAGGCGTTAGCCAGAGAAGGTGCCAGAGAGGAGAGACTGAGGGAGCAGAGGTCAATGGAAGAAACTACAGTCCTCGGAGCCAGGGCTGTGGCATGGTGAGTAAAGCTGCCGCCTGCAGTGCCAGCATCCCATATAGGCACCGGTTCAGGTCCTGGCTGTTCCACTTTGGATCCAGCTCTCTGCTATGGCCTGGGAGGGCAGTGGAAGATGGCCCAAGTCATTGGGCCCCTGAGCTAGTTTGTAAGACCCAGGCAAGGCTCCTGGCTCCTAGTTTTGGATCAGCTCTGCTCCAGCCATTGCACCCATTTGGGGGCTAGACCAGCAGATGGAAGACCTCTCTCTTCTCTCTCTCTCTGCCTCTCTGTAACTCTGCCTTTCAAATAAATAAATCTTAAAAAAAATTAGATGATGTCTATAGTGGATCCAAAACAAATATGGTTCTTACCACTTCCTTGCAGATCTGGGCAACAAAGTTTAAAGGCCGAGTTCTGCCACATGTCCATCAGGTGGGAGCTGGAAGCACGGTGCACACACAACGCAAGAAGCCCTGGGACCCTGCAAGGGCCAGAAATCCCACAGTGGCAGAGGCCAGAGCTGTAAGTTCACTGCTGCCTTCCCAGTGGCCCCAGACTGCTGGGGCCTGAGACTCAGGATGTCAGACTCACTTGGGAACCTGGGCTTTCAGGGAGTGGATGCTTTACTGTGGATCCCACTTCCCTCATGCTATTATTTTCCACATAGATATTAGATTAACATCATTGTTTTTCTGACAATGAAAGGCATGTGTCTACAACTATCTGATGTAAAAATGAAATCCAAGTACAGTAGTACTAGTTGTGAATAAAAAAAAAGATATATGTGTGTGCATGTGTGTGTGTACATATATAAATTCAACCTGGTACATATATACCTATACATATATACCATAAAAATACATACATATATTTGATTATTGTCTCTTCAGGAATGTGAGGAAATATAGGAAGATAAAGGTATAGCAAATAGCTCAAACACCATTCACAAAAGTAAGAGAGCCTGCAAAGCTGTATGGGGTTCTGACCCATAAACATGCGTTTTTCTGCACACACATGTGTTGTTGTGTGCACTGGTTCAACTTCTTTATCCCACCAACAACTGAAGCTTTTGATAAAAGATATCTTGGGAGACTGAGGTTCTAACAACATTTTTATAATGTAGATCAATTGCGGTGAAAATTCTGTTCTAAGGCTTTTAGAAAGGTTTTATTTTTTTACACAATACTGTTATTGTTCCTGAATAAATTATTAAAATATCTCCATGGGTAAGTTAGCTCTCATTCAAATACTGAAAATGTAAGTGTGTATGGTATATGTGTGTATGTGTGTACATGAGGAATCTTCAGAAAGTTCATGGAAAACTCACATTTTGAAAAAAAGTCACATGTATTTCAAACATTTTTTGCATCAAAAATAAATTTTTCATTTTTCCACAAGCTTTTTTATTTTTCTTTCTTTCTTTCTTTTTTTTTGGACAGGCAGTTAGTGAAAGAGAGACAGAGAAAGGTCTTCCTTTTTTCGTTTGTTCACTCCCAAAATGTCCGCCACGGCTGGAACTACGCTGCTCTGAAGCCAGGAGCCAGGCCCTTCCTCCTGGTCTCCTACGCGGTGCAGGGCCCAAGGACCTGGGCCATCCTCCACTGCCTTCCCGGGCCACAGCAGAGAGCTGGATTGGAAGAGGAACACCCGGGGCAGAATCTGGCACCCCAACCCGGACTAGAACCCGGGGTGCCGGTGACGCAAGTGGAGGATTAGCCAAGTGAGCTGAGGCGCTGGCCACCACAAACTTTTTTTTTAAAGATTTATTTTTTATTTATTTGAAAGGCAGAGTTAGAGAGAGAGAGAGAGAGAGAGAGATCTTCCATCTACTGGTTGACTCCCCAAATGGCTGCAATGGCCAGGGCTGGGCCACGTGGAAGCCAAGAGCAGGAACTAAGAGCCAGGTGGCAGGGGCCAAGCACTTGGGTCATCTTTCACTGCTTTTCCAGGAGCACCAGCAGGGAGCTGGATCAGAAGTGGAGCAGCCGAGACTCGAACCCACACACATGGGATGCCAGAGTTATAGGTGGCAACGAAACCTGTTATGCCACAGCACCAGCCCCAATTTTTTTCACAGGCTTTTCAAATTCCCTGGTACATATATACCCTGGCTCAGTGATTAGTTTAATTATATGACATTGGTTTGGAATCTGACCGATCGGAATGTGTATGAGATCATTTTAAATTAAATAACACTGCACCATGAAAATAGTAACACATGGGACAGGCATTTGGCCTAGTGCCGTTAAAACGTCCATGTATCACATGGAACAGCCTGGCTGGCAAACAGAGCTGATTAGAAAGGTCCCTGATGACGATGACATCAAGGGCATCACATAAAATGGCCAACACAGAAATACGAGTATAAATCCTCCTCCATTAGCAATTCACGAAAACCAAATGAGGTCCACATGTTATGCCCTCTTACGAGGAGGCTCTAAAAACATCAGATTGCAATGGAACTTAAAGTCCAGAATGTATTCCTCTGCCCTTCAGTGTTCAAATTCAAAGACATTACAGTTTCTTTTTTTTATTTTTATTATTTATTTATTTTTTATTTTTGACAGGCAGAGTGGACAGTGAGAGAGAGAGACAGAGAGAAAGGTCTTCCTTTGCCGTTGGTTCACCCTCCAATGGCTGCCGCGGATGGCGCCCTGCGGCCGGCACACCGCGCTCATCCAATGGCAGGAGCCAGGTGCTAGGTGCTTTTTCCTGGTCTCCCATGGGGTGCAGGGCCCAAGCACCTGGGCCATCCTCCACTGCACTCTTGGGCCACAGCAGAGGGCTGGCCTGGAAGAGGGGCAACCGGGACAGAATCCGGCGCCCCGACCGGCACTAGAACCCGGTGTGCCGGTGCCACAAGGCGGAGGATTAGCCTGTTGAGCCACGGCGCCGGCCAGACATTACAGTTTCATATTTACCCCTTACAACTCCTTATCTTGTTTGGTTTTGGTAGAGGGAGTCTCCACGGTGGGAATGCTGGGAGCGTAAGCTGCACCTTAAGCTGTGCCTTCCCAGAATTTCTGTGGTAAGATACCCTGTGACCTCATGCTTGAAAACAGTTGAAGGGCCGGCGCCGTGGCTCAACAGGCTAATCCTCCGCCTTGCGGCGCCGGCACACCGGGTTCTAGTCCCGGTCAGGGCGCCGGATTCTGTCCCGGTTGCCCCTCTTCCAGGCCAGCCCTCTGCTGTGGCCCGGGAGTGCAGTGGAGGATGGCCCAGGTGCTTGGGCCCTGCACCCCATGGGGAGACCAGGATAAGCACCTAGCACCTGGCTCCTGCCATCGGATGAGCGCGGTGCGCCGGCCGCAGCGCGCCGTCCGCGGCGGCCATTGGAGGGTGAACCAACGGCAAAAGGAAGACCTTTCTCTCTGTCTCTCTCTCTCACTGTCCACTCTGCCTGTCAAAAAAAAAAAAAAAAAAAAGAAAACAGTTGAAAGCGCTGCACGTTGTCAGGACAGACAAGATTATCACAGCACTGGCACGGCATCTAACAAAGTTAGAAAATCATTCCATCCCCAGTGCCTGCAGAAGCCCAGCACATTCCCAGAATTCAGTACTCTAAACCAACAAGAGCTGGCAGAGATGACAGCAAGATCCCGTGGCAACGAGATGGGGAGGCCTCTTTCCTGGTCTGAGCTGTGCCAGCACGCTAGAGCTTAGGCAGTTCTCTAGCGGCCATGACTTGTGAACTCCAAAGGAATTGGGAAATATCTCTTGGAAAGACTTTACTTTGGAGACCATGAATTTTCCAGACTGAGTGCAATCCACCCATGCATACGGTCTCACAGAAGGGCATTTAAGATACTGCTGCTCTGAGCAACATCAGACCTGGTGACATTGCCATTGTTAGTTTAGGAAAGTTTCATCCCATCCTGTGTATTTAAAACTTCCCAAATCTTTACTTCCCCTTTGAATCCTATATTTCTAGTAAAAATAGATGAGCTTTAAGAGAAGCAGAACTGTGATTCTTATACAGATATTAAAAAAAACATGCAAAAAATTTTCATTTAACTCATTAAGTAGAGGACTAGTTCCCAGAAGTCAAGGAAGCACACATTTTATGATTAAGGAATGTAGCTATCAATACAAAAATTATGCCAAATTGGGGAGGTGGGAAGACGGGGGAGGAAGGGCTGCCTTCCCCAGAAGAAATGCACTTCCACTTTTGTGCGCACAAGTGATCAGTGGTTTTCAACGTCCAGAGCTGTCAAACAGCTCACGAAACCTGAGCCGGGGAACACAAGGACACGGGCTAGAGCAGGTGCGACGTCAGTACCGAGTTTCCACTGGAACACACACGTTCCCCCCGAGCACTCCATGGTGTGCTTTGGGGACCTGACCTTTCCTGTCCCAGTCCTGAGAACCTGGCCTTCCCCCGAGGCCATGCTGAGGTCAGGTGGTGCTGACTGATTCCTGAACCTGGGTACAAGCCTGTGCTTCTGAGGCTCGTCCTTCCCATCCACTCCATGGCCCCGGGTGCAGAATAGAACAGGGCCTCCAGTGCTCCCAAGGTCTGACGCTCCTAACTGAGGCCCATGAAACACAGCCCCTCCACGGCTCTGCAGCTTCAGAGCTGCAAGGTCGCACTGCTGCAGAAGAAAATCCAAGGCCTTCCTTGGCCCTCTACTTGGATTCCTACCTCGCCTCTCCGGCTCCTCAGCCCAGTGAGGCCCTCGGGGTCTGCAGAGAAGCCCAGGAGGCCAGGGCAGGCCCGCGTCAAGGAGCAAGGTCAAAACGGACAAAACAAGCACTGGCTCAAGGCGTTTAAAGAGGAGCTAGAGATCAGGTTAAACGACTTCAGAAGCTTTGAACGAGGCTGCCTGCGCTTGGGTCAGGGTTGCAAGCTGACCTTTGGACTGCACCAAGCTGTCACTCAGAGGCTTCTGTTAACTATTAGTAAATGCCTCCGGGTCCCCTAAATCACCTACAGATAGACAACACCCAGCCCCTTTCTCACAAGCCAGCCTGACTCTGGTTAGTGCCAATCACGATGCCTGACGAGCAAATGATGTAATCGCTATGCCGCTCTGCGGTGTTAAGCTTTAAATGTGGTCACCATTTTGAAAAATCTCAGAGGAGCAGTTTCAAGACAGCTTAAATCTGTTTCCCCACACTGCAATCCTAATTAACCCCAAAGAAACGGAACTCTGTCTGTTCCTGACTAGGTTGATTTTTATCCCTGGTCAACACCTGGGAAATCCAGGTGGGGGACAGGCCATTTGAGAGGACAGCGGGCCAGGGTCAGCTCACTTGCTGAAGCCAGTGTGGACCCCATGCCTGTGGTGGGTCTGCCTCCAAGGGCAGCCACTCCTCAATGGAAAGAGCCTGCATCAACAGCAGACCCCAGCAGCCTCCACACTGCATGGCCTCGGGGACAGAGCCTCTGACACAGGCCTGTTCAGACTGCATAAACCACCATCCCCAAAGACGGGGGGACCCGGCTCCCCTAAAGCTTCCGTCTAAGCTGTCATGGGATACCCAGACGAATTCCACTCATCTTTCTCCAGGTTTGCTGCAAATGCCCCGAAGCCCAGCCCTGCCCTGGATTTGACTCCCCATCCCCCCGCAGGGCAGGGCAAGGGGAGTGGGCTTTTCTGTGGGTAACGCAACCCCAAGAGAACCTGGCAAGGAAGGGCTGAGTTCCTGTGGCCCAGACTCTGCCACACTCCTCAGGGAGATGCCTCTACAGTGCAGGCCAGAGCACTAGGGCTACTGGTGGTGGTGGGGAAGCCACTGTAATCCATAAGCTGTACTTTGGAAATTTATATTCGTTAAATAAAAGCTTTATAAAAAAAAAAAAAAGAAGAAGAAGCAGGTCTACAGGTGCAGGTGCCCCTTCTCATGGAAGGGAGCCCTAGAGGGAGCTCACCACCTACCCACACAAACATGACCTCAGCATGACACCTCAATTTCACCTGAGAGTACTTTGAAAACTCATAAAAGTGGAATTTAAAAAACTGTCTGAAATCGATGCACATCTTTAAAAAGTTCATGGAGGGGCCGGCGCTGTGGTGTAGCAGGTAAACCTGCTGCCTGCAGTGCCAGCATCCCATAGGGGCGCCAGTTCCAGTCCTGGCTACCCCACATCCTATCCAGCTCTCTGCTATGGCCTGGGAAAGCAGAAGATGGCCCAAGTGCTTGGGCCCCTGCACCTGCTTGGGAGACCTGGAAGAAGCGCCTGGCTCCTGGCTTTGGACTGGCACAGCTCAGGTCATTGCAGCCATCTGGGGAGTGAGCCAGTGGGTGGAAGACCCCTCTCTCTCTCTCTCTTTCTCCCTCCCTCCCTCCCTCTGCCTCTCTGTCTTTCCAATACATAAATAAATCTTTTTTATGGAAAAGGCACAAAATGGAAAACTCATGCATGGATTTCAACCAAGACTAAGCAGCAGTTTGTTGAGCCAGGCCACGTCGTCAATTTTAAGGTACATCCTGATTAGAAAGCGGTTAAAGATGAAAGGGAAAAGGGAGTCTTGCAGCCAATGAAGTATGGTAGTGATAGCTAAAATTCGTGGGTAGTCACTATGTGCCAGGCACTGCTGGAACTTTCACCTCTGTTACCTCATTCAAGCCTCACACGAGCCTTGCAAAGACCAGTATTACTAACACCATAGCCCTGCTAGAGAAGGAAAGGGAATTATAGTGAGATTAGCCATTTGCCCGAGTTCAGAGGTATTAGAGAGTGGAGGCAGTTAGTCTGACTCTAAATCCCTACTCCTACATCACTGCAGCTCGTGTGCAAAGTACAAAAATATAAAGCAGGGGTGGGGCGGGGGGAGTGGAATCAGTTGACGTCCGATCACGGAGTGACATCAAATGTCTGACACTGTTCCTTCCAGAAAAACATACACTTTCTGTGACACTTTAGTATTTACAAAATGTCAGCTTTCAGAAGAACCACATGGAGCAATTAATAAACATCACCCTAAAGTCTCTGAGCTACCTTCTAGAACAATCCTACTACCACTTCCAACTCCAAGGTTTTTGTTGGAAGTCCCTGCCAATTTTCTTGCATGGCCCATTGGGGTTAATCCAAGCCCTCCCACAGTTTTTGACATTTCCATATGTGTTTAAAAACTCAGCCAGTAGTTCTGTTTCCTGTGTCAGGGCCAAGTGTCTCTCTGAGACCCTGGATGCTGCAACACAATCTGGTGAATTCCTGCAGAATGAGATCCCAGACCCCTTAGCCGCCGCGTGGCAAACGGCCAGGTGTCACAAAAGCTGGCCGCGGGCTTCTGAGCCATAGCCTCAGGGGACTCAGCCCTTCCAGGCCATGAACCTCTTGCAGCTGCAGTCAATTGGATGGACCGGGCATCTGCAGGTGGGAGAATGGCCACCAGCACAGCCCACGTGCTGTGGGACACTTGAGATGCACTTGAATGGCCTTGACCTCGGCCATTCACACCCCCAGCACGGCCAGGCAAATGGATGCACAGGAGCTACGTCTTAGCTGAACACACTGTGAGCACCACTCCAGTCATTTCCCCCCTTTAAACCCACACTTAAGGACGTTCAAGGTAACTTTGGAAAGTGCGAGAAAATTGAAATTAAAACATCAGTTTACTCTAGTGTGAAAAAAAGAGCTGAAATTCAGTTTTTCCCTACATGGGTTTTCTATGAACTGAGTGAAGATTCTTGTGAATGTGATAACTTACACTCTAAGGGTGTGCTGAGACCCCTCTTTCACAACTGGGAATGGTTTGCTGTAGAACTAAGCTTGTCAGGGCCAGTGCTGTGGCATAGCGGGTAAAAGCCACCACCTGCAGTGCTGGCATCCCATATGGGTGCCAGTTCAAGTCCCGGCTGCTCCACTTCAGATCCAGATCTCTGCTGTGGCCTGGGAAAACAATAGAAGATGGCCCTTTGGGCCCTGCACCCACGTGGGAGACTTGGAGAAAGCTACAAGTTCCTGGTTTTGGATTGCCACAGGTCCAGCTGCTGCGGCCATCTGGGAAGTGAACCAATGGATGGAAGACCTTTCTCTCTCTCTCTCTCTCTGCCTTTCCAATAAATAAATAAAGAAAGAAAGAAATACATCTTTTTTAAAAAAAGAAATAAGCTTGTGTTCTCAGGGACTTGTGGGTTTTGTGAAGAATTTTAAATGTTTGATTCTTAAGGGTGATATAAAAGTCATCTTACCTGTTGTTAAAAGAATATGTGCAGTGATAAACAAATCTGAGAAACTGCTTGTAAGTCGAGGAACACTTTTGTTTTGTAGGGTTTTTTTTGTTTGTTTGTTTTTAAAGATGTATTAGTTCATTTGGAAGTCAGAGTTAGAGACAGACAGGCACATGGAGAATCTTCATCTGCCGGTTTACTCCCCAGGTGGCCTCAACTGGTCAAAGCCAGGAGCTTCATCCAGGCCTCCCAGGTGAATGGCAGGGCCCTAACACCTGGGCCATCAGCAGGGAGCTGGATTGAAAGTGGAGCAGCCAAGACTCTGTGACAAAAAAATATCCTATGTGGAGGATCCCTCTGAGACCTCAGTGGAAAGAAGGGGCCATCAAAGAAGGAGGTACTCTTTTCTAAAGGGAGGAGAGAACATCCACTTTGCTTATGGCCGTGTCCAAATACTGATGGAGTCTATGGTCACAAAAGACTTCCATAGCCCTGGCAGCCCATGGCAAGAGCCTCGGGTGATCACTGACGTCATAAATAAGTGTGTCAATTGTTAAAGGAACACAGAAGTCACTGTGCATTTGCTCCCCATGTAGGATCTCTGTCCCTAATGAATTGTAATGAGAATCGACTGCAAATTTTCTACCCAAACTGTACTCTAAATGTTGTGTGTGTGTGCGGGTGCAAACTGTTGAAGTCTATGCTTAGCATGGAGTTGGTCCTCTGTATTTAAAGTCATACTAAAAATGAACCATAATGAAGAAGGAGATGGGCGAGGCAGAGGGAGAGGGAAGTGGGATGGGAGCTGGGTGGGGGAGTATATGGGGGAAAGAACCACTATATTCCTAAAGTTTTATCTATAAAAAATGCATTCATTAAATAAAAACTTAAAAAAAAAAAAGTGCGGCCGCAGGGACACCACTGGCAGTGCCGGCGCCACAGGTCATGGCGTGACCACTGAGCACAGCTCCAGCCCCAGAGCAGTTTTTCAACTGAAGTCAGCAGACAGTAAGCCTGGAGCCTTTACAACAAATTCTCCCTCAGAAACGTTAACACAGCTCTGAAATTCGAGAAACACGAGTCGGGCACATTTCTCCAAGCGCAAACCTGCAGCACATGAACCGTCCCTCGGCAGCAGGACCTCCTTTGTTTCAGATTCTCGGCCACGAAATCTCCCGGGTGCTGTGACACCGCGGCACACAGGCCACACAGCGGGCACTCCCTGTTCCTGAGCAGGAGTGCAGGTCGCGACAGGTAACACTCAAGTCGGTTCTTACCCAGACGCTGAGCGAGGGGAGAGCAGCACGGAGGGCTGCGCGGGCGCTGCGGGTTTTGGCCAGATGAGCCTCAGCCTGGGTGGGGAGGCTCCTGCACAGCCTCGGCCCTGCAGCAGGTGCCGCACAAGCGCTGCTCATGTCGAGTCTTTGCCCTGATGCCGGGGCTTTACCCTGAGCAACCTGGCGTGAGAGGAGCGTGGCTGAGCGACATTCTGGAGGTGGCTTGTCTTCCACTGGCACTGCAGATGGAGACACACGAGCAGGTTCACGTTCCACAAGCCTGTGTGGCATCTACCAGATGCCAGACACTGTGCAATCTCTGTCCTTCCAAACTCTCCAAAGTCCTAGGGTCAACCCAATCAAATAACGGCAGTCCCCTCCCGTACTACCCTGGAAGCCCAATGCTGTGGGAAGAAACTCCCGCTCTCCTAGAGGTTCTGTCCACAACGTCGACATGGCCTCTTCTCTACGGCTCCCTGAAGTGCTACAGAGGGACACTGGGACCCAACGTGAGTTCTTTTGCTTCTCTAGGAAAGTGGAAGCCCACGACCACTGTCTCTGCACCAGGATCCTTGTCCCCAACTCCAGGAGTGTCTTCATTGCTTACTCCACCTTTAATGCCGGACCCCAGAGAAACTGCCCTGCCCAGGAGAGAAGTCCTTTCAGACCAGCCCCTTCCTGCGGACTGCACCTCCATCCAAAATGCCAGGTACGTGGGTTTATTCTGATCTCTTTGGTGCCCTCACAGAAGGTAAGGTTCAGGGCCTGTGCTGTGGCGCACTAGGTTAATCCTCCGCCTGCAGCGCTGGCATCCCATATGGGCACCGGATTCTGTACCGGTTGCCCCTCTTCCAGGCCAGCTCTCTGCTGTGGCGTGGGAGTGCAGTGGAGGATGGCCCAAGTGCTTGGGCCCTGCACCCCATGGGAGACCAGGAAGAAACACCTGGTTCCTGGCTTCGGTTCGGCACAGCTCCAGCCGTTGCGGCCATTTGGGGAGTGAACCAACGGAAGAAAGACCTTTCTCTCTGTATCTCTCTCTCTCACTAGCTGTAACTCTACCTGTCAAATAAATAAATAAATATCTTTAAAAAAAAAAAAAAAAGAAGGTAAGGGTCATCAGAGAGGAGTTTGCCTTACATGTGAGATCTCACAAACTCTATCTGAAGACCCCATTTCAGTTATTTTATTTTGCCAAACAAAGCTCTATTTGGGCAAGCACTCCACGAATACCAATGTGGCTGCTGTATTCATCTGCTCCCTGTAACTGTCACAGAATTCCAGAGACTGGCGGCTTACAAAGATGCTGGTTTATCTCGGTGTTAGAGGCCACATCTGCCCAGCCTCTGGTGAGGACCTTCTGGTGCATCATGACACAGCAGAGGGCATCACGTGGCAAGACAGGAAGCCAGGCAGAGCCGGGCCTGAAGCCTTTGTAACATCTCCTGAGGGTACCACCTGGGGTTCCAAGAGAACTACATTAACCCCTTCTGAGGGCAGTGCCCCCAGTGGCATCAGCACCTCCCAGCAGGCCCCACACACTGGGGACAAAGCTGCTTCTAAAAACCTGTAGGGGACAAACCATGGCAGCTGCTTCCAGGAGTCACCAGCTAGACTCAGATAAAAACAAAAAGGGAGGCCGGTGCCGTGGCTCAACAGGCTAATCCTCCGCCTTGCGACGCTGGCACACCGGGTTCTAGTCCCGGTTGGGGTGCTGGATTCTGTCCTGGTTGCCCCTCTTCCAGGCCAGCTCTCTGCTGTGGCCCGGGAGTGCAGTGGAGGATGGCCCAGGTGCTTGGGCCCTGCACCCCATGGGAGACCAGGAGAAGCACCTGGCACCTGGCTCCTGCCATCAGATGAGCGCGGTGCGCTGGCCGCAGCGCGCCGGCCGCGGTGGCCATTGGAGGGTGAACCAATGGCAAAAAGGAAGACCTTTCTCTCTGTCTCTCTCTCACTGTCCACTCTGCCTGTCCAAAAAAAAAAAAAAGGGAAATGAATGAGCATAGCATTAGTCATTATGTACACAGCCTTTTAAAAATCGCTTTTCAAAAGCATGACAGCAAGTGGTTAAATTCTGGTGATCAGGGAAATACACACCTACACAGGGTATGAAGAACAGTACTGTCCTGCTGTGACGGGGACATGTACTTGTGTCCTAGGATCATGGCTGGCTCCACAGAATACAAGCCTGACCATAATAACTTAATCAAAAAGCTCAGACTCGGGCCCAGCGCTGTGGCCTAGTGGGTAAAGCCGCTGCCTGCAGTGCCAGCATCTCATATGGGTGCTGGTTCAGGTCCTGGCTGTTCCACTTCCAATCCGGCTCTCTGATATGCACTGGGAAAGCAGTGGAAGATGGGCCAAGTCTTTGGGCCCCTGTACACATGTGGGAGACCAGCAAGAAGCTCCTGGCTCCTGGCTTCATATCAGTCCAGCTTTGGCCATTGTGGCTATCTGAGGAGTGAACCAGCAGATGAAAGACCTCTCTCTCTCTCTCTGCCCCTCTGCCCCTCTGTAACTCTGCCTTTCAAATAAATAAATATTTTTTAAAAAATCAGGTTCTTCTCACAGAACAAATTTGTATAGAAGCAATCCAAGTCTGGGCTGGCTCTAAGACAGTCCCACTAAGAACACAATCTCCTTTTCACTTTGCCTTCCACCATCCTCACTGTGTGGTTTTAGTTCTTGTGATTACAAGGTAACAGTCTCATAACCATTCCCTAGGCCGACTAAAGGGTTAAGACCACAAGGTAAAAGTCAGAAAGGTAGATGCAAGCTCAGTGCCCTGATAAAAAGAACTTTCCCTGAAGCCCCCCTCCCCGAGCTCAGAGCTGACCTGCACCTGTCACTGGTCGCAAGCTGAACTGTGCTATGTGCTCAGTCCTAGGTGCAAAGGAGTTTGGGAAGCTGAGCATTTCTAACTGGGTACTGACTGCTCAGACAAAAGTGGAGTTCTGTAATTAAGGTGAAGAGTAGTGGCGACTGGGACACCAATGTCCAGTGTCTACTACAGCCTCGCCAGAGGTTCAATGCAGGCTAGAGCACAAGCATCATCCCTGAGAAAACAGGTAACCTTGGTGCTCACAGGACCAGAGCATCTCAAACTACAACGTGCACACCAACCCCCTGGGCATCTGACAGAAATGCAGTACGTTGATTTTCTGTTGCTATAACAGAGCATCACAGATGGGGTAATCTATAAATAAAGGTTATCTTAGCGTGCAGCTCTAGAGACTCACAAGTCCAAGGGCTTGGGCCCTATATCTGCTAAAGGCCTCCTTGGCGCATCAACACACGGCACAGGGCATCAGCTGGTGAGCCAGAGAAGGTGGCTAGCTCAGGTCTCTTCCTCTTCTTACAAAGCTGCTAAGGCCACCACGAGCCCCACCCCCAACCCACCTTGACCTCAAGTAATCTTAATGAGCTCCCCAAGGCCTGACTTTACAATACCACATGTAAATTTGGGGGTTACACTTCCAATACACGAACATTGGGGACCCAGCAGCATATTTTGTTTTAGTTGGTAAAGCTTGCGATTCAGAAATTCTGCATTTCTGACAATCCAGGGTATGCTAATGCTGCCAATCCACAGATCTGTATAGCAAGGATCAGGAAGATGCAGATGGACAGTAGGAATAAAGTGGTTTTTGATGCAGGAGTGGGAGAAAACAGCACTCCTATAGCATCTATTTCATATAGCATTACATTTTAAATAGGGATAGTGAAATCGTATTAAATAGACATTTAAAGATTGCATCTACTTCAGTTGAAGATCATATTCTCAAGTCCCCTTAAACCTTTTTAAAATTAATCTCATCAGAAAATTAGAACAACCTTTTATTTGAAGTCGCTTTCTCTCTGGGCATATTGACTAATTGAAGAATCCTGCCCTATGTCCTAACACTGGAACTGCTCCTAGATGCCATGCCTGCCTTCTGGGGCCACTGTCTGGGTCACACCCAATGAGACAAGCCACTTATCAGAAGTAGCAAAAAAGAGAGTAAAAAATGTGGTTTTCAAGTCAGACAAATCTGAATTGTAATTCCAACTCTATTATCTTCTTCTGCATAACAAATTACTCTCAAATCCAGTGGCTTAACGCTCAATATTTATTCATGACTTCTTATGGTCTCCATAGCTCAGGAACTATGTAACTTCACAGGGTAGTCTGGTTTTGGGGTCCATCATGAGTTGTCAGATGTCGCCTGGAGCTGATGTCATCTAAAATCTTTACTGGGATAGAGAAGCCCCTTCAAGGTGGCTCACTGGGTCAGTGTTGGCTCTTTGAGGGAGAACTTGGTTCCTCTTCACACAGGCCCTTCTACCAGGTTGCTCGAGTCTCCTGCCAGCTGGCTTCACCCAGAGCAAGCAATCAAAAAGGTCAAAGTTGGAGCTGTGATGTCTCTGAGGACATACCATCACGTCCACTGTATTTCACAGGACCTGTGTGCCAGGCTGATTTCACCCTGGGAGATCTCTACACAGGCAGGGAGATCAGGAGTAGAGGTCCTTGAGGGCCTCCATGATACTGGCTGCCACAGTCCAGTTCTGCCACTTACTTTGGTAAAGTCCCAGAAGCCCACTGAGCAGAAGTATCCTCATCTATAAAAGGGGAATCAATGAAAGTGTCCACCTCACTATTGTCTGGTTGTTTGTTTGAAGATAATACATGTTGAGCGCTTTCTTTCCACTTAGTAAGAACTCAGTGTCCATTAACCATAATCATACCAAATCTAGGACCAACATGGTCAGATGATAATTAACAGCCTGCCCACACTCCAACCACTTCTCCACTGGACCAGCTCGCACCTAAGTCGACTCTGCCCAGGAAGCAAAGCGGCAGAGAGACTCAAGCTGCTTGTTCCTTCACATCCGCCGCTTCACAGACTCACAGAATGTTACCGCTGCCCCTCCCCCAGCCTTCAGATCCACTCTGTGCACTGAACAGCTTTCAACCCCATCTCCCACATTTTAAGCTCTTGTCTGTGCTCCCTTCTGCCTGGAATGCCCTTCCCATATCTTCAACCCTGAACCTGACCTCAACCCAGCCTTCTTAATAAATACACCAGTTGTTTTCCTGAGAACTGTTCTCTCTTTGCCTTTTCTTTCTGTCCACTGTACATGTACTTATCCTTCATTTATTTTTTCATCTTTTTTACTTCCACTCATCCAACAAATAGTCACTGAGTGTCATCCATATGCCAGGAAAACTTAGGTTGACAAGCCAAAGTCCCTGGCCTCCTGGATGCTATCATGTAGGGAGATAATAAGCACTCTGACTGCGAATAAATATTGGCTGGGGAAGTGTTTAGCTGGGGAAAGAAAATATTGTGAAGGCACACTATTTTTACTTAAAAATTTTAAACAAATTTTAAGTACTTATCGATTTAACTCCCCAGAGACTGAATATCTCAGGGTCAAGATTAGGTTACTATGGGACTGGTATTTTGACGCAGTGGGTTAAGCCAGTGTTTGTGCTAGCTGCATCCTATTTTGAATATTGGTTCAAATTCCATGTACTCTGCCCTTGATCTGGTTTCCTGATAATGCTCCTGAGTTGCCAATGTTCTTGGACCCCTGTCACTAACGCCAGAGACCTGGATGGAGTTCCTAGCTCATGGCTTCAGTCTGGCCCACATCTGGTTGTTGTAGCCATCTGCAGAGTGAAATAGCAGTTAGAAGATCTCTCTATATATATCATTCTGCCTTTCAATAAATCTTTTGTCTTTTTGAAAAATAATTGAGTCATTTACTTTTGCATAGTGCTTAACAATGTGTATGATGCTAAGGAGATGTTTATTAATATTTGTTGAATAAAAGCAAGAATAAATGCATGAACGAATGACTGAATATTAGATTCCAATATAAACCTCAGATGAGAAAACTGAGGCCCAGAGAGGTTTGCTTTTCCCAAGATGAAACAGACCGCAAGGAAAGCTTTCTTGACTCCCAAACTGCTTGCTGTGGGACAATGCTGTTTTGACTGTGTTGCATTATGCACGCCTAAAACATCTTTGTTTGAAGAATGACCCATCTGTTCCTCTTTCAGTGTGGACTTGGCTACTTGAATGGAATTCTGAGAGCCTGTTTTTCTAGTTTTTGCTTAATCTTCACAGAAACCATCACTGTTGACTCTGGAACACAAGGGGCTTCATCCAAGTGCCCCAGTACATCTGCTCACCTGCAGCTGCTGGGTCACAACTCACGGGACTCACAATTTGCAGCTGACCAAGGACCAGCAAAGAGTCCCCATGGATATCCCTTAGGGTTCTTTTAGAGGAAAAACAAACCGTGGGACAACAGTTCTCAATTTTTTTGGCTGAAGACAACATTTCCCTTTTGAAAACTATTTAATTACACAAAGAGCTTTTGTTAATGTGGATTATATACATTGATATTCCCTACAGTAGATATTAAAACCATGTATGTAAAATTTATTATTTTAAACTAATTCATTGTGTTCTCTTTTACTGAAAAATAACTATTTTTCAAAGTAAAAAATAGATACCATCAAAGGTGGCATTATTTTACATTCTTGAGATTCTCCCTCCTGTTTTCAAATTTATTCTAGAAGTAGAGAAAGACAAAGAGAGTTCCCATCCACTGGTTCACTCCATGAACACCTCTAGCAGCCAGGACTGGGCTGAGCTGAAGCCAGGAACTCAATCCAGGTCTTTCACGTGGATGGCAGGGACCCGACCACTTGAGCCGCCACATGCAGCTGCCCAGGGTCTGCACTGGCAGGAAGCTGGAACGGGAAAGTCAACCACAGCACCTGGATATGGTATCCTAATGGCCAGGCCCAATGGCCACTCCAAGAATTTCTTTAATTTCCACTTAGTGGAAGAGAGCTGGGTCTTCCTGTCTGCTTCTGCATTGGTTTGTTACGATACCACTGGTCACTGCCTCCAGAAAATTCCACTGCCCATTCATGAGAGAATGGCTAATTAAAAAGTCAAATAGGAGGCCAGCGCCGTGGCGCACTAGGTTAATCCTCCGCCTGTGGTGCCAGCATCCCATATGGGTGCCAGTTCTAGTCCCGGTTGCTCCTCTTCCAGTCCAGCTCTCTGCTGTGGCCCAGGAGGGCAGTGGAGGATGGCCCAGATGCTTGGGCCCCCACACCCACATGTGAGACCAGGAGGAAGCACCTGGCTCCTGGCTTCGGATCGATGCAGTGCCAGCCGTTGCAACCATTTGGGGAGTGAACCAACAGAAGGAAGACCTTTTTCTCTGTTTCTCTCTCACTGTATATAACTCTACCTGTCAAATAAATTTAAAAAAATGTAAAAATTAAGTCTGCATGGTTCCTATTAAAAAGAGAGAAAAAGTTTTAAAATTTCAAGTGAAAATAAACATGTGCCTTAAATCAGAGGAAGAGAGCAAGGAAAGAGATCCATCAACAACCTGAATGAAAGATCTCGGTGAATGAGATCCCAGCAGAAAGAACGGGCCATCAAAGAAGGAGGCACCTTTCTCTGAAGGGAGGAAGGAAACTCCTTTGTCATATGGCCTTGACTAAATAAGATCAGAGTTGGTGAATTCAGGAGGCTTCCATAACCTTGACAGCTCATGGCAAGAGCCTTGGGTGATTACTGATGTCATAAATAAGAGTGTCAATTGTTAAATCAACAACAGGAGTCACTGTGCACCTGCTCCCCACGTAGGATCTCTGCCCTTAATGTGTTGTACTATGAGAATTAACGATAAAACTACTAGTCGAACGCTCTATCTTGTGCAGTTGTGTGGGTGCAGTCTGTTGAAATCTTTACTTATTATACTATACTTACTAAACTATACTAAGTTGATCATCTGTATATAAAGATAACTGAAAATGAATCTTGATGAAGGGTGGGATGGGAGAGGGAGTGGGAGATGGGATGGTTGGGGGTAGGAGGGAGGTTATGGGGGAAAAAGTCACAACAATCCAAAAGTTATACTTTGTAAATTTATATTTATTAAATTAAAAAAGAAAAGATACTAAGTTACTGTTGAAAAAAAAAAAAGAGAGATCCATTGTAGACACGTACCAGATCCCATCGTAGATACGCGCCCACTCCTGGTTGCTGCACCAACAGCATGTGTTCATGGCAGCTGGTGGAATTTTCCTGTCCTCTAGTGTCACCATCACCACAGGTCCCCTAAACTCATCCATGTCCAGTTCCTCAAACCTAGTAAGATATTTGCTTTTTGCCATGAAGTTAAAGGAATAAATAGGGCTTTTTTCCCCTGGAAGAAGCTAAAAATATCATTGAAACTGACAAAAGAAAAACACTTTAGGGTAGCTGCTTTTTGCCGAAGCACAGTGATGGCAGTGAAATTCGCTGTTCCATTCATTTATCAACAAGTCCTAAAGTCGTATGCTAAGTCCTAGAAACATCAGTATGTTGACCTTTACAGTTTTCCCATTTCTACTACTGAAACCTTCGTCCACTTCCTGTTCAAGCTGGAATGAGACACTCTAGATTTCTTCCCTCCCTTTATATAGCTCTATGCTCACCTTAAACCAGGACCAGACTCCGAAATTCACCCCACACTTGCTGAGCCCTTTCAATCTCTTTCGCCTGCACTTTCAGCCGGGCTGGTATCATCCTATCATCCTGCCTGCACTCCTGCAGTGGTTCCTCACCATTCTAACACTTCATTCATTCATGTCCGCTCCATTCACCTGCTACCTAGGAGGACCTGCTAAGGACCAGGAACTTTAACACTCTGACGACAGAGCAAGGGAACAAAACAAACTCCCTGCCTTTATGGAACTTTGATTTTTCGTCTCTGGAGGAGACAGACATAAAATCAATCACACAAATGCATGTGGATATATCAAACATATGAGTGGGTCTATGAGTCAGGGGTTCAAGGGAGATGTGAGGACACTCATTCTATTTCAGTCTTCTGGAACTCTCAGGAACGTATCACTCACTCAGCTGGCCCCAGGACCTTTGCAGATACTGTTCCCTCTACCTGAGACCTTCTCCTTACATGTTAAAAGACCTGGCACCTTCTTTCACCCTGATCACCCAATCTTACAAGTTCCGATTATCAGCAATAGCTGTCATTTCCCTTCTTCGTACATACCACAACTTACAAAGGATTCATCCATTTTTTATTCTCCCAAAAACTGTAAACTCCATCCTTATTTTGTTGAGCACTGAATATTTGTCCCCTTCACACAGGGGACATATCAGTCAGGATTCTACCAGAGAACACAACCAGCAGGAGGTTCTATGGACGTAAGAAAGACATTTTATGCATCTACGGAGAATGAAGGTGGTGGTGGGGGATTTTGGCAAGAAGTTGACTTATAGGATTGTGTGGGCTGCTTATACAAATCTGAAACACATCAGCTAGACCAGGAAACTGATAACTCTCAAACGGGAGATTTATGTCCAAAAGCAGAATTTCTTCTTCCTCAAGTCAACCTCGCTTTTACTCTAATGGTCTTTCAACTGGTTGGATGAGCCTCATGGATTACAGAGGACAATTCCCTTGATTTAAGGTCATGTGCTTATAGATGTTAAACACATCTACAAAACACATGCACAGCCCACGCTGTGGCACAGTTGGGTTTGCCACCGCCTGCAATGCCAGCATCCCATATGGGTGCCGGTTTGAGTCCTGGCTGCTCCACTTCCAGTCAAACTCTGTGTTATGGCCGGGGAAAGCAGTAAAAGCTGGTCCAAGTCTTTGGGCCCCTGCACCCATGTGGGAGACCTGAAGGAAGCTCCAGGTGCTGGCTTTGGATTGGTACAGTTCTGTCTGTTGTGGCCATCTGAGGAGTGAACCAGTGGTGGAAGAGATCTCTCTCTCTCTCTGCTTCTCCCTCTCTGTATCTCTGCCTTTCAAATAAGTAAATAAATCTTAAAACACACACACACACACACACACACACACGCACAGAAACAAGTAGATTTGTAGATATGGAGTAGCTGGGTACCGCAGCCCAGCCAAGTTGATCCATGAAACAAAACATAAGAACATGCAGTGAAGATTTGTTGGATGAATGCATGCATGTATGAATGAATGAATGAATGAGGCATCCTTGCTTTCAGGGAGAAGACGGCCCAGCAGATCAACGACCATACAAACAGTCTATTACCAACGAGTGAGACAACTATGATACCTTCAGGGATGTATTCAATGTCTTCGATACCCTGAACAGGGACAAAGGAAAGTCACATATATTCAAGCTGCCACGCAATGCTAGTTCTTATTTAGTTAGCCATGAAATTCGCAAAGACCCCCCCCCCCCCATCATGGAATCTGGGCTTCATTTACCGCTGGAGTCACCTACAGACTCCCAACTTGCTTGGAAAACACGTCCCAGGACGTCTCGGGCTGACAGTGCTCCTGGTTTGGTTAGCACGACCCTGTGGAAGGTACTTCTTCCTCAGCCTGTGGCTTTCAACACCGAAATGGGAGCCAAAGCCAGATCCTGCAGTCGGGTGCCACTGAGCGTCGGCGCGGGCGGCCCCTTCCTGCGGACGAGCACCGGAGAGGCCCCACGTCCCACTCCTTGGGGTTCTCTGTCACCACCCATGAAAACAAGGGCGAGCTCCTTCTCAGGCCCCGCCGGCTCCCACGTAAAAGCCATGAAAGGAATACAACTGCAGATGGATCGGGCACCCTGCGCGGACGGGTAACTGTGCCTCGCTCCCTCAGAGACAACCAACCGCAGCACACGCTCCATCCACGCCGTGCAACAGGCAGGAGCCGCTCAATTACGAAAACTAAAGAACATCTAGTCTCCCCTCCCGCGTTCTCCCGGCTGTGTCCCACAGGAGTGCGCAGAGGCCGCACCTGGGCTCCGTCCGCACAGCGGGGGCTCCGTGTGGGCCTGTGCTCCCCCGGGGACGTCCCCGTCCATCCTGCCGGGCACCCCGCCTGCAGCGCTGCCTCCTGACAGGAATTCCAGAGACAACACCCCGTGGGAGCTGCCTGACGCCCGGGCTCAGCCGCGCCGCCCCACCCGAGGTCCTCCCACCCGCCTCCAGGCCACCTCACCTCTGGTCCCTCCACGACACGCAGCAGCCATCGGAGCGGCGTGCGCGTGCGCACTTGCGAAGCACGCCCAGAAAACCTGCTTCCCACAGTCCTCTCTGAGAGCGAGGCGGGAGCAAAACACGTTCCCAGCATCCCTTGGTAGAGTGCTCGCACCTCATTGGCTAAGATGGGGTCACGTGCACATGGCCGGGCCAATCATTGGCCACGGGGCTGGACTGTCCCCTAGACACACGCCTGCCATCGGAGGCGCCTTTCTGACGGCTCCGCCTCCTCCAGCGGCCGGCTGGCCTGGGCGTCAGACCAGATGGTCACCCAGCGCTGCGGGGCGGTTAGAAGAGCCCAGGAGACATTTCTGAGCGGGGTGGAAGGCGTCAGAGAGGCCCACGTTTAGGATGTCCTCGAGGCAGCGAGCAGCCGCAGGCTGAGCCAGGCGGGCGTTTGTGGCGCGGCCGGGCTGCTCCCCGCTAGGCCCCAAGTCCCCGTCTCGGCCACCCACGTGGGAGGAGACCACGGAGCTCCTGGCTCCGGCCTGATCCACACCTGGCTGTTGCCGCCATCTGGGGAGTGCACCAGCAGATGGAGGATTCTCATTCTCCTCCCCCCCCCCGCTCTCCCTCCCCCCATTCCCCCTCTCTCTCCCCCTCTCCCCCTCTCTCCCCCTCTCCCCCTCTCTCCCCCTCTCCCCCTCTCTCTCCCCCTCTCCCCCTCTCTCCCCCTCTCCCTCTCCCCCTCTCCCCCTCTCTCTCCCCCTCTCCCCCTCTCTCCCCCTCTCCCTCTCTCTCCCCCTTCTCCCTCTCCCCCTCTCTCCCCATTCCCCCCTCCCCCTCTCTCCCCCTCTCCCCCTCTCTCCCCCTCTCCCCCTCTCCCCCCCTCTCTCCCCCTCTCACCCTCTCTCACCCTCTCCCCTTCTCTCTCCCCCTCTCTCCCCCTCCCTCCCCCCATTCCCCCTCTCTCTCCCCCTCTCCCCCTCTCCCCCTCTCCCCCTCTCTCCCTCTCCCCATCTCTCGCCCATTCCCCCCTCCCCCTCTCTTCCCCCATTCCCTCCTCCCCCTCTCCTCCCCTCTCCCTCTCTCCCATTCTCCCTCTCTCCCCCTTTCGACATTCAAGTCGACTGTTGCTTTGCTTACCAACTTCTATTCTTACTATGGTCAGAGAATTTGAGATTCTTCTCTTCAGTCTTACTACACAGCCGGTTTTTATCAGTAGCCCACACGTATTTAAAAAGAATGCAAGGGCCTGCCATGCCAGCATCCCATATGCACAGTGGTTGATGTCCTGGGTCCTTCACTTTTGATCCAGATCCCTGCTAGTGTACCTGGGAAAGTCCTTGGGCCCCTGCACCCATGTGGGGGTTGCCGATGGAGCTCCTGGGTCCTGGCTCTGGCCTGGCCCAGCCCCTACCATTAGGGCCATTTGGGGAGTGAACCAGAGGATGGAATATCTTTCTCTCTCCATCTCTCCCTCTCTTTCTCTCTGTAACTCTACCTTTCAAATAAATATAAATCTTTAAATAAAAATTTTAAAATGCATATTCCCTATACTCAATTATAACTGGCTTATTTAATATTTAATACCTTCACTATTTTTTTTTTTTGTCTAAGAGAAGTACATTAAAATTTCCTATTAACACTTAGGACTTTTCAAATTTTCCATTTGCTACCAAATTTTCCTTTATTTTGAAGCTACGTTGTTTTGTTATTTTGGTGTACTTTATCATTCATCAATATAAAATAGCTCTTTGTCTTACTGAGAGTTTGGCTCTGGATAACTCATATTAAATAGCTCGCTGATCTGATTAGTATTTCCTCATGAGTCTTTTCCTTTCTCTCTTCAACCACTCTTACAAAATGGCCAGTAGTTAGGATTTCTCCCACCCAGCATCTCTTTTACTGGGGAAATGTGACCAGTGCACTGAATGGCCAGTTTTGTATGGCTCTTCTCATCTCTTAGGTTTTCCTTTATCACATCTTCCTGTTTTTGTCCTCTTTGGTTTGTTGCATTGATTAAATTTTCTTGCTCCATTCTTTTCTAGCTGTCACTTAGAAGTTACCAATCTGATGTCTCTGGTTTTTCTTGGCTACCCTGAAATTCGTAATACACTTTTAAAATTCTGCTTACCTCTGTGTGTAGATACAATCTGGGTTTTTGTCTATTTCCCAAACAAAGTAAAAACTTAGCATGTTTTCCAGTTTCTTCTGAATCCCTCAGAGGTATCTTTTTCTGTAATTGTAGTTCCTTATGAGTTTCCGTATGTTACATAAGAGTTAATATTTAGACATAACTTCATGCTGTAACTATTTCTTGGCTCACCGCTATCTCTTCAAATACTTTCCCTCTTTAGGTTCATTTTCTGTTTTACTAGATATGCTTTTGAAAGATTTTAAATCTGTGAACTTTTGAATTCTTTCCAAAAAGTCTCAATTTTACTCACATATTCAAAATACAGATCTCATTTGCACAATGTTAGACCCCAAAATGGCGCCCCTGCGGAATGTCAAAGCTGTTACCCCACTGTCATCTCCCATCCTGAGCTATGAGGAGATATCTGAAGAGGCTCTGCCCTACTTCCTTGTAGGTGTCATGATTTTTTCTTGCTGATGCCTTGAAGATTCTGTTTATCCTTGGGACACTGAGACCAGTTGGATGTGTGGGAGGCACACTTTCCAAACATCTTCCCAGCATCCACCGATGGGAGCGCCTGCCTTGCTGCAGGGGTGGAGAATCTGTCTTCCTTTCCCCGTATCTGTTGCTCCCACTCCTTTCTCTCTTTCCTAATTCTCTTCCAGTATCTTTGATCTCTCTCCCCCTCCTCCCTTCCTCTGAGGTAGACATCAGAACTGCCGGATTATGCTGGATTATGAGAAAATTCTCCATTTAGATGTTATACTTAATATTTAATACTCATATTTGTCTATTTTTGCAGCATGCTTATGTACTGAGTTTTTAAAATTTCTGTGATCAAAGACAGACAAAAATAAGTGCATCGATTTTCTCCTGATTGCCTGTCAGATTCATCACGTGGGCATCCGGTAGTGTCTGTGAGGCAGATCTCCCTTGTCCCCTTGCAGGCCAGCAGCTGCGTGGAGCACTGCTCTGCACCTGGCGAGTCACCAGAGCCTGTGCTCACCATTGTGTGAGCCAGAGTGTGGGCAGAGGCTGCCCTGCCGCCCGGCACAGGACTCCCCAGCTAGCATCTGTTCAATGGGATTATAGGTTCCAGAATCACAGTTATCTTATACAGCAGAAACTACAGGTTTCACAGTAGTTTCCGGTTTCATGGTTACTTATACTAAATTATCCTAGAAAACTTAGACAGCATACAAGAAAACACACTCACAAGTATTGTTAGTGGTATTTGATGTTGGTTAAGAGACCTGTGAAAATTTCTTAAAGCCCCTCTAAAAATAAGCAAATGAATAATGAGACTCTTATAGCTTAAGAAGGACTTTCTGTGACAAAGAAGGATGACTTTCAAGTGAAATAATTCAGCGGAAAAAAATGGAAAGAGGAAGCAGCCATTGAGAATGAAATTAATGGTGTGCGGATCAAGGAAAGACTTTCAAAAAGAACAAAAGCCCTTGGGAGAACTGAAGTCATCCTCTCGAAAAACTTCACTGCGTTTCAGGCAGAACCAGAGAGATGATGGCACATTTACGCTACATCTGTCCAGGTGAGTTTTCTGAGTCGCAGAGAAAAATTACCGTTTCCAAACAAAAGAGAAGAGCCAGACTGGCACCAGACTCTGCCACTGCGTGAGGGGGGTGAAGAAGGTGGGATACATCGACAGGGCCTGGGGGGAAGGCACGCAGCCTGAGAAGCCTGTTCCAGAGGAGGTGAGAACTACGGACGGGTAGGCGAGGAGGTGGACGATCTGCCCCCACGCAGCCCGGCTGAGGCGCTGCTGAGAAAGACTTTATCCCGCAAAGGGAAGCTGGAGAAGGCGTGGGAACTATGGACACGAAACCCTGCGAGACACAGCTGATGCGATGCATACTGCTAGAACGATTAGGAGTTCAAACTGAAGTGTCAAGTAAAAGCCTTAGCGTTACAGACCTATGTGGCAAGAGAAAAATCGGGTAATAATTTAGGAGTGAAAGTGCCAAAGGCCCTCGGCAAGCACGGGGAGAGAGGTGGAGGAAAGGTAAATGGGGGCGTTCCACAGATCTCATAGCCAGAGGGGGCAGCGGCAGGGCCATGGGACCCTTGCTGTGCCGTTCTTACAGAACGCAGGGCACTACCTTATGAAGAGCTGGAGAAACTCGAGGATCACCTCCAATGGAATAGAAAAGCCAGCACTTCTAAAACTAGGATCGTCAGCCGGGCGCACGTGGAGAAAGCCTGTGCCACTCCGCTGTCCGGTCCTCAGTTCCTGGTTCTCAGCCTCTGAACGTCTCAGCCCAAGATCAGGATCCCACCTGGCTTCCTGTTCCCGTCTGTGAGAGGAACTGGCTGGAGCAGAGGAGCAGGATGTGGGCAGCACCCCGGCAACTCAGCAGCTCTAGGCGCTGCTCAGAAGCCTGCCCCTCTGCAGCTTGCTCTGGGCTGGTGAGTTCCTTATCTGTGAAAAGGGGATTAACAATGCAAGGCTGGGGCCCACCCTGTGGTGCAGCAGGTTAAGCCATTGATTGCAACACCAACAGCTCATATCAGAGAGCTGGTCTGAGTCCCAGCTGCTCCGCTTCAGATCTGGCTCCCTGCTAACGCACCTGGGAGGGCAGCAGCAGACGGCCCAAATGCTAGGGCCCTGGAGCCACGTGGGAAACCCCAATAGATTTCCCTGCTCTAGGCTTCAGCATGGCCCAGCCCTGGCTGTTGCTGCCATTTGGGGAGCAAACCAGTGGATGGAAGACCTGTCCCTCTCAAATTAACATAATGTTCTTACACACACACACCTGTCACCATATGAGGACACCTCAGGGCTGGAGTGCCAACTTTCTTTTCTTTATTGTTGTTTGTTGCTATTTCTTACCCAGTCTGCCTAGGTACTCAGAGCCTGAAAGTCCAGGTGGGGCTCTGTTGGGGAACCCGAGGGTCACCGTGTCTGCCCCGGCCCAGCCCCCTGTTCTGGCTCTTTCCTATGTGACTGCCAGCACCCTGCTGCCTGGACCGGCCAGTGACAGCTCTCCCTGCTTACTTGGATATCGTGTGACCTTCACACTCATTCACCTGCTCCTTTACACAATGTAGAATAAGAGCAGGGTGACAGGAATAAAAAGAGGTCATCTCATGGCTACTGTGAAAGCACGAAGAAATCACTTATAAAATGAGAGAGCTCTAAGATCCCAACCACTTCGGATTCCAATGTTAGAAAAACTGGGGTTGGGTTAGATGTCCCAGACTGAACATGACACCAGAAAAGCAAAAAGAATCTTGCCTATGCTGGAATCCCGCTAGCTCCTGGTGTAGGTAAAGAAAGATGCCGTGGATCCAGAAATAATTATCACTGCAGACTGACTGCAGTGATCTCAAAACACCACAGGTGCAAGCAGGAAAAAAAAACAACTTGATGTTCTTGCAAACAAGGGCTGAAGGAAGACAAGTTTGCATGCTTAGCTCTTGGGGCAGAGAGAGCGGAACAAAACCAGTAGCACTAGATTACCAGCAAAGCCTCCAAACCTCCTTTGACGGTTTGTATGGTTTTTTTCTTCCTTCAAGAAACAAAGGTGACAGTTCTTCCCACCGCGTCCCTAAGAGGCTGGCAGCACCGTGTTTACCCAAGGGAATCAAATGAGCCACACAGAACAGGCTGTGCCCGTGGAGCACCCCACCCCTGCGGCTGTGTTCAATCCTCCCCCTCACTCTCGCATCCCTGCAGCCCAAGTTCTGCGGACGGCGGTGCAGGGCGGACTGCTGGGCCATCCACACCCATCTGGGGCTACGTTTGATTCCCAGTGGCTCCGCTTCTGATCCAGCTCCCTGCTAACGTACCTGGGAAGCAGCAGATGATGCGTCTGGGGCGGATCCAAGAATCCGGAGATTGGGTGGAACTCAGTTTTTAAAAGTTCCTTCCACTGGACAGGTAGGAAACCAAGGCCACAGAGGTTAGCAGCCCAGCGCTGCAGTGTCTGAGCAAGGCCAGACTCAGCATGGTGCCTGTGTCCCGTCCCCCCCCCCCAGCTGTGAGCTCCACGGCTGGGATTCTGCCCCGCGGAGTCGGGGAGGGAGGGCGCGCGACTCAAGAGCTGCTGAGGATGAACCTCATCCAAAGATGACAGCAACAGAGCGGTGCTTCTTCAAGTGTGGCTGTAAACCACAGGAATCTGTCAACAGTGGGTGTTTCTGCTTTTGCCCCCGTCTGTGGAACGAGGCCCTCTGAACATGGGTCCAGGAGCCCTACACTTGGCAATGACCATGGCCTGTACCCCAGCAGCAGCCCTTACCACGCAGCAATTGTGTGACCTTTGTCTGGGCGGCCAGCTGTACACCGACTGCCTCCTGTGGCTGCTGGCCCCTTGGGTTTGAACATTCAAAGGCATCTGGGGAGAGGCACTGTGGCCCCTACTTTCAGACGTGGCTTCCGCTGGACCCGCCCCTATCACCATCACCGCTCAACCCAGGATGGGGCCCCCAGAGAGGCCGTGGTGCCTCGACCAGCAGAGCGCGCCCTGACGGTGGGGAGAGGGCACCTGCCTACTCCTGCTGTCCTGGCACGTTGTCCCAGGGCCAGGCTGACTCCAGAGCCACCTGGTTCTGCTCATGAGGACGGAGTTCTGGGGAAGCAGCTGCCACGGGTCACCAAGACAGAAGTGAGGAGGAGCCCCCAAGCTCGGGTCCTAGACGAAAGTCAGTGTTTTGGCTTTCAAATCTGTGTTCCAGTCACATAAGGAAATAGTCCTAAAAGAGCACCACTAGCAGCCAGGCACACCACGCCCTCCGCCTGCCAGGCTACGTGACTGCACGCGTGACCTGCTCCCCTCCGACTCCGCCACGGAGACAGAGGACTGGAGCATCAGCCTCCAAGGGCGGCTCACGTTCAGCATTACTGGGACGCACACTGAGCTACACCCACAGCGCTGCAGCCATTCCAAGCAGCACACGTCATTCTTTTTAGAAGTATTTATCTATTGAGAGAGAGAGAGAGAGAAAGAGAGAGAGAGAGAGAGAAACAGAGAGAGAGAGAGAGAGAGAGAGAGATTTCCCATCCACTGGCTTTACTTCCCAGAGGCTGCAGTGGCTATGGCTAGGCCACGCCACAGCCAGCCAGGAGCATAATCCAGGTTCCACCTCGTGGCAGGCGCCCAACCACCTGAGCCATCCCCCACGGCCTCCGGGGGTGCACTAGCCGGAAGCTGGAGGTGGGAGCTGACGTGGTACACAGGCGTCTTAACTGCTGTACCCAGTGCCAGCTCCGTTGCACAAGCATTCTTCCAGCAGACAGGCCGGTAGAAAAGAAATGGTAAAATAGAATATTCTCTATTTTTTCAACTAATATCAATTTTCATGTCTCATGTTTGCCTTTAACCAGAGGCCATGTAAAGATATTTTCAGCGGTATACAATTGAAAATAATTGAGCACTTAAGTCTTGGAAAAAAACATATAATTAGGAAATCATGGGGTTTCAGTGGAACGTTTGCCTGAGGCTAAAATAGGGAACGCAGAAAGCTAACAAACGACCAGTAACAACCCTGGGAGGGTCACGCCTGTCTTCCTGGGTAAATCCCACCAGTGAGACACAGGGGCTGATCCCACGAGTGAGCGTGGGAGAAGGAACCAGGCACCCTCACTTGCCCCTCCTGTGCAACAGACCAGAGATGTTCTCTGCCTCCGAGCACAGAACTTGTTCCCCCTCCTTCCACCCTCCCCCCCCAACCCCTCACCCCCCGGAGGGGAGGCCCCGGGGCAGGAGCCCGCAGGGATGCTGCTAGGTAAAAGCAAACCCACCCGGCTGCACCTCTGCAGCCCCGTTCCCCTGTCAGCATTATCAGTAACAACGGTGGAAACTTCAGTTCTATGTTTGACTCCCAACACTCTCTCACCAGCTTCCAAACTCGGCCCCCCTGAAACTCCCGTGCAGCTATGAAAGGAATCTCAGAAATGCGGAAACGTAGACCCCGTGGAGACGGCGACCCTGGAATCAGCTGGTATCTGTTCCTCACAGGGTTCCAGAGTTCGCCAGTTCCTACAATGGCGGCACTGGAAGCAACCGCCCATGACACTCACGCCACTGCGGACGCGCACAGCACCCAAGACATCCTCTGCTCTGTGACGTCTGGAGCCGTCTGCAGGTCCATCACTCACATGGTGGCCGGGTGATCTGGCTGTTTGCTGGGGCCTCAGTTTTTGTTCGTGTGGGTCTCTCTGTGCTTCTGGATGGGCTAACTTGGGTCTCCTCACAGTATGGAGACTGGGTTGCCAAGAATGAAGAGAGGGGAGAGAGACAGACAGACAAACCTAGCTTTGGAAATCACACAGCCTCAGGGCGCAGCAGATTAAAGCCCCAATCTGCAGCGCCGCCATCCCATATGGGCACTGGTTCGAGTCCCAGATGCTCCACTACTGATCCTGCTCTCTGATACGGCCTGGGGAAGCAGTAGAAGATGGCCCAAGTCCTTGAGCCCTGCACCCGCGTGGGAGACCTGGAAGAAACTCTTGGCTTCTGGCTTCGGCCTTTGCAGCCATCTGGGGAGTGAATCAGCGGATGGAAGACCTTTCTCTCTCTGTGCCTCTGTCTCTCTTTTAACTCTGCTTTTCAAATAAATAAATAAATCTTAAAAAAAAAAATCACACAGCCTCACTGCTGCCACTCAAAGCCCCGCCCAGGTTCATGGTTCACGGCTCAAGAAGTGGGAATAGGTCCTGCTGTGAAAAAAAAGTTGGAGTCTGGGACCGGTGTTTGGCTTAGCGATGAAGATACCCAGGCACACCCCACGTTGGAGCACCTGGTTTGATACCCGGCTCTGGCTCCCGACTCCAGCTTCCCGCCAGGGTGCACCCTGGGAGGCAGCAGTGATGGCTCAAGAGATGAGAGCTGGATGGGGTTGGCAGCTCCTGGCTTTAGCCCCAGCCAGTGTGAGCAGTTAGAGAGTGAACTGGCAGGTGGGAGCATGTCTGTCTATGTCTGTCTGTCTTGTCCTCTCTTTGCAAAACAAAAAGCTTTCTGTTCTGTTAAATTTTTTAAAAATTCATGTGCATGTGAGGTCTTCAAACACTTCATGGGAAATGCATATTGTGAGGCGACAGCATGACTTCAAAGTTTTGTACCACAATAAATTTCATTTTCTTAAAATGTATTTTCATTTTTTGAGAGAGAGGAAAAGACAGCATTCCTTTCCAATGGTTCATTTCCCAAATGCCCACAACAGCTGGGGCAGGCCAGGCGGACCAGCAGCTGGGAACTCAATCCAGGCCTCTCCCATGGGTGACAGGAACCGAGGGCTTGAGCCATCATCTGCTGCCTCCCAGGGTGCCCATTAGAAGGAAGCTGGAATTGAGAGCAGAGTTGTGACTCAGACCCAGGCCTCTGATGTGGGATATGCATAAACCAAAGTGGTCTTTTTTTTTTTTTTTTTAAGATTTACTTATTTGCAAGGCAGAGTTACAGAGAGAGAGGGAGAGACAGAGAAAGAGATCTCCCATCTGCTGCTTAGCTACCCAGATGGCTTCAACAACTGGGACAGTGCCAGGCCAAAGCCAGGAGCCAGGAACTTCATCCAGGCCTCTGATGTGGGTGGCAGGTGCTCAAGCACTTGGGCCATCTTCTGCTACTTTCCCAGGAGCACTTGCAGGGAACTGGATTGGAAAAGGAACAGGCGGGTCTCCAACCAGCTGCCATATAGGATCCTGGCATCAACAGGTGGCAGCTTAATACGCTGCCCCCCTCCCCAACAAGTACTTACCTGTGAGGCCAAATGCTCATCCCTAAACTGATCTTTCAATTCTGCTCTTCTGCGAAGGTCTTGACATGCCCTCAGGGTGCTGTAGCCATTTTTGGAAAACAAGATCAGCTCCAGGGAGCAGCAAGACAAAAGGGGAATCTTCCTCTTCGCATTTGTGCACCTGCTGTTGGAAGAATGTGCTTCGGCATGGCCACTGCTCATGGCATTGCGGGTCTCCGTAGCCGGTCCTGCGTCAGTCTACTCTGATGGCTGAACACGTCTGAAGAAAGTCTGTCCTTAAGGATGCAAATGAGTAAGAGGAGGGGTGGGCACAGGGTGGGTAACGGGAATGAAAAAGAGTCAGCGTTCAGAGGACAATGGCCCGTGGCCCATGCTGGCTGGCGCGTGGGCACTCAGTCCACAGAGACTCCGGGGAAGTGGCCCCAGCCCTCTGCGGAAGCTGCCACAGGGGCTGCGTCTGCACACTGACACTGCCTCTCTTTTGTAAAGTCGTGTTGCCGATATTCTAGTGTGAGAGTAACACACCCAGGCTGTGGCAAGTCAGCGCATGTAGTTATTCAGAGTTCAGTATTTGCTGTCGGTGTTTCTCGAGAGAAAACTTAATTCATGTATTTTACGAGTGTGTTATGAGTTAATCTCTTTTCGTATTGAGATAACAGTGGGCTCACAATATGTGGAGGGGTAGCTTTACCCTAGCGTAGGCCAAGGTGCTGTCCCCTGAAAACAGGCTGGGTGACGGCCAGAGGAAGCAGGGTGGGGCTCAGAGGCACAGAGAGAGAGCCCCTTGGCCAGGTGACCTGCTCGCCTGCGGATGCTGCTCAGGGAACCAGCCTGAAGAAACTCTAGCCAGCCTGCAAGGGGAACCTTAGCTCACCACTCTTCCGTGAAAAATCCTCCCGGTGAGGGCTCCAGACCTCACCAGCGTGATTTCCGGACCCCGGTCCTGGCAAAGCAACTCGCAGGGAGCACTGGGAATGGCCCCGGTGGGTACACCAAGCCCTTTGTTCCTCCTTGCCCAGCCTAAGGCTGCTGCCCGGGGCCCTGGGAAGTGCCTGGGCCTTGGGCATCCCCAGTCTGTAACTCTATAAGGAGACCCCAGCCCTGTCAGCCACAGCCACAGAACCCCTCTCTTGATCTCTCACAGCTTCCCAGAGCTCAGAGCTCAGGCAGTGTTGGTCACAATGAAACATAGCCGAGCGCAGCATGGAGACCCACAGTCCCGCCACAGGGGGGCTTCTCTGGGACCCCAGCCTCCAGCGAAGGGCCACCCCCACCTCCACGTGGCAGGGAACAGCCCTGACCCACAAAACTGCTCAGCCGCGGCCTGCGTTGTGGGGGTTAGGCTGAGGCTTGTGACACGGGCACCCAACACGGGGGCGCAGGTTCACGTCTGGGGCTGTCCTGCTTCTGATCCAGCTCCCTGCTAATGTGACTGAAAAGGCTGCCAGAGGGCCCAGATGCTTGGGCCCCAGCCCCCAGCCCTCGCTGTTATGGCCCTTTGGGGAGCGCACCAGTGGATGCAATATCTCTCCCTCCATGCTCAGACTCTGCCCACAGTTTGCTCCCTTCTCCTGGGGGAGGGGAGGTTGTCTTCTCCTCTGGTCTATGGCCCACCTGCTGGCCCCTCCCTCCTCCGACCCCCCCTGCCCCTGCCACATGGTTTGGTCTTTTGGCTGCAGCAGGCAAACAAGAAAACAGCCCAACGTCCACAGGGCCCTGAGGTCGGGCTGATTGGAGCTTGGACAACACCAGGAGAGGAAGGCGCTCGGCCAGGCCCTCTGCAGAATGAAGTTACCGCAAGGCCACCTGTCTCTCCTGCAGGTCTCCTGTGTCCCCCGCCCGCACACACAGTCTGTCAAGAGAAAAGCCCCATTCATTCCGGACGACAACACGGGAGCTGAGAAGCACGTCCAAGTCACAGGCCGCCCTTGGCTGCTGGGTCCCAGCATCTGCATCGGTTTTCCCAGAAGTGAAGGGACGAGGGGCGCCTGGCCTCCATGGTCATATTTCTGCTATTAAAAAATGTTCTGGCCGGCGCCGTGGCTCAACAGGCTAATCCTCCGCCTTGCGGCGCCGGCACACTGGGTTCTAGTCCCGGTCGGGGCACTGGATTCTGTCCCGGTTGCCCCTCTTCCAGGCCAGCCCTCTGCTGTGGCCCGGGAGTGCAGTGGAGGATGGCCCAGGTGCTTGGGCCCTGCACCCCATGGGAGACCAGGAAAAGCACCTGGCTCCTGGCTCCTGCCATCAGACAAGCGCGGTGCGCCGGCCGCGGCGGCCATTGGAGGGTGAACCAACGGCAAAAAGGAAGACCTTTCTCTCTGTCTCTCTCTCTCTCACTGTCCACTCTGCCTGTCAAAAAAAAAAAAAGTTCTGAAAAAGGTTTCCAAGAACACAGACACAGTTTTTTCTAAAAGTAAATTCAGGCCGGCGCCGTGGCTCAACAGGCTAATCCTCCGCCTTGTGGTGCCGGCACACCGGATTCTAGTCCCGGTCGGGGCGCCGGATTCTGTCCCGGTTGCCCCTCTTCCAGGCCAGCCCTCTGCTGTGGCCCGGGAGTGCAGTGGAGGATGGCCCAGGTGCTTGGGCCCTGCACCCCATGGGAGACCAGGAGAAGCACCTGGCTCCTGACATCGGATGAGCGTGGTACGCCGGCCGCAGCGCGTTGGCCCTCCGGCCATTGGAGGGTGAACCAACGGCAAAGGAAGACCTTTCTCTCTGTCTCTCTCACTGTCAACTCTGCCTGTCAAAAAAAAAAAAAAAATATGTTGGGTGCAAAGAAATGTTTTTAAATCCATACCTGGTTTTTCTAGTATATAGTTACCACCCCTCAAAGCTCCCACGTAGAGAAAATGTTGATTCTGCCTGCTTAGCATCTTTCTCCTCATAATAGATTTTGATCTCCTTGGTAACACCCCCTCCCTGCACGCCACAACTCACTGATCTGATGGCACCAGCGTCCACTTGAGGCCAGGCCAGGGACCACTCGCTGGGTGAGGGATGGACTGTAATGCAGACAGAGCCCATGCCGCTGAATCTTCCGTGGAAGATTGCAAAGGCATAACCCCTTATCTTGCCAAAACTGAAATCCAGAGTTGGGGTTCAGGCATGGAGCTACAGGGAGTCTCTGCTCCACAGCACGATGGCAGACCCGAGTCCCGAGGCCCCAGAGCATGGGCGAGTCCGGAGGGGCTGTTTGGATCCCTCGGTCCGCCCTGACCTGAGTGACCCCTGGACTTTGCGGTTACACGGGTTTGTTTGGTTCAGGTCAGTTTGGGTCACAGCTGGCTACCTGCAATTGAGTGTGTCTTAGCTGAAGCAACCTGGGACGCTGGTCCGGTGCCACGGACATTGTCGCAGTTTGTGCCCTGTTGAAAGAAGGAGGAGAGCCCGGCACAGCCCCAGGCTTTGCTCTTGCAGGGTCATCAGGCAGAGCCGCTGGGAAAACACAGAAGCACTCCCTGTCCATACGGCCTCAGCACCTCATGTTCATGTTTTTAAGAGTGGGGCCAGTGCTGTGGTGAAGTGGGTTAACGCCCTGGCCTGAAGCGCCGACATCCCATACAGACGCTGGTTCGAGTCCTGGTTGCTCCACTTCCGATCCAGCTCTCTGCTATGGCCTGAGAAAGCGGTGGAAGATGGCCCAAGTCCTTGGGCCCCTGAACCTGCGTGGGATACCAGGAAGAAGCTCCTGGCTTCTGGCTTCGGATTGGCGCAGCTCCGGCTGTTGCGGCCAGTTGAGGAGTGAACCAGTGGGTGGAAGACCTCTCTCTCTGCCTCTCCTCTCTCTGAGTAACTTTGACTTTCAAATAAATAAATAAATCTTTAAAAAGAACACACAGTGAAGGCAGAGCCGACTTGAGAGGACTCAGACAGGAAAGCCGGGAGTCACCGCTGCGTTGGCCACGTGGGTGACGTTCCGACCCTGCTTAATAGTTTTTCTCTTGTGCCAAAGGTCCAAGGTGTCCTGGGCAGAACTGCCGTCTATGTTTGGTTTTGCCATTACCCAGCTTTGTGACCTTGGCAAAACGCTCCTTCCGTGCGGGCCTGGAAGCTTTTATCTCTGAAATGGGGCGGGGAGGGACCCCATCGACTGCATAACCTTAGAGGCTTAGTTTCTGAAGTGACAATAACAAACACCGATGTGGGTATGCAAAAGGGATTCAAAACGCTAGAAGCCCAACGAAAATGAAGGGATAAAAAAACCACACACTTCAGTAGTCCAAGGAAACATTATCCTCACTCCGACTTGGTTGATGGCCTTGGCGGCGAGGGTCTGCTGTTTGACCACAGGTCTCTGGGGACGGAAGGCACCTGGACTTGGAGCGCTGGGTAGGTTCCCCGGCAGGTGCTCCTGCTACAGCCCGTCTCAGTCTGCCAATCTGCGTGCAGCATTCTCAGATACCAGCTGCTGGGGGCTGGGTGAGCCTGCACCAGCACAGGCCCGCTCTGGTACACCAGCCACCCTCGCCCTCAGCTTCTGTACTTCTCCAGAGGCCTCACTCAAGGGTGCATCTCGCCTCCACGACTGTGTGTGTCCTTGCTGCCTGCCATCAGACAGATCCTGGATGAACTTGTCACTCAGTGCCCAAGGGAAGGGGCGCTGCAGGGAGTCGTGGTGGTGCGGGCGTCACTGCTTTGTGCTATGCTGTGCCTAGGAGGTCCTGGTATCCTGCATTGCATGCGACTGGTTAGGTGTTCTGTAACATTGCCACACCTCATGGGTAAACCTACCTATCACCATGTGGGCAAAGAGCCACTTCCTTACGCCTGTATGAGAATGTCCCTCGGACCACTGCGGAAAAGTCAATCTCTCAGCCTCTTTTTGTGTCTCCATGAATTATTCAAAAAGCAAACCAAGGGAGGAATTTGGCTCACGGTGAGCAGACACCCAGTCCCACATCAGGGAGCCTGCGTTTGAGTCTGGCCTCTGCGCCCCGCTCCGGCTGCCTGCTGAGGCAGACCCTGGAAGGCAGCAGGGGAGGGTTCAAGAGGGTGCGTCCTTGCCACCCCCCTGAAAAATACAGAGTACGTTCCCAGCTCTCGGCTTCAGGCCGGCTCTGCCCTGGGGGTGGGAGGCACCTCAGTTGGGAGTTCCCCCATGTCTCTGTGTCTCCAGTATAAACACATTTTAGAAATAAGAGTAAATAAGCCAAGTGCCCTTCAGTGAGCGACACGGCCAGCACATTTTCAACGGGCCCAGAAAGCGCTCCCTTCTCCAACCACACAAAGAGCACATTGCTACACGGCAAGAAGGAGCGGTCAGGAACACACGGCCTCTCCCGGGGACAGCAGGGCTGGAGACTCAGCTCACCATAACCCGACGGAGGGACCTCCCTCAGACTCTCCTGCTGCAGTGCATAATCTTGGTGAGGGACAAGCTTCCGGCAAGGATGGAGACGGAGCAGCGAGAGGGCAGTCGGCCAGGGCTGAGTGGGGGCAGCGGAACCCAGGAGCGAGTTTGCCAACCGGCAGGCTCTGTACCGGCCGTGACCTGCGGCCGCCTCATTTCCTGGACCTGTTATCTTGCTTTTTTTGCCATAAAGAAATGTGCCCAGTGATATCTGTAAAATGACATTCTGTACACAGTTATCCATGCTAGAGTTGCTTGCAATTGTAAAAGGTGGGAACTGATGTAGAGAGCTGGTGAGCTCAGCTATGGGACAGCCTCACCAGGCGACATCGGAGAGCTGCCACATGCAGAAAGACCTCCTGGTAAGTGTGCAACATTGACTTCCGACTGCCACACAGTGTATGAAAAACGGGAGAAAAAAACCCAATGAAGAAACATAGAAAGTCGTAAGGAAAGGAGGTGATGACTGGCCTTAGGAACATAGGTCTCACCCTAATGCACGTGTGTACACACACACACTGCCCCCCAACCCCGCCCCAGCTGCCACTCACTCTTTTTACAAGAAACTTTATTGTGGGAAATATGTTTACTTTAACCCTTTGTAAACGTAGAGTTCACCCATCTTAAATATATTCAGAAAGCTGTGGATCTGTCACCACGGTCTGTCCCCAACATGTTCTCATTAACCCACCAACAACTCGGCACCTGTTAAATAAGAACCCTGGGCACCTCCGGCCTCCTCTCTCTCTCTAGGGATTTGCCTCTTCTGGGTTCTCTGCAGAAGTGGAAATCGTGCAGTATCTGTGCTTCTGTGTCTGGCTTATTTCACTGTCTCACATACATTCCCTTTGCAAGAAGACACCAGGTGAACACAGTTGTGAGTCTGAAGCGCCCGCAGGAACAGAGAGCACAGATCTTGTGAAATGTGTGGGCGTGCCCCGGACAGGACAGCTCCGGCCTCTGAGGCATCCCAGAGACCCTGTTGCAATCTGAAAGGTTAACCAGAGGCCCCGCATGCGAACGCCCTTTTAACCAGAAAATGAAGTCATATAGCCCTCTTCCCTGCAAACCTTGGCTCAGGTTTGCCCAACTCTTTTTTTTTTTAAGTATTTATTTATTTATTTGAAGGCAGAGGCAGAGAGAGGGTTCATTTCTCAGATGGCCACAATGGCCAGAGCTACACCAATCCCAAGCCAGGAGCCAGGAACCTCCTCTGGTTCTCCCATATAGGTGCAGGGGCCCAAGCACTTGGGCCATCTTCCACTGCTTTCCCAGGCCACAGCAGAGAGCTGGATAAGAAGAGGAGCAGCTGGGACTTGAACTGGCGCCCCTATGGGATGACAGCATTGCAGGCAGTAGCTTTACCTGCTATGCCACAGTGCTGGCCCCAGTACGGCCAACTCTACCCAGAGCCCTAAGGGCCTTGGGAGGGTCATGCCTCCTTTCTGAAATTGGTAACTTGCTGTGTGTTCCCTTCTGGAGAGTTCTTCAGTAGTCAGAGATTTTTCAAGGTGGCCATGATCCCCCAGAAGCCAAGCACCACTGCTGACTAGGATAATGAATGCTGTCCGCTCCTATGAGACGTGTGTAAAAGCCTCCGTCACTACTTAGCTTGCCTAACTATGTGATAAATGAAGCCACACTGAAAGACAGGTCTCCGACTCGGGCCTTACAGAAGTCCATGACTAAAGAAAATAATCCAGGGCTCGTGCTGTGGTGCAGCAGGACAAGCCACCACCAGCGACACGGGAGTTCCACGTGGATGCAGGTTTGAGTCCCGGGTGCTCCACTTCCGATCCAGCTCCCTGCTAATGGAAAGCAGCAGAGGATGGCTCAAGAACTTGCTCCCTGGCCATCCACGTGGGAGACCAGGATGGAGTTCTAGGCTCCTACCTCCTGCCTTACACCTGGTCCAGCCCCTGCTGCTGCTGCCTTTGGGAAGTGAACCAGTGGATGGAAGATCTCTTTTCTGTGTCTCTGTCTCTCCCCCCCACTCCCCGCCTTTAAAATACATCTTTTTAAAAAAAGATCCTTAGAACTGTCATTTATTTTCCTGGTCTATTTGCTTCATTATAAACTGTCACGCTTGGTAAAAATGACGGCACGTTTGAATTGGTGGCACACACAAGGACCACACCAGGGGCCACTGACCTCACAGCCGTCTGGGCAGGAGGCTGAGGTCTTTGCCACTCGTTCCACAGCCAGTGATCCGCTGCTGCGTGTCAACTGTAGCATTGACTACAGCTCGGGACACAGCGTTGAGATGCTGTCTCTCCCCAGTGGGGCCTGCACCCCACTGAGGGCATTTACAATGTGGGAGTCAGTACCACGGGGTAGCTGTGCCCAATCACACACTTCTCCCACATGGGGGCTCACTCCCCTTCCTCCCCCACTCTCAGGCCTTCCCCCTTTGCCTTCCCGCCCCTCCACGGGAGCCCAGTGTGATCCTCTGGAGCTCCTGCCACAGCCACTGCCTCACCACGTGGGCTGCTGAGACCTGGAGGAAGGTTTGCCCTGTGTGGGACTCGGCACAGGTGGGCAGAGCACGGCTGCTGGCGGGGAGGGGCCGCCTGGGCCATCTCAGGCACGACCATCATGCACAGGATATTACCTCCTTTGTGTTAAAGGTGCTACTTACTACACATGTAAGGATGCCACAGGAGGAAGAGAACGCCGTAATTATGCCTCAAAATAATGGGCTACACTACAAAGGCCAGGCTTCCTGAACGCCCTGGATGCAGAGGGAGTGAGTGTTCCTGTCAGGCTGCCGGAGGTCGCCTGCTGGCTCTGACTCTGCGACTTCCAGCGAGTTTCTTCACGGTGCTCAGCGGTGAATCGTGTCGCACAGCCAATGCAGACGATATCTGGGCTCAGGTTTGGGATTTGAGCTGATACTGTGGAGGGATAAGACTGGGACGCCAGGAGGTGAGTCTGTCCTGCGTGTGTGATGGACAAGGCTCCCTGGGGACGAGAAAGACAGTGACAGGCAGCCGCATCCTCACTCACTCACCCTAGGAATCCCGATGCAGCAGAGACTTCACAGACGTGGCCACGGGCCACAGCCATGTCTGAGCTTGAGAGACGTCACTTAATTCCGAGTCCCTCCAAGCAGGAAGGGGAAGTGGAGGCACAGAGCAGAACAAGGAGAGGCAGAGGGAGGAGATCTGCACCTGCCGGCTCGGAGGATAGAGCCAGGAAGGGCGGGCAAGGGTCACAAAGCCCGGAAAAGGCAGCCAACCTAACCCAAGACAGCGGGCTGCAGTGACAGGTGGATTTCAGCACAGAGGAACTGTGAGGCTGCTGCGCCACAGCCACACACACACACACACACACACACACACACACACATGCATACACACAAACACATGCATATACACCACAAACACACACACACATACCCACAAACATATGCATACACACCACAAATATACACACACCACAAATACACACACACACATACCCACAAACACATGCATACACACCACAAATACACACATCCCCACAAACACATGCATATACAAACACACACACACCCACAAACACATGCATACTCACACACATATAACCACAAACACATGCATACACAAACACACACACACCACAAATACAAACACACACATACCCACAAATACATGTATACACACCACAAATACACACACATACCCACAAACACATGCATACACAAACACACACATAACACAACCACATGCATACACACAGAGACAACACACACCCCATGTTTTCAGGCAACACTAATCACACATAGCAGCCATACCAGAGGCAAGGCCCTCTGTGTGCCACCTCTGGCTAACTGGAGAACACACAAGAAGCCCCCAGAGCTAAGTGGGTTTTGGACCTCTCATAGTCTCAGTCACAAACGTGTCTGTTGCTGTAGTCCAAGGAATAATCTCAACTGATATAGAGGAAGTTTCTGATCAAGGGAAAAAGACAACTTTAAACTGTGCTCAAATCTAGTTTTATTAAAATCGCTTGGCTCCTCTGCAAGCAGTACAAAATCTTCGACTGTGACCATGGACATAGAGACACAAGTTCCTGTTTTGGCTTCATTACGGGTTTGGGTTTAATCCTCTGCCCGTCATTTCAGTAACAAATGGCATGTGCCTGTCACCCATAGAAAAGGAATTTGCAAAATGAGGTTGAAAAAATAAAACCCCCAGATGCAGAAATTTCTCTTCAACTATTAAGAACATACAAAGTCCGTCTACACTGAGCCCCCCAAATAACAGAGCAGGCATCTGATGTCTGGTTTTTTGTTTTTACTTATTGCTACTTACAGTGCAGAGACCAAAGTGTTTCCAAAAGCTATTTAAAAAACCCCTAACGGAAACTCTGCTTGCTTTCCATGGGTTCAGAGATAGAAATGGGAGAGCACTGATTTGGCCTTTGAATCACAAGACTTATTTGTCTTCTGTGAGATTTCTGGTGGCTCAGACGCTGCTTGCTGACGCAATGCCGTAGAATTAGCACCTGCCTTCCGGGGACAGACGCGCTGGCTTCCTTGAGTGCGTTCCCGACAGCGGCGGAGGGAGGCCTGCCCACGGCACGCGTCCAGGGGACCTCGTCCCCCGCAGCAGGCGTGCTGCCCCTTAGTTGTTCTCCAGAGAACCTGCAGTCACCTGCGCGAGAGGGAGACTGTGTCACTCTCCCGGGGACACACACGAGCCTGTCCTCAGAAGTCCTGCTCCCCCAGCTCCTGTGATGCTAATCTCTCGGCACCAGGAACGTGGACGACACAGACCGACAGGCCCCTGCCTGGCTTCTCCGTAGGGCTGTGTGTCTGTAAGATTCGTGAGGACTGCCTGCGGTCTCTGTGCCCGTGCACTGTCTCAGGACACGCCGATGACCACAGAAAGGCCAGTTTACTTCACCAGCGTGGGAAACTCCGCACATGTCAGTGGCGGGTGCCTTAGTATCTTTAGGGACAAAGGCCCGTTCTGCGAAAAGGAACACGTTAGCAGCGCTGGTTCATCTGTGGTGTAAACAGCACCACCCCCAGAGGAAAAGCAAGTGGGCCAACCTAAACCCACAGGTAAGGCGACAGCATCTCACTCGGCAGAGGCGAACTGCCCCTTATGCATGCTGTGCCAGCCAGCCGCACCTGTGACACGCGTCAGAGCGGCCGGGGCACTGCACGCTCACAGAAGCCAAGGGCACCGAGCGGACACTACAAAGTGTCTTAGAAAACATCACTTGGCATCAAATTAAATGATTTTCTTTACAAATCGAAAACACAGTCTCCAAAGTTTAAGAAATGTTTAAGATCTACTGAGTGTCTCCCCCAGACTGTGGTTCACCTCATTCTTCAAGAACACTCAACATTTCAGATGTTCAAGTGACAGAAGCAATGCCTCCAGGGTTGCTGATCCACAGAGAGACTCGCTACTTACAAATGGAGTCTTGATTCCAAATTTGCTGTGGAACGTCATGGTGACCTTGTTCTTATGTCCTGTTCTCTGATCAAAGGCATGGCACGAGTCGAACGGCGGGCTGTACAAGTGCAGGCTCACAGCTGGCTCCGTGTGGCTAACATTCTCCACGCGGTGCAGGCCAATGGAATCTGGACAAGGACCGAGAAGGAAGAACGGAAGATGGGGCTGAGACGCTGGCCAAAGCCTTTCTCATCACTAAGATCGGTGGTCAACCTCCACGCACACGGAACGGACAGAGATTAGAATGAAACTCCCCGGTCAAGCCAGCAGGCTCACATGCCTTCGCCTCGGCTCCCACTGTCCTAACATAAAGAGGCATCAGGACACACCAACAAGGAAACGGGAAAAGAGAGCATTAATGTAAAACATGGGAGGCTCACAAGCCGAGGGATGGCTGTGCAGCAGCAAGCAAGCTCAATGCTAGGCCATCCGAGGGGAAGCCAAGATGCAGCCTGACTTCTTAGCACAAGTAGAGGAGAAGTGGGACTGTTGAGTGCTTTCATTCGACCTCTCCTGGAGAGCCCACTGACGAAGCTGTCACAATCCCTTCCTCTCATCTCCTCTCCTCTCCCCCCAGGAGAAGAGGGAGATCTGCTCTCCAGAAAGCAGATAAGAGACGACCTCACAGCCAGAGGGCGTCCACTCAAACACAGGCGAACTCAGCAACTCTGGTGGACGGCAGGGACGGATCTCTGCTTTAGCCAGTACCCAGCTGCCGGCTGGGAGTCCGCTCTTCAGGTGGGAGCTGGGAGGCAGCCGTCAGGCCACTGGATCTGCTCAAGAGAAAGGCCTACGGACACCTCCCTCAGGAGGTCCTCCAGGAAGAGGCCCTGCCAGACGACTGGACACTGACGTCCACCTCCCTGCGCAGAGCTACCAATTAACTTTCTTTGTCCCTGCTTTCAAACATTAGCCCACAGCCAAGGCCACGAGGATTTGAGGATGGCTCTTGTACAAAAGGCAGGGGCCAGAACACTCTGAAAAAAGCCACTGAGACAGAGAGAGACCACTCAAGAGCAGACACAAAAAGGCCCATCGCTGTTTTTAGAGTTGAAGGGGTTATAAAAGTGGAGATCTTAAATTGTAAAAAATCACCATTGAGTGTCGAAGTTCTAAAAGCAGAACTCACTGTGTGCAGTGAACATAAGGAAAGACTACTGCATAGGTTGTTTTTCCCTTTTAAGTGTAGAAAGGCTTTTGCTTAGGGTTGCATATTTTTATTGGAGTAAATCTGAACGATCCTGCTCCTCGAGTAAAACTAATGCTTGCCAGTTTCCAATTGTATGCAGCTTCTCGCTGGAATTCGAAAAATGAAAACCTAAGTAAAACAGGTGCAAGCTCCCTGACTATTCAGTGCGCACACACACACACACACACACACACCCATCGCTAATGTCCTAAGGGAGACGGGAAAAAATGCCACAAAAGGAACTGAAAAGAAATTGAGCTACTAGAAAGAAAAACCTGAGTAGAAGCCTTGGCAGAAAAACCCAAGGGAAGGAAAGGAAAGGAAAGAACAGGGCCCTCTGAGGAGGTTCCGTGTCCAAACAGGAGCTGCAGAAACAAACCCCAGAGCTCTCGGAAAGAACAGTATTTTCTCAAACTATGGGCCCGAGAGTCCCACCCACTACCCAGCACCATGAGTGAGTCCAACCAGACTCATCACCGCCAAATTTCAGGACCCTGAGGACAGACCCCGAATATTCCTAGAAAGAAAAAACTGGTTTCATAGAAAGATTCAGGAATTGGAACGGCATGAGGCTTCAGACGAGAATGCATCCACTGAGACAAGGTAAGAGCTGCACAAAGATTTTACCTACTGGGGTCTTACACTTCCCCCCGCGTGGATCCTTTCTGACAGGAGTGTGAATGGAGGACAACACAGGGGGCCGGGAAGCAGGGGATCCAAGGGCAGCAGAGAGTGGGGCCATCGCCTGGGACAACCGAGAAGCCCACCGTGACAGCCGAGCCTTGGCCTAGAATCCACCTATGTCCTGTGGCAAAATACTAGCGTCTCAAAGTCAAACACCAGCATGACGCTTCGCAGCTGGGAGGAGGGCAGAGGAGCTGATCACAACAGGAATTCGGTGTAATTAACGAAGGCACCCAGGAGCGCATTACAGACAAGGAGGCCCAGACGCCAGTGACGTGGGTGCCATGCCTGCCTCAGGGGACCAGTCAAGCTGCCCAGGAACCAGCCACAGCCTCTGGCAGCCCCAGTTCTCCTTATTCTTGACATGGAACCTAATTCTCAGACGCTCCGTCTCTTTGATCCTACAGCCTACTGCTTTTGTAACACACTGCCTTCAAGCAGCATTGTGTGTTTTAAGATTTTCATCCATCTTATTGGAAAGGCAGACACATACACAGAGAAGAAACACACACACACAGAGCCCATCTGAGGTTCATGCCTCAGACGCCCACAGCATCTGGGGCTCGGCGAGGCTGAAGCAGGAGCTTAGTCTGGGCCTCCCAAGTCTTGGAGCTGCCACCTGCTGCCTCCCGGAGAGCCGGTGCTCACGCCAAGGCACTCAACAAGCACACAAGCATCTCCAGCCGTGTCTTCCCTGCTGAGCGGCCGCCAGCCCCAAACACCATTCCACACGCAGGTTCACGGGCTCTGCGCACTGCCTGCCTTTGTACACACTGTTTCTGTAATCACAGTGCATGCTGGGCGACCCTGCAAAACCACGTCCCCCTGGTTCAGGGAAGCCCCTGTGGTTCACGGACCTCCACTGTCAGTCGCCCCGGCATCACTATCGCTCTGCTGTTCCTGTCTTTGCTCCTCTCCCTTTACGTTCATCGTACCCCTCGGCCACAGCAGTATCGGGGCTCTTGGCTGATATCCGGGGCTCAGTTGGAACCTCCTGCCTGTTACATTAGACGTGGTCTCCTTGTCCTGATTCCCCCCTCTCCTCCAGCCTGCACTGCTGCCAAAGGGCCAGACATGCCACGGCATGCGTCTAGTTCAAGGTGATCTCGGAGGCCCGGTCCCGGGATCGCTTTACCCATCTAAGTGCTGGCTTCCCTCCTCCCCGACAGACCGTGTGCTTCACTCATCCCTGAAACGCCCTTCCCCGTTCACTACCCACAGCCACCCCTACTGAACCTGTGACAACCAGAGGTCGAGAACGCGTGGTTGAGTCCCATGGTGGTCCACAGAAGCACTTAACAACTCCCTCCAAACATTCTCACTGACCAGCACAGCTTCACATAAAAGCCAGAAGGCTCAACTCCTGCAGGGAAAGCAACAAGGACAAGCCCACCGCAGCTGGGGGCTGCTGCGCCCCTCTGGGTGGCCCCCATGCGGACTGCAGACCCTTGGAAATGTGTACTCCACAGCACCGACTCCCACCGCAGCTGAAAGCTGTTATTCTGAAAGGCGTTTAGCTTCTCCGTGAACCACACAGGGGACAGACCCATTCTTGGAAATCCGGGGTAACTTATATATAGCAACCCTCAAATGGCTGAGTAAATGAATCAGTTTCTTGCTACACAGGAAATTAACAACTCTGGGCTATGTAAATGGGGAAAAAAACCTTCACATACAATCTGACCCTTATCAACTCCTTGTAGTCCTAAAGTAACTATCGATGGAACAAATTCAGGCCAAGTATCAAGGCCAATAACGGACTGGAGAATAGAAGAAAGAACTGGCTTCGCCAGAAAATCCCTGGAGTGCGTTCCCTTATGTAACATGGAGAGCACCCCGAGCGAGAGCCTGGGCTGAGGAATCAAGTGGCGCGGGTTCAAGTCCAATGCGCACTTGAAAGCTGATGCATCTTGGACAAGTTATTTAGTCTTCCTACACGTTGGCAGGCAGCCTCATGTGGAAATGGGAATTAAAAAAAAAGAACTCATGTAAGTTTTAATGAGCTTTTTGGACAGTTACTACCCCTGTGAGGAGCAGAGAAGTTAATCACTGCCTCTCCTGAAAAGCATTTGGCTGTCGGATAACCCATTTAGGAAAAAGAAAGAGTTGTTGGTCAGAGAGCCATACATCACCGCCCGATCCTGCACCTCCCTCAGCTCCCCTGAGAACATTCCTGTAGGGGTACAGTATGCAAGCTGGAAAAACAGGGGCCAGCTCAGAACTTAATCACTTCCAGAACACTCCGTTCCAGTCCTTACACACGGAGGCGAATACTTGCAACTTGATCCTAACCCTCTTGTGGACAGACACACGTACATTCACACTCAGTTCCAACGGTCCTAAACCTTGGCAGGCAGGTGACTTTTCAGACACACACCCTGCATGCATATGTTTTTAATAAGCAATTCCGACCCACAGGCAAAGCTTCAGCACACAAAACCCACTGCAGCTCGGGCATTTCCTGACATTTTCAATCATGACTCCGTGATCCGGGTTCCACTGCAGACACTGCAGACGTGGAAGCAACCGGTATTTGAGACAAGGACACGGTGCTCCCGCTTGCCCCCAAGAAGAGAGAAGGTTACCATTGATGTAGGCACACTGGTTCTCCCTCAAGGTTCTTTCCGACTTCTTGGTCATCTCGTTAGACTTCTTGTCAGGCCAGGCAAACAGTGTCTCCTTGAGATTGCCCTGAAGCATCTTCAGAAAGCAATGGGAGTCGGTGTGGTCATGGATGCTGCTGCATGGGCACAAAGGACAGTGGCTCAGGGCACGGTCTGATGCCGCGGCTGACCCCACTCGAGGTCAACAGGACAGCGCCCAGGCCCAAACCCGCTTCAGCTGGAGTTTTCAACATTGCTGCTCAGGGCAAACTAACACAGTAACGTGTCATCCACACCAAATGCACGAAAGGGATGCACTTTAGTTTTCTGTACCCTTGTTGTCACAGTAATTGGAGAACAAAACACACACCTGCCACCTTTGATCTCCACCCAGCTTTTAACAGATCCAGTAAGTGGGGCTAGAACTTGATTTTGAAGAGAACATTCGAGAACGTTTAAAAAGCAGAAAGATAATGGTCTGTAATAATGGCACACTGAGAAGATCTCGGACCGTTTAATGGTTTTCCCTTTGGTTTGTTCTTAACCACGAGGCTAAACACCTGCCCCGGGAACTGGTTTTAATATCCATAGCGTGTGCCTGAACGTCCCAGGTTAATACTCATGAGAATTCTTGTTAGGATTAGGGGAGCCTGTGCACAAATAGTTATGAGATTAGTCTCTGCAGGATTCATGGCTGGCCTGGCACGGGGTGTGCTTTGCCTGTTCAGGGCCAGGTGCCCGAAGAAGCTCTTAAGAGAACGGTGGTCTTACCTGCCGTGCCCTTCACCCCAGCACAGAATCATCAGGTTAAACTTTCCATTTCCTTGATCCACAAGATTTCGGGTGTATCTAAAAGAAAGAACACATTCCGAAGGTGGAATCCGAATGCTGACACGAGCCCCGGAAAAAGACGAGCCAGAGAGCGGCGTTCACGAGCTACTGGGCTCCTCTGACTGCAGGTTCTGGCTAGCGGAACCATTTTCACAGTGCCTTTCGGACATTCCTGCACGCAGAGTCAGCACACTTACAGAGGAGGCTGGGTGGCTTCCGTGGACGATACCAGAAACAGCATGGGCGGGGGGGGTTGAAGGAAATTCCACATCTCTCCGCCCCAGAGCGTCAAGCTGATAAAAAAGACCAAGTTTCCCACAGAAGGTATTTGCAAAGTGCACACTGCTCCAGGCAAGAATGCTGCTATTGTTTCTGCGCCTCCCTCCCATAGCTACACCAGGACTTGAGAAACAAGGTTTCATTAAATAGCTGCTCTAGGATTCTTCTTACTTCTGGTAAAGCTGGGACACAAACCACATTCAAAAGCACTCATATTGAAAAGTCCCTCACAAATAACATGGGGGTCGGCCAGGACAAAGGAGCCCGTGGGAGGCAGGCAGGGAACTCTTAAAGCTGCCATGACCAGGAGCCACCAACCACTGGGGAGAAAATTAATCCTGAACCCAAACAGCTGTCACCACCACATTACCAGGTTAAAAAGCCAACCTGGGGCCAGCGCAGCGGCTCAATAGGCTAATCCTCCACCTGCGGCGCCGGCACACTGGGTTCTAGTCCTGGTCAGGGCGCCAGATTCTGTCCTGATTGCTCCTCTTCCAGGCCAGCTCTCTGCTGTGGCCCGGGAGTGCAGTGGAGGATGGCCCAGGTGCTTGGGCCCTGCACCCCATGGGAGACCAGGAGGAGCACCTGGCTCCTGGCTTCGGATCAGCGCAGCGTGCCAGCCACAGTGGCCATTGGGGGGTGAACCAATGGAAAAAGGAAGACCTTTCTCTCTGTCTCTCTCTCTCACTGTCTACACTGCCTATCAAAAAAAAAAAAAAAAAAAAAGCCAACCTGGGTGTTCATTGGTCCAAGGGCCCTCTTGCCAAGAATTTGGCAGCAAGGCTGGCCGATTCTGACGCTGATCCACACTTTGGTTGGGGAGGAATCCTGACTCTGTACTTTCCGTGGGGTTTGTCCACTGGGCTGTCTCCTTGCCCCGTCCTGCCTGTCCTCACCCTTCCCCCCGGGGCACCTGCAGGGCAGGATCCTGGAGGGAGGGGCTTTCCTCCTGACTCTGCAGCTCTTTACAGCCTGGCCAGGGGCCGTGCACACAGCATTAAAATTCACAGCAATCTGGGATGCCTCCACCAGTCTTAAGGGTCACCTCCCGGCTTCCCGGCGCTTGGTGCGGAGGATTTACTGGCTGGCCCACACTGGGACAACTTCTGCCTTAGTTCTTCTGCACTGGTCCCCGCAGAGGCAAGGATGACAATCCCTCCCAGTGCTGGGCGTCCACTCAGTGCAGAGTCCTAGAGGCGGCTCATTCCTCTGGGCCCTCTCCTCCAAAACTGCCTGCTCAGGACCCCAGCCCACATCTGCATGAGCGGCAGCCACGACCCCACAGATCCGCCAACCCCACCAGCTGCAGTTCAGAGCTCGCGATCAAGACTCACGAGGGGCCAATGCTGTGGCACAGCCGGTTAAGCCATGGCTTTATGGCACCCCATATGAGCACTGGCTTGCTCTGAGTCCTGGCTGCTCCACTTCCAATCCAGCTCCCTGCAAATGCATTCTGGAAAGCCGCAGAAGATGGCTCAACTGCTTGGAGCCCTGCCACCCACGTGGGAGACCCAGATGGAGTCTGGCCTGCCTTCAACCTGGCCCAGCCCCAGCTGTTACAGCACATGGAAGGTCTCTCCCTCTGTCTGACTCTCCCTCTCTCTAATCCTACCTTTCAGATAAATAAAATAAATATTTGAAAAATCCACTAGCAAAGAAAAAAAAATAACTCAAGGCCCCTGGAAGTGACCTTGTTCCAAAAATTAAGAGCTGGTACAAACCAGTCTGGTTAGTCAATAATGCTTTGACAATAAGCTAGTCAGATATACAACAGATCTGCAAAACGTTCACAGTAAAAATGCCTATTATGATAAAAACCACACGTTGATTTCCAGACGTCTTCAAGCCTTTCTTTATTTAAGTGAGAGGGTGGAGAGGGTAGACTGCTGGTTCAGTCTCGGAATGCCTGCAAATGCCAGAGCTGGGCCAGGCCAGCTGCCAGGAACAACCCAGATGGCAGGACCCCACCCCGCTGATCCTCCAGCCACCCTGCAGGGTCTGCTCCAGTAGGAAGCTGCGTCCTGGAGCCAGAGTGAAACGCAAGGACTCTGGCGGCCGGGGGACAGGGGCCTCCCACCCAGCATGCCCAACGCCCACCTCTGAGCGCAAGCTTTTTCTGCACCCAAGTAAACTTCCTTTAATTCCATTTTTCCACGGGCTTTTTCAAAGTCCCTCTGCAGCGCTATCCGCCTGTTACAGCGTGGCGCGTCCGGGCTTAGCTGGAACAGCCCTGCCATCCCCAGCTCCGACAGAGGCAGTCTGTGTGGGTTACGCAGCCTGCTGCCTGCCTACCATCCTCTGCCGGTGACCAGGGACAGGACGGCGCCTTTCTGAGGAGGGTCCTGGCCCCCGCAAGCCCTCGTTCACCTGGAGAGAACGCGGGCAGCACTTGAGAGCGTGGACACTGTAGCAGCGTCACTCCCAGCCACAGCTGGACCGACCACGAACCGGGCCGACAGGGGCCCCGGGAACTGCTCGAAGCTACCTGCAGGTGGGCAGTGGGCTCCTAAGTGGGACTCGCTTTTCCCAATGCAAGTCCTCCAACAGAGAGAAAGGCCGAGGAAACCTCACAGCACTCACGAAAACCGCCTCCAAGAAAAACAAACCGGACTCTGGGCTTGTTTGCTTCCCTCTGCTCTCCTCCTCCCTTCCCCGACCGACCCTGCGGACGCAGGAGCTGCTGCCCCGCGGACACGCAGCTCCGCCCGCGCCCCAGGGCGGCCGGGACCCCGCTTCTCCGCCGCGCGCGGGAGGCGCGTCTCCAGCCTGCACCCCGGACCCGCGCCACGGGATGAGGAGGCGGCTCGTGCCCCGCTGGGAACACCGCATTCAATCTGAAACCCGGTGGGTCGTCTGACCAACCGGGCACCCGGCAGGACGGCGGTCACGAAGACGCGTGGGCGAGGGCAGCCGGGGCGCAGTGCCGCCAGGCAGAGGCCGGACGCACCGCCGCGGGCGTCCCCGGAGCTGCGGGCCGGCCTGCCGGGCCGCCTCGGTCTCCACCAGCGAGGCCGGCAGCGTCCACCTTGCGCGAACTCGGGCCCCGCGCCCCGCTCGGAGGACCCAAGGCCCGGCCGGCCGGGGCGGCGCGCTCACCTGTACTGGTCGAACTTGGCGTAGAGCGCCCACTCGGCGGGGTCGCTCTCGTAGGCCTCCAGGACGGCCTGCACCTCCTCCACATGGACCTCGTCGCCGGCGAAGAGCTGGTGCAGGATGCGGATCAGGTCGGCCAGGCTCCGTGGCTTCAGCACCTCGGTCGGCTCCATCCCGGGGGCCCAGGCGCGCGTCTCGCTGCGGCTGCGGGCTAGGGGCCCAGGCGCGCACCGGCACACAGAGGCGCAGCCCGCACGCACCGACTACTCCCCGGCCCCCGCGACCCAGACGCCACCGCAGGCAACGCAGCGCCCGCCAACCCGCATCAACTCCGCCGAGGGCGTCCTCCCGGGCCGCTTTTAAGCCTCGGGACTGAACCATCGGCCCTCGGGGGGTGGAGCGAGTGGGAGCCACCCGGGAAAGGCGGCGGAGGCGGGGAGGGCGTGCCGACCAGGCCCCCAGGCGCACAGCCCGGGCTCCCGCCCGCTGCGGGCGCTGCCAAGCGCCCCGCTGTCTCCCGCGGCCCTGCGCCCGCGGCGGGGCTCGGGCACCTCGCCCCCTCCTCAACCGCGCGGTCTGCCCGCCCACCACAGCGCGCGCCCCGCGCAGCCTCCCCGCAGGCGGCCCCCCGCCCGGGCGTGGACAGAAAGGGCCGCGGAGGGATTGGGGAGGACGGCCCGGGGCACGGGCGGACCCCCTCCTGCCAAGCGCCGCTGAGGGGTCGGCGAATCCAGAGGGGCTGGGCGCGGCTGCTCGGTCGCCTGGAAGCTTGGCTGGGGTCCGAGGCAGGGGCCGGTGTCTGGACTGAGACGCAGAGCCGGGAAGTCGGTCGCGTTTGCACAGAGGCGGCTGGGGTCTCTCCAGGGTGAGACGGTGGAGAACCAGCCCCCCGGAGCCTCTGGCTGTAGTCTCAGACGCTAACTAGTGGTGTATCACCTTGCCCCTGACTGCTGGCGGCCGCGGGCGGGGGTCCGGGGCCTGCGCCTCTGGGGTCACGCATACCGAGACACATTTGCGTGTCGTGGGTCCCGCCTCGCGCGCCTGGGGAGCGCCGCGAGTTACACCAGGTTGAAAAGAGAGGAAACACGTGGAGGAGGGAATGCAAGTGTGGGTTCCCAGGGGATGGTTCCGACTGAGGACTAAACCCTGGACTCCCGCGGGACTGGCCGCCGCAGGTGCCCTCCAGGGTATTGCGGGAGTCACTAACTTGCACACTTTTGTCTTCTCAATTTTGGAGCACCTTAATTCCTTATCTTCAGCTCTCCTAACCCATTACTCTTTGGAACCGGCAACAGAAATCAAATACGAGCTTAAGCTTCGGGTTGCATATCCGGCACTCGTCTGAAGGTTCACTTTCTGCGTTCTCCAGTCCCTCGCGGACCTTGAGTGTCCTCGAGGATCCTGCTGGTCACTCACCGGCTCTGCTCTTAAACCCTCCCCTGCCCCGCAGGCAGGCAGTGTCAGCCTCCACCTGGGGCCTCCCCATTCTCACAGCTGGGTGCAGTCTGACACCCTCCGACACTTGAGTGTTTCAACTCCTGCCCAGAGGTTCCACCTGTGCAGCCGCGCGCGCCGGGGCTCTGCGGAGACCTCGGCAGCGCCACTGCCCTCTGTCACGGCAGCTTCTGTCTCCTTTCCTCTCAGGATTCGCCTCCGTGCAATGCTGGATTCCTGTGCCAGCCTCCAGAAGCTGGTTCCATGGTTCCAGCTCCCCCCATACAGACCCTTTGGATTAATTCCCTTCCTTTCCTTCTGCCTGTGTTCTAAGGCCATTTCAGCATGCTCAAATGTTAGAGTCCAGCGCCTGCTCTCCTCTCAGATGGGCACTTTCTTCTTTGCACTGACAACTGGAGCCTGAGCATTCGTCACTCTGGGGGCTGCGAACCTTTAGCACAGGCTCTGAATTTTATTTTTATATCCTCATTAGTACTTTGTGCAGGACAAGAAGTAACTGGGTGCACGCGTGGTGAAGCAGACTGGTGACTGGCTGGAGTACTTCACTTGCCAGACTTTCTGTAGGGGCCCGGAGGTCCAGAGCTCGTTTAGGAGACTGATGCCAGACTTCTCCCCCCGAGTTGCCAGTGTAACCTCACCCGTCACTGGCATTATAGGCTCTATTTCCTAAGTAGAATGCCAACATGTATTGAGTAGTTCTATATTCTGAAATGCTCTGGGACATGACTGAAACGTTAAGAGGCATTGTGCCACAGTGTTAAGCTGCTGTGTGCAACACAAGCATCCCATATGGGTGCTGGATTGAGTCCTGGCTGCTCCATTTCCAACCCAACTCCCTGCTAATGTGCCTGGGAAAGCAGCAGCAGATGGCTGGACTACTTGGGCCCCTGCACCCACATGGGAGACTTTGGGCTGGCCTAGCCTTGGCCATTGTGGCCATCTGGGGAGTGAACCAGAGGATGGAAGCTCTCTCTCTCCCTTTGAAAGAGATAAATCTTTGGAGACGGACAGCCAGACACTGGTATGGGGGCAGACTTCTAGAAAAAGGAACTAGACTCATTAGAGGTCTGGAGGGACTAACCATGTACACCGACCTGCCCAACCACCTGACAGAGCACTGCTCACCTCAGTCACTGTGCTTGGGGCTTACATTCAATGGAAGGAGGGTGGGACACACCATGTCCACGGAACACCAATCAGCTAATGCAACTCGAGGGGAAGAACACAGACGGCTTTGGCCAAGGAGGTAAAAACCGTAACACACAGTTGGGATTCTGAACGTTTTGAAGGTGAAGCCGTCAGGATTGCTGATAGACTAGAGCAGCCCAGGGCAGGAGTCAACAAGTCTCATCAACTGCGAGCGTGGCTTTGCTACTTAGAGGTCCCTGGGAACACTGCAGTGGAGATCGGGAGACGAGCATTTTGCAGATCTAGGTACTCTAACTGGGAACAGAGGGTTGGAATAAACAGGGAGGCCCTGTAAGGAAGACAGTTCTGCCTCACAAAGGATGGGCTCCTCGGGGCTATCGGAAGTAAATCATCTGTTGTGTGTGCTACGAGGAGACTTCAGGAAGTTCAGGGGGAAATGGAATAGTTCTGGTGTAAAAAACTTGAAATCCAGCCAGCTGTTTCCTATCACATATTTCCCACAAGATTTCTGAAGACTTGTATTTGCTGCGACGATATAAAGGATCTATGGGAGGTGACTCACTGGACTTCTTCTCACTTGGGATTCAGATTCAAACTCAACTCTAAAAGCTCAAGATTTAAATTCAGATTTGAGAATCTGCCCACTCCTTCCAACTAGAATGAGTGTCCCAGGCACAGGGGTTTTAGCGGTCTTACATCAGCTCGAGCACACAGAGGGCCAGAGGGCTCTCATACGTCAATGAACAAGTGGACTTTGCACTGTTTCGGGTTTGTGCTAGATAATGTCCAGCTGCCTCCTGAGGATAAAGCACCATTCAAAGAATTCCCCACAACTTGGCCAAGCGCAAGACTTACACTTTTTATCATTAATGATAGGTTATAACCACAGAGTTTTTTTCTTAGTAACAGGGTTTTTCATGCGTTCTTAGCCACTTGTTTTTTGAATTGTGCGTTCTCAACACAGAAGACACCGTCATCCACTGCTATTCCACTATCTCTGTCCTACAAAAACTTGAATTAGGGAGTTTGGCCCAGCAGCTGCACGCAGGCTGGGAAGCGTGCATTCCCTATGCCAGTGTCTGGCTGAAGTCCTGGCTCCGCTGGTTTCTGCTTCCTACTGATGTGCACACTGGGAGGCACTAGTGACGTTTCAAGGAGCTGGGCCTCTGCGACCCACACCGGAGACCAAGATGGAGTTCCCAGCCCCAGGTGCTGTGGACATTCTGAGTGAACCAGCAGATGGAAACTCTGCTTCTCAAGTAAGTGAATAAATTACACATTTTCCTTTACACTTTGCCAATCGTATTTAATTTCATTCACTCCACAGAAGTAACATTACTGATCACAGGTCCTCATAGACACACATTATGTACCCAGAAGTAAGACTAAACTGGCTGATTTCTGAATTCTTTTCACTGGTGCCCGACACCTGACTTCCAAGTGCCAGGAGCTTGTCCAGCATTCCTTAACTCCCAGAAAATGAAGCATAAGCTGCACGACACGTGATTTTCCTTTTCATAGTCCTTTAACACCTAAAGCCTTCCCAACTTTGGGTGATACATAACCGAACTGACAAATGTTATTTAATTTGAGGCATATTACGAACTTCTAGTTTTCTCACTTGATTACAGAAGGTGATGATACTACAGGTTTCTTTTAGGGTCAAAACTTGTAGAAATCAGAGATTCCAGGGTATATGCAATCTTATTTTGATACAGATAAAACATTCTTAACTTACCTTATGCCCTAAACATATGGAACTCATTTAAGTCCTGGGCGTATTTTAAAAGATGAAAGCATAATATATTTTTTTAAATAATTATTTATTTATTTATTTATTTGAAAGGCAGAGTTACACAGAGAGGAGAAGCAGAGACAGAGGTCTTCCATCCACTGGTTCACTCCTCAGTTGGTCGCATCGGCCAGAGCTGCACTGATCCAAAGCCAGGAGCCAGGAGCTTCCCTCTGGTCTCCCACGTGGGTACAGGGGTCCAAGCACTTGGGCCATCCTCCACTGCTTTCCCAGGCCATAGCAGAGAGCTGGACTGGAAGTGGAGCAGCTGGGACTCCAACCAGCGCCCATATGGGATGCCGGTGCCACAGGCAGAGGATTAACCTACTGTGCCATGGCACCAGCCCCCTAATCTTAACTTTAATAAGTTAACAAGCTATTTTGGTCAAATAGAATAAATTGATGTTAAAATTTCAAACTCAGATTTCTGGTTTTTGAGGTAGTAGGTATTCTATCATTACATTCTATCATTATATTCTATTTCATACTGGCAGCAAACAGACAAACTCAAGAAACTTTTGCTATTTCTTAAATACCTCCGCATATAATAAATTCACCTCCTTCAGTAAACTCTATGGCACTGAAAAGCAGGGAACAGATTCCTCCTGTATCCAACTTACTTGACTTCAAAATACATTTTCCAGGTTTTCTTTCAACTTATATATATACAAATCTGTTTCCTAATCTCGTAATTTTGCACAATTCTGCCTGTCAGTATTATCCCACTCTGACCACTGGCTGTATGAATTTACCATAGAGAGATATTGGTATAAAAGGAACCAAGAATTTACGGTCTGGGGCAGGCAAGAACTCAACAGGGATCTCTTCACCACAAAGGTTACTGTTAATTGGCATGCTTCTGGTGCTAATGTAAGGCTGAACTACAGCCAGGATGTGCGCTCTGGAATTTAAAATCCCATCATTCCTACCACTACCTTTGAAAAAAGATACTTGTAATTCTAGTACACAGTAAGATCCCATTTGAACATTGCATTCAATTTCCAAGAATGCTTTACAAAATATATGATGACAAACACAACATAAAAAGATGAACTCTCACATGGAGCCATTACCAGTCAATAGTATCAGTAAAAGCAGTGCTCTGGGGGTGACAGGAAGCTAAGGTTCAATTATTCTTCCATGGCCTTCGATGTGGAAAACACTCAAGGGTGCTCAGCCAGGCTTACCCAGCAAGCGCTCTGACTGCTGTATAGACAGAGTCAGAGTCGATGCTGCAGTTACACCTCAGGGCCCAGGAACCACTCAGATAGGACTGACAGCACTTGAATGACTCATTAGTCCAGAATTCACAACATTCCTGTTTTCTAATAATTACACTTTGCATATTCCCTCAAACAGTCTTCCAGTATGTCAACATGCCTGTTCCCCTAGATGGATGTTTGCTAGAACTCAGCAAGAACCACCCTGTCCTCTGTCACCACCAGCAAAGATGTGAACCCACACTGCCAAACCTTTTCTGCCAGCTGGGCTGCCCCCTGCTGGACTATGGAAGGTACTCCGCCAGCAGGTCAATGAAGCTGCTGAGTAACATGGTAGACATAAAAAAGTTAACATTCCACCCCAAACTGAGGTTTCTTGAATAATGAGAGAAAGCAATTCCCTAGGAAATGAACTTACTACGACAAAGCCAGCAGGGCCTTTCTCCAAGGGGACAAGAGCAGTCACTCGAGACACAGCAATGAAGAACCACGCAACATCTTAATCTCCTTAATCTATGTTGAAGGCAGATCAGAAGCCTCAACAGTCGTGATGGGTGGGAGCAAGGGGCACACTCTTGTCAGTCTTTCAGGATGGTCAGTGCATCGCCCTGGTCACATTCCTGAGTCCATCCAATCTATGGCCCTTTTTATGCGTAAACTAGGGTCACAGTAGAGGCATGCTGCGCAAAGTCCTTTTATGTTGTAAGCTGTTTCCCTCTGTGGTTCATCCCCACGCCTGTGACTTGCAGTAATGCAGGACCAGTTTGCCATCACTGCCGAAACACTACAAAAAGAAAAAAGACAAATAAAAGAAACCAATCAAGCTCAATTGATGTTATGGGTTAAAACCAAGAAAAACAAACTATGAGTATCCTAAATATCCACATATGGATGCTACCTGTGTTACGAGACTACTACTTCCAAAAGATGCCTCTTCATATCAGAAACATCGAATTTCTGTAATATTTAATGCAAACCCGTAGGAATTGGCTTGCAGAGTTTAAGCCTTTTTTTTTTTTTTTTTTTTGCCCTGCCTCACTGCTTGAGGACAGAACTGGCAAATGGGAAGCACCAGCACGGAGGACGTGGCGCCCAGGGGACTGAGCCCTTTTCTGCACGTGGTGGGGAGCGGAGCGCAGGCCCGGCCCCGCCGAGAGGAGGAGGGTGCCAGCGGAACCAGGACCTCCTTGCTCACCGCCCTGAGAGCCAGCCTTTCACCCTGACTTCCCGATACCTGACCATAATGTATACATTTTTACCTGGTTCTGGTAGTGGTACTTTTATATTCTAATGGTTCCCATTAAATTCCACAAATGATGAATAAAACTGTCCTTAGACACTTCGCTCAATTTTTTGAGGCAGATCTGGATTATGGGCTATGTGAACAATGTGGAAGAAACTAGATGGAGAAAAACAACATCCTACTTTCCAAGAAGAAAAAGAAGTGTGGCTTTGAAGAATAATTTATTCCTTGAATCTTCCATCACTGTGTAATTTATTAAGATCCTGGCATGTACAAGGTGTCCAGAGAACAGAGAACAAGTCCTCTCTTCTTCCTTGGTAGTGAATGGCATGCCGGTTACTCAAGATGCGACTTCACACCACACCACAAGCTGCAGTACCCACACAGCACTGGGGCACACCCCCCCACTCAGACAGACACAGTAACTGTTTACCTCATACAGAGTTCCAACTTCTTGGTCTGGGGAAGGAGCAAAGGACTGGTTCACATAAATAAACTACAAAAAAGAAAAAAGAGAGACTTATTTGTAATGCCATCTTGACAAAGCTGCATTTCCTGGGTTTCAATCAGCCAGCTGTCTTCAACTGTTTTTAGACTGAAGGAAGCCTCCCCAAACTCTTCATTTGCTCAAATTCTTTCCTCAAGAGCAATAATATAATTTTTATTCCCAACATTTTATAATTTTTAGTTTTTTTCAAGTGCTTTCTGGAGGTTATTCAATAAATTACAAAAAAATGTTCTGACCAATAATTAGAATTTCTTCTAACAAAAATTCACACACAGCCAAAAACCAACAAAAAGCATAAAAAAAAGACAAAGAGCACCTTTTTCCTGGGCAGTGTACGACACACACACCTCACTGTTGGAACCTCCCAGGCCCTTTGAGGTGGGTGCTGCTCCAGCCATCATCACTTGCAGGCAAATGAAGAAGGAAATGGTAACACACGTGAAGCCTAGGGTCCTCACAACCTCAACCCTGTTCTTGAACGGCTGCTCAACGTTTCAGCTTAGCACCTTTCTACTAAAACACTCCTATTTAAAATTCCAGAAGACACTAACACAAAGAGTCAGCGTCTACTTGGCTCTAGATTCTCATGCGGAAACAAAGCTCTATTTGCAGGAACATGTTCACTTTCCCTTTTATACCTGTAATCAACTTCTGAGATTAAATGTGCCAGGCAGAGGGACTATAGTACAGTGGGCTGAGGTGCCGCCCGGGACGCCGACATCCCATGCTGAGGTGCCTGGGTTCCAGGTCTTCTCCACCTTCCACCGTATGTGCCTGGGAGGTGCAGCTGGTGACTCAAGCATTTGAGTCCCCCAAGCCCTTCTGGGAGACCTGGGCTCCTGGCTGCAGCCTGGCTCGGCCCTGGCTACTTGGGGAGTGAATCAGTGGATGGAAGATCTGTCTGTCTCTCAGATAATGGGAGGAAAAAAATCCCTATACCGATCTAGCTGTATCTCCTGGTTTAACATAGATTAAAAAAAAAAAAGAAAATAGTACCACAGCAGTTGACTGAGCAATATGGCCAATTACTACGACTTACACCTCTTGTAATCACTAGGAAAGATAAAATGAAATCATACAAATCAAGAAATGGTGCCTGATGTATAAACTCAATAGATAATTATTGATAGTTTATGCTTGATTATCAATTCACAGTTAAGTTCTAGCATAAAATTTGCAGAAACTTAACAGGAAGTAGCAACAGTATATACCTTACTACCTTTTTCTTTTTTTAAGATTGATTTATTTATTTGAAAGTAGATTTACAGAGAGGCGGAAACGGGCGAGAGGGGGGGCTACCATCCGCTGTCTTCTCACCGAGAATGGTTTCCAGTGACAGTTTTCACTTCAGCAAAGTAAGCACCTATGATGTAGTGAGAACTGCACACGGTGGGGGACTGGATCACTATGATCTCAGCCCTCAACAAACTTCTGACTTACCAGAAGGGCAGACAGACACGGAGAGGTAAGGAGGTGGATAGGAAGAACGCACCTAACAAGGCACAGGGCAGAGATGTGGCATCAGTAGAGCCTAGCAAAAAAGCTCAGGGAAGGCTTCCTGGAGGAGGCACTGGCTCATACACATGAGAAGAGAACCGTGCTCAGGAGATGAAGAAGCTGCATAGGGTCCACGTGGACTAAAGCAGATGGAGCAGAAGGCCAAGGAACTCCATGTGGCTTTGTAACGAAGCCGGCAACCCAGATTGACTGTAACAATGGTAATGAAAAACAAAGCTGCCGCCTGCGATGCCTACGTCCCGCCATCCCACATCAGAAAGCCTGGTTTAGGCCGGCGCTGCGGCTCACTAGGCTGATCCTCCACTTTGTGGCGCCAGCACACCGGGTTCTAGTCCCGGTCGGGGCGCCGGATTCCGTTCTGGTTTAGAAGTCCCAGCTCCACCTTCCACCTCCTGCCAATGCGAACCTTAGGAGACAGCAGGTGATTGTCAAACACCTAGGTCCTGCCACCAACATGGGGGACTCTGAGTTTTGAGACCCTGGATTTGGGGTAGCCCTACCCTGGCTGTTGTGCTGTGGGTATTGGGGAAGTGAACCAGTAGTTCTCTCGGCCATCCCCCACCCCCCAAAAAAGATGGCCATTCAGCATTCAGCTGGTTTGAGCTGAAACTGTGCTGTATACTACAAAGCTCCACACAGTCAGCACGTTAGTAGGATCTGTGTTCCACTGAAGGAGCAAGCAGCTTGTCACTTTAAAGCAGACGCAGGTCCCCTGGGTTAACCCAAGTAAGGTATCTGGAAGGAGGCTTCCTGGCGCAGCACAGGAGCCGGAGTTCTAGCTGTAACCGGTCCCCTTGGCCTCTCAATCTCCAGCTGCGCTTGCTCCTTCTCTAGCAGATTCCCGCAGTGGAGTCCTGGGAATCAAATTCTCCGGGCTCCGGCACATCACCAAGAGCGTGTGCCCTGATTAAAGTCGGTTTTGGGGGCCAGCATCATGGCATAATGGGTCACGCTGCCGCCTGCAATGCTCACATCCCATATAGGCCAGTTCCACCCCAGCTTCTCCACTTCCAATCCAGCTCCTGCTAACGTGCCTGGGAAAGCAGCAAAAGATGCCCCCAAATCCTCAGGCCCCTGAACCCCCATTGAAGACCTGGAAGAAGCTCCTGGCTTTGCCCTGGTCATTGTGACCATTTGAGGACCAATCAACAGGTCGAAGATCTGTATCTGTAACTCTTTAAAAAACTGCTCATTCTGGTCTTGATCTTTTTTCCTGTAACATTAATAGGCTATTCTCCTCAACTCTAACAATGAGGTGGGTTAGGCTGGCTTTTCTGACCAAACGGAGCTGCTCTTGCTGTTTTCTTGAATAGCAATCAAGAATAGACAGGTTCTGCTCCCAGCTCCCGCCATGGGGTCCTTTTCCCCTACCTTGCGTCACTACCCCACTCAATTCTGATATAATTTCCCAGGTTCTCTTCAGTACAAGGTCCTCTTAACCCTACTGAGTGTATTTTGAAAGCTCTCAGGGGCTAGACTGCTGGAACCGCTCAGGCCCCGCGTGCCAGCGTATAACCTTGAGCTGCAGGAGGACAAAAGCCCCCCCAGGTCCAGCTCCCATCCTTCCGTGGGGCCACCGTGCTCTGTGGTGAGGACCTGGGGGCTCACCTGAGGTTCTCCTCTCCCCAGCGCTGTCAGATGCCAACTCTGTGGCCCGCTGCTGCTTCCGGCACTGACCCAATCCCCGGGCCGTCCTGCGGGGGTGGGCGGCTGTCCTCACCAACTATGTCTGGTGTTTCTAAGAACCTTGCCGTCCAATTCTGTAATGCTCATCAATACCAACCACGGGTCTTTGGTCTTGCTATCCAGTGGATGAGGGTTTTTTTTTTTTGTGCGAATTCAAGATTCAACTACACCTTCTGACACTAGTATCTTCCCAGAATTCTTAGTAATATGTTCCTGTAACATCCACTTTGCTAAAATAACATGGGAAGAGCCAGACAAAAGAAGATGTGACTCTAGTTTAATCTAGGAAAGTGATCTAAGTCTTTTTTTGCTTCCTACTGCTTTTATGTGGGAAAGGATAATCAATTTTACTATGGTTTATTTCAGAGAACATGAATTCTATTTCTCACAACACCGGCCCCGACATTCCTATCCTTCTCTACTTTCCTACCTCACTCACTCCTCGTGCTTCATCTTCACTACAGTGACACAGCCACGGCTCCTTTCTCTCCCCTCTCATCAGCCGGAACTGTAGACAAAGTCCTCAGCGACTGAGGGCTGAGCTGCCACACGCGTGTCGGTGACACCAAGATCTGCTGCTCAGCTGACAGTCCCCTGTAATTAACTCTACGTGGCACGCACTGAACATCACAAGGGGACACTCACCTCTACAATGCAAATGTTCCCAGAATTTACCAGGACGACCTTCCCCGCAGGCCTGCAACATCATGCTCTTCCTGCCTCTCGCTCTAGTGCCCAACCCACCGTGCATGTACTTGTACACTGTTCCTGCCATGACAGCCACTGAGAGCCAAACTCTTCCATCTGAGTCCGCGCCTTGCTCCTCACTGACAACATCACTTCAAACGCTTTCAGCATTAGTAACTGGTATGCTCATTTTAACCCACTACTGCTGTGTTCACAAGCAAATAATCCCTCCCATGGTTACACATACAAATTAATTCGTATTTTAAAAATACGTATTGGGGCCGGCACCACGGCTCACTAGGGTAATCCTCCGCCTGCGGCACTGGCACACCGGGTTCTAGTCCCGGTCGGGGCGCCGGATTCTGTCCCGGTTGCCCCTCTTCCAGGCCAGCTCTCTGCTGTGGCCCGGGAGTGCAGTGGAGGATGGCCCAAGTGCTTGGGCCCTGCACCCCATGGGAGACCAGGAGAAGCACCTGGCTCCTGCCATCGGATGAGCGCGGTGCGCCGGCCGCAGCGCGCTGTCTGCGGCAGCCATTGGAGGGTGAACCAACGGCAAAGGAAGACCTTTCTCTCTCTCTCTCTCTCTGTCCACTCTGCCTGTCCAAAAAAAAAAAAAAAAAAGTATTGGTTCTTCAATTGCCTAGCCACTCACGTGCTATCTACAGCAATACTGTGCAAGCCTGCCATCTGTCTGAAGAAAAAGGTATTTAACACACAGTTTAAATTGAACTGTTGCCAAAATACCAAACACAGTCATGTATCACACGATGACTGTTTCCTCAACAAAGACCCCCCTGGAAAACGGTGGTTCCGTAAGATCACACTGCCTCGTGGTGTTGCAGCTGTCTTGGTCTGTGTGTGCACACTCTATAATGTCCTCGTGACAACAGGATTACCCGCTCATACTTTTTGCAGAACATGTCCCCATTGCTAAAAGTGATGCATGATGGGACACGGAGACACAGAGCAGTGCCCGGTTCCAGTTCCAGCTCTGCTTCTGCTTCCTGCTCATGGGCCGCCCGGAGACAGCTCAAGCACTGGGTTCCTGCCACCCGAGACGCCGCCTGAGGTCCCGGTCTCAGCACATGCAAGCAGCTGAGGTGTGAACCAGCAGACGAGGGCATTCTCTTTCTGTTTCCCTGCCTTGCCATAAATAAAGTAAAAGTTTAATATAAATTTAGTACACCACAAATGCTTAATGCATGCTACAAAATAACTTCATCTCTTAGCTCTACCAGAATACACAGCAAAGATATACTGTTCACCTCAAGAAGAAGTGGAAAAGTCAACACTGGGATGAAATAAAATAAAAACCTTTCCCCAGAAAACCCTGCCAGAAAGCACATTAATCCCACCACTCAAAAAGGTAAAAGACCTCCACAAAAGTAGCATTCACGGCTGCATATGCATGTGTACACGAGGCAGGTTCGTCTCTGCTGGCTGAGAACTAAAGACAACGCCTGGAGGAAAGCAGTGCCTGCTGGTTTCATACCAACTGTTCGGAGGCCATAAGCTTAAGGAACTTTTTGATGAAATCAATGAGCCCTTGGATGGTTCTTGTTCGCTCTACAGCCCATTTCTTGGTTTTCATAATAGGGGTATCTCCCACAGCCTTCAGCAGGATGTCAACTATGAAGGTAGAAAGAAAAACAATTACTCACAATTACACGGAAACATCCGAAGAGATTCTAATAAAAAGGACTATATAACACATAAACCTATCTATATTACATATTTACGATAAAAATGTTACAGATGTAAATGTTAATATTCTTCACCACCATTTCTTCTCCAGACCCTACCAAAGTTGTCCCCCATGGAGCCAGCTCCTAAAATGCACTTTGACGTAACAGCGGATTCCAAACACACAGTTTCAGAGTCAATAAAAACATGAAGCAGCGTTCACATTCATGGTAACAGTCCTGTCAAATAACATCATGGTTTTTTTCACCTACCAAACTAGTAAAGACATAGTATAATAGTTCAGACGATACTGCCACTGAGAATACACCATGGTGCCCTTTCTGGAAAGCACACAAGCCAGAACCTATGCCAGTATTTGAAGATACACTCTGACTCAATAATACTTCCAGGAACGTAGTCTAAGAAACCTAAGATGCACTCCACTTAGAAGGAGTTTACCTTCACTGAAGCGTATGTATTTTTTTTTCATAAACAGGAAAAAGACTTGGTAAATGTAAATACCCAATAAGGATTAATTAAGATAGACACTATGACAGTTTAAAATCTAGCTGCTCATCTGTTCATTCTCTCTCTCTCCCTTTGTCTCTGTGTAACTGCCTTTCAAATAAATAATAAAATCCATCTATAAATCCTGGCTGTGCCCTTGGTGACACGTACGCTATCAGGCCTAACCTTTTACTCTCTCCAGGCCACAGTTTCTCCATTTGATAATGGCACCTACCTCATGGGCTGATGTGAGGATTAGATGAGTTAACACATGCTTAGACCTGTATCTAGCACAAAACTCACAAACATGTATAAACCATGCTATCTAAAGTGGCATTACAGGCAAACATTATTTGGTTTTACTTATATTTTTCCTAACTACCTAGTCTTCTGCTATATACTTTTAAATAAAGGAAAAACAGTAAGTTATTGAAAATAGAACACAACGAGGAACCAGAAATAAGTCTGAGAAATCACAAGATTTCAAAGACCCAAGGTACAGATGACATAAACCCGAAGACCAGGAATCTGTCGCATGAAGAGAGTTATTCTCCTTAAATAAGGACAATGAAAAGGAGAATCAACAACGAAATGCAAAACCCTGTTCTGCTGCCCCCTAGGTTAGCTCCATCCCATCAACAACGCTGCTGCTTTCGTATTCAAAGCTGAGATGCAATTATCAGAACCCAATTTATTCGCGTTTCTTCCTGCCAAGCACCCAGGACTGGTTTCTTCCCACTTACCCTTCAGCTCCAGAGCTACTTAATGACCCGGCCTTTAGTCACCAGGGGAAGAGGGAGGCTCTGGAGACAGCAGAGCAGGTTGTTAGCCACGCCCACAGCTTAGCCTCAACCAGGCATTCCCAGGAGGGGAGGAACTGCACACAGATTAGGAGCTGTCCGCAGGGGCAGGGCCCCTCCGCTCCGGGCAAGGCCCCAGCAGGGTCCAGCCCAGCCACAGTCGCTCACTCCTCCCGCAGCCAGACTGCACAGCCCCGGGGACGGTCAGCACCAGCTACTCAGCCCTCGGAGCTGCTAGGTCCACCATCTCCCCTGGTCACCCCGCCTTGCGGCGGGGGAGAACCCTGGCCTGCTTCAAAATCCTTTCTTCCTCGCTAGAAACCAAGTTTTACATCACAACAGCAAATTCGAAGTTCGCCTCTGCTTATGGTAAACTAGGAGAAAACAGGCCAGAGTTCTGGGAGTTCAGGGCTCTGCTGAAGAAACACCGCGGGGGGCGTCTACAGAAAGATCCCAGTGCACCGCGGGGGGCGACGGGACCGTCCCAGGGTCAGGGCCGCGGCGGGAGGGGCCGGGTCCCGGGGTCCAGGCCGCGCCGGGGGCCCACAGGGAGGGAAGGGGCCGGGTCCCCGGGGTCCAGGCCGCGCAGGGGGCCCAGAGGGAGGGAAGGGGCCGGGTCCCCGGGGTCAGGGCCGCGCAGGGGGCCCACAGGGAGGGAAGGGGCCGGGTCCCGGGGTCCAGGCCGCGCCGGGAGTCCACAGGGAGGGAAGGGGCCGGGTCCCGGGGTCCAGGCCGCGCAGGGGTCCACAGGGAGGGAAGGGGCCGGGTCCCGGGGTCCGGGCCGCACAGGGGGTCCACAGGGAGGGAAGGAGCCGGGTCCCCGGGGTCAGGGCCGCGCCGGGGGTCCACAGGGAGGGAAGGGGCCGGATCCCGGGGTCCAGGCCGCGCCGGGAGTCCACAGGGAGGGAAGGGGCCGGGTCCCCGGGGTCAGGGCGGCACCGGGAGTCCACAGGGAGGGAAGGGGCCGGGTCCCCGGGGTCCAGGCCGCGCCGGGAGTCCGCAGGGAGGGAAGGAGCCGGGTCCCCGGGGTCAGGGCCGCGCCGGGGGTCCACAGGGAGGGAAGGGGCCGGGTCCCGGGGTCCAGGCCGCGCCGGGGGTCCACAGGGAGGGAAGGGGCCGGGTCCCCGGGGTCCAGGCCGCGCCGGGGGTCCGCAGGGAGGGAAGGGGCCGGGTCCCCGGGGTCCAGGCCGCGCCGGGAGTCCGCAGGGAGGGAAGGGGCCGGGTCCCCAGGGTCAGGGCCGCGCCGGGGGTCCACAGGGAGGGAAGGGGCCGGGTCCCCGGGGTCCAGGCCGCGCCGGGAGTCCACAGGGAGGGAAGGGGCCGGGTCCCGGGGTCAGGGCCGCGCCGGGGGTCCACAGGGAGGGAAGGGGCCGGGTCCCGGGGTCCAGGCCGCGCCGGGGGTCCACAGGGAGGGAAGGGGCCGGGTCCCCAGGGTCAGGGCGGCACCGGGAGTCCGCAGGGAGGGAAGGAGCCGGGTCCCGGGGTCCAGGCCGCGCCGGGGGTCCACAGGGCGGGAGGGGCCGGATCCCCGGGGTCCAGGCCGCGCCGGGGGTCCACAGGGAGGGAAGGGGCCGGGTCCCCGGGGTCCAGGCCGCGCCGGGGTCCGCAGGACGGGAGGGGCCGGGTCCCCGGGGTCTGGGCGGCACCTGGGGTCCACGGGGAGGGAAAGGCCGGAGGGAGCGCAGCCCGCCCGCGCCGAGGCAACCTCGGGATTCCAGCCGGCTTTCGCGTCTGTCCTGCGGGCAGCTCCCACGCTGCAGAGCGCTCAGGACCGCGCAGCCCAGAGCACCCCGCAGTTCACAGGGGCGCGCGAACTCTCGAGGGCCCATCTCGCCTGCGGAGGGCTCACACTCTCGGGCAGAGAGCGCCTCTGCCTTTACTGTTTCCTTGGTTCTCGCGCTGCGTAAAATTCCAGGTGTATATATATTATATATATATATATAATATATACACATATTTTGGTGGAAAAAGTGAATTCACGCTCAACCGGGGGAAACCCCAGAGAACGGGTGGAGGGCAGGAATCCTGTCTTTTCGCCTGGATCATTACTCAGACGAGTCGCTCCTCGGCGAGGGCGCGCACCTGCAGACACGGGCGGGCCGGGTCCGGCGGCGCGCCACCGAGCGCCCGAGCGCGCTCCCGCGAGGGGCCTCCCTCGGAGAGCGCTCCCCGCCTGCTTTCTCAATCTCGCTTCTTTATCGGCCTCCACCCCTGCAGCCGCACGCGTCTAACCACCCACCTCCCTGCCCACAGGAAAGCTCCCCAAATTACTTTTCTTCTTGGTGTCGCCAGGAGGCTCTTCCGTCCCCGGGGAGACGGCGGCGGAAGAGGGGGGCTCCGGCGTGGCTGTTTCTGGGGAGCCCTCCGGGAGTCCTTCGCCGCCAGCAGCAGCGAGCGGAGGAAGAGGCAGCACGGGCTCCGGCTCCTCCGCCATCTTCCCCGGGAGGAAGCGGGGGCGGAAGTGACGGCTGAGCACGTGCGGGGGGCGGGCCCTGCACGTGGAGCGTCTCAAAGGACGCTCAGCTGTAGGGGAGTCCGACCCGACAGTAGAGGTTGGGGTCGCCGGTGAGTCCCCCAAATCGAGCTGTCTCTGGCTCTAACCGTTAAAGTAGCGGATAGTGTCTACTCCGGAGCGAGACATTCGGGAAGGGGGTCGTGGGTAAAGTCCTCTTGGGCCGCCCAGCGCGCAGACACCCCTTGTCCGGTGGGTCCCGCCCGGTCAATGTTTCCGCTTCCTCGGAGCCGGCCCCGCCCCGCCCGGCCCCGCCCCGCCGAGGCCCCGCCCCGCGGCTCGGGAGCGCGCGCGCGCGCGTGGCAGGGGGCGGGTGGGGAAGGCTCGCCGGCCCGATCCTGAGGCGAGGCTCGCGCGCCCGCCCCCGCCCCGGCCCCCAGCGCCCACCGGGTCGGCCCGGCCCGGCCCAGCCATGATCAAGGCGATCCTTATCTTCAACAACCACGGGAAGCCGCGGCTCTCCAAGTTCTACCAGCCCTACGTGAGTGTCCGGCCGCCGCGGGCCGGCCGAGGGCCAGTCGTTGGCGGCCGCCGCCTCGGAGCGACCCCTCCGGCGCGCGGCGGGCCCGGGGCGCGGGGGCGGCGGCCTCGGGTGGGCGGGAGCCGGCCTCGGGTGGGCGGGAGCCGGCCCCCGACGGGGCTCCCCGGCAGGTGCGCCCGGCGGGCCTCCTGGGCGTGCGCCCCTGGCCCCGCGCCCCGGGCGCCGCGGCGGTGTCTGCGGCGAGGACCTGCGGGTCCCGTGCGCCCCGCCTGGGCGCCGCGGGGGCAGCCTCCGGCCTGGCGCGTCGCTGCGGGAGGGAGTTGTCCCTGTGCACAGCTGCCGCCCGGTGAATAGCAGTGCGGTGACAGCGTGTCTTTGGGAAGCGGAAATACCCTGGGCGCTGCTGACGCGCGCGGGAGGGTGAGGGGTGGGCCCGGGCCAGGTAGGGCTGGCGGGAGGTGCGCCCATTGTGTGGAGTCGGGTGCCCGAGACGCCCCCGCGGCGCGTGCGAGGGCAGAGAACGGCCCCCGAAGGGCGTCGTTGCTGCCAGGACTAGCGCTGGAAACGCGGCTGCAGACGCGGAGGTGTTGGCTGGGGTGAGCGATCGGGGCTGCTAGGCTGTGTGCTCGGGCTGGCAGTCAAGGCTCGCTCCCATGCCTCGCCCCAACCTGAATACGAACGCGCTGCCGAATTCCACCGTCATTTTCATCCAGGATGAGATTCTGGTTGCCATTAAATTTGCTACCCGTTTGCTTCACGTACAGTACTCGCCTTCATTGACAGTCTCTCCTAGGCGTTTCGCCGGTGCCATCCATAGAAAGAATTCAAAAACGAACTTCTTCAGGCAGAGAATGAACTAAAATTCCACAGTGAGCAGGACCCGGATGCAGGCAGAGGAACCGCTCGTGCAGTGTGCAGTGCGGTGTTGGCCTCTCAGGAGGCGTGTGGGTTAGGACCGGGTCTTGCTCCTGCCCCACGGGGCAGGAAGCCAGTTTCCCTGTCTTCAATCGGTTGCTGTCATGGTCGACGTGGGCAGAGGCACTTGGGGCAGCAGTGGAGCTTAGGTGGCATTTTTGATGGTGCATGAGTGACAGTGCTCCTGAGATGGGAGCAGCGAGCTACAAAGTATTAAAAAAAATCTGTTGGTTACTGGCTATGTAGAAGTGGGGTCCTAGAAGATGTATCTGTTTGTTAGTCTTTGATAAATTGCATTTGTCTTTCAGGAATAATTTAAGATCACTAATTGGTTCCGAATCCTCCACTAGATCTAACCTCTTTGAAGGTGAAGCTGTCTGATGCATTGGTTTCATGGGTTTGTGAGCATCCTCGTTCACCTCCTGAGTGTACAGACACTGAAAGTCTGGAGAAGGGGCAGACATGGGGCCTAGCGGTTAAAATGCCTGCCTCTTTCATCAGCGTGCCTGGGTGTGATTCCTGCCCTCGCCCCACCAGCTTCCTGCCCGGCCACACGCTGGGAGGCATTGGTGAGGGTTTCGAGGTTGAGTTCTTGCCCCCGCAGGGGAAACCTGAGCTGAGTTCCTGGCTCCTGGTCCGCCATGGACATTCGGGAGGACCAGGTGCACCCATGCATTGTCTCTTAGGTAGGTGGAGGGCTGGGCGTAAAAGCTGGAGGTGAGTGGGAGACTGCTGCCTGTGCCAGTGGGGCACAAAGCTGAGAAGCAGCCGACTTGGGGCTGCCAGGTGGTGATGTGCGCTGCGGACAGGACAGAGCCGTGAAGGGGGAGCGTTGGAGACCGGGTCCTCGTGAGTTCTCGCTGAGGAGCTGGCCTCTGAGCAGAGGGGAGGGGCAGGGGTGCAGAGGCCTGGAGGGGAGGCTGCGGCTGTGCAGGGCAGTGTCAGGAGTGGTGTCTGTGTAGTGCCCTCTGTTCTCCCTGCCTTCGTGTCCTCCCTCCCACAGCCACGCCCCCCTCTTCCTTCATGTCCTCCCCTCCCAAGGGCACATGGCCACGCCCCCCTCTTCCTTCATGTCCTCCCCTCCCAAGGGCACATGGCCACATCCCCCTCTTCCTTCATGTCCTCCCCTCCCACAGCCATGCAGCCACGTCCCCCTCTTCCTTCATGTCCTCCCCTCCCACGGGCACGTGGCCACGTCCCCTCTTCCTTCATGTCCTCCCCTCCCACAGCCACGCCCCCCTCTTCCTTCAGTGTCCTCCCCTCCCACGGGCATGTGGCCACGTCCCCCTCTTCCTTCATGTCCTCCCTCCCACAGCCATGCAGCCATGTCCCCTCTTCCTTCATGTCCTCCCCTCCCACAGCCATGCAGCCATGTCCCCTCTTCCTTCGTGTCCTCCCTCCCACAGCCATGCAGCCACGTCCCCCTCTTCCTTCATGTCCTCCCCTCCCACAGCCATGCAGCCACGTCCCCTCTTCCTTCATGTCCTCCCTCCCACAGCCATGCAGCCATGTCCCCTCTTCTTTCAGTGTCCTCCCCTCCCACAGCCATGCAGCCACGCCCCCCTCTTCCTTCATGTCCTCCCCTCCCACAGCCATGCAGCCACGTCCCCCTCTTCCTTCATGTCCTCCCCTCCCACAGCCATGCAGCCACGTCCCCCTCTTCCTTCATGTCCTCCCCTCCCACAGCCATGCAGCCATGTCCCCTCTTCCTTCATGTCCTTCCCTCCAGGGCCACGTGGCCACATTCCCTTCTTCCTTGTTCTGGATCCAGCTCCAATGTCACTTAGGCAGTCCTTAAAATTTTTTTATTTATTTGAAAGGCAGAGAGCACTGTCTTACATCCACTGGTTCACCTTCCTTATGTCTGCAATGGCCAGGTCTGGGCTAGGCTGGGTCAGCAGGAGCCTGAAATTCTATCCCTGTCTTCCACTGGGGGGCAGGGACTCGAGTGTCTGAGCCATCACTTGCTGCTTCCCAGGGTGCACTTGAGCAGAAACTGGACTGCAGGTGCAGCGGGCACCCCTGAGCTCTCAGCTTGTGCGTTACCAGGAAGCAGAGTGGCCGGCTCCTGAACCAGGCACTGTGGCCCAGGCACTGTGGCGGGAGGCCAGCACCCCACGTGACGGCTTAACCCGCCATGCTGTGGCACCTGCCCGCATGCCCTGAAATATTTTATCTCGTTGAAAGGCTATTGGTTCTTAGGATTTTGTTTTTTATCTTTGTTGCGACGCACTATCCTGTTTTACAGCTTACTTTCTTGGGGATCTGTCCTATAGAATTCCTAAAGGAAGGTGTCAGATTGTAGGTAGAGTTTGTGTTAGTCTCTGCAATGCCTGAGTCTTGAAATAGAAAACTCTTGAATAGTCTGGAAATAGTCTTGAAATAAGTGTGTTCATTTATAATCTCTCAGGTTGGGATAGAATTTGAATTAGAGTTGACTTTCTGAATTGTCCTAACTCTTAAAATTTAGTCCTTTGTTAAGCAGAGGTTTTAAAAACCTATGCCTTTAACATAAAAAAAAAGGGTGAGATGATTGTTCAAGTGTTTTTATAGTTCGGAATTTTATTTTTCAAATTTATTTAACAAAAGAGAGAGCTCCCATCTGCCAGTTTACTCCTCAGTTGCAGGCAGAGCCAGAGCCAGCACTCAATCGGAGTCTCCCTGGAGGTGGCAGGAACCCATTTTCTTGAACCAGGGAAGTTGCCTCCGAGGTCTGCCTTGGCCGAAAGCTGGGATCAGGAGCAGAGCCAGGCACGAAACCCTTGTGTTAAACTCTGGGCCAAATACCCACTGCATGGCTTTGTTTGGGGTTGAAAGAAGACTCTTAAGAAGTGTATATCCAAGAAGATTGGTAGCTTTTAGTGTAAATTATTAAGCTGTATGTTGGTGTGATGGCCGACAGTTCTATACACTCAGGATACTGAGGTTTAGTCCTGGAATAATGATTTAACTTCGAGCAGTTGGAAATTGTTTAACCTTTTACCAACAAATTTCCATAACTGATTGGATTTTCACCCCCTGTTCCCTCTTATAACACTTTGTGTAAGTGCATCTCTACTCTTTGATAGTACAGATTTCCATTTCATGCTATCATGTTTAGATTTTTTTTTCTTAATTTGAGAGGTGGAGTTACAGACAGTGAGAGGGAGAGACAGAGAGAAAGGTCTTCCTTCCATTGGTTCACTCCCCAAATGGCTGCCTTGCTGGATCTGCACCTATCCGAAACCATGAGCCAGGCGCTTCTTCCTGGTCTCCCATGTGGGTAAGGGCCCAAGGACTTCTTCTCGGGCCATAGCAGAGAGCTGGATTGGAAGTGGAGCAGCTAGGACTAGAACTGGCACACATGTGGGATGTGGGCGCCGCAGGTGGAAGATAACCCTGCACCACAGTGCCTGCCCCCATGTTTAGATTTGGTTTTGCCTCCAAGCTGCTGGCCTGTGTGGGACATCTGAAGTCACACACCTTTTCTGCTGAACTGGAGTTTTGCTTCCTTCTGCTGCAGTCAGACCTTAAGAAACCAAGGGTGAACTCCAAGAGTGTCCCTTTCGTTTCTGCCTTTGTTCTTGAACTGTATCACTGTGAAGTTCATCCGCCTCTCTTGGTTTGTCTCTTTAAATTGATGCTTAGCCACATCAGCTTGGCAACAGTAACCTTTGGTCTTTTATTACTGTTCGCCTGGAGATACTTGTATCGTACTGTAAATGACAAGTGAGACTTAAAACTTGTGTTTCATAAACCCAGTGTATTTTTAGCTAGCTATTAAACAAAGCAAAAAGGAAGAACCCTTTGGTTATGATTGCCGTGTTATTAGTGCACCATAGTGTACTCTTGGTGAATCATGCTAATAAAGTAGAAATGGTTTGCTTTTATATGAATTCTCTTCGTTGCTTCCACAGATACAAAGCATGGTGTGGATGTAGGCGTGTGTGCACGGAGATAAAGTACAAGCAGGAACATTTCAAACTGTAACATACAAGAATTGCCTCGTTTTTTAATAACTCTATCAGATTACTGAGTTGTTTGTCAACCTGATGCAAGCCTGGAAAGATCTCTATGGTTATTTTCTTGGTGAATTTTTTGACTTGAGAGGATATGTAGCATTTTTTTCTTTCTTAATGAGTTCTTAATGCTGCATCCATGTTTATTGATCTGTTAAGCTTTTTCTTCTCTGGTCACTATTAAGACAGCTTATTTCTGTGATGAAATAATTCCAGTTCTGAGAATTAAGGTGCTGGCATTTCAGCTTTTTTGTTAAGGAAGTTCCCGGTGGTTTGGTTTTCTTCTGTGTTAGTAGAAATGCTGTTGGTTACATAAATTGGGTTCTTTGTAGCCCAACTCAGATGCTTTAAAAGAACTTTGTGCCTAACAGGAAGTGCATAGTAATAGACAGCTTCCAAATTGCCTCATTCAGCAAACCAGTGACCTCGGGAAAGACCAGATCCTTTCTCTTTCACTGTATGCTCCTCACACAATCACCAGTTCAGTCCAGAGAGGGACAGTGATGGGGAGTCCTAGAATGTGTCTCTTCTCCCTTCAAGTGCATTAGACCTACCCAAGACCACAGACAGCAGCCAGCCTTGGGGCTGAGGGAGAAGGGGAGATGGGATTGGTATTCTGTTGGAAATGCGGCACAGAGGAGTGGATGCTGGGTCTCCAGTCCCTCAATTATTTTTAATTTTTGTTTTTATTAAGGTATAGTTGTTTGATGTATGTGTATATTGTGAAATGGGTAAACAGCCTAATTCACGTGTCTATCAACAGTCCCTTTTAGCTCATGTTTCTTTTCAATAGATGTTTTTTCTTATCTAATTGTAGATTGTGAGGTTGTTAATATCAGGAATAGTTCTTTATGATATGCAATTAACAGGTCACAATAAGTGTTAGTTCAAGATACACCTTATGTTAAAGGATCATTAACAATTCAAATTCTACTATGATCACAATTTTTGTGTGAATATTTTTGAAAATCTGTGTTTTGTTTTTAAATTATATGAAACCCATTAATAGTAAAGGAGAGAAAATGTTGAAAATGATGGTGATTTTGGCTCGATTAGGGAAGTGTTGTCAGTGGGCTGTGTCACGTGTCATTCATTGGTCTTTCTGGTCAGGAGAAAGGTCTTGGGTAGGGCAGCTGTATTGTGTTTCTGCAGCAGTCATTGGTTGCTGCATTATTTATTGTTTTAAATTTTAACTAAGTTCTCTTTTGTGATTGTATGGAAAATGAGTATTATGATCACTAGGGTCATCCTTGACTGGGCCACACAGAGATAATTGGAAGCTCTGGGTGTTTTCCTCCAGTCCTGTGTTCCCTTCCAGACTGCCCCTGTGAAGAGTACGCAATTTTAGACACAGATAGTACAAAATGAACGCAATGGAGCTGGTGATGGATTTCTTTTTTCTTTTCTTTTTCTTTCTTTCTTTTTTTTTTTTTTTGAGATTTATGTATTTATTTGAAAGGCAGAGTCACAGAGAGAGACCGAGGGAGAGATAAAGGGAGATCTTCTGTCTGTTGGTTCACTCCCCAAATGGCCACAATGGCTGGAGCTGGGCCAGTCTGAAGCCAGGAGCTTCTTCCGGGTCTCCAAGTGGGTACAGGGGCCCAAGGACTTGGGCCGTTGTCTGCTGCTCTCCCAGGCACATTAGCAGAGAGCTGAATGGGAAGTGGAACGGCTGGGACTTGAACTGGCACCCACTTCAGATGCCGTTGCCACAGGAGGCAGCTCTACCCATCTGCCACAGCGCCAGGCGGTGGATTTCTTAAACAGTTGTGGCTTTAAGATAAAAAATGTTAATTTCTGTCTACTCTTGTAATTTTCACACACACGAATGTATATGAATAACAAGTTAATAATTTGCATGTATGCCTGGGTTTGATTCCCTACTCTCTGGCTCCTAACTCCAGCCTCCTTCTGTGCAGATCCTGGGAGGCAGCAGTGGTGGCTCAGGTAGTTGGGTTCCTGGCACCCCTGTTGAAGACCTGGGTTGAGTTCCTGGCTCCTGGCTCCCAATCTAGCCCTGGCTGTGTTGTAGGCATTTGGGGAGTGAACCAGCAAGTGGGAGCTCTCACTCCGTTGCTCTTCTCTCTTCCTATCAAAAAAGTTTCGTTTTAAAGAAAGTCGCGTTAGGAAAAGTTGGAGATGCTGTTTCCCAGCCCACTCTGCTGTGTCAGCTTTCTCCTTGTCAGATCCTTTGAACGGCGGCATAGGGAAATCGTTCTCTTTGCGGATAGGGAAATCGTTCTCTTTGCGGAGGGGTCAGGCAGCTCTTTGCAAGGCTGGGGACCTTCTGCCCTGTCAAGCCGGCTGCTCAACATTCAGTCAGTCTGCAGTAGGCTAATGTTTAAGTAGATAATTTTGTTCAGCCCGCAGATGATGTTACAAATAACCAAATGGCCCTTAGCAGAAGAAAGGCCCCACCCGAGTCGTAGATGAACATTGCTGGGAAATGCACCAAGGGGCTGCCGGGCCCCTCCTCTCCTGGGACGTCTTCCTTCCACAGGTGTTTCCTTGTTGTTTGTGTGTCTCTGGGAAGCACTGGGAAGGTAGTGATAAGTTTTAGTGGCAAGAGGTGGTTAATAGAGGGACTCTGCAAGGCCGTGGGGAGTCTGCAGAGAAACGCAGCAGTGCACAGGGCCCGGGTGACGAGCAGAGGCTGTGTTAGCCGGGATCCGCAGGCAGAGCAGCCCGGCACCCAGCCTGTGAGAAGAGCTCTGATCGAGGGGAGGGAGGAAGCCGAAGAAGCAGCAGAGTAGAGAAGGGATCAGGCAGGGTGGAGTCCCTTGCATGGGGCTCACTGGATGTGTTCAGGAACAGCAAGAAGGCAAGCTGAGTAATGACAGGAAGAGTGGCAGGAGATGAAGTCAGCAGGATGGAGCCGCACCGCGCCTCTTCTCAAACCCCTCGGTGGTGATGTCATCCCAGCGTGCCCTCCGCGAGTCCTCCCTGTGTGTGCGCGAGTCCTCCCTGTGTGTGCGCGCTGGAGCAGTGCCTTCGCAGGAAGGGTGCAGCTGCTCCCTCCCCTCTGCTCACCTTCCTGATGCACCTGGTATCGTTCGGCCCTGCAGAGAGGCGTGCTCACCCAGTGAAAGCAGGCAGACGTCTCTGTTCCGTTCTGGGCAGCCTCCCTGCCGGTGAGTCTGTGACCAAGCTGGTGCCACTTCCTGTCACCGTCAAAGTCACACAACCCAAGAAGAAAACTGTTTTTTAGACCTCTCACGGGTCATAATATTGTGCAAACAAAATCCCCATGATGCCCGCCAGAGCACCACCGTTGTGGAGCCGAGGGGCATTCCCTCTCCTGCCTGCCTCACTCGGAGCCTGATGTCCTGGCAGGAGTCACTGCCTCTCGGTCCCGTTCTCTGTTTTTTGTTTGTTTAATTTGACAGGTAGAGTTATAGACAGTGAGAGAGAGAGAGAGAGAAGGTCTTCCTTCTGTTGTTCACTTCCCAAATGGCAGCTCCAGCTGAAGCCAGGAGCCAGGTGCCTCTTCCTGGTCTCCCGTGCCGGTGCAGGGCCCAAGCACTTGGGCCATCCTCAACTGCCCTTCCGGGCCACAGCAGAGAGCTGGCCTGGAAGAGGGGCAACCGGGACTAGAACCCAGCGCCCGTGTGGAATGCCGACGCCGCAGGCAGAGGATTAACCAAGTGAGCCATGGCGCCAACCCTGTCGGCGTTCTTTTTGTTCCTGGGATGAAGGGACCTGTTTGAATTTTCCAAAGACCCATTGGGTGGTTTTGATTAACGGGTGCTGAGTGCAAAGATTGCCTGTTCACCTATCACCAGTGTGTTCTGCTTCTTCCTGTCTTACTGTGATAAAGAAGAGTTATAAACTAATTTTAATGCAGAAAAATATGTATCACAAAATCCGTTTTTAAGCATTTTAAGTGCACTGTTGCCATCACCATCATCTGCCTGTGGAACTTTGCATCCTCCCCTGACCCTGTATGTACCGAGCTGACTCTCTCCCCCTACCCCTCAGCCCCCGGGACCCTCATTCCACTTTCTCTCTGAAGTTGACCAGGAACCTCAGCTAAGAGGAACTCTAGAATGTTTGTCCTTTTGTGGCTAGCTTATTTCCCTGGGCATAATGTCTGCTAGGTTCACCCATGTTGTAGCACATGAGAGTCAAAATTTCTTTGCTTTTGGGCTGGTGCCGTGGCTCAACAGGCTAATCCTCCGCCTTGCGGCGCCGGCACACCGGGTTCTAGTCCCGGTCGGGGCACCGATTCTGTCCCGGTTGCCCCTCTTCCAGGCCAGCCCTCTGCTGTGGCCCGGGAGTGCAGTGGAGGATGGCCCAGGTGCTTGGGCCCTGCACCCCATGGGAGACCAGGAAAAGCACCTGGCACCTGGCTCCTGCCATTGGATGAGCGTGGTGCGCCGGCCGCAGCGCGCCGGCCGCGGCGGCCATTGGAGGGTGAACCAACGGCAAAAGGAAGACCTTTCTCTCTGTCTGTCTCTCTCACTGTCCACTCTGCCTGTAAAAAAAAAAAAAAAAAAAAAAAAATTTCTTTGCTTTTTCGTTAGGTAACATGCTGTTTATTTATTTGAGATGCAGAGAGAGAAACAGATGGGGAGAGAGGGAGCCCTGTGTGCAGGTGCGGCCCCCGGAGGCCTGCAATGGTCGCCCTTTCGTTCCATGACTTGTTTGTTTTTCCGCTTGTCACTGGGCCCTGGGGCTGCCGTCCCTTTTAGCTGTGTGAACAGTGCAGCTACAAACATAAGCACACAAAGCGTAGACATACCTGTTGCAGCCTCTGCTTTTCCTTCTTGGAGCACATGTTCAGAGGGGGATTGCTGGACCATCTGCTGCTTCCTGAGCACAGAATCACCGTGTTTTCTGCAGCGGCTGCAGGGTTTCCCATTCCCACCGCAGTGCGCGAGGATTCCGGTTTGCCCCATCCTTACCAACACTTGTTATTTTCCAGGTTGTTTTGGCTTTTTTTTTTTTTAGTAGCCATTGTAAGGGATGTGAAGTGGTACCTCCCTGTGCTTTTGATTTGCGTTTCTCTAAGGACTAGTAATATTGAGCATCCTCTTGTAGGCTTAGAGGCCATTTATGTGTCCTTGGAGAAGTGTCTACTCATGGCTTTTGGTTGTTTTTTGAAACTTGCTTCTTTCATTGTAGGACTCCTTTTTGTGTTGTGGGTATCATCTCTTATCAGCTACGTGATTTACAGATATTGTCTCCCAGTCCATGGTGTGCTTTTGCACTCTGCTTGCACTGTCCTTTGATTCCCCTACACACTTTTAATTTTTTTTTTAAGATTTGTTTATTCATTTGAAAGGCAGAGTTACAGAGAGGCAGAGGCAGAGGCAGAAAAAGAGAGAGAGAGAGAAAGAGGGAGGGAGGGCCGGTGTCACGGCTCACTAGGCTAATCCTCCGCCTTGCGGTGCCGGCACACCGGGTTCTAGTCCCGGTCGGGGCTCCGGATTCTGTCCCGGTTGCCCCTGTTCCAGGCCAGCTCTCTGCTGTGGCCCGGGAGGGCAGTGGAGGATGGCCCAAGTGCTTGGGCCCTGCACCCTATGGGAGACCAGGAGAAGCACCTGGCTCCTGCCATCGGATCAGCGCGGTGTGCTGGCTGTAGTGCGCCGGCTGCGGCGGCCATTGGAGGGTGAACCAACGGCAAAGGAAGACCTTTCTCTCTGTCTCTCTCTCACTGTCCACTCTGCCTGTCAAAAAAAAAAAAAAAAAAGAAGAAGAAGAAGAAAGAGGGAGGGAGAGAGGAAGGGAGGGTCTTTCATCTGCTGGCTCTTTCCCCAGATGACCTATCAGAAACCAGGAGTCAGAGCTTCCTCCAGGTCTCCCATGTGGGTGCAGGGGCCTAAGGACTTGGGCCATCTTCCACTGCCTTCCCAGGCCACAGCAGAGAGCCGGATCATAAGTAGAGCAGCTGGGACACGGTGCACACGTGGGATGCTGGCACTGCAGGCGGCACATCACCCGCTATGCCACAGCGCCGGCCCCACATTTAAATTCTTGATGAGGTCCAACTTACCTGTGTTTTCTGTCATTACTTGTGCTTTTGGTGTTGTGTCCAGATTATATTTTAAAAATAATTATATAATAATTCATTGAAAATATACCATAATTTATTCAACCAATTTTCTACTGTGGGCTTTTTATTTTGAGTAATATTTTCTTGACGAGGATTAATTAAGAATATACTTGTAAAATCTGATACATAATAAGGACTGAAACTAGTAATAATATTATTTTGTTATTATTACTGATTACTACTGTCTGCTCCTGGTTGGAAGATCACATGGCCAAGGGACTAAAGAACATGCCAGAGGCCGGCGCTGTGGCTCAACAGGCTAATCCTCTGCCTTGTGGTGCTGGCACACCGGGTTCAGGTCCCGGTCGGGGAGCCGGATTCTGTCCCGGTTGTCCCCCTTCCAGGCCAGCTCTCTGCTGTGGCCCGGGAGTGCAGTGGAGGATGGCCCAAGTGCTTGGGCCCTGCACCCCATGGGAGATCAGAATAGGTCCCTGGCTCCTGCCATCGGATCAGCCGGTGCGCCGGCTGCATCGCGCTGGCCGCGGCGGCCATTGGAGGGTGAACCAACGGCAAAGGAAGACCTTTCTCTCTGTCTCTCTCTCTCACTGTCCACTCTGCCTGTCAAAAAAAAAAAAAATGCCAGAGATCGTTTTCAAATTTTATAAAATGCAAAGTCCTCTACCTAAGACTCATCCAGATAGGAGTTCCATTTTCCGACTCTTTAGGGAGAAAGTGTAACCATGAAATTGTCTCGCTTCTTTTTTAACAGAGCATCTTTGTTAAGGTATCGTTCACATACTATAAAATTCATTTAAATGGATTTGACCTAGTGGTTAAGACACCACTTAGGAAGCTTGCTTTGCGTGTTGGAATGCTGGGTTTGAACCTGGCTCTCATCCCACCCCAGCTCTCTGTTAGTGCACACCCTGGGCAGGAGAGCTGAAGCGCAGGCACTGGTTTTTGTCACCCATGTGGGAGACTGGATTGGATCCCCTGCTCCTGAGTTCTTCCCAGCCCAGCCCAGCCTCAGCTGTGCCAGGTCTTCAGGAAGTAAACCAGCAGATGAGAGCTCTCTGTATATCTCACTGACATTCAAAATGGATAAAAAAATTAAAGTATAATACATTCAGTGTTGTCACTTTTATTATATCACGATTGTAAACTAGAACGTTTTCATCAAACCGATCAGCAGTGACTCTGCAAACCTCACTCTCCCCAGGCCCTGGCAACCGCCCGTCTCTTTCTGCCTCTACATTTGTCTGTTCTGAATATTTCATATGAATAGAATCATGAAATATGTAGTATTTGTGACTGGCTTCTTTCACTTAGCATGATGCTTTCAAGATTAATCCATATTGTAGCATAGACCGATAACTCATTGCTTTTTTAAAAAATATTTTTCCTGTGAATTTTTTTTTTAAAGTTCATTTGTTTATGCTCATCTCCTTGAAAGACAGAACAAGAACAATCTTGCATTTGCAGGTTCACTGTCCCCAACAGCCTGAGCTGGATGAGGCCAAAGTCGGGAGCCCACAGTTGCCATCTGTGTATCCTTCATGGGTGGCAGGGACCCAAGTACTTGGGTGGTCATCTACTGCCTCCCAGGGTGCATCAGCAGGAAGGCGAACTGGAAGCAGAGTAGCTCAGTCTGGCACTGCCATATGGGATGCGGGTGTCCTGACCTACTGCACAACAATACCTTCCCCTTCATTTCATTTCTTTTCTCTTTTTTTTAAAGATTTATTTATTTATTTGAAAGTCAGAGTTATACAGAGAGAGTAGAGGCAGAGAGAGAGAGAGGTCTTCCATCCGCTGGTTCACTCCCCAGTTGGCCACAATGGCCAGAGCTGCGCCGATCCAGAGCCAGGAGCCAGGAGCTTCCTCTGGGTCTCCCAGAGGACTTGGGCCATCTTGTACTGCTTTCCCAGGTCACAGCAGAGAGCTGGATCAGAAGTGGAGCAGCCAGGTCTCAAATCAGCACCCATATGGGATACCGGTGCTTCAGGCTAGGTCGTTAACCTGCTGTGCCACAGTGCCGGCCCCCCTTCGTTTCTTTTTATGACCAAAGATTTTATAGTATGGATATGTGCCATGGTTTGTCTACCTATTCATCAGCTGATGGATGTTTGGATTGTTTCTCCTTTTTTTGGCTTCTGGGAATACTGTTAGGAACATTCATGTGCAAATGTTTGTGTGGACGTATGTTCTTATGACTCTTGGACACAATCTTAGGAGTGGGGTTGCCAGTTATAATATAGTGGTTTTATGTTTTAATTGTTGGAAGAACTGACAGACTGTGTTCCAAAGTGACTGCACCATTTTACGTTCCTACCAGCAGTGTGTGAGGGTGCCAGTTTCTCTACATCCTCAACAACTCTTGGAGTCACTTTGATTCTAGCCATCCTGGTGGCAATCAGGTGGTATCTTGTTATGTTTTGATTTGTATCTTATAGTGACAAGTGATCTTGAGCCTCTTTTCATGTGATTGCTAGCCATTTTCACATTTTTCGAAAGAAATGTCTATTCAAATCCCTTGCCCACTTTTAAGTTTCATTTTTGGATTATTGAATTCTCACGTCTTGGTAGATTCTGCATTCAGGTGTCTACCAGATGGATGAGTTGCAGACACTTGCTTCTGCCCGTAGGCTGCCTGTTGACTTTCATCACTTGCAGCATAGTGGTTTTGAATTTTCGTGTCATCTAGTTTATCTATTTTTACTGTACTTTTCGATGTCCAATCTAAAACAGCTTTGCCTAATCCAAGGTAATAATTTGTACCTATATTTTCTTGCAAGAGTTTACTAGTGATAACAACCTCAAAACTGGTTGGAGGAGTTGCCACAGAACCCTGAACTGTGGGTCCAGTCGCCCCACATGGAGAAAGCCAGCACCACTATGAGGGTCAGGAAGAAACGAGGTGTTTACTGCACAGCACAGGGCAAGGAGCTGGGCAGCTGTCACCGAGCCCCAGGCTCTCAGAGGTTGAAGGTGAAAGTTCTTACAGATGGTGGCTGAGAGATGCATGGTCAACTCCTGCTCATTTCTGGCTGGTCCATTGATTGGTTTAGGGGATTGTGGTGGTGGAAAAGTGGGCTTCAGTCCATCTGGTGACTGCATATAGGTGGTAGTTACTTTTTGCCATGGACTTATAATTCCTGGAGAGAAATGGAAGAAGACGGACACTGAGGTGTTATCTGCTAAAGCAGTGTGACTCTGGTGGTAAGAGCCTTGTCGGGCCAGCTGCACCACTCTCTGTCCAGAGAGCTAATTTTAGTGAGTGGTCGGTTTGCTTTCAGAAAAGCAGAGTAAGGGGAGCCAGCATTGTGACCACCACCTGTGATGCCGGCATCCTATATGAGCACTCATTCCAGTCCCGGCTGCTCACTTCCGATCCAGCTCCCTGCTCATGGGCTTGGGAAAGCAGCAGGAGATGGCCCAAGATGGTTCTGTGCCCATGTGGGAAACGCAGAAGCTCTGATTTCATTCTGGCCCAGCCCCGGCCATTGCAGCCATTTGGGTAGTGAACCATGAAAGAACTCTCTCTCTCTCTCTCTCTCTCTCTCTCTCTCTCTCTCTGTGTGTGTGTCTGTCTGTCTCTGTCTCTGTCTCTATCTCTATCTCTATCTCTAACTCTACCTGTCAGATGAATAAAATGTGTCTTTAAAACACAACACAACACAACACAACACAACAGGGTGAGGACACTTGAAGCTAACAGGGTGAGGCTGGGAGAGCAGGACCTGGTGGTCGTGGTGTCTGCAGTCAAGGCCCTGTACGGCCTGCTTTCTGCGGCCTTAGTTCTTAGATCTGGGTGTGTGATCTCATGTGTGGTGAGAGCCAGGGACCCAGCTGCATTGTTTCCCTTGTGAGTGTCTAATGCTGCCAGCACTGTTTGTTCTTTCCCCCTGTGGAACTGTGTCCGTTCCTTAACCAAACTTTTGCCTTGTGTGTGGAGTTCTCAGACCTGCCAGGTGTCCCTATGGTCCATGTTCTCTAAGTCTGTGAAGCGCTGTCACTTTCTCAGCTTGTTGTTGTTTAAATAAAATAAGAGGGTCTGGCCACTGAAACTGGAAAACTGGCAGAAGATGGTTTAGGGTGTTGATAACAGCTGCCATTGCTTTAGCACTTTGTTTTCTGTGCTGTGTGTTTTTATACATTGTAAGGGAAAATACCGGAGGATCCTTCTCTAAAAATATTTACGAAATTACCTGGTAAGTGCTAATAAAGTTTGTGTCATGGGTCCTCTGGTCCTTCGGGGTTTCAGGATGCCCCCGTCCTGTGGCGCTTCTTTGCACATGGCTCGGGTGAGAGCTGCCCACGTCCGCTGTTTGCAGGCAGACTTCCCCCACGAAAGAGGCCTGGCCACAGCACATACCGCGGAGTCTCCTTTGCGCAGACCCTCCCTCTCTTTTCATTTTATTCCCTGATTTCCTTGGTTTGATGTTTTTGCCCACACATTCCCTTCTTGACTATTGCTTTTCTCTTTTATTTGTTTGAGTTATTTTATCTATTTGAAAAACAGCGTTACAGAGAGAAGTAGAGCCAGAGAGAGAGAGAGGAAGAGAGGTCTTCCCTTCTGCTGGTCCACTCCCCAAATGACCGCCAACGGCCAGAGCTGAGCTGATCCGAAGCCGGGAGCCAGGAGCTTCCTCCAGGTCTCCCACGTGGGTACAGGTGCCCAAAGAGTTGGGCCATCTTCTACTGCTTTCCTAGGCCATAGTAGAGAGTTGGATTCAGAAATGGAGCCGCTGGAACTCGAACTGGTGCCCAAATGGGATGCCGGCACTGCAGGCGGGGGCTTTAACCCGCTGTGTCAAGGTGCCGGCCCCCACTTTTCTTTAAAGATGTTGATCCTGCTGCCAGAATCATTGTTCTCCTTGACGTCTTACAGTGCACTTATTACTATACTGTGCTGATGTCAGCGATTACCCTCTAACTTTTATTTAAAGATGTTTATCTTTTTTTTTGGAATAAAAGAGGTAAGATACAAAACACTAAATAAAATGCTTAAATAATTATATTAGTGTTTTATTTCTTGTATTAAACCATAAGCTATTTGAGAAAAGGATCTCTTTTTCTTTTGTATTGGTAATTCTCAGTATTCTAACCTCTATCAAAGCAAATGCATGCATTTTAAGAAAACATTTAAACATTTTTAAGATTGGTAAGAATGATGACATAGTTACTGTTTGAGAGTAAAGTTTTATTTTGTGAGAAATATTTTATTTTTAATGTTTATTTTTATCTACCTGAAAGAGTGAGAAAAACACAGACAAATCTTCCATCTGTTGGTTATGAAGTGAGGAGCTCAGAACTTCATTGGGGTCTCCCCTGCGGGTGGCAGGGGCCCACACACGTGAGCCATCAGCAGCTTCCGGGTGCATCTGCAGGAAGCTGGATCTCGGGGGAGGTGCCAGCTAACCTGCGCTCTGATGCCCACCACTGAAGTGTTATTTGAAAATTGCTTTTTATGGCATAGTATGAGGACAGGACACATGGGAAAAAGAAAATTTTTATTAGTAGGTTTCTGAATTTTTAAAGTTTATGTTGTCTTTCATTAATGCATTAAGGAGTATTTAAAAGAATAGATTGTTGCGTTTATGTCACTCTGAATCCCTTCAGACTGTTGTATCCAGGAGTTGTAACCAACGGAGATGTCTCTCTTCTGACTTTAAGAAACCTTAGTGTTAGGAAAGCTACTAAGCCGTAAGCAAGCCCCAGGCTTCGTTTTGAAAGCTGTTAACTTAAATTGATTATAAAGAAAGGGAAATTGGTCAGTAGAGACTTGATCTATTTAATCTTAGTTTATTTGGATTTTGAGTAAAACTTTGAGGTATTTTTCCTCATATTGGTTTTTCTTTTTAATTTATCTTTAATTGGCAAACAATATATTTATAGGGTACATTGTGAAGTTTGATCTGTGTATACATTATGGAAAGATTCTGTCAAGCTGATTAACATACCCATCACATTACCAACTTATAATTTGTGATGGGAACATTAAAAATTATTCTTTTTAAAAAAGATTTATTATTTGAAAAGCAGAGTGGCAGAGTGACGGAGAAAGGGAGAGACAGAAAAAGAGATCTTCTGGGCCGGCACTGTGGCATGGCAGGTAAAGCTGCCTCCTGTAATGCTGGCATCCCACATGGGTGTCGGTTCTAGTCCCGGCCGCTCCTCTTCAGATCCAGCTCTCTGCTGTGGCCTGAGAAAGCAGTACAAGATGGCCCAAGTCCTTGGGCCCCTGAACCCACGAGGGACATCCGGAAGAAGCTTGTTCCTGGCTTCGGATCAGCATAGCTCTTGCTGTTGGCAGCCAGCTGGGGTGTGAACTAGTGGATGGATAGAAGACCTCTCTCTCTCTGCCTCTCCTTCTCTCTCTGCGTAACTCTGACTTTCAAGTCAATAAAATAAATCTTAAAAAAAAAAAGAGAGAGAGAGAGCTGTTCCATCTGATGGCTCACCCCAGGGGCCTGCAATGGCTGGGCCTGCCTGGGCTGGACTGAGGCCAAGAGCCCGGAACTCCGTCTGGGTTTCCAGGTACTTGGACCTTCCTCTGCTGCTTTTTCAGGCACCTACGCAGGGGCTGAATCAGAAGCAGAGCTGCTGGGACTTGAACTGGTACTTACGATGCGTGCCAGTGCTGCAGGCAGCAGCTTGACCTGCTGTGCCACAGTTCCAGCCCCTTGATCTTTTTCATAGAACAATTTTATTTAATAAATATAAATTTCAAAAGGACAACTTTTGGATTATAGCGGTTTGTCCCCCCTGTAACCACCCTCCTACCCGCAACCCATCCCATCTCCTATTCCCTCTTCCATCCCATTCTTTATTAAGATTCATTTTAATTATCTTTATATACAAAAGATCAACTAAGTGAAGATTTCAATAGTTTGCACCCACACAAACACACAAAGTATAAAGTACTGTTTGAAGACTAATTTTACCGTTAATTCTCATAGTACAACACATTAGGACGGAGCTCCTACATGGATCTACTACTTAAGTGACTACAGTGACTCCAGTTGTTGATCTGACAGTTGACACTCTAGTTTATGGCGTCAGTGATCACCCGCGGCTCTTGTCATGAACTGCCAAGGCTATGGAAGCCTCTTGAGTTCACAAACTTGGACCTTATTTAGACAAGGCCATAGTCAAAGTGGAAGTTCTCCTTCCTTCAGAGAAAGGTCCCTCCTTTGATGGCCCCTTCTGTCCACTGGGATCTCACAGAGATCTTTGATTTAGGTCATTTTCTGCCACAGTGTCTTGGCTTTCCATGCCTGAAATTCTCTCGTCCAACCCCTTAAATTAAACGTATCCTTCCAGCTGTTCTGAAACACACAGCGCTACTGAGTGCCGGCTGTGGTCACCGAGCAGTAGGTGGATCGCTGTACCTGCTGCCTCATCAGAGGAAGCAGCTCTGGTCTGTCGTGGTCGCTGATCTCCAGGGTGAAGACCCGCCATCACGGGTCTTCTGCTGTGCGGCCCCACAGTGGCAGTGTCCCACAGGATGGGGTTTAGAGCCATGCTCATCAGTGCCTCCTGCGTTCCACAGAGCCATTCCTGCAGTGCCACGGGCCAGAACTCGTTATTTTACACCTCTCTCTCCTCTCACTTGCACAAGTATCTAAAAGCACCAGGTCCTGAGCCCTTGGCTGTTTTCTGACACCAATTGAGTTCTTGGATTTCTTCCTGTTCAGTTTAAATCTTCTGAGGTCTGCCTGATACTTTACGTTCATTTGGCCACTTGCCAGATTTCGTTTTCCTTGTCTTCCTCACCATTGTGGGCTTGTGGCTGAACAGCAGAGTCCTGTGCTGTGGTCTGAGCCGGAGCTTACTGAGCAGCACAAATGGAGGTGTGTCGTCTGCTGTCTTCATGGAACAGAAGTCACGCTTTTAGCTGCTCCATCATACTCCTTGTCTTTACTGCCTTTTGTGTAAGGAAACTGCTATCGGACAGTCTAGGTGAACATGGATCCTGATGGCCAGCCTACAGACGCATTTACCCAGTGCACCTGTGTTGGCCTCTCCATTCCAACCACTCTGCTGAGCATTTCCAATACAAAGCTTGGAATTCAGGTGCTTAACAAAGTAATGTGGAACATATTGTTGTGTGTGTAATGGTAGTGGAAACAGTCCTGAGGCAGTAGAAGGACCCGGTGTTTCCTGATTGGATCAGAAGTGTTTTGGCACAGTGAGACTACTCGAGCTGTGTGTTCCAAGGTTGTTGCTGAGGGAGGACAGAGGGTGTTTCGGGGGGAGGAAGTGAGTGTTCTCCCAGGTCAGTGTGGCTGGAGCAGTGTCTGTCAGGGAAAGGGAGGTCTGGATTGGGTTTTGGAGGCTGTCTTAGGCATGGTAGGGAGCATGTATTTTAGGTCAGATGGAATCTGGAGGTATTTAAGAAGGCGGGTGACAAATACTCCGTGTTCTTAAGGAATTCTGCTGACATGTGCTGGACAGTGGGGAATAGGGAGTCAGGTGACAGTGGCAGCATTTAGCTGGTGGTTCTAGTATTTTAAGTAAGATTAAGAATGAAAATCCGAATGGAGACTATGGTTTTTGAATCCAGCTTTATTCTTCTTGACATAGAATTAATGGTGACTGAATCAGTGAGGGAAGTAAAAGAAAAGGAGTCATCAAGAGTTTTCTGTGATGGATGCTGCTGCCGTTAACTGAGATTAGAAATACAGTGACAATAAGTTTTAGGAAGAATGGAATGTTTTTAGTCTTCATTATGAGCATTTTTATATAATTGCGTAGAATACAGGTGGAGGTGACTATTTAAAAGTGGAAATACTTGAGCAACTCAGAAGAGTGTCTGTTTCTTTCAGGCAGGAGGTTAAAGAGGGAAACAACCAGGAAGATGACAACCAAGGACAGCACTTGAGAGTGGGAGGAAGTGGGCGGAGACCGTGGGCCACACTTAGGAAGGAAGAGGCGGTTGTCTTTGTGTCCCCCTTCCCTAACAGTGTTGTTATGAAATGCTGAGTGGATAAAAGACTATGTATCAAGTTCTCGTAAGCTACAGGAAATAATGACTGGACTGCTGTGTCCACTTCCCCTCATGAAGAAAATTGCTAATGGCCTTTGAAGTCCCTCTGTATCCTCCTTTCTGTTCTGTCCCTGCTTTACTCAGGTAAAACCACCGTCCGAGGTTATTTTTTAAAGTGGACTAGAGAGACCTGAGAAACGCTAGCATTCTCATCTGATGACTGCCCAGATGGTTGTGATGGCATTGGCTGAACCAGAGCTGAGCGGCGAAACTACTCAGGTCTCCCACGGGGCGTGGTAGTGTTGCAGTTGCATGAGCCGTCACCACTGCCTCCCAGGATGTGCATTGGAAAGCTGGAGCCAGGGCCGGCGCCAGCTACTCGGATGCTACACCGAGTCACACACCTACCCCAACTGAAGTTTTTTAATCATTCTCTTGTTCTTGTTTCACTAAATTTTTGGCACTAAACAGTTTTATTGTTTTTGCATGTTTTTTGAGCTTTTAAAAAAATTTTTTTTTGAAGGCAGAGTTAGACAGTGAGAGAGAGAGAGAGAGACAGAGAGAGAGGTCTTCCTTCTGTTGCTTCACTCCCCTAATGGCCGCTTTGGCCGGCGCTGCACTGATCCAAAGCCAGGAGCCAGGCGCTTCCTCCCGGTCTCCCATGGGGTGCAGGGCCCAAGCACTTGGGCCATCCTCCACTGCACTCCCGGGCCACAGCAGAGAGCTGGCCTGGAAGAGGGGCAACCGGGACAGAATCCGGCGCCCTCACCGGGACTAGAACCCGGTGTGCAGCGCTGCAAGGTAGAGGATTAGCCTAGTGGGCCACGGCGCCAGCCAATTTTTAAATATTAAAACAGTGTGGCCGGCCGATGCTCACTAGGCTAATCCTCTACCTTGCGGTGCCGGCACACCGGGTTCTAGTCCTGGTCAGAGCGCCGGATTCTGTCCCGGTTGCCCCTCTTCCAGGCCAGCTCTCTGCTGTGGCCTGGGAGTGCAGTGGAGGATGGCCCAAGTGCTTGGGCCCTGCACCCCATGGGAGACCGGGAGAAGTGCCTGGCTCCTGGCTTCAGATCAGCGTGCCGCGCCGGCCGCAGCAGCCATTGGAGGGTGAACCAATGGGGAAGGAAGACCTTTCTCTCTGTCTGTCTCTCTCTCACTGTCTACTCTGTCAAAACAAAACAAAACAAAACAGTGTGACATTACTAGAATCAACTCACTTCAGTCATGATGTGTTAACTTTTTGAAAAATAAATTCTGGGAGTGGGAGTTTGACACAGTGGTTAAACCTCCTTGTGGGATTCCCACATCCTATATCCACGTGCCTGGGTTTGAGTCCTGACATTGCTGTCCTTTCTAGCTTACAGTTAATGCACACCCTGGAGACAGCAGGTGGTAACCAAGAAATTGGGTACCTGCATCCATATTGAGTTCCTAGCTCCAGCCTGGCCCTGCTCTGGCTCTTGTGCGCATTGGGGAGGCCAACCAGTAATAAGTCATCCTTCTCTTTGTCTCTGTGTGTGTGTGTGTGTGTGTTTGTCTTTCACCTGCTTTTCAAATAAATAAATTCTAAAAATTGTATCTGTTCATTGGTGACATTGGCCTATAATTTTAGTTTCAACTACCTTGTCTAGTTTGGTATGTTACATTTGCCCTTATGAAATGAATTTGGCGTTGTTTTTAATTTCTTTCAAAGTGTTTTCTAGTTTTTCATTATAGAAATCCTATATATACTTGATTAAATTTTTACTGGGTATTATTTTTCCAGTTATTATTTTAAATTTTTTTCTGGTTATTATCTTTTTTGGATATGCACAATGCAGTTGTTCTTTTAGGCTTATTCATTGATAGTATGTAGAAATACAGTGGATTTTTGCTTGCAATTTTATATCTTTCAAAGTAGTCAGATTTCTTCATTAGCTTTAACTGGAATTGTGTGCCTGTGTTTGTGTGTCATGTTTATGTCATATGTTTATGTCTTCTGTGAAAACAGGTAGTTTTTCTTCATCCTTTCCAATTTAGATACCTAGTTTGTATCTGTTTCTTTGTGTACTTTTAATTATTAATTTATTTCATCTAATTGCAATGTAATTTGAGAATATAGTTTATATGAAATTAATCCTTTGAGATTTGTTAATCATTCCTCTCATTTTCTTTATAATTCTAGTTTTGTCACTTATGTGTGTTGTTAAACAGTATTTTTTAGCTCTGTTTTAAAATGCTATGGTAATGAAGTGATTATGTATCATGTTGGTATTTACGGTTTTTCTTCTGCTGCAGATTGAATTGTCTCTCCCAGATTCATGTGTTGGTGGTGTTTGAGGGTGGGGTCTCTGCATGGCCATGCATCCCATCTGAGGATGGGATCTTCCTGATGGGATTCATGCTTTTTTGGGGGTGGGGGTATTTCTTTTGTTTGAAAGTCAGTTACAGAGAGAGGGAGAGACAGAGAATTCTTAAATTTGCTAGTTCACTCCCCAGGTGACCACAATAGCTGGGGCTGGGCCAGGTTGAAGCCAGGAGTTTCATCTGGGTCTTCTGAGTGGATGGCAGGGGCCCAAACACTTGAGCCATCTTCCAGTACTTTTCTCAGGCCATTAGCAGGGAGCTGGGTGGGAAATGGAGCAGCCAGGACTGGACACCACTGGTTCCCAAGGGATTGATGCCCGTTTAAGGGGAGATGGGCGAGCTCGCTTTTGCCCCTGTGCTGGCAGAGCACAGTGAGGGGCAGTCGTCTGCGCAACTTTGCCCAGAATGACTGTGCTGGCTCCTTGACTTTGTCCAGAAGTGTGAGAAAGTGGATTTCTGTTGCCTAAACCACTGCCACTGTGGAATTTTGCTCGGGCAGCTGGAGCTGACACTTCCTTTTCTCCACATCAGGTTTTTGAGAATTGTTCATTTAAGGATGTAATTATCTTAGAAGGCTTCCTTGTGCGAGTACATCACAACATCCGTTCTGTGACTGGGGGCCGTCTTGGGTGTTTGCAGCTTGCTGTCGCAACTTCTGTGGACATTCTGCCGTGTCTCGCTGGTCCGAGGGTGCGCACCTTACTCTCTGTGTGTGTGTCATTGCTGGTACTCAGTAGTTGTTGACCTTCAGAAATCCTGGTTTCATATGGTTTGGAGTGAAAGTGCTGGTTAATAAAGTTTTTCCCCAAGTGATGGTGACCCCTGGCCCGCACAGTGCTGGGGGTGGGTGTGCCTGGTGCCACACCTTTGTCCACAGCTGACATTGCCACTGACCACTCCGGTGTGATGGACCTGTCTCCTCGTTATCCCTGCTGATGAGATTCAGCGACTCTTCCTTTGTTTACGGCCATGACGTTTCCCCTCTGGTGAAGTTTGCTCAGCTTTCTGTTGCATTCTTTGTGAAGTTGACCTTTTTTGTTTTTGCTGGAATATGAATTGTTTGGTTGTTCTAGTAAATACTTACTGAACCAATTCTTGGTTTAGGTTGTGCTTGTATAAAGATGGGTGAGATGGATGGCCTCGTACTTCAGTCTGTGTTTAATAATGGTTGTGTTCAGTTGGGTACTCTACACTTTGTGATCATTCTTCCATTCAAATGTAGATTAGCTACATGAATTACTTCTGACTGCCTCTGTTTCAGTTTACTGTGCTGTGAAACAATGGGCTTTGACTAGTTAATATGTAGTTTCCCTTTTTCTAGTAAATGTAATATGTGTGTTTTTTTCTTATTGGTTTTTGCAATTTAGAACTCAGTTATTTTTATCATAGTGGTAAACGTCAAAGCATGTCCCCCTTTTTTTCATTAACAGTGTTGGGTTTTAAGTTGGTTCTCTGAGGACCCCTCACTCACTTAGATGGATTTCCCAGAGATTACTCCCTGTTATTTTTGAAATTCTTTTTTTTTTTTTTTTTTGACAGGCAGAGTGGACAGTGAGAGAGAGAGACAGAGAGAGAAAGGTCTTCCTTTTGCTGTTAGTTCACCCTCCAATGGCCCCGCGGCCTGTGCGCTGCGGCCGGCACACTGCACTGATCCGAAGGCAGGAGCCAGGTGCTTCTCCTGGTCTCCCATGGGGTGCAGGGCCCAAGCACTTGGGCCATCCTCCACTGCACTCTGGCCACAGCAGAGAGCTGGCCTGGAAGAGAGGCAACCAGGACAGAATCCGGCGCCCCGACCGGGACTAGAACCCGGTGTGCTGGCGCCGCAGGCAGAGGATTAGCCTACTAAGCCGTGGCGCCAGCCTATTTTTGAAATTCTTAAAGTACTGTTAAACCTGTACACTCAGTCCTAATGTATGTGACTTGTTCTCTCTCAGAGTGAAGACACACAGCAGCAGATCATCAGGGAGACCTTCCACTTGGTCTCTAAGAGGGATGAGAACGTCTGTAATTTCCTGGAAGGAGGATTGTAAGTAAAGCATTTCATAGACGCTTCTGATTTTTGGACTGGATAATTAAAGTGTGTACTGTTACAGCAGTTCAATGCAAACGTTTTCTAGTTTTGATTAGTTGAATTAGGTGAGATAATTGCTACCTATGTTAGCTATTAATCCAACTTAAAGAATTTCTTTTAAAGCTGTGCAGTCTGTTTTTCTTTTTAAAAATCTTATAAGGGCATTTTATTTAAAATTAACATGTTCATATTGGAAGCATTCAAATGTTCCAGAGAAGAGTAAAATATTAAATAAGGGTCTCCCTCTTCCAGCCTTTGTTCTTCACCCTGGTTTTTTACATTTCCTTCCAGAAAACAAATTTTGCAGCGACCACCATTTGAAAGTATAACCTTTTTACTTCTGAGATCACCTTATATATGCTCACTTACATGTTGTTTGGTTTACTTTATCTTAATACTTAAATTCTTAAAAATATCTTTTTTATTTTTTGAAAGGCAGGGAGAGAGATCTCCCCTCTTCTGATTCACTCCCCAAATGCCTGCAGCAGCCAGAGCTGGCCAGGCCAAAGCCAGGAGCCAGGAATTCTGTCTGAGTCTCCCAGCATGAGTGACAGGAACCCAGGTACTTGAGCTCCTGGTCATTCCACTGCTGCCCTCCATGGTGTGCGCTAGCAGGCAGCGGGAATTCGGAGCAGAGCTGGACTGTCGCCACGCGCTCTGATGCAGCATGCAGGTGTCCCAAGCATTGCTTTACCCATGGTGCCAAGTGCCTGCCCTATGTAATGTTTTAACAAGTTCTGCCTGTGAGTGTGTCTAAGGCAGCCCTTATTCTTTTTTAAGACTAAAGAGTATTCCTTAGGGTAAATGTCCACAAAAATTTGGATTATATTTTTTATTATTACAAGTAAAACTGAGGTTTATTTATTTATTTTTTATTTATTTTTTATTTATTTTTATTTTTGACAAGCAGAGTTAGACAGTGAGAGAGAGAGACAGAGAGAAAGGTCTTCCTTCCATTGGTTAATCCCCCAAGTGGCCGCTCTGGCTGGAACGCTGCACCGATCCGAAGCCAGGAGCCAGGCGCTTCCTCCTGGTCTCCCATGGGGTGCAGGGTCCAAGCACTTGGGCCATCCTCCACTGCCTTCCCAGTGCACAGCAGAGAGCTGGACTGGAAGAGGAGCAACCGGGACTAGAACTTGGTGTGCCGGTGCCGCAGGTGGAGGATTAGCTATGGCGCTGGCCCTGAAGTTTATTTTTCTAACGTGTCTGTCTTTGCACTATGTACAGATAAGAATTCAGCTAAAAGATTTTTTTCTATTAAAATTGATATTACTTATAATTAGCTTGCAAAATATATAAGTAAATACTTCTAAATTAATGGATTCCATGAAAGTAGTTTAATTCTAAATGTTTTCATAAATGTTGCCTCTCCTTTTATATAATTAATATACTTAATACGATAGTTCCTTATTGATATTTAAAAATAAACTTCAGCTGAGATTTGTAAATAGTCACAGATTAGAGAAATTTGTATTTCTATGTATTTTGTGAATGGTGCATGTTATGAAAAATAGTTCAGATCTCAGGGAATCCATTTTTACCTGACTTTAAGTTACTTTTTATCATGTGTAGTTCGTTGTGTTTCTTAAGTTCTATCATACTGCACTTAAAGTATGGTTCACATTTAAAATATGTATAAATTTTGTTACCAATGCAGGCTTCTGTTTTAATAGTCGAGACAAATGTACCTGCTTCTGACTTTGAATTTCACTTGTACCTAATACTCTTAAGTGTCTGTTCGGGTTTAATAGTGTTTGCCTTTACTATCACTTCCTGTCATCCCAGACTCTTAATTTCTTCCCTCCCAGGAAATGTGTCTCCCAGCACAGTATATTGCATGCAGTAGAAAAGCAAGATGGAGCTAGCTAGAGTACTGTTTAAACCAGAAACCATGGCTTGGAGTTATGATTATTCTCTCCCAACTTTTTATTGTTTTTTTAGTTTTTTGAAAGGCAGAGTGACTGAGGAAGAGGAAGAAAGCAAGGAGAGAGAGTTCCTCTGTCTGCTGACCCAGTGCCCTGGGTACCCTCACTCGCCTGGCCAGGCCAAAGCTGGAAGCCAGGAACTCCCTGTCGGGACTTGGATGGCAGGAACCCAAGAACTTGGGCCCTTATCTGTTGCCTCTCGGACATGCACATTATCAGGAAACTGGATCAGTAGCAAGGCAGGACTCCATCGCAGCACAACACCTACCCTCCAACCTTTTAAAAAGTAGAAAATAGATATTGCATCCTAGTTAGTCTCAGTGTTATCACCATCAAGTTTGTGTCCCTGGTCCAGTCACTTTAATTCTTGAAATTCAGTTTTCTCCTCTAAGATAAACTATTTGGACTGAAGTTCTATGGTTTTATGTGGTGATTTACATTCTGTACAAGAGTTTGGGATAGTGTTATACTATAATTTCAAGATAAAAATTCTTAAATACTTTTTAAAATTTTATTTGAGAGACAAAAGATCCACTGGGTTTCTGCTCAAAGGCTTAGAGTGGCTGGGGCTGGGCTGGGCTCAGCCAAAGCTGAGATCCAGGAATTCGTTCCAGGACCAGTTACTTCACCCATGCTGCAGCATCCTAGCGTCTGTGTTGGGAAGGTGTCCTTGCTGTGGCAGTGTTCTGCTGTCTTCTGTTAATGTCAATGGCTGTGTTGGAACAGCCTTCAGAGGCTAGGTCTCCTCCTTTTAGAGGAAAAACTCAAGGTCGTGGCTGAATTGCTGTTTGTGAAGGCGCTGTCTGTACTCTTTATATCTCTTTAGAGAAGCAGTTGCAATCATAGCCCATAAACATAATTTCAGAATCTTTGAAGTGCATGTGTATACTTTTAAATTAAATACCTTTCCCAGAAAAGTATCTAACGTAGTAGGAACTTTGCTTTCTTGTCAGAGGACACAGATGTAGTGCATGCACAGAGAAGGTGGGAGCTTAGGGGTTAACTTGTACTCGAATGAGAAATGATGTCTAATTCCATAGCCTATATGAATGTTTGATTAGCTTTGACAGCATTTAATGTTACTTTCCAAATTATGTTAGTGTGTAGGGGTCTTTTGAGAAGGCAAACTCATAAACTTAAAAGTGTGAAAGAACTTAACTATATTTAAATTCCAGTCAATATAAATAAAAGTATTTGATGGAAGAACTGAGTAATAGCTTAATTCTCTTGCATTTGTACTCAAAACAGCATGTACTTTTGTAGGAGACCTAGATGGTAAATCTGTCCCAAATTTAAGAACTTTCATTCTTTTCTTTTCCTAGTTCATAATCAGTCTTAAGCTGTGTAACTTACTGTGACCTGTGGAGTTACATCTAGTAAGCACTCGCAGACGCCCTCTGTCTGATCTCTGCTCTTCTGACCTCGCTGTCACTAATCTCCTGTCTGCTGGCCAGCCTTTTCCTCTGGAACACCCTGCTCCTTCTCGCTGCAGTGCCCTTTAGTTAGTTGCTACCTGGCGCTGACATGCTCTTCTCTGAACCCTCGGCCCCACGGCACTCTCCTCATCTCCGGCTGAGGTGGCCAGCCCCTCTGGAGGCCTCATCCTGCGTGGGTTCTCTGTGTGACACCTTCCACTGACGATTTTCTTGTTTGTTGCTCTGTATCCATCGTCAGTGCTTGACACGTAGAATTAATCACTGAATAGTTTAACGAATGAGTGAACTAAAATTAAGCTTTTTACTTTGTTTCTAAAGAAAATAGCTGTCTTAATTCGCTTAGTCTCAGAAGTAAGTTCTCTTGAATGCTTTGCCACTAAATGTTATGTTTGGTTAATAAAAGATTTTTAAACACATTGTCAGTTTGCTTGAGCTAATGAAAATGTTCTGTGTTTTGTTCCCTATAACATTCCACTTGTTTTGTTTTGTCATTTAGATTAATTGGAGGATCTGACAACAAACTGATTTATAGACATTATGCAACGTTATATTTTGTCTTCTGTGTGGATTCTTCAGAAAGTGAACTTGGCATTTTAGATCTAATTCAAGTAAGTTAACATTTGCCTCTTACTGTCTTAAATAACAGTTTGGCATTTATATTTTTAAAAACTTACATTTTCTAAAGCGATGTTTTGTTTGGTAAGAAAGTGTCCACAGTAGATATGGGGTGGATCAAAGAGGGACAGGGGATGTAGAACAAGTAGATGGGGGCCGGTGCTGTGGCTCACTAGGTTAATCCTCCTCCTGTGGCGCTGGCGTCCCATATGGGCGCCGAGGTCTAGTCCCGGCTGCATCTCTTCCAGTCTAGCTCTCTGCTGTGGCCCAGGAGGGCAGTGGAAGATGGCCCAAGTGCTTGGGCCCCTGCACCCGCATCGGAGACCTGGATGAAGCTCCTGGCTCCTGGCTTCGGATCGGCACAGTGCCGGCCGTAGCGGCCATTTGGGGGGTGAACCAATGGAAGGGAGACCTTTTTCTCTCTGTCTCTCTCTCTCACTGTCTAACTCTGTCAAAAAAAAAAAAAAAACAAGTAGACGAATTTAATCTGATTTAGACTAATTATGACTAATTCCATCTGTTCCCTTCTCTTTCTTCGTGTTTCCTGGAAACCTTTCGTGACGTCCTGGAGCTCCAGGGCTGTGATGAGCAGACTCCTCCTTGTCCTGAGCCTCTTCCAGGTTGCTCCACTTCTTTGCTCCACGTTAAATCCTGCGTCCTCGGTTACTCCGCTTCCAACACTCTCAAGAAGTAGCTCTTTGCCCTCGTGTTCTTTTTGGTTTTCACTGCTTTCTCCAGAATGGTTTGTCTCCTGAAACATCTCCACATTTTGTCTCACATTGTCAGCTCTCACTCCTACCCGTCTGCTTGTGGTTCTCTCTCCACCTTCCATCCTTTGGAGGTTTCGTCAGGAAATCTCATCCAGCTTGGAAGCTGAAAACTTGACCTCTGTGATTCACAACGTAAGCACTAGCCACAGTAAATAAGTAAATAGCACATGAGCCGAAGTAACAGCATTTGAAGAGGGGCGCACACCGTGGATTGAGTTACGAGAGGAGCCCTGACCTCCGAGAATTGAACTCTTCTGTAATTAGCACTGGTTTTTGTTTTTTTTAAGATTTTAATTCTTTTAAATTTGTAGTTTTTGGCAGATTCAGTATAGTTTGCAGATTTAATTCTAGGATTATAATGCTATTCCCCTCCTCCCTCACCCCTCCCACTGTCTCTCCTACTCTCCTCCCTCTCCCATTCTGTCTTTACTTTATTGGTTTTTGAGATAACATTTTAAATTGACATCACAGTACACGGTCTTTGCTTCTGGGGGAAGGAAAGCCTGTCCATAGTGTGCTTGCAGGGAGAGCTCAGAGCAGAGAGCACCACGCCTCTGCTCACAAGTCTGCGCAGGAATGCCCCACAGTGGAGAATGCTCGCCCACTGGACTTTGGCTCTTAGTTCTCCGACATTCACTGCTCTGTTGGAATCCTGGTGATTTCTTCGTCGATGCATGTGATTCTCCCTGTCCTGACGTCGTCAGGCCTGCGCCTCCTGTCCTGCGAGCTTTGCTCTCTGCCCCTGCTCACTGCTCATTTCCACACCGTGCTTTTAATCCAGCTGCTTGCCTCCCTATTCTTGACTCCACACCTTCCTTCCTTTGTGTACCACTTCCTTTTGTATTATTCTTTCTATTACTATTACTATTACTATTACTAGTCTTTGTATTATTCTTTCTGTTACTCCCAGCAGATTTCTGGACCTGTTGGGATCCACAGTTTCTGAGTGAATGTCTTGTCTTTCCTGGTGTCTGCCTTTGCTTTTCCAGCTCAAACGCCGTCATCACTTGTGATTCACGATTGTAGCCTCGTATACGCTGTCTCCTTGCCTGTGCCGGCACACACGAAGATCCCAGTGGAGGAAACTGTCACCATACTTGCCGCTTTCACTTTAAATCCGTGATCTCTACCTTAGCCGTCCCTTAATGGTACCTGGAAGTCGTATCTCCCTGGTCCATGTACTTTCCATCTGCCTAGATGACTTATGCATACATTGTCTCAGTCCTTTAGCACTTAGCACCTTGCTTGCTTCCTGGAGAAACGAATCAAACTGGAGAGACTGTCCACGGCCCCTATAGGTGCATCTGTGTCTCTGAGATCTGGGGAGACTTTGCACGGCCCCCATGGTGCATCCGTGTCTCTGAAATCTGGGGGGACTTTGCATGGCCCCCATAGGTGCATCCGTGTCTCTGAGATCTGGGGAGACTTTGCACGGCCCCCATGGTGCATCCGTGTCTCTGAAATCTGGGGGGACTTTGCATGGCCCCCATAGGTGCATCCGTGTCTCTGAGATCTGGGGAGACTTTGCACGGCCCCCATGGTGCATCCGTGTCTCTGAGATCTGGGGAGACTTTGCACGGCCCCCATGGTGCATCTGTGTCTCTGAGATCTGGGGAGACTTTGCATGGCCCCCAGGGGTGTATCTGTGTCTCTGAGATCTGGGGACTTTGCATGGCCCCCATGGGTACATCTGTGTCTCTGAGATCTGGGGACTTTGCATGGCCCCCATGGGTGCATCTGTGTCTCTGAGATCTGGGGAGACTTTGCACGGCCCCCATGGGTGTATCTGTGTCTCTGAGATCTGGGGAGACTTTGGCCCCCATGGGTGCATCTGTGCTCTGAGGGTGCACTTGCGTGCTCCTAGCTCAGGCCGCCTGTGCGCTCACACATTCGTTTCTGCTTCCTCATTGCTGCAGCATTCCTTCTTTCTTTTGAATCATCATTTTTTTTTTCCTGTCTTCTAGATCATTCCAAGCAGCCTACAGTAGTTTCCCACCTGTCTGTGGGAAATCCTGTCTGTGCTTCCCTCTGCAGCCATGCCTCGTGTCTCTCCCTTCCTTTACGGAACACTTTTGTAGAATGTGTAGAGCTGTCTGAAACTTTGTTCTGGTCTCCTCAGTCCATTCCACCCTTCTCTTCGTGAGTCCAGGGTCCTGTCAGCCTCCTGTGTTTGATAAAGATTGTTGACTTCTCTCTGCTGTCTTCATTTGGCTGCTAGAACTTCCCTGCCTGGCTTCTGTCCCATCTCTTTAGTGACTCCATTTTTCCCGCTGATCTTTCGGGTTCCATCCTCGGCTGCCTTGTTTTTTGACTCCATTCGTCTGCCCCATGCTCTGACCCAAATGTTATCTGTATACTAAAGACGCAGACTTGGAATCCTCAGTTCAGACCTTCCCTCTTAGTTCCTCACTAGGTCACCCCATTGATTAGTGGACATCTCCACTTGGGTGTCTGATAAAGACCTAAAACTTGATGTGTCCTGAGTGAAGACCTGTGCCTCCCACATTGCTTAAAGACAGCTTCACTCTGCGGTGCAGCCTGCCAGTGCCTGGGGTGTGACCTTGCCTCTCGTTCTCTGCCCACTACATCTGTTGCTTCAGCACTTCCTGTTGGATATTTGGCATCTGACCACTTTTTTTTTTTTAAGGATTTATTCATTTATTTGAAAGGCAGAGTTAGAGAGAGAGAGGATGAGGCACAGAGAGAGAGACCTTACATCCTCTGTTCACTCTCCAAATGGTCGCAATGGCTGGAACTGGGCCAAAGCCAAGCCAGGAGCCAGGAGCTTCTTCCAGGTCTCCCATGTAGGTGCAGGGGCCAAGCTCTTGAGCCATCTTTTGCTTCTTTTCCCAGGTGCATTAGCAGGGAGCTGGAATGGAAGTGGAGTAGCCAGTGTCCATATGGGATGCTGGCACGGTAGGTGGCAGCTTTACCCACTATGCCACAGCACCAGCCCCTTCTAACCACTTTTGTACCCTCTCCCCCTGTTGCTGCCGCCTGTTCATGGCCACCATCAACTCTTGGCCTGGTTACTGCAGTCGCTTCTTGGCTGGTCTCTCGTTGTGCTGTATTGTTTTTTCTCTGGTCTTTCTCAGTGCAGTGCCCGAAGTGAAATGTGAAATGTGCCGCATCTTACATTTTTCCATTCTGAACTCTTGAGTGGCTTCAGTTTTCACTCAGAGTAAAAGTAAAATTCCTTACAAAAAATCCTGAGTGGCCCCATGTGGTCTTGACTGTCCTTGGCCACACCCATTACTTATCTTCTCTTGTCCCCATTGCTTAGCCTCCTCACCATTCCTTGTTCCTCGGGTGTACCCAGCACACATGTGCCTCAGAGCCTCGGTCCACACTGATCCTGCACCAGTAGCGTTCGACCATCAAACAGTGTTCTCTGGCTTGCTTTGAAAATTCTTCTTCTCTTGGATATTTTCTAACTCTTTCACCCTAGTATTTCCTCCATAGCACTTATCACCATCTCATATACTATGTAGTTAATTTAGTTTATCTTATATATTATCATTTGCCCTATAAGAATGTTGGATCTATGAGGTGCAGGATTTTTGTTTCTTTCGCTGATTTATCCTAGTGTGTAGTCTGACACCTTACAGATAATAAGTTCTCATTAGATAATTGTTGAATGAATGGTTTAATGCCTCGTGTTTGGCATTCTATGTAAAGTAAGCTCAAAGGTTAATTGGGAGAAGAATTAGCTAGGAAAATAAAATGCAGGAGTAGATTTTTGTTTCTTTTAATCTGAGTGCTGCTTACATTGATGTGTTTGAGAATTAAACTCTATAATTATAGAAACCTAGAGTTTTTCTACTTGATATATACAGTATTTCTACTGAAAGGTAAAAAATACTCAGCAAAAATTAGTTACTACAGATGGTATTGATTAAGATTATCATGAGGGGATACACTGAGATGTTTTCTTTCTGGAATGTGCAAAAAATGGATGTGGTATAGGAAGGCTGTAAGCTGCGTGTGAAAAGGAAGTTTTCTTTGTCGAGAATGTTTTAATGGTTTTGAAATCAGGAAGGACACACGGTTTGAGTTCCAGTTAGTGTTCAGAGTAACGAGAAGCTAACAAGCAGAAAAGTAATAAATTTTGAGTTGAGTGTCTAATATGAGAAGGAATAGACTGGGGCTTTAGATGCTGAAAATGTGTTTTTTTTTTTTTTTTTTTGACAGGCAGAGTGGACAGTGAGAGAGAGAGACAGAGAGAAAGGTCTTCCGTTGCCATTGGTTCACCCTCCAATGGCCGCCGCGGTCGGCGCGCTGCGGCCGGCGCACCGCGCTCATCCGATGGCAGGAGCCAGGAGCCAGGTGCTTTTCCTGGTCTCCCCATGGGGTGCAGGGCCCAAGCACCTGGGCCATCCTCCACTGCACTCCCGGGCCACAGCAGAGGGCTGGCCTGGAAGAGGGGCAACCGGGACAGAATCCGGCGCCCCGACAGGGACTAGAACCCGGTGTGCCGGCGCCGCAAGGCGGAGGATTAGCCTGTTGAGCCACGGCGCCGGCCTGAAAATGTTCTTAACACAAGAGAGAAACAAAGGCTGGGAGCAAATGGAGCTTCTCCGGTGTCCCTCGCTCCACGCCTGGTGCTGAAGCTGGTAGGAGGAGCCCGGCTTGGCCCTGCACCGCCTGTCATCGTGGCTCTGTCCTCCGCAGGCGTTCGGGCTTCTTTGAACATTGGTGGTGGTGCGGAAATGACACGTTCACAATACACATGTACATTCAGATATTATAAGGTCAGATACAGATTTGTCATATTTAAAGCTGTAAGACTTCAAAAAATTTGAGTTTGAGGTAAATCCTCCTGGAGAGTGCTTGGGAAGAATGTGAAACTGTTTCGTTTTCCCAAAGGCTTGTCTAGCGGGGAGAAGCTCTGCTTTCCTTACATGGATTGGTAGTGTGTGTTGCGTTGCCTTCTAAGTTTGATCCTGATTCTGTGTCTCGGTTTCCGCTGGGGAGTAGCTGGGTGCATTTCTATTTCACGGGCACTTGGTGTTTTTACAGAACAAGGGATTTCATGTGGACTGTACTTGTGTTGCCCTGGATTACCTTCAGCAAGGAGCGCGCAGACGCGCACGCTGCCTTCCACAGCACCGTTTTATTCTGCCGAGCCGGCTGCTGGTTAGGAGGAACACAGGAGAAAGTGTGGCGTTTCCCCTGCAGTCTGAAGGCAGCTGAAACAAGTGTGAATTCACATCAGGACAGTTGTTAGAACCCACGCCTCGCCGAGCCGGCTGCTGGTTAGGAGGAACACAGGAGAAAGTGTGGCGTTTCCCCTGCAGTCTGAAGGCAGCTGAAACAAGTGTGAATTCACATCAGGACAGTTGTTAGAACCCACGCCTCGCCCCGCATTGTGCTGAGGGACATAACTGTCATGTGCTGTGGAAAGTACAAAGCATGTCTTGTGTGTTGTGCAAACCGTTTTAGCCGTTAGTGTTCAAACATGTAATGTCATCTGAAGATGCAGGACAGGAGATTTGGGGAGAATCGTATCATTTTTCCATTAATAAAGTAGGTTGGAGGTTTTTTTTTTTTTTAAGCATAGTGACCGCATGCTGATCTGTGGTGTCACCAAAAAAAAAAAAAAAAAAAAATCCAGGTCCGTTATTGTGTGTCACCACCCTGACTTGTGGCCAGCCTGTGGTTGCCCCCCTCTCCCTCTCCTTCCACGGTTGCTTGAACAGTCATCGAGGGGGGATCTGAGCATCAGCACTGATCAAGTGAACAAGGAAGAAAGCGCACCTAGTTGCTTCTGTTTCATCGAATTGCTATTCAGAGCATATTTTAAAACTCATTTTTTTGATTTATTCAACCTCTAGTTTTGAGAAAGACAACTTTAACGTAAAAAACAAAAGTGGAAAATTGTAAACCAAGACAATTTAAATCAAAACCTTTTGATCTTTCATATTGTTTAGAGAAAAATTAACATGTGACTACTAAATGTGCATAATTTTAATGTTTAATTGTTAGAGTGGCCCCATTCTGATGGTAACTGAAAAGCAAACATTTTCTTGCAGACTCAGTGTTTCTGAGATGTACATGTATTGTCTTAGGTTTGGATTTATGTCATAAATTCGGGAGATGGTATAATTTGAAAATCCAATATGGTATTTATATCAGTATGTCACCCAACTGAACTTCTGTTTGCTTTTGTTTCTTTCCTAAATTCCTTGTAAGTTGGCCAGGGTTGGGGAGGTGATCTTGTTTTTCCTAGTGTGTGCTGTTTTGGTGTGATCTTGACTGCTATATAAGTTGATTTCAGATAATGGCTTTTTAAAAGGAGCCCTTTCTGTCTTAGCATGTTTGCATTGGAAGTGTTGAAATATTTATAGGGTGAGAATAGAAGTTCATTACATATTAATGTTGGGGGTGTTTGAGTTATGTGTAAGCAGTCTTCCTGCCCTCAATTAGCTTGTTCCGACACACTGACAGTGGAGACATGAAAGCCTGCTGTGCTGCCTGGCCCCGAATTCCTGTTGTGGTTTTCTGTGCCACAGGAAACAGCTTTCACAGAAGTGTCTAGTCCCAATTAGTTTAAAAAAAAAAAAAAAAAAGCTAGAGAACTAATAACTAAACTTTTCTTTTAGATTTAGAAAGCTAGTTTTTGACCATGGTGTTAGAATATGTATCCAGACTAGATTCCATGTATAGTAGTTTTCATTATTACATATGGTTATTCCACCGTGAGTGAAATTATTTTACTTACGGCTGCTATACTGGTTTAGTATAGTCCCGAGCAGGTCAGTCTTTACAGAGCTTGAGTCTTGTCACCTGTGGAGTGCTGACTTGAGCGTGCTGTGTGCGGCCCTCCTGAGGCGGTTAGAAAGATGAGTGGCCTAAAGCAGCCAGCTATCTGCAGTGGTAAAACGGCCGGCTTTACGATCCTCTAGCTATATTTAGGCAAATCTTTTAACTTCATTGACCCTAATCTTCCTTATCTGCAAAAGAGGGCATAATACAGCCCATCTCGTTGGTGTGAACACTAGGAAAAGATGCCCCACAAGAAACCTGTGCTGAATGGTTGACACGTAGCAGTGGGTTTTAGCTATAATTATCATTAGGGCGTATATTCTTGAGAAAGGCAAATAGAGTATTCTACTAGTATGCAAACTGAATGAGAGAAATCCTTTTTTTTTTTTTTTTTGGACAGGCAGAGTGGACAGAGAGAGAGAGAGAGAGAGAAAGGTCTTCCTTTGCCGTTGGTTCACCCTCCAATGGCCGACGCAGCCAGCGCGCTGTGGTCAACGCACCGCACTGATCCGAAGGCAAGAGCCAGGTGCTTCTCCTGGTCTCCCATGGGGTGCAGGGCTCAAAGACCCGGGCCATCCTCCACTGCACTCCCGGGCCACTGCAGAGAGCTGGCCTGGAAGAGGGGCAACTGGGACAGAATCCGGCGCTCCAACCGGGACTAGAACCCGGTGTGCTGGCACCACAGGTGGAGGATTAGCCTATTGAGCCGGCACCGGTCGAGAAATCCTTTTTCTTTCTAACTTTTGAATATGTAGAAACATTCATGGCCGGTGCCGCGGCTCAACAGGCTAATCCTCCACCTTGCGGCACTGGCACACCGGGTTCTAGTCCCGGTCGGGGCACTGGATTCTGTCCCGGTTGCTCCTCTTCCAGGCCAGCTCTCTGCTGTGGCCAGGAAGGCAGTGGAGGTTGGCCCAAGTGCTTGGGCCCTGCACCCTATGGGAGACCAGGAGAAGCACCTGGCTCCTGCCTTCAGATCAGCGCAGTGTGCCGGCTGCAGTGCGCTGGCCGCAGCGGCCATTGGAGGGTGAACCAACGGCAAAGGAAGACCTTTCTCTCTGCCTCTCTCTCTCTCTCACTGTCCACTCTGCCTGTCAAAAAAGAAAAGCACTCACGACTCTATCCTGTAAGGTACGTGATGGCTTAGATGAATTGTATGTGCCAACACATTTATGTGATAATAGGCTTACTTGGGGATCCTGGTAAGCCAAGGATACTTACGTGGAGAAAGATGCCTGCGTCCCGTTGTGCGTGGCAGGTATGTGACAGGTGCTGCTCGCCTGCTGCACGTGCAGTGTGGGCCACTGCCATGCGTGGTGGTGTTCGCATCGCACAGTCGGCTCCCAGTGTGTTTCTCAGAATGCATCCCCATCACTAGTAACGGGCACCTGTCCTAAGCACTCTGAGGTTCTAAGCTGCCGTATGGGTTCCTGTTGCCCTCTGTGTCCTGGACATGCAGACTCTAGTTAATGATGAAGGAAGCAGCAGGAAAAGGGAAAGGGGGCCCTGTTTATACGTGGATGTGGCATGTTGGCTGAATATTTGCAATTCTAGGTAATTACTGAAATAAAAAAAGAATGGTATTCTTTTAGTAAGTTAAAAGTTGCTTCTCTCTCATTATCCTTTCAATTCCTTGAGGCCAGTGGATTTTAAGTCTTTGATTATTTTATATCCCTGTGCCCTGAGTAGCTACTTAGTAAATAGATGCCTGTTGTAGTGTAATTGGCTTAGTGGAACACAAGAGGGCGCTGTTTACCATGCTCTCGCTTTCTGCTGAGGAAGTGGGAACTACACAGTAACTTGGTTGTGGCTTTTCTCTGTTAGACCCTGGAGACCCTGCCACTCTTCTTTCTTAATTTCTTCAGTTAGCAGCTGTTTTCTTTTGGCCCTCCTTGAGGGAATAAGCTTTGTAAATCAAAAAATAACTAGTGGAAAGTGTTGTAAAGGGGGTCTTTGTTTTTTTTTTTTTTTTAACTCTACTTAATATTTGAATGCTTTAAATCTTAAGAATTCTTTTGGTAAATTCCCAATATGTAGTTATGATGACATTGTGCTGCATAGCACTTTCTTTAAAAGTGTTTACATTTTTCATAGGTGATGCCATTAAGGTGTAAATACGGACAGTGTTTGGTGGTTTTCCCCCTCTGAGTTAACAAGCAAATCAGTGTCTTGGCAGCCGTGTGCTTAGCTCACTTTTGCATCAGTGTGTGTCAGAGCATTAGAGTTTTCTTGCCCTGTTTTAATTTTGCAGTCATCACAGGCTTTGAACAGCCAGATAAGTAATACTCGCTGCCATTCAGTCAGTGTGTTTGGGAAATTGGTCTGGATTGTGTCCCTCAGTCTTTGTGATAATCCAGAAAGCTGGGTAGTTTGGGCACCACGTTGTGGTTCTGAGATCAGAAGGAGTTGAAGCATTGATGCGAAGGCCAGGTAGCTCGGGTGGAGCAGACTGGACTTAGAGTAAGAGCTGCTGGTGTCCCAGCAGATGTGCTCACCACCCTCCCATCCTGTGCCCCCAGGCAGCCTGTGCCTTTGCCACACCTGTAGTTCACCAGTGCACGGTCAGTGTTCCCTAGGAAACTGGTTTTCTCTTTCACCCAACATAACCTGTACATTGAATAAATTGTGGTGATATCTTTTTTAATTTGTATTTACTTACTTATTTTGAAAGAGCTACAGAGAGAGAGAGAGGACAGAGAAGAGAGATCTTCCTTCTGCTGATTCGGTCCCCAGATGGCCACAACTGCTAGGGCGGGCCAAGCTGAAGTCAGGAGCTTCTTCCAGGTCTCCCACATGGGTGCAGAGGTCTTAAGCACTTGAGCCATCTTCTATTGCTTTCCCAGGCCATTAGCAGGGAGCTGGGTCCGAACTGGAGCAGCCAGACACAAGCCAGCACCCATTTAGGATGCTGCCATTGGAGGTGGCAGCTTAACCCACTAGGCCATAACGCTGGCCCCAGTGTGCCAGTATTCTGTAAGAACATTTGTGTATAAGTGAAGGGAATGTCTTTTTTTTTTTTTTTAACAGGCAGAGTGGACAGTGAGAGAGAGACAGAGAAAAAGGTCTTCCTTTGCCGTTGGTTCACCCTCCAATGGCCGCCGCGGCTGGTGCACCATGCTGATCCAATGGCAGGAGCCAGGTGCTTCTCCTGGTCTCCCATGGGGTGCAGGGCCCAAGCGCTTGGGCCATCCTCCAATGCCTTCCTGGGCCACGGCACAGAGCTGGACTGGAAGAGGGGCAACCGGGACAGAATCCAACGCCCCAACTGTGACTAGAACCCCGTGTACCGGTGCCGCAGGCGGAGGATTAGCCAGTGAGCCGCGGCGCCGGCCTGGAATGTGTTTTTAGACAGCAATTGCACCAGGTAATCTTTTTGTGATGGCTATAAAAGAATGACTTCACTGTGTAGGCCATCAGTCCCATACTGGCAAAGGGAACCTAAAGCAGTCGAGGAGTACTGAGAATGTGCCTCAGTCTAGTGAGGATTTAAGATTGGGGAAGAGCCCCTCACTCCATCCCCAGAAGTCAGTTCCAGGTAGATCTAGTTCAAATATGAAAAACAAAACAGTGAAGCCTTTATTTTCTTCTGAGAGGATGTGTTACTAATCTTGCTATAGGCAAAGATTCCTTAAATTGGGCATCAAGATGATTAACTGTCAAGGAAAATACTGAAAAATTGGTCTATATTGAAATGTAAAATGTTCTTCCAGGGACACTGTGAGCAGAATGGAAAGGTAAGCTACAGAATGGGAGAAGGTGTTCGTAATACGTAGATGTGGCCAGAACATACACAGAATTCCTATGTGTGGGTAGGAAAGACTGATAGAAGCATGTGCGGAACTCACGAACAGTCATCACACGGAAGGGGCTGTTTAAATGGCTGCTGAAGATCGGTGGTGTGCAGTCTCGTTAGCGTTCATGAAAATACAAATTGATATCATAGTGCATATCACCCCACACCCACAAGCGGCTAAGATGACAATACTGACGAGGGTATGAGACTATGCAGCTCAGAGTGTACGCTTGTATGATATCTTTAAAAATCTATTTGGCACTAAGTACTAAACCTGAACATAGGCTACCCTAACCCCAGCAGTTCTGCTCCAGGTATATTCATCCAGGAGGTATGTGCACATGCGTTCACTAGACACATGTGTAAGAGTGTTCTTGGCAGTGCTCATTGCAGCAGCCCCGTACTGGAGACCATCCAGATGCCTTCCAACAGTGGAATGGATGAATACTTTATAGTGTGGTCTTGGACTGGTGTAATTGACAGCGAGAATGAATGAGTAATGCATCATGTAACAATAATGTGAGTGAATCATAGAAAAACAGCAGTGAATGCAAGAAGCCTGTCACCAGAGTATTTATGCTGATTCAATTTGATTAATCATTTGTATTTCAAAGGCAGAGAGAGAGAGACAGAGGCAGACCGATCTCCGTCTGCTGGTTCACTCCCCAAATGCCCACGACAAGCAGGACAGGACCAGGCTGACTCCAGTTGGGAACTCACTCAGGCTCTCCCACGTGGGTGGTAGGAACCCAACTACTGGAGTCATCATTGCTGCCTCCCGGGGTGCCCGTGAGCGAGAACAGGGCTGGGACTGAACCCCGGGCATTTGATAGGGCATGGGGGCATCCCAGGTGGCATTTCCACAGCTCCACCAAATGCCCTCTGATGTATGATCCCATTCAGCACGTTTCAGAAAAAGGCAATCTGTGCCCACAGTATTGGCAAGCACAGTGTCACCTGATGACCCGTGATGATCGGGACTGATGGACTAGGAGCTGGGGCTGGGGCTACTCTGGGGCTGGGAATGTTCTAAACTTGAGTGGAGTGTTGGCTACACAGATAGCTTTGCTTTGTGAAGCCCAGTGTTATAATTAGGATGTGTATGCTTTTCTATATGTAAGTCATGATTAAAAATAGAGGACGTTGTTTCCTTTCTTACACTGTGGTTTTCTAATGAGTATTCATTTAAGCAGAAGGCTGGCTCCAGGGTAAATACTTTTTTCCTAAAAGGGAAAGTTTTCCCTTTTTAGCCCCCATCCTAACTTCCCCCAGAAGTTATTTGCCAAGTACTTACTCTGAATCAAGCAGCATTATGTTATTCAGTCATTTTTTAAAGATTTATTTATTTTTCTTGAAAGTCAGAGTTACACAGAGAGAGAAGGAGAGGCAGAGAGAGAGAGGTCTTCCATCTGCTGGTTCACTCCCCAGATGGCCGAAACAACTGGATCTGTGCTGATCTGAAGCCAGGAGCCAGGAGTTTTCTGTAGGTCTCCCATGAGGGTGCAGGAGCCCAAACACTTGGGTCGTCTTCTACTGCTTTCCCAGGCCATAGCGGAGAGCTGGATCAGAAGTGGAGCAGCCAAGACTCCAACCGGTGCCCATATGGGAGGCTGGCACTGCAGGTGGCGGCTTTACCCACTGTGCCACAGCACTGGCCCCATGTCATTCAATCATAACAAGAACTTGGGTTAAAATCAGGGATATGTATCTGAATTAGTTAGAATGAGTGAGTCATTGCATGGGCCATGTTACCAAGGCCTTGAGTGTGTGGGAGGATACCCAGTAATATTTATTTTCCTTTTCAATAAGATTTATTTAGTTATATTTAAAAGACAGCGTTACAGAGAGAGAAAGAGAAGGAGAGATCTTCCATCTTCTGGTTCACTTCCCAAAAGGCTGCATTAGCCAGGGTTGGGCTGGGCTGGGCTGGGCTGGGCTGAAGTAGGAGTTTTATCTGGGTCTCCTGCATGGACAACAGGGGCCCAAGTACTTGACCCATCTTCCACTGCTTTTCCAGGTGCGTTAGCAGGGAGCTGGATCAGAAGTGGAGAAGCTGGGACTCAAACTGGTGCCCATATGGGTTGTGAAGTTGGCAGGCTGGTGGCTTAACCCACTGCACCACCATGCCGGCCCCAACAGTATTTTCTACCTACCACAAAATTAAACTAAAAACTTACATGAAATGCACCTGCTTTAACAGGAAAAAACAAATTTTCTCCCTCTGATTGCACAGCACTCAACACTCTTTGTGAAGCTGGTATGTGAGGAGTACCGCGGACACCAGCAGTTCTCAGGGAGACCAGCTGGGTGTCCTCTGATGCAGTGCTGGCACTGTCCATGCTCATGGAGGTAGCACCACAGCCACAACCACTTCAGTGCCACCTCCAGGTAGTAGTTTGTGACCTGTTTAGGCTTATCAGCAATAACCCCAGCCCTCTCTGGGGTTCTGTTAATTTACCGTGGCTCAGAGAACACCACTTATTATAAAGGAAACTCCAAAGGATACAGACATTGCAGAGGGCAAGGCGTGTGGGAAGGGGCAGAACACCACCACCCACTGCCTGCCCACTCCCCCACCCCACTGCTCAGAAGTTCCCCAGACCCGGTCCTTTGGGGGTTTGGGGGGAGCTTTTATCACATGGATTAAGTCATTGGCCGTTGATGATCAGGTGACCACTTCTGCCCTCCCTTCCCTGCGGCTAGGGTGGGGAGTGGAACTAGAAGTCCACTCTTGTAAACACAGCCAGTTCCCCTGGAACACCCCAGCCGCCAGTCATCTAATTAGTGTTCAGAAGACCCTCATTGCTTTGGAGAGTCCAAGGAGTCTAAGAGCCGTGTGACTGGAAACCCGAGGAAGACCAACTAACTGTGTATGTTACAGTGTCACCCAAATGTGTGTGTTACAGTGTCACTCTTTCCCCTTTTGATCCTGTTGCTAGCTCGCCCTCTCCCCATGAGGGTATTGCAAGTACGTGTGCATACGTACATGCTTGGTCAGTGTAGACCTCGTGTTTCTCCCAGTGACCAAGTCAGCAGTCCAAGTACAGTGGGAGGTCAAATCCCACCTGCTGGTTGCTATTTCAACAAAGCTCACTGGAACAGAGCCAGTCTCACGTGTCAGGTATTGTCTGTGGCTGCTTCTGCGCTAGGTTATGTGGCCCACAAAGGCTTGGCCCTTGGCAGAGAATTTGCCAAGCCCTGGTTCAAGCCAGTGTTGAATACAGTCGTGGAGTTACACATCTCCGTTGTTTCACCTGCCTTACCCGTCGACAAGCTGGGAGCCTGGGACTGTGGATCGTGTAAACTGACCTGACGTTGGAGTGGCTGTTGCGCTAGATGCCTGCTCTGTTGGTTTTGCTCCTTCCCCCAGGGGAACACCTGTGGCTAGCATGTGCACACATTTCCATTTGCCTGGGATAGCTCTGGTTTCCCTCTGTTGTTTCAGGCTGTTATTATTATAACAGTGCATGTGATTCCTGTAATCTAATTGTTAATAGCTCTTCCCTTTGTTAATCCTGTCCCAGCGTGGACTATAAATTATATGATCACTCTGTGAAGGCTGTCACTGTCAGAGGGATAATGGAATAGAAATAGGAATAGGATATAGAAGCAGGAGAAGGATCAGTGACATTTATGCCAGGAAGAGTTTAAGAGATTAATTGTTGAAGGTTGTTTTAGGCATCCCCAAGACCATCTTGATGATCCAGGATTAACAGGACTCAGCCGTTGCTAGAGATGAATGGTTACAGTTGATTGTTATGAGAGGAGCGTAGTAACTAACAGCAGCAGAGGCGCGTGATGGGGAGTTTAGGAAGCCAGTGCAGGACTCGCCAGTGAGGATGTGCTTCACCCTGGGGTGTGTGATGGTACATGGGAACTTTCCCACCAAGGGAAGTGCACCCAACCTGGTGTCCAGTACTGGGGGTGGGAGTGGTGTCCGTCACATAGGTGTGTGGCACCTGCATGGCTGACAGATGCATAAGCTCCAGACCCCTCAGAAAGAAAGCGTTATTTACTATAAATCACGTTATTGTAGTAAATTAGCTGTTCAGACTGGTCCAGAGTGGCCCAAGACCTCAGGCATATGAGCACACACACCACAGAACATTGCAGAAGGTCAGAGCTGGAAACAGGCTGTGCTGGGGCGGGGGGGTGCAGGGTGTGAACCCCGGGCCTGTGAGATGTGCCCGACCGGTCGTCCGACTTAGTCAAGCCAGGATTGGAAGCCAGGCGAGTGTTTCCAGAGTGTGTGCTCTTTCCGTAAGTGATTGCTAGTGCGCTTGAATTCTCACTTGTGAGCGGAGAGGTGGTAGGACTGGGACCATACCCGTCTGTCTGGTAAATACTTCTAATGGGCTTTTTTCCTTCACATGGAGATAATGAGCCAGGTTTTCTGTTTACTGTGTTCTGTGTAAGTCTTGATTTTCCAATTGTCTAGTTCTAGGTTTTTTTTTGTTTGCTTTCTTTTGTACACTTCTATATAGTTATCTGAAGGTGAGCCTATCCTTATTCCTTTTGCATTTAATACAGTTTTTAGCTTTGCAAAGGAAAATCTGATAATTAAAAGTTTTAGTTCCCAATTAAGAGTTGTTTACCTTGTAGATAATAGAGTTGAATGGAATTACACAGTTCTAAGGCTTGTTTTCTTTTTTCTTCTCTTCCCCATAGGTATTCGTGGAAACATTGGACAAGTGTTTTGAAAATGTCTGTGAGCTGGATTTGATTTTCCACGTAGACAAGGTACTATTTCTGTGTTGTCAAGTCCTCTTATTTCAGAAAAATATTAATTTGCATTTGTCACTTTAAGTTGCTTTAGTGAATAAATATGTTTTTATTCCATCAGTTGTTATTCAATTCATAAATCATTTTACTATGAACCAGGCAGTGTGTTTGGAGAAGATTCAGAGCCTGCCCTGAAGGAAGTTAGCATATAGAGTGGGGACTCACCAGCAGCTGTGTGTGGCTCCCACCTCTGCCCTGAGACATGTGATTGTGAGGAGTTTGAAAGAATTAGTGGGCACTTCATAACAGAAAAGGGGAGAATGCCCTACAGGTAGAGATATTAAACCCAGGCCCTTTTATGAGGAAGGATTGGTAGCGAGGAAGAGGCCTGCTTTTTTTTTTTTAAGAAAGCTTTTATTTAATAAATATAAATTTTGAAAGTACAACTTTTGGATTATAGCAGTTGTTCCCCCTATAACCTCCCTCCTACCTGCAACCATCCCATCTCCCACTTCCTCTCCCATCCCATTCTTCACTAAGATTCTTTTTTTTTTTTTTTTTTTTTTTGTGAGGCAGAATTAGACAGTGAAAGAGAGAGAGAGACAGAGAGAAAGGTCTTCCTTCCATTGGTTCACCCCCCAAATGGCTGCTATGGCTGGCGTGCTGAGCCGATCCGAAGCCAGGAGCCAGGTGCTTCCTCCTGGTCTCCCATGCGGGTGCAGGGCCCAAACACTTGGGCCATCCTCCACTGCCTTCCTGGACCACAGCAGAGAGCTAGACTGGAAGAGGAGCAACCGGGACAGAATCTGGCGCCCCAACCGGGACTAGAACCCGGAATGCTGGCTCTGCAGGCGGAGGATTAGCCTAGTGAGCTGTGGTGCCGGCCAAGATTCATTTTTAATTATCTTTATATACTGAAGATCAACTTAGTATATACTAAGTAAAGATTTCAACAGATTGCACCCACACAAACACACAAAGTATAAAGTACTGTTTGAAGACTAGTTTTACCATTAACTTGCATAGTACAACACATTAAGGACAGAGATCCTACATGGGGAATAAGTGCACAGTGACTCCTATTGTTGATTTAACAATTGATACTATTATTTATGGCGTCAGTAATCACCCAAGGCTCTTGTCATGAATTGCCAAGCCTATGGAAGCCTCTTGAGTTCGCCAACTCCGATCTTATTTAGAAAAGGGCCTAGTCAAAGTGGAAGTTTTCTCCTCCCTTCAGAGAAAGGTACCTCCTTCTTTGATGGCCCATACTTTCTGCTGGGATCTCACTCACAGAAATCTTTCATTTAGGTCATTTTTTTGCCACAGTGTCTTGGCTTTCCATGCCTGAGAAACTCTCATGGACTTTTTAGCCAGATCCAAATGCCTTAAGGGCTGATTCTGAGGCCAGAGTGCTGTTTAGGGCATTTGCCATTCTATGAGTCTGCTGTGTATCCCGCTTCCCATGTTGGGTCAGTCTCTCCTTTTTAATTCTATCAGTTAGTATTAGTAGACACTGGTCTTATTTATGTGATCCCTTTGACACTTAAACCTATTTTTATGATTAATTATGAACTTAAACTGATCGCTTTAACTAGTAAGATGGCATTGGTACCTGCCAACTTAATGGAATTTGGAGTCCCATGGCACGTTTCTAGCTCTACCATTTGGGCTAAGTTTGAGTGAGCTTGTGCCAAACTGTATGTCTTCTCCCTCTCTTATTCCCACTCTTACTTTAATAGGGATCAATTTTCAGTTAAATTTAAACACCTAAGAATAATTGTGTGTTATTTAAAGAGTTCAACCATTGGTATTAAGTAGAAAAAGAAAATACTGAAAAGAATAATATAGTACGCTGTTCCTCATCAGCCAGGACAAGGGCTGATCAAGTCATTGCTTCTCATACTGTCAGTTTCACCTCTACAGGCTTCCTTTTAGGTGCTCAGTTAGTTGTCACGGATCAGGGAGAACATACGATATTTGTCCCTTTGGGACTGGTGTATTTCACTCAGCATGATGTTTTCCAGATTCCTCCATTTTGTTGCAAATAACCAGATTTCATTTTTTTTTTTAACCGCTGTGTAGTATTCTATAGAGTACATATCCCATAATTTCTTTATCCAGTCTTCTGTTGGTGGACATTTAGGTTAATTCCACATCTTAGCTATTGTGAACTGAGCTGCAATAAACATTGAGGTGCAGACAGCTCTTTTATTTGCTAATTTAATTTCCCTTGGGTAGATTCCACGGTCATGTGGTAGGGCTATATTCAGATTTCTGAGGAATCTCCAAACTGACTTCCATAGTGGCTTTACCAGTTTGCATTCCCACCAACAGTGGATTAGTGTGAGGCTGGGAAGGCAGTGGAGGGTCTCTGCAGCTCATGTGGGAGACCCAGCTGGAGTCCCAGGCGTCAGGCCTTGGTGGACCCACCTCGATCCATAGCAGCCATGTGGGGAGTGAACCAGCTTGAGGAAGATCTGTCTCTCACCTTCTCTCTGCCTTTCCAATAAAGCAACATAAACGCAAAGGGAGGGCGAGTTTCTCCGCATGCCTCATGTTGATCGTGTTTCTCTTGTCCTCACTGTGGAATCCATGGGGCAAAGCTGCACTGACTGGCACATCGGTAGTTTCCATTTTGGAGAGATAAAGGTTTTCATTGGACACGTCTGTCAAAATATCACAGTTGATAGTTTTACCAAATGTGTTGTTACCACACACAGGAACCATAACTTTCTAGGTGTAACAGTCTTCATGTGGCCCACTGCCCAAGTCCTAAACCCAGATCATGTATTTTCTTTTATTGTGTTTGTTACCGGTTTATTATTACAAATCTTTTTTAAAAATTTTATTTATTTATTTGAGAAGTAGTTACAGACAGAGGGAGAGGCAGAAAGAAAGGTCTTCCATCTGCTGGTTCACTCCTTAAATGGCCACAATGGCAGATGAACCCATCTGAAGCCAGGAGCTTCTTCTAGGTCTCTCATGCGGGTGCAGGAGCCCAAACACTTTATCCATCTTTCCCAGGCCATGAGCAGGAAGCTGGACCAGAAGAGGGGCAGCCAGGACATGAACCGGTGCCCATACGGGATGCTGGAGCTGCAGGCCTAGGCTTAGCCTACTTTGCCACAGCGCTGGCCCCTTATTACAGATCTTTGAGTCCTGATTTTTGTATCAGTCACACAGGCTAGTGTCGTAGTGACCTTGAAGTAGTGGAACAGGTCCCGGTTCACACCCAGCCCAAAATCGGCTGTATGTAGAGACCCCCGAAGCCGCATGCTGCACCACAAGAGTAGGGAAAGTTTTGTTGCTGGCATGGTGGGGCTTTCTGTGGAGGGCAGGGGACCACTGCTGGCTGGGGGTTTTGTGGTAGCTGGGGAGGTGGGCGTTGGGATGAGCGTTCCCACATGGGGTGCCCTTCCCCGAGTGCAGAGGTTGAAGCAGACTTTCTCGGCAGCTTGTCCAGCTGCGGGCGGAAGAGGAAAGGAGGCTGGTGGGGCACTGAAGTCAGACAGCAGAAATGGAGTCAGTGTCTTGAGTAAAGTTGGATTACACTATGGAGTAACTGTTACTGTTCATGCCTGAGTGTCTGGGAGACGTGAACTGTTAACCATTTACCTGTGTCACTACTTTTAAAGTACATAAAAATGAAATCTAGAACTTCAGATCTGTGTTCAGAAAAAGCTATGCAGCTGAGCGTATGGGGCATGTATTTTTTAAACAAGCAGTAGAAATCCATTGTCAATGTGGTATTTGCTATTCTCTTAAAAACTTAAGTACCTTGGGGCTGGCACTGTGGTGTGGTAGGATAATCCTCCACCTGTGGCGCCACATCCCATATGAGCTCCGGTTCAAGTCCCGGCTGCTCCTCTTCCAATCCAGCTCCCTGCTATGTCTTGGGAAAGCAATGGATGATGGCCCAAGTCCTTGGGCCCCTGTACCCATGTGGGAGACCTGGAAGAAGCTCGTGGCTCCTGGCTTCAGATCAGCTCAGCGCTGACTGTTGGCAGCCATTTGGGTAGTAAACCAGCAGATGGAAAACCTTTCTGTCTGTCTCTCCCTCTCCCTGTCTGTAACTCTACCTCTCAAATAAATAACTAAAATCTTTTTTTTAAAAAATAAGTACCTGTAAAAGTTTAGAAAAATAGGATAAAAACTCTGAATATTATTTTAAGTGAACATCAAAGGAGTTTAATAGATAAATTGTATTATAAGTATGTTGCAATCCTTTATTTTATTTCCATAAAAATCTGTTTTAAATAAAATATATAAAAAAATACAAGAATATGTCAACCATATGAATGAGGGCTGAGCTGAAAGCAGATCTTTTATCATCCTCTTAGGTCTGCAAACATTCTTCCCAGTTCTTGGATCATGAATTATTTTGCCGTGGGATGTGTCACGTTCCCCTCCTGAGTTTCCCCTCTTCATGTGGCAGACATGTATTGATCATGCTGGAGTAGCTTTCCTGTGACTTGTGATTCCCATGCATGTTTCTCTTTCTGAATGTCCACAGAGGGTTTAGTGCCTACCTCTTCATCGAGAATATAGTCTTTAGGCGCTGATTGTGTTTATTAATGTGATATTCTGATGTGCAGTGAGATACATTATAGTCAGATCTCCCTGTGTGTGAGTTTCGTGTCCTTTATTCAACCAGCCACAGATCCCAAATGTCTGTACTGAACATGCACATTTTTTCTTGTCATTCCATAAACAATATAGAACCATAGCCATTTACACAGCATTTGCTTTGTGTTCAGTATTATACATAATTGAGAGATGATTTAGTATGGGAGGATGTCTGTAGATTATATGCAAATTCTACACCATTTCATATAATGTAGATAATACACAAATATTACAGCCTTTGTCCACAGATTTTGGTACCCATGGAGGGTCCTGGAACCAGTCCCCAACATATGGAGGACTATATTTGATTTTGGTTCTCATTTACTGACAAACAGCTCCTAAAAGACGTGGGTGTCTCCAGAGAGATGGGTGTTTTTTGTATGGAAATGAGATGACTGGTGGGTTTACTTGATCGTTTTTTCCTTTAGGTTCACAATATTCTTGCAGAAATGGTGATGGGGGGAATGGTGTTAGAGACCAACATGAATGAGATTGTTACCCAGATTGATGCACAGAATAAGCTGGAGAAATCTGAGGTAAGAATGGGAACTGCTCTGGTTAATGAGGTTCTGAGCATGACTGTGAATTATGCATGGTTTGTAGCTTGCACTGTCTGCCCTTCAGTATCACCCTTGAGGTTCCCCAGGATGCGGAGTCAGTTTTAGAAATCAGAGTATACACATTTTAGTGTGTTGAATGTTCTGTAACTACTATCCACCAAATAGTTTTCTGTATTTTTCTTTTAACCACAGCCATAGTGGCTTGAAAAAGGATTAACTATGTGAATAATACGATCTAATATTTGCTTTGTAGAATTCTGATCAGTAATTGTCAAGGAAATCCTAGAACTGATATTTTAAAGATGCATAAATTCATTGTTTGAAAACTATTTCTGGAAAGGGAAGGGAAAGGGAATAGAATTATCTTGTGAGGAAGCAGTGTTTTAAGTTACAATTGGCACTTCACAAGTCTGAGTGCACAGTGGGAAACGAAATTCAGTACTTTAATATTTCAATTCTGGATTCTACTCCAGAATGCCCTAACAAGGTAGTTAGGTTACATGCTTTATACATTGATACCTGTATTCGTGGTTTTATCTCATTCTGTAAGAGAGATTAGGCTTGTTATACTTAGCTAAGTGTGTGCTAATAGATGCGACCTGGACCAGCAAGCACGGTCCCACTGTGTAAACCCTCCTCTGGCAGCCAGTGCTGTGGCCACGCCGCTCCAGCTCCTTTTGCTGTGGTTGTTTCTGGACCTTAGCAGAATGTAGACGGACGAGTAGTCCTGACAACTCTCAGTGCTGCGCTTGGTGTTACAGCCATAACTCAAGTTGGAATGATACATTTTACTTGTAATTATTAGCACAAGGTAAGATGTGTGTTTGACGTAAATGTTGCCGTAAAAGCAAGAAGGTATTAAACACACTCGCATCGGTTTAACTGGTGAAACTAGTATCAGTTTAACTGATTGGTTTTTCATCCTGTTGGCCTGTTGAGGATCCATGCGATGCAATCCTGTGCTCGTTTCAGTTGAAAGAGGCACAGATGATCAACAGATCTGAAGTCTGAAGTTAAAACACTGAGACTTCCTAGGAAGACCTTTACCAGGATCCCACTTTAAATTTAAAAGCGTGCTGGGTTTCTCTGTATCTCCCTTTGGCATCCCTGCTGGTTTCCCAGAGGAGAGGCTTGTAGTGGTGGTAAAGCCCTTAACGTGATGACTGTTGAAGTACCTGTATCTGTTCTGTGTGATCTGTGGCCAGCTTTGAAGGGTGAAAACATATAGTAGGTTAACAGAGAAAATTTTGTTTTAGAACAAGGACAAAAGAGCTAGAATATTATTTAGTATAGTTAATTTGGAATATATTGTTTAGTAGAGTAAAAGATAAACTCTAACCCCTGAACTGTAGCTTTTAAAGTCTTAAAATAACTTCAGGTGTAATTTGATAACCATTGCTTTATAAAACTATGTGGTTATCCTTTTTTAAGTGCCAACGGACAAACAGTGACATGATCCATTATCACTCTCAAGTGAATGGGTCTATGTCTTTGGTGGATTCTGCGTAATCATCTGTAAAACTGTTTGGCTCCTTACCTGGGAATCACCATGTTTCCAGGCACTTAACTCCTTTCCATTGGTGCTGCTCCTTTTCATTCTCTTTTGCTTCTTAGTGTCCTCTGTATAATATTCACAAGTCATAAAGTGACTTGTGTGATGATATTTGCTTTTTGACTGTCCAGTAAAACTTTAATGGACAGTTTCTCGTATCTGTAAAGAGTGATAGATTGCAGAATTTTATTTGATAGAAATCATATAATTCTAAGAATAGTATAACTTTAAAAAAAAAAACTTTTCACAGAAATGGTACTATTTAAGATGGCTTAGAATACTGGTGGATATCCGTGTTCATCCTGTCTTGTAGCATGGGCAATCAGTTGTCACCTGGTACCAGATTCATTTTCCTTTTTGACTTGGATGAGAAAGTACATTTCAGATCTGACTGGGAAGAAGCCACAAAATTTTATGTTCACCAAGTATTTCTCTATATTGTGATATCTGCTAATGTTTTAGTTATGAAATAAGATGTTTTTTTAAATAGAATTTTGAGTCAAATGAAGCCAGCTAGTCCTGATCTTATTTTAAGAAATAGTGCTGAAAATTATGTTGACTTTTTGTAATTTTTCAGCAATTTTGGTGTATTTGAAGTATGTTTGGAGGCTGCCAGCTTTGTTCCAGAGACCCTGAAATGTTGAAAGTTCTCAGATACTTTACAATTCCAAGTTACTTTAGCTGATTAGATATTACTTATAGCAGAGATATGGTTCTGCAGAAAAATCCAAAGTTATTTGAGATTAAAGTGTAAGCTTTCACTGATCTAAATCAAGGCTGGGGAGCCTGTTTGCTGCCAAGGACCTTTTAGATTTTTATGCCATCACTGTGGGCCATGTAAGATCATCAGTTTAAACATTAGCCTGCTATGGGTCGATGGAATCTCGAGTCCCACCTGCAGTTGCCTTGGCAGGGCCAGACCAAATGATTTTGTGGGTCATATATGGCCTGTGGGCTAGACATTCCACACCACTGGTCCATATCTTACAAAATTTCAGTTAAAATGTATTTTAAAGCAACAGTTTACCAAGAAAGACTTAATTAAAATCCAGAATACCATGCTTGATGAAAAGAACTTAGAATACTTTTAAAAATTCCTGTAAGTAATACTGTAGGAATAGTGTTTATCTCAGCCTAAGTATAAGCTTCTGCTTTAAAAATACAAGATGAATTTATCTAGGTGCCTTTGTCAGAAATGAGATTTTATTATATTGGCTTAAGCATAGTGAGTTTCCAGTGATGAAAGAAATTGGACCACCTGGATTCCACTGCCAGATGGGGAGGAGCCAGGGCCCTCCCAGACCCTCTGGCCCGGAGAAGCCCAGGTGCACTCTCTGTGCTGTCCTCTTCTGTTTGGATAGGAAAGTGGTTCGCTCTGACACCAGGATCTGGAGGGCTGAGCGGGAGGTTGGAGGGATGGGGGAGTATAAAAGGCACCAAGAATCCGCCTGTGAATAAAGGACTCCTGGGGGGTGGGGGGGTGGGGGGACATGGGTGGGCTGGGAGACCTGGTAGCTTTTTCGTATTCATGTTGTCTGAATTTCGCCACTATTTAAAAGGCAGTCCTTTTTTTCCTGAACATCCTGATCTTTCTAGCCCTCTCCGTCTTCTCTCTTGCAGAGCTTTATCTTTCAGTCTCCCAGACAGGACAGGTAGACAAGGTATTGCTGACTCCGAGAAAATTACTTTAACAAAGGGAAAGCAAAATGATGTCGAAGGCAATCAATTATTTAGGCCAGACTCAAAAATTCTTTGTGTTAATGAACCCATATAGTCCTGTAGCCTCTTTTCCATCCTAGTTTCTCCTTGTAGTTTCTCCATCTTTGATTGGACTTAGTGTATTTTACTAGTATATCATCGATGTCATGTTTGTTCTGTTTTGTCTGCCTGCATTGTAAAAGGAAAGTTTAAATTTCTTGTTTATTTAAAAAACATTGTCATTCAACTGACAAATTGCATTTGTAGAAATGACAATTTATTTTGTATATAAAAACTCAGATTTATTTTGAACGTTGTTTAGCAGAACCAATCTCTATTTAACCCTCACAGATTTTTTTCTATCTCAAAAATAGTATTCTAACATAAAACTGCCTGCTGGGCTTTGGAAGCTGTGAATTTAAAAACCAGAGTTTTGCATACAAAGGAGGAAGCATGAAGGTTTAGAACAGTGACTTTCAAGTAGCACTCCCTTTCTCCACAATGGTTTTCAGTTCCAAAGTCTTAACAGAATTGCTTTTACAGTGTTGACCTGCAGGTGCAGATTAACAGTGGCCAACAAAAAGTAAGATCAGAAATCTAAAACTGGAATTAAATGTAATTAAATATATTGATCAAAATACACTGTAGTTCTGTAGCAGAACTTCTGACACCCAAACATGTCATAGTTGGAACCCTAATTTTTGTACTAGTATTTCCTGTACATTTTTTCATGACATAAATTAACTGTATTACTTTTTTTAAAAGTTCCACATAGATGGTAATAGGCAACTTATTTTGCATGGAACCATTTGTTGGGAGGGGTGTTTACAGACCTCCAATTTAAAATTTCAAAATGAAAATTTATTGAGTCTTATGGAGTTAAAAAAAATTTGACAAGTTAAATTATCTACCTTACTAATATCACCAAGAATTTGACATTGTCTTTAGCCACTGAATGACTCCTCTGTGAGTGTTTGAGAAACAGTGACACTGTTGTGGCTTACATCATCCTGTGGTCAGAAGAATGTGGACTGTGCCGGGGCCCTGCTGGGCCTCTCTCGGTCCCTGTTACTTCACATTGGTACAGGAAACATGTAGCAGTCTGACTCCTTCCACTGATTGAACTCACTGCCAGTGTCTGTGTTCCAGTATTTAATTTATATTAATTAAGCTGCCAGTTTCTAGTGAAGAATCCTAAGCCACTCAGTCTGTTAACTTCCATCATTAGAACTAGTAATTGATCTTTTGTCAGTCAGGGACCCATGTCCCGATTGTAGAGAATGAAAAACATTGGCAGATCAGCCCCCAGCTTTGCCCTTCTACCTGGAGGGGTCCCCTTACTGGGCCCTGCCACAGAGTTCGGAGGACCTGTGGGTCACTGGCCATGGTCAAAACTGGCTGTAAGAGGCCCATGAATGTCACTAGCCTGCTGGACTTCACACAGGCAAATACGGTGTCTGCTGTTAAAACTGTCACGGATGAGAATCTGTATAAATTCCTAGTGATTTCTGAAGTTTTTAAGTGTCTGAACATGCCAATTTTGATACACTTGTCAGTCCTGTAGTTCTTGCTCCGGAGAAGATTGTCATCAGTCTTTCTTACCTGTTGAATCGGAGTATTAAAGCATTGCATTTAAAACAAAAATGAAGCTTCCTGTAAAAATCCTCAGATTCGAACTTCTGCCTCAACATTCAGAAATTAAAATACTGACATTTTCTGTTTGCTCAGAAACACGTTTTCAAAATCTGTCATCATTTTGTTAATGATTTTGAGTCTGAAACCATTGGAAACTGTGCTTATTAATGTTGGTGTCCTTTCACTTTGCATTAGTTGGAGATTAGGGCTGAGCGTATAGCCACTTCTGGTAGACAGGGGTGGGAAGCTTTCTATGGCTACAGAGCATCCCACCTACCATCTTATTATGCTGCCTTTAGACTTGAGAAAAACATTTTAAGATGGTAGGATTGTGTTTTATGTCTTAGATAAAATAAATAACTAGATTATTACTTTCCTTTTCCCTTTAAGTTAATTGCTGTTGCATGAGAAAAAGGGAGCTTTCAGGTTCTTTGAAACATAGTAATGCTGCTTTTTAAGTTTGCTTGCACATATTTTGTTTATTTTTGGGTCTGGCAATTTAAAAACAAAATCAAAAACGAATCATACCCATCCATTACTATCTTTGTGACTCAAGTGCTTGAAATTCCCAAGAGTATGTCTGTACAAGTCTTCTATCTGTTTGGCCTCATTTTGGTATATTTGCAGACTTCATTTTGTTTTCTTTCTCTGAATTCTGTTAATTTGTTTAATCTCATGGGAGAGAAAACATGCCCATCCTTTATATAGCCTGTGCCTCATTCCTTCATCCGGTCCATGCTCCTGACTGCTCTGGGGTCACGTGGTCGCTTCTCTTAGTGGAGTCGCTGCAGTCCCCCTGCCACCTGGTGCTCGAGCAGAGCGGTGGAAACAAGTTATTTCTCCAGTAGCACGTCTTCCTTTTTATTTCTGCTTTGGGTCAATTATGTAAATTTAAGCCGTGAAGAACTACATTGTACTGTTCAGGAATATCTTATTTTCGTATTTTGTGCTGTATATGCTACTAACAGGTAAACTTAAATTTCCATAAAATTTTAGTATTGAAAAAGTTAAGTGGCAGTAAAACTTACCGTATTGCTTTGAGTGTGTTTTACTTACACAAATGAGATGAAAATGACTTCACACCTCTGTGTCAGCAAACGGATGTCCAGGGGCAAATGACCCCTGCTCCATTTTCTGTGCTGGGAAAGGTGTGCCAGCCTTCCCCTGCGTGGAAGTCAGACTGAAACTGGCTGTCAGCCGTGCTGGTGTTCACCTGCTGAGTACGCCCTGTCCTCGTATGTAACCCTGATGGCTCCTCTACGCGTGTACCCACTGAGCACAGTCCTTGAGGGAGTTTACTTCACGTTGTATATTTTGCAGAGCCCACCTTCTGAAAGTGTTAAGTACACATAACAATTTTCAAATTTCCTGCTCCTTAAATTCGTGACATGCCACACGAAAGTATTGAACATGCTTGAGAAATAATTTGATTCTCCTCATTCATTTGCGTGTTCTGAATAGTCCCCATCCTTTGCATGTCTCTGGCTTGCTGCTTATGTTTAGAAGAACTGTAGTCTTAGAGACTTCTCTCGGCTTCACATGGAGGGCGTGGCACATACATGCTGTTGAACCGATTGCTGTGTTGACTATGTCTTCTCATTAGCAGCCAACAGTCTACACCATCTTTGGTCACAACTTAATCTAATGAAATCTAACAGGTTGCATTTTTTATTCTCATTTTCTTAGGTTTAGTTCAGCTGGTAATGGTAACAGGGTAATATAAAAAACAGGGCTTCATAACATTTATTCTTAAAAAATGTTACCATTTATAATTACAGACCATAGCATCCGGTAAAGCACACACACATACATATGCATTCTCTGTTTCTCTTTTGCAATAATAAAATGACTTGTGAAGTTAATAATTCAAAACTTTAAGATATGTGTATTCAAATATTTTACAAATATTCTTCTGCATTCTGCTCTTCATTTATGCCACTTATGGAAATCCCGTAGGAAAAATAGTAGTAAATTGGTCTTTTAATTAGAAAAATTATAAAACCCTTCTACCTGGAAAAATGATGCTAGTTTCAGAATGCCTGCGGTTTTGTAAAATGATGTTTATTCCCTTGCAGACAATGTACTTCCGGGTAGAAATAAGCCTATAAAGTGATAAATCTCTTTGAACTGGATTCTTCTTTGATGCCATATCATTCTAGATTTTGGTATCGAGACTTTTAACTTAATGTGATCACAATAAAGACCCCTTTGAGTTTGATCCATACTTCCTTAGATAATGCTCACCTGCATCCCCCAACGTCTTTTGGGGCGTGGGAGGGAAGTGGGATGTAACAAGCCCCTTGTGGCTGCAGGTATGTATACATGTGGAAGTCAGATTTCTAGTTGTACATCAGAAACAGCTAACATCTAGCCCTACTCAGCCTTGAGTCTGAATCTCATCCATTCACTCGTATCATTGCCTGTGAGACCATATCTCTTGTTAATACTATTTACTAATTTTTCTATTTCCGATTATGAATTGATAATCCGTGGCTTTTATTTCATTGCTTAACAATGTTTGTATCCTTTATTCAGCAAATAGTTTACACTGGCCTATTTTGTATCAGTCAAGATTTTTCTCAGGTAACAGCTTTATTATTATTATTATTGTAATGACCAAAAGAGGTAGGATTACATATGAGAAACAAACTAAAATCATGAGAAGAGACTTTAACATGAATGCCTCAATTCATGGCCGTTGTCTTTTATATACATATATATATTCTGAGCAACGTGGGAAATTTGTTTTTGTTACTTAATTCTCTGCTTTTGTGCAAGATGATACCACTGAACGCAGCTGTGCTTGTTGGGCCTTGTATTATCATACGCCCTGGGCAGAAAGTGACACAATCCAAGTGGTAAATAAAGTAAACCTTAAATACAAAGGTAATTGTGTGTCATTTTGCTTTTATTTTTAAGCATTTTTTTCAAAATCTCTTTACAAATTATAAAATTTTCTAGTAAGAGGAAAGCCACATATTAAACAGTGGTGATACTTGCTGAGAATTTTAGATTCATTTATTTATATATGCTACCTCTTGTATTTATTCTGTTTTTTTCTCCAAATTTGTACACTATCATTGGAATATATAAGTGTTGAATCTACCTTATATGACAGAACTTTCTTAATCCCTGTATTTTTACTGAGACATCAAAGGGCTGGAATGATCTCTCCTTGCAGTTTCACCTTTAGGCAGAACTGTTCTCTTTAGATGGAGGCTTCACTTAAATGCCTGATTAAAAAAAAAAAGTTCTGGAACTTTCTTAGGAAAATTTAGAGGAGTCCCCACAATTTTAAAAGCTAATTTTCCTGTTTCAAAATATGTTGAGGGTTTATCCCTGAGTAAGGAAACTTAAGCATGACCTATTACTTTGAGTTTCTGTTTGACAGCACATACCGACAGTAAATGCCATTTTAAAAGAAAATAACAAGCTATGATTGTTGCAAGAGATACTTACCGAAGATACTAAAGTCAGTTATGGTTTGTGCTTATTTATCGATCAAGATCTAGATGAAGACTAGCTTGTGCCATGTCAATATTATCTATAATGTATAGGTAGTCCACATTGATTTGTATTTAAATCCTGACATTGTTATCATTGCATGTCTTCACTGTATTTTTGTAATGTGTCAACTGTTTTCTCTTTATAGATTAGTATTTCAAAGTAACCATCTCATATCAGTTCAAACTGCCATCTGGTTTCTAAGCTTGTCATAGAAAACGTTTTGTCCTTGTCTTCTGTTGTGTTTTGTGATGAGCTCCACCTGAGTTGTACATTTTCTCTCTCTTGTATTTGCTTCTGTATACAGGCTGGCTTAGCAGGAGCCCCAGCCCGTGCTGTGTCAGCTGTAAAGAATATGAACCTTCCTGAGATCCCAAGAAATATTAACATTGGTGACATCAGTATAAAAGTGCCAAACCTGCCCTCTTTTAAATAAAAAAAAAATAAAATAAAAGACTACTCCCAGGTAAAGTCCAGGGGGAAGTCATCTAAGTTTACCATGCAGTTGTTTACCAAACATAGAGGAGGAGAGTCTTAAGTTTCGCTCTTGGATTTGAGTCAAGGTACTGTATAGAACTTGTGTAAAATCAGTCCGGAAATTCAATGTTGCTTTTCTTGCTCAGTGATTTTAAAGAAATTGAGTAGCTCCAGTGTGATTTTTCTCTTTCCTGACCTGCATTCCTGTGCCCACATAAAGGCATGCCTCTCTGCATTGTGTGTCCGGCAGCGCGTGGGGTGTTTCTTTAATGATGTACCACTCGGATACCAGTGTGTGTGTGGATCACAGTGCAGTGTCCTCAGTTCTCTCTGCCCTTGTCACACTTGTTATTTAAAGAACCAAGTATGTATTGCATGAAAACATTATGACCGTTTTAGTTTAAATAAACTCCAAGGTAACTGGACTTATAACACCTCTTTCTGTTTGTCTGATATCTACTTTAGCAATAATTTTTTTATGACCCTCTGACTCAACAAAGTAAATAAAAGTATATTTTATCACTGTTAAGCAGCTGTTAATGTGGATTTATTCAATTTACACTCGTGGTTTTGATACCAGAAACTCATGAAATTCTGTGGGAACTCAGGTGTTTCACAAGTCAGGAATAGCATATGTGTCTCGGGGCGTGCTCGTTGTACAGGACGAGACCCGGAGTGAAGGGTGAGGAGTCTGCTCGTTGCTTAGTGAGGGGGGTAAAAGCTTTTTTCACACAAGAAGCTTTAGCAGTCACGTCTAATCTCTCCTTGCCTGCACGACAGAAATGTCAGCGAGCACCCTGGTTAATTTTGAACACAGAAAACCCTGGGGCTCCGCTTCACTGTTCGTCCCACAGGCAGAGCCGGCCTAGGTCCCAGCACCTACTTTGTTATTGTGGGCGCACGTTTGCTTAGGTGGTCTCATCTTGTGAACTGGGGGTTCCTTGTCCAGTTAGACCCAAGTTTCCCATAGGGTCCCCAATACTCTCTTTGAAGCACTTCTTTGGATTTGTGGCTTATGTAAATTTTACTCCCAAGAACTCTGGGATGTAAGAAAAGTCATTTATATTTTCTAAGTAAAGCTAATCTGGCTAAGCCTCCATGCCGCTGAGGTCGCAGAAAATCCCATCGGCTCAGCGATGGGCTGAAGTTCCAGAAGGCTATTATGTCCCAAGCGGGACATTCAGGGGTCCCTGGTCGCATCCGTGTACCCAGCCCCCGTGCTCACTCAGCCGTACGCAGTAACTTTGGCTTTGCCCTCGGTTGGTTGGGAGCTGGGGATTGTGGGAGGTGTCAGTGTTTGGTTACAGTGTGCTAGGCCATCTTCTAACCTAGGAAACGGTCAGCAGGGGTCCATGGCCCAGGGAGCGGCCAGCCTTCCTCCTGCGTGTGCTCCTCTCATCCTCGCCTTCTCCTTCCCTTCACCCCGTCCTCACTGAGCCCCAGCTCTGTTCTTTGGACTGGAACAGGGCAGGGAACAAAGCCATTTCTATTGGAGCACTACTCTCCCCCGGAGGAGGAGTGAGAACTGACTGACACATCGGGGTGGTCAGGTAGGGTGAGCAACGCAGTGGGCAGAAGGTAGCTCTGCCGAAGGCACATTTGAGGTGAAGCCTGAAGGAAGCGAGGGTCAGGAGGTTTGTGGGGTGAAGGGAGTGAGGTCCAGCAGAGGAGGGGCAGGCGGACAGGTCAGGAGGTTTGTAGGTAAGGGGGATGAGGTCCAGGAGAGGAGGGGGCAGGTGGAGGGGTCAGGAGGTTTGTGGGGTGAGGTCCAGCAGAGGAGGGGGCAGGTGGAGGGGCCAGGGCAGGGCCTTGCCCGGCATGTCAGAGAACCTGCACGGAGCTGTGGAAGGCGTGCCCCGTTGCCCTCTACCCAAGCCGGGACATGAACCGACACCCATAAGGGATGCTGGCATTTGTAGGCAGAGGCTTTACCCGCCGTGCCACAATGCCAGCCTTTGTGAACACTTTCAAAAGCAACAAATACGCATACCGTACAAGCCCTGTGACCCCCTTTGGGGCCTTTATATTCGTATAACACACCTTGATATCTTGGTATGCAAAGATATTCACCATGTTGGTTTTTGTAAAGCAGAGTAGAACGGCAGTGGTGTGAAATGCCGACCAGCCAGGCAGTGGTGGAATACGGCAGTAACAACGAGACGGGGAGTGGGTCCAGTGTCTGTGAGAGACGGGGAGCAGAGTCCCACGGAGTCATCCAGGCGAGTGAGAAATCTCTGTTGCTCTGAAGTGACCCCCGGAATATACTGTTAGGTTAATACAAAATGGGGAAAGCTGTGTCTGGGATGCCCATTAGCCAGGGACCTTGACAAGCAGAACCAGTAGTGCAGTGTTGAGGAGGGATGCAGGGTGGGAGGCAGGCCCCAGACGCAGCAAGAGCTGGCGTTTCCTGGTCTTGTGTCCTAAGGCAGGGCGAAGCCATCATCCCAGTCCAGAGGCGGGGCTGGAGGAAGTCTGTCCCACCAGGGCTGGGGTGCAGGGGTCGTCAGCCTGCCCCTTCTGTTAGGGCCTTCAGCTCAGTGGCTGAGCGCTGTGTTGACTGATGGAAATGTTGGTCTCGTCCACAAACGCCTTCACAGAAACACCCGTTTAATAGGGCACTGTGGACCAGCCTCTCCCTCCGAGGCTGGTGACAGCGGTGGCACACACCTGCACGGGACAGAGCTCCCACTCTTGCTGTGGTAAGAAATGTAAGGAGGGGCTCGTGCTACGGCACACAGGGTTAAGCCACTGCCAGAAATGTTGACATCCCTTATGGGTGCTGGTTCAGATCCCGGCTGGTTCGCTTCTGAATCAGCTCCCTGCAAATGCACCTGGGAGAGCAGCAGCAGATGACCAAAGTACTTGGGTCCCTGCCTCCCAAGAGGAGACCCGGATGGAGCTCCAGACTCCTGCCTTCAGCTGGCTCCAGCCCCAATGGGGAGTGAGCTAGCATATGGAAGCCTCTTTCTGTCACTCTGCCTTTCAAAAAAATAAATCTTAAAAAAAAAAAAAACTCTCTGTGTGTGTCTGCCTTTCAGATAAGTAAAATAAATATTAAAAACGTGGGATCATGGGCAGTGGCTAATAGCTTGGCTGGTTACTCCAACAGAGTAGAGTCAGGACCAAGGAGGCTTGGAGGGACCCATGGGAACAAGCATGGAAACACAAGGTTTTGTGCGATGTGTGAATTGTGTGTGACTGCAGAGAGCAGTTGTCAGAGAAGAAGCCCCAGAGTCCCTGGGACAGACAGCGACTCAGCGAAGGGTCAGTCCTTGCCCGGCACTGGCACAGTGGGGACTTGAGCACAGGCCCCGGGAGCGGGGAGGGAGGCTCTCACTTAGGCCTAACAGCACGGGCTCCTCGCCAAGGCTGCTGCCTTGTCAAATGCCACATCCACGCATAGCAGAGAGCACGGCTCAGCCCCGCTGCTGCAGCTCCCCTGGGGACACCAAGCCCCTGTGTGTGGTGGCAGCTGGCTCTGGACCCTGTCCATCTTGGAAGGGGAGCACACGCATCTTGACTGGAGAGGCTGCGTGCTCTCAGGAACCTTGCACTTTCTGGCTTCACTGCCTAAGCCATGGTCACGATCCAGGGACTACATGTGACCTTGGGTAACACCACGAAGGAACAAGGAGTCCGCTTGGCGGCAGAGGCAAGGCCACAGTGAGGACAGACCCGTGGGATCTGAAGCCTGGACTGATGGCGAGGTGGACCGGCCTGGGAAGGGCACGCATGGGCGCCCACGCCCTCTGAAGACAGAGCAGCGAGGGTCTCTCCGCTTGGAGCACACCCTGCTGGAACCTTCTCTTTCGGATGCCTGCCTTGACTAGTCGAGCTCCCCAGTTTGGGTTTTCTAGGATATCTCTTCACTGCAACCTCACCAGGGCTGAGCACACACAGAGTGTTTTCCTCAGTAAATCTATTTTAGTTTCGGTGGGCGGGAATTCTAATTGTGTTTAACGGCTTCTTTGTAGTTTCTCTTCCAGTTCCTGGAGTTTATTGGCGCTTTCGTGTTCCTTTGAGACTAGAAGAGACATTGGAACACAAACCTCAAAATTGTTTATTCTGGAATTATTAGCAATACATGTGAGTTTGTTTTTGTCCAAAGACTCCGCCTCCCCCGACCTTGGAGGCTAAAACAGATGATTCTCATATCCCCTCCTGACCACCGTTCTGTCCCCAGTGCGTGCCGCTGGGCCCCCTGAGAAAGTCTGTCCCCTGTTGGCTTTAAGTAGACGTCATTTCCTAAACCTACTGTACGTTTTATACCCGAGACGTGTAGGGACAGTAGAAGCTGCCTTCTACTGCCCTACACGGGACAGGGAGGATTTGGAACACTGGGAAAATCGGTTTTGGAGGGAAAAGAGCCCCTGCGTAGCTCTGTAAAGTGGAAGCCGCGATCCCTTCCGATTCCAGACCAGCGCCTCTGCATCCTGCTCAGACGGCCTTCGCGTCCAGCTGCAGCGAGGTCTGACAACCTGAGCAGCAGGTTCTCACATGCTGTGCAGCTGGGGAAGTGGGAGCAATGGCAGATGTGCTTGGGGGTGGGGCTGGCAGTGGCAGCCCGGGAGAGGCCACGTGTGCTGAGATCTGTGGCACTACCCCCCACTACTCACTGCTCACACCAGTAGATGCCTGGTAACACGTGCCCGTCACCCAACACCCGCCTGCCTCACAAGAGCTTGAGCCGCCCAGGCTGGGGTGCAGAGTACCCGAGTCCTTGCTGAGAAAAAGGACTGAGCAAATCTGCAAGTACGTGAATCAGTGTAGGGAAGACTCCCGGGCCATTTATGAGATACTGGCCATCAGTGCAGAGTGACCGTGACCTGGACAGCGACAGCTGGGGTGGGGTGGGGCTTGCTGAGGGGTCGCTGCTATACCCTGAGAACTGCCGTCCCTCTGAGCCTCCTGCAGTCGAGGAACACATCAGCCAACCCAGAGAGAAGCCGGTCTCCCCAGTGCTCTGACGTGCGCCTCTCCCAGCTGTCAAGACAGCAAGCAAGGCGAGGAGGGACTTGGCCCCGCCTCGGGGAGCCCCAGTGGACGCCGTGTCTTCGTGCGATACCGGGCCTGGGTCAGAAGTGGCACGTCAGGTAAAAACCAAACTCGACTCCGGGTGGGTCAGTGCCTCGTTAGTTCTGGCGGATGCATATGGGAGGAAGCAGCAGGGAGAACTGCTCGCTGGGCACTGCCTTTGTAACGCCTGTGACTGAGGCTGTTGCTCAAGACAGTTTTGAAACCGAAAATCCTGAAAGCATGTGTGGTACGACTTCTGTCCTTCCGACCTTCCTTCCCTCCTCTGCCCACTCACTCATACTGACAGAAGTGAGTCCGTCTCTCCAGCCACCCATTCCTCTGTACACAGAGCGATGTTTACTCTCTGCCCACCGCACTTTTTAAATTTATTTGATAGAGTTTGACAGTGAGAGAGAGAGAGACAGAGAGAAAGGTCTTCCTTCTGTTGGTTCACCCCTCAAATGGCCGCTGTGGCCAGAACTACGCCGATCTGAAGCCAGGAGCCAGGTGCCTCCTCCCGGTCTCCCATGCAGGTGCAGGGCCCAAGGACTTGGGCCATCCTCCACTGCCCTCTCTGGCCACAGCAGAGAGCTGGACTGGAAGAGGAGCAACCGGGACTAGAACCCAGTGCCCATGGGATGCCGGCGCCGCAGGCAGAAGATGAACCAAGTGAGCCACGACGCCAGCCCCTGCCCACCGCATTTTAAGAACCACTGTCCGGGCTGGCATTGTGGCACAGCAGGTAAAGCCATTGCCTATAATGCCAGCATCCCCTATGGGTGCTGGTTCCTGTCCCAGCTCTTCCATTTCCTGTCCAGCTCCCTGCTGAAGGCCTGGGAAAGCAGTGGAAGATGGCCAAAGTGTTTGAGCTCCTGCCACCAACATGGGAGACCCACGGGAAGCTCTTGGCTCCTGGCTTCGACCTGGCCATCTGGGGAGTGAACCAGCAGATGGAAGATATCCCCTCCCCCTCCCTTTCCCCCTCTTTCCCTCCCCCTCTCCCCCTCTCCCCCCTCTCCTTCCCTCCTTTTCTGTGTAACCCTGACATTCAAACAAATAACTGAAAAAAAGGTGGAGGATGAGGGTCGGCACTGTGATGTAGCAGGTTAAGCCATTGCTGCCATCCCATATGGATGCTAGTTCAAGTCCCAGCTGCTCCATGTCCAATCCAGCTCCCTGCTGATGCACCTGGGAAAGCATCAGAAGATGGCCCAAGTCCTTAGGCCCATGTACCCAAGTAGGGGATCTGGAGGAAGCTCCTGGTTCCTGGCTTCGGATCGGCACAGTGCACTGGCCGTAGCCACCATTTTGGGGGTGAACCAACGGAAAAAGGAAGACCTTTCTCTCTGTCTCTCTCACTGTCTAACTCTGCCTGTCAAAAATAAATAAATAAAATCGCTTAAGTTTTTTTAAATGAAGGAGTTGGGAAGAGAGATGCAAAGAGATGCCATTAATCAGAACTTTTTGTCCTAGGAATATTCTAGTCACAACAGAAACCAATATGCCGATTCATGTTACACAGAGATGCAGGACAAGTCCAACCATCCACGCATGCCTTTGAACACCAAAGACATAAAAGCGTGTTCTTGGTTTCCTTGTGGGACATGCACGCACATGCGCGCACACAGGGGCCTGGGCCTCTGGGCCTCCTGTCATGTGCAGTCCACCCCACAGCTGAGCTCAGTCTGCAGACAAGAAAGCCGCCGAGAGGTCGATTCCCAGGAGGGCCCTGCCTGACGTCAGAGGTGAGTTTGACTTCGGTAAGGGACTGGTTGGGGCAAATGAGAAGACAGAACTCGAGGAGACCCTCTGCCCTCCGTCCCGTGCATCTCGGGGGACCAGACTCAGCCACCCTGAGAGGGGCGGGCTGGGCTGAAGGCAGGGAGCAAGGCTCACTGCCCTCCGTCTGCTTGCCTGGAAGCAGGGCCCAAGTTCACAGAGACAGAGGCGTCCCGTTCCCTCGTCCCCGGGAGAGCACAGGTCAGCCACTGAAGTCAGCCTCAGCTCCATGGCCTGGATGTGGCCCAGAGGCGGCTGCATGGTCAGCTCTGTCCAACCAACCTTCGTCGGCCATTCATGCCTGCCCACAAGGGAAGCCCTCGAGACTCAGAACCCGTCTCCTTTGTCTTGTCACTTAAAACCCTTCCTAGTCCTTGTTGAAGATGTCGCCTGAGCCGGACTTCAGAGCCTCCTCTGGGAACGACGCGTTCCCCGTGCGCCTCCCAGGTGCACAGTGAGGCAGGAGTGTGAGTCCAAGTGCCGTCTCCTTGTCTCTTGTTGCTTGGCTTTCTGTTCCAGGTCTGTTCCAACCAAGCGCCTGTGATGGCTGAAGAAAAAAGTTTCTTCTACAGCTCAGGGCAGAAGAGGCAGCCAAACCTCTCAACTTGCAAAATGTCATGTTAATTGGAGGTAGGTTCTGCATCCTTAGCGTCCTAGCCCTCGCTGGTAGCCAGGACTCCTGAGGGCAGCCTCGTGGGGGCGCAGACAAGGAGTGGGGGGCCCTTGCGCTCAGCTTTGCGCTCAGCCAGCGCTGCTGGCAAACCGGGTGAGTCAGGCGCGGACACTCTGCAAAAATGCTGCCCGCAGGGGCCCCTACAAAACCGGCCGTTTCTGGGACGCTCTGTGTTGCTTATGTTGCAGCCTCGCCCCTTCCCTCCCTCTTCCCGTCAGTCGGACCCGCCTTCCCGTCCATACAGAGAATCCTCTGGGATTTTGCTAGCAAGGGGTTGGGGCACAGCTGACATCTGTGGACCTGGCCCACACCACGTCCTTGGGAAAACTGGAAACCTCCCTAGGCTTGCGGGGAAGTTTATGAATCACAAACCGGCCACCCTCGCAGGAAGGACTTAGAGAAACCAAATGGAAAATGAATTAGGACTCCAGAAAGATCTGTGACAGGGACGCTGACACCTGCGGGGAGCACAGGGCCCAGAGCTTTTGGGGGAAAGTCGGCTCACAGCCGAGAGGCCCTGGGATCCAGACTTCCTGAAGGACTGCACCCTGGGGCCAGGCCAGGGGCGCGAAGGGGCGACCAGCATCTGACGTGTCCATCTCACAGCACAGCGCCCCAGCCCATGGGATCTTTGATTCAAGTTTTGTCTCCTGAGCAGGTTCTTTACATCCGAATAACGACCATAATCATAGCATAAGCTTATGTGACTTGTATCAAGTCAGCGGCTGTCTAGGGATCTTCATGCCGGAAGTCAATGGCTGTTCTTTGAAGGAGCTCTACCTTGTCTCTGCCACGAGGCTGAACATCCCAGGAGACCAGCCACAGCCTCAGACTTGAATGCCATCCAGCACCGCAGGTGGAGGATTAACCACAGCGCTGGCCCCAAATTCAACATTTGGCACAGCAGGAAATCGCCAGGCTTCACTCCCATCCCTCTTCCATCCTGACTGTCCGTATACCTGAGATATAACGGGTGACTACTTGGAACCTCACCTTGTTCCCAGGAGGCCCACCGGTGGCGATTGATTGATGATTGATTGACTTGGCAGGAGGGTGCGGAAGGCTTGCTGTGCCCGCTTTGGGTGGCACCAGGAATGCTGCTGGCTAGTGTGTTAGGAGTGCTGAGCCAGCCACAGCTCGGAATCCCACTGTGATGTTTGCCAGCCAGAAATCAGGAGGCAACAAAGAGCCTCCCCGCCGCCCCGAGGCCTGCGAGACAGCAGAGAAGCTGTGGCAGCTGCAGGAGGTTCCTAGGCCAGGAGGGTCTCTGACGGCCAGCCAGCACGGCCTCTGACTCCTGACCCGTTGGGATGGGTGGGAGGAAGGTGCCTTTAGCTGCAGAAGGGAGCCCTTCCCTCCTCCCCCTCGACAGGGGAGCTGCCTGCACTGTGGCTTGCTCGTGAGCCCTGCCAGCCTGGAGCTCAGGGAGGAGCCCTCTCTAGAGCCACACAGGGACTCCGAAATGCTCATGGTGCAGCGGTTAAGCTGCCACCTAAGATGCCCACACCCTGTGTGAGTACGTGGGTTCGAGTCCTGGCTGCCCCACTTATGATTCAGCTCCCTGCTAATGCGCCTGGGAAAGCAGCAGCAGCGGGCCCAGATGGTTGGGCCCTGCACCCACATAGGAGACCCAGATGGAGTTCCATCTGACTTGTGCCTGGCCCAGCTCTGGCTGTTGCAGCCATTTGGGAAATGACCTAGCAGATGGAAGATAACCTCTCTCCCTGTCTCTTTTCAAGTTCATGGAAAATAAAATTAAAAAGTGAGTTTATTTTGGTGCCAGAACATATACAAAGGGTCTTCAAAAAGTTCCTGGAAATGCACATTAAGACTGTCCATGGATTTCAATTTTTTTTTTTTTTGCACCACAATAATTTTCTCATTCCATTTAAACTTTCTGAAGTCCCTTGTACACAAGGCTGGTGTGGCATCCCCAGTTCCTCCCATGGGAATTCAGGATGAGCAGTGAGGACAAACCCTTGGGCACACCTCCTGCCGCTGCTTATCCACAGCCTCGGCCAGGGCGGCTGTGTTCACATCTCACAAACTGCCCACAGCGATTCTCCTTAGAACACAGTGGTGGTTCTAGGCTGGCCCTGCAGCTCACTTGGCTAATCCTCTGTCTGTGGTGCCAGCACCCTGGGTTCTAGTCCTGGTCAGGGCGCCGGATTCTGTCCCGGTTGCCCCTCTTCCAAGCCAGCTCTCTGCTGTGGCCCGGGAGTGCAGTGGAGGATGGCCCAAGTGCTTGGGCCCTGCACCCCATGGGAGACCAGGAGGAGGCACCTGGCTCCTGGCTTTGGATTGGCGCAGTGCACCGGCTGTAGTGGCCATTTGAGGGGTGAACCAACGAGAGGAAGACCTTTCTCTCTGTCTCTCACTGTCCACTCTGCCTGTCCAAAAAAAAAAACCCACACAGTGGCGGTTCTGACACTGATGTCACTGTGCAACTTGCAGACGCGCAGGGTTGCCTCCACGCCGCGCGGATCAGGTTGGGGTGGGGGAGGGCTCTCAGAGGCGTCCTCGGCTGTGCCTTCTGCCCCCGGCATTTTCAGGAAGGGGCTCTGGCAGCGCTTCAGGCCAGCTGTCTCCAATTATTTCCGTTCCAGGTTTGCCGAGAGCAGCCCCCTTTCTTCTTTTCCTTCTCTTTTTGAAAATCTGCTTCAAATAAAGGGTGTTGAACCTTACAGCAAACAAGTCTGGAGCACCCCCATTCCCACGCAGAGAGCCATGCAGCCCCAAGGGGGACAGCCTGGCGGGGGCTCCCGGGCGTCTCCCCGTGGAGCCGTGGGCTGGACTTGGGACTTGGCGGCCTCTCCCCGCCCAGGGCTCAGGCTCCCACACCGCACTGTGTCTGCCCCAGCTCCTCTTGATGTTCAATGGCGCTTATTTCTCCCACCTGCTTGGAAACACTGTCCTTGGACAGCAAGGGCCCTGGTCACAGCCTCCTTCGAGGAGCAGAGCGTGGACAAGGACAGCAAGTGCGAGCAGCCCGACACCCGAGCAGGGCTGGGCCTCGCTTGGTGACAGGCTCAAGTCCTGACAAGCTCTCTTGGCCTCTTACTTCCTCTGGGGCTCGCTCTGATTCTCCGGTGAGGCTGCAGATCCTGAATGGTGGAGAAATAAAGAGAGGGAGACAAGGAGGTAACGGAGCCAGGCAGCCCCAGCAAACCTGCCCATCGCCCCTTGGGCCCCAGATTGGCCCCAGAATGTGGGCTCCTGGGTTCAGGCTAAGGGCAACTGACACAGAGATGGCCCCTAGGGCTTGTGGTGCCCCTGGGGGTTCTGGGAGTGAACGGACAAGGGGCAGAGCCCTCCCTCGCAAACACAGCACTCCTCTCAGGTGCAGCTGCTTTCTAAGAGCCGAGAGACGGGACCTCAGACAGGTGCTGCACCTGCAGGAGGTGTTTGGTGCAAGGCGTTGGCTGTGCCTGTGCCTTCAGAAGAAGCCGCCGCGCCCTGGGCGGAGTGATCTCGGGGCTGCAGGACAGACTGCACTCCCCTGCTGACCCAGTCCACTGCCGTCCCCAGGTGCTCTTCACGTAGGCACATCTGGAAGTGCTGACGCACGGTGAGATCTGTGCTCCCGCGTCGGACACCAGATACCAGATGGAGGTTAAGGACGTGGCAACGTTTCTTGCTTTCTATCTTCCGGGTCCCCGACCTTAAACAAGAAACTCAGCACACTTACAGCCCCCAGAATTCCGAGTTGAGGGGGGATGACAGCAGCACTTCTAGTTTTAAGAAGTTTTATGTATTTACTTGAAAGGCAGAGTGACAGAGAGGGAGACCTTCCACACGCTGGCTCACTCCGGAAATGCCCACAATAGCCAGGGCTGGGCCAGACTAAAGCTGGGAGCCAGGAGCTCCATCTGGCTCTCCTGCAGGAGTGGCCGGAATGTCGCCTGCTGCCTCCAAGGTGCTCTAGCACGAATGGGAATGGGGACTCAATCCAGGCACTCAGATTTGGGACGCAGGTGTCCCGCGTGATGGTTTAACCCACTGTGCCACAATGCCCACCACCGTCCACTTCTCGTGTGTTGGTGAGAGTGAAAGGCAAGGGACTGAGCTAAACTTGGACTCATCACGGCTCTAGCTGTAAGGGGAAGTGGGACAGGGAGAGGTTAGAATCTTGATTTCCTCTTTGATGAGTGGGGGCTTGGCATAGAGAGTTTCCTTCCACAAAGCACAAGCCTTAAAAAAAAAAAAAAGAAAGAAAAAGAAAAGATTGATTTATTTGTCAGAAAGGCAGAGTTACAGCGCTTCTATCCACTGGGCCAGTCCCCAGATGGCCACAACGACTGGGACTGAGCCAGCCAGGAGCCAGCAGCTTCTTCCGGGTCTCCCACATGGGTGCAGGGGCCCAAGGACATGGGCCATCTTCCGCTGCTTTCCCAGGTGCACTAACAGGGAGCTAGACTGGAAGTGGAGCAGATAGGAGTTGAACCAGTGCCCATATGGGATGCCAGCACTGCAGGCGGCAGCTTTAACCGCCACGCCACAGCACCGGCCCCTGCCTCACCACTTTCTAAACCAAGATCCAAGCAAAGGTGTCATTGGGTGCTGCATCTGACAGGCCGCGTCAGGAGAGCTGCTGTTCAGGGCACTGACTGATCATCTGCCCGCCACGCTCTCTCACCTGGAGCTCAGCTTAGCAGGGACAGCGCCCTGCACCTGGGACACGGAACAAGCAGCAACTCCGGCCGGCTGGAGATTTTCAGTTTCATCTAAAATGTGGCTCCGAGTCCCAGTCCTGGTTCCATCCCGGAACTCCCCCGTGGCTGCTGGCGTGGTCCTCTGGCCGCTCTGCCATGGCTGAGCCTGCAACAAGAACACCGCGTTTCCTGGATCTGCCTCGGAGCCCTGCCCGCGCCTGGCTCCCCCCCTCCCCGTGTCCCCAGGCGTGACTGTCCTCGCTCCCCTCCTTCCCCAGCTGCGCAGGGGTGACAACCTGCCAGTTCCTTGCTCCTAGAGCTCTTTGGGGTCCTTTCAGAATAAAGAGCGGGCAAATTTACAGCTCAGAGAGTTTAGGGCTTGGGTGTTCAAGTTGGGAACTGAAGCCCCCTGTGATCTCTCTCGGCCAAATGCAGCTTCCTGTCCTCGTGGAAATAAACAGGCTCCAGAGCCCACTTGGACACCCAGCAGGAACATATGGATCGCATTTCCTTTCAAAGGATCGTGGGCTGCACCAAGCGGGAAGATCCAGGTGGAGGGGTCGGTGCTGCAGCGTTGGAGAGGCGAGGCCGGAAGCCACACCTGCTCTGGGGATTCTCCACCCCGGACGCGCACAGCTGCGGCCTGGGCTCTGCTGGAGGACGTCGGGGGGTCGGCCCCCCGGGGAGGGTCTCTGAGTGATGAGGCTCAGCCCTCCACCGCTAACGGCCCCCGAGTGCGCCACGCATAAACCCCACAAGGGGGCGTCACACTGTGTGCCAGCTACCGACCCCATCTTGCTTTCTGGAGCTTCCAAGAGCAGTTTCAGGTTCACAGCAGAGGTGAGCGTGAGGCCCGGGGGTTTCTCACATGCCCTGTGCGCCCTGTGGTCCCCCACCCAACTTAAAACCGTCCCCACTGCCAATACCCCCCACCCTAGTGGCACACGTGTACGCGGGGGGGGTACCCTGCATTGACACAACAGGGTCGCCCCAAGTCCGTGGTTGACCCTGGGGCTCCTCTTGGCACAGCACTCCCTGTGGACCGGGCAGTGCTTGGGGACAAGGACACCCCGCGTCGGCGCCACGTGGAGCACGTGCCCCGCCCATGCGCCAGCTCCCCCTGTCCCCCTGCACGTGCCCTGCCCGCGCGCCGTCTCCCCTGCCCCCTGCACGTGCCCTGCCCACGCGCTGTCTCCCCTGCCCCCTGCACGTGCCCTGCCCACGCACCGTCTCCCCTGCCCCCTGCGCGTGCCCTGCCCGCGCGCCGTCCCCCCTACCCCCTGCACGTGCCCTGCCCGCGCGCCGTCCCCCCTGCCCCCTGCACGTGCCCTGCCCGCGCGCCGTCTCCCCTGCCCCCTGCACGTGCCCTGCCCGCGCTGTCTCCCCTGTATGTGCCCTGCCTGCGTGCCGTCTCCCCTGCCCCCTGCACGTGCCCTGCCCGCGCGCCGTCCCCCCTGCCCCCTGCACGTGCCCTGCCCGCGCGCCGTCCCCCCTGCCCCTTGCACGTGCCCTGCCCGCGCGCCGTCTCCCCTGCCCCTTGCACGTGCCCTGCCCGCGCGCCGTCTCCCCGCCCCGAGACTGTCAGTCTTGTTGCGGCCTCGTGGTTGTGCCTTTCCAGAATGGCCTGGGGTCGGAGTCAGGCCGTGTGTGGACTTGGGGGCTCTTGTCCGCGTTGTGAATGGCAGAGCTGGACTCGGAGCTTGGCTAAGTGACCTTGGGGAAGTTCCTTTGCCTTCCTGGGCCAGTTTCCTGATGCGGAGAGCGTTAACTACACGGTGTTCATCAGGACCAGCTTCAGGCCCCGGAGCACCCATTCCTCTCCAGGTTTGCTTGGCTCCTTAATGCAGGGCAAAGGTTTGGTAAGGGGCAGGAAGAATACGGCGGCATTGCTGCCGTCACACCCAGGCTGAGTGGAGATGGCTGAGCCATGTGACGCAAGTCACGTGGGCACTGCCAGCCACTGACTTGCCTTGAGCTTCTCCCACAAAGAGGCCGGGCCGCCACTGTGCAGACAGAGCCAGCCATGCACGTGGCTGTGTTATTCAGGCAGACAGGAACACCTGGGCACCAGCGCCACAGCTTTCCACGCCGCAGCTCCCCGTCTGGCACTTGACCACCTCGCATCAGCTCTGGAATCCGCCCTCCCTTCTGTTGCTCCCCTTGCGGATCTCACTGCCCAGCTCTGCCACGCCCGATGCGGGAAACATGCCTTCATGGTGGCCTCCCGGGCTTGCCACACCAGTTCTGGGTAAGTCTCACTGGCCGCCCAGCGACTCAGGAACATCCAGCCCACATCCTGCTCTCCTCCCTGCCGGGACTTCCCGGCCGTTCTCGTCCTCCTGCCCGTGGTGAGGGCGCCTGCTCACTTTGGCCCCCTCAGCTTTGATTTCTCAGCCGTGAGTGACCCCTCCCCTCTTTCCCACAACCAGAATGTCCTCCCTGATCTCTTCTGCTTCCCGCACCCTGTTGGCCCTGAGTCCAGTTCACACTTCTCTGACTGCACCTCACCTATGGACATCCTTGAGCCCTAACTTCCCAGCCCAGCACCTGGCATGCATAAGAGGGAATTAACGTTTCTGAGTGGACAGGTGGACAGATGGTTGTGTCTAAGGAAGACCAAGCGAAGCTCCTGATCATAACGGAAGAAACTGCTTTGTCAGAGCACAGGGATCTCATCCCGACAGAGACGGCAGCAGCTACCATGTCCCAAGAATATGCTTATACTTTCTTCTTTTACAAAGGGGCCGGCGTGGTGGCTCAGCCGGGGAAGCTGCAGCTTGCCACGCTGGGCTCCCCTTATCATGGCTGCTTCGAGTCTCAGCTGTGTCACTTCCAGTCCAGCTCTTTGCTAAAGCACCTGGGAAGGCAGCAGATAATGGTCCAGGCCCTTGGGGCCCCGACACCCGTGAGGGAGACACGAATGAAACTCTTGGCTCCTGGCTTCGTCTTGGTCCAGCCCTGGCTGTTGTGGCCATTTGGGGAGTGAACCAGCAGATGGAAGGTATCGCTCTCTCTCTCTGTTTCTCTGCCTTTTGAGTGAAAAAACAACTTTTAAAAATATCTATTTAGGGGGCCGGCGCTGTGGCGTAGCAGGTGAGGTTGCTGCCTGCAGTGCCAGCATCCCATGTAGGCACTACTTTGAGTCCCGGTGCTCTACTTCTGATCCGGCTCTCTGCTGTGGCCTGGGAGAGCAGCGGAGGATGGCTCAGGTCCTTGGGCTCCTGCACCCACGGGGGAGACCTGGAGGAAGCTCTTGGCTCCTGGCTTCAGATCAGCACAGCTCTGGCCATTGCGACCATCTGGGGAGTGAACCAGCGCATGGAAGAACCTCTCTCTCTCTCTCTCTCCCTCCCTCTCTCTCTCTCTCTCTCTCTCTCTCTGCCTCTGCCTCTCAAATAAATAAATAGATCTTAATAAATCTATGTATTTGTTTATTTTAAAGGCAGAATTACAGAGACAGACGCATAGCCAGAGATCTTCCATCTGCTAGTTCACTACCTTGTTGGCTAGGGCCAGACCAGTCTGAAGCCATGAGCCAGGAGCTTCTTCTGGGTCTCCCATGTAGGTACAGGGGTCCAGCACTTGGGCCATCTGCTGCTGCTTTCCCAGGTGCATTGGTAGGGAGTTGGATCAGAAGTGGGGCAGCCAGGCCTCCAACCTGCAACCTGCTATGCCACAGCACCCCCATGTCCGTGTCTTTTTATGATGCCTTTGCGACTCCACGTGGGCTCTACCCTGGCCATCTTACTCCATTCAGTCACTTCCCAAAGGCCGCGCCTGCACACAGCAGAATCGGATCAAGCCTCCAACCATTAGTGTTGATCCATTAACCATTACCATATAAACATCTGCAGGGACCTGGAGAGCCAGATCCTGTTCAAATGAGACCACACAATAGGACACATGTGCTCTCCCATATAAACATCTGCAGGAACCTGGAGAGCCAGATCCTGTTCAAATGAGACCACACAATAGGACACATGTGATCTCCCACCACCACATAGGAGGGCACCTCAAAAAGTGCACGGAAAATGCACAGTATGAAAACACTGTGCATGAATTTCAAAATGTTTTGCACCAAAATAAACTGCCCTTTTTATAATTAAAAAATTTAACTGACACATAAACATTGCACATATTTTGGGGGCACCACGTGATGTTCTGATGCACATGCACACATCGTGTGACGTCCAATCAGGGTGAACACGCCCATCTCCTCATTTGATATTTCTAGATAGGGAAGGCCTTCAAGATCCTATCTGCAACCAATCTTTGCATTCCAACAGCTGGTGGAATCAGCCGTTGGTTTCAGTTTGCTGAGCTGATCACCAGCCTCTTCTCCATGATCAATGACTAAGTCGGATGTAAAGAGAGGAAGGGAGCTAACAGTTTAGGCAGAGAACCTTCTCTATCAAAGAACATTTATTTATTTATTTATTTATTTTTTGGACAGGTAGAGAGAGACAGAGAGAAAGGTCTTCCTTTTCCGTTGGTTCACCCCCCTAATGGCCGCTGTGGCCGGCGCGCTGTGCTGATCCAAAGCCAGGAGCCAGGTGCTTCCTCCTGGTCTCCCATGGGGTGCAGGGCCCAAGGACCTGGGCCATCCTCCACTGCACTCCCGGGCCACAGCAGAGAGCTGGACAGGAAGAGGAGCGACTGGGACAGAAGCGGTGCTCCAACCGAGACTAGAACCTGGGGTGCTGGTGCAGCAGGCGGAGGATTAGTCAAGCGAGCGCAGCACTGGCCAAAAGAACATTTTTCTAAAAATTAATATTTTTCTGATGTACAGTGCCCACAGCTCTGCAAGAGTACCTTGACACCTCAGTGAGGTCTGATGCACACAGAACTGCAGACCTAGACCCAGTGAAGGCTGCCCACCTTTCTGGCCCTTCGTGACCTCTGTTTACATCTAACAACTTCAATGCTTGCTAGCTGAAGCCCACCTGAATACTTGGAAAAGCCAACCTGAGTCCCAGAGAGACAAAGAATGCTGGAAGCAAGGGTGAGTTTATATTGCAGACAATTAAATGAACCTTCTTACTTTGACTGGAGACCTTTACTAGCACATAATAGAAATAAGCCATCAGAGTTAGGAGTTGTAAAAGCATGGGCTAATAGTTGGAAAACCAATTTCGTAGTCATAGCCAAAAGCAGAGGACTTCGGAGATCTTTCGACTTTATCTTCCAAGTCGGATTTGACTTGGATTTGAACACTCAAGTTATGTGCAATAACTCTATCTTCCCCAGCCTTCTATTTTTGGAAACAGACTCTTGGCCTCAGTAATGACATTCTGGAAGCTAATTCTATGCTGGAGGAAGTTCCACGGAATTAGAGTCGGCACAGAGGGACAAGCAGGAGTATCTGCAGTTATTCGTTGAATTTACCACTTTTTCTTTAAATAATAATTAGACCCTTATTGGGTGTTGCCTGGGAATGAACCATGCTGCCTAAATAAATTGTGTATGGCAAGAAACCCCTCCCTGATGTTCTTTTCCTTTTTTTTTTTTTTTTTTTGGACAGGCAGAGTGGACAGTGAGAGACAGAGAGAAAGGTCTTCCTCTCGTTGGTTCACCCCTCAAATGGCCACTACAGCCAGTGCACTGCGCCAATCCAAAGCCAGGAGCCAGGTGCTTTTCCTGGTCTCCCCATGGGGTGCAGGGCCCAAGCACTTGGGCCATCCTCCACTGCCCTCCCGGGCCACAGCAGAGGGCTGGCCTGGAAGAGGGACAACCGGGACAGAATCTGGTGCCCTGACCGGGACTAGAATCCGGAGTGCCGCTGCCACAGGCGGAGGATTAGCCTAGTGAGCCAAGGCGCCAGCCCCTCCCTGATTTTCTTACCTGAACTGTTTCCCCACGGTAGACAGAATACAACCAAACCTTTGAGGCGTTGATCCTGGTGACTGAATATCTGGGAGGCAGAGAAGGGCATTGTAGAAAACGCACAGGATCGGGAGCTCTCGTCACACTTGGACAGTCGCTTCATCCTTGGTTTTAGGGCTTGGAGGCTGGTGTCTCACGTTCTTCCAGCTCTAAAACCCGTTACTTCTGAGATCTGCAGTGGCCAGTGCTCGGCACCGTCTGCTGCAGCTCCATCCCCGTCCTTGTCCTCGTCCTCTTTCCGCAGCTGGGGGCACGATAGACCACTGCTCCCTTGGATCCCTGCCTTCAGGGGGTCCCAGGGTTTTCCTCTCACTGCACTGGCCTCCCCTCCTCCTGGTTCTTTGTGGGATCCCCCTCATCTTCCCCAAGCCTAACCGCTGGAGTGCACCACCTCTCTCCACAGACACCCTGTTCACAGATGACAACATCCAGTTCTATGGCAATGCAAAAGGCCACCCTGACTGCCGATGACAGTCTCAGCATCACCCTGAAAGTCTAAACAACCTCTCACCATTGCCATTTGGATATCTAACAGGCAGATTAAAATCAGTGCGTGAACAGTGCTCTGGATCCTCGTCCACACGCCTGCCCCAAACCCCACCGCTCCGTGAAATGGCACTTCATTTACCAGGTCTCTAAGTCTGATGCCTTCGAGTCAGTTCTGGCTCCTCCCCTGCACCCTTTCTTAAATCCTCCCTTGGCTGATCCTGCTGACTCTCAAACACATCCAAGTCCAGCCAGCTCACGTCACCTCCAACTTGCTGCCACCTGTCCAAGATGCCACCATATGCTACCTAGAGACAGCTCCCCACTGGTCTCCACCTTTGACCGTTAAAAGGTCAAGGTCAAAATAAATAAATAAATAAATAGCACAAGGCTACTTTCAAAAAGAAACCTGAGGATGCCTTTACCCTTTGGCTTCCCATCACAGAGAACCTGAGCTCTCTGCCTTGCACGGGGAGGCCCGGCCCTGGCACCACGTCTCCCTGCTCCGTGGTCTCCCCTGCCTCTCCCTCCACGCCCCCACACTCGCCTCCTTGCTGCTGCCCAGGCTCAGTAGGCACACTCCTGCCTCCAGGACCCTGCTGTTCCCTCTCCCGGAACACTGCTCCCTGCAGCGGTTTGCGTGACTGGGTCCCTCCCACGTCCAAGCGCGTGTGCATCCACCCCAATTCCCTAACTCTCTTCCGATGAGGACTTCCTGTTCCTAGGACAACTGTCCCTGCTGAGAACACAGCCTTCCTGAGGCCAGACCCTGGCTGTTTGGTTCACTGCCACCTCCCCAGCAACTACAGGGCGGGTGCTCCGTGGGGACTGAGCAGGTGTTTGTGGACTGAGTAGGAAGGTACTGAGTTGTATGCGCCTGCTTTACTGAGCCCCCACAGTGTTGGGTGGTGCTGTGGTCTCCTCACTTGTAGCCGTGTCAGCGTCCTATTATCCGCTGCCGGTGGGCTATGGCGGTGACTAAGGACTCCGGGGTTTCCTACATAAACAAACTCCTTGGTTTGTGTGTGTAAAACCCTAACCCTAACCCTAACCCTAACTATGTGTTTTACATACACAAACTCCTTGGTTTTACATCCACCGCTGCATTCACCAGTCCTGTCTGCGGCAATGCAGAGCAAAAGGACTGGAGCAGGACCCCGAATTCTGCAATTCAGCGATGGGTCAAGTCACACGACGTCCCTCCACAAACCGTCCACCTTCTGGCAGCTCTGGGGCCCTGGGACGCGGAGCAGAGCGCACACATCTGAGCTACCCTTTTCACTGCCTGGAAACCTTTTCCTGCCTTTGGATTGTTGGCTCAGCAGAAGATGTGTTTGTTTGGCGTGGCGCACGTTCCTTCATTAATTTCATAAGCAATTTATTAGCACATAAGATGCCAAGCGGCCTAACAGCCCTTATCTTTGCTGGGAGTGAGCAATCCTTGAGCAAATGGTCATGCGTCAGGAGAGGAGCTAAGAGGTTTCTGCAGCTCTCCAGGGACCGCATGGGTCTGGTCTGGTGTGGGTGTGGTGGGTGGTGGGTGGAGGCACTGAGGAGAGATGTTGGAGGCAAAACTGATACAAACTTGGCAACTGACTCTATGTGAGCAATGAAGGGGAGCGAGGAAACAGGCTAACACCCAGTTTTTCTGGCTTCAGCCATTGTAGGGTGGGAGTGGAGATGCCATTTCTTAAGGCAGGGACATGGCACGAGCAGCAGATATCACAGGGATGAGGTGTCAGGAGCAGGTGGGCATGAGGGTGAGGGTGCAGACACAGGCAGGGCTCGTCAGCGCATGCACGTGTGATGTTGGGACCCAGGCTGCAGACGGCGTCACTCGGCACAGGGAGCAGAGTTAGCAGAGAGTGGGGCTCACAATGAAGCCTGGAGGCTGGAGCTGTGGTGTAGCAGGTTAAGCCTCTGCCTGCAGCACCGGCATCCCATGTGGGTGCTGGTTCGAGTCCTGGCTGCCCCACTTCCAGTCCAGCTCTCTGCTATGGCCTGGGAAAGCAGTGGAAGGTGGCCCAAGTGCTTGGGCCTCTGCACTCACCTGGGAGACCCAGAAGAAGCTCTGGCTCCTGACTTTGGATCGGCCCAGCTCCAGCCATTGCAGCCATTTGGGGAGTGAACCGGCGGATGGAAGATCTCTCTCTGTGTTGCTAACTCTGTCAAATAAATATTGTTTTAAAAAATCAAGCCTGGAGGAACTTCTCTGTTCAGAGCCTCGCTAGGAGGCTGAGTCAAGGCATTTGAAAAGATGAGAGCCGAGTGGCAGGGTCCAAGAAAAGAAACCGTCTGCTGGGAGAGAGGCTGGCGATGGCGAGTTTCGCTCAGCAACAGTGGCCCTGGCAACCTGCGGGTGGGCAGTTTCAGATGACGGAGTTGGGATTTCAACTGGGACAATCTGGAGAGTGACGGGGAAAATGCATAGACGGAAGCACATAGGAGGCCTCTGAACAAACTTTCCTGGAGAGGAGAGCCAAGTGTGAGGGCACAGGCTCGGGGGCAAGGGGCCATCTTCCTTTAAATGACAGCGGAGAGGGAGGGAAAAGTGGTGAGGGAGATTAAAGAGGGAGTAGCTCAGTGGGAGAGCATTGGACTGCAGATCAAGAGGTCCCTTCAGAGCAAGACCAAGAGGTTCAAATCCTGGTGCCCTGCCTCGCGTTTTCAACAGATTTCTGGGGCCAGGGTTGTGGTGCGGTGGTTAAACCTCCGATGCCAGCACCCTAAACGAGCTCAGGTTTGAATCCCGGCAGCTGCACTTCCGATCTGCTGGGAAAGCAGCAGAGGATGGCCCACGTGCTTGGGTCCCTTCTACCCGGTGGGAGACCCGGATGGCACTCCAGGCTCCTGTGGATGGAAGAGCTCTCTGTGCCTCCGCTCTGCTTTTCGAATAAATGAAATCAGTCTTTGGAAAGCAAAGGCGAGAAACCTCCCAGGAACGGGGGAGAGAAGAAGGCCAGAGGCTGCGCACAGGGACGGAGCTCAGGTCAGAAGGGCCAGGTGTGTGGGCTCGGGCAGGGGTGGCCGGGGGCAGGGGGCTCCGCCGTGCAGCGGGTTCGGGCGTGGGGGTGAAGCCCGTGTGGAGCCTCGGGCAGGACAGAGCCCGCCAGCCGCACCTCGCCTGGGGTCCAGGTGCCTGCACCGGCCCCAGGTGTGCACGAGGGGCGGCTAAGGGTCACCCCCGGCCAATACGGCTGATTCGTCTCGTTGCTTCATATTTTTCTCTATTTTAGATGAGCAATAAAACACACACCTATGGCAGATACTCGCTGTCGTCTTACCTAGCGAGCTACAGAAACAGTGGCGCCAGTGGGACATGTGACTCGGCCTGGCCAATCAAATCACTCCCTCTCCAGGCGCAACGACAGACTGGCATTGGCTGCCGTCCCAGGCCGGCCCAATCACAGCGAGCCTCCGCCCTGCAGAGGCTGTCGGGAAGGAGGCGCTCCCGGAAGGGGCGGGTGCTCAAGCGGGCAGGCGGGCGGGAGAGTGCTGGCTGCAGGCCCCGTGAGCGCGCGGGTGTTGCTGGGATGGAGGGCGGGAGCCTCCCGTGATCCTCGGCGGCACCCCTGTCAGGAAAGCGAGACCGTGGACTCTCCTTACCCGTGAGCCAGTAAGACCTCCTTCAGGTTGAATTTTGATTTTAATTTGTTTTTAAAGGTTTATTTATTTGAAAGGAAGAGTTACACAGGGAGAGGGAGAGACTTCCATCCGCTGGAGCTGGGCCAGGCTGAAGCCGGGGGTCTGCACGGGGGCTCAGGGCCCCACACTTGGGTCATCCTCTGCTGCTTCCCCCCACGCGTTAGCAGGGCGCGGGGTTGGAAGTGGAGAGCCGGGACTTGAACCTGTGCTCAGCGGATGCCCGCACTGCATTGTGGGTCATTGCCCTGGTGGCCGGCTCCGCCGGGAGATGTAAATGTTTGCAGAGGCGCCCCTCCCCGTGCTCCAGCCGGCCGTTTTCTGGGGTGCCTTTGCTCCCGGGGGCTTTCCGTGGGGCCAGGCATTTCTCCTCGGTGGACTTAGGGCACAAGTGTTCCACAGCCGCCGAGAGGGTGAGAAACGGGGCTGCTGGCTTCGTTCACGAAGCGGGAGTTAGCAGCTCCCTGCTAATGCACCCAGGGAGGCAGCCAGTGGGCCCCTGCCACCCACATGGGAGACCCAGTGGAGCTCCAGGCGCCTGGCCCCGGCCCTGGCCTGACTGTCGCCAGGATTTGGGAAGTGAGCCAGCGGATGGAAGCGCGCTCACGGTCTCCGTGTCTCCCTCACTTGTGTGTGTGTGTGTGTGAGAGAGAGAGAGAGAGATTTGTTGTATTAGGGATAAAGTCCTCTTGTCTACCTGGTTTGAAATATATAGTAAATTATTGTGAGTTACAGTCGCGCTACTGTGCTGTGGAACCATGGAACTGATTCCTAGCTGTGATTTTAGCCCATTAGCCAACCCCGCGGTGTGTCCCTTTTATTTTTATGTTTTTATTTTTTGACAGGCAGAGTGGACAGTGAGAGAGACAGAGAGAAAGGTCTTCCTTTGCCGTTGGTTCACCCTCCAATGGCCGCCTTGGCCGGTGCGCTGCAGCCGGCGCACCGTGCTCATCCGATGGCAGGAGGCAGGTGCTTCTCCTGGTCTCCCATGGGGTGCAGGGCCCAAGCACTTGGGCCATCCTCCACTGCACTCCTGGGCCACAGCAGAGAGCTGGCCTGGAAGAGGGGTAACCGGGACAGAATCCGGTGCCCCGACCGGGACTAGAACCCGGTGTGCCGGCGCCGCAAGGCGGAGGATTAGCCTGTTGAGCTGCAGCGCCGGACAGATGTGTCACTTTTAGAAGACACATTTTGAAATTCTATAAAGGCAGATGAGGAGCTGAACTCTCTTTCTGCTACTTCCTCGTGACCCTCTTCTTCCCACCCTCTAATAGGGTTGTTCCTCAGTTTAGGTCAAATCCACAGAGACTGGTTTGCACGCTGTCCACTGCTGAGCCAACAGGGGAACCGTAAGTCTGGTTCCTGCTCTGGGACAACCTTTCCTTCTTCGCAGAGTTAATCATTGCCTTGTTTTTTCTTCTGCTTGCGTCTGTTTCCAAGTAGCCACTGCAGTTTGCTTAAAGGGCTCCAGGAGAGCCATAAAACTTGGGCCAACAGCATTTGTCAAAGGCAAGAACACACCAGATGCTCCCGTGTCATGCCGCACACCGGATGCTCCTGTGTCACGCCACACCTTGCATCGGCCTGGAGCTCACGCAGCCTCCACGCAGGAGCTAATATCTGAGGCTTTGCACAGGCTCACCCTGCATGTTGGATCCGTTGCTGCTTAGGCCCAGGTCTTCGTCTCTGCAGTGGGAAGCAGTCTTCCACTGGCTTTGTGGGAGTGCGTGGAAGGCAGATTTGTGTAGCCCTCACCCACCTGAACACTCCACATACCTAGTTCACTCTCACATTCATCGATACTTTGAATGAATATAGAATTCTTTTTTTGACCGGCGCCGCGGCTCAACAGGCTAATCCTCCGCCTTGCGGCGCCGGCACACCGGGTTCTAGTCCCGGTCGGGGCGCCGGATTCTGTCCCGGTTGCCCCTCTTCCAGGCCAGCCCTCTGCTGTGGCCCGGGAGTGCAGTGGAGGATGGCCCAAGTGCTTGGGCCCTGCACCCCATGGGAGACCAGGGAAAAGCACCTGGCACCTGGCTCCTGCCATCGGATGAGCGCGGTGCGCCGGCCGCAGCGCGCCATCTGTGGCAGCCATTGGAGGGTGAACCAACGGCAAAGAAAGACCTTTCTCTCTGTCTCTCTCTCTCACTGTCTACTCTGCCTGTCAATAAAGAAGAAAAAAAGAATTCTTTTTTTTTTTTTTTTTGTGACAAGCAGAGAGGACAGTGAGAGAGAGAGACAGAGAGAAAGGTCTTCCTTTGCCGTTGGTTCACCCCTCAATGGCGCGCTGCGGCTGGCTCACCGCGCTGATCCGAAGCCAAGAGCCTGGTGCTTCTCCTGGTCTCCCATGGGGTGCAGGGCCCAAGCACTTGGGCCATCCTCCACTGCCTTCCCAGGCCACAGCAGAGAGCTGGCCTGGAAGAGGAGCAACCGGGACAGAATCCGGGCCCCAACCGGGACTAGAACCCGAGTGCTGGCACTGCAGGTGGAGGATTAGCTAGTGAGCCGCGGTGCCAGCTGAATATAGAATTCTAGGTGAAAAATAATGTCACTAAGAATCTTGAAGCAGCTGCTGTGCCTTATCCTGGTTTCTAGTAGTGGAGTGAGACTCTGTGCCGTTCTGGTTCCTGTTTGCTTGTTTTCCCCTGGAGCCTTGGGAAGATGGTCTGGTCTTGGTGTCAGCCTCGAGCTGTTTTGCTGTTGTTTTCTGGTTATGACTTTGGTGCAATGGTAAGCCCTTCCAGTCTGTGTCAGTTCAGTGATTATTTTCTCCTTGTTTTCCGAATTCTCACTTCCTAATCTCTAGTTTTCTTATCCTCTCTCTAATCTTCCATCTCTGACCGTTTTGTTTCTTTCAGGAGATTATCTGATTTCAGTCTAAATCTTTACAGAGATGAGTGTATCTTTTTTTCTGTTATATGTTCTCATTGTTTTATGTTCACAATATCATGTTGTCTCACGAGCGACATGAATTTCAGAGTTCAAAAAATAACCTCTGCCTCTTGTGGGTTCGGTTTCCTCTCAGTTCCTCTTTGCCACTCGGCATTTTTCTTTCGTGTTGCGTGTTTTCCTCAAATGACCGCTCACCCTCAGCCCTGCCAGGTAGAGCTGATGGGTGAGTGGGCGGTGGGGCTGCTGGAGGCGCTGGGGCTGGGGCCCTTTGCTGAGAGGCTGGCCCTACCCTGGTCTCTTGCCAGAGGTCCTCTCTCTGGGATTTGTCATTTCTCAGGAGAAAACAGTACTACTTCCCTTGCGTCTGGGAGAAACGCCGGGCTGCTAGCATTTTGGGAACGCCAGGGTAAGCAGGGCAGGTCTTCAGTTCAGTGTGTTGAATTTCACTAAGCAGTTCATTCCTACATTAGCAAGCTTTTATTGAATTCCTTTCATGTGCCAGACACTATGTTACGCACTTAGGAGCTGTCGATAACTAAAACAGAGACTCACTGCCCTCATAACGTTGCCAGTCCAGCAGCCTAGAGACCGGTAATAAACAGCAGACAAAAGAAATAAGCTAATTAAGTAGTGTCTGATTAGGGGATGAATGCTATGGGGAAAGAAAAATAGTATGCAGAAAAAGGGAGATTCACATGGAGCAGTTTTAAATGGTGTGGTCATGGCTGGCGCCGTGGCTCACTAGGCTAATCCTCCGCCTGCGGCGCCGGCACCCCAGGTTCTAGTCCTGGTCGGGGCGCCGGATTTTGTACCAGTTGCCCCTCTTCCAGGCCAGCTCTCTGCTGTGGCCCGGGAGTGCAGTGGAGGATGGCCCAAGTGCTTGGGCCCTGCACCCCATGGGAGACCAGGAGAAGCACCTGGCTCCTGGCTTCGGATCAGCGCAGTGCACCAGCCACAGCAGCCATTGGGGAGTGAACCAACGGAAAAGGAAGACCTTTCTCTCTGCCTCTCTCTCTCACTGTCCACTCTGCCTGTCAAAATAAATAAATGGCGTGGTCAGGAGAGCAGTGTTAGGCAATTGATTGTGGACAAAAAGACTTGGCAGCAGTGAAGGAGTTAACTGTGTGGCTAGCTGGATCAAGAGCAGTGGAGTCCGAGTCTTAGCAAGTTTCAGAATCCTGGGGCAGAAGCAAGTTTGTCAGGCTAGAGAATGGCAATGAGGGTGGGCAGTGTGGCACACACAGTGGGTTAAGCTGCTGACTGTGTGCCGTATCAGAGTGCCTGTTCAAGTCCTGGCTATGCCACTTCTGACACAGCACCCTGCTAATGTGCGTGGCAGGCAGCCCGTGATGAGAGAGCAACCCTGGAGAGAGGGAGGGGGCCTGCTGCAGGGGGCAGAGTGAAGTTAGACGTGGATTTATTAATCAGGGTGGACGGGAAGTGTCCGGGAAAGAGAGACTTCAAGGAGGATTCCAGGTGCAGGGACCAGGCCGGGGGAGGAGCCAGCGCCATCTGCTAGTGGGAGAGGAGGTCTGAGGTGGCTCTGGGCATGCTGAGTCTCCCTGTGTTCCCTCCTGGCTTAGCCCTGCCCTCTGCTGGGTGTAGTATCTTGAGGTCAGAGCCACTGCCATTCAGTTGTGACGAAGAGTAGGCCTCCAGGCTCTGTGTGTGTGTGGACGTGAAGTGTGGGCAGACACGGGGAAATCTGTGGGCTGTAAAGAGTGGGCAAAAGTGTATGTGGGGTGTCTGTGTGTGTCTCTGTATGTGTATGTGTATCTGTGTGTGTATGTGTCTGAGTGTGTCTGTATGTGTGTATATGTGTGTGTGTCTATGTGTATCTGTGTCTGAGTGTATCTCTGTGTGTCTGTATCTATGTGTGTCTGCATGTGTCTCTGTGTCTGCGTGTGTATGTGTCTGTGTGTGTATGTGTATCTGTGTGTGTCTCTGTGTGTGTATGTGTCTGAGTGTGTGTGTCTGTATGTGTGTGTGTGTCTCTGTGTCTGAGTGTACCTCTGTGTCTGTGTGTGTCTTTGTGTGTCTGTATCCGGGTGTATCTCTGTGTCTGTGTTTGTCTCTGTGTGTCTTTATCTGTGTGTGTGTCTACGTGTGTCTCTGTGCGCATATCTGTGTGTGTCTGTGTGTATACATCTTTATGTGTGTATGTTTGTCTCTGTGTGTGTATCTGTATGTGTGTGTGTTTGTGTGCGTGTCTCGGTGTGTCTGTGTCTGTATTTCTATGTGTGTCTATGTATAGCGTCTATGTATATGCATGTTTATGTGTCTGTGTATGTTTGTCTCTGTGTGTGTGTATGTGTGTGTCTGTATGTGTGTGTGTGTGTGGATGTCTCGTGTGTCTCTGTGTCTGTGTGTCTGTGTGTCTGTATGTCTGTGTGTGTCTCTGTGTATGTGTCTGAGTGTGTCTGTGTGTCTGTATGTGTGTATGTGTCTGTATCTGTGTGTCTCTGTGTCTGCGTGTGTCTGTGTGTGTCTCTGTGTCTGTGTGTATGCATCTTTATGTGTGTGTGTGTTTGTCTCTGTGTGTGTGTGTGTGGGGGGGATGTCTCGGTGTGTCTCTGTCTCTGTGTCTGTGTGTGTGTGTGTGCATGAGGGTGTGGTGGAGGTCAGCTCGATCCACACCATTTCACCGCCTTCCATGGAAACTGTCCCCCCACCTCAGTGGCTCAGTGGTCCTGTAGTCGTAGAATCGCTCTCCGCTTTGCAGGGTTCTGACTTAAACAGCTTTTTGAAGAGTTGCGAAAGGCTTGTATCCACTCTTGCTTTACTTACCTCTGGGGAACTGTCTTTCAAACTTCTTTTCTGCGTTTTGGGCTTGGAGAACAAGAAGACGTGTGTGTGGTCAGTTTACCATGTTGAACAAGATTGGTGCCTCAGGACGGTTTTGATTTCATGTCCTTTTCCCCTCCTGATCCAGCATTGAGGTTTTACTACTTATGGGTGATAAATTCCTTGCCGGATCCCTCTGAGCTCATTCAGCTCGGCCTTGAGCGTAGAGCGGAACCTCAGGAAGCCATCATTTCCAGACCTGTCCCCTTCCCAGGCAAGCGCTCCGGAGAAGCCGGGCTCGGGCTTGGAGTCTGAGGGTAAAACATGGCAAAACAAAGAGGGTGGTTGTGTGCTCAGCTCTGAGGATGCGTTGTTCAGAGCAGATTCCCTGAAACTGTGTCTTCGAGTGGGTTTCGTCAGAGCCACGGGAAGCTGAGCTGTGCCCCTGTGCTCTGGGCGTAACTAACGAGGAATAAAAATTGGAGCCTCTCCTGGTTTTGACTCCCCCCTGTTCGTTCTTTATGGGCTGGGTTATTAGGAAAAGACATCTGTGCAGATGCTCCCTACTTTTGTTTTCCCTCTTACTATCTAGTGCTTGACCTCACTAATCAGTTGGTGCAAACGTCCATTTCTGGGCTTCTCTGAGGAGTGCTTGTTTTACTCCAGTTTGCCAAGATAAACAAAATCTCTGGTTCTGCTACAATGATTTAATCTCCCAAAAAGAACGTGCATAACCTCATTTTACAGTCAGCCTCTCTTTTTCAGAGAAAAAGCATCAAGTCTTTTAAAATAGTTTCTCAGTGGAAGAGAGGCTTATTGTAAGATCTTATGTTGAAATGAAAGCATTTTTAGTTGATCCACATATCATAAGTAGAATGTATTTATGCAGTTAATTGATAGGTTGAAACCTTTTGTGTTGAGTCTGTTGTATACCTTCCACTTACATTTTGAAGGGATCTCGTAGTGAAGCATGCTTATTGGGTGGTATTTGTGGATTCTGGTTTAATAACAGTGGAGGATAATTGTTCTCTCTGCTGGCAGGTGGCGGGAGGGAGGGGCTGGCCCGGCAGAGTGGAATTAGTGTCACCGTCTCCCTGACCGCCAGTGCCTAGATGTTGGCCCACCTGACAACCAGTTCCACCATGTCGAAGCTTCAGCTTTTCTCCCACTATCTATCTGTTCTAGAAAGAGCCGGTTTATGTAGTGCTAACACTCCAGTTCATGCAAATGGAGACTATTACTAATATGCCTTTATCTGAGGCACCGTGGTATGACTTTTACCACGTTATCTCACTCTTCCTTATTTTTTTTTTTTTGACAGAGTTATTGAGAGAGAGAGAGACAGAGAGAAAAGGTCTTCCTTCCGTTGGTTCACCCCCTAAATGACCGCTACGGCCAGCGTGCTGCACCGCTCTGAAGCCAGGAGCCAGGTGCTTCCTCCTGGTCTCCCATGCGGGTACAGGGCCCAAGCACTTGGGCCATCCTCCGCTGCACTCCCAGGCCACAGCAGAAAGCTGGCCTGGAAAAGGGGCAACCGGTACAGAATTCGGCACCCCAACTGGGACTAGAACCTGGGGTGCCGGCACCGCCGGCGGAGGATTAGCCAAGTGATCCGCTGCGCCTGCCTTAGTCTTCCTTAAAAATGCTTTGGGGTGTATCTTCTCAATATCCTTGTTTTGCAGAAGGAATTTGAGGATTGAAACCCTCAGCTGCCTAATTCAGGGCTTCTCTCCCAACTGCTATGCAGTAAAGTCTCTCTGATGTATAAATAATGCGTTAAGACTCCCATGAGTAAATGCACAGAGAAATGAAGAGCTAAGTTTACAAAGAATACAGTGGTTCTGAAAAAGTTTTTTCTTCTCTTCTATTAAGGTTGGATGTTAAACCTTAAAATAGTAGAAATGGAAAATAATGACAGACTTCTTTCAATTAGAGGGATTTTTAAAATTTCTTTAAAGTACTTACTTTGAAGGCAGAGAGACAGACACACAGACAGAGATCTTTTTTTGTGCTGAGTTACTGTTCCAATGCCCACAACAGGCAAGGCTCGACCAGGCAGAAGCCAGAAGCCCAGAACTCAGTCCAGGTCTCCTACGTGGTGACGGGGCCCAAGTGCTCGGCCATCATCTGCTGGCTGCAGGGTCTGCACTAGCAGAATGCCGGAATGAGGAGTGGAGCCAGAGCTGGACCCAGGCACTCCATGGTGCGGCACGTGGGTGTCCCCAGCCGCGTCCTGTTAGTTTTGTCAGTGGCAGTTTTCATTGCTATTAAGGGTGCAAGGTGGGGGCCCCGTGATTGTGCACACGCAGACCGATCTTCTGCTCGTGTGCCCCCAAGCCTCCTGTCCCAGTTCCTGGTGGCAGAAGTCTGTCCTCGGTGGCCTGTGTCCATGCGTGGTACTGAACAAACCTGATTTCCAACCCCACCTGGAAGACAGAGCACTGAGATCTATTTAGAAGCAGAAACAGCCGTTCCCCTTGTAGTGGTCTGTAATTCTACTCGTAAGGAAGTAATATAATTTTGGAACTAGGAGTAAACTTAATTCTACACTCTTAACCTTATTTTTCTTATCAAATATTTAGAAATAATCCACATGTACAGTAGCAGGAAAATGATTAAGTGAACAGAAAAATCTGTTTATACAGATATTAAAAATAAAAGTTATTATGTAAAATAAAAAGTCACACAAGGAAATGCTTATGATACGAGTTAACAGAGGGTCCTAAGGGGCTGACGTTTTGGCGCACTGGGTAGCTGCTGCCTGCGACACTGAATTGTGTCCTGGCTGCTCCACTTCCCATCTGGTTCCCTACTGATGGCCTGGGAAAAACAGTGGAGGATGGCCCAAGTGCTTGGGCCCCTGCCACCCACATGGGAGACCTGGAGGAAGCTCCAGGCTTCTGGCTTCAGTCTGGCTCAGCTCTGGCTGTTGCAGCCACTTGTACCTCTCTCTGTGACTCTCCCTTTCTCTCCATGTCTCTGACTTTCAAATAAATAAATAAGTCTTAAAAAGATTCTATATTTCATAAATCTGCGATTGTATCTGTGGTTGACTGGGTTTTCAGATGGAGAGAGAGAAATAATAGTTGGGAAGAAATGCCTCAACGTGCTCATGGTGTTTATGTTGTTGTGATAGACTTCTTTTTCCCCATATTATCTTTTCTAATTTCCCATAATATATGTGTATTTCTTTTTGTTTTTTTGACAGGCAGAGTTAGACAGTGAGAGACAGAAATATATATGTGTATTTTTAACATGGGAAAAATATGAAAGAAAAATAGGCTGCCCACAAATCAATTCTTCTTAGACACACAGGACTGCAACATCGTACCCAGTGAAGTGTGCGCTATTAAAGGAAACGGTTCAGTTTATTCTTCCTGGGATTAGGTGAAGGAGCCACAGCGATCCACTGCTGTCCACCTATGCTAGGGAAGAGCCCATCAGCGCTGTCCCGAGTCTCCTCTGTGTGCAGGGCAGTCGGTGGGAAACAGCGCCCCCTGGTGAAGCACTGCGTGCCGGTGGAAGTCAGAGAAGACAGACAGCCCCGCCGGCTTTCAGCAGTTAGCAAGCCCACGCACCAGAGCCACGGGTGGGCTTGCGAGGAGCGCGGGTGGCACATGAGCCCAGCAGCGGGGTGTTACCCGCCCTGGAGTTTGTGATGGAATACCCCAGCTAGTGGGAGTGGAGTGGGTGGACAGGCACGGCCACGCAGCCCTGGCCACAGGGCTTTGAATTTTGACGTGATCCTGGCTTCCAGCCCAGGCTCCGCAGAAGCGTGGCTCTCTTCCTCTGGCTTTTCTGTCCTGGATGTGAAGGAGCAGAATGCCGGAGGAAGGGCCCCAAACGGGACAGTGGTGCAGTGGGGTTTCAGAAGGGACCACAGCCCCCACTTGCTTACAGTGGGGTTTGTTTTTTCTCTCCTCTGTTTTGCTTTGCTTTCTTCTTATGTTAAGGATCTAACTGTTGTGCATCTCAGTATCTTAAAACACATGACTTAGCATTGGAGGAATAGATACTCCTGCACGTGGCTGTGGATTCAACTTGGGATTTTGTCTTCTCTTCTCTGGGGCAGGAAGTGCTCGAACTTCGCTCAAGTCACTGAGGCCACCCCTGGCAGGGTGGATGTGGCCTCTCCGGGTCGTGCAGGCACGTTTCCAGGAGAAACCACTTCAGGTACAGCTGGCTGGCGTCAGTGCCTTCTTGGTATGTGTGAAGGTGGCTTGACTGGTAGCTAAAATAGTCCTGTGGGTGGCCACTTTGGGATCCTCAGTGTGAGGCCTAGCTGAGCTCTTCCACTCTCACAGTAACCACAAGGGACTATCCAAGTCAGGCCACATGGGAGAAAGGACAGTGTATACATGAGCACCACCTTGTACCTGTGATCCATGTGACAGCAAAAAGCAGCAGCAGTGACAGAGTTACCTGGACCCTTCTCTCTCCGGTTAAGCTGTGGCCTCCCCAGCTACCTTCCCTCATACTTAGCTTTCAACCAAGCTGGGCAAAGACAGGCTCATTTGCTGTAGAGTTTTAAACATAAGGTTCCTCTTTCATTTCTCTGTTCTTTGTGGGGTGGGGAACAGACTGGGAGGTGCTGGGCTGAAGATGTATCTAGTATTAGAAAGTGGGTTTTGGTGTTTAGACATGTAAAGTCTGTCCTTTCTCACATTTGCTAGGGAATAAAGTATTCTGAGAGAGGAGGCTTGTAAAGAAGGAAAGACAGGACAAAGAGGAGGCAGGACACGAGCGCACAGCCAGACAGGTTTACCCAGGGAACAGCCCGACAGGTGACTTGCTACGGGATTTGCACGCAGGCAAACACGGCAGAGAGGGTTGTGAGGGAGAGGGCATTATGCAGGAGCTGGGTGGGTTTACGGGAGCTTTTCTGTTTGGTGGGTGCAGGCTACCGGCAGAGGTGGGGTCCAGCTGGTTGAGGGGAGCATGCAGGGCACAGGAAAGTCCTTGGGGGATTGGAATGCACTCTCAGTCACGTAGACAAGGAACTGAGATGGCTTTAGGGCCTCCGTCCCTGCTTCTCCAACCCTGGGGGTGAAGGTGGGGCTCCAGTTTCTCTCGGGCTGCTTCCTGTTGATGTAGGGTGTTGACGCAGGGCGGTGTATCTTACTCTGAATTTACTGATTGAAGAAGAAGAGCAGTCTTGTGATGTTCTGCGTATTGGCTCAGGATGTAGCAGTCACTCGTTCCTGTAAGCACATTTGAAATGTCTTAGTTATACATGGTAGGAATAGAAGCAGTGGATCATGGAGATAAGAGGAGATAATAGAGACATTGGTCAAGACATGGTCAAGACAGCCAGGATGAGGTGGGACTATTTGGGGAACAGATTACAGATGTGACAGTGATCTGGCTGTGACATCTGTCACCCCATTGATCGCCAGGTTGATTTGGCTGACCTTGCTGGCTAGGGAGGTGTCCCCTTTGTCCCTCCCAGAGCTGTGCACTGGGTCATAGAGAATGAACTTCCCTGAGAGAGGAGGACTGGTCTTTGGTCCAGGGTACGAGGGTAGCTGTTCTCCCCTGTTAGAACCTCCTAACAAGCTCTCAGGGAGAAGATTTCATTAGCATGTTTTTATGCATTTGACCCCTTCTCTTACCACACCTGACTTAATGGCATAAAGGCAGCACTCCTCACCCAAGAAGAAGCAAAGTCAGCCTCTCTGGGTGTGAGGAGGTTACTCCCTGGTAGTTCTGAAGGACTCTGCCACCAAGGAATCCACCTGATCCTGCAGGTGAGGCAGTTGCTGTGCTGGATTGTTTCTGTCTTCTTTGAGAGTAATGGATTAGTCTTTAATTTTATTTGCCTTGTCTGCCAAAATTGCTGGTCTGGCCACTCCTGCCCCAATTCCTGCCAGGATACCCCACGAGATTAGCGAGGGGATGAGTCCAAAATCTCTCTTGATGCCGCGGGTTAGATGGGGATGGAGAGCACAGATTGGTCTGGGGTATAGCACAAAGGGAGAGATCGGAAAGCGAGAGTCTGAGTCCCTGGGTGAGCGGGACAATGGACGTCTGGTTGCCGCAGAGAAGGAACGCTCCTGTTTTGTTTCGTGTGTACGTGCTGGCCAGGAGCTGTGGGATGCAGTTAGTCTGGCCTGCTTCTGGTCCCTCTGTAGATGGCAACCCTGGCTGCCGACAGGGGTTAGGGTGACAGCCGCTCTAGCTTCTTCAGGCTGAGTAGGGACAAAGTTGAGTCCTGCAGTCAAGTCCAGCAGGAGGGGCTGCAGTGCCAGCCTGCAGAAACTGTTTTCATTCGAGGTTTCATGTGTATGACCATCTAGAATTTCTTTTCTTTTTTTTTTTTTTGACATGCAGAGTTAGTGAGAGAGAGGGACAGAGAGAAAAAGGTCCTCCTTCCATTGGTTCACTCCCCAAATGACCACAATAACTGGAGCTGAGCTGATCCGAAGCCAGGAGCCAGGTGCTTCCTCCTGGTCTCCCATGGGGTGCAGGGCCCAAGCACTTGGGCCATCCTCCACTGCACTCTCGGGCCACAGCAGAGAGCTGGACTAGAAGAGGGGCAGCTGGGACAGAATGCAGCACCCCGACCGGGACTAGAACCCGGGGTGCAGACGCCACAGGCAGAGGATTAGCCTGTTGAGCCGTGGCGCCAGCTGACCATCCAGAATTTCACTGCTTCTTGTTTGGAAGAAAAGATCTAACAAACAGAGTAAATATACAAGTTCCAAAACAAAGGACAAAGTCATTATTAGAGGACCTGGAAAAGATGTTTTCCAAAACAGGAGGGGCAAATAGAGACTGACAGGCGGGGCTGGATGATGATCAGCTGTGTGTTAAGTCCTGGCCAGGTATATGTGAGGCTGAGACCTGCCTATCTCTTCCCACAGGGCACGGTAGGAGGTGTGAATCTCCTTGGGGAAGACACCCCACTGACTCCAGTACCTGCTGGCCTGGGAGGAGAGCTGAAAGGAGGTTAGTGTAGAATAGGCGGCATCTCTAAAAGGAAGCTCACGGTCCTGCCTGCAGCGTCACTGACCCTCGGCCACCCCGCGAGAGCCATGTTAGGGGTTAGATGGTTAGAGGCTGGGCCGAGGGGAGGCATTTTCGTCTTAGGGAGGGCCGAGAAGACCTGCGGCTCTGAGCTGGGAGTCCTCAATCCCAGGGCAGCTCTGTTTCCAGTGGCCCAGCTCTTGGCAGAGCCGACAGGACTCCTCAGAAGCTCGTTTCTGACCAATCCGCTGGCTTCCCACGTCGGAAACTGATACCACGCGGAGGCGGACTGGCCTTGTTGGGTCTTCTTAGTGCAGTGCACTGTGTGGGCAACTGTTACCTGGCCTGCCACCCATCTTTACATTGCTTCTGCTGCCCAGCTCACTCTTCCTCCTGGCTTCTGTAAAGACCATGGAGGAAGGCTTCAGGATGTTAGCCAAAGGGTTACTTAGCTCCATCCCCAATTCTTGCAGATTTCTTTTACTATCAGGGTGAGCTAGAAAGCTCTGGTCATGGGCAGAGTCCGATACTTTATGCTTCCCTGTGAGTTAAGACAATGCCATGAGGAGAACGAGGTCCTCTCAGGTAAGATCAGATGTGGTGGCCTGTCTGTCTATTTGGAGGTTACCAGTAAGACTTTTTCCTCTCTCACTTTGCTTGGTTTGAAAAAGGGGAGTTGCTTGCTTGTTTACATCCCATGGAAAAATAAATCGAACTGTGAAGTCACATCACAATTTAAGCTCTGCTTTGCTGGGCTCTGCTAGCGGTCTTCTCTGTGGTCAGGCATTATTGCAGAGGAAGGTGCGTCTTCCCTCTTCTGAGGCCTGGGGAGGAAACTGCATCCTAATGGAGAGTCCTTCAGAACAGAGTCAGTTTCCCTTCTAGAAGAGGATAGAGAATGAGGCTAGAGTCAGGCCTCCCCAGCTGCTTTGCCTGCCTGCCTGGGCTTTGAGACTTAGCTGGTGCCCACTGTGTGCCACATTTCCTGCGCCTTTGGACTTGGCCAGTGTTCATGCAGCATGTGGGTTACAGGCCTGGGTTGCCAGGCTGAACTAACACCCGTGTAACCTATACTAGAGCTCCCGTGGCCTCCAGGAGTCCTGTTATCTATTCGTCCATCCCATATCTATTCATCCATCATCTCTAATCGTCTCTAAGTCTCTTCTGGAACTTTACTTTCCTTCTGGCTGGACCCCCGTTTGTCATCTCTTGACCAGGCAGTGACTGGGTGTTTTCTGGCCCTTCTTCTTCTTTGTCCTCCTTCCCCCTCCTCGTCCTCCCCCTCCTTCTCTGTCAGTGACCGACTGTGGTGTGTAAACATTAGCACTTTATATAAGCACAGCATAGTTTGGCCTCATGATAACCTGACAGTGTATTTTACACAATCTAAATTAGACAGCTATCAGAATAAGATCTTACAAGAGTAATTCATTTACCCCGAGTATTCCAACCAGGGCTGTGGAGCAGATCCAATCAGTTACAGTGATCAAACTTTTTTAAAAAATAGGTAGATATGGCTAGCTCCTTTAGGACTCAGTTTTCTCAAACATTCAAAACTCAGTAATGACACAGAAAACATGTGATCTTCCCCCAAGATGCACAAAATCCTCATTATTTAGGTCACTTATCAAAACACAGAAAAGTGTTGATTAAAAGGATTAGCACATGACATCAGCATATGAACTCATTACTTATAACCGCTAAATACATCATGGAACAAAAACATAAAGAGTCATAGTCCTGATATCTGGACTTTATCAGACTCTTACAAATTTTATAGTTTCTAGGATACTTACATCAATGACATTTTCATATTAGCATAACTTGAAGTTTAGGCTCATTTCATGTCTTGACTGTACCTTTAACACAATCCAAATAGTCTAGTTATTATCTCTACAAGATGAGAAATGTATACTTTGACATTTTCAGGGACCCAGATAGAAATAGCAAAGTCCAAAGAATTTAGAACTTTGAATTTTAGGAAGCCTGTCAAAGATGCCAAGAGGGCTCAAGATATCTGGTCAAAATAAGATCCCTTGACATTGTGAAATAATGCCCATCCATCTAGTCAGGGTGAATTAACCCGTGACAGATCAGATTTACCCATTGTTATGTAGTACTTACTCAGATATTTCAAAATAAGTCCATATCCAAAATAAACCTAACTCTTTTAAAACTCAGTTCTTTCCAAACAAATCAGAACGTGTGAAAGACAGTAGTGAACAGAAGAAATTACCTCAGTAAAATACAGAATCTGTGTCTCTGGTCTCTAGCAAACCGGGAAACAGAAACTGTGAACGTATTCATCAGCACATAAAACCCTGGGAACAAGTCAGCAGAGTCAGAACCGGGGACGGTTCCAGCACCTGCTTTGTCACGCGTGGACAATTCATGAAATTCTACCTGCTAACAAGCCCAACTTGTCTGTCTTCATAAAATTTAAGATGCTGAGAGTACTTCAGTTTGCATTTAGAGACATTTATCTCATTTACCTTTTTGCAGTGTGTATTTAGCAATTGTACCTAGGTGGCTTAAGAGACTGAGAAATTATACCTTTATCTGAATTTGTTTTTTTTTTTTAAATTTTTTTTAGTTATTTATTTGAAAGGATTACACAGAGAGAGAAAGGAGGGAGGGTAGGAGGGAGAGAGCGAGCGAGAGAGAGAGAGATTGAGGTGTCTTCAATCCACTAGTTCACTCCCCAATTAGCCACAACAGCTGGAGCTGGGCTGAAATGAAGCCAGGAGCCAGGAGCTTCCTCTGGTCTCCTATGCAGGTGCAAGGCCCCAAGGACTTGGGTCATCTATTGCTGCTCTCCCAGGCTGCAGCAGAGAGCTGGGTCAGAAGTAGAGCAGCTGGGACCTGAACTGGTGCCCATTCAGGATGCCAGCACTGCAGGCGGTGGCTTTACTTACTACACCACAGTGCTGGCACCGTGAATTAGTTTTAAGGTCAAAGTTACATTTATAGAGAATTTTGCTTTTTGTTTGTTTGTTTTAATAAAAACAACTCTAGCTGGAAAACAGTGAGATAAACCAGGTCTATTAAGTGACCATTTCTTTATTTAATCTTACGGAGTACTGAGACCAAGCAGTGTTGTGAAATACCATCTTTTTTTTTTTTTAATTATTTGTTTATTTGAAAGAGTTACAGTGAGAGGGGGAGAAACAGGGAGAAAGATCTGTCCTCTGGTTCAGTCTCCAGATGGCTGCAATGGCCGGGGATGGGCCAGGCTGAAGCCAAGAGCAGAGGTCTTCTTCCAGGTCTCCCGTGTGGGTGGTGGGAGCCAAGCACTTGGGCCATCTCCTGGTGCTTCCCCAGGGTGTAGCATGGAGCTGACTAGGAGGTGGAGCAGCTGGGACATGAACTGGTGCCTATATAGGATGTTGGTAATCTAGGAGGTGGCTTTACTCACCAAACCACAATGCTGGCCACCATCTTTTTTTTTTTTTTAAATAGGTTTAAACTAAAAAATTTTAATTTTGCAAAGCATACCCTAAATATTAACACTTGGTGTTATTTTGGCTGGACCAATTACAAAACAAGTTTGGCAAGTTACAAAGAAATGTTTCAAGGGAGTGATCTTCCTAGATCCAAAAGGGAGAAATCCCATTAAACCCTTTAGTGTCCAGTCACAGCCAAACCAAAGAAGCATGACAGTATTACCCTGACATCCCTGTGCATGAGATTGTGGTTAGCAAAGATGGCTTTTTAGAGTTTAAACTGAATTTGAGGTTAGTTTTTTCCAATCCAACGAACACCTTAGGCCAACCTCGCCGGGTCGGCAGGCGACTGGCTGAGGCCATCTCTGAGATGAGCAAGCCTTCAGGAAGCACTGTGTGCAGGCCGTGTGCTGGGGCAAGTTGCCCACTGGCATTGTGTAACTTACGTCCAGATGTTAGAGAGAGGAGGGGGAGTCATGGCCAGGGAGACTCCTGTCGGGGGTGATGTCACTGTCTCATCCTTTGAGAGCCGCAGGGCGCCAGCAGGTCTCTGATGCAGGCACTTGGGTTTGGGATGTGAATGTGCCAAGCCTGGTTTAATCACTGCACCAAATGGCCACTCTGTGGGAGCGTGCGCGCTTCTGTGTCTCTTTCTTTGTGTCTTTCTCTCTCTTTGTCTTTGAAATAAATATAAATGATAAGTTATATAAGTTACAGCAAGAAGAAAGAAGAAAACAATAAAGACACAAGCAGAAACCTATTAAATTTAAAAACAATGTTAGTGAAATCACATTTCAAAAGCATCAATAAAATGACACATTTCCAGCCAGAATTATTAAGGAAGAAGAGATGACACAAATGACCAACATCTGGAACTTAATGACCAACATCTGGAATTTAAGAGGGACTAACACCTTTTTCACAAAACATCTATAAACATTAAAAGTAAAGAAGTATTAGGATCAACTTTATGTTGACAGGGAATAAATAGACTAAATCTACTGAAAGAAATAAACTGGTGGGGTTTTCTCATGAAGAGTTGGCTAACTTAAATATCCCCAAGATTAATAGATAAGTTGAAATTATAGTCAGAATTCTTCCCACAAAACAATAAACAAGCCTAAGTCACTTTACTGAAGAATTCTACCAAACATTTAGGAAAGAAATAATGCAAACTAAAAATTCCCTCAGGAAAATGCAAGAGAAGGGACTCCTTCCAATCTCCGGTTATGAAGTCAGTGTTAACCATGCTGTCAAAACCAGAGGAAGAGTGCGGGTGAGAGAGGCCTGCAGCTGGGAAACGTTGGGAGGGTTTGGCCTACAGGGACACTGGAGTTGTCTGGTTGCTGGTGAGTTGCCTTCGTGACTTCAGAAGAAGAGACTAAGGCTTGTGACCAGCAGTTAGGAGCTCAGGGTGGGCCCCCAAGCTCCCACGGAGGCCTTCAATGAGATCCTCACACCCTCATCATCTGTAACAGGACAGAGACAACTGAATGGCAAGTCTTAATGATGATCAGGGCCCTGGGGGGAAAACTGCAGTCCTGAAGAGTGGGACAGAGGGCTGGTGCTGTAGCGTGGCAGAGAGGGTGGCTACCAGCAGTACCGGTGTCCCATAAGGGTTCCGGGTGGAGTCGGCTGCTCCACTTCTGATCCAACTCCCTGCTGATGTGCCTGGGAGGGCAGCAGAAGGTGCCCCAAGTGCTTGGGCCCCTGCACCCATGTGGCAGACCTGGAGGAAGCTCCTGGCTCCTGGCTTCAGTCTGGCCCAGCCCTGGCTGTTGCAGCCATTTAGCAAGTGAACCAGAGGATGGAAAATCTCTCTCCCTCTCTCCCTCCCCCTCCCTCCCTCCCTCCCTCTCCCTTAGAGTTACACAGATTGAGAAGGAGAGGCAGAGAGAGAGAGAGAGAGAGAGAGAGAGAGAGAGAGGTCTTCCATCCTATGGTTCACTCCCCAATTTGCTGCAATGGCTACAGCTGCTCTGATCTGAAGCCAGGAGCCAGGAGCATCCTCTGACTCTCCCATGCGGATGCAGGGGCCCAAGGGCTTGGGCCATCTTCTGCTTTCCCAGGCCATAGCAGAGAGCTAGACTGGAAGAGGAGCAGCTAGGAATAGAACCGGCACCCATATGGAATGCTGGCACTGCAGGCTGGGGCTTTAACCCGCTGCACCACAGCACCGGCCCAAAATAAATCATTTAAAAAATCTAAATGAAAGGTCCACTAAATGAGCTAAAAAAAAAAAAACCCTTTTTTTAAAAGATTTATTTATTTTATTTGAAAGTCAGATAAAGCTCCTGGCTCCTGGCTTCAGCCTGGCCCAGCCCTAGCTGTTGTGGCCATTTGGAAAGTAAACCTGTAGATGGAAGACAGACTCTCTCTCACTCTCTCTCTCTCTCTCTCTCTAACTCTGCCTTTCAAATAAATAACTCTAAAAAAAAAAAAGAAAAGAAAAGAAAAGTGAGACAGGGACATGTGGGTTCCTGCCCCGTGTTGGAGTGTGCCACAGAAGCCTGTTGCCACAGCAGACTGGGAGGCACTCCCTTCCGGGGCAGGTCCCCTCTTTTCTGCAGTTGCTAGTAGTGTCCAGGGTCAATCGGAATCTCTTGGTTGAGAGTGTGCTGCTCCTGGTGAGGGAGGAAAATGCCTGTGCACTCAAGGAATCGCAGACCTAGCTCAGCAAGGGAGCGCTCCTGGAGTTGAGTTTCCAAGTCACATGACGAGGGGGCTGGAATGGAGAGGTGGATGAGCCCAACGTTACTCATCCGAAGGGGCTTTGTCAGCACACTCAGAGGGACACCTTGCAGGATCCTAGGGGTTGGTGTTGCTCTTGGAAGCCTGGGAAAACATGACAGAGGCTCGTCCTGGGGGCAGATCTAGTGACTAGGATGCCTGCATCCTCTGTGAGTACCTGGGTTTGAGTCCCAGGCCTGGCTCCCGTTTCCAGCTTCTTGGTAATGTAGTCCCTGTGAGGCTCATGTGGGAGGCCTGGACAGGGTTCCCGGTTTCCAGCTTTTAACGAACCCTGTCCTGCCCTGGCCTTGGAGGCTTTTGGGAAGTGAATGAGAGCTGTCTGCCTCTCCCTCTCTTTTGTCTCTGACCCCCAAAAATCTGATGACCAGCTCTCAGCACAGAAGCAGTGCCTGATTGTCCCTGGCAGATGGTAGAGGCAGAGGAGAAAGTCCAGTCACCCCAGAATACAGTTTTTCCCTGAGCGTACTCAGAGGGTTCACCTCAGCCAGGAGAGAGTCTGGTGTTGGCTCCTGGTAATGGATGATCATAGGAACACCCATGGTGGTGACCACTGAGCTCAGGCTGTACAGCATGTAGCCACCCCAATTCTACCGACCACAGCTGTAAGAACGACTTGCCAAGATGGAGGAGCATCAGGGGGTGCTTGGCCCACCAGGAGCTTGGAGGAGGTTGTTAGCGCTTGGTGTCCACAGGAACAAAACACCCTCCCTCCCCCAGCAGCAAGGTTGCCTTCACACCTACTGCAGCGCGGGAAACTGTTAGTAGAAGCGCAGGGGCTGTTCTCGACCCTGGTGGAGTTCCCAGACTCAGCTCGGCTCTGGAACTGGAGAGATGGTTGTCCCGCCCTTAGGAGCAAGGACCTGGTGACACGGTGGCTGGGGTCCCCTGAGGTGACGCCCCAGCCCTCCCGCGGACTTCACTCGGGAGGCCGTCCCCTCATTCAAGGGGATGGCTGGAATCCTGAGTGTTGGACACAGGGCCTGAGTTGACAGGAGCGCGCATCCTGCCTACCTTCAGTCTTCTACAGGCGTCTGGGCCGGGGTTTCCGCAGGCGGCGCTGCGAGGCTCACCCAGGCCACTGCGGGTCGGGTTCGTGGACCTCCGGGAGGCAGGCCTGTGGTGGGCACAGCTAACCTCACGCTGAGCTTTTTATCCACGCGCCGCATCGCGTCATCTGGGTCCCGTTGCTAAAACCAGAGGAGGCTCGGGTGCACGGACTCGGTCCAGCCGAGGAAGAACCCACCCTTGGGCGGGTCGGCAGGCGTCGCCCCTTGTTGGCAGAGGCGGCGGCGCCCTGGCAGCCGGTGCTGGACTCCACACCACCAGCCTTCCACACCCTGGAAGAGAAGCTTCGGCCAAGCCCTTGCCCTGGGGCTCGCGTGGAGGCCTCCGTGGGCCAAGCCTGCTCGCGGGTGTTAGGACCTTCTCTTTTTAAACCCTCATCAATTCCACCGTCTGGCTAAGGAGGGCAGTTCCAAGAACTTGTTTGTTCCCTGGGCGTCACACAGCAAGTTCCTGAAATTGTCCCAGCTTACCAAAATGGCTTCACTCTGTCAGGCTAATGGTGTATCTAAAATAGCTTAATACGTATTTCAGTTTTCACTATTTTATGCACGCACTGTGCACAGGACCAGGGAGCAATTCCGGCTCGTGGTCCCTGGGTCAGATACTTGGAGTGGAGTCATCCCAGTGTCACGCTCCCGCCTGCCAGCCTGAGTCCGTCGGTCACAGTGATGGAATCTGGGGATGGCAGAGGTGAGTGCTGTCACCAGAGGCACAGACAGGGAGGCATGGTGGGGTTGGTCCTGGCTCTGTTCGGTCTGGAAGGGAGCCCAGGGAGCCATGGGGGAGCTCCTCCCTGGATGTGTCTGCTGGTCTGCCCCAGCGCCGGGCAGGCCTCCAGAGCTCCTCCTGGAGGCAGGGCCCGAGTGGCTCGGCTAAAGGAAGCCCTGCCTGCTGGGGCTCCGCACTGAAGGAGGGAGACACAGGGCTCCCCGATGGTGCACTGTGAGCTTGCACTTCCCAGCAGCCTTGCCGACCTTCCGGAGACGCCCACCCAAGCTCCCCTTTGTGGCTTGATGTCAGGTCAGGTTTGTGTTCACGTTTGATGGCTTTCCCAGTCTTCTCTGGCTCCCGCCCTGTTTCCTTTCCCACAGTCGTTTCCCCGGATGACGTTCCCGCACAGTCAGTCTCGTCTCTGTGTCTGCAGCCTGGGCCGAGACTTGGCTGGGGCAGACCGCTGACTGCCCTGAGTCCGCTGGGCGCTCCTGGGGCTCGATGTTAACCTCTGATAGACCAGGTCTAAGGTGGCCTTTTCCTCCCCTGGTGACTGAGACGTTCACGTTTGGCAGCCTCAGCCAGGTGCCCTGAGGTTCAGTGAGCCCCCTTCACCTGGCTGGTGGGAGCTCAAGCCTCCCCACTTCCTGTGAACCCTGGGGGTCTCCTGACAGCTTCCTAGGTGGGAAGCTTGGCTTTGTGGCATTTACCCCGTGTGTGCACAGCTAAAGATGCAGCCATTGAATCAAGGGACCCCTGTGCAGATTTCTCTGCATGGTCCCCCCTCTCAAACTGTTTTGTGATCTGCCAAGCGCAGCAGCAGGCCCCCCCCCGCCCCCAGTCCAGAAGGAGCTGTCAGGTGGAAAGCCGAGACAGCCACAGGTGGTACCACGTGTGTCCCTTCTCTCAGGAAGGGGTCAGGACTGTACTGGCCGCTGCTCAGTATCTGAAAACAGCTGTTTGATCCGTTTGCCCCAGTCTTCTGATGTAACCCAGAAGAGCGAGTACCCCAGGGGCATAAGCCTGCTCCTGGAATTCCAGCACCGGGCAAGCAGAGCCACTGGAGCCTCGGAGGGGCCTGTGCTGCAGAACACAGTGGTCATGTCTTCCAGTCTGTTCTGTCCCAGGCCTGAGTCCAGCCGGGACCACCGGGACCATCCTGTCGGGCTGCGCCAAGCCCACACTGGAAGCTGCACGGGCTTTTGCTCCATCTCTCCCCTTCTGGGTACTCTCAACCCTTACCCTGTGCGTGGGTTTTGCCCTGAGGGGCTCTGATGTGTGTGGCGGGCCGGTGGCCTGCTTCCTGTGGCTGGTAGGGTATTTGCTGGATTATGTGAGGTTGGGTGCCAGGAAGGTGCTGACAGGCTGATTTGGGATGACTTTATGCGAGACTCAGTCCAAGTTCAGTTCTCTGGTCTGCTGCGGTCCTGTCCACCCTTGGGGATCACCCATCGCTGCAGGCGCTGTGGTTTGGATGTGGTTTACATGTCACACTGCTCCCCGTTCATGTTTTGGTGGCTTGGTCCTGGCGTGGCACTGGGAAGCACCAGTTGGGGTGCCGCCCTCAGCAGGGGCCAAGTTCTCCTGGGACCCTTGGGTAGTTCTTGTGATGGAAACCTGAGGCTGGCCCCTCCTGCTCTCTGGCTTCCTGTTCAGGAATGTGATCACTTCTTCCCACAGGCACTTCTATTTCCATCTACCTAGGTGGGGCCCAACCAAGAAGGCCCTCACCAGAGCTGAGCCCAGGGTCTGTGCCGTGTCCTTAGTACACCCGTTCAGCCCTGGGATAGCTGGGTCTTCCGGTAGATCTCCATCACAGCTGTTGTAACTTGCACTCCTCAGCAGTGTGTGGGGCTCCCTTGTCTCCACACCCTGCAGCATTTATTATTTAGGTTACGTCTTTGTGATATCAGGCATTCTAACCAGGGCTGAGATGTGGGCTTGGTTTGCATTTCCCTGACAGCTAGTGATACTGAACACTTTTTAATGCTCTGATTGCCCATTTGTATTTCTTCTTTTGAGAAATGTCTGTTCAGATCTTTTGCCTTTTCTTACTAGGCCGTTGGTTTTTTGTTGTTGCTGACTCTTCTCAATGCCTTGTATATTCTAGATATTAATCTTGTGTCAGATGAGTAGTTTGCAAATATTGTTTTCCTTTGCTGTGCACAAGCTTCTTACTCTGATGTGATCACATTTTTGAAAGATTTATTTAGTCAAGTATTCACATACATGTAGTCTCACTTTTGTTTCCTATGCTCTTGAAGTGTCCAAAAAATTTCTGCTATCTCGAAGTATTTCCCCTAGTTTTTCTTCTAATAGTTCCATAGTTTCAGGTCTTTTTTTTTTTTTTTTTTTTTTTTTGACAGGCAGAGTGGACAGTGAGAGAGAGAGATAGAGAGAAAGGTCTTCCTTTGCCGTTGGTTCACCCTCCAATGGCTGCCGTGGACGGCGCGCTGTGGCCGGCACACCACGCTGATCCGATGGCAGGAGCCAGGTACTAGGTGCTTTATCCTGGTCTCCCATGGGGTGCAGGGCCCAAGCACTTGGGCCACCCTCCACTGCACTCCGGGCCACAGCAGAGGGCTGGTCTGGAAGAGGGGCAACCGGGACAGAATCCGGCGCCCCGACCGGGATTAGAACCCGGTGTGCCGGCGCCGCAAGGCGGAGGATTAGCCTGTTGAGCCACGGCGCCGGCCCATAGTTTCAGGTCTTACAGTAAGGTCTTCGATCCATTTTGAATTGATTTTTACATAGGTAGGGGACAGGGTGAGGTCTTGTTCCAATATTTTGCTCGATGGTATCCGATTTTCCCAGCTTTATTGAAAAGAATTTTTTACAGTCTGTGCACCTTTGTTGAGAAGCAGCAGTAGATGCTTGGATTCATTTTTGGAATCTGTTTTTTTTTTTTTTTTTTCGATTGGTCTATGGGCCTGTTTTTATGCCAGTACCCTACAGTTTGGTTCATTATAGCTCTGTGATATGATTTTTTTTCTAAAAAAATATTTATTTGTTTTGTTTGTAAAATGAGAGGTGGAGAGACAGAGAACTTCCATCTACTGGTTCACTCCCCAGATGGCTGCAATGGCCAGGGCTGACCCAGGCCAAAGCCAGGAGCTTCATCCAGATCTCCCATGTGCATGGCAGGGGTCCACACACTTGCGCCATCGTGTGCTGCTTTTCCCAGTCTGTTAGCAGAGAGCTGGGTCTGAAGTGGAGCAGCTGGGACGTGAACCGGCTCCCGTGTAGGATGCTGGCCATGTCAATGCCAGCCCCGCTGTGGTGCACTTTGAAACCAGGTCTTGTGATGCCTCCAGCTTTGCTCAAGATTGCTTTGGTTATTTCATGTCTTTTGTGTTTCCATTATGAATTTGTGGATTATTTTTCTACTTTTGTGGAGGAAGTTGTTGGTATTGTGATGGGGATTGTGTTAACTGTGTAAATCACTTTGTGTGGTATAGTTAGTTTAGTAATATCAATTCTTCCACGGACACTGAAAGGCTTCGTGTGTGTGTGTGTGTGTGTGTGTGTGTGTTCTTCAATTTTTTTTCAATGAAACCTTTTGGAAAATTATAATTCTCCTTATATTCCATCTATTCAGTATCAGAGAACCAGATGGTGGGTGGAGACCTCATGGAGTTGTGTTAGACCTGGTGTCACTCTCCACAGGTGTGTAGGATTCTCTGTTTCCCTCTGTCATCTTGGTCAAGTATCTGTTAGGATTAAGATTGATTGTTGTCCTTACACAAGTCTCAACACTGAATAGATTTTTTTTTCCTTTTGTGTAGCTACATGGTGGGAGGGAAATACTTGATAAATTCTTCAAGAACTAATGGGAAAAATGACCTAAGATGAAAATACAGAGGGAGTTTAATAGATAAAGAGGAGCAACAGAGATTCAACCTGATGAAAGAGCAATACTGATGGACAGAGGTGATAATTAATAACATAAGTCTGAAAATACTGCCTTAAACTGAAGAAGGATTCAAATTACAACTCTCCAAAGAAATTTGAATATCCAAGGTAAAAAAAAATCAATGAAAAGTGACTTAACTCTTGAGAACATGCTAGCCATATTTTTTTATGTATAAGAATAAAGGAAAAGAAGAATGTGTTCTCGAATTTTAAACATAGTTTTTCCCATAGTGTGTCAGGTGGGGTCCTCCAAGAAACTGACTCCGAAGGGGATCAGATGTGCAAACGATTTTCTGGGGGAAATGAGTGGGAAAAGGGCGGGAGCCAGAGGGAACAGAGAGCCCTGGATGGTGCTCGAGTTCCACCCCGTGCAGAAGGCGGGCACGAGGGCATGCAGGAGAGCAAGGCAGGTGCAGAGCTAAGACCGGTGGATGTTTCCCGGTCAAATCCAGGGTCAGCTGAGCCTTCTGCAGCGTGCTCAGCAGCATCCCTGCCACACTGGGCCTTGCATTGGCTCACCGCACGCCGCAGGAAGCCTCACTTTTAAAGAGTTTGTGCAAGAAACCCAGCTTGTGGGTCGAGGCTGAAGGGGCTGGGGAGGGGTACACCGTGGTGTGTGTCTGCGTTTTGACTGTGATCGGTCACGTGTGGCCAGGTGTGGGATTTTCCACCTAAGGCATCATATCGGATGCTCAACCCATACTAGTGGGGAAGTGGAAAAAGTGGAAAAGTGCAACTCTGCCAATTTTATTTCTTTTTCATGATTGTTTTGTCTGCTTGGGACTGCTTGCAGTTCCGTATGAGTTTGAGGCCTGGCTTTTCCATTTGGGTAAAAAAAAAAAGTCTTAGCATTTCTATAGGAATTGCATTGAGGCTGTTGTGGGTGAGGTGGGGTCTGAATCCCTACTCCGGCTCCTTGCCTTTTATCTAGAGAAGTGCTGTATGTACAGCCACAAATATGGTGCACACACACACACACGCACACACACGCGTATTGTGCAGGTATGGAGTGGGCCAGCAAGGGAAAAGGATGGGGGTGAGAACTGCAGAATGGTGCCTCAGCTCTCTGTCTCCTCTGCAGATAGAGAGAGAGGGGGAGAGAGAGAGAGAGAAGGGAGAGAGAAGAGAGAGAGCAGGGAGAGAGGGGGGGAGAGAGAGACTGAGTCCAAAACTCTCAGCCCCTCACAGCCCCCTGCCATTTGACCTCTCTTGAGCTTGGAAAGGGGCATGGTTACGTGGCACCACCCCCAGGTCCCAGGTGAGGGAGACACATTCTGGGAAAGGGGTTGTTTGATGGGCAGGTGGCTAGGATTACATAGCACCGGGCAGGAGTGGCTTCCACTCAGGCCCTAGTGTAGCTCCCTGCTTTATCCCATATCAAATTTGGACTTTCTTTCCTGGCATTGACATCTTAATGTTACATTTTCTTGCTCATAAGCATGGGAGGTCTTTGTATTTCCTGAAGCATTCCTCAGTGTCTTTCAGCGATATTTTGTATTTTTCAGCGTAGCACATTATCATTGGATTCCTTCTTCAGGCTGTCCCATAAGTGGATTTGTTTTGCTGATTTCCTTTTCTGACTGTTCGTTGCTATTGGATAGGAACCCAACTGGTTTTTGTGTTGATCATGTATCCTGCAACTTTGCTGAAGGTGTTGGTTCTAGCGGCATTTTATGGATTCTGTGGGATTTTCTATATATAGGATATGTCATGTACAAATAGACATGGTTTCTTACCTTTTCCTTTGCAGTTTTGGAGACTTTTGTATGTTTTTCTTGTCTGACAGCTCTGGCCAGAGCCTCCCAGTACACTGTTCAGTAGCAGCAATGAAGGCAGGCGTCCTTGTCTGACGGCGTCTTAGCGGGAAAGTGTTCAGTCTCAACATGGGATAGGATGTTGGCTGTGGGCTTCACCACCTGTCATGGAGATGAATTTTCCCTTTGTTCTGTTTTCTGAGAGTCTGTATCATGAAAGGATTTCTGTGTCAGTTGAGATGATTATGTAGGTTTTTGTTTTGTTCTGTTACTATGATATTACATTGATTATATTTCTTATGTTGAACCACCCATGCATTCTTGGGTCATGATGAATAATCCTTTTAATATGCTGATAGATTTCCTTTGCTTACATTGTTTTTTTTTGGACAGGCAGAGTGGACAGTGAGAGAGAGACAGAGAGAAAGGTCTTCCTTTTCCGTTGGTTCACCCTCCAATGGCTGCTGCAGCCGGCGCACCGTGCTGATCCGATGGTAGGAGCCAGGTGCTTCTCCTGGTCTCCCATGGGGTGCAGGGCCCACGCACTTGGGCCATCCTCCACTGCCTTCCCGGGCCACAGCAGAGAGCTGGCCTGGAAGAGGGGCAACCGGGACAGAATCCGGCGCCCTGACCAGGACTAGAACCTGGTGTGCCGGAGCCGCAGGCGGAGGATTAGCCTATTGAGCCATGGCGCCAGCCTCTTTGCTAACATTTTGTTGAAGATTTCTGCATCTGTATTCGTAAGGATAGGTCTGTGATTTTTTTTTTTTTTTTTTTTTATGTGTCAGGTAGAGTTATAGACGGAGAGAAGACAGAGAGAAAGATCTTCCTTCCGTTGGTTCACTCCCCAAATGGCTGCTACAGCTGTAGCTACACTGCCTCTTCCTGGTCTCCCATGGGGTGCAGGGCCCAAGCACTTGGGCCATCCTCCACTGCCTTCCCGGGCCACAGCAGAGAGCTGGACTGGAAGAGGAGCAACCGGGACTAGAACCCGGCGCCCATATGGGATGCCAGTGCTGCAGGTGGAGGATGAACTAAGTGCACCATAGCGCCGGCCCCTGATTTTCCTTTCTGACGATGTCTTTGTCTGGTTTTGTTAGCAGGGTTTTTGGAAGAGTTTTTAAAAGAGTTGGTTTTGATTCTGTTTCAGAGCAGCCATCGGACTGGGACCCTCTGCTGCAGGTTTTCATGACAGACTCAGTTTCTGTGCCTTTTACAGATCTGTTGAGATCTCCTTTTTATGGCTCTCGTGAATCGGTTTACATAATTTGTGTGTTTCAGAGAATTTGTCCATTTCCTCTGGGTTATCTAATTGGTTGATGTATAATTATTCATAGTATTCTGGCATAACCATTGTTTTGTATCCGCAGTCAGTAGTGTGTTTTATTTTCCAACTTTAGTTATTTGTATCTTCCCTCTTTATTTCTTTGTCAGAATAACTAAATTTATGTCAGTTTTTAAAATCTTCCCAAAACTATCTTTTGGTTTCTTTGATATTTTATTTTTTTAAAGATTTATTTATAGCTGGTGCCGCGGCTCAATAGGCTAATCCTCCGCCTGCGGCTCCGGCACACCAGGTTCTAGTCCTGGTCAGGGCGCCGGATTCTGTCCCGGTTGCCCCTCTTCCAGGCCAGCTCTCTGCTGTGGCCCAGGAAGGCAGTGGAGGATGGCCCAAGTGCTTGGGTCCTGCACCCCATGGGAGACCAGGAGAAGCACCTGGCTCCTGCCATCGGATCAGCATGGTGCACTGGCCACAGCGCAGCGGCCATTAGAGGGTGAACCAACAGCAAAGGAAGACCTTTCTCTCTCTCTCACTGTCCACTCTGCCTGTTCAAAAAAATAAAAGATTTATTTATTTATTTGAAAGTCAGAGTTATACAGAGAGAGAAGGAGGCAGAGAGAGAGAGAGAGGTCTTCCATCCGCTTGTTCGCTTCCCATGTGGCTGCAATGGCCAGAGCTGCGAAGCCAGGAGTCTCTTCTGGGTCTCCCACACAGGTGCAGGGGCCCATGAACTTAGGCCATCTTCTACTGCTTTCCCAGGCCATAGCAGAGCGGGATCGGAAGTGGAGCAGCTGGGACTAGAAACAGTGACCATTTGGCATAGCTTTACCTGCTACACCGTAGCGCCGGGCCCTCTGTGATATTTTCTAATGGTTTTTGGCTGGGTTAGGTTTATCTCCACGCATCTGTATAATTCCTTCCTTCTGCTGACTTTAAGTTTACTTTGTCCTTCTTTTCTTAATTCCCAAAGTGAAAAGTTCTGTTACTGATCTGAGATCTTCCTGGTTTTCTGATGTAGGCATTTTCAGTTCTCTTGAGTTACAGCTTTCACATCTCCCCCAGTTTTCCTTGTGATTTCTTTTTTGGCCCACTGGTTGTGCATTTTTCCTGTTTCCACATATTTATGAGTTCTTCAGTTTTCCTTCTGTTTCTGGTCTCCACCTTGATCCCCCATGACTGGAGAACATGCTTTCGCATGACACCTGCCGCCTCAGATCTGTTGAGACCTGATGCCTGGAACTAACGTTCGGTCTGTCCACAGAGAGGAATTGTGTCCATCCATGGAGGTGAGACAAGGTCTGTTTTGCTGTAGTTGGTAGAGGGCTGTGTACATGCCTGTTCGGTCTAGTTGGCTGACTCTGTTGGTCTCTGTCTTCATACTTGTCCTGTCCAGTGGGCTTATTCACTAGTGAAACCAGGCAACTTACAGCTCCAAATGTTATTGTAGAACTGTCTATTTCTCCTGTCAGTTCTGCCAATTTTTGCTTCATGCGTTTTGAGTATATGGTGACTAGATGCATCTTTATGCTGTGCTTTCTATTAATGTATGGTCTCACCTAGCTAACCTTTTACAGATGTAAGATGTGTTTTGTTTGACGTTAGCATAGCCTCCTCCAATCTCTTGGTTATCCTTCCCTGCTTTCATTTCCAGCCTGTAAACTTTGGCTCTAAAGTGAGTCTCTCATAGACAGCATATGGTTAGGTCATTAAAAAATAAACTCTGCCAGTCTCGTACTTCTATCTGGAGAGTGTATACATTCACATTTAAAGTGATCAGTGCTAAGAAGGAATTTACTCCAGCCATTTTGCTGTTTGTTTTCTATATGCCTGATAGATTCTTCTTCTGTCTCTCATTTCATCTATCACTGTCACTTTTGCGTGTAGTTTTTTTTTTTTTTTCTATGAACCATTTTGATTGTCCTCTCATTTCTTTATGTGGCTGTTCTATAGGTATTTTCTTTGTGGTTACCGTTGTTACTACATTGTAACCTTTTTTTTTTAGATTTTATTTATTGGGGCCAACGCTGTGGCATAGCTAGTAAATCTGCTGCCTGGAATGCCGGCATCTCATATGGGCGCTGGTTCAAGTCCCAGCTGCTCCACTTCAGATCCAGATCTCTGCTATGGCCTGGGAAAGCAATAGAGGAAAGCAGTAGAGTCCTTGGGCCCTTGCATGCACGTGGGAGACCCAGAAGAAGCTCCTGGCTACCGGCTTCAGCTCCGGCTATTGTGGCCAGTTAGGGAGTGAACCAGTGGATGGGAGACCTTTCTCTCTCTCTCCCTCTCTGCCTCCTTCTCTCTCTGTATAACTCTTTCAAATAATTAAAAAATTTTATTTATTTATTTGAGAGGTCAGAGTTACAGAGAGAGGCAGAGATAGAGAGAGAGGTTTTCTACTCGCTGGTTCATTCCACAGATGGCCAACAAACACTTGAGCCGTTCTTCACTGCTTTCCCAGGTGATAAGCAGAGAGCTGGATCTGAAGAGTAGTAGCTGGGACACGAACTGGTCAGTGGAGGCTTAGCCTACTACTCCATAGTGCTGGATCTGTAACATTTTTTCTTGTAAAGATTTATTTATTTATTTATTTGAAAGGCAGAGTTACAGAGAGAGATGGAGAGACAAGGAGAGGAAGAGAGAGAGAGAGAGAGAGAGAGAGAGAGAGAGAGAGAGAAAGATCTTCTGTCTGCTGGTTCACTCCCCAAATGGCCACAACAGCTGAGACTGGGACATGCTGAAGCCAGGAGCATGGAACTCTATCCTGGCCTCCCACATGGGTGGCAGTGGTCCAAGTACTGTTTTCCCAGGTGCATTAAGAAGGAGCTGGACTGGAAGTAGAGCAGGTGGGACTCGAACCAGTACCCATATGGGATGCCAGTGTTACAGGCGGCAGCTTCACCCGTGGTGCCTCAGCACTGGCCCCGTATTTAACATTTTAATGTTGTAGTAATCTAATGTGAATTCATACCAACTTAAATTCAAAGCGTGTACTTTGGGGTGTCTGTGAGCCCTGGTGGGGCTGGCCAGGAGCCCAGTGGGGTGAGTGCAGCCTGCGGCCCCCACACAGCCCTTCCCACAAAGAGCCTCAGAACTTCATGGCTCTGCTGCCTGGCTCCCTCAGCAGGGCGGGCGCGGACATTTATTGCGCCTCCTGGGGTTTTGTTTGTTTGTTTGTTTTGCCTCTAGGCTTTTATCCCCTCCCCTTTTTCTTATTTTGGACAAAATGTTGGTCAGAGATATAAAAATTGAGCGAGGGACCTTGGTGGCGTCGGGAGCTTTGCAGAAGTTGCAGTTTGCATTCTGCTGTTCTGCTCGGTCTTGGCTGTGAGGGCAGGAGGAGCATGGAGCAACGCTTTTTTTTTTTTTTTTTAAAGATTTATGTATTTATAGAGGCAGAGAGAGAGAGAGAGAGAGAGAGAGATCAAGATCTTCTGTCCGCTGGTTCACTCCCCAATTGGCCGCAATGGTCAGAGCACTGATCCTAAGCCAGGAGCCAGGTGCTTCCTCCTGGTCTCCCATGGGGTGCAGAGCCCAAGCACTTGGGCCATTCTTCACTGCACTCCCGGGCCACAGCAGAGAGCTGGCCTGGAAGAGGGGCAACCGGGGCAGAACTGGCACCCCAACCGGGACTAGAACCTGGGGTGCCAGCGCCGTAGGCGGAGGATTAGCCTAGTAAGCTGTGGCGCTGGCTGATATTTTTATAGAATAAAAATTAATACTTTTTATGCATTTTTCTTCTATAGATTATCAAAAGTGTGATTACAAACCAAAATTATAAAAATACCAGCTTTTATATTTGTCTTTATTGTGCCGCAGCGCCGGCCCTGGTATCCAAGGTTTCTGATGAGAAATCCGGTGCTGGTCTGTTGATGATTGCTTGTATGTGATGGGTCACTGCTCCCTTGCTACTATCAAGATCCTCTCTTACCTGTTACGCCACAATGCTGGCCCCAGCCATAATTTCTTCAATCTCTGACCCCCTCTTTCTCTTTTTCCCTCTGGAATTCCCACAATGTTTATGTTGTCTGCTTGGCTATATTTCATGATTCCTTAGGCTCTGTACATCTTGTCTTCATTTCCCCTCCCCCATTTCTGTTCCTCAGATTGAATGATCTGATTTGCCTGTCTGTATTCCTTTGTTCTTTCTTCTTTTGAAAAAGCCTGCTGTTGAGGGGCCGGCTGCAGTGCCAGCATCCCATATGGATGCTGGTTCAAGTCCTTGCTGCTCCACTTCCAATCCAGCTCTCTGCTATGACCTGGGATAGCAGTAGAAGGTGGCCCAAGTGCTTGGGCCCCTGCACCCACATGGGAGACCTGGAGGAAGTTCCTGGCTTCTGGCTTCTGATCAGCACAGCGCCGGTCATTGCAGCCAATTAGGGAGTGAACCAGTAGATGGAAGATCTCTTTGTTTGCCTCTCCTTCTCTCTGCAAATCTGACTTTCAAATAAAATAAATTTTTTTTAAAAAAAGCCTACTGTTGAGCTCATTTAGTGGATCTTTCATTTTGATTTTTAAAATGATTTATTTGGGGCCGGCACTGTGGTGCAGCAGGTTAAAGGCCCAGCCTGCAGTGCCTGCATCCCCTATGGGCACCGGGTTTGAGTCCCAGCTGCTCCACTTCTGATCCAGCTCTCTGTATGGCCTGGGAAGGCAGTGGAGGATGGCCCAAGCCCTTGGGGCCCTGCACCCACATGGAAGAGCTGGAGGATGCTCCTGGCTCCTGGCTTAGGATTGGAGCAGCTCCAGCCAATGCAACAAATTGGGGAGTGAACCATAGGATGGAAGACTCTCTCTCTCTCTCTCTCTCTCTCTCTCTCTCTCTCTCTGCCTCTCCTTCTCAATCTGTGTAACTCTAACTTTCAAATAAATAAATAATTCTCTTTTTTTTTTTTTTGACAGGCAGAGTGGACAATGAGAGAGAAAGAGAGAGAGAAAGGCCTTCCTTTGCCGTTGGTTCACCCTCCAATGGCTGCTGTGGCCAGCGCACCGCGCTCATCTGAAGCCAGGAGCCAGTTGCTTCTCCTGGTCTCCCATGGGGTGCAGGGCCCACGCACTTGGGCCATCCTCCACTGCACTCCCTGGCCACAGCAGAGAGCTGGCCTGGAAGAGGGGCAACCAGGACAGAATCTGGTGCCCCAACTAGGACTAGAACCCGGTGTGCCGGTGCCACAGGCGGAGGATTAGCCTATTAAGCTGTGGTGCCAGCCATAAATAATTCTTAAAAAAATATTTATTTATTTGAAAGGGGGAGAGAGAGAGAGCAAGCGAGAGAGAGCTTTTCCATCTGCTGGTTCACTTCCCAAATGGCTGCAACAGCCAGGGCTGGGTCAGACTGAAGCCAGGAGCCAGGAGCTTCCTCCAGGCTCCCACACGGGTGCAGGGGCCCAAGCACTTGAGCCATCTTCAGCTGCTTTCCCAGGCACATTAGCAGGGGGCTTGATCAGAAGTGGAGCAGCCAGGACTTGAACTGGAACTTTGATGTGGAATGACAGTGTTGCAGCAGCAGCTTACAAGGCCAGTCCCTGGGAATACTTTGTTTCTTTGCGTGTCTTAACATTTCTTTACTGGAAAAATGGAATTCAAACAGCAGGATAACTCTGAAGATCAGATTCTCTTCCCTGGAAAGGGCTTGCTGCTCACTGTTGTCATTTCTTTTGTTTTTGCTTTAGTGACTTGTCTGAATGAACTCAGTGAAGTCTGATTCTTTTTCTGTTGGCTGCTGACGCCCTTGCTCAGCCAGCCTAGTGACCAGCTTGTGATAAGACAGATTTCCTAAAGTGCCTAGAACCAGAAAGCCTCAGCCTCCGTGACGAGGCTGTGTGTGTGCGTGTGCTGAGGTTTCCTGCAGTTCTCAGCCAGGCGGTTCAGAGCTCTGCCTTGGCCTTCACACCCAGCTCAGGCAGGGCCTCCAGGTCAGCTGCCAGCGAGAGCCCTGGGCCTTCTTGGATCCTCCCTAAGCACGTATTGTGTCTCTGCGCTTGCGTGGCCTTCCAGATTTCTGGGGAGATGTTAGAGGTTTTCAGAGCCTCTGTTACTATCTCATTCCTGAGTTTTTCCTTTTAGGAAAATGTGATGAGTTTATTTTATTTTTATTTTTCATTATTTGTTTGCTTTATTTGAAAATAATAGTAAGAGAGAGAGAGAGAGAAAGCTTTTCATCTGCTGGTTCGCTTCCCAAATGGCTGCAATGGCCAGAGCTGGGCTGGTGTGAAGCCAGGAGCCGGGAGCTTCTTCCAAGCCTCCCACACGGGGGCAGGGGCCAAAGATTTGGGCCATCTTCTATTGTAAAAGCTATTTGAAATCATTATGAAAGTAGTAGAAGCAAGACACTTCAATATATATGTCTTGTTACTGTTTTGATTTTTGATCCTTCTTTATATATCACACATTTGAAAGCTGAATTTTCAAAGTAAATCAGAAAAGACAAATCAAGCCTTGTAGCCCTAGAGGGACAGAGCTATCCGAGTTCATCCTGAATACCGAGAGGTGCACAGCTGAGGACATGCCGAAGCTTACGCTGCAGACAGACACTGACAGAAAGGTGAAGCTCACATTTTACTTGGCGAGTCCGGAAAAGGCGTGGGTTTTGTTTGACCTCAGGGTTTCTGAATAGGTGCAGGGATTGCCTTTTGGGCAGGATGCTTTGCTGAGGGGAGCCTTCTGTGCACTGTGGGAGGCTTACCCACTAGCAACCAGCAACGTTCCCTCCTCCCAGTTGTGATGATCAGCAGTGCGACCAGACATCGCCAAATGGGGAGGGACACCAGAATCAAGCCCTGCTGAGAATCACCGCGTTAGCCGTGATGTTAGATTTCAACAGCTCTTATTTATTTATTTTATTTTGTAGGGAATGCTTTCCTGGCATCTGAGGTTTTTTTGCTGAGATGTCAGCTGTTTCACATACTACTTTCTCAGTTCTTTTAAAATTGTTATCGTAGCTCTGGTCAGCCAGTCTGCAGTTTTGCAACACTTCATGATGGTCAGAAGTGTTTCATTCTTAATAAGATGCTTGCTGGATCCTTTGGCGTGCTTGACGACAGTGAATCTGTGTGGGAGCCAGTCTCTGTTTAATGACTTTAGGGAAATGGAATTAAACACTCATGGCCACCTGTGCCCCTCCCTCGGGATCTGACCTCGCCCCATATCCTCAAGCACCTGAGCAGGGGGTGGGAACGCCAGGGTTCCTTGATGAGCCCCTCCTCTGCGGACGCCCCTCTGCGCAGGAACAGGTTGCCATCCTGGCAGCGGAGCAGATCCAGCCTGGAGTCAGGAGGCTCCCAGCACCCGCACCTGCGAGAGGTGGATGTCCTGTCGGCTCTTGCCCCCCCGGACTCGCGGCCAGGAGCCGCGAGCTTCCAGGACCACCTGGCCCACGGCGTGCGCGCCCAGGTGCGAGGCGTCCTCGCAGGCCGAGCTGTTGGCTCTGAAACCGGGTTGCTCTGGAGGGAGCCTGGAGCCCATGGCTCCAGAGGCCGCGCCCGGGAAGCGGGTTGGCCCCGGAGTTTCCGTTGGGCTGTTTCTTTTGCTGGAAACGCGCAGGGTTTGGGAGCAGGACGCGCCCTCTCCCGGGCGGAGGCGCGGCTCCGGACACTTGCTGGGCTACGCGGAAGCCTCAGGTCGAGCCCCGGCCTGGCCTCACCGGGACCCGCGGGCACGCACTCCCTGGCGTTCTGCTGCCGCTTCCCCGGCCGGCCGGGCTCCCAAGTTGCCGAGGCGCCCCACACTCCCGACCTGATTTCCATCCTTCACTGGCTGCCCGGGCCGCGTGCGTCGGGCTCATTGCAGCGGCGAGTTTAGGGCCGTGGATTTGGCTTCAGAAAGTCATCCTGATGGAGCGGCCGCCCCTTGGGGTCCTTTCACAGCGCAGTCCCAATGTGCGGGCCGGAGACCCCACCCCGCGCCCCAGCACACCAGGTCTGGGTGCGGGCCCAGCAGGTGCGGCGCTGGACGCCCTGCCCTCCACAGCGTCAAGGAGGCCGGGGTGCTCGGTGCCGATTCCTTTAAACAAACGGCACACCCCGGGGAATCTCCTCGAGCAAGGTAACCCCGCCGCAGGTGTCCAGGAGCGAGCCTGGCTTGCCCGCTAGCTCCTCGGTGCTGGCCCACCCCGCATTCCCCAGGGGCGCGCGCCTCCGTGCGCCGGGTCCCGCCTCCTCGAGGGCTGTGGCGGGTGGGGGTGGGGAAGCAGGGGCCTGGATTTGATTAGCTCCGAGGGGTAAGCCACAGTTCTCCACTCCTCGAGCAGGCGGAGGGACAGGACGAGAGAGGAGGGGCGCGGGTCCCAGTCCTGAGCGCCGGGCCGGGATTCCAGCTGCTGCCGCCTCCAGACCTCACCCCGCTCCGGCGGCGAGGCGCGCGCCATGGGGTCCCCTTCCAGCTCCGGCTTCTACTTGAGCCGCGCGGTGGCCCTGCTGCTCGCCGGCGTGGTCGCCGCGCTCCTGCTGGCGCTGGCCGTGCTGGCAGCCCTGTACGGACACTCCGTGCGCGCCCCGCCATCGGAACCCAAGGTCCCGGGCGTCCCCGACTCTGCGTCCTCCCCTCCCTTCGGGCAGGAGGAGACCCAGCCCACTCCAAAATCCGGCTCTGCACCGGAGCGGGTGGTGACGACCTCCTCGAGCGACTGGCGACCCCCGGGACCCTGGGACCAGCTGCGCCTGCCGCCCTGGCTTGTGCCGCTGCACTACGACCTGGAGCTGTGGCCCCGGCTGCGGCCGGACGCGCTCGCGGCGCCCAGGGTGCGCTTCAGCGGCCGCGTGAATATCACGGTGCGCTGCACGGCGGCCACCACGCGGCTGCTGCTACACAGCCTCTTCCTAGACTGCAAGCGTGCCGAGGTGCGTGGCCCCCTGCCCCCTGGCACCAGGGCCGCGGCTGCGGGCCGCGTGCCTGTGGACAACGTGTGGTTCGCGCTGGACACGCAGTACATGGTGCTGGAGCTGGGCGAGGCCCTGCAGCCGGGGGCCCGCTATGAGCTGCAGCTCAGCTTCTCCGGCCCGGTGTTCGTGGACACCAGGGAGGGGATGTTCCTCAACGTCTACACAGACCAGGGCGAGCGCAGGTAAGAGCTGGCGCCAGCCGCTGCCCACGCGGGCGCGCGCCTCCCGCCTTCCCTGGACCCTGCTGGGCCCGAGGGCTTCTCCGGGCAGTGTGGCGTCCCCGCCCCTCCCGTGTTCTCTGTCACCGCCCCTTCTGAGGTCGCTGCTGCTGCAGAACTTGGGGTGTTCCTCCGGAAGAACCTTTAGCAGCTGCGCTGGGCCCGCGTTCCCTCCTCCGGGAACAGAGCCCTTGCTACCCCGGGGTGGTCGCTGGCCGCAGCTCTGACACCTGGGAGCGGTCAGGCTGTCAGGCCGCACCCGACCGGAGCAGCGTGGGGCTGGTCCGTCCCTCCCGGCTCTCTGGAAGCGCTGCTCCGCAAGCCGCACACCCACACTGGGGCGCTTCGTTCCTGAACCTTGGATTTCTACTAAGCAGCTCCAAAGCTCTGGGGTTTGCTTTCATCCATCGCCTGCCTCGCCCGCCTGGCGCCTGGGGCCCGCATCTCGTGTGCGCCTACCCACTGACGGCGTGGACATGGGTGGCATTCCTCTGCGGACCTAAGAGAACGCTGAGGGCACTTCCGGGGTGTGCACGCCTGCCTTTTACTCCCCTTTGAGATGAGGCCCCTGGGCCAAGGCTCCTCAGGAGCAAGGTAACGTGATCTCTCTCAGCCCGAGGTACAGCCCCTGCGGGCCCTACAAGCGCATACATCACCCTTTGGTATTAGACAAAGTGCTCTGCGATGTTCGCTGAGGGAAGGAAACCCACTAAGTTGTCTCCTCAGCCATCCCCTGCTCGCTTTTTGAATTCTCAAGGGTTTTAGGATAAGTTATTAGCTGCCCTGGTGGGAGAGCTGTAACTTGTTTCCAGAGACAGTAGGCCTGGTTTTCCTCTTTCACAGATCATCTCCGCTTGCAAAATGGTCTAGGGTTTTTTTCATTAGGATGCTGTGTTACGGGGCTTAGCCTGTGGGGGCCTTCTGAAACCACCGCGTGCAGTAGCGCAGGCAGAGTTCTTGCTCTGGTCAGCGAGCCCCAGGTGTGCGCCTCTCCTCCCGCATCGGCGCAGGGGCAGCCACAGGAACTGGAAGTTCCCCTGTGATCTGTTGCGGCAGCGACTCCAGCAGTGACCAGCAGACATGTTGAGAGGGAAAGTCTCAAGGCACGCCGAATTCCAGATGTGTGGCTCTAGGGGTCCTGAGTCTGTTGCCTGTTCACGGGGTGGACAGACTGCCCTTTGGCTGGTGTGCCTTCCCAGGGGTGCGCAGTGGGGCACACAGGCTGGATGGTGGCGGCTGCTGCCATGCGTCCCATGTCATTCTCAGGAATAGCCTGCTTGTGTCTGCACTTAGAAGCGCCCAAGTTCCTGCTGGAGAGGAATCAGAGAGGATTCCCGATGGAAAGGGCAGGGTGTGGGCTGTGGGAGCTGCTCCAGTGTCATGGGCATGGAGCTGTAGTTTGGCGAGATGAGAAGAGTTCTGGAGTTTGGTTGCACTATGTGGTGAGTTATCTTAACACACACTTAAAATGTGGATGGGACAAACCTTAGGTTACATGAATTCTCCACACTTAAACATTTAGAACAAAAAAGTTCTACATCAGTGAGCTTAATTAAAATAAGGTTTAGAACTTTACATATTGCCTCAGTTAATTGTAATGCTCACAGTCAGCACCTTTATTCCAGCTTTTGATTAATTGTAGTCATGCACGGGAGGCGTCCTGTGTGCCCGCTATCCAGTTTCCCCAGATGGTTTTATCAGATGTAATCAATAGTGTAGTGTTAAACGCAGAAAGCCGCCATTGGTTTTGTGCACTTGTCACTTGGGTTGGTATCATCAGTAACCCCCCCATCACCTCAAGACTGACTTCCTGCTTCCCGGTGCTCACTCACAGCCCCCTGCCCCACCCCAGGCCTCCATCTCTCCCCTCTGACAGTTTAGACAATGTCACGTCCATGAATCCTGTGCTGCATAGACTTTAGAGGTTGGCTTGAAGAGAGACTGAACCTGAAGCGTCCGTGCTGCTTTCTCTTGCTCTCAAGGAGAACGTTTCTAACCTTTCATCGGTAAGCATGGTGTGAGAATCAGGTGTAGGATTTTATTTATATCCTTTAACAAGTTAGGATGTCCTGCTGACAGAGTGACTGAGGGAGAAAGACATGTTGTATCCAGTGGGTCATTCCCAGCTGGCTGCAATGAACCCAGGATTCCGGAACTCCATCCGGCTCTCCCGTGTGGTGGCAGGGGCCCACATACTTTAGCCATTACTGGCTGCCACCTACGCACATCAGCAGGAAGCGAGGTCAGAAGTAGAGTAGCCAGGACTTGAACTGGCTCTCTGATATGTGCCAGCATGGCCAGTGGCAGCTTAATCCGCTGTGTCGAAGCACTGGCCCCGTTTTCTTCTCCAGCCTGTTAATACGAGGTATTCCAGTGAGTGAGTTTTAGTACTGAGCCAGCCTTCGTGCCTCTGCCTTTGCTCAGGGCAGCTGTGAACAGACCGCCCGGCAGTGCAGGGAGGAGGTGTAGCGGAGAGCACAGAGCAAGCGTCTCCACCTCCCACCTCCTCCTCAGACGACACATAACTCTCAGACATTTAGACGACACATAACTCTCAGACATTTTCCTACGAAAGTCATGTCTTAGGACGCGTTCCCGGGAAAAGCCATCTGGAGAATGGGAAAATGTAACTGGGAGGGGAAGGAGGCTGGAGCCAGGGCATGAGGTCAAAGTCCCAGGAAGGAAAGATCTAGAGAGGCTGAGCCCCTCCTCGGAACTGCCCGCAGTAGCGAGGGAGCAGGAGTTCCCTCCCAGTTCTCAGGGACTCTGCTTGTTCCTCAGGGCCGCAGGCAGAGCAGCCCCACCGGAGCCCCATCCTGGGCAACCACTGCCCCTTCCCGTTGGAATACATGTGCCTTAGGCCAGTGGGCCCCTCTGTGGTCCACTGAGGCCCAGGAGGATCGAGAATCTCTCCAGTGGACTGTGGAGGAGCCACCATGCCCACGATCAGAGTGACCGGGTTGCAGTGGATGCTGTGGCAAGTGTTCGCCTGAGATCAAGATGTAGCTCAGGCGGGGCTGCAGCCAGGCCCAGGGCGCTGGCCCCGCAGGCCCTAGCCCAGTGAGGGGCCATGAACCTTCAACAGCTGTGAGGGAGTGACTTGCGAGTCCCACCAGCCCAGAAAATGCACTCACTCCAATCTGGCAGGCCCAGAAAGTCATCGTCTTTAAATTTATTTTAAAGATTTTATTTGAGAGGTAGAGCTACAGACAGTGAGAGGAAGGGACAGAAAGGTTCATCCATTGGTTCACTCCCCAAATGGCCTCAACGGCTGGAGCTGCGCTGATCCAAAGCCAGGAACCGGGAGCTGCTTCTGGTTCTCCCATGCGGGAGCAGGGGCCCAAGGACTTGGGCCATCTTCTGGTGTTTTCCCAGGCCATAGCAGAGAGCTGCATTGGAAGAGGAGCAGCCGGGAGTAGACCCAGCACCTACATGGGATGCCAGCTCCACAGGCAGAGGATTAACGTAAACTGAGCCACAATGCTGACCCCCAGAAAGTCTCTTCTTTTAAGGGCTCCCTTGTTTGTCTCCTCTTTCCCTCTGTGGCACCCAGACATGGAAGATTTTTTTTTTTTAAAGATCTATGTATTTGAGAGGTAATGAGTTACAGAGAGAGGGAGAGACAGAGAGGTCTTCTCTCTGCTGATTCACGCCCCAAACAGCCAGAATGGCCTGAGCTTCTTCAGATCAGGCCAATCTGAAGCCAGGAGCCAGGAGTTCTTCCAGGTCTCCCACACTGCTGGAGGGGCCTAACCACCTGGGCCATCTTCCACTGCTTTCCCAGGCCCTAGCAGAGAGCTGGGTCAGCAGAGGAGCAGCTGGGACAGGAACCGGCGCCCATAAGAGGTGCTGGTGCTGCAGGCGGAGCCCTAACCCACTAGGCCATAGCGCTGGCCTGGAACGATTCTTAGTTCTCGTGTCCCAAGGATGTGAAAGGCCCTGGGGTGGGGTTCGATCCTTGAGTTGACCTGAACCAGACTGTTTAGAACGTGGCAGCAGTGAGCTGACTCCTGCTCCCTCCAGATGAGATAAATGTCTCCCCTGGTATTAGTGACTGTGCTTGAACACTGCTGGGCACTGTGGGGTGGGGGTTCTCACTGCTGGGGAGGCCCACGTGGTGGACTGGTATGCCCGGGTCGGGGTTCCACCTCTACTGCCAGCTCAGCTTCCTGCTGTGTGCCCCGGGGGACAGTCGATGACAGCCCGAGTGCTTGTCTGTCACCCACATGGGAGACCCAGATGGAGCTCTGGCGTTGGCCTGACCCAGCCTGTCTGCTGTGGGCATTTGGGAGTGAACCAGAAGGTGGAAGATCTCCTTTGGTCTGGCTCTGACCGTCTCACTCTGTCGCTCTGCCTTTGAAATCAAATAAGAAGAGAGATGCCTGTCTTGGCTCAGCTGCCCCCAGCACTTCTGAGAGAGATGCCCTGTAGGGCTCCGTCTGTTCCCAGCTGGCTTCACCCCTTTGTCTGCTCCAATTCAGGTGTTCGGTGCTGACATCATACATCTTTTTGTGTCCTTTCACTGTCAGTCTTTATGAGTCTTAATATTAACATTGAATTTATTGTGGCATAGTATGTTTTTGTTGTTTTGTTTTGTTTGTTTTTGGCATATAGAGTTAGGCAGAGAGAGAGGTCCTCCTCCCATTGGTTCACCCCCCAGATGGCTGCTACAGTGAGCCATGGCGCCGGCCCCATGGCACAGTATGTTAATCCTCTGCCTGCGACACCGGCATCCAGCTCTCTGCTATGGCCTGGGAAAGCAGTGGAAGATGGCCCAAGTCCTTGGACCCTGTACCTGCATGGGAGACCTGGAAGAAGCTCCTGGTTCCTGGCTTCAGATCGGCTCAGCCCCGGCTAATGCGGCCATTTGGGGGGTGAACCAGCAGATGGAAGACCTCTGTCTCTTCCTCTTACTGTCTCTAACTCTACCTCTCAAATGAATAAATAAAATCTTTAGGGCCAGCTCCATGGTGCAGTGAGTGTGTCAATCCTCCTACAGTGCCGGCGTCCATATGGGCACCAGTTCTAGTCCTGGTTGCCCCTCTTCCAATCTAGCTCTCTGCTGTGGACTGGGAGAGTAGTGGAAGATGGCCCAAGTGCTTGGGCCCTGCACCCTTGTGGAAGACCCGGCAGGAACTCGGATCAGCGCAGCTCCGGCCATTACGGCCATCTGGGGAGTGAACCAACGGAAAGAAGACCTTTCTCTCTGTCTTTCCCTCTCACTGTCTGTAACTCTACCTCTCAAATAAATAAAATCTTTAAAAAAAAAAACTTAAAAAATAGTGTGGGATCTTTGTCATTGTACTGTCTAATAATCTGTATCTTTCTATAGGGGATATTCAGATCATATTTTTAAACTAATTATTTGCAAAGAGCAAGCCTGTCCACTAAATCACTCCCCATTTTCCTGAATCTCAGTCCAGGTCTCATGTGGGTGGCAGGAGCCCAAATTCTTGAGCCATCATGGCTGCCTCCCAGGGTGTGCATTAGCAGGACACTAGAGTCAGGAACAGGATATTGAAGACACTGAGCATGGGTGAGTGTCTTTGTTGTTGTTGTTATTAAGATGTATTTTGAAAGGCAGAGTCACAGAGGGAGCGGGAAAGACACACACACACACACACACACACACACACACAGCTCTTCCATCCTCTGGTTTGTTCCCCAGATGACCACAACAACCAGGTCTGGGCAAGCTGAAGCTACGAGCCAGGAATTCTCTCTAGGTCTCCCCTGTGGGTGGCTGGGGATTTGTACCGTGTTCTGCCTTCCCAAGAGTATTAGCAGGAAGCTGTTCCGGAAGTGGACCAGCTGGGGCTTGGTCTGGCCTTCCTTCAGATGCCACTGTTAAATGTGATAGTTTAAGGTGCTGTACCATAACACTGGCCTGATTGCAAGCATCTTTAGGGGAAAAAGATTTATTTATTTATTTTAAAGTCAGTTACACAGAGAGGAGAGGCAGAGAGAGAGGTCTTGAATTTGCTAGCTCACTCCCCAATTGGCTGCAACAGCCAGAACTGCACCGATCTGAAGCCAGGAGCCAGGAGCTTCTTCTAGGTCCCCAACATGGGTACTGCTTTTCCAGGCCACAACAGAGAGCTGGATGGTAAGTGGAGCAGCCAGTACTTGAACCTGTGCCCAAATGGGATGCTGACACCGCAGGCGGCAGCTTCACTTGCCACAGCACCAGCCCCTGCAAGCATCTTAACTGGTGTCTTATTTTTGATGTGGTTACTGATTTGGTTGGGCTTAAATCTTTTTTTTTTTTTAAGGATTTATTTATTTGAGACAGTTACAGAGAGAGGGAGAGACAGAGAGAAAGGTCTTCCATTCGCTGGTTCATTCCCCAAATGGCCAACACAGCTGGAGGTGCACCAGTCCGGAGTCAGGAGCTTCTTCTGTAGGCTGGGAGCTGCCAGGACTCAAACCCGTGCCCATGTGGGATGCGGGCACTGCAGGCAGCAGCTTTACCCATGGTACCACAGTGCTGGCCCCAAGAATGTCAATGTTTAAAAAATGATTTATTTATTTGAGAGACAGGGATAATTTCCATTTGTTGGCTAGTTCACTTCCCAAATGACTGCAGTGGCCAGGGCTGGGGCAGGCTGGAGCTGGGAGCTGGAATTTGACCCCAGTCTCCCACATGCGTGCCTGGAGCCTAATCCTTTGAGCTTCCCTGCTGCCTCCCAGGGTCCATGTTATTAGGAAGCTGGAGTCAGGAGGCAGAGCCAGGGCGTGGACACAGGCTTTGCAGTGAGGGACATGGGCGTCTTCACCAGCCTCTCAACTGCCAGGCCATATGCCTGTCCCCACGCACAGAACTTCATCCAGCTCAAGGCTGGTGGGGCACTCTCAGCCTCTGTTTGAGAAACTTTGGGTTTTCCCTTTGGTTTTGAAGAGTTTTCTCCCCCGCCCTGGATTTAGAACTCCAGTCAGCAAGTTGATTTTTTTTTTTTGATGGGCAAAGTAAGACAGAGAAAGAAAGGTCTTCCTTTCGTTGGTTCACCCCCAAATGGCTGCTGCAGCTGGCATGCTGCACTGATCCGAAGCCAGGAGCCAGGTGCTTCCTCCTGGTCTCCCATGCAGGTGCAGGGCCCAAGCACTTGGGCCATCCTCCACTGCCTTCCTGGGCCACGGCACAGAGCTGGACTGGAAGAGGGGCAACCGGGACAGAATCCAACCCCCCAACTGGGACTAGAACCCGGTGTACCGGTGCCGCAGGCGGAGGATTAGCCAGTGAGCCACGGCGCCGGCCAGCAAGTTGATTTTTATTGCTTTTAATCCTGGCCAGTTAGCAATGTTGTTTCATGGTCCTCCAGTTTGCGTGCTGTCCGGAGAGATCTGACTTTTGATTTTTGTCCCTCCGTGTCTGACGTGACTCTGAAGTTTGCTTTGTTGCTTGTTTTCGACAGTCTTGCTAGGATTTGCTTCAGTGGGTTATCGGTGGACTTCGTGCGTCTGTGGGCTTTCAGGGTCTAACGAGTTCCCAGAACTTCAGATGTTCTGTGCTCCTCCTCCCTCTCGTTCTAGGGCTTCAGTCAGCGCTAGGCCGCCTGACCCGCCCTTGGAGGTTCCTCAGTTCCTTTTCGTGGTTTTTAATGACTTCTTCCCTGTGTATTTGGTTTTGGGGTAGCCTGTGTCACTTTGTTTTCAGTTTTATTGATTTCCTTTTTCTTCGCAGTGTCCATTCTGCTTTTAGTCCTGTCGAGTGAAGTTGTCATTTAAGATACTGAATTCTGGGGCCGGCACTGTGGTGCAGCAGGTAAAGCCACCGCCTGTGGTGACAGCGTTCCCTGTGAGTGCCAGTTCAAGTCCCAGCTGCTCCGTTTCCATTCTGGCCCCCTGATAATGTGCCTGGGAAGGAGGTGAAGGATGGCCCAAGTGCATGGGCCCTGCACCCACGTGGGAGACCTGGAGGAAGCTCCTGGCTCCTGGCTTCAGACTGGTCCAGCTCCAGCCATATGGGCAGTGAACCAGCAGATGGAAGACCTCTCTGTAACTCTGCCTTTCAAGTAAATGAGTAAATCATCTAAAAAGATACTTAATTTTTCATGGATGTCTGCATTGTCATTTCTTCCACTTCCATGCTCTCTGTGTCGTCTTGTTCTTTCTCAGACGTGCAGTTGTCCTGTCTTTGCTGATTTCAACTTCTGGCGTTTTTGAGGTGCAGGCGTTTGCGTCAGGTTTCTCTGCCTTCTCGTGTTTCTGTAGCTGTTAAGTGCGTTGTTGCATCGTTCCCTTGGAGGGCACGGCCTGGTGAGCTTCCGCGTGTGCACATCGGGTGGTGGTGAGGGCATCTCCAGTGAGGCTCCCCAGTGTCCCCAGTGCTCCCAGAGTCTGCCCTCCCTGCTGGCCCCTTCCTGCCCACCTGCCTCCCTCATGCCTGGGCAACTGTGGATCTCCTCTCTGTACCTGTAGGTTGTTTGGCATGTTCTGGTGTTTCATCTGAAGGGACGGGTAGTCTGTCCTCTGTCCTGTCTTCTCTCACTTGGTAGGGCCGCTTTGAGACGCAGCCTCTGGTGTGTATCAGGTCTTTCTGGTGCCTGCAGTCACTGCCTTGCACGCATCTTCCACGGTTTGTGCGTCCAGCAGATTTCCAGGTCGTTGGGATGGTTTCCAGCGTGGGAGTGTCACAAACGAAGTTCCAGCAGTAGTCGTGTCCAGGCCTTTGTGTAAATTTACTTGTGTTGAGCAGATGTCCAGGAGTGGAGAGGTTAGGTCCTATGGTAAGAGAATGTTTAATGTTTTAAGACATTACAAACTGCTCACCAAGGAATCTGACCGCTCAGAGTTTCCATCAATGGCACAGGCGTGTGCTAACTGCTCCACTGCTCCACTCCTCCTCTGAAGTTGGTATCGCTAGAATTTCTCATTCTAGCCGTTTCCATAGGGGTGTGTGGCCCCCACTGCAGTTTTAGTTTGTCCTGGTGACCAGCAAGTTTGTCCATCATTTCCTGAACTTATTTTCCATCCACACATCTCCTTAGCAAAGCACCTGTTAGAATCTTTTCTACCTTTTTTCTTTGAATTTAGGAGAATTCTTTCTCAGATACATGATTTATAGATATCTTCTCAGTTACTTATCTTCATCCCCTTTGTCTTTCAGAGACCAGAAGTACTGATGAACCTGAATTGATCAATTTTTCCATTTTAAGAGACTATTTATTTTTTGAGAGACAGAGCTTCCATGCACTGATTCACTTCCCAAAAGCACACAGCAACTGGGTTTGGACCAGGCTGACCCCAGGAGCTGGGAATGTCATGGGCCATCCCAGATGTATGGCAGGGACCCAAGTACAGGAGCCATGACAGCTGCCTCGCAGGGTGTGTATTAGCAGGGAGCTGTAGTGGGAGCAGAGCCAGGGCTCAAACCCAGGCACACTGATAAGGGATGCAGGTATCCGAGAGCGTTAACTAGGAGGGCAACACCTGCCCCACAGCTACTCCTTTTATGTATCAGGCGTTTGGTGTTGTATTTAAGAAAACATTCTGTTCCAAACCCATAAAAATTCTCTTCCGTGCCTTCTGTAGTTTTAGGCTTTATAGAACATCTGTGATCCATTTTGAGCTAAATTTTATATATAATGTGAGAAATTTTTTCTTCGCTGAATTGTCTTTGTAAAAAAAAAAAAAACGAAAAACAAAACAAAACAAAAGCAGTAGGGGATGGCCCAAGTCCTTGGGCCCCTGCACCTATGTTGGAGACCCAGAAGAAGCTCCTGGCTTCGGATCGGCACCGCTCCGGCCGTAGTAGCCAATTGGAGAGTGAACCATCGGATAGAAGATGGAAGACCTTTTTCTATCTCTGACTCTCCTCTCTCTGTATAACTCTGACTTTCAAATAAATAAATAAATCTTAAAAAAGGTAGTCCATATATATATTATATATGGTATATTTTTGAGTTGTCTGTGTTTAGCACTGATGTGTATATCCTTACACCAAGTCCACAATGTTCTGATTTCTCTGGCTTTAGAGTAAGTCTTGAAGTCAGGTGGTGTGATGTTCATCTACTGATTTTGTTCCTTTTCAGAATTATCTAAGATGTTGCAGTCCTTTGCATTGCCATATGCATTTAGAATTAGATAATTAATTTCTATAGATTAGGAGAAAATGAAAAAAACTTGTTAGGATTTTGAGATTGTTTTCTCTATAGAATAATTTGACAACAATTCAAAATTTTAAAATATTAAATCTTCAGATACATGCACATGGTATGTGTATCTCTCCATTTATTTGGGTCTTCTTTATTTCCTCTCAGCAATGTCTTACAGTTTTCACTGTACATATTTGCATGTCTTGTCAGATTTATCCCCACATATTCATGTTTTTTCAATCTATGTGAATGGTATTTTCAAAAACTTCATTTGTTTGCTGCTAATCTTTGTGTATTTATCTTGTGTGCTATAGCCTTACTAAACTCTTCTCTTAGTTTTAGCAGCTTTTTTGTTGAACATTACTAATTTTCTGTTAAGTTACATGGCTGATCGTACTATGTAAAGTAATGACAGTTTTATTCCTTTTCTAATTGAGATGCATTTTCTCTCTTTTTCTTGCTTATTCCTTTCACCATTGGTAGTGATTTTCCCTGTTTGTTGTTATTGGTTCCTCTTGTTAGATGGGAGAAGTTCCCTTCTATTTCTAATAATCCAAGTTTTGTCAGGACATTTCATATTTTGACATCCATCGAGATGTTCAGACGGGTTTTCTTCTTTAGTTTGTTAATTAAATTGCTTTAATTTTCCAGTGGTAAGCCAATCTGGGATAAATTGCACTTGTTCTTGGTGCTAGCCTTTCTATACACTGTTAGATTTGCTTTGCTACATTCTGTTTAGCACTTTGACCCGGAGCCTGTAAGAGACACTGACTTGCGATTGTCCTTATTTTCCCGCCGGGCCTCTGGTTCTGGTTTCAGAGTAACGCTGTCTTTGAAGAATGAGGTTAGCGGTGCTCCGTCTCCTTCAGTGTTCAGGAAGGAATTTGTCCGAAGTAGGTGCAGTTTCTTCCTTGAATGCTTGTTGAATCTCCCAGTGAGGCCACCTGCTCCTGGAACTTGTGTGGCCTGGTTTTTGCTGCACACTGGGGGTATTTGGTAGAAACCGGGCAGGGTGTGTCAGGCTGACCCGCGAGTGTTTCATGTGCCCGTCAAATTCTTCAGTGTAAAGTTCACAAGTATTTCCTTATTCTTTTAATTGCCGTGCAGTCTGTAATGACATCACCCCTTTCATTCCTGATACTATTAATCTGTGTCTGTTCCCTTTAGGAGCTGGACACCAGGCTGATACGCTCCTACTACCCCTTACGAGGTGTCTCCCTAGTTTGATAAATTCCTAGGACCTCAGCTGTTAGATCTGTAAATTGAGAGTGTGGGAGTCTGAGGTGTCTCCTACTTCTAAGAGTTGATGAATTTGATCGGTTTGATTAATGTTATAGAACCAGTTTTTGGTTGCATTGATTTTCTCTACTGCTTCTATGTTTTTTTCATTTTGATGATTCGTATAGTGACCTTTAATGTTTTCTCCTTTTTATTTTGGGCTTCATTTCCTTTCCTTTCGATATTCTTTTATTTATTTGTTATTTTTTGAAGATTATTTATTTGAAAGTCTGAGTCACAGGAAGAGAGAGGGAGAAACGGAAATCTTCCATCTGCTGATTCTCTCCCCAGATGACTGCAACAGTCAGGGCTGAGCCAGGCCAAACCAAGACCCAGGAGCTTCATCCAGGTCTCCCATGTGGGTGGCAGGGGCCCAAACAGTTGGGCCATGGTCTGCTGCATTTTGCACGTCATCAGCAGGGGGCTGGATTGAAGTGGAGCAGCCAGGATGCCAGCTGGTGCCCCTGCAGGATGCTGGCGACATGGGCGGTGTCTTTTCCTGCTATGCACAACGTGGGCCCCATTTCAGTTTTCTTAAGACTGACACCATGGCCGGCGCCACGGCTGAATAGACTAATCCTCTGCCTGCGGCGCCGGCACCCTGGGTTCTAGTCCCGGTCGGGGTGCCGGATTCTGTCCCGGTTGCCCCTCTTCCAGGCCAGCTCTCTGCTGTGGCCTGGGAGTGCAGTGGAGAATGGCCCAAGTGCTTGGGCCCTGCCCCCCATGGGAGACCAGGAGGAAGCACCTGGCTCCTGCCATCGGATGAGCGTGGTGCGCCGGCTGCAGCACACCAGCCACGGTGAGCCAACGGCAAAGGAAGACCTTTCTCTCTCTCTCTCACTGTCTACTCTGCCTGTCAAAAAAAATTAAAAAAAAAAAAAAAGACACCGCTCGTCACTTTCAGAACCTTCTTTCCTAATACGTGTATTCATAGTTAATTTCCTACCAACTCTTGCTTGAGCAACATGCCACGGTGGTTTCGTGTTGTCAATTTCTTTTCCTTTCATTCTTAATACTTTTTTGACTCCAGGGTTAATTTAGAACTACGGTATTTGCAAGTATTTGGGCATTTTCTCATCTTTTTACCGAGTGCCTGACGTGTAAGTTTTTACATTGCCAAGTGCCAGACTTTGTCACGTTAGTGTCTGTGGGTGAGTGCGAAGGCTGTGTGGCGATGCGCTTGAGCCCTGCCGTGGGCTCTCCGAGAGCGACGCCCAGTGGCCCGGAGCCCTGCCGTGGGCTCTCCGAAAGTGACACCCAGTGGCCTGGAGCCCTGTCGTGGGTGCTCCGAGAGCGAGGCCTGGTGGCCCGGAGCCTTGCTGTGGGCTCTCCGAAAGTGACACCCAGTGGCCTGGAGCCCTGCCGTGGGCTCTCCGAGAACGAGGCCTGGTGGCCCTTCCTCTGGGACTGTGCTGCTTCTCTGCTGAGCAGTGCAGGTGCCGTGGAGGTCGTGAGCGCTGACTGTGGGCACTCAGGCCACTCCTAGTGCTCTGCCAGCTCTGGGCCTTGCAGGGCTCACCCTCGCCTTGCCTGTTCTTTTCCCGACAGCTTTTCTTCAACTGACCTCGTGCACTGGAGGTCAGTATTCAAGCGGACTTCTGGAGGTCTTTCTCGGCCTCCTTACCTCCCCGCTGCCCACTGTCCCTTCGATTCTAACTGTCCAGGCTCCCTGAGCTCACATCTCGGACTCCCCAGCTTAGACTTCCCCTGCCCTGTTCTGCGGTTTAGAAGATCTGTTCCAGGCAGGAGGACAGAGGATGTTGAATTCCACCCGCTGGCTTTTCATTCTTGGGGTCCCAGTGTTCCCTGTGATGTCATGTCTGACACCCGTGTTCCTCGCGGGTCAGATTGCTGAGTTGTTTGCAGCAGAAGGCTCACTCCGCCCTCCTGGTGGGAAGCTGCGGTCCCTTCCTCGCTGTATTGAGTGCTGCTGAGTGTGACGGTAGTCTTCGGCCGTCTTCATCCATCTTACTTGCTTTTCGTGTTTATTACGTTATTTCCCTCGGAGTGGACAGTGTAAGGACCTCTAGAGGACCCAGGCCTAGGAGCCGGGGCTGATTCTGGCCCCAGCCTTGCCGCTTGCCAGGTGTCCGTCACTTGTGTGAAGTCCCAGGGTGTCACTTTCCCATGACAGAAATGTGAGGGTGGGCGTGTCGAGTCTTCTACCTTTGAAATCCAGCGGGAGAAGATGTGTCATCCTCTAGTTCACAGAGGTCCTGAAGGAATGCTCGCAGCTTCTCTGATAATGACTAGAAAAGATGAGGAAGAGTTGGGAGACATTGGGAAAAACAAACTTAGGAAGATCCAGAGAGGGAGTGAGCGTGCTGGCAAAAGTTTGGCTCTCTGGGGGCCAGCAGCATGATGACAGTGGTGGGTGGGTGCCAGGGCAGCAGTGAGCAGAGCAGGGGGAAGCCCCCCTTGCAGTCACCGCCCTGCTGGGAATCTTGGCAGGGTGCTGGGGGTGGGGCAAGCAGGGAGGAGTTGGGCAATGTTAGGAAGGCACTTGGGAGTCTCGAAGCAAGGCCAGGCGCACGGTGATGCTGGTGGCCTGGGAAGGGAGGCAGCTGCAGTGCTCCGTGGAGGTGCCCCACATATCTAATGGGGCGAAGCGATGCTCCTGGGAGGTGGTCATACTCAGCGACTGGAGATCCCGTGTATCTTTTTTTTTTTTTTTTTGACAGACAGAGTGGACAGTGAGAAAGATAGAGAGAAAGGTCTTCCTTTACCGTTGGTTCACCCTCCAATGGCCATTGTGGCCAATGAGCTGTGGCCGGCGCATTGCGCTCATCCGATGGCAGGAGCCAGGTGCTTCTCCTGGTCTCCCATGGGGTGCAGGGCCCAAGCACTTGGGCCATCCTCCACTGCCCTCCCGGGCCACAGCAGAGAGCTGGCCTGGAAGAGGGACAACCTGGACAGAATCCAGCACCCCGACAGGGACTAGAACCCGGTGTGCCGGCACCGCAGGCAGAGGATTAGCCTAGTGAGCCTCGGCACCGGCTGATCCTGTGTATCTCAAGAACAAGAGTAACTGGCATTTTGCAGAAGTACAAAATGAGTCCTCATAATTCCATTGAACACGCAACTGTGTTTCCCACTTCCCCTTCACAACATGGACCAAGGGCTCCTCACCCATGTTCCTGCGCAAAGGCCCCGGCAGCCCATCCTCTGCTCTACAGCTGCAGTCCCCGCGTCTGTCACACCTCCAGGTAGTTGCAACAGTTGGGAAATGCAGACCTGTGCACACTCGGCACTGCCGCTTAGCACACCGTGGGCTGTCCCTCGCCCCTCTGTCCTCCCCTTCCCACTCTGAGGCTGGCTCAGGGCGGAGGCTGCCGTGGCTAGGTGGTGGTGGGACGTCTCCATTTCTCGTCCTCTCTGCCCTCCTTACAGCGTTGTTTCAACCCCGGAGGGCCCAGCAGGGTGGTGTGTAGCACCCCTCTGGACTCGCCCACCCCTGCAGCTCCCCGGCCCCCAGAGTGTTGTGCAGTCTCTGTGCCTCCTCCTCAGTTCCCGGACGGGGAGGGTGCAGCTCCCAGCTCCTCCAGCCTGCTGCAGGTGGCTGTGCTGGGCAGGAACCAAGGCAGCCCCCACGCTGGCTCGCTCCGTCCCAGGGCTCGGCTCTTCCAGGGAGCACCCGCTCGTCCCTTGCCTGGGACTGACCAGGGCTCCAGGGCAGCTGTGCTCATCGGCTCTGCCTCCCCAGAAGTCAGCTCTGCTGTCACCTCCGCGTCCCCGCCTGTTGGCTTCCGCTTTCTCCAGGTCGCGCTGCTCGCCAGCCTCTGCTGTCCTTTTGCCTTGTTGCTGTCTGTTTGCTGGGAAGTCAAACCTCAGATCTGCACTCCCTGCGCTGCGCTCTGGGTGCTCCCGGGTTAGCTGAGTAGCTTGAGGGGTCCCAGTTTACCTGAGGACACATTTGGCATCTTTTCTTGGGATTTTACTTCTACCATGTTCTGTTGCCAGATCTGATTACACAAGTAACCAACAAACATGGCTGACCGGCGGATCCCTGCACCACAGTCCAGCGGTGTAACATCTGGCTCTGCTAAAAACTTTGATTTCTGAATGAGTTTTGTGTTAGAAATTGGGGCGGGGGTGGCAATTCCTGCAAGACTTTTATTTGGGTCTTGACCAGCTGTGCTCCTCAGAACTGGGTAACTAGAGCCGCAGGCTTGCAGAGCTCAGAATAGTTTGGGGTGCAGTGCTGTTCCGCGTGCAGGTAGTGGGTGTTTTTTCAAATGCTGGTAGATTGAAGCCTCAGGGGCATCACAGGGTGTGGACCACCCAGCAAGTGGGGGCCTTGGTCCTCAGGCCAGACAGGAGGGCAGCCCAGTGCACACACTCTCCCCACTTACACCCATCCAGCTGACCACTCTGGCCACTGAAACAGCACATTTCAGCGAGGCTTGGAGGCAGGAGAGAAAGGAGCCGTCTCTTTTCTGAGGTCATGGTGTCCTTGCGTGAGTCTACTGCAGAGAGGAAAGGGGAAGGAAAGCCCCCCCCCCCCCCCCACGGTCCTGGCCAGGGCGCCTGCACGTCACAGGTGCTGCTGTTCCGCTCTGTCTCTGCAGAGCGAGAACCAAAAGGGCCGTGTGCTGCAGGGTTTTTCCTGGCCTTCGGTTTGTGAAACGCAGGGTGGGAAGTGGTTTTAGGTCACTTCTGTGGGCCCGAGCCGGGGAGTTGCTGGCCCCGTGTCTGGTTTGCCTGTGTGGTGACTCCTGCACGGTCGCCTCACTGCCTCGTGGGATTTAGGCGTCCATGTTCTCTGCTCAGGAGAGCCGCCTGCTCCCCCCACTCCCCATCTCGCGACTCCTTGAGACCCTGACCTTGGCCGCTCAGGGCCACCAGGATGTCTTCCCGCGCTTCTCTCCCCGTAGTTTCTCTTACACAGGCAGCAGGCGTCAGCTGGTATTGCAGGTGCACGCATGAGAAGGTACACGGAGCTGGGGGGCTGGTGTCCGAGCCCGTGGCCGCTGTCCTGCCCCTCAAGCAAAGCTGTAAGGAAGGTGGGAGGTGGGGACTCGCTAGGAAAGACACTTTGTCACTGTGGGCTTCTGGACCCCTCAGATGGCCAACAGGGAAAAGGGTTTTGAGTGCCCTGCCCTGTGTGTCCTTCTGAGTCCGTTTGGAGCTCTGTGTGAGTGGGAGCCTTATCCTGGGGAGGGGGGAGGGATTCCGAGAGGGGGAAATGGGCAGCACCCAGGCTCTCCAGGTAGCTTTGCTGAAGTCACCTTTTATTTACGTAAGAATCGGGCCTTGGTGGCCGGTGCTATGGTGTAGTGCGTGAAGCCACCACCACCTGTGATGCCAGCATCCCATACAGGTGCTGGTTCCACTCTCGGCTGCTCCACTTCTGATCCAGCTCTCTGCTAATGCACCTGCGAAGGCAGTGGAGGGGCTTCGGCCCCTGCACCCATGTGGCAGACCTGGAAGAAGCTCCCAGCTCCTGGCTTTGGTCTGGCCCAGCTCCGGCCACTGGAGCCATTTGGAGAGTGAACCAGTATATGGAAGATCGATCTCTCTCTCTCTCTCTCTATATATATATACACACACACACACACACACACACACACACACATATATATAAAACTCTGATTTTCAAATAGATAGATAAATCTTAAAAAAAAAAAAATGAAGAAGAAGGCAGCCAGGATGAATGTATCGAGTCGTGAAGTCTCAGGACCTTCACTGGAAAAGCCTCCACGCCTGTCCTCGGAAGACGCTGGCATCCCAGGCCGCTCCTGTGGGGTGACAAGGTCGCAGCTGTGTCCTGAGGAGGAAGCTGTGGGCTAGGACCCCTGGCCCCAGCAGACCGGGGTGTGTTTGCAGAGGGTGAGCCTGATGTCTGGTTGGCTCAGGCACTCCTGCCCCCAGCTCCCCGCTGGCGGTTCCCAGTGCGCTGTAGGATGAGGTCGCTTTCTGCCCCTTCTGAGCACATGGAGGGAGCGGCAGGGATCCACGCAGTCTGCCCATGAAACTGCAGAGTTATTTGGTTGCCTTGCCGTGCGCGCACATGACTCACCCCAGCAGTGTTCAAAGGAAGACCAGCAAGAAGAGGAGCTGCGTGAGAAACGGGAGAGCCCCGGCCGAGCTCACAAAGGCTGCACCAGCCACCCAGGTCAGGAGAGGCCCGCTCCGCAGCCTGGCGAGGCCGGCGTGCTCGCTGTATTTGTCACTGGTTCGTTTGTGAAAGGTTTTAAGGTTGATGATGTAGTGAAGTAAATATTACTCTGTGGTTTGAAATTAAAGAGTCCCTTCGTGTTCCAGGTCTCAGGAGAAGGCCCAGTGTGGTTGTAACTGGGGCGTGAGTGCCGCAGCTGGGCGAAGTGCCCGGCTCCCCGCACCTGCCAGGCTGGGTTACAGCCTTTGCCTCCTCATGTCATTTCTGCTCCCACTGATCTGCAGTAAAAATAAATGGATTTTTTCCCCACAAAACTGTGTTTCAGGGCCCTGATAGCCTCGCAGATGGAGCCGACATTCGCCAGGACCGTCTTCCCGTGCTTTGACGAGCCGGCTCTGAAGGCCACCTTCAACATCACCCTTGTTCACCACCCAGCTTACACGGCCCTCTCCAACATGCCGGTGCTGAGTGAGTAGCGCCTCCGCGCCGCAGCTCCCAGCGGTGACTGCGCCGACCCTGAGGGCAGTCCCATGCGGCGTCAGCACCTGCTTTGTTTTGTCCGAGAAGCCAGGGACCCCGTCCTGCTCTGTGCAGTCCCCTTTCTGAACCCTCTGTAGGTTCACCCTGCCCTGGCATCGTTCCTACGCCCTGGGCTTCCTCCTCTGACCCCCAGTGACAACAGGCTGGCGGCCTTGGTCAGAGCTGAACCGCAGATGGGTTTTATTTGGCTCGTGTGCGTTTTTAAAAAAATTTGAGTGAGTTTCCATCTTTTAACAGTCTGCATGTTTCACAGAAAGGTCTCTGTTTTTGTCTCCGTAAAGACCCAGGAGAACTAATGCTGCACCTGCCACTCTGCCAGGGCAGCCATCGGGGGAGCTGAGAAGAGACTGCACCTGTGCCCACACGTGGGAGGTCCCCACTGCTCCCTCTTGATACCAGCCCCTGTCCTGTCCACTGTCGGGCCCTCATGGGCCTTGGGGCCTGAGGTTTCTCCTCAGAGGCCCAGCTGGGTTCTCTGGAGACCTCTGCACCCCTGGGGACCCCCTGTGAGCCCAGCAACTCTGTGCTGAACGTTGAGAGAAATGCGTGGGACCAGGGGACAGCTGAAGTGAGTGGAAGAGAGGAGGCAGGCTGGGTGCCTAACTTGAGCTCTCTCGGGCGTGGCCCCCAGTCGAGCCTGTATGTGTCACTCGGGATGGAGACTGAGGCCCAAGGTGCTACCCCCAGATCTTCGGGTCATCTCTTGCGTCTTAGGGGAATGCTGGTGGGGATATCTCGGTGACAGGTGGGTTGAGAAGTAACTTTGGAAGGGAGGTTTAGGTTCCCAGTGTTCTGCTCTAAAATGACTGCTCCAGGTCGGTCGGAAAGGGAAGACGTGAACGGCAGCAGGTGGATAGCCACCACCTTTCACACCACGCCCCGCATGCCCACCTACGTGGTGGCCTTTGCTGTCTGCGACATGGACTTCGTCAGCCGCACCGAGAGGGGGAAGGAGGTGAGGATGGGCTCTGGGGAGGGGAGCTGTACTGGCCGTGGGTTGTTCGTGGTCTCTCTGCCCGCAGGGCTCTCGCCTGGCTTCCCAGCATTGCCTCTCTCCCAAGGCCTTGGGAAGCTTGTGGGGCATCCTTGCTGCAGGGGACACGAGGCTCTGTGGAGGGACTCCTGGGAAGGCCACCCTTCCTGCCCACTCCTCCAGGCGGCTTCTGAGCACCTGCCAGGCCTGGAAGGGACGAAGGCACATGAACTTCACGGCCGCATCTCCAGAGTGGTCCTCGTCGGCCTGCTTCCTTGCTGGCCACCCAGCCTGAAATCCCATCACTGGCCTCGCTTTTGACTTCCGCAGTGGGCATTGATGGGAGGAGCCTTGTCTATGAGAAGTTAATGTACAGGTGTCCATTGGGATTGTCTTTAAGCGCGCCTCGTCTCCACCGTGGGCACAGAGGACGTCAGTTCTGCTTGCAGTGTGGCTTCTACGGAGCAGGCTGCCACCTGGGCACTGGCAGGGGGCGGGGAGGGGTTTGGTAAAGGGGTGGGGCCCAGCGCTGGGCCCCTCCTGCCCAGGGTAATGAACCCCAGCAGCAGTGGGGGAGACCGAGAGCAATGGTGAGGTCCTGGCAGGAGCCTCAGGAACAGGTGGTTACACTTTGTTCGGGGAGAACATTCCTGAGCCCTGGTGTAATTCCAAATGCACGTAATTCGAGACAGACTTTCTGTGACTGGGTCCCTGGAGCGCAGGTCTGTCAGCGCTGTGCTGCTGCTCCGATCCGATCCTCGGCCGGCCAGCGGTTTGCCGAGGAGCTGTTAACCTTATAAATGTTGATTTATTTTCATCCATGTGAAAGGACTGACAGAGACAGACAGAGGGCAGGAGGGACGGCCAGGAGGGAGAGCGCCTCCAAATGCTGGCTCACGACCCAGATGCCCATAACAGGAGCCTGGAACTCCATCTGGATCTCCCGCATGGATGTTAGGAACCCGAGCACTTGGGCCATCATCTGCTGCCTCCCAGGCACATTAGCAGGAAGTAGATTGGAAGCAGAGTGGCCAGCACTCAAGCCGGGCACTTGTATTTGGAGTGCTGTTGTCCTAAGTGGCACTCTGCCCCACTGACCTTCAGTGCCCGCCACGAAGAGCTCTTTAAGTGACCAGCACTCAGCTCGGGACACGAGTTTTCTCTCACCTCAGACTCTGATTTCAAAGTTTTTGAGCTTCATGCACGTTTTCAGCATTAACACTGGCCATTCTGTTAAAAACTGCTTAGCATGTTGTAGAGTGTCAAATGCTTCCATAGTACAATAACGACAGATGTTAAATAACTGCCTGTTAATCACCAAAAACACACAGGCCACCTCCCAAGAGCCCAGTGGCAGCATGGATCCGTACAGCTGACGGAGCGAGGCGCGGTTCCCCTCTCTGCCGAGTGGGAGGAGTTATTTGGCAACAGAATGCACAGAGTGTAATTTACTTGCTTCAGTGGCTTTAGTAATGTAAGACTTCATTTTTAAGTGAGGAGAATTGATCTTATTTTTTGGAAATACAGCAAGACAGTTGATGTTTTAATTATCAAGCCATTTTAAATGTTCATGATTCACACTTGCTAAATATGTACCATACTGCTTTTTTTAAAAAACCAATTTTTATGTTTATTTGCGAGGCATAATTAGAGAGGGAGGGAGGGGTATCTTCCAGCCTCTGGTTCACTTCCCAGATGGCCTCAACAGCTGGAGCTGAGACAGGCAGAAGCCAGGAGCTTAGGACACCAGCCTCTCCCATGTGGGTGGCAGGGACTCAGATACCTGGGCCCCTGCTGCTGCTTTCCCAGGAATATTAGCAGATCAGACACAGAGCAGCTGGGACTGCAGCCAGCCCTCTGATACAGGACGCCGACTTTGCCAGTGGTGGCTTAACTCACTGTGCCACCGTGCCAGCTCGGGATCATAGAAATGTGTCCTGGAGAAGGAAGAGTCAGTCCAAAGTGCCCTTTCACACGGGCTCTGTGCTTTCTGTGGGGACAGGTGGTGGCGTGGCCTTCCCAGAGACTGAAATCACACCCTTCCCGGGAGGTCACCCTTGGTCACTTAGTGCATGGTCTTCTTGGTTTTCTCAGCACACGTGTGCATTTCAGCATTTTTTGAGGTAGCTGCTTCTGACACGGCAGGAGCTGGAGCAGGCAGGCTGTGCCGAGTCACACTGCTTTTCCTAATTACTGCCTCTCGGTTTGGATTCAGATCCGCATCTGGGCCAGGAAAGAAGCCATTGCAAACGGAAACGCGGACTTCGCCTTGAACATCACAGGGCCCATCTTCTCTTTCCTGGAGGATTTGTTTAACATCAGTTACCCTCTTCCAAAAGCAGGTGAGGTCTTCCCTCGCAATGCAGCCGGCTTCCTGGGGCGGACACCTTGGGCCGCACAGATGGGCCTCTCAGGCCCGTCGTTGGCTGCCGTGTTGGGATTGGACTCCTGACCTCTCCTGGTTGTGCCTCCCACCTTCCAAAACACGTGCAGGGTACTTGAAAAGCTCATGGAAAATGGAATTAAAAGAAGCACTTATATTGCTGAAAAAGAGTTTTTTAAATCATCTGGAGTTTTTTTAATAGCGTGCATTTCCCTCAAGCTTTCTGAAGTCCCCCATGGAGGCTGGTCTGCTTTTTCGCTGTACAGGGCGGTGCACTGGCCCAGCGGGCATTCAGGAGCTCCCGGGCTGCACACACTTCCTGGGGCCTCAGATGCTGCCTCCCCCCGAGCTCTGGCCTCTCTGCATCCTGTACGTGTGCCATGCTCTGCTCCGTGTCCTCTTAGCTAACGGCTTGCGTGAGCTATTCCTGTGCCCATCAGTGAGTCTGGTGTGTTTTTTCTCTATATTTCTTAGGGTCCTTTAGTTATGATCATTGGATTAGGACTTGGTGTGGTCCCATCTGTGGGTTTTCCTTGTGTGGAAATGGGATCACGTGTGAATGTAACATGCTCATCAAGGAGACATGGAAATCCTTCATCTCTCCTGTATCTGTATTGTGTGCCCTTGAAATTGCGTGAGCCACTTGCTCAGAAAGGTGTGCACCGAGTGTCTCCGTGCTGAGTGTCCTGTCAGTGTCTTTGGTTCCTCTGGGCGTCCCCTGAGGTCCCGGAAGCAGAGGGCTCTGCCTATGCTGGCAGACGGTGGAAGAGGGAAGCAGGATGTTGGGGGGCCCCAGCCTCTAGGGCACCAGGAAGCCAGGGGCTCTGCAGCGCCAGCTTTCCAGCAAGGGGTAGTAGGAACTGAGGGCTGGAGACTGAGACGGGAGGGGACCCCAGTCGTCTGGGCATTGGAGACAGCAGGAGTCCAGGCAAGGAGACCAAACTCCTGTTGCCTCTGGGGACACACAGATGACCCTTGTTGAGGCCAGGAGAGTTTGACTGTTGTTGTTAGGGGGAGCAGAGGTCCCAGCAGTCCTGATACCCTGGTCCCTTGGAGCACGCCCGGCATCCCGCTTGTCACCGTGCTGTAGCCACCCCCACTGCTCACGTCCCTTCCCCTGGCTCCACCACATCAGTCCTGCTCGCCCCCACCCAGTGCACTAGTGGGAAGTCAGCAGGTCTTCCCAGGGTGAGGCTGGCCATGCGCCCGTCTTTGAAGCTCGCTGTGGCTCCCCATTGCTCTGAGAATCAGTTCCAACTCATCCCCTGTCTTAGCAGTGGTGCTCGGGCTGCCATGCTAAGTGACCGTTGTCCACTCCTCAGGGTGTGAAGTGAGTGCCCGCCTGCCACTGCCCTCTTGCCCCTTCGCTGTGCCTTCCTCTCTCCCAGGCTCTCGCATGTGTGGTTTGCACATCCTGGAGTGCCCTCTGCCCCAAGGGTCAGCTCAGTTTTCTCACGCCAGTGCCTCTTCCTCCAGGCGGCCTTGCCCCCACCCCTTTCCTCATGCATGCACAGCTTCCTGTGGGGCCTTCCAGGAGTCCCTGTGTCCTGTCTCCCCCACTGGCTTCCGCGGTCACTTGGGGCAGGGTCTGGATTGTCTCTTGCCCTTCAGCGCCTGCAGGGGTTCTCTCAGGGGGTGAACAGTGAGCTGCTTTAGGTGGGGGATAAAGGCATGTGATGAGTTGCAAGATGCCCAGAAATTGTGACTACACTGTAACTCCTGGTGTTGAGGCCGGGTTTATCCTGGGCAGCAGCTCATCCAGGGCCACCCTCTGAGCTCTGCAGCTGGTGCTGAGCCAGAACTTCACCTTGATTCCTGGCAGACAAAGGTGCCTATCCCTGGATCTTTAGGAGAAGGGAAACCAGTATGCCTTCATTACTCTAACTCCCTTGCTTGGGCCACCAGTAAAACAAAGCAACAGACACCTTCTCCACCGGCATTCCCCACACATGCAAGACCTCGCCAAAGGTCAGGTGGCAAGCTGTGAAGTTTGTTTCTTCCTGTGAAATCAGAGACGGGGGCTGAGCCCAGCCTAGGGCTCCTTTGAGAACTGCCTTCCAGGGGAACACCCCCAATGATGTGGTGACCTCCTACTTCATCACACTGCTCATGGTCCACCACTCCCTGTATCAGCACGTTGGGGACCAAGCCTTGAACACCTGGGGTTGCAGACTATGCAGCATCCTAATTAACACCCCAAGCTCAGCAGGTTCCTTCCAGGTAACACTTGATATCAGGAAATCGTGGACATGGAAAAAAAAGTTTATTGCATCCTAGTTGTTCTTTTAGCATATCTTTTTGTAACTGGAATCTAAGGTAACATAAAGCCTGTTCCTGTTATCTGTTCTGTTGAGCGGCATTGTTGCTGTCATTGTAACTCATGGTTTACAGTCAGAAGTAGACTGAAGTATCAAATATAAGAGACCATTAGAGTTAGATGCTTGAGTCATTATGAATTTTGAAAGGAAGAATGAAATGATGCTTGTAGGAATAAATATGTGTATTTGGGGCTGGTGCTGTGACGTAGGGGGTAAAGCTACCACCTGCACTGCCAGCTTCCGATGTGGGCACTGGTTTGAGTCCCGGCTGTTCCACTTCCCATCCAGCTCTCTGCTATGGCCTGGGAAAGCAGAAGAAGATGGCCCAAGCCCTTGGGCCCCTGCACCCTTGTGGGAGACCCGGAGGAAGCTCCTGGCTCCTGGCTTCAGATTGGCCCAGCTCTGGCCATTAAGGCTATTTGGGGAGTGGACTGGTGGATGGAGGACCTCTCTCTCTCTCCCTCTCTCTCTCTCTGATTCTGCCTCTCTGTAGCTCTGCCTTTCAAGTAAATAAATCAGTAAGAAACTGTGTATTTAAGATATGCAAGTTTTGAAATGGCAGTTTCCCCATCACCCTTTCAGTGGGCTTTTAACTGTGATAACAGTGGACTCGCTGTGTGTGTTATGCATCCCAGCATGCTAGGTGTTTTTGGAACAGTAAAACTCAGGTACAAGATAAATCACAAAGCCACGAAGCAGCAATGGTAACTAGTGAGAATCCTCTGGGCACGTGCTGGGTCCCAGTTCTTTTTCTAGTTGCTGTGGAACTGCAGAAAAAGCAGGGACTCTGTTCAAGGAGTCAAACTGGGGAGCTGGCATCTGTATGGTAGGCCCCGTGGAAACTAATTAATTATTGATAAGGTACTGGCTAAATGCAAGTCATAAAGAGGATGAAGAAATAGTAACTGGAGTATCCCAAGAATATAAGGAACAACTCTAAATAAATTAGAAAAATAAAACCCAACTGAAAAGAAGCAAATAGAAAGATAGATGGGTCGAGGTTTTCCACAAGCGGGAGCAGCTGTGGCTAATAACTATGCAGAGACACTTAGCCTCATCAGTCGTCTCAAAATGAACACCCCAGGGCCTAGGGAAGCGTCTTGGGCCACTCAGGACTTCCCCAGTGTGGAGAAGCAAACCCTGGAACAAATGCCAAGGTAGGAGAGAACGTGACCTTGTTAACAGGAGCATCCATTGCTAGAGCCACTTTGAAACATTTGTTCGAGCAGTGTTGACCTTTAGTGCCGTAAACCCCAGTGGTACCATTCCCAGCCGTACCTGAGGGATGGGGCACATCTGTACCGTAAGGCAGGACTGCACACAGCTGCACTTAGTGGAATCACCCCCACTGAGCACCTCCACAGCGGCCATTCACAGCTGGATGGGTAAACAAACCCTGGTGCATTTACACAACAGGAAAGGACCTAGCGAGGAAGGTCAAACAGTTTTTGTCTGAAGTGTAAAACATAATTTTCTTTGGGGCCAGTCCTGTGGCATAGCAGGTAAAGCCACTGCCTGCAGTGCTGGTATCCCATGTGGGTGCTGGTTTAAGTCCCGGCTGCTCCACACCCAATCCAGCTCTCTGCTTATGGCCTGGGAAAACAGCAGAAGATGGCCCAAGTCCTTGGACCCCTGCACCCATGTGGGAGACCCAGAGGAGGTTCCTGGCTCCTGGCTTCAGATCAGTCCAGCTCTGACTGTTGTAGCCATTTGGGGAGTGAACCAGCAGATGAAAATCCTCATTCATTCATATTCTCTCTCTCTCCCCTCCCCCTGTAACTTTGCCTTTCAAATAATCTTTTTTTTTAAAAAAAAAAAAAAAAGTAATTTTCTTTAAAGTAAGGGAGTAATCAGTAGAAAATGTGACAGAACTCTATCTGCCTTTTTAAAATTTTTTTTTATTTTTTTAATTTATTTTTTAAGGAATACAAATTTGAAAAGTACAGCTTTATAGTTAATCTTCCCACCAGACCCACCCTCCCACCCACACTCCTACCTCACCTCCTTCTCCCTTTCCCATTCTCTGTCCCATTCTCCATTAAGGTTTCTTTTCTTTCTTTTCTTTCTTTCTTTTTTTTTTTGACAGGCAGAGTTAGTGAGAGAGAAATGCCTTCCGTTGGTTCACTCCCCAAATGGCCACTTCGGCCAGCATGCTGCGCTGATCAGAAGCCAGGAGCCAGGTGCTTCCTCCTGGTCTCCCATGTGGGTGCAGAGCTCAAGGACCTGGGCCATCCTCCACTGCCTTCCTAGGTCACAGCAGAAAGCTGGCCTGGAAGAGGAGCAACCGGGACAGAACCAGTGCCCCAACCAACACTAAAACCCAGAATGCTGGCACCACAGGGGGGGGATTAGCCTAGTGAGCCGTGGCGCTGGCCCGTTAAGATTCATTTTCAAGTAACTTTGTACACTGAAGACCACGACTATACTAAGTAAAGATTTCAACAGTTTGCACACACATACAAACTGTTTGAGAACAAGTGTTACATCAACTCTGATAATATAACTCATTAAGGACAGAGGTCCTGCATGGGGAGTTTGTGCACAGTGACTCCTGTTGTTAATTAAACAATTAACATTCTTAAGTATGACATCAGTGACCACCAGAGGCTCTTGACATGTACTGCCTAGGCTATGGAAGCCTTCTGAGTCCACAAACTCCATCAGTATTTGGACACGGCCATAGCAAAGTGCAAGTTCTCTACTCCCTTTAGAGAAAAGTACAACCTTCTTTGATGGCTGCTTTTTCCACTGGGGTCTCACTCACAGAGATCTTCATGTAGAACATTTTTTGCCTCAGTGCCTTGGCTTTCCAAGCCTGAAATGCTCTCCTGGGTTTTTCAGTCAGACTAGGAAGCCTTAAGGGCTGATTCCAAGGTCAGAGTGTTTCTTAAAGCAGTTGTCATTCTGAGTCTGCTGTGTGGACTGCTGCCCATGCTGGGGCAATCTCTCCTTTTTAATTCTATCTATTATTATTACCAGGTGCTTGTACCTATTTATATGATCACTTTAACACTTAATCCTATCTATATGTTCACTTTAACACTGAAGATGGCATTTTTACCACTAATCTTAATGAGATTTGGAGTCCCCTGACAAGTTTTTCAGCTGTCCCCTTAGAAGTAAGTCCATAGGACTGTGTGAGGAACCATACAGCTTCACAGTTACAAACTTCCTCCTCCCTCTTTTATTCCCACTCTTAGTTTTTACTGAGATCTATTTTCAGTAGACTTTATACACATATGATTAACTCTATGTTAAGAGTTCAACAAATAGTATGTAGAAAAAAAAAAAGAAAAAAAAAACCTTAACTGTTACTTGACAGTCAAGACAAGGGCAGCTCAGGTCATCTCTTCTCGAGTGTCAATTCCAGGTCTACAGATTTCGTTTTAGGTGCTCTGTTAGTTCTCACAGATCAGGGAGAACCTGTGATGTTTGTCCCTCTGGGACTGGCTTATTTCACTAGGTATGATTTTTCCAGATTCATCCGTTTTGTTGCAAATGACCAGATTTCATTTTTTTTTTTTTTACCACTGTGTGGTATTCCATACTGTATGTATCCCATGATTTCTTTATTCAGTCTTCAGGTGACGGGCATTTAGGTTGATTCTGTGTCTTAGCTATTGTGAATTGAGCTGCAGTAAACATGGAGGTACAGATAATTCTTTAGTTTACTGATTTTCATTTCCTTTGGGTAAATTCCCAGGAGTGGGAATGACTGGTTGCATTATAGGTCTATATTCAGGTTTCTGAGCTATCTCCATACTGACTTCCATAGTGGCTTTAGCAGTTTGCATTCCCACCATTAGTGGATTAGGGTACTTTTCCCCCTACATCCTCACCAGCATTTGTTGTTTGTTGATTTCTGTATGAAGGCCATTCTCACTGGGGTGAGGTGAAACCTCATTGTGGCTCTGATTTGCATTTCCCTGACAGCTAGTGATCCTGAGCATTTTTTCATGTGTCTGTTGGCCTTTTGGATTTTCTCTTTTGAAAAATGTCTGTTTAAGTCCTTGGCCCATCTTAACTGGATTGTTTGTTTTGTTGTTGTAGAGTTTCTTGATCTTTGTAGATTCTGGTTATTAATCCTTTATCTGTTGCATAGTTTGAAAATAATTTCTCCCATTCAGTCGGTTGTCTATTCACTTTCCTGACTTTGTTTCGCAGTGCCTTCCCAAGTTTTTGATGTAGGCACCGATTGCTATAAACTTTCCTCTTAACAGTGTTTTTGCTGTATCCCACAGGTTTTGATAGTGTTGTGTTGTCATCTTCACTTGTTTCCAGAAATTTTTTGGTTTCTCTTTCGATTTCATCAATGATCCACTGTTCATTCAGGAGTATGTTGTTCAGTCTCCACGTGTTTGCATATGTTCTAGGGATTCCTGAGTTGTTGATTTCCAGCTTCATTCCATTGTGGTCCAAGAAGATACATAATATGATTTAGATTTTTTTGAATTTGTGGAGACTTTCCTTATGGCTTAGCATGTGATCAGTGCTACAGAAAGATTTGTGTGTGTTCTGCAACTGTAGGATGAAAAGTTCTGTAGATCTCTGTTAGGTCCGTTTGGTCTACAGTGTAGATTAAGTCTTGTTTCCTTGCTGATTTTCTGTCTGGTTGATCTGTCCATTGCTGAAAGTGGGTTATTGAAGTCCCCCATCAATACTGCAGGGAGTCTTTGTATCCCTTTAGATTCCCTTAACATTTATTTAAATAGCCTGGTGCCCTGTAATTAAGTGCATGAATGTTTATAGTAGTCACATTTTCCTGTTGAATTGGTCCCTTGATCATTACATAGTGCCCTTTATCTCTTTTAACAGTTTTTGTGTTGAAGTCGATTGTGTCTGATAGTAAGATGGCTATATCGGCTGTTTTTTGGTTTCTGTTGGAATGGAATATCTTTTTCTATCCTTTCACTTCAGTCTGCACACAGCTTTGTTGGTGAGATGTGTTTCTTGTAAGCAGCAAATAGTTTTTTTTGTTTGTTTTTTTGTTTGGATCCATTTAGCCAGTCTTTGTCTTTTAACTTAACTTTGATAAGTAACGACTTGGCCCTGCCATTTTTCCAAAAATATTCCCATTTTTTGCTTTGAATTTCCTTTGATCTTTCACTGAGAGATTTTCTTTCTTTACATTCTTTCATGGTGATGACCATGTTTCTGTGTTTCTGTGTGCAGCACGTCCTTAAGCATCTTTGTAGGGCTGGATGGGTGGTGACAGATTCTTTGAATTTCTATTGGTTATGTAAGTTATTTATTTAACCTTCATTCACAAATGAGAACTTTGCAGGGTACAGTATTCTGAGTTGACAGTTTTTTTTCTCGTAAGATTTAGAATAAATCTCACTTTTCTCTCCTGGCTTGTAGGTTTCTTTTTCTTTCTTTCTTTCTTTTTTTTTTTTTTTTTGACAGGCAGAGTGGACAGTGTGAGAGAGAGAGACAGAGAGAAAGGTCTTCCTTTGCCGTTGGTTCACCCTCCAATGGCTACCGCGGATGGCGCGCTGCGGCCGGCGCACCGCGCTCGTCCGATGGCAGGATGTCAGGTGCTAGGTGCTTTTTCCTGGTCTCCCATGGGGTGCAGGGCCCAAGCACTTGGGCCATCCTCCACTGCACTCCCGGGCCACAGCAGAGGGCTGGCCTGGAAGAGGGGCAACCGGGACAGAATCCGGCGCCCCGACCGGGACTAGAACCCGGTGTGCCGGCGCCGCAAGGCGGAGGATTAGCCTTTGAGCCATGGCGCCGGCCTTGTAGGTTTCTGATGAGAAGTCAGCTGTGAGTCTAATTGGAGATCCTCTGACAGTAACGTGGCATTTTTCTCATGCACATTTTAGAATCTTTTATTTATGACTTACTGTGGAGAGTTTGATTACAGTGTGTCATGGTGAATATCTTTTCTGGTCATGTCTATTGGGAGTTCTGTGTGCTTCTTGTACTTGGGTGTCCCTTTCTTTCTACAAATTAGGGAAGTTTTCTGTTATTATTTCACTAAAAAAGCCTTCTAATCCTTTCTCTCTTCCCACGCCTTCAGGAACTCCTAGAGAGGGTTGTTTGATAGTAGCCTGTGGATTCCCAACAGTGTTTTTCAGTTTTCTGATTTCTTCTTCTTGTCTTTGGTTTGACCGTACACTTTCCTCTGCTTTGTCTTCTAAGTCCAAAAAAAAAAAAATTCTTTCTCCTGCTTCACTTCGGTTGTTAAGGCTTTCCACTGTATTTTTATTTTTTCTACTGAATTCTTCATTTCATTTTGATTTCTCTTAAAGATCTCAATTTCATGGGAGAAATTTTTTTCATGTCCTGTATGGATTCCAGTAGTTCGTGCATTTGCTTCTAATTACTTCTATGTAATCTTAGGATCAATTTTTTGAATTCCATTTCTTGCATTTCTTCCATCTTCTTCACAATCTAGTATTGAAGTATTGTGTTCCTTTGGGGGCATCATATTGTCTTATTCCTGTTTCTTGATTGGTGTGTGTGTTGTTTGGCATTTGTGGAGATACTTGTTGGTTACTTTTTTTTTTTTTTTTTTTTTTTTGCTGTGTGGCAACTTTCATCTTTGTACTATGACTCTGTAGATAAGTGGAATGTCTGCTGTCTTTCCATAAATGTCTGGAGGCTTGTAGTGGGTGTGGCCAGGGAGCTCTGTTCATTTCTCCAGGATTAAGTGTGTATCTAAGGAGACACACCCAGGTTTGGCATAGTAAATCTCCTCTTTTTTTTTTTTTTTTTATCAGAAGGGAAGTTGATTCTGCTCAGCTGACCACCTCTCCTCAAAGGAGACTGGTGCCTGAGCGCTAGCCCCAGTGGGTATAATGTTCGTCTGCTCTGTCCCAAGGACCACACAAAGGATCTATGCAGTCCTCAGTGTAAGTTCAGATTCCTGGTGAGGGTAACCAGGAAGCCCTCAGCATATGGAGTCTCCCACGGAGACTGCTCACAGTCCCAGCCACACCCTGAGTCCTCCCACACACTCTCTGCTTTTTACACAGTCCTGGTACAGAAGCCTCACACAGCTCCCAGCCCCTTGTTCTCCCCACCAGAGTCAGGAGTCTCCACTCGGCTGGTTGCCAGGTGCAGACACGGGCCAGCACAGCTGTGACATATGTCCAACATGGTGCCCGATCTATCATACGCCGTTGTAAAGTGATGGGGAGAGACAAACATGTCCCTCCTTTTTTTTTTTCTCCTCTAGCTGGGTTTTTTTTTCTCCTCTATTCCCCGTGCAGCTCCGAGCCAGGTTCCCTCCAGGCTCTTCATGCAGTTTTTCACCAGTGGCTTGGGCTGCTGCAGTCCGCTCTCACCTCACCTGTCAGCGCTGGTGTGTAGGCTTCAACTGCTGGAGTCCTGAGTTGTGGGGCACCCACACCCTCCACGTAGGTCTACTCTGTCCCTCTCATTTGCGTAGTGTTCCCTCTGCCGTGTTTCCCTAGCTCTTCCTGGAGACTGCACTCTCTCCTCGTTTTACACCGTCTTCTCCTGGACTAGAGCCGTAAGCTCCCTCCCTGCTCTGCCACCTTGGAGCTCCCTATCTGCCTCTTAGACAGGCTTGCCAACCCCTGTTGAGAGGGGTGCAGTGGTGGATTCGTGGAAGTCTGTATTATTATTCTTTAAATGAATTAATCATTAAAACAGGGTCATGTGTGAACCAATAATGATTTAGGAAGAAACAGGGATTTTGTTGCATCCAGTTTTATGCATCTGAAGTAAAAGTGTTTTTGAAAAGGTGATCTGTGAGAAGTTAAATGTGTCATAGAGGTGGTTGGGCAGGGAAGAAGCCAGCAAGAAAAGACCACACGCTATGTTACCCCAGCAATAGGACGTTCTGGAAAAGGCAAAGGTGAGCAGAGTAATGAGATCAGCCTGGCTGTGTTTGTGGAGAAAGGCGGGAAGATGAACAGTGGGGTGCAGAGGAGCCACTCCGTGGGGGTGGGGGTTGGTGGCAGCAGCGTGGTCTTCATGTGGCTGTCCCAGCCCTCAGCCCTGCCCCGCACCAAGAGGGGGTCTCAGGGAGATGTGGCCTGCACTAACGATGGCCCACCCGCACTGCCAGCATGGATGGCAGGTGCATCACACAGTTGGAAGGCGTGAGCAGCCGGAGACAGCAGCGAGGGCTGAGAGAGCAGGGGGAAGAGGAGGAATCCGGGAGCCCTGGGTGTTCCGCGTGATTTTTCTGTAAGCCTAAAGCTGCTGTAAAATACAAATCTGGTTAACATTAGATGCCTCAGTTCACACTATAGCCAATTTGAAAGGCAGAACACAGTCTAGGAAAAATGGTCGCAGCATATACCACATACAACTGAATATATATATATATATATATATATATATATATATATTTAGTTAAAGGGCTCTGGTAATTCAGAAAAAAAAGTATCTAAAAGGGTACAGTTCACCAGTGAAATAATTCAAATTGCCAAAAATCTCATTTTAAGTGTTCAACTTCATTAGCTATAAAACAAAAGTTAAACTGATAAAATTTTCAAATGCTTAAGAAGATGAATAATTAGTACTGTGGATGGTTTAGGAAAACCAACACATAACCTCTTGGTGAAGGTGTGAACTGGTGCAATCTTTTGTGAACAACCTGGCAACACGTTTCGTGATCTCTCAAAATGGTGAAGGGCGGGGTTGAGCCTGGTGGCTAAGACGGCCGGGCCGTATCCCGTATCAGGTTCCTGGGTTTGATACGCAGCTCTGATTCCTGACTACAGCCTCCTGCTGGTGCAGTCGCTGTGGAAGGCAGTGAGGGTTCAATAATTGGGCTCCTGCAACCCATGTGGGAGACCTGGACTGGGTTTCCAGCTCCTGCCTTCAGCCCCGACCCAGGCCTGGCTGCAGGCCTAGCTGTAGCCTGGCTGTTGCAGTCACTGGGGAGTGAACACCCCGAGGGCAACTCTCTCTCTCCCTCCCCCTCCCTCCCCAGCTTTTCCTCTCTGTCCCTGCTGCACTGGCTTCTTGCACTTAGCAACACACAGTTCAGACCATTTCAGATTTTTTCAGAGCTTGCAGTTCATTTCTTTTTGTTGTCAAATAATACTGTCTTATGTGGCTGTATCACAATCCATTTATCTGTTCACCTAATGAAGGGCATCTGGGTCGCTTCCAGTTTTTAGCAGTTATGAATAAAGCTGCTATAAACATTTTTGTGCAGCCTTAAAAATTGTTAATTAATTAATTAGTTAGAGCTCATATCCACTCATTGACTCCTCACATGCTCGCGATGGCTGGGACTAGGTCATACCGAAACCAGGAGCCAGGAGCCCACGTATTCTGGCTGTCACCATGGCTGCCTAGCATCCTCATGAGCAGGAAGGCGGAGCCAGGAGCCGGAGCCAGGTGTTCTGATGTGTGGCACAGGCATCTTGACCAGTAGGTCAAATGCCTACCACGTTGTGCAGCTTTTTCTGGAGCATAAACTTTTACTTGAGTAAATCCCTAGGAATGCTATTGTTAGACCGTAGGTGAAGTCTGTATTTAACATCGTTAAGAAACTGCCAGGCGGGATTCCAGAGTGACAGTGTCATCCTGCATCCCCCACCCCCAGCAGTGAATCAGTTCCTGGTGCCCACGTCCTTGTCAGCACTTGGTGGTGTCTGTAGCCACAGCAGCAGCAGCAGGTGGCGTCTCAGCGTTGTGCTGTGTCGTTCCCTAAGGCCTGCCGATGCTGAGCCTCTTTGTCTTTGTGTCTCCTCTTCTGAAGTGTCTGCTCAGATCTTTGCCTTTTGTGAAGAGGTTGGTTGCTTCCTTCCTGTTGAGTTCTAAGTGTTCATTGTGTATTTTGGATGCCATTCCTTTCCTGAAAGTGTTTGGATCTTGTATAGCCTGTACAGTTTATTTTCTGGTGGCTGTCTTTATTATTCATTTTGGAAAGTCTTCTTTCCCCTTAGGTTATAAATACTCCCTTTTGTTTGTCATGAGTTTATGATTTAATTTTGAGATAATTTATTTCCAGAAACCCCGAGTTTCTTACTTAGAAGGGATGATTTCATTTTTTTCCTCCATTTAAATCCACTTAGATTTAATTGCCTTGCCTGTTTTTGACAAGCATGCAATGGAGAACTGGGGCCTGATCATGTTCGATGAATTTTTGCTGTTGCTGCAACCCAGTGACCAGCTGACGGAGAAAAAGGCTACGATCGCCAACATCGTCTCCCACGAGATCGGACACCAGGCACGTGGCAACATGTTCTTTCTTCTCTCTCAGGAAGGCATTCGGCAGCACCCTGCCCAAAATAGCAGAAAACAAACCCACATTTTAAAAAAGGAAAGCATAACTGAGAAAGTGAGACGTCGGGGGGAGGGGTGTGTGTGGCCTTGAGCACAGAGATGAAGAGGTGGCGTGCCAGCGTGCGAAGACGCCCTGGTGCACAGTCCACACACACGGTCCCGGTTTTCATCTGTCACTCACCCCACGGCATGGTTTTTATTATGGCCTAAATCACACATTGCTTTGGAACACAGGCTGCTCACTAGTCGTCCAGGCAGCTGCTTAAAGAATTTGGTTAAATACCAGGGCACGAATTTGTTGGTTTTGGAAGTTATTGTGATTTTCTTTCCTAATTCTGTTTATCATCCATTTGACACTTTTCTTCCCGCCTGTTCAACTCAAATAGAAAATAATTACGGCTGAAGCATGCTGCAGAACATGTGATGGCTGGAGTGATTCTAGCATGGGCCAGACGCAGTCATGTCTGTAAAGCCTAAAGGCTCACAGCAGAATCCTGCTGTGGCCTATTTAGGGTTTGGGGAGCTAGAGCCGGTAGTGGCCAGTGGGCCTCAGGCTGGCAGCCAGCTGTAACCTGTGGGCGAAGGGGACAGCTTGAGAAACGTGCCTCTCGCTGATGCTGTGTCGCACGTCACACGTTGAAAGCACAAAGTGCCTTTGGTCACTGGGCACGAGATGACCGTTTCAGAGGAGGGCGTTTCCGACTTCACGCCTTACACAGCGGCACACCGGCCAGGCTCCTCCTCTTCAGGTTTTGTAGTTTAATTCTGTCCTTGGTGCACCTGCTTAACGTGGCGTCACAGCACATCGAACTTGGAGTTAAGAGGGCTCTGTTTTCCCTCCCGTCTCCCAAAGTGGTTTGGAAACCTGGTCACCATGGACTGGTGGAACAACATCTGGCTCAATGAGGGCTTCGCGTCTTATTTCGAGCTTGGAGTCGTTAACAACTTCAATCCGAGACTCCCAAGAGTAAGTATATTTGGGACATTTATGTAACGTTTTTCCCTGTCATAAAAGTAATGCATGTGCATTCATTGTTAAAAAAGAAAATTCAGAAAAAATAGGAGTGTTAGGTCCAGATACCTTCTGATGTTTTTATTGTTATTATTATTATTCCAGGCTCTTTGCCTGTTCTCAATGGTCATGAAAATGGGCATTGCATGGAAATCTGTAATTTTTTTTCTTACTTCATAATGTATCATGAGCATTTCTGCAATTGACCAAACACTTTCTGGAAGCCAGTTTAGTGGCTGCCAGCATTCTCTTGCAGAGCATCCCCTGGGAAGGATTGGTGTGATCTTGCTCTCTCAGTTCTGCTGGACTGCATTTCCCAGCGGGTGTGAGGAGTGGCTGCCCTGTAATGACAAGTGGTGCGCTGCATTCCGTGACCAGGTCTCTAGCGGATGTGGTTGGGCTGATGTGAGGAATTAGTAATACCTGCCGAGAAATAAATTCATGGATATGCAGATGCGGTTATTTCAGCTGCAGGACATGACTGTGATACTTGTTTAGAATACTTCATAATGGCATGATAAAGCCCAACTGGTTTGACTTGACTTAGATTATTAAGTATTTACTTAAAGTTGCTTTTTGATGTACAACTCACATAGCAAAGTGGAGGTCCATTCTTGATTTGCATTCCCCCACCCCCCGCAGGTTTCTGGCCCCTGTCTTCTCTTTGGTCCTTGAAGGTGCTCTTTCCTGCTTCTCTCTCGGCTCCCCTCCCACTGGCCCCATGGCTGTCTTCTCTCCAGTGCCTGCCTGATCTGCTTTACGGGGAGAATCTGCCATTTTAAGGGAGAATCTGGGGCAGGCATTTAGCCTAGTGTTTAAGAGGCACATCCCCACATAGGTCTGGGTTCAGTCCCCTCTCTGGCTCCTGGCTCCAGCTTCCTGCCAATGTAGTTGGATCTCCGCCATCCATGTGGGAACCCTGGGCTGGATTCCCAGCTGTGGTCTTCAGCCCTGGCCAGGGCCTGTTGCAGGCATCTGGGGAGTGAGTCAGAGGGTGGGAGTGCTCTCTCTGCCATGTCCCTCCCTGTCTGCCTTTCCAATAAGTAAGTCGAGAAATAAATGCATTGGAAAGGGATAAAGGAAGTGTGAGATTGCCGTGTTGCCATTGTTTGAGAAGCAGAGTTTCCTCTCCGTGGAAGATGGTGAAGGGAGATAAGGGATGCTGCTTCTGTGGCTCGTGCGGCCGAGTGAAGCATCGAGAAACCTGCCTGGGCTTCAGTAAAAGCTCTCTGTAGATTGCTGTGAAATCAGTGTCTGGGAAGCACCGACGTGGGGTAGACTCTTACCGTCCTGGTGCCAGTGCCACCAGCCTAGTCTTGCAGACTTCTGGAAGACACCCCAGCCCGGTCTCTGCACCAGCCCCGCTGTCCCGCAAGGGAGTTCAGAAACCTCACGTGGATCAGGAGACAGAGTGCTGAAGGCTGCAGGGCTCGCCCAAGGTCGGCTGCTTGCCTGGGGTGGAAGGGCGCACACCATCCAGCTGTCAGGGCCTGGTCCGGAGAGGACGGTGATAACACAGCCACGGCCCTCGGCATGGGGTGCCTGGAACATTCCTGCCAGATCGTGTGAGTTCCGCACACACATCTCTGTCCTCAAAACAAGCAAACGAGTGTAATTGCTGTTTCCAGTTTGCAGAGAAGCGGCGGCACAGAAGCGTGAATGAAGCTGCCTAAAAGCTCATGACTGCCAGATGTCGAAGCCAAGATGCAGGCCCAGGCATCTCTGGCTGCAAAGTCCGTGTGCCAACTGCTGTGCTCTCTGGAGGAGGCACTTGGAGTCTCTGTGCTCCTGGGTAGAGGGCAGTGTGTGTGTGTGCGTGCGTGCGTGTGTGTGTGTGCGTGTATGTGTGTGCACGCACGCAGGCACGCTGACTCTACACAGCCACATGGGCTTGATAAACCTGCCCTGATTCACAGGTGTCACTCCTTTCCAAATCCCTGTGCCTGCACCTTGTTGGTATCCATCTTGTAGAAGCTGGAATCACACGTGGTTTGTGCCCCACAGAACTGTTTTTGAAAACATTTGGTTATATCCCAGATTAGCCCTGTGCTTAGAGTCAACAAGGAAAAAAGTTTCATTCCCTTAAGACAATGAAATGTGCCCTGTGTTTCCTTAGTAGAATATGTCGTCAACATCCATTTTAGTCATTTATTGCACTTAAATTGGGGGAGGTATCGTCAGTATCTGGCAAAGCTCGCTGAAGACAGACTCGTGGCCCTCTCAAAGCTGGAGAACAGGAGAGCTTCCGTCCATTCAGTTCCTTCTGCTTTCTCAGCAGCTAGTGCGGCAGAATGAATTCTCAGTGCTTGAGGCAACTGCTTTGTTCCCGTCATCCCTGGAGACCAGGAAGTGTGGCTGCCTGGTCATCAGTAAGCTGATGGAGATGGACACAGATTTCCGTGCCCTCTGTCTCTTGGTCTGGTTTCAGCTGGAAGTCCTGAAAGCGTGATAGCAATAAATGGGCATGGTCAAGGCTTCAGGGAGTTGAGGACCAAGGGCATCCAGCGCTGACCTTGCTGCTCCCTGGCTTTTGGCTGTCCATCTCCTGCCTGCTCGAGGGCGGAGCAGTCTCTTGCCAGGGCCCTGCCTCTGCTCAGGTCTTCTTTAAATTTTTTTCTTTAAGATTTTGTTTATTTATTTGAGAGGTAGAGTTACAGACAGTGAGAGGGAGAAACGGAGAGAAAGGTCTTCCTTCCGTTGGTTCACTCCCCAAATGGCCGCTACGGCCGCTGTGCTGATCCGAAGCCAAGAGCTTCTTTCTGGTCTCCGATGTGGGTGCAGGGGCCCAAGCACCTGGGCCATCTTCTACTGCTTTCCCAGTTCATAGCAGAGAGCTGGACTGGAAGAGGAGCAACCGGGACTAGAAACGGCACCCATGTGAAATTCCGGGGCCGCAGGTGGAGGATTAACCAAGTGAGCCGTCCTGCTGCACCACAGCACCGGCCCCTCCACTCAGATCTTGCTCTGTCTTCACCGTGCCATGCAGGGGCAAGCAGTAGAAGCCCTCTGAGCTCCAGTTACTCACGTGGACATGCATCAGACCGCTGAGCAGGTACCCTGTGCTGCCGGGAAGCTGCTGTCATTACTAAGCACTCCTGTGTGCTTACGGAGTGTGGTCCACACTCCTCCCCCAGGCCTCAGAACAGCCCTGGAGAAGTCATAGTGATTGAGGTGACCCGGCAGTGGTTAGCCCTGGTTGAATACAGGCTGTCCAGCAGGCACTGTGCTCAGAGCTTGGTGGAGTTGGTCCTCGTAGCTATCCAGTGAGGGCGGCGTTGTCCTCCCCATTTCTCGGGGGCACGTGAGTTGCAGAGGGAGGCTTGGCCACTGTGATGAGTCACCTGAGGCAGAGACAGACAGCAAGGTCTTCCATCTACTGGTTCATTCCCCGCACGCCCTCAACAGCCACAGCTGAGCCAGGCTGAAGCTGGGAGCCGGGAACTCAGTCCAGGTCTCCCATGCAAACGGCAGGGTTCCCAGCACCTGAACCCTCACTTGCTGAACCCCAGGGCACACGTTCGCATCAAGCTGGACTGGAGGCGGATAAGCCAGGACTCGCACCAGGCGCTGTGCTACAGGAGGTTGGTGTCCTACACTGCGTCTCAGCCGCTGTGCCAGATGCCCGCCCCCAAACCTGTGCTTTTAGCCGCCGTGGAATTCTGCTTAAGTGTGACAGTGAGTGCTGGAGTCTTCTAAAGATCAGAATATAGACACGGGTCTTCTCTGGGAGATCCCAGCTTGCAGTGAGAAGCAGCAGGGACTGCACAGTTTGATCTTATTGAATCATCGCATGCGATGGCTGGACAGTTTCTCTGATTTTACTTTTTTTTTTTTTTTTTTTTAAAGCTGAGCTAAGGCATTTGTCCCAGCAGTTACGAGGCCCACATCCCACACTGGAGCGCCTGCCTGGGTTCCGTACCCAGCTCTGGCTTCCAGCTTCAGGTTCCTACCAATGTCTACCCCCAGGGGGCAGCACTGATGCCTAAAGTAATTGGGTTCCTGCGCTCTTGGGAGACCTTGATTGAGCCGCAGGCATTCAAGGAGTGAACCAGCAGACAGGAGTGCTGTCTCTCTCCCTCTGTCTCTCTCTGCTTAGCACATACTTTCTTTTTAAGATTTTATTTATTTTGAAAGTGTTACAGAGAGAGAGAAACAGAACTGCTGGTTCACTTCCAGAAGGTTGCAACAGGCAGTGCTGGGCCAGGCTGAAGTCAGGAGCTGCTTCTGGGTCTCCCACATGGGTGGCAGGGGCCCAGACACTTGGGCCATTACCTGGGAGCTGGACTGGAAGTGGGGTGGGACACAACCTGGTGCCCGTATGGGATGCTGGGTCACAAGCAGCGGCTTATCCAGCACACAACACTGGCCCTGAATGTTGTGGGTTTTTTTAAGCTGACATCACTTTTTGCGTGTAGTCTCCTCTGGCAGAATTAAAACAGACATCACTTTGGGGGGGACTCACAGTGGAGCTGCCTGAAGGGTGTTGAGAAGGAGGCGTTCGCCTCACTTATTGCAGCTGCCGCGTGTGGTTAAGGTGATGCCAGGATGGGGGAGCCTTACGCCGAGCACGCAGAGACGTGACGGACGATCGGTTCTGAGCAGGGAGACTTCCACATGTGGGGAGAGTGCTTTACATACGAAGTGTTTGGTGAAACGTCCGAACGGCAACAAGTCAGAGCAGCTTAAACGTCTCACTAATACTAGAGCAGTGACCCTCGACAAGAGGAGCTGTGGACAGCCGCGTCGTAGTTTTTAGTGTTCTGCTTTTGCAAAGCTAGACCTGCAATACCTTGACAGGAAGAAATCAGTGATCGGAGCACCTGTGAGAGTCACCGCCACGTTTCTATTTTGATCTCATTTGCAGTGCAGCAGCCCTTACAGGCATAGGGAAGATGGGGTAGCATACTGTTTAAAAAGATTTATTTTGCAAAAGTCACAGAGAGAGATCGATGCTCCACCTGCTCTTTCACTCCCCAGATGGCCACAACGTCCGGGGCTGGGCCAGACCATGACCAGCAGCTCCTCTGGGTTTCCCATGTGGGTGGCAGAGGCCCAAACTTTCATCTCCCACTGCTTTTCCCAGGCCGTTAGCAGGGAGCTGGATTGGAAGGGGGGCAGCCCAGACATGAACCAGTGTCCACATGGGATCCTGGCACTGTAGGCTGCACCCTCCACACCACAGTGCTGGCCCCAAGACAACACAGTATCCAAGTGCTCTAATAAACAAATGGGACAAAAAATGTTTATGACCACGGGACTAAAAAAGATGGGAGGGAAGTGTGCTCACACTGGACTGATGTTGCAAACACTGGGATGTGAGAGGCTGGGGGTTTGCAAAGTTTTCTCTGTGGCGTGGATGTGACACGCGGGTCAACGGTGAGCCCCTCTCAAGACTCCTGAGTGTGAAACGACTAAAGCCAGTGCCTGTGCACGACGGCCCACCCACGTGGGTGCCCCCTCCTGCCTTGCCATGCTGCCAGTTGATATGAGCAGTGTCGCAGTTGGGTAGCTTACCAGAAAGGTGGGCTCCAACGCAAACCAACTGAATTAGAACATGGTTTTGACAGACTCTCCAAAGGGATGCACAGGACGGTCTAGGAACCTGAGGCTCCATGTGGGCCACCAGGGCCCCGACTGCACAGTTTGTCCACTCTGATGTGCTCTGGTGTGGCCGGTCCAGCCCCTCTGTGGCTCTAAATAGCCTTTCCTTCTAGCTTTCCTTCAGGCAGAAGGAGCCCCGGGCCATGTCTGAGAGTTCTGCTCACTGGGAGAGTCCTGTGGTGCTCAATGTGATATAATGAATCCCCTCCTCATAATGCACGGGCTATCGACGCCAGCATCCAGTCTTTCGACTCCCTCCCAGTTGCCACTGATGTCTGTGACCTGGTGGATCATGCTTTTGGTCTGTAGCGTCCACGTGAGAGAGATGTGTCAGTGTTAAGGCATCACTAATAAAACTACAAATAAAATTCTAGGTGAGATGCTCTTCCCTGAAGCCCTCTCAGGAGCCGAGATGCTTTTAGGGGAAGTGTAGGTTCGAGTCCCGGCTGCTCTACTTCCAGTCCAGCTCCCTGCTGATGTGACTGGGAAAGCTGCAGAAGATGGCCCAAGTCCTTGGGCACCTGCACCCACGTGGGAGATCCAGATGAGGCTCCTGGCTTTGGGCTGGCTGGAAGCTGAGGAGTGAACCAGCACATGGAAGAGCTCTCTCTCTTCCTCTTTCTCTCTCTCTCTCATCCTCCCCCCTTAGCCCCCTTTCCTATCTGTAACTCTGCCTTTCAAATAAGTAAACAATTTAAAATAAAATACAAAATGGGTAAGAGGAGTGTCCTACGGTGTGTTGTTCAAGGAATCCTGACTTGCTGGGCCTGTTGCAGTTCTCAAAGATGCTTCCCAGCTGTTCTCTTTTGCTGCTTCAGCACCAGGTTTGGAAACTTTGAGGACCACTGACTTGTTTCTGTGACACCTCCATGTTCTCCTTCACAGAATGAGATCTTTTTAACCAACGTTCTGCATGTTATCCTTGGACAAGATCACACCTTGGTGTCCAGAGCTGTGTCCACGAAGGTGGGAAATTTCACAGACACAAATGAAATCAATGAACTCTTCGACCTGTTTACATACTACAAGGTACAGGCCATCATGTACTTCCCTCTTCTCTCCTCCCCTGCAGAAATCACACAGCGTAGACTCTGAGGGTCATGATTGGCATTCAGCTTAAAACTTGATACAGAAGCTGCAAGTTTGTTCAGTGGATAGATTTAGGAAAATGTGGTCACATCAGTTCTCACTTGGCAGATATTACTCAAGCCCATGTTAGATGCTTTGTACCACCAATCATTATAAATAGGCTTGAATAATCGAATTTTGCTGTTGAGTGGAACTTCGTTCTTGCCGTGTAGACGTCTCAATTAAACAGGATTGTGTACCCCAAACCCTTACTGTGAGGGACATTTGGTCTTTGATCTTTTCGTTAGTGGCATCTGTTTTCTTAGTATATTTCTGGGATAATTCAAGCGCTCGGCTGCAGTGCAGAATGTTGCCTGTGCAGGCGGAATATGTCTGCGTGTGGACGGGAGCTTCCTTCAGATAACGCCAGGCCCTTCTGTCCTAGGGAGCCTCTCTGGCCCGGATGCTCTGCAGCTTCCTGAATGACCATGTCTTCATCAGCGCTCTCAGGGTGAGTTTGCAGAGTGGTTTGTCAGTGTGACCGTAACTGCTGCTCTGACATCTTTCTCCTGTTAACCTTCTCTCTCCTGCCTTTGCAGTCCTATCTGGAGGCATTTTCTTACTCCAATGCTGACCAGGATGATCTGTGGAGGCATTTTCAAATGGTAATTGTCCTGCTTTCTGTCCCCGGGCTGGGGGTGGCACTCAGCAGGCCCTGGGTGAGTGGCTGTTCCCTGGGACGCCCCTGCCTTGTTTGTGACACCCCCTTCCTTTAGTCGTCACTGTTTTCCCGGGGTGCAGAAGAGTGCCTGCACACAGTGGATCTGTAGACATGTGTTCAGGGAATGAAGGGGTGAGCTAAGGAGCCGTGCGTGTACAGAGATGGAGTTTAGAGCGTGGCCCAGAGTGTCGCCTGCTGGGGAGTGCTAAGCAGGAGGGGACTGGAGCAGCAGCTTAGCTCCCAGCGGGCGACTGCTGCTGCCAACCCCATCTGCTGCTGTGATGGTTTGTAAAATACAGGCTGTGGATGACCAGCGTGCAGTTGTCCTGCCGGCAACAGTGAAGAGCATAATGGACAGCTGGACCCACCACAGTGGTTTTCCAGTCGTCACTTTAAATGTGTCCTCCGGAGTCCTGCGACAGGAACCGTTTTACCTGGGAAAGGTCCACAATCAGACCCTTCTTGGCCCCAGGTAGGTGGCTCTGCCCTGTGCCTAGTGCTCCTTCCTGGGGCTGGGCTCAGAGGGGGGCGGGTGAGGAGCTGGACCCTTGGTGAGCATACCCCTTCTGCACAGGGACCCCCCCAGGACTGTCCCTGCAGGCCAGGCAGAGACAGAGCCCCTGAGTCCCACGCTGGCTCCGATGCCCTCATTAGGGCTCAGCAGCAGCCAGAGGATCTCTCTGGCCTCCACACAGGGGTGATGAATTACTTGGGACCGTGAGACAGACAGTAAGCTAGAGCCCTGTGTTCATCAGAACAAGTCCTGCTGCATGGTGCTCTCTCCCCTGGTGGCAGAACTGAGTGTCGACTGTGTCTTTGAGGACTGTGTGTATGTGAGAGAACATGCCATGTGGACACGTCTGTGCGCACGAGCATGTGCATGTGTGTATGCATTATGTACAGTGTGCGTGTGTGAGAGAGAACATGCCATGTGGACACGTCTGTGTGCATGAGCGTGTGCATGTGTGTATGCATGTATGTACAAGTGTGTGTGAGTGTATGTGTTCCTGCATATGAGCATGTGCATGTGTGTATGCATGTATGTACGAGTGTGTGAGTGTGTTCCTGCATATGAGCATGTGCATGTGTGTATGCATGTATGTACGAGTATGTATGTGTTCCTGCATGTGTGTATAGCATGTGGGCATGTGTTTGATTGAGTCTGTGCATGTATGTGTGGGTGTGAGTGTAAGAAATGTATCTGAAGCCATGCCTACAGCACTAGCAGTGTGGTCTTCAGACTGAGTGAGACCTAGGTTCACATACTGACTTCACCATAATTCAAATCGTAGGTAGGTCTTATTTAAATTTGCTGAGTGTTATTTGTCTTTTTTTTTAAAACGAATTTTATTTGTTTATTTGAGAGGTAGAGTTACAGACAGAGAGGTAGAGACAGGTCTTCCATCCTCTGGTTCACTCCCCAGATGGCTGCAATGGCTGGAGCTGGGCCACTCAAGCCAAGAGTGAGGAGCTTTTTCTGGGTCTCTCCCCAGGAGGTGTGGGGGACCAAGCACTTAGGCCATCTTCTACTGCTCTCCCAAGATGTGGCAGCGAGCTGGATGGAAGAGGATCAGCTAGGACACGAGCCAGCACCCATATGGGATGCTGGTGCCGCAGGCAGAGACTTAGCATACTGCGCCATAGTGCCAGCCCCTTTAGTTGTCTTTTTAAAAAAATAAATGTATTAGCAGGCATCCCAGGAGACAGCTATAAAAACGAAATGATGTGTTCTTGCCTCACTTTCTCCTTCTCTTTCTTGGTCTATCATATAATTTTCTACAGTTTTTCATAGTTTTGACCTTCATATCCCATTGTAGTAAATAAAAGAGCCCAGATGAGTCCTTAATTTTGAAATACCATTGTCACAATCTGTGGAAAGTCTTGCTCCTCATTTAAAGACTCAGGGGAGAGAGAGGAGACTGGGAGTTTCCCTGTCACGCAGCGTCCTGTGACGTTGAGACGAGGCTGTGCCTGAGCTGTACAGTGAGCACGGATGCACACCTCACGGTCCCTCAGAAACCGGGCTTGCAAGAATCTGTGGGCAGCTGGAGACGCTGTCCAGCCTGTGAGCAGCCTCCTCGCGCGACGCACGTGCCCTGCGGTCAGCTGTTGGGTCAGGTCTCGCCCACCATCCCGTGAATCTCAGCGTGCTGGCCAATTGCTGCTGGACAGGCTCCTGGTGGGGAGAAGCTAGAGCTGGCAAGCGTCTGAGTGCGTGCCAGGCCGCCTCTCCTGAAGTCACTGCTCTGCTCTGGGCAGCAATGGGTTCAGGGCCGTCTGCAGCCTTTGGGTGACCCTGGGGTGACGGTAATTGACACACTCAGGCCTCGAAGGTTCCAGATACAAGGCAGTCATAGCAGCCACAAGACGAAGACGAAGACGATCCTACAGGCACAGCAGGAGAGGCCTGAGCAAATGCCCCAGTAACCCTGGACCCCGCCGCAGGTGACCCCGGGAGCAGCGTGGCGGCCACGGGCCCCGAGTGCTGTCCCGGAGTATATTATGTGTGGAAATTAACTACATTTTTTATTTTCTCCCAATAAGTGACACATGGATTATTCCTATTCTTTGGATAAAAAATGGAACTACACAATCTTTAGTCTGGCTAGATAAAAGCAGTGGTAAGTAACAAATTTTAAAAGTATCTTCATATATATACAGATATAAAGACAGAGAATAAAATTCTGAAATGTCTAGCTCTTGAAAAGTTACCTCAGTTAACACTAAAATGTATCATTCTTGTTGAGCATGGATCTTTAAAGGGAAGTTTTAGAGCAAAAAGACATACACATGAAAAATATGATTATGTGGTAAGATCGATATATTTTAGAATTCTTTGTAAATGTTAGACTTTATATGTTTAAATTTTGTGTTTAAGGCCGGCGCCACGGCTCACTAGGCTAATCCTCTACCTGTGGCGCCAGTACCCCGGGTTCTAGTCCCAGTTGGGACGCTGGTTCTGTCCTGGTTGCTCCTCTTCCAGTCCAGCTCTCTGCTGTGGCCCGGGAGTGCAGTGGAGGATGGCCCAGGTCCTTGGGCCCTGCACCCCATGGGAGACCAGGAGAAGCACCTGGCTCTTGGCTTCTGATCAGCACAGTGTGCCAGTCGTAGCAGCCACTGGGGGGTGAACCAACGGAAAAAGGAAGACCTTTCTCTCTGTCTCTCTCTCACTAACTGTGTGTGTAAAAAAAAAAAATGTGTTTATTTATTTGATAGAGAGAGACGGAGACAGGGCCTGTGGCTGCTGGTTCACACTCCCCAGATGCCTGCAGTGGCTCAGGCTGGGCTGGCAGTCAGGAGCCGGGAATGCAGGGCCAGTCTTTCATGTGGGTGACAGGGGCCCAGTCCTTCAGGCTCTGCGCTGGGCAGGAGGCTGGAGTCAGGAGTCAAAGCCAGGTGCCGAATCCACAAGCTCTCCACTGCAGGACCAGCGTCTGAGCTACGAGACTAAATGCCAGCTTTAGAATTCTTGTAAATCTTGTTTCCTCTGGTTAATTGTGTAGCATTAACAGTGTATAGTGTAAATAAACATTGGCTGGTTTTCAAATTATTTCTACATTTTTTTGTAGAAGTATTCCCTGAAATGCGAGTTTCAGATTCTGACCACGACTGGGTGATTTTAAATTTGAATATGACTGGCTACTATAGAGTTAATTACGATCAATTAGGCTGGAAGAAATTAAAACAACAGCTTGAAAAGGATCCTAAGGTAAGGTTGCTTTTGACCCTCGTCAGTAGATCCTCTTCAGTTTGTCCTAATCAGTTTGTCCTAGCATACTCTCTACTCTCGGGCTGCCAGGGGCCCCACTCCCTCCCAGTCCCTTGGGATGCCAGAGAGGTTCTTAGGAAGGGCAGATTCTGGCTGAGTGTGTGGTGCTTCTGAACACTGGTCCTGCTTTCCCAAAACGGCTTCGCCCTCCCAGTTGAGAATCAGATTATATTTTCCCATTAATCCTTAGTTTTGTGATCCTTGGCAAGTTACCTAAATAGTCTGGTCCCATTTAACCACTTTAAATGGGAGTATTATCATGTCTTATTTTTCATGAGGATTTGAGATGATAAAGGTAAAAATACATGCCATGTCTAAACCCACAGCAGATACACAGTGTATGCTCTGAAGTGTTCATTTTTGCTTCTTCTTCTTCTTCTTCTTCTTTTTTTTTTTTTTTTTTTTGACAGGCAGAGTTAGACAGTGAGAGAGAGACAGAGAGAAAGGTCTTCCTTTCATTGGTTCACCCCTCAAATGGCTGCTACGGCTGGCGCACTGCGCGATCCGAAGCCAAGAGCCAGGTGCTTCCTCCTGGTCTCCCATGCGGGTACAGGTCCCAAGCACTTGGGCCATCCTCCACTGCCTTCCTGGGCCACAACATAGAGCTGGATTGGAAGAGGGGCAACTGGGACAGAATCCGGCACAACAACCAGGCCTAGAACCTGGGGTACCGGCACCGCAGGCGGAGGATTAGCCTAGTGAGCCGTGGTGCTGGCCCATTTTTGTTTCTAAAAATATTCCCACTCTTGCTCAGAGAAGAGAATTCAGTTTAAAACTACTCGGTTAGTAATAGTCCAGCGTCACTTTAAATTGCAAAGCACCCATAAACCATTGTGCAGGGTGTGAACACTAAAAGGCTACCAGCTCTGCCCAGCTGGACTCTGGTGGGCTGGGTTCATGAGTCTCCGTTGATGGAGACAGGCACTGACGTGGGCTCTGCCGTGGCTTTGGCTCCACCCAGAAAACCAGAGTGGCGGACCAGCAGATCCCCAAGTGCCACTGTGTTGGAAAGTTCTGGAAGGAGTGCTCAGCCTGGCTGCAGAGGAGGTGGAGCAGCACCCTGGCCCGGAGCTCAGATTTCTGGTCATCCCTGGCCAGAAGTGTGGTTTCAGACTCAGGGACCAGGTGAGGCTCCATCGTTTAACGGGAGCAGGTGTGAGTAGACCAGTCTTACAGGGTCGTCCTGAAGTCTGAGTAAGAGGACACAGGTGTTCACAGGTGCTTCACGGAGGAATTAAAAGCGGAGTGTATTTTGTCACAAAGCATCTTTGAACTCCACACAGAGTTTTTTTGTCATGTGGGATTTCCATGAAATCTTGGAGCCCCTTTGTGTCAGTTGAAGGCTTCCTTAAGCCTCACGCTCCTCTGAAGGTCACTGGGATGTTGTGATAACGTGCCCTGTGCACTCTGTGTTAGGGGGCCTTCTAAATCAGGCTGCCAGCTTTCATGCATTCGGTGTGTGGCTAGCAATTAAAAAAAAAAAAAAGGAGGACTTGCGCTGATACCTTCGCCCCAGTCCCTTGCAGAGTGGCCAGCACACTCAGCCGTGCGGGCGCCAGGCCATGCCGTCATAGCAGTGGTTTCCTGAGACCACTGTAGACTTCCTTTTGGAAAAGCTTGTGTAAATTATTTCTGTAGCACAATAGGTAAGCAAATGGAACACTTTTCTTAGTAGAGTTTGTGTAGAGAATTTAGGCATTAGACAAGGCGAGAGAGGCCTACCAGGGACAGTTAGGGCTGGCTTACTTGATACTGGAAGGGCCGTGGACACAGGTTCCCTCGAGGTAGCTCATGTGTGGTGCTAGGAGCAGCCAAGGGCTGACGTCGGCTGCTTTGGGCCTGCTGGTGCCAGGGGGTTGAACAGATGCCGCAGAGTTAGGCAGGTGCTCTTTCCCCAGCCTTTCCGTGGCTTCCGAAGGCTCTGTCGGTAGCACGGTGTCGTGGTAGTGAAATCTTCAGGTGTCAGATTCCACCTGAAAGAGTCCTTCAGTGTCACCAAAATAGTGCTAAATAATACAAGAAACTTCAGAAAATTCATGGAAAAAACGGAATTTAAAACACAAGTTTCTTTTGGTGCAAGGCATTTTTTAAATCATGCAGGTTTTTTTTTTTTGTAATAAACGTCTTTTGTGAACTTTCTGAAGCCCCCCCATGCTTGTGTAAGGCCTCCTGCACCAAATGTTCTGAGAATCCCTTGGCCGCTCTCATCCGCTTCACTGTGTGCTGTGTGTCCTGGGGAGGCCCTGGAAGTCTGGGTCCTGTTGTGTTTGAGCATGGTGTGTTCTGGGAGTGCGCTGACGAGCCTCCTGCCATGTGTAAGCCCCATGATTGATGTCCAGGGGGAGCGGGTATCAAAACCAGATGTGCAGTGAATAAATCACGGGCCCATTCCTAGCAGTTTAGCGTTTCTCTGCAGATGAGCTAGTCCACGTGGAAGCGCTTTGTAGGCAGCAGTGGTGTTTGAATTGTTACTGCTATTTGGAGCATTTTAAACCAAAAAGTTTTCTCATCTTTTCCTGCACATACTTGGCTCACGTCCCCCAGGCAATCCCTGTTGTGCACAGGCTGCAGCTGATTGACGATGCCTTTGCCTTGTCCAAGTGAGTACACTTTTTTTTTTCTCTCACGATTCTAGCGAATACCTTCATTACTGGATAAAAACAGTGGCCTCGTCACTATGAATTTGATCCTTTAGTATGTGCAGGCGCTGACTACTGAAGACGAGGCTCCAGTCCCAGAGGAGTTCTGGGGCAGAGAGAGTTGCAGGAGACAAACAGGCTGGAGGGGGAGTGTGACCCGGGGCGGATGCTAGTGTGGCACTCTCATCACAGCTGGCCTGCATTGTAATGCTTAGCACAATTGTGGGTTTTCTGTAGGTTAGATTTATTCACAGTCAGCTATACAGTGAAATTGTCACTATGAGTTGTCTTTAAAAAGTTCATGGAAATGTGCATGATTAAAAAGCTGTATGGGTTTCAGAACTTCTAACAGCGAGATAAGCATCTTCTCATTCCGCTTGCCACACGATTTTTGAGAGAGCTTCATATAATTAATTATGCACTTTCTCTTCTCTTTGGTCTGTCCCATTTCTGCAGTAGAGAGCTACTTCCTTGGCCCCTTTTTCTTCACTACTTTTTCCTCAGTGACCTGCAACTCGTTTTCTTGCTCGGTGCTCGCTGGAGCTCCTGTCTCAAGTCCAGGCGCCCTTGCACGGTCAGCCGCCCTGTCCTGGAAACTGTGGCTTCCTGAGCCCCTGGTGGGCAAAGCTGGTTCTGCTCCTGTCTCTGCCTTCTCTCCTCCTGCTGGGAGCATCCTTGGGATCATTCACGGATGTGCCTTTTCCGTCTGTCTTTCCTTTGGGGAGCCCGTTCATTCTTATTTTGTCTCTGTGCAATGCCCAGGAGAGGGAAAGTTACTTGAAAAGTGTTTCTGTTCTGAATCGCTCTGTGTCAGCTTCTCCTTTTGTGTTGGAGTCAACACTAACTTCTAGCACGTGAACTTGAACCCTCAGCGATAACCTTGACTCCTTCCCCTGCTCCGTCTCCCTTGCTCCGCCGGTCACCAGGCCTTGGCTATTCATTCTTGCGCGTCTCTGGGTTTTTGCGCTGCGTAGTGCCTGCACTCCTTCCACACTAAGCCAGGCGCCCGTCGTCCTTTGTCTGCCTTTTGCATTCACCTCCAGCTTTCGACCTTTCCAGTCCCATTCCCTCTTCAGAAGCACGGTTGCAGCACAATCTTCTGCTCCAGTTTCATGAGTTACCCCAGTTGCTGAATACCAAAGGACCTTCCCACCAAATCTGGACTCTTGACCCTGACCTTGAAGGGCACCTGCAGCTTTGAGCTTCTTTGCTGTTAGCTTCCGTCTGTCCCTGTGCACAAAAGAAATCCCCCCACTTCTGCTGGCTTGGTCTGCGCATCACACCGATTCCCTCTCCGTCTTTACCTTTTGTCTCACCCCGGTTCAGTCCCTCCTGCCCGCGTTGCTTTTTACAAGTGCCTCCTCCTCCAGGTCGCCTTCACTGATGTCTCCATCTTTTGCCCGGCCTTCTCCTCCGTTTTCCATGTGCATGTTTTTCCTACTGCTGCTGTGCCATCACTGCCTTTTCCTGAGACCGTCCAGTCACAGCTTCTTGGACGTAAGTCGCAATTACAGGCAAGTGCAGTGTCATGGTTGTTAATTTGTGTGCCCGCCAGGAGCTGGCAGAGCGTTACACAGAGGATGACTCAGTCTGTCTTAAGCAGAAAGTAAGCTCTCATGGGAATGCATACTAAATACACAAATGCTTTCTTGCTCAATAATCGATCCGGCATTTGACCTGGATGTTTCTGTGGCCAGGTGTGTGGGCCCTTGAGTGTTCCCAGCTGAAGTGAAGTGTCTGCCAGCATTCCTTGGGTTCCCTCTTGCCCGCTCAAGGGGACCTTTGCCTCCCAGCCTCCTGAGTTATTTGCATAAATTACTGAAATCACATACGGAAAGTGTGCAAATCATGTAGCAAGTGAAGGTTTTTTGAGTGTGTGCTTTTTAAAACCAAACAGAAACAATTATATTGACATTGAAACGGCACTTGATTTAACCAAGTACCTTGCTGAAGAAGATGAAATCATAGTGTGGCATGCAGTCTTGGTAAACTTGATAACCAGCGATCTTGTTTCTGATGCGAGCAACTATGATATGTACCCATTCTTAAAGGTAACTCCATGCTTTGTTACGTAGTTTTCCAATAAATCTCTTCCTCTTTTCTATTCTAGCCAGCATCTGTGATAGGTCTCCCCAGAGTAACATTCTATTAGTTCCATATGTATATTGAACAGCACTGCTGATTGTTTTTAGAGGAAAATACCATAGTCATGGACCTGAACCGGGAGATGAGTGTGAGTGAAATTTGGAAGGGGATTTCATTCCTGGTGATGTGAGGTGTGTCCCAGAAACCAAAGTGGATATCAATCGAATCTTTTTTTAAAAAAAGATTTATTTATTTGTGTCAAAGTCACAGAATAAGAAAGCAACACACGGACAGAGACATCTTCAATCTGTTAGTTAATTCTTCAGATGGCTGCAACGGCTTGGGCTGGACTAGGTCGGAGCCAGGAGCCAGGAGCTTCTGCCAGGTCTCCCACATGGGTGGCAGAGGCCCATGAACTTGAGCCATCCTCTGCTGCTTTCCCAGGTGCATTAGCAGGGAGCTGGATCGGAAGTGGAGCAGCTGGACACGAACCAGTGCCCATATGGAAGCCTGTGTTGCAGGCGGCAACTTGACCGGCTGCGCCACGACACTGGCCATCATTTTTCTTACAGAAAAGGATATCAGCAACTATTCCTTTAAGAAACTGTCAGGCAGGTAGGATGACTTTAAGCAGCTTTATCTGTGTGAAGGCCCTGCTTTGACCTACCCAGCATTTGAAAGCAGAGGAGTGAGTTACAGAACGCGTGCAAGTTTGGAGCTGCTTTGATGTTAGGTGAAAGGGCATGTTAGCTGTAACCAAGGAAGACGTGACATGCCATCATAAATGAAATAACTGAACAGGGCGAGGGCTGCACTCTGAGATCCTGCAGAGCAATCACAGGAAGGAAGGTGCAGGATAAAACCACAATGCTGGGAAGGGGCCGCGGCCGAGCCAGGCCTGGTGGTGCCGAGAGCAGGGAGATCCTGGGTGGTTCCGACCGTGAGGCTGCAGCACCTCGGGCCCAGTCTCCCCGCTTTCCCTGTCCAGCGTACAAACGGGAGCCTGGCTGCATGGGGGTGCTGGTCTCCAGGCGGCCCTTAGTGTGAGATTGGTTGGCTCACAGACAACATCTAATGGCTCATTTTGTGTGGAGAATAAAAGCTATTTGATTTTTAGATAATGTCAGCGAGTAGAACCTAGAGCTCTGCTGCTCAAGGTCTAGCCTCTGGAACCGCACGGTCACCAGCTGGGAGTGGTGGGAGGGGCTTTGTTTCAGACTCAGAGCTTCCGCTCCTCCCGCGCAGGTCAGTTGTGCCTGTGTCTTGATAGCTTATACACTTAGTGCAGGGGTTTTAAGTAGGCAGGTTAATTGTTTCATATGTTGCATTTTTCTATTTTACAGAATACTGGAAATGTTTGGTGTGGTATTTCATGCATTGTATTATTTAATCTTGATATTCACATTGCTGTTATTTTAAACAACATTTTACATAGGCGGTAACTGAACCTAGAGAAGTTAAAATATAAGCCAATTATACATTTAAATAAGAGATTTACTAACACAACCCTAACAGAAATAATCCCTGAAGAACTATTTGTCACTTTTCTATTAACATCTTTTCAAATAAATACAAATACAGTGAACATTCAGTGTTGAGAGTTAGAACTGACCGTGTGTTTTTGTTGTTGTTTATAGAAGTATCTATTAAAGAGACTTAAGTCAATATGGAATATTTATTCAACTATAATCCGTGAAAATGTGGCAGTACTACAAGATGACTATTTGGCTCTGTAAGTATTTTTAAGCAGTGATAATTGAATAAAATGATTCTTACTAGTAGATGGGCTTTTGGAGTCATAAAGTCTTAGCACCTGCTGTTCACTGAGAGCTTCATGTGCCCCGTGTCTGGGGCTGGTGGGCCATATGCATCCTCACAGAGATGATGGTGTGGCTTCTTCATCTGCCTGCACAGCGCGTGTGTGCACACACAGCGGCCGTGGCTCAGTGTTCTCAGAGTGCAGGCCGCTGGCTGAAATTGCAGGTGTGCCCTCCTCTGGGCCAAGTGGGCTAAGCAAAACGACCTTGGATCAGTGAGTTGAAAGGCCAAGGGAAGGCCCCCCTGGGGAAAAGGCCCCTTGGTAAACTATGCTAAGGAGCAGTCTGCCGTAATGCAAGTACACTGAGGTCGGTCGACAGTGCTGTGTGCCAGTGGCTTGTGTGTGCGCAGGAGGCAGTACCGGAAATGGTTCTTTGGTGAGGGAAGTAAGCATCTGCCATGGCACGGGGTGGGGGGTGGGGGGAGCCGAGTGGGGCTGTGTCCCTCTGGCCTGCCTGGGACGGAGGGTTGCACGTGTGGGTGGCCTGCCACATGCAGAGAGGGAATCTGTCACCAACAGCAGTGGCAGGGCGTGTCCACAACCCCTGGTCAACGGCAGGCCGAAGTCAGTGAGCCCAGGGAAGAAGCACAGCACGTCCAGGGTGTGAGGGTCTGTCCAGTCCTGCCCTTCAGAGGTTCTAGCACCGGGGCTCGTGCCTGGAGGGACAGTGCTGAAAGGGCAAGTGGGTGGAAGCCTGGAGGCCCAGCTGGGGTGGAGAGGGAGGCAAGTCGTGCGCATGGGCATCAGGCAGCACACATGCTAGCCAGACGTGTGCATGTGTGTGGCTTTCCCGAGCTGTTGGAGTGGCCTCTCTCTTGCAGCGTTTTTGGACCCGTTCTTTTCTGGGGAGTTGCCTTGTGGGGCCTGACAGTGCTTCCCCAGAACTTCGTCTTTATGTACCAGTGTGGGCGGTGGGGGTGGGGTGGGTGTGGAGAGGCGGTGAGCATATGCAGACACCCGGAGTTACCTCCAGAGGACCTCCGCCCTGGACATTCCACTTCTGCTTATCAGGAGGTCAGGCCAGAGGGTGGAGAAACAGAGGCTTAGCCCTGGTACTTCCTGGAAGCCGACGGTCAGTTGAGGTTCTTTACCCCGACCCGAACGTGGAGAGGGTAGGGAGACGCCCATGGCAAGGCATCGCGCACCCAGATTTCTTCTTCTTCTTCGCTGTGTTCTTTTGTACTGAATTAATGTTGAGCCACATTGCTCAGCTGCAGAACCAAAGCAAACCGAAACCTCTGTTCTGTTCTTGGACATGCAGGTCAGAGGCGGAGACAGATGCCCAAGGAAGGGAGAGTGAACTCTCCAGGGGAGAATGAACCATCCTCTCCCCTGTCTTGAGTAGAGAAAGAAGCGAGGGAGAGTGAACTCTCCAGGGGAGAATGAGCGGTCCTCTCCCCTGTCTTGAATAGAGAAAGAAGCGAGGGAGAGTGAACTCTCCAGGGGAGAATGAGCCGTCCTCTCCCCTGTCTTGAGTAGAGAAAGAAGCGAGGGAGAGTGAACTCTGCAGGGGGAGAATGAGCCGTCATCCTCTCCCCTGTCTTGAGCAGAGAAAGAAGCGAGGGAGAGTGAACTCTCCAGGGGGAGAATGAGCCGTCGTCCTCTCCCCTGTCTTGAGCAGAGAAAGAACTTTGTTTTTAAGGGTATTACATCAGCTACTCTGAAGTCATCTCTCTGTGCTAAGGCATTATTGTACAAGGGAGGAACAATAAATGGACAGCAGATGTGGGGAGTGCGCCCATGTGTGTGAGGGAGGTGAGGGATGGCAGTGATGTATTTCTCACTTTAAAAAATGCTGCCCAGAGGGGCTTTTTTTCTGTTGCTTGAGAGCTTTTCAGCACATATTTCTTTGAGTCTTAAATTCGTTTGTCATCCACAAAAGCTATTTTCTTTAACAAACCTGATGTTATTGGAAGGATCCATCCTGTTATGAAACACACATTCTTGGAGGCAGAGAAATTGAAGGTGGTAATGAAAATAAACTTTTGCTTCGGCTTTTCCTTCCAGAATATCCCTGGAGAAACTCTTGGAAAGTGCGTGTTGGTTGGGCCTTGAAGACTGTCTTCAGCTGTCAAGAGAGCTCTTCAGACGATGGATGAGCCGTCCCGAGGATGTGTGCGTGTCGCTCGGTAATCCTCGCTGGCGTCCTGCTTTGGCCCCAGCGATCTCTCCTGTGGGAGTGGTCGTTTGACCTTCACTCACTCCTCAGGCTTTGTCTTCTCTTCTTTTCAAATATTCCTTTCTAAAAAGCAGTTGCCTCCTGTGGGTCTGTGTGCAGCAGCAGGTTTGCAGTTAGACGGTGAGTTCTCTGGGGCTGTCTGCCAGGGCTCCTCCGGTAACTCTGGCACGGTGGGGTCTCAGGAGGTTCGTCGTGCGGGGCATCCTGGTTCCGGCTGTAAGTGCATCGGCGCATCTCCCTGGGAACTTGTAGTGTTCCTCAGAGCAGAGCCCGTGACTGCCTTTTTGGCTTCGTTGCTGTAATGAAGCCCCTCAGCTGGACTCTTTGTTAATGGGCTCAGGAGATGCGAGACCACGCTGTTACCACTCACTGCGGACCCTGAGTCTCCTCTCTCGGCAGCCTGTTTCTGAGCGCGTGGATGACCTGATGTCACGGCTCAGGACTGTCCTCAGTGGCTCCTCGAGATGCCTGCTCTGACCCTTATCACCGAGATCTCAAGTGGACAGCTGTGCTTCTAAATATGCAGCAACCCCGACACACCTGTGACCTCACTCTGCATCTCACACCTACAGAATACCAAGTCCAGTTAGAAGTGTGGCTTTGTGTTACGGCATTGCCTTGGGAAGCGATGAAGAATGGGACTTTGTGTTCAATCTCTACACTAATAGCACGGACGAAGAGGAACGGATACAGTTTGCTTACGCCATGAGCTGCAGTAGAGACCCGTGGATACTTAACAGGTGACTACAGCCAGCTTGCCTCCAGAGTGTCTGGGGTGGGGGTGCAGTGATGGCGTGAAGCAGGGGGAGAGCAGAGAAGTGCAGAGGGACCGGCGTCGTGGTGCAGCAGCTTAAGCCACTGCCTGCAGTACTCGCATCCTGTGTCAGAGCACTGGTCCATGTTCCGGCTGCTCTGCTCCCAATCCGGCTCCCTGCTGTTGTGCCTGGGAAGGCAGTGGAAGACACCCAACTGCCTGGGCCCATGCCACCCACATAGGAGACCCAGATGGAGTTCCAGGCTCCTGGCATTAGCCTGGCCCCACGTGGTCCAGCCCTGGCTGCTGTGGCCATTTGCGAAGTGAACCAGCAGTTAGGAGGATCGGTCTCTCTCTCTTCTCTCTCTCTTCTTTTCTCCTAGACTCCCCTCCCTGTCCCCCATCCCCACTGTGCCACCCTGCCTTTCAAATAATCTTTAACAAATGCTAATTTGAATATGACAATTAAAAATTGTGTGGGGGCCGGCACCGTGGCTCACTTGGTTAATCCTCCACCTGCAGCACCGCCATCCCATATGGGTGCCGAGTTCTAGTCCCAGTTGCTCCTCTTCCAGGCCAGCTCTCTGCTGTGGCCCGGGAATGCAGTGGAGGATGGCCCAAGTGCTTGGGCCCCTGCACCCGCATTGGAGACCGGGAGGAAGCACCTGGCTCCTGGCTTCGATTGGCGCAGCACCGGCCATGGCAGCTATTTGGGGAGTGAACCAACGGAAGGAAGACCTTTCTCTCTGTCTCTCTCTCTCTCACTGTCTGTAACTCTTCCTGTCAAATAAATTTTAAAAAATGTGTTTTTGTGCATCACTGAGAACTGTGCAGTTTTAATTCCATTTATTTAAGGTGACTCTTTAAGGTGGAATTGTTCTTTTACTCATTCAGTTTTTCCAATGCACTTCTGCAGGTATTTGGAATATGCCATCACTGTCTCTCCATTTGCCTTTAATGAGACAAATGTGATTGAGACCGTGGCTGCCTCCGAAGTGGGCCGGTACATTGCAAAGGACTTTCTAGTCAACCACTGGCCGGCTGTGAGTGAAAGGTAAGAAGGGGACCAGCACCTCCGGGGTGCAGGGCGCTGGTGAGGTGTCGGAGCCCAGCTGTCCTCCGGGGTGCAGGGCGCTGGTGAGGTGTCGGAGCCCAGCTGTCCTCCGGGGTGCAGGGCGCTGGTGAGGTGTCGGAGCCCAGCTGTCCTCCGGGGTGCAGGGCGCTGGTGAGGTGTCGGAGCCCAGCCGTCCTCCGGGGTGCCGGGCGCTGGTGAGGTGTCGGAGCCCAGCCGTCCTCCGGGGTGCAGGGCGCTGGTGAGGTGTCGGAGCCCAGCTGTCCTCCGGGGTGCAGGGCGCTGGTGAGGTGTCGGAGCCCAGCCGTCCTCTGAAGCCCTCTGCAGGAAATAGAGAAGTGTTTCCGCTGTTTACTGTCATCACAGGGCGGCTGTGTTGTGGAAGAGAGTCAGTGAGCCCAGCTCCGGCTTTGTCTGAAATGCGTTTCACTGGCTTTGCCGCCTCAGTTTTCTTGTGCCCACCAGCACGTCTGTCCTAAGAGACGTGGATTAGGGCAGGCTGTGCTTGGGTGCGTTTGGGATGTGGGGACCTCGTGCATTCTCTTAATCCGACGGCTCCGTTGCATTATCCTTAAGAAACAGCAGTGCTTTTCCAGCCTCAGAGTGGAGGCTGCTGGGGCCTTGTTTGTCAGATTCCCTTTATGCATCTGGATTTTGGATTCCTGAAATGTTTGTATTTTTCACATTTTAAGAGTAAATCTCACTTCCCACCCCTTTTGGGTAAAATACGTATTAACAACATGCAGGAATCAGATAGCATGCCCTCAGTGGGGGTGGGGGGGGGTCTTTCTAGAACACAGCTTAACCTCGCATCCTCAAAAGCCCAGAGTGAATGTAGGACATCCTAAACCATACTGTAGGGTCCTGGTCACATCTTGTAGATGGAGCAGATACACAGTCGCCAACCGCAGGTCCAAACTCCTGAAACACTTGAACACCCCAGAGATACTGGAAGATGTTTTCTGTAATTCAGTTTCTTCTTTGGGATAAAAGGCATATTCAGGGCATAAATGTTTAAGAATGTGGATATGTTTTCGTGTAGAGAAAATAATGGAACGTTTTGTGTTTACAAATTAATTGAGTACCTTCCTACCACCAGAAAGCACATTGTTGGTGCTATGAAGGTACTAAAGTATTCAGTGAAAACTTACAACTGAAATTGGCAGTGTGGAGCGGAAGCTCCTGGCCTGTGGCATACCCGGGCGTGCCGTGGTGGCGGTCTGGCCTTGTCTCTTATCTGAGATCTCTCATTCTTGGTTCATTGCTTTAGATGCCCTGCAGTCCTTTCATGTCATGGGATCCCCAAGACCCTGAGGATTTCATGTTGTGTTTCTCCTTACGCCGGTAAAGACTGTCCTCCGAAGCCCTCCCCTCCTAGTGACGCAGGGAGGTAGAGTCTAGGCTGTCGACTGGAGTTGTTTATCCGGTGCCCTTCTCTGGAGGCATCTGAGACAGAGCTCGCTGCTGGAGTCAGAGGCTGTCGTCTGTGGAATGACAGGTGTCAGACTGGACCAGTTCTATTGGAAGATTCTTCAAGCTGTCCCTGGGGTGTCAAGTGACTGGGCCAAGTGGTTTGCATCTCATTGAACAGAATGGAAGCTGTTCATTCTCCTAGAGAACAGGGCTCTGGAAGAGGTCAGCGGCTGGGCCGGAGGTTAACGGGGCTGGTCACAGCGGCTGTTTGGCTGGGACGTAGCACCCCAGAAAGGAGGAAGTGGGGCTGGGAGGCAGGGCTGCCAGGCCTGGAATGCCACGTGCAGCAGACTTCCTCTGTCAGTCCAGGGTCGGCTGCCTCTGGGCCTGTGCATTGTGTCGGGCACACACTGGCTCTGCCTGATGGCACCGCTGGGGACAGTTCTAGAACATGGGCGTGGGGAGACTTACCCAGAGCAGGACAGTAAAGGGCTGGCTTTTTAATCTCAGAATGATGGGGAGTGTCTTCACCACTCTCTCCTGTCCTTTTGTTTACTGTGTTTTAGCTTTTTATTATCCATGAGAGACATGGTATGTCACAGAGTTAGGGACACAGAAGCCAGGACCAGGTCAGTCTTGGGTCGAAGAGACAACTGAATCCAAGGCCTTCAACAACATTTTTAACAGAAGTTTCAGTTTGCTCATTTACAGAAGGTTTAAGATGACTTGATACTGTGCTGCGTGCCATGCTGGGCACACAGTAAGTGCCATTATTATTAATATGACCTCACTAGACTGATGCACACATGTGTTTTATTGTGATTCCCTTCCTTAAGGAGTGTTTTTCCTCTTCTCAGTATTGTCAGTTTCTGGTCTGTGACACTGGTAACATCCCTCAGCAGTGCCATGGTTAGAGTGTAATACATGTGCCTAAAACTTGGTCCTTTAAATAACTTGTGTGGGACTGGGCGTTTGTATAGCAGTGAGCCTCGCCCTTGGACACCCGCTTCCCACACTGCAGTGCCTGGTCTGAGTCCCAGATTTGCTTCCAATTCCAACTTCTGCTAATGTGCACTCTGGGAGGCAGGAGGTGTGGCCACCCCACTGGACACCAGGGCAGAGTTCTAGGCTCCTGGCTTAGCCTGGCCCAGCTCTAACTGCTGTGGGCACTTGGGGAGTAAACCAGTGGCTGGAGGATATCTGTCTGTTTCTCTCTGTCTTTCTGCCTCTCCCCTCTTTCTCTCTCTCTTCCTCTCTAATAAAAATGAAATAAAGCAATATACTTGCATATGTAACAGTTACTCTTTTCACAACCACCTGTGAAATAATTACCATTAAAAAGTCTAAATAAAGATTGGCGCTGTGGCTAACTTAGCTAATCCTCCACCTGCGGCGCTGGCACCCCGGGTTCTAGTCCTGGTAGGGGCGCCGGATTCTGTCCCGGTTGCTCCTCTTCCAGGCCAGCTCTCTGCTGTGGCCCGGGAGTGCAGTGGAGGATGGCCCAAGTGCTTGGGCCCTGCACCCCATGGGAGACCAGGAGAAGCACCTGGATCCTGGCTTTGGATCGGCATAGTGCTGGCCGTGGCAGCCATTTGGGGGGTGAACCAACAGAAGGAAGACCTTTCTCTCTGTCTCTCTCTCTCTCACTGTCTACTCTGCCTGTCAAAAAAAAAAAAAAAAAAAAGCTAAATAAATGGCCCAAAGTGTATGTCTAGAGAATGAAAGAACTCGGGTCCTTTGGCTCTGATCTTATTTCCTGCTAAGTAAGGAAATGTTGGCATCTTACTTGTTGGTTTTATGAGAGCACCACTGGAGATACTGCAGTCAGTAAAATGTTCTTATCTGGCACCTCAAGTGTCTATATTTCTGACATCTTTCTATCTTTTAAATATTTTGAATTGCTAATAGTTGTTCAACGGTTTGACGCTTATGTAGAAAGCTAATTATATAATGTGATTTATTTATCTAAATTCTAGAAAAAAATTTTTAAGTGTAGTAAATGAGTTGGCTTTTCATTTGATTTTTTAAAAAATTAATAAACTTTGCTTTTTAGAGCAGATTTAAGTTCATACCAAAAGTTGATAGCAGAGTTCCTGTATACCCTCTGTCTACCCTGATACCCACCTCTCCCACTGTCAGCGGCCTGTGCCAGATAAACGCACCCCAGCGTGTCCCTGTCACCCGGAGTCCGTGGTTCACGTTGGGCTTCACTCTTGGTGTTGCCCATTCTGGGGTTCTGATGTGTCCATGTGTGGTGACATGTGTGCGCCACCACTGCACCTGCAGAGTCCTTCTGCTACCCCACGAATCCTGCCCGTTCATCCCTTCCTCCCACCAATCCCAGTCAGCAGCTTTGTAAGGAAAATACTTGAATGATCTACCTCTTCTCCCAGAAGCCTTTATTCACTGTTTACCTGTGTTGAGCTCTGGGCTCTGGTTTGGGAACCAGGATGAGCCCGGGCCGAGGGGCTTTGCAGCAGCCCTGTCAGGTGCTGTCTTGCTGGGGTCTTGAGCTTGGAAAGACAACCCCATGTCTGTGGGTGAGGGCCAGTCTGGCAGAGGCAGAAGCAGCTCACCTAGAGGCAAAAATAAAAAACAAAACAAAATACAAAGAAAGTCCACGATGTCTCCTGTCCAGGTCTGGCCTGTGCGTGGAGTGAGCCACACTGTGGCTGCGACGCCCCTCCCGTCTGGGGGCTCCAGGTGCTACTTCTCACAGTGACACAGGCAGGCTCGCAAATGCTGCCTGCACCCCAGGGTCCTGTGTTGGCGGTGAGAACACAGCCAGTGCTGGTCCAAGGACTTCTGCTCCCCCCGCGGGGCTCAGAATTCCCCCCGGGACGCCTAATCCAGGATGGATGCTGGGATGTTGGATGCAGTACAGTTACTTTCGGCTTGGTTCATTCCTCACTCCCACGTTCAGGGCAGTGCAGTGGTTGCTGTGGTGGACTTAGTTGTTGGCCCAGACAGGGTCTCTTGAATACTGATGCCATCGGGGAAGGCTCCCCCGGCCTTCCAGGTGACAGAGGGTGAGCCTGCGGCTGTGGGGAGAGCCTGTGAAGGAGCAGCCGCTGGGAGGAAGCAGGAGTGTTCTGTGCCTTTTACCACATGTGATGGAAATGACAGCTGAGCCTTCATCCCTCGGTAAAGTGGACGTCACAGCCTACAGGAAAACCCTAGTTTTAGTTGAGTGCAGAATTCAAGACGTGCATCTCCAGCGTCACTGGGCTGAAATGACCCTACCATCTTCGCACTGAACAGCAGGTTTTCTCCAACACTGCTATGTTGTCTCAAGTCCCAAGACTGGAAACCTGAAGTCATTTTCACTGTCGCTTTCGTACTTGATGATGGGGAACGCTCAGCAGGAACAGGCATGTAGGAGCCCAAGAAACCAGAGACGTAATGAAGTGGAGCCGCTGGGACCTACGCCCTTAGGGCCCCTTTCCTGCACCAGGCTGGGTGCCTGGTGTCCCCATGCCTGCCTTGCGGCCAAGTTCACCACAGGGAGTCAGACCCAGCTGGTAGGAAATGTGAGGAGGGGAGCAGTCGTAGGCCAAAGTCTGAGCTGTGGCCACAAGGACACCGGTGCTGCCTGTTTTTGAAAGGCTCTTTTTTTTAAGATTTATTTTACTTATGTGAAAGTTACAGAAAGAGGTAGAGACAGAGAAAGAGAGAGAGTGAGGTCTTCCGTCTGCTGGTTCACTCCTCAGATGGCTGCAACAGCCAGAGCTGCATGGATCCGAAGCCAGGAGCCAGGAGCTTCTTCTGAGTTTCCCACCCAGGTGCAGTGGCCCAAGGACTTGGGCCATCTTCTGCTTTCCCAGAGAGCTGGAGAGGAAGAGGAGCAGCCAGGACTCGAACCGGCGTCCATATGGGATGCCGGCTCTTCAGGCCAGGGCTTTAACCTGCTGCGTCACAGTGCCGACCCCGAAAGGCTCTCATCTTTACGTCACTTAGGAAGTATTGGAACGGGGGTAAACTATTTGTAATGTATGTATTTTTTGTTCAGTGATATTTCAAAGATGTTTCTCTCTCTCTCTCTCTCTCTCTCTCTCTCTCTCTCTCTCTGTCATTTCTGTCTCAAACTGAACTCCTTGTGAAGTTGACAAAGGAAGGAAACATGCCAGGCACTCTGGTGGTGCTCCCACATGAGGGCATTGCAAAAATTTCACAGAAAAATGGAATTGAAAGATAAATTTAGGGGCTGGTGCTGTGGTACAGTGGGTTGATGCCCTGGCCTGAAGCGCCAGCATCCCATATGGACACCAGTTCTAGTCCTGGCTGCTCCTCTTCCTCTCCAGCTCTCTGCTGTGGCCTGGGAAAGCAGCAGAAGATGGCCCAAGTCCTTGGGCCCTGCACCTGCAAGGGAGACCCGGGGGAGGCTCCTGGCTCCTGGCTTCAGATTGGTGCAGCTCTGGCCATTGCGGCCAATTTGGGAGTGAACCAGTGGATGAAGACCCCCCCTCCCCAACCTCTCTCTGTAGCTGACTTTCAAATAAATAAATCTTTTTTTTTAAAGATAAATGTAGGCACAGGCCTTGGCCTAGTGATTAAGATCCCAGTTAGGACACCCAGCCCCACTAGAACACCTGGTTCAGCACTGGCCCTAGCTCCTGAATCCAGCTTCTTGCCAACACAAATCCTAGGACACGGTGGTGATAGCTCAAGTCTGATAGGCTCACTGCCCCCAGGTGGAAGACGTGGGTTCAGTTCCCAGCTCTGGCTTTGGCCTGGTCCGGCTCGGGCTTGTGGGAATTTGGAGGGTGAACTAGCTGATTTTGGAGCTCCCTCGTGCTCTCTCTCTTGTTCTGTCTTTATCTCTCTTGTTTGGTTGCATGAATTTTGAAATTCATGCAGTTTGTTCCATAATATATGTTCTTTCATGAACTTCTTGAAGATACTAAAAAGCATGGGTTTCAAAATGTTTTACACCAAAAACTGCATTTTCCATCAACCTTTTGAAGTGCCTCCAGAATCTGTTACTCTTGATTCTCACACTTTGAATGTTGCCCAGAGCAGCTTCAGTTCCGGGACTGCCCCCAGCGGCTTTCTCCTGTCTGGTGGAGAAGCGTATGCAGCGCCCTAGACAGGTTTCCTGTTTGCTGTTGTTGTTTGTAAGCTTGGAACTCAGTTTCTCTCGACCTCACATTTCTTGCGTCATCTTTCAGGCTTTTCCTTGCCGGCCTAATAAGCTGGAGAGTGAGAAATGCATCCCCTCTCCCTGCACAGGTTAGCTGGCTGGAGGCCTGCAGAGTGTCCCTCTTGTCCTCACTGCTCACGTAGACACAGATTAATTGACAGCTGGGAGCTAAAAAAACAGCAAAAGCAAATTTTCTGTCACCCTTATTTGTACCAAAGTTAACTTAAAATTTTTAATCCCAAATATACGTATTTGAAGTAAATCAATGGCATGTGTTATCGATGTGATTCAACCGTTCCTTGGTTCCGTCCATTATAACAACTTCATTTTAATTTTTCTTCCTCTTTTAATGCACCCATGGTCCTTTATTTGCCTTTTTACCTACAGCAGCACTTCGGACAGGTATGTATCTGCTGCTTCTTCGCACTCCTTGACAGGACTCTGTAAAACGAGTCTCGGCTGTCCGGCGGCACTGAGCTAAAGGGGACGTTTCGGTGATGGCCCCTGCGGACCCACGGAGCACGCAGGCTGCAGCGTGGTTCCCAGACCTCTCTCCTCCCACCAACACCATAAGTAGTGAGAATGCTGACTGCACCTGCAGGGTGCTTCTGCAGCTCGGAAATTGACCCCGAGTTGACTGCTGTTTCTTAAGGGCAGAATTTGCAGGTGTGTTTGCTCCCTTGTAAGTCATCCTAATGTGAGACACGCAGTATGCAGCCTGACTGTCTCCTTTAAGAAGTCAGCTAAGTTTCGTCTCAAACACACATCCATAAATGACAGAACAGTGTTCATTCCCCCTTCCTCCCCTTCTCCCTTTCAGTGACTGACACATGTGGCTGTGTAACACGGTTTCTCATCAAGGGATTCTGGGGACTTGCTAAGGATAAATAAACATTTTCAGTATTTTGAATTGAAAAAAAAAGTCAACATAATTTTTGTTTTTCAAACAAAAATATATATAGTCAAAACTATGTTACATAAATCAGCATTTAACTCTAAGTATTTTTTTGAGTGTTAATAGAATGTTCTACGTTAATAGATTTTTCTACTTAAAGATTCAGCTAATCTGATTCACACGTTTTTGCTTGGATGTGGGCGACTGGAATGGACGGTGGCTGCGTGCTGACTCTGCCCGGCACGCCCTTCCCACTCTGCTCTTGTGCTCCGCAGGTACGGTACACACACCTTGGTTACTCTCATGTACACGATCGGGAGAACAATAAGTACAGATTCACAGATCGCAGAGGTAAGTACTTTGAATAGTGGAAAATAAGTGCTAGAATTGAAACTGCTTTCTGTGTCATTAGGACGTGGTAGAATTAAACATAACTTTTGAATTACCACCTATCTGTTCCTCCTGATGCTGTCTATTAGCACTGTGAAAGGAGTGCTTTGGGGACCGGCCTTTTGGTGCAGTGGGTTAAGCCGCGGGTGGCATCCTGTATGGGTGCTGGTTCAAGTTCTGATTGCTCCACTTGCAAGCCAGCTGCCTGCTAATGCACCTGGGAAAGCAGTGGAGGATGGTTGGGCCCCTGCACCCAGGTGGCACACTCAGAAGAAGCTCCTGGCTCTTGGATTTGGCCTGGCCCAGCCCTGGCTGTTGCAGCCATCTGGGGAGTAAACCAGCAGGTGGGAGGAGATCTCTCTCTCTCTCTCTCTCTCTCTCTCTCTCTAACTCTGCCTTTCAAATAAATAAATAAATAAATAAATCTTAAAAAGAAAGAAGTGCTTTCCGATCTGATGCTGGCCCTGACTGGACATGGCTGTGCCCTGGAGGGCTGGTTGTCATTCTCTTCCACCAGGTCCTCCTCCCACTCTGGTCTTGCCTCGCCCATCCTCCCATTGCCCTGCTCCCAAAGCTTCAGGAACTCTTCACAGATTTAAAGTCTCCTGCTTCAGAACAAGTCCCGTTTCCCAGGGCCTGGGCTCAGTTCCCTGCTGTGGCTCCACTGGGCTCCATGAGTGCACTAGGAGGCAGCGCTAACACAGCTGGGCTCCAGCCACCCATGAGGGAGCCGACACTGACCTCCCAGACACGCAGGGAGTGACCTAGCTGCTTTCTGTTTCTCTCTCCAAGACAGACAGGAAGGAAAAAAGGGAGAGAAGAGAAGGAAGGAAGGGAGGGAGGGAGGGAAGGAAGGAGGGAGGGAGGGAGGGGGAGGGAGGGAGGATGGATCTTTGATTAGCACATGAAGCTCTTCATGATCTGGGCCCTGGCCCACTCTGACTTCATTTTCCCCATCTCAGCCCTGAGTGTCAGGGAGCAAGAGACACAGATAGGTTCATGGCCCCTCCCCAGTACCTCTGCTGTAGCCGCGCTGCACCGCTTAGAGAATTTCTTCCCGTCTCACATGGCTCGGCCTCTTACGTTTCAGGAGCACTCAGCCTTGTCTGGGGCGCCTCCCTCATCCCTTTTGGCTGGGTGACTCCTAACCTTCCTCATCCCTCTTCAGTGGGTGATTCCTAGCTTTCCCTCAGGATGCTGCTGAAACCGCCCAGTCTAGGAATTTTGTCAATGACCACTTTATACTCTTCCTCCATGCTCCCGTGTCGCCCACGTCTGCCTTTATCCTAGTCCTCAGCACATTATGCAGCAGTCAGGGTGACACTGTGACTGTTGCCGGAGGCCAGACGAGCTCCTTGTGGACTGAGAGCACACTGCAGTCCTGGCTGTGTTCTGGAATGTTCTGGAATGTAACGCAGGGCTTCCGTGTCTTGGCTTTGATTCTCTTTGGGCTGAATTCTTCTGGTCTGAGCTCTCTCTACATGGAGGCAAGGGTGGCTCCTGGCTCACATGACCCCTGACGCTCTCAGCTGCAGAAGGAGGGAACATTTCTTATGAGCTTTAAGGACCCAACTTGAGAAGAGGACTCTGGTTGATCCTGCTTGGGCTGTGTGCACCAGGCCTTGTGAGAGGTGTGTATACTCTGACTGGGCCTAACCGGGTCCTGTGCTGACATTTAGAGCTAGCCCCACCCATGGCAGAGGGGTGCAGGAAGCCAGTAGGGGGTACTGAAACCAGAGAGTAAATGGAGAGAACACAGACAGGTGTACGAAGTGAATCAAGAACGGAATAGAAATACAGATCGGTCATGTGCTTATTATCAGGAGAGGGAGGACCGCCGTCCTGACGGCTTTGGCCTGGGTGAGGTTGAGCTGTCAAGACCCTGGGACTCTCTGCACGAGAGGGGAGGGCACACAGAGCACCTGCTGGAAGGACAGCTCCTGGAGTTGACCCCGAGTTTGTGTTTGTGACTCCTACTGTGCGTCAGTTCAACGCTGCCTCCACTGAACCCAGTCGTGTTTGTTTTTTTAATGCATGAAGGTCTGAAGAAATTTGGCAAACGTTACTGTTCCAAAATTCTGTAGTCACTGAGAGCTTAACAGATGCACAGACGAATTTAGCAGTAGTCACATTATTATAATTTTGAAAGCAAATTAGCTGTGATGACTATCCTTATCAACGATATAATAATTCCATTGGTCCCACTACAGTACATTAGCTCACGTGATGATATCTAAGATAATTACTAGAAGAGATGTGAGCAGTCAGTCCTCCAAGTTCTGTGCTTATCCAGAGCAGTTTCCATAGACGCTTCTCCGCCTGGCCCTTGTGTTTAGGCTCCGCTTGAAGCCTGACCTCACTCTCGCTCTCAAGCACACTCCCCCGCCCCCTGCCCCATCCCACCACTGCAGCCATCTAGTCACGGGCACGCCACATTGGTGTGAGCCGTGGGCAAGTGTGGGGAGGGGAGGGAAGGGAGGAGGCTTGCTTCTGGCTCTTTAATCCACTCTACCCCAGAACTTTTCCTTTACACTGGGTCTCAGTGTGTGAAGCTACCACATGGGACTTCTGCATCCCGTATCGGAGTGCCTGGTTTGCCGTCCCAGCTACTGGATTTCCAGTCCGGCTCCCTGTTCATGGCCTGGAAAGCAGCAGGTGATGGCTGAAGTTCTCAGTTCCTGTCTTGCCTGTGGGAGACCCAGCTGGAGCTGATGGCGCCTGGCTCAGCTCTGGGTGCTGCAGCCATTTGAGGAATGGACCAGCAGACGGAAACATCTCTGTTTCTCTTCTCTGCCACTCTGCCTTTCAAATACATCTTTAAACACTACACTGGAATCACGTTTGATGGCCCTGTTGCTGTTCAGGTTCAGGGACATCTGGGGTGACGTGAGCGGGCGTGAGCTGGCGTGGATACACTGTCGCCCGTGGTGATCCGTCTTCGGAGTTTAATCCAGTGATGCAGAAACAGACTTTGGGAATACAACTTATTTTTCAGTTGGAGTCTGGCTTATGTGTGATAATCGGCACATGTGCCCCGAACGGAATGCTTGACCTGACCCAATTAAGAAATTTAGCCAATGGATGAATCACTGGAGAATTACATTTGTAAAGACACAAATATTATACACTAGTTTTGAGCTGTGGAAGTTGCAGTTTGTTTTGATATAGAAAGGTAGCTATTGCATCTTTGTCTGAAGCTCCTTTTTTTTTTTTTTAAGATTGATAGATTTGGAATCAGAATTAGAGAGCGAGAGAGAGCTTCCATCTGCTAGTTCACTCCCCAAATGGCTGAACTGACCAGGGCTGGGCCAGGCTGAAGCCAGTAGCCAGGCACTTCCCCTGGGTCTCCCATGTAGGTGCAGGGGCCCGCACTTCTTTCCCAAGTGCATTAGAAGGGAGCTTTAATGGAAGTGAAACAGCTGGGACTTGAACTGCTTCCATATGGGATGCTGATACTGCAGATGGGGGCTTTGTGTTTTTTTTTTTTTTTAATATTTATTTATTTGAAAGTCAGAGTTACACAAAGAGAGGAGAAACAGAGAGAGGGAGGGAGGGAGGGAGGAAGGAAGGAAGGAAGGAAGGTAGGTAGATAGGTCTTTCATCTGCTAGTTCACTCCCCAGATGGCCACAATGGCTGGAGCTGCACCTGTCTGAAGCCAGGAGCAAGAGTTTCTTCCAGGTCTCCCAAATGGATACAGGAGCCCAAGGACTTGGGCCATCTTCTATTGTTTTCCCAGGCCATGGCAGAGCTGGATCGGAAGTAGAGCAGCTGGGACTTGAACCGGTGCCCATATGGGATGCCGGCACTGCAGGAGGTGGCTTTACAGGGACAGGTCCCCAGACGGGGGCTTAACCTGCTGTGCCACAGTGTCGGCCCCTATCTGTAAGTCTTGCATCACATCCAGTATCCAGCAAACACTGGGACTGGCTACAGCATGTGCTTTGCAATACAGCGATGCTCCCTGAGCTTCTCGGCGGCCCGCCTCCCTCTGGGCAGGTGTGCCGTGCCGCTGCCTGCTGGGATTTGGACCCCGCCCAGCTGTGTCTCTGTCCTTGCAGCTGCAGCAGTTTTTCAGCAGCATGTTGGAGGAGCACCAGAGGCTCACAGCCCAGGCCAAACTGCAAAGCATGAAGAACGAGAATCTGGACCACAGAAAGCGGAGTGCCAGGATCGCCGCGTGGCTGCGCAAGCACACGTAGCCCCGCTCCTTCCAGCCCGCCCCGGGAGTGACCACTAGTCCACGCGCAGCTGTCTTGCACTACCCTGTGAGTCTGGACAACAGCACGTCTGTACCCTTGCATGCCAGTCACGCTGTTCCTCCTGCAGCGGCACGCTGGGCCCTGAGGCTCAGCCACTGCGGGGGAGTCTCTGAACACTACTGCATTTCTGGAGCAGAGTTCACATTGTGTCTGGCTATAAACCCACAGAATTTACTCTAAAAACCTTGTAAAAACTGATGTACCTAAGAAAATGTTGCTTATTGTGTCGTGAAGGCCCTGGAATATTAAACCATTGCATCACTGAGATCACACTCTTTTCTGAGGGAAGGCAGATTTGCAGCTCTTGAGGGTTTATTTAGTATTGGAAACAGTAATGAGAAAATAACATGGCGGTGTATGAAACAGAATATAGTCATTCTCAGCAGAAGACAAAAAAGCCAAAGAAGTGCACGCTTTATGTGGGAAGAGTGGGCTGTCTCAGGGCCAGGGTAGGTGCCCTCGGCAGGAATTGTGTTCTGGCTGGTTCTTCCTCCCACATACCTAAGGCTGGGCCCACACCTTGCTGGGACCGCACTTAAGACAAATGACCAGATGATCACGGAGTGCCTCTAGCTCGGACTGCCAGAATGCGGACCAAGGCTCCGCCCCGATCTTGGCTGTGTTTCCACCTGGGGATGGGCGCTTTCCAGCCAATGACAGTGAAAGTAATGCGGCCAAAAGGCAGTCACAGTTACGTTCTGATCTTTGGGGCAGAAGGAAATCACCAGGAGGGAGCTAGAAGTTAAAAGCTAACCGGAGCCTAATTCTTAGTTTTATACTCAGGGGGTTAGGTTTATAACTTGGTTTTTGTTGGCCAAACTGAAGCTAATTGTAATGTGGGCTGACTTTAAACATGTTTCTCACTGGCCTGCAGTGCTGGCATCCTATATGGATGCTGGTTCTAGTCCCAGCTACTTCTCTTCTGATCCAGCTCTCTGCCATGGCCTGGGAAAGCAGTAGAAGATGGCCCAAGTCCTTGGGCCCCTGCACCCACGTGGGAGACCCAGAAGAAGCTCCTGGCTTCAGATCAGCTCAGCTCCAGCTGTTGTGGCCATCTGGGGAGTGAACCTGCGGATGGAGGACCTCTCTCTCTGTCTCTACTTCTCTCTGTAACTCTTTCAAATAAATAAAGGAATTCTTTAAAAAACATGGCCATCAGCCGTGGGGTATGGCATTAGCTCAGTTCTGGTGCACCTGGTTACAACAGGGCAGCTATGGCAAACCATTCCCTCCCAGACTTGGCATGTCGTCTTCTTGCAGAATTTGGGTAAAACAAAGACCTCTGACTTACCTCGAGTGAGACTCTGAGAATTAAGAAACAGGATGTGGAAGGTCTTGAAAGAAGCGTAAGGCAATGCACTTTACGGCTTGTTCTCTGTTGCTTGTGAAGAACAAGGCGGCCAGAAACTAAAATGCAGCACAGAAGTTCACTTCTGCATTCACTTCACGAAGATTCTCCTTGTCTCTCAGTGAGAGCCATGACGTCACCATGTAGACAAGCAGAGCACAGCCACGTGGGCTTGGCTGTGGGCCTGGCCGTGGGCCGTAGAACAGAGATCTTATTATTTAGGAATGTGCTTTTTAGGGCGCAGCACACCCCCATGTCTTCAGCTGCTGTGTGGAGATGCTGTCCTATGTTTCCTTCGTCGTTGGTCCATCCCATCTGTCCACAAGCTTGTCTGCCCCTGTGTTCTCTGCACATGGAGCCTGGCACTCAGTCTGGGCAGCTCGGGCACCTGAGTCAGGGGATGCCAAGCACAATGGACCTTGCTAGGAAAGCACAAGGCAGGTTTCTCCAGAATGTGTGTTGAAAATTCGGCCGGCGCCGTGGCTTAACAGGCTAATCCTCCGCCTTGCAGCGCCGGCACACCGGGTTCTAGTCCCGGTCGGGGCACCGGATTCTGTCCCGGTTTGCCCCTCTTCCAGGCCAGCCCTCTGCTGTGGCCCAGGAGTGCAGTGGAGGATGGCCCAGGTGCTTGGGCCCTGCACCCCATGGGGAGACCAGGAAAAGCACCTGGCTCCTGGCTCCTGCCATCGGACGAGCGCGGTGCACCGGCCGCAGCGCGCCGACCGCGGCGGCCATTGGAGGGTGAACCAACGGCAAAAGGAAGACCTTTCTCTCTGTCTCTCTCTCACTGTCCACTCTGCCTGTCAAAAAAAAAAAAAAAAAAAAAAGAAAATTCAAGTCCCTGGGGCCGGTGCCATGGCTCACTTGGGTAATCCTCCGCCTGCAGCGCCGGCATCCCATATGGGCACTGGGTTCTAGTCCCAGTTGCTCCTCTTCCAGTCCAGCTCTCCGCTGTGGCCCGGGAAGGCAGTGGAGGATGGCGGAGGTGCTTGGGCCCTGCACCCACATCGGAGACCAGGAGAAGCACCTGGCTCCTGGCTTTGGATTGGCGCAGAGCGCCAGCTGTAGCAGCCATTTGAGGGGTGAACCAACGGAAGGAAGACCTTTCTCTCTCTCATTGTCTAACTCTGCCTAATAAAAAAAAGAAAAAAGAAAATTCAAGTCCCATCATATCTTAATGTCTGCAAAATCAAATGCCCAAATAGTAAGTTTCTCTACATATAACAGAATTTTAAATAATATCTATTTTTTTCTTACTTGATGAGTGTATTTGTTTATTCCAGACAAGCATTGTACTTCAAATGATTTATTTATTTGAAAGTCAGAGTTACACGGGGCAGGGGGGGCTTCCATCCGTCGGTTCACTCCCCACTTGGCCACATCGGCTGGAGCCGTGCCGATCCAAAGCCAGGAGCCAGGAGCTTCCTCTGGGTCTCCCATGTGGGCACAGGGGCCCAAGGACTTGGGCCATCCTCTACTGCCTTCTCGGGCCATAGCAAAGAGCTGAATCGGAAGTGGAGCAGCTGGGTCTTGAACCAGCACCCAAATGGGATGCCGGCGCTTCAGGCCGGGGCGTTAACCCACTGCGCCACAGCGCTGGCTCCAGACAAGCATGTACTTTATTCTACGTTGCCTTACACTTTATTATAAAAACAAGTACTTGTTGATTGATTGCTGCGATAGCAATAAGGCAGTAGCACGGGGGTGGATTTGTCAAAATGGCATAAATACTTTTTTCAGCAATGAAGCTAGCTCACCTGTTAACATCCCAACTAAGAAACAAATTTTCCTGCTCAACTGTTTATACCATTCATCCTAAGACCAGCTGACAAGATTTACACCATACTCATGAGTGTTTCAATTTGGTAATTAGAGAGTGAAGGAAAACTATGCGTCCCTCCTGCTCAGAGCCGCTCCCTGATTTTCCTTTGCTGCTGTGCTGTTGAACACAGAAGCTGCAGTCTGAGGTTCACGGTCATCTGTGTGAACTCTCTGGGGCCAATCTGAGGCGCAAATGAAGAATCCAAGTGAGATTTAAAAGGGTCTCCTCCTGGCTGCTTTACCTGTCTCACTCTTCACTCCAGTAAATGCACTTTGTTGCCGTCCAAACTTTAGCCGGATTCTGATGTCCCAAGTAAAGCCACAAGAGGGGCTTATGGGTAAACGGAAATCCTCCTACACACAGTTACGCAGCATGGTCAGCATTTGAAGTCAGTGTGGCCTCTGGCTCACTTTCCTCTCGACGTCAGCAAGATGGGTGAAGATCATGGTCACTACCCACATCTTCAGGACATCTGGACCCTCCAGAACCAGAGCAGGTCGGCATTTACTCCAGGGTGAGCCGAGGGCAGCTGTGGGGGTCCATGACCCCAAACAGGCAGGGGTGCTTGAGTGTGGAGAGGAAGGAGTCCGGAGAGAGGAGCTCACACAGGCCCTCAGAGTCCAGGCAGCCCAGTGACGGCAAGCCAGAGCCAAGCAGCATGAGGAGAGCATCTAATGAGAAAGGGGGTTCACATCCTTGTTGGGTAAGGAGGGAGTCTGGATCTGGGGGGAGACTGTGGCCTACCATGATGCACTGCAGGCAGAGGAGGGCGAGGAGGGTGAGGAGGGCGTCCACACTGGAGAGACGAGAGGCAGAGATGGGATCTCGGTACCATGAGGGTATGGATCAGACAATAAGACACATAAAATAACAGGATCCGGGTTTCTGCACTTTGGAGAAGACATTCAAAAGGACGGGATTAGAATGAACTCTTCAGGTTGGAATTGAAGCACTGGTGTAGACTCATGGTCCTCAATTTGCAATTATATGAAGCGTGTAATAGCTGTAAATGTGTGCCCTAAGATCACTGGACATGGCTGGTGCCCAGCCCATTCTCTGACTGCTGTCCTTCACTGAGAGACCAGGGCTCCTGGGAGAAACAGCTGATTTCAGGGCTGGGGCACGGGGACAACTAGAAATGGAACATCTTTTAAAACCAAAAAGCAAGGAAGGGGCCGACGCTGTGGCGCAGTGGGTCAACGCCCTGGCCTGAAGTGCCGGCATCCCATTTGGGTGCTGGTTCAAGACCCGGCTGCTCCACTTCCCATCCAGCTCTCTGCTATGGCCTGGAAAAGCAGTAGAAGATGGCCCAAGTGCTTGGGCCCCTGCACCCATGTGGGAGACCTGGAAGAAGCTCCTGGCTTGGGATCAGTGCAGCTCTGGCTGTTGCAGCCAACTGGGGAGTGAACCAGTGGATGGAAGATCTCTCTCTCTTTCTACTGCTCTTCTTTCTCTGTGTAACTCTGACTTTCAAATAAATAATCTTAAAAAAACAAAAAAAAAAAGGAAGTCCTCAAAGAATGATGGGGACATATCACAAGGGCACAGGGATCAGCTTGAAGGGGACCCCTCCCCCCACGGCCAAATCTGGGAAAATTTGAGCAGCATGATAAAGACAGTAAGGGAATAAAATAAGAAATGACTCTTCTTATTTGCCTAAATCATGAATAAACTCAAATTTTGTTGGCAAAAATGATATTTTCATAATTTAAAAGTACTTTCTCAGAAGATCCTGACTCAGAATGAGGGAAGGTGAGTAGCTAACAACTTTGGAAAAGCCTGGCCACGTCACCTTATCAGTGTTCACGTCATCACGATGGGCTACATACAAATTCTCCATTTCATATGATGAAATGACAGAGTCCTCTCCAAAAGTGGAAAGGTCATGAAAGTCAAGGGAAGACGGAGGGCTTGCGCCATGTGGAGATTAAAGATAAATGACAACAATGTGAGATTCTGAGTCAGATCCCTGTGCTATGAAGAATGTCATGGGGGCAACTGGAAAAACTTCAATCGAGCTGAGATTCAGATATTAGAAATGTACTGGAAATTAATTTGCTGGCTTTGATCATAGTGTTGCATTTATGAAGCAAATATCCTTGGTTAGAAATATACATCAAAGGGTGACTGACACATCAGATGTTCAAGTTGTCTTAATGGTTCAAGAAAAAAAGTTACTGTTAGAAAAAGTCAACTTTCTACAGGTTTGTAATTAATAAATTTTAAAATAAAGTTATTGTTAGATCTACAATACATTTACTATTATGTGAGAGGCAGAGCGAGCACATTCTCACCATCTACTGATTCATTCCCCCAAACATCCACAATGGTTGGCGGTTGGGTGGGGTCAAACCCAGGGCTGGGAACTTAATCCAAGCTTTCCACTCGGGAGGTAAGGATCCATTTATTTATTTATTTATTTGACAGGCAGAGTGGACAGTGAGCGAGAGAGAGAGAGAGAAAGGTCTTCCTTTGCCGTTGGTTCACCCTCCAATGGCCGCCACGGCCAGCACGCTGCAGCCGGCGCACCGCGCTGAGGATCCATTTATTAGAGCTGTCCCTGCTGCTCCAGCGTCTGCGTTAGCAGGCAGCTGCAGTCAAAAGCCAGAGCCAGGTACTGAACCCACATACAGCCTTATGGGACGCCATCAGCTTAACTGCCGGGCTAAAGGCACACCAAGGGCTGCAACACAACTTTCTTTCCAACCACCTTTCCTATCCCAACCACTTTTTTCTTTCAAAGTTGGTGGTGGTGATAGTGATAGCTTAAGTTACCCACTAAGTATTTTAATAAGCCCAAAGTGGAAGTACAAGTTGTCCTAAAAAGCTGAATTTTATATTCCAGTCAATATTTTCCAACTTACATCATCAGAGGAATTAGAAACTTTAAAATTTTTATATTCAAAATTAAGCACATTAATGTAAAAGAAAGGTAAATCATTACAATTTGAAATGAAGTTTTCCTGAAAGACATGAATTTATAACATATTTCTGAAGGTATTAAAATTTTACATAGGGTCCTTTTGGGGAAGACCTTTATATATCTATATAATACAGTCACAATAGCAACGACCTGACTTGCTCCAGTCTACGGTAAAGGGTTTCCATTTCACTTAACTGGTGATAACTGGAGTGTAAGTCTAGCAGTGGTGTGATATACAATACCTGATAAATAGCTGTTTATTCTTTTTTTAAAAAGTTTATTCTATTTGCAAGGCAGAGGTACAGAGAGCCAGGAGGAGGGAGAGAGAGATCTTCCATCTGCTGGTTCACTCCCCAGTGGCTGCAACAGCCAGGATGGGCCAGGTGGAAGCCAAGGGCCCAGAGCTTTTTCCGGGCCTCCAGTGGGGGTGCAGGGGTCAAGGACTTGGGCTCTGCTTTTGCAGGTGCATGGGAAGGAACCTAATGGAAATGGAGCAGTGGGATTCGAACTGGCCCCCGAAAGGGATGCCAGCATTGCAGGTGGCAGCTTAACCCATTACACCACAGTGCCAGCCCTGCTAAATAGTCTTGAATGCTAGTATCTTGACTTAATGGAGGCAAGCAGAAAAACTGATAGGTACACCTCATCACTTCCTTTAACTACTTGAGAAAAACGTGGGTAAATTTTATCTGTTCTTGTTTTTTAAATGGATATCCTTGGGTTACATTTTCAAAATAATAAACTATAGGATTTTTAACAGAAGCTTCCTACGCATGCTTTATTCTCAAAAGCCTGACCTTCTTGGAAAGGTTATTTGTGTATCTGTGTATATACACATGTAAGACATAATGTGTGTGTGTCTTCCCCGGTTTTAGAGGAAAACAAGCTTCATTTGTTTTCATTTGAGAAGGTATCACAGAGAAGTGGCACAGTGCCCTGGGAGAGGCGGTCAGCAGGGCGCAGCAGCACCTGCCGAGGGTGCTCTGTGTGATGGACTGAGCTATGCAGCATCAGTACCCGTCTCTGTCTCAACATGCCCTGTGAGCCAGTGCGTCCACACGGTCTGTCTGCATGAAAACCCAGCCCAGTTTCTTTGTATCTGATAGAGATTTCACTGTTAGGAAGCTGCTAAGTGAGTTCTGGAGGGGCCGGCGCTGTGGTGCAGCGGTTAAAGTCCTGGCCTGCAGTGCCGGCATCCCATATGGGCGCTGGTTCTAGTCCCGGCTGCTGCTCTTCCCATCCAGCTCTCCGCTGTGACCTGGGATGGCAGTGGAGGATGACCCAAGTCCTTGGGCCCCTGCACCCACGTGGGAGACCTGGAGGAAGCTCCTGGTTTCGGATCGGCGCAGCTCCGGCCATTGCGGCCATCTGGGGAGGGAACCAGTGGATGGAAAACCTCTCTCTCTGTCTCTACCTCTCTGTCTTTCAAATAAATGAATCTTTAAAAAAAAAAAAGAAAGGAAAATGAGTTTCGGAGAAAGGAAAAGCAGACGAGTCCTGAGTTGCACAGCTCATGAAGGAGCGCCCAGGGCTGGGGAGGGAGGCTCCCACTGGGATCCAGCGTGGAGGCCCAGGAGCGGGGAGTGCGAGGCCTGCTGCGCTAAGTCTGGGCCCTGCCTCCTGCCCAGCCAGCGCCCGGTCCTCTCCCCAGACCTGGCGGGGCTGCGCGCGCATCCACCCACGGGCCGGGAGGCCGACACCGAGCACCCCCTAGGAGCCAGTGCTGTCCGCCCATCTCGGGACCACAGGTGCCGCAGCTCCCGGGCTTCTCCAGCGTCGGTCAGCACTGGGACAGCAGGCCGCGTGCGCACCAGACGGCGTGGACTTCGGAAAGACACGAGGTAACGCTCAGACAGAAGGGGGCCCGGAGCCCCAGAAGCAGGCAGCCCCGGGGCGGGCGCAGGGCGAGGGCCGGGCTCCCGGGCCGGTGCCTCGGAGGGGCTCAGGCCGGCGGGCGCTGTCCTCTCGGGGGGACACACTGGGGTGCCCCTGGGCGCCGGGCCCCAACACCGCTAACCAGCCACACACCAGCCGCAGCTGACCCGAGGAGGCAGAAGCGGAAGCAGGCGGCACGCACCGGAAGCGGAAGCGCGCGCTCGCCCCGCCCCCTGCCCCGAGCGCGCGGGCGCCCCCTGCTGGCGGAGCGCGCGCTGTGCGGCGGCTCGGAACCCGCAGAGTGAGGTGGACGCGTCCCGCCGGGTCGGTGTAACGTCCGCGGCCGGCGGCGGGGCGGGCCAGGCGGGCCCTCAGCGCGCCCCGACGCTCCGGGGCATTTCCGTGAGCAGGGGGCAGACTCGGAGTCCTGAGGGAGAGGCTGGCCTGCAGCGGCCGGGTCCTGTCCCGATTCCTAGTTTCTGAACACTGCAGACCTGCGGGCGTGCGGCCCGAAGACGCTTGACGTGCAGACTTCCTGTGAAGATTCGGGGCGGAGAGCGGGGAGGTGGTGCGTCCTCTGGTTCTCTCCCCGAGGGCAGGGCCGGGCCGGACTTGCAGAGGGGAGGAGAGCGGGGAGGTGGTGCGTCCCCGGGGGCCGGGCCGGAGTTGCAGAGGGGAGGAGAGCGGGGAGGTGGTGCGTCCGCTGGTTCTCTCCCCGAGGGCCGGGCCGGAGTTGCAGAGGGGAGGAGAGCGGGGAGGTGGTGCGTCCGCTGGTTCTCTCCCCGAGGGCCGGGCCGGAGTTGCAGAGGGGAGGAGAGCGGGGAGGTGGTGCGTCCGCTGGTTCTCTCCCCGAGAGGCCGGGGCGGACTTGCAGAGGGGAGGAGAGCGGGGAGGTGGTGCGTCCGCTGGTTCTCTCCCCGAGGGCCGGGCCGGACTTGCAGAGGGGAGGAGAGCGGGGAGGTGGTGCATCCGCTGGTTCTCTTCCCGAGGGCCGGGCCAGGCCGGAGTTGCAGAGGGGAGGAGAGCGGGGAGGTGGTGCATCCGCTGGTTCTCTTCCCGAGGGCCGGGCCAGGCCGGAGTTGCAGAGGGGAGGAGAGCGGGGAGGTGGTGCATCCGCTGGTTCTCTCCTCGAGGGCCTGCCGAGCCGGAGTTGCAGAGGGGAGGAGAGCGGGGAGGTGGTGCGTCCGCTGGTTCTCTCCCCGAGGGCCGGGCCGAGCCGGACTTGCAGAGGGGAGGAGAGCGGGGAGGTGGTGCATCCGCTGGTTCTCTCCCTGAGCGGCCGTGGCCGGGCCGAGCCGGGGCCAGAACCTCCAGGTCTCCCACGCGCGTTTGTGGCGGCGCTGCGCCGATCCAAAACCAGGAGCTTCTCCCGGGTCTCCCACGCAGGTGCAGGGGCCCAGGCACTTGGCCATCTTCCACTGCTTTCCCAGGTCCTAGCAGAGAGCAGGATCGGAAGGGGAGCAGCCGGGACTCGAACCGGCGGCCTTGTGGGAGGCTGGTGCCACAGGCGGAGGCTCAGCCCACTGCGCCACAGCGCTGGCTCCAGTTGGTTTAAGTGTAGCGTTCACTGGAAGACTGACTTTCTTAGTTCCCATAAACCATATACAACCATTTTATGGTTGTATGCATTATAAATGAGTATTATAAAGATCAGAATTATAAATGTCAGAAATGTATTTGCATTATAAATTATTTTAAAATTTGATATCTGTTTGAAAGACAGAGACCTCGCATCGCTTGGTCCCCTGGTTCGTTCCCCAAATGCCGGTCACACCCAGGGCTGAGCCGTGCTGACATCAGGACCAGGATCCTGCGCCAGGATTCCCAGGTGAGTGGCAGGAATCCGGGTACTCGGGGGATCACCTGATGCCGGGGTGCGCTTCTGCAGGAAGCTGGAGCAGGGGCCTAGCCCCAGGTGCTTGGATATGGGATGGGGACGTTTCCGAAGCAGCCTCTTAACCTCACCGCCACACACCAACCCTGCACACATGGTAAATGCTAATTTCGAATGCCACATTTGTGAAAAGCATTAGCACGAATATGTGGATGTAGCTCAAATGTCCTTATTGATGCTGTCTTCAGAAGTAGTGATCTTTATCTTTCTGGGTGTTTTTGATATGCAACTCTCCTCCTCTGAGCACTGCTTTTCTCAGAGGCAAGAGAAAAATACTTTCCTGTGTTATGGTTCCCGGTTCTGCCCCCATGCCCTCCCCTGCCAGGGACCTCTTGGAGGTATCTTCTGGATCCCATAGGTGCTGATGAAGTGTGACCACTTCTTGACTAGGACAGCTCCCGGGAGGGCTGGGGCCGGCCGGGGACACGGAGAAGGCCCTGCCTGGCTCTTGCCCTCCCCATCCTGCTCCACTTGGGTTGGTTTCGTGTATTGGAGTTGAATGTAGAGAAAAATCATGAAAACCGTGTTTGAAAGCTGGTGGATGACCTGATGGGCTGTGCCCTTTCTGGGCTGGCGCCATGCCGACTCCCTCTTGTCCGCGCCTGGTGACTCCTCCACCTGGCCTGTGTTGGTCTGCAGGCTCTGGGTTTCCCACCTCACCTCTGGAAGGAGTCTCCTTTCACTGAGACGGAAGTAAATGAATGGTTCTTAAGGGAGAGAATAATTCTGGAGCCGGCATCTGTTTTGTCTTATTCCAAGGGTGCGCTGCACCTGGTGTTCTTGAGGTAGGAAGGCCTATTTTTCTTTTTTAAATGCTATTTTAATTCTGGGTTAGGGTTTTTGCACCATCTGCTGGACATATTTATTTTGCACATATGAGAGAACCATAGGTTATTTGCAGAAGTCATATTTTAAAATATTGTTAATTATCTTTAAAAATTCTCAAGTACATGTTTATTATAGGAAACAGGTGGATACAGGGAATAGAAACTATAAAACAAACATCCAAGGCTACTTGCTATTACTGCCTGACGGTGTTTCCTTACACACACACAAGAATTACTTTCAACACAAGCCGGAGATGAACGCTGTTGATTTAGGTCAAGCTGTTAGTAAGAGAAGGAGGCACTGCCGATCAGAGCTCCTTGTGACCGTGCAGCCAGCTCGCACCTTAGGGTTTCCTTCGCTTATCATGCAAAGCAAGACTCTTAGGCGCCAATTTAACTGGGCGGGGAGGGCAGAGGTGGGGGCAGGTCCTGAGAAGATGCCCCCTAGTGCTGAGTTTCGCAGGAAACACGTTAGGTCTCCCAGCTATTACTCCTGGCGGAAATTATGCTGTTTGTGCTCTGCTAGAGGATCCGCATGAGCACAGGGGCTGCCGTCTGCGGCAGGAGCTACGACGTCACTGGTCTCCGCGATCCTGCTGAATCCTGCTGCGATAGGGGTGCGGCAGGGGAGACAAGTCTGTGAATGGGTGCAGCAGCCCCCTCATCCACAGGGGTGCATTCCAAGACACTCCCCGCCCCCACGGGTGCGGGAAACCTTAGCCGCATCAAACTACATTTCTTGAACACAAGCACCACAGTAGCATCCTAGTTGATTTGACAATGAAAACATCTGCGAAGCAGCTAATAGGTGGGCGATACATGCAGCATGGAGACGCTGAACAGGCCACAACTCCCACTCCAGGCAGCGTGCAGCACCGTGGCTGGAGATTCCATTACCCTGCTCGGAACAGCACACCGCCTGAGTTTTCAGGCTGGCATTGCCCACAAAACAAACTGCAGATGAGTAAGGACTCCTGTACCTGGGATCGCACTTGGAGATCGAGAAAGGGGACGGGGTGTCCTGACCTGACAGCGGGTTTCCCAGGGGTGATTTTCCACACACATACTCAGTGAGGCAAGTGTAGTTGGGGGCTGGGGTGGGGACATTCTGGCGTCAGGTTAAGGGAGTGTTGCTGGGAAGGCGAGCCTAAGTCATGCCGCTGGGGCACGCCTGGAGGACCTCAGGGCATCAGAAGTGTCTCATTGGTGCAGGTGACCATGTCACATGTTAAGGAGGTAGCAGCAACCTCTGCGGACTGGAGGGACTGAAGGTAGAGAAACCAAGTGCCGTTCAAGGTAGGCATGACAAAGATGGGAGTGTCAAACCAGTGGAAATGCAGTGCACCCAGGAAATCGAGCATAATCTGAAACATAAGCCATGACTGATTAGTGCTAAATAAGTGCTGTCTGGGCCCAGCTGTGGAAGTAATCTGAGCGCAAACATGGGTCCGTGGATCTTTAACCATAGTTAGAACCTTCCAGAATTTTCCTGCACAACCTCAGAGGCCAAACCTCCAATCCCTTGCTTGGAACTGCAGTCCCCCAGACAGGCTCCTGCAGGCCCCAGGGGCATGAGAGACCCGTTGGGGTAGCAGCAGTGGAGCCGAAGGAGCGCATCCTAGGGCACACTGCCCTGCTCTTGGGGTGCCCGGCTAGGGAAAGACAGCTGGGGGCATCAGCTCTGCAGTTACTGTCCTTGATGGGCAAAGGGCCGGAGCCATTTCAGACGCAGTGTAGCACTAGGGGTGAGTGTGAGCCTCCTCTGGGCGCGTTGGTGGGAAAACCCCCAGGCCCCTCTCCCCTGGTCCTGCAGCGAGCAGCTGTCTCAGGAAGAAGGACGTCCACGCAAAGGTCACAGCAGGTAGGGAAGGACCAGGATGAAAAATGCAGACTAGCCAGGGCCATTACACCACAGAGCAGGACACTGGGAGCCAACTTCTTCATGGAATGAAGTATTGAAATAAGAGATCAACTCAAAGACAGAGGTAGGCTAGGAGAGAGACGACAGAACATAAGCTGAGCAAGTGCGGAACTGAGTAATGAAGTTTATATCCTGAAATGTTTACAGCAAGGGGAAAAGGAGCAGCAACTGCAGAGCTTAGCTTATGTCTTAGGACAGTAGAGGAGCGAACGTACCCAATGTTCTTAGGAGGATTTGAAATAGAAAAGAGAGAGAGAGAAATGGAAAGAAAACTGAATTCTTTGAAAAGATGAGCAGTCCATTCAGAGAGAAGGTACAGACTGTGTCATGAATAAAAGTGACTTATATGACACAATGATATTGATCAACAAGTTCGTGCTAATAAGTTTGACAGCTTGGGGGAAGTGGTAAAGTTCCTAGAAAAATCTGATTTACCAAAACTATCTCACAAAGAAATGTTCAAAATTCTCTACATTCTCGAGTTTGCTTTCTGAACTATAAAGTGTGTAATTCCTCTTCCTGTAAGTACATACATTTCCACAGAACCATTCCAATGGCTGCAGCCTATTACAGGATTTTTTGATTAAAGTTGTTGCTTACATTTTCACTCCTAACTTGCAGCTGTACAATCCAGCAATTAATAAGAGATTGACTTTTTTGTAAAAGATGTATTAATTTATTTGAAAGGCAGAGTTACAGAGAGGCATAGGTGGCGGTAGGGGGTTCTTCCATCTGCTGGTTCACTCCCCAGATGGCTGCAGCGGCCGGAGCTGCGCCGATCAGAAGCCAGGAGCCAGGAGCTTCTTCTGAGTCTCCCACGTGGGAACAAGGGCCCAAGGTCTTGGGCCGTCTGCTTTCCCAGGCCATAGCAGAGAGCTGGATGGGAAGTGGAGCAGCTGGGGCTCGAACCGGCGCCCATGTGGGATGCTGGCACTTCAGGCCAGGGCGTGCGTTAACCTGCTGTGCCACAGTGCCGGTCCCAAGATTGATTCTCATAGTGAAATGTTTGTCAACTTCTGTCATCTCTTAGTCTGAATTCACTAAAGAGGAATTACTTGGTTAAGAAAATGCTGATTTTAAAGCTTTTGTTATGTGCCAATGGCTAGGGTGTTCACTGAAAACCTTCATCCTGGAGAGAACAGTGGGCACAGGCTGAGGGGCAGCAAGCAATGTGTCCTGAGAAGGGAGTCATTCCATGGAACATCGGTATAGTTTATTACGGAATTAAATCAGTAGCAGTATTAGCATAATGGTGATGCTAACAGTAAACTTAGCCCACATATCATACTCACTGTGCTCCTCTCTGTCCAGTCACAAGTTGTGTAAAATCATTTCAGTCGTTTTCCCAAAGGGAGCCCCTGGAGGTGCTACAAGGCTGAGCTCTGCTTCCTCCCCTAGCTCAGGTGCTTGGTAGAGTCTGGGTAAGGACAGAGGCTATTGTGATATGCTTTGATTTCACACCCCGAGCCCCTCCCTGAGCTAGGCTGTGGCTCAGAGCAGCTCCGTGCACCTGCCGCCTGCAGAGCGGCTCTGTGCACCTAGAGTCCCCCGTTGCACTCCCTGTCAGCCTGGAGTTCCCCGGTGCATTTTCAAGACTGTCTCACAGGGCACCTGTTTTAGGGAGCCTTGCTTGTCACCGCTCTTCCATTTAACAGTCTTTCCCCGCTGCACTGGCCCGTCAGTGCATTGAGTGAGGCACATCTTGCGTTTGCCACATCCTCGTGTACTGTTTGGAGAGACCAAGTGTGTCTTACTTGTCTGAATGCTTGTTGCGTGAATGATTTGGAGAGTAGCTGTGATCGGTACCCTGCAGGTCATCCATGCTGGAGCCACTGCTCCTGGCTTGGGTGGTCAGGTCCGTTGGCTTCTGGGTTTCCAGGGTGGTCCACCAGGACATGTGCCTTTTCAAAAGCACAACCCGTTAGAGCTCCCTGGTGGCACAGTGCCTTAAGCAAACAACAACCATAGTGAAGCTGCAGAAGTAGTGCCCAGAAAGTGGGGGTTATTCTCGCTGTGGTTTCCATGCGCGGATGGGGTAGGCCCAGTGAGAGCTTGTGAGTCTCTGCAGAGGGAGACGCTGACAGATTTGGGATGAGAGAGCTCGGGGTTCCTACTGTACCCCGTCCCTGGAGGCACTCTTAAAGGCAGTGGCTTTTCAGTTATTTCCTGAGGCTCCCCTACAACACATCAACGTACTACAATTATTTAGCTGCAGGAGCAATGTCCTGGAATCCCCTTCTGTCTTACACAGAGGGGTAAACACGTAATTCCTGACGTCTGTGGGAGTATGAAAGCAAGATACATTCAGTAGGAAGCATAATTCAAATTTTGCATTTCGGTCTTTGCTGGGCTAGTGACCCATGGTATAGTGCTTGGCAACGGCAGCTTAAGTCCTCCCTGAGATCGCAAGAGTGACTGTCCCACCCTCGGCAGTGTGCTGTGCTGCTAAGCTGTGATGTTCCATGGCTGGGTACGTGAACGGTGCCTTAGCCCAAGACACTTTCGCAGTAAGCAGTAGGATACAGCGCAGTAAGTGGGCTTAGTGAGTGCACTGACGTTCCTTATCCTGGCCTCCCAGCTGCACAGTACTCCGTGTTTATCACGTGTGCGTTTTATTTGCCTACTTTCTTACGTGTGGACAATCCAAGATTTTGCAATGGTAAACAAAATGGCCATGAATAAACTTGTGAGTTGTGTTACTTTTAAGTACAGTGCGTATTACAAATTAACCTACAGATAGCTGCAAAGTGATGAAATGGTACAGCTCACAGCATAAATATTTTGCTCTCTGAGAACTCATAGGTCAGCTGAGGAGCACTTAGTACATGGATCCTTTACTTGAAACAGCAAACAACTTCACGTGACTGTCAGCTCATTCTCTGGAAAACTGGGAAATGAAGAGAAACACCTTTTCTCTGTAAAATTGACGTCAGAAATGCTGTGAATTCTGGATTAGCAAGTTTAGTGGGGTATTATTATCCTTGAGAAGTACTCTCCCATTTTTAAAAATTAAATTATTATCTATAAGAAAAATACAAAGTTTTCTGAAGACTTACTACATAAATCATTAGTTCAAAAACCATACTATATTTTGCTTGAGAAACCTGTAAATAATACAGGATAATAATTTTGTATGGCATATTTTCTTATTTAAATTGGATAAACAATTCAACTTTCTATCTTGAGGTGTCCTATTTCTTAGCTTGCTTCTTGTTTTATTTATATTTTCTCTATTTGAAAGGCAAAAAGACCGAGAGCGAGAGCTCCCATCCTCTGGTTGAGTCCCTGGACGCCCGTAACAGCTGAGGCTGGGAGCTGCGAACTCAATCCAGATCTCACGTGGTGCTGGGGACCCGACTCTCTGAGCCATCACTTTTTGCCACCCAGGTTGGGCATTCGCAGGAAGCTGGAATGAATGGAGCCCGTGTTGGAACCCAGGCAGTCCAGCATGGGACACAGGCATCCAACCCAGTGGTGTAGCTGCTAGGACACCCTGACAAGTGAATGAAAAAACAAAGGTGTTGGCCGGGACAGCCTTTTGGTTGGTTACAGTCCTTATCTTCTAGAAGATTCTCCTCAGCCCGCTCTTCAGCTCCTTGCTGCCGTTGTACTTGGTCCTCGGTGTGTTTGTTCCTCCTCTAGGTCGCCATAGAATCGTGTGTGACAACAGCAATGAGTGCTTTTTTCTGTCAGTCCTGTAACTACCGAAGCCAAATAGCAGCCAAAGGATAAATTTTTGTAGGAACAATCTGCGAAGCTTTGCGCCTGCCTTGAGTTTTGTCAATCCATGCCTGGCAACATGACACAATTTTGATTTTGCAAAATTTACTGGGTAATCTCAAAAACACAAGAGTGCCTTTGTGAATAAAAAGTTCAGATCTGAAATACTATCTGGAACCATCTAGAGGTTTTGCCTCAGTGCCAGAAGGATCACGAACTCAGAGCAGAAGACTTCATTTTCTTTTCTTATTCCTTGAAGGAAGTAATTAGGAACCAAGAGGTGGTTTTTACGCTTTAATTTACAAATGAACAGAGCATGGGTTAACCTGGGAGTGGTTTAAATGACTCAGCACAGAGCTTGAGTCCTAGTGGCAGAGGACAGTGTTCAGAGGGTTTTCTTGTAGAAACTGACATATTTCTTAAACACGACTTAAAAACCTCATTTTCTTTTTGGGACAACACAGTTTTTCCTAAATTGTTTTATATATTTATATATAATGTGTGTGTTTATATATATAGTGTGCTGTTCAAAAGTACAAAAATATGAAACCATTTGGTGTTAATATGAGTTAAGCATTTGAAGTCAAGCTCTGAGACTGAGCGCTAGAGTCCAAACGTCGCTCTAGGTTAATTGCTTATCGTGAATGAAAGCTGGGAGATGTGTTACCATCATCTGTGATGTTAGCGTCCTCATGGTGGAAGAGCGAGTCTCTGTTCACGCCCTGCCCTCCTCCATGCTCTGTCTTACTCCTCCCAGCTGTTGTTACAAAAGCTTGAAATTGGACCAACACCTTTGAGGCCTTAGGATTTCTCCCTTGAGGGACCTGTGATTTCTCAGCAAAACAAAAGAAGCAAGGAAGTCGTGCAGTTTCTCTTTCTTTCCAGGGTCTTCTCCTCCTCTTTTGTCCAACTTACAGGTAGGCGTCTTGGGTCCTTTCTCTAGACTCCTGTGCTGCGACGGGCCCCTCTCCTGTGGAAGCAGGGAGGGCCGGGCCCGAGGCAGCCCACCCCTGGAAGGAGATGCCTTTACCAAGGGTGGGCTCTGGCCCTGATGCCCTCTGCTCGGGGAAGAAGAGGCAAAGCGGGCCGCGGAGAGCTGACCTGAGTGTTGCCGTGTTGCTGTGTTGTGGGTGAGAGTGGAGGACAGCTGGGGCTTCCGCACTGCCTTGTGGACTGCTCTAACAGTGGAAAGTGAGAGGCGAGCACGGAAGGGCCGTGGGGCTCTGGGAGGAGGAACCTCCACACCCCAGTGTTTGAGACGAGTGCCTGTGAGGGGTGTTCATCTGGGTCATGCTGAGTGTACCTCCTGCTGCAGTGCTCAAAGTGGCCGGAGGTCTCTGTTTTTGTTCACCCTTCAGGGAAGAGTGTGGATGTATAATGCAAGAGATTTCTGTTATGAGTAAGCTTTAAATAGAGAGGCCTTGCAGGTTCTGGCCTGGGACTGACCCGGGTGGGCCCTGTTGGGGGCTGGTTTGAAAGCGACCCCAGATTATGGCATTCATGGCACTGGTAGTGGCAGCTACGTGGTTGCAATGGGTCCCATACATTTTCTGCTGAGTGCGTTTTCACATTATTTTAAGCATGTTATATGTGTTTCCACATTATTGTCTATTGAGCCCCAGAAGTTGTGTGTGTGTGTGTATGTGGGGTATATGGTGTAGGAAAACACAGCTATAAGAGATTCTGTAGGTATCCAGCTGTTGTGACTAAAGTTGCTTCTGAAGCATTACCTTTATCTCACATCACTGCTTTCTGTTCTTACAGACCACACGGCAGTGGGGATTATTTTTAGAGGTTGCTGAGCAGTCCTGTGGCTTTGGGAACGGCTGCCTCGGCTGGGAGGGAGCGGCGAGGGACTGGCTTAATTGACCACCTGCACAGTTGCTGGCTCTCCACCAAATATGCTCCTGGTGGGATTTGGCTCACCTGGCAATTACCTCAGTGACCTGTCATTTTTAGCAAGTGCAGGAACCAAGGCTAGGGACGGAGTGAGATTGAAATAGCTTGACTCTGTTCATTGGTGTGTCTTCAGGTCTAAATGTTTTTCAAGGAGTGTCTTACAGATAGTGTCTCTGCAAAAATGGTTTTATTTGCTACTGACTTACAGTAGAGACCGACTTCTCGGCTAGAATTTCAACTTTTTTTTTTTCACTTTGATGATTTGCTAGTGACCTGAGGTATAATGGCAAGGAAAGTACTCCATCATGATTGGCATACGTCAGTTCAACCCCATGTGCCAGGGGCACTGTAAGGATACGTGTGTGTGATTAAAGTGTGAGTCCTCTTGCCTGGAGCTCCCTCCGTGGATGAGTGTGAAGTGGAGACCTGCTGTTGCTTCCCCCGCTGACCCAGCTCCTGAGGCCTCCACTGGGTGTGTGCCTGGCCGGGGGCCTGTTCTGGGGTTTGAAGAGCAGCATGTTCATCCATTGTTTAGTGGACCGTTCAGTGAGCGGCTCCTGTGTGTAAGCCAGCTACTTAGAGCCCATAGGCTGCTGTCCAAGCTAAGAAGTAGTGATCTGTTCCCATGCTGGGGAGTGCCTGGCTGTATAGGGCTGTTTCTGAAAGCGTTTTCAAGGGTGACTTTACCGGCAGGAAACTCCTGTGAATTAAATGTGTCCCCCTCCCCACCCTCAAGTTCAAATGTGGAAGCCCCAACCCCAGTGTAACTATTTTTGGAGGTAGGGACTTTAGGTGATAACTGAGGGTGAATGAGGTCCCAAGGGTGAGGCCCTGATCATGGGACTCATGGCCTTAGAAGAAGAGGAGGATGGAGATCTGTGTGCTGTGTCTTGTGCGTGTGTGTGCACACGCACGCACCCCACCAAGGCCCTGTGAGGCCACCTCGACTGGGATTCACACACTAACATCCTGTGCATATAGACTGAAGTATTTTTGAAGTAAATCATAGGCATTTTAGCAACTATATGTTACATAAAATTGATGGCTTCTGTTTAGCACAAATCGCATTAGGAATTTGTCATGAGCAGGTCATGCCTTCTGCAGCAGGTGGCCTTGAACATCTCCCCTGAAGAGGAGGTGGGTGAGGTTTTCCCAGCACCCCTTAGGGTGTGTGGCATCCATGTGCCTTCCTCTTTCCCCAGAGGAGTGAGTGTGAAGGTGGAAGAAGGCGGGGGTCTGAGAGCTCCTGGGCTGCCTAAACGGGAGAGGGTGGTCCCCAGTGAGCTGAACCGGAGAACCCTGTGATGCCAAGGCAGCGGAAGGTGCAGTTCTCTTCTTCATGGGGCACCTGGCAGAGAGGAGCATGAGTGTGTGGTCTGGGGGTCACAGGCAGGATTTAAGGGGAGTGGGAGCAGGTGGCTTTCTTTGAAAGAGATACGTGAGAGACAGCAGGGAGGAGTCCTAAGGTGAAGTTGCTGGGGATGTCTGATATTAATGCACTTTGCTTTTTTTCCCCAATTTTTTTTAGCAATCAGAAATGAGTGAACAAGCACCAGAAAGCAGTTCCACTCCACAGGGGCCCCGGGATAGACATTCTCCTGAGAAAACCTGCCAAATCGGACAGAAGCAGCTGGTATGGAGCCTGGCCTCTGTGCGGTCTGGGGCGAGCTGTCGAATCCTGGGGGACACGCAGGAAGCTGGGCCAGGCGGCACTCGTGGGAATGGTCTCTGTCCCCACACGCCGGGACTCTGTGCTCCTCCCTGGTCTAGGCTCACCTCCCCTGTCCCCTCCTGCCTCTCATACCCCCGAACTGAAGCCCAGTTTTCTGTGTAATAGAATCCTGCTCTCAGAGTAGACTACTGCTGAATACATTCCTGTGTTTCCCTTTATCAAGCCCTTATTCTGTTTTTATTATGTCGTGTCATGATTGTAAAACCTTGTGTGTTTCACTCCTCTGATCCTTGTCACCAGAAAACCCATTTATCAGAGAACCCCCATTTAACAGAGGGAGAAACAGAGGCTTAGCAAAAGCAGGTACTGCTCAGGGCACGCCAGTAACAAGTGGCATTGCCAGCACACGCCTACTGGTCAGCTCACTCCTGTGTCTCGGTTCTGAGCCCTGGCTGAGCTGCAGAGAATGCGAGAATGACGGGTGGCACCAGGCTGCCTTAGTTCATAGCTGCGCCTGAATGCGGAATGGCACTTGTGAGGTTCAGTGTGAAAGCAAATCCGTAAACACACATCAGGGTGAAAGTGTAAAGCAAAGTGTTTATTATTCTGTGCCGAAAGTGATTCAGCCAAATCACCCGCAGAGCGGCCGAGGGGAGTTTGCTACTCACTCGTTACATGGCAGGTCCCACAAGGGAAGTGTCCCTCATGGATGGGCCAGCCCTGTTTTCAGACTGCTCAGATGGTTTTCTCCTAAACCTTCTAGGCAATACCCTCATAACCAGAGTCGTCGGGGCTCGGGTCACTTGGGTCACCTCCGTCACATCTCAGGGCTGCAGTTTGAGTCCTCATCTGGCCCCCTGCTAGTGCACCTGGTAGTTAGTAGATCCCTGCCACCCTCACGGGAAACCTGCATGGACGTCCTGACTCCTGGCCTCAGTCTGGCCCAGCCCCGGGCTGTCACAGGTGGGAGAGCACCGTCTCTCTCGTTTCACTCTGCCTTTCAAACAGATGATCACAAATACACATTTTTTAAGTGAGTCGTCAGGAGTTGATCGAAGCATTTTGTTGCCTTCCTTCCTGCTTAGGCCCCATTTAATTTCTAAGAGTGAGACTGAAAAGTTTCCCAGCACCCCAGGGAGTCACTGTGTGAGGCTTTTCTTCCTCACGTGTGGCTCTGGTGGAGGCTGGACGCTGCAGGTGGTTTCTGTGCCCTGTGTGGCAGTCCCGATGGCCTCCACACCTCCAGGGTGGGAAGCAGCTCTCACCCCATCTCAGTCCCTGAGTTTAGGGCAGGGCACGTGTGCTTTGGGTCTCTCTGTGCTGTGAGACCCTGGGCTTTTCCAGCTAACAGGAGATTCTGACACCCATCCCCATCAGATTTGGGAAGCTGACTTGGTGTTTTGTGGATATAAAAAGAGTTCTTCTGTCCCCTTGATTGTTTGTGTTTTTTTTCTTTTTTTTTACATTTTTATATGTGAGTTTTATATTTTTTTGTTCAGGAAGAATACCCTAATTGGGGAAAGCTCATATCGTCGTTTTTTAAAAAGATTTATTTATTTGAAAGAGTTTCACAGAGAGAGCAGAGGCAGAGAGGTTGAGAGAGAGAGGTCCTGTATCCGCTGGTTCACTCCTCAGCTGGCCACGATTGGAGCTGCGAAGCCAGGAGCCAGGATTTGCTTCCGGGTCTCCCACACGGGAGCAGGGGCCCAAGGACTTGGGCCATCTTCCACTGCTTTCCCAGGCCACAGCAGAGAGCTGGATTGGAAGTGGAGCAGCCGGGACTAGAACCGGTGCCCATATGGGATGCTGGCACTACAGGTGGAGGCTTAGCCCACTATGCCACAGCACCGGCCCCTCACATCATCTTTTGAAACTTAATCAGATGCACTATTTCTCTGTGTAAACTGTAGTCATTTTCTTGTATTATAGTAATTTACAGACATTTTGTTTTTAAGGCAGTATAAACACATAAAGCTCTTCTATATTGTGTTCATTTCACAGCAACAGATAGAGCGACAGCTCAGATGCCTGGCATTTCAGAACCCAGGACCCCAGGTGGCCGATTTCAACCCCGAGACTCGGGAGCAGAGGAAGAGGGCTCGGATGTCAAAGATGAACGAGTATTTTTCTGCAAAGAGTAAGTAAGTCCATGACCTATTATATTCGATTTGTGGAATTAGGATGTGCGTTTTCTAATTGACAAAGCAAAGTGATTAAAGATTGCCTCTTTTTATGACTTAAAACTACCTCTTCTAAAGGACAGTAGTAGTGCATGTATCTGGAAATTAGCAAAGTCAAGTAGCAGCGCACTCTAATTCCCAATGAAGAGTCAGTTTTTTTTTTTTTTTCCCAAAAAGAGATTCAACAGCGCTGTGCCAGAATAATAGCTCTGACAGGAAAGATGATTGCAGAAAGCAAAGGTGTCTCATTAGGGGCAGAAATAATAACAGCCTTGGGAAGAAGGCATGGTATCAGATGGCCATAGCAGAGTCCCCGCTGCAATGATTGTCAGTGCATCCAAGTATAAATTAGCAAACCACAAAGGAAAGGTTGATACATTTGACTACATCAAAATTAACAACCTGTGCCCATTAACACACCCTAAAAACAATGAAAAACAAGTCACAAAGTGGGAGAGGTTATTTGTAGTTAAAAAAAAAAAATCACTGTCCAAAATATACAAGGAATCTCACAAGTCAATAAAAAATAATAAATACCTTAATGGAAAAGTTAACATAAGAGACAGGCTCAGCAGCAGTCAGGGTCCCGAGCCTTCTCCGTGCATGTGGAGATGTGTTGTGCCCCAGACAGGCGGAGTCCAGTGTGATCACAGCTAGGGCGGGACGCTGGCCCACATCAAGTGGACGATGGTACCGCCCACTGTTGGGAGGCAGCTTTGTGTGGTCCGTGTTCCTTCGGCCCTGACACCTTCACTCCCGGTTATGTGTCCTGGCACAAGTCCTACTCACAGATGTGAGGAGGTGTGTTCACCCTCACTCGCGCTTATGTGTCCTGGCACAAGTCCTGCTCACAGATGTGAGGAGGTGTGTTCACCCTGACTCGCGCTTATGTGTCCTGGCACAAGTCCTGCTCACAGATGTGAGGAGGTGTGTTCACCCTGACTCGCGCTTATGTGTCCTGGCACAAGTCCTGCTCACAGATGTGAGGAGGTGTGTTCACCCTCACTCGCGCTTATGTGTCCTGGCACAAGTCCTGCTCACAGATGTGAGGAGGTGTGTTCACCCTGACTCGCGCTTATGTGTCCTGGCACAAGTCCTGCTCACAGATGTGAGGAGGTGTGTTCACCCTGACTCGCGCTTATGTGTCCTGGCACAAGTCCTGCTCACAGATGTGAGGAGGTGTGTTCACCCTCACTCGCGCTTATGTGTCCTGGCACAAGTCCTGCTCACAGATGTGAGGAGGTGTGTTCACCCTCACTCGCGCTTATGTGTCCTGGCACAAGTCCTGCTCACAGATGTGAGGAGGTGTGTTCACCCTCACTCGCGCTTATGTGTCCTGGCACAAGTCCTGCTCACAGATGTGAGGAGGTGTGTTCACCCTCACTCGCGCTTATGTGTCCTGGCACAAGTCCTGCTCACAGATGTGAGGAGGTGTGTTCAGGAGGTTCCCAGCATCACTGTAGAAAGCAGTGTTCCTAATGCAGACAGCGTCCGCTGAAGGCACGAGAAGTCCCTTGTGTATTCTTGCAGTAGAATACATAGAGCTGATCTTCTGTCACGGAAGCATCTCAGGTGAAGATGTAGGAAAAAAACCCAGACGACAAAAAAGAGTTGTATTTATTTGAAAAGCAGAGTTAGAGAAAGCAAGATTTTTCCATCCATTGGTTTATTCCCCAAATGGCTACAATGACTAGGGCTGGGCCGGGCAAGAAGCAGAAGCCTGGAATTCCATCCCGTTCTCCCACATGGGTGCATGGCCCCAAGCACTTGGGCCGTCATTTACTGCCTTCCCAGGTACAGTAGCAGGGAGCTGGATCTGAAGTGGAGCAGCTGGGATTCAAATCGGTTCTCAGCTGGGATGTGGACATGGCAGGTGGCAGCTTAACCTGCTGCACCCACAGCACTGGCCCGGGGCTTGCTTTTTATTTATTTAGTTAGTTTTGTAAGATTGATTTGTTTGAAAGTCAGAGTTATAGAGAAAGAGAGGGTGAGAGGGAGGGAGGGAGCTGGGGAGAGAGATCTTCCATCTGCTGGTTCAGTCCTCAGACGGGTGCAGCAGACAGTACTGGGCCAGGCCAGAGCCGGGAGCCGGGAGCTCCAGCAGGTCTGCTGTGTGGGTGGCAGGGATCCAAGCACTTGGGCCACCTGCTGCTGCTTTTCCCAGGCTGTTACCAGGGAGCTGGATGGGAAGTGGAGCAGCTGGCACACGAACTGGTGCCCATATGGGATGATGCTGGCTCCACAGGTGGTGACTTCACCCATCGCATTGCGCCATACTCTCCGGCCCTGGGTTTGCACTTTTCCTTTTTTTAAGATTTATTTTATTTATTTGAAAGACGGAGTTACAGAGAGAGGCAGCAGAGGCAGAGAGAGAGGTCTTCCATCCATTGGTTCATTCCCCAGATGACCGCAATGGCCGGAGCTGCGCCGATCTGAAGCCAGGAGCTTCTTCTGGGTCTCCCACATGGGTGCAGGGGCCCAAGGACTTGGTCCATCTTCTGCTTTCCCAGGCCATAGCAGAGAGCTGGGTTGGAAGAAGAGCAGCTGGGACTTGAACTGCTGCCCATATAGGATGCCAGCACCACAGGCTGAGGCTTAGTGTACCCCACCACAGCACCGACCCCTGGGTTTGCTTTTTAAAAATACATATGGTGGGGCTGGCGCTGTGGCATAGGTTAAGCCTCTGTCTGCAGTGCTGGTATCCCAAAGGGGTGCCAGTTTGAGTCCCGGCTGCTTTACTTCCAATGCAGCTCGCTGCTGATGCACCTGGGAAAGCAGAGGAAGATGGCCCGAGTGCTGGGCCCCTGCACCTGCGTGGGAGACCCAGAAGAGGCTCCTGGCTCCTACCTTTATTAGCCTGGTCCAGGCCTGGCTGTTGCCATCATTTGGGGAGCAAACCAGTGGATGGGAGATCTCTCTTTTTTTCTCTCTCTTTCTGAATCTCTGCCTTTCAAATAAATAAATCTTTAAAAAAGTGCTTATTAAAAGATAAATGAATATGGTACAATGCTTGTTGGCTTTCATCTTTTGTTGTTAAAATACATGTATTCCAAGCAATGCTTTTAAAAGAGTGTGATTTACTAGGGAAAATCCCGCTGAGAATAGTCATGGTTTAAAGGTTTGGAGCACTGCCCGAGGAGGCCTTGGTGGCTCCCTGGAAGTCCTCAGGGGGTGATGACCTCCCAGCCTGCGGTACGCGGGACAGCGTCGCCCGGGGCTCGTGTCCCTGGCGTCGGTCCCCGGGAGTATTCTGGCGGGGGTGGGTGCGGGCAGGCCGCGCGGGGCTGGCTCTCCCGAGACGCTCGCGGCGTGGCTCCGTCCTCCTCCGCAGGGTGATGAAGAAGTACAGCAGGAGCGGCAAACTCCTCTGCAACGACGCCGACCTGTGCGACTGCCTGGAGAAGAACTGCCTGGGCTGCTTCTACCCCTGCCCCAAGTGCAACTCCAACAAGTGCGGCCCCGAGTGCCGCTGCAACCGCCGCTGGGTCTACGAGGCCATCGTCACCGAGTCCGGGGAAGTCGTCAGCGCCCTGCCCTTCAGCGTGCCGGACTAGGCCGGCCTGTCCTCCGTGCACCTGCCCCGTGTCTCTCCCGCTGCGGGCAGGCTGGGGTGGGCGGTGATGCTAGACCCTTCTCGAATTCCTTGGCTTGTGACTGAGAAGTGCGCCAGTGAGGGTCTCGCTGATACCCGTCTGCTCCGTCAAATCTGAGTCTCCTCTCGTGTTCTGGTGCCTGAGAAAATGCGGTTTGAATACTTTGGGAAGTCTGCAGTGGAGAGCTCTTCTGTAGAAGGCAGAGTCACACATTTAGAATATCTGGTTGTCCTTAGGATCTCGTGTGTCACCATTCGAAATCACAGTTGACGTTTGAACATTTTAAAGAAAAAAGACACGTGCAGCTTTACACGGTATATCCACGGCCTCATTTTACTCGTGTATTAGTGACCTTAAAATGAATTTTGCTTTTGTATTTTACTTGTAAAATTGGACACTTAGGACTTGCATATCCTGAAAGTCAATGATTTTTTTCACTTCAGGAGTGGTAGTTCCAAATTTTCTCCACAGAAAGGAAACTGGACGTGTTCTCTGTTCGCTAATGGAGTGTACTCACTCACAGGCAGTTGGCTGAACACTGCGTGGGCTTTCCAGTTCTGACACATTGTAGGAGGTTTACAGAAAATTGAAGTCAGCCCTCCATGAATTCGTTTTTTAAACTGTTTTTACCCGGAGTCAGAGGTTCTCCTCAGGGCACCCGTCAAAGCCTCCATCTGCAGGCCCCACCCCTGGAATTCGCAGCTCCTGAGGATGGGGGCTCAGGAATCTGTCTTTGTACCAGGAACCTGGGGATGTCGATGTCAGAACCACCTTTCCAAGTTGTAGTAGATACATAGGTGACTATTTAAATACAGTAATTTATTATGTTTTTAACAAGAATAGGAGCATTTTGTTTGGAAATAAATTTGCAATGTTACAAATGGGAGTTTTCAGAGTTCATTTTTCCTCCATAATCAGAGTCAAAAACACTTGTTTCTGCACAGTTGCCTCCACCAGGAAAGACTTCTGGCAGTTCTGCACCTGTTACTTGACAGCATAATTTAGGACAGAATCAGCAAAAACCTCCCAAGTCGTGCTGTGACTGCTGTCTGTGTGGTGAGAGAATTTAGAGTTTCCTCTTCATTGTTTTCCATAGGATTCCCTCGGTTTTCCGAATCCCACTCAGTTCAGCTCCGAGCCAAGCATTGTGCTAAGTACTTCCTTCCCATGCCTCCTTTTAACCCTCACAGCCCTGGGATGAAGGTAGAAAGTCTGCTGACCAGGAGTGTCCAGTCCTGAGACAAGGAGAGAGGGCCTGGGGTCAGCTGTGCTGTCTTGCTCTGAGAGTAAGAATTATTTCGTAAGCGGTGGACCAAGGCCATCGTCAACAGCGTTGTTATTACAGAGTCCTCGTTTTCAAGCCCACAGGAACCCTCGGGCTCACTTGAAGAGCTGACCTGGAGGCTGCCCTCTACCGGTGGCCAGGCAGGTACAGGGATGAGCAGCATTTCCCCGGGGCCTGTTTCCACAGGGCCTGTGGCCCAAAACCAGACTCTTTTTGTGTTTGCTGTTTTGTTTTTTCACTTTTACAACAGGGACTCAAAGGGATAAAATGACCTAGCAACTCTTGCTGATGGGACAGAGTTGTGTTCTTCCCAAGATGGAAGGGATGTCCCAAACTGCCTGATCCTAAAACTGATCCTAAAACTCATCCAGGTCCCTGGAAACCCACAGGCCCCTGAGCCTCAGGAGCCAGAGGCCCAGGGGGAGCCCGAAGCCTCCTTGTTTGTAAAGCATGTCGCAGCTCTGTCTCATGATCAGGTGAGTGAGAAATACTGTTTCACATTATAAAGTGTCCTACTTTCATATTTTAACAGAACACTAAGAAAATCACTATGCAATTCTCCTTCCCTTCTGTCTCGTCATTTGGTCTTAAGCAAAGGAATCTGGTCTGAAATGGTCAGGTTTCCAAAATGTGTTGGCAAATGATGCTGATGAGTGTTCCCAGGAAAGCTGGAGAGCCACAGCGGAGGTCTCGCATTGCTCTCGCGAAAGCCCAGTGCAGCAGCGGATGAAGTGGGGTGTTCGAGGTCGAGCTGTTTCGTCTTGATCTAGCAGCAAGCCCTGCATTATCCCCGCACTAAGCGGGTATTGCCAAAATATCCTCCTGGGAGTTGTCAGAAGCCTCTCTCGCAGGTGTGCAGTTGTTAGCACACGGTGTGTGAAGCTCTTCAGTCACTGGCACTGAATTCAGGGGGGTGGGGAATGCCCTGTGCATCTGGCCCGTCAGGGAGGCGGCACTTCTCCTTCTTCCGGGTGGGTATCTCTCAGTGCTGCTGGCGCATCTTTGTGAGTAGGAACAGAACTCCTGAGGCAAGCCGTTCCACAGAGGTCATTTAGCTGTAAGCTGGTAGCACGGAAGGATGCAGACCGGGCACCTGTGGCCACCTTGTGCCCCAGGGCTCCAGCTCGTCCGTCTGCAGAACAGGCCTGCCAGAAGTCGAGTTTGTAAGCATCCAAGAGCATCCTTATGAGGTCTGAGACAACCCTCTGTACCTCCCGTCCCCCACCCCCACACAGAAACATCCTAGGTCCTGGGGAAGCCAACACAGAGACAGCATTTCCCCCTTTGCCTTTCTGGACAGCAAACACTGCTGATCTGGACAGAGACCACGGCTAGGCGGTCTATACCATCTTAGAAACTTCTAGTTTTGATCATTCTGGAAGGTGTGTCATGATATCTCATTGTGGTCTTAATTTGCACTTCCTGATGACCGATGAGGTGAACTTTTTCGTGTGTTATTTACCATCTGAGCGTCACCCTCCCTGACATGTCTCTTCATATCTTTTGCTCATTTTGTAATGCGATTCTTTGGTTTTTTAGTTACATTTTGCCAGTTTTAAAAAACATATCCAAGGGGCTGCATTGTGGCGTAGCAGGTAAAACCACTGCCTGCAGTGCTGGCATCCTATGTGGGCAGCGGTTCGAGTCCCAGCGGCTCTACTTCTGATCCAGCTCTCTGCTAAAGGCCTGGGAAAAGCAGTGGAAAATGGCCCAAGTATTTGGGCCCCTGCCACCCACGTGGGGGACCCAGATGAAGCTCCTGGCTGCTTCTCAGCTCTCTGGCTGTTGAAAAGTTTGTGTTTTTCTCTTTCAGAGGTTGAGTTGCAGTGTGTCTTGGACTGCCTTTACCCTGGCACCGGGGAACCTTGTAACAGCCTGGCCAGGGTGGAAGTCAGGATTCCTCTGAGCCTGGCTGGGGTCTCGGCTGGACCACAGCTTCTAGGGTCTGCAAGGTTTCTGTCTTACCCTCTCCTGGTCCTTGGCTGCAGGGAGCAGGGAATGGAGGGCTGTTGAAGTCTGGCTCGTGAGCATTTCTGGATTGCTGGCTTCCTCGTTACCAGGTCTGCAGACGTGGGGACGCGGGAGGCAAGTGGCGGCCCAGGGTGCTTGGCGCGCCGCTCCTCAGCCCCAGCTCCCTAGCCAGCCTGCCGACTTCTCGCCGCTTTCCAGAGGCGCGCTGTGTTTGCACCGCTTTTAACGTCTGGAGTCCGTGGACACGATGGAGTTACCCAGCTCCTCACTTTGATTCCGACACCATCCCTCCTGCCCCCAGCCACACCTCCTCCCGCCTCTGTCCCCTTGGCCTTTGACTTCATCTATTTTATCTAAATCTTTCAATTTGTGAACAAAAAGCTAGAGAACTATTTTTAAAAAAAGTATCAAGTATCGTTGAAAGGTTAGTGTAGACCAGCATCCTTTCAGCCCATTTCTTTCTCCCAAGTCACTCAGAGCTGGATTCTCGAGGTGAGAAAATTCGTGAACTAACGCAGGTGCATCCAGAACAGGGACGGCATGGCCAGTTAGCAGAGCGCTCCGCGGGGGATTTCCACGAGGACTCTGCTCCCTATCTGTCCCGAGGGCTGCCTGCTCTCTTCTACCTGCTACAGGATCTGTGGGTGCAGCGCAGCGAACGTCCCTGCTGACACAGAGCAGAAACTGGTCTCCTAGGGGTCACTGCAGAGAGAGGAAGGAACACGGGGAGGGGATGAGCGGGGACCTGGAAGGAGGCCTTTGCTTTGAACTGCCTCAAGGCTCATTCTAGCGTTAAGTATTTCTGTACAGTACTTCATAGCAGGGGAGCAGAAAACACGAGATTCCCATAACTTCTCTGTGTATTCTTGGAAGATGAGAGCCATTTGCTTTTATTTTTAAAAATTTACTTTCCAAATGACGGAAAGAAGAAACTTACATGCATGGCTTTGGCTCCCTCTGCTGGCCACTTCTATGTACTTCACGTTTTACACAAGGAAGAACCAAGAGCGATTTTCCAAATAGATTTGGAATCTTTCTGCTTTAGGTTATTTGACGGTAGCTACAACGAGCCATTTTCTCCTCTTTGGACTAAAATATTACTCTCAGGAGTTTATTTCAATTGTTATTTAATGTTTTCAAATTTATAACAAATTTGGTAATTTTTCTTTTTTTTGTTTGTTTGTTTGCTTAGTGAGACTGAAAGTGTCCTTTTTTAAAAAAATTTACTTGACAGGTAGAGTTATAGACAGTGAGAGAGAGAAACGGTCTTCCTTCCGTTGGTTCACTCCCCAAATGGCCGCCACAGCCGGCGCTGCGCCAATCCGAAGCCAGGAGCCAGGTGCTTCTCCTGGTCTCCCATGGGGTGCAGGGCCCAAGCACTTGGGCCATCCTCCACTGCACTCCTGGACCACAGCAGAGAGCTGGCCTGGAAGAGGGGCAACCAGGACTAGAACCTGGCGCACATATAGGATGCTGGCACCGCAGGCAGAGGATTAACCAAGTGAACCACGGTGCCGGCCCCTGTATCTTTATTTTCATACCTTTAAAAATATATATATTTTTTTATTTGAAAGGCAGAGTTACAGAGAGGCAGAGGAAGAGGCAGAGAGAGAGAGAGGTCTTCCATCCACTGGTTCACTCCCCAATGGCTGCAATGGCCGGAGCTGGGCTGTCTGAAGCCAGGAGCCAGAAGCTTGTAGGTGCTGGGGCCCTAGGACTTGGGCCATCTTCTGCTGCCTTCCCAGGCCACAGCAGAGAGCTGGATTGGAAGAGGAGCAGCCAGGTCTCAAACCAGTGCCCATATGGGATGTCAGCACTGCAGGCGGCAGCCTTACCTGCTGCGCCACAGCGCCAGTCCTGGTACCTTTTTTTTTTTTTAACTTAAGATTATAACAAAACAGAGGACACGTTAGGCAAAAAGAACAACTTTAGGACAGACCCGAGATGAAATACCCGTGCTGCCTCGTCTCTTTCTTGGGCTGTTGGTGGGGAAGGCGCCCGTGGCACAGACATGACAAAGCCCCTTGCGGGGCCAGCTCCCGGCAGCCTCCAGGGCCCGGCAGCCTCCAGGGCAGCTCTTCAGACCCGGGGCGTCTTCACTGACCACGACCTCACCCTCCCGGCAGCGGTGACGGCGGCCGTCCAGGACGTGACTGCGACTCCTGACCGCCATTCTGCCTCGAGTTCCAGTGCGCGTCTCTCCCAGGCCTCCTCTCACTGGAGCGACTTCCCGATCCCCCGTCTCCTGGTTCTTTGGGAAGCACACTGCCCAGGTACTGGCACTCCTCTCTCTCTGTACCCCTGCCTCTTCCTCTGGATTGGCTGTGTGAGAACAGCAGGTGCTTACGTTGTCAGGAGGTTTTCCACCTGCAAACAGCTCGGGGAGTGAAGCCCCCAGACGGCCCCCTGGCTCCCGTGCAGTGCAGAGGAGCCAGCCCCAGGAAACACTCTCAGGGCAGTTCTGTGGGCTGGGCAGTGACGGGGCTGGACCACGTGCTCAGGGAGCAGCTGGCCGGAGCTCAGCCCAAAGTGGGAAGCCGCACGCCAGGGAGGCAGGCCGCTGCTCCTCCCCGCAATGGTGTGGGCCGGAGTCTAAACCAGACGGAGCCCTGGCTGCCCCTGCCACTGTGAAGGCAAGGGAGGCGCGGTTTTGACAGTTGCCCGTGAAGTTTTCAGGGTACCACATTCACCTTTCACTTCCCTCCATGAGTATGGCGAACCTTGTTCCAACATTAGCGTCATCCTTGCCCTCGCCACGACGTCAGGTGCCCGGTGCAAACACTGAATGACAAGAATCTTCTGCAGTGGGTCCCCCAGTGCTGCTGCAGGGGGGTTCCCCTGGAGGCAGGATCTGCGGCACGGTCCTTGTCAGGAGGCCCGGTGCTTCTGAGTTCAACACTGGGGAGCAGGATCGGGCAGAGGCAGAAGGAGAGGGAGAGCTGCAGGCACTCACCTGGTCCCACCAGCGGCTGTGATGTTGACATGGCTCTTCAGGGTGCCCCATGTTGACACGGGGATGGGGGCACGATGGTGTTCTAGGGCTCCCGCATCCCAGCTTGCAAGGTGCTTTTCTCAGTGTCTCCCAGTGTGCATTCAAGGACCACACACTGGCAGCCTGACTCGGGCCATGGTAGAGGCACATACACTGTGGGAACTGGCAAGCCCATGCGCTCACACACACCACTGCTCTGAGGGGCAGGTGCAGCCCTGGGCAAGTAGATGCCTTCCAGGGGCTGCCCACAACCTTCCCAGAGGCTGCGGGGGATAGATCCTTCCCCAGAAAGGGCACACAGCCCTGCCTTCCCCGAGGGCCACAATCTGTTCCAAGTATGGCGATGAGAACAGCTCTCAGCTGTCAAAGTGTCATCCAGACAGCCCTGTTCTCTGTATATCTCAAAAAGCTGCACATAGTTTACAATTTTTTAAAAAGATAAAATTTATATTTAGGGAAACTGGGGAGACGGTGTAGAATTCCATACTTCCTACTCCCAGTTTCCCCTATTACTGACATCTTTGATTAGAATGGCATGTTACAAATAAGGAACCAATATTGACAGGTTATTATGAAAGTCCATATTCTATCCAGATTTCTTAGTTTCTAATATCATTTTTTGTCCCACCATCCTATCTTGAAAACCACATTACACTTCGTCCTTGTGTCTCTTTAGACAGTGAGGGAGAGACAGAGAGAAAGGTCTTCCTTCTGTTGGTTCACTCCCCAAATGCTGCCATGGCCGGTGCTGCCCCAGTCCAAAGCCAGGAACCAGGTGCTTCTCCTGGTCTCCCATGCAGGTGCAGGGCCCAAGCACTTGAGCCATCCTCCACTGCCCTCCCAGGCCACAGCAGAGAGCTGGACTGGAAGAGGAGCAACCAGGACTAGAACCTGGCACCCATGTGGGATGCCAGCACCACAGGCAGAGGATTAACCAAGTGAGCCATGGTGCCGGTCCTTAGGCTTCTATTTTTTTTTAAATTATTTCTTTATTTGAAAGAGTTACAGTGAGAGAAAGGGAGAGAAAGAGATCTCCCACCTGCTGGCTCACAATGGCTGGGGCTGGGCCGGCCGAATCCAGGAGCCTAGAGCTTCATCCGGGTCTTGCACGTGGGTGCAGGGACCCAAGGGCTGGGGGCATCTGCTGCTGCTTTCCCAGGTGCATCAGCAGGGAGCTGGATCAGAAGTGGAGCAGCCAGGACTCAAACTAGGCCCACATGGGATGCCAGCATTGCAGGTGGAGGCTTAATCTGCTGTGCGCAGAGCCGGCGCCTCCTTAGGCTCCTAGGGGTGGCAGTGGTTTCTTAGACATTTGTCTTTGATGACCTCTGAGAGTTTTAAGGAATCCTGGCCCAGTATTTTGTAGAAGGTTCCAGAACTGGGATCTGCCTGCTGTTTTTCTCATGATGTAACTGGCGCTGTGGGTTCCCAGAAAGAAGACTACCACGGTCGGTTGCCATTTTCACGGGCGTTTCATAGCATCAGTGCATGCTGTCCATCTGGGGGAAGCAGCCTGTGTCAGGACCCTCCCCGGCCAGGGGCTGTGTGCCCATCCCCTTCACACCGGCCTCTTTGGAAGGAGGCCACGGCAGGAGTGTGGAGCGGGCCTTCGCCCCGTGGGGGAGGTGTGGACGTGAAGTGTGTGCACTTGTCTCCTCTCAGGTTTATTTACTCAATCATTGTTTATTGTGTGATTTGTCGTCAGTATGGGCTTGTGGATATTTATTTTACACATTGGTTTATAATCCTAAACTACTTAGTTTATTTTGTGGCTCAAGTTGTCTCAGCTTTGGCTGCTGGGACTTGTTTCAGTTGGCTCCTATGTCCCTTTAACAGATCCACAACATTAAGGTTTAAAAAGTTTATTGCACTTTATTTTTTATTATTTTATTTTGATTGATTGCTTTGAAAGGCAGAATTACAGAGACAAGGAGAGAGAGAGCGAGAGCGAGGAGGGGGAGTCTTCCAGTACTGGTGGTTGTAGCCATCTGGGCCAGGCTGAAGCCAAGAGCCAGGAGCTTCATCTGGATCTCCCACGTGGGTGGCAGGGGCCTGAGCTCTTGACTCAGTTTCCACTGCTTTCCCAGGCCATTAGCAGGGAGCTGGGCCAGAAGTGGGGCAGTCGGGATATACATTATTTTTTAGCATTTTATTTTCCCCCTACAAGATGTTTTCAGGCTCTTTTTGTATTTGCTCACCTGGTCTCAGAATCAACCATTTCTCCAAGACGCCCTGGTCTTTTCGTTGGACAGTGGTGTTACAAGCCAAGATATGGGTGTTAGATGTGATCAAGCTGAGACTTTTACACCCAAGTGAAGTCAAGGGTCAACTGGTCCATATTTACCACGTTTGACTTTGATGGACAGGTGTAGAGGAATTCCAAAGACTATTCTATAGGCACGTTTGGAACAGAGTGTTTGAGTAGAACTGGGTTGTGGCGTGGAAGCACTGTCTTGAGTTCTGGAAACACAGCTACAAAGCAAGTGCAGAATTGTCACTCGTTTTTCAGGGTCCCAGTAAAATCTGTTCACTTAAGGATGGACTAAATCAAGAATAAAAGAAGCCAGGTCTTTAGCAACGCCCAGTTTGTCTTTGAGGGTGGGGTGCGTGGACTCCTGGCCCTGCAACTGAGATCCAAGTTCTCCCTGTAAATGGGTTTGGATAGTTTAACGTTCTGTGTGGTGCCAGCATGGAACTGGAAGTCATGACCTCCCCATGGTGGTGTGAGGACGGACGTATGGCTTTACCGCAGTTGGCTAAGGATGCAACACACTGCTTGTGACCCCTTGCTAAGATGTTTGCTCTGCCTCACAAACCCTGGGAGGTCAAGAGAAGAGGGTGACAGTGTGGTCTGGCAGTACAGACTGTGAACTGAGGTGCATGCTGAGGTCTGGAAGGTTGGTTTCTCCATACCTGTGCTGTTGGCACTTTGGGTGGACAATTGTGAGACTGCCGTTCTTACCCATTTACCTGTCAACAGTGTCTTTAAGGCCCTGTAATGACCCAGTTAGCTCTACATACCCTTCTGCCATCGGGAGAGAATATCACCCAGGAGAGACGACAGGACTCCGCAGAACTGAGAATGGCCGTGGCACGCTGGTGCCATGGGGAGCCTGGGGAGAGACACCAAGGGCCTGGGAGGTGTCCTCGGGCTTCCTGGCTGGTTAAAGGCAACAGTTTGGTCTTTCACAATGCTGTGCTGACTCCGATACTGCCAGAGTCACTGAGTCGGTCCTGTTGATTTATTGATCTGGCAAACAGCAAAGAGAAAGCCCCTAAAGTCCTATGTAAACAAGAGCTCAGTAGTTAGACTGAAGAGATACATCGTTTGCAGTCTTTACAAATGCAGCCATATTAATAATTCACTTTGGACCTTTCATTCTTTCAACACACAAAAATCTAAGTAAATTCTGGTAATGGTTAATGGATTCATATTGTTTATCAACTGCTACAAGAATGATGTTAATGGGCTCGAGTACTTGGGTCCCTACCACTCATAAGAGACCCGGATTGAGTTCCTGGCTCCTGGCATTGGTCTGGCCGAGCCCTGGCCGTTGCAGGCATCTGGGGAGCGACCCAGTGCGGGGAGCTCTCTGCTTTTCTTTCTCTCTCTGCCTCTTGAATCAATCAATCAATGACAATAAAAGAATGGCATTAATGTTTAAGTTCTTAAGTGTTTTTATTGATACACAACTTACTTTAATACCCAATTCAAAAAAATGCACATTGGGTGCATAACCCATTTTCTTTGTTTTCATTATTTTTTGAATAATGACCTTATCATTTTTTCTGACAATGATTTATTCTCATGATCAGAAATTCAGGTAATATAGAGAGGTACAAATAGATGATAAAATTGAATGAAATCTTACCAATCCAAGATAATATCATGAACATCAGCCAAACTTCATTCTGGTAATTACTCTATACATATTTATATCTAGATATCAATTTGTATTGTATATATGTTGTATGTGATGTAGGTATATAAACATGATTTCATTAACATAGATAAAAGAGGGAAAATAAGCTGAAGAAACTGCTGTACGTGAGAGTTGTTTCTTCCTAAAATAGTCCCTGAGGAGGGTGTTTGTTCCTGAACCATCTCGAGGATGGGGTCAGAGTCTCCGTGTGATTCACGAGGCAAGCCACAGAAGTTAAGTTGCTTGTATTATTTTCTTTCTTTTTTAAAAATTTATTTATTTGAGAGGTAGAGTTACAGACAAAGAAAGGTCTTCCATCCACTGGTTCACTCCCCGATTAGACGAAATAGCCGGAACTGGGCAGAACTGAAGCCAGGAGCCAGGAGCTTCCTCCAGGTCTCCCACACAGATGCAGGGGTCCAAGCACTTGGGTCATCTCCCACTGCTTTCCCTGGCCACAGCAGAGAGCTGGATCGGAAGAGGAGCAGCTGGGACCAGAACCAGTGGCCATGTAGGATGCCAGTGCCGCAGGTGGAGGCTTAGCCCGCTACACCACAGCATCAGCCCCAGCTTGTATTTTTTCTTTTTCTTTTTTTTTTTAAAGATTTATTTTTTACTTGAGAGTCAGAGTTACACAGAGAGAGTAGAGGCAGAGAGAGAGAGAGCAGTCTTCCCTCCGATGGTTCACTCCCCAATTGGCCGCAGCGGCTGGAATTGCACGGATCCGAAGCCAGGGGCCAGGAACTTCTTCAGGGTCTCCCACAAGGGTGCAGGGGCCCAAGGACTTGGGCCATTTTCTACTGCTTTCCCAGGCCATAGCAGAGAGCTGGACTGGAAGAGGAGCAACCGGGACTAGAACCGGTGCCCATATGGGATGCTGGCGCTTCAGGCCAGGGTGTTCACCCGCTGCGCCACAGCGCTGGCCCCCCAGCTTGTATTATTTTCAAAATAAACATATATCTAGTTGCATCCCCTATGCTTTTTGCTTAGTAGATCAAACACAATAAGCAAGGGCAATATTTCCATAGTCCCTGAGCTGATCTAGACTGCATTCTCCAGATTGCAGTTTCTAAAAAGATTACGGGAAACTTGTGAAGTTACAGTTAATTTATTTTTAACTGGTATATTTCATCTAACACAGCATTGATTGATTCTTTGATATGAGAAAATAAATGATTCTTTTTTGAAAAAATTTATTTGAAAGAGAGAGAGACGGAGATCTTCTATCTGCTGGTTCACTCCCCAAATGGCCACAATGGCTGGGACCAGGAGCTTCATCCGTGTCTCCGATGTGCAGGGACCCAAAGACTTGGGCCTTCCTCCACTTTCCCAGGCCTATTAGCAGGGAGCAATGTTGGAATTAGGTGCTGGGACACAAACCCGTGCCCATATGGAATGCTGGTGTCACAGGTGGTGGCTTAACCTGCTCTGCCACAACACTGGCCGCCTCTTTCTTTCTTTCTAAAGGAATCATTTATTTGAAAGGCAAAGTGATAGAGAAAGCGAGCGAGCTAGCTAGCTTCTGTCTCCTCGTTCACTCCCCAAATGGCTAGAATAGCCGGGATTGGCTCAGGGTGAAGCCAGGAGCCAGGAGCTCCATCTGGGTCTCCATGAGGGTGATGGGGGCCCAAGTCCTTGGGCCATGATCTGCTTTCCCACGCACATTGGCAGGAAGATGCATCAGAAGTGGAGTAGCCAGGACTTGGACTGGACTCTGATGTGGGACTGTGGTGTTGCAAAGCAGCAGCTTAAGCTACTGCATCACAGTGTCAGCCCCGATTTTTATTTATTTGTTGGCTTGTTTATTTCTTTTTTTGTAAAGATTTATTTTTTTTTGAAAGTCAGAGTTTCACAGAGAGAGGAGAGGTAGAGAGAGAGAGAGGTCTTCCATCTGATGGTTCACTCCCCAATTGACCGCAACAGCCAGAGTCATGCTGATCTGAAGCCAGGAGCCAGGAGCTTTTTCTGGGTTTCCCATGCATGGTCCTTGGGCCATCTTCCCAGGCCATAGCAGAGAGCTGGATGGGAACTGGAGCAGCCAGGTCTCGAACCGGCGCCCATGTGAGATGCCGGAGCTTCAGACCAGGGTGTTAACCTGCTGCGCCACAGCGCTGACCCCGGCTTGTTTTCAACTCTCTAAAAAGAGCTCGTGAAGACTGTGAGTGTGGTCATGCTGGAGGTTACCTGACTCGTGCCTTAGTAATGGAGAAGCACCTTGTCTGGACATTGTCCCCTTTTCTCTGAACTTCCTGGATACCACTGGTCAAGGCTGAGAGTGGCTGACCTCTGCCTCCTGCGTGTGCTTGCTTTCCCACCTGACTGCTGGAAGTTTTTCTTTACTCTTGGAATTTGATGACTTTAGCAGAATTTGCCGCAGTGTCATCATTCTGTATCAGTTTTTCTGGAAAACAGCTTGCTCCTTTATTCAACTACAGATTTGGTTCTTTTCAACGTTGTGGGGAAATTGTCCTCCATTAATTACTGCCTTCCCTGTCTGATGGTGCCGCACACACAGTGGGGAGATGTAACAGGATTTCTTACGCATCTGACGAGGCTTCCCGGGGGAGCAGAGCAGGCTCCCAAGCAGACCCCAGCTGTCCTGGGAACGTGGGGAGGCACCTGGCTTGGGGTGGGTCCAGGACGAGGCGTCCCCACGCGGTAAGAGGCCGATGCGGTTTGAATGTCTCACCAGTGTCACAGCGGGTGCCGCTGGGCTTCTCCAACCCTCTGCCCAGGCGTGGAGCGGCAGAAGGCAGTCAGATTCTTTGGGCCGCTCTGCGAGCATGTGCGAGCATGTGCTGTGAGCGTCATGGCCCTGGGGACTTCCTTCTTGTCACTGCCCGCTTTGTTTGGGAACGGCCCTCCGGTCTGTGCCGTGTCTGCTCTGTGTCTGATGTTCTGGTTAGGAAATGGCGAGTTTGTGGCCCCCATCTCTTTCTTTGGTTTTGCCCTTTCCATCTACTTTTGCTGTTTCCCAAGATTGTCTCTGAGCCCTTCTTGCACAGAATTCACTTCCTGATTAAGTTCTGTCTTAAGGAGCATTCTCATGGAGTCATGTGTTGTTTGGCGGGGTATGCCTTCCTCCCACTTTTTCTGTAGCTCGGCTGTGTAGTTGTCACACCATCTCTACCCATCTGGCTGGCTCATGGCTCCGACAACTCTGTCCACTCCTCCGTTTTTCCTGATGTGCCAACGTATGCTTGGCTCTTGGCCTATTCATGTGAGTTCCGTTTGTCTTTCTGTGTAGGATGCCAGTTTGCTAACTCAGTGTTGCACCCTGTTGGCCAGAGGCCCAAGGGGAAGCAGGGCTGAGGGCAGCCTTATTTAGTGGATCCAGTTTTTACGTGCTCAGCTCTGAGATGTTGTTCAGTGTCCTACACCAGGCTTCCCTCTCCTTGGTGGCCGCATACCCCATGCACGAGGGGTGACCCCCAGGTGTCAGATCCACCCTCTGTAACTGCTGCCCGAGCCTCTGATTGTCCAGGAGGCCGCCTGTCATCCAGGCTGTCACTTCATTCCTCCATTTCCACTGCAGGTGGAGGAGGATCAGGGGCCGTGGGTGTCAGCCAGTGTTAATAACCAGGCCAGGGCTGGAGACCAGGCCCCGTCCATGCTGGCCTCTAGGGAGCCTGTCCCCCTGATTTCTAGCTCCAAGTGTCCCTACTTTCTTTCTTTCTTTTCTTTTCTTTTTTTTTTTTTTAAGATTTATTTATTTGAAAGAGTTACAGAGAGAGAGAAAGACAGAGACACAGAGGTTTTCCATCCACTGGTTCAACTCCCAGCGGCCGGAGCTACGCCAATTCGAAGCCAGGAGCCGGGAGCTTCTTCCAGGTCTCCCATGTGTGTGCAGGGGCCCAAGGACTTGGGCCATCTTCTACTGCTTTCCCAGGCCACAGCAGAGAGCTGGATAGGAAGTAGAGCAGCCGGAACTTGAACCAGTGCCCGTATGGAATGCCAGCACTGCAGGCAGTGGCTTAACCCACTACGCCACAGTGCAGGCCCCAACTTACTTTCCTTTGCATCATCCGATTTGCTAGCTCCCTCTTCCACCTCTGGAATAATGAGATGTCACTTTGTTCGTTCTGTTTCACTCAGAAGCATCAAAAGAGTGATCCATGGAGCTTCCGCAGCCTCCAAGCCCCGGGCAGTCCCCAGCAACGGCCGTTGTCCTGACTGCCTGCTCCTCTGCAAACGGGGAGATCGAGGGACATCTCGTGGTTCCGTGGACTCTGCCATGGCAGAGGTCCGGCTCTGCCCCGGGGCTCCTTCCTCTGAGCCATTGGCTTCTCCGTTCTTTGTCTGTTGGCTAAACTTCCTGTTTGTCCTCCCTTCGCTGGTCGGTGAAAGGTGGTCTGTGATCTCTCCTCCCTCGCACGGTCTAATTCTCCCCAGTGTTCACTGGTGGAAATGACTGCAGGCCCCTCGGGGCTTCTTTGCAGTCTGTGTGTGAACACCGCCAGTCCTGTTAGCGGTACAGGCCTCTGGGAGGCGGCCTGGAGGGGAGCAGGTGCAAATGAAAATTGAGGGGCGAAAATGGGAGACGGTTTTCCACTTCAAGTGTGAGAATGGATTAGGAGGGGATCTGCTCACGGCTTACAAAATGTGCTTTTGCTACTTTTTAATGAAGGTTTCCTCCCAGCCCTCCGTCAGGTCAAGGGCAGGTCAACATCAACAGCTGTGGTGCATGGATCTATGGGACTTTGCCACCTTATGCTGTTCTTCTCTTCCTGGGCCTCTGGCCCCCTTTGCACATCACCGCCTGTCACACACAGACCCGGGAAGAGGCCGGGTTCAAGCACTCTTTCTTCTCCAGGCATCTCACACGACACGAGAACATTCACATAATCAGCTCCTAAATGAAAAGGTGGTAAGTGAAACACGTGACTCCCCTGGGAAGCCAGGGAGCAGATGTGGGACAAACAAGTCGCTGTTTGCCACCCACAAGGGCTGTGCACTGTGTAACTGGAAACCACGCTCCCATCCCTGCACGTGAGAGGTTGACCTTGCACTTGCAGGATCTGAAGCTCTTGGGCTGCAACTCTCTGGGGTGCAGAGGAAAACGCATCAAAGGGTCACCGGAAAGGTCATTTCAGCTCCGCCTGGCGCACGAGCAGGTGCTGGCCCTTGGGCTGGAACGTAGAAGGATGGGGCCACGTTTTGTTCCCCAAGCAGGGCAGAGTGCACCTTGCGCTTGGGCATCACGTTATTTAACTCGCCAGCTTACAGGTCTGGGATGGGAAGCTCAGTGAGGCTCAATGCTGTGAAACGATTCAGACTTGAGCACAAAGCTGCTTTGCTGGGGGAGGAGGAGGAGTGAGCAGTTCTAGTGGGGAGTGGCTCCACTTCAAGCAGTGACTCAAGGCCAAAGGCAAACGATCCCACAGAAAATCGTGCAGGCTGAGGTGAGCTGTCTGGATCCGAGACCTACAGTTGATGTAGATTCACAAGTGATTTTTTTTTCAGATGCAGACAAATTGGGGGAGTATGTGGAGCTAAATGTATCTATGTGTGGAGCACAAGGTGCGGTTAACTCAATTATTCACCCGGGATTATTCACTTTTGCATTCTGGCTTCTCCTTTCAGTTAGGATGCTTTTGGACTGCTCTAGCCATGCCAACTAATTTAAATAATAATTTAAGTAAAACATAATTAGGAAGGAAGATGAAATCCAGTGTCTTGCCAGCCCTTGAAGATTCTACAGTGGAAGCAAAGCTCTGACCCGTCCACTGGCTGTCTATGCCCAGCGCCACCCTCCCTGCATGCCCATGGATTATGGCACTGCTTTCCTGTGTAGCCTTCCTGCCCATCTCTTCTCCATCCAACTATGATTCTGCTGACAGTAATCTTAAAAAAAAAAAAAGCTCCCATCACAAAATTTCTTTGCTCAAAAACGGTTAATGCAGAGAAAAAAAAACCAGCATTGAATAGGTAACCCGTAAGTGCACATGCCACGCCTGTCATCAAGGCTTTTCCCACCTGTCTGGTCTTAGGATGCTTTTGGACTGCTCTAGCCACCCCAGTGCCTTGAAGACATCGGGCATCCAGTGAGCATGGTTGAAGGAATTGGGTGCACATGCAGCAAACCCATGGGCGCCCTGCAGAGCCCCCAGGGTGCAGGTACAAGGGGGGCCGACGGCACGGTGCCCAGAGAGAGCTGGCAACGCTCTCCTCCTGCCTGGACCTGCTCCGGGCCCTCTCCAGCAGCCAGCTGCGGGGGGCTTGCTTCAACCTGCCTCACGAAAGAAAGCTGAGCAGTGTCGGAGGGGAGCGTCAGCAGAGTCCATGGAAATGTGTCTTATGAAGAAGAAAAAGAGGCACGGATTTAAACAAAAATTTGCCCTAAAATACCCTTAACATTTCAAAGATTAATTTCAAAGACAGAGACAGATGAACACACACACACACACACACAAGGTCAGGCAGGGCGTGCAAAGCTCCCAACCACTGGGTCACCCTCCAATATGCCTGCAAGCGCTGGGGCCGGCCGAAGCCAGGCGTTCAATCAGGTCTCCCACGTGGGGAGCAGGGACCCAAGAACTTGAGCCATCCCCGCTGCCCCCTCCAGCAGTAGCGGACATCAGAGCCACAGCCAGGATCCGGCCCAGGCTTGGCCGGAGGCGCCCTCCCCACCCCAGCTTGTCTTTCAGTGCCATTCTCCACGACTTTTCCAAGTACCTGTGTCTGTTGACATGTTGGAGGCACGCACGCACTACATCTGTGCTACATACAGCTACACGTGCATGGAAAACAGCAGCTAGGTGCACACACACACACAACAGCTACGTGCAAATGCGCGCATGCTCGGCCTGGGCTCCGCCGCCGCGGCCCTGGCGTCGCCTCTCGGTCCTGTCCCGCCAGGGGCCGGCCGCAGCTCCGCGGTCCGAGCGCCCGGCCTGCAGCAGCGCGCAGCCCGGCGGCGGCGCGGCGTGGGCCTTCCGGCTTTCCGTCCGCGCGCCGCCATTGGCTGGGCCGAGCGCCGGGGGCGGGGCGGCTTCCAGGATGGCGGCGTCCGCGGCGCTGCTGCTGCGGGAGGGCCCCAGGTCGGCTGCGGGGCCGCGGGCTGCGGCGGGGAGGGCGGGCCGCGGAGTCGGCTCCTCCGGCCTGGAGGAGACGGGCAGGGCGCACGGCGTGCTGGCTCGGGGCGTTAACGCCCGGCGAGGGTCGGTGTCCCGGTCCGGCCGGTCTGAGCGCTGGGTCGGGGCGTTTATACCCGGTGAGGGTCAGTGTCCCTGCCCGGCCGGTCTGAGCGCTGGGTCGGGGCGTTTATACCCGGTGAGGGTCAGTGTCCCTTCCCGGCCGGTCTGAGCGCTGGGTCGGGGCGTTTATACCCGGTGAGGGTCAGTGTCCCCTCCCCGGCCTGTCTGAGCGCTGGGTCGGGGCGTTTATACCCGGTGAGGGTCAGTGTCCCGGGTCCGGCTGGTCTGAGCGCTGGGTCGGGGCGTTTATACCCGGTGAGGGTCAGCGTCCCGGGCCCGGTCGGTCTGAGCGCTGGGTCGGGGCGTTTATACCCGGTGAGGGTCAGTGTCCCCTCCCCGGCCGGTCTGAGCGCTGGGTCGGGGCGTTTATACCCGGTGAGGGTCAGTGTCCCGGCCCTGGCTGGTCTGAGCGCTGGGTCGGGGCGTTTATACGCGGTGAGGGTCGGTGTCCCGGGTCCGGCCTGTCTGAGCGCTGGGTCGGGGCGTTTATACCCGGTGAGGGTCAGTGTCCCGGGTCCGGCCGGTCTGAGCGCTGGGTCGGGGCGTTTATACCCGGTGAGGGTCAGTGTCCCCTCCCCGGCCGGTCTGAGCGCTGGGTCGGGGCGTTTATACCCGGTGAGGGTCAGTGTCCCGGCCCTGGCTGGTCTGAGCGCTGGGTCGGGGCGTTTATACGCGGTGAGGGTCGGTGTCCCGGGTCCGGCCTGTCTGAGCGCTGGGTCGGGGCGTTTATACCCGGTGAGGGTCAGTGTCCCGGCCCTGGCTGGTCTGAGCGCTGGGTCGGGGCGTTTATACGCGGTGAGGGTCAGTGTCCGGGTCCGGCCGGTCTGAGCACTGGGTCGGGGCGTTTATACCCGGTGAGGGTCAGTGTCCGGGTCCGGCCGGTCTGAGCACTGGGTCGGGGCGTTTATACGCGGTGAGGGTCAGTGTCCCCTCCCCGGCCGGTCTGAGCGCTGGGTCGGGGCGTTTATACCCGGTGAGGGTCAGTGTCCGGGTCCGGCCGGTCTGAGCGCTGGGTCGGGGCGTTTATACCCGGTGAGGGTCAGTGTCCCCTCCCCGGCCGGTCTGAGCGCTGGGTCGGGGCGTTTATACCCGGTGAGGGTCAGTGTCCCGGCCCTGGCTGGTCTGAGCGCTGGGTCGGGGCGTTTATACGCGGTGAGGGTCGGTGTCCCGGGTCCGGCCTGTCTGAGCGCTGGGTCGGGGCGTTTATACCCGGTGAGGGTCAGTGTCCCGGCCCTGGCTGGTCTGAGCGCTGGGTCGGGGCGTTTATACGCGGTGAGGGTCAGTGTCCGGGTCCGGCCGGTCTGAGCACTGGGTCGGGGCGTTTATACCCGGTGAGGGTCAGTGTCCGGGTCCGGCCGGTCTGAGCACTGGGTCGGGGCGTTTATACGCGGTGAGGGTCAGTGTCCCCTCCCCGGCCGGTCTGAGCGCTGGGTCGGGGCGTTTATACCCGGTGAGGGTCAGTGTCCCGGCCCTGGCTGGTCTGAGCGCTGGGTCGGGGCGTTTATACGCGGTGAGGGTCAGTGTCCGGGTCCGGCCGGTCTGAGCACTGGGTCGGGGCGTTTATACCCGGTGAGGGTCAGTGTCCGGGTCCGGCCGGTCTGAGCACTGGGTCGGGGCGTTTATACGCGGTGAGGGTCGGTGTCCCGGGTCCGGCCTGTCTGAGCGCTGGGTCGGGGCGTTTATAACCCGGTGAGGGTCAGTGTCCAGGGTCCGGCCGGTACGAGCGCTGGGTCGGGGCGTTTATACCCGGTGAGGGTTGGTGTCCCGGGTCCGGCCGGTCTGAGCGCTGGGTCGGGGCGTTTATACCTGGTGAGGGTCGGTTTCCCGGGTCTGGCCTGTCTGAGCGCTGGGTCGGGGCGTTTATACCCGGTGAGGGTCAGTGTCCCGGGTCCGGCCGGTCTGAGCGCTGGGTCGGGGCGTTTATACCCGGTGAGGGTCGGTTTCCCGGGTCTGGCCTGTCTGAGCGCTGGGTCGGGGCGTTTATACCCGGCGAGGGTCAGTGTCCCCTCCCTGGCCAGTCTGAGCGCTGGGTCGGGGCGTTTATACCCGGTGAGGGTCGGTGTCCCCTCCCTGGCCGGTCTGAGCGCTGGGTTGGGGCGTTTATACCCGGTGAGTGTTGGTGTCCCCTCCCTGGCCGGTCTGAGCGCTGGGTCGGGGCGTTTATACCCGGTGAGGGTCGGTGTCCCGGCCCTGGCTGGTCTGAGCGCTGGGTCGGGGCGTTTATACCCGGTGAGGGTCGGTGTCCCGGCCCTGGCTGGTCTGAGCGCTGGGTCGGGGCGTTTATACCCGGTGAGGATCGGTGTCCCGGGTCCGGCCGGTCTGAGCGCTGGGTCGGGGCGTTTATACCCGGTGAGGGTCAGTGTCCCCTCCCTGGCCGGTCTGTCGCTGGGTCGTTGCGTTTATACCCGGTGAGGGTCAGTGTCCCTGTCCCGGCCGGTCTGAGCGCTGGGTCGGGGCGTTTATACCCGGTGAGGGTCAGTGTCCCTGTCCCGGCCGGTCTGAGCGCTGGGTCGGGGCGTTTATACCCGGTGAGGGTCGGTGTCCCCTCCCTGGCCGGTCTGAGCGCTGGGTCGGGGCGTTTATACCAGGCGAGGGTCGGTGTCCCGGCCCCGGCTGGTCTGAGCGCTGGGTCGGGGCGTTTATACCCGGTGAGGGTCGGTGTCCCCTCCCTGGCTGGTCTGAGCGCTGGGTCGGGGCGTTTATACCCGGTGAGGGTCGGTTTCCCGGGTCTGGCCTGTCTGAGCGCTGGGTCGGGGCGTTTACACCCGGTGAGGGTCAGTGTCCCGGGCCCAGCCGGTCTGGGCGCTGGGTCGGGGCGTTTATACCCGGTGAGGGTCGGTGTCCCGGGTCCGGCCGGTCTGAGCGCTGGGTCGGGGCGTTTATACCCGGTGAGGGTCAGTGTCCCGGGTCCGGCCGGTCTGAGCGCTGGGTCGGGGCGTTTATACCCGGTGAGGGTTGGTGTCCCGGGTCCGGCCGGTCTGAGCGCTGGGTCGGGGCGTTTATACCTGGTGAGGGTCGGTTTCCCGGGTCTGGCCTGTCTGAGCGCTGGGTCGGGGCGTTTATACCCGGTGAGGGTCAGTGTCCCGGGTCCGGCCGGTCTGAGCGCTGGGTCGGGGCGTTTATACCCGGTGAGGGTCGGTTTCCCGGGTCTGGCCTGTCTGAGCGCTGGGTCGGGGCGTTTATACCCGGCGAGGGTCAGTGTCCCCTCCCTGGCCAGTCTGAGCGCTGGGTCGGGGCGTTTATACCCGGTGAGGGTCGGTGTCCCCTCCCTGGCCGGTCTGAGCGCTGGGTTGGGGCGTTTATACCCGGTGAGTGTTGGTGTCCCCTCCCTGGCCGGTCTGAGCGCTGGGTCGGGGCGTTTATACCCGGTGAGGGTCGGTGTCCCGGCCCTGGCTGGTCTGAGCGCTGGGTCGGGGCGTTTATACCCGGTGAGGGTCGGTGTCCCGGCCCTGGCTGGTCTGAGCGCTGGGTCGGGGCGTTTATACCCGGTGAGGGTCGGTGTCCCGGGTCCGGCCGGTCTGAGCGCTGGGTCGGGGCGTTTATACCCGGTGAGGGTCAGTGTCCCCTCCCTGGCCGGTCTGTCGCTGGGTCGTTGCGTTTATACCCGGTGAGGGTCAGTGTCCCTGTCCCGGCCGGTCTGAGCGCTGGGTCGGGGCGTTTATACCCGGTGAGGGTCAGTGTCCCTGTCCCGGCCGGTCTGAGCGCTGGGTCGGGGCGTTTATACCCGGTGAGGGTCGGTGTCCCCTCCCTGGCCGGTCTGAGTGCTGGGTCGGGGCATTTATACCAGGCGAGGGTCGGTGTCCCGGCCCCGGCTGGTCTGAGCGCTGGGTCGGGGCGTTTATACCCGGTGAGGGTCGGTGTCCCCTCCCTGGCCGGTCTGAGCGCTGGGTCGGGGCGTTTATACCCGGTGAGGGTCAGCGTCCCGGGCCCGGTCGGTCTGAGCGCTGGGTCGGGGCGTTTATACCCGGTGAGGGTCGGTGTCCCCTCCCTGGCCGGTCTGAGCGCTGGGTCGGGGCGTTTATACCCGGTGAGGGTCAGTGTCCGGGTCCGGCCGGTCTGAGCGCTGGGTCGGGGCGTTTATACCCGGTGAGGGTCAGTGTCCGGGTCCGGCCGGTCTGAGCGCTGGGTCGGGGCGTTTATACCCGGTGAGGGTCAGTGTCCGGGTCCGGCCGGTCTGAGCGCTGGGTCGGGGCGTTTATACCCGGTGAGGGTCAGTGTCCCCTCCCCGGCCGGTCTGAGCGCTGGGTCGGGGCGTTTATACCCGGTGAGGGTCGGTGTCCCGGCCCTGGCTGGTCTGAGCGCTGGGTCGGGGCGTTTATACGCGGTGAGGGTCGGTGTCCCGGGTCCGGCCTGTCTGAGCGCTGGGTCGGGGCGTTTATACCCGGTGAGAGTCAGTGTCCCGGCCCTGGCTGGTCTGAGCGCTGGGTCGGGGCGTTTATACGCGGTGAGGGTCAGTGTCCGGGTCCGGCCGGTCTGAGCACTGGGTCGGGGCGTTTATACCCGGTGAGGGTCAGTGTCCGGGTCCGGCCGGTCTGAGCACTGGGTCGGGGCGTTTATACGCGGTGAGGGTCAGTGTCCCCTCCCCGGCCGGTCTGAGCGCTGGGTCGGGGCGTTTATACCCGGTGAGGGTCAGTGTCCGGGTCCGGCCGGTCTGAGCGCTGGGTCGGGGCGTTTATACCCGGTGAGGGTCAGTGTCCCCTCACCGGCCGGTCTGAGCGCTGGGTCGGGGCGTTTATACCCGGTGAGGGTCAGTGTCCCGGCCCTGGCTGGTCTGAGCGCTGGGTCGGGGCGTTTATACGCGGTGAGGGTCGGTGTCCCGGGTCCGGCCTGTCTGAGCGCTGGGTCGGGGCGTTTATACCCGGTGAGGGTCAGTGTCCCGGCCCTGGCTGGTCTGAGCGCTGGGTCGGGGCGTTTATACGCGGTGAGGGTCAGTGTCCGGGTCCGGCCGGTCTGAGCACTGGGTCGGGGCGTTTATACCCGGTGAGGGTCAGTGTCCGGGTCCGGCCGGTCTGAGCACTGGGTCGGGGCGTTTATACGCGGTGAGGGTCAGTGTCCCCTCCCCGGCCGGTCTGAGCGCTGGGTCGGGGCGTTTATACCCGGTGAGGGTCAGTGTCCCGGCCCTGGCTGGTCTGAGCGCTGGGTCGGGGCGTTTATACGCGGTGAGGGTCGGTGTCCCGGGTCCGGCCTGTCTGAGCGCTGGGTCGGGGCGTTTATAACCCGGTGAGGGTCAGTGTCCGGGTCCGGCCGGTCTGAGCACTGGGTCGGGGCGTTTATACCCGGTGAGGGTCGGTTTCCCGGGTCTGGCCTGTCTGAGCGCTGGGTCGGGGCGTTTACACCCGGTGAGGGTCAGTGTCCCGGGCCCAGCCGGTCTGGGCGCTGGGTCGGGGCGTTTATACCCGGTGAGGGTCGGTGTCCCGGGTCCGGCCGGTCTGAGCGCTGGGTCGGGGCGTTTATACCCGGTGAGGGTCAGTGTCCAGGGTCCGGCCGGTCTGAGCGCTGGGTCGGGGCGTTTATACCCGGTGAGGGTTGGTGTCCCGGGTCCGGCCGGTCTGAGCGCTGGGTCGGGGCGTTTATACCTGGTGAGGGTCGGTTTCCCGGGTCTGGCCTGTCTGAGCGCTGGGTCGGGGCGTTTATACCCGGTGAGGGTCAGTGTCCCGGGTCCGGCCGGTCTGAGCGCTGGGTCGGGGCGTTTATACCCGGTGAGGGTCGGTTTCCCGGGTCTGGCCTGTCTGAGCGCTGGGTCGGGGCGTTTATACCCGGCGAGGGTCAGTGTCCCCTCCCTGGCCAATCTGAGCGCTGGGTCGGGGCGTTTATACCCGGTGAGGGTCGGTGTCCCCTCCCTGGCCGGTCTGAGCGCTGGGTTGGGGCGTTTATACCCGGTGAGTGTTGGTGTCCCCTCCCTGGCCGGTCTGAGCGCTGGGTCGGGGCGTTTATACCCGGTGAGGGTCGGTGTCCCGGCCCTGGCTGGTCTGAGCGCTGGGTCGGGGCGTTTATACCCGGTGAGGGTCGGTGTCCCGGCCCTGGCTGGTCTGAGCGCTGGGTCGGGGCGTTTATACCCGGTGAGGGTCGGTGTCCCGGGTCCGGCCGGTCTGAGCGCTGGGTCGGGGCGTTTATACCCGGTGAGGGTCAGTGTCCCCTCCCTGGCCGGTCTGTCGCTGGGTCGTTGCGTTTATACCCGGTGAGGGTCAGTGTCCCGGGTCCGGCCGGTCTGAGCGCTGGGTCGGGGCGTTTATACCCGGTGAGGGTCGGTTTCCCGGGTCTGGCCTGTCTGAGCGCTGGGTCGGGGCGTTTATACCCGGCGAGGGTCAGTGTCCCCTCCCTGGCCAATCTGAGCGCTGGGTCGGGGCGTTTATACCCGGTGAGGGTCGGTGTCCCCTCCCTGGCCGGTCTGAGCGCTGGGTTGGGGCGTTTATACCCGGTGAGTGTTGGTGTCCCCTCCCTGGCCGGTCTGAGCGCTGGGTCGGGGCGTTTATACCCGGTGAGGGTCGGTGTCCCGGCCCTGGCTGGTCTGAGCGCTGGGTCGGGGCGTTTATACCCGGTGAGGGTCGGTGTCCCGGCCCTGGCTGGTCTGAGCGCTGGGTCGGGGCGTTTATACCCGGTGAGGGTCGGTGTCCCGGGTCCGGCCGGTCTGAGCGCTGGGTCGGGGCGTTTATACCCGGTGAGGGTCAGTGTCCCCTCCCTGGCCGGTCTGTCGCTGGGTCGTTGCGTTTATACCCGGTGAGGGTCAGTGTCCCTGTCCCGGCCGGTCTGAGCGCTGGGTCGGGGCGTTTATACCCGGTGAGGGTCAGTGTCCCTGTCCCGGCCGGTCTGAGCGCTGGGTCGGGGCGTTTATACCCGGTGAGGGTCGGTGTCCCCTCCCTGGCCGGTCTGAGCGCTGGGTCGGGGCGTTTATACCAGGCGAGGGTCGGTGTCCCGGCCCCGGCTGGTCTGAGCGCTGGGTCGGGGCGTTTATACCCGGTGAGGGTCGGTGTCCCCTCCCTGGCCGGTCTGAGCGCTGGGTCGGGGCGTTTATACCCGGTGAGGGTCGGTTTCCCGGGTCTGGCCTGTCTGAGCGCTGGGTCGGGGCGTTTACACCCGGTGAGGGTCAGTGTCCCGGGCCCAGCCGGTCTGGGCGCTGGGTCGGGGCGTTTATACCCGGTGAGGGTCGGTGTCCCGGGTCCGGCCGGTCTGAGCGCTGGGTCGGGGCGTTTATACCCGGTGAGGGTCAGTGTCCCGGGTCCGGCCGGTCTGAGCGCTGGGTCGGGGCGTTTATACCCGGTGAGGGTTGGTGTCCCGGGTCCGGCCGGTCTGAGCGCTGGGTCGGGGCGTTTATACCTGGTGAGGGTCGGTTTCCCGGGTCTGGCCTGTCTGAGCGCTGGGTCGGGGCGTTTATACCCGGTGAGGGTCAGTGTCCCGGGTCCGGCCGGTCTGAGCGCTGGGTCGGGGCGTTTATACCCGGTGAGGGTCGGTTTCCCGGGTCTGGCCTGTCTGAGCGCTGGGTCGGGGCGTTTATACCCGGCGAGGGTCAGTGTCCCCTCCCTGGCCAGTCTGAGCGCTGGGTCGGGGCGTTTATACCCGGTGAGGGTCGGTGTCCCCTCCCTGGCCGGTCTGAGCGCTGGGTTGGGGCGTTTATACCCGGTGAGTGTTGGTGTCCCCTCCCTGGCCGGTCTGAGCGCTAGGTCGGGGCGTTTATACCCGGTGAGGGTCGGTGTCCCGGCCCTGGCTGGTCTGAGCGCTGGGTCGGGGCGTTTATACCCGGTGAGGGTCGGTGTCCCGGCCCTGGCTGGTCTGAGCGCTGGGTCGGGGCGTTTATACCCGGTGAGGGTCGGTGTCCCGGGTCCGGCCGGTCTGAGCGCTGGGTCGGGGCGTTTATACCCGGTGAGGGTCAGTGTCCCCTCCCTGGCCGGTCTGTCGCTGGGTCGTTGCGTTTATACCCGGTGAGGGTCAGTGTCCCTGTCCCGGCCGGTCTGAGCGCTGGGTCGGGGCGTTTATACCCGGTGAGGGTCAGTGTCCCTGTCCCGGCCGGTCTGAGCGCTGGGTCGGGGCGTTTATACCCGGTGAGGGTCGGTGTCCCCTCCCTGGCCGGTCTGAGCGCTGGGTCGGGGCGTTTATACCAGGCGAGGGTCGGTGTCCCGGCCCCGGCTGGTCTGAGCGCTGGGTCGGGGCGTTTATACCCGGTGAGGGTCGGTGTCCCCTCCCTGGCCGGTCTGAGCGCTGGGTCGGGGCGTTTATACCCGGTGAGGGTCAGCGTCCCGGGCCCGGTCGGTCTGAGCGCTGTGTCGGGGCGTTTATACCTGGCGAGGGTCGGTGTCCCGGGCCCGGCCAGGCGCTGGCCCCGGCCAGTCCCCCTGCAGAGTGGTTCCTGCAGCGCTCACGGCCCGGTTCCTGAAGGCGGGGGTGGGCACGGAGCGTCCGGACAGGGGACTTGCCCTTTTAGCTTCCGTCCACCCGGGTCCCCTCCGCGGGGAAGACGCGATCCCCGGGGCGCGGGGACGTGCTCGTGGCCCCGCTCGTGGCCCGTGCTGGTCGTTTGCGGGTGGCCGCCGCTGTGCGGTGCGACGGGAGGGAGCCCCGCGGCGTGGTGCGCTTTGCTGGTGGCCCTCCAGCGGGGGACCCTTGGGGCGTCCTTTTGGGAGTCCCCCTGGGGCCGGGGTCTGCCAGGGCCTCGTGTGTTCTGTATGTGGCTCAGGCTCACCCCAGAGCATCAGAGTTGGGAACTTAGAGGTTAGCTGTGCGGGAGAACCGGGAACACTGTGAAAACTCTGTGTTTTGAATTTATCTAGCATGAAAAAAGCTGTGACTCTGATAAATGCAATAGACATAGGACGGTTTCCGCGACTGCTCACCCGGATTCTGCAGAAACTTCACCTGAAGGTTTGTAGTTTTGTATTTGTGTTGTGTGTGATGCTACTTTTTTCTTTTTGATTTTTAAAAATGTATTTATTTATTTGAAAGGCAGAGTTACACAGAAGCAGAGGCTTAGAGAGGTTTTCCATTGCTGGTTCACTCCCCAGTTGGCCACAACAGCCAGAGCTGTGCCGATCTGAAGCCAGGAGCCAGGAGCTTCTTCCAGGTCTTCCACATGGGTGCAGACACTTGGGCCATCTTCCACTGCCTTCCCAGGCCATAGCAGAGAGCTGGATTGGAAGTGGAGCACCAGGACTGGAACCAGCGCCCGTATGAGATGTCAGCACTTCAGGCCCCAGCGCCACGCTGAGATAGTACTTTCTGATGTTTCTGAAGCTCTGTGTTATTCCTCGGAGAACATTTTGCAAAGTGTTCTCAGCATCACTGAGTCTTTGGAAGATTTGATAATGTTCCATGGTCGAAAGTTTGGAAGCACTGTAAGGTTTAATTTTTTTTTTTTAAATTATGGATCTTTCCAGAGTCTTTAGTATAGGAGGTGTTTGTTAAGAGTGAATATGGTTTGTCACATTTTCAAAGTATGTTTGACCTTGGACCTGTTTTATTATGGTATATATTTTGGGACTGATTTTTTTTTATTGAAAATTTTATTTATTTATTTGAGAGGTAGAGTTACAAACAGTGAGAGGCAGAGAGAGAGAGAGAGAGAGAGAGAGAGAGAGAGATTCTTCCTTCTGCTGGTTCACTCCCCAGATGGCCACAATGGCTGGATCTGTGCTGATCAGGAGCCAGGAGCCAGGTGCCTCCTCCTGCTGTCCCATGTGGGTGCAAGGGCCCAAGGACCTGGGCCATCCTCCACTGCCTTCCCAGCCCACAGCAGAGAGCTGGACTGGAAGAGGAGTGACCAGGACTAGAACCCGGTGCCCATATGGGATGCCGGCACCACAGGTGGAGGAGCAACCAAGTGAGCCGTGGCGCCGGCTCCGTGGCCTTGACTGTCGTGAGGATCATGTCTTACCTGTCCTGTTGTTCCCATACTCAATACATTGCTACATATTCAGTTGGTGCTCAGTACATACTGTTGGGATTCATTCTTTGCAGTGTGGGACACAAGACAGATGTGGGTACTGTCAGTTCCTAGCTGCTGGAAATATGTCTGTAGATGGAGAGACAAGATCTCCAGCAGCCGCAGTGCTTGGCTGTGTTTGCTCTTCAGAAGCAGTGAGCTTGCTCCCTCGGCGCCTGCACCGGGTAGTGGCTCTGTGTTAGTAGGTGCTCTGCTCTTTACAGCAACTGAAGAAATGGGTACCATTGTCACCCCTGTCTGTCCACAAGGAAGCTGAGCTGGAGACTGGTTGAGTAACTCACTGTAGTTTACACAAAGGCCCAGGAACCACGCCGGAGCCCCCTGCCCTAAACCTCAGGCAGGAGGTGAATGTGTCAGCCTCCATGTGAATGGGCCAGGCGCTGGATATGGACGTCCTGCCCTCCCCTGAGCTGGTAGCTGCCTTCTCCAGTGTGGAGAACAGCACGGGACGGGGAACTCACCCCGCCTTGTGTCCTCGTAGGGGCGGGAGGGAACGTTTGCAGGGAAGTTGTGACGTGCAGTTTGTCTTTGGCCCTGCCAGTCCTCTGTGGAGCTGAGCAGCAGGTACCATGTGTCTGTGAGGCCTGTGGCAGTGGAGGATGGACACGTGGGCACAAGGTTTTCCTGGCTGGTGTTGGTGTCGGGATGATCGGCTGAGACAAGCACTGGCAGAGCTCGCAGTGGGTTTCAGGATCCGCTGCCTTTTGTGTCCTCTGGGTGGGTCTGATCCGTCTTTGCCTTGAGACAGGCAGAGCCCACACCGCAGGTGCAGAGGTTGAGAGATTTGGGTGCTACTGTGGGTGTCACCAGCGTGGCACTTCGACTTTACTTAGTTACACTGCTGATAGGCAGACAATACCTATTTTTGTCCAGACAGCTTCCTTAGCACCCAGGAGGAATCAACCGCAGGAAGCTAATACAGCTTAGCTGTGGAGGTAGCTGTGTCTGGGCGTGAGTCTGGGAGTCCTCCTTGAACGGGCCTTCTCCCTGGCCCATGCTGGATGTGCGGACACATGGTTTTTGTTTGTTTGTTTTTTTGAGTTTGATTGTTGCGGTGTCAGGAGGACGCTGCTGTCTCTAGTGTCCAGGGACTTTTAGAAACCTTACAACGTCCTGTCTAGCAGGCCAGTAGTCTGTGTTGGGAAACACTAGGGGAAGTCACGTGTACTTCCATTGCATGCAGGGAACACACAGGCACACACACGCACACACATGCACACACACACATGCACGCACACACATGCACGCACACACCTCTCCTCCCCACCTCCCTCAGGTAACCTGCTCCACCCAAAGCCTCTTGGAGAACCGCTGTGAGTCTGGTCCTGAGAGGTCAGCTGTGTGGGATCCCACCACGGAGGGCAGTGCAGTGAGCCGGGCAGGGCATGCTGCTCTAATGGGGCATGTAGGTGGTTTCAAGACTTGACCCCTGATTACGGGAGGGAAGATGGGAACTCAGATGTAAGAAATAAAAGAAGCCCCACAGTGTGAGACTTTGTTTTTTTAAACTGGATGAGCAGTCATCCTGTGCCTCAGAAGTTCTTGACGATACTGAGCATAGAGCTCTGAGGATGTAAGTCATCACAAAAAATGACATTGAGGAGCTGGCGCCGTGGCTCACCTGGTTAATCCTCCTCCTGCGGCTCCGGCATCCCATGTGGGCACCAGTTCTGTCCTGGTTGCTCCTCTTCCAGTCCAGCTCTCTGCTGTGGCCCGGGAAGGCAGTGGAGGATGGCCCAAGTGCTTGGGCCCTGCACCCGCATGGGAGACCGGGAGGAGGCTCCTGGCTCCTGGCTCCTGGCTTCGGATCGGAGGAGCGCCAGCTGTGGCGGCCATTTGGAGGATGAACCAACGGAAAAAGGAAGACCTTTCTCTCTGTCTCTCTCTCTCACTGCCTATGACTCTACATGATATTGATCCAGTTTAGTTTGGCTACAGAATCCTGGAATGGGCCACTGTGCATTTTAGAAATTTCCAAGCACATTGATTGATTTTGTCTCATGATGGATTCACCTTTTCTTTAAAGTTCATTTCATAATGGGATAAAAAGAAATCCTTTATCAGCTTTGGACTTCAGTACTGGAGTGTGTGCTGACGGATCGCTCTGTGTGTTGCAGGCCGAGAGCAGTTTCAGCGAAGAAGAGGAGGAAAAACTGCAAGCTGCGTTTTCTCTAGAGAAACAGGATCTTCACCTAGTTCTTGAGACAATAGCATTTATCTTAGAACAGGTATTTTACTGCCTCAAATTTCTTAACTACAGTTTGCTTAATATATATTTGAAATGCTCTGATAACTGTACCATTCAATTTTTAAAAGGTGTACAAGCTGGAAGCTGTGGGTTTATTTTAGTCAGGAATTTCAGTGTAGTAAAATATATTTGCATGATTTCTTTCTACTCTATCTCATTCTACAAAACCATCTTACTGTTGAGCAGCATTAGCAAAATATTTGACAGTATGTATTGAGACTTCATTGACTTGAGACAGTTATAAAAGATTTGAATTGTTACTTGGTATAATTTGGAAAAATGAATTCATTCTATTTGAGCACTGAAATAAAATGAATTATTTGAAGAGATGTGGGTGTTTGACGAGGATGATGACTAAAACGTGGAGAGGAGAGGCGGTGGTCCTCGCGTGTTTCCTGCTGAGCCCGTCCGGGTCATCCTCTCCCTTCACCCATTGTCCTGGCCTCTTCCCTCTGGATTTCTTTATCCTTGGCTCTTCGCTGTCCAGTGGTCGTTAGTCTGTCATCATTTCTTGTGTGCTGGTTATGTCTCCCTTGCGAGATTTTGCATTTATGGAGGGCCAGGATCCTACTTTGTCTTTGTCTTGTGTAGATCAGCCCGTTGCTGGGCTTCAGACAGTTCCGCAGTGAATTCCTGATGTTTGATGAAATGGGATTCTTAGAAGTAAAGTTTTAGTAGGACTGCGGCTTCAGGAGCGTTACGGGAAATAGCTGTTCAGGCCGCCGTGCCGGGCACTGCCGCCTCTGCAGGTCACAGGTTCTGAACACGGCTGTGGTTTGGCCCTGGTGGGCCTCCCCGAAGGACAAGATGATTGAGCAGGACACACAGCGTGGGCCGTGCGGAGAGCTGGCCGGAGTCATGTAAGAAACAGCAGCTCCTGCTGTTAGAAAGTTTATGGCTTTTATTTTTTCTACATGGGTAACTGGGCATTTGGTAAGTGAAGGTGGTATTGAAAAGTGCTTTTTGGAAAAAAAATGTTCTTTGGGAAACCAGACTGTTGTACATGTCTTTAAAATAATTAAGTGAAATATATGAGTGAAATTTTAATTAGGGAGCTATTTACATAGCCAAAGCAAAGAAGTGTTCTGGTTATTAAGTGGATTTATGATTACTTAAACCACAGGCAAAAATGAGAAAGCTTAGCTTGAATAATTTAGTTCACTTAATCCTGAATCTTTTAGCCCTCGGTTGTATGTATAATTATTTGCAAAACAGCCAAGACGACGGCAGTAGGAATGTAATACAGTGTTTGGTTTAAATTGTTTAAAAATAATTTTGTACTGACTGCAGCTTAGGGCTGTGTGGACTGTGAAGGGTGTTTGTGATTCCCCTCTGTGACAGGCCGTGTATCACAACGTGAAGCCGGCGGCTCTGCAGCAGCAGTTACAGAACGTCCATCTGAGCCAAGACAAAGCAGAGGCATTTGTCAGCGCCTGGGCTTCCATGGGCCAAGAGACAGTCGAGAAGTTCAGGCAGAGGATTCTGGCTCCCCACAAGGTACAGAGCTTACTATCTCAAAGGTGTTTATCAGTAATGTGTGGCATAGAGACTTACACATGAAGAGGTGTGAAGGGGAGAATATTTTGTTGAGAGTTAGAGTCAGGCAAGAGAAAATATATGACAATATTCCTATAAAGTTATTTCCATATATTAACATATTTTCTACCACAGTGTGTTTTACTTTTAATTGCCAGTTTAAAGTATGCCTTCTTAACTTCAGAACAGAAATGAGAGTCTTTTTTTTTTTTTTCCTTAAGCCCTTGTGTATAAATGGGGCTGCTTTTACCCAGGTTCCTGTGCAGGGTAAGACTTGGGGTTTTTCCTGAGTCATGTAGTCATTCGTTTTTGAGCGTCTGCACTAGGGCTTAGCAGAATGCCGGCATGCAGCTGGTACTCAGTGAACATTTGTCACATTGAGTGAATGTTGAATGAAGCAAACACTTTGGGAAAAGCGCAGAATAGCCACGGCGTCACAGAACTTTTGGCGACTGAAGTGATTGTATAGATTTTGCCATATTTTTCTATTCATGTTTTGTATCATGTTAATTAATCTTTAGATATTCAGTCAGTTTTGTAACCCTGGGATAAATCTCACTTGATCATGGGCTATAATCCTTTTTATAAGTTGCTGAATTTGACTTCCTAATAATTTGTTAAAGATTTTTCTGTATATTTTTGAAGGATATCGGTCTGTTGTTTCTTGTGATGCCTTGGCTGGTTCTGATATGAGAAAAGTACTGGTTCATAAGTTAGTTGGAAAGTGTACCCTACACCTTCGTTTTCTGAAAGTTTGTTAAGGGTTGGTGTGATTCAGGTTTCTACTTGCTGTATTTGAGGGTTCTAGCAGTTGCAGATCCTTGTTAGCACTTGATGGTGTTGGTTGTTTTAGTTGTTTCTGTTAGGTTTGTAGTGATACCTTGTGTTTTTAATTTGCGTTTCCTTAATATGGTGTTGATGATCTTATGTGCAAATGTGCCATCCATGTATTTGCTATGGTGGAGTATCTCTTCAAACCTTTTGTTACCTGTATTTTCACATTATAGCAGAAAAATCTCATTATGGCATAAAGAGCAATCAAAGGAATAAATCCTAGCATACAGAAATGCATGGGAGTTTTTGTTGGTTTTTTTTTTTTTTTTTTTGGTTACGTTATGTTGAGCACGGGTGCTTGCTTGCGCTCTGGAGTTTGTGTGTTCTTCACGTGTTCTAAGCGTGAGTCCTTTGGGAGGTATGTGACGTGTGTGTAGTTGCTCTCCTTCTGTGGTTTTTCTCTTCTCATTCCGGTGAAGTTGGCTGTTTCAGTTTTTCTCGTCATGTTCTACTTTTGGTTTTGTATCAAAATTTGTAGCCTAATTCAGTGTCTCAAAGATGTTGTCTTTTGCCGTTTTCTTTTTTATACATTTTTGTTGTACATCTAGGTCTAACGTCCATTTTGAGTAAATTCTGTGGAAGGCATAAAGTGCAGTTCAGAGGCCGGTTTTTCTGAGCATGGGTGTCCATTTATTCCAAAATTATCTGTCGAATTGCCTTCTCTCATTGTAAAAAAACAATGGCCTTACAGATTTGTGTGAGTCTTTGCTGGACTCTCTTTGGTTCTGTTGCTCTGTCTCTCTTGGTGCCAGTATCACGCGAGCTTAGTTCCTGTAGCCAGATTATTCTTAACATCAGGACTCACGTGGTGCGACCTGCTGACGTTGTCCTTCTTGAGAACTGTTTCGGCTGTTCTAGTTTCTTCGCCTGTATCTTTGAAAGTCAGCTTTTCTGTTTCTGCAAAAAATCCTGCTGAGAAACAGTTGGGTTTTGTTTAGTTCATAGATCATTTGTAGGGGGAAGTAACTTTTTAGCAGCATTGAGTCTTTCCATTTATTTAGGTTTTTAAAATTTCTTTCATCAGTGTTTTTCATTTTCAGCATGTAGATCCTGCAGATATTTTGTTGGATTTATACCTCAGTATTTTGTTCTTTTTTTGTTGAAGTCTTGCAAATAGCACTGTGTTTTTAAATTCTGGTTTCCGTTTGTTCATTGTGAGTACACAGAAGTAGCATTGGTTTTTCTATATTGATTGTCTGTCCTGAGCTTGGTTAAGAGCACTAATTAGTGATAGCAGCATCTTTGTCGATGCCTTGTGATTTCTGGGTGTGGATGGAGACCGCTCAGGCTCCCTCCCTCATCGTTGATCCTAACTTGTCTTGTTACTTTGCTGGTGCGACTTGCAGGCTGATGCGGGGTATCAGTGGTGGGTGGGAGCACCCTGCTTTGTTCCAGTGTTAGGGAGGAAGCGTGCAGTCTCTCTCCACCTAGTAGGATGTTCGCTGCCAGGCTTCAGGAATGCCCCTTGATCATGTTTCTCTCCCTCTTCTTCTTCTTTTTTTTTTTTTTTTGAATTCTACGTCATAACCACTCACAAGCATCCTCCACTGCTTAATTTTTCATCAGTGAATTTCTGCTTCTTTCTGTATCTTATATGTATTTTAAGTTTTCCATTGCAATGCTTTCTTCTTTTGACTCCTCCATTAAAAAACTTTTTGCATTTTAATATTAGTTGACTTTGTGTTTATAAGATTTTATTTTAGTATTCATTCTATGCATTTTAAAATACAGTTTTTCTGCTCCAGTAGTAAGTCATTTGTCAGTATCTTCTGGATGATATATATTTAAAAATAGTATTTACGCCCCAAAGGTTGCATAACTCCAGGTTCTGCTTTAGAAATGATTTAATCAGTTGTCATACAAAGTATTCAAAACAGAAGTTGGAAGGATTGGATAAATTGTACGTTGGCCTTTTAAGAGTGCTGGAAGTTACTTTTGCTAATTTCTGGTATATGATAGGATAGCTAATACATTAGATTAATTCCTTAAATGCTTAATAATATCATATGACAATAGCAAACATTCTGTTTATTGTGGGCTAAATACAATAGTAAGTGATTGGTAGCTCAAACAATCCATTAATGTAGCCTATCATTATGTTTATATATCGTTTATACTTAACTAGGTGTCTTCTTTCTGAGACCTTAAGGAAGAGAACTGTGTTCTTGTGTGTGTTTTCTCAAAGTACTTTCATAAATTAGGCTCGTGCTAGACCACTGGCTTAGGCTGGGCTCAAAATGCCTGTGAGGATGCCTTGTCTCACACTGGAGTGTCTGGGTTCGGTTCTCAGTTCCAGCTTCCGGCAAGTGTAGACCCTGGGAGGCAGCCAGTGATGGCTCAGTGCTGGGTGCCCGCCCCTCACTGGGGAGAGCTTCCCTGAGCACCATGCTGCTGGTCTTGGTCCTACCCAGTCCTGGCTGTTGGGGGCATTGGGGAGTGATTCAGTGGATGGGAACTTGATCTGTCAGTCTGTCTCTGTCTCTCGGTGTCTCTCTGTTGAACAACTAAAAATAAAAAAATTAATAGACAATGAGAAATTATGTAAGGCATGTTTTAAGCATTTCTTGCTCTTTAAAGGATATACACAATGACTCTTCTTGAAATACATTTGACAGTTTTATATGTTTTGAATGTTCAAAATGTGTTTATTTTGTTTTTTCCTGTTAAGAGTATTCTTAACTTCATTAGTTACGTGACAAATTTATTTGCGATGTAAATTCATTATATAATGAAATTTGATATTTTCTTGCACGTTCTTGAGAAACATACATTTAAAAGTGGATAGCCAGTGTACTTAAGACCAAAATGTTCCTCTAAAATTAAAAAGCCTTTGAGCCCTTATAAGATTGATTTTCTTTTGATGTTTAGCAACTAAACTAATACCTGTCTTTAATTTGAAATTTAAGAAATAAGAAATTAATTTTTTAACAAATTGTTATTTTATGTTCTTTAATAGTCATTTTTTTTGTTTAAAGCTTTTATTTAATGAATGCGTTTTTCATAGGTACAGCTTTAGGAATGTAGTGATTCTTTTCCCCCATACCCACCCTCCCACCCGACTCCTGTCCCACCTCATACTCCCTCTCCCTTCCCCTTCTTCATTATGGTTCATTTTTAGTTTATTTTTCTGTACAAAAGTCCAAATCTGTGTTAAGTACAGATTTCAGCAGTTTGCACCCACACACAAGTTTGAGAACAAGTTTTGCAGTTAATTCTCATAGTACAACTCAATAAAGACAGAGGTCCTACATGGGGAGTAAGTGCACACTGACTTCTATTGTTCCTTTAACAATTAGCATTTTTATTTATGAAGTCAGTGATCAACCGAGGCTCTTGCCTTGGGCTGCCAGGGCTATGGAAGCCTCTTGTGACCACAGACTCCATCAGAATTTGGACACGGCCATAAGCAAACTGGATGTTCTTGCCTCCCTTCAGAGAAAAGTACATCCTTCTTTGATGGCCCCTTCTTTGCACTGGGGTTTCACAGAGATCCTCCATGTAGGATATTTTTTTGCCACAGAGCCTTGGCTTTCCGTGCCTGAAATGCTCTCACAGGCCTTTCAGCCAGACCAGGAAGCCTCAAGGGTTGATTCTGAGGTCAGTGTTATTACAGCAAATGTCATTCTAGGGTCTGCTGTGTGGACTGCTTCCCTTGTTGGACATTCCCTCCTTTTTAATTCTATCTATTATTATTACCAGGCACGTGCTATTAGTTACATGATCACTTTTATACTTAAACCTATCTGTATGTTGACTTTAACATTTAATAAGATCACTTTAACAATTAAGATGGCATTTATACCACTGATTTAAATGGGTTTGGAGTCTCATGACAGGTTTTTAGGCTGTACCCTTAGAAGTAAGTCTAGGACTGTAAGCAGAACTGTACAGCTTTGCAGTTACAGACAACCTCCTCCCTCTCTTAGTTCCCCTCTTATTTTTCTGGGATCTTTTTTCAATTGACTTCACATACATATGATTAACTCTGTGTTACATAAAGAGTTCAACACATAGTATGAAGAAGAGAAAAGAAAAAGAAAACAAAGGAACTACAAAATAAAAAATAAGGATAAAAAACTGTCCCTCCACAGTCAGGGATATTCAAGTCGTTGCTGACTTGAATAAAACAGTGTCAACTTCACTTCTATAGCTTTCATTTTAGGAGCACTATTAATTCTCGCAGATCAGGGAGAACATATGGTATTTGTCTCTTTGGGACTGGGTTGTTTCACTAATACGAAGTTTTCCAGCTTGATCCATTTTGTTGCGAATGGCCAGATTTCATTTTTTTTTTTTTACTGCTTTATAGTATTCCATAGTGTACATATCCCATAATTTCTTTATCCAGTCTTCGGTTGATGGGCATTTAGGTTGATTCTGTGTCTTAACATTGTGAATTGAGCTGCAATAAACATGAAGGTGCAGATAGCTTTTTTGTTTACTAATTTCATTTTCCTTGGGTAAATTCCATGGAGTGGGATGGCTGGGTTGTATGGTGGGGCTATATTCAGGTTTCTGAGTTATCTCCAGACTGCCTTTCCATAGTGGCTTTACAGTTTGCATTCCTACCAACAGTGGGTTAGGGTGCCCTTTCCCCACATCCTCTCCAGCATCTGTTGTTTTTCGATTTCTGTATGTGAGCCATTCTCACTGGGGTGAGGTAAAACCTCATTGTGGTTTTGCTTTGCATTTCCCTGATGGCTAATGATCCTGAATTTTTTCATGTGTCTGTTGGCCATTTGGATTTCCTCTTTTGAAAAATGTCTGTTTAAGTCCTTGGCCCATCACTGGACTGGGTTGTTTGTTTTGTTATTGTGGAGTTTCTTGATCTCTTTGTAGAATCTGGTTATTGATCTTCTATTTTCTCCCATTCTGTCGGTTGCCTCTTCACTTTCCTGACTGTTTCTTTCACTGTACAGAAGCCTCTCAGTTTGAGGTGATCCCACTTGTTCATTCTGGCTTTGACTGCCTGTTCCTCTGGGGTCTTGTCCAGGAATTCTTTGCCTGTGCCAATGTCTTGCAGGGTTTCCCCAATGTTCTTGATTAATTTGATGGTGTTGGAGAATAGATTTAGATCTTTAATTCATAGTCTTATTTAATTTGTTTTGGAATTCTAAGGATCATTTGGTGGCTGTATTATTATATTTTAAATCTTTTTAATAATTTTTTGTATATTTTTTTATAAATATTTTAAAAGATTTATTTATTTGAAAGGCAGAGTTACAGAGAGAGAGGGAGACAGAGATCTTCCTTCTGCTGATTTACTCCCCAAATGGCCACGATGGCTAGGACTGGGGCAGGCTGAAGCTTGGAGTCTGGAAGTCTGTCCAGGTGTCTCAAAGGTGTGGCAGGGACCTAAGCACTTGGCCCATCTTCCACTGCTTTCCCTTGCATATTAGCAGGAGCTGGATTAGAAATGGAGCAGCCTGGACTTGGACCAGAGCTCATATGGGATGCTGGTGTACAGGCAGCAGCTTAACCCACTGTGCCACAACGCTGGCCCTATTTGCAAATTCAAAAATGTTTGTTTTCTTTTTATTTGAAAGGCAGAGAGACAGAGACAGATAGAAAAGGATCTTCCATATACTGGTTCGCTCCCTAAATGCCTGACGTAGCCAGGACTGGGCTAGGCTGAAGCCAAGGACCTAGAACGCCATCTGGGTAGCCTGCAAGCTTGCCAGGGACCCCAGGACTGGAGCTGTCCCCTGCTGCCTCCAGGAAGCTAGATTGGAGGGGAGGATCTGGGGCTCAGCCAGGCGCTGCCACATTGCATGCAGGTGTCCCAAATGGCAACTCCAGCTGCTGTGTCCAATGCCGCTTGCAAGTGGCCGTATTGCAAAGATGACAGAAAAAGCATGCTTCGTGCAGTTCACTCCTGAAGCATAGGAAACACCCGTGAAGCATGTTGTATCTGAGACATTCTTCAAGGTTCCAAATCTTCTTACATTCAAATGTTTTCTTACACTTGGGTTGTTGTCAATTTCTGGCCCCTCTGAATGAGGTTACTGTGAACATTTGTGTCTAAGTCTTTTTAGAGACATACGCTTACCTTCCCGTGGTTAATAGCTAGGCATGGGCTTGTGGGCCTGGGGAGCTCAGAAAGCTGGGGCTTCCTCTGGAGTGGCCGTCACCCTTGCTGTGTGAGATGGGGGAGCCGTCCTCAGGGGAGCCGCTCACCTCGTGGTTGCGGTCTTCGAAGAGTTGAATTCCTTTTAACTTCTGCTTTCAGTCACTCTCCAGTGCCTTCACGTTTTTTTTTTTTTTTTTTTAACAAATGTATTATCTAGAGGTTTTAACTTCTATTTTCAAGGTTTGTGTGATAAACACTTCTCTTGCATTATTCGATTAGAAATTCCAGAAGTAATTCTTTCAGGCTGTCAGTCCTATTCTATCCGTCCTCTGCCGCATAGCCACTGAGGGCTTTCCATGTTGCTTTCAGGGGAGTTCAGCATGCTTACGATTGCCTTAGGGACCTGCATGATCGGGCCCTTTGGCTCTACCTTCCGTTCTTAACATCTTCCACCCAGCTCACTCTGAATACTTGCCAGAACCCTGTCTAGGCTTCCTTTTCTTTCCTCAGATCTGTGTTGAAGTACGATGTTTATCAGTGATCTTCCGTTGGTCAGCATAGGAGAGCCTCCCCTTAGGGTGGGAGGCTGGTGAAGTGAAGTGGGTAAGACATTGCTCTGGGTGCCTGTATCCCATATCAGAGTGCCTGGGTACGAATCCTGGCTCTAGTCCCAAATTGAGCTTTCTGCTACTGTGTACCCTAGGAGGAAGCAGGTGCGGGCTCCAGTCACTGGGTCCCTGCCACTCACATGGGAGATGTGAATTGGATTCCCAGTTCTTGGCCTTGGCCTCCAATAACCCCGGCCCTTCCAGGCACTGGGGAAGTGAACCACTGGATGGGAGCACTGTCTGTCTGTCTGTGTCTTGCCTTTCAAAATAAATAAGTGTGCCCCCATCTCGATGGCCCTTTCTTGTCTGATTTTTCTCCGTAATATTGATTCTCATCTGACCCACCGTATATTTCGTCTATTTACTTTTTTGTTGTATCTTCAACTGGGTGGGATCTTTTGTCTGTTTTGTTCACTGCTGTATTTTTGTCACTTTAATGACTCTTAGGAAATAGCAGATTCTCAATAAGTAGTTGTTGAATGAATAAATGTGCAATAACCTTGTTTCTCAATTTTTGCCATTTTGAAGTTCATTCTTTACAATGATCTTATAAAGAGGTTTATTTATTGATAGAGAAAAGAACAATAAAGAGAAAGAGTGTGAATTTTTTATTTTGTATTTCCTAACAGTCTTTTGTGTTTTATTTTGGTTGTGCTTTTAGTCTTTTTGTGGTTCATATATTTTATGGCCCTTGAATTTGCTGGAATGTTATAGTCTCGTCTTATAAAAACTTTCCTCCTGGGGCCAGTGCTGCAGCACAGCAGGTTAAGCCACTGTCTGGCATCCCATATGGCACCAGTTCAAGTCCTGGCTGCCCCACTTCTGATCCAGCTCCCTGCTAATGGTCTGGGAAAGCAGCAGAGGATGGCCTAAGTGCTGGGTCTCTGCCCACGTGTGGGAGACCTGGATGAAGCTCCTGGCTCCTGGATTAGGCCTGGCACAGCTCTGACAGTCACCGTGATTTGGAGAGTGAACCAGGATGGAGGACCTTTCTCTTTGTCTCTCCCTGTCTTTGTCTATAACTCTACCTCTCAAGTAAATAAATATTTATTTTAAAAAAATTTCCTTCTTAAAACTGGGAGTACAAAAATAATTCCTTTAGCTTGAAACAGGTAGAAATTCTCCAGGAAAAAAAAAAGGTGATGGAATTAGCTGTTGATGCATCAGTCAGTTTAAAGAGCTGTAGATCTGAGAGGTTCTTAGTCAGTCTTACTTGAAGCAGAAATGTGTTCTGTGCTTTCTAAGTAATTGACTGAAACCAGACCCATTAACAAATTGAATACAGATTTGCTAATGCCAAAGACTGTGCTGTTAGCAAAATTACTCTTATTATGTCATTGTATTCAAAGATGTGCACTTACAGAGTTGATGTACTTTTCCAGAATGTTCCAGAATGAGAGCATTTAGTTGAATGGCATTCTTCTGTCCTTAGACTCGTGCTGCTGCCTTTATACCGTCCTGGTATGCAGAGGTGGCAAACATTTTGAAAGATGACTCTCTGATGTTTCTACTCAATTGCTTACAGCTTGCATGTGAAGACTCATCATGAATACACACTTTGGCTAAGTTCCTTGGGTCAAAAGGTATAACTAAGTAATTTTCGTTATCTTAGTCAACTTTTTTATTTAACAAAAATACCTGAGAGGAGCTACTTAGGAACGAAGATGGCTTTTTTTTAAGGACTTACAGGTTTTGGAGAGTCACAGTTCAAGACTGGGTAGCCCCGTTGGCTCAGAAACATGGTGAGGCTGGAGGGTGTTGGAGAGATGGTCCAGCGGTGGACGGGGAGCAGTGGACAGTGAGCATGCGCTTCCTGTGCGCATGCTCGCTCTCTGTCAGCCAGTGTGATTCCCTCGCAGGCCCCATTCTGGCCACTTCGTCCAGCTCACTCACTTCCCAAAGGCCACACCTACAGGCACCAGAATTGGATCAGGCTTCCTCCCAGTCCATCAGCCGTTCACATTAACCACTATCAGAAGACTCCAGGGCTTAAACACCTGTGTGCGTTTGGGAAGCTTAATCCTATTCAAACTTCAAGTCATCCTGGTGGTAAAACTAGGCCAACCCTCTTGGTGTCTGAGTCTAGGTTGTTGATGATAAAGCGTCTGTGTCACTTATCTTCTGATGTACCAGCAATGTTAAAAGCACAGAGTACCCAAAAGGAGGGCACTGGCCTAGTGACCTGGAGGTCTTTGGGGAGGGCAGTGGACTCCTGATATCCTCTGGAGACTGCATAATGGATCTCTCTCTTGGAGATGTGTCTGGTAGGCAGTCACTTGGGTTTAGGATAGCTCTAACGGATTAACAACTATTTTTGCTTCCATGTAATATGCTGTAAAATGTTCACATCTGGGTAATGCAAATGCCATATTTCACACTGTTGTCTGTGAGTCTGCCAGCTTGTTTCATTCTTTTTTTTTTTTAAGACTTATTTTATTTATTTGAAAGAGTTACAGGGAGAGGTAGAGACAGAGAGAGAGGTCTTCTATCCGCTGGTTCACTCCCCAGATGGCTGCAATGGCCGGAGCTGTGCTGATCTGAAGCCAGGAGCCAGGAGCTTCTTCTGGGTCTCCCATGTGGGTGCAGGGGCCCAAGGACTTGGTCCATCTTCTACTGCTTTCCCAGGCCACAGCTGAGAGGTAGATTGGAAGAGCAGCAGCCAGGACACAAACCAGTGTCCATATGGGATGCTGGTGCTGCAGGCCAGGGCTTCAACCCACTGTGCCACAGCACCAGCCCCTAACTCCTTTTATTTTTAAGAGATTTATTTGTGTATTCCCAAGTCGGAGTTACAGAGAGGTGGAGGGAAGGGAAGAGAGAAAGAGCTCTTCTGTTTGCTAGTTCACTCCCCAGATGGCCACAATGGCCAGGCCAAAGCCAGGAGCTTCACTGTGTCTCCCAAACACTTGGGACAGCTTCCTCTGATTTCTCAGACTGTTAGCAGGGAGCTGGATTGGAAGTGGAGCACCTGGGACTGGAAGTGGTGCCATATGGGATTCTAGCATTGCAGGCAGTGGCTTAACTTGTTAAGTCACAATGCTGGCCCCTGGCTACTTTTCTTTAAACTTATGAATTCTCTGCACTACTTGTTTATTTATTTGAAAGTCAGAATTACACATAGGGAGAAGGAGAGGCAGAGAGAGAGGTCTTCCATCCGCTGGTTCACTCCCCAATTGGCTGCAACTGCTGGAGCTGTGCTGGTCTGAAGCCAGAACTCAGGAGCTTCTTCCCGGTCTTCCCATGCAGGTGCAGGGCTCAGGGACCTGGGCCATCTTCCACTGCTTTCCCAGACCCTAGCAGAGAGCTGGATTGGAAGTGGGGCAGCTGGGTCTCGAACCTTCACCCATATGGGATGCTGGCACTTCAGGCCAGGGCATTAACCCGCTGTGCCACAGTGCCAGCCCCATCTGAACTACTTGTTACACCTGCCCCTGTTTTCATGTATCATCCTAGCACTTATACCATGCTCTGTCACTTACTTATTTGTCTTTAATGTCCCTTTTGACCCATTTGGACGTCAGCTCCATGAAGGTAGATATTTGTGTTTATTCTTTTACTGCTGTCCCCTCTGTCTTAAAACATTACCTGGGGGCCAGCATTGTGGTAGCGGGCTGAGCCTCTGTCTACATCACTGTTATCCCATATTAGTGCCAGTTCTAATCCCTGCTGCTCCTCTTCTGATCCAGCTCTGCTATGGCCTGGGAAAGCAGTGGAAGATGGCCCAAGTGCTTGGCCCCCTGCACCCATGTCAGAGACCTGGAAGAAGCTCCTGATTTTGGTCTGGCCCAGCTCAGGCTGCTGCATTGTTTGGGGAGTGAACCAGCAGATGGAAGACCACTCTCTTTGTCTCTCTGTCTGTAACTCTACCTCTCAAATAAATGAATAAAATCTTAACAACCACATTGCTTGGAGAGAATACATGCTCACTGAATGCGTGTGGAACAAATACATACAAGAATCAGCACTGGGGCCGGTGTAGCAGGTAAAATCTTCTGCCTGTAGCGCCAGCATCCTGTATGGATGCCGGTTCAAGTCTTAGCTGTTCCACTTCTGATCCAGCTCCCTGCTGATGTGCCTGGGAAAGCAGCAGAAGATGGCCCAAGTGTTTGGCCCTGCACCCATGTGGGAGACCTAGAAAAAGCTCCTGGCTTTGTACTGGCCCGGCTACAGCTGTTGGAGCCATCTGGGTAGAGAACCAGTGGATGGAAGATCTCTCTCTCTCTCTCTGTAACCCTTCCAAATAAATGAATAAATCTTAAAAAAAAAAAAAAAAAGAATCACAACACTGAATAGGTGATACGGGAGAGTCTTAGCTTCTGACGCGGCGAGTGACAGGGAGGGACGTGACCAGCCCAGGAAGCATGTCCTGTCTCTCTGATGGCAGCCTTGCGTAGTGCAGCTGGCCAGGGTGAAAGTGGCTTGTGAACTGCTGGGGATGCCCAGTATTTCAGGTGGCTCTCCTGCGGCATTGGCCTGACCAACTTTGGTGACATTTCTGCTTTTTGAATCTTGAATGCCAAGCTTCTGTTCTCTCACTCTGTTACGTCCCTTTGACGGACATAACTTTGCCCAAGGTGTGAAAACAAGTAGAGGCCTCAACTGGGAGTGAGTTCATTTTCATGGGTGGTTCTTGAGTTACATAGTATTTATTAATATTTTTCATGTGTTTTCCCTCAGTACCACTGTAACTCTTTTAGCAAGTTAAATGCGGATTTCCATTCATCAGGTGACTAATGGACACTCTGAAATGTAGCTGCTTCTGCCTGTTGCAGCTATAACGTGAGCTTTGGCAGCCCTGCCAGCTCTGAACTCATTGAGGGCTGGTAATTTGTTTATCAGTTTGCCATTGTGATTTAAAAATGGATAGAGAACTGAGATGAAAGCCTGACTGTGCTGGTAGGAAGTGTGGGTTTCAGAAGCTAAGCAGAATTCACATAGGGTTAAGGATCCTTAGTATCCAGGGGTTTTCTCAGATTGGATGCTTACTGCTTTACTGCTGTAATGTATGTCTGTAATGTAAGAAGACCGTGCTTATGAAATGCTGGAGTGGAAGATGTGTCTTCATGCTGTGGCACATTTCGGTTTTAGCTTGGGGGCGAGGGTTGTGAAACCTTCCTTGTTTTTCTTGAGTTTTAGATATTCCTCTAGTTAGGAGTCTATTAAATATAGAAATAGGGAACTGCCTGCATCCTTTCTGTTAAATTACTTAATAATTCAATCACCATGTGTAATGTTATTCTGTTTTCAAATTACCCCAACTTGCAAACGACTGGGCTTTGAGAGTGCAGCTTTCTGAGTCCAGCACTGTCACCTAAAAATGGGCACTAACACTTTGCTCTCCTAGAGGGCCTTCCAGTGACAACGCTTTGACTTTGCTCGTTAGTGGACCTGTTCTAGCTGATTGTAAGTGCCTTCTCATAGATGCTGCAGCATCTTCTTTCTGAAGAAAGTCAGCTAAGAAATGGAGATGTAGATGTTTTTCCAGATGATGAGATACAAATGGCCAATAGACATGTGAAAAAATGCTTTGTACCACTAGCCATCTGGGAGATGCAAATAACAACCACAAGGAGGTACCATCTTTGTTGCTGTTGTTAAATATTTTTAAATTTACTTATTTGAAAGGCAGAGTTACAGAGAGAGAGAGAGAGAGAGAGAGAGAGAGATCTTCCATCTACTGGTTCACTCCCCAAATGGCCACAGTCTGCTGAAGCTGCACTGATCTGAAGCCAGGAGCCAGGAGCTTCTTCCCGGTCTCCCACTCAGGTGTAGGGGCCCAAGGACTTGGGCCATCTTCTACTGCTTTCCCAGGCCATAGCAGAGAACTGGATCAGAAGTGGAGCAGCCGGGACTTGAATTGGTGCCCATATGGGATGCCGGCACTGCAGGCGGCAGCTTTACCTGCTACGCCACAGTGCTGCCCCTGGGAGATACCATCTTACGTAGTTAGGATGGCTATTAGGAAAAAGACAAAAAGCAAGAAATGCTGATGAGGTTGTGGAGAAAAGGGAGCCCTGATACACTGTTGGTGGGAATGTAAGTTAGCACAGGCATTGATGGAAACAGCATGGTGATTCCTAAAAGCATGAAACACAGATCCATGGATGACCCAGCTATTCCACTTCATAGGAAGTCAGCATGGGAAGGAGAGACCTCTGCAGCCGTCTTTATTGTAGCACTGTTCACAGTCGCAAAGAATGGAATCAACCTGGATGTCTGTCACTGGGTGAATGAGTAAGGAAGATCTTATGTGTATATACATTGTGAAACATTGATCAGCCATGAAAAAGAATGGAGGCCGGTGCAGCAACTCAATAGGCTAATCCTCCGCCTGCGGCGCCCGCACACTGGGTTCTAGTCCCGGTCGGGGTGCCGGATTCTGTCCCAGTTGCCCCTCTTCCAGGCCAGCTCTCTGCTGTGGCCCGGGAGTGCAGTGGAGGATGGCCCAGGTGCTTGGACCCTGCACCCCATGGGAGACCAGGAGAAGTACCTGGCTCCTGGCTTCAGATCAGCGCGGTGCACCGGCCACAGCGTGCTGGCCACGGCGGCCATTGGAGGGTGAACCAACGGCAAAGGAAGACCTTTCTCTCTGTCTCTCTCTCTCACTATCCACTCTGCCTGTCAAAAAAAAAAAAAAGAGAATGGAGTCCTGACCTATGCAACAAATGGATGGAATTGTAGGTCATTAAGTAAAGTAAGCCAGACACAGGAAGACGCATACCACGTGTTTTCTCTCCTATGTGAAAGTGAATATCTGTATCTCTATCCGTGTATAAATTTGAAAACGTGTGGATGCCATATTATTTGGTATATTGATGTTTATATAAATACTGCCTTTAGTGAATTATGCCCTTACATATTAATGTGCCCTCCTTTCCTATTTTAGGTTTGTCTTAAATTCAACATTATGGGTTATTTTATTTATTTATATATTTGAAGATTTATTTATTTGGGAGGTAGAGCTACAGACAGAGAGAGAGTAGGACAGAGACAGAGGTCTCCCACCCACTGGTTCACTCCTCAAATGGCTGCAATAGCCGGAGCTGAGCTGATCCGAAGCCAGGAACTTTATCTAGGTTTCCTTTTTTTGTTTTTTAAAAATTTTTTAAGACTAATTTTTTTAAGACTTATTTATTTATTTGAAAGTCAGAGTTACACAGAGAGAGGAGACGCAGAGAGGTCTTTTCATCCGATGGTTCACTCTCCGAATGGCTGCAGTGGCCGGAGCTGAGCCGATCTGAAGCCAGAAGCCAGGAGCCTCTTCAGGGTCTCCCACACGGGTGCAGGGACCCAAGGACTTGGGCCATCTTCTACTGCTTTCCCAGGCCATAGCAGAGAGCTGGATTGGAAGAGGAGCAGGCGGGACTAGAACTGGTGCCCATATTGGATGCCGGCGCTTCAGGCCAGGGTGTTAACTCGCTGTACCACAGCGCCAACCCCAAGAATTTTTTTTAAAAAGATTTTTATTTATTTATTTGAGAGAGAGAGTTACAGACAGTGAGAGGGAGAGACAGAGAGAAAGGTCTTCCTTCCATTGGTTCTCTCCCCAGATGGCCACAACAGCTGGAGCTGCGCTGATCCAAAGCCAGGAGCCAGGTGCTTCTTTGGGGTCTCCCATGTGGGTACAGGGGCCCAAGGACTTGTGCCATCTTCTCCTGCTTTCTCAGGCCACAGCAGAGAGCTGGATCGGAAGAAGGGCAACCGGGACTAGAACTGGCGTCCATGTGGGAATGCAGGCGCTGCAGGCCAAGGATTAACCTACTGCGCCGTGGAGCTGGCCCCTCATCCAGGTTTCCCACGTTGGTACGGGGTTGCAAGCACTTTGGTTTTTCTTCAGTGCTTTCCCAGGCCATAGCAGAGAGCTGGATTGGAAGCGGAGCAGCCGGGACACGAATTAGTGCCCATATGGGATGTCAGCAAAGCAGGTGGAGTCATAGGCCACCATGCCACAGCGCTGGCTCTGTGGATTATTAATATATATACCCCTGCATTCAGAAAAAACTGAGTGTGTGTGTATAAACTGCTTACATGGGAAGCAAATATGGAGGACTGTGAAAAATTGGTAAATCTGTATGCTCGTTGAACTCTATACTTTTCTGTTTTACTTGAAATATTTTATAATAAAAAGACAATAAATAAAGAGAACAACAAATAAAGAGAAACCCACTCTGTGTAACAGATACCAAAGTGAATAATGAGATTTAAAGCCAGTTTTAAGAGCAGAAAATGTAATATAAAGTCATTCAGAGTGACGATCAGACATCTTTATAGCTAGAAATAGAAATTAGCAAAATAGCTACTGAAAGAAAATTCCTCAAAAGATAGTAAAGCGAAGCCACCTCAGGGTTTACACAGGCGATGCTCCCAAAACAAGCTGTTCAGATGCATTTGAAGATAGGCAGGTGTGTGACTGAGAGGGAAAAACAAAGAGCTGTGAGAAGGAGAACAAACTGGGGTTGCAGGCCAGGAGTGGCTTGTAGGCAAGAGTCCCTTGCACATGAAAAGGCTAATGCAGGATCACGACTCAGGAGTCTGTCGTGACAATGGCATTTAAGGGAAATGAAGCCATATAAAGATACCTATATATGTAAATCTGAATCCTACAATTAAATAGGCAAGGAAAAGTTTCTACGCTGAAGTGCTTTTGAAGGGGTAACATAATTTTTATTACCACTTTGAATAAATGAGGAAAACTTGCCATGACCTAAATCAGGCAAACATGAAAAAGACTTGTTTAACTTGCCTCCACTGTCTTTCAAGTCTATAATTACAGAGTGTGGAGCAGCAGCAGTGTGAGGTACTCGACACTGGTCTTGGAGTGAAGGGATTGGAAAGTGACACGTGTTTTTAATTTCCTGTTTGTCGGATGCTCTGCCTGTACATGTGTCATCTTATCACCCACAAAAACCCAGTGTGTTGCTTAAATTAAATTCTCTCTGTTTTACTTAATGTTAAGACACCAAGGTTGAAGGAGTAGGTAACTTGCTTGATAGCAAGATTCTAGGGGTTTGGGGCCTGGGATTGGAATATGGAGACAAGCAATGATCTTATGTTGGAGGTTGGAAGATTTTACAAAAACAGGGCATCAACATTGATTAACACTACATTCAGGAGTTTCTGTTTTTTCTTTTTAGAATTTTTTAATTTATTTGAGAGTCAGAATTAATAGAGAAAGAGAGGGAAAGACACACACACACAGAGATCTTCTATCCTCTGGTTTACTCCCCAAATGGCTGCAGCAGCCCAGGCTGGTCCAGGCCGAAGCCAGGAGCCAGGAGCCAGGAGCATCTTCCAGCTCTCCCACGTGGGTGCAGCGGCCCAAGCACTTGAGCTATTTTCCACTGGTTTCCCAGGTGCGTTAGCAGGGAGCTGGATCAGAAGTGGAGCAGCCAGATCTGAAACTGGCCCTTCACCACAATGCAGGTCCTACATTCAGAAGTTTACACCTGGGTCCAGCACTGTGGTATAGTAGGTTAATTCTCCACCTGTTGTGTTGGCACTGCATTTGGGCACTGGTTTAAGTCCTAGCTGTTCCATTTCCCATCCAGCTCCCCGCTAATGGCCTGGGAAGGCAGTGGAAGGTGGCCCACATGGCTGGGCACTTACACCTGAGTGAGAAACCCAGATGAAGTTGCTGCCTCCTGGCTGGTCTGGCCCAGCCCTGGCCGCTGCAGCCATTTGGGAATGAACCGGCAGATGGAAGAACTCTCTCTCTTTCTCTCTCTTTCTCTCCTCTCCCTCTCCTCTCCCTCTCTCTATCTGAAACTCTGCCACTTAAATAAATAAATAAATATATATTTTTAAGTCAGACCCTTGAGATAATTGAGGAGGTTGGACAGTATTTGAGGAGTGATTCCAGTTCCTGAGGCTGGCCTCCATCTCTGAGGCCAGCACTTGAAAAAGGCATTTTTCCAGATTTGACCACAAACGTGGCTGAAGAAGATAGGCCCCACAGCACTGAGTCCCGTTAACCTCTCCCTGTACCCGGTGTCTCTTGACAATCTCCAGATTGTCCTTTCTCTTTCTTCAGTCTTCCTCTCCTTCTGTTTGATTATTGAAGAGAGTAATAGATGTTTCTTTTTGAAATTTGAATAGGTACAGGAAAATCACAATTTTCATCTTTGATCGTCCCTGTCGCCTCCACTGGAAGATGTGTTATGAGACCCAAATGGCCTGACTACCAGCATTTGAAGCAGAGTATCTTAAATTCTACAACTTTTGCTTCATCTGAGATATATGTGTGTGATACTATGACTTTCTGATAGTTACCTTTTTCAGAATGCCTTTTTATTTTTTCTTTCTGTCTTTTTTTTTTTTTTTTTTTGGACAGGCAGAGTTAGACACACACAGAGAGAGAGTGATAGAGTTATAGACAGTGAGAGAGAGACAGAGAGAAAGGTCTTCCTTCTGTTGGTTCACTCTCCTAATGGCTGCCACGGCCAGCGCTTCTCCTATCCGAAGCCAGGAACTGGGTACTTCCTCCTGGTCTCCCATGCGGGTGCAGGGGCCAAGCACTTGAGCCATCCTCCACTGCCCTCCCAGGCCACAGCAGAGAGCTGGACTGGAAGAGGAGCAGCTGGGACAGAATCCGGCGCCCTGACCAGGACTAGAACCTGGGGTGCCGGCACCGCAGGTGGAGGATTAGCCTAGTGAGCCACAGCGCCGGCCAGAATGCCTTTTTCTTTTGAAGATTTATTTATTTATTTGAAAGCCAGAGTTAGAGAGAGAGAGAGAATGAATCTTCCATCTCTTGGTTCTCTCCCCAAATGGCTACAACTGCCAGGGTTGGACCAGGCTGAAGCCAGGAGCCTGGAACTCCGTCTGGGTCTTCCACATGGGTGGCAGGGGCCCAAGCACTTGGGCCGTTATCTGCTGCTTTCCCAGGAGCATTAGCGGGGAGCAGGATCAGAAGTGGAGCAGCCCGGCCTCAAACAGGTGCTTATGTGGGATGTCAGCCTCACAGGTGCCTGCCTCCCAGTGCTTTTTAACCTGGAGTCTGTTATCTGATGAGAATTGAGCCAGTGCAGCCTTCTGCTGACGCTGCGTACCTGTCATCCCACCTCCGCGCCATTGCATTCTAGATACATCTTTTGGGCTGTGAATAGTTGGGTCTTAGACTTTTTAAATCCAGTCTGTCTGTAAATTATTTGGAATATTTAGACAGTTGAAATTTAATGGTTATTGATACAGTCTACACTTTTATTATTTGTTTTTTAAGATTTTACTTTTTTATAATTTCTGTTTTACTGATGGAATTTTCTTTTTTTCTGAACAAATTTTCATTTATTCAAATGAACATACTTATAGTACTTGCTTTATGGTCCTTATCTGAAAACTTTAATAGATTATCTTGGAGTTGGCATTTATGGATACGCTTTTTCGTGAGAGTAGATCATATTTGCCTGTCTTTCTTCATATGTTGATTATTTTGAATTGTATTCCAGACGGTGTGCATAGTATGTTCTTGATACTGTTACTTTACTCAGACATTTTACATGAGACCTTTTAACCTAGTGGACTCAGACTGCAAACTGCCATTCCTTTGGTGAGTGGTGACTTAAATTTGTCACTCTGAGCTGCGAGCTGCTTTATGGTCAGCACTTGTGTCTTTTTTTTTTTTTTTTAAGATTTATTTATTTTACTTGAAAGTCAGAGTTACACAGAGAGAGGAGAGGCAGAGAGAGAGAGAGGGGTCTTCCATCCGATGGTTCACAGATCTGAAGCCAGGAGCTTCCTCTGGGTCTCCTGCGTGGTGCAGGGGTCCAAGGACTTGGGTCATCTTGTATTGCTTTCCCAGGCCACAGCAGAGCGCTGGATCGGAAGTGGAGCAGCCGGGTCTCAAACCAGCACCCATATGGGGTGCCAGTGCTTCAGGCCAGGGCATTAACCTGCTATGCCACAGTGCCGCCCCCACCACTTGTGTCTTCATGGTCACTCCCTGTATGTTAGGAGTCATCTGCAGACTTGTGGATGTAGATGTAGAATTTGGTGCCTCCCTTATCTTCTTACTGAAGATCTTCCCTCTTTCGGAGATGTTTTAGTCTCCTTCACTGGGTTCTTTTGCTCAGAAAGATGGCAGGCGTATAGTTGTAGTCGTCTCCCGCATCTCAGGGCAAAGCTACAAGAAAAGGCTAATTGTGGGGCTGGTGTTGTGCTGTAGCAGGTGGAGCCCTGCCTGTGATGCTGCATCCCACATGGGTCCAGGGAGAGTCCCTGCTGCTCCCTGCTAATGCACCTGCTGAGGCAGTGGCGGATGGCTCACGTCCTTGGGCCCCTGCACCCATGTGGGAGACTCGGAAGAAGCTGCAAGCTCCTGGCTTCTGGCTTGGGACACCTCCAGCTCTGGTTGTTGCAGCCATTTGGGGAGTGAACCAGTGGGTGGAAGACCTCTGTCTGTCTCTCCTCTTTCTCTAACTCTGCTTTTCAAATAAACAATCTTTAAAAAACAAAACAACAACATACAAAATGAGCAATCCTGTGCTGATGTCTGCATTTAGTTTTGGGTATCCAAGACATGTGCCTCTGTTCTGTTTAGAACTGTGAGATAGCTGTTTCGTGTTTTGTTGACAAGTTATGTGTGACGTTTGTGGGCTTTGTTTTTATAGGTGCATACTCTTCGATAACAGAGCACACTGTTGTTCATTGTATGGGGATAAGTCAGTGAGGTCAAAAGAAGTGTTCAGAAAAAAAGGTTAGAGTAAATATTTAGCTAATTTTTAACCTACATTAAAAATTGGTAGATTCATGTTCTTATAGTAAACATTTAATCAACTTCCTGAGTTTTACTTTTTTTTTCTTTTTTGGACAGGCAGAGTTAGACAGTGAGAGAGAGAGAGACAGAGAGAAAGGTCTTCCTTTGCCGTTGGTTCACCTCCCAAGTGGCTGCTACGGCCAGCACGTTGTGGCCCGATCCAAAGCCAGGAGCCAGGTGCTTCTCCTGGTCTCCCATGCGGGTGCAGGGCCCAAGCACCTGGGCCATCCTCCACTGCACTCCCGGGCCACCGCAGAGAGCTGGATTGGAAGAGGAGCAACCGGGAGAGAACTGGCACCCCAACCCGGACTAGAACCTGGAGTGCCGGCGCCGCAGGTGGAGGATTACCCTAGTGAGCTGCGGCACCAGCTGATTTTTACATTTTGTAAGAGGAAACAGTGGTGTACAGTTTCTCTAATGAGCCCTGATTCATGGAATTTCTGCTCATGGTATTTCCAATTGTAGAATAAATGGTAGATTATACCAACAGAGCATGTGTAGTGTTTTCAGCTTTAACAGGTACAACACTAACTTTGCATTTTTTTGTGATTTATTATAACTGACAATAACTTCTGTGAACACCTGCGCACATAGTTTCTGAAACTCATTTAGTATTTTAAGTAGTGTCTTTCAAACTGTAGATGGCCTGACCTGTTATTGGGTTAGTGAGTAATGAAGTAATTTTAGGGGGTTCTGAAATAGCATAAAAAAGAACCACAGAGCGGTGGTCAGAGAACGCTGGTGAGGGCGGAAGTTGCCGTGTGGAACTTCGGTGTATGTGTGTTGCCATGTGACACAAGACTTACTTCTCACTGTGGGGCACGACCCAGAAGACTTCCATACTCCTGCTCTGAGAGAGCTGGCTAAGATGTAGGTGATCATTTCACCCTATTTTCTTTTCAGTTTTAAAGAGTTAATATTGTAGTAATTTTACATAATTTTGAGTGTGCATAGAATCGTGATTTATAGAGTAATTTTGAGAATTTAAGATATTACGGTTTTTACATAGGAGTTAGAGGAGAGATGAAGTTATTGTATTGAACTGACACGTCAGTCGCATTCTGAGTTAGAAATTGTGTAAGTGAGGTGCACCAGCACCACCATATTCACAGTAACGCACGAGATTCAGAACATGAAAATAGTAGTGGCGTGTTTTCCTTATGTTCTAAGTTACTTTGGTGAACTGTAGACCTCGCACATTTATTGAGATATAAGGGGGTCTCAGATTTACATTTGAATGTGAAATAATAAAATTATGTTAAAATGGAGTCTGGGGTTGGCACTTGATGCAGGAGTTAAGACACAGTTGGGAAGTCCCTAACCTGTGTTGGGGGGCCTGGTTCAAGTCCTGTCCCGCTGTAAGTTCTACCTTCCTGCTGACGTGCAAAGTGGGAGCTGGCAAGTGCCGGCACAAGAGGTTGTGTTCCTGCCATTCACATGGGAGAACTGGACTAGGTTCCCAGCTCCTGGGTTCTCTGTGGCTCAGACCCAGCTCTTGGGAAGATGTCTCTCTCTGTCTGTCTCTCTCACTCTCACTCTCAGTCACTTACTCACTCTGTTACTCTGCCTTTCAAATAAGATGAAAATAAAAAAATACTGTTTGGATAATTTAGTATTCTAAAGTATGAAGAGTTTTTAAACAGTTCAGAAAACGTGAGTACTGTCAAAAATATGCATAGATTTCAAAATTTTTTTATATCAAAATCCTCATATTGTAAAATATCTGAACATAATCTGATCTGAGGCACTAAAATGTTATAAGAAATCAGTTTGAAAAGAGCCATTTTTGAGAAACATGAATTCTTCTAAAATTGAAGCAACAACAAATATCAAGCTTACAGCAAAGCTGATTCAGAAGAATGCTTTCGAAACGTTTCTGATGGGACTGGCACTGTGGTGTGGTGGGTAAAGCTGCCACCTGCGGCACCTGCATCCTCTGTGGGCATGGGTCAAGTCCCGGCTGCTCCACTCTCAACACAGCTCCCTGCTAATGCACCTGGGAAAGCAGTGGAGGATGGCCCAAGTGCTTGGATCCCTGCACCTGCGTGGGAGACCTGGAAGAAGCTCCTGGCTCCTGGCTTCGAATTGGCCCAGCTCCAGCTGTGCAGCCATTCAGGGAGTGAACCTGTAGATGAAATATTCTCCCTCCCTCTCTTTCTCTCTCTTTCTCTCTCTCCCTCTCTCTGTCTGTCTTTTTTTGTGTGTGTGTAACTCTGCCTTTCAAATAAACACAACTTTTATTTTATTTTATTTATTATTTTTTTGTGACAGGCAGAGTGGACAGTGAGAGAGAGAGACAGAGAGAAAGGTCTTCCTTTTGCCATTGGTTCACCCTCCAATGGCCGCCGCGGCCAGCGCGCTGCGGCCAGCGCACCGCGCTCCTCCGATGGCAGGAGCCAGGTGCTAGGTGCTTTTTCCTGGTCTCCCATGGGGTGCAGGGCCCAAGCACTTGGGCCATCCTCCACTGCACTCCGGGCCACAGCAGAGGGCTAGCCTGGAAGGGGACAACTGGGACAGAATCCGGTGTGCCGGCGCCGCAAGGCGGAGGATTAGCCTGTTGAGCCTCGGCGCCGGCCTAAATAAATCTTTTAAAAGAAGTGTATGATGACAATGCCCACAGAAATCAGTGTTCATAAAGAGGTAACTTTTAAGAACGGGTGCAGTGATGTTGAGGAAGAGCCCTGAGCAGCAGTCCACACAACAGTTTACAAAGAAAATGTCAATCTTGTTTGTGCCCTAACTGAAGAGGACCGGCCATTCATAGCAGCGGCAGCAGCTGATGGCGTAGACGTCAGCGGGGTCACAGCTTTGCGTTCTGACTGTGATTTGAAGTGGTGCAAACTCTGCTCAGTGGGTGCCAAAGCTGTTGTGCCCGGATCAGGTGGGAGTAAGAGCAGAGAACAAATGCGATCAGGGTCCTGCAGCGTTTCTTCAAAGAACTGGAGCAGGAGGTGGCACTTGGCGTTACCGGTGCGATGGTGAGACACAGCACCACCAGCAGTGGCTATGGGGAGGTGACATGGCCCCTCAGAACAGAAGCAGATGGAGCGAGAGCAAAGGCCCAGCAACCGTGTCTTGGATTGCCAAGGCGAGCCGCGTGCTGGCTCTCTGGAGGTGAGAGTGAGCTGAGGAAGTCGCCCAGGCGCGCGCAGGAAACCCGGGGAAGCTCCTGTCTGCCGCATCGGTGCTGCCCCACATCCCTGTCATCCGTCGAGGGCAGTGAGGAGAGTTCTGAGGGGGTCGAGGCATTCACCGTACCAAGGTGATCTGGCTCCTTCTGTGTTTGCTCTCTGATCTTAGACACCTTGAGGAGCAGCTGCTTGTCTTCCAGACTGCACGGGCGTGGTCAGCGTCCCAGGGCCCTTGCCTCTCCAGGGTGGACTGACTCGCTGAAATCGTTGCTCACAGGAGTGTCTTAACCTTTAGAGGCTGCGCTGGGAAGTAGTGTATGTCTTTAATTTTTATCTTTTCTTTCTTTTTTTTCTGTGAACTTTTTGAGGTTCCCTCTGTGTATACAGGAAAGAAGCAAATGTGCTTTATGTTACAAATAAGTAAATATAGTTTCGTGTAAGGCAAAAAGGCTGCACAAGATTTTGCTGTTTCATATGTAATTAAAATGTCCATGATATTTTTTACGGGTCTCTGAGGAATCATTAAATCGTTTACTGTAAGACGTGCACCTTGGTGAAGGGACTTTGTCTTGTTCATATTTCTATCTCTAGTGCCTGTTATAGAGCTGGAAAATAATATGTTCTAGGCAGTGTTCTTTGCTTACTTTTCTTTTTCTTTCAACACCTTGATTTTTTTTTAGAAGATTTCTTTATTATTTTGAAAGGCGGAATTACATGCAGACACCCACACACACACACCCACACACACACACCTGTCTTCAGTCTGCTGGTTCACTCCCCGGTTGGCTGTAATGGCTGGGACTGGGCCCGGGGTTCTTCCTGGGTCTCCCCAGTAAGAGGAGGCATCCGACTGCTCAGGCCATCTTCACTGCTTTCCCAGGTGTGTTGGCAGAGGTTCGAACCTTTGCTGATATGGGATGCTGTCCCCTCAGGGGGTGGCGTAGCCTACTGTGACACAACAGTGGCACCAGGACCGTGATGTTTTTGAAGTCCTGCTTATTTTACAGGATTTTTTTCCTCAATTTTTATCCTCTTTTCCTCAAATTTTGTTTATGATTTTTGGATTGGAAGGATAAACAAGTGACTCTGTGACCTTTACCAAATACACAGAGAGAGGCAGTTGATGTCCATCTGGCTCTTGTTGGTGTTGTCAGCTCTCTCGGGTAAAGAGGAGGTTATTTTCTCTGCTGTGGAATTATTTTTATTCTTTAGTAACATAAATGTATTGGTAGATCCTTTGGAATACACATATATGGAAATATATAACATTTTTTTTTAGTTATTCGAATGGCAGAGTTACAGGGTTGGGGGGACAGAGATTGATCTTCCATCTGCTGGTTCACTCCTCACATGTCTACAACAGCCAGGACTTGGCCAGGCCGAAGGCAGAAGCTAGGAGCTTCATCTGTCTCCCACATGGGTGCAGGGGCCCAAACACTTGGGCTGTCCTCTGCTGCTTTCCCTGGCGCCTTAACAAGGAGCTGGATCGGAAGTGGAACAACCAGGACTTGAACCAGCACCCATACGGGATGCTGGTGTTGTAGGCTGCAGCTCAACTTGCTATTCCACAGTGGTGGCCCCATCTTTTGGAACATTTATCCAGTTTCAGATCAAACATTCCCCACCTAGTGTCTGCTGATGATTCTTACTCCAATCAGTTTCTTATACCTTTTGATTTTGATGTAATTTCAAACTTAGAGAAAGATTGCAATAATGAAATAAGAAACCCCCACATATTCTGGCCAATTGTTTATGTTTCTTTGGTCTTTTTTTTAAAGATTTTATTTATTTTGCTTGAGAGGTAGAGTTACAGACAGAGGGAGAGACAGAGAGAAAGGTCTTCCATCCACTGGTTCACTGCCCAAATGGCCACAACGGCTGGGTTCATCCGAAGCCAGGAGCCAGGAGCTTCTTCCAGGTCTCCCACACAGGTGCAGGGATCCAGGCACCTGGACCATCTTCCACTGCCTTCCAGGCCATAGCAGAGAGCTGTATGGGAAGAGGAACAGCCAGGACATGAACTGGCACCCACAGGGGATGCTGATGCCGCAGGCAGAGTCGTAGCCTACTACACCACAGTGCTGGCCCTTGTTTGGTCTTCTTAATTTCTCAGGTGGTGAAAGCAAGAACAGCTGGTCCTGATAATTTTCTGTGAAACTTCACATGTGCACAGTGTGCATGTGCTCCTTAGGAGGTCAGCCGTTTTATTTACCTTCTAAAAATTACTGTGTTGGGGCCGGTGCTGTGGCGCAGCGGGTTGGCGCCCCAGCCAGAAGGGCTGGCATCCCATATGGGCGCCGGTTCTAGTCCCAGCTGTTCCTCTTCCGATCCAGCTCTGTGCTGTGGCCTGAGAAAGCAGTAGAGGATGGCCCAAGTCCTTGGGCCCCTGCACCAGCATGGGAGACCTGGAAGAAGCTTCTGGCTCCTGGCTTCTGATCGGCGCAGCTCTGACCGTTGCGGCCATCTGGGGAGTGAACTGTCAAGTGGAAGACTTCTCTTTTTTTCTCTACCTCTCTCTGTAACTGTCTTTCAAATAAATAAAATAAATCTTTAAAAAAATTACTGTCATTTGGGCCTAGGACAAATATTTTTACATCATAAAATTCGGTAGAAAAGGCTCTGGAAATTCAGAAAAGTAACCGACTTTTAAGTCTTGAATCATAGGAGTCACCTTTCCTTATGGGAATCACATGTGCAGTGTGACAGGTTATGGATAATTAGAAAGACGTGTTAAAATAGGACTGGGAGGGTAGTCAGCCGTCACTTCCTGAGGGGCTTGGTGTGCCAGGCTTACGACTGAAGTTTGGTTTTATTTTGTTGTTAATAGGGAGCTGTTGGAGAATTTTAAGGAAGGAAAATGAAGTGTTGGATTGGGGCTAAGTTGGAGGCAGGTAGCCCAGTTAGAAGACTATTGTGATAATCCACGACACCCATGGAAGACGTGGACAGTGGAAGACATGGGTAATCCGGGTCTGAGGTGGATCTTGAATTCTGGAAAACATTTTAGATACTGTAGAAAAATTCAATTCAGATGGATTTCTTCTTTTTAAAAGATTTATTTATTTATTTCAAAATCAGAGGTAGAGGGAGAGGCAGAGAGAGACACAGAGAGAGAGAGACAGAGAGGTATCTTCCATCTGCTGGTTCACTCTTCAGATGGTTGAACACTCAGGCCTGGGCCAGGTTGAAGTCAGGAGCCAGGAGCTTCATCCAGGTCTCCCACATGAGTGTCACAGGCCCCTACACTTGGGCCATCTTCTGCTACTTTTCCTAGGCCATTAGCAGGGAGCTGGATCAGAAGTGGAGCAGCTGGAACACAAATCCATATGAGATGCCATTGTTGCAAGTGGTGGCTTTGCCTGCTATGCCACTGTGCTGGACTCAGATAAATTTATTTCCATTTTATGGGAGAAAATTGAAATCTTGAGAGATGGTGATGTAGCTCGGGTCATAGAGCTGGTGAGTGAATGCTTGAGTGTGAACCGAAGCAGAGGCTGCACAGCTCACGCTCTGTTGCATTCCTCTGTACGTCTCCATTACAGTAATTAGTGCAGAGCTCGGCCACAGTGCGAGTGTGCTTTAATCTTACCTTTTTTTTTTTTTTTTAAATCTTGACTGATTATGTTAAAGGACCAGGGATAGGATGAGTGCAGTAAGGTCAGTGCACTGTCTTACAAGTCCCCATGACTAGCTGCAGGAGCTTTTCTGTGAAGACAGAGACTTGTCAGGATGGTTCTGGATACATGACAGCGATCGTCACATTCCTGCTTTATTGGGAATTCTGTTCCATGTGACTGTAGAAGTAGTGGCAGGCTGCTGGCTGCGATCACTGCAAAGTGAGTCCACACAGGGGCGTTAGCTAACATGCACCAGTGAACTGACTTCTTGCTGATTAGATATTACAGAGTATGTCTCTCCTGCCCGCCTTTTACCATAACCTCTAAAAGGTTCAGTGCCAGAAAGAGCAGAACTGTGTCTTTATTGTCTCATCACATTCTCTCAGAGTGGATAATACCTTCTTTGCTCTCTGTCCAGCTTGGCTTTGGGTCACTGCTGTGAATCCAGCTGTTGCAGTCTTTCATGTGAGTGATCAGTATTCCGGTCAAGTAGAAGCTCTTGTGAGGCTGGCATTCCTCCCAGTGTAGCTAAGGTGTTTTTTATTTTTTATTTTTTAATTTTGTTATTAAATCCATTATTAACGTCAGATTGTCAGAGGCGTGTGACAGTTGGCTTTCACAGAACTCCCCCACATGTCGATCCTGGAGGTTTATAGGAGATTCTGTCTGAAACCTTATACTTCTAAGGTTGGAGGAAGCAGTAGTTGTTAAGTTCAGTAAAGCCATATTTGTGCTGCTTCACGTTGGCAAGGAAAACTCAAACTGCCTTAGTCTTCCTTGGCTTGTTTTTGACTTACCTGATTCAGTTTTGCTGTTGTGTTAATAAATTCAAAGAAAATATTCTAGTTGGTTTCCGTCATAACAGGGCCCACAGTCAGTTGGTGCGCTTTGGGAAGTGTGAGAGTCTGCTGGGTAACAGCGCTTCGTTGGTCTCTGCGTCCGTCTCACCGTGTGTAAAGGGGTGACCGCTTGCCTTCTGGGTGCTTTTGTGTCCCTCTAAATTAATAAAGAAAAAAAGTCAACCTGGTGCAGAGGGTGTTCAAAGCAGTTGGAAATCGTTGAACTGCTTTTCACTCCTCCCCCTCCATGCTGTTTACTAGTTGAAATTTGGTAACTATTTAAAACTAATTGGTTTTCAAAATAGCAATTTACTATTTCAAAACTGTTGGCTCTCTTAGCGGGTATGTTGGCTTCCTCTTAGAATTTTTATTTCGAGAATAGACTATTTTTAAAGATCACTTTTACTTTTGAGTTTGACAGGCGTGGCAGAAGGCCAGTCTAATGAGTCCAGAGGGAGAATTGCAGAGTGTGTAGGTTAGGAGAGCCTGGATCTGACTCTCTGTGAGTGCAGGCTGTCCGTGTTCATTCTTGAGGAGTGGAGATGTGCCTAAAGTTGACTGTTCCTTCCTGTGTCCCACCTGACCCCTCTCCGTTTGTCTTTCCCAGCTGGAGACAGTCGGATGGCAGCTTAACCTCCAGATGGCTCACTCCGCTCAGGCCAAACTCAAGTCTCCCCAGGCTGTGCTGCAGCTGGGAGTGAGCAATGAGGATTCCAAGGTAAAGCGTGCGTCCCATCTGGCACAGCCCGTGATCTGTCTGATCCTGTGTGTCGTTAACATCGGCCTTAAAATTTAACCATAACTTAGTTAGAATTCAGCCAAGGTGAATACATGGACAGATCTTTACTTCTGACGGGTTTTGATGTCAGATTTAAATGTCACTGTGTTTTATTTTTTAAATTTCTCAAGTAATAGCTTATTCTGCAAGGTACCTTTCTTATCACAGTTTTTCATAGTGTCTTCTTTAAATTCTGCAATGAAAAGATTTGTTCAAAACTATATAAAATTAATATTTTGAAGTTTTAGCTGTTTGTGACTTTTCCTGGTTGTTTCATGTTTTATGCTATATTCAAATGTAGAAGGGAAGTTTGTGTCCAGTTAATACCTTTAATTTGGTGAGGATTGATTTGTGTTTTTGTGGGTGGGGTGTGTGTGTGTATGTGTGTGTGTGTTTATCTACTTGTGTTTAAATCACAGCTCTTGCAAAGTATACTTTAGGGTTAATTTTCTGCCACATGGTGATTTTTCCTTCAGCATTAATTTTATTTATTTTTTATTTTTTGACAGGCAGAGTTAGACAGAGAGAGAGTTATAGACAGTGAGTGAGAGACAGAGAAAGGTCTTCCTTCCATTGGTTCACTTCCCTAATGGCCGCTACTGCCGGCACTGTACTGATCCCAAGCCAGGAGGCGGGTGCTTCCTTCCAGTCTCCCATGCCGGTGCAGGGACCTAAGCACTTGGGCCATCCTCTGCTGCCCTCCTGGGCCACAGCAGAGAGCTGGATTGGAAGAGGAGTAACTGGGACTAGTACCTGGCGCCCCAACAGGGACTAGAACCTGGGGTGCCAGCGCCGCAGGCAGAGGATTAGCCAAGTGAGCCACGGCACTGGCCTCCTTCAGCATTAATTTTAAACAACTTGAACATAGTTATCAAAGATCAGAGAATAGCTATGCAATCATTTTTCATACTACAGCTTATGGAGATATATTTTTAGATATAATGAGACCTATTTGTTGTATTTTATATTTGAATATCTTTTTTAAGATAGAAAAGGGGAGAAAGAATGAGTTTTTCCTCCTATGTATCCTAGACTTTTATCTTGTTTTAAGAAAAACAAAACAGAGGTGAGAATGAAGTATTTTGATCTGAGGGAGGAGAGATTACAGTGGCTGAATGTGATCAGAAAATCAGTGAAGAAATGTGATTTATAAAGAGCCACGAGAGGTGAGGATGTCATCATCTGTGGGTGCCTCTGCTGCCGTGTATTGTGTGACACACACGTTTGTCCTCCTGAAGACCCGGAACCGCGGTCTTGCCCAGCTTACATGGTGGCACAGTCCTTCCAGTGGACTTAGGTCTCAGATATATTTATTAGTTTATTGCAGTGTTTCAAAAATATTTCATAAATTTTCACTGGGAAATACCATAAGCCTAGTGGTTAACAGTCAATTTAGTAAATATCTAAAATCACTAAATAAAAATCACTGATAAGCCTAGAGGTTAAGAGTCAAGTTGCTGTATCATGTTCTGCAGTTTAGTCATGCAGTAACTTGAGGCAAGTTATTTAGTCTTTATGGATCTCAGTTTCATATGTGAAGTAGGGATAATAATACCTTATTTCATAAGATTTTTGTGAAAATAAAACATATCGTATAAGTAAGGTGCTTAGTCCTTAGCCAAATGTGATAATAAATGTTCAATAAATGCTAAATGCTACCATCATTATCAGTAAAACTTCTATGGGCTAAAATAAGTAAATAAATCCTTTCAAGCCATAATCCCTACTAAACTTACTTGCTGATGACGTCACTACTGTTTTCTTGTCCCTTACCTTGCTTTCCCACTTCGTTTTTTCCCTTGATCCTGTTTGTCTGAGTTTGTGCTTCCTGGGAATTAGAGAGCCAAAGTGCAATCTGGGAAGTTCCGCCTCTCTCGGATGGACTGGGAGGCATTGCTCGGTGGAGGGTCATGATGGGACTCACTGGTACCAGCGGGGACTGTCCTGAGGGAGAATGTGTGTAGACTCCTCACAGCGCGGGCCTGCTCTGTTTTATTTCTTGTGACTATTGTGTGCTACGTCTGAGCAGCTGAAAGTGGTTTTTTTGTTGGAAGGATGCTGTTTTGACCATAGACGCGAGTCTGGGCACTTTGGCAACGCTTGACTTTGGGTTGTTCAAGTCCCTCCAGCTCCTTTATCACAGCTTCAGATATGCCCATCTCCGTTCTATTTTTAGGCAACAGGAATGGATGAGTAATGCTTCTGGTGAAACAGCCATATTTTAAATTCAGATTATTCAGGAAGTTAGTACAGATGTGAAATCCCACATATTTGAGAGTGTCTTTGTGTTTTTCAGTGTTGCTGTTTTGAAGGTTTGCATTGCTAATCAACATGTATGGTAGTTACAATTTACCTTACAGAACTGGGGCACCAATTCTTTCTTTTCTTTTTTCTTTTTTTTTTTTGAGCCGGGCTGGTCTGAAGCCAGGAGCCAGAAGCCTCTTGCCAGTCTACCACGTGGGTGCAGGGGCCCAAGCACTTGGGCCATCTTCCAGTGCTTTCCCAGGCCATAGCAGGGCCATAGTTGGAAGTGGAGCTTGAGACTTGAAGACCGTTGCCCATATGGGATGCTGGCTATGCCATAGCATTGCCCGCGGGGAAGCGTTTCACTAGCGGACCTCACGATGAAGGTCTGAATGGGGTGCCCTTTTCATCGTGGGTGCAGACCCAAGTCACTTCCTTGTCTTGCCTCTGCTGTGGCAGTGTGCATACCTGGTCCCTGTTCTTTATCCACCCTAAACGGCAGACACATGAAGTATAGTATAAAACCTCTGTCAACCTAGGTAGAAACCTGCCGTCTTCACGTGGTGCCGTGAGCCCAGCTCTAGAGGAACGGTTCACTACCGAGTCTGTTTACCTCACACAGCTGCTGCCCGGAGCTGCTGCTTGGTTCTCTGTGTGACCTGGTGTTTTAGTCACTGCACTCTTACTCCATGTATCTGGTTCCTTAATGTTATTTTTTATGTAACTCTTGTCATTAAGAATCACAGACGATTTTCTTCCCAGAAATTTGCGGTTCAGAAAATGAGAATTCAAGAATTCTTAGTGGTTGAAATTTTTAATAAGCTAAATAGGGTTTAAGGAGCATGCTTCAAAAAGCAGAATTTGTTAAATGGAGAGCTGCTTTGATTAAGGAAGATTAGAAATTATTTATGCTTAGTTTATGATAGAGTACCCTAACCTGGAAGCTTGTCATTTTTATGAAGTTGATGTTTGTTTGAAACAAGAAGCATTAAATATAATTATGTTAAAAGTGCATTTTACAGGGTCGCTACCCTGAAAATATGCATCCTTAACTGCTGAGAGGATTAGGATCAGTGTAAGTTGTGAGTGAGTATTGTAGGCGAGCCGAACTGGAACCTTCTGGAGCTGGCTGAAGAGCGGGTTCCCAAGGAGCTCGTTTTCTCCTGTGGCGTTTCCAGTGTTCACATGGAAATGGCCTCAGCCTCAGGTTTTGTTGCTATCGCACTAGATAACATTGTTTCCCTGTGGCCTCCTTTCTCTTAAAACGTTTCTGTCTCATGGCTTTCCTGTTTTGCTACTAATTTTATCACAAGTGGGGTGATTGTACGTTTCCTACAGTATTTTGATATATATGCTAGTTGTTTTCAGTGAATTATCTTAGTGTTTGCTGCATTTTGTAAAGTAAGGTTATTTTCCTGTCCCACAGACCCTTCAAACAAGTTTTCTGTGTGGGGTTTTTAGTTTTGGTCTGTTTCATTAGGGGGCAGTAGAGTGCTTTGCTTACCTAGTTTTTTTCTGGCATTCACAGTGTTGTTTGAAAAAGTACTCAAAATAATTTGTGAAGTCAGTAGTTGTGGGAAATGCTAAGTGTTTACATTTCTAATCTGTATGTAACAATGGAGTGCTCTTGTTTCCATCAACAGAATTAATGCTTATTAATCAGGTATGTATGGAACAAATGGATGAAGTCATCGAGAGTCAGCCTTTGTTAATTTGTGTGTACTCATATGCCAGAACGAGATCTGTGCAAGAGCCTTCCTCACTGTTGATTTTTGTTATGGTCTGCCACTTGTATTAATTTCCTTATGAGAAAAAATAATTTAAGAATTCCCAAGATAATTGAATGGCCATATTAGGCTGTGGTATAACTAGTCCCAGGCTTTCTGTAATCAGCTGGAATGTCATATACAACAAACACGGGTAGTGTTTAATGACATCAGTATTTTAGCTTTGAATATCCCCAAAACACGGAAACACTTAAATTTTCTCTTAATCTTACTGTGTCTTTCCCAGCAAGATGGCTGGTCAGGACAGTTGTGCTTTGTTAAGGCATGGACTTAAAACTTTTTTTGCACATCTCTGTTAGTCGATTTTTTTGTTGGTGGTAAGACAGTACAACAGGCTGGGTACATTATAAAGAAAAGAGATTCATTTGGCCCGTGATTCTCGGGGTCCAAGGTGGTCCAGGGCTTCCCCGGAGGAGAGACAGGAGTGTGTGCGTCTGCCTGCTCGGGCTCGCTCCCCTTTCTTAACAGTATCAGTGTTTCATCCAGGGGGCTCCTTGTGATGACTCTGTAGAGTCCTTGCCACCACCGCTAAACACCGTCGTTGGATTGTGGTTCCACCTTCTTTTTTTTAAAGTTTGTGTTCTTTTTTTCTTTTTAAGTTTAAAGACAAGAGTTAGAGAGAGGCAGGGCAGAGAGAGAGGTCTTCCATGTGCTGGTTTACTCCACAGATGGCCACAACGGCCAGAGCTTGGCCAATCAGAAGCCAGGAGCCTGGAGCTTCTTCTAGGTCTCCCACGTGGGTGCAAGGGCCCTGGGACTTGGGCCATCTGCTTCCCCAGGTCATAGCAGAGAGCTGGATCAGAAGTGGAGCAGTCAGGACTCAAACCAACGCCCATATGGGATGCCGGCACTGCAGGCGGTGACTTTACCTTGTACTCCACAGTGCCAACCCCCGTGTTTCCACCTTCTTAATCCCTCCCTGTGGGAATCAGACTCCAGTGAGTTTTAGGGAGGAAAGCCATAGCAGCGTCTTTTAAGAACGGGCCTCGTGTTTCATTCTTTTTCCCCTCTTTGGCAACAACTGGGAGTAAACCCCCTGCAGGAAAGCTTCATTCATCTCCATGTCAGTCGGGTTGTCAGGTTGTGGAAGGTGCTTTCCTGACAGGTGATACAGCTGTGTGTGAATAAAGCCCTTTCAGACTGTGCGTGGTGCATTCCATGTAGGGGGAGAAACGCCCTTTCTAGTGTGTACTGTGTACTGTCCATGATGCTGCCTCTTCAAGGTATGAGTTCTAATTATCATCCTTTTTATTGGTAATTGGAAGGTTGAATGATTTTCCCAGGTTATACCACTAGTAAGCAGCAGATCTAGGATTTGAAAGTAGGCAGCTTTATTTCAGAGCCCTGGGTTCCATTCTTTGGTAGGATGCATTATCATTTGGCTTATTTAATCATTCAGCAGTTGATTCTGTAATAATGTGTATGTGTTTGAATGTGTTGAAGGCTATTCTAAAATGCAGAATTTTCCTCAAAAGATCATAGTTATATCGATTCTAAATGTAATTTTCTTCTTATCCTTTTAGTCAGTAAAAGAACATTCGGGGAGTGAACCAACAGATGGAAAATCTTTCTCTCTATCTCTGTCTCTCCCCCTCTTTCTGTCACTCTGTCTTTGAAATAATTAAATAATTTTAAGAATAAAAAACAAAAACCAAAGGATATAATCCAACGATATCCTCAAAGATGGTGTTAATATTGACTTATTTATTTATTTTTAAAGATTTTATTTATTTATTTGAGTGACAGAGTTACAGACATAGAGGGATAGAAAGAGAGGTCTTCCATCTGCTGGTTCACTCCCCAGATGGCCGCAACAGCTGGAGCTGGGCTGATCCGAAGCCAGGAGATTCCTCTGGGTTTCACATGTGGGTGCAGGGGCCAAGCATTTGGGCCGTCTTCCACTGCTTTCCCAGGTTATGAGCAGAGAGCTGGATCAGAAGAGCAGCTGGGACAGAACCAATGCCCACATGGGATGCTGGCACCACAGGCTGCTGAGCCTGCTGTGCCACAGCACCAGCCCCTAGTATTGACTTATTTTGAAATACCTTCAAGTTTTTCTGAGCTATTTCTATGAACGGGTACGAATTTTCCAAATTTTGTAGTTTTGAGGTATCACATATCAAAGATTTTTTGCATATATTACACTAAAGAATACTTTCTCAGTCTTAGTTGATGATACAAACATAATAATCCAGCTGATGGAACATAATTCAAATTAAAGAAATCACCTTGGGCTGGTGTGACGTAGCTAGTTAAGGCTCTGCCTGCAACACAGGCATGTGGGTACCGATTTGAGTCCTGGCTGCTCCACTTTCAGTCCAGCTCCTTGCTAGTGCACCTGGGGAAGCAGTGGAATGTGGTCAAAGTGCTTGGGCCCCTGCATCCACATGAGAGACCTGGATGGAGCTCCTGACTTAGACCTGGTCCAGCCCTGGCTGTTGCAGACATTTGGGGAGTGAACCAGCAGATGAAAGATTCTCTCTCTCTCCCTCCCTCTTTTTCTCTCTCTCTCTCTCTGTCCTTCTCTCTCGGTAACTCTGTCTTTCAAATAAACATTTTTTAAAACATTTTATTTTATTTGAAAGAGTTAGAGAGAGAGCTAGAGACACAGAGAGAGAAGTCTTCCATCTGCTGGTTAACTCCCCAGATGGTCACGATGGCTGGAGCTGAGCTGATCCGAAGCCAGGAGCCAGGAGCTTCTTGTGGGTCTCCCACATGGGTGCAGGAGCCCAAGGACTTGAGCCATCCTCCACTGCTTTCCCAAGCACATTAGAAGGGAGCTGGATGGGAAGAAGCCAGGACTCGAACCAATGTCAGTATGGGATGCTGGCTCTTAAGGCCAGGTATTAAAAAAAATGAAATCAACCTCTCACATATTTAATATTGTTAGATTGTATTTTATTAGCATATTCCGCTGTTCATCACCTCCCACAGCTACGTCTCTGTGTGTGTGTTAACAACACCTCCGATCTATCCCCTGGCAAGTTTCCCAGGGTATAGTAATGCACTACCTGGGTGGCCCTTGTTCTGTGTGTTAGATCTCTGGATTTACTCATCTGAAGTAACTGCAAGGTTGTGCCCTTTGACCTACTTCTTCCCATTTCCTCCTCTGCTCTGTCCCGGTAACCTCAGTTCTGCGGTTGCTTTGCACAGTTTTAGCCCAAGTGCCACACAAGAGTGAGATCATGCAGTACTTTTCTCTCTGTGTCTGGTTTATTTCACTTAATATTGCGTCCTCCAAGTCTACCCATGTTGTCACTAATATCATATCTACTTTTCTAAAGCTGAATAATGTTCACATATGTGATCTACAGATACCATACGTTTTCTAAAAGATGTATTTATTTGAAAGAGTTACGGAGGGAGAAAGAGAGATCCATCGATCTTCCATCCATTGGTTCACTCCCCAAATGCCTGCCATGTCCAGGGCTGGCCCACGCCTAGGGTGAGACCCTGTGGGTCTCCTGCATGGATGCAGGGGCCGAAGCACTTGGCCATCTTCTGCTTGTCCAGGCACATAGGAAGGGAACTGGATTGGAAGTGGAGCAGCTGGAACTCAAACTGGTACCCATGTGGGATGCTGACACTGCAGACAGTGGCTTAACATGGTGTGCTGCAGTCCTGTACTTCAGTATTATTATTATTTTTCTTTTAAAGACATTTATTTATTTGAAAGGCAGAGTTACAGAGATAGGTAGAGACAAAGAGATCTTCCATTGCTGGTTCACTCCCCAGATGGGCACAATGGCTTGAACTGGGCTGGTCTGAAGCCAGGAACCGGGAGTTTCTTCTGGGTCTCCTGTGTAGGGGCAGGGACCAAGCACTTGGACCATCACCTACTGCTTTCCCAGAAGGATTAGCAGGGAGCTGGATTGGAAGTTGAGTAGCTGGAACTTGAGCCGGTGCCCATATGGTGCCAACCTCCAGACACCCTATTTCCACAATCCATTTAAAAATTCATTGGTAGGGGCCGGCGCTGTGGCATAGTGGGTAAAGTTACCACCTGCAGTGCCGGCATCCTATATGGGCAGCAGTTTGAGTCTCGGCTGCTCCACTTCTGATTCAGCTCTCTGCTGTGGCCTGGGAAAGCAGTAGAAGATGGCCCAAGTCCTTGGGCCCCTGCACTCCCATTGGAAGACCCAGAGGAAGCTCCTGGCTCCTGGCTTCGGATTGGCGCAGCTCCGGCTGTTGCGGCCAATTGGGTAGTGAACCAGTGGATGGAAGACCTCTCTCTCTCTCTCTTTCTGCCTCTGCCTCTGCCTCTGCTTCTCTTTCTCTCTCTTTCAAACAAATAAATAAATCTTAAAAAAAAAATCTGTTGGTAGACACCTAGGTTGTTTCCATGTCTTGGCCGTTGTGAATTATGCTGCAGGGAACGTGGGCCAGGGATTTCTCTTTAGGATACTGATTTAATTTCCTTTGGATGTATGTACCCAGCAGGGGATTTCTCTCTTTATAATTTTTTTGATGAGCCTCCATACCACTGGAAATAAGGCTGCACCAACTCATAATCCCACCGGCAGTGTGCGAGGGTTTCCTTTTCTTCACACTCTGACCAGCTCTTGTTATTTCTTGTCTTTTTGGCACCAGCTGTTCTAGCAGATGTGGAGGTGATTTCTCATTGTCACGTTTGATTTGCATTTTCCTGTTAATTAGTGGCAGTCAGCACTTTTTTATGTGTCTGCTGGTCATTTTTGTGTCTTCACTGGAGAGCTTGCAGGTCCTTTGCTTGGACCATTCTTACAGTGGGCTGTCGAGTTGTGTGTGTTCTTTGTGTATTTTGGAAATTATCCTGCATCAGATACGTATTTTGAAAATATTTGCCTCAGTCACTGGCTGACTTTTATTTTGTTGATTGTTTCTTTTACTGTGCAGAAGCTTTTAAACACGCATTTCTACTTGTTTATTTTCGCTTTTTTTGCCTGAGCTTTTGGTGTGATACTCAAAAAATTATTGGTAGGATAACATCAAGGACTTTTGCCCTTATAATTTCTTCTGATAGTTTTCTGGCATCGGGACTTGTGTTTAGGTCTTTAATCCATTTTGAGTTGATTTCTGTATGTAGTGTCAGAGCGCAGGTTCATTCTTGGCATGCGGATATCCAGTTTTCTCAGCACCACTTACTGAAAAGACTGGCCTTGTCCATTGTGTTTTTCTTGTGGCCTTGTCAGAACTTAGCTGACATACATGTGTGAGTCGCTTTCTGTACTATTTTGTGTTTCTGGTTGTATGGCAGTACTATAGTATTTTGATTACTATAGCTTTATAATGTAATCTAAAATCAGGAAGTGTGGTGTGTCAAACTTTGTTTTTCTTTCTCAAGATTGTTTGGCTATTTGGGGTCTTTTGCGATCCCGTATAAATTTTAGCCTATTTTTCTATTTATGTGAAAAATATCATTAGAATTTTAATACAGATTGCTTCGAATCTGTATATTGCTTTGAGTAGTATGAAAATTTACACTATTAATTATTCCAATCTGTGAACATGGGATTTTTAAAATTTAAGTACATACTCTTTAGTTTCTTTCATCAGTGTTTGTCTTATAGTTTTCTGTGGATAGATCTTTAACTTCCTTAGTTAAACTTAGACATAAGCATTTTATTTTATATTTATTTATTTATTTATTTTTGACAGGCAGAGTGAACAGTGAGAGAGAGAGACAGAGAAAAAGGTCTTCCTTTGCCGTTGGTTCACCCTCCAATGGCCACTGCGGCTGGCGCGCTGCGTCCGGCGCACCGCGCTGATCCAAAGCCAGGAGCCAGGTGCTTCTCCTGGTCTCCCATGGGGTGCAGGGCCCAAGCACTTGGGCCATCCTCCACTGCACTTCCTGGCCACAGCAGAGAGCTGGCCTGGAAGAGGGGCTACGGGGACAGAATGTGGCGCCCCGACAGGGAGTAGAACCTGGTGTGCTGGCGCCGCAAGGTGGAGGATTAGCCTATTGAGCCGTGGTGCCGGCCCTATTTTTATTTATTTATTTGAATGGTAGAGTGATAGGGGAAGAGACGAGAGAGAAAGATGTCTTTCATCTACTGGTTCATTACCAAATGACTGCAATGGTCCAGCGCTTGGGCCATCATCTACTGCCTTCTCTGGTACATTAGCAGGGAGGTAGATAAGAAGTGGAGCTGCTGGGACTCGAACCTGTACCCTTATGGGATGCCAGCACTGCAGATGGCAGCTTAACCTGCTGCGCTACAATGCCAGCCCCTAATTTTAAGGTTTTTGTTTTAAATCTTGAAGGTTTTCAACATACACATCATGTCGTCTACAATAGGAATAATCTTTCACCCTTTCAGTTTGGATGCCTTTTTTTGTTGTTGTCTGCTTGTTCTTGCTGTCACTTCCTTTACTATGTCAAATAACAGTGTCAAGACCTGGCGTCCTTGCCTCGTTCCAGATCTTAGAAGAAAAATGTTCATTTTTCCCCACTGAGTACGTTAGGCGTAGGCCTTTTACAAATGACCTACATTATGTTGAGAAAATTTCCTTCTGTAACTGTTTTACTGAGAGTTTTTATCATGAAAGGACATTGAACTTTGTCATTGCTTTTTCTAAATTGAGATGATTTTTGTTTTTCCATTCATATAGTATATCACATTGATTTATGTATATTAAACAATTTTAGTATTTAGGGATTAATCCCTCTTGGTCATGGTATTTTGTTCAACTTAATTTGTTCCTTTTTTTTTTTTGAGGGTTTTTGCAAAGATCCTCATCAGAGATTTTGGCACAGTGTTCACTTGTGGTGTCTTTGTCTGACTTTGCTATCAGGGTAATGCTGGCCTCATAAAACAAATTTGGAAGTATTCCCTTTAGGTTTTGTTTTGTTTTATCTTGTTTGGAAGAGTTTAAGCGGGATTGGTTTTCATTCTTCTTTGGCTGTTTGGTAGAATTCTGCTGGAGTTTATGAGCTAGCAGGAAATACAGATAATAAGCCAATCAATATGCTTGGTGATAATTTTAGAGAGAGAGTCCATGCCGCTGTGGGAGCCAGCCATGGGGAATGGAACGTGGCAGGTGGGGGTTCCAGGAGGAACGAGTGTGGGAAGGGACAGTGGTTTCTCCTCAAGGCGTCCCAAGTCTGCGGTTTCTGACGCACCCAGTGGAGTGGTCCTGCCTGCAGTCTGGGGTGTGGGAAAGAGTCATAGACTGGAGACTGATCTGGAGCTCACGGGGTTTGTGAGTACAGCTGGAGTCACGAGCATGGAGGCAGCCGCCTAGAGATGTGTAGAACTCTCTGAACCGTGTTTGGAAAGTGGAGAGCTAGAAGAGCTCATGACAGCCATTGGGAAAGAGCAGCGGAAGCCTAAAGGAGTGTCCCCCAGACTGAGCACCAGGAGGTGTGGAGCCAGGATCGGAACCAGGAGTGAGCCAGCAGCCTGGCCTGCAGCCACTGAGGTGTCCACAAGGGACTGGGTGATGTGGAGAGCGTTGCTGATCACCTGTGGGCAGGGGGAAGGGTGTTTCAGGATGGAGGTCAGAAAAGCCACGAGTGGATCTTTGACTGCTGGATTTGGGAAGTGCGTTTCTCTGATGGCCTTGAGAGTTGTAATTTCAGTGGCATTTGAGAGCGGGAGGAAGAACCCTGATGGGAATAAGCTGAGGAAACCTGTGAGGGGAGCAAGGGGAAGCGAGGCTGCAGGCAGACAGGGAGTGGGAGTGGGATGCAGCGCTGGGGAGGATGGCACAGAGCACAGCGGCTGTGAGCTCCCTGCAGGTGAGAGGGCAGATCCAGAGCACGTGTGGGAGGGCCGGACTTGGCGGCTGTGGGAACATCTCACGTGTGTTAGAGAATCCGAGAGTGGGCTTTTGTGTGGCACTGCGATTTTGGGGTTGTACTCTAAGTTTTACATTTAAAGCTCGACTAAGTTTTCTCATGGGTAAATTGCATTGAATCCAGTCCTAATGATTTTGGTGAAAAAATTGATGCTTTTCTTTCTTGGTGTAGTTTCTTTATTTCTTAGAATTTGTTAAAAATATTTTTCTCTGGAAGGTGTGTTCACACACACACATATACATATATACATATATACACACATATATACACACACACACACACACAACCAGTCCCTCACCCACCAGAGAGAAATACAGAGAACTCCCATTCTGCTGGTTTACTCCCCAAATGCCTGCAGCCACTAGGTTGGGCCGTGCTGCTGCTTGGAGCTGGGAACGCAGTCTAGATCGCCCATGTGGGCAGCAGGACTCAGCTGTTTGGGTGGCCACCACTGCTTCCTGGGGCTGCGTTAGCAGGAAGCTGGACTCAGGAGTGGGGCTGGGGCTCCAGTGTGGAATGTGGATGCCCCAGTGCCCTCTTAATTGCTGTCCAGGTGCTTGTGCCCCGGCAAGGTTTACGTGAGATTTTTAAGAATGTTTACAGTGGTAGGTTCTGTACGGATGCTTAAATATGTCGTTAGTATCTATGAAATTGTTTTTCTTTTATTGAGAGTTATTTAGAGGAAATTAAACCTACACAGAGGAGAGGAATAACTTTCACGCTGTTTCTCTTCCCAGAACAGATTATTGCCTGTTTTAATGCTGTTGGAAAACTTGAAGATTTTCCTGATGTTTCCCTATGAAATCTTTTATTTTTGCTTTAAAAGCTTCTCAGCTGTCTTTAATACTTACGACCCAAAACTCTGCAACCTTTTCAAAAATCTCTTGTTAGTATATTATAGAACTAGCATGCTTTAGAGCTCAAACAGGTTGTCCAATCTTACATCACTGGACATCCTAGTAGGGAAGGTGGCCACCCCACATGCCTGCTGAGTCTGTTTTCAGTGTTTTCGTGTCTGTAACTTTAGCAGGAGCTCCGTATCGTCAGTCTGCGTTCAGCTGGTATCTGGGTGACGTGTTGAGAGCGGGAGGCTGTGCAGTTAACGCCCTGCAGATTTCAGGGACTCCATCACAGAATGGGAGCACGAAGTCCACAGGCAGTGGGCACAAGCCCTAGCCGGACCGTAGACAAAGGGATAGGAAGTAGGGTTTGTGAGGAGTATTGTCTTTATCTCACCAATTTTCTCTCTGTGTGCTACAGCCAAAGAAGAGATAGACAAAATTAATATTTTGGAAACCCTGATAACTTGCTTGTTTAATACAAGTTTTGTTTTGTAAGTATAGTGAATGAAAAAGCATGTTATATACACCTTTTGAAAATATCCTATTTTGAGTTTTAAAAAATTTATTAGCATGTGGAATTTATAGAAGTTGCACTTATGATCAGTAACTGTGCTGTGACAATATCTGTGAAGCTCTGCATGTTTGCAGCTTTGTGATCATGTAACAGCACCTATTACAACAAGTTGTGCTGAATGTGTGGAGGTGAAGTATACTAGCAAAAGCACTGTAGAAAGAAATTCTTACTTATAATTTTTATTTTTATTTTATTTTTTATTTATTTATTTATTTTTTATTTTTGGACAGGCAGAGTGGACAGTGAGAGAGAGAGACAGAGAGAAAGGTCTTCCTTTGCTGTTGGTTCACTCTCCAGTGGCCGCCGCGGCCAGCACACCGCGCTGATCGATGGCAGGAGCCAGGTGCTTCTCCTGGTCTCCCATGGGGTGCAGGGCCCAAGCACTTGGGCCATCCTCCACTGCACTCCCTGGCCACAGCAGAGAGCTGGCCTGGAAGAGGGGCAACCGGGTCAGAACTCGGCGCCCCAACCGGGACTAGAACCTGGTGTGCCGGCGCTGCAAGGCGGAGGATTAGCCTAGTGAGCCGTGGCGCAGGCCAATAATTTTTATTTTTAAGCAATCTTCATTTTATACTTTTCTAAAATTGAATGCAATTTATACTATAAAAATAAGAAAACAAAAGTCACCTATAAACCATCCTAAAGGTGATCACTGTAGTGGCACTGGTGTATATTGTAAACTACTTTTCTTGCCCCATAGAGCATTATATTGCAAACATCTTTCATGTTAAGTAAATGAACTTCTACTTAGCAACATCTTTTTTTTCTTTAACAGCTGTAGAGTGTTCTACCATTTTTATGTTCCAACTTCTCTTTTTTTTTGTCAATATGATTTATTTCTTCAAGTAATCTTTCAACAATACATTTACTTTTAAACTCATATTTAAACCACTTGAAATTCACTGTTGACTAAAGTAAGAGAAATAGATTTTGTAAGTGTTATCCTTAGTAAGTGTTATCCTTTTGTAAGTGTTATCCGTTAGATTTCTAGTTACTGCTTAAGTCTTGGATTTTATTGCAGGATGATCTGTCTTTTCCAGGTGTTAACATATTTGGACATATAGTTTGAAAGTCTTTTAAGACTTTGTATCTGTGTGTGTGTGTGTGTGTGTGTGTGTGTGAGGAGGGGGGAAATTCATGAGGTCCCAAACCGATCTGTCCTCTCTTACCCTTTTCCCCTCTTCATTTCTTTTTTGTAATAGAACAGAATGTTTCTTTCAGGCATATTCCGGTTCTCCGGTTCATCTCAAGGTGCTGCATCTTATACCTATCCATATTAAAAGGATAATTTTACCAAATTTAAAACCCCAATAAAGTACTTTTGTAATTCTCTGTAGTAAAATGAACAAAACTGTGTAATTTTCTTCATGGAATGAGCAGAGGCTGCTGGAATTTTCTAGCCAAAAGAGATCTTAGGTGGATTTGGCATGAATTCTTAATGTCATGATACTGAAAGTATGAGTAGCACAAGAGAATAGAAAACTAGATTTCATCAAAATTAGAATCTTTCATATATTAAAGGACATTATCAAGAAAGTAAAAGGACAATCTACAGAATGAGAAAGAGTATTTCAAACCTTATCTAATGAGGAAGTTTTATCTGGATTGTATAAAGAATTCTTATTACTGAACAACAAAAGAGTAGGTAAAATGGGCAGAAGATTTGGAACGACATTTCTGCAAAGAAGATACACACATGGCCATGAAACATTAAGAGATGTTGAATATCATTAGTCATCAGGAAAATGAAAGTCAGAACCACAGTGAGATAGCATTTCAGGTCTATTAGGATGACTTCTTTTTTTTTTAAAAGCAAAATGAATGTTGGTGAGTACTTGAGGAAATTGGGATCCTTGTGTATTTGTGATGGAACTGTCAGCTGGTCAGCTGCTGTGGCAGTGAACTGGTAGTTCCTCAGAAGTGTTAGTGTGGACTTGCCCTGTGAGGGTACAACACCAGTGGTAGGTGTGTCCCCAAGAGAAATGGCAGCAAGGACATACACAAGTGCGTGTGCACAGCACGTGGAGCAGCCCTCCTCACGGGAAGCACCCCAGCTCTGTGCTGCAGCAACAAAAGACCTGGGAAGTCTGGGAACAGAAACGCTTCTCCCACAGTTCTGGAGGTTGGGCAGTGCAGTGCACTGCTGGGCGCCTGTGAGGCCCCGCTTGCTACGTTCTCACTTGGGAAGCCTTTCGTAACTGCCCCGATCCCCTCCTTGAGGACTCTGCCCTGCAGGCATACCACCCGCAGATCCTCCTAACAGTACATCTGCAGGTGAGTGTCAGTGTGAGTATGGGGGACACTCTGAGACTGTAGCAAACCCGCATGTCCACAGTGGGTGATTGGGTTAACAAATCGTGGTGCACACGTACAGTGGAACACTATGGAGCCATAGAATAAACACAATGCTTACATGTGTTATGATGTGGATGAACTTGGAAAACATAGTAAAAGACACCAGACACGAAAGGTCACATGCTGCATGTTTCTGTTTATACAAAATGCACAGTTAGGCAAATCCATAGAAACAGCATAGGGGGCCAGCACTGTGGCGTTGCGGGAAAAGCCGTCACCTGCAGTGCTGGCATTCCGCATGGGTGCTGGTTCAAGTCCCGGCTGCTCCATTTCCCATCCAGCTCTCTGCTGTGGCTTGGGAAAGCAGTGGAAGATGGCTCAAGTCCTTGGGCTCCTGCACCTGCGTGGGAGAACTGGAAGAAGCTCCTGGCTCCTGGCTTTGGATTGGTGCAGCTCTGGCCATTGCAGCCAATTAGAGAGTGAGCCAGTGGATGGAAGACCTCTCTCTCTCTCTCTCTCTGCCTCCTTCTCTCTCTGTGTAACTCTGACATTCAGATGAATAAATAAATCTTAAAAAATAAAAGAAACAGGAAGTGTGTTGAAGTTGATTTCTTCTGAGAGGATTCGTTCTGAGAGGAGGAACGTGGTGGGGCAAGAGGCGTGGAGTCATCACACAGACCCTGGGAGCTGGGTGAAAGCAGGCCAGAGGCGAGCAGCCTGCAGACTCGTTTATTTCAGTTGGTACAGCAGCTTATATAGCCAAGGCAGCCAATCCGGTCAAGGGGCAGTCTATGCCCCAACCAATCACAGCCTGTTGCCAATCAGGCTCTGTTGCCAGGCAGTTTCTGAAATCATCCAATCATAGCCTGTTGTCAGTCAGGCTCTGTTGTCATGTGGTTTCCGAAGCCATCCAATCACGGCCCGTTGCCAGGCACTTTCGGTTGTCAGCAGCCATCTTGGCATGACCTTCTCAACTTCTCATGACCTTCTCACCTTCTCATTCCACCACATTTCCCCCTTTTTGTTTATTTTTGAGCAACGAGAGGCATGATTCTTGGTCATACCATTGTTGACTTCATTTCCATGTGGTCTCCATATGTGGCTGTGCCTGTCTTAGGTTGTCCCCCAGGGGATCTTACCCGTCATTGACTAACTAGCGCGCAAAATGGGAGACCACAGGAGAGCTTGCTCAGATGGGGGTAGGAATGAGGAACAGTGGTAATCAGGAATGGTATGATCACACGCAAAAGTGTGCTAGCAGTTGTTGGGGTCTGGCAGGAGGGAAGAGTGTAGAGTGAGATCTTAATGGGTATGAAAATGCTTTGGAATTAGGTAGTGATGGCAGATATATGGCGTTGTGATTGTATTGAAAGTTACTGAATTGCACACTTTAAAATGGTTAAGTGGTCAATTTTAAAGAGAGACAGAGACACATAGAGCGCTGCTTACCACTAGTTAGAAATTAATACGTCAGTCCTCCCAGTTTACTGGGAGAAAAGTCATGCCCAGTGAGAGTCAGTGATTGTTGATTATTGGCACATGGATCTAGTTTGATATGCTAGATGGAACACTGGACTTAGAGTTTGGATTCTTAGAGTGTGGGAAAGAGTCACAATCTTTCTGTGGTGAGTTTCCCACTATGAGAATATGGTTAGGATCACCTGTCTTACAGGGTGAGATAATGAGATTAGTGTCTACACAGTGGCTTTCATGTAGTAGCCACCCACTGTTCGTGTTAACTGGTTGTGAACTTTCAAGCTGTAGTTGACATTATGTTGAACACACAGGCTACTCTGGAGGATATTTTTTAGAAATATTTTGGAGGATAGTTGGGTACTGACTTGGTGGATATGCAGTAGTTTCTTCTTGGAGAAAAAAGGTCTATAGCAGCGTATTCTGCTCTGTAATTGGCTGTTTAGAATTGAGACCAACTTGTTTGCAGCCATCATTTTTAACGAATTACTGTTTGCTTTCTCCTGATTAGCAGAAGTGATTTCTAAGTGCCTGCAGAGGAAGAGCACTGCTTCCTTATTTCTGATGCTGTGTTATAGGCTGCTTGAACGCCCTGTGGGATTTTTTTTCACTTTACTGACCTTCCCAGAGAGAAAGCTATGAGAAGAAGTTGACAAGGGTAGTATGGCGGTGTCCCAACCAAGAGTGTAGTTTTCGATTATATTAAACTATCCTTGCTTTTATATCACCTTTCTAGGTTAAAATACTTTGTGTTTACTTAATAGCTTTCAGCTGCCTAAGTTAAAATGCTTTACAAATACTGAACCTCAAAACACCCTTTTGAAACAGGCATAAGATAGTCATTCTGTTTAGTTAAGAGAGTAGGAGAAGGGTTTTCAGTTTTCAGTTCTGTAGTAAGAATAAATTGCTGAATAACACTATGCTGCTAGTTATAGAATGAGCCAATTTTAAAACAAGAAACTTAGGCTTTCTTATGTGAATAATGGTCAGATTTCATCCATGTGGATTTTCATCCACATTGTAATTTGATTATTTTCTTCTACTCTTGATAATAATATGCACTGACCTCTTTTGATTCTAAAGCATAAGAAAATATGTAAATTTAACTGTTCATCTAAAACTCTAATTGAACTATTTAAATTTACCAAATCTTTTTGTTTAGACAGATAAGCTAAACAGTATTGTTTTGCCAGTGAAATTTTTTTTTTTTTTTGGACAGGCAGAGTGGACAGTGAGAGAGAGAGAGACAGAGAGAAAGGTCTTCCTTTTCCATTGGTTCACCCCCCAATGGCTGCTGCGGCCGGCGCGCTGCGCTGATCCGAAGCCAGGAGCCAGGTGCTTCTCATGGTCTCCCTTGTGGGTGCAGGGCCCAAGCACTTGCGCCATCCTCCACTGCACTCCCTGGCCACAGCAGAGAGCTGGCCTGGAAGAGGGGCAACCAGGACAGAATTCGGCACTCCGACTGGGACTAGAACCTGGTGTGCTGGTGCCACAGGTGGAGGATAAAAGCCTATTGAGCCACTGCGCTGGCCACCAGTCAATTTTTTTTTTAAGGATTTATTTATTTATTTGAAAGTCAGAGTTACACAGAGAAGGAGAGGCAGAGAGAGAGAGAGAGAGAGAGGTCTTCCATCTGCTTGTTCACTCCCCAATTGGTCACAATGTCCGAAGCTGTGCCGATCCAAAGCCAGAAGCCAGGAGTTTCTTCTGGGTCTCCCATGCGGGTGCAGGGGCCCAAGGACTTGGGGCATCTTCTACTGCTTTCCCAGCCATAGCAGAGAGCTGGATTGGAAGTGGAGCAGCCGGGTCTCGAACTGGAGCCCATATGGAATGCCAGTGCTTCAGGCCAGGGTGTTAACTTGCTGTGCCACAGCACCGGCCCCACCAGTGAATTTTGTTTCCAGTGTTAGAAAAGTTGCGTAAAAGTTACTTAGGTGAGGGTCAGCACTGTGGCATAGCAGGTAAAGCCACCACCTGCAGTGCTGGTATCCCATATGGGCACCAGTTCTCATCTCAGCTGCTCCACTTCTGATCCAGCTCCCTGCAGATGTGCCTGGGAAAGCAGTGGAACATGGCCCAAGTACTTGGGCCCCTACACCTGTGTGGGAGACCTGGAGAAGTCTCCTGGCTCTAGATTGGCCTAGCTCCATCTGTTTTGGCCACTTGGAGAGTGAACCAGCAGATGGAAGCTCTTTCTCTCTTTGCCTCTGCCTCTCTGTAACTCTGCCTTTCAAATAAGTAAATAAATCTTATTTTAAAATGTGTGTTTATTTATTTGAAAGTCATAATTACACAGAGAGAGAAAGAAAGGCAGAGAGAGAGAGAGGTCTTCCATCCACTGGTTCACTCCCCAGTTGGCTGCAATGGCTGGAGTTGTACTGATTAGAAGCTAGGAGTCAGAAGCTTCTTCCAGGTCTCCCATGCAAGTGCAGGGGCCCAAGGATTGGGCCATGTTCGACTGCTTTCCCAGGCCATAGCAGAAAGCTGGATTAGAAGTGGAGCAGCCGGGACTCGCACCGGCGCCCACATGCCGGCACTGCAGGCAGCAGCTTTACCTGCTACATTACAGCACTGGCCCCATAAATAATTGTTAAAAAAAAAAGTATCAGGCATTTTAGATGGGCATGGTAATGACTGCTAGTAAAGCTACTGCTAAATAATAGTGTTTACATGCTTCTTTTTGATATACATAAGAGTTTCATAAGCAAAGTATTACCTAATGTGATTGATTTTTGCTGTATAAGTTTTTAAAAAGATTATTTGAAAGAGTTACAGAGAGAGAGAGAGAGTGAGTCATACAGACAGAGATCTTTGATTTACTGGTTCATTCTACAAATGGCCGCCATAGCCATGGCTGGGCCAGGCCGAAGCCAGGAGCCAGGAGCTTTCTCCAGGTCCCCTAAGTGTGTGCAGGGGCCCAAGGGCCTGGGCCATCTTCCACTGTTTTCCCAGGCGCATCAGCAGGGAGCTGGATCAGAAGTGGAACACCCAGGACTCAAACTGACGCCCATATGGGATGCTGGCTCTCCAGATAGCGACCTCACCCTCTTCACCACAGCGCTGGCCCCACAAGTATATTTCTTGCATGGTAATCTTGGGGCTGACATTTGGCCTGGTGGATTAGATGCAGGTTGGGACACCTGTGTCCCATAATTGAGTACCTGGGTTTGATACTCAGTTTCTTGATTCTGGCTTTCCACGGTTGTGGACCCTAGTAGGTGGCGTTGATGGCTCAGGTGGCTGGGTTCCTGCTGCCTACAGGGAAGACCTGGATTGAGTTCCAGGTTGCCCTCTGCGTGGCCTGACCCTGGCCCTTGTGGGCATTTGAGGGGTGAGGCAATAGATGGGAGTTCACTCACTGTCTCTCTCCCACCCTCCCCAAATACCCCATCTCTCTGTCTCAGATAAATCACTGATTACATTTAATTAAAAAATGGTAATTTTTAGAGATGGAGGGATATTATAGGTTAAGATATAGAAAAAGTTTAAAATGCAAATTAAAATGTGGCCTAATTGATAGTAATTCCTAAAAAGAGATAAACATTTCTTATATGGAAATTTTGTGTCAAGAAGTGATCCCATAATTTCCCGTGGGTCTCTGCTGTGACCTGTGTTGACTGGTGTCTTCCTGACATGTAGTTCGCAGGTGGCTGAGCTAGCTACCCTAGCTTTCCTTCGGTGAGGAAGTGCTGCCACCATCTGTTTCTAAATTCTGGGTGGTCTGGGGTGATGGTAGAGCTGATCAAAGATGAAGACGTCTGTAGCTACAATAAAAGGGACTTCAAAAAGTACGGGGAAAAGTGGAATTAAAAGTGAATTTGGAGCAGCCATTTGGCTTAGTTGTGCAATGTTGTTTGGGATGCCCGCATTCCATGAAGGAGCGCTTGGGTGCGAGGTCCCTCCCACCTGCTGGTGTGCACCCTGGAGGCGCACATGACGGCTTAAGCCACTGTGTCCCTGCCACCCATGTGGAGACCTGGATTGAGTGTCAGGCGCTCTGCTGTGTCCAGGCCTAGCTTCTGTCACTGTGGGCTTCTGGGGAGGAGCCAAGCAGACAGGCTCTTTCTCTTGTTTTCCTGTTCCTCTGCACTTAAAGGAAAGAAAACTAATAGCAAAGCATCCCAAGAAACTGCTGGAGAAAAGTCACGGGGCTGTCGTGGACTTACTGGAAACGTGGTGCTGAGATCCAGTGGGCGCTTTCCCAGGGAACAGGCCCCCCCCCCCCCCCCCCAGCGGTCTTGTCTCCAGGAGGTTCTCACGTGCAGCGCAGTCAGCGTCTCAGCCTGCTTACTCGCACTCTGGGTAGTTACACTACAGAAAAACCCAGGGTGATCCTGACTCACTTCTCCAGATCCTGTTCTCTAGTACTGTGAGAGCACACCTCCAGGGGAGAATGCAGCTCTTCTAGTCCTTTGGGAAGCCGTTCACTCTTCACAGCTGGCTAGGAAGTCAGTCACCTGCCTCAGGGAGCTTCGTGAGTGAGCAGAGTGTAAGAGGGAGAGAGTAAGGATCGGATCTACTGGGCAAACCAAGGACTTCACTCAGAACAGCTCACAGACGGGACCTCTGTGAAATCATGGTGAATCCTGCATGAAACTGAATTATTTTCAGTTGTTCTGGATCAATAAAAGAAGTGAGCCACTTGTTCATTGCGAAGATCTAATAAGACAAGTTTAAAACTATATAGTGCAATTAATATTATCTATTATCACTGTCTTCTCAGTCATTTGAATGTGGTAGTATCAAGTTTATGGTTGCAGTTTGTGAATCTAGACACCTCAAGACATTTTCAGAAAATGGAATTAAAACAAATTTATTTTCATGCAAACAGTGTTGAAATGTATGCTTATGTTGGGTCTTCAGACAGTTCATGGGAAGTGCATATTACAGAAACAAACGGATTTCAGAAAGTTTTGTACCACAATAAACTTATCTTTTTTTAAAAAAAAATAATTTATTTGTAAGGCAGAGTTACACAGAGAGAGGGAAAGGCAGAGAGAAAGAGATCTTCCATTCATTGATATATATTTTTTTGACAGGCAGAGTGGACAGTGAGAGAGAGAGAAACAGAGAGAAAGGTCTTCCTTTTCCGTTGGTTCACCCTCCAATGGCCACTGTGGCCAGTGCGCTGCGCTGATCTGAAGCCAGGAGTCAGGTGCTTTCTCCTGGTCTCCCATGGGGTGCAGGGCCCAAGCACTTGGGCCATCCTCCACTGCACTCCCGGGCCACAGCAGAGGGCTGGACTGAAAGAGGAGCAACCGGGACAGAATCTGGTGCCCCGACCAGGAATAGATCCTGGGGTGCTGGCGCCACAGGTTGGGGATTAGCCTATTGAGCCGTGGTGCCGGCCCATTGATATTTTTTAAGATATTTATTTATTTATTTGAAAATCAGAGTTACACAGAGAGAGGAGAGGCAGAGAGAGAGGTCTTCCATCTGCTGGTTCACTCCCCAATTGGCCACAGTGGCCGGAGCTGAAGCCAGGAGCCAGGAGCTTCTTCTGGGTCTCCCATGCGGGTGCAGGGGCCCAAGGACTTGGGCCATCTGCTTTCCCAGGCTACAGCAGAGAGTTGGATTGGAAGTGGAGCAGCCGGGTATCGAACCAGAGCTGTATGGGATGCCGGTGCTTTAGGCTGGGTGTTAGCCCAATGTGCCACAGTGCTGGGCCCTGTTCATTGAATCACTCCCCAAGTGGTGGTGACTGCTAGGGCTGGGCCATGCTGATGCCAGGAGCCCAGAGCTTCTTCCTGGTCTCCCTGGGAGGTGCAGGGGCCCAACCACTTGGGCCATCCTCCACTTTCCCAGTGCGTTAGCAGGAACCTGGGTCGAAACTAGAGCAGCTGGCACGTAATCAGTGTCCATATGGGATGCCAGTGTTGTAGGCAGCAGCCTTAGCTGCTCTGCCACAATGCCGGCCCCAGCTTATCTTTCTTAAATTCATCCTTCCTTCCTTCCCTCTATCCCCCTCTCCGTCCCTCCTTTTCTTTCCTTTCCCTTACTCCTCCCTCCCTCCCTCCCTCCCTCCCTCCCTTCCTTCCCATTCCTGCCCGCCCCCTCCCTCCCTCCCTTCCCATTCCTGCCCCCTCCCTCCCTCCCTTCCTTCCCATTCCTGCCCACCCCCTCCCTCTCTCCCTCCCTCCCTCCCTTCCCATTCCTGCCCCCTCCCTCCCTCCCTCCCTTCCCATTCCTGCCCACCCCCTCCCTCCCTCCCTTCCCATTCCTGCCCCCTCCCTCCCTCCCTCCCTTCCCATTCCTGCCCACCCCCTCCCTCCCTCCCTTCCCATTCCTGCCCGCCCCCTCCCTCCCTCCCTCCCTTCCCATTCCTGCCCCCTCCCTCCCTCCCTCCCTCCCTTCCCATTCCTGCCCACTCCCTCCCTCCCTCCCTCCTTCCTCCCTCCCTTCTCATTCCTGCCCACTCCCTCCCTCCCTCCCTTCCCATTCCTGCCCACCCCTCCCTCCCTCCCTTCCCATTCCTGCCCCCTCCCTCCCTCCCTCCCTCCCTCCCTCCTTCCTCCCTCCCTTCCAAGAGACAGAATGGAAAAGTCTCCTGTCTACTGGTTCACTCCCCAAATGTTTAGAACAGCCAGGTCTTGGCCAGGCCAAAACCAAGAGCTCGAAATTCCATCCCGGTCTCCCACAGGGGTGGTAGGGACCCAAGTACCTGAGCCATCATGGCTGCCTCCAGGGTGCTCATTAGCAGGAGGCTAGGTTGGACAGAGTGGGGACTTCACCCCCAGGCACTGCTGTGTGTGTTGCGGATGTCCCCAGTCGTGTCTTGACTGCTGGGCCACACACCTGCCCAACCTCCATGGTTGCTTGTAACTGTACCCCTGGTTTCATCTGCAGGACCAAGCTATACTGGAGAATGTTTGCCAGCTGAGAGACTGGACATGAAAAGCAGTTGTATTTCCCAAATCAGCAAGTCCCTCTTTCTCTTTCTGAATTTTCCCTGTGACTGTTCAGTGTTTCTTTTTCTTTCTTTCTTTCTCCTGGAGCTCATCGTTTCCTTGCCGTATTGCCTTCCATGTACAGCTGAGAACTACCATTGGGCCTTCAACCTTCAGCCTAGAGGTCCAGACAAACTGCAGTGTTCATTAAGTAGATTTCCCATATCCTGAGTTGCACAGGCAACACAATTTTTAGATTGTTTTGTACCTCAAATCACACGCTCTGCTTTTTCAGCTTCTCATAACCCTCTTTCAATTTTTTTTCAACCATTTTCCAAATTTGCCAGCAGTTTGCTCACTGTTTGTCTAGCCCCAGGTCACTGTTTGGTTCCAAAGCTAATACCACCTTTTGATTTTTAAAATATGGCCGGACCTCACTCTTGGTGCCTTTGGTTAGCTGTTTTGCTAGGTAGCATACACTCCAAACTCAGTACCATTTGTTACTGTTCATGGTCTGTGGGTGCTGGTGAGGCGTGGCCAGTCTCCTCTTTCAGCCATTTGCCGGGACTAGTTCAGGATGACTTTGTGCAGTGCATGCCTGTGAGGTCTGTGTTCGTGTCCATCATCACAGAGCAGGTTGCCAGCTCGTTCACTAGTGCAGAGGGAGTGCGGAAGGACACCAGCCCTCTGCAGGTGCTTTGCTGTTGTTTTCATTGTCGTCTGTTGGCCAGAATTAGTCAAGATGACAGGTCAGATTTGGCTAGAAGGGAAACAGATGCTAATTGTTGATGGAAGACGTTGGAGATGTCACAGAGTCCAAACTCAGAGATCATGTCTACAACAGGGGTGAACAAATGGGGTCACCTTTCCAGTTTGCCAAAATATGTTTGTGTAATTTTAAGTTTTTGCACTGTTTACATGCCCACCAGTGTGTTTAAAGTTGTGCTTGAGCCACATCATTTCTGAGGGCCCTTTTGGTGAGTACTGAGTGTGTGTGTGTGTGTGTCCCACTGCTGGTCACTTTGCCTGTTTTTCTTGGCCGTTTGAAGCTCTGTACCGTGGAGGACGGGGAGTGCCTCCACAGCCCGAGCTCACCATTCTGCAGTGCGGCTGCTGCCAGACTCATTGCTTTACTGTTAACTCTCCTGTGCGTGTAAGCGAATATTCTTACGTTTTTGTTTTCTACTTGCATTTTTCAAGTTTTTCCAGCTAATTTTTGTTGGGAGAGTAGGCCCTGATCTTGGGTCCTGTGGCACTGACTCATTCCTGCCTTGGTAGTTCTGAGCTTCATGATTCCGACAGACTGGGATCCACGTCTCCAGCTGTGAGGGCTCATCTGCATGGAATAGAGACCTTGCAGGTAACTGTCACGTTTTGTGATGTTTGACAAGTAACAGGTGCTCATGTCTCTTACAGTCCTGCCCCAGGGCATAGGGAGTCCAGGTCACCATGTTCACTAATTAAGTCCAGGAAATTTTATTTCTCCTATGGGTAATCATTCGCATTTGACAGAAATCAATTACAATATGAGTAAATTGTTCATATAACAATGTATAGTTTCCTCAGTGGGAGTCAGTGACAAAACCAAGATGAATATTTCACTTTAAGAGTTTTTTTTTTTAATTTTTTTTTTTGACAGGCAGAGTGTACAGTGAGAGAGAGAGAGACAGAGAGAAAGGTCTTCCTTTGCCGTTGGTTCACCCTCCAATGGCCGCCGCAGCCGGCGCGCTGTGGCCGGCGCACCACGCTCATCCAATGGCAGGAGCCAGGTGCCAGGTGCCAGGTGCTTTTCCTGGTCTCCCATGGGGTGCAGGGCCCAAGCACTTGGGCCATCCTCCACTGCACTCCCTGGCCACAGCAGAGAGCTGGCCTGGAAGAGGGGCAACGGGACAGAATCTGGCGCCCCAACCGGGACTAGAACCCGGTGTGCCGGTGCCGCAAGGCGGAGGATTAGCCTGTTGAGCCACGGCGCCAGCCTTCACTTTAAGAGTTTTTGAGCAATGTGGGTCACTCTGTCTTGTAAGGTATAGTATATCACCCGGATAATGTTAACAGTGCCATGTAATGTCCAGTAGATCAATTAGGATACTATGAGAATACTTCAGAAAGTTCACAAAAAGTGCAGTGAAAAAGTGAGATAATTTTGCTGTAAAAAGTTTTAAAATCCATGAATACAGTTTTTTTTTTTTTTTTGTAATATGTATTTCCGTGAATGTTTTAAGACCCCTCCTATTTGATCTTCTGAAGTGGTAATTTGCCAAGTATGTTGGCTTGAACGCTATTTCATAAAACTGTGAACTACTTCTCCCAGTGATGGTTTAGAAGTGTTCGGTGTCCAGTGAGTATGTTCTTTTCTGAAGACATTTGCAGTCACCTTGGAAAAGTAATGGACAGGAATTGGAGACAACATCCCATGTGGTGCCCGATAACCTGATATGTTCATAATACAGAGTTCAGTTCCAAGTGCAGTGGCATGAGACAACAGGGAGTTTTATGCCCCTTTGTTCCTTCTCTAGATCTGGATGCTGTTCTGTGCCTACTGAGTAGGAGAAACTGGAAATAGAGATACAGGTGGGACTGTCATGGCTGTGTAGATACATGCATTTCAGAACGGTTAGGACTTTTCCTGTGGGTCACTGAGGACAAGCCATGACTTTTTTTTTTTTAATGTGAGTTTATTTTGAAAGCTGAGCTCAAGTTCTGCCATTGATAATGAGCTATGTCTGTTGTATATTGACTGTCAACTGGTATTAGGCCCTGCTCCTTTTAATTAAATGTGATGGATGAGGCCGGAGAGATGGCACAGCAACTGAAGATGGATGAGTCTCTTAGGGAGGAGATAATAGATCTGTCTCTAACAGCTGGTTTGATTTTCTCAGATATATAAAGATTTTATTTGAAGGAAAAGCCTGAGGAAGAACTACTGTCTGTGAAAATGCAAATACTGAAAACAAGCACATCGGTAAACTTAATTTTTTTAATTGTGTGATTTTCTTTGTCCTTGGAACCTTGGCATGTAGAACTTCCTGATTTCGTTGAAGGCAAGGTGCCTCCTCGTCACCCCGTGCAGGAATTAGGAGTCTGTAGGTCCTGTGTCCTGCGCTCTCTCCTGGGGAGTGAGTGAGGCCGTGCAGTTGTCACAGCTGGAGCACCTGTGCTGTCCTGTGATGACAGCGCTAGTGTGAGGCTGTTGGCTGCTCTTTCTTCAGAAGGCCTGTTTCTGAGTTTGCTGTTACGACCTTGTATTCATTCCCATGTTAATTTCCTTATGGTTTTTTCAAATGCTGATGGCAGATCATAAATCCTTAAAAATGTATTTTAAAAGATTTTATTTATTTATTTGACAGGTAGAGTTACAGACAGTGAGACAGGAAGGTCTTCCCTCCATTGGTTCACTCCCCAAATGGCTGCAATGGCTGGAGCTGTGCCAATCCGAAGCCCGCAGTCAGGGGCTTCCTCCTGGTCTGCCATGCGGGTGCAGGGCCCAAGCACTTGAGCCATCCTCCACTGCCTTCCCAGGCCACAGCAGAGAGCTGGACTGGAAGAGGAGCAACCAGGACTAGAACGGGCTCCCATATGGGATGCCGGCGCTATAGGTGGAGGATTAACCAAGTGCACCATGGCGCCGGTCCCAAAAAATATATTTTTAAAAAGTAAATGTTAGCAGTCCCATGAATCCAGCAGAGGGGTGTGTGTGTGTGTGTGTGTGTGTGTGTGTGTATTATACTGGTTTGTGAAATCTAGAAGTCCAGGAACCGTAGATTTAGTAGAAAGATCATGGGCCTTGGATTCAGCAAACATAGTTCAAATTCACTGTGTGTTATAGTTCTAATCTTTGTTATCTCTAAATGGAGACGTGAATATTTTATTTCCTAATGAATCAATGAACAAAATAATATGGTAATGAACCTTCTGTTTCTATACTGTCAGTTTTTGCAAAGAATTAGAAGCAAAGTTTCCTAATCTCATGATACATAATTATAACATATACTAATCCAGATACGTGCCCTTTATTGTTTTAAAATATTTTCATGCCTTATTCCATTAGTGCTTCTACTAGGTATGCTATATTTGAAGCACGTTTTTCCAGGGAGAGGTAACGGAAGCAAAGATGGTTAGTGACTCGCATAGTTAGTCGTGGTTAGTAAGTGGCAGCCAGAACCAGATCTCAAGGTGCCTAGTAGAAGGTGTCTCTTTTTGTACTTGTTACTCTCCTTTCTGACAAAGGCAGCTTTATTAGGACCTAGTGTATTTTAAGCATTTTGCTTTTCTCCCTTGCCTCGTATGAGACGTTTTAATCCTTATTCTTGTGAGGTTTCTACAAGAGAGGATGATCTCCCCAGAGTCACACGAGTCACCATGTGGTTCCAACGTGAGTGGAGCTCCTGCTGGCACTGAGATGCAGCGACAGGACCCGCTGGGTGCCGGTGGAATGGACAGTCAGCCAGGGCAGTCTTTCCGGGTGTGGTCAGGTGCGGTCAGCCCACACTCTGTCTTGCAGGTTTGGAATAAGAGTTTCTTTGTTAATATATTTTAGAGAACATTTTCAAATTGGTTTAAACACCTGGAGATTTCCATGTAAAGTAATTCAGCCGGACAAAACATGCAAATATACATCTCACTGTAAATATGCAGTGTGAGTTTCTGTATAACATTTTAGTTTGGCTTGGGCTATAACCTTAGTTGTGTCTGTGCTTAGCTCCCAAGATACCACACCAGACTGTGACCTAACCCAGCAGGTTTCGGCTAATTTCTTTGCTGTGAGAGAGCACGTGTCTGTGCTGGGAATGGAGGGATCATTAACTACGAAGCTGAATTCCTGGCCTAAAGAGAGGACTTCAGTTAGGGGAGTGTGACTGATCCTGTCCTACTGTTGAGGAGCAGGGCCACAGGGTAGAGGGTGCCGCTCCGGGCCGTTAAGTGTCCTCGTTCAGCAGGAAGTTAGAACGTAGCCTATGTGTGTGTCAGGGACCAAGGGAAAAGAAAGTCCGTGGAGCAGACAGGAGTGTAGCGGTCTCTGGCAGCTTGGGAATCACACCTTGCAGCAGCCCAGAGGACCCCGATAGGTGGTTCCAGCCTCCCCCTCAAGGACGCTCCCCAGGAGAATCCTCTCTGCCCAGGCCAGGTGGGCTGCAGTGTCTGGTAACATTAGATGGTAGGCTACCTACGCTGATGACTGCGTGATAAAACCTTGGGGGAAACTCCACTACTTCACACCAGCAAACCCTTTGCCCAGGAGAGGGAACGAGGAGGGAGAACCGTGGGGAGAACTGGCCCCCGTTCCCTCCTAAGCCTCAATCAGAGCAGTCCTTATCAGATGCCCATCTGGTCTGTGAGATACACTCTCCTCATGACTGGTTTCATTAAACTGGGTTAGTGTGTTCACTGCTGCTATGTGTCTCACGTCTGATTTCTTTTTTGGGTGAGGATAAGAACCCCTGAGTAGCCAATCTCTGGTGACATCCGTGTTAAGAAATCACTCCGGCTTTGGTTTTTGACTCTGACAAGGAATGAAACTGACCATAGTGTAGTTTTGGTACTGTTACTTTGTTACTGTAAATCAGTGATCAGCCACTCCTGCACCCGTGTGTGCTTGGTGTCTTAGTCTTCTCTGCTGCCATGACACAGTGCTGTGGAGTGGTGTTTACAACACTGATGTGTGTTTCTCCCAGTTCCTGAGGCTGGGAAGACCAGAGCCCAGGGGCCAGCATATGTGGATCATGGAGACAGCTGTCTTCTCACTGTGTGCTTCCTGTGCAGTGTGGGGACAGGGGAGAGAGTGAGCGCGAGCGAATGCGTGTGCTAGCTCACGGGTATCTCTTACTGTAAGAGCACACATCTCATTTCACTAGGGCCCCACCCTTCTGACCTCATTCGGTCTTAATTAAATTTTGGGTATGCAAACATTTGCCTGGTAGCACTGGCTACCCTGTGTCTGCTCTGGAGATGGGTTCCCATTTCCCTTCTGTGATCAGATTGCATTTTGGGGACTACATTGCTGTGGGTCAGGTGTGGTGGCAAAGTTGCCAGTCTGACATCCTGGGAGCTGCCCTGCGTCCCCTCGATACTGGAGGGCTGAGGGAGCCAGCACACGGTATTTCTGTTTTTTACTCCCTGTCTGGTACTTCTACCTCTGAGGATTTGAGTCTGTTTCTCTGTAAAATCGTGGTAATATTTGTTCCACAAAGGCTTAAAATAGAATTTCAGTTGACACATTGTGATCATCTAGATTTGGGGGATACAGAGTTCTTACTGTCGATGATGGTTTAAGGGAGAACATATTGTAAGCTATAAAATAAGAAGCAGAGATTACGTTTTGTAAAGATGTACAGTAAAGCGTGTGGACTTGAATTCACATCTAATTCCGAATTGGAGACCTTCCCATTTTCCAGGATAACTGCAGTCCGGTGTGGTCAGGCCTTCCAGGGAACGTTGCAGCAGGTTTTGTTAGCGTGACCTCCAACACATAAACAAAGTGCTCGCTTTGTTTGTGAATGGTCATGTTTAACTTGGGTGCCTTGGGTGTGTAAAATAGAAGATTTTGCTTAGTGCTATGTCCAGAGCATACAAAAGAATAATCTGAGACCACAAAACCACATCTCTTAGGCCAGTCATTTTGTATAGTGCGTATTAAGAAGTGTATAGGGTGTTAGGGAAATACCCCCATATTAGCTTACCGGCTGGCATAGTTACAGAGAGAAAATTTGATGCAACTTTGGGTAGTTAAAGGAGTAGGAGAGATGTTACTTATGTTGGTTCAGAGACAAAAGGGAGAAAGGAGTAGAGAACGGGGAGAAAGAGAGGGAGAGGGGGTGCATAAAGAAAAGTTCTGTGCTGGTGCGAATTGTGTTTTGTAGGGTTGTGAACGCTGCCTTTTGCTCTCACTGAATGTGCCACTGCCAGTTACCAGGGAGCTCTTTGGTTGTAAAAAGCACAGGAGCTCCTTCAGATTCGGAGAACTTGCCGAGACTTAACGAGTGTTGTGTTTTATGAAAAAGAAAATGTAAAAAGTTTTTATGGTCAGAGTTAGAGAGAGAGAGAGAGATTGAGATTGAGAGAGAGGGAGGGAGACTGAGACAGAGAAATCTGGTTCACACCTCAGATGACTGCAATGGCTGGAGCGGAGCTAGTCCGAAGCCAGGAGCCAGGAGCTTCCTCTAGGTCTCCTTTGTGGGTGCAGGGGCCCAAGGACTTGGGGCATCCTCTGCTGCTTTCCCAGGTACATCAGCAGGGAGCAGGATGGGAAGTGAAGCAGCCAGGACTCGAACCGGTGCCCAGATGGGATCCGGCACTGCAGGAGGCGGTTTTACCAGCTACGCCACTAGTGCTTTACGTTATCTGCCCCAGGTAGGAAATATGTAGCAGCTTTTTCCTCAGTCTTAGAGTTTTACTCAGCTACTTTAGAAAAGAGAGCGGAGGTCCAATGTGAAAGGTTTCCTTTCTGTGGTCTGGGTGTATCCAGCCTCCTGGAAGTCTTCCTGGTGGTGGCAGCCCTGGGGCAGGCAGGAACCCTGGGGACGCGAGGTGCAGGGGGCTGCGCTCCTGGGTCCTGCTGCATAGAACCAGTGCAAGTGACCTAAGTGGCTCACGTGAAATAGTGAGGTTTTGGAGCTTAAGTCACTGTTAAACGATATTTCTCTGTTATTCTTGCAGAAACTTGAATAATGCAAAGATTGAGTTAATATGAAAGGATATCTTTAATACTTGTATGTAATACCAGATCTTTGACTTTTCTAAAGTTTGTGAAATTTAAACTACTTAAATTATGGCAGTATTATTGTCTTCATTTGAAGTTAATAGTAAGTTAATACATATAACCTTCTGTTTTGTGGTGTATGTTTTCTTTTAATATATAATGAAAATACTTAGGTAATAAATGTTAAGGTCAAGACAAAGTCATATAATATCTCACAGCTCCCTCTTGTTCCCTGTTTAATCCACTTTTAAAGCTGTTTACAAATGAAAACAGCCATGGTAATGCCCTGACAGTAAACTTGATTTCACAGAAATCAGGAAATTCCCAAGTTATACTTCCCCTGGAAACCCTGTTTCGACAATATTTCTGGAGTGTAGTGATTTTCAGTTTTCCTGTTATTTATATATTTCCTCTAAAATGTTGTATAAGTCCAGCAATCTATGCTGAGAGTATAAACTCTGGGATTTCCTGACATTTAATATTTTCACTTTCTGTTTTGCTTTTGTGGGCTGGATCATGGAATTTAATTTATGTACTTAGTATAAATATATGTTCAAGGAGCTAGTAGTTATTTTTAGCCATCACATTGGGAATAGTTTTTTTTTTTTTAAGATTTATTTATTTATTTCAAGAGTCAGAGTTACAGAGACAGACACAAAAACACACATACACATAATCTTCCTTCCTCTGATTCACTCCGTAGATGGCCACAGCGGCCAGGGCTGGACTAGGGCTGGGCCAGCCCGAAGCCAAGAACTTCATCTGGGCCTCCCACGTGTGTGGCAGGGGCTTGAGTCCTTGGACCATCATCCTGCTGTTTTTCCCAGGTCGTTAGTAGGGAGCTAGATCAGAAAAGGAGCAGCTAGGACATGCACTGGTGCCCGTTTGGAATGTTGGTGTTGCGAGCAATGGCTTTACCCACTATGCCACTACACTGGCCCCTTGAGTCGCTCTTCTGAAAGATGGTTTGCATCCTGGAAATTACTTGGCATTTGGCATTTGCCCTTCACGTATAGTGGCTTTCCATTTTCACTTCCCTATTTAAAATGAGAAGTCCTTTCAAGATTCCACGTTGGCTCTTTGTCCTCAGCAGAGGAGTTACAGTTTCACATAGCATCCCCTCTCTGGATAAGCTGTGGGAATACAGATTGTCTGTGCTGACTGAGGAAGCTAAAACGGCTTTGTTAATGCATTGTTGGACCTTATTTTTTCCCTGCAATGAGGATAATCAGCACACTAAGCTGGATACATTCAGCAAACCTCTTGAAAGCATACCAGGTGCAACTACTCCTAGATGCTGGGGCCGCAATAATCCGTGCGAAGTCCCCTCCTGCAATGCAGTCAGGAGGTGATGGGCAAGGCTGGAATGCCGAGGCAGAGGTGATCGGTCCCGGGATGCTCTGGAGGTTAAGACGGCGGGTTTGTTCATAGGAATGGAGTGGGAGAGACCATGGGTCGTAACTATGGCTCCAGAGCTGCCCTGGATAACTTTGGTGCCTCCACTGCCTGTAGCTGTGTTGACAGAAACACTGTTCTGGCTTTCCCACGTGGTGGCCTCCCAGACTCAGTGTGTATCAAGCCAGCAGTCTGACGTAGCCCGTTTTAACTTCTCTGTAAAGAAATAGTTCCTCATTGTTTACCAGACATTTGAAGCCCTGTAACTTAAAGTGGTGGGTCACCTTTTTCTTTGTTGGACAGTTGTCCTCTATTGCAGCAGTGCAGCATCCAGCCTGCTGACCAGGACACGCGGAGAGGTCGTCGGCGCAGGACAAGTCTCCTGTTCTCACTTGCCTCAAGCCAGCCTCGCCTCAGGAGGGCACCTCCCGCCCCATCTCAGACACTCCCTTCTTACTTCCTGTCCCTTGTCTCTGTGGTGTTTGTCATCGTGTGTCCTGCGGCGTTTGTTTGTTTTGTCTGTGTCTCTCCACCAGAATATAAGCTCTGTGAAGGCAAAGGCATTTTGTCAACACTGTCGTCTCAGTGGCCAGAGCAGTACTGGACAGCGTGGTGATGGATGATCACTCGTGTGACTGCCTGGAGGGAATACATGGTTTTGGGTGCACACTCTTGTCATGTGTTGAGTGCTTAGTCAATGGTAGCAGGAAAGAAATACAGGCGTCCTTGTGCATTGCTGTTGGGGGTGGAAATGCTGCAGCGAGTATGGAGAACGTACGGTGACTCATCACAAATATATGCAGAAGCGGGCAGTGGGCCCAGCGGCGTCCCGTGTTGTAGGACCTGGGTCCCATCCCTGGCCCCCAGTGTCCCATGTTGTAGGACCTGGGTCCCATCCCTGGCCTCCAGTGTCCCGTGTTGTAGTACCTGGGTCCCACCCCTGGCCCCCAGTGTCCCGTGTAGTAGTACCGAGGTTCCCATTCCTGGCCCAGCGGCGTCCCGTGTCGTAGGACCTGGGTTCCATCCCTGGCCTCCAGTGTCCCGTGTTGTAGTACCTGGGTCCCATCCCTGGCCCCCAGCGTCCCGTGTTGTAGGACCTGGGTTCCATTCCTGGCCCAGCAGTGTCCCGTGTTGTAGGACCTGGGTTCCATCCCTGGCTCCAGTGCAGCTCCAGTTCGGTGTGATGTGAGACTGGGGAGTGGTGGTGGCTCAGGTTACTGTGTTCCTGCCACACGCATGGAGCACTGGGATTGTGCCTCCCAGGTCCCAGCTTCCAGCAGACCTAGCCCCAGCCGTTGTGAACATTTGGGGAGTGAACCGGTGGACGGGTGCTCCCAGCTTCTTCCTTTTTCTCTCAAATAAATAAATAAATAAACAAAATTTTAAAATTATATGTGGAATTGCTGTATGATGTAACATCTGCATCTGGGTGTATACCCAGAAGAGGTAAAGGGGGGACTCGGACATGTATACACCCTCCTTCCCAGTAGCAGGGTTCATAACTGAAAGGTGGGAGCAGCCAGAGTGCTGGACAAACAAAACGCGAGCCAGGAGTCGCAGAGGAGAGGGCATAAGAGTGAGGATGGTTTTATGCAGGTGCAGAATAGCGGCAAATCAGGAGACAGAGACCAGTGTTTGGAAACTGCAGACGAGGGAGGTTATAGATTCCGCAAGCCCCTGCAATGTTCTGGCGAGGGCCGTGCACTGAGGTCTGGATGAAGCCGGAGAACGGTTTCATTTCAGTCCTCGACGCAGCGTCCGTGCAGCAGTTTATCGCTGAGGCTTGCCGAGAACGCGGCTTTCCTCTGGCCACTCTGCATTTCGAGTTTATTTTATCAGTGCATTATGGGATATCATTCAGCCTTAAAAGGGAATGAAATCCTGAGCCGTGCTGCAACGTGGATGAACCTTGAAGGCACTGGGCTACGTGAAACAAGCCAGAAAGGACAAACAATGTGAGATTTCCATTTTCTGACCCAGGATAGTCATGGAGACAGAACTGGAGTGGCAGTTGCTGGGCTTTCTGGGGAGTGAGGACTGGGGCTTTAGTGTTCAGTGGTGCAGGTTCCAGCTGGGACAGGGGGCCTCCGCGGTGCTGGAGATGGGTGCTGGTCATACTCAAAATGGTTAATTTGGCAAATTGTATGTTTTGTAAATTTTACCACAGTTGACAGCAAACAAAAAAGAGGAAGAAGCATTTTCCAGGGCTCTAGGTAGAACAAGCTCGAGGTAAGGGAGGCGAGGTGCCCGTGAGCCAGCTGCCTCGGTGCCTGTGGGGGTTGAAAGCAGGGACCACTTCAGCCTGGACTGTGTTCTTTTATTCTTTCTAATTACCAGCTCAGGTAGAGAAATAGTTATTTACTGAGGCCCTGCTGTGTGGCGAGCAACCGTGTTGTACCTGTGATTCTAGGCTCTCTTCACCTCTGACATTCTGGGATTAATTAGTAGAAGTTAAGCCTTAAGCAAAACTTATTATAAATAATTGTATGTAGGTAATTATGTTAAATATTTTAACATATTATAAAATTATCACATAAAATACAAAAAAAACAACTTAAATGAAAAATATGCTACAGCACCTCGGTATACCAAAATGTATCTTTAGATATGTCTACACGGGGCCGGCGCCGTGGCTCACTTGGTTATCCTCCACCTGCGGTGCTGACATCCTATATGGGCACCTGGTTCTAGTCCCGGTTGCTCCTCCTCCAGTCCAGCTCTCTGCTGTGGCCCGGGAGTGCAGTGGAGGATGCCCAAGTGCTTGGGCCCTGCACCTGCATGGGAGACCAGGAAGAAGTACCCGGCTCCTGGCTTTGGATCGGCATAGCTCTGGCCGAAGCAGCCATTTAGGGGGTGAACCAATGGAAGGAAGACCTTTCTCTCTGTCTCTCTCCCTCACTGTCTAACTTTATCTGTCAAATAAAAAAAAAAAAAAAAGATATGTCTGTACATGTGTATGGATGTGAGTATTTTTTTAAAAGATTTATTTATTTATATGAAAGTCAGAATTACAGAGAGAGGAGAGGCAGAGAGAGAGGTCTTCCATCTGCTGGTTCACTCCCTAATTGGCTGCAACGGCTGGAGCTGCGCCAATCCGAAGCCAGGAGCCAGGAGCTTCTTCTGGGTCTTCCCACGTGGATGCAGGAGCCCAGGGACTTGGGCCAATTTCTACTGCTTTCTCAGGCCCTAGCAGAGAGCTGGATTAGAAGTGGAGCAGCTGGGACTCGAACCGGCGCCCATATGGGATGTTGGCACTGCAGGCGGTGGCTTTACCTGTCACCCACATTGCTGGCCCCTGTGGTCATTTTGATGATTTCTAAAGTGGCACATAACTAATATAGGTGATTCCTCCTTTTTTTGAATTCCTGTCTCTCAAAAAATTCATTGTTATTGTATCAGGATTCATGTGCTGAGACAAGACACCAAGGCCTTTTAAGAGAAAGTACTCTTACTATCTCAGTGTGAAGCCTAGGTAGAATTTCTTGTCCAAAAGCCTAAGCTCTGAACAAAGAAGGGTTTTTTCTTATATTTCTTTGTTTTATTCAAAGAGGTTTTGGCCTCCTTGTCTCCCTTGTATGGTTCCATGCGTACATTTGATTGGGTATTTTAATGTTTCATGGCTGCCGCAGGACGGATACAATACTAGGTAAAGGCAGCTGCTAACGACGATTTTCCCACACACATTCTGAGTTGACTACTGGGTTAACATCATCGATTGCTCTGTGCTAAGGAGAGAACCTGAGCAGATAGGGACTACAGTTGAAGCATTTCAGGCAAGTGATAGCAACTGCATTTCACACCCAGGACAGATTCTTCACTTTGTCTTCTTTTGGCCTTGGAAAGGCCTCTATCGCGACTTGAATCATGTCAGTTAGAAACACGTTTAATTAAAAGACAAAGTCCTCTGCCACATTGTAATGCCTAAGACACATTTAAAATAGCAGTGTCAGCACAGACAGCCTCTAGGAATTTATTTTCTAGCCTGGATGAGGAAGATATTTTGCAGTTACCTGTGCTTTTATAAGCCTCATGGAAAACTGGTTTGACCAAAGTTTTTCACAAAGAGTTTGATGCCCTGAAATACAATAGTTATCCAGGAGCCGGCACTCTGCCGTAGCCGGTAAAGCCACTGCCTACAGCGCCGGCATCCCACATGGGTGCCAGTTCGAGTCCCAGCTGCTCCATTTCCGATCCAGCTCTCTGCTATGACCTGGGAAAGCAGCAGAAGATGGCCCAGGTCCTTGGGCCCCTGCACATGCATGGGAGACCCGGAAGAAGCTCCTGGCTCCTGGCTTTCGATCAGCACAGCTCCAGCGGTTGCAGCCTATTGGGGAGTGAACCAGTGGGTGGAAGACCTCTCTCTCTCTCTCTCTGTGTGTGTGTGTGTGTGTGTGTGTGCCTCTCCTTCTCTGTGTGTAACTCTGACTTTCAAATAAATAAATAAGTAAATATTTTTTAAAAGATAGTTACCTGTAGCTGAAAACATGCTCTAGGATGTATTCAGATACATATCCTCCTTTCCCAAGAGGTAGAGAAGATAGCATTGTTTGTGTTAATCCTCCAGTTGCATTAGATGTGTTATTTTTATGACACACTTAGGCCAGTCACTTGGGGATTTCTGATACTCTGTGTTAAACAGATACAAAGTAAGTTGGTTTTATGGTGTAATACATCATGCTAGTGGCCTCTTTATCTAAATAATGTTGTAATCCCGTGACCAAAATAAAGTTGTTGAAAGAGAATCACTGGGTTACCAAACACTTTTATGTTTTGTTCAGCTTACAAGAGCATAAAACATAACTTTTATCCTTAATTTACGACACAGATCTTTAATGTATGGCTAAATGATAAAATCTTAAGTATTCTGGGAGTTGATGAATTTAAATCAGGGAGATTTTAGATGTGATCTAATTAAATATTTGGCTTTTAATTAATGAGGAAATGGAAGTTAGGGAGTAGTTGTTACGGCAGTCTCCACAGAGTCACATTCCTAGGTCATGTCAGATCTAGACTTTGAGCGTCTTCTGTGATGTTCGCCTAGTGCTCATTCCATTTTTCAGTACCTCTGAGCTGTTATTGTGTGGGATTGATTAAAGTAAATAGAAGAAGTGAGGTGGTGTTGGGGAGTGAGTGATATGAAAGAACAGGAAATGGTGGCATAAGGGTGACTTGAGAAAATTGTATCAGCCTTGCTACTTGGAAGATCTGTTCCTGACAGCGAGCTGAAAGGTTGATGTAGAGTAATAGCACGGGCAGGGAAAAGTGTGGTAGCAGGCGTGAAGTAGGAAATTCCAGTTATGGGGCCGCTGCTGTGGTGTATCAGGTACAGCTCTGGATGGGCGCTGGTTCAAGTCCCGGCTGCTCCACTTCTAATCCAGCTCCCTGCTAATGTGCCTGGGAAAGCAGCAGAAGATGGCTCAAGTGTTTGGGTCCCTGCACCCAGATTGGAGACCTGGAAGACACTCTTGGCTTTGGTTAGCCCAGCCCTGTCTGTTGGCAGCCATTTCAGATGTAAACCGATGGATGGATGATTGTCTCTTTCTCTCTCTCTCTCTTTCTCCTTCTCCCCTTCTCTCCCTTTCTTCCTCCCTCCCTCCCTCTCTCTCTTTGTAACTGCTTTTAAAATAAATAAACCTTAAAAAATTCAATATCATAAGACATTCCTTGGAGGGAAAATGATTGGACTAGATGGCGTTTATATAGAGAATACAGGGTAGAGGAATATAGAAGGATGCTGTTTCTGTTGAAATAAAGTAACTTGGAGGATGGCTGGAATGAACTTGAATTTTTTGTGAAATTAAGATCGAAGTTACTCAGGATTTTGGAAGTTGCCTGATCTGTGCTGAGTTTGAGGATAATGTTAGGTCATCCAACTGTTATATGCTTTGGGAATTTAGCACCAACAATGAAGTGAAGGGACAAAATACAGAAGTTGGAATTTTGCATGATCATGTTGAAATTGTTAGGTTTGTGAGGTTTAATAAAGGAATAGTGGTAGACAAAGAGGAATGGATAAAACCTTGGAATACTGCCTGTAACTAAAGATGATGAGAGAGCTAGAGGAGCTTAAAGGGAGGCACGGAAGAATGAATTAAAATGTAAGTGTGGCAAGAGAATGGTTGAGAGCATCCCATACGTTAGTTAGCTTTTTACAGTGACTAGGATTTTTCTGAATGCTTTGGTTTCTCATGTATTTTTCATAGTATAGTCAGCCCTCCTGATCCACAGGCTCAACAGCCTACTGCACATTAAAAATATTTGGAAAAAATATGTAATTGAATTGAGCATGCACCGAATTTTCTTATTATTATTCCTGAAACAACACACTCTGGACAGCTGTGTGCATAACATGTACTTGCTGCTAGGAATTGTAAGAAGTGTGGAAAGATGCAAACATAGGAGGCTGCGTGTGTAGGTTACATGCAGATATTGTGCTGTTATGATTGATGAATTTGAGCACCACAGTTTGTGTTTGTAAAGTTTTAATAAAATCATCTCTTTGACTTGGGGACATTTAGGGAGATTATGCACATTGTAGTCTTTTAGCAGCTACGTTTTTACTCTTGTCATATTAAAATAATTTTTGTTGTAATTTTTAGAAGAAAATGGACAAGTTTTTTTAAAGAAAGTACTTCATTGTTGCTGTGCCTCTGTTTAAATTACGAGTCTATCTTATTTCTCAGACGTAGTTGCAAGAGCATAAAACATAACTTTTATCCTTAATTTACAACATAATAAATAAGATTACCTTCATATGAAATCTTTAATATATGGCTAAATGATAAAATCTTAAGTATTGAGGTCTCTGGAAGTGTTGGGTATGGCCTGCAGGTGATCAACGTGTGATTGATAAATATTGACTCCTGTGCCTACGTGTTTGTTTACCACTCTCCTTATTCTGTGTGATTGATAAATACGGACTCCTGTGCCTGTGCCTATATGTTTGTTTACCACTGTCTTTCTTCTTGACATAAGATGGTGCCTTGTATCTCCCAACTTCTGAAGTTTTATGGAATAGCAGTGCAAAGTCAGTTAAAGCAAAGCTTGTGGTCTGAAGTAACGTGCAAGAAATTAGTGTAGTTGAAACTTATGTCCCTTATCACTCCTGGGTTTTCTGAGTCATAGATTTTCAAAAGTATAAAACATGCTTAACCATAGAAGTCCACACAAAGAAAATATTTTTATTTTTGAGAACGGTCACTTTGAAAACGCATTGTTAGCCTGACTGCCGGTCTGGAGGCCACGTTCCAGAGGCAGTGCTGTGGACCATGGTGGAGTAGTTTGAGAGGCACCGTGACAGATCCTGGTGGGCCCATTGACATCAGAGAAAAACATCTTGGGTGGAATTGGAAGTCATTATGTTAACTGAAAACAGACAAGCATAGGAAGATACATATCACATGGTCTCACAACTATGTAGCCTCTGGAACACCGTGATCTCGCGGAAGTTGAGGGTGTACTGATGTTTGCCAGACGCTGGAGAGGGAAGCAGGGTGGGAGGGCTGCGGAAAGGCTGGGGCCAGGTAGGAGGAGGAGGTTCGGGGTCTGTGCATGGCAGGATGACTAGGGGATTTCAGTTACTGCACCTTTCTCTGTTAAAGACATGAGAAGGTAGGGTTTGGGATGTTTTCAACATATAGAAATGTTAGCTATTTGAGGAGATAGATATATTTACTCTGGTCATCACACAACATATATATGTATTGAAACATCACATGGTCCCTTCATATAATTTGTGTATGTCCATTAAAACTTCTTAATATAATTTTAAAAGGTTTATTTATTTATTGAAAGGCAGACTTAGAGACAGAGGGAGACACAGAGAGCTTCTGTCTACTGACTCACTCCTCAGATGGCCACAGGGGCTGGAGCTGGGCCAATCCAAAGCCAGGAACTAGGAGCCAGGAGCTTCTTCTGGGTCTCCCACCTGGGTGCAGGAGCCCAAGGACTTGGGCCAGTCTCCATGCTTTCCCAGGTATGTTAGCAGGGAGCTGGATCCGAAGTAGAGCAGCCAGACTCAACTTGGAGCCCATGTGGAATGGGCTGCTACAGGCGGTAGCCCTACTGCTACACCAGTGCTGGCCCCCATAAGAATTCTTAAAAAACAAAACAAAACAAAAAAAAAGAAACAAAGAAAGCATTCTTTAACTTCTAGCATCATGGACTTGCTTACCACGGTGATGGTGTGTTACAAAGTTTTCTCAGCACTTCTTTATCAGATAGTCATCCGTTTATCCAGCAGGTATTCACTAAAAAAGAACTTGGTTCATGCCCCCCTAGAGTTCACATTCTCTTAGGGGCCATATCTGGAAAACACAGGTAAACAGGCACGTTATGTAGTTAGCAGCTACAGCATGCATGTGAGGGGCACACACAAGAAGATGCGGCTGTGTGCGTGCTGTGACATTGTGAACTCTGTGCACAGAGTTCACACTCAAGCTGAGACCCACAGAGGAGAAGCAGCAGGCTCCTTAGGAGGAAGAGGGAGGAACATTGTTTCATCAGAGGCTGAAATAGCGGGCATAGGTTCTGCCTTGTCTACTAGTCAGGTCTCAAATGAGAGGTAGGCAGGACAGTGAGCGAGAGAGCAGAGTGGCTTAGGGAGTGAATGGAGTACTGATGACTGAAATGGAGGAAGTTGTTTGAGTGTTTGATCCCGTGAGCTCAGCTGAGTTTTGAGAAAGTTTGGGCGAAGAAAAGGTAAACTGAGGTAATGATAATTGTTGCTGTGTTCAAATGAGGATCCACAAGAGAGCGACTTTGTTGATCAGACATTTAGAATATTCTTTAGATGTTAATAATTCAGGGAGACAAAGCGGTATTATAAACAGCAGGATTTTCAAGTATAAAGAGGAAGCAGTCAGTTTTGGGGGGTTTAACGGAATGTTGACGTCTATGAAGCTAAGAGGAGTTAGAAAACCAAGTAAAAGGGGTTTAAAATTGTAGCCAATTGGGAAAAGGCAGATTGTCCAGAAGGTAAGTGAAAATAATAAATTAATAGATAATCATAACGAGATTATTGATGGGATAGGCCACTGGCTCATCAGAGAATATAGTAATATATTAGTTATCATAGGCATGTACTCTCTCACATTATAGGTGAAATATGAAATGGTAGTTTCCATAGGGAGACTCAAAGAACAATGCCAGACTTGAAAGACAAAGGCTGGTGCTGTGGCGTAGCAGGTAAAGCAGTAATACTGCAGTGCCAGCATCCTGTATGGGCGCCCGTTCGAGTCCCGGCTGCTCCACATCTGATCCGGCTCTCTGCTGTGGCCTGGGAAAGCAGTGGACGATGGCCCAAGTCCTTGGGCCCCTGCACCCATGTGGGAGACCCAGATGAAGCTCCTGGCTCCTGGCTTGAGATCTGTGCAGCTCTGACCTTTGCGGCCAATTAGGGAATGAACCTGTGGATGGAAGACCTCTCTCTCTCTCTCTGCCTTTGCCTCTCTGTAACTCTGCCTTCAAATAAATAAATAAATCTTTTTTTAAAGACAAAGCAGTTTCCAGATGTTCTAAAATCTTAAAGAGCTTAGCAAACTCTTAAAAATCAAAATTAAATACATAAAGTAATTTTGAAAATCTGAGTATAGTTAGCTCATGCCTTCTGATTTCAGTGACTGCATTGACTATTTTTTTTTTAAATTTATTTGACAGGTAAAGTTATAGACAGTGAGAGAGAGAGACAGAGAGTAAGGTCTTCCTTCCGTTGGTTCACTCCCCAAATGGCTGCTACAGCCAGCACTGCGCTGATCCCAAGCCAGGAGCCAGAAGCTTCTTCCTGGTCTCCCATGCGGGTGCAGGGGCCCAAGGACTTGGGCCATCTTCTACTGCTCTCCTGGGCCACAGCAGAGAGCTGAACTAGAAGAGGAGCAGCCGGGACTAGAACCCGGTGCCCATATGGGATGCTGGCACCGCAGGTGGAGGATTAACCAAGTGAGCCACGGCGCTGGCTATTTTTTTTTTTTTTAAGATTTATTTATTTATTTGCAAGTCAGAGTTACACAGAGAGAGGAGAGGCAGAGAGAGAGGGGTCTTCCATCTGATGGTTCACTCCCCACTTGGCTGCAATGGACAGAGCTATGCCGATCCAAAGCCAGGAGGACATCCCTGAGGGGGTGCCCGTGCCGGCAGACGTCCCTGAGGGGGTGTGCATGATTCGGCGCATTGCAGAGCATGTCATTGTGATGTTAAGTCAAGTATAATTCGCTTTATATTTCATGTGGTTTTTAATGATTTTGATCAGTCTCCTCTTTAAAGTTAAATTTCACAGTTTACTTTGTTTTTCTGTATTCTGAACAATAAAGCATTGAGTTCATGATACTTTGAGAAACAAATATCCTATTAATGACTACTGACAAAGTTTTATGGATCTCAGATGAGACTTTATTACCCGTAGTTATTGCTTCCTCGTGTAGCTGCATGCACAGAAATGGCAGACATTCCTGTCCGATCCGTAGTTCTCTGTTTTTTGAATCTTTTAATCCTTTTGTGTGCAGCCCATTATGTATCTAACTTTGTACTTCATTGTTTATGGCTTTTTCTTTCTGAAGCTGGCAGTTAAGTCAGCGTCACAGTACCTGGAACTTAGTCGCTGTGATCCTGTTATGCAGTGATTATTGCTCCAATACTTGTTTCGTGACCTTTGTTGCTTATATATAGACACATCTTTCAGTTGGACCATCATCCAACCTTCCAGAGTTGGTAATACTGGCTAATACTACCTCATGGGGTAGATGCTCATCAGTCATGTGGGTGTAGAATTAGGGTACCCTGAACACCAAGCCTGAAGAAGCAGCGTCAGCTTTTACTCTGTGAGCAGTGGAGAGAACCATTTTTTTTTTTTTTGCCAGAAAAACAGGTTGAGCAGAGGTCTGCTTGGATGACTTTGGAATGCACTGTTATTCTGAAACAGTTACCTGGTGATCCTTGGGGGCTGAGCTGTCCTCATTGTACCTGGAGAAACATTGTGTGGGCTCTTAGCTGAGGATTTTCTGTAGCAGCAGTAGTGGAGGGCCTGTGTAACACGGATGAGCTTGGAGACTGGAGACTGGGGGAGGTGATGGACTGGGGCTTTACAGACGCTTTTGGTCACCATGTGACTGGGCAAGGTTCTTGACCTCTCTAGACCTTGACTTCCTGTTTTGAAAAAGGTAATATGACGTTGAAAGCCTGGCATGCAGTGACAACACGAAATGTCTTACGAAAGTTGTGACACATCAAGGGTCTCCCCAAGATGAGCAGGTGCCACTGCTAAGTACAGACAGGGAGACTGTTAAAGTAAGCCTCTGTGTTAGTGGCGGGAGCTTTGTGCCCATAGATCTCTGTATTGTTTCAGTTTAAGGGAGGCCAGCTAGGGTGTGTTTAAGCAAGCATGCAAGTTTTCCTTTTTTTGTTCCTTATGAACAAAAGGCCCATTTGTACTCCGAGGTCCTAGGTGGCTGCTCCCTGTGAGCTGTGGGGAGCCGAGGGCAGCCGCCTGAGCCTTCAGCGGAGCAGCTATTCATTTCCTTGGCAGATACTGGTTGAACAAAAGGTCTGTGTGTTTCAAAGAAGCTTCAAGGAGTCTGCTCCTGGGCTTTGCCCTCTCTCAGGTGCCTCTCTCCCCTTCTCCTTGGCCTTTTAAAGTGTGTGGGAACCAAAAGGGTCAGAGTCCTGAGGATTGGGAGGAATTCCTGTCTGTTTTATTGCCCAGAGCTCTCAGAGAACAAAGGATGACAAAAGGGACAGGATTTTTTTTTTTTTTTTTTGGTAAAGAGAGCACTTCTGGCAGAAACATTGCTTGGTCTGCCGAGGCCTAGCGTTGAACTCTCCCCAGGGAGAGCTGCGTTTTGAGTAACATGGGAAATTTTCCACTGGTAAAGTAGCAGATACAGACATCTTGCCTCCTGTTACTTCGCCTGTGTCTGTTGAGATCTCTTTATTAGCTCCTTCCTGTTGTACTTCTTGTCTCCCTTAGGTAGGAGCCATCACTTGACCCTCCTCTCTGTCTGCAGGCTCCTTCCCAGGCAGTCTTACCCCACCCACCTGCAAGACCTTGGAGCCCAGGGTGAGTGCTGTGGGCTGATTAGCTGCCTGGGGTTCCCTCTCGGCTCTGTCCTCTATCTTTTTGGCTTCTTGTATTCACTTTAATGCAAGTGTCACATGCAAGGAACACACAAGTCAATCTGCTGTTACAGCTACGAACCTCTTTCTTGCTTTCTCATAGCCAAACTTCGTGCTGTTTGTTTTCATGGTCGTTATAGTCTATTCCAGGGAACCTTCTGGTCCTGTGGCCTAAACTGCTTTCGTAGACGAGTTTAATTTCCCTACTGAATGTTTGTACCTTTCCCGTGACCTCAGGTAGAGTCCCATATCCCTGCCTGTGGAATTCCGCCCTGCGTGTCATCAATGTGTAACTCTTACCGCTCTGGGTTTCTGCAGGTCGGTTTGCTCACCTGGAGGATGTGTTGTCCTCTAGTCCTTCCCCTCACGCAGGTAGCACACACTGTCCCCTGAAGCACTGGGCCTGCTTTCTGTCTCCTTTGTGTCCTCCTACTCTGTACCTCCTTTTCACAGCCCGGGACTCATTTGTATTCATTTATTTACTGTCTTTCTTCTTTGTCTTTTAATGTTAGCACTTAGAGAGAGTGGTGGTTTTACTGGCTACAGGGCCTGGCACTTAACAGAAACCCAAGATGTGTTTGTTGAAGAGGCTGAATAAAGCAGCAGCTGTGTCCTTCCCTGATTCAGTATTTCAGCTGTGTTCTTGACCTTATCAGTTTCCATTCCTTGGCTAAGTGATGAACTGTCAGGGGAGGTAAAATTGTTATTCCTGCACGTATGTGGCCTACCGCAACCCACGAGGGAGACAGGATGGAGCTCCTGGCTCCAGACTTCACCCTGACTCAGCCCTGGCACTTGTGGTCATTTGAGGAGTGAACCATCGGATGGAAGACCTCTCTCTCTCTCTCTCTCTCTCTTTCTTTCTCTCTCTCTGCCTTTCAAATAAATAAATGAGTTTAAAAAATCATATAGTATCTTTGTGGAAACAGTATTTTGCTCATAATTACTTAAACCGTGACTTAGGAGAACAATACGTTATTTTTATTGGCGTCTCACTGTGTCTTCGAGTTCGTTCCAAGTGCTTTAGATCCCACCTCCTGCTGCGGAAGAGGGGCCAGACAGTCCCCATAACTGTTGCGACAGCTGGAGGCCTGCTGTTAGCCAGTGAGATTCTGCACCAGACCTCGCGTCAGGGCCGCAGTTTGGCTGTCCTTTAGCTGTCCGTCCTCCAGTCATGAACAGGGGCATCCCTCTCACCCCTGCCGCAGTGCCCAGCATCTTCCAACCGTAGGTGAACCATGGTGCTGGTGAGGCTGCATTGCCATCACCAGCAGCCTAAGTGACTCTGCCTCCAGCGTGACTCTGGGTACAATTGCAGAGCCTAGTACGCATCCCCCGGAGCCTAGTATACATCCTCTGGAGCCTAGTACGTGTCCCCTGGAGCCCAGTATACATCCTCTGGAGCCCAGTATGCGTCCCCCGGAGCCTAGTACGCGTCCCCTGGCCGTTTCTTCAAGCACTCTCACTTCTGCAGGCTGCCTCATTTACAAAAGTCACTCTGCTCTCTGTAGCCAGGAACTCTGGGGAAGGCTTGGCTTTAACCCCACTGTTTGGAAGTGTATACTATGTTGTTGATAGCGACAGCTGTCAAAAGTTGGACTTGCGGTTGACACTGTAAAAGGAACTTGAAAGGGGGAAATTAAAGTTTTAATTATTTAAGTCATGGTGTTAGAAGCAAATCATAGTGAAAATTTGTTGAAGAGTGCTGTTTTCAGTAATTGTTTATTCTTTTCAGCAAAATTAAAAATTTAAAGTGGATTTGTATGTGCTTGTTCATATGTCTACTTTGAAAGGATGTAAGACTCCTGTGTTTCTTTGCAATGTAAATATTTTTTAAATATTTATTTATTTATTTGAAAGAGTTACACAGAGAGAGGAGAAGCAGAGAGAGAGAAGTCTTCCATCTGATGGTTCACTCCCCCAGATGGCCACAATGGCCAGAGCTGTGCCAATCCGAAGCCAGCAGCCAGGAGCTTCTTCTGGGTCTCCCAAGCAGGTGCAGGGTCCCAAGGACTTCGGCCATCTTCTTCTGCTCTCCCAGGCCATAGTAGAGAGCTAGATTGGAAGAGGAGCAGCTGGGGTCTTGAACCAGCACCCATATGTTGGTGCTTCAGGCCAGGGTGTTAATCCACTGCACCACAGTGCCAGCCCCAAGCAATATAAATATTAAATCGCCTTGAGTTGGGATCCTGATATATTATGACTTCATTTTTAGGATTATCTTTTATGTATATCTAATTATATATAACTTTTGTATTCAAAATGTTAACAGGGAAAATCAACATACTTTAATAAGGTAAACTGCTAATTCAGAAAGATGAGAATGAAAACTCAAATCTTGAGTTCTAGAAAACTTTAAGACAGCTGTATTAAGTTTCTGTATGACTTCAATCTTAGAACATAAGGTAAAAATAGAAATTTTCAAAGACAATTTAAGTTGTGGAGAATGTGTATTTTAAAAACTCATGCAACTTATTATAAGCATATGGTAGAATTGTATATTTGATTTGTAATAAGTACGTTCCTAAATTTTACACTTGTTGTATATGTAGCCTTGTGGTTTTCTGTTAAACGTCGTGAGAGAAAACCTAAGAGTCATGCTGTCCGCAGGTTTGTGTGCGCAGCTGTGTGAGGAGGAGTGTTTGTCAGCGCACTCCCGTGACTGCCCGGCCTCACCCTCTGTCTCTGTATCTCCCTTTGGTCATCATCCCTGACCTGAACTCCAAAGCAGTTTTGTTTCCTTGCCCGTGCTCCATTTGTGGGTATGAGTGGGCAGACACAACAGCTTCTAGAAGCACTTCCTAGGATACAGGACTTGAGGGTTTTCCGAGAGCAAACTCGGACGAACCTGTGTTGGTCAGGACTCGGGTTACTAAGCTGGAGAAACCACACGGGTGAAGTTCATCACAATAGGAAGTGTGCCGGCTCGGGCAGCAGTGATGAAACGGGGTGACTCTCCAGCCCTGGGCAGTGCAGAATCGGGGTTCCGGCCTCGCCGTCTGCAGGCCTTGGTTTTGCCCCCGCTCCGTGTGGCCTTACTCTGTGGCAGACTCCATGTGGCTGCACGTGATGATGTATGTCGTTCTTGTAGCTCCAGCTTCCAAACACGGGTGAGTGACCGTTGTCTTCCCCAGTGGCAATTGTGATCTTCAGGACAAAGAACACCTGGTTCCTGCGCACAAGGGACTGGGGAGGAGGACGGAGGGGACTGATGGCGGAATCACTCAGACAGGATAGGGAGACTTCCAGCATAGACCAGGTGCCGGTCAGACAGGCACTCCTACTCCCTCAAGTAGGGCTCGTCTGCTCTGCATTGCAAGCTGTTCTGTTTATTTTTGCTTGACTACCTTCTATAACATAAATGAATGCAGTTAAGTTGCTTCCTTTTAAAAGATTGTTTGTTGGAGAGAGACCGACCTACAGACAGGGGTGGGCATTGCACTTGGGCTCCATTGACTGGTTTATCGTCTGAATGGCTGTAATGGCCCCGGGAGGCCCCACGTCGGTGGCGGGAAGGCAGCTGTACCAGCCATCCTGGTGCCTCCAGGATCTGCATGAGCAGGAGCAGGAGCTGGAGTGGAGACTCGAACCCTGGGTGCTCTGGGGCACACAGGCGTCCTAACTGGCGGCTTAACCACTAGTTCACGTGCCCATCTCTGCCTCTTTCTTATTTTTTAACACAAAGATAAAAATTGTACATATTTATGGGGTAACACGTGATATTTCAATTTGTGTATATATTGTATGATGTCTGTCAGCATAAATATATCTATCTTATAACACTTAGCATTTCTTTATGGAGAAAACATCCAAAATTCTTCTCCTAATTTTTTTAAAGATTTATTTTATTTATTTTGAAAATAAGAGTTACAGAGGCAGAGAGAAAGGCAGAGAGAGAGAGAGAAAGAGAGAGACAGAGATCTTCCATCCCCAGTTCACTTCCCAGACGGCTGCAACAGCCAGTGCTGGGCCAGGCTAAAGCCAGGAGCCAGGAGCTTCATCTGGGTCTCCCATGTGGGTGACAGGGGCCCAAGCTCTTGGGCCATCTTCAGCTGCTTTCCCAGGTGCATTAGCAGGGAGCTGGATCAGAAGTGGAGTAATGGAGACACGAACTGACACCCATATGGGGTGCTGGCTTCGCAGGTAGTGGCTTAACCCACTACACCATAAGGCTGACCCCTGTTCTCGTTTTTTTTTTTTTTTTTTTTTCGTTTATAGAGAAATATTCAAGTAATTGTCTATAGTCAACCTATTGTGCCATAGAACCCTAGAGCCCTATAACTTCTTACTCTTATCTACTGTAACTTATTACGTGGTAATCAGCATTTCCCTATTCCTCCCTCCCTAGCCTTTGGTAACCACCTCTTTTTTTTTTTTTTTTTTTTTTACAGTGTATTTTATTTATTTGAAAGAGTTCCAGAGAGAGGTAGAGCAGATAGAGAGAGAAGCCTTCCATCCGCTGGTTCACTCCCCAGATGGCTGCAATGGCTGGAGCTGCACTGATCCGAAGCCAGGAGCTTCTTTTGGGTCTCCTACGCGGGTGCGGGGGCCCAAGGACTTGGGCCATCTTCCACTGCTTTCCCAGGTCACAGCAGAGAGCTGGATCAGAAGAGAAGCAGCTGGGACTCAAACTGGCGCCCAAAAAATGAGATGCTGGTGCTTCAGGCCAGGGCTTTAACCTGCTGCGCCACAGCACCAGCCCTACCACCTCTTTTTTTAAAAGATGGAAATTATGCTTCTGGGATTGAGTCATTTATATCCAGTGTGAATTGGATCGCAGTGCTTTTCTCCTGATAAGTAGCAGTGAGCACTTTAGTTGAAGTATTGGGGATCATGGATGTGGGAAAGAAAGTAGCTGTTTTGGAGCTTGGTGGTGTGGTGTCGACTTTGGAAGTGAAGTGCATCTGGGGGAGTCCTGGGGCTGTATCGTTTTTATTCTGTGTGACCTTATGTAGCCACTTAATTTTTCAAAGTCTGACTTTTCAACCTGTAAAGTGAAAATGATACGGGTGGTTATGAAAGTTAAACAAGTAAAATACGTAATGAGTTTATCACAATGCCTAGCATATTGTGGGCGCTCAGTAAGTGACAGCTGTTACTCTGATTCCGACCGGTGGTAAAGTACTAATAAGTACTGCCCTCATGCTACCCTAGTCCCAGATGCCCCAGTTACCCACAATAAGAAGCGAGCTGTAGTCAGCTGCGTTGAGTTCACAACACATTTTCTGGACTAGTCGATCTTAGTACTGTTTACAGTGTTGATTCCATGAGGAAATGGGTTTTGAGTTTTTTCTGTATTAAAGAAAAAGCATTTTTGTAATGTAACTCATTCTTCAGCGAGATTTGTCTCTGTTACCAAGCAGCGAGCAGTGAAGTAAGTCAGGATCTGTTTAGTAGAACAGCTCAATTAAAATACAGCCTAGCTGGGACAATGTGTGCAGAGGCTGCTGACGGCTAGGAAAAGTTGTGTCAAGGTCATGCGCTTTCTCTGGGGCTACAGAACTTGGGCTGATTAAGCTACAGGTGACATTTTACGCTTTTTCATTTTCTTTTATTTTGAGCTGTGCATTGTTTCACTTTCAAAGTACTATCAAAATGTGTGGCTCTAAGAGTGGTGGGCTGTTTGACTCAGCACTAGAAAATGTTGTTACCGAGGCAGGCAAATCCTTCTCCTGAACTTTGAGATTCCTTGTTCGCCGTTGTGAGAACTGTAAGTGGAAGGCACATAGGTACGCTGGGTGAGTGTGAACAGCTGCGTAGATGTGGGTGTACAAGGGAGTCTGTGGGCATGGCTTTCTTGATAGTATGCGGTAGACAGGTATGTTAAAGTCACAGGACTTTGAGTTAATCATATTGATACATACCTAAAAAGTTACTTAATATTTTCTACTGTTCATCAGTGAAAATAAGTTAATGAATAAACTTAGATTTGCTGAGTTATAATGAAAACATTCTACTGTAAAAAATTTAATAGCTCAATCTGCTAACTTTCTTATGTCTGCTTTGCTTAGAGGAGGTGATATATTAAAGAGTTAGGGTTGGGCCGGCACTGTGGTGTAGCAGGTGAAGCTACCGCCTGCAGCACTGGCATCCCATATGGGCGCCTGTTGCAGTCCTGGCTGCTCCACTTCTGATCCAGGTCTCTGCTGTGGGCTGGGAAAGCAGTGGAAGATGGCCCAAGTGCTTGGGCCCCTGCACCCATGTGGGAGACCCAGAAGAAGCTCCTGACTCCTGGCTTTGGGTCGGCGCAGCTCCAGTCATTGCAGCCATTTTGGGAGTGAACCAGCAGATGGAAGATCGATCTCTCTCTCTCTCTCTGCCTCTCCTTCTCTGTGTAACTCTGCCTTTCAAATAAATAAATAAATCTTAAAGAAAAAGAGTTAAGTTTATGGAGTTGACACTGTACTGGCTTACTTTTAAGAAAAACATTATTTATGGCTATAGATGGTACATGTTTATTTTCAAACATCCCCCCATGCTGTTAGTCATAGATACATTAAATATGTGTCTGTGAATGATTTGCCACAATATAATATGATTGGAAAAATAATTAATGTATATTCTAAATGCTGGGTCTTCATAAATAAAGGATAACGTATTACTAAGTTTCAAGGTTATTAAGAAGACACAGAAAAAAACCTAAAAAATAACGGCTGTTGTTTCCGTGTGCCAGATGATTCACTAAACAGAGGTTAGTTCTTCTCACTGTATTTCTTCCCCCCTCCCTCCTTTCCTCCCTTCCTTTTCTTTTTTCTTTAATACAGATTCATTTATTTGAGAGGCAAAGTCACAGACAGACATAGGGAGAGAGACAGACAGGTCTTCCATCCACTGGTTCACTCCACAGATGGCTGCAACAGCCAGAGCTGGGCTCATCTGAAGCCAGGAGCCTGGAGCTTCCTCCAGGTATCCCATGTGGGTACAGGGGCCCGAGCACTTAGGCCATCTTCCACTGCTTTCCCAGGCCATAGCAGAGAGCTGCATCAGAAGAGGAGCAGCCAGGACACCAGCTGGTGCCCATATGGCGTGCTCAGCCACAGGTGGAGACTTAGCCTACTGCATCACAGTGCCAGCCCCTCTGTTCCTATCTTTTAATGTGTGTTTACATGAAAATCACTTGATGATAAACATTTTTGTTATACAGATAGTCATTTATATCAGGAATACAAATTAAGAATTTATTTCTGTACAGTAAATATCCTTTTAAATATTTTCTTCAATACATATTTTGGGCATTTTTTGATTTGGAGGTTGTCTTTCATATTTTGCCTGGTCTAGTTTGCAATCATTGAATCTTCAATTTTGCAGGGCATCATAAAGTTCATTTCATTCATTCCCCACCCATTTGATAGTAGTAGTATGCTTTGAAGACTTAATAAGAAATTTATGTCTAGGTAGAGGTGGGTAGGGAACATGGGGCCATGAGCAGTATCAGGGCTGAAAAATCATTTGGTTTGGCCCTGTGATGGCATCTGCAGTGGGTCTCAGAGTTTAGGAAGTCTGTGTAACAGGCTGAATTTTAAGTTGATAAGTTTGTATGGCCTGCAAATGATGTTATAAATGTCTAGATGGCCCTTGGCCGCTTGCATTTGCCCCACCCATGATGGGCAGTGTTTTCTCACTTTCCAGAAAGTCTTTGTGTTTCCTGTAAATGGTATGTGAAGTTTTTTTTTTTTTTTTCTGCCAATGAAAATTGTAAGTAGAGATGGAGTTTTACTTTTGTAGAGATAGGAGATTCATGGCCGGTTCTTTCTCTACCTTTCTGGAGGTTCAGTAAAGCAGATTTCCCCCATGGAAGTAGCCGGTTTCTCGCGAGTGGAATCTGCCTTGGACACAGAAGCACAGGGCGGTGCTGGGCTACGTGGGTTCCAGAGGGAGGCAGTGGGAGAGCTGCAGTTGAGCACTGAGCTTGGATGCGCAGCCCAGCGCCGGGATGGGCCGGATGTGCCAGGGGACAGCCCAGTGCCGGGATGGGCCGGATGTGCCAGGGGGCAGCCCAGCGCCGGGATGGGCCGGATGTGCCAGGGGGCAGCCCAGCGCCGGGATGGGCCGGATGTGCCACGAAACCACGAGTCAGGAGCTTCTTCCAGGTCTCCCACGTGGGTGCAGGGGCCCAAGCACTTGGGCCATCTTCTACTGCTTTCTCAGGCCATAGCAGAGAGCTGGATCAGAAGTGGAGCAGCCAGGACTCCAACAGGTGCCCATATGGGATGCCAGTGCTGCAGGCGAAGAATTAACCTACTGCGCCACAGCGCCGGGCCCAAAGATCTACTTTCAATTAACTTTATATTCATAAGATTAACCCTACATTAAGTACAGAGTTCAACAAGTAGTAAGAAAAAAAAATGTTCCTGAACAGTTGAGACAGGAGCTGTTCAAAATCATCCCATTTCAAAGTGTCAATCCCACTTCTGTGGTTTACTTTTTACATACTCTGCTAGCACAGGTCAGGGAGAACATGTATTGTGCTCGTCTTTTTGGGACTGGCTTATTTCAGTAAGTGTGATGGTTTCCAGTTATATCCATTTTGTTGCAAATGACAGGGTATCTTTTTTTTTTAACCACAGTGTAGTTTTCCATGATGTACATATACCATAATTTCTTTATCCAGTCTTCGGTTGACTGACATCTTGGTTGATTCCATATCTTAGCTATTGTGAATTAAGCTGCAATAAACATGGGGGTACAGATCACTCTTTTGTATGCTGATTTCATTTCCCTGGGGTGAATTCCCAGGAGTGGGGTGGCTGGGTCACATGACAGGTCTGTATGCAGATTTCTGAGGTCTCCGTACTGTCTTCCACAGTGGCTGCACCAGTTGACCTTCCCACCAACAGTGGATTACTGTGCCTTTACCCCTGATCCTTGCTAGCTTTTGTGGCTTGTTGATTTCTGTATGAAAGCCAGTCTCACTGGGGCGAGGTGAAACCTCCTGTGGTTTTGATTTGCGTTTCCCTGATGTTTGTGAGCCTGAGGAGGAAACATGCCCTTTTCTTCCTCTGGGTTGGCAGGTCCCCTGCTCCCCACAGGGCTGTAGGCTGTCCCTGCAGCTCTGTCACCAGGGGCTCCGCTGCTGCGCTCTGGTCTCAGCTCACTCTCCAGCTGGCTGCTTGGGTCCAGTGTTGTGTCCCTGCCCGTGCTGCGCTTCCACGCCCTCCCTCCCTTCCACTGCCGTTTCTCCCTGGCTCTCCCCTGAGACTGCACTCTCTCCGCTTTCTGTTTTTTCTAAATTATCTTCCCTTAGCCTAGATCAGTAAGCTCCCTCCCTGTTCCACCATATTGGACTCTGTCCTATCATTTTGGTTTTTTTTGACAGGCAGAGTTAGACAGTGAGAGAGAGACAGAGAGTCTTCCTTTTTTGCATTGTTTCACCCCCAGTATGGCCGCTATGGCCGGCACACTGCGCCAGTCCAAAGCCAGGAGCCAGGTGCTTCCTCCTGGTCTCCCATGAGGGTGCAGGAACTGAGGACCTGGGCCATCTTCCACTGCCCTCCTGGGCCACAGCAGAGAGCTGGCCTGGAAGAGGGGCAACTGGGACAGAATCTGGCGCCCTGACTGGGACTAGAACCTGGTGTGCCGGCGCCGCAGGTGGAGGATTAGCCTAGTGAACCGCGGCGCCGGCCTCATTTTCATTTCTTACAAAATGGCTTTAATTTTTTTTGAAATTTGTTTGACTCATTCATGTATTTATATTTATGCTGTTTATCTCCAAATATTTTGATGTTTTCCTTTTATTGATTTCTCATTTCGTTCCATTTCTATATGAGAGCAGTTATTAAATGATTTCTATTCTTTAAAACTTTTCAAGGTATGTTTTAATGTCCCACAGTGTGGTCTGTGTTGGTGAATGTTCAATGTGAGTTTAATGAAACTGTACATTCTGTTGTTTTTGAATGAAAGTAGTCTGTAGATGCTGATTTTATCATGTTGATTGATGGTGTGGTTAAGTTAAATTATTTCCTTAACCGACTTCTGCCTGCTGGTTCTGTCTGATTCTGATAGGGAGGCATGCAGTCTCCAACTGCGAAAATGGATTCATCTATTTCTCCTTGCAGTTTTATCAGTTTTTGCCTTATTTATTTTGATGCTGTGTTGTTAAGACCGTACATGCTAAAGAATGGTACGTCTTCTTGAATAATTGAGCCTTCAATCACTATATAATGCTCCTCTTTATGCCTGATAACTTTCCTTGTTAGGAAGTTCGTTCTGTCAGGAATGAATAAGGCTACTCGGCTTTTTTTTTTAAGAATGTTAGCATGGTTTGTCTTTCTCCATCCATTTACTTTGTATCTGTATGTCTTTATACTTAAAGTGGGTTTCCTATAGACAACTTATCGTTGGATTGTTTTTAATCCACTCTGGTAATTTCTGTCTTGATCAGTGTATTTAGACAATACCATTCAAAGTGATTTTATTATATATATAGATATAGATGCACATATATCTATATCTATATATGCATATGCTAATAGTTGGATTGATCTATATCAAGTTTCTGTTTTCTATTTAGTTATTACCCTTGGTCTCTGTTTCTCTTTTTGTCTTCTGTATTTTTTTCTGACTTATGATTTTTAGTGGACATTTTATGTATTTTCTTTACTTAGCAAGTCTGTTATATTGCTTTTTGAACTATTTTTTAGTCGTTGTCCTAGTGTTTACAATATACATTTACAACTGACTGAAGTCCACTTCCAGAGGAAACTGTACTACTTCATGGGTAGTGTGAATGCCTTATAACAACAAAATAATTTTAATTTCTTCCTGGTGTCCTTTGCATTGTGGCTGTCATTCGCTGAAGTTATACATACATGAGAATATACAGACACACACAAATACATATGTATAAGCATTTATGTAAACATATATGCTTTATAAATCAGATACACATGCAAGGGTACTTCAGAAAGTTTGCGTAAAATGGAAGTAAAAGATAAATTTATTTTGGTGCAACTTTTGTTTTGAAATCTGTGCATATGAAGGATTTTCCAAAAACACAATACAAAAGCATATCATGAAAAAGATTGTGCATGGTTTCAATATTTTTGCAGAAAAATACACATCTTCTAATTCCATTTTTACAAATTTTTTGGAATACTCTCATGTTTACTCATCTATATATGAGCCTAGGTAATTGAATACATTTTTGCTACTATTATGGTGAAGAAGCTGATAACTGTTACTGCAATTAACAAGGAAGTAAGTTTTATTTTACTTTCATTTGTTCCTTCCTGATGCTTGGTCTTTCTTTATGTAGTTCCAAATTTCCGCCATATCATTTTTCTCCTCTCTAAAGAACTTTGAAACACTTTCGGGAGACAGTTCCGCCAGCCTGAAGTTCCTTGAGTTTATTTTCCTGAGGAAATCACTTCTTTTGAAGGGCAGTTTTTCAGGGTACAGAGTTCCAGGTGGCGGTTTTCTCTGAGTATTTCACTCTATTTATATTTGTCTACTTACTTACTTACCTGTATTAGAGCGAGGATGGTGTCCCAGCCCCTGGTTCACTCCTCAGACCCCTGTGATGGCTGGGCCTGGGACTCGTTCTGTGTCTCCCAAGTGAGTGGCAGAAGGTAGCTGCATGATTCAGCACTGCCCCAGGGTCTGCATCAGCAGGAGCCAGAGCTGGGAACTGAACCCAGGCACTGCCCTGTGGGATGCAGGGCATCTACATCTCAGTCCAGATTCCTGTGCCTCCATACTTTTCTTGCTCATTGCTTCTGATTAGAATTCAAATGTAAGTCTTTGCTCCTCTGTGGGTAAGATTTTTTTTTCTTCTTGCTTCTTTAGTAGTTTATCTTTGATTTTTTAATATGGTATCTTTTGCTTTTTAAAATTTTTATTTATTTTTTGCATTTATCCTCTTTGTTATCTGAGCTTCCTGGGTTCCTGGCTTTGTATCCAATTTTAATTGGAGGAACCTGTCAGGTATTATTAATTAAAATATTTTTCTTCTCCTTCTAGAATTCCCAGTCCATGAGTTCACTGCTTTTGTAGTTACCCCACAGTTCTCAAGTGTTCCCTTTTGTGTTATCGGATTTTGCTTTCTGTCTCCGTGTGGCACTTCTCTGCTGAGCTGTTCTGCAGTGTTGCCCACTCTACTGAAGGTAAGCCCAGCGGGGACCTCCTGATTTCTGTTTGGACCTTCGGCAGGCGTTTCCGTTCTCAGAACTTGCCTCTCTCTGCTCACACTTGCTGTGTGTTCTTGCCTGCTGTCTTCCTTACGTGTTGGAGCTTCAGCAGATCGTCCGTAGCTGCTTTACATTCCCGAGATCATCGTGCTGGCATCCCCACCAGATCTGAGCCTGGAACTGAGGCTTCTCCTTCTGGATAGTTGGATGTACTGTTTTGGGTAGAAAACCAAACCCAACACACCACAAACAAAAAACTTGCTATAAGTAGGTCTTTCAAAATGCATTGTAAGGATTGGCAGGGAGGCCGGTGCCGTGGCTCAACAGGCTAATCCTCCGCCTTGTGGCGCCGGCACACCGGGTTCTAGTCCCGGTCGGGGCGCCGGATTCTGTCCCGGTTGCCCCTCTTCCAGGCCAGCCCTCTGCTGTGGCCCAGGAGTGCAGTGGAGGATGGCCCAAGTGCTTGGGCCCTGCACCCCATGGGAGACCAGGAGAAGCACCTAGCACCTGGCTCCTGCCATCGGATGAGCACGGTGCGCCGGCTGCAGCGCGCTGTCCGCGGCAGCCATTGGAGGGTGAACCAACGGCAAAGGAAGACCTTTCTCTCTGTCTCTCTCTCACTGTCCACTCTGCCTGTCAAAAAAAAAAAAAAAAAAAGGATTGGCAGGGAATGTTCTTTTTTCTTACGATTAGATATCAATCTGTGGCAAGCTTGTGCCTCTCGACTGTCCTCGTCACAGGTCGTCTTGTTTTTTTAAAATCTGACCTAACTTTGACGGGACAGGTGGTTAGGGTAGGCTAGGGGTCCGTATTTCCTTTCTGTCACCTGAAGGCTGACTCCAGCTGCAGGTAGCGTATTCCCTCCCTGCCCTCCATTGGGCTGATAGAACCCCAGCAGGTTAGGCTCTTTTTAAAACAGTTGCTCCTGTGGGTAGATTGTATTACGAAGAACAGTGTATTTCAGAATTGTTCATTTCCCCTTTCCTCTGTCAGAAGTAATGAGTGGATTTTTGTCCAGCTGCTGCTGGGACAGCCAGGTCGAGCTTCTGAAGGTCAAAGTCAGTGAGAATGCAGAGCCCCTGTGTGTGCGTCCCGCTGGAGTTTCAGTGCTTAGAGTGTCCGCACTGGGACAGCAGCAAATTACCAGTCGCTGCTGGAGTTTTGCTAAAGTAGCGCTGCTGCCGCCTGCAGAGGTTTATGTGCCGGGAAGTTGTGATTCTCTGTGCGCATCGGCTCAATTCTCCAGCTCTGGGGCAGCGATGTGTCATGTACCCAAGGAGAGTTGATTTTTTTCAGTTAGCTGACATTTTACTTGCTGTTAGGATGGGGTGGCTTTTTATAAGCTGGATCAGAGATAAGAAGTCCCAGGAAATTAATTTTATTTAAAGATTTATTTATCTATTTATTTGAAAGGCAGAGAGAGAGCAGAGAGAGAGAGAGAAATCCAATTGTTCACTCCCCAAAGGGCTTCGATGGCCTGAGCTGGGCCATGCTGAAGCTTTCTCTGGGTCATCCACCTGAGTGAGGGGGCCCAAGCATTGGGGCCGTATTCTGCTGCCTCCCTAAGCATGTTAGCAGGGAGCTGGGTCACAAGCATAGCATCCAGGTCTCGAACCAGCCCCAGTAGGGGATACCAGCGTCACAGGTGGCGGCTTAACTCTGTGTTCTGAGGTTGGCCCCTCTTGGGAAGTATTTGGATGTTGTAAACAGACACTGACTATGCTGCAGCATGAGATGAAGAGAGTGAGAAGTTGTGATTGGGTTTCAAGTCTGGGTAGCAAAAGCCAGGAAGGTTTTTGACTTCCCCAAAGTTATACGGCCTGTACATGGCAGAGGTGGGCACCAGAACATAAATATTTAAACCCTGATCCAATTATCTTTCCACTGCACTGAATTGACCTTTCTGAGAGGTAATAGAATGATTTATTTGGAGATATGCTACAGTAGGCTTCAGTCCCGCGTTCATTCAGGTGTTTTCTCCTCCAGCCGTCTCTCTACCTTCTTGAGTAGTTTTCCTCTAACTCTGGTCCCGACGGTGCTGAATAATCAGAGGAAAACCTGCTGTCCAGAGGAGATGCCTAACAGAAACCCTTTCTCTCTACGTGGTAGAAGAGGAACTGAGGACCAAATTGTCTTCCCCTTTGTGCTTTTGAATTTATAGAATTGTTAAAAATCAATAATAATATGCAAATACGAATCATGCAGTGAAAACACTTAAGCTTAATAAGATTTCAACATTGTGATTAAGTTGCAAAGGTTAGCCTTGTTGCACCCATTTTAATGTTAATATTTGATCTTACTTACAATGGATGTCTGCATGTAAGCCTTTTGTTTACTGTGGAGGTCATGTCATGGGGTATTAAAGAAGACATTCACGGAGGACTCGATTTTTCTGAAGAGCTCCCTAGTTCCCTTAGCAATTTTAGACAACATATGCTGTTTTACTGGAAGAGTAACTGCAGGCTGCTGTCTGATCACTCTCTACCTCCCATGGTAAACCTTCTGTTTGTCTGTGAATTTGGTAGTTAAAGGTGCATGATGAACTTGCCGCCTCCGATAGACGCTGCTCAATCAGACATGATGAACGGCTGCCAGGCTCCAGCAGCTCCTCTCTGTCCATTAGGCACAGAGTTCTGAGATGGTCATGACATCTGGTTTGTACAGAAGCTTCTTACTCTGAACGCTCTACAGCATCAAGGAGGAGAACATCTCGTAAGTGAAAACATTCTGCACACAGATGAAGGCAAGCAGAGTTTTCCACAGAAATTTATTTACTTTTTAACCATCATACGATTTTCCTAGCAGTACAGCAAAATTCCCTGCAGTCCTTTCCCATTTAATTGTTGAAGCAGAAAAGTACATTAAATCTTAATTAGCTGTGCTACCTGTAATAGCATCTGGTGGTATTGCATTTTTGTTGGCAAATGAAACCAGTGCAGTAATCACTCTTATCTTGAGGAGCAGATTCCAGATTTCTGTTTCACTTGGGAACTTTTCTAGTCTTCCTTTCAGATTTAGGCTCTGTTGAAAACTGTCTCATCTACTTACGGAAGTGTATATGTCTATAAATATGTACGCATGTATAAGTGTGTGCATATGCGATATGTTTATACACAGAGACACACATGTGCTTGTATGGCTATGCATTTCATACCTTCAGGGATACGTTCTGAGAAATGCTTCCTTGGTATCTTCGTTGCTGGGCAAACGTCATAGAGTGTAGTTATACAAACCTAGATGGCGTAGCCAAATCTCGGCTACATGGTATGGCCTTTTGTTCCTTGGCCACAAATCTGTACATCATGCTACTTCACTGAACACTGTATGTACTTGTAACATGATAGTATGTTTTCCTGTATAGATTGAACATGTCAAAACACAGATAAAATGGTATACCTGTATAGCACACTTACCCTGAATGGAGCTTACAGGATTGGTGAGCCAGTGAATGAATGGTGAGTGGATGTGAAGGTGTAGAATATGGCTTTATACTACTGTAGACTTCAGAAACTCTGTACACTTGAGATAGACAAATTATAGAACAATATTTCCCTCTAAATAAATTAACCTTAGCTTGTTATGATTTTTTATTTTATAAACTGTAAAAGGTTTTGCTTTTTGACTTATTTTTAGTAATTTTTAATTTATGTAAGATGAACAGATTTTATGTATTATATATATACAGGTTTAGGAGCATAGTGATGCTTCCCACACTACCCTCCCTCCTGATTCCTGTGTTGCTCTTCTGATTGTACAGTGATGTACTTCCAGTTTATTTTATAATCATGAGCTTAACCATCCACTGAAAACATTCATCAGACAGCAAGAAGAGAAAAAAAAACTGTTCCTCAATAGTAGACTGGAGCTGTAAACAATAATCAAACCTCGAAATGTCATTTCCATTCATGTACTACATTTTTTTGGTACTTTATTTGTTGCCACAGAACAGGGAAAACATATGATATTTGTCTTTTTGGAACTGGATTATTTCACTAAGTATAATGATTTCCAGTTGAATCCATTTTGTTGCAAAAGACAGGATTTCATTCTTTATTATGGCTGAGTAGTATTCCACAGTGTATATATACACCACATTTTCTTTATCTAGTCATCGATTGGTGGATATCTGAGTTGATTGCATATCTTAGCTATAATGAATTGAGCTGCAGTAAACATGGGGGTACAGGTAAGTCTTTGATATGCTGATTTAATTTCATTTGGATAAATTCCCAGGAGTGAGATAGCCGGGTTATAGGATAGATCTGTCTTCCACAATGGCTGTACATGTTTGCATTCCCACCAACAGTATATTAGGGTACGTTTTCCCCCACATCCCCACCAGCATTTCTTCTTTGTTGATTTCTGTATGGTATCTATTCTGATTGGGGTGAGGTGAAACCTCATTGTGGTTTTGTTTTGCATTTCCCTGATGGCTAGTGATCCTGAGCATTTTTTCCTATGTCTGTTGGCCATTTGGATTTTCTCTTTTGAAAAAAAATGCCTGTTCAAGTCCTTTGCCCATTTTATGACTGGATTGTTTGTTTTGTTATTGTCGTTGAGTTTCTTGAGCTCCTTATAGATTCTTGATATCAATCCTTGATCATTTGCATAGTTTTTCTGTCAGTTGCCTCTTCCTTGGTTGAGTGTTTCCTTTGTAGTGTAGAAGCTTCTTAGTTTGATATAACCCCATTTGTCTATTTTTGCTTTGATTGCTGTGTTTCTGGGTCTTTTCCAAGAACTCTTTGCCTGTGCCAATATATTGCAGAGTTTCTCCAATGTTCTCCTCTAGTAATTTGATGGTATCATGTTGTAGACTTAGATCCTTGATTCATTTTGAGTTGATTTTTGTATAAGGTGTAAGGTGGGCTGCTTATTTGATGCTATTGCATGCAGAGACCCCATTATCCCAGAACCATTTGTTGAAGAGACTGTCCTCTCTCAAGGGATTGATTTTAGTTTCTTTGTCGAAGATTAGTTGCTTGTAGATGTGTGAATTAAATTCTGGAGTTTGTAGATGTGTAAATTAATTTCTGTTCTGTTCCACTGGCCTGCATACCTGTCTTTGCACCAGTACCAGGCTGCCTTATTATAACTGCCCTGTGGTGTGTGCTTGAAATCTGGTATTGTGACGCCTCTGGCCTTGTTTCTGTTTTTTAAGATTGCTTTAGCTCTTCAGTTTCTCTTATGTTTCTGTATGAGTTTTAGCATAGTTGTTTTTTGTAGATGTGAGAGGAATGTCTGCTGTGGGTAGTTATGGACATTTTGATGATACTAATTCTTCCAGTCCATGAACATGGAAGATTTTTCCATATTTTGGTGACTACCGTTTCTTTCTTTAGTGTTTAGTAATTTTCACTGGAGAGCTCTTTCACCTCCTTGGTTAAATTCATTCCACGGTATTTAACTTTTGTTTAAGCTGTTGTGAATGGGACTGATGTTAAAAGTTCTGTCTCAGCGGTGGCATTGTCTGTGTATACAGAGATTGTTGTTGAAATGTATCCTGCAGCATTAGCAAACTCTCTGATCTGTTCGGATAATCTCCAAAGCAGTGAGTGTCTCCTCCAGCCCCTGGCTGCGGGGGTCCTGGGTGGGGTCCTTGTTTGCTGCTCGTGCACGTCCACGCTGCTCCGCAGCGCCCGCTTCTGTAGCATTTCCACGGCAGTGCTCCGCTGTCTCCTGGGAACACACTTCCTCCGTGTTTCTTGGGTTATCTCCCCCTGGCAGAATAAGCACCTCTTTTCCCCTTCAGCAGTCTTGGAATTCCCTCTTCTTGTAACAAAACTTAGCTGAAAACACAGGCACATTGCAAAGCAGTTCTATCTCTATTGTAAGCAGTTTTTGCCTTTGGAAAATTTTAACTTCTTTCATTTTTTTAAAAACATTTTCATTAAGAACTAAGACACGTGGATGTTAGCGAGGCCTGCAGGCCGTCACTTCGTCAACAGTGTCTTGCCCCTCTGCATCTGTCCCAGGTGGGCCCCAGAGCGGTCAGTGCATGAAGCTTCGTCCTCTCCTGTGCCAGGCTCTTCTGAACACCTCCTAAGGGACCGCCCTGTGGCTGAGCTTGAAGAGGTCCCTCTGCAGGAGTATGTCCTGGCTAGTGCTCGGTTTGCTTCCTTCATTCATGTGGATTTGCTCGTAAGCATCGTTCCTCTCTGTTAGTGGAACCTTTCTGTGTTAGCTAGGTCCTCGTCTGCATACTTTCTAAGGAACTCTGCACTCTCTGAGAGCTTCTGCTAAATGTGGATTTTCGTGCAGGTTCTTCCTGCTGCAGCTGCCTTCTCTGGTGCCCCTTTTCAGACAATAGGAATTTGTCAGCTGCCGTGTATGTTACGGGATCACTGTCACGTATGCCTCTATCACTGAGTAAAGCATTTGCCATTTGGCACTAAATGGTATTCTAGTTGATACCTTTGAAAAATGTGAAATAATGAAAAAGTGAGGTTGATTTCAGCACACTGCAGTATCCGAGAGGAGAAAAATCCATAGTTTTTTCCCTGTTGTACGCCCACCTTCAGCACTGCTTCCCATTCTTTCATTTGGCTGCTCTTTCATGAGTGTCTGCTGTGGCTGTCCAGGATGCAGGTCTCCAGGAAGGAGAGTCTCCAGTAGCCCCTTAGTTAGGGAGTTAAGGTTAGTAGAGATGGCCCATCAGAAAGAGGGCTCCTGGTTCACTGACTGGGCTGTCCTCTGGCCTGTGTACTCACCAGCTGCACAGATCAGTTCATCACTGGTGTCACTTTCTTCCTTGTGAAAGTGCCTAACTAGCATTGCATTAAGTGGGGTAATGCGTGGATTAAATGATGCAATACCTGTACAACATTTAACACTGATGTTAGGAAGAGGAATGCACTGGCTCCCATCCCTAGCCATGTTGGGAAGGGATTTGACCAACTCTGTTCAGTTACAAATGTTTCACTTTCAGAACTCTTTTCCAGGCCTACTTACCTCTGTCCATCGTTTCTATTTTCTTTCAAATCTCCTGAAATTCTGTGACTTCTTGGAAGCTTCCTGGTCTCCCAGAGTAGGTGTCAGGGACCCAAGTGCTGTGCCATCACCTGCTGCTTCCCAGGGGCGTGTTTAAGCAGGAGCTGGAGTCAGGAGAGAGCAGGGACTGCACCCGGCACTCCAGGCACTCCAGTACGGGTGTGGTGGCCTGGACAAAACCTTAGCCCCTTGGAAAGCCTGCCCCTTGCGTGGACATTTAAATTTTGTTTTCCTCTGACCTTTGCAAAAAGAATGGATTAAATATAATGCTTTCTGGCCAGCGCCGCGGCTCACTAGGCTAATCCTCTGCCTGCAGTGCCTGCATGCCAGGTTTTAGTCCCAGTCGGGGTGCCAGTTCTGTCCCGATTGCCCCTCTTCCATTCCAGCTCTCTGCTGTGGCCCGGGAGTGCAGTGGAGGATGGCCCAAGTGCTTGGGCCCTGCACCCCATGGGAGACCAGGAGGAAGCACCTGGCTCCTGGCTTCGGATCAGCAAAGTTCCAGCCATAGCGGCCATTTGGGTGGTGAACCAATGGAAGGAAGACCTTTCTTTCTGTCTCTCTCCCACTAACTCTGCCTTCAAAAAAAAAAAAAAAAAAAATAACGCTTTCTGATTAAGTACATTTCTAGCCTTTGGAAACCCAGCACTTAATGTTTTCATTATTTTATAAGAGAAAAAAATTATCTTAATTGACCACTGATAATATAAATTGCCAGTCTGTGCATCAGATCTTTCAGTTAAGATAGATTTCAAAATAGAACTTCTCGGCAGGTAGAAAGAGAAGCTGTGGAATACCCCGTGTGATTTTTAGTTCTAAAGATATGCTTTGTCATTCTTATTTTATGAAGAAAAGGAGTAGGAGAATAAAAAAAATTGTTCATATGGCTAGAATGTAGTAGTGTTACTGAATTGAAACCTATATTATCTGCCTCCTGGTTGTCTTAAATTATAATTAAAACTAAGAAAATAGGCCAACATTAAAAATCCAATTGTACTTGGTTGCACTGAGTGAAATGTACCTGGAGCCCAAGTATGCTTGTTGAAATACTTTAAAGTAACTTCCTTAAGGCATCTCTTAAAGAATGTGTTCATATGTCCTTAAAAGTTGTCTTTGAATATATCTCTTTAGCAGTCATCCTTGAGATATTGTTAGCTACTCATCACAGAATTGGTGACATATTAATTAGAAAAATAACTTTTTATACTGTTATCTACTTAGTTACACCGAAATACTTGATGCTGTTAAAATTATGTGTATATAATACATATACACACAAACACAGGTTTTCAGACATGCTTATATGTGTATTAATCTTTTTCTAGGAAGATTAGTAGTTATTTAAAGTTATTGACTGATTATATGGATAATGACAGAAAAAAGATTTGTACTGCCAGCTAGGTATTGTTACAGAAAATGTGCTCAATTGTTTGACAATTGTTTGACAATTGTCTAATCTGTTGATGGGTACTAGGTCATACTACAGACTTATTAGATACTGTTATTCACTCAGTCAACGTTTATGAATGTTCACCAGAGCAGAGAACCTGTACCCCCATCCGTCCATTGGCACCTCTGTTTTGTGTGTATCTCGTTTTTACCATATGCTGCCTCTTGGCATCTCTGACCACCACCACCATACTCCACAACTTGATTTCATCTACCAGAGATCCCTGCTCTGTGCGTTTTACCTAAACTAGAATCCTGTTTCCTGCTGTTATATTTTCTAACCTTACTCCACTTTCTTCTTAATAATTTATTAATTATTTTCATTTTATTTAAAAGGTATATACACAGGGAGAGAGAGAGAGAGAGCATGCCTGACAAACTGAGGCAAACAGAGAAAGATCTTCCATTTGCTTGTTGACCCTCTAAATGCCACAGAAGCTGGGAGCTGAATCTGGGTGACCTAAGTGTGGGTAGGGGCTTGAGTCCCGAGTCTCCATTTTCTGCCTCCCAGGGTGCACCTTAGCGGGAAGCTGGCGTTGGAAGTGGAAACTGGACTCACCCAGACTTTCTGATACGGGATGTGGACTTCTCAAACGGTGTCTTCATTGCTGTGTTTTAAAAACACTTTCTCTTTTCTATGTCTTATTTGTTGACTCATCTATTATCTATGTTTTATTATTTGTCTCTGTTAAAATGTAAGCTTTATAAGGTGGGCATCTTGTTTTTCTTACTAAATGTTATGGTCTCCAAATGTGTCATACATGACACATCTTAGGCACTCAATCAGGTGAATTTAGGAGGAGTGAGAGCTGCAGACCTGGTGCTTCCTGTCTTTCGGTGTGTGGCCATCATTCCTTAATGTTTTTCTTTAGCATGTTTTTAATATTTGTTAATGATTGAAAAAATTGGTCTTCACTAGTCCACTCTGGCAAACTGTTTGTCAGTATGTGCTCAGACTGACATAAATGCACTGCACAATCAGGAAAATCCACATATAGGTATGCAGCCAATCATTATGCCAAAATGAAGGCAGAAGTTCACTAATCAACATGAACAGGAATGTTGATAGCAGTACTCTCATGAGATTCTCAATACAGGAAGTTCTCAGGGGCCCATCAGTGCAGAATTACCTGATGGTGATGCGATGAAATACTATAATCAATGAGAAGAGAAGAACCGTAGGTTCATTGAACAGCCTGTTGGGTAGAAGCAGCCAGAAATGATAGAACACAAGCTGTATGTATGACTTGATCTGTACTTGCATTACTGATTTACGTTTTGCTTAGTGCTCACACTATATTGTGATAATATACACCTGTTTTAATGGCCATTTTAAACTTATTATGAGTCAAAAAAGTTAAAAATTAAACTTTAAGTGTAAATATAATTTCTGTCTGCTGAAATGTACTTAATAGTCTTCATCCTAAACTTATTTGGTTTTAGGGGTTTTGTTCGTCAAAAAGAAAACTGGATTTTGTACTATGGAAACATCTGGTGCTTATGTTAAGGGGATCACTTAAAGTATTGGGACTTAGTTTCCCCTTTCCATGTATACCTCGGTGAAATTAATAATTCCAGGCTTTACTCACTCAGAGCCCTTCACTTGTGTCACTCGTGTTTCTTACGCAGACATGAACTTGTTACAGCATCATTTGATTAAGGCAGGTGTCATTGTACTGTAGTATCTTTAAGCACAGAATATGGCAGCCTTTAAGTCTTCTGATGTCTCCTTCCAGTGCCATATATATATATATATATATATATATATGCCAGGCAGCATTAGACAGTGAGAGAGAGAGACAGAGAGAAAGGTCTTCCTTCCATTGGTTCACTCCCAAAATGGCCGCTACGGCCGGCGCTGTGTCCATCTAAAGCCAGGAGCCGGTTATTTCCTCTTGGTCTCCCATGCGGGTGCAGGGACCCAAGCACTTGGGCCATCCTCCACTGCCTTCCCAGACCACAGCAGAGAGCTGGACTGGAAGAGGAGCAACTGGGACTAGTACCCAGCGCCCCAACCAGGACTAGAACCAGGGGTGCTAGTGCTGCAGGCGGAGGATTAGCCAAGTGAGCCATGGTGCCGGCTATTTAGAAATATTTTGAGATTTACCACATACATTTGAACTTCATGGAAAATAGAATTGGGAGGTAAAAATTAAAAACATAAACTTTATTTTTCCACGTTAGCTCCATCCAGTTGAAGACCCCTTTATTAATGACAATACAAGGCATTTAGTCCATACCTATGAAACTCAGTGCAGTCTTTTTGTGTTACTCACTGCAGAAAAATGGGTGCCTGTAAAGATTTTTTAAGATTAGGAAGCTGAAAGAAGTCAAAGCCACATCAAGACTCTGAGCAGATGTGTAGTCATTGCCTTTTGAAGCTCTCATGAAACTGCTTCTTGTTGGATGACAGAAATGAGCAGGGGCTCTGCTGTGGTGGAGGCACACCTCTGGTGTCTGCCGAAGCCCTCCTTTCCCTGGGGTCTCCTCAGGAGGCGGATGCGCTCCCCTGTGCCGTCCAGAGGCAGCAAGGTCAGTGGCTTGAACTTCCCCAGAAGCTCTTGCTGGGGCGTCTGCTGCTGTGCGTCCTGCCTCGGCTTTGACCGGCCACTTCTGCCTCTCAGTGGGCGTTGCCTGGTGGTTTTGTCTTCCGGAAAGCCACATTTCATCTCCTATTTCACTTCTTTGAAGAAATGCTCAGGATCGTGATCCCACTTGTTTGAAATTTGCCTCGAAGGCTGTGCCCTTACCTGCAGCTGATCTGGGCACAATAGTTTTGGTGCCCTGTAAGCAGAAAGTTTGCTGACCTGAGGACTGTGTAAGCAGAACCAGCGGAGGTGTCTGGTGCTGGCTGTGTGACTCGTCCGTCACGAGAGAGGGCACAAGCGAGCCACGGCTGTCCTCTGGACTTCTGCGGGTGCGCTGCTGCGGGGCCTTGTCTCCAGCGTCGTCTCACCCTTCTCAGGTGGTTGTCCCTTTTTAGGCTGCTGATTTCTCCTGGGCATTGGCCCATCAGCTTTTGTAAAGCATCAGTGAGTTTACCGTTCTTCCGCCAAGCTTCACCGTAAGTTACTATTTGTACTTAATTTCCAATTTCAGCAGAATTCGTCTTGCTCACATTGGGAATGTCTTTTCAGACTGATTTTTTTAAACTCTCCTTAGTGCCTTAAACTAGATCTTGTGCAGATATAACAAGATATTATGAGTTTATTTTGGTGCAAAAAAATTGGAACTCATGCATGGTTTTTTTCATAGTACACATTTTTCTATGAACCTGTGAAGACTCTCTGTGTGTGTCTTACTCTTTAGTGCAATGATATCAGTTTGTGTTAGGGAATTTCTAGTAATGCTCAAATTATGTTTGTAGATGAACTTTTCAGAGATACATAGAATTTTAAATGCATGAATTAAAAAATCAAAGTGTTTAGAATTTTTTAAAGATTTAGTGTCATTTTATTTGAAAGAGACAGACACAGACAGAGGTATTCCATCTGAATGCCTGTAACTATCTACAACAGCTGGTGTTGGCCATGCTGAAGCCAGGAGCCCATAACTCAATGCAGGTTTCTTCCATGGGTGGCAGGGAGTCATCAGCTGCCACCTGCCACCCTGCTCATTAGCAGGAAGCTGGAATCAGAAGGAAAACAGGAACGCACACCCAGGCACTGTGGTGTGGGATGTGGCCATGCCAGCTAGCCTCTAACTGCTGCTCCACGCCTGCCCCCAAATAAGCATGTTTATTGCACGGCTCTTTGCAAGCACAGCACACACGTGCAGCAGTCAACCATTCATGAAATAAGATTGTATTATACAAAGATACTTAAGGTGTGAAATATACATGGAAGACAGTGAAGTGTGGTGGCTAAGAATACAGAATAGGAAAAGATGGAACTGAATTGGATTCCAGCCCTGGACTTCTGAGCCTTGGTTTTGTTACTCTGTGTAAAATAGTGATAAAACCTACTTCTTTGTGTTGATTAGATGAAGATACTTGTAAACTACTTAGCACAGAGCAATACCATAGTCAGTAAACCATCATTGTCAGTATTTTAATTCTTAACTCTTTCCTGTGAAACATAACTTAATGGATATCATTGGGGTTTCTGTTCCAGCTCTGAAAAGTTGATTTAATTCACAGTATAACAGAGTAATATAAATAGCACCAGAGTGAAACAGCCATCTGTAACAGAGTGTTGATGGGAAAATACAGTTGGAGTTCCAATTTAAAAAAGCCAGAAACTGTGTTTTCCCCCTCCTAAAGTGCTAGAAATAGAAGATGTAATCTCCCATCCTTTTATTTCAAGGGGAGTAGAAATAAGTCTATTCGAGTCACTGATGGTGCCCGTGGTTGTCTGGGGATGGGATTTCTGTTCGGTGGGTCTTGCATGGCAGTTGAGGATTAGAAATGTCATTCTGGTGACAGGAGGTGCTGCAGTGCAGTATGTATGGAGGGGTGGGTGTGGGATCGAGGGCTGGAGACTGGAAAAAAGGACCAAGTGGTTACAAAGTGAGGCTGGACAGGTGATACATGTGTAGAGACTTAAATAAAGATGTAAACTGTAGAGTGTTCCCAGATGATACTGCTGGCATTTGGTTAAAATTAGATAATGAGTTAAACTCATTTTATGATCCAAGCATTATGTATTTTAAGAAAACTTGCAGTTTTAATGGTTTGCTTTACTGTGTTAGTGGTGGACAACTTCATGCAGATGTTTGGGGCTGTCTGCACACTTGTGCTAGAATTTTAATGGTTGTAAGAATTGAGGAATACTGTCAGTATGTCTGACAGTTGCCATTACTGCTTTTGAGGATACATAACAAAACTTCTGTTGTGTGATTTTTAGGGGTCACTATTTTCAGAGATAGGCGTGGTGTGTGATATTCAGTATCCCTCAGTTTCCAAGATGTCTCCTGAGGGCTGGTGTTTGCTCCTCTTCCACAAAGAGGAACCAGAGCAGCACCCGGGAGCTGCTTCCGGAGCAGCGAGTCCAGTAGGACACAGACCTGAGACACCAGCAGCACCCGGGAGCTGCTTCCGGAGCAGCGAGTCCAGTAGGACACAGACCTGGGACACCAGCAGCAGCAGCAGAGACAAAGCCCACTTGCCCCTGAGAACCTGGCCCAGCACCACCCTGCAGGGAGGGTGAGCAGGCGGTGTCGGCAGAGCCTGTCTGCACGAGGCCTTACGGGAGGGACGCACTGTACCACACATCAGGAGCGTGGCGAGGATGCAGCCTGGCTCTCCCACCTCAGTCACTTGATTCAGAGAAGGAACTTGCATGATGCACCCATAGGCCCCAGAACACAGACTGCAGCTCTGGCATCAGCGTGAGAAAGGAGTCACTGGTGGAACCTGCAGTGCCCTAGAGGACCGAGACGTCTGCATATCTGTGTCCCAGGGGGCCCCACAGACATACACGTGCAAAGACATGCACCCTCATGACTCCAACTAGACCTAGAGAGCAACAGCGAACTTAGCACTGAAATGAAATCAGTGGACAGGAGTGGCTTCCCCAGCCAACTCCTAACCGAGTACTGCCGCCGGCTGCTGGGACCACACACACCGAGGGCTCTTACTCAGGGTTCCTGTGACCCCTGCGCAGGATGCACACGCTGCTAACCAGGGTGTGCTCTCGGGACAGTGCTCAGGACTCTGTGTATACTCAGCTGTGAGCCCACACACAGGCACTGATGTGGGTGTATGTGCCCTGTCCGTCCTGTCACCAGTACTGGTCCCACGACCCTCACATGGGTGGATCCCTAGGGGTCTGCACCCAGTGTGGTGTTGCTGCTTCAGGCTGCAGCATAAACATTGTTGAGGGCTCTGTCTGCCCCACATGTTGCACACCTGCTTCTCCTGCTGTTCAGGCCCTGGCATGGCCAGAACCTGGGAGTCTGTACACTCTCCCTTCCTGGCACCAGTGGGTCCTCAGGCTTTGGACCCTTTTGCTGTCAGTGACCTGGGACCTGCATCCCATGCCCGTCCTGGTGCTGCTTGGTCCTGCAGCTCCAGGCCCTTGTGTGGGCAGAGGCCAGGGTCTACTCCCCTTATCCCCCTGCTGTGGGTTCCATGGCTTTGGTTCCTTGCAGTCATGATCGAGAGCCCTCTGCCCCGCCCATTCTGACTGGTTGTACATCTTCTGTCTCTCACGTGGACAGTGACTGGAGTACAGTATACCAGACATTTAAGCTACTCACTGAACTCTAGAAGTGCCCTAAACCCGCACCACTGCTACCATCCACTTCAACAAAAGGAGGTATGGGAGACTACACCACAGCATCCAGCAACCAAGGTCACCTACTAAACTGAACTGGAAGATGTGATTCACAAAAACGTATTTAATCCAAAAAGCTACTCTAAAAAAGTGATAGAAACAACAGATCTGCCAGATAGACAGAAATCAACATAGAGACACAAGGAATATGAACAAACAAGGTAATGTAATGTCCCAAAGGGAACAGAGTAACGCTTTAATAGCAGACTACAAAGAAAGTGAGACAGATGAAGTGCCTGATAAAGAATTCAAAAGAATGATTGCAAAGATACTCAGAGAGACACAAGAAAGTACATTTGGAGTTTAAATAAAATCAGTAAACTAAAGCCTGATTTGCATGGGAGTTCTGCAGAGACAGACATCTTGATAAAGAACAAAAGGAATCCTGCAGATGAAGAGCTCAGAGTCAAATAAGAAACACAGTTGCAAGCTTAGCCGCAGACTGGATCCAGTAGAAGAAAGACCATCTGAAACTGAAGAGAGAACTTTTGAAACATCCAAGTCAAACACCCCTTTTCCCCAGGGCCAGGGGAGAGAAAAAAGAAAAGAAGAAAGAAGAATGAAGATAACATTTGAGATCTTTGGGACATCATTAAGTGAACTGTTTGTGTAACTGATACAGGAGGAGCGAGGAGTCCATGCACCTTCAGTGAGCAAATACCTGGAAAATACCAACCTGGAGAAAACTGTACAAGTATCCAAGTAGAGGAGGCCCATAGGATTTCAAATAAGCATGACCAGACAAGATCCTCACCGTGGCATATTACAGTCAAACTCTGAAAAGTACGAGGTGGGGGGTGGGGGGGAGAAGGAGAGAGAGAAAGAATTCTAAAGTTATTTTTCAGAAAAGCCAAATTAGATGGACAACATAATTTCATCAAAAACCTTACAGGCCAGGAGGGAATGGAGTGGGACATTCCAAGTTTTGAAGGGAAACAGCTGCAAGCTGTAGATAAGGAGACACGATGATTATAGATGTATGTGTAACCTAAACCTGGAGCTCCCAGTTTTATAAAACAAACATGACTAGGTCCATAGAGAGATAAGCTTCTAGTACGGTAACAGCCGGGCATTTCAGCACCTCACTTTGTCAGTGTTCAGATCATCCAGACCAACAATGAACAAGGAAACATCAGGGTTAAACTGCGCGATAGAGCAAGTGAACCTCACAGACACTTGCAGAACATTCTGACAGGTAAAGAATACCCATCAGCACATAGAATACTCTCACACGGTTAGACTACATTTTAGGTTAGGCTGCCAAACTAGTCTTGACAAACTCAGCAAATTTGAAATTATATCATATCTTTTCTTTTTTAAAATTTTTATTTATTTATTTGGAAGATAGAGTTACATACAGAGAGAGGGAGAAAGAGAGAAAGGTCTTCCATCCACTGGTCCATTCCCCATATGGCCGCAGCAGCTGGAGCCGGGCTGATCTGGAGCCAGGAGCTTCTTCTGGGTCCCCCAACATGAGCGCAGGGACTCAAGCTCTTGGTCCATCTTCTGCGCTTTCCCAGGCCATAACAGAGAGCCAGGTTGGAAGTGGAGCTGCCAGGACACAAGCTGCAGTTCATATGGGATGCCGGCGCTGCAGGCAGAGGCTTCGCCTACTGTGCCACAGCACCAGCCAGTCATGTACCACATGATTTCGTGCCACAGTGAAATAAAATTATAAATCAACAACAAAAGGTTCTTTAGCAATTACACAGATACTTGGAAACTGAGTAACGTGCTCTTGAATGAAAAATGGTTTATTGAAGTAATTAAGTGGGAGAGTTCATTGAAAGTAGTGAAAAGCAAAGCACAGCATATCAGAGCTTATAAGATACAGCACAAGCAGTACTAAGAGGGAGATTTATAGGTGATTTCATAAAAAACAACTGACCAACAGGCACCAGCGCTGTGACCCAGTAGACTAAGCCTCTGCTTGTGGCTCTGGCATCCTGTATGGGTGCCAGTTCGTGTCCTGGCTCCTCTTCTAGTCCAGCTTTCTGCTAAAGGCCTGGGAAAGCAGTGAAAGATGGCTGAAGTGCCTGGGACCCTTTGAGGTGGGAGACCTCAAAGAAACTCCCGGCTCCTGGCTTCAGATTGGCCCAGCACTGGCTACTGTGGCCATTTGGGGAGTGAACCAGTGGATGGAAGACCTCAGCTGACCAGCAAGGCCAACACTGTGGAGTGGTAGGTTAAGCCCCTGCTTTCTGTGCTAGTATGCATCCCTTATCAGAGAGCCAGTTCAAACCCTGGCTACTCCGCTTCTGACCCAGCTCCATGCTTATATGCCTGGGAAGGCCCAGTGGAAGGTGGCTCAGGTGCTTGGGTTCCTACTACCCATGTGGGAGACCTGGATAGAGTTCCTGGCTTCTGGCTTTGGCCTGCTCCAGGTCTAGCTATTGTGGCCATCTGGGGAGTGAACCAGTGGATGAAAGATCTCTCTCTCTTCCTCGTACTCGCACACTCTCTCTCTGTCTCATTCTTTCCCCCCTCTCTTCCCATCTCCTTCCTCCTTCCTCTCGTTCTCCCTCTCCCTCTTTCTCTCTTTCCTCTCTCTCTTCCTGTCTCCTCCTCCTCTTTCTTCTACCTGTCTCCCTCTCCCCACCTCCTCTCCATCGTCTTCTTTGTCATTCTTTCAGATAGATAAATCTGTAACAAACAAACAAAAACCCAGAAAGATATCAAATAAACACCTAACAGTATACCTCAGGTACCCAGAAGGAAAAAGACAAGCAAAATCCAAAATTGTAGAAGAAAGAAATGATAAAAATTAGAGCAGAACTAAATTAAATAAATGAAAAAAAACACAAAAGATTAGTGAACTGGAAAGTTGGGTTGAGAAGACAGAGGATAAAATAAGAAATGAAAAAGGAAATTCTGCTGATACCACAGAAATAGGAAAGCATCATTAGGGCTTTTATGACCCACTTTATGCCAACAAATTGGAAAGCCTAGAAGAAATGGGTACGGTTCTAGGTACTTGAAATTTACAGAATTGAGCAATAAAGACTGAGAAAATGTGAACAGAGCAGTAGCAGTGAGATTGAGTAGGTGAAGACGAGTTTTCCAGCAAAGCTGAGGGTCAGCTGGCTTCACTGCTTAATAGGTAAAGCTTTAGGGACGAGCACCACTTCTCCAGCGATTCCACAGAATTGAAAGGGGTGGGGGGCTTTCCAAATGCATGTAGTGAGGTCAACATTATCTTGATCGGAAACTCAGGCCAGGAAACAACAAAGAAAACTATAGATCAGCGTATCCCCCGGAACATAGATGCAAAAATTCTGCATAAAATGCTAACAAATCAAATCCAACAATGTCAAAAATCCCGAAGTGGGATGGGTCAACAGATGCAAATGAATAAACAGAATTTATCACACAAACTAGACAAAGGATAAAAACCATATAATGGTCATCTCATTAGACACAGCAGAAACATTTCATAAATGCAGCATCCATTCAAGACAGAAACCTTAAACAAGTTATGTACAGTAGGGACCTCAACCTGATGGAGCCTGCACATGACAGACCCGCACCCAGCATCGTCCTGAATGAGGATATGCTGCACGCATTTCCTCTAGACCTGGAGCCAGACGGGGTGTCCATTCTCACACCCTTACTTGGTTTAGTACTGGGAGATTTAGCCAGGGCCATTAGGCCATAGAAGTAAATAAAAGAAATACAGATACGTATGACTAGCTCACAGTGGTGTGTTAGAGTCAGTGTGAAGAACTACAGCAGAGGGCCAGTGTCGTGTTGTGGTGGGTTGGGATGCCTGTGAGTGCGGGTCCTGGCTGGTTCGGGTCCTGGCTGCTCCACTTCCTATCCAGCTCTCTGTGATGCACCTGGGGAAGCAGTGGAAAATGGCCCAAGAGCTTGGGCACCTGCATCCGCGTGTGGGAAACTCCTGGCTCCTGGCTTTGGCCTGGCCCCTTCCCGCCCATTGCATCCAACTGGAGACCGAGCCAGTAGACAGAAGATCTCTCTCACTCTCCCTCTTTCTCTGTGGCTCTGTCTTTCAAATAATAAGTAAATCTTTATTACAAAAAAAAGAAAGAAAGAAAGAAAGAAAGAAAGAAAGAAAGAAAGAAAGAAAGAAAGAAAGAAAGAAACAACTGCAAGAAAGAAGCAGGAAGAAGAGCTGAGGAAATGCAAGGGGTGGTCCGTCTGTGCTGTATGTGTGTATTTATGTGTTGATTGTGTCCTTTAAAAATATACAAACAGTACATGGTCACCAGACATGTAAAAATTACTCCCCTTAGGAGATGGGGATCTTAGTTTCATCATCATTATTATTATTATAAAGAGAAGGATGCAGAACTCAATCCAGTGTTCCCATGTGGGTGGCAGGGTCCCAAGTACTTGAGCCGTCATCTTCTGTCTCCCAGGTGCACGTTTATCAGGAAGTTTAAGTCACAAGTGGAGATGGAACTTGAACGCAGGTGCTCCTCTCTGAAAGGTGGATTTCCCAGTGATGTCGACCACTAAACCAGATACTCACCCCTGCAGCTTAGCTTTCATCTCTAACCAGATCACACCATGGTAGGACGTTCCTTCTACAAAATAGGGATTTAATGAATATATTAATAACCAAAAAAGAAATATACTTCAGTTGTTGGTTGATATATCTTTTGTAGTCCTGCTTTCCTGCAGAGGCCATTATGACTTGACTGTCCAGGAGCCTTAGGTGTGAAAGCACAGTCCACCTCTCTGTTCTGAGAGGTTCCAGGATCTTCTGGATGCATCAGTGAGCATCACTAAGCTCCTGCTGATAGTGCCTCTGCTGATGCTGGAGTCGGGCCCCTGGGAGTGCTGGCCTGCCTTGCTGGTTGACTGACACACGTCTTCGCTTTGGGATTCAAGCTCTGTTAGTGTGCCTCAGTGCTGCTTGCATGTTGTGTGTGTGTGTGTGTGTGTGTGTGTGTGCACCTCTTCTGAGAAGCGCAGAGCAGTCCGTTCAAGTGTGAGTCCGTGGACATGTACCCTCTTCAGGGTCCTGTGTACTGAGTGTGGGCCATTGCCCTTCTCTGATAACAGCATCTATTTCTGTAGAAACGTAGACGCCATGTGTGCCTTTTAAAGTCAGTCTTATTTTGATGTTAGAGTCCCGAAACTCTGTGGCCTTTTCATCAGAGGATTATTTCTTTTGTATGTGGATTCGTGTTTTAGTGCAAACACAGTGTTACTGCATGTGACTGATGAAATGTGAATGATGATTTTTGTAATTTTACCGTGTGTAACTGAATTCATGATTAAAGGCGAAAAGGGGATTTTTTGCATTTTACATTTCATTCTTTTCATGGTGCCTACTAATACTTTAAAACAAATGTTAGCTTGAATTTTTATTTTTAAAAAATAATGCTTTTATTGTATTATATAACCCTGAATCATTCTATCAGTATAAGATCTTAAAATACAGAAAATAGTAGTACAGTGTATGGAGAAGCTTAAGCAACTGTTGAATGTTGTGAGTGCTTGTGAATATTTCTTTCTGTTTGAATTGGAAGTTACGGTGGAATCTTAACAACTTTAGCTGTTCCTTCCTGAACTTTTATGTTGCCTGTGGGAGAAAACCTCTCAGAACACAGAATTATAGCGAGAGTTAAAATGAGTAAGTGGAGAATTAGAAATGGGATTGCACTTTCACCTTAATGAGTACTTTTGAACTAGGCATTGAATAATTTATTTCTCAATTACAGACCCACTATCATGAAATTTACTAACGATGTTAATGAGCAAATGTGAAGCTGTTTTGCTGAGTTAGGCACTAAGTTTTTGAAAGCATAATTTTTAATTTTATCTCCTGAGAAAGGAAGCACATTTACTGTATTAATTAATAATATTAGGGTTCATAGCCCTTCATTAGGTGTTTACCCTGCTATACACGTGCTTACATTGCACCCCTTTGACCTTCACAGATGTGTGAAGTAAGTAATTGCAACTTAGGTGACGACACTTAAATCATCAGGTGGCTTGTGCCAGGTGTTACACGCGGCCTTCAAAGTCAGGTAGCAGTAGGCGTTCCAGTGTTTGCTGAATTGAAGTGCTTTGGAATCTGTGAACCTTGGATCTTTTCCTTTTTGGCCTTTTAGTTTCCCCGTTTATTGTTGTTAGAGTAGTGGCCTCTGCTCTCAAGAAAAAAAGTATATAATGAATATGATACATATGTGTGAGGTGATCATGGCACAATGCTAAAAGTGGTTAAATCTTAAAAATTAACATAATTCAAAAGTAATGGTCCAGGAGCCCAGGCCTGAAGACACGTAAAGTATGGAGGAGCACGCCGTAGAGAGCTGGCTGCTGGGTCTCCTGCATGGGGATTGTTTTGTGAGGAGGCCCTGTGTGCAACCTCACATCGTTACTTAGGAGAGGTAAGATCTCTGCTGAATTCTGCCTAGAAGCCAGGTGAAGACCTTCCTTCCTACGTACTGATTGCCGTTTACTGAGCTACGAGTCGGGGGGTCTCCTCTGCATAGCTGTCTATGGCAGTGGGTACCCATCCTCGTTCTTTTTGTTTTTTTGGAAGGCAGAGTTAGACAGTGAGACAGAGAGACAGAGAGAAAGGTCTTCTTTCCATTGGTTCACCTCCCAAATGGCTGCTATGGCTGGCACGCTGTGCCGATCCAAAGCCAGGAGCCAGGTGCTTCCTCCTGGTCTCCCATGGGGTGCAGGGCCCAGGGGCTTGGGCCATCCTCCACTGCACTCCGGGGCCACAGCAGAGAGCTGGAAGAGGAGCAACTGGGACAGAATCTGGCGCCCCAACTGGGACTAGAACCCAGTGTGCTGGCGCCGCAGATGGAGGATTAGCCGAGTGAGCCGTGGCGCTGGCGGTTTAGTTTCTTGAGAGAAAGACGGTATCAATTATACTTTTGCCATTTCTCAATTTAAGACTTCATTTTTAAATAGTGGTTAATTCTGCAAATAGATTTCAGATTTACGTGTTGTGTAATATGAGAAAAAGAACTTAAGATTGTATCATATCATCTGCATTTTATAAGGATCTAAGTATTATTTAAAAATACCTCTGAATATTTTTCTTAAGATCTTATTTATTTACTTGAAAAGCAGAGTTACAGGGAGAGACAGAGAGATTTTCCATCCATTGGTTCTCTCAGATGGCTACGATGGCTGGGCTGGGCCAGGCTGAAGCCAGGAGCCAGGAGCTTTTTCTGGGTCTCCTGCAGGAGTGCAGAGACTCAGGGACTTGGTCCATCCTCTGCTTCTTTCCCAGGCATGTTAGCAGGGAGCTGGATTGGAAGTGGAGCACCCAGTACTTAAACTGGGGCCCAGATGGGATGCTGGCACTACAGGCGGCAGCTTAACCCACTGTGCCACAGTACCAGCCCCCAAAATACCTCAGAATAGCTTGAATGCTGATGTATTGTGGCAAATTCATTTAGTTGAGGGAAGGTAATATTGTTATGTCCTACTATATCTAGCTTTTATAAAAATGGACAGATTTATTATATGTCTGATTATGTTAATCTTTTCATCACATCATATATTATCAAATATGTATTTTAACGTATTTTGTACTTATATTAATATTTTATTTAATAGCTTTTTGCTTTACTCTCAACTTTTTATAATCACCGTTTTAACATTTCTTGCTTAATTCTAAACCAATTTGGTGGTTCCCCCCATAAAGATTTCTTTGTAAAGGAACTTTTGGAAAGGCACTGGAAAGTGTGCTGAGTGTCTGGAAAGAAAACAGAGATGAGGATGTTGGGCTGCCCTTTGTGGGAAAGGGAAGGGTTGTCATTTAGAGCGCTTGATGTTGGGGCCAGTGGTGTACAGTAAAGATCCAGGCCACTGCTACACGGATCGCTTTCTCTAATTGAAGAGATTAGAGGCTTAATCCCAGGTTTGGGGGGGGGTGTTTTTACATATAAGAGAGGCGTTTTATCATTGAGGAAATCCTTTTTCCTTTGCTTTCATGTTTAACGACTATATAACTTTTTAATTATTGGGAAACTGATCAGGAGACTTCACGCCGAGGAGAAAGCTTGGATTCTGCAGAGTTTCCATGTGTAATACTTCATGCCTCTTTTCTGTTCATTCAGAGGATTATTTTACTCCTCAGTTATGTTAATGACAGGGAGGAGAAAGTGATCAACCGGAACCATAGCTCGCATGCAGAATCTGTACAGACTGCAAGTCTTGTTCCTGTGCTTTCATTAGGAACAGAAGACACATCTTATATCCTCCCAGAAACCATTCCATAATATTAGGTTGCGTTTCTTCTGAAGTCCTTATTTTTCCCAAATCGCTACAAATATCATAATCAACAACAAATGTTACACATGTTCAACATAGACTTGTCTAAAATGGCTATAAATTATGCCAGTTTTTTAAGTTTTTTTTTTAAAGATTTATTTATTTATTTGAAAGTGAGGGGGGTAGAGAGAGAGAAAGAGACCAATCGATCAATCTTCCATTTGCCCGTTCATCCCCCAAATGACTGCAACAGCTGGAGCGGGGCCAGACTGAAGCCAGGAGCCAGGAGCTTCATCTCAGTCTCCCACGTGGGTGGCAGCAGCCCAAACACTTGGACCATATTCTGCTGCTTTTCCCAGGCCCCTGGCAGAGGGCTGGATCTGAAGTGGAGCAGCCGGGACATCAACAGTGCTCATGTGGGATTCCGGTGCCGCAGGCAGCAGTTTCACCCACTGTACTGCTTTGCCACCCCAGTGTCAGTTTCTTTCCCTTCCTTCCCTTCCTTCCTATCCTTCCCTTCCTTCCCTCCCTCCCTCCCTCCCTGCCTCCCTTCCTGCCTATTACACAGAGAGAGAAGGAGAGGCCGAGAGAGAGAGAGAGAGAGAGAGAGAGAGAGAGAGAGGTCTTCCATCTGCTGGTTGACTCCCCAGATGGCCCCAGTGGCAAGAGCTGCACCCATCCAAAGCCAGGAGCCAGGAGCTTCTTCCAGGTCTCCCACATAGGTGCAGAGGCCCAAGCACTTGGTCCATCTTCTGCTGCTTTCCCAGGCCACAGCAGAGAGCTGGATTGGAAAAGGAGCAGCTGGAACTCAACCCAGCTCCCACTGACTGACACTGTAGACGCCAGCTTTACCCACTATGCCACTGTGCTGGCTCCCAATGTCAGTTCTAAATTCCAGTTTTGTTAAAGTTTTCAATCTCCTTAATTCTTTCACTGTGTCTTTAGTTCAAAAAAGGTGAAAACTTTTACATTGGGATTGTAGGATTTAGATACATATTCTGAGGGATAGATTTTAATAGTCTTCTGAATATCCTTTTGAGTAAGCATATTCATGATTAAACCAAAACTTATACATTTTTTGAAAGGGCTTTTAAATTCTAAATTGGGAGTGGTTGATTTGATAGCTTTGTTTTTGTTTTTAAAATTTTATTCATTTATTTGAGAGTTAAAGTTACAGACAGGGGGAGAAACAGAAAGGTCTTCTTCCATCCATTGGTTCACCCCTCAAATTGCTGCAACGGTCAGAGCTGGGCCAATCCAAAGCTGGGATCCAGGAGTTTCTTCCAGGTCTCCCACATGGGTGCAGGGCCCAAGCACTTGGTCCATCTTCTGCTGCATTCCCAGGCCACAGCAGAGAGCTGGATTGGAAGAGGAGCCACTGGGACGTGAACCAGTGCCCATATGGGATGCTGGTTCCGCGGGTAGATGCTTAGCCTACTATGCCACAGTGCCAGACCCAACAACGTTAGATTTTTATAAATACTGACTACTGTGTAGATTTAGATTATTTATAAATTTTGGCTGTTAGAAGCAGTTTTAGGGAGGGCGGGCATCGCATCGTAGTGGTGAAGCTGTTCTCTGCAGTACCGGCGTCCCTTATGGGCACTGGTTCATGTTCTGGCTGCTTCACTTTGATCCAGTTCCCTGCTAATGGCCTGGGAAAAGCAGTGCAAGATGATGCAAGTGTTTGGGTCCCTGCACCCACAAGGGAGACCCAGAAGAAGCTCCTGGCTTCGGCCTTGCTCCAGCCCTGGTCATTGTGGCCACCTGCTGGAAGATCTTTTTCTTTCTCTATCTGTCTCTGTCTGTAACTCTGACTTTTAAATAAATTAATACATCTTAAAAAACAATTGGGTTGGCCTTGCTCCATTCTTGGGGATGCTCCCTAAAACAGCAGAACACAGCCATCTTTACTGACAGGTCCAGCATGGTAAACAAGCACCAGTTCTTTATTTGGCACTTGGACAGCAAGGACATGCCCTTGCGGGAGGGGCTGCTCTGATCAAGCTTGGCACAGGCTTTGAAGTGGAGAAAGGAAAGTTGTACTTCTAGGAAGGAGTTCCTTGGGGAGGTGAGGTAGCAGAAAGAATAGGTGCTGTGAGCACCCTTTATGGGCAGTCTGGAGGAGCAGAAGAGGAGTAAGGGCTCAAAAAGAACTGACATCTGATGTTCTAACAGTAGACAGTTCCAGGCAGGTTTGAATAGTGCCATGGCTCTCCCCAACCCGAACGCTCCCACTGTTCTCATAGATGAAGTTGTCTCACGGTACTCTTGTAGTGAAGCCCTGGCTCCCAGTGTGACTGTATTTGGAGCAGGGGCCTTTAACGGTTCAGTCGGAGTAGCTGAGGTCATGGTGGGGTGGGGGGTGATGCAGTGTGGTTAATGTCCTTGTTGGAGTGGGGAGATGCCAGGGCTGCGCGTGCAGAGGAGATGTCCTGTGAGGATGCGGTGGGCAGGCACAGGTCTGCAGGCCACACCAAGGAGAGGGGCCCCAGGTGAAGCCGCACGTGCTGGCACCTCCAGCTTGGACTTGCAGCCCCCAGTACTGTGAGGAAGTGGATTCCTTGGTTTAAATCACCCTGCTGATGGTGTTTTGTTAGGGGCTGCCTACCGAACCAATGCAGTTCCTTTCTCCCTGTCTCCTGCATTTGTGAGTAGTGGTGGAATTGTTCCGTTTTGATTGTGAATAGTAGTGGGTGGAATGATAGCCCTCTGGACACCAGAGAGGTATGCCTGGACATGGTGAATGTCACGTAAAAGTAAAAAGGATTCTGGTCTTGACTTTATGTCAGATTTGTTTGGGAACAGGTGTTTTGCACAGCAGTTAAGACACCTACGTCTGATATCGGAATGCCTGGGTTTGAGTCCTGGTTCTGCTCTCAATGCCAGCTCTCTGCTACTGCACACAGTAGGAACGCGACAGTGATGGCTCAAGTAATTGGGTCCCTGCCACACACGTGGGAGACTTGCTGAGTTCCAAGCTCCTGACTTTGGCCTATACTGACTGCCAGCCCTGGCTGTTGCAAGAATTTGTTGAATGAAGCAACAGAAGGAAGCTCTCTATGAGTATCATTCTCTCTGTGTGCTTCGTTCTGTCTCTCTGCCTCAGAAGTAGATGAATAAAAATTTAAGAATTTTGTTTATAGTGATTGTGCAGATTGTGCTAACCCGGAACGCTAGGCATCAAAGTGTAAGCTTCTTGTGATGGACAGTTGGGGACTGCGTTGGTTCCTAAGCAGGAGAAACCTTATGAAAGGGGTATTTGAGATAATAAGATGCAACAGCCCATCCAGAAGCAGTCTGGCTGCCTGTGGAGCATAACTAGTGCCATGGTGTCAGAGAACAGCATGGACACTGAAGTTCTTGAAAATGCCCCATGCACTCAGGCTGCACTGCAGTGAGCAGGGTGGGCGGGGGAGAGCGGGTTCCCTCAGGAGCTGGCCGCTGTGAGAGCACCGCCCGGTGGGAGACTGGCCAGTGTTCACCTGTTCGTGATGCGTTCATCCATTCTGTTCTCGTTTGGGAGAAGTGCACATAAAGAATCAGTGACAGTGTCAGGGGTGGTGGGAAAGTAATTGTGCAGATGAGAGTGTCTGAGGCGGTGGTCTGGGACTCTTTGTAGAGAAAGAAAAGTGGAATTATGAAGGCTCCATGCAAGTTAAACATGTGGTGAACACTGTACAGTTAGTATAACTCACACACCTGTTCCAGAACTTCAAGTACACTTCGTTGCTTCATCAGTGAACCCAAGAAATCAGCTGAAAATAATGTTCATGAGTTTGTGGTGCATTCAATCATTAATGTTTCAAAATGACGTATACTAGCAGGTTTGCCTCCTATCCTTTGGGAGAGTTTACAGGGGGGGGGGGGTGTGTTTTTAGCAAAGGAACAGTCCTTTCCATGTCAGTGCTGGGCGTACTCAAGGTTGTGCAGTTCCTTGTGGTTATTTTGTTAGTGACATGGGCCCTGGTGACAGGCTGTGTTTCCTGGATCCCTTAAAAATGCTATGAAGAAAAGATGTAAAGTTGACAAGATTAATTACTGGAGATTTAAAAATGTGGTCTGTGTAGACTGGAAGATATTTTGTTGGTTTTTGAAAATTGCAGGATAGAATAGTTCTTATTTTTATAATTTTTTTTTTTGACAGGCAGAGTTAGACAATGAGAGCGAAAGAGAAACAGAGAGAAAGGTCTTTCTTCCGCTGGTTCACTCCCCAAATGGCCGCTACGGCCAGTGCTGCACTGATCCAAAGCCAGGAGCCAGGTGCTTCCTCCTGGTCTCCCATGGGGTGCAGGGCCCAAGCCCCTGGGCCATCCTCCACTGCACTCCTGGGCCACAGCAGAGAGCTGGACTGGAAGAATAGCAACCGGGAGAGAACCGTCACCCCAGCTGGGACTAGAACCTGGGGTGCTGGCGCCGCAGGCAGAGGATTAGCTAAGTGAGCCGTGGTGCCGGGCTGTAATTTGTTAAATTTCATTTTTTTGTGCTTCCTTGTTAGTAAACTATTTTTGAGGTGCCCATTGATGGTTTTGAGAATTACACTTCAGTTGTAACCACGATTCTTTACTTCAGTGGGCAGGAAGGCAAGAACAGAATGTGAGTGGATTTCAGAGTCCTCTGTTTTCTCACATTTTTTTCTTATCAGAGGAAAAATAAGTAGATAGATAAATAGATAGGTAGATGGATGGAAAGACAGTTTACCCCTGTGCTGCAGCTTTGTGAGAAGATGAGTTGAACAGTGTACTCTCTGTGCGTCCTTTGTTGGCCGTGGTGTGTGTTTTTTCACACAGAGCTGTGGCAAAGGGGGGGCTCCCTGTAGTATCAGCAATAGGGAAGGCGGAGGCCATGATCAAGAAGAAATTGGGGCCCCACGTTGTGGCAGAGCAGGTAAAGCCACCACCTGCCATGCCAGCATCCCATATACGCACTGGTGAGTCTCAGCTGCTGCATTTCTGATCCAGCTCCCCTGTTAATGGCCTGGGAAAAGCAGTGGAAGAAGGCCCACGTATTTGGGCCTTTGCCACCCATGTGGGAGACCCAAAGGAAGCTCCTGGCTTCAGCCTGGCCCAGCCCTGGCAGTTGTGGCCCTCTGGGGAGTGAACCAGTGGATGGAAGACCTCTCTGTCTCTCCCTCTTTTCTCTGTAACTCTGCCTTTTGATTAAATAAATAAATCTTTTAAATAAAATAATAGTATGGGAGGGACTAGAGGGGCACCCTTGACTGTGGGCAGTGATCCGGGTCAGCCTGGGCAGCAAGAGACCTGGTCTGGAACCTATTCTGAGTGCCATCAGAGTTACTGAAACACGTTTCGCAGGGAACGGTGTGGTGCACATGTTTCAGGGTCAACTCAAAACTGTGTGAAAGTGGATTCTAGAGGTGCCAGTGGGGGCCGGTAGCAGTCAGCGGCCGCGTTGAGGGTGAGGCAGAAGAGGGGGTGGAGTCTGGGTTCAAGTCTTGGCTCCACCTCTGTCTTCTGCTCACGGAGGCCCTGGGAGCAGAGGTGATCGTCAGGTACTTGGGGGCTTGCTGACCTCGGGGAGATCTGGATGGGGTCCCGGGCTCCCCATCCGAGTGGCTGTTGAACACTGGCTAGAAGAGCTGTCCACCCTACCCCCATCTGTCTGATTCTCTGCCTTTTGAATAAGTTACATAAATAAATGTATTTATTTTGAAAGTCTAAGAACTTCACTTACATTTTATTGACTGTTGAAAAGCCTTTATGAAATGTGCTGTTTAAAATGAAGGCATTCAACGCCTGTCGAAGACTGAAGTGACCCACAAAACCTCAGAGAAAACGTTAATAAAACACCAGCTTAATACAAACCTAAAGAGTACTTAGAGCCACTTACTTTTTTTTAGATTTTCAAATGCAGACATATAATGGAGCAGAGTTTATTCCAAAAACTGAATGTGGAGGGGTAAGAACCGGAGTTTGTGCCTGACTGGCCCAGGGCACTGACCAAGCTCCACAGCTCCAGTTACCAAAAATGGAGGAAGCAAAAAATGAAGCCATATTCACTTAAGGTGCTAAAAATTAGGGTTTAGAACTAGAAACATATTCCATTATACCTGAGTTACAAGAGGTGCTAGCGGAAATTGCTAAATCTGAAGAGAAGTAACACGAGATGGTAACTCAAAATTAAATAAAGAAGATTATGAGTGAACATAAAGTTTATATATATTAAACCTTGTTATACATGTATGATTATTTAAAAATAAAAGTTAAAAATACTATATGGGCTTCATGTTAACAATAATGTATTAATATTGACTCATCAGCTGTAACAAGTATGTCACACTAACATAAGATGCTTAGTATAAAAGAACAACTGGGAGGCGGAGAGGAGCCCTGTATATTCCATTCAGTTTTCCTGTAAATGTAAAATTGCTCTAAAAATCAGGTGTACGAAAATGTAACCACTAACATAACTACAGTAATTATAATTGCAAATTTTTAAAAAGATTTATTTATTTGAAAGGCAAAGTTACAGAGAGGCAGAGATGGGGGGAGGGGTTAGGTGGGAGGTTCTTCCATCCACTGATTTATAGCCCAATTGGCCAAAACGGCCAGAGCTGCAGCAATCCGAAGCCAGGAGCCAGGAGCTTCTTCCAGGTCTCACACACAGGTGCAGGGCCCAAGCACGTGGTCCATCTTCTACTGCTTTCCCAGGCCATAGCAGAGAGCTGGACTGGAAGTGGAGCAGCCGGGACTCGACCTGGCGCCCATATGGGATGCCGGCACTGCAGGTGGTGGCTTCACCTGCTACTCCACAACACCAGCCCCCATGTGTTATATTTATGAATGCTGCCATTCTGTCTTAATTATTATAGCTCGGTGGTGTGCTTTGAACTTAGATATTGTGCTGCCTCCAGCTTTTTTCCCCTCTCTTGGGTAGCATTGGCTTCTCTGGCTCTTTTGTTATTCCGTATGAATTTTTATATTTTTTCTATTTCTGTAAAGGAGATCATTGGTATTTTTATAGGGATTTCAATGAATCTGTAGATTGCTTTGAGTGGTAGAGATATTTTAACATTATCAATTCTTCAAATTCATGAACATACAGTATCTTTCCATTTTTTTGGTGTTACCTTTGTGATTCTTTGCATCAGTGTTTTATAATTGTCATTGCACAGACCTTGTGGGTGGGACAAAGCATGATGTATTCATACTACGGAATAATACTACAAAATAGAAAGGTGCCAGTCACCAGTGCATCATACAATATGAATGAACCGCTAATAAAAGAAACTAGAGATGAAAGGCCATATGTGATTTTATTTATCTGACATTTCCAGAGAAGGTAAACCTATAGAAATAGGAAGAAGATCAGTACTTGCATAGTGCAGGGGGAGGGGCAGAGTGTGCCAGAACTGATTGAAAACATCTGTGAACAAACATCTTAGGATGCAGCAAGAATTCTGAAAGTAGACTGCAGTCATGGCTGTGCGACTCTAGAAACCTATGAACAATTATTTAATTTTATGCTTGCAATGGTTAAATTTTATGCCATGTAAATTGTTCCTCATTAAAATTATTATTTTTAAAATATTCATTTATTTATTTGAAAGGCAGAGTTACATAGAGGCAGAGAGAGAGAGAGAGAGAGGTCTTCCGTCTTCCATCTACTGGTTCACTCCCCAGATGGCCACAACAGCCAGAACTGAGCTGATCTGAAGCCAGGAACCAGGAGCTTCTTCTGGGTCTCCTATGTGGGTGCAAAGACCCAAGGACTTGAACAATCTTCCATTGCTTTCCCAGTCCATAGTAGAGAGCTGGATTGGAAGTGGAGCAGCTGGTACTTGAACCAGTGCCCATATGGGATGCCAACACTGCAGACGGTGGCTTTACCCACTATACCACAGCACCTGCTCCTAGTTTTTGTTTTTTTAAAAAGAGAGTTTATGGGCACCGGGTTCTAGTCCCGGTTGCTCCTCTTCCAGTTCAGCTCTCTGCTGTGGCCCAGGAGTGCAGTGGAGGATGGCCCAGGTGCTTGGACCCTTGCACCGGCATAAGAGACCAGGAGGAAGCTCCTGGCTCCTGGCTTCGATCGGCACAGCATGCCAGCCGTAGCGGCCATTTGGGGGGTGAACCAACAGAAGGAAGACCTTTCTCTCTGTCTCTCTCTCTTTCACTGTCTAACTCCACCTGTCAAATATAAAAAAAAAAAAAAAAGAGAAAGTTTAACATAAGACTAGCTGTGTGGTGATACATAGCTTTTAAATGCTTTGTCTGATTCCCAGCACAGTTAAAGCATAGAATTTTGAAAATAAGCCAATTCTTATTCCTTTTATTCTGTAACAAATGTCTTATAAACTCCCACTAATTTCAAAAAGAGCCCCATAAACTGATGATTAACATATAGATTGTTAAGGGGTACTACTTAAAATGTTTAAATAATATCCTTATCATATCATCTTTAAAATATAATTCATGTAATTATATACTATTCCCTTCATCTTGGGCCTAAGTTTTAATACAGAACCATGGAGTTATTAAACGGACAAGAGGATTTAAAAGCAAAATAAAATTTAGCATCAACAAAATTTAGTATGGATCCAATCAACAAATAGAGCGCGAGTGACATCCAGGCAAGGATGAGATACTCTGAGGTGTAAACACAGACGGCGCCGCACAGCATGCGACAGGAGCTAGTTCTAATAAACAGGGTAAGTTGGACCTAAGTTCTCATGTACGTTGACTAATGGGATGTTTGAGCAGCAAAAGTATACTGGTTCAGTTTATCAAAAGGGCTAAGAGCTACACTTCCACATGCAGATTCTTTAAAGAAATTGGGGTGAAGGACAGCGACATCATAGTTCAGTGAATTGTCCTGGAGATGAAAGCGGAAAATTGCTTTGTCCTTTGAAAACATACAGTGAAAGAAGACGCTGATAGTACAGCGATTTCCCTGATCTTAATATGCGTTACTTTGTAAAAGCAATTGTGAGATGAGTTTAGCACTTAGAAAAATACTTGCAAGCAGTTCGGCAGGAGCACCAGCTGGAATAGCTCTGTTCTTAAGTCTGCCGAGTTCCTCGCTTCGACCCTGTGACTTCAAGTGCTGCCCTGTGACGCATCCAGGCTGGTCCTACCTCATCTCCCGGCCTCCATCCCCGTGATCACCAGCTCGGCTCAGAGACTTACGACTCACATGGTCTGTCTCTTCAGGGTTTTCAAACCTACTCTTCTGCTGCCTGTCACACGCTAACTGAACCCCTCCCGTGCACGTCCTTCTCCCTCTCTGGCCTGTGAGTCCACCTGACAGCCTCAGCTGTGTTTCTGTGCACAGATCTTCCCCTGGGCTTCTGGGTCAGTTTAAGTTTCCGTGGACTGTTTGTCCAAAGCACTGTAAGCTGCTCTCTCTTCTTGTGCTCCTACACTTCGGTTTGTGAGTTTAACGTCTGATGCATCAACGTTCGCAGATAGATTCCAGGTGCCAAGGGGAGTCTCCGGCACATCTTCTGGAATTCAGTGACTATTTGCTGGACAGACGATGTTCAGGTTCGTGCAATGATCTCTGTGTGTCCTAGTTGTTTTGTGGAGAAAATGCTCTCCTCTGGTCTGTAAATTTAAGTCACTTTTCACTTCTCAATACCGAATAAACAAAGCTGTTGATTTTTCTAAAGTAGTTTCCTAAAATTTTACCCCATTTCCTTTCTCTTTTTAATAAAAATATAACCTAATATAGAAAGATATTAGACTTCTGTAAATTCTTATTTATACATGATGGCAAAAATACAGTTAAATGTAGCAACTTCAGAGAAAAACCACAGGCAGGTAATACCAAAATAAGACAAGACGCTAGTAAATACTTTTGATCAAGGGCAATCTGAAGGTATCAATCAAATAAGTTAACAGTAATATTCAAAAGGCTGAATGTAGTTTTCTTTCCAATTCTAGGGTTTTTTGTTTGTTTTTTATTTGGTGTGCGGTGTGAACAAAGGTCAGAATGAAGACATGAGATATTTCTTGTCCAGTTGTCTTGCTGCTCAGCCTCAGGTTCCTCCGTGGGGCTTTATAAACTCCCACGTACAGCACCGTGTCACCTTGATGACTGCAAGTAGCACCTCCCGTTTCCCTGGCCAAGTCAGTGAATGAGTTCAGCATCATCTGCAATACGAAAAGTCTGGAAGCCTAAAGGTTAGAGAAACTATAGTTATTGATGAAAACATTTCTAACCCATATTGCAAGAGTCCATGTTTTTAACGAGAGATTTTAGGATAAGTAGGTTCCCAAATTAAGCCATCAAAAATTAATTCCAGCAGTAAAATCCAGCTTTTCCTAAGGTCCATGACTTAAGATGCCAAATTATTCTTTTCAACTGTTGGAAATATTTTCCTGAGAATACAGAAACGGGCTTACATTGGATTTAGCTGTCACTGCGGAGTTCAGAGGGCACAGTACTGTCACAGAGACAGTGAGATGTTACAATGCCAATTTTATAGAAAATGCAAGGTCACGATTTCTTCTTTTATCTTTAAGATTTATTTATTTTGAATGTCTGAGTCACAGAAACAGAGAGAGATCTTCCATGCACAGGTTCACTCCCCATATGGCTGAACTGGCTGGGACTGAGCCAGACAGAACCAGGAGCTTCATCCACTTACTACAGCTTTAACTGGTTAACCTGTTTTTACTCTATGTTCTTTAAGTGTCATGAGAATACTCTTGAACACACCATTGGGTTCATACTGCTCAGTCAGCTTTTATCTGGTGAGTGAAAGTTAACAGCTGTTTTGACTTCATCTACAAAAGTCAGGGCTGGGAGAAAGAACCTTTAAAATATAATTGATTTTATATAGTCCTATATTTGAAATATGTTTTGCTGCTGTTAGATAGGGCATTCAGAATTACATTAGATTGTATGTATGTTAGAAGTTTAAGTTCCAGACTGCTCATTAATGGAAATGGGTGTTGCTAAAGGTTAAAGATTTGTCATTTTTAAATGATTGTACATATACTTGTGACATTTTATGTTATGCATACTCTCATTTTAATATTTTGAGGAATTCATATAGAATATTTTTGCTTAGAGTATATACAGAGAGTTTTTATAATTAAAATGGTAAACTGTGTTTTTGAGTTTTTAAAAGTTGAGTAGTTATTTGGTCTCATGTGAGGTACGCACAGCTGGGTATAGCATTGTGTCTGGTGGAGGGTGATTGGGTCTCAAGTGGTACACACAGCTGGGTATAGCAGTGTGTCTGGTGGTAGGTGAGATCTTAAAGTTGTAGAACCTTGTTTGTGAACTCTGAAATGCTGAGTCTCTAAGGCTGTATTAGCGGAGAGTAAAAGCTTAGCTTCATAATACTTAGAATCTACATTTCTTGCTTTCACTGCTTATCATTTGAATTTGAGGAAATTCATTTTTTGCCCTAATTCTGAAAGGCGGTGACTTTTCTTGGAGTGAGAAAAATAATTTGAGAATTCCAGCATATGGTAGAAACACTAAGTACTACACAGTTCTGCTTCAAGGGCCTGTGTTTCACTTCTTTCCTGGTCAGCCTCAAAGTGGATTCTGAGGGTCTGCTTGATGGCCCTGGGCCTGTTGTTGCTTCTGACCTTGGCTAGTGATACTCCGAGGCTTCCATGTTTGGGCCCCCTTAGAAGAACTGGCACACTGAATGCTTCCAGGGCAGGGGCCTTGCTACCACTCCATAAGCTGCTGCCACCACTTGCTGTCATCTTGGATAAGTTCTTTACCACTTCCAGGCTCAGTGCTATTCTTGGCATAAGTAAGAGTTGGTTGCTGAAAAAGCGTCATTCCTGTGTCAGATTTAGCCTGCTGTCAAGTGAAAATCTGTGGTCTTTTTTCCCCTTATTATGGGGCCCTGATCTACTCATTATCTATTTTGCTCCTTCATGGAATATCTCATTCTGAATCAACAGGGGTTTGGTTCCATTAAGTAAATGTTGTTATTCCTGCTAATATTTTTAATAACTTTCTTGTAAATTGATTTTGATTACCTAGCCTCTATTCCCCATCAGTTTGTTGTAGAAACTCTTCTTTCCCAAATTCTTCTGTTTTTCACAGATTCTCTGAAAGTCACTTTTTTTTTTACTACTTTAAGCTTACATGACCTGCAGTTGTATTTACTTTATACTTCCTGCCACTCCAACGTAATGTCCTTGAAAGGAATCCTGCATTTACATGTTGTCTCATGTGCTCCTGGCCGCCAGCCACTGTTACCTGTGGGGATTAGGGAGCGTGGATAGAAATACTGAGGTCACGCACGTAGGTGATTTCATCCCTGTTGTCTTCACTTCCCAAGGTATTGGCTTCACGACATGTCTTTTCTCATGTTATTACAGGGCTTATTTTTCCAGCTTGATTGGTGATTCTGAGTGTTCACAGCTTTTCAGTTTCTCAACTTAGTAGCAAGGAATTTTAAAAAGTCATTATCATGCCTTTTATCATGAAAAAGACAAGTAGAAGGAATTAGTGGTTCTCACCCTGGGCTCAGTGTGTGTGCACCAGTGGGAACCAGACATCATGTCTAGGCAGAATCACTTATCACATTGCAGCTGCTTTTCACTATGGCAATTTGAGCTGAATTAGGTCATCTTATAAATGTCAACAAGGTAAGAGAGGGAATAAAATGTCATCAGAACAATGCACGTATGCTTGCATTTCAGCAGAGCTTAAAGTCTTCCATGGGAAACAGGGTCAGAAGGGCTTTTCCCCCAGTGCAGGGATGAATTGGCTGTAGCCACTGTGCCTGCGATGCTTTCCTGGGCGTTCGCTCTGACTCACCCCTGCTTTCCTCTCATCAGGAGGAAAGTCCCAGCCTCACCCTTGGAGGCTGCTGCGGGCAAGGATTTTCTGCAAGACAGACAGTGGTCATTGCAGTGGTTTGTTTTGAAATACACTTCCAGTTCACCTTTACAAATGGAGTTAGGAAAAATGAAATACAATGTAGTGTCAGCCACAGAATCACCATTTTGATCTCTTATGTCATTTGTATTCTAGGCCAGAGTTTAAAATTTGATAATTCAAAAGAATAAAATTTTGTTCACATTGTTGGTTTTATATAATGATATAAACTAGATGTTAGTATTAAGTTAATTAGGTAAAGCAGTTATATGGAAATCCCTATTTATTACTTTAATTTGTACTGTATTTGCTTTTCTTATTTTAGGAAAAAATAATTTGAGTTTTTAAAAATGCTGTTTTTTTAATACTAAAGTAGATTTATCAAAGAACTTTAACAGAGTACTACTGTTCTTTTTTTTAAAGTTTCAATTACACCTGAAGAGATAATACAGCCGTGCTGTGCTATTAAATGAGTGCTTTCATGGTGGCAATCAGGGATAAGCCGGGGCTCTGATCCTTTTCCTCCGAGTCTTATTAAAATAAGACCTTTTCGGAGAGGGAGATGGGAGGGTTGCCGGTGGGAGGGAGGTTATGGGGGGGAAAAGCCACTGTAATCCATAAGCTGTACTTTGGAAATTTATATTTGTTAAATAAAAGTTAAAAAAAAAATGAGACCTTTTAGGATCCCTGTGACAGTCTTCTTGTTGGTTTCATGTCATAACTTAGCCTTGATTAAAACAAGCTTTTACTCGTTTTCAGTTCAGTTTAATCTTTTTGTGTTGGCAAAGAAACATTCTTTCACTGCAGTAAACAAGGACTGAGACATTTTTATATTGGGAAACAATTTACTGTAAGAGGAACATTTTTGATTTTGACTCCCAGTGTGGGATAGTAATAGGGTAGGTCATTTTGTCTTCTTATAAAATATTATAAGATAAATTTCTGCCTATCAATGCTGCCATTTAGAGGAGAGGATTTTCACAGTACAAATAAAAATGGACTTGCTTCTCATTTAAACATGAAAGAGGCAGTACATAAAGAGCGTTTACTGTTCATCTACTTAAAAGTAATTATTTCTAGTATTTCCTTTTGTCCTTGTCTCTTTCTGTTGCTGTTGCAGAATACCTGGGGCTGGGTGGCCTATAAGGAATAGACGTTTACTTAGTCCCTGCTGTAAACTGGCAAGGCCAAGCGTGTGGCACCTGCACCGTGCAGCAGGGGTGAGCACCTTCTTCCTCGTGGCGTGGCTTGGTGAGGCACAGCAAGGCTGCTGGCTGTGGCCCGTATCCTCTCACAGAGCCACCGGTGCCATCCTGGGACTCTGCCAGGTGACCTTTTCTAATCTTAATCATCTCCCAGATTGGATTGAGATGGTGGAGTAAAGAGGGAGCTTACCGCTGTAGTCTAGGAGAAGATAGTTTAATAAAAAATGGAGAGAGTGCAGTCTCACGGAAGAGTTCGGGAGAAAATGGCAGAGGAAACTCCATGCAAATTAGAGGGACACAGCTGACCTCTGTGGAGGGTGTGGGCATGCACACATCAGGTCTCAGCAGCCAAGATCCTCTGCACCAGCTGTGGAGAGGTGAGACCAGAATGCAGCAGCCCAGTAAAACTACAGGAAGAGCTGGGACGGAATCCGGTTTGGAGCCCTGTAGGGCATGGTGTACCAGCCAAACTAGAGGAGGAAAACAAGTGGGGGCATGTTTCTCCCCCAGTCACCCTCCAACAGCATCCTGTAACAAGCCGATACAGAGCGGGTGCCAGATCATGTCCATGACCAGCAACCAGCCGAGTGGAGAGTCCTGAGTCTGTGGGGAGAAATGACAGGGGCTGGGTGCTCGTGACTCGAAGGCTTGTGTGCCAGGACTGTGACAACAGTGAGAAGCATTGAGGCTGTGTGGGAAGGCCCAGGGTATGGCTGGGACTCGGGGCAGTCACTGTGGGAAGCTCCACACAACTCAGGGTTCCCTGGTGACGGACGTTGTTGGGGAATCTGCTTACACCAAGGACCGCACAGATCTTCTGTGTGGTCCTTGTACAAGTGCAGACGAATATTATGGCCACTGGGGCTAGTGCCCAGATACTGGTCTCCTTTGAGGAGAGGAAAGGAGCTGAGTCCGCGCCAACAGAAGAAAACCTGCCCTCTGATTAAAACAAAACAAGGAGACTTACCACTCCCAACCTGGGTGTCCCCTTAACACTTCCTTCACCCTGAAGCAATGAACAGAGCTCTCTGGCCACACCCACCCACACCTCTAGGTATTCCCTGAAAGCTGACACTAATCTGCACAGACGTAATCCAAAGATAAAAGCCGCCAGAGCAAAAAGAAGCAAGATGCCAATGAGTGTCTCCAAAATGCCAAATAATAAACGCACCCATTCAAGAAAACAAGAATAAGGAACCCAGCGTGACGCCCCCAAAAGGATACAACACTTCAGTACTAGATTGTGAAGATAAAGAATTTGAAGAAATGCAAGAAATGAATTCAAAAAATTGATCCTAAGATTACATAGAAGTAATCAGAAGTAAATGCATGAACTAATGAAATCTGTACATGACATGAAAGAAAATTTCACCCACGAAATTTTTTTTTTTTGACAGGCAGAGTGGACAGTTAGAGAGAGACAGAGAGAAAGGTCTTCCTTTGCCGTTGGTTCACCCTCCAATGGCCGCCACGGCTGGCGCGCTGCGGCCGGCGCACCAAGCTCATCCGATGGCAGGAGCCAGGTGCCAGGTGCTTTTCCTGGTCTCCCATGGGGTGCAGGGCCCAAGCACTTGGGCCATCCTCCACTGCACTCCCGGGCCACAGCAGAGAGCTGGCCTGGAAGAGGGGCAACCGGGACAGAATCCGGCAACCTGACCGGGACTAGAACCCAGTGTGCTGGTGCCACAAGGCGGAGGATTAGCCTGTTGAGCCACAGCGCCGGCCTCACCCATGAAATTTAGATCTTAAAGAGAACTCAAAATAAAATCTTGGAAGTGAAAAATTTAATAGAATTAATAAAAAATGCAATGGAAAGCCTTAACAACAGAATTGGTGAAGCAGAAGAAAGAATATTCAACTTAGAAGGCAAACTGCAGGAATTATACAGTTAGACAAAAAACAAGAAGAACTTAGAAAACTAAAAATCACTGTTGGAGATCTGTAGGGTACTATTAAATGACCCAACATACAGGTTCTAGGAGTTCCTGAAGGTGTTGAAAGAGAGAAAGGATTAGAAGGCTTTTTTAGTGAAATAATAACAGAAAATTTTGGAGAAAGAAAGGGAAATCCAAGTACAGGAAGCAAATAGATCTCCTAATAGACATGACCAGAAAGATCTTCACCACGACACACTTTAATCAAACTCTCCACGGTAACACATAAAGAAAAGATTCTAGAATGTGCATTAGAGAAAGCCAGATTAGTTTCAGAGGATCACCAATTAGACTCACAGCAGACTTCAGATCAGAAACCCTACAGATTAGGAGAGAATGGTGAGATATAGTCCAAGTCTTAAGAGAAAAAAAACTCAACCCAGATTACTGAACCCTACAAAGCTCTCATTTGTGAATTAAAGTAAAATAAAGACCTTACCATAACAAGCAGAAATTGAATTTGTCATTTCCCATCAGCCTTGCAAAAATGCTTAAGCATGTCCTGCACACAGAAACACAGAAACATGGTCTTCACTACGGAAGAAGGTAAAGGAAGAAAATCACGCAGTAAAAGTACAGAGAAAATCCAAAGTAAAAAATAGAAATATTTGTGAAAAAACAGCAGGGCAAAGTATTTACTTATCAGTAGTCACTTTGAATGTAAATAGCCTCAACTCTCCAGTTAAAAGGCACAGATTGGCTGAATGGATTAAAAAATAAAATCCATCTATTTGCTGCCTACAAGAAACACATCTCACCAATAAAGATCCATGCAGACTGAAAGTGAAATGATGGAAAAAGATATTCCATGCTAACAGAAACCAAAAACGACCTCATGTAGCCATCCTAATATCAGACGAAGTAGGCTTTAACATAAAAACCATTATAAGAGACAAAGAAGGGCCCTATGTAATGAATAAGGGATCAATTCAACAGGAAGGTGTAACTACTATAAATATATATATATATAAATATTATATATATATATATATATTGCATCACAATACCAGATTTCAAGACATACTATGGGTAGTTATAGTCAGATATCCTGGTACTGGTACAAAAACAGATGGATAGACCAATGGAGTGGAGTAGAAATGCCAGAAATCAATGCATGCTTCTAGAACCAAATTTTCTTTGACACAGGAGCTAAAATCAATCCCTGGAGCAAGGACAGTCTCTTCAACAATGTTGCTGGGAAAACTGGATCTCCACATGCAGGAGTATGAAGCAGGACCCCTACCTTACACCTTATACAAAAATCCACTCAAACTGGATTGAAGACCTAAATCTATGACCTGATATCATCAAAATTGTTAGAGAACATTGGGGAAACCCTGCAAGATACTGACATAGGCAAAGACTCCTTGGAAAAGACCCTAGAGGCACAAGCAATAAAAGCCAAAATTCAAAAATGGGATTACATCAAATTGAGAAGCTCTGTACTGCAAAAGAAACAGGAAAGTGAAGAGGCAACTGACAGAATGAGAAATTATTTGCAAACTATTTAACTGATAAAGAATTAATAACCAGATTATATAAAGAGATCAAGAAACATAACAACAATAAAACAACCCAGTTGAGAAATGGGCAAAGGACTTAAATAGGCATTTTTCAAAAGAGGAAATCCAAATGGTCAACAGATACATGAAAAAACGCTCAGGATCACTAGTCATCAGGGAGATGCAAATCAAAACCACAGTGAGGTTTTTACCTCATCCTATGTAGGATGGCTTTCATACAGAAATCCACAAACAGCAAATGCTGGTGAGGTTGTGTTGGAAAAGGTAAGCTGTAATGGCCACTTGGGGGGCGGGGGTGAACCAACAGGAAAAGGAAGACCTTTCTCTCTGTCTCTCTCATTGTCTAACTCTGCCTGTCAAAAAAAAAAAAAAAAAAAGTAAGCTTAATCCACTGTTGATGGGAATGTCAACTGGAAAAGCCACTATGGAAGACAGTTTGGAGATACCTCAGAAATCTGAATGTAGGCCTACCATATGACCCAGCCATCCCACTCCTGGGAAGACCCAAGTGAAATGAAATCAGTATATGAAATTGTTATCTGTACCCTGTGTTTATTGCAGCCCAATTCACAATAGCTGAGACATGCAATCAACCCAAATGCCCATCAGTAGAAGACTGGATAAAGAAATTATGGAATATGTAGATTATGGAATACTACACAGTGGTTTAAAAACATGAAATCCAGTCATTTACAACAAAATGGATGAATCTGGAAAGCATCATACTTAGTGAAATAAGCCAGTCCCAAAGGGGAAAATACCACATTTTCTCCTTGACCTGTGATAACTAACAGAGCACCTTAAAGGCAATTTTTAAAAGTGAAATTGACACTATGAGAAGCAATGACTTGAACAGCCCCGTTGAGGAATAGTTTTTTTTTTTAAATAATATTTGTTGAACTCTTTAATTAGTGTAGAGTTAAACAAAGAATCACCATGTTCCTACTTATAAGGGTACAGTTTAAAAACTTGCTGTGCGACCCCAAATGCCCTTAAACTGAGTGGTAAAAATACCATCTTAAGTGTTACAGTGATCGTAGGGATAAGATTAAAGGCCTGATAATAATAGTAGATAAAAAGGAGTGAATGCTCCAACATAGGAAGCAATTCACACAGCAGACTCATAGAATGACAAACATCCTAAGCAGCACTCTGACCTCAGAATCAGTCCTTAAGGCATTCTAGTCTGGTTGAAAAGCCCACAAGAGCATTTCAGGCACAGAAAACCAAGACACTGAGGCAAAAATGTCTACATGAAGGATCTTGGTGGATGAGATCTCAGTGGAAAGAAGTGGTCATCAAAGAAGGAGGTACTTTTCACTGAAGGGAGGAGAGAACTTCCACTTTGCTTATGACCTTGTCTAAATAAGTCTGTGGATTCAAAATGCTTCCATATACTAGGCAGCTCATGTCAAGAACCTTGAGTAATCACTGATGTCATATGTAAGAGTTTTAATTGTTAAATTAACAAGAGTTGGGCCAACGCTGTGGCTCACTTGGCTAATCTTCTGCCTGTGGTGCCAGCATCTCATATGGGCACCGGTTCTAGTCCCGGTTGCTCCTCTTCCACTCTAGTTCTCTGCTGTGGCCCAGGAGGGCAGTGGAGGATGGCCCAAGTGCTTGGGTCCCTGCACCCACATGGGAGACCTGGAGGGAGCACCTGGCTCCTGGCTTTGGACTGGCACAGCCCTGGCTGTGGTGGCCGTTTTGGGGGTGAACCAATGGAGGGAAGACCTTTCTCTCTCTCTCTCTCTGTCTATAACTCTACCTGTCAAAAAAAAAAATTAACAAGAGTCACTGTGCACTGACTTCCCTTGCAGCATCTCTGTGCTCCCAAAAGATATATCATTCTTGGGGACTTTGTTAAAGGTAATTAAGTTTCTCAAAAAAAAAAAAAAAAAGTGAAATTAACTTCAAGATGCAGTGACTTTGAACAATCCTTGTCTTAACTATTGAGGAACAGGTTTTGTTTTGTTTTGTTTTTGAGATTTTTTTTTTTTTTTTTACTGTGCAAATTGTTGAACTCTTTACTTAGTATAGAGTTGGTCTTCTGTGTAGAAAGTTAATCAAAGATAGATCTTACTTAAGAATGGGACTGGGATTGGCAGAAGGAGGAGGGGTGAGAGTGGGTGGGAGGACGAGTATGGTGGAAAGAATCACTATGTTCCTAAACTTGTCCTTATGAAATGCATGAAGTGTGTATTCCTTAAATTAAAGGTTTCTTTGGGGGGGGGGGGTTAAAAAAATCACCTCTCAAAGGCCCCATCTCTGGATACCACTACTGTGAATTTGGGGGAAAATTCAATCATAGCATGCTTTATACTGTTTTTTTAAATTCCCATTTGTGGATTGAAAGATGTACGCAGTGAACTTATATGTAAGATGGCTCATTTGTTTTGAGTAAAGGCAGACTAGTAATGATGATAGCCAGTGTAGACAGCATTTTGGTTCAGTCCTTGCGGACAGGTATTTATGTGAATTAAAACTCGCCACTTGAGCTGGCACGTGTCACTGTTGTTGGTAGTCCTGGCAGGGGCCCTGTTGGCTAAATAAATGTAAAGACAGATTTGTCTTCTTCTACCAGTGTAGGCACAGGAATGGGGAGAAGTGTAAAACTGGCAGGACCACAGTGCTGAATCTATTCAACGATGCTGCAGAGAAAAGACATGGCAGTGATTCACGGCACGGGTCACTTCAACAAGATATGCTGAGCAGTTCTGCAGCCAAACACCGTGTTAGCTGCTAACGGGTACAAGAGGAGAGGACAGTGTGAATTTGCCCTAAGGAAATTTGTCATCTGGCTGGGGAGACCCGTGGCTCATGTGTGAGACAGCTGGAGAGCAAGCTACGGCTTGTGTGAGTGTGGGACTGGGGGACAGTACAAGCACAGTTTATTGGTGTAGAAGTGGAAAGACGTATCTGTATGATGGAAAATTCTGTTGAAACCTTTGGTTGTTTAATTGGGAAGAAATCCCAGTTATTTAAAAGGCATTTATTTAAAATATTCTTTAGCTTGACCTAAAGACCAGTTAGATAGTTCAACATTTCATACATGACATAAGTAAATTCAAGAATAATTTATTCCCTTTGAATGGTTTAGTCCATTGTGTCTATAAACTTAATTGGATTTTACTCACTGTACTTTCTTTGCCTTGAGTATCATAAAGGTTCACTCACCCTGTTTGGAATAAGCTTTCTTTGTGTTGAATACGTTTTATTTTCCCCGTCTGAGTATTCTGAATTATGTGTATTAGAAAGTCGGCCCCCATGAGCACAATAGACTCCTTGCTTTGTGTAGGCGGCCACGAGACATAGCAGCCTCGCTCCGTTCCATTTCTCCGTTTTCTTCAGGGTCCAGAGGAGATGGTTTAGTGGACTCCCGGAACACTGGACTCAAGATGCAGCTCTGGCCGGAACGCTTTCCCTCCTGCTCGGCCGTTCTGGGCGCCTTTCTGCTCTGCGTCCACACTGCTTGTCCATCTCAGGACCCGTGTTCTCTTCTAACAATCATTTTTCTGATGTGTTAGACTGACTGCCTCACCCTGTCCCCGGGATGTCACCTGATTCTTGGTGCATCATAGGTTTGTAGTAAATACTGAGTGAATGAACGTATAAATGTATGTTATGCAGCCCAGTGCTAGTGAAAATTTGTTACTACATTTAGTTCTCATAAAAAACGTGTGGTACATCATGTGGTCGTGTCCGGTAGTGTGTTAGGAATGAATCTGCAAACCCATTGATTACACAGACTGGTAGTCCGGTTTCCTAGTCCCTGCACCTCTGCCATGTGATTTTCTCTAAGAACACTGCTATGAAGAGCCCTGACACCTATTTCCTGCACTGTCAGCAGTTTGCCCTGACAAACACATGGCCTCCCGAGTCAGTCCCAGTGTAGACTTGCTGGGAGGATGCAATGTGCTGTGCGCCTTCCAGATGGTGACTGGCGCTGCCTGCTCCCCAGCTCCTCTGACTTCATGATGGCAGGTTCAAATTGCATTTTTAATTTTGGGGGAAACAATATTTGGTCTCTGGCTCCTCTGTGTATGGTAAGGCTGACTGTAGAGCCTGTTGGTGGTAGGATTTAGTGCCATTACTTTGGCCAAATGATTTTAACTTGACGTAGAATCGGCAATCCAGGGATGCCTTGTGCAAGAGTCTTCTCTTGTATAGTTTGTTGGTGTCAGTTTATTTTTGACCAAACTGTATTTTAAAATACTTAATTATTTAAGCAACAGGATATTTAGACAATTGTACTGTTTAATAATTAGGGTTTCCTATGGTTTTGTTTTTTTTTTTTTCATTTTTAACTATTTCCCTCAAAGTCATTCTTTCAGAAATCCAGGCTTCTGGGTTTTACTTCTGTAGGCAGTCGTGCCTGCAGTGAGTACAAGACATTTTCCTCTTCAGCTGCAAAGCGTGGACTAGGAAGGTTTTGTTTTGTTAATAAAGTTTTCCCTGAACATATCTTTTTAAAGATTTATTTATTTATTTGAAAATCAGAGTTACACACAGAAGGAGAGGCAACGAGAGAGAGAGAGAGAGAGAGAGAGCAAGCAAGAGAGCAAGAGAGAGAGGTCTTCCATCCACTGGTTCACTCCTCAGATGACTGCAACAGCCAGAGCTGTGCTGATCCAAAGCCAGGAGCCAGGAGCTTCTTCCAGGTCTCCCATGGCAATGCAGGGACCCTAGGACTTGGGCCAGCTTCCACTGCTTTCCCAGGCCATAGCAGAGAGCTGGATCGGAAGTGGAGCAGCCGGGACTCGAACCAGTGCCTATATGGGATGCCAGCACTGCAGGTGGCGGCCCCGATCCCTGAACACGTTTGTAACACCAGTTAGTCAGTCTGATCTTGGCTTTCTTCCAGCAGTAGTCTGGTGTCTTAAAAACAACTGAAATTAGGGGATGTTGCATGCCGCAGAATGTCCTGGTCACACCTGCGCTCTTCTGTGTATACTATAGTGAGTCACTTCTAGAATTTGAAGACAGGACTTTTTTTTCCCCTTAGTAGTTTTTCCTGGACATCGCAGTCGCATCAGGCTCTGTGGTTAATTTCTATGTAGGGCATAGGGATAAGCAGAAATGAGAGGGTTAAAGGCAGCATTTTAAAAAGCATTTTCGTTAGCATTTGAAATTTCAAGCATTCTCATTAGTGTGTCGATATCAGCTAAGCCAGGGTTTTGTGCTGGTCAGGGTCCACCTTGAGAACACTCGTTTTTGAAGCCTTTCCCATGAGAGATGTCCTTTACTCTCCTTATACTCGCTTATCACATTTTGTTCCTGTGTTTTGACAGTGCGATATTGTGGGCTAAGAATCTTCTCTCCAGGAAAATCCACCCAAAACGCTCCATATTAAAAACAGCTGTCAGACACCTTCTACGATTGAACCAGGGTGAGGACCTACCTGCCTCTTTTTACCCTTTTTGCTCTGTCTCTGCTGGCCCAGAAACACTGGCTAGTAGCACAGCGCCAAAAACTGGCTGTAGTTCAAAATAACTCATCTCCCGTGACTGTAAGATAGTAATAATACTGTCGCCTAAGGGGATCTCCTAAGATGAAATAATTTGCAGCTTGCACAGAGATTGGTACACAGGCCCTCAATAAACATTTGTTGAAATGATTTAAATTCCCAAGACCACCTAGTGTAGTAGGCAGAGCCAGAAATAGAGACATGAGAGACCAGACCAGTTTGTCTGCTGGGTATGGTCAGAATCTTCAAAGGCATCGAGTCTCTGGGAAACCTGTCACCACTCTCCATTTTGATGTGCACAGCTGTTATCACCTTCGTGGTCAAAGTGCGTCCATCCACAGATGTTGGGATCACCTTAGGAGGTGGCTCGGGGCCAGACCATTCAAGGTGACACAGGTCTGCGTTTGTCTTCTGTAAGACCAAACCCAGTAAGGATCTTTCCATGTGGGATGAGGGATGCTCTGAGAGGTTAAATGTACCCAAGCTAAAGGCAGAGTGGAGCAGACAGAGGGTCTCCATATTAAGAACCATCCATACTGTATTTTATTCCTTCTCTAAGTAACAGTGTTGTTGTAAATGGTCTGTGGCACTGTTAAAGTTGCGTCAATAACAAGTGAGGAGTTTTCTTTTCCTTTTTTTTTTTTTTCTTTTTTAAGATTTGTCTTATTTAATTGAAAGGTGGAGTGACTAGGGTGGGGGTGGGATCTCCCATTGCTTCACTCTGCAGATGGAAGCGATGGTCAGGGCTGGGCCAGGCTGAAGCGGGAGCCGGGACCTGCATCTGGGTTCCCTGCATGGGTGACAAGGACACAAGCACTTGGCCGTCTTCTGCTGCCTTCTCAGGTGCCTCAGCCGGGAGCTGGGAGCTGGAGTCCCAGGCAGAGGCTTACGCTGCCGTGCCACAGTTGCAGCCCCACAGGTAAGCTGCTCTCGGGCATGGTGTAGGCAGAGTTTACGGAGGCTTCCACAAGTCCAGGTGCAGGAATGTGCAGCTTGATGGGTTCTTGTGCTGAAACGAGTTGTTTGGATTTCACTCCCTGTTCTAACCTACCCTGTATCTTCCAATTTATTTTTTTGTGGTAGAAACCATGTATTTCTTAAGAAGTCTACCTGTGATTAAACTTATCTTTTATAAGAAAGCAGTGACTGTCCCTTTTACTAAGCGTGGTTCTCAACACCTTTTCCAGTTTCTTGGACGTACGTCTGCTTTGTGCATCACTTTCTGGCTGGTCTCAGGAAGCAGAGCCAAGTGCCCTAGGAGTACAGCCCTCCGAACTCTCCCACACTGCAAGTCCCTTGCCCAAGTCCCTTCATCTTCCTGGGCCCAGGCTCCTCATTGTTACTACATAAATGCAGACGCTGTATTTTAACACAGAGTGGATCTAGCTCAGAGTACAGAGTTAGGCACAGATTAGTCTTCTAGTGTGAAACACTTTTTCTTTACATGTGGCAAATCAGCAGTTTATAAAGATTTCCTGACGCAGAAGGTGGTCCTCCTCACATTTGAGCAGCAGCTACAGGGTTCACGTCATCTCTGCCTTCTGAGATCGTAACCACTATTTTCTCGGTGTTGGGTTACCCATGTGGTGTGAGCATCACCCAGACTCACTGGACTCGGTGCCCTGTCTCTGCCCTCTCCCCTGCCTCCTGCCTCATGGATTGAGGGCAGAGACTGAGAGGGGCTTCTCAGCTCTCTGTTGGTGCCAGGTTCTCTGTGCAGCCTGGGCAAGGGCAGTTGTGGAGAATTTCCGACAGGTGTATCGGGTCAGTTAGTTAGGGGGCATGCTGATCCCCTAAATGTCTCACTGCAAAATGTCTTAAATTTTCCACCTAGCGCAGTTTTATAAGACTTGCCTTCGTGAACAGTTCTCCCAGGAAGAGGTCTTAGGAAATTGCAGTGTTGCACTGCTCTGTAAGCGTGGGATCGGCAGATCTCACAGGGGACAGTCTGTTCTCTTCTGTTCTGCTGTGTTCTGTTCTGAGTTCTCTATTCCTTCCTGTGCCTCTGTTCTCTGTCCTCCATTCTGTTTTCTTTCATCCTGCCGCTGCTAACCTCTCCTTTCTCCGCCCGTGTTTGTCTCCACTTTGCCCCACCTCCCAGTTTTTGAATGCACCTGTATACATTCTCCTATGTGTGGCCCTTATCCACATTCTACTCTAGCTTCCCTTTACTAAACCTAAAATAAAGCTCACCCTGGCCTGGGGCAGCCATCGCCTGTTTTCTGTTTGCCCTTCCTTGTCCTCGTTTTAGTGAAGCAAGGCAGAAAAAATTCAAGGCTACCACCAATGTTGTGACACCACAACTCCTCTGCCTGGCAACAACGCTCGCCATTCTGGACTCTTCTGAGGGAACCAAAGAGAGACAGAGGAGTTTTTAGCAGGTAGCGTGTTTCAAGAAAAACATAAAAATTACTGCCTTGTGAACTACAGCAAACCTGGAGCAGTCCTCATGTCACAGATAGCTGTGAACCCTGTTAGGACAGCAACACCTGACGCAGCTCCCTGCTGTTACTGGTGGAGCTGACGCATGACTGAAAGGCCTCCACGAGACCCTCAGCCTGTAGTCAGTGTGGGTTCTCAGCAGTGTGGCTCTTTCTGCCATTTGGACCAGCCTGATAGCCACTGATGGTGATAATCCTGAAGACTCGTGAAGATGTGTGCAGTGATGTGAAAGAGGCTCTTTGGAAGGGAAATCAGAGTTTGGTAGAAGTAAGTTTATTTTTAGAAGTGCCTGTTAGCTCCAGTGAGTCTTGTGAGGGTTATTTATTAACGGGGTTCTGGCCCTACCGTGCTCCTGGGGTGCGGAGCGTCGTTGCCGCAGAGCCGTGCTGCTGAAAGCGTGATTTAGCGGAGTGTAGATTTGTGATTGACATTCAAAGCCAAACCTTGCTGTTCCCCCATCTGATCCATCAAAGAGACAACAGTGGAGAACATCTCTGATCTCTTCAATTCGAGACACATTCTTTCAAAAATCAACTTATCTATGCAATATGTTGCTACTGGGATCCTAGAATTACTTGAAGCTTGGAGAAAAATGAATCCGTGGAAAACCGAATGCAGAGACTTCAGAGCAGGTTAGGATCATCCATGTGGTCAGTGTAAACATTTGAAGACATGAAGCAGATCCATGTTTGTAAATGACAGAGCTGATTTCTGCTCTAACTATCGTGCGTGTTGACATGGTGGTCCTGCGTCAAAGCCCAGCCTCCTCACAGCGCTGCCTGGGAGTTGGGCCCAGGAAGGAGTGTGAGCCGCTTTTCATATTGTTGCCAGGGGAAGTGGTTTTTCTGGCTTCAGTAGAGCTGCTTTGTGCAGCTCTGTATACTGTGAACTCCTGGGGAGCCTACACGTTTCTTTAGTTTCAAAACCAACTCTGTCATGAATGTTGAAATGCACTTCTAAACCTGCAAAGCACAGAGGGCACTTGCCTATTAGGATCTTAGAGCAGAAGCTTCGGGTTTGCCGAATAAAACTTAATGGGAAATTAAGCTTGTTTTTAACTGTTAGCAGATGTAACGCTCAGGGAAACATTTAAAACCTACATCACACTGTTAAACATGGTCAAGACCATATATAATAGAGCATCAAAGATTTGGAAGTCGCCCATGCGGCGTTCATTGAAGACGCCTGCCTTTGAAGCCGTAAATCACAGAAATGTTCTCCTCTTAAGTGCGTGTGATCCCGTGTAAACGTGAACAGTTTTCTGTCACCAGTGCTGTAAACAATCTGGCTGATGGGCTCCTGATAATGCTTTATTAAAGTCACTGCAGGTAATTCTGGCAGTAGTATCTTAGCAAGTGTTTGCTCAGAGCGTCGTTTCTTGCAGGAATGGCCTTTTATGTCGGTCTGCAGGTTCAAGGGGATGGAGGGTTCGGCATCCTGTTGGAACTCTGGGGCTTTACTATTTTCAGACCTTGTTTGTGTGCAACATGAGCTGTATTGATTTCCAGATAATAAGAATTTATTCAAAACAGGAGATTCTAACATTCTAGAAGCAGATTGCCTTTTTGTTTTATTAAATTTATCTTGATTACAGCTAAGAAAATTGCTTTAAAAGCAATGACATTGTATTCTGACCCCTCTGCCTGCTGTCACTTAACAAGTTTTCCAAAATTTCTACTAACCTTCTGGATAACAGTTGAAGGTATTAGTAATAATCAAGGGATATCAGCGTTAGCAACACTGGTAACTTACAAGAAATGCACAAAGAATTTATTGCATTTTTCCTTAATAAATATAACCTAGTGAACTTTGCTCATAATTTGACGACATAATAAAAAGCAACAGAGGCAATAACTGCTTTTACGAGGGAAGTATTTTCCCAGGGTGCTGCAGCTTCTAAGTCTCACGTTTGTTTATTGTCTGTAGCATTTACAGTTAGAAAGGCTTGGTGTGGTGGTGATATTTGTTTTTAGATTTCCGAACATTTAGAAGTAAATTGAAAATCATGTAATTTAAAAAGCTATAACTTCATTTTAATCAAATACTGCCAGTCCAAGAGGAAACGCCTCGGATGCTAACATTACTGCTTTGCCCCACCGGGCTGTCTCTTGGTGCCGTACCCTTCTGTTCTCACATGTGCCAGAGCATTGTGCTTCAGGCCCCTGTGGTAGGTGTCCTCTCCCTGGAGTGCTCCTGGTTCTTCCTCAGTCCTCACGTGTCATCTTTACAGTGATGTCTTCGTTGATCCTCCTGTTCAAAAATCAACCTGCATTTGCCTCTCTACAACATAAGCCTCATCTCCCTGGCTTTCCTCTAATTTTTTTAAAAGTTTTTTGGTTAAGTTTCTTTAAAAGTTAAGGTTTATAGATGGGGAAGCAGCACAGACGTTTCTCATACAGCCCTTGCTCCCACACGTGCATGGCCTCTCCTGTATGAACGTCCCCCACCAGAGACCTTTCCCAGAATAGATGAGCCCACATTGACACAGCATCCTCATCCAAGAGTTCGTGGTTCACACCGGTGTTGTGCATTCTATAGGTCTGGACAAATTTGTGATGCTGGGAGTGGCATGCAGAGCAGTTTCACTGCCCTAAAAATCGTCAGCGCTCTGCCTAACCCCCCGCACCTGCAAGCCTGGCAACCACTGAGGAGTTTGCCATTTCCAGGACGTACGTTTTTGGAATCATGCAGGATGGAGTCTTGTCAGAGTGGTGTATGCGTTTCAGAATCCTGCATGTCCTTTCCTGGCTTGATGCAGCCTTTTTTTTTTTTTTTAAGGATTTGTTTATTTATTTGAAAGATAGAGTTGTAGAGAGACAGAGAGAGAGAGAGAGCGAGGGAGAGAGAGGTCTTTCATATGCTGGTTCACTACCCAGACAGCCACAGCAGCTGTAGCTGCACTGACCTGAAGGCAGGAGCCAGGAGCTTCTTCCAGGTCTCCCACATGGGCACAGGGGCCCAGGCACTTGAGCCACATTCCACTGCTTTTCCAGGCCATAGCAGAGAGCTGGATCGGAAGTGGAACAGCCGGGTCCTGAACCGGTGCCCATATGGGATGCCGGCACTGCAGACAGCAGCCTCACCCACTACGCCACAGCGCCATCCCCTCTTTTTATTGCTCAACAGTATACGTATTATTTTGCTGAATTGCTGAATGCAGTACCTTGTTTACTTAGCCCCTGCAGGATCTCTTGGGTTTTGGCATTTGTGAATAAACTGCTGTGGCCATGCCGGTGCAGGTTTTTTGTAGACACGTCTTCAGCCCCTTCGGGAGATTCCGAGGCGCACCGCCGCTGGACTGTGTGGTGGAGTTTAGTGTTCTAGGAATCTGCCACACCGGCTTCCGAGACGGCTGTGCCTCGTGCGTTCCGCCAGCAGCGTCGCTCTGCACTCCCATCAGCATTTGATGCTGTCCGTGAGCTGGGTTATGGCCGTCCTAATAGATGCATTTTGGTTCCTCTTTGTTTTAATTTGCCTTTCTCTGATGACATCACTATGTGGAGCATCTTTTTATATATTTGTTTACAGTCTGTATATCTGCTTTGCTGAGCTATCTGTTAAGGTCTTCTTTCCATGATTTTGACTGGATTGTTTGTTTTATTATTTAGTTTTAAGAGTTCTTCGTATATTTTTGATGATAATACCTTTTGCAAGTATTTTCTGCAAGTCTTGATGATGTCTTTCAAAGAGCAGAAGATTTTGGTTTTAATTCAGTTTTAATGGAGTCTAGTTACTTCATTCCTAAAGTTTGCCCTTGGTGTTGACTTAAAGATTCATTGTCATGCTGCAGGTCATTGAGGTTCTTTCCTCTGCTCTACTTTGCTGCTTTAGTAGCACGTGTCACTTTCCAACAAACTGCATAGTGTCATTTTTTAACAGTGTGATGTGGGAAATAAAACATAAAAAGGTGTTCAGAGATAACAGGTGAACTCAGATAATCTGTATACTCCAGAAAGGCAATTAAAGAGATGATTTTTTTTTTAAGAATCACTAGACCTAAAGGAAACTGTTAATCTTCAGATGCAAGCGCTGAGCAAGGCTCAAGGAGAGTGAATGAGTGAAATGCGCATATCCAAGAGTACAACGTCTTCAGAAAGTTTGTGGAAATAAGTGTCAAAAATGTGTGTTATGAAAAAAGGGACATGAATTTCAAAAAGTTTTGTATCCAAATAGACTTTTTTTAAAAAAAGTCAGAGTTACACACAGAGAGAAGGAGAGAGAGAGAGAGGTCTTCCATCTGCTGCTTCACTCCCCAATTGGCCACAATGGCTGGAGCTGCACCAATTCAAAGCCAGGAGCTTCTTCCGAGTCTCCCATGAAGCTGCAAGGGCCCAAGGACTGGGACCATCTTCTATTGCTTTCCCAGGCCATAGCAGAGAGGTGGAGCAGCCAGGACTCCAGCCGGTGCTCATTTCGGATATCGGCACTGCAGGCGGCGGCTTTACCCTCTGTACCACAGCACCGCCCCAAAGATTACTTGATTTTTAACTGAATTAGTATATGTAAAGCACTTAACATAGGATCTGGCACATATAAGCTTTCCTGGAAATGGTCAACATCATCAGATTTTCTTTTGCTTTTTTTTTCAGCTTACTGAGCTGTGTTATTTCTGAACATTTATGCCAAGTTTGCTTTGACGTGGCAAATACAAGTTCCAGTGCCACGGACTGGGTTTGTGCTGACTCGTTTGTGTGTTGCTGTGAGTCTGGGTTCGGTATTTCAGCACCATTTGTGCCGTCTCGGCACCCTGGATTGCCAGTCAGAGCTGCTTGATCTAACCCAACTTGCCAATGGGTCAATCAAAAAAGGCAACTTATTTGCCGTTGGTAGCAGAAGGAGTCTGCAGCTGCAACGTGGCCTCTGGCACGATGTTCCACGCACCGCGGCAGGCAGGCTGGTGGCCGAGCAGGGGGTGACAGTGCTGTCCACGCTGGCTCCAGCTCAGCAAGGCTGGGGCCACCTGGCTGCAGAGGCTGCTTCAGACGTCAGACACAGGTGACTTCTGTGGGCTGATGGTTGGCGCTAGACCCATCATGCTCGTGTTGCATTCTTTATCTGTTGTTGTCTGGGTTGCCTGGAAGTGACTGCTCAGTCAGTATTCGTGTTCAACTGTGACTTCCCAGTTGGTGTCTTTTGGTGACTTCTAAGTTGCAAATGACAGTTCCATAAAGTTAAAATAAGTAACATGTACCTAATGGTGACTTTCAAAGGAGAGCGGCTTGGCTCTCCTACTAAAATAGTTTTACCTTTTCCATTAGTCAGTAGGATTTTGTAAAGGTCAGAGACAACTTTGCCCATTGTTTGAGAAGGTAATAAATCCGTCTTCAGACTAAGGCTGCTCAGATTAGTCCTGGGCTCCGTATGTGTGAGTGAAGTAGTCCATGTGCACAGTGCCGTGAGTTAGCACACGGGGCACAGCTGTGTAACCGCCTCCCCTGGAGGAAACAAAGGCTCCCCTGTGTCCCGAAACCCCTGGCGGCCCTTAGCCACACTCCTCTGCTCTCCAAAGTAAGCCAGCTTCCCAGCTGGTAAAATAGGACCGATCCGTTCTGCTTGGTTTTCACTCTTTGTAAATGTAATAGAATCAATCAGAACATACTCTTTTGTCTGAGATGGGTTTTTTTTTTTTTTGCTCACCTTTATAATATGTGGTTTCTCCATATTTTGTGTATCAAAATTGTATTCTCCTAGTAGTAAGTGTTCTGTAATGTGGATGTGCCATAATGGGTTTAACCATTTTTTAAAAATTCTGTTAATATAAGGAGGACAGATTTCATGCATTCCATAGGTATAATCTCAAGAAAACAATGACGCTTCCCTACTCCCACCCATGTCCCACCTATCCTTCTGACTCTTCATCAGTTTTTGCCATGATATAATTTTTTTTAAAGATTTATTTATTTATTTATTTATTTGGAAGTCAGAGTTACACAGAGAGAGAAGGAGAGGCTGAGAGAGAGAGAGAGGTCTTCTATCCACTGGTTCACTCGCAGTTGACCACAACAGCTGGAGCTATGCCAATCTGAAGCCAGGAGCCAGGAGCTTCTTCTGGGTCTCCCACATGGGTGCATCGGCCCAGGGGCTTGGGCCATCTTCCGCTGCTTTCCCAGGCCACAGCAGAGTTGGATTGGAAGTGAAGCAGCCGGGACTCAAACTGGCACCCATATGGGATGCTGGCACTGCAGGCAGCGGCTTTCTCCACTACGCCACAGCGCCAGCCCCTGCCATGACATAATTTTAATCCACTCTGTAATCACAGGCTTAACTCACGACTAACCATAATATTCAATGAGTAAGAAGTAGGAACACTACAGTTCCACGGGGGTATAAACAAGGCTCGGATGATCCATTTCGTTCCTATTCCTTGTTTTTTGTATTCTATCTTAACTGCCACGTATCAGAGGAAACATGATAGGAGAATGATTGGCGCACGTGTGTTTCTGTGGAGTCTGTACTTGAGTACGGATCTCTGGGTTGCAGGACCAGCTTTAGGAGTACAGCTCCTAACAGCTGTGTGTGAGAGCTGTTGCGGCCCCACCTCTCCTCCACACTTGGGTTGTCTCTGCTGTTTGGTCTGTTTGTAGAGTGGTGCTCCATTGAGCTTTGAGTCTGCATTTCTCTGTTAACGAGCTGATTGTCTGTCTAGATCTGCACTTCTGTACAGTGCCTTTTCAGGCTCCTGGGTGTTCATACGGCAGGTCTGTTTTTATATTTAGGAATCTTAGAGACACATGCTTTGTTAGTAAGTGTCTGTTACGGTTGTCTTTCCGCTTTTGTCACTTCCTTTTTAGCTGTCTGCAGATGTCTTTCTATGAAGAGAAAGTCTCATTTTTCAAAAAATTACCACTTTTTATTATTATTTGAGAAACAGACGAGGGAGAGAGTGAGCGCCCATTGCTGGTCCATCTGCAAGTGCCGCCCAGTGGCTGGCTGGCGGGCCCAGAGCAGGAGGACGAAGTCAGGCCCACTTCCGACGTAGTCCCCAGCTGCTGGAGCCGCCCCTCTGCTTTCGGGGTGTGCAGCAGCAGGAAGCCGGGGGTGAGCCCAGGAAGCGGGTGCGGGGCACAGCGTCTTCCCCGAGGGGCTGCTGCTGCGCCGGAAGCCCCCCTGGAGTGCTCGACCTGATTGTGGTTCAGTTTGTCGACTGCTCTGTCTGTTTTCCTTCATTATTCCCTTTTCTATGACTCATGGACAAAGACAGCTTCCGTCCAACATTGTGGAATAGCTTCAAGGCGTCCGTGATTGTACACTTGATCAATAAGTATTTTGGAGTTTGCACTCTATATATGTATAGTTTATTGATATGGATCGTGTGTATACAGTATACTCATTGTTATGAAAAAAATCCCAGAAAATAGTAAAGAATTTGGTAAGTGTGTATATGTTCTAATATTTTTCTTTACCCCAGTATTAAAGTATGCATTTCCTGACTTATATATACACCAGACTTATATATACACCAGACTTCATAGCAACCATTTTGGAACAAAATAATGTCTTCAGTGTTAATTATTTAAACTGTCAAGTGGGAAGTAACTCATTGATACTTCCATCAGAAAGCTTTTATTTGGAAATTTCTCCTTGATACCAATGTGAAAAATATTCTGTGTATTACTTATTGTGAACTGAGTTGTGATAAACAACCACAGTGTCCATTAGCTGATGCCTGGATAAAGAAAATATGGGATGTATACACTATGGAATACTACTCAGCCATAAAAAAGAGTGAAATGCTGTCTTTTGTAACACAATGAATGCAGCTGGGAACCATTTTACTTAGTGGAATAGGCCAGTCCCCAGAAGACAAGTACCATCTGCTTTCTCTGATACATTGCAGTTCATACAGCGTATTTAAAATGTCTAGGAACCAGAGGGGTGTGTTGGCCCTTGTTTATGCTGTGGAATTGTGGTCTCCGTACTTTTTACTTGTTGACTGTGTGCATTAACCCTGTGATTACAGAGTGGACTGAAGTTATGTTTTTGCAAAAACTAAAGAAAAAGAAGAAGGGAAGGAGGAAGAGGTATTGAGGGGAGGAAAGAGGAAGGGAGGAAGCATAGTTATCTTCCAGGAGTGGTACCTATGAAATACGTGAAATCTGTTCTCCTTACATTAATGATTCGAAAATACAAAAAATGAATGCCATAGCCTAGAAAAATAAAAATAAAATCTTATTTTTAAACTTAAAAATAAGGAAAATATTCTTTCTAGAAGAAGGAAATTTTTTCTTGAATTTTTACTTGTAGTTTTGGGACTATCATAGTCTCCAACTAATTAGGTATGTGAAAAAACTCAGTAAATACTTGAATTTTCCAAAGTATAGATTTAATAATTTTATTTTCCTGCTTTAAATCCTCAAATAATTCACTGAGTAGCTCCTCAAGGTTTATATTTATCTAAGGATTTTCTTAGTTTTATGAAATTTGCTCAGGAAGTCCGTAAGCTTGAAGTAACCAAAAAATTGCCCCATTTCTTTTTCTTTTTGAAGAGCTGAGTAGAGACTATTTTTTGTAAGAATCTTACTATTTTTTCAGCATGTACGTTTGCACTCTGTGGTGGCTTTAGTCACCAGGCCCAATAAGTGTCCTTCAGCTCCTCAGCTTAGGAAGCTGCTTCTGTGTGGGATCAGCAGTCTTGAACTAGACCATTCACAAAGTGTGTTTAGAGTCAGCACTTTTTAATCATATGTTTTCTGCAGAAATTGATGTGTTTAAAAGAAATCTTCACTTAGCTCAGACTTAAATTTGTTCCTTTACTTAACCTTCTAATCTAGTCATATCTTGGACAACTTTATTTGGAATCTTTATATATAGAGAGAGAAGCAGAGACGGGGGAGGGGGTAGATGACAGAGAAGGAGAAAAAGGGGAGGGAGCAATGGAGTGGAGAGAGAGAGAGAGAGAGAGAGAGAGAGAAGATACTTCTGGAGCCTAAATATCCTTCAATGTCATAATATTACGCTGCCTAAAAATAAAACCCTACAAACTTTTTCTGTAATCTGTGTTTGAGAGTAAAGTGGAAAGAAAAACAGTTTAAAGAATATTTTAGTGTGAGATTGGAGTTGGTGAACTCAAGAGGCTTCCATAGCCTTGACTGCTCATGATAAGAGCCTCAGATGGTTACTGACGTCATAAAATAAGAGTGTCAATTGTTGAATCAACAACGGGAGTCACTGTGCACCTACTCCCCATGTAGGATCTCTGTCCTTAATGTGATGTGCTATGTGAATTAATGATAAAACTACTTCTCAAACAGTACTCTATACTTTGTGTGCTGTGTGGGCGCAGTCTGTTGAAATCCTTACTTAGTATACACTAAGTTGATCTTCTGTATATAAAGATAATTGAAAATGAATCTTGATGAAGAATGGGATGGGAGAGGGAGTGGAAGATGGGAGGGTTGCAGGTGGGAGGGAAGTTATGGGGGGGAAAAGCCACTATAATCCAAAAGTTGTACTTTGGAAATTTATGTTTATTAAATAAAAGTTGAAAGAAAGAGAATATTTTATTATTAATTCGATTTCAAAACATGAAGCCGGGTAGACTGGAGCATCTGGCTTGCTAAATAACCTCCACTACGACGTCCCGAGTCTGCGGACGTGATCACATAGTTGTCAGGAAAGTTGGATTGTGGTGAGATGTCGTCTTGATGCAGTGGAGCCAGAGTACGAAGTTTCAGGTTTGGATATAGAGTGGAAAAAGCAAAGATCTGATTTATTTAAAATGTGTTGCATTTAGATCAACTTCTGGAAGCTAATAATGCATTTCATTAACTTGTATGTGTAGTCTGAGGTTGATAAATTGTGTATGGTAGTACTGTAAGACCAGTAGTCACTATTATATTCACATGAACTTACGAGTTACAGAGTAAGTAAGAAATCTAAAAATACTGAAGCAAAATAAAGTCTATTAGTACATTTTGAGAATTTTTTAAAATGCTGTGCAAAAATGTAGAAGACAAAGAGATTGGAAACATGAATGTGAAACTGAGCCAGTATGGAAATGCATGTAACTATTCTAAAACCACATTATCTGTTTAAATCCACAAGAGGGGTGCCGGGCGCAGTGTTCTGTTGTCTGGCCCCCATTACAAGCAGCGAAGGCCCCCGTTCTCAACTCAGAAAGCTCCTTCCCCAGGAGCAGCGCAGAGTCGCCCCTCAGGTGTCGGAGTCCCAGGCCAGCACAATCCGGGTGCTGAAATCTGTAGTAGTGAGGTCGCCTGCACTGTGTGTAAGAAATGCGTGCTCTTTTTCTGGTTTTACTTCTCTTAGACACATACTGTCTCAAAGTATGTGCACTTTTCTTTGAGCTCTATCCTCATGTGCTCATTGAGTAGCCATTCTTCTGTGACCTTGAAGTCTCCTTGAGGAAAGCTTCGCTGTGGACTTCAGTGTAGCCTTTGAGCAACACTGCAGGCTCCTTGGAAGTAGCTCCCACAGAGCCGTTTTTGAGTGCAAGTCCTTCATGTATCAGCAGAGCAAAACTGAGAATTACTGTGGCTTAATTGTGCCGATAATCTTGTTTTTCTTTACTTTTCTACTGACTTTTTTTACTACACTAAAATGAAAACCAAAAATCTCTCATTTGAGGCTTATAATGTATGTCACTCTATTGGGTCCTGAAATGTACTGACAAAATTGAAATGGAAAATCAGAGACAGGGAAAAATTACTTTGTCAGCGTAATATTATTTGAAACAAAATTAATTCACTTTCTGTTTGAACATCCTGGATTTTTCTAAAATCAAGGGAAAGCAAATAACAGTAAATAGTACCATGCCCATCATTATAAGCTGTTTTAATGTCAGTTAGCTTTATTTAGCAACCTGTATTTATTAGAAGGTTTCACTCATTGATCTCAGGTGATTTCTAGCCATATGTTTTCTTTAAAGTCAGAATTTTCCCTGCACCCTCTTTTTTTTTTTTTTTTTAAATTTTTTTTTTTTTGACAGGCAGAGTGGACAGTGAGAGAGAGAGACAGAGAGAAAGGTCTTCCTTTTGCCGTTGGTTCACCCTCCAATGGCCGCCGCGGTCGGCGCGCTGCGGCCGGCGCACCGCGCTTGTCCGATGACAGGAGCCAGGAGCCAGGTGCTTTTCCTGGTCTCCCCATGGGGTGCAGGGCCCAAGCACCTGGGCCATCCTCCACTGCACTCCCGGGCCACAGCAGAGGGCTGGCCTGGAAGAGGGGCAACCGGGACAGAATCCGGCGCCCCGACCGGGACTAGAACCCGGTGTGCCGGCACCGCAAGGCGGAGGATTAGCCTGTTGAGCCATGGCGCCAGCCCTGCACCCTCTTTTGACTGTGGTGGACTCAAGTCCTCTGTGGTTGACACTATTTCAGGTGGCTAAATAATGATAAAGACTCAGTTCTTATTGAAGTGTAGTTCCTTCTTTGTCTTATGACACCTTTGTGAGGCAGTGGAGAAGGTTGCGGAGCGTTGTTGCAGTGGCTGTGGTGAGTGCTGGGACCTGTCGCCTGTCAGAACCTGTGTGAATCCCTTGGCCTGGCCTTGGCACCCTGGACAGGCTGCCTCTCTGGTGCTCCTGGGTCTGGGTATGGCCTTAATTCTAAACACATTGTTGCATCACGGTGATTTCTAAGTTACTGGAATTTTAAACAAAAAGTAACTTTTATTTGTAATGGTATTAAAGTATTAGTAAGGTATTGAGAATATGACGTTGACTAGAGACTTTAGAAATGAGAAGAGACAGTGCAGCTCAGTCCCTCTCCCTCACCCTCGCCCTCTCTAGTTCATGTAAAACTGAATTCCAGAAGCTAATGCGGTGTAGCCAAGATGGACAGTGGCTTTATATCAGACTATACTGTTTTGTGATTTTAAAAATGCTTTTCTATAGACAGTTAAGATCTTAAAAATAGAGGATGTGATACATTACAGGCTCTAAACTGTGCTTGCATGGCCTGCTCTTCTTGTTATACTTCTGTTTGGGGGGACTCTTGGCCAGACATCAGGACGACATCTGACTTTATGAAACGTAACAGAAGATGAGACATTGGCAGTAACGTGAGAAGTCAGCAGGATGACCCAGCCTGTTTACATAAGTCACTCAGCAGTCATAGCTGTTTAGCATGTTTGTCACAGAGTTATCTGTTTTTGGAAATTTTAGGTTGATGTTATTGTTTTTCAAGTTTGATTTCATGAATCATAATAATTTATATTCTCTCAGACTTCCATATACCATTATATTTGATCCTTTTTTATTCATTGTCTTCTTTGAACAAGAACTCTAAATTTTTACCTTCACGCCTAGTTCTCATTATCTTGCAGCTATTTGAATTGCTGAGATGACTGGAAAAAATTAGGTTTTTATCTTTTAGTTCCTCAGGAAACCTTTGAACCTGAAACAGACTGCATCTTGTTGCCATTGGGTAGAGTAGAATATAGTAATGTATGAAGACAAGTGCTGGTTTCTAGTCCATGCAGAATTTTATTCAGTTGATATGCTATGGAGTGTTTATTTGTTTAGATATTAGAAAAATTAGCTCATCTGTAGGTTTCCAGACAAGATTTTTTTATGTAATTACAGACGTTGGATGAAAGTAGTCACGAGTAGCTTAAAGGACAGTGCAGAAGTAGCCCTCAGAGGTTTAAGTGGAGTGTTGAGCCTTCTTGATAAGTTCCTGTTCTTCCTGAGATCTCAGGGCAATGGAAGCTTAGACGTACACAAAGGAGTAGCTCAGTGCAGCAGGAAAGTCAGGGCCTCGCTAGCACGGGCGGGAAGACGGAGTTGGCTGATTGCACTGGGAAGTGGGGGAGAACCAGTCGGCGTGCTTGGATCTCATGAAGTCTCTGGGTCGAGGATCGGCCAGGATGAGGAGGGGCGGGAAGAAGCTCTGACGCCGACAACGGGGAGTCGGTTAAGGTCTGTGTCTGACGCTAGGACAGCGGGCTCTCCTGCCCGTCTGACATCAGGAAGGGAGTGAACCTTGTGGGAAGAGTTGAGGTGGTGTCGCACGTCTTCACCCTGCGTGGCTGAGCCTCCGCTGCTCGGACTCCTGGAGGGTCGCGTCCCGCTTGTCACCGAGAAGCCTGCTGGTGTCCAGCAGGCACGTGCATACAGAGGGCCAAGGAGGCCGATGACGGATGAAACTTCCTCTCATTACTAGGTTTGTCCGTTGTTTTCTGAAGCCATCATTCCAATGCATGATTTTCTGTTAGGTTCTTGTCTTTAGTTTTATGGTCATGAAGTATTTGTTCCCTATTGTACAGATTTTGACGTGGTCCAGTAGGCTCTGTCTTGTAGCATTCAGTTTTGACAGCCCTGTCTTTGGAATGTGCTATAACCTATTTTCTCCGCTGAAGATGCTTTGATGTGTTAATAATTCTATGGAATATGATTTAGGAATATTAGATAGCATTCACATTTCATAATATTACTTTGAATTTAAAAATAGCATAAGCTAACACCAGTATTTAGTAGTGAACATATATGCTAACTGCACATCAGATTTGTTTACTCTCTTGGGTAGTATCTTATTTGCTTTTAGGAGACACAGAAGGCCATATTGAAACATTGAGAAATGTTGATCTCATTAAGTTGGAGAGAAGAACATACTTCTTCTCTTTAAAACATTTAGTCATGTGATTGAATGTGGTATTCAGAAACACTGCAGTTAGTCCCACTCTTAATTTTTCTCATTTCCCTAAATTTTCATGGATATGCATATTGAGCTATTTTTGTATTCAATCTCAGCTAAATAAATTAGCTCAAATATGCATGACTGAAATTACTTTCTATAAAAAATTTCCAAAGGCATTTGAAAAATATCCCAAGGGTGGCAATTCCATGATATTTTACTTTATTGAAATGCGGTGCTTGGCTTCTGGATGGATATATGATCAGAAGAACAGAGTCTGAAGTGCGATGAAAATTAACCGTACAGTTGTGAAGGCCACGGTGATCCTGGATCATTGAGTGGGACTGACCTTGCAGACAGTGGAAACTTGTCTTGTGTTCATCTCAGGGCTTGCCGAGAGTGTGGAGACACAGCTCTCTGTTCCTGAAGGTCAGAAGCACCGACGTGATTGTGCTGGAGTCTGATTTGGGTTTGATTTGAATCCGTAGTTGACTCCAGTGTCTTGTACTTTGAGTGCTATCGAAATTACCTTTCCCTGTGCGTAATATGACAATAATATCTGAAGAATCTTGATTAAAAGTCCTTGCATTTATGTGTTTAAAGAAATCAAGGAGGGCCTTTTTCTCCTTTTTGTCTTGTTTTGGCATTTAAAATAAGATACATAAGTCTTCTAGGTCTTGAAAAGGGCCTTTATAGATATTTTAAATACTTATTTCTATTTTGTTGCCTATGAAGTACAAAGATAGACTGTTTGGATTTTTTTTTTTAAGAATTGATTAATGTTAGATTCTTGGGGCCGTAGCAAGTGCCTGATGATTACTATAACACAGTCCTCATCAGTCCCCCTGTTCATTGATGTTAAGAAAACAGATTCACTGTAACAGTTCTAAGACTATGACACTTCCCTCCCTCTTTCCCTTTCATTTTTTCATAGTTTTCTCTCTGTGTTGGTTTTGACATAATATTTTCAATTTACGTTACGCTCAAGGACTTAACAAGTAAAAAAGTATGAAGACCGCATTGAGCAGGAATGTGTGCAGTATGACAGCAATCAGATGACAAGACCACTCATTCGCAGTCGTTTTTAAATAACACAGAGCCTAGACCGTTGTCCGGTTCCAGGGGCTCCAATGATGGAACCACTCATGTATCTTCATAAGAAACGTGTGAGCTGAAGAAGCGCGGGGGAGCATTTCAGCGAATCTGCAAGGCAAATCCGTGTTTGACTGTTGGTTTTTCTTGGCTGGTGATCCCTGGGGTCATGGGATAGTGTGGGACTGCATTGTTCCTTTTTTTTTTAAGATTTATTTATTTACTTGAAAGTCAGAGTTACACAGAAAGAGAGAAGGAGAGGCGGGGGTGTGTGTGTCTTCCATCCTCTGGTTCACTCCCCAGATGCCTGCAACATCTGGAGCTGTGCTGATCTGAAGCCAGGAGCCAGGAGCTTCCTCTGGGTCTCCCACATGGGTGCAGGGGCCCAAGGACTTGGGCCATCTTCTACTGCTTTCCCAGGCCATAGCAGAGAGCTGGATCGTAAGAGGAGCAGCCAGGACTAGAACCGGCACCCATATGGGATGCCGGCGCCACAGGTGGCGGCTTCACCCGCTATGCCACCGCCACCATGGGGTCCCCGTGGGACTGCATGTTCTTTTCAAAATAAGTAAATTTCTCAAAATGTAAGACATCAAACTTAATAAAATAATATTGTGGTAGATTCAGGTTTATTCAGTTGAAACACTAGCAACTGAAAATTTGAGGGCTCTTGTATATGTGGTTTTGTTATTTGGTCCTCTTCCATAAAAGGCGTTTAAGAGCATATATAATCATTTGTGTCTAGTTAGTTTTTTTTTTTTTTTGACAGGCAGAGTTAGACAATGAGAGAGAGACAGAGACAAATGTCTTCTTTCCGTTGGTTCACCCCCAAAATGGCTGTCACAGCTGGCACACTGTGCTGATGAAGCCAGGAGCCAGGTGCTTCTCCTGGTCTCCTATGGGGTGCAGGGCCCAAGCACTTGGGTCATCCTCCACTGCACTCCCGGGCCACAGCAGAGAGCTGGCCTGGAAGAGGGGCAACCGGGACAGAATCCGGCACCCCAACTGGGACTAGAACCCGGGGTGCCGGTGCCGCAGGCAGAGGATTAGCCTAGTGAGCCGCGGCGCCGGCCTGTGTCTAATTAGCTTTAGGAAAGGTCCAGGAGCTCCAGGAATTGTATAGTGGTGAACACTGTGTACATGTGATGTGTACATGTGGTATGTACATGTGGTGAACACTGTGTACACGTGATGTGTACATGTGTGTACATGTGAACACTGCACATGTGATGTGTACATGTGGTGAACACTGTATATGTGATGTGTACATGTGTGTACATGTGAACACTGTGTACACGTGATGTGTACATGTGGTGTGTACATGTGGTGAACACTGTGTACATGTGATGTGTACATGTGGTATGTACATGTGGTGAACACTGTGTACACGTGATGTGTACATGTGTGTACATGTGAACACTGCACATGTGATGTGTACATGTGGTGAACACTGTACATGTGATGTGTACATGTGTACACGTGAACACTGTGTACACATGATGTGTGCATGTGGTGTGTACATGTGGTGAACACTGTGTACATGTGATGTGTACATGTGGTGTGTACATGTGGTAAACACTGTGTACACGTGATGTGTACATGTGATGTGTACATGTGATGTGTACGTGTGGTGAACACTGTGTACATGTGGTGTACACTGTGTACACGTGAGTAAGGAACTACACATGTGGAAGGATTTGTAGAAAAGCAAACTCATAGTGAACCCGAACACGTGTCAACTGGGTCTCTTTTCCATTCAAAGCCATCTTTTTGTACAATACAAAAAACACAATATTTTGAGGGCCGGTACCGTGGCTCACTAGGCTAATCCTCCGCCTGCGGCACCAGCACTTCGGGTTCTAGTCCCGGTTGGGGTGCTGAATTCTGTCCTGGTTGCTCCTCTTCGTCCAGCTCTCTGCTGTGGCCTGGGAGTGCAGTGGAGGATGGCCCAAGTGCTTGGGCCCTGCACCCCATGGGAGACCAGGAGAAGCACCTGGCTCCTGGCTTCGGATCAGCACAGTGTGCCAGCTGTGTGGCCATTTTGGGGGTTAACCAATGGAAAAAGGAAGACCTTTCTCTCTGTCTCTCACTATCCACTCTGCCTGTCAAAACAACAACAACAACAACAACACAAAAAACAATATTTTGAGGACATTCAAAAGCTATTGTCTTACTGAGCATTGACAGTCTTTTCTAACAATGTATAGACTTTTCTAGTATTGTGGCTGCCCCTTCCTCCTTCATGATATCATTGTAAACTAGTTTTGTATGTTAAAATTTTAGTAAATTTAGTTTTTCTACTTTTTGGGCACCAAATTTGTTTTATTTCACATCTTCCTTGACCCTAGGTTGAATTTTTTGTTGTTGTTTTACTAAAATTGATGATTTAGTAATTCTTTCAAATGATATCTGAAGATATTAAGCTAATCTGATTTTTATGAGCCTGATTGTGTGTTTATTTACTCTAACTTGAATTTCAATTAGTGTTGGCACAGACGCCTGTGTTTAAATAATTTTATCTTACATCTTTGAAGGTACAGATCTTTTGACTTTTATTATCTGATATTGTTGAAAATAATTCTGTTGTTAGTATGATTTTTATACTCTTTTTTAAAGATTTATTTATTTATTTGAAAGTCACAGTTACACAGAGAGAGGAGAGGCAGAGAGAGAGAAAGAGAGAGAGAGAGGTCTTGCATCCGATGGCTCACTCCGCAGATGGCCACAACGGCCAGAGCTGCGCCGATCTGAAGCCAGGAGCCAGGAGCTTCTTCCAGGTCTCCCACATGGATGCAGGGACCCAAGGACTTGGGCCATCTTCTACTGCTTTCCCAGGCACAGCAGAGAGATGGATGGGAAGAGGAGCAGCCTCTTCTCTGATGATATTCTCTTATTTTCTTGTACTGTAACATTTATTGTTTTGAATTTTTTTTTTAATTTGCAGGGATATGGAAGAGGTAAACGTGTTTTCATTTGCTATCATGATCATTCTCTTGTAAAGTAGAATATAAAAGTACAGATTTTGAAATAAAGAAAACTAAAAAGATGATTAAACCATTTTATTGAATTATCAGCATATCAAAAAGGTAGGACAGTGTGCAGAATCCTTCCAGTGCTGAGTTTACAGGCCTTGATTTAGTATTAACCTCGATTGTGACTCCCCCCCCCCCCCCACGAGCGACTGGCTGCAGAGAAGTTTCTCAGTAATGTTTGTTGTTGGTCATCCTGTTTAAGGAAGACTTGCCTTAGGTGTTGTTTTTGTTTCATGGTAACAAATGGGCTGTTTTGTTATATTTATTACTAAACATTGACCCATTTTATTAAGTTAGTGTATCCTTTTCTTTTTCTTTTTAAAGAGTTATTTATTTATTTGTAAGTCAGAGTTACAAAGAGAGAGGTGGGGGGTGGAGGAGACACACAGAGAGATCTTCCATCTGCTGGTTCATTCCCCGGATGGCCTCAATGGCCAGGGCTGGGTCAGGCCAAAGCCAGGAGCCAGGAGTTTCTTCCAGGTGTCCCACCTGGGTAGCAGGGACTCAGATATTTGGGCCATCTTCTGCTGCTTTTCCCAGGCCATTAGCAGGGGGCTGGATCGGAAGTGGAGCAGCTGGAACTCGAACCAGCACCCAAATATGGGATGCTGGCGTCCCAGACAGTGGCTGTACCCATTGTGCCACAAGGCTGGCCCCAGAATGTTATTTTCAAAAGCAGTGTGGCATGTTAGCATTTTGATTTGTGAATTTAACTTACAGAAATTAAAGAAACAAACCTTACACATTGTAATGAGGATTATAAAATAATTTCACTGTTTTACTGTAGGCAAGATTCAGGAAAAAGAGGTAATCGGTGTTATATTAATAGTCATGCAAAACAAGATGTAGCTAATCTGCATAAGTAAATTAACTGTCAGCTGAAATGGACATGGATTTGTTTGTGACTTCATTTTGATTAATTGTATCTCAAGAAATGGATGCAGTTTAAAACTGGGCCCCAGGCTTGAATTTGGTTTATTTTTCAGAATTGTAATTTTGAACAAAGTTTGTGAATAGGTGTTTGTAAAAGAATGGCTAGCGTTTATATATGGAATAACTGTTTTCTGTTTGTAATTAAAGTATTCAAAACAAGGAAGACGTCATGAGATAGCACGTTCTCTTTGTGAGGGCTGGAAATTATTAGCAAATAAGTAAGGTTGCTTTTGTACATATTCTGCTCTGTGGAGACTTGGAAAATGTGATTTCGCTTTCCTGTTTTACTTTTCTCTGGTAAATACAGTTTCTACTGTGGAGAAATCAGTAGCCCATGGAAATTTGTTGCCTTTCTTTTAAAAGCACACCTGCACACAAAACTGATTGAAAACACACTTTAGAAAGAACACTACCATAATGAATCACATTTCTCAGTACTATCTAATTTGCCAATATGACTGGCTTTGATGGGAAAGAAGTTGATTATAATGTTAAAAACTATTTTTTAACGGAAAAGCTGATGCAATCAGAAGTCAGAAATGCGCCCGTAGAGATGATAAATCTCCACATCTCAATATGAATACTGCTGCTTCATTTTAAGCTTCTTCTAGTCTTGCCAGGGTAACACTGAGTAGTTTTTTACGGATATTTGGGGGGGTTTCTTGTTGCCAGTACTTCTGTATTTGGTAAGGCATGAGTGGTTGTAATGTATATTCTTACCACATCTTAGTGAAGGTCTTTTATTTTATTTTTTGAAAATTTATTGTGTTTATTTAAAAGGGAGAGTTACAAAAAGAAAAGGAGAGAGAAAGGGAGAGGGAGAGAATGAATCATCTGTTTGCTGGTTCAGTCCCTGGATGGCTGGGGCTGGGTCCAGCCAAAGCCAGGAGCCTAGACATCTGTCAAGGATGCAGGGGCCCAAGCACATGGGCCCATATGGAATGCTCGCGTCACAGGCGGCGGCTTAACCCGCTGATCTGTAGTGCCAGCTCTAGTATTGGTCTTCTATAAAATCTCTCAGCTAAGAACCTCCAAAAATATGTTACCGGTACAGAAAGTTTTGTTTTAGCACCTTCAGTTGACATCTGGTAATCATTGACCAAAGCACCTGTCGGCACCCGTTCTTTCTTTTAACCCCGTCTTCTCATTTTTATTTTACATTCATGTGTGTATGCATAGATCTCTGGCTTCTTCATCCTGTCAACCAGACTGCTTTAACTAGCTTGACTTTTATTTTCACTTGTTAACTTAAATTATTCTTATTGAAGTCTTACCAGTGGCGTCAGTGCTCCTGTTTCTGTTCTGTATCTTTTAGATCTCGCTTCAGAGCCTGGTACTTTGGGCCAGCCATTCTTAATATTTTTGGCTTCAGAAATAGTCTTTTCCCTTTAGTCTTATAGTAATACTAGGATGTTTTGAAAATTTCATAGAAATACAAAATTAAAAGATAAATTTGTTTTGGTACAAAAAATTTTGGGGGGCCGGCGCTATGGAAAAGTGGGTTAATGCCCTGCCTGGAGCTCCGGCATCCCATATGAGCACCAGTTCGAGACCCAGCTGCTCCATTTCCAATCCAGCTCTCTACTGTGGCCTGGGAAAGCAGTAGAAGATGGCCCAAGTCCTTGGGCCTCTGCACCCACATGGGGGACCTGGAGGAAGCTCCTGGCTCCTGGCTTTGGATCGGTGCAGCTCTGGCCATTGTGGCCAATTGGGGAGTGAACCAGTGGATGGAGGATCTCTCTCTCTCTCTCTCTCTCTCTCTCTCTCCTTCCCTCCCTCCCTCCCTCCCTCTCCTCTCTCTATGTAACTGTGACTTTCAAATAAATAAATAAATTTTTAAAAAAAATTTGAAACTCATGCATAGCTTGTTGATAATGTGCATTTTCCATGAATTCTTGGCCCCTCTTGTATGCCTGGATTTCAAAGTGTTTTGTAATAAAATAAACTTATCTCTTAATTCCACTTTTCCATGAACATCTTGAGGTACGCTCATAGTAAACATTAAGATGTATTTGAACTGGAGCAAACATATTGCCCAGAAAGATTGAGAGGGCTAGGTTGTATCTAGGGTGTGACCCTGTGTATGAGTGGATCTGGCATTAGACTGCCAGAACTTCAGAGCCTGTAACTGATGGCACAGTCCCCACATAGCTTAACCTGTTCCTAGTCCCAGCTACCTCTGGTGGATAGGATTCGCCTGACTGCTTTTCCCGGTACACACCTTCTCCTTTGATGGATGGTGGTGATGAAAGTGCAGGACGTGGCACTAGGGGAGAGAGAGGGCTTTATTTTGCAGGGTAGTTCACCTGTAATTCAGGTGAGATTCAGAATGTACTGTGTGAAGACACCGTGTTGTTCGGTAGTCTAGTTCATTCCCTTTAGTAGTGACAGTAATCACTGCTTAGTGACGTCCCTGTACTAGCATTCGAAGCCTCTACATTGCTGTGAGCCTCACCGTAGCACTTCGCATGCTAAGGTTTTATTTCCAGCTGATGAGAGGGCGCTAACGACAATGCCATGTGAAGGGCAAGTGCAGGCTTAGTGTGAAAACGGAGCCTGTGTGTGAGGCTCCCTGTCCACAAAGCGTGCGGCGTGTGGTCTCCTGGATGCTGGGTCTCAGCGCTGCTCCATCTCACTTGCCCTCTTCCCTCCCCCCATTTCCATTGAGTTGTTTGTTTCTTTACTTAGTCATTCGCAACAGTTTTTATTTTTAATGTTTTTTTTTAATATAGAGAACATATTTCCTGCACTCCATAAGTACAGTTCCAGGAAGACAGGTGACTTCTCTCATCCCCGTTTCACCTGCCCTGCCAATCTGTCTCCCCCACGTATCTCCATCAGCTTTTACAAAGTCATGATTTTAGTCCACTCTATAGTCACAAGCTTCATTTGCCACTGATCATAACATTCAACAAGTAAAACTCAGAAACGTCACAGTTCTACAGGAATATAAACAAGGGCTAAGGTTGACAATTATATCCCAAAATGTCCATTTCATTCCTATTCTTTCTTTATTCTATGTTAACTGCCACATATCAGAGAAAGCATAAGATATTTGTCTTTTGGGGACTGGCTTATTTCACTTAGCATAACGGTTTCCAGTTGCATCCATTTTGTTGCTAAAGATGGGATTCTCTTCTTTTTATGGCTGAGTGGTATTCCACAGTGTAGGCAGACCACATTTTCTTTATCCACTGTCAGTTGATGGGCATCTGGGTTGATTCCAGATCTTAGCTGTTATGAATTGAGCTGCAATAAACAAGGGGGTACAGAAAACTCGTTCCTGTGCTGGTTTCATTGGGTAAACTCCCAGGAGTGGGCTCACTTGGTGAATCTTTTCTCAGATCTCTGAAGACTCCCCGTCCTGTCTCCCTCAATGGTTGTACTAACTGGGAGCTTGGTGGGGGGAGATAACATTCTGTTAGATTTTGCAGAGTATCGTGGGCTTCCTGAAAAAGAGTGATCATATAAATGTAAAGTGTGGTTAGTTTTTTTTATTCTAACAGTGTTTGATTTTCAGAGCACGTCCGTACTCTGTATATGATATACAGTCCTACAACTTACCACAAATAAGTGTGTGCCCTAAAAATGTCAGGTTCTGGCCGGCGCCGTGGCTCAACAGGCTAATCCTCCGCCTTGCGGCGCCGGCACACCGGGTTCTAGTCCCGGTCGGGGCGCCGGATTCTGTCCCGGTTGCCCCTCTTCCAGGCCAGCCCTCTGCTGTGGCCCAGGAGTGCAGTGGAGGATGGCCCAAGTGCTTGGGCCCTGCACCCCATGGGAGACCAGGATAAGCACCTAGCACCTGGCTCCTGCCATTGGATGAGCGCAGTGCGCCGGCCGCAGCGCGCTGTCCGCGGCAGCCATTGGAGGGTGAACCAACGGCAAAGGAAGACCTTTCTCTCTGTCTCTCTCTCTCACTGTCCACTCTGCCTGTCAAAAATTAAAAAAAAAAAAAAAAAAAAAAAAAAAATGTCAGGTTCTGCCTGTGTTCAAAATAGCTGACATTTCATTTTGTCTTCATGTGTTCATTAAAAAGAGCAGGGAAATATTTCTTGTTAATATTATAGCTAAATTTCTGGATTCAGTCACCAGTTAAATGAATTTGATAGACTCATTCTATTCTGACAGACTGGGAGAAATTAAATGCAAACTATACAACTGATAAAGGATTAATAACCAGAATATGTAAAGAGATCAAGAAACCCAACAACAACAAAACAAACAACCTAATTAAGAAATGGGCAAAAGACTTAAACAGGCATTTTTCAAAAGAGGAAATCCAAAAGGCCAACAGACACATGAAAAAATGCTCAGGATCACTAGCTGTCAGGGGAATGCAAATCAGAGCCACACTGAGGTTTCACCTCACCCCGGTGAGAATGTCTTTATACAGACATCAGCAAGCAACAAATGCTGGCAAGGATGTGGGGAAAGGTACCTAATCCACTGCTGGTGGGAATGTAAACTGGTGCAGCCACTGTGGAAGACAGCAGGGAGACCTCAGAAATATGAATATAGACCTGTCATGTGACCCAGCCACCCCACTCCTGGGAATTTACCCCAGGGAAATGAAATCAGCATATGAAAAGTTATCTATACCCCCATGTAAGTATGGAATCAACTCAAATGTCTGTCAACTGAAGACTGGATAAAGAAATTATGGTATTTGTACACTATAGAATACTAAACAGAGGTAAAAATAAATAAATAAATAATGAAATCCTGTCGTTTGCAACAAAATGGATGAAACTGGAAAACATCATACTTAGTGAAATAAGCCAGTCCCAAAAGGACAAATACCGTAAGTTCTCCCTGATCTGTGATAATAGAGCACCTGAAAGGTAATCTATTGAAGTGAAATGGACAGTTTGCGATGCAATGACTTTGAATAGCCCTTGTCTCGACTGTTGAGGAGCAGTTTTTTTTTCCCATATTATTCGTTGAGCTCTTTGTCTAATATAGAGCTAATATTATGTGTATAAAGTTAATTGAAAGTAGATCTTAGTCAAAAAATAAGAATGAGGAGAGGGAGGAGGAAGAAGGATGGGAGTGTGGGCGGGAGGGTGGGTACAGTGGGAAGAATCACTTCCTAAAGTTGTATTTATGAAATGTGTGGAGTCTGTATGCCTTAAATAAAAGGTTTCTGGGAAAAATGTTATCAAATATTTTATAGATTTTAATCTCATCTTACATGTAGTCTTAGAGAACATTATCCATAGGTGAATTAATTTTCAATTATTTCTGTTGATGCAACAGAAATAAATCCACCTTCTACATGAACTACTCCTGTTAAAATTTTTTAAGATTTATTTATTTTTCGAGGTAGAGACAGAGACAGAGAGGGAGAGGTATTCTGTTAGCTGGTTCACTCCTCCAAATGGCCACAACAGCCAGAGCCGAGTAGATCCGAAGCCAGGAGCTTTTCCAGGTCTCCCACGTGAGTGCAGGGGCCAAGGACTTGGGCCATCCTCTGCTGCTTTCCCAGTACATTAGCAGGGAGCTGGATCCGTAGTGCAGCAGCCAGGACCCAAACCGATGCCCACATGGGCTGCTGGCACTGTAGACTGGAGCTTTAACCCGCTGTGCCACAGCGCTGGCCCTCCTTTTAAACTCTACTACAAACCCCTTTCCATAACCTGTCAATATTTAAAGAGTGATGCTTACAAGAAAAGCTGTTTCTCTGTCGGCTGAGTGGGGTTGTGTGTGAATGCCTCGTTTCAAGGAACTGTGTTCCTGTGGTGTCTAAGGCCCGCTGTTTCCAGGACCAGACTTCATGGAGTGAAGTGGCGTGGTTCTTACACGCAGCCTACACTGTAAGTCATCTCTAGAATGCGTCTAATGCTAATAAAGTGTACATACTTGTTCAGGGAATACTGACAGTGTGCGTGTTCAGTGGAAGTGCAGTTTTGGGGGAATACTTTGGACCCCTGGTTGGTGGAATCCAGACCCCATGGATGCGGAGCACTGACTATGGGACGTGTTCTCTGAACATAGCTGTTCCAGAGGGAAGTCTAACTGGCAGGCGTGTCGGGAAAGCTCATTCGCTGAGAAGGCACAGGCGGTCCACCAGACCTGTGACTTCCAGCCCCAGGGCGAACCGCGTTACACTGAGGCCGCTACACTGCCTGTGATCGCCTCCTGTGTCTCTCACATTGTACTGATAGGTTATCGTGGCTTTTGGACTTAAGGTAGTAAGTAAAATGAAAAACACAGTTCAAATTTGAAAATTGGTTTAGGCTAGGTCATATTTTTATGTGGTATCTCTATTCACGCATTTTCATGTTGCTTTTTATGATTTTTATACCATTAAACATTTTTTAATTTTAAGATTATCCTTTAAAAAAAAAAACACCAGGCTGATTGTTCTCAGATGCTGTGTCCACCTCTTAAGCCTCGTTTCCCTGTAACTTTTCCATCAGTGTCCTGGGCAGTGAGTTGTGCCCGCTGTGTTGGTTCCTCACTGGTGAGCCCTCTTGGTTTGCTTTCTTGTCGTGGTTCAAGAAGACGATGAGTTCCATCCTTCCTAGAAGAGGCTGGGCTTGACCAGTGTTATCCGCCTCTTGTTAGCGGGGAAAGGGCTGGGGGAGGGAGAACTGTATACTTGTCATTTCATTTCTGGATATTTAAATCCCATCTCTAAAAACTAGATCTAATTTCTCCTCTGTCAGAAATTCAAAATGAGAAAGTAAAAGTTGTATTGTCACTTGTATTGCTATTTTCTGACTTAGTCTCAGCTTTCTAACGTAAGGTTAATAAATGGGTAGCGTTTTAAAAATCATCCTTTCAGTCTTCGTGTAGTGAAGAATTGTATCTTTATATTTTAAGTATTTTGTTCATCACTTCTCGTTTGCTGATTTACATTTTTATTACCAGCAGATCTTTACCCCTCTCTTAAAGGGAAGAGGTGTTCACACTTGATCTGTTTGTTTCATTTACTTGTTTTAAAGGCACAGAGTTAGTATTGCCTAAGGCCCATTCTGTGCATTAGGTTGCATTGGGTATCTGTTAAGCTGGTTTACTGGTTGCAATAATTTTAATATTTCTTAGAAAGGAAATACTAGATGGGGGCAGTTAATGGAAAAATGTTATTTCTGGGGTAAAAGAGGTAGACCTTTACAGTTGGTAATGGAAGAGATACAGACTTTTTTTAGTAGAAACTGACTTTTCAAAAAACTGCATTTGATGTCTGCATTTAAAATATGTGAAGAATTAAGAAACAAACAAAAAAGGATAAACAAATTCAGCATTCTGATTTTTTAAAAGATTTTATTTATTTATTTGACAGGTAGAATTACAGACAGTGAGAGGGAGAGACAGAGAGAAAGGTCTTCCTTCCGCTGATTCACTCCCCAAATGGCCACAACGACTGGAGCTGCGCCGATCCGAAGCCAGGGGCCAGGAGCTTCTTCTGGGTCTCCCATGTGGGTGCAGGGGCCCAAGGACTTGGGCCATCTTCTACTGCTTTCCCAGGCCATAGCAGAGAGCTGGATGGGAAGAGGAGCAGCCAGGACAAGAACCGGCGCCCATATGGGATGCCGGCGCTGCAGGTGGAGGATTAACCTAGTGCACCCCTCAGCATTCTGATTTTTGGGAAGTGTGTGTTTAGAGCAGGTAGTGTCAGGGAAACAGAAAGAACAGGAGTCAGGAGTGGGGCGCTGCTTCTTTATATGATCGTTGTGGTGAGTGTCCTCGAAGGAGTTTGTTAGTGTTGCTGCGTTCACTTTGTGCGCCCCTGAGCCCATCCCGAATCTGGTCACTGCCGCGTAGCCGTGAGCGCTGTCCATCCACCAGAGCTGCACTGGATCGTGCCCAGCAGTCTGGGTTCTACTCTGGAGTAGATGGGCTTCCAGCTGGGGCATCTGCTGTCTCTGGCCAGCGGCACTGGGTTCACGGTCGTGGGAGGGCCCTCTGTCTGCTTCCGAAGGTCTCGTTTACAGCGCAGTCTTTGACAGCTTCACAAGTGGCTGCAGATTCTCCGGTCAGTCCCTTCCTAAATGTCTGAAACAGAAATCCTTAAGCTGCTGTTCTGTCCTCCTTTAAACAATAGAGCTCCATACAAGCATTTTGTTTTTATAAATTCGCTGTTTCCCAACTTTATGATACAAATGAGTAATTTTTCACAACTGCATGATAAGTCCTGCCAGCTTCTGAATTTTGTATTTGTCAACCCAGATCTGACTTGAAAGTACAGATTACTTGTAGTCACTTTGGAGTCAAGCGTATTTAACCTTTCTCGTGTTGTATTCCAGCCATCTGCAGAACAATCTATGTCTTAATCCCTGTTCCTCCATCTATGATTTTTGAGGCAGCTGTATGTGACCTATAATCAAAAAGCGATATGTTTGCTGGATGCCCTCCCCAATCTGTCATCTCTCGCCACCCCGCGCGGAAAATGCTTTTGAAACTTGTATTTTCCAGCCCTATGAAATCATCCTGTAAAGTCATTTTAAGCTTAAAATTATTACTGAGAACTTCTTACCAGGATATTAAAAAGTTTGTTTTCTTAACTTTGCCAAGGTCACAGAACTCATTAATATCAGTGACTAGACTAGACAGGGTTTAGCCTCTAATCACGAACAGATACAAACATTGAACCACATTGTGAAGCTTTGTTATGCTATGAGTCATTCCAGGCAAAGACCCCATATAACAAGCAAAAGCGGAGTAGTCCAGTTATGATGTGTAGGATCCAGACCTTTGGCTTTTCAATTCTTTGTGTAGATAAACTGGAGTTTTAAAGCTGATACTCAAGTACAGTTTTACAGATTTCATAGGATACATGATTCATTAAAATAAAATACTTGGAACTAACCATAGTACCATGCAAAATAAAGCACTTACTATTAAACCACAGAAAAGTGGTAACACTTGGTGACACGATTACTTTTGAAAGTGTTCATCTTAAAATTGCATTTGTTTTATTTTAACGAAGTTTACGTGCTGTGTCATTACTAATGTTTTTAAAATTGACAAAATATGAGCTGCTAAGTGTGTGTCTTACCCAGAAGGGGCCATCTAGCTGTCTCTGCACTTGTCACCACCTTTCCCCTAGAGCCGTGTGGGCTGGATGGCAGCGAAGATGGCCAGGGATTTTAGCCTTGAGCTGAGCACTTGCTCTGGACTCAGGAACTGATCTCACTCATTTCCACTTAGGCAGCAGCAGTGAGCGTGGCAAGGAGGATGGTTGCTCGGTAGTTCACTTTTGGTAAATGGAACTAATAATTCGAGACATTTGTCTGTGATAAGTTTTGGCAGCCTTTCTTCTATTAAGGGCCAAACAGTAAATATTTTAAGTGTGCAGCCTGTGCTGTTGTTAACACAGAAGCAGCCACAGACAACACATACATGGGCGATGTGGCTGTGTCCAGTAAACCCGTGTTTACAGAAGCTGCTGGCTGGTCGGCTTTGGCCTGCAGGCTATGGCTTACCAGCTCCTGATCCACAGCGACTCGGCTTCCTACCTCCCTCTCACCGCTGCGCCGGGGTACTTTGCCAAGGTCTCTAGCGTTCTCCTTGTCATTGACTCTGTAATAAAAACTCAGCAGTCCTCATTGCGTGTGGGTCCCTGGCCGTCCCAGTCGCTCGTTCATTCTTAGAACTCTGCCCCGTCCACCTCAGCTCTTTTCTGACTTTGAATCGAGCCCTCAAGGCAGTCCCTGAAGTGTTGGTGTGCTTTAGGGGTTTACCCCTGTTCTGACCTGTTCTCCTTGGGCAGCACTGTGCCCCTTAGCATGAATTCCTGCCTACTTCCTCCTGTCCCCCGGCACTCTCAGGTACTCATCTGACTTGAATACAGCCTGCTTATCTTCCCCACTGGGCTGTCCAGACGTCTTACACAGCTCTCAGCTTCCACCCTGTCTGCCATGCCAGGCCTGCGGTTCTCACCCCATCGTGCTCCAGTGCAGGGCCCTACCTTCTTCCAGTCACCCCGGCCAGTGCCTGGGCTTCGTCTGGATTCTGAACTTTCTCCCTGAGAGAATCACGGACTTCCGTGGATCCCACCTCGTGGAGAGTTCTTCAGACTGTGTCTCCTTTAATTTTCCGCTGCTCCCACCCTGGGCCAGCCCACCGCCGTCTCCAGGGTGGATTGCTGCCACACTGGCCTGCCTCTGCCTTCAGTGTTCTCGTGCTGGAGGGACTGTTCCAGGCTCTGGGTCTCATGCTTGTGTTTTGTGCCCTGGCCTTGCCTGTTATGGCAACTGTGCTGTTTTGCCACCTCTGCGTATTTGTCTCTGTTGGATTCAGGGAAAGCAAGGTGCGTGTGTGTGCGTGTGTGTGTGTGTGCATGTGTGTGCATGTGTGCGTGCATGTGTGTGTGCATGTGTGTGCGTGTGTGTGCATGTGCGTGTGTGTGTGCATGTGTGTGTGTGCGTGTGTGTGTGTGCATGTGTGTGCATGTGCGTGTGCGTGTGTGTGTGTGTGTGTGTGTGGTCCACAGCGCTGCTGTAACCTTGAGGTTCTAGCGTGTTGCCTGTAAATGTGTGTAGACACTAGAAAGGAAATGAGTCTTCATATACCCGCGTTCTGTACACATCAGCGCCGCGGAGCACGTTCAGTGAACCTGATTTTTAGGGTTAGTTGAAGAAACTACATAATCAGAGAGCTGAATGAATGAGTGTGAATGAGTGAAGACAAGCGTCACACTTCATGTAGGAGTTTTAGTTGGAGAGCATTAGACCCTAGGTCGTCATGGCACAGGCTACAGACGGCCGGATTTGCTTTGGTGAATGTTGATGTGTATAAATGTAATCACTGTGCTTCTAAGTAATGTGAGTGTCCCCAGTGTTACTGAGTGCTGCGCGTTAGAGAGAAAGTGAAGAAACAGAGTTTGATCTAGATGATACGTCAAGGCTGCTGTTTCAAGATTGTTTATTGAAAATTCTAGAGGTTGATTTTTCATCAGCACAATGCGAGTCCTCTCCTTTCTAGTGCAGGGCGTGTTCAGTTTGGAGCAGTCATAGGTGGTTTTAAAAGCGCATCATCAATTCAGATGTGTTGTGTTCAAACCAGGCAGCGTTTCCGTAATGAGAATCATAAATGCATCCATTAGCATTAACCTGATGAATATAAAAATATTCTACAGTTCTGTAATTTGCTATAATTTCACTTGCAGGACAAATTAAAGAATCATAATTATGTGATTTTTCCTGTTTCTCGCTTTGAAAAAATTTGATGTGAAAATGCCTAGCATTATAAATCTTTTTCTGACAGTTGAGAGTTTCTGCTGTCATTTAAAAGTTACTTATTAAGAAGAAACAGAAAAAATTCCTTAAAGTGATTGAGGAAACTAAAAAATGATTCCAGGTCTTCAGCCTCATAGTTCTTCAAATCTAGGTTAAATGCCTTAATTGTTAGTAGTACACACACTGGCAAATATGCCATTTTCATAAACATGGTGTCACTTCCTCTGATCCTGGCCATGTCGGTGGTGGTAATGATATGGACAGTGGAGCAGTGGTGAGGCTTCACACCAGGTCCCTGGAGCTCCGGGATTTTCACTCTTCACTGCAGTGCGTCTTCAATAAAAAACGCAGGAACCCAGGTTCGAGAAGAGGTTCTGGGGACCCTGCCGCCTGTTGGCTGCGAGAGCCTGGTCAGGTCGCCTGAGCGCCCCAGGTTTCACTCCCTTGTCTCTCCTGGGGGTGAGGGTGTATTCATGGCCCAGTACATGGTGAGTGGTATGCAAGTATTTCCTGCTACTATTTAAATCACGATGATTTCTACGTTGAGTTCAGTTCAAGCTTTCCCCCTTCATTATTTGAACTGATTAAATACTAAATTTTCGAAAGGGCCATTGAACGTTTTTGAGCTTAAATGATAAAAATTAGCAACTGTTTTTCCTCATTTAAGAAATGTTGAAAATCTGCTCTTCCCATTTTCTGTGTTAGATAGTGGAGATGAAAGATAAGTGTCCATTTATGTGCCTGCCTTGACCTCAAGGAGCACACAGAATCTGCAGGGCTGTGTTGAAGAACACCCTGATGAGTGCCCGCAGTCTGCGCGCCGCGCTCTCGGGCAGGTGGCGGGTGGGTAGGAGCAGGGAGGAAACCGGGCCAGGCTCGAGGGGCAGGTGGCATTTCAAGAGAATCTCCAAGTAGGATTAAGAGGTCACAGAAGGAAAAACGCGTAATTTCAAGTAAATAAAATATATTCAAGGGTACATTTCAAAAGTTTTTTGAAAATAGAGTTAAAAGGTGTTTATTTTGATGCCAACCAGATTATAACTCATATATATGAAGGGGCTTCAAAGAGTTCGTGGAAATTGCCGTTGATGGAAAAGCTGTAATGGACTTCGGAGTCTTTTGCGCCAAGATAAATATTTTTTACGTTTTTTCCACAAAATTTTTGAAGCGCCCTCATTAACGTATATAAATGATTCAGAAATATCTTCTTTTTTAAAGATTTATTTATTTATTTGAAAGTCAGAGTTACACAGAGAGAGGAGAGACAGAGACAGAGAGAGAGAGGTCTTCCATCTATTGGTTCACTCCCCAGATGGCTGCAATGGCCGGAGCTGCACCAATCGGAAGCCAGGAGCCAGGAGCTTATTCTGGGTCTCCCATGTGGGTGCAGGGGCCCAAGCATTTGGGCCATCTTCCACTGCTTTCCCAGGCCATAGCAGAGAGCTGGATTGGAAGAGGAGCAGCCGGGACTCGCACTGGCGCACACTGCTGGCACTGCAGGCAGTGGCTTTACCCGCTACGCCAGAGCACTGGCCCCTAGAAATACCTTTTTTTTTTTTTTTTTTTGACAGGCAGAATTAGACAGTGAGAGAGAGGGAGAGACAGAGAGAAAGGTCTTCCTTCCATTGGTTCATCCTTCAAATGGCTGCTACAGCTGGCATTGCACGGATCCAAAGCCAGGAGCCAGGTGATTCTTCCTGGTCTCCCATGGGGTGCAGGGCCCAAGCACTCGGGCCATCCTCCACTGCCTTCCCGGGACACAGCAGAGAGCTGGACTGGAAGAGGGGCAACCGGGACAGAACTGGCACCCCGACTGGGACTAGAACTCGGCATGCCAGCACTGCAGGCAGAGGATTAGCCTAGTGAGTCGCAGCACTGGCCAAAAATATCTTCTTAAGTGTCAGAGGAAACCAAAATATGTTACTAGCCTTGTTTATTATATATTATGTGTCCCATATGAGTTTTTGAAATTCTCAACTTTCAAATCTAAGTTTATGATTGAGTTGCTTAAATTAAGACACATTTTTATTCTATATTGCTAAACAGAAGTTAATAAACTACAATATGGATAAACCTTGAGAACTGAATGAATGAAATAGGTCACAAAGACGTGTTTCTGTGACTCAATTTAAAATTGCTTTCGTTCCCAAAGTTGACAAGTCAGTCAGTACCAACTGGATTGCTGGCTGCTGGGGAAGAAGAGGATGGCAGCCGAGGGGACAGGGTTTCTTTCTGAGGTGGGAAATGTGTAAAATCAGCTGTGATGAAAGCTGCACAACTCTGTAGATACAGTAAGCACCACTGAGTTACAACTGTAAGTGGCTGGATGGGTTTACAGAATGTTTAATTTGCCACCATTATTGTTTTCACTACGTGAACGTAAGTGCCATGCTCCATCGCTGACTTAATGTCATGGTACAGAGCACCCTGTCTGCTGTTGCCCTCTGTCCTGAATTCCCAGTGGCAGGCCACAGACACTGTATTTTCAGTAAAAAATGAAAGCCTTATTTATGACCTCCAGGTATTCAGAGGACTATAGAAATACGTTAACCTGGCCGGTGCCACGGCTCACTAGGCTAATCCTCTGCCTGTGGCGCCAGCACACCGGGTTCTAGTCCCAGTCAGAGTGCCAGATTCTGTCCCTGTCACTCCTCTTCCAGTCCAGCTCTCTGCTGTGGCCCGGGAAGGCAGTGGAGGATGGCCCAAGTGCTTGGGCCCTGCACCCACATGGGAGACCAGGAGGAAGCATCTGGCTCCTGGCTCCTGCCTTCGGATCAGCGTGATGCGCCAGCTGCAGCAGCCATTGGAGGGTGAACCAACGGAAAAAGGAAGACCTTTCTTTCTGTCTCTCTCACTGTCCACTCTGCCTGTCAAAAAAAAAAAAAAAAAAAAAAAAAGAGAGAGGGAGGGACTTGGGCAAAAATTAAAAAAAAAAACTCTTGACAGTTGCTCCCTTAAATTATTCTCATGCCTTATTAAATTAATATTGTATCTGCCCACTTTTGAATTTGGGTCCACAGGTGTTGGGGTAAAATAGGTGTTTCCTGTTGTTATGCTGGAATGAACAGTAGACTTGCAGCTGCCCAGTATATGATGAGCCCAGTGCCATCGTCAAGTGCAGCAGGTGCTGACCTTGCCCTCTAGACTGTGCTGAAGCAGGACTAGTTAGCTGGTAAGAAGTGAAATTGTAACTAAACTGGGAAATTGACACTCAGTTACGTGCACATATTGGTCCCCTTTTACGTGAAGACTGACGTGACAGCACAAGACAGAGAAAATTAAAGTAGCACATGTTTTAATTACCTTGTCCTTACACTGTGACTTATATTAAGTTATTTAATTTAGGATGCCAACTACTTAGTAGCTCTGGAAAGAATAAATGTGTCGTCCAAATATCTGTCTGTGAATTCAGTGAAGAAATGTTATGAAGAAGGGAGAAACTCAGATTTGGATGCTGAGCTCATAGTCCCTAAGCTACGCACTGGAAGCAACAGGATTTCTCTTTGATTTTCGACGTTTACCCAGAATACCCCCGTTAGGATACTAGCACATGCTTTAAGGAGCTAAGTGATGTAGCTGTTCCAAATGGCAACAATGTAGCACTAAGTTAGAATAAGTCACAATTTCCAGAAAAATACAGCATTGCCTGTAGCATTTTTGTACAGAAAAGCTCTGTTTTATGCTGTCAGTGTTCTTCTTAACACAATTTCTCACTGTTTGAGAAGCTTCAAGTTATCAGATTCGAAGTCTCTTTTCTTGCTGATTATATCTAGTGACCATAGTTAAATATTTCAGTACCAAAGCTGAAAATCATAGTGGCATAACAGCACACACGTAATAAATTACAGATAATGAATATTAATGAATACTGTAGAAGGTGCATTGAGATTGGCTCCAGGTTTGTGATCTGCATGGACATAGCACATTGTATTTTTTATCATATTTTATTATTTATTTTAAAGACAGAGTTACAGAGAGGTAGAGACAGAGAGAAAGGTCTTCCATCCACTGGTTCACTCCCCAGATGGCGCAACCGCCAGAGCTGCGCGGATCGAAGCCAGGAGCCAGGAGCTTCTTCTGGGTCTCCCACACGGGTTCAGGGGCCCAAGACTTGGGCCATCTTCTGCTGCTATCCCAGGCCATAGCAGAGAGCTGGATCGGAAGTGGAACAGCCGTGACTAGAACCGGGGCCCATATGGGATGCAGGGCGCTTCAGGCCAGGGCGTTAACCTGCTGTGTCACAGCACCGGCCCCAGCTCATTGTATTTTTTTTTTTTTTTGACAGGCAGAGTGGACAGTGAGAGAGAGAGACAGAGAGAAAGGTCTTCCTTTGCCGTTGGTTCACCCTCCAGTGGCTGCCGTGGACGGCGCGCTGCGGCTGGCACACTGCGGTCATCCGATGGCAGGAGCCAGGTGCTAGGTGCTTTTCCTGGTCTCCCATGGGGTGCAGGGCCCAAGCACTTGGGCCATCCTCCACTGCACTCCCGGGCCACGGCGGAGGGCTGGCCTGGAAGAGGGGCAACCGGGACAGAATCCGGCGCCCTGACCGGGACTAGAACCCAGTGTGCCAGCGCCACAGGTGGAGGATTAGCCTGTTGAGCCACGGCGCCGGCCAGTTCATTGTATTTTTAAGAGGATATGGTGATGGTGTGATTGCTAAACGTATCGCTTCAGAGGAACGAAGTAGTAATTTAGCCTCAATAAAAAGGGCATATAGTTAACAAGTCAGATATCCTCAGGCTTGTAATATCTATTATATATACCCAGTATAATATATATGTGATTAAAGATTTAGTGAAATATTAATTTTATGTATTTTCTTATGTAATTTTTATACCGAATGCAAAGACTTGTGACCAAAATGATTTGTTGTCATGTTAACAACGAAAACTATTGTATTTTTTAGACAATCTATTTATTTATTTAAATATCTGTTTACTTATTTGAAAAGTGGATTACAAAGAGGGAGAGGCAGAGGCAGAAAGAAAGGAGTCTTCCATCCACTGGTTCGCTCCCTACATGATCACCAAGGCCACTCCTGGGCCAGACTGAAGCAGGAGTGAGGAGCTTCATCTGGGTCTCCCACAAGAGTGCAGGGACCCTAGGACTTGGGGCCATCCTCTGCTCCTTTCCCAGGAGCATTAGCAGGGAACTGGACCAGAAGTGGAGCAGCTAGGACTAGAACCGGCGCCCATGTTGGATGCCAGTGGTTCTACATCACAGCACCAGCCAAGCAGTCTGTTTATAAAACTCCAGATCTTGAGGAGGGAGCCTTTGTGCGTGACTAGCCATTTTTCACGATAACAAGGACATCAAGTCAGAGTTGACTTACTGTACCACCCCAGTCCCCACAGCAGCCAGGACTGGGCCAGGTCAGTGTCAGGAGCCGGTTACTCCATCTGGGTGTTCTATGCTGGTTGCAGGGACTCAAGCATTTGGAACTTCATCTACCGCCTTCACAGGCACAGCAGAGAAAACCGACTCAGAAATGGAGTAGCTAGGACTCAGACTGCACTCATGGATTCGGGGATTCCAGTCTGTGGCTTAACGTGCTTTTGTGAAATGTCACGGTGCTTAGTTTTTTATTGTTTGGTTTTTATTGTTACCAAACCAGACATGTGATTGTTACTTTTTCAGAACATTTTTGAGAAACTAAACTTTAGTTTCCCATTATGCCTTGTATTACTCACAACAACCTGGTACCCAGTCAGCTGTAATTACCAAAATATTCGCATAGGTTTTATTTGTTTCTGTGTACATGGTTGCAGGAAGTGACTGTGCAGCTGGTGGGTGTAGTCTGGAGTCCCCTCAGCAGTGCAGAGCAGAGAGCAGTGGCTGAGGGCCTTCCGCACACGTCTGTGAGTCGTTCGCCTTCGTGGGTGCCCGTCTCCTCCTGCCTTGGGTCCGCATCAACCCTTGCTCAAGGGGATTGAGCTGCATTGCTGCTCAGGCTTTTTCTTGCTGCTGTTTTGTGGTTGGAGCTACCTCAGTTCACTAGTTTAATGAGCATGAATAGGGGCTGGCGCTGTGGCGTAGTGGGTAAAGCCTCCACCTGCAGTGCAGGCATCCTGTTTGGGCGCCGGTTCAAGTCCTGGCTGCTCCACTTCCAATCCAGCTTTCTGCTATGGCCTGGGAAAGCAGTAGAAGATGACCCAAGTCCTTGGGCCCCTGCACCCATGTGGGAGACCAGGAAGAAGCTCCTAGCTTCTGGCTTCGGATCGGTGTATCTCTGGCTGTCATAGCCAATTGGGGAGTGAACCAATAGATGGGAGACCTTTCTCTCTCTGCCTCTCCTTCTCTGTGTAACTCTGACTCTCAAATAAATAAATAATTAAAAAAAAAAATTAGCATGAATGGGTGTACCTCTCAACATCCTCTTTTTTTTTTTTAATCTTTTTTTTTTTTTTTTTTTGACAGGCAGAGTAGACAGTGAGAGAGAGAGAGAGACAGAGAAAAAGGTCTTCCTTTGCCATTGGTTCACCCTCCAATGGCCACCGCAGCCAGCGCGCTGTGGCTGGTGCACTGCGCTGATCCGATGGCAGGAGCCAGGTGCTTCTCCTGGTCTCCCATGGGGTGCAGGGCCCAGACACTTGAGCCATCCTCCACTGCACTCCCAGGCCACAGCAGAAAGTTGGCCTGGAAGAGGGGCAACCAGGACAGAATCCGGCACTCTGACCGGGACTAGAACCCGGTGTGCCAGTGCCACAAGGCAGAGGATTAGCCTATTGAGCTGTGGCGCCGGCTGTCAGCATCCTTGAGCTATACATTTCTGAAGAGTCTTGGGATATAATGTGGTCAGGCTGCCTGACAGAGAAGTGGGAATGGGTTCCTCCTCTCTGCTCAGGATGCTTCTCTTGTTCCGTCCCATCTGCCCCCTTTGAGTGGGAGCTGGTGTAGCACCTACTGCTTCTTTGGTTGTCAGGATTGGTATGGAACGGACGGGAACTGGAGAGAAATCTCTTCCTTCTGTGTTGTCCTCTGTGCGTGGTCGTCAAGGGCACCTGCCAGCCTGCAGATGGACCTTGCAAAATTCCGTCCCTCAGCCTGTTCACCTTCATGTCGTGAGCACCCTGCACAGTGTCTGTGTATTGAATGTCTGAATAATAGGAGAAGCCAAAGTGGCTAACAATAAGGGTGGAGTTTCTTGGTTTATTCAGTCTGTGGTAGGAGGTGAAATTGTATCCCTAGTTTTTTGAACAATAACAACTCAGTAAAGATGATCAACAACCAAAAATAGAGATCCTGAATATATTTGCAAATATCTGCAACTGTATGTAGTGATAGAGGATATAAGCATGTTTATTCACTAAGTGGTGTCTGAGGTTATTTGTTTTATAGACCCAATCAACTTGAAATTGTATCTAGATTTTATCTCTGCCTTTCAATCTTTTATTGTCGGTTTTTATTTATTTATTTTCATTTCTGTTTGAAAGGTGGAGAGAGAGGGAGAGATAGACCAAGACCTTTCGTTTGCTGGTTCAGTCCCCAGATGCCTACAGCAGCCAAGTCTAGGGCAACCCACAGTCAGGAACCCAGAGCCCAATCTGGGTCTCCCGCATGAGTGACAGGGACCCACGGGCTTGTAGTCTGGGTCTCCCGCATGAGTGACAGGGACCCACGGGCTTGTCCCATCACCTGCTGCCCCCAGGGTATGTATTAACGAAAGCTGGGATCTGGAGTGGAACTGGCCCTCAAGCCCAGGTGCTCCTGTATGGGATGCAGGCGTCCCAAGCTCTGCCTTAACCACTACACCACCCGCCCACGTTTCTTCTCTTTGTTTCTGCAACTGTCTTTAGGGACCGAGGGAAGTATCTTTAGGTAAATTAGTAGAACATCTTTTACTGGACTCTCCTACCTCCTGATTTTCTAGATGAAAGGATAATTGTATCGTTTCCGTTTTTGATAGCCAATTTAAGTTTAAAAGCTAAGCCATGTGAGTTTGGTGTGATTCATAACTAGTATATATTTGGATTGTTTAGAGGCTATTTCTGCTTAGATAATTTGTGATGGGGTTAACGCGTTTCTCTTGAAAAACGTGTGTGTGTGCTCCCAGTTCCTAACTAATGGGAGAGCAGAGGGTATTTTTAGTGTCAGCTTTCATCAAGACAGACCTTTTCGGAAGACCTTGCTAAATTCTATTTCCATGGGAATTTTGCTAATGGATGTGCAACATTATCTAGGTGCTCAGAGATAGGGTTACAAACTGAACATAAAATGGAATGGATGAGCAAACACATCTTTGTTCTCTTTGAGGAAATTCACAGAGTGTTAATCTTTGAACTTTCATTTTCACTTTGCAGTGTTTTCAGATAGGGACAGAATGTCTAAGATTGGTATTAATATATGAGATGAGTTTAGACGATGTAAGTAATGGATTTCCTAAATGGGTTCTTAGTTAAAATCTTAGATGTATAAGACAGAAGAGAGTTTTCCAGTCCATGTGTGTTTAGTTACCAGTATTGGTGACTTCAGTGGGTTTTACAGGAAAATGGGAGGTGGGTTGCATATTTTTAAATACGCAGCCGAGTTTTTTGCCGGTGCTGACTTACTGATCCATGTAATAAGTGCCCTCTGCACATTCTAGAGTAGACTGAATGTGTGTGGGCTTTTCAACGTCTGTTGAATACCTGCCTGCCCTGAGTGTTGACCCAGCCTACTTCTTTTGTCCACACACAGTACAGTCTTTTATTTATTTTTTAAGACTTACTTACTATTTGAAAAGCAAAGTGATAAAGGTGGGGGGGTGGCTGGGCCAAGCTGAAACCGGGAGCCTAGAACTGCATCCTGGGCTCCCTTGTGGGTGGCAGGGGCCCAGGTGTGTGGGAGCCTTAGCAGGGAGCTGGATTGGAAGCAGAGCAGTTGGGACTTGGACAGGTGCTCTGATGCAGAATGCTGGCGTCACAGATGGCCGTAATTCCAGCCCCACGGAACGCTCTTTTCTGGGCAGTCCCATCTCTGCGTGTGTCAGTGACCCCGGAGGCGGCCGGGATTCCAGACTTCCTCCTTGTGTTTGGGGTCCCGCAGCTCTGTCGAGCCCCTCGTGTCTCAAGCTGCTTTGACCCCCTTTCCCGGCCGCCGCTCTGGTGCTTCCCATCTCAGGTCTCCGTTCAGCTGCTTCGCCAGAAACCTGAGCCTTGATTCCTCCATTCCTCAACTCAGCTCCATCTCCAGGTGCTGCCTCCTCACCCTCTGAACCTCAGCTCAGATTGTTTTAGTTTTCTCTGCCTGCTGCTGGCACATTAGATCAGATCGCTAGCCCCTGCCCGGACTGATGCAGTAGGTTTCTAGCGGCTCTCTCCACACCCAGTTTGGCCGGTTCCAGTGCATTTCCAAATACAAGCCAAAGCGAGTTGCTAATATGTATGTGATTCCATCATTCCTTTCTGCTGACTTTGCACTGCTCTTGGAACACAGGCCTCTTTTGTCTCTCCAGTTGATGACGGGGCCTTTTTTTATCTTGCTGGGGCTGCAGAGTACCCCAGCCTGGGTAGCCCAGAGAAGAGTCACTTCCTTGCAGTTCTGGGGGCGAGGAGTCCATGGTCAAGGCGTGGGCAGTGTTGGTTTCTTCTCTAAGTCTGGCTGAGACTGGTCATGGCCATGGCCATCTTCCGGTGTCTTCCCATGGTCTTTCTGTCTATTCTACCATGTCCTCATCTGCTCTGAAAGGATTGCACTCATACTGGAGACTTCATTTTTTTAAAAAAAGATTGATTTATTTATTTGAAAGTCAAAGTTACACACACAGAGAGAGAAGTCTTCCATCTGTTGGTTCACTCCCCAGTTGGCCATAACAGTCATAGCTATGCCAATCCGAAGCTAGGAGCCAGGAGCCAGGAGCTTCCTCCCGGTCTCCCATGCGGTGCAGGGGCCCAAGGACTTGGGCTCCCTTCCACTGCTTTCCCAGGCCATTAGCATGGAGGCAAATCAGAAGTGGAGCAGCTGGGACTCGAACCAGCGCCCATGTGGGATGCCAGCACTGCCGGCGGCAGCTTTACCTGCTGTGCCACAGTGCTGCCCCAAAGGAGGCCTCATTTTATCCTCATTACCTCGAGTCCTTGTCTTCAAATTCAGTTACATTTGGAGATGGTGGGAGTTAGGACTTGACACGTGAGTTTTGGGGAAGCACAATTCAGCCCGTCCTAGAGCCTACACAGGTAGCTGATGGGGGAGGAAGCGACATCTCCATGAGCTCCGGGATCGTGCCCCCTCCACCGTTTCTGCATGAACTCCTTAACGGTTACCGATTCCACAGACTCCCTGATGCAGCTGGGGGAGGTGCCGCCTCTGAGGAGTGTGGTCAGGGGGGCAGCTTGCCGCCTTGCTCCCTTCCAGTTAGGGTTCTTCTCCACACCCCCTTCTACTTGGGTCTTCTCCTTGTCCATCAAAACCATTAAGGGGCCAGCCCCGTGGCTCACTTGGTTAATCCTCCAACTGCAGTGCCGGCATCCCATATGGGCGCTGGGTTCTAGTCCCGGTTGCTCCTCTTCCAGTCCAGCTCTCTGCTGTGGCCCGGGAAGGCAGTGGAGGATGGCCCAAGCTTGGGCCCTGCACCCCATGGGAGACCAGAAGGAAGCACCTGGCTCCTGGCTTCGGATCGGCGCACTGCCAGCCATGGCAGCCATTTGAGGAGTGAACCAACGGAAGGAAGACCTTTCTCTCTGTCTCTCTCTCTCACTGTCTAACTCTGTCAAATAAAATTAAAAAAAAATTTTTTAAAAACATCAAGCTCTTTCCTACCTCTCTCATCCTCTTCTTCCCTGCCTCCCCTGTGCACCCCACTTATCTGTCAGAGTTCTCGAAGTCATAGCTTAATACATTCTCCTGCTTTGTATTCTGCCCACCCATTGCATTTAAGAGCATAGCTTATTTCCCTACTTCCTCTCTGGACTCCACACTCTGAATGTCACGAAGGCAGGACCACCGTATCTCAGAACCCTGACGAAGTGCCTGGCCCAAAACAAGGGCTCTGAGAGCCTTTGTGAGTCAGTGAGTGACTGAATGAGCGTGTGAATCTGCTCGGTAACCAGTGCTCGGTGTGCCGGGCTTTGTAGTGGAGAGTCAGCATGGCTCGACGGGGCACCTGTGTCACAGACGTGTAGCCTCTCCCGGGAGTGCTTGTTCCTTGCTGTTCCAGTTTTGCCTCGTAGCTGCTGCTGCACTGTTTTTTTTCAGTGTTTTTCTTGTTGTAGCAAAATATACACTGCATAAAATTCACTGTTTTAACCCTTTTAAAGTTATAGTTGGGTGCCATTCATTACATTCACAGTGTTGTGTTTCCATGACCACTGTTTCCAGAACTTTGCATCATTCCAAGAAATTTCTGTACTGAACTCTGAAATTCTGTGCTAATTAAGAGGTAACTCCTCATCGCCTCCCCCAGCCCCTGGCGATACCTGCTGCACTTTGTGCCTCTGTGGACTTGGCCTCGCAAGATACCAAGATGCATCCAAGTGGAGTCATAACAGCGTTTGTCCTTTTATGTCTGGCTGGTTTCACTCAGCATAATGTTTTCAAGATTCGTCTGTGTTCTAACATGTATCAGACCTGCTTCCATTCTGTGGGTGAATAATATTAGGTTGTGTATATGCACCGCATTTTGTTTATCCGTTCATCTGTTGATAGCCACTTGGGCTGTTTGCAGCTCTTGGCTGTTGTGAGTAATACTGCTATAAACAGTTGTGCAGGACCCATTCAGGCTCTGTTTTTAATTCTTTTGAGCACATACATACCTAGGAGGGGAATAGCTGGGTCGTATAGTAATGCTTCACTTCTCAGGAGCTGCCAGGTGGTTTTCCAGGGCAGCTGTACCCTTTTTCATTCCCACTTGGAGTGTACAAGGGTTCCATTTTCTCTACATCCTTGCCAGCACTTGTGTGTTTTCCACGTTTTTCTTCCCTTCCCAGAAAGTGTGAAGTGCTGCTTATTGTGTGTGTGTGTTTTAAGATTTTATTTATTTCAAAGATAGAATTATTTATTTGAAAGATAGAGAGAGGTAGAGAAAGAGAGAGAGGTCTTCTATCCGCTGGTTCACTCCCCAAATGGCTGCAACTGCAGGAACTGAGCCAATCTGAAGCCAGGAGCCAGGAGCTTCTCCCAGGTCTCGCACGTGGGTGCAGGTGCCCAAGGACTTGGGCCATCCTCCGTTGCTTTCGCAGGCCATAGCAGAGAGCTGGATCAGAAGTGGAGCAGCCTGGACTCACACCAGCACCCAAATGGGATGCTGTTGTGCAGGCCAGTGCTTCTAACCTGCTGTGCCACAGCGCCGGCGCCTTGTTGTGGTCTTGGTGTGCATTTCCCTGATGACTGATGATGTTGAACATGTCTTCATTTGCTAATTTGCAGTTGGTGTGTCTCCACTGAATCAGGGTCTCTTGTTTGCCTATTTTAAATTAGATCATTTGTCGTTTTGTTGTTGAATTATAGCTCTTTATATGTTTTAGGAATATGTTCTTAACAGTTACATGCTTTGTAATTCTGTTCTCCCGTTCTGTGGACTGTGTTTTCATTCCCTCACCACTTTTAAATCTTCATTCAGATGTCACCATCACCATGAGCCTTTCAAACCCCCTTATGTTTAGTCTCCTCCCCACATACATGTCCCACACCTGTGCCCCGTTTTCCTCCTTAGCACTTAGCACGTGCCTTTATACAAATATATAAATTATCAGTATACCTTCAGTCATTGTTCATTGTCTCCTTTGACCAGGGAAACTGTGTCTCTTGCTCATTCCTGTGTACCTAGTGCCTGGGAAACTATTGATTTATTAATGTTTATGAAATTTGTTAATGTTTGATAGAAATGAATGAATGGATTTAATATGTAGCAATGCCATCCCCCCCATCCTTTTTTGAATTATTTATTTCTTTAGAGAAACAGGCAGCCGGAGTGAGAGACCTTCCATCCACCAGTTCACTCCTCAGAGGCCCGCGTGGCTGGGACTGGGCCAGTGCTGGATCTGTGAGCCAGGAATGCCATGCAGTGTCCGCATGGGTGGCGGGAACTCACTGTTCAAGCTGTCCACTGCCTTCCAGGGTCTCCGTTAGTGGGAGGCTGCAGTCAAGAGCCAAAGCCTGGAATACAAAGCACTTGCTCTGATGTGGGACGCGGCATCTTAACTGCTCAGCTAAACACTCACTGCCCACGCTCATCCAGCAGGAGCGTGAAGGTTGTTACAGAGAGAACAGCCTTTATCCTGCTGCTGTCAGAGGCTCTCCCAGGCCCCTCACAGGCGCTGCCTGTGTCCAGCGGCACGGCAGTGACCACTGTTTGGATATTTCTGGCAGTGTCTTTGTTGCTTTTCTTTTTTTCCATTGTTTTCTTCGTCTGTTATTTGACCAGAAACATGCGAGTTTGTATCTGGGTGCTCTGTTCTGTTTGTTTTTTAGATTTATTTTATTTATTTGAAATACAGAGTTATAGAGAGAAGGAGAGGCAGACAGCAAGAGCGAGAGGTCTTCCATCCGCTGGTTCACTCCCCAGATGGCCGCAACGGCCAGAGCTGCATCGATCCAAAGCCAGGAGCCAGGAGCTTCTTCCAGGAATCCCATGCAGGTGCAGGGGCCCAAGGACTTGGGACATCCTCCACTGCTTTCCCAGGCCACAGCAGAGAGATGGTTCAGAAGAGGAGCAGCCGGGACTAGAACCGGCACCCATATAGGATGCTGGCGCTTCAGGCCAGGGCTTTAACCCACTGTGCCATAGCGCTGGCCCCTCTCTATTCTGCTTCATCTGTCTTTATGCCAGTACCATACTGTTCTGGATACTACATCTCTGTAATGATTTTGAAGTCAGGAATTTGAGTCTTCCAATTTATTCTTCTTTATCTGATTTTTTTGACTATTCAGGGTCCCTGGAGAGTCCATATGAGTTTTGGAATGAATCTTTCTATTGCTATAAAATACATCATTGGGATTAGAAATTATACTGGAGAGCACGGATATCCCAACAGTATTGTTTCCAGTTCATGACCATGGGGTGTTTCCCAGTTTACTTTCGCTTCTTCACTTTCTTTCAGCCGTGTTTTGCAATGTTCAGTCTGCAGATCTTTCACCCTCTTGGTTAGGTTTATTCCTAAATATTGGATTCTTTCTGATGCTACTGTTAGTTACATTTTTTAAAACTTTCATTCCAGGTTATTCAGTGTTTCTCTATAGAAACACAATTTTGCGTGTTAGCTTTATATCCTGCAACTTTGCTGAATTAATCTACTGATTTTTTTTTTTTAAGATTTGTTTTTATTTCTTTGGCAGACAGAGTTACTGAGAGAGAAAGAGAGAGAGAGAGAGAGATAGAAAGAGAGGTCTTCCATCTGCTGGTTCACTCCCCAAATGGCCACAACGGCCAGAGCTGAGCTGATCCTGAGCCAGGAGGCAGAAACTTTCTTCTGGGTCTCCCACGTGGATTCAGGGGCCCAAGGACCTGGGCCATCTTCTGCTGTTTTCCCAGACGCATTAGCAGGGAGTTGGATTGGAAGTGGAGCAGCCAGGACTTGAACCAGTGCCTATATGGGATGCCAGGGCTTTAACCCACTGTGCCACAGCACTGGTCCAATTTTTAGTTCTAACAATGTTTCATGGAATCTTTTCTACAAATAAGATCATGTTATCGCAATTGGAAATACTTTTACTTCCTCGTTTCCAAGTTCAGCGCCTTTCGTCTCTTCTTGTTGTCTGATTGCCCTGGCTAGGATGTAACTGGAAGTGGTGAGAGTGAGCATGCTTAACGCGGTCCACCCTAGAGGACTGCGCAGAGATGCTTTGAGTGTGTTACCGTTTAGTATGGGTCTAGCTGTGGGCTCTTCATAAATGACCTTACTGTGTACAAATAGTTTGCTGCTGTTTCTAGTGTGTTAAATGTTTTATGCTGAGTTTTGTCTAAGTTTTTTTCTGCATCAATTGAGATGATCATATGATTTTTTTCTCTGTATTCTGTTAGTGTACTGTATTATACTGATCAATTTTTGTATGTTGTACCATTTTATAAACAAAAAAAGTTTAGTTATAGTTATGAGACAGAGCGAGAGAAGAGACAGAGATACTGTCCATTCACTGAGTCACTCCCCAAAATCCCTCAGAAGCTGGGGCTGGGGCTGGGGCCAGGTTGAAGCCAGGAACCAGGACTCAGTCCAAGACCAAACTACTTGAGCAGTCACCGGCTACCGCCCGGAATGAGCATTAACAAGAAGCTGGATTGGAGAGCAGAGCCAGACCGGAACCACCCAGGCTCTGCAAAACAGCAGGGGCTTAACCACTACTCTCCAGAACCATCTTTGCCTTCCAGAAATAAACTCACTCGGTCATGGTGTAGGAGAGTTCCAAAAATTCATGGAAACTTCACGTCTCTTCATCCAGTTGAACATTTGAAACTTCCTGAACAATCCTTTCTTTCTTTCTTTCTTTCTTTTTTTTTTTTTTTTTACAGGCAGAGTTAGTGAGACAGAGAGGAAAAGTCTTCCTTTATCCATTGGTTCACCCCTCCAAGTGTCCATTGCAGCCGGCGCGCTGCTCTGATCCAAAGCCAGGAGCCAGGCGCTTCCTCCTGGTCTCCCATGCAGGTGCAGGGCCCAAGCACGTGGGCCATCCTCCATTGCACTCCCTGGCTACAGCAGAGAGCTGGACAGGAAGAGGAGCAACCGGGACTAGAACCTGGTGCCCCAACTGGGATTAGAACCCGGGGTGCCGGCGCCGCAGGCGGAGGATTAGCCTAGTGAGCCACAGCGCCGGCCAAATAATCCTTTTAGTGTGCTATTAAGTTTGGTTTGCTAGCATTTTATTGAGGATTTTTGCATCAGTACTTTTCAGGACATCAGTCCGAAGCTCTCTGTCTGGGGTGGGAGCAGGACAATGCTGGGCCCCTGAGTGATTTGGGAAGTGTTCCCTCTTCAGCTTTTTCAAAGAATCCTGGGGAATTGGTGTTGCTGTGTTTGCATGTTTTGTAGGTTTCTCCCATGAAGCACCTGGTGCTGAGAGGTTTTCAGTTACTGACTTAATCTCCCTCCTCATTACTTGTCTTCTCAGCTTTTGTACTTCTTCAGGATTTAGTCTTGGTAGTTTGTGCATTTCTAGGAACTGACTTGTTGATTCTGGCTTATCCAGTTTGTTGACATAATGATTGTTCATAGTATTTTCTTTTAATGTTTTTCCCCCTGTGGTATCAGTTCTAATGTTCCTCCTTCATTTCTGATATGAGGTACCTGAGGTTTCTTTCCTTTTTTCCTAGATAATATAGCTAAGAGCTTGTCAATTTTGTTAATCTTTTCAAAAAACCAATTCTTATAAAAGGTCTATTTAACTTGAGGCAGAGTTTCAGAGAGAGAGAGGGAGACTTATTTATTTTTTTTTAATTTTTTTCCCTCCCCAAATGGCTGCAACAGCTGGAGCTGGGCGGATCCAGAGCCGGGAGTCAGGAGCTTCTTCCCAGCTTCCCGGCATGGTGCAGAGGCCCCGAGTGCTTGGGGCCCAAGTGCCTTCTTTCGCTGCTTTCCCAGGCCATCAGCAGGGACCAGATTGGAAGTGGAGCAGCCGGGACTCAAACTGGCGCACATATGCGATGCCAGTGCTGCAGACAGATGCTTAACCCACCCTAGCACAGTGCCAGCCCCCAAAAACCGGTTCTTAAGTTGTTTGATTTTTCCTCTATTGTTTCTCTGTTCTCTGCTTCAGTTGCCTTTGTTCTGATCATTACTGTCCACCTCCTCTCCTCATTTGGACTTTGTGAGGAAAGGAGGAGCTGTGGCTTCCTGCTCTATCAACTTGCTAGTGTCACCTTGGCTGTTACTACTGGAAGAATCAGGCCGTCGGAGTCGTGTTCCTTCTCTTCTGAGCACTAACAAAGCAAAGTGGAGGAAGCAGGAACCTGTGTTGCTGCCACGTGTGGGGATGTGCAGCACGCGAATCATTCTTGGACTGGTGCAGCTTTGTTCCGTACCAACGTCCCGTTGTGCGGGTGAGAGTAACAGCCTGTCTTGACCTTCTCAGTGCTCATGGCTGAGCTTGGGCCTTGATCCCTCTGAACTGCCGGCAGGACAGCACTGCTGGTTGACGCTGCTTACACCACAGGGCTGTAATGGTCGGTGCTGGTTAGCCAACTGCATAATCCCAAAGGATGAGGGCTACATCAGATGCACTTAGATGAGTACGTGGGAGAGAACAAGGAAGTGCAACATTGTCCTGCCTGCCTGGAGTTAGTGAAGAGGGGCATGGTTAGAACTGTCGGCTTTGTCCATGGACATGGACATCATTGAAACCGATAAAACCTGCAGTGAACATGGGAACCGAGAGCTAGAGCTGACAGTGTGCTGGAAATGGCCACGACAAGGAAGTCCCCGGATCAGTTCTGTTTACAGCCGTTTTCTGCTTCTGCCCGTGGTGTCCACTCGGAGTCGTGCCAGCACAGCTGTGGCACAGAGCAGGCAGCACATTCGTGGCATTCTCTCTCATTAACGTTCACTTCTGTGGGGAGACCTGGGATAAAATGAGCACCGTTGCTCATCTTTAGCAAAGAGTTGAGCTGGTCTCATCAGCTTATAGAGCCAGCCACAGCACGAGGAGAGAGTCCAGCTGGCTTGGCTTGCCGTCACCACCCCGCTGTACACATGCTGCTTAGCACCCGTCACGGTGTCCCGCACCCCTGGGAGCTGAGAGGGGCAGTGTTGAAGCCCGTTGTGAACTTCTGCTGTCTGTGCCCTGAAGATGCTGACAGTGCCCCCGAGAGGGGTGCTGGGGCAGGGGCGGGCCGGGGGGCACTGAGTCAGGTGTGCTCCCTTCAGGTCTGCGTAGTGGTGTGTACTGCACATCAGGCGGACGGCTGAGAGGAAACGTGGCCTCGTGCTTTGTCTCTGCCTTGAAAGGTAGATAATGAAACGGTTGGCTTGCTGGCGTGTGTCTGATGAGTCTTTGTGGAGTCAGCCTGGGGCGCAGAGGTCCCTGCAGGGCGGCAGGCTTTGCCGAAGTGGAGCGTGAGTGAGTGCGTTTGTGATGTCAGGAGCTGTGAGGTGGAGCAGCGCAGGTGAGTGTTTTTTTAAAACCTCTCTGGGAATAATGCTGTGACACATTCTGAGCCTCGCTGAAGTCCGCACGTGTGGTGTGTTTATATGCAGCTGAATTCTTTTTTCTTCACTGTTTTCCATTGCAGAGCCTAGAGAAAGTTCTTGTGGAATTCAGCCACGAGGAGCTGTTTGATTTCTACAACAAGGTAGAGGCTTTTAAAATAACTGTCTGGCATGTGGAGGTTTGTGATGTGTCCTTTCCTTCTGGAGTTCTTATTTTTGAATGCCCCGTGATGGAGCTGAGCCCTTTAAGGTCTCTCGTAAATACGTTGCGTGTCCCAGCAGGAAGCGTAGCCGACAGGAAGAGAACCTGAAGATGGAGATGGCATTAATGAACGCAGTAGCACTGCTGACTGATGGAAAGCGCTGAGCCATCACTGGGTGACCCAGCCGCAGGGACCGTTAGGATGCAGGTCAACGGAAGCCCGCGTGCTTCTGAGTCCGGGGTGAAAGGGCCTGGGGAGAGGAAGACGCCAGGCTTTGAGAGAGAGAGAGACAGAGACAGAGAGAGATACACAGAGAGATAGAGAGAGAGACAGAGAGAGATACACAGAGAGATAGAGAGAGAGAGACAGAGACAGACAGAGATACACAGAGAGATAGAGAGAGACAGAGACAGAGAGAGATACACAGAGAGATAGAGAGAGAGAGACAGAGACAGAGACAGAGAGAGAGATGATATGGATATAGACATAGATGATTTGGATATGGATATAGATATATACACACATCCATATAACTCAAAAATAGGTATTCTAACATATATTTATCTTTGACTGTGTGTATATTTTAAATAGTGATTCCATAATCCCTCCACACCCCAACTTTGAAATCTTAGCAGGAGTGATAACTGTCAATGAGACCTTCTTTACAGATGGAAAGCCTTACATTGGAAGCTAAGCGTGAGTTCTGGCATCCCACGAAAGGCAGGCACCCTTCTGCCTCTGCGAGTGAGCTGCATGCACACTGTTGCCAGCGCCACTCTTTCCCGTGGGTCTGTGTCTCTACACAGCACTCACGGAGTTTTCTGCTCCCACCAACTTGCTTTTTTATTTTTATTTTTGTCTTTGTAAATAGCTGGAGACCATACAAGCACAGCTGGACTCCCTTATGTGACGTTTCTGAAGCCTGCTTTCTCCATCACACGTCTGCCCCGCGTTGTTTTGCGTTGAAACTGGATTGCCAGGCTCTGCTTTCTGGAGGATCCAGCAGCCTGCCTTTTGCACATTGTATAGCTTATCGCTGCTGAGACAGACAACCGTCCAGGGAGAGCGCGGTGGAGAACACTGGGGCTCTCACATGCGTTCTGAGCCAGCGGCCGCTGTTAAGAACACCTGGCTTTAAGGGAAGCAGACGTGAATGCCACACTGTTTGTTGCTTTGCTCTTGTTGCTTTATTGCTGGCCTGTTTATTTTTTCCGTACCTGATGACACCTTGATGTGTCGAGGAGATCCAGGGGTACAGAGTGCACCCCAGCAGACAGAGCTACAGTGTCAGGAGTGCAATTCAGAAAACAGACACCTGAGTCCGTACAGCGTGCCGTCTCCCCTTGCCCGTGATGAGTGTATTTTGCTTGAGAAATGAGAAAGGAAGAAATTTATACTAAAACTGCTGGTATTACATCAGTCATTTCCAGTGTGAGTGTCTCCGTTGTTTTAATTTTTTCCCTGAGTTTAATGATTTAATTGTAGCTCCGGTTTTGTGTGCTCTTCTCTGTGCTGCAGATTCGTGATGATTCACTTCTTACTGTAGGAAACAGACTCAGATCCTGAATAAAAATAATGGTAATGAATGCTAAATGGACATCGACTTGGTTTCCTTTTATATTCTTTTTCTAGGAATATGCTAAATGATTTCAGTAAATAAAATGTTTATGTCATAGAATTAGTTGAACTGAAGCCTACAATATTTTTATTTTATGTATTTTATAGCATGTGTTATACCCTGCATATGTGAACGTGTGAGAATATTTTGAACAATTTGTGGGAAGTGGAATTAAAAGATGCTGCATATCTTCCATTAACATTTTGAGATCGTTTCATACGTAAATATGAGCATGATTTCCTGCAGGAAAAAAAGCAGCTGAACTTTGTATGAGTGAGAGACTTATTTTATAACCTTTGTAGAACAGGAGGATTCCAACGTGATCTTCTTCACAGGAATAGAATTGGTTTTAACTTCTGAAATGTCCTGTTCTGAACAAACAAAGCCATTGAAATTGAAGCACATTTCTGGGTAATTGGATTTTAAATGTCTAAATGTTCAATATATGGAACCTAAACTTGTTTGTATGTGATTTTGAATGTTGTTGCTTGGAAGAATTGAGGGTTTGGAGTATCTCAGAAAACAAATGCTGAAATTGCTCGTAATTGATGGCTTCAGATTATTTATTTTATTTGAGAAGCAGAGAGCGAGGCAGTGTGTCCCAGCTGCTAGCTTTCCCCCAGATGTCCCCAAGGACGAAAGTGGGCCAGGAAGAAGCTGGGGCTGGGAACTCAACTGAGTCTCCCCCACGGACCGCAGGAACCTCGTTATTTGAGCCATCGCTTCTGCCTCTGAGAATGTGCGTTAGCAGGAAGGGGATTCAGGAGCCGCTAGGAGATGCCAGCATCCCCAGTAGCATCTCCGCCCCTAGGCCAGGTGCCCACCCTGACGGGCAGTTCTGGAAGTTTCTGAGCTCACATTCCCCTTGGTAGGGTAGCTGTGAGGCGTGCTTGCGGTGTGCGGGGACTTGTGTCTCGTGTAGCATGTGGGATCTCTCACTCTTCGTGGTGTTTGCCAGTTCCCAGAGGTACCGACCGGATCCCGAGGCACTGGAGACGTCTCGGCAAGCCTTTCAGATTCCCCCTCCTGCGTGTGTAGACGCACCTCCCACCAGTGCTGATTTTGTTGTGTCTTCCTGACTGTAGCCATGCAGATAATCTGTTTTCATTGGTGTAATGGCCACGTGAATTCCCATCTTAACTCTGGGTTAAATGTGATGGTAGAAATGAAATTTTCTCAAAATACATTTATATTTGGATCTATACAAAAACTTCATAAGTAGTAGTCTATTAACCTGGCTCAACAAAGATTGACTCATAGGGCATGCAAAAGGTCTTATAACTCCTAAAATATGTTTAGTTGGAGATAATTTTATTCCTCAAGCATTAACATTATTCTAATACACCAAAGAAAATGTGACATCTCCCTGGAAATAAGATGGGTGGAGAGGTTAGAGAGAGCTGGAGCTGGCTGTCCCCCGCGCAGGTGAGCGCCACACACTGTGTGATGGTGTGTTGGTCAGCGTCAGACCCAGGCCTCGCACTGTGCCCCAGAGGCTCTGTGTTCATGGAGGAGGTATGTGATGAAAAACTGCAGATTGCAAAACTTTCTCGAGGCAAAATCAACTTACCTTTTAATTCTAGATTCCACTGAATTTTCAAAATCCCTGCATGTCTTCTGTGAGTGCTTGACCTGAGGATTGAACAGAAATGGAGTTGCTGACTCGAAAGAGGATCCAGTTTATTATTTTCATACACACTACAAAAATGTGTAATTCCTCTCCGATTACAAACATCGTGGTTACTTTTGAGTAGGAAATACAAAAAAATCATAAAGAGCAAACCTGAAGTTACAGAGTCCAGTTATCCAGGAGTGGCTTGTCGGTGACATTTTGGTAGGGTGTAGTGTAATTTTCTTTCTTTCTTTCTTTCTTTCTTTCTTTCTTTCTTTCTTTCTTTCTTTCTTTCTTTCTTTCTTTCTTTCTTTCTTTTCTTTCTTTTCTTTCTTTTCTTTCTTTCTTTTCTTTCTTCCTTCCTTCCTATTTGACAAGTAGAGTTACAGACAGTGAGAGTGAGAGAGACAGAGAGAAAGGTCTTCCTTCCTCCCCAAATGGCTGCTACAGCCAGCACTGCGCCGATCTGAACCCAGGAGCCAGGTGCTTCTCCTGGTCTCCCATGGGGTGCAGGGCCCAAGCACTTGGGCCATCCTCTACTGCACTCCCGGGCCACAGCAGAGGGCTGGCCTGGAAGAGGGGCAACCGGGACAGAATCCGGCACCCAAACCAGGACTAGAACCCCGTGCCCATATGGGATCCCGGCACTGCAGGCAGAGGATTAACCAAGTGAGCCATGGCGCCAGCCCCCATTTTAGTTTTCATTCTACCCACATATTATTCTCATTCATTTTTCTTTTCTAACAGATTGAGGGAGTGCTGTAAAAAGTTTCTTTTGCTTTGTCTATATTACATTATAACGTAAGTCTTTTTCATATCCTTAAATATTGCACAAAACATCACTGTATGTATATTAAGTAATTCATCATTGAATAATCTATATTTAGCTATCCATCTGTTGCTGGACATTTAAATTATTCCCAATTTTTAAATATAATGTGGAACTCACTGATTAATATTATGCATAGAGGATCATTATTTTATTAGTATAGATTTCAGGAAATGGGATTACTGTATCAAAGCTGAAGGTTTTTTATTTTTATCTTTAATAAAATTTTCATTATGAAGACCCTGGTTGTCCAATGTAAAATAATAAAAATAGAAAGTTACTGTAGTGCTCGCTTGAGCAACACATGTGCTAAACTGGAGTGGCCCACAAACCACTAGGATGGCCCTGGGCAGGGACCACTCCAGATTTATGAAGCGCTCTGTCTTTTAAGATCGATGGACGGTACTCATTTAGAGTTAGATGACAGTAGGGAGTTCTCGTGTTCTGTGGCACAGTAGAATGACCACAGATAATGATAAGGTATTGTACATCTCTCCAAAGACAGAACTAGAAAGGACTTTAACTGTGCTGTAAAAGAACTGTTAGGTTTTGAGGAAGTAGATGTTTCTCTGACCGGGTGTAACACAAAGTATACATGTATCAAAACGTCACAGGGTACCCATAAGTATGTCAGTGTTTATGTGTCAGTTAACAATCTCCGCCTTGCGGCGCCGGCACACCGGGTTCTAGTCCCGGTCGGGGCGCCGGATTCTGTCCCGGTTGCCCCTCTTCCAGGCCAGCCCTCTGCTGTGCCCCAGGAGTGCAGTGGAGGATGGCCCAGGTGCTTGGGCCCTGCACCCCATGGGGAGACCAGGAAAAGCACCTGGCTCCTGGCTCCTGCCATCGGATGAGCGCGGTGCGCCGGCCGCAGCGCGCCATCCGCGGCGGCCATTGGAGGGTGAACCAACGGCAAAAGGAAGACCTTTCTCTCTGTCTCTCTCTCTCACTGTCCACTCTGCCTGTCCCCCCAAAAAAAAAAAAACAAGTCAGCAGTGAGAGAAGCCGGGGCGTGTTGTTTAGATGGAGGGTGTGTTCCTCACAGGTGCTGGCTGCATGCTTGGGACCAGGAACTCTGTGTGGGTGGCATCTTGTTAACAGCAGGGGCAAAGTAAACACAGCTCCGGCCTCTTGGGCTGTCCTGTGTTGGTCAGTAAAAACAAGTATGTGATAAACTGACACGTGGGGGACAAAGTGCAGTTGGAATCCATTAAGAAAAAATTAAAGGTGGGACGAGACTTAGACTGGAGAATAGAAGAAGGCTTGTCTGTGGGTGAGATGTGAGCTGGGCCTCTTGCACTGGTTGGAATGACGCTGCATCAGACCAGAGCAGAAGCCAGGCAGACAGCGACCAGCCCAGGCAACGCCCCGGAGGCTGGGAGAGGTGAGAGCCCGTGGCCGCAGTGTGGTGACCCAGTGGGGTAGCGGAACGGGCTGCAGCTGGAAAGGTCTCCTCGGAGACGTCCTTTCACCTAGTCTCATCATTTCGGCCGCCAAAATACAGTGAGTGTCTCCAGGGCACTCCGCTGTCCAGGCCCCCACCAGCCTGGCCCTGGACGTCCCCGCAGTCCAGGCCCCCACCAGCCTTGCCCTGACGTCCCCGCTGTCCAGGCCCCCACCAGCCTGGCCCTGGACGTCCCTCTGTATCGTGAACATGTCTCCAGGGTGCCCCGCTGCTTCCACCTGCCTTCTCCCAGTGCAGTCTCATACAGAACTACAGCAGCTCCCTTCTGAAAGCCCTTGAAAGGATCCCAGTACACATCAGATAAAATGTCACGCTTGGCTCCCCGGACACTGTGAGAGCCGTGTGCTCCTTCTGCCACTTTGCCTGTATGTGGTGAGCAAGTTACTTAAATTGCTAAAGCTTACTTTCCTTGTCCTTGAAAGGAGAATAATAATGTAGATAGCAAAGGAGGGTCCTGAAGATAATTCATGTTAAACATGGAGCATAGTCCCTGACTCCAGGAATCAAATAACAAGTATTAACTGTCATTTTCATAATTGCTAAGAAAATAGCAAGGCTTTCTGTTGAAATTACTCCAGGTAAGGTTTGAATTAAAGCAAAACTTGCAGAAAGCTTGGTATGAACTTTTCACTTTGAATTTATTTGAGTTTTAATAACAACTTCATCGTATAACCACTGGGTTCTAACACAATGCCAATCTAAATGTTTTTTATTAACATTTAGTTTTGTTTTAATAATTTTTATTAACAAAATTAAGAAATAGATATATTAAAGTACTAGAATCAAAAATACTTTTTAAAAAACATTTTATTTATTTATAAAGGCAGAGTTTACACAGAGGCAGAGAGAGAGGGCTTCCATCCGCTGGTTCTCTCCCCAAATGGCCGCAGTGACCAGAGCTGGCCCGATCCAAAGCCAGAACTCGGAAGCGTCTTCTGGTTCTCCCACATGGGTGCAGGCGCCCAAGCACCTGGGCCATCCTCTTCTGCTTTCCCAGGCCACAGCAGAGAGCTGGATTGTAAATGGAGCAGCCGGGTCTTGAACCAGCGCCCACATGGGATGTCACACTGTGCGCAGTGACTTTACCTGCTGCCCCACAGTGCTGGCTCCAAAACACTTTTTTTCACGTGAGTATCTTTACACAGGGTCCTTCTCACTCTGAGGAATCTTTTTCTCCAAGAAGTTTGGACTTCCTCTTGCTGTAAATGATGTATTCTGCACTTTGCTCCTTAAACCAGGGGTCAGCAGAGACAGCAGAAGCCCACTTCTCCTCTTTGCAGGCGAAGCTTTATGAGAACACAGCTGCTTTGCTAGCAAACCCGCAGAGCAATAAAGGACTTTCTCCCTTCTTGCTTTTGAAGGAGCAAGCTTCAGAAACACGGGCCCTGTTGTGAAGGGGCGGTGGAGGGGCCCCGATGGCGAGAAATGTGGATTCCTCCAGGAGCTGAGGCCGGAGCCCTGCGGCCACAGGGAAGACCGTCCTGCCGAGCGCCTGGACGAGCCCAGAAGGGGACTGTTACACCCAAGCTTCCAGACGAGAACGGGTTGTGGCCTCATGAGATCCTAGGCGAGCTGCCCAGCTAAGCCGTGCTAGACCCGTGACCCACAGTAACTGTGCTGTCCTAAATGTGTGTTGTTTTAAACCACCAGATTCATAGTCATGGGTTCCGTTGCGATTGGAACGGACGCACAGCCGTGCTCGTCTGTGTGCAGTCCGTGGCTGCCTTTGCAGCTCAGCAGTAGGGGTGAGTGTCCCGACACACCTGCCCGCAGAGCCTGGCGTAGGTGGCGTAGGTACCGCCTGGCCTGGACAGAAAAGGCGTGCGGAGCCCTGCTTTACGGAGCATTTCCTAAACTGGGGCCTTCCTCGAGGGATGCAGCAATGGGCAGGGAACACAGAGTGGCAGACGGGCAGGGAATGCGCCCCTGTAGCATCTCCTTTATTTCTCTCGGGCCCCATCCAGTTAGAAGCCATCGTCCGTCCTCCTCAGTAGCTGCTGCACTCAGGAGTTAGTGCTGTCATCGCCGTGTCCCTTGCCCTTCCTGGGACTGGAACACAGATTTGGAGCTGAGTCCTGGTGAAGCAGAGTGATGAGGCTTTGCTGGACAGGGTCAGCAGGCTGGAAGGAACCTGGGTCCCTGGAGGTCCTGATGCAGCACCTGACGCTGCCCCGCGCCCCTGTCCTCCAGAGGTCACATGGGAAGTAAAACATGCTGCTTGAGCCATTGAATCTGGGGCAGTGTAGGCCATGAACAGAAGGTTAGCCTATAACCCAGCTAAGTTGGTAGTAACAACTTTAACTGGTCAGTAAACTAAGACATTTGTATTTTTAAAGAGAGATGACCATTCTACAGCGCATATATATATATATATATATATATATACACATACATATACACACAGAAATGCTGGCAGCCTGTAACTTCAGACTAACTCAGAGCCCCGGGAGCAGGTATGCTCCCCTCCCCGAGTGTGAGTCCTTTGAAAGGGAAGTTTGAGAAACCATGGCGTGTGTTGTACATCCCCCCTCCCCCCGACTCCACGCCACTTCTCTTCTGCTGCTGTAGAATAGGCCTGGGACAGGTCTGGCTTCTTCGGGCTCATCAGAAGCTGCTCAGGAATTAGAAGTTAAGTTTCAGATCAGTCAATTCTGCCTTCCTAAAACTTTGGTTTTAGCCATCATTATGCACATAGTTCTACTCAGTAGACAAGCCTCATTTAGTGCTAAAATTAGAAACACCTTGATTTGAGGGATTTTGTAGTAAAGCCTAATGGCGTCTATGATTTTGTAGAATGTGAAGGGCTTATCCCTCCTCTGCCTTCCCCGGTTCGCGTACTTCCTGGAGTCCTCGTGGAGCTCATTTGCTTCTCTGAATCCGGGCCTGGCAACCAGAACCAAGTGGTGGCAGTGTGTGTAGCCGTGTTGTCTTCCTCGAAATGGAAAGTTACTAGTTTTATCTCAGAACAGATAGTCTGCACAGGCCAGAGAGACCAAGCAGGCCCCGCCTGTCTGCCAGGACGGAGTGCCCGGGATTAGAGAGCCTGTTTAATCTCCAAGGCAGGAAAGTGACGATTCAGAGTAAGGATCCATCAGTGACACCAGAGTTCCGTCATGTTTAGCTTTTTTTTTCACTCTTTTGTATCTGTCGCAGATTTTATTGAAGGTCTTTTCAAAGCAACATCCAGACTGCAGATGTAGCTGACGAGGAGACCCTGTGATGCTGTGGAGACTGGCTGGGGCGTGGCTGGCAGCCCGGGCTACCCACCCTTGGGTTCGGAGATGAAGGTGGTGGACAGCTTCTCCCCAGGGTCCCACGATGCTCACGTGGTCAGGCTGGGGCTTCTTAGGGTCAGTGTCACCACTTGGATGTCAGGGCAGCCCACCCGGTGGACACCATGGTTAAGGCCGAGGGTCCCTGAGTCCCTACCTCACAGCAGGACAGAAGGGGGCACCTCTGATCTGCTCTTTCCCAGACAGACACCTCCAGATCCATCAGTGCGAGTCTGAGAATCTTGTTCTTAAATGCCTTTACAAATTGTTTTTCTTTCAAAGACATCTAGGTAAAGGAGCAGTTGGCAGTAAATTTAGCAGCTGCATTTAATTTATTGATGTGTTATTTTTAATTGACCAGTACTGTGTGAAGAATGTAGTACATCCTTCCTGAAGGGTTTAAGGACAAGGCAGTAGGAAGGTCTTTCTCGACTATGATAGATGTAGATTTGCTGGGAGCCCTGGGACTCAGTGGTGTCTCCAGATCTCCCCTCGTGCCCGCTGGCTCCTCAGGTTCCCAGGCCTCCTGTGTGCTCTGCTTCTAGTCCACATTCCAGATGCTGCCTGCACGTTCAGCCGGGCTACCTGTGACATAGTAACAGCTATGGGCCAGCCAGCGTGCGCTGCGGCACTTGCGTGTGGGGGCGCCCCATCCCTCCCCACCAGGAGTGCGGCCAAGCCGAGGCTGAGCGGCACAGTACTTATCCGAGAGGCAGAGAACGCGTGAGTCGTGCACCCCGACCGCAAGCTCCTGTGCAGGGCAGCCTGTGTCTTCCCTGCTGGTGGAAGTAGCTCCGTGAAGGCTGGGGAACTGAAGAAACGGTAGCTGCGTGGATTCACGGGGCGTGTCAGTAGTTCTTCCCCCTCTGCCTCTCTTCGGTTATTTGGGAAGTACCATCTGAGTTCATAAAACAAAGACATTGTAAACCTCAGATTGTGCAACAGTTGTTTCCCAAGTGCATTGGTAATTCCAGTAGGGAGCAGCGTCTTCCTGGGGGCGGGGCCTCCTGACGTCCCTGATCCTTTGTTTGCCCACCAGGAGACGCACATGAGGAGCGGGCAAGTCTGCTGACCAGCTAGAGACGCAGACTCTGCCAGCCAGGGCGAGTTCCCCCATCGCTGTGAAGACATACATGAGTCGTGCAGTCGGCCTGCACCTGCTCTGGGACTGATGCTGCAAGGCTGACGGCCAGTGACATTGCTGCCAGTCCCCGGTGGACTGCGGGACAGGCCGGGAGAAGAGCTTCAGCGAGGCGTCGTCAGCGTCCTTACACGGAGACACGTGTGCAGTGTGCACGGGTTGTGTGAGCTCGTTACCCAGAAGAGTTTCATTTCCTACTAGAGAGAGCGTGTCTTGATCAGAGGCACATATCCGTAAACACCCACACACACTGCCTGCAGAGCCCTCACTTGTGCGGGACAGCTCAGTGGCGGAGATCTGAAGAAAAGTTCCCTGTGCCGTGGAGCAGGTTATCAGACAGGTGCTGGCGGGACGAAGGTCTGGAGAGTTGCTGACAGTCATGCTGTGTGCAGGCAAGATGTGGAACCGTGAGAAAGCTGTCCAGTAACGTTGCAGCTAAAAACGTCCCCTCTCCGCCAAGACTGTGCCCTGACATGTGGAGTGCAAGGTGAGGGGTCAGTTTCTTGATGGAACCATGGTTCGGGACACCTAACTGCAGTAACCGGGGGGACCCTTCAGCCCCAGGGCCGTCTGCAGAGTTCTGTGCTTCCCACTGCGGAGTGTGCTCTGCGCTCTGCTTGTGTGGCCTGAAGTGACCAGAGTAGTGGAAGGAAGATGAGCAAGTCAGGATGCACTGGCTCCCTGGACTTGTGTGTAACTAGCTGCGGGCAGTTCTCACACAACAGGCAGGTGGGAGGACTCTGGGAGCAGCCACCTTTGCTAGAGTCACTGTTCACCTCCCTCACGTGTTTGGGTCAGCGCTCTTGTAAGGTTCTGCTTGGCGGGCTCAGATGTGTTGGTAGATGCCCCGAGCTGATGTACACGTTGAGTGAGACTGACATCTGTGAGGTTATCCCTTGAGGCACTCAGTGAGAATTTGTCCAGGTGTTCGTATCTCCCAGGGCTCTGCTTCCCCCTCCCTGACTCCCAGGAACGCCTCCTCCTATCTCTGGGTTGGGTTAATGCCATTCCCGTAAACGCATTTCTGCTTTTGGATCCCTTTTCTTTAGTTTCCACTTTCAGATAGATTTGCAAAAGAGATCATCTTAACATTCTAGTTCTTGCATTTAGCTTCCTAGTCCACGCAGGAATAGCCCAGGGTATAAACTAGGACCTGAGATGGTGAAGCTCAACAAATCAAAGTGGTTCTGTACAATCACGTGTTTTGAGATAGGAGCATTGCTGTAATTAAATAATTATTCCTTATTCTATCTGCTTTCTACAACTAAACGTGTGCTTGAAGTTCTAAAGGAAGCCACTTCTGTTTCATAAGGTTCACTGTACAGTTTCAAACCAAGCACCTCGGCCGGCGCCCGTGGCTCACTAGACTAATCCTCTGCCTGCGGCGCTGGCACCCTGGGTTCTAGTCCCAGTTGAGGCGCTGGTTCTGTCCCAGTTGCTCCTCTTCCAGGCCAGCTCTCTGCTGTGGCCCAGGAAGGCAGTGGAGGATGGCCCAAGTGCTTGGGCCCTGCACCCGCATGGGAGACCAGGAGAAGCACCTGGCTCCTGGCTTCTGATCGGCGCTGTGCGCCGGCCATAGCAGCCATTTGGGGAGTGAACCAACAGATGGAAGACCTTTCTCTCTTACGCGCGCTCTCTCTCTCTCTCTCTCACTCTCACTCTCACTCTCACTGTCTAACTCTCCCTGTCAAAACAGGCAAACAAACAAACAAGCACCCTTACAGGGAGAGAAGTATGGGACAGAGGAGAAATGCTGCAGCCTCCCCACCACCTCCCTGACCACCTCCCTGTTACCCCTCTTCCTTATTCCCCCCACACCCTTGAAGGGAGAGCCGTTGCCTGTCTGTTGGGCTGGGTATAAAATATTGGAATACTGGTTGACGATGTTGACACATAGGGAGCAACCTAAAAGCCCGAGTCTGTGCCTTTTGCTTCTCTCTTGAACCCCCCACTTCTGCTACATTGGGACTGCCAATGAGCCAGGCATCCCTCGGAGCCTGGCAGTCTCTGTCTGCCTCAGAAGAGCATCTTCGTGTCAGTTTCATGCTGTGTAGCTGTCAAGGGCTGGAGGTGAGACAGAGGGACGTGGAGAAGGGGCAGGAGATGGTGTATCCTTTGTAGGCTTTGCAGTGAACTGTGCACTGGAACCCAGCCTGACCACGTTCTGAAAGATAACGAAGTGTCCCTTTGTTTCCCCTGGGCTGGGGAGCGGGGATCAGGAGTTGGAGGGTGACTGGCATGGCAAGATTTGGACGTTTGGAAGTTCTCTCATCAAGTGCTTTTAGCGCACTCAGGATTTCACCTCTGTCCCCCGTAGCTCTTCCCAGCAGACCTGTCTTGGTGTTTGGTTGGAAACATGTAAAGTGAGCTGTGGGGGGAAATAGCAAAGGCGTCTTTCACACCTTTGAGCTCCCAAATGGGCACTGAGGAAGAGAGGAAGGGATTGGGACCAGTGCCTCTGACTCCTTCCAGAGAAGACCCCTGGGCCCCTCTGAGCGCCCCTAAATGAGCAAAGCCTCTTCTCCCTCTGCAGGCAGAGCAGGGGCTGCAGGGCCCACCCCAAAGGCTTGCTGGTTGTCCACCTGCCACAGTGGACCTGGCAGAGGCCTGGCTCCCACTTCCTGACATGATGGAGATGGACCTTCCACTCACCTCTGCGCTTCCGGGTGAGCACTGAGCGTCTGCTTCTGGCTCGCTGGGAAACGAAGGAAGTGTGGAGTAAGCCCTTGGGAGCCTGACTTGGCTTCTGTGCCCTGCTGCGTTTGCTGCATCTGTGGAAAGACGTGGACGATAGAAAACCTGGCTCCTCTCTTTGCAGACTGAGCGCGAACAGAGCAGCACAGCTAAGTCGGAAGCCGGGAGGCGGAGATGCTGGCTGACAGAGCAGGCCACCCTCGTGGGCTCCAGCAACAGCCTTGCGAGCCACTCCCTGCGCCTTCGTGCCTCTGTTTCTAAGTAAGTCGCGTCATTGCAAATAGGGCTGACTCATAGCTTGTAAAGCCCGGGGGATTTGCTTCGGGCAGGGGGATGAATGAATTGAAGGCTTCTTCCGTATGGTATTTTCACCCTGAAGTCTTTAACTCATCCCGATGAGTATCAACAGCAGAAGCAACGGATTCTGCAGAGCCAGGTTGTTTCTGCTGCAAACTGCACTCCCACCATGTCTGGGTCTACAAGTGCTTGTTGGCTGAACTTCATCCACACGATGTATGACAGGCAGGGCAAGAGAATTCTAATCATGTTGGTGACGTTTAGCAGTCCAGTTCCCTGCAGGGAGTAATTAACGGTGTTTGCCTCTTTCTGCTTCTCCTTCAGGACTGTCGTTGTGGGGGAGGAGAGCCAGATGGTGGAGGCCCCTCTCCCAGCCAATCAGCACACCCTCAGTTTTCCGCCCCCTCCAGCTGCAGCTTGTTCCCAGCTTGCTCCCGGCTTCCTCCCCACATGAATCATGGCAGCCCCAGGACAGGACGAGGGGGAGCGACGGACCACCAAGAACTCACCCTTCGCTTCATGCTGAGAGCCTTTTCAGACCCCAGATGGCGGGGCTGAAATGGCCGGGCAGCACACTGGTCAGTTCCACCGTGGGGCTTCGCTGCAGAACCGCCCTGAGTGAATGCATCCGTCCGCGGTTGCCTGGCGGGGGTTCTCAGGCCTCCTCGTTGATTCCGATAGAAGAAGAAGGGGAACGAGATGGAGAGAGAAATGGACAGAGGATGGCCTGTGTGTGTGCCTGTGTGTGTGTTGAAAGGCTTTGTGTTTAAGCAAGAAGGTTTTGGGGAGCCTCAGGATTTGCATACTCAAACAGGAGGCTTGACAGAGCCTTCGCTGTCGCTTAGTCCTGCGTTCACTTATTAATGCACTCACTGTTGGATAGGCCCACGAGCCAGGGACTCCTGGAGCTCTCGGGGTGTAAAGGCCTTGCCCTGTGTCCTCCGCAGGGGCTGATCATGCAGCAAAGAGGCCTCCCTGCCACTGCCCCGGGGCTTCCTGGCAGGAAGGGAGATGAGACCCCCATGTGGGCCATCTCGGAAAGGCTGTGCGGATCCTTGGTCAACTCAGCGATACCTTCAGCCCCCCAGTTATGAGACCATCTATCAATCGTTCGGTACGTGAGAGTGTAGTTCCAGCCACGACAGTTTCTTGTTTTGTCCCCGTTAGTGTGCTAGGTAGTAAGCATTCAAAGTAGGGAAGACGGGGTCTCCTGCCCGGAGCTTCCTCGCAGGCTGAGCCTTGCCCAGCTTGGTGGGCAGTGAGGGCAGCTCCTGCCTCAGTGACTGTGGTGGGCGTCACACTTCACAGTTCCCAGAGCCCTTCTGTGCACCTGCTCCCCCTTGATTGTCACGGGTGTCACCCATTTCGCGGATGAACAAACCAAAATTAAGATACCTCAGTTGCTCGCCCAAGATGGCATAGCTGAGCTCGGATGAGAATCGGAACACTGGCCCTAGTTCAGGGCTCCTTTTTCCTACCTCATTGTGCAGGGACTGTCTCTCGGCTCCACCTTTCCCCTCTACTGCTGCCTACAGTAATGGTGGAACTCCCTTACGTGTGCACCGTGGAGGGTGCGGGGGGACAGTGCAGAGGAAAGACCCTCCTGGGGTGCCAGCAGCTGCTCTGTCCGTGACTGTGACGGATGTGAGGGTGTCGGGGTGCCCTGCCCAGCTGTGCGTCCTGACCACCCAGTCCTGGGGGAATTGCAGCCTGGGCCTTTGTGCCTCCCCGTGCAGCCCCTCTGCACGCCTGCGCTCTGCCCGCCAGCCGTGACACACGTGCTCCCGGGCCTCCTGACAAGGCGGTGGGCGTGCCGAGCCTTGGGTCCACGGTGTTCATCCGTCACCGACTGTGGCTCCTTTCTTCCTAGAGGAGGCTTCTTTGTGCCGGCTCAGTTGTGCGTTCTCTCTGGGTCTGAGTCAGAGCCGTGCCCACCCCTGCGGAGGCCTCTTCCCAGCCCCCCGCTGCCCTGTGAGGTTCTCCTGCGTCTCTAGCTGCTTGCTGATCCTTTAAGTGTCTCTTCTTTAAGCCCCTGTGTGGTTGGTGTCTGGTCATTAGGCCTAAGTTGGTAGCGCTAAACGTTGATGCCGGGTCACAGACAGGAATCAGGAAAGAGTCAAAGTGTCTTGTGGGCGGGGATCTCGTCCTGCAAGGCTCTTCAGTCTTCGCAGGCACCTGCCTGCTATGATGCTGGACACGTAGAAAGTGCTGAATGAGGATTGACTGAGCACAGTTTCAGTGAGTTTTACCAGCCTGTGTGATGGGACTTGACTGCAGTCCACCGAGAGGGCTGGCCTGCGGGCAGGAGGCAGGATGTGTGTATATGACCGTTCGTTCCTTTGTTCAGCAGAGCTGGTCAGATTCCAGCTGAGGCCACAGCGGAAGGCTACACAGCAGCGCTGGCCCCACTAAGAACCCAGGACGTGCATGGTTGCAGCTGGAGGACGAGCTGACGCATCGGTAGGGAGCAAGGACCGCGAGAACCAGGGCAGCAGCGCGGGGTCTGACCACTCGCGAGGCGCAGCAGAGGGAAGCGACTCGCCAGCATCCTGTGGCCCCTTCTTGCCAGAGCCAGGAGGAGACAGCGAGTCTCCCGGTAGTCCCGACACTCATACTCCCACTGTGGCTTCTCCCAGTGGGGGTGGGAAGGGGCAGGGATACTATCTGCCAGCCCAGGGAGTGGGAGGAAGACCCCAAATGTGGTCGTCCCTTACCTACAAGTTCTGAAAGAGCCCGTGTGGGGTGGATGAAGCTCCCCTGCCAGTGCTGTTAGCTAAGCCACTGGCAGTGTGGCACCTGCGTTGAATTTGGGGTTTGGCTCCGCTCACGGGAACCAATCACTCATTAAGGCCCGGCATCCAGTGCTGCTGAGACAAAGTCAAGTGCTTCCTGCCCCGCCCCAGGCCCTGCTGCTTCCTCTGGTGTGGTCCTAACCCAAGTAAAGCCTCCCCAACATCTGCAGCTAAATCACGCTACGAGCCTCCTTGATCGTGTCGGTTTACTTAGCAGGACATTTTGCTATTTCTGATCAGATGTTCCCCCCGCGAGCCAAGGCATGGAACCCTTTAGTGAGTGGGGGAGGCCCACAGAGCCTGGTCCGCACACTCCTCGGAAGCTTCGCCCAAAGCATGACGCCCAGCCCGAGTCCTACAGCGAATGTGGGGCAAATGTGACAGTGCGTGTTTCATTAACTCCTCATCCACAGCTGGGTCACAGATGAGCCCCGAGGAGGCTCCGTGTAGCAGGAGCTGTGTGAGCTAAGCAAGCCGCAGCTACAGCGTCTCTGTTCGCTGTCACTGGGGAAGAGCTCTTGCTGATTAATTGACTTGGGATGTGCATACACCTCCATGTGGGAAGCAGAAGACAGGGAGGGGGGTCTCGAGGAATTGTGTGTGCTGTGAGCACGCTGCGGGAGGCCAGATGCTCTGCAGGGACTCCCAAGTGGGCTGAGAACCACCCTGGCTGGAGGGGGTCTCCCTGGGAGTTGCAGGTGCACGGGAAATGGAACTTCCCTCCCTGGAGATCTGCTGATACGAGCCAGTGAGGTCACTGAGGAAGGACGTGCCAAGGCTGGGAAGAGCGTGCCCAGGCTGCACGGCAGAGCCCCGGCACGCGGCAGAGCCCCGGCTGGCTCCGAAAGCCGGCAGAGACACTTTCCCACCTGCCCGTTCCCGGGAAGCCAGGATCTCTCCCCCTGTCTCTCTGCTGGCTTTCTCAGTCCTTGCCTGTGCGCGGTTCTGAAGTTTCATGTGGGAATCTGCCTCTCTCACTTTCGGCTTACTCATGCCAGAGACGCTGTCCTGGGCTCCGGGAACACAGCCGCCCTTCCTGAGACTCCTTGGTTAGCCAGGACCTCGTCACTCTCCCAGAAGGCCCGGTGCAGGATTCTCTAACAGTGACGTTCGGAGCCCGTGGAATTCCAGCGCCGTGGTGCCACTGAGTTTGAGAGGAGGACGCCCCCAGGGCCCTGGTCCAGCCGCTGCCCCAGCGCAGCCCGGGAGTGGCACAGCGTGCTCTACGTCAGTGTGTCATCCTGGATGTTGGGTCCTCCGGTCCGTCTTAAAGCTAGAATGGTTTTTGTTTGGTTGAGATTTGGTTTCAGTGTGGTGTCTGTTGATTTTTACAGTTCCGTAAGTTTTGCTGCATGTACCTGGATCCAGGTCACCACTGCTGGAAACACTGGAGGGAACGTTCCCACCATCAAGGCCTCCACGTTGCTCTGCTCTCAGCTCCTCCATCTCTGTCCCGGCGGCGGGAGCGTGCTCCCTGGGCCTTCACGTAAGTGGGAAGCATACAGCAGGCGCTCTTTGTTGTTGAGATCAGTCCACACCGCCCGTTTCTGTTGCTGGGTAGTACACTGTGTGCTGTGCTATAAACGTTTATCTGTTCCTCTGTTGATAGGCATTTGGGTTATTTCTACTAAAAACAAAGCTGCTATGAGCAATTATGTCAGACTCGGGAGACCATGCTTCCATTCCTCTCATGGGAACGCCCGGAGTAGCACTCATGAATTGTGTGGAAGGAGTTTGCTGTTTTCTAAGAAGTCGCCACATTGTTTTCCACAGTAACTGTGCCACGTTACTCTCCCGCTGCCCTGCACCGAGGGTTATGGCAGAGCCCGTCCTCGCCGGCACAGTAGTACCAGTCTTTCTCGTTTTGCCTTTCCTGGATGTGCAGTGGTTTAAGTCGCGTTTGCATGACGACTAACGATATTGAACAGTTTTCCATGTGCGGATTCTTATGTGTTCTTTTGAGAATTAAAACTTTTTCCTCATTTAACAATTGTGCTGTCTCGTTGTTGATCTGCAAGAGTTCTTTATATTTTATGGAAACACGTCCTTTTTCTGACACACGTGTTGTAAATATTCTTTCCATGTCAGTATCTTGCCTTCAAAAAGCTGACAGCTTTAATCTTAAATAATCTACCCCTAGCAACGTTCTTCTGTTGTGACTTGTGTTTTGTGTGTCCTAAGAAAGACCTGCCTTCTCCAAAGTCAGACATTTTTGTTTTACAGTTTTGGGTTTTATATTTAAATCTGTAATTTGTTTCCGTGTGATTTTGGTAAAAGGTGTGAGAAGGAACCGATGCTAATTTCCTGCTAAATGGAGGTCCTGTTTTCCAGCATCATGTGTTTAGAAGCATATCTTTTCCCCTCTGAATGATCTTGGCACCGTTGTCCAATTGCAGCATTGATTATGTAGGTTTGTTTCTGGACTCTGTGTTTGATCCACACTCCCTGATAGCTATAGCTGTAAGGTAAGTCGTGAAATAAACTTTATTGTCATTTTTAAAAGTCTGCTTGCGATAGCTTGGGAAACTTGGATTTTCCTGCCAGTATTGGAGTGAGCCTGTTCATTGCCACCAGAAGGGTGTTGGCTTTTGATTGAGATCAACTTGGAAAAAATTCATATTTTAAAAATAGTGGAATTCCATTTATTTGTCTTTAACTTCTCTCAGCAGTGTTTTATCATTTTTTTCATTTGGCAAGATTTGAGAACAAAGACAGAGATCTCCTATCACTAGATCTGCCCCAGTTGCCCGCAGTAGCCAGAGCTGAGGCAGGCTGACACTGGGCGCCTGTCACATGGGTGGCAGATTCCCAGGCACTTGAGCCATCACCCCGCCTCCCAGGGTGCTCAGCCGGGAGCTGGACTCAGAAGTGGAGCCGGGGCTTGCACCCAGGCACTCCGGCATGGAATATGGGCCTCCCACGCCATAGCTCAACCACTGCAAAATGTGCACCCCTAAAAGTGGGCTTTTAGTTAAATTTTTATGAATGTATTTATTTGAGGGGAGGAGAGGCAAACAGGCAGACAGAGTTCCCATCCACTGGTTCACTCCCCAAGCCTGCACTGACAGGACTGAGCAAGGCCAAAGCCAGGAGCGGGAACTCACTCTCGGTCTCCCATGTGGATGGCAGGGCCCAACTACGTGAGCCGTCACCTGCTGCCTCCCAGGATGCTCGTCGGCAGGAAGCTGGAATTGGACATGCACGTGACGTTCTGATGTGGGATGCAGGCAACTGGGGCTTAACTGCTGGACCAAACGCCTACCTCTGTTTCCACTGTGCAGGCAGGGCTTAGAGTGGTTTTGACAAGTCTATCCCTTAGGATTTCATTTCTTAATGTAATATTAAATCATATATTTTATGGCTAGTTTTCTAATTGTTGACTGCTAATATGTAAAAATACAACTGATATTTGTATTTTAATTTTTATACTGTGACCTTGACAAACTCACATCTTAGTTCCAATAGCTTTTTGAGAGATTTGTTTGGATTTTCTATACACATGATCACAGAGCATGGGCAAAGTTGCACTTTCACTTATTCTTTTTTTTTTAATTAATTAATGTATTTGAAAGTCAGTTACACAGAGAGAGGAGAGGCCGAGAGAGAGAGAGAGAGAGAGAGAGAGAGAGAGAGAGAGAGACAGGTCTTCCATCTGCTGGTTCACTTCCCAATTGGCTGCAATGGCCGGAGCTGCGCTAATCCGAAGCCAGGAGCCAGGAGCTTCTTCCAGTATCCCATGTGAGTGCCGGGGTTCGAGGTATTAGGCCATCTTCTGTTTTCCCAGGCCATAGCAGAGCTGGATTGGAAGTGGAGCAGCTGGGACTGGAACCAGCGCCCATATGGGATGCCGGTGCCATAAGCGGACGATTAACCTACTAAGCCACAATGCAGGCCTCTCCTTGATAATCTGTGTGCAGTTTTTTCCCTTGCCTTATTGCACTAGCTATGACCTCCAGGATAAAAGTAATTAAAGTAACAAGAAAAACAACCTTATCTTATTTGCTGTCTTAAGGAGAAAGCATGAAGCTTTTGCCATTTGTGTGATGTTAGCTCCAAGTTTTTCATATGTGCCATTGGTGAGGCTGGTTGCTGAGAATTTTATTCATACATGCATGTTGAATTTTGGCCGATGTTTTTCTGTTATTAAGAAGAATATATGTTTTTACTTCTCCTTCATTCTATTAATGGATTACATTGACTGATATTTGAATGGTAATCCAAGCTTGCGTTCCTGGGATGAACTCAACTTTGTCACTACTTAATGTTGATAGACCCCACCATGAAGCCTTGTGATTGTGTTAGTTGTGGTGAATTATTTAATTGCGCAATTGGTGTCTTTATTATATGTAAATTTTTAAGTTCTCCTTGAGTTAACTTTAATCGTTTGTTTCCTTCAAGGGATTGTACGTTTCCCTAAAGCTTTCAAATGCATGGCCGTCTTGTTCCTCATAATCCATTGTTAGCTTGTTATGGTCTGTGGCGCCTGTGATGATATTCTTACAGTTTAAAATTTAACATCATGTGTCTTTTGTTTCTTGATCATTCAGGATAAAGGCTTCTCAGTGATGCTGGTCTGCTCTAAGAATCAGCGTTCAGATTGGTAGAATTTTCCTTATGGTCTTTCTGTTTTCAGTTTCACTGATTTCCACACTAGTTTTTATTCTCTTTTTTCTTTTTTCCTGCTTCTTTGGATTTAATTTATATTTTTCCTGCTTCTATTTTTTTTTTAAGATGAATTATGTACTTGAAAGGCAGAGTTACACAGAGAAGGAGAGGCAGAGAGAGAGAGAGAGAGAGGTCTTCCATCCGCTGGTTCACTCCCCCATTGGCCGCAATGGCCAGAGCTGTGCTGATCTGAAGCCAGGAGCCAGGAGCCAGGAGCTTCTTCCGGGTCTCCCAAGTGGGTGCAGGGGCCCAGGGACTTGGGCCATCTTCCACTGCTTTCCCAGGCCGTAACAGAGAGCTGGATTGAAGTGGAGCAGCCGGGACTCGACCTGATCCCCATATGGGATGCTGGCACTGTAGGCAGTGGCGTTACCCGCTTTACCACAGCGCTGGTCCCTTTTTCCTGCTTCTTAAAGTGAAACGTTGGGTTAGTAATTTTTGCTCTTTCTCTCCTCTCACACAAGCATGACCTAGTCTATGTTCCTCTGTTCGGACTGTGTTAGCTCATCTCACAAACTGAAGATTATCTTCATTTTCATCAGTTCAAAATGTTCTAAAAGTATTGTTTAAGTTTCATGTATTTGTATATATTCCAGAAATCTTTCTGCTATTCTTTTCTTTTTTTTTTTTATGTGACAGGTAGAGTTATAGACAGTGAGAGAGAGAGACAGAGAGAAAGGTCTTCCTTCCATTGGTTCACTCCCCAAATGGCCACCACGGCCATCACTGTGCCGATCCGAAGGCAGGAGCCAGGTGCTTCTCCTGGTCTCCCATGGGGTGCAGGGCCCAAGCACCTGGGCCATCCTCCACTGCACTCCTGGGCCACAGCAGAGGGCTGGCCTGGAAGAGGGGCAACCGGGACAGAATCCGGTGCCCCGACCAGGACTAGAACCCTGTGTGCCGGCACTGCAGGTGGAGGATTAGCCTGTTGAGCCGCGGCGCCGCCCACAGGTGTCTGTTAATGAGCGACTCCTCAGTGATCCTGACAGCCCGGCTTCAGGCGTGGTTCTGACCCTGCTGACCTCAGATCTGGGCTGGGGAGGGCCATGCTCACCATCAGTGGGTTTAAATGGCGTAGTGTCGGGCCTGGGGGGCAGGGGAGGTGGCTCGGGTCTGTTTCCTCCTCTGCGTTTTAGCTGGAAGCTGCTACCAGTCTCTCCCAAGCGTGCATGGCTCCTGGATGAGCTGTGGACCTGAGCGACGTGCACACACAGAATCTGTTTCCTTCTCTAATCCCACCCTTCTCCAGGTTCCCCGTTCAGTCTCCAGCGGCTGCCCTCGTCTCCCGGTCTTTTCCATGCTTCCTCTGATGATTGTCTTTCTGTTTGCGTCTTGATGCCCTGGCACTGTTGCCACTGTGTCTGTTGCTACCATCAGGATAAAAGTGGCTAAAAACAAGAAACTCACTGAGGGCGGATCACTGTGCACATTTCAGCCCTGTTCCCTGGTCAGTCTCATTTCTTTCCAGTCTCCCGAGCCGTTAGATAGATTTTCTCTTTGTTTTGTGTTTTTTCCCACAGGACTTAGCTGTATTTGAAAGAGAATCGGTTGTATGAGGAGCTAACTCTGTACTGAGAGCAGGAGCTCCAGTCTACAGTGCCAGTGTGGCTCTTCCAAAGCGCGGATTCGGGTTCTTGGTTATAGGGCTGCATTTGCTGATACGTTTGTTCCACATTCTCCTATTTTGCTTTTCTATTAATCTTATTTATTTTGAAGTTCTTTTTGGCACCCAAATATCTTTTTCATTTCTCAGTCTGCTTCTATTTTTCTATATTTATCTCTTGATTATGACTCACTTTCCTGCTTCATATCTCGGTGGGTGCTGAACACTGTAGATGTAAAAAAAATTAGAGACTTGAGGGACCAGCGCTGTGGTATAGCGGGTAAACCACTGCTTGTAGTGCCGGCATCCCATAGAGGCACTGATTTGAGTCCCGGCTGCTCCACTTCCAGTCCAGCTCCCTGCTAATGTGCCTGGGAAAGCAGTGGAAGATGGCCAAAGTACTTGGACCCCTGCACCCACGTGGGAGACCTGGAAGAGGCTCCTGGCTCCTGGCTTCGATCAGCTCAGCTCTGGCCATTGCGGCCATCTGGGGAGTGAACCAATGGATGGAAGAACTAACTCTCTCTCTCTCTTTCTTTTCCTGTCTGTAACTCTGCCTTTCAGATAAATAAATCAGTCTTTAAAAAAAAAAAAAAGAGAGAGAGAGAGAGAGACTTGAAATGATCGTCTTTCACCAGAGTCAATTCAGTCCTTCCTTTACTGGGCATAGACAGTGGGACCTAATTAATTAATCCAGCCAGAGGCTGAGCTGAGAGAATGCTTAGCTGCAATCTTTGTAAGTCTCAGTCTACCTCTGGTTCACTCGGCTCCTCGGGTATTGTCCTCCTACCTCCACTGAAAGCCGGATTAGGTCAGTGGGATGCCCATCTTGTAAGTCCTGAACTCTGTTCTTGGTTTTCATTACGTTTCATTTGTCCTGAGACTGCCACAAACTCCACTGTGCTTTTCAAATTAAATGAATATGTATCCGCGTGTGTGTGTGTGTGTGTCTGTGTGTGTGTCTGTGTTTTTAAACATGGGTTTTTGTTACGGCGTTATCTGTTATCAGTTCTTAATGAGAGCCTTAGTTCGTCACAAGCCAGAGTCTGTCTACGAGAAAAAAGTAATAGATTCATAAATACAACAACAGGAAAACCTGAACAGACCCGTTGTGGTTATGTACCATGACCAGGAGTGTGACTCTTGTTCTAGACAGCTAGAACAGGAAACACCCCCCCACACACACACTCACACACTCACACACACAGGACGAGAGTCAGAACAGTTCCACAAGCATGCGTCACAATTCTGCATCTTCCCACCTTATGTGCTCTTCCGTCCTTACTCTCCAGCAGGTGTAGGGCAGGGGACGCAGTGAGCGCTCACATCTGGGGACCCTGAGCCCGTCGGGGAGGCTGTGTCTGGAGACAGGGGAAGCTCCCTCTGCTGCTGCGTTCTCCTCTTGAGACCAGGAGGGACACGAGGGCCCGTGGCTGCCACACTGATGTACCCAGGCACGACGTGTGCAAGGCACCCAGGCTGTGGGCGTGAGACGGGGGAGCCCCCGCCCCACATCACAGCTCTGCCGAGTTTGCCAAGGGGAGATTTGGGTTGCTCAGTGGAAAGTCCTTGGTGTGTTCTCCCTGGTGAGCCAGAGAATTGAGAACGCTGTGCACTCTCAGTGTGGGGCTGACCCCACACCGACATCTGCTGCTAAACGCGATCCTGTTCTCAGAGCTGCGCGTTGGGTTGAAAATGGGAAAGAAGATCCTTCCCGGGGGATTATTTTATCAGCCACATGCAATCGGGTTGGCCCTCTTCTTGATAAGGTAAATGGACAGATTACTGTCTAATGGTTTCCAAAAAGTACTGGTCAAACTGTGGATTTACATCTGAATGCCATGCTAGCACTCCTGGGACACAGATTATGGAAATGTGAATTTTATCATAAGACGCAGCACCAAGTGTGTAGTTTACAAAATACCAGATTCTGCCTGCTGAAGATGTGCGCCCCCTCCCCAGCAGGTTACCGCCAGAGTGGCTCCTTCCATTGTCTGCACCCCCACCCCAGCCAACCAGTTGGTTTAATCCCTCAGAATCTCTTCACCAGGGGATTTGGCCAGGCGATTTTTCCGGCTCCTCTGATACCAACATTTACGGTGATTATATGTCATCTACTTCCATTCCGCTATTTCGTCTCAGAAAGTAGCTGTTCTCCCGATCTCTCTCTCTCCCGTGGGAAAGGTCCCGGGTTGAGGATGCTGTCAGAGTTCAGCTCTGTGCCACTCTCTGAAAAAACGCCTCTGGAAATTTCCATGGGGGCCGATCGGGCAGCACATTACTTCTCCAAAGTTCCGGACAGTGCCAGGGCTGTCCGCGGGCCGGAGAACACAGGGAGTAGGCTGGTGACCGGAGAGGGCTTGGAGAGGGCTTGGAGAGAGCTCTCTGGCGTAGTGTACCCTGTCTGCACCTCCCTGTTTGAGTGATAAGAAAGAAGCGAGAGAAGGCAAAGTTTTGTTCTGTTACCCCTAAATTTCTCACTGGCATGAAGTAAGTTTTCACTTGGCAAAACCGCCCTAAAACAAGGGTTCCTCTAGGGCCCCCTTGATAGGGCTTTAACAAACACCTTAAGAAGGGCCACATAACTGTGAAAGCAGAACACATTTAACACCATTTAAGGGAACGCTCTGAAACTGAGCACCCAGCACGTTTAAATTCTCAAGGTCTGAGCACCAACAACAGTCATTATAAAGGATCAGGAAAATGCAGTCCATAACCGAGAGGAAAACCCATCCATCCATCCAGGAAAACCTGGGGGTGACAGCCACGATGAAATGATGGGAAAAGCAGGTTATGATGCCTGTGACAAATATGTTCTGTTTGTTCAGAGAATTGAAGGAAAATGGGAGAGAGAAAGCATTCAGCAGAAGTTGAAGCAGTAACTGAAATGGGAAGTGTCTTGGGAGCTTCGGAGCCCGTGACTGCAGAGGCAAAGATGGGTGAACGTGGAGTTACAGAAAGGCGCGTGGAGAACTGGAGCACAGTGAGTGGTGGCACACGGCAGGGAAACGTTCGTGTGACTGTGCATCATAATGAGGGGGCGTGGATGGGGGGGCAGTATTTGAACAGCGAGGGCAGAAAGTGTTTCCAGTCTGGCAAAGACCTTAATCCCACTGAGACAAGTAGCTCCATGGACCCAAAGCATAAGAAATAGCAAAACCCACTCAAAAGGACCCACCGGCGATGAAAATGCATCCAGACGTGTGGATGCACCAAAGTGGGTTGGGGGTTGCCCACTGCATCTTAGTGGGTAGCACGCTGAACACGCGGGAAGGTCAGCGGCTGTTCTTGGATGTGTCTCGAGGTCCAGGGGCCAAGTCAGAGTTCCCACCTCCCAGGGCCGACACGCATGGGTACAGCCTTCTGTGGGAGCCAGTGGGCCGAGGTAGGGAACCCAAACCATAGCTGACAAATCGCTGCAGGCTCCATGTGGACCAGGCTCGGGGCTGGGATGGGGGATCAGTCAAAGGAATAACCAGGACTCAAACAGTGATTCTCAAGTGTGTGCTCACGTAGTTTGCCTTGCTCGGTTCTCACAGTGACCCTCAGAGGAGAACCCTCTGCTTCTGGCACTGGGGAGGGTGAGTGCCCACGTGAAATATGCCAGGGGCAGGCCATCCTTAACAGGGCCTGTCCTCAGGAGGACGTATTTTTGCTAGACCCTCACCTGCTGGGGTTTTATGGGAACCCAGGTGGCCTGGGGGAAGAGCCAGCCCCCCACGCCTGGTCCAGCCATCCCATACCAGCACAGGAGAGGAACTGACAAGCCCTCGTGAAGGCCACACCTGGAGGAACAGGCTCACCAAGTCGTGGGATACAGAAAGCCACCGCTTTCCTCCTGTCTGATCACCACATCACTGAAGACCGAGCTACCCACGTTGGCTTTACCTAGGACGGCATACCTGGCTTTTAACAACAACAACAAAAATTACAAGGCATACTAACAGGCAGAAAACACGATTTGAAGAGACAGAGCAGACATCGGGGCCCAGCTGGCCAGGATGTTAGAATGAGCAGACTAGGAATTTAAAGCTATTGCGAACGATATCCCAAGGACTGTGTCAGAAAATGTAGATGGCGTTGCAAGAACAGATGGTTAATGTTTGCAAGAGATGGAAACCCTAAGAGATGAACAATTATGTCACTCAAAAGTGCCACAATAGACTTGAAAAATGCTTTCTGTGGGACTGTTAGTAGAACAGATAGAGATGTCAAAGAACCTCTGAGCCTGAGGGTGTGACACAGAGCATGCAAGGACTGTGGGGACAAGCACGAGAGATGCGGTGTATGCAAAGTGGGAGTTCTAGGCGAAGAAAGGACAGGCAGAGAAACGTCTGAAGTATGGCTGGGACAGCGCTCGGAGGAGAGAATGCAGAGGACGTACAGATGTGGGCAGATACGGAGTCCTGGTCTCGTTGTGTATGGGGCTGTGGTGTGGTAGAAGTGAGATGTAGGGACAGCAGCACAGAGGACGAGCAGTGGGAAGGGACTGAACGTGTGCAGTGTGACGTGAGGGCAGACTGCAGTCAGTTGTAGACAAGTGTAACCCTGAGAGCCGCTATAGGACAGGTGTAAGGAGAGATGTCACTAATAAACCATAGCAGAGATGAAATGGAAGACTGAAAAATTCATTTAAATCCAAAGAAAGCAAGAAAGAGGAGGAAGAAACAAAGAACAAACATGACAAATAGAAAACAAACAATATGGTAGGTGTAAGTCCAGAGTGGATAATTACATTAAATGTAAGTGGTCTAAGTGCTCCAGTTAAAAGACAGAGATTGTTAAATAAAAAATAAGAGCCAACAGCTTACAAGGAACACTTTCAATAGGAAGAGAGAGAATTCAAAAGAAAAGCAGTGACAATGTGTGCTATATCATTGCTGATCAAAATGCAGATTAACGTAAGACAAAGTAGTCTTCCGAATGACGAAGTTCCAGGAAAAAGGACAACTCTAATACGAAAGGGCGAAAATATCTACCAGAAACACCCAACTGCAGAGTTTCAAAATGTAAAGTCAAAGCCGAGAAAAAAAAGTTCACAGATGCTGTTGAAGATTTCAGCTGATAGACTGTAGACAGAGAGGGAGTCATGAAGTCCATGTGAGGCCGGAGCAACGCCGCTCGCCCGCTGTTCCCTGGGCCACCCGAGAAGAGAAACAAAGCGTTTTTAAAAAGCCTGCAGACTGCATGTGTGAAAGATGAAATTATAAAAGTACAGGAAGAAATCCTCTGCAAGGTGTTTTTGTACCTTAGAGAAGACTTGAATATACAACTCAATATGCAACACCATGATAAATACAGGTATTTCAGGGTAAAATTTTCTTTATGACAAAAATCATCACAATGTAAAGCTATGAATAAAGAAAAGTTTGCTACTTCACGCGTGGAAGAAACGGATAACCGGACCATATAATGGGATCCTACAGATAAACAGGTGGCTCCCTAACCTGGAGAAAACTGAACAAAAGCCACGAAGAAACAGCTCTCACATACACGCGGGATACCTGGTCTCATGCACATCTTGCTGTCCTGTGGGATGGGTGAAGATTCCTGTGCTTGCTAGCAGTGCGGGACAGGACGCGTAGGAGCCGGCTGCGGTTCTCTTCCCGGCCCTCCTGCAGTGACTGCACGTTAGTGGCTCACAGTTAGTCGTGCTTAGAGTACTCACAGCGTGGAAGTCTGCAAGGTGCCCTCCCCGTCCCAGAAAGCTGCCTGTTAATTCTGTCCCGCACACCGCCAGGTGCGCATGCGGGGAAGCAGGTGCTCCTGTGTGGCTGTGAATGGAACTCTCCATCCAGCGTCTTGTTAACATTTGAAGAAGTCAGTGGAGAGATGCCGGCCTGGCAGCAGCCATTCTAGGAAAGTCCACGGACCACAGAAGCTGAGTCTGCTGCTGGTGCACAGGTTTTGAAATCCGTGCATAGATTTTCCATGACACAATTGAGGTGCCCTTGTGCTTCCGAGAACGTGGCTGTGGTATAAATGTCTGTCAGCAGACAGTTGGGTTTAAAAACTGCACTTTACATAATGGAGTTCCCACCAGCTGTTAAAATATACAAGAATGTCCTTTTTGTGCTAATATGAAATGGGATCTTTTAATATTGTTAGCTGGGGGCCGGCTCTGTGATGTAGCGAGTAAGGCCACCGCCTGCAGAGCCGGCATCCCGTATGGGTGCCAGTTCGAGTCCCAGCTGTTCCTCTTCCAATACAGCTCTCTACTGAGGCCTGGGAAAGCAGTGGAGGATGGCCCAAGTCCTTGGGCCCCTGCACCCACGTGGGAGACCCAGAAGAAGCTGCTGGCTCCTGGCTTCAGATCGGTGCAGGTCTGGCCGTTGTGACCATCTGAGGAGTGAACCAGCAGATGAAAAATCTCTCTCTGCCTCTGCCTCTCTGAACTCTGCCTTTCAAATAAATAAATAAATAAATTTTAAAAAAGTATTTTGCACTGTGTGATTCGTCAGCAAGTGCGTTTATCGTGTTTTTATGCACTCTTGTGCCTCCTTAATTGGAGTGATCTTTCTTGGAAGAATCCGTTAACATATAATAAGAGTATTTAAGTAGTTCTCTTTAATCTCACAGTTGTTCTGTCTGGTATGCTAAGGAAATAAACAGAAATTAAAGTGAAGATTTATATATAAGATTTTTATCATAGTGTGTTATTGATAGCAGTGAAAAAATAAGAAATAGGCAGTTACATAATTAGTTCAGTCACACCATGGAATAATATACAGCCATTAAAAATAAAGTTGGGGTGAGTGTTCAGCTTGGAGGTTAAAACGCTGATTCCAGGTGCCTGGATCCTGCATCGCGCACCATGGGTTGTGCTCTGGCTCTGCTCCTCGCTCCAGCTTCCTGCTAGTGCGCACCCCAGGGGGCAGGAGGTTACGGCCCCAGTACTTGGGTCCCTGCCACCCCATGGAAGACCTGGAGGGACTTCCTGGTTCCCAGCGTCTACCTGGCCCAGCCCTGACCACAGTGTCCACTGAAGGAGTTGAGTCAGCAAATAGGAGCTCACTCTCCGTGAGTCTCAAATCTCTGTCTCAAGTAAATAAAAATTAGACATAAATTTAGAAAGGTTTTGAAAAAATACTTAACAGCATCCACAACACACTGTGCATGGAGAAGTGGGAAGTACAGCTTCATGCGTGGGGTGACACGGGATTTCTGCACAGCTTTGTGTGTGTACACTTGCATGCTCACCGAGGGGGTCAGAACCTGCTTGCCCTGTACCTGCTCCTTGCTATCCAAGCAGACAACAGAAGCCCAGGGTTCATGTTCACCTCTCCTCGTCATCACACGGGACCTGGAGGAGTTCTCTGAGATCCCTCTGCTGTGGCTCAATCTGTGCCTGGAGGGGAGGTGCAGCCTTGATGTCCACGACACAGATGCTCCAGGGGCAACCTGGGCCGCCCTCCAGTTTGTTCCAGCCTCAGTCCAAGCTCCTGTGTCCAGTCACACCTTCGGGTGCCCGTCCGTCCACTCCTCCTCCAATCTGTCCTTCAACTGGAGAGCCTCCTGTGTCTCCTCGGTCTTGTACTAGATGAGTTTGTGTGCTTACCTTTTGTTCATCTGTGATGACTATGACAGACATCTGCCTCCTCCTATACTTACAGACATGCACAGAGAAAACCCGATAACCTGTGAAGAGGCCTCTGGTGCAAGTTTCTCCAATGAGATAAGCAAACAGGTACATGAAGGTGTGGGGCCACGATTTTTTCAAAGTTACTGTTATGTAATAGCAAGAAGAAAACACTGAATAATGTGTCCATCAGTGAGGGGCTTGGTTTGATAATTAAACACAGGCATGTGTGAACCTGCTTACATCTGTCCCACCACTTCTACTTGTGTGATGTCCATGCCATCGTTTAGTGCCTCTTCACCTGAATTTCTTCATCTACAAACTATTTCATAATCTATAAAATCACCTCATCCGTAACACCTAATTCACAGAGTTGAATAATGAACTAAATATTAAAATAATAAATATATAAATGAAATATGAAATGAAATATTTCATAATCTATAAAATTGCTTCATCTGTGATACCTAATTCAGAAAGTTGTTACAAGGATTTCATGAGTTGAATATAAAGGTACATAGTAAACACTCAGTAATGATTAGATATTAGCATTACGCGTGACAATGTCTGTAGTAGCGTGGACAAGCTCATCTGAGTGACAGTGATGGAGTAGTTGGTAAAATGCAGTTCCATTTAGTTAGACTAGCAGATGTGTAATTGTATGCACAGGAAAAAATTATGTTAACTACCATTTTAATTCTGGATAGACCTGATGACAGGGTTTCAGATAATTTTTATTTTCTTATCTCCTGGTTTGACATTTTGTATTAACATATAATTTAGTAACTCCTAAGATGACAAGCTAAGCAGTTCAGACCTTCCTGTTTTGCTAAGGAAAAGTGAAATTCTGGATACAGTCTAAAAGCCACCTAGACAGTGCGTGCTCCCCAGCATCGTGGAGCAGCTGGCCGCACAGAGTGGAGGAGTGGCCTTTGCAGACTCACCCTCTCCAGCGGGGTGACCGGGCCTTGCAGGGTTGCGCACATTCTCCAGAAGGCTGTGTGTTCTGAATGCAGCACCCGGCACGTGCTGCTGTCTCCCACAGTCAGGACTGCTGGCTCCAGAAACCAGGTGTGGAGCTGGGAGTGGCGCACTCACTGTCATGGCCGCTGGCCCAGTGGCAGTTACTTCCTTCCTGTTTCCCTGGCTTTGTGCTGAGCTGGTCTGGAGGGCTCAGCACCACAACCAGGGGACATGGAAATGATCTCGTTGAACTGGAGGTTCAGTGACTGCAGAAGTTGCTCGGCCTCTCTGGGACCCTCGGGCTCTAAACCAACAGGCGGCAGAGGAAGGGTTGTGGTGGTAGTTGGGGTGACTGATCCTGACTACCAAGAGGAAATTGGGCAACTACTCCACCATGGAGCTAAGGAGGAATGCATCTGAAATACGGGAGACCCCTCAGGGCAGTTGTTACTATGCCCTGTACAGCCCTATCCAAGCAGCACTATCAGTGGCCCAGAGTCTGCAAGAATGAAGTTTGGGTCACCCCCCCAGGTAGAGAACCATGACTGCTAAGGTCCTTGCTGCAGGCAAAGGGAATATGGAGTGGGTAGCAAAAGAAAGTAGTTTTGAAAACCAGCTGCAGCCACCCTTGAGTTGTGAAGTGAGGGCTGTAATAGTGTTAAGTCTTCATTTTGCTGTTGATACATGTGTGTGTGTGTGTGTGTGTGTGATGTAACAAGAGGTATACTGATTTTACCCCATAGTATTTAAGAGTTTATAGCTAGATATGATAGTAAATAGCTAGTTACAGGTTTCTAGAAGAGTAAACACCACTGAAGGGCCTTCCCTTCCCTTCTGGGGCAGCTTCAGTGTGCTTTTGTCTTACGTAGGATACTTTCATCAGTAGATGTAGTCATGACCTTGTCACTGTCATCACTGTTATTTGGAGAGTTAGGTGGTTTGAGGTGATGTGTACAGGTGCCAGGTTGACAAGGGGTGGCCTTGTGATGGTCAGTTTTTGTGTCCACTTGATGGCCCAGCAGCTGGGTAAGGATTGTCTTTGGGGTGTTTCTGGGGGAAGACATGAGCATTGGAATTGGAGGTGCAGGCGCCAGAGGCTCATCCCATCTGTAGAGGACCTGACAACACAAGAGAGCTGAGGAAGGTTGGGTTAACTCTGACAGCTGGGCAGAGGCGTGGTTTTCTCCTGCCCTTGGTGTGCCTGGTTCCCAGGCTTTCAGCCCTAGACCGCAGTCCATGCCATTGGCTCTCACACTTCCGAGCGACGTCACTGGCTTTCCTGGTCTCCAGCTGCAGGTGTGTGATCACCTGGGTGTCTGGCTCTCTGGAGAGCCCTAGCAGAGTGGGATCAGCACGCTGAAATCCAGGAGGAGGTGAGGTACTCACTCAGAGCAACAGACAGACACAAACAATGTGCACATTAAGCTGTAGTTTGGGTGACCTTGTGCAATGAACAAGCTAACGCCAAGGATTTGCGGCTCAGGACGGAATCTGATGTTTCTTCCCCAACACGTCCAGCCAGCTGCCACCCTGCATCACTTCATGCTCAGGTATGAGTGAACTGAAACACATTCACTTCTCTCTCTTCTCCTCTTTCCTCCTCCCTCTCCCCTTCTCCCCTCTCCCCTCCATTCCCCTCCCCTCTCCTCCCCTCTCCTTCTCTCTCCTCTCCTGGATTAATACCACGTGGGAAGTCCAGAAGCAAATCTGAAGACTGAACTTAGATTAAGGTGGTTGTCGACTGGTGAGGACTGTATTCTAGCAAGAGTGAACAGAAAACATCGCTGGAGGAAGGAATTTCATCTGAGGTTCAGATTATCCCTAAAAACCTTTTATTTTCAGACCCAGCAACCAGCATGCAAAAGACAGTCAGATATACAACTGAGTAAGATAGCATCAAATTTAAGACGTTGGCATTGTCAGATACAGACCATAAAATCCCAACTTGATCTGAAGGAACAGGAAACCATAAAAAGTGATGTAATAGATATTTAAGAAAACAAAATAGAGTGTCTAGAATTAAAAGTGCTGGAGTAAGAATTCAATAAATGAATTAACCAGCAGCTTAGATCCAATTGAAGAGAGAATTAGTAAATCAGAAAATGTATCAAAAGGAATTCTTTAGAATACAGAATGCCAGCACCATGGCACACTAGGTTAATCCCCCACCTGCAGCGCTGGCATCCCATATGGGCACCGGTTCTAGTCCTGGTTGCTCCTCTTCCAGTCCAGCTCTCTGCTGTGACTTGGGAGGGCAGTAGAAGATGGCCCAAGTGTTTGGGCCCCTGAAATAGCAATGTGGAAACTTGTGGAGTAGCAGAATGAAGCGATTGGTGTGCTGAAACTATCTACCAACTGAGAATTCCATACCCAGCTAGCACATTCTTCAGGAGTACAGAGCAAATAAGGAAAACGTGAAATGTAGAACCAAAACAAAGCAATGGAAGGACTTCTGTCAATAGTAAACCTACAAAAAATAATTCTGATGAATGAATGTACTCTTGGCTCAGTGTTTGACCCCAGATGAAGACTAAGATCTAAGAATGAATAAAAAGAGAAGCCTTGGGACATATGTAGATAAACCTATATGAACCATTCAACCTTGTGAAGTTTTATGATGCAACATTAAAGTAAGATTTGTGTGCATATACACACGGAGAACATGAACAACTAGAGAGTTACCCCTTTCTCCTGAGCTCTGGGGCAGTGCGGCAAGAGTGCCACCTATCAGTGTGGGAGTAATAGGTACAGGAATCTGTGAGGGATGTCTTGAGACACAGCTGTCTGAATCCGTGTGTTTGGAGAGAGAAAACCAGGTTGTAGTAAAGGGAGGTGTGAGTAGACATTTTTATTTTTCGCCTGTAGTCATCTTCCTTTTATCTTGGAATAGACCCCCATTTTCCCTGGGGAGTCTGTCCCTACTCCTCTATACTGGTGTGCTGTTACCGGTGCTGTCCATCATAAAACCCGACAGCCAAGGAGATGGGTGTATGACCTAAGCGGAGCCAGCTGCAGTCTTTCCTTAGGTTTCTGTTTCTTAACTGGGATCCCTCTGATGGAGCGATGTGAGTTGTGGGAGTGGCTGGTGGCCAGCGTCCCCCCACCCCATGAAGGATGTTGATCTTAGGACAGGAACTGGACACCACAGAAGGGAGGGTGCTGCGAGAAGAGAAGCTTGGAACATTCAAGCGAGTCCTGTGTCCCGTCAGCCCTGCGGGCCGGCTCCTTCCCTTTCACAAATTCACCTTCAGACCCTAGCCAGGTCAGGTGCTCACTGTGCCTCCCCATGTAGAGAGGAGGCCTCAGGACACTTGTGTGCCTCCCGGTGTGGAGGGGAGGCCGCGGGACACGCCCTGTGCCTCCCTGTGTAGAGGGAGGCCTCGGGACATTCGTGTACCTCCCAGTGTGGAGGGGAGGCCGCGGGACACTCCCTGTGCCTCCCAGTATGGAGGGGAGGCCACGGGACAAGCAGTGCCGCCGTGTCTGGGCGTGGGTGAGGCTGCCGAAAGTGAACCTTGGAAGATCAGAGGCTGGCAGCGCACTTGATCAACCCCCACTCCCAACAGCAGCTGATTAAAGTTGCTGCGGGCTCATTTCTGGTTCTGTTCTCTGCCATCTGCATTTCACAGGGGCGTATAACACACTTTAAGGAGCCTGTGGGCATTGGACTCGATGTTGGAGTTCCGTTACCTGTGGACAGCGACCTGCATGTGTGAGCATAAGGTTTTCTGAAATGAGGTATGAGGAGCGAGTTAAGAATGGTTCACGCTGGTCAGGCGGCCTTACTTGTGTGAATTTGTGACTTCTTTGTCTTGCAAGAGATCCATGCTCACATCTGAGAGATGGACATGAGCCCTATGCATGCTGTGGTTGTTGGAAAGAATGAAGACTGTCTGGGAGATGTTGTACTGGTCGGGAGTAGCGGAGCCCCACTGTGCCCTCCATGCCCGCCTCTCTCTGCAGGCAGTCGGCCCATGGTGGGGACAGATGGCAGCTTTCCTGGGAGCGCTGGCTGCTGAGACATTCACACCTGCCTTTGGGACCCAAGCGCTTCTGCCCTCAGCACCACTTCTGCCCTGTGCCCCCTCCCCTCCACCACCAGGCTGGGCCGTATTACTTGGTGGCTTTGAGACAGAGAGTCCAGCGTGCACAGCTATATTCAGACTCTCCCTGCAGCACCGGCTGCTCCTCCTTTGGGCAGAGAAGGTGACTTGAGTCCAGCAGATTAGAAGCCTACCCGGCAGTGGGCAGGGCAGGGAGGTGGGCACGGCCTGTATCCGGGTTGCTCGGCTTTGTGTGGCACAGGCGGGGGGTGTCTGGGGCTGGCCTCACCCTGCAGTGGCATGGGAGGGCCCCGGAGCATCCTGGGTGGTGTAGAGGTGGTCCCATCTTTTTTTAGTTGCTTGCATCTGGCTTGGAAAGGCTGGGGCAGACCAGATTGACAAGTAATTCTAGAAAGCCTGAAATTTGGGGTCACCCCCTGCTCTTTATGTGTCTGTAAAGAATCTGAGGGCTGGCGCTGTGGCTCTCTTGGTTAATCCTCTGCCTGCGGAGCCGACATCCCATATGGGCGCCGGATTCTGTCCCGGTTGTTCCTCTTCCAGGCCAGCCCTCTGCTGTGGCCCGGGAGTGCAGTGGAGGATGGCCCAAGTGCTTGGGCCCTGCACCCATGGGAGACCAGGAGAAGCACCTGGCTGCTGCCGTTGGATCAGGCTGGCCACAGCGGCCATTGGAGGGTGAACCAATGGTAAAGGAAGACCTTTCTCTCTGTCTCTCTCACTAACTCTACCTGTCAAAAAAAAAAGAAAAGAAAAGAAAAAAAGAATCTGAAATCTGTGTGAGGCCTGACTCGAAGCATTTCTCCAGGTCTAAACACATGAGCTCTCTGCTGGTTGACTTCTCTCCACTCCCTGACCTGCGAACTCCCTGTGCACAGCTGGGTCAGGAGCCCTGCGCAACAGATTTGAACACGTCTGCCCACAAGTCTCTTCTCAGAACTGCCTGGCTCACAGCCTGGCCCAGACAACAGGCCAGAGCTTGGCTTCTCAGACAGTCACCGGGCGCCCACGAGGGGCCAGGCATCCGGGCAGTCCCTGGGGACCCTGTCGGCTCTGAAGCAGGTGTCTGGCTTTGCAAGAGCTTTGGTGAAAATCTGCGGAGTCCAGGACCGACGCACGGATTTGGAAGGATGTGCCACCCAGTGAGTGACACACGCGGGAGCCCGAGGAGGCTTGGGAGCTGCAAGTTCCGGCCCAGGGCTCTGCCCAGAGCACGTGTCTCTCCTACTGGGCAGGATGTGCCTCTGCTTTAGCGATGGACGCGCAAGTGTAGGAAACGCGGAAGACGAGCCTGGGGTGGCTGTGCACCAGAGAATCCCACCCAACTGCCTGCGAATTTGTCCTCTGCCACTTTCACGTTGACCCCGAGCTCCCGGCTGGTCCCTCTGAAGGCTAACACGGCCTCCGGGCCTGGGGCTCCCGGCTTCCTGCGGACAGCACGTGGTGGGCTTCCACTGTCAAAACGGCGACTGTCCTAACGTTTTCTCAGCTGTCCCAGGATTTTTAATTTTATTTTTAGCTCTGAATTCCCAGGCAGCTGCTGTTGGGTGACTGAGGGTGGGATGCCGTGGAGAAGGGCTGGGGGTTTGGGCTGCCCTGTGCTGTGGGTGCAGAAGAGCCCGAGGCAGGGGCTGCGCATGTGGGGAGAGGGTCGTGCTGGGGAAGCTGAGCCGGAAGTGTGGCCCAGCCCTGCAAGCTTGGCCTGTGGGCCCAACCCAAAGGAAGGGGGTTCTGTTCGAACCAGGCCTGTGCTCAAGCCGCTCGGCCTTTGTGCCACTTCTCACAGAAAGCCTCGGAGCTGAGCCCTGCAGGAGGCGGCTCCTGAGGCCACATGGAGGACTGTGCTGTCTGCACTGTCCCAGGCCCCCTGCTCACGCCCCACTCACAGGCGCAGCGGGGCCGTGGACACTGAGCACCCTCCAAGACACCTGCACTGGCTGCGCCCCAGGGCTTCCGTCCTCACCGCCAGCCCACAGGGGAGCTGCCGGAGCCGGAGCCCACTGGCCACAGAGGTGAGCGAGGGGTGGCAAAGCTCCTGAGAGAGGTGGGCAGGGCCAGGGCGCAGCGCGGGGCGGAGTCTTGCAGCCCATGCTTGGGCTGGCAGCCAGGGTGGGATTTCATGTTTAAGGAACGTGACATAGACTCGTCCCCATCCTGCTCCGCCATGCCCCAGGAGCCAGGCTCCGTGTTCAACCAAGTTTCGGCTTCCGGCAGGTGCTGGGGCCACAGCTCCGGGCAGCCACGCAGATGCTGGGCCACACGCATGGATGGTGAGGGTGTCAGACCTGGTGGCTGCTGGCCGTTCCCCTGGGCTGTCCACATGGACTCCTGGAGTCAGGGAAACACCTGACTTGCCCCTCCCCCCACTGCCCTGGAATCCTTTCTGGGGGCAGCACAGGGGGGAGGCAGCTCGCAGTGGGGAAGGCGCGGGGCTCAGCCCTGGCTCCCTTGGGAGAAGGAAAGGCCACAGAGCTGGTGGGTCCTCTCCACTCTGTCGTGCAGCGCAGGTGACCTGTACTTGGAGCTGATGAGCAGCACGGCTCTGTCCCCCCTCGTATTAGGGGGTTTGCATGGCCGAGCTGTGCTGACCCCTGGCCGCGGTAGTCTCGCGACAGCTTTTTCTCGTCTGCACCTTCCCAGCTGCGAATCTGTGTTTCCCTTTCCCTCTCCCCACGCCACCCCGGTCTCTGTAGCCAGCAGGGTCCTCCTAGAGCTCAGCAGGGGTACTGCATTTATTGAGCACCGAGGATATCAGTGAGGTGTTCAGTACCATCCGCATGCATACGCCTTGATTTTCCGGGCAGCTCCAGTTTACAAATGAGGGGACGAGCCCAGAGAGGTTCAGGCATCTGCTCAGGATTGCACTTGGAACTGAAGTCTGGCCTTGCGTGGATCTGACCCCAAAAGCTGTGCCCCCAGCACAGCGCTGGGAGGAGAGAGGCGGCACTGCCCGTCTCCCAGGGTCTCGGGGATGTGGGTGCAGGGTAATTGAACCCCAGGCCCCATGAGCCAAGGGCTCTGTGTGCTCACTTGCTGAGACCAGCCCGTCTGGGCCTGCCCCTGGAGCTGCTGTGTGTGGCCCCGTGAACGGAGCAGGTCTCCCTAGGGAAGTCGTTACAAACCTTGCCTGCGCCCCGCCTCTCCAGAGACTGCCATCGCGGGCCGCAGCTGGAGGTCCGGATTACAAGACAAGGAAGGGCCTGGGCCAATCTTCTCGGCTTCTTGGCACCCAGCTGTGGTGTTTTCCAGCAGCCGAAGGCCCACATCCTTCCTGGAGACCCCAGGGTGGAGCACAAGCCAGTGCAGCTCCCTCCCCTCCCCTAACTCCTGGGAGGGCGCGATTCGCTATGCCTGGCCTGCTCGAAGCCTCCCTCTGAGGGCGGGGCTTCCACATGGCCCCCATTAGCTGAGGACGGCTTTCAAAGGGCTCCTGGAAATGTGTCTCGGGTGGGCTCCCGGGCCCTTGGCTTGCCTGCTGCCTCCTCGGCTCTGTTTGCTTTGCCTAATTGTGTTTTCTCTGCTGATTTGTCGGAGTCAAGTTGTTCCTCCCCATTTTGTCCGAGGTCCACGGAGTGCATCTGGTACCCATTTGGGGCAGGAGCAGGGTGGTTAATTGAGTGCTTGGCCGGGGCTTTGAGAAGTGAGCGGAGGAGAAAGGGAGGCTGGGAGAGCCTGGCGAGGCGGGGCTGCAGCCTTCGCGGGAGCTGCAACCCCGAAGCCTCCGTCCAGAAACAGAGCCTCGGGGAGACAGGACGGTGAGACGACCGGAACCCAGACTGTGGCCCCCTCTCCTCCACTGGGCCCCTGGCTGCTTGGCACGTGGCCAGAGGGCCACGAGGCCCTGGGTATGGAGTGGGTGGAGAGGACCGGCAGAGCACCTGGGGGGTTCTTGCACCCGCCTGCTTTGGTCTGGCTCCAGGACACCGAGCAGAAGTAAAAGGGGAGCACCACTCAGAATCTGTTTCTGGCAGGGCCCAGGGCCAGCCGGCCTGGGCAGGATTCTCTCTGTCTGTGCCCTTGACCTTAAGACACCAACAGAAGCACCGGTCTGAGCATCACGGATTTTGGGTTTCACGTCTCCACTGCTGACACGCGGGTGTCATGGGGCCAGTGCCTGTTCACCTGGAGCCTGCTTCCCATCTATAAAATGTGGCTCTTCCTGTTTCCCTGTCTTGCCTTCCTGTTTCTGTCAAGTGTATTGGGTGCACACTTACTCATAACGGTGGGCCATGGAATCCAGCAGAGCCTGGAGACGAGAGGATGTATGGAGAATGTCCCCCTTGCACACTCGTGCACACACAGAGAGGTTTATATATCGGCACAAAGATCTAAAGGTGCTGGGGTCGGTGGATTGACATCAGAGAGGGTGGGGACACCGACGTGACACCCTGACCGGTAATGACAGGGTCACAGACTCAAGTGTGGGAACGTGACTGCACTCGGTGGAGCTTAACATACGTCCCATCGTCCTGTAACAAACACCCCGCTTCAGGTAGCTTTGGAGTCAATATTATGACTCCTCTGGGAGATTCCAAGACAGCGGGGACCAGCGACCTGGGGGTCCGTTTTCACAAGGTGTGGGGGAAGCAAACAGATGTTGATGAAGGTGCTTAACAGGGCGGCTCCCACAGCCTGAGCCCACCTTTGAAGTGAGTGTCCCAAGATGCGGTTCCTGCTGCGTGCAGGGGGCAGGCTGCCCGATGGCAGGGGCGGAGTCTGATGGCGTGAATTCCACAGCATTGCTGAGCTCTCAAGGGGGCAGGGAAGACAATCGTTTGGACAGACACTGGGACACCTCCGCCACCCTAAGACCCTCTTAGAAAAGGGGAACAGGTGAGGCAGGAGCGCCCTCCCTTTGGGAGCCCGAAGATGACGTGGGCTTTGCAGGGAGGAGCTGAGTTTCCGTTAAGGCACGAGGTGCAGAAACTTCACACAGAGGACACCAGACGCAGGGGAGGCTGCTGGCGACAGACCCCAGTCTCAGGACGCCCGGATGTGAGGGCTGGGAACGGGCAGGGAGGCCCAGCCAGCACCTACCTTGTGGTGGAGAGGGGGCTGGGTGGGGCGTCTGGTGGACGTGGCGGTGGTGGCGATGGTGATGGTGGTCTCCAGGAGAACAAGGGTTCAGGCCGCCCTGCTCAGGGGGTCGGATTGCACTTGGCTGACTCCCGGCTCTGCAGCCCCCGACAAGCCTGCCCCGTTCCTCCCTGGGACCCCTGGGTGTTGACGCTAAGTGCCTCTCACGGGCCCCTGGAGCATTTGCCTTCACTCCCAGCCCTGACCGGGCTAATCATTGGGCTTAGATCACCAAACAACAGCTGCCCCGCTTCACTGAGAACAGAAGACTTGGAAGCTCCCGGCCCATCACTGAGGACTGCGTGTAATGATTCCCACACTGGACAACAGCCCCACGGGAAAGCAAAGTACAAAAGTGCTAAATAAAACAGCCAGTGAGACACATCTGCACAGTAAGAGAAGAATACATCTTAATGAGTAGGGCTTATCTTTGAAACGCCAGCATATTTTAATATTGGGAAATCTGTGTAATTCATCTGATCGAGAAGTAGGAGGGAAAAATCATAGCATTGCCATAGATTTAAAAAAAAATTTTGTTAACATCCTAGCTTATCGGATACAGTAATAAGAAACACAGTTACTGAAAAAGAAAAGCAGAACTGATTTTATTTGCAGACAACATAACTGCCTTTTTAGAAAATCCATGCAAATCAACTGAAAAATGATTTGAACTCATCAAGAGAATCCCGCATGCTGGTCAGAATACTATTCCCCGTTAATATGAGATTGTGAATATGTCATTTGGAAAATAAGATGACATTCACAAAACTCTAAGCTACTCAGGAACAAACTTGATTATGAAGAGTAGGAAAGACATGGGAAAAAAAATAAAGATCAGGCAGCGGTTGGCAGGGTGGTGCAGTGGGTCAGGCCGTTGCTTGCGAGGCGGCTTCCTGTGGCAGAATGCGGGTTCGAGTCCCAGCTCCTGCTGATGCACCTGGGAAAGCAGCAGATGATGACACAAGTGGTCGGGCCCCTGCACCCACATGGGAGACCTGTGGACCTCCAGGCTCCTGCGGTGTGGGATAAACAGGAAGGAAGTGGGTTCCATGCGCTGGCACTTCCGTGAGCCTGCATAAGGATGCTGTCTCTTTAACCCTCTGCTGGATACGCCCACCTCCCAGGGTGCACCTGCACATCCGGGACCCAGGCCCACGCCAAGGCCCCGCTGCAGTTTGCGTATCTAGTCGGGGTGCCCCCTCTTCCTTATAAAAAGAGATGGAAGGCAGGAAAGAGACTTCACCCGCCACAGACCGCGCTCAGAGGATCTGCTCCCGTCTTCCCTCTGCCCCGTGGAAGGCGCGCCACACTCGCTCTGCGGGGACCTTCCCAGCCACAGGTACCGTGCAGGCTCGATTCTGTTCTCTGGTCCTGGGCAGCTCAGTCCCCCTCGCCGTGGGTATCTGCGCATGCCAGCGCGTCGGTGTGTGTTTGTCGCCTCGCTGCAGAGGGCAGGGGGCTGCTTAGACCCTGTGTGAAAATCCGGGGTTTGTCGTCGGCATCGCTGCTGGCCTTGGCCTAGCCGAGCCCTGGGTGTCACAGGCATTTGGAGAATGACCCAGTGGATGGAAGCTCGCTCTCTCTTTAAAATAAGTAAATTTATTTATTTACAGTCAGAGAGAGAGAGAGAGAGAGAGGTCTTCCATCTGCTGGTTCACTCCCCAAAATGGCCTCAACGGCCAGGCTGAAGCCAGGAGCGGGAGCCCTCTTGCGGGTCTCCCGCATGGGTGCAGGGGCCCAAGCGCCTGGACCGTCTCGCGCTGCTTTCCCAGGTGCATCAGCAGGGAGATGAACCGGAAGTGGAACAGGCAGGACTCAAACTGGCGCCCGTATGGAATGCTGGCTTTGCAGGCGGCAGCTGTAAATACATCATAAAAGCAGAGCTTTATGGATACCGCTGAGGGGCCTTTTATGGACCACGTTGTGAGACTTGCCCAAGGGTTTTTATCCAGCCCAGGGACTTTTTCTCATACAGATTTGCCGAGATTGAAAACAACAGTCTACCACCTGTCAGTGTCAATGTCTGTTATCTTGGCCCCTGCCCGTGAGGATGCCCAAGCTGTAGCGTTTCACTGTTGTTTGGGTTTGATTTGATAGATTTTTCTAGAACTGAAGCTGTCCCTCAACATGACCTCTGGCCGGATATTCGGTGGCTGGTGCGAGCAGGTCGCTCGGCTCTTCCGGTCCCTGGGAGGAAAGACAGTGGCTGGGGGCACAGGTGGCTCCTGCTGGTCTCCCTGCAGTGGGAAGGCAGAGACGGGCTGCTGGGTGAGTTGGTGACCCCAGGGACGGGGAGGCCGTGGAGTTTGTGTCCCCAAGTGCAGGGAGGGGCGGAAGTCCAGCTCTCTGTGGACTGGCTCCTGACACAGCCACGCGGCCCCGGGAGTGCAGCTCTCGCCGTCCGCATGGGTTTCTGTGTGTGGCGCACATTGGGAAGTGGCTCTGAGACGCCTCTGGGAGATTCCAAGACAGCGGGGACCAGCGACCTGGGGGTCCGTTTTCACAAGGTGTGGGGGAAGCAAACAGATGTTGATGAAGGTGCTTAACAGGGCGGCCCCCACAGCCTGAGCCCACCTTTGAAGTGAGTTTCCCACGATGGAGGGAGCTGGTCTTGAGCTAGGAGGAAGTCACGAAGGTGTACGTCTCTCCAGGGTAAAGCCACATGCTGCCCCGCTCATGACTGCGCTCAGAGATGCCACGCGCCTGCCCACACGCGTGCACTCTGCCTGGCTCTCAGGTGCCAGGGCCTGCCAGGAGCGGAGCTGGTGGGCCTGCCAGACAGCAGCCACAGTGCACGGCCCGCGCTGCTCAGTCTCGAAATCAGGTCTCGAGCCGGGTTGCTTGGCTTCGGGGACCTGCCCTGTGTCTGTGAGACACCTTGGTCCCCACGGGCCGTGGAGACTGAAGTGACGGGGAGCTGCAGAGTGGACAGCAGTCCCAGATGGCCAGCTGCCCTGTCAGTGCCCGCCCCCAGCCCGGCCGCTTCTACCCTGTGAGCTAAGCAAGTAGTCAGCTCCCTCCGTCAGGCCCATGTGATGCGGGGCAGAAGGCACGGGCAGCAACAGGGCCCTTAACAGTTTTAGGGCAAGGAGCATCAAGATGATCCGGGGACTCCGGAACGGGTGGGCTCTTCTGATTTCCCCCGTGGCGCTGTGTCTGGGTTCTGTTCTGCACTCCCCCACCCCGGCCAGGTGTCAGCAGCTCCGGATGACACCCAGCAGGGGGTTTGGGGACACCCCAGCGGTCCAGGCACTGAATCTGCTCCACTCCATGTTTTACCTCTGACCTCAAGTTCATGGCTAAGGCTTTCCTTCCCAGCACTTGGATCTGCCAGGGCCATGTGTGAGATGATGGTCATGTTGCAAGGCCAGGGGCGTTGGCAGCCGTGAGATGCTGCCCAGAATCCTCTGTTTGCAAAGGGCCTGCACGTGCCGCTTGCCTTTCTCTGTGCCACACCGCGGGCGGGCTGCTCGCGGCTTTGACCTGGCTGCTGGGCTCGGGCCACCTGGGAAAGGTCGGCTTCGGCGATGGCGTCCGGGGCTCTGCACGGCCCCCGGGGTGCTGGGAGACCGTTCTGGAATAGGATTCGGAGAAATTTCCATCCAGCGGCACAGCATGGAAAGAGAGGCCACAGCAGCCACTCTCACCGACCTTGCCAGGTTTTGTTCCACAGGTCGGCAGCCTTCCGTCTGCACCATGAGAGGCTGCGAGTCCCGGGGGCCCCGCCTCCTGGGCTTCGCTGGGGATGACCCTGAGCTTCACAGAGCCCCCTCCCCTGAACTCCTCCTGTCTTAGGAAAAGACTTCGCATTGGCATTTTCAGATGCGAGCCCTGTCTAAACGTGTGCTTACCTGGTCAAGAGCTGCCCACGAGGAGGAGCAGTGAACTGGCAGGCCTAACGAGTCCTTTTTTGTCTTTGATCTTCCAGCTATGGATCGCGAATTAAACGGTGTTCCTTTAATGTGGGTAGCTGCTTGCATTTTTTTTTTAAGAGAAACAGCTATTCTCAGCTTGTAGACGTCAGGTGTTTTTTTCTGCACGCACAGCTTGGGAAGAGCGAGAAAAGACGGAGCCTCTGGTCTCACTGGGCAGCTGATGGGGGGTTTTGGGGGGCCGCCTGGGGGTATCCTGGCCCCTGAGACTCGCGTAGGGCGCACGACCACAGTGCCAGCTTCACTGTGTCCTTTACCAGGCTGTACCTGAGGAGGGTGTGGCTCCCGAGTGGCGTGGTGAGCCTGAGGATTCGGGGTCTGGCCAGCGAGGCTGGTCACAGGCGGATTGCCGCAGGTGTGGCCCAGTGCTGGCAAAGGCAGCTTACCACGGAGAACTCCTAATTCAGGTTCGTTTCCGGTGTAGCTTTCCCAGACAGGGCTGCTGGGGCGGGGGGCACTTTAAAAACCCGGATGACTGCTCATCTCCAGGGAGAGCTGGGGACAGAGCAGCGTGGCATGGCGGGGTGGCGCGACATAGCTGGGTATTACGTGTGTGTCTGTAAGCGGCAGCTTTGTCTTCCTCCCTGTGCAGGTGGGGGAGGGTGGGCGTACACCACTGTGCATGAACGGATCATTCCGGAAAGAGAGGAACTGTCCCAAGCACAGAGGACAGAGCCACTCCGGGGTCGCAGTGCACCGGGAGAGAGGTGCAACAGAGCAGTACAGGATGACGGAGGAACTCGTGTCCTGAGGGGCAGCCGGAGGGCGGTCCCGTCCCCCTTCCGGTTCCTGAGAGATGGGAGCCGCGTGGTCAGCGGGGTGTGAGGAGACAGCGGCAGGTGCGCCTGTCTGACCCTCGCAGCGGCCCTGTAGTGGAGGGTCAGCATCACCCCCGTTGTATGGACCTGGGAAGTGAGGCACGGAGGGGCAGGGGAACCTGGCACAGGTCCCACAGGTCCCCCGAGACCACAGCCCATTGCTACTGATGCCCGAAAGCTGAACAGTAGGATAAAACTAAGTCAGTAGTAGTAGGCCGGCGCCGTGGCTCAACAGGCTAATCCTCCGCCTTGCGGCGCCGGCACACCGGGTTCTAGTCCCGGTCGGGGTGCCGGATTCTGTCCCGGTTGCCCCTCTTCCAGGCCAGCCCTCTGCTGTGGCCCGGGAGTGCAGTGGAGGATGGCCCAAGTGCTTGGGCCCTGTACCCCATGGGAGACCAGGATAAGCACCTAGCACCTGGCTCCTGCCATCGGACCGGCACGGTGCGCCGGCCGCAGCGCGCCATCCGCGGCAGCCATTGGAGGGTGAACCAACGGCAAAAGGAAGACCTTTCTCTCTGTCTCTCTCTCTCACTGTCCACTCTGCCTGTCAAAAAAAAAAAAAAAAAAACTAAGTCAGTAGTCAGCCCAGGGGGAGATGCCATGCCCAAGGACTGAGGGACATGGGTAGGGGGAAGTGGTCCGGGGAGAGGGGGCTTTTCTCTGTGTGCTGTTGGAGCCGGAACCCCCCAAGCAGCAGGTCCCCCCCAGAGCCAGTGGGATATGGACCTCCAGGGCTCCAGCCACCGTCCTTCCCCCTCCCCGACGTGGTTGCACGGTCAGCCGGACGGCGCTGCCTGGGCCGTCCACCGCGTCGTCACTCCGGGCTCTCATCTGCCTTTATCAACAGATCAGCCGCACTGGCGGATTCTCGCGCCGTCTCTGGTCTGGTCTCCAGGCTGCTTTGCCAGGAGGGCTGAGCTAAGTCAGGGGAGTCCACACTGAGGTGCGTGTGGGCCCACGGGGAAGGCCAGGCACCTGGGCCTCCTCGGGCAGAAACCCAGCTGCAGCTGGGCCATCTGGAACCGGAACCGGTGACTTTGGGGCGTGGGGCCCAGCAGCTGTGGCCAGGGCTGCCGAGGGCCCTCCCTCGCAGGCGCCTCACTGAGCTGAGTTGTGCACCTGCATTTGTGCTTCGTCCTCTCCCTGGGTCTCTCCGGCCTGTTTGCCCGTCACTGAGACGGATGGCGGGGTGGTGGGGGAAGGAGACGGCAAGTCCTCTGGGGGTCAGGTCTCCGGTCCCCGGGCAGTCAGCTGCGTGGGAGCAGTGTGCATGGCGGCGACAGGAGAAATGAGTCCAGCGACGCAGCAAGGACGGTGCCTGGGCCACCTCTCCTCTCGGAACAGGTGTGGCCTGAGCAAGCGGAGCCTCTGTGCGCCCTCCCTCCCAGGGAGAGCCGCCTCCACAGGGGACGGCTGGAGCTGGGAGCAGGTGGGCTGCAGACACCCACAGCCCCCAGGCCCTCCCTGGAGCCCCAGCCGCATGTGCTTGTAGGGCCATGGGAGGGTGTGAGCCCGCCCTGCAGCCCGAGGGGAGCCTCCACCTCTCTGTGTGGACCTGGGCCCCCAGCCGCGGGCAGCAGCTCCTGCTCTTTCAGACAGAACCACCTGCAGAGCTGCCCTGGTTCCCGCGGCTCACGAAGGCGGCGCCGGGCCAGCCACGCTTCCACGCATCTGGTGAGGAGGGGGCTTTGTTTGCCTCCTCTCCCTGGCTGTTTGGAAGGATGCTTTCTGGGTGACCTTTCCATAAGAATGGCGTGCAAATGTCCCGGCAAAAGGTTATCTCCACTGTCCTGTCCCGCTGCTGTCCTCACGGAGGGACTGCGTGTGGCCGGGAGCCGAGCGGTGCAGCTGGGGGGTAGGTCGCCTGGATACGGGGCCCCCGGCAGGTGCCCGGTTCCATTGGCTCTGGCTTCCTGCCTTTGACCTTGGCCTAGAATAACCCTGCTGGCTGGGGTGCTGTCTCAGAGCTCCCCCAGAAAGCCTGCTTCTTTGGAAACAGCTCGTGCCCCATGCCCCCGCCACCCAGGGAGACTCCGTGCAGGGAAGTCGCTGCCCGACAGCTGAGGCTCTGGCGGGGCTCCTGGGGGCGTGCGTCCTCCAAGCAGCCCTTGCTAGATCGCGGCCCCTTTTGAACAGCCACAGCAAACGCAGTTCTCTGGAACAAGGCTGAGGTGAACGTGTCCCTGTGACCCCAGAGCTGCCTGCTCGCAGCCTGGCAGTGAGGGAGACTCGGACGTAGCTGCCGTGCTGTGCTGCCCGTGTGTGCAGCGTGGGCCTCCGGCTGTCCCCACGCCTAGTCACTCACAGGGAAATCAGGCTGTTGGTTTTGCTTCTGGGTGGAGACCACGGGCAGCACAATTAGCCCAGGAGGTGGCGGGAGGGTGAGGGCGGGAGAGAAGGAAGCCTGGGCCGTGGGAGGCGTGAGGGCTACAGCTGGGGAGTGGGGCGCTCAGACGGGGGTGTCAGCTGTGGACTGGTATTCCCGGCAAGCAGCTGGGCATGCACGTGTGCAGGCCGCAGCCGGCCGTCCTTGGGGAGGCAGGTGTTCAGGGGCGCGGAGCGGGATGGCCTGCCCTGGCCTGCCCCCAGGGCTGTGATGAAGCTCAGGGCCTCTGCTCAGGGTCACGAGGAGGGCGGAGCCTGCGGCTACCAGGGACCCCGGTTCTTGGACAGATGGCCACAGGGTTGCCTTTGCAGTCTACATCTGACTTGCAGGGAGTCCCAGGAAACAGACCCAGGGCCAGCTCCACTCCTGCCTCCGCCGGGCCGCTCCCAGCGGGGCCATTCCTGGGTGTGGCCGGGGCTGTGCGGCCCCTGGAGGGATGATTTCTCTGCCGTGCACACTTGCAGCACCAGCAGGAACCCGTGCATTTCCGCTTTGTAACTGAAAGCGTTTTTCACACTAGGAACCTGCCGCCCACAGGGGAAAACTCCTGTAAGTTAAAGTCGGATGGCACCACGTGCTCCTGCCAAAATAAAGACCACCGGTGCCCTCCACGGTCCACCCTGCTGGGTGGAGGCAGGCACGTGTTTGGGCATCAGAATTCTCCTGTAATTGAGCTGGGTTCGATTCCAGGGTGTTTCCTTCGCAGATCAGCCTTGGAATTAGAGGACAAAGAGGGTAGCACCTGGTTGCTAGGCAGTTGCTGCGACATCTTCCTCCCTGGGGTTTGGCACTGCAGGCCCCGCACAGGCCTTTAGGGGACCAGTGTGGCCGACAACAGATAGAAGAAGGAGCCGCAGGCGCAGGCCCGGGTGCAGGCCGGCTCACGTTCACAGCCGTTTAGACTGCGGAGTGACTGTGCGCAGGGAGCGCCATCTCTCCACACCTCGGATTCCTGGCCTCAGGGTGGGCAGTGAGAGCCATTGAGGGGCTGGTCTGGGACTGGGCGACTTAGGAGCGCTCTGGCCGGGGGTGGGAGTGGGGGTCCCTCCTGGTGTGGTCCTTGGCAAGAGCCCCCCACTCTGCCCAAGGGGAGAGGAGCAAGCCTGGGAAAACAGGGTCGGAGGCGTGGGGCTGCACACGTCCCTTTGAGGAGAACCCGGCTCGTGAGTGCATCGCCACACCTCCTGCCCACCCGTCCCCCGCTGTTTGGGCTTCTGGTTTTTTCTCGATGCCCCAGGACGGCCAGGGTCTGCACACTTGCACTTCTGACCAGAAGACGCTTGCTTTCCCCTGGCCGCGGATGGGGAGTCCATCACGGGCTCCTGCCAAAGCCGCTCTGCCTGCTCCCTGTGGTCCCGCCCGGCCCGTGGCCTGCGGCTGAGGACCCACGCGGCCCTGTACCCCGCAGCCGGCAAATCGCTGCTTGCTTCCTGGGCGGCGGCCAGGAACGGAGGAGCTGAGAACGGGGCACCTCCCGCAGAGATCCCACGCCTCCCTCCTCCTCGCGGGGTGCCCGCGGTTGCGCGGCCTTGTCTGGTTTCCTTTGTTCAAAACAAAAACAAAGGGAAGCCTTGGCAGTCTCTGGAGGACCGGGATAAGCCGGTGGGAGCGGAATCGTTTGAAGTTACCTTAGCGCCATCTGTTTGCTTGTGCTAGCGTGGGCCCCCTGTGCCTTGCGCCTGCCCCTTCCCTCTGGGCCGTCAGCTCTGCTGTCCCACCGCCCGCCGGCAGGGCCCTTGGCAGGCTGGGCCCCGCCTGTGTGGTCCGGACCTGCCAGGCGGCAGCCGCTCTGGGCAGCTCTGGGCCCCGGGCAGCCCTGTCTCCGGAGCGGTATTTTCAGCAGTGGCCCAGGCCCCTGAACGTAGGCGCTGCCACAGGCGTGATTCTGACACTCAGGGCAAGGGGCACGGCCACAGGCAGGTGCCCAGATGGCTGGAGCGGCCATCTGCTATGATCAAGTCACTTCTCTTTGCAACTTGATGTCTCCTCACCTTATCCAAGGGAACAGAGCCCATCTGTGGTGTCGGCCTGGAGCTGGCCGGACCACAGTAATAAAAAGCCACGGCGGGCTGGGGCCACAGCTCACTAGGCTAATCCTCCACCTGAGGCGCCGGCACACCGGGTTCTAGCCCCGGTTGGGGCGCTGGTTCTGTCCCGGTTGCTCCTCTTCCAGGTCGGCTCTCTGCTGTGGCCCGGGAGTGCAGTGGAGGATGGCCCAAGTGCTTGGGCCCTGCACCCACATGGGAGACCAGGAGGAAGCACCTGGCTCCTGGCTTTGGATTGGCACAGCGAGCTGGCGGAAGCGGCCATTTTGGGGGTGAACCAACGGAAGGAAGACCTTTCTCTCTGTCTCTCTCACTATCTAACTCTGCCTGTCAAAAAAATAAAAAAAAAAGCCATAGCGCAGGCTGTGTGTTGGGTTCAGTGCCCTGTGGCCATGGCCCAGCCCCCTCGGTCGTCCCGGCATTCCCAGGCAGGTGCCCCGATGTCAGGCCACGCGTATGCTTCTTGGTGAGGGAATCGGACCTGAGTGAGAGCCATCACGCTTGGGAGGTTTATTTCTAACTACAAAACGCACGACCACCACTCTCCAAACCGTCTTCAGTCCCACATCGCAGGCCTCCCCTTCAGCTCTTTGCTGGCTGTTTTCCTGCCCGGGGCAAGCCCTGTACTTCTCCATGGCTCCTGCGACCCAGAAACTCATCTGATGGCCCCAGCCCCCTACCCCAGCTGTGCTCAGGGTGAGCACCAGTGCTGGTCCTCGGGGAAGCCTTGGCGTGAACCTCAGGACCCCACAGCCCTGCCCTCTCCTCTCCATCCCCAGCGCTGCTCACTGAGCCTGTGTCCGAGGTGCCATTCGCTTCTGCACGATTTACTGGTTGCCCGGCTTCGCGGTGGTTGTGGGTCCTGCAGGCAGGGTTTCGGTGACCAGCCTTGACTAAGGCAGTTGTTAGGTGACCCTGGGCAAATTCCTTAGCCTCCCTCTGCCTCAGTTTCTTCATCTGTGAAATGGGGACAACAGGACCTACCCCCCAGGACTGCTGTGCCAATCCAGTGAGGTCCTCCAGGCCATGATGGGCAGGGCTCAGCACCGCGAGCTGTGGTTGTCACCGTCACCCATTGCTCTGTCCTGTGGGCCTGTCGTAAGTGCATCACCCATCCACACAGCCCCTCGGCACCTTCGTACTGATGTGTACTCATAAAATACCTGGGTGGCCAGAGAGGAGTCGGACTTCCGTCTCCGCAAGCTGACAGAGTCGTCCTCTGTTGGTTTTGAGTTACAGGAAACTTGATTTGGAGTTTGGATGACACCGTTAATGCATTTGTTGTTGTTGTTTGTTTGTTTTTGGATGTAGGCCGTCAGGCAGCCGTCCTTCTGTGTCGCAGCTTCACGGTGTGCACGGCGTCGCGGAGTGGGACGGCGGCCGGGGCAGCCATGCTGCCCTTCACAGCTCAGGCCGCTGCCCGGGCAGAGGGGGCCTTGCGTGCATCCGTCCCACTTAGACTGCAGTGGAGCCTGCTGTGGGTTTTGTCCCCCAGGGGCCACGTGACACGCTGGGCTCCTATGTTGGAGGCCGCCCTGTGTCTGCGTGGGGACAGTGAGGGCTGCTCCAGCCGTCCCCCCAACCCCCAGGGCGTTGTGTTTCCAGCACCTGGCACAGCTGCTCTGGAGGACTGCGAGGGAGAACTGGGTCAGTCCGGAGCCCCCTCAGAACTGTCCTGCACCTGCAGTCTGAGGATGTCACCCCGTGTAGTCATCATCCTTGGCAATGTCCTGTGGAGGTGGCACAGAGTGTGTCCACAGCCCAGACCAGCCTTCCATCAAAGCCAGTGATGGGGGACCACACTTGGGCTCCCTGTGTGCAGGTGGATCAGAAGCACCTGAGGCTGAGGAAGGGCCTTGGGGAAGCCGTGGAATGTTGCCAAAGACACAGTGTCGCCCCTCCAGTTCTGGGGAGCGCCCCACACAAGCACTGAGGGTCATTCTGTTCAAGGATCTGGATGCTGCCCACAAGCCTGGGGCCCTGCTGGCTCCCGTCTGCCTGTCTTCAGAACTGTGGAACAGGTGGGAAGAAATGCGATGGGAAGGGCGGGGGTGGGAGGAAGGGGAGAGAGAAACAGAGGGAGACAGAGAAATGGGGGGGGAGAGGGGGAGAGACAGAGGGAGATAGAGGGAAGAGAGAGAGAGGGAGACAGAGAGAGAGGGAGACACAGAGAGAGAGACAGAAAGACAAAGGGGGAGAGAGAGAGACAGAGGGAGGGGGGGGAGAGACAGAGGGAGAGAGAGACAGAGAGAGGGAAAGAGAGAGAGGGAGAGAGACACAGAGGGAGATAGGGAAAGAGAGACAGAGAGAGGGAGATAGAGAGAGAGAGATGGGGGGGAGAGAGGGAGAGAGAGAGGGAGAGAGAGAGAGAGGGAGAGAGGACGCTGTTATCTGAGCGTCAGAGAAGGTGACCACAGAGAGGTTGACCAGGGAGAAGAAGAGAGCTTCACATAGACGACGCGTCCTCTGCTGCTAGGGCGAGCCGAGCAATGGGACCTGCGTGGAACAAGGATGGACGAAGGCGAGGAGATGGCGCGTGCCCCCACAGGCGGCTGTGCTGCCCGCCTGCTCTGTGGCCTGTCAGAGCCGGCTGGGGCGGCTGAGTGACAGACACAGAGGCCGCCCTCCTGCGGCTGCCTGACCCAACGCAGAGCAAACGCAACTGGGCGTTTGCAGGTTCGTGCTGTGGGCACCTTAGCCTGTCTCTCCCGGGCGCGGGCTCCATGCTGCAGGAGCCGGGCGGCGCCCACCGCGTCTCTGAGGTCCAGCTTGAGGCCACGCACCCCGTGAACCAGTGTGGGCTGCTGGAGCAGGCCTGGAGCTGGGACAGGGCAGTGGAGGAGGCCTTGGGCCACAACCCTGTCCAGCTGGCCCTGTGCACAGCGACGTCCAGGGTCTGCATTTGGTGGCTTACTTCAGCAGGGCTGACAAGAATCTGGGAAGGCGAGTGTGGCACCCCCCCGCAGAGATGGCTGCGTGCGCAGAGCCACACTTTCACGCTCATGGACATGGCCGATTTCTGTCTATAGCAAGTATGATTGCGTTGGTTTAAATAACTTAAGGCTCAGATCTTCAGAGAGTCTGTTGTGGTGTTAAGTGCAAACATGTGGCAAGTGGGCAATCCACTGCGGCCTGGGGGGGGCGGGGGAGCACGCTGCACCTGCTGCATTCGCGCCACCTGCTCTTGGGCTCCTCGTCCCCCCCCCCCCCACGTAGATGTGCTCACAGAGGGCAGCAGGGAGGGAGCTGGGTCACGAGCTGGGCTGTGGGGCAGCCTGGGGATTCTAGGAAGAAATAAACTCCCTGGCCAGACCCTGGGCAGCGGGCATTAGATCGCTATGCCAATTAGGGGCGTCTCAGCTGTGTGTTAGTGGGTGGCGGGAGAGACTGGGAGTGCATGCAAGACACAGGCCCCGGCGCTGTCCATGTTTCAGAGGAATTTGCCCTTGCACCTGGCAGCCCCGGCTCTGAGGACCTGTGTGTGGATGTGCGTGTCACCGGCCGGCCATCCACGTTATAGGAGTAGCGGACAGTCGGTCCCAGGGGCCCTTAACTGGGAGCTGGTCAGACGAACGGTGCTGCATGGACAGAACCGAGTGCTGGGCTGCATCACGGGGAGATGAATGCCCGGGAGACCCTGTGAGGCGGACAGAGCAGAGCGGTGCGCGTTGGCGCTGCTTCCAACAGCCGGTTGTGCGGCCGCTTTTCCATTATCACCGCTCCAAGACGCCGTGTTGAGACGTCCCCCCTAATCCTCAGTCTCTCCTGAGGTTTCAAAACCTGCACACGTCTGTTTATTTGCTGTGTGTCATGCATGTCTGTGATTTACACATAAAAAGAGGAAGAGTTTTTCACTTCCAAAAACCAATTTTCACCCCCCGGGTGGTCGTCTGCCCCCCAGTGAGAACGCGCAGGCAGAAAAGGCGGAGCTGGCGAGGGGCTGGCGGGGGCGGCCGCCTGCGAGGAGAGGCGGGCAGCTTCCCAGGGTTTCCGTGTTTGTAGCACCTTGGGTTTGAACTGCTGCCTATTAACAGTGAAAGGAAGTCACAAGACATCTGAGCACACTTGCTCCCAAGCGAAATGAGCAAGCCGGGCACAGAGGATGCGGGCGGCACAGCCCAGCCAAGCCAGCCCGCCAGGCTCCCCGAGCCACCCACAAAAGAGCCCCGCCTGTCCCTGGAGTTGACAAGGACGGCTGTGGGAGGGGCTTGCTGTGGATCAGAACTGGTTCTCTAAAACAGTCTGAGAGCAGTGAAGAGGAAGGGGCCGGCCCCAGCTGCTCCATAACACAGGAAGGGAGGGGCGACTTGTCCTCTTTTCCCCCCAGGCACAAGCAGGCTGCCAGGGAGGCACTGGGCTGGGCCAAGGGACCTGGGGGTGAGAGGTCAAAGGTCAGATCACCCCCCCCCACGAGAGCACAGCTCCAGGGGTCTGGCAGACCAGAAACTCCATGGTGGGATTCACAAAACAAAACCAGAAATGGGGCTCACACTTCGGTGTGGCGGCAGCTTTAATTTGACTGGGTAATGAGGCAAAACAATAAATAAGATTTGCATGATCGTGCTCTTTCCTTTGCTTAAATATCAAATACCGCAGTGTGCGCTTGGAACAAATGGCTGCCGGCTGCCGTTGAACCGGCTTTTCATCTGGAAATGCTCCACTGAGTTACTGGCGCCACGCATGGGTCCCGATGGTGCCGCTCATCCTCCAGTCCCGTTCTGCAGGCTGGGGCTGGTACCGCCTGCTGGGCTGCACGATGCTGCAGGGTGAGCCATTTGGTGCAAGGAACGTTGCCTCGGAGTAAGACACGGTCATTTCCAGGACAGGTGGGATGCTTGCCTTTTGGGACCCAGTAGAGAACACCCATGTCTCGACTCCATGGAAGATTCTAGAACAAAATAGCCTTTCAGTCATGTGGATTTGTTTCCTGGTGTTCTGAGAAATGTAGGTAACATCACTCTGGATGCCCTCAGATGCCCTGGCTGTGTGCGTGTGTGGCTCACACAGCCCAGGGCTTTGTGCAAACAGCAGCTTGGGGGCTGGATTGTAGGCGCTGTTTCTCTCCTCTTCTCCTTCCCAGTCTCCCCTTGGGAACTACACTGGGAGATGCAGCACGCTCTCTGTCCTGCGAGGCCGCGGCAACACCGAGTCCAGACTGGGAGCCTGGCTGCGGGAGCATCATTTCGTACTTGAACGACCCTTCCCTGTTCACCCTGCTAATGGGGGTTCCCGGAAGAGCCAGCTGAGCTGTCATTGTTTTAAGTGGAAGAAAACACTTCTGTTTTTGTGTGGGAGCAGTGGGCCTTGGTCTCAGAGTGCGATGAGGGGGCTGTCTGCCTGGAGCACAGGTTCGTGGCTGTAGGTCTGGGTCATGTTCTGCTGTTGGATGCCTGGGTCCAGGTTCTTGTCTCTGATGCAGGAAAGAAGTTGAAGACGAGATGTGAGCAGAGGCTAATGTCTGGGTGAGATTTATGTTTGCAAAGCACAGGCAAGCATTCGAGAGGGAGTGTAGATGCACCCGAGAGGGGGCTGTGCCCACTGGGGCCTGGGGTGTTATCTTTGGAGAGAGCAGAGGGATTAAAGATTCACAGGAAGTGGGGTTTGGGCAGGGCTTGAGTGCTGCCCATTTTCTTGCCTTTATAGGAAGTTCTGGAAGTGTCATGGCCTCAGGGGCATGATGGGAGCAGGAGTGTCAGTCATGGAGGGCCACAGCAGCCATGTTGGCTACTTTCAGCCGGCTCCAGTTGTGAAAATGGTCTTGTGGAAATAGTCTGTGGATTACCCCAGCCCCAGCATGAAGGTGGGCGTGGGGTGGAGTGGGCGGGTCGTGGCAAAGCGCTGGTGACCTCGGCTCTCTCCGTGCCTGTATCACGGGCAGCTGCGGGCCCTGGAGGGGTCAGTGGGGTCTGCAATGGGGTTCTCACTGGTGTGTGCACCCGTGATGCGTACACGTCCCAGGCCCTCTTGGGAGGTGTGCTGCCTGCTGACAGCCCAGGAGCAGCCTCTGGCTACAGCTCACAGGAGGGCAGCCCAAGCCCCAGACCTTGTCTCCACCGCCGTGAGGTAGAACCCCTCATTTCCTTCCCCCAGTGGTTCTTTCATTCTTTTTTTTCTCAGATTTATTCGAAATTCAGAATTACAGAGACAAAGGGAGAGACAGCTCTTCCATCTGCTGGTTACTCCCCAAATGGCCACAACAGCCAAGGCTGGGCCAGGCCGGAGTCAGGAGCCAGAAGCTTCTTCCTGGTCTCCCACGTGGCCCCAGCTCCTGGTTGCTCTCTGAAGCAGGCTGGTGGAACAGCTAATGCCAGGGCAGACAGCCGAGCTGAGTGTTCCTTATTTTCCAAGGATCTATTTTTCCTTTAACTCAGAACACCCCATGGACGCCTCTCACAGACTCATGTTCTTTGGGTCACAGCGGTTAGCTCTACCTCTCTCGCATGCGCCGCCACAGCTGGTCAGTCCTGGGGTCCCACACTTGGTGGCTCCTCCCTGCCGGTGGAAAAAGCTGCAGACATCAGCCTGGCTGTGCACCTGCACTGTGTCTGAGTGGCCACACAGTCCACGGCACGTACACGGGTTGCTGAACCTCTCTGCTGGTCACTTCCCCGCACCTGCCTCCCCAGGGTCACTTCTCCTCCCTTCACTCCCCCAAAGAAGCCCCTGCCCTGGTCTCTTTCTGACACAGGAAGTGTCTCTGGCTTATTCCATGGCTTGGCTCCTCTCCTCAGAGGTGGCCAAGAGGCAGCCTCCCCAGCGACTCATCTTCTGGCCCCACGATGCTAAGCACGGTGACTGAGCAAATGGAACGATCCATCCCGATCTTTAAAGTGCAGAATGGAATGGCACAGAGGTGTGAAGTATCGACAGGTGCGAGCATATGGAAGCCGCGAACACATCGAACACACCACTTCCAGACGCGTCTTCAGCTTGGCTGAGCTAGTCTCGCGTCATCCGTGCCTGCTAGGGACCTTTGAAGAGGAGTGATTAACTTGTTATTAACATTCTGTCAGTTACGCACCCGGCATCCATGATCCTGAAATACTGTTTAGTTTTCTCCTAAGTACACAGCGATCTGGTGACACGGGCTGTTTCTTGTTGCGGGGTAGCGGGCGGTATTTCAACTGACCCCTCCGACAGGGGCCAGTTTACATCTGGGGACCCCAGGCCTGGCAGGAGCCCCACGAGCAATGCAGTTGGTGGTCTGATGGCTCCAGGAAACATGCATTCCCTTCTCTGGAGGAGTCCCAGGGTTGTCGTCGCGGGAATGCTGTCGGGTCCAGTTCCAGGGGCGGAGGGCTCCTTTGCTGTCCATCAGCGACAGGTGCGGGCTCTGTGTCAGCCCCTCTGTGTCAGCCCCTCTGTGTCAGCCCCTCTCCCTGACAGACAGGAAGCAGAGGCACAGAGAGGGCAAAACCCATCAAACAGAGAAGGCAAGGGCCAGAGCTCAGAAGGTGTAAAAAATAAAAGCGCAGCCCATCTGAGTGCAGGGGTTGGAGTCCCGGCTGTGCTGACAATTCCGGCCTCCTGCTAACGTGCCCTCTGGGAGGCAGCAAGCGATGGCTTCAAGGATTCGGTCCCTGTCGCCCATTCGGAAGGTGAGTTCTGGCTCCTGAGTGTCATGGGCATTTAGGGAGTGAACTGGCGGATGGGAGATCTCTCTTTGTGTGTCTCACTCTTTCTCTGTAACGTAGTAAAGATAACATGAAATCAGAGAGCGAGTTAGACGCAGCCCCTTTGTTGGTAATGGAGTGGTGACTGCCTGCCCCGTGAGCCATGGGGTCCAAGGGGGACAAGTAAGACCGGGCGCTCCCCCCACACAGGGGCGGTTCCATGACCAAGCAGAGCAGTCACACGGGGCACATCTGGGCACATCAGTGACGGGAGCGCAGGGTGCTCACAGGGTGTGGAGCAGACGCTCTGCTGGAAACCTCTCACGGTGGAGGCCAGGTTTTCCCATGGTGGTGACGGAGTGGTCGGAAGTGCCCGAGAGGGCGTACATCTGGAGTCACCATTTGTCCTTCTGCCGCAAAGCTGCCTTTCATTTTCTTAGCGTTCCCTTTAATGTCCTGCAGCCGGTTCCCACAAGAACCAAGGAGCCCAGAGCCCGGACGGGCTTCCTCCTGGGTTTCCCCACTTCCGACCTCCCCCGCCGAGTTCCATGTGCTTGAGCAGTGTTTTTGTAAGACTCATTTTACTGTTTATCTGAAAGGTAGAGTGACAGGGAGGGCAGGGGTGTAGGGGACGTGGGCGTGGCCAGCGCTGTGAGGTTTCTGCAGGACGATCTGACCACAGGGGTGCACACAGCTGGCTCTGCCTGGGAGAGAGGACCAAGGCGGGGACCTCGCCATTCTGTGCCGGCAGCCCGGGGAGCCCTTGCCGCCTCCATCCCTTGGGATGTCCGACTTGGTAGAAAGGACTGTTGGGAGGGGGGCAGCATCGGGCATCAGGTGACTGAGAGAGTCCGGTTTCTGAGCGCTTCTTTCTGCACAAGAAGTCGAAAACCACAAGTGGGCAGGCTTGCTTCTCAAGAGACCACAGTTCCTGCGGGTCAGCTCCTGGGGGCAGAGAGAGGACGGCCGGTGCCCTGTGCGCACACAAAGACAGCTCCCACCTGTGGCCACAGCTCCAGGCTCCTCCCTGGACAGGGTGGACAAGGCCCCTGTTTTCCAGGAAGTGGACTTAGGAGAAAATGCGCTGGAAATGGCACCCACTGATCCCAGCACTCTCCTCGGACAGCGCCACCCCCCCTCTCCCTGGGGTCTGTCTGGAGGGGCCCTGGCTGCCCAGCCCCCAGTCTTGCGTCCTGAGCTCAACAGCACCAATCCGGGAGAGAGGAGGGTGTGGGAACGCCACTGGGTGTGCGCCAGGGGCCACCCACGTCCACACTCTGCATTCTGCTTCTGCACTGCCCGCACACCGTGGCATAGGGAGCCCCAGCACTGGCCGTCCTGGCGCTGGCCACGCCTTTCTCACCTGCACCTTCAGAGGGTGGTCTGAGAAGCCTTGTGGTGCAGCGGGTTAAGCCTTCTCTTGCAACACCGGCGTTCCCAGTTCAAGTCCTGGCTGTTCCACTCCAGATCCTGCTTCCTGCTGATGCACCTGGGAAAGCAGTGGACGATGAGCCAAGCGCCTGGGCCCCTGCACCCGTGTGGGAGACCCTGAGGAATTCCAGGCTCTTGGCTTTAGCCTGACCCTTTTCCCCAGTCATTGTGGCCATCTGGAGTGTGAACCAGCAGATGGAAGACCTCTCTGTCTCTAACTCTGTCTTGCAAATAAATTCATAAAAAAGCAGGCTGTCTTTCTCTGGGGGAAAGTACTTTGTGTCCAAGGAAATAAGCAAAAGCAAACCCCTCGGCTCACTCTGGTCTTTGTTTTTGACAGATAGTGTTAGACAATGAGAGAAAGAAAGGTCTTCCATTGGTTCACCCCTCAAATGGTTGCTACGGCCGGCATGCTGTGCCGATCCGAAGCCAGGAGCCAGGTGCTTCTCCTGCTCTCCCATGGGATGCAGGGCCCAAGCACTTGGGCCATCCTCCACTGCACTCCCAGGCCATAGCAGAGAGCTGGCCTGGAAGAGGGGCAGCCGGGACTAGAACCCGGCGCACATATGGGATGCTGGTGCCGCAGGTGGAGGATTAACCAAGTGAGCCATGGTGCCTGCCCCTGGCCCCTGGTCTTTATGCTAATCCCTCCCATCTCCATTGCCAAACTCACAGCCTTGGGCCTCCCAGCCAGCAGGCTGGGCTCTCCCAGGGTAGGGGATTCACCGTGATGGGTGAACGCTCTCCAGGGCGGGCAGGAGACTGCATCTCACCTCACCACCAGCCTGCTGGACATGGTGTCTCCCTCCTGTGACAGCCACGGTGCTGAGTGGTCCCCACCCAGGAGTTGCCATGTGAAAGCTTTCTCCAGCGTCAGAATCAATTAGAGCCTGGATGGTTTCCTTGAGCAGTCTAATGAAATGAGGCTGGCGGTTCCATTGGTGTCTGGGGTATGACAAGATGCTGTTGCTGTGGGTTTATTTTTAGCATTGCTTCGGGCATGCAAGATAAGTTCAGTGTTTGAACCCCAAATTTACCATATTAGTACTGACTAATGAAACTTTGAAAAGAGGGACACAGACGGGAAATGACAAATTCCTGGCTTGGGAATCAGAAGATGGACATTTTTGGTCCTGGCTGTGACACTGGCTCACCGCCTGTGCCCAGAGTGGCCATCTGCTGTTGTTTTTGCCGACCGTCACCCACGTCCCCATCTGCAAGTGATAGCCACACTTTCCTGGTCACTCGGTGTCTGCGCTGGAGCTCATCCTTGTCCCAGGCCCAGGGATGTGAGAAGTCATCGAGGTTTGTTCCGCACTGGACAGTGCCAGCGGGACAAGGCCACGGCGGCTCAGTCTGTTACCTTGCCTGGAGCTGCTGACCGGAGTCTCCACGTTGTCACTGGGTTCCCCTGTTGACAGGTCCAATGGCTACAGCTTTGGTGGCCACTTTCGCAACCTCCCAGGAAGATTTTTCCTTGCTTCCCTGAGGACCGAACCCTCCACGCCCACCCAGCAGACCATGGTCAGGGGCTCGAGCCCCACCCTAGCCTCCTGGCCCGGGCCCTGCGGTTCTTCTGCCACCAAAGTGCAGTCTTCTGGTGGAAGCTTCTTTCATGCTGTCCTGGCTCCCCCACACCATCCTCCGTCCAGGCACCAGGGGGGTCCTGAGAAGGTTCCAGAGGCTTCCTTCGGCCTCCTTGCTCCTGTGTGCACCCGCAGGGCTGCAGTCGCCCCACGGCCTCTCACGGACATCTTCAGATTCTGGTCGAAAGGACTGCTCCCGACAGCTGTGTGCACTGACCCTGGTCTCACAGCAGAAGCAAGGGAGGACTCTGTGCATCACCCCGGTGGCCCCGTGGCCACTGTGCGTGGCACGCACCTGCCCAAGCTCCTTATCGTCTGTTAAAATCCCTTCTCCTGTCTTGTAGATGCGCACGAAACAGAACGCACCCATCTCCGCAGTGTGCTCCCGACCCCGTTCCCACCTCTGCGGAGGTGTTCAGAGCGGCAGAGTGCTTCTCCAGCTCACTCATTGGGAGAACTGGACATGTGTTTTACCAGGCCTTGGTGCTCCGGGGTGGGAAGGGGGCAGCGAGGCAGAGTTCCAAGAGCCAGCTTTGCACGTGCAGCGTGCCCAGGGCCAGCCGCACGCCCCAGCGCTGTTGACTACAATAGCAGGTGTGTGCTGCACTCTGCCCATTGCCAGACGCACAGTGTCCTGCGGGGACCCGCCTGGCCCCCGGCGCCTGCAGCACTCACTCGGTAATTTATCCAACACACGTGCTGCGCCTGGGTGCCTTGGAAAACTTAGAATAATTTAAAACCATTCAACACCTGCCTTAAATGAAAGCTCCCCAAATCCCTTGGCTGACGAGGGTAATTAAACTCAGACTCACACAGGTGAGTCTCCTCGGCCGCCCCCGGGCTCAGGAGGCCTGGGCTGGGTCTGAGGGAGGAGCAAGTGCAGAGACGGAAGGGCTCCTGGGGCAGGGGGCCGGGCGTGCCAGGCAGACCACAGAGTGTCCCAGTTTGGCTGCGCAGAGCAGGCTTGCCCAGAGACGCCCGGCTCACTGAGCAGACGCCGGCTTTCCGTCTTGCTTCTCCATCACGTATGATGGGCCCCTGCTTCTCCCACACCTAGCCAGCAGGTCTGGACCAGCTCACCCGTGAACCCCAGCTCCTCAGCAGAGCAGGAGGCAGGCAAGGGGCTGGGGTCACCGTGCTTGCTCCCCCAAGGAGGTCTTTCCTGTGCAAAGCCCTGGAGGTCGGGAGCTAAGCCACCTGCTGGGACAACACCAACACTGGCACACTTTGGGGTGCCATGGAGGTGTCCCGGTTGGAATCTCGGCTCTGCACCCACTGGGTGAGCGGCCTCCACTAGGCACATCATGTCTCAGTCCCAGGGTCCTCTGTGCAGGGCAGACAGACAACGCCCACTTGGTACAGCCATCAGCTGTCAACACGAGGACGCCTGTGCTGGGCCTGGCTCGGGGCAGGACTCTGCTGGGAGCTTCCAGGGCGGGCACGTTCATGGGAGCCCAGGGCGCCCAGCACGGCTCCCAGGGTGGCAGAGTGTCCCGCCTTCCCAGTCATGCCCAAGGCTGAAGGGAAGGCAGCTTCATAACCGCCCGGCTCAGCGCAAGGGTGCTCAGAGAGCTCATCTGAGCCAGGCGTTCAGCCTCGTAAGGCGGACGCCAGGCCCCGTACCAGGTGCCTGGGTTTGATGCTCAGCTCCAGCTTCCTGCTAATGCAGATCCTGGGCTCCCAGGCAGACTTCACCCTGGCCCCAAGCTCAACTGCTATGAGCATGTGGGGAGTGAACACGTGGACGGGAGCGCTCTGTCTTCCAAGATAAATTGAGAAACAAAGTTCATGGAAATGGAGCTAAAAGATAAGTTTATTTTGGTTCAAAAAAAAAAAAAAATCCATGTATAACCTTTCAAATAGTAAGCCTTTTGTGTGAACTTGCTGAAGCCTCCCTCCTAAGTCCTCATGCTCCAAGGTGAAGCTGGGGTTGTAGACAAGGGAAGGGCGAGCTCAGGCCTGCACCACGGGGATGACCGTGCACTTGGAGGGACTGACGCCCCGCCCGGCCCCCGCTGACCCCAGACCCTGCAGTCCAACACAGCTCTCACTGGACTGCTGGGTGCTCGCCGTGTCTCCCGGGACGTGTACCAGGTTTTGAAGACTTGGCTGTCTCGCCCAACGTCTTAGATTACTTATGTGTTGCGAAGGTAACAGTTTAGGCATTGGGTTGAATGCAGTAGAGTACCCGAGTTTATTCACCGGCTGCTTTTACGTTTTTAGAAAGTGGTTCTAGGAAGCCAGGAGTTCTGTGTTTGGCCCACGTTCTGCTGTGCTGGACAGCACTGCCTAGGAGGCGTCCCAGGCTCCCCCAAAAGAGGGAGGTACAAGGGTTCTTCAAGAAGTGCACGGAAGGTGTGTGTTATGGAAAACCTGGCAGTGGATTTTAACAAAAAACTGCCCCTAAATAAAGTCACCTTTTAATCCCGTTCTCCACAAACACTTGGAAGTCCCCTTGTACAGACCGGATGAGCTCACACAGGGCCTTGATGATCAACTCCAACCCCTGCGCCGGTGCGGCTCCGGTGGCCGGGTCTGGAAGTGTCCCTGAGCCACTGCGACTCACAGGCCGTGGGCAGTGGCTCACAATTCCTGCTCCGTTTCTGGGTCTTGGGTCTCCCCCTCCCGATGGGCAGGCGCTCTGTATTGAGAGACAGGCTCACAGCTTCATCTGTAGTTGGGAAGCGAGTTCCCCACCTGGTTGGCCGACCCTGGCCAGGTCAGGGTCTCTGAGCCACAGCCGCATTTCCTATCAGATCAGCAACCTCCAACCAAAGAACTGCCAGAGTCACTCCACTCCCCGGAGCTCAGGGAGGCCAGGGGTCAGGGCCCGGGCTGACGGATGCCCTGGAGGAGAGGCAGGGGCCAGCCTTGGGCGCAGCTCCGGCCTGCTGCCTTCTCATCTCCTGGCCATTTGCGGCGAGATGGTCCCGGTGAGCGGAAACCCCACCGGAGACAGCACCGGGCTGTGGGCCCCATGGGTTCTGCTCATGTTCTGTGTGTACCACCTAGCGCCCAGCGCCTCGGAGTGGCCCACACTCGGAGAAAGGGTCTTCTTAAAAAAAAACTTTTGTTTGTCTTTTCGGTTTCACTCATATACAGTAAATTTTGAAATAATCACTGTTCATTTCAGCCGTAGCAGTATGTCTGTCATTCATAACAGTATGAAAAAACAAAGCTTGACAAAGTGTTTGCAGCGGCGCAGGTACACACAGGCATTTCTCTCTGGTTTTTGTTTTTTTTCTTTATATATATATATATTTTAATTTAGGGCCTACACACAAGGGAAAACGTGTCTTTCTGTGTCCCCTTATTTCACTCAACTTGGTGTCGTCCAGTTGCAACCATTTTGATGCAAGTTGCACTTTTTATAGCTGAATTGTATTGCATTGTGCGCTCGTGCCACACTTTCTTCATGCATTCGTCTGATGGTGGACCCTTGGCAGGTTCCGAGTTGTGGCTTTTGTGAGCAGGGCTGCTGTAGACCGGGGTAGAGGTTTCTCTGCTACCTTGTGTCAAGTCTGGTGGGGATCTAAGCAGCAGAGACTGCTGGATCAAAAAGCAAGTGTGTTTCTAGTTTTTTTTTTTTTTGACAGGCAGAGTGGACAGTCAGAGAGAGAGACAGAGAGAAAGGTCTTCCTTTGCCATTGGTTCACCCTCCAATGGCTGCCGCGGTCGGCGCGCTGCGGCCGGCGCAACGCGCTCATCCAATGGCAGGAGCCAGGTGCTAGGTGCTTTATCCTGGTCTCCCATGGGGTGCAGGGCCCAAGCACTTGGGCCATCCTCCACTGCACTCCTGGGCCACAGCAGAGGGCTGGCCTGGAAGAGGGGCAACCGAAAGAAATCTCCACGCTTTTCCGCAGTGGCTGTTAATCTACATTCCCGCCAACAATGTGTAAGTGTTCTCCCTTGTCCACATCCCCGGCAGCATCTGTCAGCCTCTGTGTTTTGGGTTTCGGCCATTCTGACAGGGGTGAGGTGATATCTCAATGTGGTTTCGATTTGCATTTCCCTCATGGCTAGTGAAGTTGAGCATTGATTCATATATTTGTTGGCCGTTTGTAGTTCTTTTGAGAACTGTCTATTGAGGTCCTTTGGCCACTTCTTAACTGGATTGATTGTTTTTTGTTGTTGCTGAGTTGAGTTTCGACGTATTCTGGGTACTAGTCCTTTGTCCGATAAGTAGTTTGCAAATGCTTTTTCCCATTCTGTTGACTGTCTCTTCGCTCTATTGATTGTTTCCTTTGCTGTGTAAAACCTTCTGAGTTTGATAAAATCCCCTTTGTCTAGTTTTGCTTTGGTTGCCTGTGCTTTGTGGATCCTATTTGAAAGGTTTAGAGACAGAGAGAGAAAGAGAGAGAGAGAGAGAGAGAGAGAGAGAGATCTTCCATTTGCTTGCTCATTCCCCAAGTGCCTACTGTGGCCAGGGCTGGGCCGAGCCGAAGGTGGGAGCCAGGAAACTCAGTCTGGATCTCCCGCATGGGAGGCTCGAACCATCACCTGCTGCCTCCCAGGGTGTGCAGCAGCAGGAAGCCGGACTCAGGCACTCGGACGTGGGGTTGGAGCATCCCAGCCGCAACTTAGGCTGCGGCACCAAACGCCCACCCTGGAGGTGGGTTCTTCAAGAAGGCAATTCAGTGCAAACGAGGTTGTTAGAATGGATCCTAACCCGAAGTGAGTGTTATGTCGGATGAGACCCCACGGGACGCCCCGTGACCACGGAGGGGAGGTCGTCATCTACAAACCAGAGAGCGAGGCCTCCAAATAGCCCAGGTCTGTCCCCTCCGTCATCTTGGACTTCCAGCCACCAGAGCTGTGGGAGAAAACCTCTGTGTGGGTGCAGGGCCACCCCAAGGACCCAGTCACTCTGCAGCCCCTGGCCCTGGCCCGTGTCCCTAACCGAGGAGGCAGCCCTGAGCTGTCGGCACAGGCAGGCAGCCCCCCCCCCCCCGGCCTCCGTGCTCCCTCGCCTGGCCCTGGTGGCTCTGCAGCCGGCGTCTGCTGGCTGGCTCCCGGCTCTGCACCTGCTGCTCTCTCTCGTTCCCTCCTGAGCAGGCGGCCAGGATCCTGGGACGCCCCCGGCTTCACAGTGACCAGCAGGTGGCTGCTTTCGCTTCGCAAGTCGCAGGCCTGGGGGCGGCTAGGACCACCGGAAGCAGGTGGCTAGGAGGCCACAGCCTGAGAGGCAGAGGGACAGCCCTCAGCTTGCTCCCTCAGGCCACAGTCATCTGAGGCCCTGGGACTTCGAAGGTGACTCAGCAAAGCTGTGTCCCCAAATCTTCAGTTATGCATCATAACTAAGTCATTTAATGGCCAGTGATAGGAGAGTGCTTTAATTTGTGCCACCAGCCCTTGGAGAAGCCCAGGGGTTCCCAGTAAGTGTTCCCCAGGTACCCGCCAGAACAGCTCAGCTTAGATGAGCCTTGCTCCCCCAGCGCTTCCCGAACTGCAAACCCAGGAGGAGGAGCAGGGAGCTTAGGGGACACGCTTCATGAAGGCAGGATGGGAGCACTGGGGATGCTCTGCCGATCCTGGCCGTGCCCAGCCAGAGGTCCTGGAAAGGAGAAGCTCTCGCTACACTGGAGTCAAGTCAGCCTCACGGGTGCAGTCCAGGGCGCACAGGCTGTGAAGCCGTGGTGCATAGAGGGTCCCCCCAGCTGCCCGGGGAGGAGGACGCCAAGGCAGAGGCCAGAGGAGGAGGAAGGGGTGGGTGGGAGGGGAGGCCAGGGGAGGAGGAAGGGGTGTGTGGGAGGGGAGGGCAGGGGAGGCCTGAGGAGGGTGCGAGCAGGAGGGGAGGCTAGGGGAGGCCGGAGGAGGGGGCGAGCGGGAGGGGAGGCCAGGAGAGGCCAGAGGAGGGGCGTGTGCGGGAGGGGAGGGTAGGGGAGGCGAGCTGCAGAATTCCTGCGGTTTCTCAGTCTGGGGCTGCAGGGGACCCCACGAGACTCAAGGCAGAGAGCTCTGGTTGGTGTCAGAGGTTCTCCGAGGAACAGGTGTCCCGGCCTCACGGTGAGCCCGAGCCCTTCTGCCTCCTCTGTCGGGAAATTGCAGACCAAGTCTGTCTGCCCTCCACCTTCGGGGAACGTTGTCAGGTCGGCGTGGGAAGTCCAAGGAGGACACGATTTAGGGGGCTTGGCCCGAGAGGAGGAGCGAGTGGAGTGAGCCTGCAGCACAGGGCAGGGCCGGGGTGGTGCAGGCAAACCCACCAGGCGACCGCCTGGGCCAGAACCTCCAAGGCTGTGGCACTTCTGGGGAGGGGATGTTTCCAAAACCCTCAGTTGTTACTGCTGTTTTGTTGCCCTTTAAAAACAAACAAACAAACACTTCCCGTCTTTGTAATGAATATTTATGCGCCGAGTACAAATCTGATGGCCCCCATCCTGCTGGTGCAACCCCAGAACTACCTGGTGTGCTCTGCCAGGCGGTTCTGCCAGGAACCTAGTGCGAAGCCCGGTGGCGCCCTCCAGCACCTCCCCGCTTTGCCGTGACGAGCTGGCCCGGAGCTTGGTGAACAGCTTGGCCTCTGATCTTCCTGCTCTCTGGGACCTGCCAAGTAGCTGAAGGGAGGCGGACTGCGGGAGAACAGACCAAAGACAGGCAGACACTGTGCCGCCGCCGCCACGGGGCACCAGGCGAGCTGGGGCAGAAACCGGACCCGCTGAGAGACGGAGAGGAAGCGAGTCCTGGGACATTGCGGTAGCTCCACAGCCAGCCCTGCCCAGTGCCACCAGCCCAGGCCCTGCAGCCCAGCTAACCAGTGCCTCTGCAGGACATCTGGGGAGTGAACCGGCACGTGAAAGATCTTGGTCTCTCTGTCTCTCTCTCCGTCCTCTGCCTTTCATAAGTAGAAGGATGCCTCTTAAACCAGAAGCATCGAACCGGCTTGCAACTGTGTTTGCCCAGCTGCTGCACACTTGGTTATCTCCTGCTGCAGGGAGCTGTGTCCTGGGCACCGTGGGGGGACGGGATGACTCTCTCTGTGCTCAGTGTCCCCGTCGGGCGAGGAGAGGGGCTTTCTCAGCCTGGCGTGGGCAGCTTTCCACAGCCCCTGCACGGCAACCCCAGGGGGACCCTGTGTGTCGGGCTCTTTGCCTACATCCGCCTCACAGCCCCCCAGAGGAGGCCAGAGGGCCCCAGAAGCCTTTTTGGGGGACATCAGCCTTGGGACCTGGAACCCCGAGCTCGCACCCAAGTCACGCCCAGGCCTGCGTTTCAAAGTTGGAGACCTGGTTCTGACCATGACTTCCCGCCTCAGCTGCGCGTCACTAGGTGATGCGCTTCTTGTGTGTTTGGCCCTAGCTGCCAAGTTTTGTGAGTAGGTGGCCACCCCTGTCTGTCGGAGTCCCTGTGGCCCGCTGGGAGGGCTGGGCTGGGGCTGGCACTGGAGGATGGTGGGGGCTGATCACGCTCCTTCCCACTGTCTTCCGGGGGCTACAGACCCAGGAAGGTTTCATGGCACTCCCAGGGGACCTTGTATCCTTGAGGCTGTCTGGCCGGGGACTGGTGCTTGCCGAGGTGGGCAGGGAGAGCCCGGCTGAGACAGGCAGCCGAGGCTCGCTTCCCAGCCTGCTCTGCCCAGGACACACTTGGATCTCTTCTCCCATGACGCTGTCCCCAGCCTGGCCCTTGTGGCTCCCTCAGGCTACAGATGTGGGGCACAGACCGGGCGTACGTCTTGGCTGGGTGTCCATTTCCCGTTTATACTCTGGTGGGGAGCTAATGCGATTTCGAGCCTGAAGCGTGCAGTTGGGGACCTGCACAAAGCGGGGTGTTCACCGTGGCTTGTCTGTGGCCGCCCTTCCTTCCTTGGTTGTTGGGGTGGGGGCACCCTTCTCCTCACTTCCGCACCCCGCTCTCCGTGCAGCGTTTGCTGTGTAACCTTATGTGCCTTCCAGGAGAGGGGGTGTGCAGCTTCACTGGTAGGGGCTGGATTTGCTGGGGGCGGGAGAGGGTGGTGGCTGTGTCTCCGCTTTGCCTTTGGGGTCTCATCCGACATAACGCAAGTGGAGGTGAACAGTGTGCATTTCTGGTGCAGCTTAGGCTCCTAAACATCCTCTTTTTTAAAAACGATTTTTTATTTATTTATTTGAGAGAGAGAGAGACACAGAGAGAGGTCTTCCCTCTGTTGGTTCACTCCCCAAATGGCCGCAACAGCCGGCGCTGCACCAATCCAAAGCCAGGAGCCAGGTGCTTCTTCCTGGTCTCCCATGCGGGTGCAGGAGCCCAAGCACTTGGACCATCCTCCACTGCTTTCTCAGGCCACAGCAGAGAGCTGGACTGGAAGTGGAGCAGCCGGGACTAGAACCGGCTCCAATATGGGTGCCGGTGCCGCAGGTGGAGGATGAGCCTGCACCATGGGCTGGCCCCCTCTTTTTTTTTTTTTTTATCATGAGAACCTTTTGTCATAAGAAGCCTCGGAGCTCCCCTCCTGGGGAGGACCACCAGCACGCACAGGAGTCCTGGAGCCAGCCTGCAGCGTGGACTCAAGTCCAGCTGAGCCCGGCCTCCTCCGGCTGAGCAGGCTGAGCAGCAGGTGCATCGGGGCAGAATTGAGGCTCGTGTGTGTAGCCCTGCGTTCAGGCCGCAGTGCTGAGACAGGAGCTCGCTGGTAGGCACTTCAGAGCTTGCACCTCCAGAGTCCATGTTGCAGAAGTCAAATAGCAGGAAAGGCAGAGGTAGAACAGGTGCGTGGAGGGGCCTAGGGCCTCAGCCTTCTGCTGAGTTCTGTGGTTTGTGATGTCTCGTGCTAAACTTCTCCCTCCATGTTCGGGCATAATGGTTTCACGTCAGAATGACACTATTGTAGATGGTGTGATTTCTTCACGGGCCCTATGGGATGAAGTCATTTTCGCTTAGGTTGTCAGAGGGTAGCTGGAGCCATCGGCGGTGGAGAAAGTAGAGGGGTCCCTGCCACACGTGGGACACAGCCCACCTTCCGTGGTACAGCCGGCCGAGGGGAGCAGAGGACGGGGGCGGGGCTGTACTTGACCCCTCGGGAGACTGCACTCTGAGCGCCCTGCAGGCCGGGGGCTGGAGGAGCAGAGCACAGAGATGGGCTCGGGGAGAAGGGGTGGAGACGGAGGCGGCCTCAGGGCTGGGGGGTTCGTGCCCGGGCCTCAGTGCCGGGGGTGTGGGAGCTGGGGCCCAGCCCGTGGCCCTTGCTGGCGCAGGCTCAGCCGGAGCAGGGAGCAGCTCTTGCTTTTCCTGATCCCCCAGAGGCACAGCAGGGACTGGCAGCGCCGGGGTAGGGACCCAGCCCAGACCCGGGGACCCCCGCGGGAGTGGGCTGGGCACCGTGCAGGCCGTGACACCCTCCCTTCCTGCTCCGCTGCCTCCCCGTGCCTCCTTGGCCCTTGAGAAGAGCATCCTGCTGAGTTCAGAGCGGGCCCTTCTGGGGAGGACAGGGCGGGTCCTTCCACAGAGGAAGCACCTGTTTCCTGGCCACCTGGCCGGGCGCCCGCGCTTCCCCCCAGGCTGCTGGACAGAACGTGGGACAAAGCAGTGTCCAGTCCCCAAGCTGAGGGACCAGGGGCTGTAGGCGTGCTCCGTGCTTCTATGGGCTCCATTAGATGGGGGGCAGGACATCCCCTGTGGGGCAGAAAGGAGGCTTCGGGCCACCCAGGCTATGGGTTATTCTCTTCCCAGTTTGTTTCCAGGGTTCAGAGAATGTGGGCTGTGTGCCTCCTGGTTTCATTTCTCTTCCCTCTGTGGTTATGTCTGGGGAGAGATCCAAGCTTCATGGGTTTGGAGGACCTGCTCCATGGAAAATAGGTGGAACGGCCACACGTGGAAGGGGTGGAGCCTGTGTGCAAAGCCTGTCTGTGGCCCAAACCTCTTGCCAAGGGTGGTAATGGCCAGGAGCCAGAGCCGGCCTGCTTATCCTCCAGTGTGCCCTCTGCGGGGGAGGCCACGGCTGGACCGCTGCGTGGAGGCATCGCTCTGACTGCAGAATACTTGGGACTCCTGCTTTGGTCCCCATGTGTGCCAGTGCTGTCCCCCACCCTTGGGACGCCCCTCAGTGCGGAGTTGCTGGGGGACCCTGCAATGTACCAGATGCATCTACTGGAATGCCCCGTGCCTTCGTCGGGGGCACAGTCAGACCCCTCCCAAAGGCTGTTTTGTAGAAAATGACCTCCTCTTGGGGGGTCTGCAGGGTTGACAGCCCACGGGAGAAGTGGCCCAGTGACACCTGCAGGGAAGTCGAGGTTCTCAGAAAGAAGCAGAGGGAAGCAAGATCACGTCCGGCTCCTAGGAAGGCCAGCACGAGGACCTGCCACTCCACAGCCCTGTGGGGAGTGGGGGAGCAACAGGCCACAGGCTGTGCCCACCAAGGCCAGGGCAGCAAGGCGTAACTGGACGGCCGGTCATTCCCCCTGGCCAGTTCCTGATGTTTCAGATCCCTCTAGCCTCACTCCGTTGGGGGAGCACCTTCCCACCAGGCCCTTAATCCTCCGCCTGCGGCGCTGGCACCCTAGGTTCTAGTCCTGATCGGGGCGCTGGTTCTGTCCCAATCACTCCTCTTCCTGTCCAGCTCTCTGCTGTGGCCCAGGAGGGCAGTGGAGGATGGCCCAAGTGCTTGGGCCCTGCACCCACATGGGAGACCAGGAGAAGCACCTGGCTCTGGGCTTCGGATCAGTGCAGCGTGCCAGCCACAGCGGCCATTGGGGGTGAACCAAAGGAAAAGGAAGACCTTTCTCTTTGTCTCTCTCTCTCATTGTCCACTCTGCCTGTCAAAAAAAAAAAAAAAAGAATGCTGGAGGTAGCAAGCCCAGGGGGGACACGGTCCACTCCAGTGGTCAGGGGCTGAGCAGGGGCCGCTGGCCAAGGGCACAGCTGCAGCGTCTTGCCTGTCTTCTGCCTCCCTGGGCTCCCCACTCCCCATTCCGAAAGGGCACTTCTTGGGCACCTCTCCCACAAACCTCTGGGCTCTGCCTGCAGCTCCTGTCCCCGACCCCTCCCTCAGCGGGGCCGACCTGGCCCTTGGTTCCATTAGAACCTGTGTTTGTCGTTGGCACTGGCGGGGAGCAGGTGACCCTGGCCTCCGCACTGCACAGGGAAGCGAATGTGCCCGCGTGTCCTTCACATCCAGCTATTTTTAGATGACTCGCAAATGCGCCTTTTCTTGGTCTTTCCTCCTTGGACTGCTGGATTCTGATTCTTGCAAGCAGCCCCCTGCTGCTGGCTTGACTTGTCTTGGCCACATCGGAGTCACGTGGCTGAGCCAGGGCCCTGTTCCCTGGTTGTGATGGGAGAGGCGCTGGGCAGGCCGGGATGCCCTCATTTCCGCACCGGGCGGTTGCAGGTGACGCCTCGGTGACCGGTTCCAGCCGCTCCGGGCCTCTGGGCATGGATTTGCAGCTCTGAAGCCAATGCACAAAACCCGGCCTCTGAGTCCCCCCCCCCCCCCCCCCAGCAGACGCCTTTGATGGGGCCCCGGCCGGAGCCTGCAGGCAGGCAGGCAGGTCTGCGCCCGCCCCAGCACCACACCGCTCGGCTCTGCTCCCCACACTGAGCACCCCATTCTGTGCTTGCTTTTTGCGCGTGCCCGTCTTCCCCCTCTGGTCTGCTGAGCCTGGTTCCCTTCTTTCTGCACTGCTGTGTCCCATGGCCATGCACTGCTGTGTCCCATGGCCATGCCCTGCTGGGACCAGGTCAGCTCCGTCTCAGGGACTCGCTCACATCTGCCTCCTTCCCCTGGAACATGAACTCTCTGATGGAAGGCGCTGGGGTCTCCTCACTCCTGAAGCCCCAGCACCAGTGTCTGGTAAATATTTATAGTGTCTTTGACAGGCAGTCACACACACACACGGCTCCCATCTGCTGGTTCTCTCCCAAATGCCAAAGCCTGGAGCTTGGAAACAAATCCAGGTCTCCCACACAAGTGGCAGGAACTCAATTACTGGATGTTTCACCCGCCGCCTCCCAGGGACCACATAGCAGGAGGCTGGCATCAGGAGCCGGAGCGGCTGCTGAGCGCAGGCACCTGTGTGGGGTGCAGGCCCCTAACTAGGTCTCAACCGCCGGGCCACACCTCCTGTCCCATCTGATGATGGGGACCGCTGTGCAAGGGTACCCAGGTCCTCAGCAGTCTCTGTGGGCACGCGACTCTGCAGGGGCCGGATGTCGAGGGGGTGCCCCCCCTCCCTTTCACCCGGCTCCCTGGTGGCCAAGGGCGGCTGAGTTCCTGGGCGTTGCTACAGTGTCTCCTGATGTCCGGCTTCCTGTGGCTCCCTAAGGACAACTGTGCGCCATTGTCTTTGCTTTTTGTTTTGTTTAGCTTTTTTTTCTCCTGGAGGAGGGGAAGTTCAGAGCTAAGCCAAAGCCGTCTGGAGGAATCCTTCCACAGCCTCCTGACCGGTCGCCTCCTTCCTGTCTGGGCTCCTGCCCTGCGACCCGTATCTCCAAGCGTGCAGGGTGCGTTCAGGCCCCTGCTTGGCTAGAAGGCTGCGTCCTGTCCTTGTGGAAGCAGCGGGGTGTGAGTGAGGGGCGTGGGGTGGGGCTCCTCGGCTGCTCCGCTGCCCCCTGAGGAGAGAAGTCCCCCACCCTGGGCCCTCGCACGCTCTGGAGTCCCCACCATACCTGGAAGTCAGTGCATTCCCTGTCCTGCTGCCGACGGCCGTGGCTGCGCATGGGCAGGGGAGCCGCTGCCTGTGCCCGCTCTGGGGGCTTCGTCCTCAGGCTCTCTGCATCTTTCCTGTGGACAGACCCCTCTGACTTGGCTGCTGGGTGCTGAGAGACCCTTAGGTAGGAGCCTGAACATGCAAGGTGATGGGAGATGCTCACCCTGCTGCCCACACCCGTCTTCCCTGCACTCCCATGTGGACTGGGGGTCCAGTGGACAAGCCCCCCGTTTACAGGATGGCTGTGACGGGACATCATGTGTGATCACACGATCCAAGCCGGGAAACCTGTGGATGCAGGGTCGGCACAGCTTTGCCCATTGTCAAAGCACCGTGTTCTGAAAGACATGGCGCAGACACTGATGTGCAAAGCCTTGGGCGATGGCGTCACTCGCAAGCCCCCCCAGGAACGCAGAGCGGGAGTTCTCCCTGGGCGGGGTTTCACCCCACGGGGCATGGTTGGGAAGGTATGGAGACGTCCTATAGCCACAGCTAGCAGGCAGGTGTGACTGGCCGCCACGGGGTGGGCCAGGGCCCTGCTGCACAGGATGCGACCCCGGGGGCTGTGGGGAAGGCTGTGCCCGGCTGCCTGCTGCCCGCAGCCGCATTCTGAGCTACTGCAGGTCAGCCTGGCCGGCAGCCATGGGAACAGCACATGGAGCCGGGGCGCAAAACGCAGACTGCAACCCACGAGGACGCCTGGACCTCGGCGGTCTTCTCCACCTGCACCCGTGATGCCGTGGAGCCCGGGCTCCCAGAAGCTGCAGGATGAGGTCTGCTGGGAGCAAAGAGTGCGGCTCAGGTGCTGCCCCGGCCCGCAGGCAAGGGCTGCCAGCGGCACCTGCCGGGCCCTTCCAGGCACAGAGGCTGCGTTGTCGCCCAGCTTCCAGATCTGCCCCGTAGCCATCCCTGGCCAGGAACCTTACTGGGACAGGAATTTGGGAAAGGAGGTGGAGCTGCAGCCCGGCTGCTTTGGCAGAGCCGGCTCAGGGCACTGGGGTCACCAGGCAGGAGGGATGGGGGAGCATGGCCTTACTCAATAAACGGCGTCGGAGCGGCCTGATGCACACGCAAACAGAAACTAGGGCAGTGGAGGGCCCGTGACAGAGGAGACGAGGTTCTGTTGTCTTCCTGAGCCAAGGAGGAGGAGCTTAACTTTGCTGTTGTTCAGAACGCGGAAGCTGAAACACGAGGAGCTGCAGCACCCATGAGCCTGGCCTGAGTTTGTGTGTGTGTGCATTATGGGGCTGTGTACATAGATGTGTGTATGTGCATCTCTGTGTATTTGTATGTGCATGTGTGTGAGGGGCTGTGTGTGTGTGCATGAGTTACGGGGCTGTGTTCATACATGTGTGTGTGCATGAGTTACAGGGCTGTGTCCATGTGTGTGTGTGTGCATGAGTTACGGGGCTGTGTCCATGTGCACGTGTGTGTGCATGCATGACGGGGCTGTGTTCATACATGTGTGTGTGCATGAGTTACAGGGCTGTGTCCGTGTGTGTGTGTGTGTGTGTGTGCACAGGTGGGCCGCCTGGGAGCAGCACCGAATCAGTCCTCCCTGTGGAGGGCTGTGCTCCTCAGTGACATGGATGCCTGGCTGCTGTCCGGGTTCTGGCACCGCCTCCCCTGGGGCTGCACTGCTGGTCTCTGTCTCCCTCAAGGAGAGCCCTTCTGTGCCCCACCCCACCCCAGCCCTCAGCCCTGCCTCTAACACATGGCTGGGGGGCTCTCTCTCACCCAAAGCCTCCTCAAAGCCCCCACAGGCTCCAGTCTGGGGGGATCCTCCTCCGGCTCCTGTGGGTCTCATGGCCCCCACGTCCCACTCCTCCCTGGAGCAGCCCCCAGCCCAATGCATGAAGATGGGGTGCAAACCCCAAGGCTCTGCTTTAGGTTCCTGGCAGGCGCTTTGGGGAGAGGGGCCTGCTTTTTGGAATTGTATTGGGATTCCCGTCAACTTTGCACCCAGAGAGAACAGAGTGAGGCTTACAGAGCCTCCTCCAAGCAGCGTCCGGGCCCGAGACGCCCCCCTCGCCTGACAGCTGAGGCTCTGCTAGCCTGGGAAGAACATAATTTTAACGTCACCATCAGGGAATGACCATGCGCCGAGCACCCACTGCATTGCCCTGACCGCGCGTCGAGTCCTATCTCTCTGGACACACTGGTCCCGGCCACTGCTCACAGCACCGCCTTTGGTTTGATGTCCGAGCACACAGTCTGAGGCGACAGCCAGCTGGGGTTCGTGTGCTTGCTGCCAGGCCGGGGGGCCAAATGCCAGCCCTCTCCTTGTTCTTCCAGCGGGGAAACTGAGGCACAGAGGGCCAGGTTGTTGCTGCAAGTGGCCCCCTGTGGGAGCTGAGCTGCAGGTCAGACTCTGCCCCTCTCTGCCTGCCCAGGCCTCCTCCCACAGCCCTGCGCCCTGCAGCCGAGCCCTGGGCTCCACCGTGAGCATCCTCGTCAGAAAGCTACAGCCCTCTTTTGTATGCCCTTGACGGGACCACGTCACAGTTGCTTGCCTGCCTTTAGCCAAGGACCAGCTGACCAAGTCCTTCTCCGAGTCTAGAGGAACAGGAAGAGTTGAATGCCGGGGCTCCCTGGACGCGCCCTGCAAAGTGGCGGGAGGCTGCCGGGAACTCAGCATCCACACTTCCTCCACGCCACATCTGAGGCATGGCTGCAGGGCTGGGGGAGGGGTAATGGGGGAGGATGCCTCGTCTCCGGCCCCCCCCCCCCCACAGTTCCCCCAGGCTGTGTCCACTCATCCTTGTGGGTTCACTTCAGCCCCATTCAACCTGGGAGGAAAATGTGCTGGGGCGGGGCTGTGGGGTCCCTCCAGCAGGGCCACAGTGCAGCCCACCCTGCCCTGCTGGTTCCCCCTCTCCTGCGCACCTGCTGCAGTGTCCTGCCTGTGGAGGTGTGTGGTGAAGACCTTGATTCTCACCACCACCAGGCCATGGAGTCGGGGGTAGGCTGAGGCCAGCGCTGCCCCGAGACCTGGGCTAAGGCCCCTGCAAAGCCAGGAGCTCCCTATGAGCTGCCCCCACCCCGCTGAAGCCTTGTCCACCCACACACGGTCCCAGACTTCTCCCCTCCAACGCTTGGTTTTTCATCCCAGATTTCTGCATAAGTAGCACTTGAAGCTTTGATGCCTTATATATTTCAAAATCAGGTCTAAATCCTTCCCACACGGCCAGCTGTTCCTTCCCCCTGCCGGTTTTAATTTCCTCTGGAAACAGGTAGGGAGTGCGGGCCTTTAGGGCCAGCCCGGGTGTCAGTGCAGGCAACCGCGTGCCCCCAGACGGCTCCTGGCCTGCAGACTCCCCAATGCCCTGCCCTGGGTCCCCTGCTCCTGGGTCCCCTGCTAATCTGGGTGCTGTTGAGTCAGCCCACGCGAGCAGTTAAATCAGAGGCGGGGTAGAGCCGGCTTGCAAAGGAAGCCGAAATAAACGGTGGCGGCGCTTGGGGACCTGGAAGCGGATGGATTTGGCTGCGGTTTGAGAAGGTGCCATCGGCAGGTTTTCTTCCTGGTTCTGGGCTGTGGTGTGGGAGTGTTTCGCCGTGGGAGAGCCAGAGGTTCGGGTCCTAGTTCTGAGATTTCTCCCTAGACGATCCTGGGGGCTCCCCTGGCCTCAGCCGCTCTTCCTTTGTGCGGAGCAGGCAAGGGATTCACGCGAGGATCCTCAGCCCGGGTCACAGGGCACCGGCACCGCGGTCCGCCTCCCGCTGCAGGGGAGCGAGAGGCCGGTATTAACACCGCTGGAAAAAATTAAATAAGCAAAGAGGAGCCCTTGTCCTTGAACTTCCTCTAAGAGATATCGGATTACATTTTTCAGTGTTTCCTAGGAAACCAGCTCAGTGTAAAAATGTATTCTTTGTCTTCTGCTCTTTGCAAAATTGTTTGAACCATCATATCTCATAAAAGGTTGCTTCACAGGCGATTTGAACAGCTTTAAAAAAAAGCTTAATCTGCAGTTTGCTGCACGGGGCGGCGCACCTCTCTCGCCGGCTCAATGCCGCAGATTGTGTTTGCTGAAAACGGATAAGGTGACGCCACCGTTTCTGAAGGGTCTGTGAAATCAAATCTTGTTGTCTTTTCCCCTCCAAATCCTGAGTCTTAGGAGATTCTTATCAGCATTTACACAACAGTTCCTTGATGAAGGGAAACCAGCCATCCTCTCCCCTCCCCCCTTCTCTTCCATTCTCTTCTCATTCCCTGCCCCCCCCACCACCCCAGGCTTGTGCATGTGCTTGGTCTGCACGCAGCCGAGGGGTCTGGGGGTCCTCAGAGCTACCCCAGGTCAGAATCCCCCATGTCTCGGTCACCTTGGATGGGTGTTCCCGGTCTCCGCCTGGCCAGCTCATCTTGTGGTTTTGCGAAGGGCTGGGGGGGTCGGACATGCACTGGGCTGGGGTCTGTGAGGGTCAAGGGCACGGGCAGGCTTTCCCTGGGTTCAGACGTTGGCATTGCAGCTCCCGCGCCTCGTGAGTGTGGGCCCCCGGAGAGCAGGACGAGAGCCTGGCTTCCTGTGCCCCTGGCTGTTCCTGGGCACGTGGCCCTGAGCGCTCGTCTGACTCCCGCCCCCGTGGGAGACCCACCGAGGCCCCCACCATGCTGTGTGTTGCCCGCTTCTGACAATGCCCGTGCTGCCCCCCAGCCGGTGAGGCAGAGCCGGAAAGCCCTGGCTGTGGGGTGACCTCGCGTCTGCATGGCAGCTGCCTCACTGGTCAAAAGGACTGACAAGGGACCTACCTGACGTGGCCCTCAGGGGGATGGAGTGACCTGGTGCCCAGGAAACCTGGCACAGGGCCTGGCCCTGCTGTGTGGAGCTGACGCTCCGTGGGCGTGGCTCGCTTTCTGGTGACGAGAGCTCCAGGCAGCAAATGGTGCTCTGGGCACCTGCCACCTGGCAGGCTCAGGGAGCGCCGTGGGATTATAGAGGTGGAAATGTACCGTCCCTGCCCCGACACGCTTACAATCTCAAGGGGAAGCAGAGCTTTGCAGCGTGTGGTGGCTGTGCCAGACAGCCCTGTGCACCCAGGCGTGTGCAGTGCAGGGGGACCACACGCTTGTGTGTTCCTATACAGAGGGAGGCACACTGCTGGTTTCCCGACACAGGCTGGCTACACTCAAGGTGCACAACACGACCATCTGGTGCACCCACACCTGGCAGAGTGGTCACCACGAACAAGTCGGCACCTCCAGAACGTGTTCCTCTTATCACTGACCGTGTGTGCCCCCTGTCCGTCTCCCTGGCTCCCCCTCTCGCGCCCCTGGCTACCACAGTCCCGACCCCGCTTCTGTGCCACTACTTTGCTAGATTGCACACGTAAGTCTGGCGTAATTCACTTAGCGTAATGTCCTCTACCTTTACCTGCGTCTCAGGTGACGGCATTTCATTGTTTTTTATGGTCGAGTAATATTCCATTGTATACACACACCACGATTTCTCTGTCCATTCATCCATCGATGGACCCTTTGGTTATTCTCTGTCGTGGCTATTGCAGCTGATGCTCAATGGACACGGGATGCAGATCAGTGTCTCATACCCTGATCTCACTTCCTTGGGCCACCCACCCGTTGTGGTTTGGGGAGTAATTTGGGTGTCCCCCAGAGACCCTTGATCCCGAGTCGTATGTGAGTGCATCACGATGGACCACGTCTCACTCAGTTTTGGTCTCTGAAGTGGGGCCTTAGAAAGTGATCAGAGTGGTTGGGATGCTAGGCTGGAGCCCCGCGATGCGCTCTGCGTGGCTCTGAAGGAGGATCCTGCTCCAGCACCGGCTCCCTGGCCTGCCCCGCATCTGCCGTCCCCAGCCTCCGCCAGGTGCAGCACCTCGGACGGTGGCCTCTGGGCTGTAAGCTGAAATCGACCTCTGAAAATGCCCCTGTCGGGTGTTGTTGTGAGAAGCTAACGAATGCAGCCACAGAAGCGGGATGCTAGGTCGGTCGGACGGCAGACCTGCTTGTCCATGTGTGGGTACCCTCAGTCCTGTTTTCCATGATGGTTGCATAATGTACACCGTGACCTACAGCGTGTGGGACGTCGCCTTCCTCCACGTCCATCCCAGCACTGGTGGTCTGACAGGTGTGGGTGACATCTCACTGCAGTTTTGACTTCGGCTTCTTCGTAGATCTGTTGGGCATTTTTATCTCCTTTGGAAAGAGAGCCTTTACCCTCTTTTAAACTCGAGTTTGTAGTTTTTGCTGTTGAGTCTAATGAATTCCTTATACATTTTGGATATTAATCGGATGTGCGGTTTGCAAATAGATTCTGCCCTCCACAGTAGGCTTTCCATTCTTTTCACTGTTTGCTGTGCAGAAGCTTCTCGGCTGAACGCCCCACGTGTGTGTTCTTGCTCTTGTTGCCGGTCCTAGTGTCCTAAGTAGAGAGTTATCACCAAGGCGGTGCCAAGGAATTCCCCACTTCTGTTCTCCTGTAGAAGTTTCAGAGCTCCAGACCTTATGTGTAAGTCTTTAACCTGAATTCGTTTTAAAACCGATACCCTCTGCTGAGTTTAATCAGGGCACCGGAGTCTACCGTTCCCTGCTCCCCTTCTGCTTGGGGTGGCTCTGGGATTCTGTGCTTTCCCGTGGGATGTGAATGAAAGGCTCCTTCTGTGTGACCCCAGCGTCAGGGAAAAGCCCTGGGCCTGCTGCACCCACTGCCTCTCTCCTTTCCCGTTCACGGAGACAATGGCACAGTCGGAAGCTTCTGGAATCCTCTAGAGTCTGAAGCTGGATGCACACCGAGCCTGCAGGGCCATCGCCAGCCCTGCACCATGTGCTTTGGGGCTGGCACCTGAGAGGCCGATCAAATTCTACCTTTTGCTTCTCTCTCTCTCTCTCTCTCTCTCTCTCTGTCTCTCTCTCTTTCTCCCATTTTATCCAAAAGGCAGAAAGACAGATATACAGACACAGAGAGATCTTCCATCGCCTGGTTCATTCCCCAAATGCCACACACAGCAGCCAGGGCTGCACCAGGCCACAGCCAGGAGCCTGGCATTGAACCTGTGTCTCCCACGTGAGTGGCAGGGACTGAGCCCTTCCATTTGCTTCTGGGGGCGCACTGCAGCAGGAAACACGGGGGGACTCCAGCCAGGCACTGTGACGTGGGCGGCGGCCATCCAAGGCAGCAGCTTATTCACCGTGTCCAGTGCCCACTCTGCATGTCCATCTGTTTCCAACCCCGTGTTCTGGGAAGCTAACAGAGGATGGTCTTGGCCGTGCGGTGGGGTAGGAATGGGGACACCTTTTTGCCACTGGAGTGTGGCTAGCAGCTCTCCAGTTGTGATTTGTCTCTAAAGACAGGTCTCTGGGCACCGTGAGATGTGCACTGATGACTCGCTGCCCTGTGATGCTTCCGAGTGGAACAAAGTTTTCCTCTTGAAAGGAGTGGCAAGAACTCTGGGGCAGGAGACGGACAGGCTCAGGATGGAGGGAGCAGCCCTCCCCCCGCCCCAGGGCCACCTGCAGCTGAAGATGGAAACTCCAGGCCCAGGCCGGGGAGCGCACAGATGCGTCTGGGGAGATGGTTGCGAGGCAATGAGCTCCGGCGTTGTACCGCTGGTGAAGCTGCTGCGTGACACTCGCATCCCATAATGCCTGGGATCTAGTCCTCTCTCTGCTTCTGATCCAGCTTCCTGCCATTGGACACCCTGGGAGGCAGAGGTGATGGCTCAAGTGCTTGGGTCCCTGTCACCACATGGAGATCCCCGTTGAGTTCCTGGCTCCTGTCTTTGACCTGCTCCAGCCCCCTCTGCTGTTGTGGGCATTTGGGGGAACAAAGCAGCACATAGGGGATATTCTCTCTCTCTCTCTCTCTCTCTCTCTCTCTCTCTCTCTCTCTCCCCTCCCCCCCTTTCCTCTCTCTCCCTCCCTCCCTCCCTCCCTTTCTCTCTCTCTCTCCCTCCCTCCCTCTCTCTCTCATCCTCTCTCTTCTCTCTCTCCCTCACTCCTTCTCTCTCTCTCCCTCCCTCCCTGCCTTTCAAATCAACAAGAAAGTGAATAAGTAAACTAAAAATGGAAACCGAGACTTGCCATAGCAGACAGACAAGTTGAGGCAGGCAGGTGCCACTCGCTGGGGTGCTGAGCACAGGCACCATGGAACAAGGCAGCAGGTGACCTCCAGCTCTGCTCTCTGCTCTGCGTTCTGCCACCTTCCCAAGACCTGATGGTCTTGCCCAGAGGCCACAGGTGGGGCCAGGCAGGCGAAGCTGTGATCAGCGAGGGTGTGGCCCGTTCTCCCAGACCCTGTACATCTGGGAACAAAGGGGACTGAGTGACAGTGTTCAGAAACCCCAGGCCTGGGGTGGGCGTCAGAGTAGAGATGGCCACCCCTGTAGAAAAGACTAGAATTCTCTTATCAGGCTGAGCAGGGCTTCTGCGTGCCCAGGCCTGCCTGGGTGTTTTGTTGACAGATAAGGAGATTAGGGGACACAGAAAGACATTTTGTGGTCAGCAGGACAGGGACTCACGTGCTTTAAGGTGATGTCCGAAAGGCCTGGGGCCTCATCCGTGCACCACGTGGTAAAGGCACTGGTAGCACTGGTAGAACCCGCCCCCCGCCATGCTTCCTCTCTCCTCTCCAAGGCTTTTTTGCAGATGTGAATGACACGGTGCCAAAGGTTGGGTTTGCTGGCCCAGGTGGCCAGGCCAGCTCCAACAGGAACCCAGGCCCACAGACTCACAACAGGACATGCTGGAAGCCACAGCAGGCTGCGTGTTAGAGCTGACCGTCCCCGAGCCATGCTGGGCCCTGGGACCGGGCTCTGTGAGCCCCAGCTGAGGCACTAGGGCTGCTCTGGGTCGCGTTTCCCGAGAACAGGAGCGTCGCCTGGTTTCCAGTTTGGAAAGCCCAGCAGATGGGGTGGCAAGGGAAGGTTTTGTTCTTGCTTGTAGTCACCCAATTAAAATGAGGTGCAGACGCTCCGACACCTAGTAATTTTCACCTCGCTCACTTTGGCTCCCGCGCCAGCCTTGCCCTACTGACTTACACTGTTTAAATTACACAGTTAGACGAAGCGGCTCGATGTAGCTGCTGGTCATACACAGCAGTCTCACCCATCATCTCTCCCCAAACAAGAAAGATCCCCACAGCCCTTCCCCTCGCCCTGCAAGCCGGGTGGGAAAAGCTGTGGTTCTTCAACAAATATCAGTGAGAATTCAGAGCAGCCAACACTTACGTCAGCTTTCAACCGTGTTGCCCCCACGCACACACACATGTGCACACGCACGTGCACACACTCACACCTGCACCTGTCGTGTCCCCAGCAAAGGCAGGGCAGACGTGCAATCCACACTTTGGAATACGTAGCTTTGTTTTTCAGCACACGTGCCCCTTCCCATGGCCACCTCGGCTGACACCCCCGTGTCCCCCTCCTGACCGGCAGGTGCACCTGTGGACCGGGAGAGGTTTCCGTCACCTCTGAGGTTGTGTGTGGAGGGCTGGGTGGGGGATGCCTGAGCACCTCCCTCCTCCCGGGGCGAGGAGACGCCTGCCTGTCTGGGCCGTGGGCATTCACAGCTGGCGGACTGCAGTGGTGAGAGCGGGGTGGTGACAGGATCGTGGGGCCGAGATGTGGAGGAGGAGTAGCTGGGAGGAGCCACCTCGGCCTCCATCTCCCACCAGCGGCTTCTCCAGTCTCAACCAGATCCTCAGCATGGCTGTTGGCAACAACACCACGGTGCTCCCTGGGCAGTGTGGCCGAGGGGGCCGGCATGAAAAGCCAGCGGCCGCTTTGCACATGTCCATCCTGTCACTCTCTCACCCTGGTGGCTCGGAATCTTGGGTTTATTTGTGCTGATCGCCCAGCTGGAGACGCTTGGTCTCCGGTGAAGTGGAAACGTGGGGACAGTTGTGTCGGTAATGCTCGCCCCACTGGAGCTGCCACCAGGGACCAGATTAAGATACAAACTGTAAAGTGCTGCCGATGCAGACCGTGGTTGCTCGCAGCAACAGCAGCCCCGCCCCTCTGTGGACGGGCCTGTTCCCCTCTCCACGCTCTTGGTGAAATCCCCACTTTTGCAGTGACTTGGGACTGCATGTGCCAAGCATCCAGTCCCGGCCCCAGAGCAGTGACCCCAGATTGGGCTGGTATCAGCCTGTGTCACGCCACCCTGTGATCCGTGCATTGGAAAGAGATCCACCCTGCATTTCGGTCACCTTTCTCGTCCTAGGAAACCCCTGGGAATCGAATCCTGTCTGCGTGCCTTGGACGCTGGTGTCCTGGCGTTTGTGTCCAAGGTCACCTCTATCTGTTTTTGCTGCTGTTGTTGGAAACCAGCCTTGGAGAATTGGAGAAGGCTCCTGATCTCACGGTTACCTGCCCCACCCCCCCCACTGCTGCCAAGAGGGATGACTGCTAGGGAGCTGCGACTGCTCGTGGGATGATGCTGATGGTTCCTAGGAGGGTGATCAGCCAGGGAGGCAGCTGCCCGGGACATGTGTCCAGGCTCCTAAAAGCGCCCTGGTACCCATTTCTGAAAGGAGTTGATAGCAGCTCGCTTTGGACCGGAAGGGGCTTCTGTGGAGCCGGCGTGTAGCGGGGGTGGGGTTGGCACTGGGTGGCGTCCGCGGGTGCACGTGTGTGTGTGTGTGTGTGTGCGCGCAGCTGCCTCTCTTGATCTGCTCGGATTTCATTTCCATTACTGGAGGCGCATCTGCACCTCTTCCCGGCCAGCCACGTTTATGCCCTCGCCCTCTGAGAGGTCACCGCCCCCGCCCCTGCCCCCACCCCCCAGGGGAGTCAGAGGGACACGTGATCCTTTCAGTGCAGTGCCGAAGATCCCCGTCTGTCTGGTGGCCGCAATGAGTAAACGGGAGCCCTCCCCTGCCACTTCGGGGTCAGGGTCCTCACTGCCTGGTCCTGAGACGAGGGGGCCCTCCTCCTCCGGCCAGGAGGAGGCGCTGTTCGTCACCCGCGGTTCAGTCTTTGAAACTCCCGGTGCCCTCGCCCCAGCGCTTGGGGCGTCTTTCGGACTCACACCCGCTGAACAGCTGTTTATTTTGGAAGCGCTTTGCTCCTGCAGTGACACCTGGGCAGGGGATTCTGGAGCACCGCAGGGCTGAGCGTTGGAGACCAAACCGTGTGACCTGGCCCGACACTAGCAGGAAGCACTCGGGTCCCAGCTGTCAGCTCAGGGCCCCCGGAATGCCCAGCCTGGGGCGGCAGTGGGGACGCCCCTAAAGGGCAACAGCTCAAAGACCTCTGCAGAAACTCCAACCCCATTCGTCGGCAGGCACGGCAGTTAGAAGTCGGGCTGTGGCGTCTGTCTGAGCAGACAGCTCCCTGTCGGGCCCTGTCACCTCTGCACCAGGCAGTACCAGAGGCCACCAGACGGCCAGCGCAGCTTGCACTGCGGAGTTCAGAGCTCCTGCGCACGGCCTGGCTTCGGCCGGGATGAGGAACTGGACATGGCGCCGTGGGCACAGTGCCGGCTGCCCGCAGCCTCTCCCAGATCACCACTCTGCCTGCCGGCTGGAAGCCCAACACGCGGGAGGCGGCGGCTCCTGCAGCCTGCCCGGCTCTGCACAGCTCTCGCTCAGCGCCTGGGCTCAGCCAGCCCCAGACCTAAGCCCAAAGCCTCAGCTCTCCTGCTGTGCATGACCCTGCCCTCCAGGGGTCATCACAGGGTCCAGTCAGCACCCCCCCCCCCATGTGCCCACCCGGCTTTAACTAAAGGAACACAGGCGGAAATGCCCCACCTGCAGCTTCCTGCACTCAAACTGACCGAAAACATCACAGACAGGAAAAAACCAACAACAACAACAAAACTAAAACCGAAACCCTTGGAAAGCCAGGAGTTCAATAGTCGGGCTGCCTTTATGTTTACACCTTGCTTTCAGAAGACCACAGACGGCAGGCAGCCAGAGCACCAGGCTACCGGGTACATCCCAACCCCTAGGTTATCAGGGGTGCACCTGGCCCCGCCCCCTCATTCATATGTAAAGAGGCCGAACTCTCCTGTGTGCAGGGAGCTATTTTTAGTGGCCCCTACCTGCTGGGATCCTAGCCTTGATCTCTGCAACCATCAAGCCTGCCATAAATGTTTGATGAGGAACAAGCCCGTAAAAAGAAAAGGCGTGACATGCCGAGAGGGAGAGGAGGCGTGCGCTGCCTTTTAATTACCCCAGGCTGGGCGCAGCTCGGAAGACACGGCCCCATGTGGGGAGTCGGGGGCGGGGCGGGGTGCGTGCAGGATACGGGCCCTGGAAGCCAGAGAAGCGAAGAAATGAGAGGATTCAGGACACAGGATGCAGAACAGTCTGGTTTTATTACTTTGAGTGATGGAGAGCCTTTAGTTGCTCTCTGCTCCCGTTTCTCTCTGTTACAACGTACATTAAGTCGTGAATCAGATGTCAGTGGATGTGGAGGTGGGAGGGAAACTGGTGACGTCACGGGATTTGTACAACTTTACAACAAATGCAAGTGTGAGTTGGTGGCATCTACCAGTGTGGTTGAGGCCGGGGGGTGGGGCAAAGGCACACTCGGACGGGCGGGGGCCACAAGGGAAGGGGAGCAACACTGAGATGCAGAAGATGGCCCCATAGGTGTGGATGCTGCAGAGTCAGCTCGGCGGCCGGCACTTCCTGGGCACGGGGACGGACGTGGGGTGGGCTCCTGCACAGGCCCAGGTGACGGGGGCACCCCCGCGGCCGGGCTCTGCACGGTGAATACTCATGGGGGAGCAGGTGGCAGGCCCCCCACCCCGGTCTCTGCTAGCAGGCTTTTGGTGTCAAGTCCTCGGGATGTGAACACTGATTCCACTAGGACACAAACCCCGCACCCAGCAGCTAAGCCACAGAGGACCGTGGGACCACAGGGTGGCACACCCACTGCCTCCGCGCGGTGGGGGGGGGGGGGGGCGGCACATCCCCCTAACCAACTCAAAACTGTCCTTGTCTTTGTTTTTGAAAGGCTGTTTTTGTAAAAAAACACAAAAAACAAAAGTGAAACCCAGCCCAGGTGATGAAAATGGAGATAAAAAGATGGTCAGCTGCACACTAAGAGCCGCAGCGGGGCCCGGGGCTGCGCCCTTTGTTCCTGATAAAGCCCAGGAGAGCCCCTGCCCCGCTGCAGAGCGAATGAAAACCAAGTGGCAAGGAAGCACACTCCCTCCCGCCCCTCCGTACACAACAAAGGATAAAGAAAGAAAACACACACGCACACACACTAAAAATCTCTTGCCCAGCAGCATCCGTGGTGCGTGGCTGTGCGCTGGGGCTGCTCGCTGAGCATGGCAGGGGTGGCCCGCCCGTGTCTGTTTCCATGCCTCTGCTTTGTGTGCACGGCATGTGTTCGCACAGCACCCAGCTTGCAGACGGCCTTATTGAAATGATCTGAGGATGTCAGGGTGCAGGGGGCTCTGGAGGAGGGAGGGGGATCTGTCACCCACAGCCCGGGGGGCCCATGCTTGGCAGTCCCAGGGTGGGTGGGTTGGCACAAGGAAAGGCCGTGGGGATCAGAAGGCGCGGTGCCACCAGGCACGCCCAGGCTGCCTCGTCACAACCATCACACCTTCTCCTTTAGTCTGCCTGGCTCCAATCTTCCAGAGGGCTGGAAGGGTGGGGGAGGGTCAAATAAATACCTGTGTTTATTTCAAAAGGGTGATTGGTGGTGGGGGAAACGCTGATCATAACGACAGTCCACAAGTGAACACAACTCAGGGTGTAAGGCACAAATTTACATGTGGAAAACGGGCTATTCACAGATGTCAGCCCACGAGAGCCCCGTGGGATCGGACCGTTTGCTTACTCGAGGGAGCAGCTGGCATACGGATCAGTTCACACCGTCGCTGGCGCCTCCACGGAGACAGGGGCCCGTGGCAGAGCCAGGCTGGGAGCAGTGGGCACCGGTCCGGCTCCAACAGTTTCTCTCCTGCTTGCTTTTGAAGTCAGAATCTGGAAGGGCTTGTCAACTCATTAATTTGTATTTTTTTTTGCATGTTATAGACCGGAGGAGACCTGACCAGCAAATTAAGTGGTAGGTTTAAACAGCTACAACCCTCTTAACTCTTCCCTGTAGCTACAGACCACAGTCCAAACACAAGGCTCAGAATTCCAGCTCCAACGTATTTACTCAGTGATTTATTGTAAAAATAAAGAAACTCAATTATTCCAGTTAATGGATTTCACGTTAAATAGTTTAACTTTCACTGGGCTTCAGAAGAGCTGTTCATAGATGATATGTGGAAGAGTCCTTTCCTTAAGGAAAAAAGTCAACGGGCGAACAATAAATAGTTACTTGCGTTAACGGTCACGTTATTTCATTAGAGAGAGCAGAGAACTAGGACGTCAGCGCCCGGCACTGCACTTAGCTAAGAGCGCTGTAACACTGGCGGGCTTTCACAGTATCTGCGCGGAGGGAGCTTCTGCCAGGGTTAAAGTCTGAGTTAGAATCATCAAGGAGTTCTATTTTTTTTGTCTTTTTTTGATTTTCATGATTAAAAAAATGTATCTGTGTTTTGCCCGTGCAGTCACAGACAAGTCTGCAGTTGCTGTTCGTGTGTGTGTGTGTGTGTGTGTGTGGTGTGCACGGGGCATGGGTGGGTGTGTGCTTTTGGCTCATGTTTGTGATAACAGCGTCCTTTGTGGGTCGCACCTGCTGCAGGGCGTGGGGGACAGCCGAGGAGGAGGAGGGTGGAGGCGAGTCCCGCCGTGGCAAACCTTCACCACCAAACCACGGGCCCGGCTCTCTGAGTACCCGTGTCCCCGGGAGGCGGGCCCCGCGGCCTCTGATTGCCGCGACCTCCCGCGGCGGCTGGGGGCGCCTCCGGGCCTGCTGGTTGGACTCCTGACCCCTCCCCCCGGGATTATGTACACGCGTCACTGGGCTTCATGGGTGCGGCCAGGGGGGCGAGGGAGGGTTTGGGGGGCACGTCAGGCTTCAGTGAGGGCGTGCGCTTCAGCCCCGGCCTGCTCAGCGAGCTGTAGGCGCCGAGGCTGGGCTGCCTGGCCACGGTGCCCCCGGGCTGGCCCTGGATGGAGTCCACCCTCTGCGGGGCGGGGGGCGGGTTGTCCCCCCGGCCGAAGCTGGGGTTCCGGGACAGGTGGGAGGAGTTGGAGGAGTTAGTATTGTTCCTTTTGAGGGTGGCGGCCTGGTGGCTGCGCGTGAGCGAGTTCGTGGGGTAGCTCCTCTTGTAGTCGAGGCCGTAGGAGGAGGAGTGGTGCATCTCCAGCCGCTTGCTCAGCCCGTTCTGGGACAGGGAGGCCCCCGGGGGGCCGAGCGAGGCCTCGCGCTGGGGGACCTTCGGGGGCAGGCTGTCCACGAGGCTCCCCGGGGGGCCGGCGCTCTTGCCGCCCAGGTGCTCCTTGATGGTCTTGTACTCCAGCGTGGCGCCCTGCTCCTCCAGCGCCATGTGCACCGCCTCGCCCATCTTGGGCTGCTCCACGTACTCGTGCTGGTAGCCCTGCTGCGCCGTGATGGGCAGCACCACCACGCTGGGGATGTGGCTGGGCGACGCCCGCAGCGGCAGGTCCGTGGGGATCACGGGCGAGCCCAGCGGCGCCATGTCCTTGGTGCAGGCGTTGATGAGGTTCTGGCTGCGCTCCCACTCGCGGCTGCCCCGGCTCGGCTTCCTCTTCTGCTGCAGCGTGGGCGTGGACTCCGGGGTGGGCAGGGCCGTGAGGTCCAGGTGGTGCTGGTCCGCCTTGATGAGCACCTTGGCCGTGCCGCTGGGCGTGGCCAGCTTGCCATTGTGCATCAGCGGCGTGAGCACCGCCTCGGGCTTCGGGTCCTTGGCCTGCGGGTCCCCGAAGAGGCCGCCGAGCTTGGTGACGCTGCTCATGGAGGCGCGGCGGGAGTGCGCCAGCTCCTTGTCCCTGCGCTGCCCCGAGGCCGCGTCCTTGCGCCGGTGGTCGCACACGCAGTAGACGACGATGCCCGAGAACACGGCTCCCATGACGAACGCCAGGATGACGGCGATGGCCAGCAGGGTCACGGGCACCAGCTGGTCGTGGCCTTTGAGGTAACTCTCGCGGATGACTCCTGCAACGCACAGCGCAGAGGGTTAGGACGCGAGCGGACACGGGCGCTCAGTGCTGCCGGGCGGCGGGTCACCCGGTCACACGGCAACGGGGTAACAGCAAGGGGGGACGGCGCCGAGTCCTCCCGCCCTCCCGCCCGCGTGGCTCCCTCGGGTAAGCCAGGCTTTGGCTATGGGAATGCGATTCTCTCCTGGCTTCTCCTCTTAGGCCCGGGGTAGCAGAGGAGGAGGGAGAGCAGGTTATGCACAGATCACGAACACCGCATGCTCCATAAGGGGCTTTTCCGACCACCTCCTAGGGCACCATGGAAAACATGTTTCTAAGTCAAGAAGGTCCAGGAAACAGTTATTTACAGCGGAAGCACACAACGCAGGTTCACAGACAACAGAGCTTTATGCGGAGGCCGCGTCTCCTCCCAAACAGAAAAAGCGCGCAGTGAAGTTCAGGTGCATTTATACGCTAAGGCTCCGGGGAGGCCGACTCCTCGCAGAGAAAACGGCCCGAGCGGCCAGCTCCCTCTGTTACCACGCTCGCAGCCTGCTTGCACGGGATGCGCTCTGCCGCTTAATCAGCATTACGTGGCCACACCTGTCCAACACCTTGCGCAGCGTTAACCGGACGCGGCCTGCCTGGCTCCTGCCGCCAGCCCCCGCACGCCCATCAGCGCGCCCGCGGGGCTTTTGTTTACCCTAAGTCACCATGGCCGGGTCCTGCCTGCAGGATGGGGTAGCTATAGAAAGCATAAGTGTGGACCGCCTGGGTTCCCGCCTCGGGAGGGCGTCAGTGGCTCGGCGGGTGCTGGGGAAACGCACACACAGTTTCTAACACGGACACCGGCGCAAGGCTGAAAACCCGCCTTCTCTGGTCTCGGGGGACACAGCTTTCCATCTCCTAAATCAGCTCTTTTTGGAATGCACTGACTGCATTTTCCTGGCAGAATTAGAATGACCTGGAATAAAAACCCTGGGCCCCTCCCACCCCACGCCAGCCCCACGCTGAGGAGGGAGGCAGCCCGCTCCTGGGGTTTCCTGGGATGTCTCCTGGGCTGGAGCCATGGCTTCTCGCCTTCCCTCCCTCCGGCTCCGTTGTGACGTCACAGTTGGTTGCTGCGGCAACGGCTGTCCTGTGGCACAGGGCGTGACTTCAGGTGGGAAGAGGTAGAGCGGCTCATACCTCCAGGGAAACAGACTGTGATTACGCAGGCGCCCTGGGCAGCACAGGGCGGCTGAGGCTGAGGCGACTGCAGAGGATAGAGACTGGGAGGTGCTGGGAGAGCCACTCCGGCCCAGGCGCCGCACGCCCACTCGCACAGTTCCCCATTTCCCGTCCTGGGTTTTCAGGGGGCAGACACTGGTCAGCAAGGCCACGTCAGCAGGGCATGTGCCCAGGAGGCACACCTCATCCCCGTGGCGCTCCGCCACCCAGGGGGCCCTGCGGTCGCCCCGACACTGAGGAAATGCGCACGTGAAACATCCCTCCCTTGGGTGTGCAAGTCCTTGTGATGTGAGAGCAGCGACGGAGTTTTCCTTCTGTTTGGGTTGCGTAAGGGGACATGCGGGGCATCATGTTAATGATCGGCCCCCAACAGCACCTGGGAGTGCAGTGGTTCGCTCTCTTCAGGGATGCGGCGAGTCGGTTGGGTCTCCGGGGGACTTTTGGTGTGGCAGTGCGTGTAGGGCGGGTGCTGTGTCCTCCCGATAAACGCGCAGGCAGGTGGGAGGCCGTCCCGTCGCCCTGGCCTTGTTCTCTCAGAGAGGATCTCGGGAAGCGTGGGCTCCTGTGTGGCGCTGGGAGACGGCACCACGGAAACGGCTCAGCAGTGCTCCCCGCCTGGCTCCTGGCTCCTAGATCCCAGTCCCATTTTGAGTCAGAAGGCCTTGGCTCGCTGGGACTGACGTCAATACATCACTCGCCTTCCTGTTGTAGTAGAGGACACGAGCGTTCAGGTGTCGGGCTGCCACCAAGCCGGGCGGGCTCTGAGCTCTGGGCAGGAGCGTTCCACGTAGCCCCGCCTCTGCAGAGTCAGCAGCGCTCGGAGAACTCTGATCTCTCTCTAGACCTGCAGGCTGCAGGCTTCCTCATCTGCAGATTGAGAGACCCCCACAGGAAGTGTGCAGGTGGCGTGGCACCGCCTGCAGTGCCGGCATCCCACCCGCACACGGGTTCATGTCCCGGCTGTTCCGCTTCAGATCCAGTTCCTGGCTAATGCATCTGGAAAAGCAGCAGAGGGTGGCCCAGGTGCTTGGGCCCTGCACCCAATTGGAGACCTGGATGCAGCTCTCAGTCCCTGGCTTTGGCCTGGCCCAGCCCCGGCCATTGCAGCCAGCCTGGGAATGAACCAGCCGATGAAGATTTCTCTCTCTCGCTCTACTTACTTTTCAAATAAAATAAATAAATCTTAAAAAAAAAAAAAAACAGGTTTGCAGATGAGACAAGAAGGCCAAGCACAGATGAAGATCAGAGAGGTTCTTCCTGCAGTGCCTCCCACTCGGGCAGCTTTCTCTGGTGTCACGGCTAGGGGCATTCACAGACGTGGCCGTGTCAACGTGGCGCCACTCTGCAGATCTCGCACGCCAGCCTCCTCAGAGCCAGTGCTGGGCCCGAAGCAGAGCCTCTGCTCACTGTCCAGGCTGCCGCTTGGATGTCAGTGTTCGCATCTGGAACATGGGTTAATGCGCTTAACCTCACTGCCTTCTTGGCCGTGGAGAATCGAGTGGAACAAACAGCAAAGGGCTTCCATGCTGCTGTGTGCTACCCAAGCCCAGTGCTCCAAGGAAGCAGCTTCAGACAAGAGCCAGTTAGCGGCCACCCAGGGCCTAAGAGGGGCCGTTCCAGCTGCTCCCTGTTCTGCTCCAAACCCTGCGCTGTCCACGTGGTCAGGGATGAAGTCTGCTGCTGCCCAGGGGCACGAGCTGCCTGCAGGTCCTGAATCCCAAAACCGTGAACACCACGGAGCAGGACCTAGCAGCTCCAGTTAGCGGCCCAGTGGAGAAGTCTCGCTGTGCCGGGCTCCGTAACCGGGGGTTCCGGGTTTGGTTGTAGGCCTCTCGCTGTCCCCAGGGCCCGTAGGTAACTCAGTAAATGACTGCTGAGTGAGTGAGAGCGGGGGCCTCGTGAATGGATTCCTCAGGTTGGTGCCATCTTTGGGGTGACTGTGGCCTTGCTTTTTCCATCCCCCAAAGAAACCGACAGAAGTGCTCAGTATTTGTTCAAAACAGTAAGCAGAGCCAATGTTTAAATAAAACGAGAAGAGAGGGGTTCTCGGATTGCTCCAGAAGTGCGATGAGCCTGAGAGGATCATGTGCAACAGTGGACGGCTCCAAGGGTACTGAATCACTCCCAGCACGTATGGCTCGGTGAGGGGCGGGGGGCTGGCACCCAGCAGCCCCCAGCGCTCCTGAGCACGGTTGTTCTCTCCACCGGCTGGTTCAGAGAGCAGGCACGCTACGGCCCAGAGTCCTTGCAGAGCGCACCTGACAGTGCAGGGTGGAGACAGCGCAGGCTCCTTTTTGCACCCTTGGGGTGCAGATTCTCAGAGCCTGCGGGAGGCCCCCGAGTGAACAGTCCCGGCTCTCAGAGGCCAAAGCCGTGGAAGCACCTTGCCGTGCACCTGCAGACTGAACCAGGAGCCCTGAGTGCGGAAGGCAGAGCATGGCGGCATCGAGTCCACTCCAGCAGTGCGCAGGCAGCGTGTGGGAACTGGCATGGAGCTAAGCCTGGAGGCTGCCCAGGGTTCCGGCTGGAGTGGAGAGAGCCTTGAGAAGCAGGGCACCCAGGGAGGGGAGGGCAGGGAAGTGGGGATTCCACAGCCCCGCTCGCCCCGCACCTGCTGCACTCTGGCCAGCTTCTGCCCCTCTGCCTGGAGCAGCCCCTCCACCTGCCCCACCTGGGAAGCTTCCTGGAAGTCCTGCCTGACCCCAGGCCCCCGGACCCCCGCTGAGTGTTTGATGTTCACCTGGACTGCTGTAGGGGGAGGGACCTACACCGAGTCTCCAGGCACACAGGTGCACCGTTGTGCCTGCCCCATAAGCAGGAAGCATGTACGTGCATGGAGACTCGGAAAGCCGAGAAGTCAGGGAGGTGGGAAGCGCCTGTGGACGAGGCCGTGGCGGCCTGCAGGGCCTGACGAGGACGTTTAGAATGCCCATCGGCGGCGGAAAGAATGCTCGAGCCCGCTCTGCCTGACGCGTCCCTGCTGGGGGTGGCGGACTTGCAGCCTGCTCCGCTCTGCACCAAATCTGCTCCTGCAAACCTCCTGGCTTCCGAGGGCCAGCACGTTTGCATCAGACGCACGGCCAGTCCACCTGCATTTACTGCCCCGGCTTGCAAAATTAAAACTCTGTCTTCAGATACACTTAGCCTCTGCACCTAGCACAGTTTTGTTTTTTAAATCTGTTTCAAGTATGAACCAAAACAGGGACGGCATGTGGAGCAGCAGACTGAGACCACTTGCGTTGCTGGCATCAGAGCATACGTTCCAGTCTCCATGACTCTGCTTCTGATCCAGCTCCCTGCGAATGCGCCTGGGACAAGCAGCTGAAGATGCTTAGGCTCCGTGCACCTGGGAGGCCAGGACAGAGTTCCGGGATCCTGACTTTGGCCCGGCCCAGCTCCTGCCACTGTAGCCATCTGCGGAGTGAACCAATGGGTAGAAGATCTCTGTCTTTCTCCCTCACTGTCTTTCAAATACAAAAAAAGATCTTTAAACTATATGAAGCAAAACAAACGAAAACGCATGAAGCCAGCTGTTGCCAGCCCCCACCCTGGCTAAGTGTGCAGGCCGGGGGCAGCAGGAGCTGGGCACGGGGAAGTGCTGTCCTCGTCCCCTCTCGCCCCTGCTCACTGGACATGTTTTCTGGGCTCTGGGATATGATGGCTGTGTCTGTCTCCATAGTGAAGTGGTGAACAGGCATCTAGGCAGAGCGACCACCAAGACACAAAGCTCCTCTGTGTCCCTCAACGAAATATGCAAGGCGGGAGGAGGGTGGCCCTTCCTTCCGTCCACGGCCTAACCAGACGGGGGTGCGCTCGGTCTGAGAGCTAAAGAAAGATGGCAAAACACCAAGAAAAGCCCCAGCGTAGGGGCCCCTAAAAATAGACTCTGGACTCTGCTGTGCAGTAAGACAAGCCTGCAATTTCCTTGAAATCCTCCGAACAACTTGGGCGAAAGCAATCTAACAAGCCCATTTTTTCTAGCCTGAAAAATCAGACTGTAGCAAAATGGCAGGCCCTGCAAGGCACCAGGGATGCATGAACTCACCCCGAGCCAAGCATCAGGGCTGGCACCGCAGCGGCCAGGCCTGCGCAGGCCCTGGGAAGAGAAGGAAAGACGAAGGGGGAACACGCCTAACTGGAGACAGCGTGTCCACAGAGCCACACCCGGCACAGGGAGGTGACCACACGGAAAGCGAAACGGGAGCTCCCTGTGGTTGCCCAGGCAGGAAGCCGCCTTCTTGTCTTACTGCATAATGTAAACCAGATGGCCCAGGAATAAACTGGAAGGCCAGCAGCCACGGAAATCGGCTCGGAGTTCATAACTCAAACTTTCCTTTCCCTTTCATTAAAAAAAAAAAATAAGAATAATTTCCTGGCAGGCGAGGATGAGGTGTGGGAGGGGCTGTGGTCTTGGAGATGTGTGAAGTCGACAGCCGACTGCACCAACGCGGAGGCAGTTCCAGACCCCGGGGGCCACCTCCTTGGGCCAGAGCTATTTATAAAGGCCCGTGTTGAAATAGTGCTGCCTGAGGTTGACCGTGGGTGAGCCCCCTTCCGGGTCTGCCACCTCGGGAATCGCTGCTGTTTTTGCTGGGGTGCCGTCTGAGGAAGGAGCGGGACGCGTCCCGTGTGGACTTCAGCACACGGCTCCTGCCTCCCCTCCACTGATGTAGATTCAGCTGCACGGCCAGCCTGCAGCGATGTCGCCGCAGTCACAATGACATCCGTTCTAAGGGTCACCCTTGGCGGGGGCGGGTCTTTGGCACAGCCGTTAGATGCCCACACCCCACACTGGAGTGCCTGGGTTTGAGTCCTGGCTCTACTTCCATTCCAGCTCCGGGCTAGTGTGCACCCTGGGAGGCGGCAGAGGACGGCTCAGTACTTGGCTTCTTGGCATCTATATAGGAGACATGGATGGAGCTCCCAGCTCCCTGGCTGTTGTGGGCACTTGCTGAATGAGCACCCAGCTTTCTCTCCACTCCCCAACCCCTGCCCCGCCTCTCTAGTAAGACAATAGTAAGAGAAAAGGAAAGAATGCTGTGGAATGCTGGTCTGTGGTTCTGTGCTTTACAACTATCACTGTCCTTGTAAAGGTAGCAGTCGTTTTAGATTGGCAGACTTTTAGCCCAATTTGCAAAGTTTGTTTTCCTGCCTTTTGAGGTTTGCTCTCTAAATGAGACGGGAAGCCCAGCATCTCCGTGGTTTCTGAAAGCAGACACAGCTTTTCCATCCCACCTTCCTGCCCCCAGCTTCTTCCTCTCCTGTCTCAGCCATCAGAGCTAGCAAATGGGAGGGGTTCTCCCTCTAAAGCTGGGGAATTTCGGCGATTGTCTGGTTTATTGGAAATGCTTTGATTTCTCTCTACAAAGCAAAAGCAGAGTAAATATAAGGGACACAGGTCTGTGGAAATAACTGCCCACTTACGCTCACCCCAAGTGCAGCATGCGGGGTCTGGGTGACAGAGAAGGCTTTGTGTGACTGGTTGAGGTTGGTTTATAACCCTGAGGTCAGAATGACCTGAGTTTGAGTCTTGGCGCTGCAAACAACGTGCTGTGTGACCTCGTTGTGTCTCCTTCTCTAAGGCCCAGCAGGGTCAGTGACAAGGCGCGTGTTGTTGGAAGGATTAAACAGGTTTACTAAGTGAACACTGGTGAGCGATCGGCACTGTGCAGGACACTTGTTGATGCCAATTTGTGATGCAACGGCAGGGTTTCTAATATTTCTGGCAACTTGTCTTCCATGCACAGGTCCAAGAAAGATGAGTTGAGGGCCACACTTCGGTAGGGTTCAATTTTGTTAGTTAAGAGTGGAGAAAAAGCATTTAGGGAGTCGGCACCATCCTGGCTACTGACCTTACATAAGACAACTCAGCAGCAGCCTGAAGCGTGCCTGGTGCAGTGTGGCTCTGTCTGCATAGCACCACCCGGGCCCTGTTGGAAACACATCCTAGAGGCTCATCCAGACCTTCTGCCTCCGAATCTCTGAGTCAGGCCAGAGACGAGGCCTCCAGGGCGTACTCACGCTCACCACTGTGCCAGAAGCACTGCCCCAGTGACGGGAGCAACGTTCCAGAGGGCACACCCAGGCGCTCAGCTTCAAGTCCAATCTCGGAGCCACCGAGCAGTGGGCGAGCAAGACTTCAGAATGACTTCTAAAGTGAATGACAAGCAAGTGCATCCAGTCTTCCTTGGTACTGGGAGCCTAGTCTTGTCCTCCTGCACAGTTGCTGTCCTGTGGCTACCATCCTCTGGCACTGGGGCATTGTAATGGAAAGTCAGGACTCCGGCATCTCCCCTGGTCCCTGACCCAGGTGCCCCACAGCACCTCCTGTCACCCTGCTGGCTCCACGGCCGTGCAGAGGCCCCGGCACAGGATGCTGACAGGATTTCAGACACTCCCTCTGTCTGACCGTCGAAGTCATGGGGGAGCTACAGAGATACGTGTACGTCAGATCAGCCCTTTGGCAACTGGGTATCCCGGACAGGAGAAGCAGGCTGTGCTGTGGAGGCCACCACTGTGGCCTTTGCCTGCTCCAAGGCTGCACCTCACGTCTCTTCCAAACCAGCTCCTCAAGCTCCACTCACAGCCGCCAGGCAGCACTTGAGAGAGCAGGGTTCACGGGGTGCCAACACCTTCCCCTAGCTCCGCACAGCCAGGCTCTTTTCCTGTGGATTCCTGGACTGGAAGGAGGGACCTGAGCCCAGGTTTCACTCCTCAAAGTCCTCCCTGATGATAACAGCAGGCTCATGGGCCTACCGGGCTGACCCGAATCTGCGTATCCGCGGGACGGCCTAAGACGTTCTGAGTTACACCACATTTCTGTTGTGTGCTGGTAAGCCGTGAGTGCAAGCCCGTCAGCACTCGGGGTATATTTATTACCTTAACAAATGTCAGATGATCGCGCCCAGCATTATCTATTATTTATGAGCAACAAAGGCTGGAGGCTAGAAAAGACAGGCTTAATACGTCCGAAAGGTTAGGCGTAGCGCGGTTTGCTGCACTATAAATTTACCGCCACCATTTTCCCTCCTAATAAACCATCGTCACCGGTCGACGGCACTGATCTGCCACGGCTTCTACACCGTTCCTAAGCCCGCGTCTGACTTCAGTGAGGAAATGTAATTGCAGATGTATGTTTGGAAAGTATGAAATTTAAGAATAATTGGGGTGAGAAAGTTCCTGTCACCCCATTATAGATGAGTCTCTTTACAGAGAGAGCTCTCAGGCTGTGGATTTAAGAGCGCCAGAAATATTCATTAAGGATGCTAACCCTCCACGTTGCCTGTAATTGACTCTCTGACACCGATTAAGATCCCATCTCCCGTGCACCCAGGCATGTTTCCTGGGCTTCGTGGCTTCTCCTCTCCTTTTTGTCCCTCAAGCAGCTCACACTCTTTGCACAGCCGCTGTCTCTCTGGAAGTAGCCTCTTTGTCCCCTTTCTCGAGCGGCAGTGGCGTCCGTTACGTATTCCGGGCAAGCCCTACAGCACATGAGGCTGTTCTCACGTGTGACATCAAGAGCAGAGACGCCTTCCCAGTCTCCACGCCTTTGCCCTCTGTAGACTGGTTTGTCTATGGAACGGTGAGGTTTGCAAAAGCAAGCTTTTAACAAGCCTTTAAAAATAATCACGAAACTAGGCTGTGAGAAAAAAAAGTTCTGAGACAAAGCTAATGTTATTTTTTCCATTTTTGCACATGATCCAAAGTATAAATTGACTCTTCCCCATTTATATTATTAGGACCAAACAAAATCTAGACAAACACTCTGCAGTTGAGCCAATTAAAGAGCAAATTTTAAACGACTCCAGATGCTCCGCTAATCAGATCAGGCCCAACCTAGTCCCTGAAGTCCCTGGACGTCCCATTAACTTCTCTGAGAACTCTGTCACTGTGTGTGTGCACAGAAGGTGGGAGAGAACAGACAAAAGGGGGCTGTGGGGAAAGGGCTGGGGTCAGGTGTCATGTCGCAGATGACGAGGTGGGAACAAGAGGCCACACAGTAAAGGAGCCAATCACCTCCAGCAGATGAACTGGTTTGTTTTTTAATACCCTAAGGTTTACCTTACTGTTTGAAAAGCAAAAGTTCAAGTCCCTATAACCATAACTTAAGTCCTTCAGTTTTTGAGACAATGGAAGTCAGAAGAAAAGAGAAAAAAGGTGCAGTGAGCATCTTGGATAAGAAGGAACCGCAGCTTTCTCCACAACACTTAACTCTTCCTCCCACCCATTCCACGGTAATCTCATCAGAACGAGCTGGCCACGTCTGCTGGACGAGCAGCCTTCCACGAGCCTGCAGCCTGGGGCCACTGCCTCGCAAGCCTGGCGCGTGGGAGCTGCCTGTCCACTCTCTGGTGCCCACCTCCTGTCCCCTGTTCCCTGATCCCCTCAGGATGAGTCAGAGCCTACAGATCAATTCCTCCTCTGGTAGCTGTCAAGGAAATAATAGCTGTAAATAATCCAGTGAAAAAAGGGCCACCCTGGCTTGTACTGTCCGGCTACCACATGACACGGACATGACAGAGAGACCACATCTGGATCCGGCTGGCCTGGGGTTTCATCCAGCCCACAGCTCTTGGCTACCAACCAGCAAAATACCCATGGGACAGGGAACATACACATTTTAGATCCAAAACTGGTGCAAAAGTGCGCTTGGCAATCTGGGTGTAACCAGTATCCTAGGATGATTAAGTAATTTAGTATCTGTCACCCGTGTCCTTGGGCCCCTCCTTCCCACCAGAGGTCCCTACTGAATGGCAGACCACTGCAGCGCAGGCTACGGCCAGAGCCGAATTGGGACCTGCCCTGGGCACAGCGCCCGTGTGTTGAACACAGGACAGAAGCTTCCAAGGCCAGTGGTCCTCGGCCTGCTCGTCACCATCGCCACACCACGAGGGGATTTCAACCAGGTCACGGAAAAACATGAGCCAATCTTGGTGCATAGTGTTTTCATAATTCACTTTTTCCGTGAACTTTTTGAAGACCCCCCCGTCCCCCTATTTTTTCCTTTTGTTCTCTGGATTCCATTTCTTTGCTTCCCAAGGCATGACACTGAGGGGGAAGAACTATATAGCTGAAGAAGGAAGGAGTGCATAGGGTAGACTAACTGTTCATAAAAACGTGAGATTACATAAAATTAAGAACTAATAGCTCTACCATGCTCTTGTTTTCTGAACAATTTTGATTTCTGAGCTTTCTTAACTTAAAAATAGCATTTGGAAGTCTGTGTTGGGTGATCACCTTCAAAATTACTTTTATCTTATTTCAAACACATAGATGACTTTCAGTAATGATTCTTGGAAGTGAAATACAAGGGTATTTCTCAGGGATCAAATTTTTACTCCAACGCGTCTGACACAGGTCACTCCAGACTTGGCAAATGCCATCAAGTGACTGAATCTTCTGCATTCATGGAAGAAGTTTTTAGCAATGACTTCAACAAGATTTCCAGGTAGCAACACAGTACGCAGAACTCCCTGCTAAATTTGAGCCTCAGATAAACAACATCTCAGCTGGAAGTGTCGTGTGCAGTATCTGAGATTCAGTTTTCTCCTAGTGTTTTGAACTCACCCAGCTTTATCTGAGTTCAAGTTTATCTGAGTATCCCGGGTGTGACTTAGCTGCCCTTCTCCCCATCGTGCTGCCAGGGACCCTCAAGCATGCGTCACACCCTCAACTTTAGGAATTAAAATATTCTAAAAACACTTCCGGGGGCAGGTATAGCTCCATTGGCAAATAAAAAAATACCCAGGAGAGGGTTGGCGTGCGGCATAACGGCTTAAGCCGACACCTGTATCACAGGACGGGTTCTAGCCCCGACTGCTCTGCTTTCCATCTGCCTGGGAAAGCAGTGGGAGACGGTCCTAGTACGTGGGCCCCTGCAACCATGCGGGAGACTAGAGCGAGGCCCTGGCTTTGGCCTGGCCCAGTCCAGCCCCTGCCATTTGAGGAGCAAACCAGAAGATGGGAGCTCTGTCCCTATCTCTGATCAGTGCCTTTCAAATAAATAAAATAATTATTAAAAAAAGATAGCAGAGGGTTACATTTTAAGAACTGTCACGTATTTGGTACCAGCTGCAGATTTCTTACGGACTTTGGAGGACACCACTCCCCAGCGGTCAGACAACTCGAACTCAGAACCGCTCGTGCAACAGTAACAGTCAGTTCCCTACCCGCGGGTGGAGCCCCAGCCCCTCCTGCTGTCGGCGCCCCATCAGACAGAGCCCTTCCTGGGAAGCCTCCCTGGGAACTGTCTCACTTTCATCTCCACACTTAATAACGGCTGACACTGCGTGTGGACGAGGGAGAGCTACTAATTAGTATGAGTTTTGTCTTTAAAAAAAATAAAGCTCAGGTGATTTAAAAAAAAGAAAAAGTGCCCGACATTGCCAGCATGCCTGTAAAAATTCTGAGAATCTGCACCAAGCGGCCCTCCCTCCCCGACAGGCGACACGGGCAGCAGGAACGGACGGGCCAGGGCTGGACGCCCGCCTCCAGTGCGCGGTCCCTGCCGCTGTCAGCCTGGTCGTCCTGTGCCTTTGTCCAAAGTCCGCTGTGTGGAGCTCCACCCAGCTCACAGGGACGACAGTGGTGGCTGCACAGCTAACCTGGCGTGAGCCACGTCTCCGTGGCTCCACATGTGGCCACGCGCTGCCTCCTGGACAGGCGCTGTGTCGGCCTCTGGCTGTCTTGCGGAAGACAGCAAAGGAAACTCTGCCCGAGTTCAGGAGCCAGAGGCCCATTCTTCCTCTTCCGTTACTGTCCTCAGGCACAGCTTTCTCTCTGCATAAAATCGCTACCTGTGACACGACAGGAGCCCAGAAATGACCTTTCTCGCTGCATGAACATAGTCTGTGAGATGCTGAGCATGGACGGCGTGAGCACACCAGTCCTCAGGCTGGACCACCTCAGGGGTGCTCACCGACTGCTCCACCTGCTGCCCAAGGAAGGCTGGCTCCCTGGGGCGGGACCTGGCTGGCTGGCAGGGGAAGGGGCCGTGGCGCAGGAGGGCCAGGCCAGGGGCACGCTCCGTGGTGGCAGGTCCCGATGGGTCCCAGAGGAGAAGGGAAGCAGAGCGTGGGGAGGGGTGGCTGGTCTCCGCTTGGGTGCTCACTGCCGCTGTGCAGTGGGGGAAGACCCTGCCAGAGGTGTCAGGAGCCCAGCGGGGCTGATTCTTTCTAGACTAAATCCATTTTGCTATCAGTCCCTGGCTGCCCAGACTTCCCACCCTCGTCACGAAGCTGGGCAGATGGACACGGCGCAGGAAGCGCCGGGACGTGTGACCTCAACTCACTGTCCCACGTGTTTGCTGGGCTTCGTGGTGCGGCCAGAGCCAGGGCTGGGCAGTTACTGCGTCTCACCCTTGCACAGAGCAAAGTTCTTGGGAGAGCTTGGGCTCCCGTCATGGCTGTGGGCCAGTTGCCCAGGCTGCAGACACTCCACCATGGCACCACTACTGCAGTCACAGTGTGCAGGCTCACTTCCCATTTTCCAAGGCATTTACTTAGAGTTTTCACACCGAGGATTTTATATTCCTAATTGATGTGTACTTGGTATTTTAATTACATTACCTCTAAAATGCACTTCCAGTGGGAACTGCTTATCCTTATTGTAAATGGGAAGCATGATCATCTTTCACAGATACAAGGTAGTTACTGAAATACAATTAACCAAAAGCAATCTGGGTTACATCCAGGCAGATCTGGCTGCAAGGCGGAGCCCCGGTCTAATGCCCAGTCTCTGTCATGTCCGACTAGCACGCTGCAAGTTTAGGGAGCCCTGAGTGACAGCAGCACACAGGACTTAGCCCTGGATGTGATCAGGAAAACCCAGAGAGGGGACATGCAGAAGTCCCCACACACGCCCCAGTACTCCCGCGGGTCCCTCGGGCTGTGATGTCCCTGGACTGTCATCCACCCCGTGTCTGGGGTCACCCCCTGCCCCAGGAGGCAGGGCTGTTGCGGGCTACAAGGCGTTTAAGGAATAAATAAACGGCCATGGGGAGGGCCGCTGATGAACTCTGTGACTCCTACAACTCCACCCGTGACTGTGCTAACGTGGGGACAACAGCTCCTCGTCCCCGATGGCCCCCGGGAGGGAGGCCTGCCCGCTGCACAGTGCCAGCACCGTGCTGAGTTCGGTTTAAAGTTCATCTCCTCTCTAACTGAATCCGTAACGGCATCTTTCTGGCGTGTCTGTAACGAGCAGATCTTCGGGAATCGTGGTGACAGCTCACTTTCCAGGCCTCCCGAGCTACAATCCTCACTGGGAGCCTTTCTCTCGTTCCTTACTGTGTCTAGAACTCTCGAGAACCCTTCGCTCCGGGCGTGCGGGACTCTCGGGGTGGGCAGCAGCCACACCGATGGCCCCTGTCCCCGGACACGCCCCCGGCTCCGCTTGGGGAGACACAGGCACGCGTGGGCGTGGGCTCCGGACGCGGGGCAACCCCGCACAGGAAGCGCCCAGGTCTCGGGCCCGGGGACCGGCCAGGTCTACAGATGCACGGGGTGTTCGTTCTCTTCCGTGGGCAAGACCCGGGCCTTGGAGGTCGGGGCGCAGCCCGGCTACCGCGTGGTGGTGCGCGCGTCGGCTCCGGCGGGTGCACCCCGGCTAGGGCTGCAGGGATCCCGGCGAAGCCTCGAGCACGCGAGGCCCAGGGCCACGGGGGTGGGCCGGCCGCGGAGAGCCCCTGCCTGTGCGAAGATGGCGGCGCTGCCCGCGCGCCCCTCGCCCCTCACCCCCGCCCGCGCCGAAGGAAAGAGCCTTGGAAGGTCCCGCGGGGCGGAGGGGACGCCGAGGACAATGGCAGCAGACGCGTGGGGCGCAGGGCGAGGCAGGGCGCGGTGACACACGGGAGGCACGCACAGGGTGGAGTCAAGACCACAGACACAGCCAGGACAGACAGCAGGCGGCGGGCAAGCGTACTCTGGGGAGGGCCGGCCGGCGTCCGGGCACCTCCACGCCAGAGTACATTCGGAGCACACGAATGTCACAGTCCCGCGTGCCAAGGGCGCCGCCCGCGCGTCCGGGACCTGCGGCGCGGGCGGATGTGACATCATCACGGCACCAGGGCAGGGAGGGGCGGGAAGCGAGGGCGTCAGGGATTGGTTCAAGTCGGGGGCGACGTCATGAAAGGGGCGGGGCTTTCCGAATCACATGACACAGTGCCGGGCGAACGAAACAGAACGCGTGGGAAAAATCATGGCGATCAACAGAAAAACAAGTCAGCAAATGGAAATCAAAATCATGAAAAGTCATGGTCAAAACAACAGGAAGCTCGATCCTTTGCGAAGATTTCCGCACAGTGCTCGTTGGCGTTGCCCCGTCAGCCGTGGCGTCACGCGTGGCCAGCAGCGCAGCTGGACGGGGCAAGGCAAGGAGCCGGGGCACGACAGTGGTCATGGGGAACGCCCGTGCAGTCACCTCTGCCACCATTGCCTGACACGTGACTGCTTCCAGCCAGACGCTGCGGCACTGTGTCGTCTGGACCATCCCAGACGCCTCATCCCCACGGGGGGGACAGCTGGAGACGCTGCAGGCCACCCCGCTCCGGGAGGACAAAGTCCCCTGGGAGCACAGCGCGGGGCTGGGCGGGGGTCGCCCACCCCTGTGGGGTCGCCTTGGCCAGTCAAGATGGCCGTAGCTGAGGTCTGGAGCCACACAGAACAAACGAGGCATCTGCTAGGGCCGGGGGCTTCTCCTCTGCCTGGCGCTCTCTCTCGGACAGCTGGGAGCAGGGATTCCTCCCCAAGAGGCCGATGAGACAAAAACCGCTTTAAAAAAACAAAACCAAACCCAGATTTGCAGCAGGGTGTGTTCCCAGATGGGTCAAGAGTAAAAGGAGCTCGAGACAAGATGGAGCCGGCTGCGGCCTCACACTTTGGCCCCGCAAGTAGAGCAGCGGGATGTTCGCCAGTCTCGGGAGCCGAGGAGCAAAAAAGGGAGGCGAATGTAGCAGGCGAGGCTGGCCCGGAAACATCCTACAGAAGTGCAGACGGGAACGTGGCCACAGGGAGCTCTGGGAGAGAGCGAGACGGCCTAGCAGGCTCAGAACCCAACCTCCTGCTTGGAGGCACTCTTGAGAACACACAGGGGCGAACAATCCCGAACGGGGCGAAGCCGCACAGCACATGAGCGGCCTTGTGAGCCTGATTTACAGGCCTGTTTTTGGACAAGGAAGGGCCTCTTCGGTGGCAGCTGCGGCTAGAGTTAGCAGAAGCAGCACGTGGCAAGGAAAAGAGGACATTTCCTGTCTGTGGTGCCGAAGAGAAGGCAGGGAGAATTCAGGACGGTTCACAGCGGAGCCCCTTCCCCCAGCGTGGCTTCCTGTCCCTTTCTGATGCATGGCAGCTCTGCTCGATGAAGTGACATATTTTTGTTTGAGCTGCGGTCCCCTCGGGTTGGTTCCAGTAGGCCTGAGGACGCCGCGCTATTCAAAATCAGCTCCCCGCCAGGGAGGGCAGCTCCCCGCCAGAAAACATGGCCCTGCACTCTCTCTTCACTGCTTCACTGCCTGGCAGTCCTGCTCCCACCTCAGAGCCAGGGGGTGGGGCGCAGAGGAGCCCCAAGCACAGAATGGACAAGTGGGCGGGACTCCCAGGGGCCACGCCTCCCCTGGGTGGAGAGGCTGGGGAGCCCCGCCTCCTTTGGGTAGAAAAGCTCAGCAGATGCGCCTTCTGTTTTGTGTGGTTTCTCCGTGGGCAGGGATCAGGCGGAGGCCTCAGGCAGAGGCTGGGGATGCAGCCTGTTTGGAGCAGCCTGGGCCACCGTGCAGCCCTGAGCGGTGCCGGGCTTCGGCTGGAAGCAGTCACATTGTCCTCCCAGCTCCCCCCCTCTCCCCACAGAGGAACAGGGTTCCAAGGCCTTACCCTTCTTGTCTTGGTGGTTATGGGAAGACACTGGCCCCAACGGGTCCGTGCTGCCGGGTGGGTGGTGCGGCTCTGTCCAGCCGGGCACCCCTGCCCTGGACTCGTGGCCCTCTCGAGCCGCCGTGTCGGACGTGGTGCTGCTGGGCAGGGGGGAGCCGGAGCGCCCTGTTCCAGCACAAACACAGTTAGGGGCTGTGTCCTTGCACACACCGGGCGCTCTGTTCCCTCTCTGTGCCCTCTGCTCGGGGCCGGCAGGCGACGCTCACACTGGCCCTGGGGACAGTCAGGCTTAGGGGGTGGGCGAGCCTGTGGGGACAGTGACCCGTCCCTCCCAGTGCTGGGAGGGCAGAGGGCCTGACACGGGGGTGTCCCTCTTGGGAGCACTGAGGTGGTCTGTGTGCACGCCCAGCCACGGCTTGTCAGTGGTGGGCAGGGTGGTGGCACTGGAGGGGCCGCTCCCTGACTGACAGCTCGGCTGTGGAGAGCCCTGACCCAATGGGGTCGGGGGTTCCAACTCAAGTGTGCAAGTTTTCCTGGAGGAGGCACTACTGCCATGTCCCTCCCCGGCCGGGGCTCCGCTGCTGCATTCCCACGGCCCGCCCCTCTGTGTGTGACTACAATAAACTGAGTTTCACAGGTTTGTGACTCATTTACACCAGGTTGGTTCTGAGGCCTCACTAACTGACATGACTCAAGCTGGAAGAGGATGGAGCTCTGAGATAGAGTCGTCTGCCGCAGGCTAACAGCACAGCATCGGCCACTGCAGGAGCTGGGGCCTCTCCTGTGAGCCCTCCCTGCCGCTGGCCATGTACCAGGTGCTGTCACGATGACTTAAAGAAACCCTGCCATCTGCTCTGGTAGAAGTAAATCATCTCCTACTGCAACCTCCTGGACAGTTTGTGAAAAGGACACCAGGACATTTGCATGTGTCGTCCTTGCCCTTGGCAGAGAGCAGGACACCAGCCACTAACTGCACCGGCTCCAGCCTCAGGCTGCAGCCCCCTCGTCTGTGATACAGGGAACACTGCCCCAGAGCCGGGTGATGAGGACCGACAGGCTGCAGCTTCTTGTTAAACAATAATTCCTGGAGTTGGACTCCCAGGAGGCTTGGACACCGCAAATTACAGACGGCATGTGCAAAAAAGAAAAAAGGCTGCTTTTTATCTTTTTAAGATTTTGCTTAGCAGGAAAAGCAAGCCAAGTGGTTCATCTGGGCTACCACGGCGTCTGTGGAACCAGCGTCCTTAGCGCCAGTGCAGAGCTCTGGGACCAATCAAGAGGTCTTCTGCACCTTCTGCACACGGCAGCTTCACGTCCCACCACTACGGACATGCTCATTTAACACTTCAGGAATGCCACTTGCTTTTACATTTCCGGGTTTCGGATCTCATCAAGGTGAGAAGTGCACAGGGTCAGGAAAACCAGCTGGAGAGATGGAGACGCAGAATGTCCTCCACTTCCATTCTGCTTACGTGGACACTTAGCCTCTGCTTCCCACTTCTGAATTCCAGATTGTTCTAGTAAAATAGACGGTCTGCCTAAGAGGAAACTCAGCCCCAAGCAAAAGCAGATGATGAGAAATAGCTTTGAATGGAGCCGGGAAGAGAGAGGGAGACCAAAAAAACTCCTCCCTTCCAAGGAGCACGAATTTCTTTGACCTGAATTGATAAGCAATTTGAGCACTTTCCATTTAACTGTGTTCCAGGGGCCGATTTTATGGTAATGCCGCAAGTATGGTGTGGGGAGAGTGTGTCTTAATACGGTAATCTAGGGGGAATGTGCGCCCCAGGGACACATTCTCTATAGAAAGATTTCCTGGCCCATATGCTGCGAGTGCATGAAAAACTCATTGGTAATGGAAAGCTATGGCTACGAGAGGAAATCTAACATGGGCCAGATGGTCTAACATTAGGTAGGAAATGTCTGAGCAAGCGTGAGAAGCAGCCGCTCTCTCCCTGTCGCTACAGTTAGTCACGGACCCGCCACACCCCCCTTGGTTATTTGTAAATCTAGAGAAACCATGCATCCGAATTATTTGAAAGCAGAAAAAAAAAAATTGGAGCTGCACGAGGCTTGGGAGCTTTTAAACCTGTGCGTGAGGACAGAGTGCGTGTGCCAGTGGAGCCCGTGGCGAGCTACAAAGAGAAAGCAGCGCATGGGTCTCCAACACTGTGCAACATGGAGAACAGAACGGAGCAGCGGGCCTCAGCCTGCAGTCAGAGCGAAAACGCCACGAGGAGACCACTTACATTCCCTCTTAGAATCTGATTTAGAGGGGCCGTTATTTTCATGTATTTGTCACCAAAATAACGCTGCAAGAGTAGGCCCTCAGGTGTGAATGTGGCACTGTACGGCAGTCGATTGGGAACCACGTTTTTGTCTTGTCACTCCATTCTGACCAGTGGAACTTATGTTGTAATGTTCTTATGACATATAAATCACTATATTAAAAAAGTAACATCAGTGCATCATACCGTTTCTCTATATCTACAAGTTAGTGTGATTCCAGAGGTTAGAGAGCCGCCAGACTACTCTATCCTGTTAGCAATGACTGTAGCCAATTAGACACACACAGAGACACTAATCAATACGAGAGAGGAAGAGAGCAGGGACTCATCAGGGCCCAATTCACTAAGCGGAGATCTTGCACACGTAACGGGGCTGCACCAGCGCCTGTGCCAGGCAGCATGCCTGCACACTCTGTTCTGGAGTGGGCGGTTCTGGTTGGGAGGGTCGCCCTGTGGGCCTGCGTGTGGGACACGCACAGGACACAGAAAGGGAGAGTGTGGGTACTGTGGACTTTGGGATTGGCTTCCTTGTCTGCACGCTGGTCCTGCCTCTGTTCTCACACATCCGGTGCCTAGGCCAGCGCCTGCGTGGAAGAGGCCCCCAGGGAGGTTTTGCTGAATGACTGCTTTTTATCTATTCTGGGTCTGTTAACTCTGAAATAAGCACCTCTTGCAATGGTTTTTGAAAAAAAAAAGCCTCCTATATTTTTCTAAGTAGTGTCTGGGCCAGCCCTCGTCTTGATGGTTAATTAATCATTTAACCGCTCAATACGGAATAGATTGAGCCTGCAGTAGACAGCATCAGGCTCTGGAAGGCAAGTCTTTTAGCTTCTCACAGAAACCACTGCCCGAGCACCGAGGACAGATGGGCACTGACCTTGCAGGCGTCCACAGGGGAGAATTAATAAGGACTTTTCCTTTTGTAAAGGACTGGGACTCAGCTCAGAGACCGATCTCGCTTCATAAAGCGGACCCTGTGGTTTAAGTATTCTGTGTTGGAGAAATGAGCTGGAGAGTGAGCATTGGTCTTAGGACAGTGGACAGCTGCTGGAGGCTGCTGGTTCAGTGAGATTCAGCACCTGGGTTTCTCAGTCTCTGACCAAGATGATGCAGTTATGGGAGATGATGGCCAAGTTCTCTGCTTGGTGCCTCCTGAGCGTCTTTTCCCCATCCTCGCTGTTCAGTATTCTGGTTTGAATCACGGAAGAGGCCGTGCTGATGGGCACCTGTGCTGTGGGCTGCCCTACCCCACCTGAGGGCCCGGTCAGGGGAAGCCGGGCACCGCCTCCCTAGCTGTGCAGCTCCAGTGTGTAAGACAATCATGAAGGCTTTTGAAAGGGCTGTTAATTTCATTTATGCTAATTCTTGCAGGGCGCCAGCATAGACACAGAGCTATTAAACACATTCGGAGCCGTGTCGAACTGTTTCTTATGACCTTGAATCTGATAAAGGAAAGTTTTCCTCTCCCTCCTTCTCTTCATTTTTTAGCCCTCCTGTATGATACCCTTCTAGGTGAGGGGTCTTCAAAAACATCGGTGGAAAATGCGTATTTTGAAAAACCTATGCATGGGTTGCTGAATTTTTTGCATCAAGATAAACTCGCCTTTAGGCTCCACATTTCCCTAGACTTTCTGCAGGCCCTCATGGTTCAAGGCTGTCCCAGAACTGTTGCCGCTTGTGTATCTCAGACAGACAGACAGGACGGTAGCTGGGCAGCAGCGAGACGAGTTGTTCCCGTTACCATGCAGAAGCTGGGGTTTGCCATCAGACAGATGTTCTGTGCATTCTCTTTAAAGAAACACACGGAGAGCCGGCCCTAGTAAATACCTGGCGGGACTCTGAGATGGCAGTGGAATGGGTGCCCCGCATTTCAGCTGTTGGCACGAAGGTTCAGAATACGCTGTGTATGGTGTCTGGGGCCCTGTTCAGCACAGCGCTTGTGTGTTTCAAACCAAGAACAATGGGGCTGGATCCTGTTTGCACATCACTTCCACCACGTCACTCTTCCTTGTGTACGTTCTGAAGAAATCGCACTGAGAATCTGTCTCCAGACCCATGGGCTTTGTGAGCTTCAATTTCAGTGGCCCAATTCAGATGAGACAGGGCCATTCTGCCTCATCCGAACTTGTCTCCGCCCCGCGGAGGGTGCTGTGCTGCGGGCCAGGAGTGCTTGTGCCTCGGGCCTAAGCACCATTCTTTTATCTTGGAGGCACCCATGGCTAAAATCCATTTCTTTTCCTTTGAGACCTCATCACATATATTCTCCGCGGTTGGCATATTTCATGTTGCGTGCATTAAAAATTTAGAGCTGAGTCGCCCACATCAGCCGTCTCATGCGAGCAGAGCGATTTCTGAGGCATCGTGAAATCTATAAATAATTTTAGTGAATTGGGGCCTTGTGTAACAAAGAACCTGGCCCATGAAGTTTAGGTATTAGAACTACAAACTACCACAGGGTGAGTGACTTGAAGAACTGAGAGAAAATACCCCATAAACTGACCATGCACTGTGTTGTAAGACATTTCATGATCTGGTGGAGGAGTTGAAATGTCTATAAAAAAAGGATGCGCATCAAAAATTAACTGAAAGAAACTAAAGGTTTACAAATACTCAAGAGGATTAGTGAGACAGGCTGTCCCAGATGGAAAATCAGGAGATCAGCGTCCTCCTTACCGTTCAGGGCCACGAAGGAATCTGAAAGACAAGAGGGGAGAAGGTGACTCAACGCGTGATCCTGTGGGTGCCGCTCACATGCACGACCCCGGAACTGGGTGCCTGTGAGCCCACACCCGCCCCGCTCGGTCTCATTTCACACCTGCCCATCTCTTCCACCCAGTGAGTGTCCTCCGATCCACTGCCAAGGGCAGAAGTGAGCAGAAGGAATGCAAGCTGGGATTATCAGAGATCCTGGGGTTGATACAGAGGCTGCAGGGAGGGATGGGTGTCAGAGAGAGCTCTTTTCTCCTCTCTTTTTACCCTCAAAACCGGGTGGAGAGGGACTTTTGGGATCACCATGCTCTGGTCTCAGCGGAGTTTTAGTTTGGAAATTAAACCAACAGCACATGGCCCCTCCCTGCCTCCCACAGACACATGTGGGCGCCATCCTCCCTCCATGTCCAGCGCTGCCTTCTGCGAATCCCCCGTGACCCCTGCCCTCTCTGCACACCTGTGTGTGAACAGGTGCGTGCAGCAGTGGCCTGGCCTCCTGTCCTGGCAGGGCCTCCGTAGGAGTGGGGTTCAGGGTGTGGGCCCACTAGAAAGCACCCAGGCAGGTCTGGGGCTGGACCTTCCAGGCTACCCTGCACGCAGCGGGGCCTGCTGAGGGTGTCCCCTGGGCCAGACACGTAGAAGCAGTCTCCTGGTATAGTGGACGCCGTCAAAGGGGCAGGAACGGCCACCTTCACCTTCGTCACTTTTCCCGGTTCCACCCGGATTTACAGCCTGTCTTTTAATGGGTGCCATACCACCAGCTCAGGACAATTAGATGAGACTGGTTCTGTAAGGCCTGTCTCTCATCTCTCCACCGCACCCCCCATACACACCCTGAAACCTGTTCAAACGCCCCAAGGTGACCCAGGCCACAGATGAGACCTCCAGCTCGCTCACAGAGCGGCCGAGTGCACCCCATGCACAGCACATCTGTGATGGCACTGTCCCCCGTGCTGATGGCTAACTCGTACATTTTGCACGTGAAGACATAACGAGCATTTTTTTTTTTTTTTGCCAAAATACATTTGCAAACAAAACCTACATATGGCAAAGCACGGGAAGGTACTCTGCCCCCGTCACGTGGTGACAGCTGATCTTTACAAAGGCGTGAGTTGGAAAGTTAGATGGTCAATGACCCCTTGGAAGGAAATTTTGGTCCTCGTGCCTCAAAGGCTTAGAGTAACATCCAGGGACTGCGTATCAGCTAAGAGCATGGTCCCGTTCTGAAGCAAGCTTCTTGAAGTCCAGTGTGTGAGACACTCAGAATCACAAAGCACACATATCTTGCAGGAGTGTCGCATTTTTCTTTAAATTAGCATGAACACAATATTTTCAGGGAGGTGTGGGTGTTAATCAGGACACAGGACAGCTGGGTGGATTTTTGACTATGATCTTTTATATCAAGTTTTAACTAAAAGGTTAACGTTTAATAACATTTCAAATGAACCCTGAGATTCACATAGCAGGTTAATTCCTCTGAAAAGGTTACTTTGAATCATTTTGTAACAGTGTGATAGTGCTGAGATTTTTTTTCTAGTGGTAATGTACATAAATCTAATTTAAAGAAAAATAATTACGCTTCTTGTTGATAAGTTCTAGAAGAATACAGCAGTCTCACTGAATTAAAAAAGCTGGAGTGTAGTGATCAATCTTTTTATTATTTGGCTGGAAATTACAGTGTATAAGAACGTGTTAAGACACAACAATACTGTCATTTTTGTAATGGAAATGCTGATATAACTTACTGTTTGCTCTAATTAATATTCTGTAGAGCGAATCCGCTCCCCAGCCTTCAACAATGAGGTAGGTGCCAGCACTCACAGCAACACTGACAGCCCTGGCTCGCTCTGTTTCCCTCCCTCTCTCTCTCTCTCTCTCCCTCCCTCCCTCCCTCTCTCTCTCTCTCTCTCTCTCACACACACACACACACACACACACACAGAGCTGGCTTTCTCTATATGTAGAAGATGATTTCTATTGTGAATGCGTGTCCCTCCCAGTGTCAGCTGCTCTCAGAGCCACATGTGGGCTATTGTTTCTGGGCCACTCGGCAAAGCATCTGAGCCCCAAGACACAGCCAGCAGAAAGCGGCACTTACTGTGACAGTCTCCCAGGCCGTCGGTGTTTCCACGCTCTATGTCCTGCTCGAAAGTCATTCTGCGAGGCGGGAGGGGGACAGACAGAGACAGATGCCGTATGTGAGTCGTGACCGGGAAGGAGCTTCAGTGTCACTAAAGCAACACAGTGTGATAGATCGAGTGGCAGGTGCAAACGAGAACTAGACAAGAGTTTGGAACTTCATCCTGGACGTTTATAGAAATGAGTCTGATGGGAGTCTCTGAAGAGAGAGCCTGGTGCAGGCCGTGAATCCAGGAGTTACTGAGCAGGTTAGGAGTCTGAGGTTGTGCGCATCCTTTTCCTCTGATCCCCTGAGCATCTGTGGACGCTTGCAAGGTTTAGATGTTAACATGCACCTCGCATAAATAACACAGACGCTTGCAGATTCCAGTATTTTCCTCTTGACCTTTTCCTTCCCCTCCTACTCTCGCCCTCCTGAACTTTGTGTATTTCTTCGCTTAGCAGGGACTTGTGTATCCCAGGGTCCCAGGGTGCAGAAGGCCACTGCACGTGTGGGCTAGTGAGGGGCCAGCACTTTGCTGCCACCACCCAGGGAACCCTCAGCCCCCACGCTCCCTCCCGTGCTTGCTCCCTCGATAGGTTACAGTGTCACAGAACCAACGGTAAGGAGGCTCAAGCTGGGTTTTCACAGAGGCACAGGACATTGGTCCACAGCAAGGCTGTCTTCTGGGGGAGTGTGTGTGTGTGTTCCCATGGCAATGGAAACTTCCACCTGCAGCTGCTTCAGCAAACTCCTGGGTCACACCTTGATGGAAGGATCCACCGTGTTTGGTTTCTGTTTGGTCTTTGTTAGACTCATGCCATTGTGCCCAGAGGAGAAAGACTTTCCGGTGGCAATAAATACCAATGTCCCTTGGAGTCCAAAGTGCACTGCCCACGCAAGCCCAGCGCATGCTGTGTTGGGGCGGGGGGGGGGGTGACTTCTAGTGTGATTTACGTTTGAATTAAACCAACCAGTGCCTTTGGCCATAGGGTAATCACCAAAAGGTTCTGGGTCAGCTGTTGGCTGAGCGCGCCGTGTCTCATGGTCCTTCCTCCTCTACCCGCCACGGACAGACACAGGTGCTCACAGGGCAGGGCGTCCACCCGGCTACGGGCAGAGTCGCCCTGATGACACACAGCAGCCAGATCTCCAGGTCACACGTTACGGCCCACATGGGCTCTGCTGTGGGCATGCAGGTCCTCCAGCTGTGCCAGAGATAGGCATGAGGCATGGCCGACCAGCTGGCCCAGGCAGCAGCTGGAGAATGACCATGGCCAGACCAGCCACCTCGCGAGGAGCCAGGGCCCCGCTGTTCAGCGCATGTGCGTGGTGAACTGGACGTGATGCCCTGCTCGGAGCACACGTGCGCCGCTGCTGACTCCTCTCAGCGCTGTGCGCTCAATTACGAGAGCCGGCTCTGCTGCGGCTGGGCTGCCCCCTCACTAACTAATTGGTAGCCGGCTGCTCCTCTCCACGGCGGTTCTCAGACCGTGAGGATGAAGGCAGGCTCCTTCTCATCCCTCTCTCCAGGACATGCTTTGAAGCCCACAGTGTTTCCTTTCTCCATGTTTCTGAGTCAGTCCGAGGGTGATTAGATCTGCCCATGTGATGTGGGGGGGTCGCCTTGCTGAGGGCTGCGTGGAGCAGGGTGTGTGTGTGTGTGAACTCAGCCAGCCCTGCACCGGAATGGCCACTCTCCCCTCCCCGCGCGGGCCCTGTACCTGCTGCTGGGTGACAGATGTGCACAGGAGCCTCCTTCCTTCACCCACCCGCAGTAGGGGTCTCTGGAGGCGATGCAGGTTCTGTAGGAAGAGGAGGCCTGTGAGCCGCCGGGGACCCCTCTCAGCCACGTGGACATCGTCACACCCGCGAGGCAACGGTACCTACTTTTTGCACTTGCCGTGTCGCTCGCACCGGCCGAGGGGCACCTTTATCACGCAGGTGGAGAAGGCAACGTACAGGGAGCTGCTTGCCTGGTCCAGCTGCATGCCCATGATCCTCCGGTCCTCCACGCCATCATAGCTACACCTGGAATGGCGAGGCAGGAAGGCTGTGAATGGTCTCTCTCGAGTCTGTTCTCTTTATTCTGCCACCGCCTTCACACTTACCTCCCAGCCCAACAGGACACAGACCTTACGCACAGGTGTGCACTCGCCCATCTGTGTGTCTACAGGAACACATGCAACTGTTGGCAAGGAGCAAACAGTGCTTGTTATGTGTTTCAAGACTTTTACAGGGGCCAGTGTTGGCGTAGCAGGTTAAGCCGCCGCCTGTGATCCCAGCATCCCATAACGGTGCTGGTTCGTGTCCTGGCTGCTCCACTTCTGATCCAGCTCCCTGCTAATGGCCTAAGAAAAGCAGTGGAAGATGGCCCAAGTGCTTGGGCCCTGCACCCACATGAGATCTGGAAGAAGCTCCTGGCTCTGGCCTGGCCCAGCCCCAGCCATTGCAGCCATCTGGGGTGTGAACCAGTGGATGAAAATCTCTCTCTCTCTCTCGCCATCTTGCTCTCTGTGACTCTTTACAAGCAGCACGAAACGGGACCTAACGACGCATAAAAGCTAAGTCTACCACGGAGTTCTCCGACTGAAGGGCCCCGATGGCTGCACAAAGACCACAAGGCAGGAGGCGGCCATACTCACTTCTCAGGGTTGTAGACGCTCATCTCCTCCAGGAAGAGGCTGTCGTTGAGAAAGCCGCTGGTTCCTATCCTGGCCAAGAACTTCAAGATGACTCCCTTCTCGGATCCCAGGAAAACCACAGTGTGGTTCTGGTAGGGGCCCGCGGCCGTGTCCACTGCGATTTTGGTCAGGCGGTATCTGGAGAGACAGCATTCCAGGTTTTAATCCCTCCAACGGCCCATCATCAGAGAGCGCCTGGGCCACTTCCCACAGTCTGGATGCAGCTTTCAAGTGAGGGCCTCAGAGACAATGCACGCATCTGCGTAAGGCGCTCCGAGGGGAGGAAGGGAGTATGTGTGCGGGCAGAGGAAGTTCCGGAATAAACGGCCGTCCAGAACCATCCCAAACCACCACTCTTCAAGGACCCCTCCCACGGGCATCCAGGAAAGCCGGGTGTCCCTCACCCCTGAGGGGTAAGAAATAACAACTGAGCCCTGTTAACACTGCATTCACATCAGCGAGAGAAGCACTGGCTCTGGTCCCCGTGTTCTGCTGCTGAGGCACAGGGCTTGCTCGGCAGAGTGACAGACCGCAGAGTTTTCTGGGGGTAAAGGACGGGGAGGTGGGGGACCCGCGGCACGGCACACAAACTCAAGTCCGAGCTGGTCCCGTGGGCTCTCTGCACGCCATTGGCCAGCTGCCAATGCCTCTGCTTGCGGGGACCACTCCCACGTGGGCCCTCCCATGGGTCACTGTGGGCGCCACGGCGGGACCGAGTGCCTTCACAGTACTCCAGGATCTTTCAGGGAAACCACGGCACAACAGTGGTGGTCAGGTTCATGAGCAGTGCTGCCTGCCACGACTGGATGGTACCTGGGATGCCTGAGTTGTGTGGAAATAAGCTCTAAATAAATGCAGGGCACAGAATGCCTCACCCAGCAGGGAGCCATGTCCCTCCTGTCCGCCTGCAACACACCCAGAGTGGCCTCAGAGCCAAGCGGAACAAAGGGCCCGCGTGGCGCGTGTGCACCTGTCTTCTCACTGGCACTGTGGCCGTGGGGGTGTGGCCTTGGGGGTGTGGCCGCCCAGCCTGCCAGCATCTCCCAGGTGAACCCGTGCCTGCAGGGGGCGTTAGCGGCACTCACAGTGTGAGTCACTGTGAGCGCCCCGCACCCACCTGACCATCGTTCTCAGGAACCACGGCCTGTGGATGATGGAGGGCACAGCCTCGTCCATGAGCGGGTGGGTCTTGATGAAGTTCAAGGTGTCGTCGGGGAACTCACTGGACGTGGCGTACTTCTCCAGGGAGGAGGAGCCTGCACAACAGCCTGGCCTGAAACAAAGCGGGGTGGGGGGGAGCTGACTGCACGCCGTCTGGCAGTCTCCCGCTGCCGGGCTTCTCTGAGCTTCTGGCATGGAGGGGAATGAGCCAGAGGCTGCCAAGAGGCCGGCAAGGAGATGTCCCTGGGCCACTGCCTGCCCAGGAGCAGCCTCCACCAGCGCCGCTCAGCGGGCACAGAGCACAGGTGGGTTTGCGTGTGAATCACTTGTCTGTTCTGCTTGTTTGCGGCAGGTTTGAGAGGCCAGGAACCCAGAGCCTGCTCTCCCAAAACTGAATGGCGACCGCAACAGTGACAGCTTCCACGGGAAACGCTATGGAACTAGGAGTGAAGGGACGTCGCAGCCGAGCCAGGTAAGGCTGACCTGTGTGGACAGGCAGGGAGACGGGGCTGGCCAGATGCTGTTTCCAGCCACCAAGGAGCCAGGCTCAGAAAGCATTGTGGTCTGCAGGAGGGAAGGGTGGGCACGGGGAAGCACGTGGGGTGCAGCTGTCATGGACAGACATGCACCTGTCATGGACGGACACACACCCCAGGCGTGGGCCTGGTGATGGGGGACCCTGACTCTCCACACCAAGAGCAGGGCGTCCCCGTGTGCTCCCCACACTCTGCTGCCTGCCTCCATAGGAGGAGGTCAGTGACCCTAGGTGTGGCTTAGAGGGTCTCTCTGAGGTGTGGACACCTGCTGTGCCAGCGAGGGAACAGGCAGGTGACTCAGGTACCAGGGGAACCTGTCCCCAGGAGAGTGGCTCGTGTCATCCAATGCAGTCAAAAAGGCATGCGGCAGAGTGTTGTGTTGGGGGAACTGTAGGTGAGAGGAGGAGAAACAGACGCTACAGCATGGGGCTTCCTTGCAGACGCACGGGCGTTCAGTGGGGGAGGCAGGTGTGCAGGTGTGGTTCTGTGCAACTGGTGGCAGACGCTGATGGGAGGTGCAACCTGTGGACTCCCACAGTGCTCCTGACCTCTCTAGGCCCTGTGTCCCCACTGCGGGCCAGTGGGCCAGTGGGGCCGGCTGCATGAGCTGCCCCAACCCTCCCAGGTGACACAGGGCAAACGGCTCTCACGGGGGAGAAGCAAAAGCCTACAGAGTGATGGCTCTGAACATACCCAAGGCCACCCTGGGCTACGTTAGAGGGATAAAGGCAGGTGTCCCCACGGCCTGCCCATCCTGGCGCTTGTGTCTACGTGGATGGCACAGAAGACACTGGTGGGCAGGCCACAGGACCGTCACCGTCAGAGGAGGAAGCATCACCATGTCGGGAAGCCACCACCAACCAAGTAAGCGCGCGGGTACCTGGGCTTGGGCACTCGCTCATCAGGAACCGGTGTCCAGGTGGAGTCGGGGGACTTCTGCTCCTTGAATCTCCCGGTGAAAACGTTGGCGATGTCCACCATGTCATAGGCACAGACTGCGGAGCCGGGGATGCTGGGACACAGCATGGCGCACACATGGTTACCACACATGGCTCTGCATGCAGCACCCCACGTGAGGGGTCCCGCTGCACGGACAGAGCATTTCTGCCAGCCCGATGTGCACCAGGACCCTAAGGAACGGGCAGCGGCAAACTCCAGGCACCGCGGCCCTGTGACCTGCCTCAGCTCATACAAGAAACGCGGCGGAGCTGCTGGGGACAGAGCTCATGACTTCCCCAGTGTTTGCCACCACCGGGAACCCAGAAAGACCTGCGCTGTGCCGATCAGCATCGCGGGGCCCCGTGTGCACAGCTCCCTGTTCAAACCCAGCTCGCGGAGAGAGCGTGTGTGGCGGACAGACCCCACACACCCCGTATTAGTCACTGCTCCTCCACGTTTTTACTTTCTGTTTATTTGCTAAGACTCAACAATTTCAGGCCCTTAGAACACGAGCAAATAACTCGTCGTATTAAGAACACCAGCACATGGCAAGTAAATCGCCGTGTAAGGTGATAACAATGACCGTGGTCCCCATGTGTAATCACAGCCTTGCCTGGTGTTTCTCCCATCTCCGGTGGGAAGCCATGGGGGATGCATGCGGCTGGGTGCACTGTTTACATGTGGGCCCACATTTGGCTTTGACTTTGGTTGCTCCTGATACTGATCAGATCAACTGTAGGCCCCAGGTGGCTTTAAGGCAGGTGCTGTGACGTGGCCTTGGGCACAGGGGAGCCGCCCGGGGCCGGGCAGAACAAGCAGGCTTGGGCTGGTAAATGGTGCATGGACGTGGACATCCCTTCACAATGACTGTGAGAGTTCTATGCCGTCTGTAATTTCATAATGCAGTTACTAACGTCTTACTGATAAAGCCGGATTCGGGCAGAGGACGAGCGCCTGTTTCAAACAAGGTGGCAGTATGGGCTTCACGGTCTGTAGCTTCTATGTGCGTATTGTTCACTGAAGTGGTATAGGATAGTGATCCGTATCTGGGAATTCTCTGACCCTAGCGTTATTTATTTAATTAAAATAATTTTATGTAACAGTTTTTATTTATTTGAAAGGCAGAGAGAGGAAGACGGGGGTGGAGGGGTGGGTATCTTTCGTCTGCTAGTTCAATGGCTGGGGGTAGGCGTGGCTGAAGATGGGATCTCGGTCCAGGTCTCTTACGTGGGTGGCAGGGCCCCAATGACCCGAGCCGTTGCAGGCTGCCGCCCGGGGTCTGCATTGACAGGAATGCTGGCATTGGAGGCGCCCAGGCACTCCGACACGGGAAGCAGGCACTGTAACTGCCAGGCCAGATGCCTGTCCCTGGTAACTTAATTTTGTAAGCCCCTCTTCACGCATCTCCTTTGCTAAGAGCAGCAGGTGTACACGCGTACCTTATACGTTAGAAACACAGGATAGACCCTGCCTGGAGTATCTTAGGATACAGTGCAGTAAGGAAGATCCCCCAAGGCTTTGCACCGTCTCCAGGTTTCGGGCTCTTGTGACACTAACTTTCTTCTTCCCTACCTTCCTTCTTTCCCATTCTTTCGGTGTGCGTTTACGGGGTCCCTAACCTAAAGCATTACGTGCCCCCTGCACAAGTGCCCTGCTCTCAGCCAGCTCAGAGTCCGGCACAGAGGCCAGCGTGACAACATCAGGTTCAGGGCCATCTGCTGAGCGCGGACAGAAGGGACATCCCCAGGTCCCAGGGAGGTGACTCCAGCTGAGAGCTGGGCAGGTGCAGGGTTGCTGTGAGCAGGAAACGAATGTTCAGGCACACGGGCCTGGCAGAGGGCAGTGCGTGAGAGGGCTCAGCCTATTCCAGAACCGGATCTCAGAGCGCGGGGGCGGGTGAGCTGAGAAGGGGGCAGGGCTGGACCATGGGGGGCTGGTGCGCCATGCCTGGGGCTTGGGCTTTATTCCTTTGGGCAAAGAGCAGCCCCTGAAGGACTTGAAGAATCTGCCACCGGCAAGGTAGCAGGTGCGGAGGATGGGGTGCGGCAGCATGAAGCCGAGGGAGTAACACAGGGAAGGGGGAGGTGGGCTGTGCTTTCGCTCTGGCCAGTCTGTCGCCATTTTCTGATGTTGCTGCACAATGATGGTGTCTGGGACTCCGTGTGCATCTCAAGGCACTGAGTGCCTGTTTAGTAAGACACTCAGTGTGGCATCTGTAAGACGCAGGAAGCTACTGCTATGTTCTAATTACCAAGCACCAAGCACCAAGCACCCCATGCCCTCAAGCGCCAAAGCCCAGCTCTGTGCAGAACCAGAGCACGTGAGTGGAAGATACTGTCACAGTTGGATCGCGTCCCGTCAAACCCCAATCCAGTAGGGCTTACTTACAGGTTACTGTTAGTTTATGGACAAAACCCAATGTCAAGGTCAAGTGTGCTCAGCTACAGACGGTGAGCAGCAGGTGTGCACACCGCGGTTAGGGGAACACCAGCCCTGGGAACCGGGATCCGGCAGGAACAGGTCAGCCCTGGGCGGGGCGGACTTACCTGTTGTAAGGTGTGGAGAAGGTAGCCAGGACGACGTCCCGGCCGTGGATGCGGATCACGTCGGTCACGGCCTGCAGGATGTTGAAGTAGAAGTGCGAGTCGCCGGGCACAGAGCAGTTGAGGCGGGCCTTGAGGAAGGACGTCCACTGCTTCTCCAGCACCCGCTGGGAGCCGCCCATGTCATTCTTGCACACCTGCGCCACGCGGGGGAACACCACCTGCAGGGGCGAGCACGCGGGCACCAGCCCGTCTTTCCACCCGCTTCTCCTCCCCAGCAGGCAAGCCGCGGTCGAGAGCAGAGACGGAGGAGAGAGCGCGCGCGCGTCGGGACAGCCTATGTAGAAGATAGGGCCGCGGCACTCACGCCACGCCATGCACCCCTCAAGTCAGCTCGCAGCCACGCACCCCGCTTGGTGCCCTGCCTCCCTGCACGGAAGCACGCTCTGTACGCACGCCTCTGCCCTCCTCCCAGAGCCCGTTTGCTTTCTTCTCGCAGGCCGCACTGCCATTTTATGTGTGCCTGCCAGGATGGTGACCTTGATCTACTTTCTGCTACAAAAAATAAAAACCCCTGCACTGGACATGTTTTTTTATTCTTCTTCCAATGGAGACAAAAATAAGACTGAGTTTGCGCAATGCTACTGGGCACGTACTCTCTAAGGAGCAACCCAATTGACGTAAACAAAACCATTGAACTCAAACAGAAAGGAAAACTATACATGCAGTCAGGAAAGGAGCCAGCCAGTGCTGTGCCCGGGAAGTGTGCAGCGGGACTCTGCAGGAGGCTGCCTGTGACTTCACCCTGCTCAGTGCCAGCACCCACCACGGGCCGCCGAGAGCGCGGGGGTGGTGCTGCACCGCCTGGAAACGAGGGCCTTCCCGGCGCGGCTGTGGCGTCCACACAAGGCCCTTCAGGGCAACACGAGTGCACACGCAGGCTCTGGCTGTGCCTCACCTTCCCCATGCTGTTGTACTCCACGGCCATCTCTCTGAAGAAGAAGTAGATGTAGTCTCCGTGGTCCACCGCTTGCACGAAATACGGTTCTGCGGGTGAATGGGGGACACTCAATGGGTGACATGTGACACACAAAGGGACACACGTACTGCCCACTGCACGGGCATCAGACACTGGCTTCACACACCCAGCGCTGGCCATGCAGCAGGCCTCTGGCCTACAGGTGCCTTCAGAAGCGCTGTGGTCCACAGTGGAGTGGACACGGGTGTGAGTTCCCTGTCTCTTCCCACGGTGCAGTGCCTACAACACAGGGAGCAGCTGGGGCACATGGCCTGGGAGCCCTGACCCGGAAGGGCTGGGCATGGCTTATCTCCCATTCCCACTGCCTCCAACCCTGGGATCCTAAGCTGAGACTGCTCGGCAGGGGAGCTGAGGGCAGTGCCTGCTACTGCAGGGGTGCTGCTGATACCCCTCATGGGGGGGGACAACAAGAGGGGATTCCATCAGTGGAGGCCAGACGTGACTCCCACCTTTCTGTCTGTCGGGAGCCATTACTGAAATGAAGCCACAGTGTGGTCTGCGTGGACCACAGAGCGGTCCCCTCCCTCCCACCTTTGTGCCATGCATCGTCCGTTCACCTTTCAGCCACTTGGAGTCATGCTTCACAGTCCGCAGGGTGGGGCTGTCTCCCAGACTCCGGTAGATGACGGCGTCGATGGCCAGGAAGTCGGTCACTGTGGCCGAGTACAGCTTCCCATCTGGGAGGACACAGAGAGGGCGAACAGGGTAGGGGAGGGTGGGCAGTGCCGACATCCTCAGCCCGCTCTCCTGCAGTGGGCAGCAGAGACTGCCCAGTGGGGAACCCTCCAGGAGTCACTGGACAAATCCTTGGCCCCCATGCCCAGGCATTGCACACTGGGATCATGAGAGAGCAAACGTTTTTCATTTTTAAATTGCATGGCAATTTTCCTAAGCAGCAGTGGCGGCGGCAGCAGCACAGGGAACAGGTAAATGGAAGGGGTTGTTTGCTTCACTTGATTGGATGGACTTTGACTGCAAGCTCAAGGCCAAGGGCCCAGGACGCAGCTACTGCCACTGCACCTGTGCCCTGGACTGGGGGGTCCTGGGAAGTCAGAGCTGATTGAAGAACCAGAAATGTTAGCTTGCTCGGATGTAACAGGTCGTCAGCCTAAGCCGCCGAAGAGAAGGCTCCTCCTCCAACGAGGGCAGGTGAACTCTCGTTCCATCCCCGAGAGTCGCTGATCTTCCCTACGCCAGTCCCGAGGTGTGGCTGCGCTCTGCCAGTCTAGCTTAAACCCCAGGAATTTGCCTCTGTATTTCTAAAGTCACAAACTGATACCATTCTGATATGGGAGCTGCCAAGACCAAGAGGTGCGAGGCAGGAGGCTTCTGACTTCAAACTGCCTCCCCCCTGCCACGCCGTAAGAATTCATTCTTTTGGGAAGATATGCTTGAGGGTGCACCCAAAGCAAAAGAGAATGAACGCTGAACATCAGCCTCTGAAACTCCTGGTTCTCGTTTGGATCCATAGTCCCTGTGCAAACAACCAAATGGCATGCTGGGGCATAGGAACACCTATGTGGAATTTCTGCCACTTGAGCCCAGACATGACCTCACCGATGTGTGACACGTCCTGGCTGTGCTGGGAGCCTTTGCCCGAGGCACCCGGACAAGAGGCAAGGACTTCCTGTGCGAGACACAAGTACCGGGTGCTCTGTGTTTCATATGGCACAGGCATTCTAATCACCATATCCCCCAGGGAGTCACAGTACAACTGTGGCTCTGCGGATCCCCCAGAGCTCCTGGCCACGGGCTGCACACGCACACGCAATGAGGAGAAATCGGGCAGTTACCTGCAAACAGGGCGACGTTGGCATGTTTTGCGTCGTACGGGCATCGGGCCATCCCGCTAAATTCATCCCCAAAAGGTTCCAAGGTGTCTATCTGAGGGAGGTAAGCAGACTTCATTACCAACAGGAGTAGTCACAGCCCCTGGTGCCTGTAGGGCCTGCGCTGTGCTAGGCTGCCCACACGTGCTTGCAGATGATCTTCAGAAATGTCTGCTGGTTTCACAGCAGGAAACGGGCTGAGAGAGGCCAAGGCACACGACCAAGGTCCTACAGCGGGGGAGAGTCTGAAACGTAGTCATGGCTGCTGGACTCTTAACCATTACAAGAGAGTCTCACATCCTGGGAATGGTCTATAAACAAGCACTCTAAACCTAGGGATTTTGAAGGCATTCACAGGAAAAACCTCCCCGCTCCCCAGACCTGCCCCAAGGACCTGTTGTTTTGGGTCCTTCACAGAATGACCTCAGCTTCTGCTCTGTCTGTGCCTGAGCCATGCCCCCTCTTGGGACTGACCCCCAGCAGGACACACGGCAAGTTCTTGGGGCAGCTGGCAGAATGTTACGGCTTCAGCCAGGGTGCACAGACACGGGGCCAAGCAGAGCTGACGTGGCCCTGTGCACCTGCTTTAGGTCCCAAAGTCACTGCAGGCTCAGGCACAGCGGCTCTGAAGGGGGACCAGGTGTGCCTGGGAATCGGGGCTCACACAGGTCAAGAACACAGGGTGCTCCACCTGCTCTTTGCCCCCGCCCAGCCCCGGCCTCCTTCCTAAACGCAGTCCTGTGTGACCACATGGCTGAGCCCCAGCCACTGGAACGACAGTGTAAGGACACCTCCTGGGGCCTCCACGCTGCCTCTCTTCCCACATCACCCCCTCAAAATACAGAGTTTCTGGAACCCCAGGCGCTGGCCGAGAAGCAAGAGGGCAGATCCTGGCCTTCCCAGTAAGCAGTGAGGCAGATCCCCCGCCGCACAGAGCCCCGCGAGCCAGCTCCAAGCAAGAGACAACCCCGTGGTCACCCCATCACAGGCTGGCCTGCTCGGGCCAGCAGGGCGGCAGCTGCCACCTGCCAGCCACTGTCTCATTCCCTCCCACAGGGCTCTCCCCGCACCGCAGACCTCAGCACCACCGCGTGCATGCAGCCCCTCCTCACTCCCATCACGGTCTCCATGCTCATTTCGGGATCGGTTCTCAGCTCTGTAGAATATTTAGTTTATTTGAAAGGCAGCATGAGAGGGGGCAGGGGGAGAGAGCTCCCATCTACTGGTCCACTCCCCAAATGGCTCCAACAGCCAGGGCTGGGCCAGGCTGAAGCCAGGAGGCTGGAACTGCATCTGGCAGCGGCTGGGGCCTAAGCATGTGGGCCATCCGGGCACATGGCAGGGAGCTGCACTGGAAGGGGAGCAGCTGGGAACTGAACGTGGCTTAACCCACTGCACCACAGTGCCGGCCCCAACATTGAGCCTCTTGTGTGAGAGCTGCATGGTTTGGCCGCAGATATGAAAACAGAGGAAGAAAACCCCAGACAGTGCTGGAGCTGAGAAAGGAGCTGGGAAGCTGAGCAGGCGCCCTCCATCGTCCAGCGGCAGAGGGGCTCCTCCCAGGGCAGCCCTCAGCGTGGGCCATGTCCTCTGCCCCCAGCCCCAGCCTCAGGGAGGGTCGGGGCCTGGTCTACCTGCCCTACTTGAAGAGGGCCCGGTGAAGTTGTCCTGCATGTTTTAGCATGAAACAGTTGTGCCTGAAGTAAGTCTTTTTAGGGGAAGCGCATCACATCTGCTATGCTTTAGGAGCACACGGCACATTTTGTGGAGGTCGTCTTGAGGGGCTGCATCCCAACGGGAGCCTCCTGGTGAACTGTGTGGGCCTGGCGGGATGCAGGGTGCTGCTTAGCACACAGCCCTGCAACGAAATGCCCGCTGGCCAACAGAGCATGCGCTGACTCCAGCATGGGCTACACAGGGAGCTGTGGGTTTCCTCTTTTTTTAAGGGTGCCCCCTTTTATCAGACGGCCAGAGCTGCAGTGAGTGAAAGCCGGGAGCAGGCAGGAGTGGGGGACTGGTCTGCGACTTGGGGAGGTCCAGGGACGAAACGTCCACCTGACGTGGAGCGGCTCCTCCCGGGAGCAGCCTGGGAAGGGGCAGCCCGACTCCCACACGAAGGCCCAGGAGGGAGCGCAGGTTTAGTTCCACAGTTGGTGGCTGCGCCGGGGTTATCCTGGTTCTAACACGCTCAGCCTGCTACCGCTATGAAACAGTTTAACTCAAGGCTCAGCACAGAGGCAGAGACAGAAAACATCTCCTGCTTCCATTGTGACTCCCGTTGGCACAGAGCTGGCAGGCCATGGTGGGGACGGGGCTTTTGAGTGGACAACAGGGGTGGGTTCTGCTTTGCGTCTTTGGCCTGGGTCGGTTGGCATGCACTAGAGAAAGATGGAGAGGCCGTCATTCCCACATCACCGGCAGAGCCACCTGTCACCCTGTGCCTGTACCACTTCTCAGAGCAGTGGACTCAGCTCCTGCCGCTCAGTGCACGGCATGGGGATGGGGGCGGGGCGTTTCTGTGCCTTCCCAGAGGCCTGGGCCCTGCTTCCGCCTCTGCAGGAGTGGTGGAACCGGGAGCAGCGGCGGCGTTTGCCCCAGTTGGGGCATCCTGGGAAGGAAAAGGTTCGGAGAAGACTGAGCTAGACCACCCGGGGCCTGCGCGCCACAGTGACGGGATGCAGAGGGGTGGCACTGATGGTGGGATCCAGCAGGTGGTGCCGGACAGCTGCCAGCTGCCACCATAAGCCATGGAGCCCGTCTTCATGTACGAAGACCTGGTCTTGTGTTTGTGATGGATTTCTCTGTTCCAAAAGCGGCTTCAAAAAAGTTGTCCTAAAAATCGGATTTACCTCTACTGGGGGATGCAGGGTGCCCCTTGCGTTCTGTGCCTGAACTGAGTGCATCCGTGCCTCGCCCACCTGCTGGCCCCCCATGGTACTGCTCCGTGCCTCGCCCACTTGCTGGCCCCCCGTGGTACTGCTCCGTTCCAAGTGTGAGATGGGGAGCCTGCACCAGCCTCTCGGTCACTGGACGATGAGTGACAGCGACTCCCCCGCGTACATCTATCTGCCCACGCCTCTCCCTCAGCCATGGCCCATTGGGCTCCCTGCACCTGCTGGGACCACTCACAGCACAAAGCAGAGCCCCACCCAGCCTCTCTGCTCCGCCTCCACTCCCTGCCTGCAGGAGCGGCTGCCTGGCCAGGTCTCACGAGGTGGTCTGGCTCTCCTCTCGTGGCTGATCACTCCTGAACCCTGCTGCCCTGGGTCCCTTGGGCAGTTCCTGCCTTCCCTGTCCTGTCTGCCCTCTGTCGCCTTTCTGTCCCTGTCACACTAGAGCCAGCACCAGCAGCCGGGGAAGCCCCTGCAGCCCCCAGGCAGCCGCCTCCCAGTGCTTTTGTTCGCGCCGTGCCCTCTGCCAAGCGCGCCCTGCCACCTCCACCTGGCTGAGCTCGTCCCCCTCCTCTTGGACCAGAGCCAGGCATTCGTGCATCCACGGTTTCATCCACGGACATGACGGACCCACCGGGAGGCATGGATAACCAGAGACGTGGCCCCTGTCCTTGTGGTGTTGGCCGGGGGATGAGGACAGCAGGGGCGGGGTGGGGTGGGGGTGCCATCCACCTACTCCTGGGCATCCCCCAGCTCCACCCGGCCAGGCTGCTGAACACCACTACGTTCTGCCTCCACCGCGGCAGCCCCCTGTGACTCTCGTTTGCATCTTCCTGCACACTTAGTGCAGTTTCCTGAGACAGAGCCGCAGGTGAGGAGCCGGGTTCATGGGCAGCTCTGCCGCACGGCTGTGGGTGCCCTGGTCCTCAGCTCACCGCTGCCGGCTGCGGCAGGGCTAACTGCATTTGCTAACTCCTGGAGAGCTCCCTGGTTTTTGGTTTTCTCTGTTGCATCAAGGCCAATGTAAGTGAGGCCACTGTCAAGCTGGCTGGGTGCTACATGGAATGAACTTTCTGAGTTCGGGACAGTCCTACCTAGGGGAAAGTCTTGTGTGTCTGATGCCCTGGTGCTACCTCGTAGATTAGGAATCACTCGCCGTGTAAGTGTGGCTCTGTCTGTGCTCAAACAGAGCGGGGAGGGGGCGAGCGAGGGACTCCACATGGTATCCCACGTGGGCAGTGACTCAGACCCTGCAACAATAGAGAATGGGGCCACAGAGAAACCAACTCTGCTGGGTGGCTCTTCAGGGAGTTGTCAATCAGCCCTGAACAAACAGGAAGCTAGTGTGGGGCTCCCGGTATGAGCGCGGCGGGGCGCCTGGCTCCCCCAGACAGCCGGCGCTTACCTTGTAGTTTCTGCAGGAGGGGTTGAAGGCGTTCGTTCCGCACACAAACAGCGTGTCATTGTTCTTCCGGAGCAGGACTTTGATGAAGTTGTGGCACTCGTCCTGAAAGAGAAGTCCAAGGCGTTGCACAGTCGGTTCCTCTCCCAGCGCCGCCATCTGCCCACTGGCAGGGTCGCAGGAAAGGGGATGGGAACCACAGGATCAGGTCAACGCGAACAGGGGACAGAGAAGCAGGCGGGACTGGAAGGCGGGAGACTCCACACCGGGAAGAGGAGGGTCTGGGTGGAGGGGGTTTTCACGTTGCCGGAGGATCCCAGGCACAAAGCCCTGTGTGTGTGCACGGCTCCTTGCAGGAGCACCCCTGGCGGGCATGGGCTGTGAGCAGCCCAGCAGCTCCAGCACAGGGAGATTAAAGCCCTCCAGACGTGGATGGGACAAGCAATGGCCGGGGGAAGAGGCAGGGGCACGGCCCACCGGCAGCACGGTGGACCTCCACCCGGAGCGCCAAGTGCCTACCTTGTGTTTCCCCTTCATTCTGCACGTGTCTACATCAGCCTGTCTAGATTTCCATGTCAGTTTCTGCGGGGATCGAGAAAGAAATCAATTAGAGCTCGGAGGTTGGCGCGTGGGGTTTTAGGATAATGGTTCCCCGGGGGAGACCGCAGGCCGAACACGTATTTACTGAGAGCTCTCTGCACCCCTCTTCACGACTAATTCACCGTAACAGCGGCAGAGGAGGGCTGCAAACGCTGATTTAATGCTGAACCCCTATCTGTTCGTTAAGCTTCAGCAAGGCCTCCTCTCTGACACTGAGATGAGGGAGGCGGGAAAGGAAAAACAGCGGTGCGGGACTCTCACATCAAAGGCCCAGAGGAGCTCGCGAGATGTCGCTCACTTTGATCAAACACGTGTCCCCACCCTTTCCTTTCAGCTGATAAATCAATTTTCGCTAAGACAGGCTCTCGCCTTAAAATATGGAAGTCATTTTCCTCTACATAAAGGGCACATTCAATTTCGGAGAACAAAGATCCGATTCAGGTTAAAACCGTTCACAAAAATTCGGGGGCTGCGTCTCCTACTTCTGTGGCACAGATTTTATTAACTAAAACATCGCCACGTGGAGACGGAGGTTACACGTTGTGGCTGTCTCAAATGGATAATGACGAAACTCCTGAACCACAGCAGTCACATCAGACTTAATTTTGGAAGACATGGGAATAGAACACTGAAATATTTGTGGCTCAGAATTTTTACTTATGAAAACTGATATTTCCCTGGACGAACAGGACAGTATTTTATTAAAGCAATTTAGAAATGACCGAAAAACTCCAAAATCTATAGATAGCTATTTCTGAACATGTATTAAACTCAAACCTACCCTCAAATTAGGATTTCACGAAACATGTGCTGGCATTTCCAAATTACTATTAGCAGCTTCATCTCAGTAGATGCCTTTAAAACACATAATCTTGCCAAGAATATCCTAAAAGCCTTGGTTTAGGAAGATTTATTTGAAAGGCAGAGTGAAACAGAGGTTAGGGGGGAGGGAGAGATTGTCTATCTGGTGGATAATGCCCCAGATGCCCACAACAGCCAGGGCGAAGCCAGGAGCCAGGAACTCCATCTGGGTCTTCCCCGTGGGTGGCAGGGGCCCAAGTACTTGGGCCATCACCTGCTCCCTCCCAGGTTTATCAGCAGGAAAAAAAGGAAGCTAAACTGGAAACAAAGAGTGGCTAAGACTTCAGCATTTGATACGGTGTTCCAAGCAGCGGCTTACCCCTCTGCCCCACAATACATGCCCCAGAAAGACAGTTTCCAAATGACTTACTTTGCTACAGTAAATTTCTTCTGTGTGTGATGTATCTATATCAACAGTATAAATATGGTCCCTGTGAACAAAGGAAAATTAACACAGGGTCAAACGCAAGAGGCAAGGCAGTTCGTTTCCTGCAGAATGACTTCTGTGTCATCCAGGGCCGATTAATCCATAGCCGTGTTTTTAGAAATGCGACCTCAACATGCAAGAACACCAGAGGAGTCTCCTGTGAGAGCTGCCTCTGGGTCACAGCTCTGGCTGGCCACCGCCCATCCTGCTCTCGGGGCATCTGCCATGATGCTCCTGTTGTACTGAGAACTCCAGCAGGTGCATTTCTGCAGTTTCGGGGGGAGGCTCTGAGAGTGCTGGTGGCCTCAGGACCCCAGCACACACACGGTTCACATGCCCCTGTGCCCCGGATGCTGGCTGTTCCATGACCCCAAGCCTGCCTCCCTCTGCACCCCGCCCTGGGAAATGCATGTGTAGCGTGGCTCTGATGATCTGGCCAACAATACGGAAGAGCAGAAAGGTAAAATTATTTCCAGAAGCCTGTCTTCTCTGGCCAAGAGGACAGTCGGTTAAAGCCGCAGTCTCCTGCTTCCATGCACCTCGCTGCTTTGCTGAGAACTTGGTCTCTCTGCAGCTGGCTGCTGCGCTCCCCTTGGAAGGGGAGAGACACAATCAGCAGCTCAGGTGTGGGGCTATATTTAAACCTCCCCTTCTGTGGCAGCTGAGAACAAGGGCGGTTTTGTCTGGGATTCAGAAGAAAGGAAAGAACTACACTCAATGCAGGAGATGGGGGCTGGCGACGGAAAGCAAAACAGCTCATTTTCCCTTGAAATAACATTGACTTTTTCCAAAATGCAGGAAGTCCTGGGGCTGGAAAATTATCCACAGCTTTAAAGCAGGAGCTGCAGGCCCCATGCAGACTCCGGAGTCCCCCTCCTCACTTAGACGAGAAGGGGGAGGGCTGGAGAGAGCTGGGAAGAAAGGAAGGGCTTGTTCGCCTGCATCGCCTCACTTCTGGGGGAATCTGGGGGCTACTGCCTTTTGGGAGCACACACAGAGGAGCCTGCAGATACACACAGGCTCTCTCCGGTGGAAACACAAGCAGCGGGCAGGGCTTCCAGGATCCCTTGCCCGCCACTGGGCTGTGGGGATGCGTGTGCATGCGTGTGTGTGGCTGGTGGCGAGCGGGAGAATGGGGAGGCTGTTTTGGTAAGCTGCTGACTCGAGAAGTTTCTGCAAACTTCAGTCGGGTGCCAGGACTGGGCTGCCCTTTAATTTCCAGGCGGTTTTATTGCATTCGTTTATTACGTGTTGGACTTTATGGGGCTGCTGTGGGCAGGCGCTTTATTGGAATGGAATCGCCAATGGCTTTGGGATCAGGGTGTCGACGACTCTGGGTTCCCCCTGGCCCTGGCTCGCCTGGAAGACTGAAGTAGGAGCTGAAGATAGGAATTGTAAATTAACAGCTGATTAATATGCACGGGCAGCTCCTCAGAAAGCTCTCAGATTGCCCCCTTTTGGCATGGCTTGTTTATGCTAATGAGCAGTTTAGAGATTAGAAAAAAAGGAGAATTCACCAAGTGGATAATAATAAAGCAGAATTGAAAGGGATTTCTGCCCCGCGCCGCACTCAGTCCCGGGCTGCTGGACGGACTTGGCTGGCGATCGCTGACACCAGTTGTCTGCAAGAACTGGGAAGCCTTTTAGAAATAGAATCCTATGAATGAAATCTCCTTTTGGACAATGGCAATCTTTTCCAGGCCCCAGGAGTTCACATGGCCCCGGCAAACAGAAGCAGGGCTTTCTGGTAAACCCCAGACCACGGTTGGGGTCATTCCCAACTGCCCACGAGTTCACCCCAGGACCCAGCGCCTCCCTTCCTGAATTCAGTTCGTGGAACATAAACCGACTTAATCCTAGGACTTCCTCTTCCGCTGAGCTGTGCCGCCACGGCTCCGGCCCGCAGGCATGGTGCCCCCTGCTGCTTCCCAGCCTGGGTCTCTCGGTGCAGGGGTGGGTGATGTGACATTAAGAGGAGAGGCCCTCTAAACGGGGTCCACGGGTGGTTGAAGGGTGTGCATGGAAGGCAAGCGTGGAGACTGAGTTCGCCGATGCCCAGGTGTTGTAAACTTGACCGTCAATGGCAGATGAGAGTGTTTTTCAATGAGTGTCTTCCTTCTGTTTCCTTTCTCTGTGGTGGGGAGCTAGGACAAAATCGTCTTGGTCCCTAATGAGCTGAGTAACGGTCACGGGTCAGCCTGCACGGCACCTGGCTCCCAGCACCAGAGCTCCCCCGCGCTGTAGTCCACGCGCGCCGGGTAGCGTACAGCGTTCCCCCAGAGACGAGCTGCATGTCAACCTTCACGGGGGTTCTCGAGCCGACCTCTCTCCCACAGATCTCATGCTGCATCGTTTCTTCTGATCACCACTTAGCTGGAGACTAACAGTGATGGCTACGGTGGCACCGCGGAGGCCTCCCCTCGGCGCCTGCTTTTAGGGCACTGCCAGGACGATCGCGACGCTGCCTTTCCTCCCTGGCAGCAGAACAGGGGTGGCCGTGTGGCTTTCAGGGCAAGGCCACCCTGGCTCAAATCCTGCCTCTGCCGCTGGGCCGGTCAGTTCCCTTCTCTCTCGTGCCGGTTCCTCCACTGAGACCTGGGCGTACTTAGGAGCTCCTTCCCGGAGGGTCACTTCCTTCCCGGAGGGTCACTTCCTTCCCGGAGGGTCACTTCCAGGACTGAATGAGTTGGCATTGCTAAGGCTGAGAGCTCTGTTGGCAACCTACCCACCTCAAGACACTGGCCTGTCTAAATGATATTGTTGCAATGGGCGAGAAATTATTTTTTTTTACTTGAACAAAATTTAAACAAAACTTTTCTAAAGATATGCCATTCTCATGCTTTCTTGGGTGACACTGCCATCCTTCCAAAACACAGATATATCCTCTGTTTATTGTGAAAGTGCCCGTCGGTTTACCATATACACACCTTCCCGCATACCCAATACGTGCTTCCACATTCAGCTTAACAAACAGGTGCCCATGAGTGAGTCGCTCTATCGGGTACCTTTGTAAGGATCTGCCTGTATGTTCAAAGTTAACAGTGGCTCGTTTGAGTCTGTGCCCGAAAACATGCAGTGCTAACCTTTTTCCTGCATCTATATAAAACCAAACAGGCACAGAAAATCTTGCAAACAATGGCTTGCCGAGGTACAGGTGACCTCAAATCAAGTCACAGTTCTGGGGGACCTTGGGATCGGGGAAAGGATGCACAGACGGGCCAGTTAGGGGCCTGGGCCGAGGGGGTGGCCGGCGGCGGCAAGGACGGCTTACCTGGCGGCAATGTAGAGGGTTCTGTTCAAGACCATGACCATCTGGATGTCCAGTCTATGTCTCTGTGTGCTGTTCCGTCCTGGCTTGTGGCCCACAAACACCGGATACTGTTTTGTATCTGTGAAAAGAGGAGCCGGGGCAGCGCATCAGGCAGAGACGGGACAGGGTGGGGAGGAGGCAGGGCTCCCCAGACCCTCACAAGCGAGCACTTTAAGGGCGCCGGGCACCGCTCCTAGATGATGAGAAGCCTGGCCCGGGTTTCCAAGCGCCGCGGTTCCTGGCTTGTTTCTCTTTCTGGGGCTCCACTCGCCAGCGAAGGCTTTGCACGAAGGTGCTCTTTTCTTGCCCAGCTTTCTTTTCATCTTCTGTGCAGGGCTAAAGCCTCAGGGGCCGACTGCCAGAGATCTTGTCTCGGGACCAGGCTGTTTCAAAGCAGCCTTCCCATCAATCAGCACAAAGGCAATGAGCTCTGGAGGCGAGAGCTAGCGTCCAGGAGCCAGGAGAAAAATACCGTCTCCACAGGCGGCCCGCGGGAATAATCCCTATTGAAGGCAGCTCTGCGAGGCTGGTTGGCATTCGAGGAACTGTGGGACACTCGCTCCGGAGGGAAGCAGTTGGCCCATCGTGCGGAAACATGGGCTTTGACAGCACAGGGTCAAACTGAGTGTAGCCAGTCCGGTGATCTGGAATGTTCCCTGGCTTGGAGAGTTGGTGAGCCCACTTCTGTCCTCCGGCAGCTCTCTGGCTGAGAGTGGGCCCTGGGTAATAACCTTTACAAATGCCCATAGCCTTTAACCCTTCGGTCTCCAGAGCCCTGGCAGTCCTCCAGTGCAGGGAGGGAGATGAGTCACCCGAGGAAGGCAGGCTTTCTCTCGCAGAGTGTGGGTGTGGGTAAGGACTTGAGAACCAATGAGCAACTCGGGCTTCGACCCAGCGCTCCAAGCCCTGCCGTGGCTGCGCCTGCTCCCGGTGGGTGTCTCGCTAGACAGCCCTGAGCGCATTTTATTCCCAAGTGAACTTGAGTCAAGCTGATCGCATGCTTCTCTTTCCCCTGTTCACGGCCAAGGTCGCTCCCACAACATTTCAGCTGTCTCTGCTCCCTGCATCTGAGTGATGGCTGCGAGATGATTGTCAGCAGCACCCATGGGTCGGGGCCCCTAAGACAGAAGACTTACCCTAAACGGAGATGGGTGAAGGCTCGCAGGGTCTGGTGCATTGGGCTGGGGGGCGGGGCCACGGCAGGAGCGCTGCATCGCACTCTTTGGTCTCTGTTCTCTAACTCTGCACCTGTCAGTGCTGCTGCTCCACCTTTTTGTAAACTGACGCCCCCGCAGCCCGGCCTCGGTTCACTCGGAGTTTGCTTTTGGGTGCTTACTGGATACTTATTTGGGGGAAATGCTTTCATCTTTACTATGACAAAATAATCTTTGGTGGGGCACAGAGAAACCTAGGGAGTTGGATGCTCCACCCAACACGGGACACCGGCCGGCTGGATGAGGGTGTGCGGGGTTGGCTGTGGGCCGACTCTCTGATCCCCACATCCGTGTCCCCAGAACGACAACGGATGGGCTCTGTAGCTTGCATTCCTCCTCTGTCACCTACACAGCAGAGAAGGAGCAATGACGTCTCCTGTCCTATTCGGTCTTTGCGAGGCCGATGCAGGCCAGAGCGTACACAGAGGAGTGGGAGGGAGGGAGGGAGGAGCAGGGGTACTCACAGTTGCCATGCGAAATACTGATTGGCTCAGAGTCCTCTGGGAAGCCGGCCCCCGCCAAGTGCAGCAGTGTGAAACAGAGCAGCAAGGCTTCTGACCTCATAGTAGTTCAGCGGGCAGACTTGACTCCTCTACTTCACCCTGCCAGAGAGCACAGAGGGTTTGGTTGTTTTGGAAGTCAGTTTTGTTCACTTCCAAAAACGGCGGCCTGGACGTGAAGCCCAGAGAGCAGAGCCTGTTTTACCCAGGGAGCCCTCCTCATGACCCTCCCCCCGCCCAGGCATCTCCGCCCTTAGCGAAGCCTTCTACCAGACATGGGACACATTGCCTCTGAGCCTCTGTCCGGCGCCATCCTTAGGCCTTCATAGGCGCTGCTGTGGTTTGAACCTGTTCCCAAACTCCTGGGTGGGAAACTTATTCTCCATGGCAACAGCACTGGGAGGTGGGGCCTGGGAGGAGGCTCCGCCCCCACGAATAATGGCTCGGCAGGTGCGGGAGTGGGTTGGTATGGAGAGTGGGGGTTGGGCCTGCCCCTCCCTGCCCCCTTCTGATGCAGCACCCCTGAGACTTTCGGTGACCAGCAGAGCCCCTTCCTTTATGAACTGCCCTGTGGTGGGTACTTGTTAGAGAAGCAGATTGGGAAAGTCTGCATCCAAAACAGTGTGGGCAGCAGAACAGCACCTGTTTTCTGTGGAAGGTAAATTCTCTTTCTTAGGGGGCTTATGGAGTTCAAAACCTGCCCTGGCTCCAGACTCGTTCTTTGTGGGCAGCCCAAGTTCTTTCAGAAATGCGAAGTCGCCGTCAATAGCGGGAAAAAACCAAACCAAACCAGGTTTGTGATAATGACCTGGATTTCCAACTTCTGTATGAGAATCAGAGTTATGTCATAGCAACATGGATTTCACACACACATGCACACACTCGTGTGCACACATGCACACGTGTGCCAGGGCACCTGCTCACTCATTTCCACCACCGGCTTCACCTCTTCACTCAGGTTTCGCACCCCTGGTTTCAGTAAATAAAATCTCACAGTCTACATTTCAGAAGAAACAGAGGGACCATTTCAGATTCTATGAAGAAACCACACCCTTCCAAACAGTGTTGTTGGTTTAAAAAAAAATCCTGTCTATGTTTTAGTCTGAAATACTACCCTGCAACGAACCAGCAGAGAATATAGACGTGGCTCTCCCATGCTGCCACGTGCAGGCGGTTGAAGATGCTCCTCACTGTGGAAGAGTTCTCCTCTTGGTGGAACACACGCCAGTCCCACGGGGGAGCCGCTGGAGGCAGAGACATGACTCCTCCCCCTGCAGGAGGCAGAGACATGACTCCTCCCCCCGCACACGCCCCCGAGCACGGGCAGCTCTGCAAGGCGTGGCTCTCTCTGGAAAATGAACGTCAAGGGGCTATCTTTTCATCTCTCAGACAGTAGCCTTTGAAGCAGCCTGCCAGAGATTATCTTTTGTGAGCAAAGCCATTTTACGGTAGTCCATCAATCACCGAAGATCTGTGTGTAGAGACGTCAAAACAGGTAACGCGGCCGTCTTTGAAAGTTAATTTGGCAAACAAACTGCCAGCTTACGGCTTTTGTGGAGCGCTGTTGAATATTAGATACCTGTGTCTCTATCCTTCATGCCAAGAACAGCACTAATAGGTCTTCAGTACCACATCGTAACTTATAATTTCACAGACACAGCTGGGTCTTGATCATTTCTTCAATTGCAAAGTGCACCTTAATTAATTTGCTTTATCTTGAAAATCAAAGAGGGACAGAGGTTGAGAGAAAAGCCTGCACAATTCCATATCTCCATCTTTGATGTGAAAATTAAAATTACACTTTAAACGATGACTTGCCTGCCAGGCAGTCCCTGGCTACAGACACAAGCAAGTGCTCGGGGCCGGGTTCCAAGCCGCCGCCTCGTCCTTCATCCAGGTGCCAGGTCCTCCCAGGCTGGAGTCTGAGGCCCCAGGACAGGCTCTGGGAGGCCCACGTGCGTCGCAGGTGCCTGCCCCGGGTAACGTTGCAGGGCGAAGATCGAGCAACACACGTGCTCCTGCCCCCATCGGCCTTCGCGGCAGGTGAGGAGGGCCGAGGGCTGCAGAGCAGGCCACTGGGCCCCTCGGGGCACAAGGTGACAGCCAGGCAGGGAGCAGAACCCAGCCTCAGAAGCACAGTTTTCACACCCCCAGGAGTCTTGGCAAGTCCATGCGTGCACTTACAGATTGATTTGTCCTGCCGGGACAAACGAGTCTCCATCCTTCAACAACCACACACTTCTCTGTGTGAATGTCCCACGAGCCCGCAAGACAGAGACCTGCTGCTTTACCACCGTCCCCGGTTTTAACTCTTTCCTCGCTAACATCGCGTGGGGCCGATGCAAAATTCTCAACCCCAGAAGTTGGTGGGAAGAGTGACGCATTCGCAAGAATCCGTCCAGCGAGTCAACGGCTCCTTCGAATCCTCACATACGGCCAGGATCGTGGCCGAGATACATCACCGAAGCATCTCCAGGTTTATAGTAGCGCTTTCTGCCAGGAAAAATAGCTGGTTTATGTGCCTTTTTATCATCGTATCATCAGGAGTTAGCCTGCTCATCACGGGGCTGAGCGGCCTGCAGGACTGGTTCATCCATGTGAACACTTGATCTTCCACAGCTCAAGTTTGGATTCTTCCTTCCGACAACGCATCCCTTGTACCTATGTAGGCGGCACAGTTCCTCGTTGAAAACGCTGTGGCGTGCAGGGATCCCAGCTCAGCAACACCGCCACATCCCAGCCCGCAGAAAAAGAACCGAGTCTGCCTCCCAAGACCACGGCGACGCAGCAGAACACGCACAATCCGGAACCTTCCTCTGGCTTTCACAGCTCCAGCTTGCTGGGCTGTGGTGTTTCCCAGCCTGTGTAAGTCATTTTTGAGACTTCGAAGAGTTATTTATAGGTACCTGCTAACGTTTATCGACTAGCCTGCCTCTGGCTGTCTCTACAGCCATGGTGTGCCTTAGCGCTCAGCCGCTAGTCCTAAAATCAGGTAAGGGCAGACAGCATGAGGATCCTAAACAGAGACTATACTTCCCAGGAAGGCTCTGAGTGTTCCCTCGGATTGTCCTAGCCAGCCACCATTCTTAGCTTTTGAAAAATATACCACTTGCTATAAAGTTAGGGTTCCACTCTGCCCAGTGCACACAATTTTAATAGGCACCTGCTCAGTGAATTTATTTGATCTATTTAGCTTCATCTAAAATTAATTTGTGTTTGACTTTCTACGCACTCTGAGCCCAGACAAAAATTCCTTTGACTGTAATTTCTCCCGACGGCTTTTAAGACCAAATTGAGTCACGGAGCCGTGTTGCAGAAATGGTGCTGTGACTACCGGCTGCCTTGGGCAAAATGAACAGAATGCTGCTTGGTCGGCAATGCCGTCGTCAGGTGTGACAGAGGAAGGGCCCAGCAAAGGGGTGACGGGGAGGCCGGTCTGGAAATCTGTGGATGCTCTCGCGCAGGTCACTGCTTCCTAAAATAATAAAATCTTCTCAATGACTGGACCCCCCTCCCACGCCCTTGTCACCCAGCAGATCACTGGGCCAGCAAAGCACGGAGCGCAGGGGACCGCGAGGGAACGGGAACTGATGAGGACGTCTGAGAATGAGGTCACCCATGGCCACATCGCACTTCAAATCCATCAGGCTAATTGCAGAAGGGCTGCGAGGCCTAGGCAGCCAGCGCCAGCATCCCTGGCCCAAGCAGCCCTCCGGCACAGCCCTGACACGAGTTCTGGTTCTCTGCCCACTTCCTCCCCAAATCCTGCTCTGGAAAATTCTACCCGGGCTCATAAACAAGTGGTACTGGGCCAAAGCTAATGCACAGAGAAGAAATAAGGAATTAGCAACATCTAAAAAAAATGTACGATTTAACATAAACTCCAGAATTCTGACTTCTTTAAAAAAAAAAAAAAAACGACAAACACTGACATAGCTTTGCTGCCCTCTGTCTCACGTGGTACCTGGAGCTGAGCAGGGCTGCCGAGTAGGGCACGAGCCCTCTTCAGGGCTCACCCATGAGCCCCGCCCATCTCCCTCCTGCAGGCTCTGGGTACCCAAGCAGCGGACTGCTGCATCCTTGTTGTTAGTTGCCGTGGTCGCCTTCACGTGGACCTGTGGGCCCCAGTGTGTATACCCAAATGAACGCACCTTGCCTGTGACCAGCCGCTTGATGCATGCACTCTGCGTGGACGTGGGCAGGTGCAGCAAACAGTGCCTCAGCACAGGCGCCCGGCGGCCTTGGCTGGACGGGCACAGCTTGTGTCCCAGTGGAGACACAGGGCAGCATCTTCCAGAATGTTGGCGTCCAATGGACATGTAATAGTGGTAATATCAAAAGACTTTAGGCCGGGAAACTTGCAAAACTCTTGGATAAAAACTCCGAGTGTGGCCGTGAGAGCCGGAGGAAATGCTGGTACTAACAGTTTTTTTTTTCCAACAAGGAAAAGACATTTATGACCATGACGCAGTAATTTTTTTTTTGACAGGCAGAGTGGACAGTGAGAGAGAGAGACAGAGAGAAAGGTCTTCCTTTGCTGTTGGTTCACCCTCCAATGGCCGCTGCGGCCAGCGCCCTGCAGCCGGCGCACTGTGCTGATCCGATGGCAGGAGCCAGGTGCTTCTCCTGGTCTCCCATGGGGTGCAGGGCCCAAGCACTTGGGCCATCCTCCACTGCACTCCCGGGCCACAGCAGAGAGCTGGCCTGGAAGAGGGGCAACCGGGACAGAATCTGGCGCCCCATCTGGGACTAGAACCCGGTGTGCCAGCGCCGCAAGGCGGAGGATTAGCCTATTGGACACAGTAATTTTTTTTAATGAAAATGGCATTTTCCACTGGCATCCCAGGAAGCTGTGAAGGTTACCAACAGCTCAGGGCTCGTAACGTGTGACCCCGGGCAAGGCGGCATCCCTGCTGACACAGCTGTGTCCGGAAACCTGGGGGAACTCCTGCAGGCACTCTGGGTGCCTCCTGGGATTGCACTCTGCTGGGTGATTCTGTGTGTGTGAGAGGGTGATCAGGGAGTGACCCCGAGCCAGGCCACTCCAGTGACACGTGTCGAAGAGCCGGTGACACTCCCCAGAGGTGGGCGGTCAGGGAGAGAGGGGGCATGGGGTGGCCAACGGAGGCAGGCTGGGGACTAGTGTCCCCAAGGCTTCCTCCTGCGCCCCGAAGGGCGGTGCCACAGGACAGAGCGGAGCAGGTGCAGCACTGTGCACCAAGACCTGTGTTCTTTCCAAAGAGGGCGGGGCCCAGGGCCCTCCTTGCTTCCAGCTTCTTGGCTGGTTGCTGGTGACCAGAGGCCTGGGAACACCAGAGGCCATCAGCGTGTCTGTGTGAGGGGCAGCGTGCAGTGAAGGCGAGGGGCGGGCCAGACCCTCATCGGTGGTGTGCAGTCTGCAAAGAGAGAGCAGAGACGCCGGCAGGGTGCCCCGCCGGGCCCCAGCTCCAGCACCCACGTTCTGACCCGGACGGCGAGGTCGCTGCTCTTATCACCACGTCACGCTCGGAAGCTGGCCGATCCTTTCCTTCCCATTCCTCCAGCTTGCACATCCGAATGGACAGTGGTGGAAGAGGCGAGTCCTGTGGTGCAGCGGGTTAACCTGCTGCTGCTCAGGACACTGGCATCTCAGCTCAGAGTGCCTGGTTCAAGTCCCGGCTGCTCCACCTCCAATGCAGCTTCCTGCTAATGCACCCTGGGAGGCAGAAATGATGGCCCAAGTACCTGGGCCCCTGCCACTGATGTGTGAGACCCAGACGGAGCTCCTGGCTCATGGCTCCCGGCTTTGGCTTGGCTGACGTGCTGGCTATTCCAGCTATATGGGTGGGGAGGGGTGAACCAGCAGAAAGATCTTTCCCTGTCTCTTCCTCAGCCTCTCTCTGTTGCTCTTTCAAATGCATACATCATTGTTTTATAAAAGGAATGAAATCAGTGTAGAGCTCCTCCATGAACTCAAACAGCACAGAGGAAGGGCAGTGGCTCTGAGGTTCTCTGGGCCACCTTGCCAGGATGCTGGGCTCGGGGCCTCAGTTTCCCCTTCTGCAGCGCCTGAGTGTGCACCACCCTCACCATATGTTTGCTTATCCTGCAGTTGAAGCAGAAGTGAGTTTCTGGCTGGTGCCGCGACTCAACAGGCTAATCCTCCATCTTGCAGCACCGGCACACTGGGTTCTAGTCCCGGTTGGGGCACCAGATTCTGTCCCGGTGGCCCCTCTTCCAGGCCAGCTCTCTGCTGTGGCCAGGGAGTGCAGTGGAGGATGGCCCAAGTGCTTGGGCCCTGCACCCACATGGGAGACCAGGAGAAGCACCTGGCTCCTGGCTTCGGATCAGCATGGTGCACTGGCCGTGGTGCGCTGGCCGCGGCAGCCATTGGAGGGTGAACCAACGGCAAAAGGAAGACCTTTCTCTCTGTCTCTCTCTCTCACTGTCCACTCTGCTTGTCAGAAAAAAAAAAAGAAGTGCGTTTCAGCAGGTTTTCCTCTGGCCCTCCCTCCACCTGCTCAGCTTCCTGTCCCTGAAGGCCGGTAGCTGGGAGAGTCAGCAGCCTGCTCAGGGGCCACACTCCCATCTGAGTGCCTGGCGCTCACACACCCCGAGTCACACACGGGGAAGTGAGGAGCGGGAACGGCCGGGGCGTGTGATGCCAAAGTCCACGCCCTGTCCAGGGTATCCCAGCAGGTGCAATGGCTGAGACACTGGTGGACGCAGCGACCGCTCTTACGATTCTGGCTCACTACAGGGTACTGCACCCACGCCTATGTGGACGCAGCATCTGCACGTCCCTAATGGCTTCAGTGATAAGAGCTTGTGCAGGAGCTTCCTAGTTGCTTCCCGCCGTGCAGCATGCAAAGGCTCCTTCCGCTTCATGGCCCTGTAACTGCAGCCTTAAGGTGAACCCAAGAGGCAAAGGCTTCGTTTAGAGGGAATCGAGCGTCCCGAGACTCCGCTGTGTCTAGTGGAGCCACCTGCCCGCGTGCAGCGTCGCTCAACCATGCTGTGCCCTCAGAGTGAGCACAGCTCAGGGGACGGCGTCCCTGGTGAAGGGAGGAACAGGGCGGCCTGCCAGAAGCTGGGGATGTGCAGAGGAAGGAGGTTCTGTTGGCAAAGCAAGGCGTTCGTGCGGGAAAGCCAGCGTGCAGAAGGCTGAGGTCAAACCGATCATTCCCACCCCAGAGGAAGACCCAAAGCAGGTGCCCCTCGCTGCCCGGGACAGCCCAGCGTCCAGCCGGCAGCAGCGCGGGGTCAGGGACAACGCCTCCCAAACAACCAGAAACAACCTGGGCGCACTGACGCTGCTGGGACCCTCACGGGGTGCCACCTCCCGGCCCCGCCTGCTCAGTGACACCTGCGTCAGGGAAAAAGCCGCGGGCTCAGAGCAGAGCACTGGCCCTCTCTCTCCTCCCCGTCTCAGCCCCCAGCGGAGACAAAGGCACCCACTGTAGAGGGACAGGAAGTACCAGAGACCAGACTGCAGAGCGGCGCACAGTCAGCGAGGCCGAGGGGGCCCAGAGGTTTCCACGGGGTGCGGAAAACCAGGGGGGAAGCCAGAAGTCCTCCTGGAAAAGGACGTTTGCTTTTTGAACAGTAAAGGTTGGCTTATTATGTCTCACGAGGGCAGAGGCCGAGGCCTGCCGTGGTGTGCGCCTTTGTCCGAGTTTTCTTTCTGCGTACCCCACCAGACACGCAGCCTGAGCCCACGCGCGGCCTGCGTCCACCTCACCCAGCGCGGCCCAGCTCACAAGTGGTTGTTCCCATATTCCTCCACTTTTGCAGAGGAAGCCAGAATTCATTCATTTCTCTTGGGCACGCTGCCCGGCGCTGTCTTCACGGCCTGATCCTCCTCTCGCCGACTCCCTGAGTCCATGGGAGCCAGGCTCTGTGCTGGGACGCCCGTGCCCCTCGTCCCCAGCCATGCCTGACAGCTCCCGTCAGTGTCTGGAAGTGGAGCCCATCACACAGAAGTGACAGTTCTGTGGGAATGGGTGTTGCACAGGGACCGGGGGTGCGGCGGGGAAAACAGAGAGAAGCTCTGTGGGTGGGGGTGCCTCTCGGCAGGTGCGTGATCACTCGTGGGGGAGGGGCTGGGTGGCAGCGAGAGCGGTTGAGGCAGGGGGACCAGGTCAAGGCAGCAGGCTACTGAGAAAGACATCACCATGGTCACCAGGCTTTCGAAACTGACGCGGGACTATTTCACTCTTTGAGGAATTTCGATATGTGTCTAACGGGTGGATTTTTTTTCCTTTTCACCCAAAGTTGGGGCTAATACCGAGAGTACTGGAGCTGAGCATAATGATGGTGCCGGCTTATTCTTTTCTGCTAAGGACGGGCGGGGCAGTGCTGAGATGTGGGCTCAGGATCAGGGGCCGAGTCTGTGCGCTGCCTTCCTAACTCTGTACATCTGTGACGAGAGTGATACGCAGTGATGGCAGCAGGGGGCAGTGGAACCGGTACGATCGAAACCCAAGGCACCTTTTCCTGGCCCTTAGATGCCTGCAGAGTGACCGCAAGGGAGTAAACCAGCGATACCTAGTGAGTGGACTTCCCACACCCTTAGTGGATTTAAACTAGAGCAGCCACGGCCTTGGACAGGCCCAGTCTTGCTGGCCCTTTCTCCTGTCTGACCTGCTCCCGCTGTGCCTGGGGCTGCTCCCTCCTGGGACTGGGAGAAGCCGATTCTGCTGGCTGCCTGCAGGGGTCGCTGTCCTTGGGCTCTGAGTAGCAGCCCCAAATAACAGCGCCACCAGTTCCAGAACACCTGGGAATCCTTGCAGATTTCCCAGAATCAGGAAGAGTGAAAAATATCCCCTTGGACCCTAATGAGTCTGTGGTGGTCCCTCGGGGCTGGCCACACACACCATTGTCCATCGTACGTGGGAGGGAACTTTAACCAAGTTCCTGGAAAATGGAATGAAACAATAAATTTATTCTGGTGCAATTTTTTTTTTAATTTATGCATAACTTTTTTTTCTTAAAATGCATTTTCCATGAGCTTTCTGAAGATCCCTGGTATTCTCTGCTTCTGTGAATGAGCTCTGATGCATAGCAGGCACCCAGAGCCAAAAATAGAGCTTACATTCAACTACAAGCTTGTGATTGTACAAACGGAGACATAATATCGTTTAAGGATCTGTCCACAGAGGCTGACTGGTGCTTATCACCAGCGAAGAATCCACACCATGCATAGTGGCCCTGCTGTCTGCCCGTGACCACGCAGACACGGCCAGAGCCCAGAAGAGACGGGGGCATTCATCCTGAACTTCCATAACTTTGCCACATTCCTTAGGAAATTCATTTATCAAAAAAAGGAGAAAAGTTTGTTCTGCATCACAGTGAGCCGGGTAAATCTGCCAAGTTTTTTCTGGAATTAACGTTGTCTCCTTGGCTTTGTTTGCATTCTCCATCTCTGAGACGTGACTTGCTGGCCTGGCTTGCTTGGGTTAGAGCGACACAATTGGGGAGCCTCCGAGAGCGGCTACCAGCATCAACCCAGTGGTACCACTGAGTGACTGTACCATGTATATGAGGGTTTCCAGGCTCCTCTCCTGATCCAAGCCCCCGGGATGGCCCCCGGCAGCCTGGGCCCTCTGCCTCCCGTTTCACAGACCTGCGCGCTACGTAGAGCGCCCCCACCTCGAGGGCCAATGAACTAGCCAAGGGCCTGGATTCCCAGAGGGCCTCGGGAGGGCAGTCACTTCCCTGGACCATGGCCGGGAGGCGCTGCCCGCCCTGCGTATCCAGGAGCCGCCTCTTCGGCTGGCTTCCGGCTCACGGATGATCAGTGTTAACTCAGAGACGAAATGGAGGAAATGGTTCATGTCTGATAACCTGGACACAAGGTTAATTACTGACGTCCAAATTATTTGGAGAGAAGACAGCACTTGGATATCACCAATTAACCCCAAAGTTTAAAAAAAAATCACAATTCTCATAATTAATTGCATAGCAATCATTGTAATTATAATCTCTGCCAGAGAGACCAGAATCAGGAGGGGGAAATGAAATTAGCCAATAGGCTTGTGTGTGACAGGCAGAAACCAAATTAAAGCGCTCACGCTGGGACAACAGGGAGTGGAAGGCAAGCCTGAGACCTGCGTGGGGCTCAGCACACGGCCCAGCCTGTCCCCCAGCCCAGCACACGGGGAGGCTGAGAGCGACCCAGCCCCGGGTTCCTGGCAGCCGTGGGCTTGGGTCGGCCCGGCTCTCACCGGTGCACAGGCTGTGCAGGGCTGGGCAGGGAGATGGAAAAGTCCCAGCTCCGGAACGCACACAGAGGGAAGGAGGCACTGGCTTCTCCCAGACACCAAAGCCCTCAGCTGCTCCCTGGCCTGCGCCTCCCTCTGCGGGAAGCTTTCTCGCCCGACTTCAGACAGCTGGCTCATTTTTATTATTTAGGACTCGGCTCAAATGTCGCTTCCTCGGGCTCCCTAACTCAGGGGGTGGGGAACCTTTTGTTCCGCCAAGGGCCATTTGGAAAGCTATGACATCATTCGGCAGGCCATACAGACTGATCAACTCAAATATTAGCCTGCTGTAGATTTACTGAAGCGCCAGGCCTGGATTCTCTGGGCCTTAAACGACCCGTGGCCAGACGGTCCCCACCTGTGCTAAGGAAACAACCCAGGGGTCCCCCGCCCCCGTCACTTCATTCTGAGTGTCGGCCAGGGTTTGTCCCTAGTGGACAACTTTGCTTTGTAGTCTAGATTCAGCCAGATCCTCCTCTCGATGGAATGCGAGCTCCACTCTTTTTTAAAGCTTTTTTTCTTTTTAAAATTTTTTTGACAGGCAGAGTTAGAGAGAGAGACAGAGAGAAAGGTCTTCCTTCTGTTGGTTCATCCCACAATGGCCACCATGGCTGGTGCACCGCGCTGATCTGAAGCCAGGAGCCAGGTGCTTCTCCCGGTCTCCCATATGGGTGCAGGGCCCAAGCACCTGGGCCATCTTCCACTGCACTCCCGGGCCACAGCACAGAGCTGGACTGGAAGAGGAGCAACCGGGACAGAATCCGGTGCCCCGACCGAGACTAGAACCCGGGGTGTCGGCGCTGCAGGTGGAGGATTAGCCTAGTGAGCCACGGCGCTGGCAGCGAGCTCCACTCTTGTGCATCTGCTGGGTCTCCCATGTTCTAGAACAAACCTTGTGCGTGGCCGGTGAAGGGCGTTACTCTGCAAAAGGACATCAGGGCAACTTGTGAAAACCCGCCGTGACAGCGAGGGACACGAGGCTTCCAGGGGTAAGGATCGACAGAGACCAGGCGACGGCTGTGGGGGCAGGACTGACACCCGCGAATGGAGATTCTCTAAAGACATGGTTTCTGCCCAAAACGAGGAGTCACAGGAACACAAACATGGACCGGCTACGCCGGGGGCATGGGAGGCCGAGGGAGGGGTGGGACGGAAGGTTCACGGGCCAGAGGATGCAGCTGTGGACGCAGGCCCACACTGCCAGCCCTCAGGATGCCCCGGAGTGCTCTGGGGTGCCCCAGAGGCCCTTCCCGCCCTGTCCCGATACAGCAGCGCCCAGAGCAGGAAGCCACAGATGGTGCAGCAAGACCCTACCCTGCACACGACCTTGCTGGCAGCTGCCTGCGTGTGCTGTGTTGGGGAAACGATAGGCCTGGAAGCCACAGCCCAGCGAAGTCCTCCGGCCTTGGCTGAGCCTCCCTCGGTCAGGCTCCCAGCCTGACCAATCTGTACAGGCCTCTGGCCCACAGCCAGACAGAGCCTGTGAGGAGAGCAAGGGGTGACCTCGCGAGCATGGCCACAGAGCTCAGGGGCCTGAGTGTGGGACTCAAGCCGAGCTCCGTCAACCCCGGCCGGTTACCAAGGCTCCACTGCCAACAACGAGCAGTCCTCGGGGGATGACTTCACCCCACTCCCGGCCCCGATCCCTTCCCACTGACTCACAACTCTGTCCTGACCCCTAACAGCCGGGCCGGCCAGCTGGAGAGAAGACAGATACATGTCTCTGGCTGGAATCTCAGGAGGCTCTCTGGGCAGTGCTCATCTGTGCCACCAGCTTAGTGTCCCCCAGGGGACCCCCAAGAGGTCGAATGTGTCCCCTATGGCCGGCAGAACACAGGCGGGGATGCCCACTCCGCGAGAACCCTCTCCTCCTTCCACGCGTGCTCAGATGTGTGAGTTCTGCAGCCCCTGTTTTGTTTCTTTGGGGAACATCAGATCCTGGAGCCGGTTCACCTGGGTGGGGCTGGGAGACACAGCTCTGGCCAGGGCGCGCCCATCCCGGATCATATCCAAGCAGACGACGTGTGCAAGGCACAGGGGTTCACGGGGGCTGGCATGGTGCGCTCATCTCTGTTTCCGAGAAAGGACACGATAGGAGATGGATGTATAAAATCCTCCTTGGAAAGGTCTCACCCGGAGGCACCGAAGGTGCTGGTTTACCGATCCAAGTAGCTTTGAGCGTTTTCCAAGATGGGTGCGGTGTGTCCTACGGGAGCGGTCAGAAGCGAATTTTTGTGAATGGAAACTGCAATGCAAGTCGAGTTCGGATTTTTCAGGGTGCTGGATACGTCAGTCCCCACGTCCGAGGAGGAGAATTGGGGTCAGACGTGGGTCAGAAGCTCGATATCCGTGTCACGCTCTGATGTTTGCTCAGAGTTTTCCTCGCGTGTGCGCACTGCTTTTCCAGAACAAAACGAAACCGGTTGTTTTAAACCTCCGTCTGCAGAGGCAGACATGGAATGCAGGCCTGCGACACCTGCCAGTTCCCACGGCTTCTCCCCGGGTCCCGAGGTCCCGGCCCAGCCTGCACAGCCAGCGGAGATGTTCTGGAATCCGCTGGGGGCAGCACAAGAACCTGTGGGGTCACTGGTGAGATGCAGAGGGGCCTGTGTGGCGGCCGGCGGCTCCCCTGCACCCCACAGCCACCCGTGCCCCATCCGATCGGCTGCCTCCCTGTGAGCTTTCAAAGAAAAATTCAACCACTCAGGAAGGCCACACAGACACTCAGAGGAGCTCAAGGCGAACACGCTTCCTGCAGCTCATGCTTCTCCATGCTGAGTTCAGGCACGTGCATGGGGCCTTTCCCCCTCCCCCTGTCTCTGCATGTTTCTCTCTGGACCACACCTGCCCCAGGTCCCTGGCTCTCTGCCCTCCTAGGTCACTCTCCAGGGCAGTGGAAGGCCACATGCTGCTCCCAAAGCAGCCCCGGGACACCTGCCATCTCAGAAGCTGGGAGGGTCGTCTTAGACCACCCCAGAACGACCACGCCAGCACAGCCAGGAGGGCCGGGCTCTGCCCAGGGAGGAGCATCCCCCAGCCTACGTGGGAGGCGGCCTGCCTCGGGTTCCCTTCACTCCTTCCCTCGACAAGCCCTGACCTGAATGTCCAGAGATGGGCGAGGCTAACTCCTCCTTCCCTGGTCCCCTCGTCATCCAGGCCAAGTCTTCAACACTGCACCTGTCACCCAAGAGGCCACAGCATGCTCAAGTTCTCTGGAGGGCACGGGGATCCCTGATTGCGATTTCGACTCCACCTGAGCCAGGAGCCGCCCCAGGAACACACCGTTCTCTTCCTCCACCGGTCCCGGCGGCTCTGCCCTGACCACAGGCGCACTTAGATCGAATGCTGAAAACCCGGGGCTTTCCAAACCTGCCTGCTCAGCGCCATCACCCGGACAGCTTCAAGGTGTCCCGGACAGTTGAGAAAGTCTGTCCCCTGTCCAGGGACTGTGACTGAAGTGGCCTGCAGGGTGTGACCTGGGCTTTGAAAATGTTGGCAGAAACCCCAGATGGTTCGAGGGTGCAGCCCAGCTGGGGCACTTGGGTCACCAGCACAGAGACATTAACCGACACCTCGGAACCCTGCCATTTCAGCACCGTCAGCCCCAGCGGGGATAACCAATCATGACTCAAAAACCGGTGCCCATGCCCGCCACCTGGCGTGCCTTCAAAAAATCTGCATTTCTTTTGCACCCACCTACCCTCGTGCCATCCCACTCACAAAGTATAATTCACTCCATGAAAACGACACGGAGCCACACGGAAACTTCTTTTCCAGCCTGGGGCTTGCACACTATTTATACTGTAAACGCAGACAACGGGCAGGTTCTTCTAGGACAGGGCTGAGAGAAGGCAGACCTCCTTACCACCCCCCAGATGGGAGGGGAAGAGACCCCAAGAGGCCCGTTCTTGGAAGCGCATGTCCCAGCCTCATCAAAACCGCCGCCTCTCCCACCGTGCCCCGGTAACCTGGGAAATATAAATTCTGATTACTGATTGCTGCATTGTTAGTAACCGACTATACATCATCAGTAGCTGGTCACCGGTGTCAGCCCAGAACTTAATTATCTGCGCGGAAGGGAAAGTGACCCCACCAAAGAGCTGTTTCCCAATTAAAGCAGCACAGGACATGTGATTTGTCTCTGCGACGGCCCATTCGTACTCCTGTCCGTGCTGTTTGTGCCGTCTTCCTCGCCTCATTACAAGCTCAGAGTTGTGATTCTTGGGCTCCCTAGCAAGAAACACATAAATATCAAGAGGGCAGCTGTCAGACCTTGGAAAAGCTCATGAACAGTCACCACCAAACACAGGATGGTAATTACAGCGTCGCCACCAGCCAGCGGGGCAGCGAGGGCTAACGACACTCTGAGTGCGATGGTTTACTTCGCGGGTCCCTAACCCCCTGCAGAACGCAGGCACCCACGCACGCCCGCACACGCACGGCTGTCGGAAGCTCTTTCCTGGGGGTCGGGTGTCCTGTGCTTTATCTCGGCTGCTGTCTAATGACAAGGAAACATTTCCTAAGCAGCACAAGAAAACCACGTGGGGTAGAGGGCTGGGCCCCTCTCTCCCCCGGCATCTTCTTTATAGCGCTTGTTTTTGCTGCCGGACGCTGGGCCAAGACCCGGCTGCTCCACTTCCAATCCAGCTCCCGCTGATGTGCCTAGGAAAGCAGTGGAAGATGGCCCAAGTCCTCCGGCCCCTGCACCCACGTGGGAGACCCGGAAGAAGCTCCAGGCTCCTGGCTTCAGCCTGGCCCAGCCCCGGTTGCTGTGGCCATTTGGGGAGTGAACCAGATGGAAGACCTCTCTGTGTGTCTCTCTCCCTCTCTTTCTTTAACTCTGCCTTCCAAATAAATAAAAAAGTGTTTTAAAAAAATAAAGAAAAGCTTTACTGTGCACCTGTTGTACACTCGGGGCGATCTCTGCTTTGATGGCGCTTATATCCTGGCGGGTTTCCACCCCGCCCCCTCCATCAGCAGGGTGACGCCAGCCCCTGCCTGCAGTGGGCACAGGGTGACAAGCCCCTGGCCCCTAGGACGTGGTTTCAGAAATATGCTCCTGCACCCGGCTGGAGGCGGCCTTCGGAAACTCCTAGGTATCCGCGCCGTTCGCCTCTTGGGTTTTGTGGTTTCCCGTGAGCGATGGAAAAGCCACCCTCTCCACCATCCTAGCGGCACTTCCTCACCGCGCGCTGCATTTCCCGCGTCCCCACGGCCTCCCGCCTCCTGCCCTGCAGCTGCCCACGTGTCACGCGCGGTTCGATGAAGGCGCCGCCGCAGGCTGGGGCTCCCCCAGTATTTGACTGGATCGTATGTTGCTTCTGCGGGGGGCAGCAGGGTTGCCCTTTTTCGCGATGTGTTTTTCAGCAGGGCCAACACTGAACGCAGGCGGCCCCCACATGGCCGTGGGGGTGACCCCCATGGCTGGAAGCTCACACACACAGCCCTCCGACAGAGGGCTTCTGCGTGTTTTCCGCACTGTCAATGGAGCGCGGGTTGTATATCTAGGAGCACCTGGCAGTCAGCTGAGCTGCCCCACCTCGGTGGCCAAGGATGACCCGGGCCAGGCTCTCCGTGACAGCCGGGTTCTGAGAATGCCTCCCCATTAGGGAAGGGGGCGGGAAAGGGGATTGCTAGGGTGACCCGTGCCGTGTGTCTTCTGCTTCCTCTTCTTTGCTCCTTTCCAGCCTCCGTACTCTTTGCTACCTTGTCAGTTCCCACCCTTCAAGCCCCACCTCCTCTGGGAAGCCTCCTGGATTGCCACAGGTCTCCCCCGTCTCCCCCCACCACCACGGTGAGGCTGCTTCCTCGCTCTCAGCACATGCGGGCTGTGAGCCCCAGCACGGACCGACAAAGGCTGGCAGAAGACAAGGATGGATGACTGATCATCTCACACACAACCCCTGTTCTCAGAGGAGCTATAATTGATGGGTGAGACAGGCATGTTAATAACAGACCACTGAGTTAATTATTTCCCATTAAACAGAAAATGCTGTACATTCTAAAGCTTCGTTTATCCAGAAAGACCTGGATTGACCGACTTGGCTCGCTTCACAGTGGACAGGTGTCCTGGAAGCAGTGACCAGCATTCTTTGAAGGCCTCGGGGCTGGCTGGGCCCAGCCACGCTAGTACACACACACACGCCCAGGGGCCGCTCGTCCGACACACCGCACCTGCCTTCCTGTCTCTTGAAAAATACATGACTCGGAAGACGCGATGTTCGCACGGCAACACAACACCTCCTCGTCCCAAGACATCCCTGACCTACTTACGCCGCCCAGAGCACAGCCCAAGTGCACAGCGCGCCCCGCACGAGGATGAAACTGCTGTCTTGAGACAAGTCCATTTTGCATTCCCCAAGTTCCGTGTTATTAAATCTGTGCCCTTCATATCGCATTAGAGCAGGTATTTTATTCAATTATACGGACAATGCAATCAGAGCTGAAACGATGTGGCTGGCAGAATCCCCTGGGTGTGAAAAGATGACGATGTGTGTTTTATCTGCTCCTCACAAGGAGGCTGAAACAGTGACTGTGAACTCCAAGCCGCAAAATATCAACTCAGAGGTTAATTCTTCACTGTCATTCCTGACACGAGGCATGTTTTCATCGGAACTAAGAGAAGTCGTAATAATAAAGCAAGCAAACACTGCTGCCCCCAGAAAATGGATCGAGTTGGATGCTCCAAAATGTTGGATAAAGAAAACTGAACCTGGCCAAAAGACACTTAGTGCTGATTTAAACAAATAAACTCCTGCTAATGCTTCCTTGCAAAAACAAACAAACAAACAAACAAATAGATGGTTTTCCCCATCGTGGAGGGAAAACCACTGGAAGGGCTGTTTCTCACCCAAAAGGCCGTGGAGCAGTGGCAGTGGGAACAGGGTCCCATTCTATGACCTGGAAGGAGAGGGGGGCGGCCGCTGTGAATTTATGCCAAGGCTTTCCAGCACGGCTATTTTTCTGTGGTTCAGCAATTGTATTATTTTTCTCTTGTCGAACCAGTTGGCCCTAATGAAGTCTCATTATTAGCCTTGGGCTGTCGGAGTGAACAACATGGCATAAAAATCAGTTAATAACCTTTTCAGTTAAACGTCAACCCCTAAAACTTCAGATAAGATTAAATTTTAACAGGCAAACAGGCACTCGGCTAATCTGTCCGGCCCAAGTCCAGCGCAGGTGTGGTGAATCTAATGGGACAGGCGTCTAAGAGCACAACACAAAGGCGTGGAGAACCCGAGCTAGGACGTTCCCTGGCAAACCCAGGGAAGGCAGGCGACAATGCGGGCTGTTCTCACGGCTGACTCCGTGCGGGATGGAAGTTACTGTAGGACATCCCTTAGCTCCAAGCATTGATGTGAACCAAGCTGCAAAGCCATTGACAGCTCTCCTGGGGCCCCAGAGGTAACACTCTAATCAAATGACAGGTGCCAGTGGGTAGCCCTTTCTATAACACAATTTCTATCTCATTTTTCAACTTCATCTTTTGAAACCAAAAGCAAGGAGCCAGCCATGGTTGGCTTCCCCCCAGGTTTCCAGAAGTGGCCCTTGGAGGGGGCGGGACCTGTGTGGTCCCTGGCTGCCCGTGACTCCTGTCCAGCTCCGCACCTGCCAGCCTTCACGACACCCAGTTGATACTGCAGGAGGAGTGAGGGGCAGCCAAGCAAGCTCAGGTAGAATAAGGAAGCAGGCGTCACTGTATGCATGAAACTGAGTAGGCTCAAATGTCCACTCAGCAAATGCGCCGGGATGGGGCCGGGCGGAGGTGTCAACTTCTGCCACTGGAAACCCCTACACGGCCGTGCCTCCTGCCTTCCTGTCCCACACCCAGACCGCAGCCACAGCCCAGAAGCAGGTGGCAGCAGATGCCCACCCGAGGGGAGGATGGACGACACACATAAACAAACGGCTGCTTCATACATGTTCCAGCCTGTGACAAAGCTCGGGGCTAGGGCGAGAGCCAGTGCACGGTGGGGGCTGCTATGAGCTATAATGACACCCAGGCTGACAACCATTCCCTCTGCGGCCGTGCCTGGCCGTGCCCGGGGACTTGCATTTCCCCATCCCCTGCCACCAGACAATGCCTGATCCTGTGTCACTTCACTCTGAAGGAGACGAATGAGTTTTCCTCCAGCTACGTTCAGTTAACGAGACAGCCACCATAGGTGGGGGCTCTGGCGATGCTGCTGGACACTTGGGACAGTCTCTCGGGCGTGACTGACCTCAGACACCGAGACAAAGCAAGTGACAAACCTAGTTGCTGATCCTCCCGCCAGCTGTTTGCTGATGTGGAGACCCAGCTCTGCAGAGTGGCTGTATGGAGAGCCCAGCAGAGAGAGACAGACAGACAGACAGAGAGCAGCTTCGTCAGCAGCACTGCTCCCCTTTCTCCGAGGGCTGAGTATGGCTCTCCCAACCTGAGGTGGCTGTGGTCTGTAAGTGGCAGCCATGTCCACTGCAACAGTATGTCGTAAATCTTAAGTATCTTTTTAAAAACTGACCATTGTTGGGGCTGGCGTTGTGGCACAGGGGGTCCAGCCACCCATGCCTGTGACGTGGGCATCCCAGGGATGGTTGTGAGTCCTGGCTGCTCCGCTTCCGATCCAGCTCACATAGGAGACCCCGGGGGAGTTCCTGGCTCCTGACTCCTGCCTGGTTCAGCACCAGCTATTGTGGCCATTGGGAGGGTGAACCAGTGAATGCAAGATCTCTCCCTCTCTCTCCCTCTCTACTGGCTCCACCTTTCAAATAAACAAATCAGTCATCTTTAAAATGGCATTTGTTTACATTGCTTTCACCATTGCATCAATAGCTGGGATGTGATACTGTAACCTGAGACAGTAGCTGTAACCCATTCCCAGGCTGCAGCTGTGTAGATGCTACCTGTTACAAATGCTCTTAATTGGCCGGCGCCATGGCTCACTAGGCTAATCCTCCGCCTGTGGCGCCGACACCCCGGGTTCTAGTCCTGGTCGGGGTGCCGGATTCTGTCCCGGTTGATCCTCTTCCAGGCCAGCTCTCTGCTGTGGCCTAGGAGTACAGTGGAGGATGGCCCAAGTGATTGGGCCCTGCACCCACATGGGAGACCTGGAGAAGCACCTGGCACCTGGCTTCAGATCAGCGAAGCATTGCCAGCTGTAGCGACCATTTTGGGGGTGAACCAACAGAAGGAAGACCTTTCTCTCTGTCTCTCTCTCACTGTCTAACTCTGCCTGTCAAAAAAAAAGTGCTCTTAATTTTTAACATTTTCTTAGTTCAACAAAATATTATGGATTTAATTTGCACGTAGCAGAAAAGATGACTGTCCTCCCCCTGGTCTCTTCCCACAGCCTGTGTTCTGGGAGGTCAAGAAATCGTGGCTCGGCCACTCCACACCGCCTTGAAGGCTGGAATCTGGCATCCCAGATGTGATTTGGTTCCAAATGGAAACAGAATCTGGTGAGTTATTTTTTTTTTCTAAAGAGGAAAAAATATTTTAAAAGCTTATTTTTAAAAGACACTCATACTGGGTTTCTGAGGGGTATTTTAAAAATAAAACTGTATGCAATTTTATTTTGAACCCTTTGGACATCTGAGGACTGAAAACCCACATTTAACTAAAATTTGTAATTTTAAAAAAGGCTCCTGGAGATGCAGGAGCTGAATGGAGTTCTGTAATCAGTAACCAGAAATACTTGCCTTGATTTTGGGGGGTACATTTTCAGAAGAGCTCTCTGCCCACGAGAGATTTATTTTGGCAAAATAATATCTTATGATGTGTGTAGCATGCTTCAGCCTCAGACGCCACTGCTGATGTGAAGTGACTCACTTAACCCCCACGGTCCCTGGAGAGACACAGTGACCCCCCCCACTGCACAGACAAGGGGACTTTTTGAGGCGAGCGAGGGCGACAGGGATCTGAACGCGGGCACGCTGACCTGGAGGCCCACATTCTTCACTATCATGTGTGCCGCTTCTCTGATCATAGCCATTCCTCCCTACATGTAATACGTGCCAGTGACCCAGGGGTGTAGCACTGGACTGTGACTGGGGTGGCGTGGGGCAGAGTGGACGAGGTTTAAACACAGAGTTCACAGTGCCTCGACTCAACAATGCCCGTAGGAGGAGGTCAGTACTGCCCACTCGTCACTGAACCCTCGCATCAGGGACCGTGGACCGGACATCCGTGTCTCTGTGCCAGGAGGGGGGGTCTCTGGATGGTGGACCTGCAGGCTCAGGCCTCGTGTTCGACTGGGGACATTTCCAAGGGTCATATTCCCAAAACCATGCAAAAAACAAAAACAACAATAACAAAAAAATAAAAAACCCACGGTGCTTTGCTGTCTTCGAGTGGGCACTGCAGCCATGCCTTTGACAAGCACCGGCCTTGGCGTTGTATCACAGGCGGGCGGACTGTGAGTGTATCGTTAGCACAGCCCCAACGGAGATGACAGGTGTAAACAGTTGGTAATTTATGATCTGCAGGTCAGCCCCCCCCCACCCCCCACCCCCCACCCCCGCCCTCTGCCCGCCGCTCACAACCGCAGCCGGCCTGGGACCTGTGATGCCTCGTGCTTTCCAATCAGTCTGAACGATGCGACACCCTGGGACCCCTCTAAGTGCTCACCAACGCGGCAAAGCTATTGGTTCGCGGCTAGCTATCGTCTCACCACGCCCCGCCCAGCTCCACAAGCACGCCAGAGCCGGGCTGCTGCTGTCTGCAGTAGGTGCCCAGCGGCTGGCCCACCAGAGACCCCTCACGGTCGTCCTGGGCGCAGGTGTGCAATGTCCCGCCGTTCCAGGCGACAGGCTGCAGTCGAGCTGGACTAACGGAGCTGGGGAAGGAGGAACCGGGGATGAGTTCCTGGCTGAGAGGAGAGCTACTTACAAAGCTCTGGGTGAGGGCAGATCTTTGCAGAGTGGATCCGCACGCTTTTCTGTGCAGCGAGGACAGAGCCAAGCCCCTCCATTCCCTTCCAAGCCTCCTGCCCCTCACCAGGAGGTGTCAGCTGCTCCCTCCTCTGCCTCTCCCCACTGGGGCTCCCGAGTTGCAGGTGCACATTGCCGCTCAGCCTGCCCGACATTCCTGAGCGGCCACAGCCCCGAGCGCCCGTGCCTGCTCCTTAGCCATGGCCCAGCACACCTGCGTTCGGGCTCCTTCTAGCCCTGAGCTGGTCTCACCGGCTGCTCTCTTTACCCGGCAGCCCCGTGCCCCTCGACGGCTCCAGCCAGCCCCTCCTCCAACTCAGCTCCAGTGTTATCGCCACAGAGACTTTCTAAGCAGAGCACCTGCTGGAGTGTGGGATCCCGAACCTTCTACCACCTCACATTCCTCACACCAGTCCCTGCCTTCCCTGCCGACCGCCAGTGAAACAGTGTTTCCTTGGTTGGCAGTTGCCCTGTGCTTTCGCTAGGCTGTGAGCCCCCCGGCCAGGCCCCCCATTGCACGAGAGAGAACAGAGGGGCCCGTAGGATTTCTGTTCCCACAGGCCTCTGCAGGACCACAGAAAGCTGAACCGAGAAATAACACCGCAAAGAGCCACAGGGAAACGCCAGTGTTAGCCTTCCCGGCATTCGAGATGCAGGCTGAGTGAGGCCGCTCGGTCCAGGGGAGGAAGCAGCAGCTGGCATAACACGAGAACACACCCTGTCGCAGGAAATGCACGGTCCTGGGCTGGCAGTAGGGACTGGTCTGAGATGAGGAAGTAGGCAGCCTCCAGGAAGACAGCTGGGCCTAGCAGGAGGCACACGGCCCAGACCCTGGAGCGGGAAGTTGGCTGTGGGTGAGGGGAGGCTAGAGCTGAACCCTGGCCCGGTGCGGGGTGGGCAGGGCCGAGCGGGACGCAGGACTGCAGGCGGCGCACAGGACTAAATTGGCTGTGCCATGGGTGGGGGCAGAGCACAGAAGGATCTGGGTAGACAGGATCAGAAATCGCAGTGGTGAGCACAGTGCAAGGCGGTGGCCTGGGGAGGCCGTCGCCCACAGGTGTGGGTTAGCAGCAGGAAGGGCCGTCTGTGGATTCCAGGTCATCGGGGACTGTGACTTCGTGTCCACTCAGAACTGCAGGACCACTGGGTGGGGGAGGATCCAAGCCCAGGATGGGATGGGAGTCTGTGGGGAGGAGGCTGACTTTGCCATCAGGGAGGTGCTGAGTGACAGCTACCAGGATACTCGAGGAGAGCCACAGAGCGTGTCTGTCTCTGGAATAGGGGCCACTCATTGCAGGGCGCTTGATGCACCCCGGGCACAGGGGCTCGGGCTGAGCTGGGGGAGTGGAAGTCCCTAGCCCCTGCCCACAGCAGCCTGCCTTGAAAGCGGCTGGCCTATAACCCGTGCACAGGAGTGGTGCCTGGCTTACCAAACTGCACCTGTCCACCTCCCCATCAGCTGTCCAGATCTTACACAAGGCAAGGTTCATCCGTGTCACCCAAAAGCAAGAATATATGCGAGTCAATTTCCATAGACTTTCAGTTTGGGGCATGTTTAAAAGAACACAAAGGGGCAGGTGTTTGGCCCAGGGCATGCCTGGGACCCCACCATCCTGTATCAGGGTACCTGGTTGATTCCTGGCTCTGCTTCAGAGCCAGCTTCCTGCTCATGTGCGCACTGGGGGACAGCTGGGGATGGCTCGTGTCCTTGGGAATCCCTGCCACCCACTGGGAAGCCTGGACGGAGTTCCAGGCTCCTGGCTTCACTGTGGTCCAACAGCAGCTGTGTGCATCTGGGAAGTGAATGAGTGGGATAGAAAAATCTCTCTGCCTTTCAGATAAATAGAAATAAATGAAAAACACCTTAAATGGCAACCCCTAGATAACTCCATCAACTTCATCAATCTCAGAGCAAATGCCACCAGCTAAAGATGCCCACCCGCTGTTAGTCCATCCAGCTCTGTCCACCTGGAAGGCACAGGGTGACTTCTTCGCTAGCAAAGCTTTCTATAAGCAGAGGTCGTGATGTCAGGCACAGCAGTGAGCACCACTGCCTGCCCCCGGGCCCCCACATCAACCCCCTGCCCAGGGCAAGCGGATGAGGCCTGTGGGGTTAGTGACTGGAATTGAATTTGAGTTGGGAAGAGTGGAGTCCATTGTTGCTGCACACAAACAAAGGAATCCCCGCCCATCACGGCGATCCCTGCTTGGCGGGCCTTAAAGAGCCGAGGCCGAGCAGATCTTCACCAAGCGACTGGGAAGAGAGAGACACTGTTCCCGGGAGCCGGCCGTGGCGCTCAGTGCACACGGAGAGGTGTTGCTGGTGAGCCCGGCCTCAGGCCAGCTGGAGCCTGCTGCACATTTCACGGGGGTGGGACCCAAACGGGGAGAAAACCTCCCACTCCGTGCCAGCATGTTGGAAAAACATCACCGCGAGAAAAGTGGGAAGCCCGCACTGGCAGGCGGAGCACCAAAAACAACAGCAGACTGCAATGTGCTTATCGGGGTTTGGGCAGGAAACAAGGCCCCGATCTTTCCACGGAGGCCGCTGGCAGCAGTCCCAGCCCCAGCGCGTCCTGAACCGCTCCGTACGCTGCTGTTTCCTGCTCCAGGTAGCGAACAGACGCTCGCGGTGGTCAGCAAACAAAGCGCCAGGCAAGCGGCCTCGGAGAGCTCCCCGAGCTATGTATTCAGGCCTTGTGTGAGTTAAAGAAAAAATAAACTGGTGTTCTTTTCTGCTTTATAAAGGTGGCACTCTGCTGGGCCCAAGTTCAAGACTCATGTGCTATCCGGAGAGGCCACACGCACTGTGTGTTAGCGAAGTGCAAAAGACGGAAGACCCACGTTCCTTGGAATCCAGTCTGCAATAAAAGCAGCCCAGGATCCGGACCACCTGCCTCGCCCCACGCAGCTGTGGCAGCGGTGAGAAGGTATGTGTTTGCCGGAGACACACACACACGTGCACACACACACACACACACTGGACAGCGCAGGCTGCAGGCCTAATACATTGCATCGAGGAATAGGAAATACAGTCACAGGCTGAGGACGCACAGGGCCTACTCATCTGTCGGTGTGCAGAGAGGGGGCGTGGCCGTGCACAGAGGTTGAGTGTCCAGCCCTTCATCAGAAGCAGGCTCTTCCCGCCCTGCAGGGCGGACGCCCAGGCACCTGCCTGCCTGCCGCTCTGCCTGTGTGTCTGCGAGTCCCTGGAGCCCAAGCGGCTCACATGGGCTGGCACCCCGAGCCCTGCCATCTCCCAGCTGTGTGGCCCAGGGCAAGCATCCCTTAAGTCATCTCAACTGACTTAACTCTCAAATGGGATCCGGCAGCGTGGGCCTTTGGGGTCGCTGCAAGGAGGAAGTGCCAACAGCAGACCCTAAAGGCACAGGGCTGGCTGTGTGTGCCACGGCTGCTCAAAGCAGGAGTGTGCACTCCTTAGGAGCTGAAATGCACTGACAGGAAACAGAACCACAGTGTCAGAGGAGAACGGAATAGCCACACGGGCACTCGGGGAGGGTCTGGGAACTTGAGCTGCGAACCCAAGCAGAAAGGTGAAAACGTTCATCTCGAAACCACGGGCCAGGTGCGCCGCAGGAGCAGCTGCCTCCTTGGCGTGCGTCTGTCCCACCCCCTCTCCAGCCATGTGGGCGCGGCGGTTTGGGCTGGTTTGATGCAATATTAGTAAACAGGTGTTTGTTGATCCTTTGAAGGCATCTGGTTCCTCAAAATAACTGTCTGCTGGACACTTCACTGTTTTTGTAACGTTTCTGTGGTGAGGGTGGTGCGGTGGAGCGGTCACTGGTCTCGGGCATGTGCGTGCCACAAGGCTGCTTGCTGTCCCCAGCGGCCACCCTCACCCAGGAGGGGCCGCCTCTGCCGAGTTGAGGGTGAGCTGTTTGGTGTCCGTGTCCTCCGAGGCCCCCCAGGACAGTTTGGTTCCGAGGACCAGAGGCCAGCGAGCGTTGTCAGGTGCGTTTCTACTTGCGGTGGTAATGTGTGATTCTCTTTCCTGTGTCTTACTGATCTCTTACAGAGTTGTTAGAATCCGCCTCTCCTAGCTGCTTTGTACGACCTTCTTGTGGCAATAATAGACACGGGCAAAGCGAAGCCTCACGGGGTCGTCCCCTTCACCCTACGACACGCCCAGCCCAGTGCACGTCAGGGCTCCCTTTCTTGAGTTTTCCTTCTTTGCTTCTTCGTGTGGGTCTAACCTGTACCCTTTTTGGGGAGCCCATGTATTCTTAGAGTTGGCCATTATTTTCCATCGGAAATCCTTCAATATTTTCAGTGGTGCGTTCTGCAACCAAGCAGACTTCTCGTTGTCACAGAAGAGCTGTGATTTTCAGCATCCATACCGTATCCTTACACACATACCATATCCAAACCCCACCCCGCTGCCTCTACAAGCAGTTTATTTCTTTAGCACGACCCAACTTTTTACAACCAGGTATTAGTGGGGCTACCCCGTGCAAGTGCGCCACGATGGCCTTGGGGTCGCTCTTGTATGTTGAGTCTTTATGGCGCTCCTCTTGAGCTGTCCCAGAGTCCTGATTCTGATGCTGCTCACCATTTGGTGGCTACTGAGCCACACACTTCTGCCGCCGTGCCATCGTGGTACTGGCCCTGTTCTGCCAGAACAAATCAGCAGGAGTCCCAGCCTTGCGCTGACAGCCGCCCTGGGCGTGTGCACCACCCGCCTGGCCCCAGGTTTCTCTCCAGGGACGCGGCTCCCACTGCTGGAGCCCGGTGACCCCAGCCTTCCCTGCCATGCATTTCGCCAGTCTTTCTTCCGTACCTAGTTGACCTCCAATCAGGAGACTCCAGAAGTCACATGGATTTCTTCCCACAGCTTGGTTTTCGCCACCATGTCCATCCGCGCTGGGCGTCCAGAACCTTGAACTCCAGACGGCGTGTGCTTAGTTAGTGTTTCGCTTCGGGCCTTGATGGTTTCTAACCTCTGGATTTTTATATGAACTTTTGTTTCGTTTAGGCCTAGGCCGTGGGCCACAGCGGCTGTCCACGCCACTGCATCTTAAACTGACGCTGTGCACGGGATGCGTGACGCTGCTTGTCTCGGTTACTGCCGCGCTGAGCGAGCGTCTTGAGAATTTCCTTCTCTGTCCTTTCTGTCCGTTTCCGTCCCTTCCAAGTTCCTGGCGCGCTCCTGGCTTTCTTGTGCTGAACCACGCCGTGTCCGCCGCATGTTTCTTGCTTGTGGGTTTCATAGGAGGCCTACTTTACCCGCGCTGTGTGTGTCTTCAGCTCACATGCTGTTTTCCGGGCGTGAAGTTACTGGGACACTGAGAAACACAGGGATTTTCTTAGACCTTGGTTGGTGGGGGGGTGGGGATCAGCCACCACGACCCCTCTGGCTCCTGGTCATCTCAAGCAGGCCTTTGAGAGGTGGTGAGTGACACGTGGCTGTGGAACACGCGGTGTGGCAGCCGAGCTGGGCGTGTGTGAGCAGTGGGGGGGGGGGGGGGTTCGCCCAGGCCTGTGTGTGGCTCCACCACACTGGGGTCTCCACCTCCACAGGGACTTCGGCTTCAGGCTGCACAGAGACCCCCTGACTGATGGCTACAGCTGCTGTTTCACAACCCCGCCCCCGCCCCAGCAGGCCTGCGCCCGGTCACTAAAACCTAAGACACAGCCTCTGCACTGTCACCCTCACCCGTCACCCTCACCCGTCACTTCATTCTCGGGACAACGTAAGGGGAGCTGGCCACCGTTCTGCCCGGAGCTTCCTTCCCGCTCGCTCGTACTCAGAGCGCCCCTACCTATTCCATGCAGACCAATGCTGTGTGCCTGCGTCTGTTAGATTCTTAATTTCAAGAGCAAGAGGAGGGGGAAAAAAACCAGGCCCAGGCTCTCATTTGTCAGTCCAGCGTCTTCCCTGCTGGCTCCCTCGCGTGTGACTGACACCCACACCTGCCAGCAACTCCTTCAGGTCGGCGTCTGCTGGGATGTAGGTGACAGCGTGTTTCTGCGTGGCTGGATGCAGACGCGGAACAGCCTTGCGTAAATAACATTTCCCATCAGCACCACCCAACTGGTGCGGAGCTTCGGGTCCGTGCGCAGACGGCGAGATCCACAGTCACTGTAATGCTGAGACGACAACAGAAATGACTGACGGGAGACTGCTCCGCCCTGTCTGATAGAACTGGGGTGAAAGACAAGAGTCGGCTGTGGATCGCGACTTGCTCGGGCTGCAGACGCTGGAAGCCATGCACGGGGCCCAGCAGAGAAGGGTGGCGGGGTGGAGGCCCACATACAGGTGGCCATCTCCCACGCTGGTGGGACGAGAGGCCAGCTGGTGGCGATCCGTGTGTCCAGGGCACACTGAATGGTTCAGACCAGGCCGATTCACATGAGCACCTCAAGTCTCTGTCTAAACCCGCCGTGTCTGTTTTTAGAAGTCCTGGGAGGCGGGAGCTAGTAGAGTCACCAGAATTATTATTATTCCACGACACTGGAAAGCCGCCTTCTCGAAGGACACGACTCCAAAGCGACGTGATGAAATAAGGGGTTAATGCCCGTGCGTGCTCCTGCGCTCGGAGGCCACCCACACAAGTTCAGTCTGTCAGTGCTACCCGTGCATTACTGTCATTACAAGTTCAAAGCTAATTAATAGTTAGGGTGAACCTGGTGACATCTGACACAGGAGTGGCTCTCCAGGGCAGGAGAAAGCCTTAGGCTTTATGATGCTTTATTTATCCTGCTGAGCAGTCCCTAGGCACTGGCATCGTTACTGGGAGTTTTCAGCCCTTGGTGGCCTGGCTGGGTTTGCGAGGTTTCTGTGCCTGGCGCTGGACGGGTGCTTGGAGAACCTGGAACACAGAGGATCTCTTCTTGCTCCCTCTCCGCTTTGGATACGGGGGTTGGAGTGGATTTTTTGAAAAAGACGTTGAATGGGGAGTCCAAGGTCATCATTTCATTGCTTGACAGCCGCTGTCAGCCAACAGTGGTGAGAGTCCAGGACCTGCGCGTGCACCTCTGCCCCCATAACTGACTAATAGTCTGGCATTTATGGAAGTCAGGGATCTGGGTGCCTCCTTGGAGAGAGAAAAGAAACCAGCCTCACTTCTTCCCACTTCAAGGCTCCGTGGCACAGTATTTCTGCTGGGAGACCCCTCCCCCACTCTTGACACGCATCCATAATTTTTAATGGCCCTCATCTGTCGTGGGCAGGCTTTGGAACAATTCTTTTCTCTCATTTACTGTAGACTGGAGGGAAATTAGAAGCTGCATGGATCCACACGTCTGCATCCAAGAAACTAGGAAGAGGGTCAACGGTCACTCTTGTAGGATTCCGGGAGAGTTTAAATCTCCTTGAAGGTGGCCTTGGGCCGTCTGTAGAGGGCAGCAGATCGGGGAAAACCTGTTGGGTGTCATTGGAAACTGGACAAGGCCGGCTGCTGTGTCACACTCAGACACACTGGAAGTGCCCGTGGCACCGTGAGCAGAAGTGGGGGCCAGGTGCTCCCCTCCGGTGCCGCCCGGTGCATCCCCTCGGCCTCCGGCCTCGTGCTGCTGCTCACTGGCTCCACTCACGGAGGCGGGGCTTCCACACCACCCGACCGCTTCCCTGCCTGTTTGTTGTGGTTGTCGCTGTTAGGTTGGAGATAGCAGCATTGTTTCCATTTGCAACGCTGATGTGCCGAGAGTAGGTTTATCTGAATACCCAGACAGCACCAGGGCATTTCCAAAAGTCCGTGGAAAGTGGAATTATGTAAGTTTATTTGGGTGGAAAAAAATGCAACTTTATCATAAAGTTGAAAGATTCCCCCCCAAACATATACATGGAAAGTTCTAGAAATGCTAGCGTTTCTGTTTGATGACGACTTGGGTCTGTTTTGATGGTAGGTGGGCTCACCGTGAGGCCACGGCAAGGCTGTCTCTGTATTTTGTAGCTCACTGAGGGCTGCTGGAGAACTCTCACGAGACCCCCGGGTCCAGCATAGTGCTGCCCCCATCTCCGCCTTCCCCGCGCTGTCCCCCACGTCTGCAGGGGTGCCTCGGCTTTTGCCGGTCTGTTCCAGCTCCCACTGGAAACACCTCTTTCTCCCTGGACAGTGCTCATCACTGGCAACACAAATTCCCCGTTAGTAAGGCGCGAAGCCTGTCCCTAACAGCCGCCTCTCCCCTAAAATCAGGCGAGAGTTCAGCGCCATGAGGGCTGATGAACCCGGGATGACCGTGTGTCTCCCGCAGAGGTTTATTATCTGACCGACGCCCGACCCTCCCAGGCTGGAGACAGCAGATTAGGCAAAGGAAGTGCCTCCGCCGGCCGCCGACCTGCGCGTGTGCTGGCAGAACAAAGTCCGGGGGCAAGACGAGAAGGCAGGCGGGCGAGCCTGGTGACGCACCTAGGCCTCCGACTCGGGCTCCAGTGCGGGTCAGTTCCTGCCTCGCCGGCCGCCTTCCTTCTGCGGGGCGCGCTGATGGTCGTCCCCTCTCCTGGACGTTCCTTCCTCTTTGGGGCGGCTCCTGACACATTCGTGGGGTCTTTGATTACGTGGCAGTGGCTGCTCTCTCCTGCTCTCCTGTTATGGAAGTCGGTGTTCCCGGTGGAGACAGGAGACCAAGGAGTCTCTGGTTCCTAATGTCTCCAGCAGGTAACATGGGTGCTGGGACCAGTGGGCACAGACTCGAGTCCTTCGGTCGCTTCGCTTCTGACCTGATAATGTTCCTAGAAGCTGGAGGCAATGCTTCCACCCTCGGTCACTCTGGGCAGCCCCCACCCCGGTCAGGGGCAGCACCTGGATGACCTGGGAGTTTCCTCCCCAGGCTGGAGCCCAGGACGTGGATGTTGGCCCACAGCACGCACACGTGGACAGCTTTAAGGATTCTCTTTGCCCAACAGAGCTGAGGTCATTGTATGAAAAAGTCCCAAGGCCAACCACAGGGTTACAACGACTGTGCTCTCCCTCTGCTTGGTCAATGTTTCTCCAGCGTGGTATTTATTGCTTTTCAACTTTGGCATAAAAGGTGAAGTGGTGGAGGACCAACCTGCAGCCCCACCCGGCCCAGTTATGGGGAGCGATGTCCAGGAATGCAGCGTAGTCACATCACGGGGCAAGGGGCAGCCAGCGAGCAGCTGAGCTGGTCTTGACTTGGAGGCCTGGGGCTGCCTCTCAGATGTGGTGACCACCTGCTCCAGAGGGGCGTGGCTTTTTATCTGCCGCCTTCAGGGCCGGAGCCGGTGCTGCCGTCCACTCTAACTCTGCAGGGGCCAATGTCTTCCAGAATCACAGAGAGCGCAGTATTGAGCGATATGCCGTGAGGGCGTGGCTGTGGCTGGGACTGTTTTTTTCCAAGGGCCATAGAGCAATTGAAGGCCGAAGGCTTTAATAAAATGAGGAATCAATTCGATACTAAGTATAGGTTGGAGACCAGGGGCAGAGCCATGGACACTGGCCTGAAAGCTCTAAAACCAGGCCATCGCCAGGATCCCAGAGGCCACTGAGACTGGGGTCACCAGCCTGCGGTCCTCCACTGCGCTCGCCCACACGGCGTGGGGCTCCCAGGCAAACACTGGGCCCCACAGTACGTGCAGCCATGCGTGAGTCGATGACTAGCTCACTCCTTCCTAGAAATTCTGCTTCGCCTCTCCACAGAGAAACTACTGACCAGCTCCCCCGGGTGCCCACAGCGCAGTGAGCCTGCGCCCCTTTTGCTAGGACTGGGGTGTCCACCCCACACTCTGTCCTCGGAGCTCGTCTTCCAGGGTCCTTTCCACCAAGGCTTCTGCACCCCATGTCTGGCGAACACGTCAGACCGTGGATGCACAGTCTGGCGGGGCACCCCCGCACCTGCAGGCTTCGTCGTGTACCCTCGGGCAGTGGCTGCTGCTGCCAGCCCAGGCCCCAGAGCACCTGAGCAGGTGACTACCGGGTGCTCCTCCCTGGAGAGCCCCCAGGATCCTCCTGGATCCTCAGCCACCACCTTGTCCAATGAGCGGATCAGCACAAGGGCAACTTCCTGAGTGGGCCGCAGACCCCTGGAGCCCCCCACTTCCCCTGACAACAGCGCCGGCCATCTCCACCACCCAGGACCGCTCGTTACCACGGCTCTGAGCAAACGCAAGCTTCAGTCTGATACACAGCCCGCAGGCTTTCCCACGGAGACAGATGCTCACGGACCAGCACAGGGGAAGGGGGCGAATGGACAGGCGTTGGCTTTCCCACCTGTCTTTCCCTTAGGCGTGTCGCCTGGCTTCCACGAAGCCATCCTGTTTGCTCTCCGTCTCTGACTCAGGTCTTCTCGCTATCTAAAAGGACTTTAAAAGCATTTTAAAAATCCTATTAGTGGAAAAAAAAAGGAGAGAGAGCATTTCTGTTCTAGTGGGATTGAAGAACGGGCAGGTGACCCCGTGGGCACGCATACAAAGTGTCCTAAAGAAGCGTGGTGTGGACGTGGCTGACAATCTCGCAGCCAGGGCTGCGGAAACACAGGCACTCAGCCTCTCCGTGCGGGCCACCCTAACTGTTCTGCTCGCCAAGGCACGCACGAAACCCTCGGAACGGATTCACACTCCACCTTCGTTTACCTTTCGGTATTTAAGTATCTGAAGTTAACTCCTGAGCGTCTGAAACGCCAGCAGATCTGAGGTGTTAGCACAAATGCACGGCTTTCCTACACTCAAGGAGCAAAGCGCGGATGCTTTAAAAGCATTTGTCTCTGCCGCCCAGCCCCCTGCCGTAACCTCACCACTTGATGAGGCTTCTCTTCAGCGATGCACTTACTACTTAAAGCCCTTTGTGCCGTCGGGCACAGAAGCCTTCTTTTCATAGGAGTGCCACTGACTGGCTAATAGTGTCTTTGGATCTAAGCCAGAGGAGAAAACCCAGGGCTGCAGACAGCGGCGCATCGGACACTTAATAACAGCAGCCGAACGGTGCCCAGAGTCCACGGCAGGGGCCGGGTGGCCTTCTGCAGACGGGGAGGGCGCATGCTCACCACCATTCACTCTGCTGTATCGTGCCCACACCCTGCAGCACGGACACTACTTCTTGAGAAGCTAAACCATCTTAGGGGCTATACATCGATGCCTCCTCCGAAAGCGTGGAGCTGGTCCCCGGACACACCTGTCGAGCCGGGTGACGTGGGCCTGTGGCTGTGGCCGGGCCGGTCACCCACACCCACACCCGCAGGCAGGGATGTCCAGCAGCCGTGGACTTCACTGCCCAGGTTTGGGTTGGTGGGTCTTGAACTGTGGTTCTGAGAGCTGATGGATGGACCTCCAGGGCAGACTGCCAGGTGCCCGACACTGCACATTTCATGGCGCAATTCAGTGACAGCAGAAAACTCACTCTGGGGGGTGCAGAGGGAAGGCCCAGGTCACGCTTGGATTCTGAGGGCCGCCCGGGGCTGCTAACACATCTCGGGGTTGGTCGTCAGGAACGGCAAAGAGGGCCTCCCGCAATTCGCACTATGGTCATAGCATGAAACAGCTGTCAGTGTGCCCCGATGACCCGCTTTCCCACAGATACTGCCGCTTCCATCGGAGGGCTGTCTGACACGTTTCCACTGGGGAAGTGGAGGCCTGGGAACAGCTGCCCGCAGATGACCGCAAGGGACAGCAGAGACTACAGACAGCTTTATGCTCTGCCTGGAAGACTTCCGGTCACCGTAAAACAGCAGCGTTCTGCGCGGCCGTGAGCCACAGTGGGTCACCAAGGAGGCCTTGTTATTCTCCAGAACCATTTTCAACTCTAGGCTTAAACGAATGAAGCGGAAGGGATGATGGCCCAGGCTGGACAGTCTCCGTCTGCAATTCCCACTTCTAGAAACGAGCGTGGGATGGACACGTACTCTTACACCCTTAACCCCAGGCTTGGTGCTAACTGCTGGGAAGAGCAAGCAGGCACTCTTCAGGTGCTCAGCCAAAAATAAAAAGCATCCTAAGCAAACAACACATCTCAGAAAGTGGAAAAAAAGAAATCACACAGTAAGTCCCCTAAGACAGCCACGGGCCTACCGACAGGTGGCCTTTCGGACCGTCCACCATTTGAGGGACCGAATCAAGAGACAAAAGCTGCCCTTGGAGCCGGGAGGGGACCGCCTAACGGTGGGATCAGTTCCCTCACCATGGGCCTTCCCACGCGCGTGGAGAACTCAGATACCAGGGCACAGGCGCAGGGCCTGGAGGGTCAGAAGGGTCAGAAGCAGAAGGAAGCTGATTATGCTTATCTCCTCGCCAAGGCCAGACCACCACAAGGCCCCTGGACATTTGGAGTGGGAAGAAGAGGCTGGGGAGCTGGCCCGGGGACGCAGGGCCGCCTCTGACTGGGGCTCGGGAGGCTGACCTGCTCACCTCGGCTGCCACTGAGCAGAGAGACAGAATGTCAGTGGGTGGAGATTTGCAGCCTGAAATCAAAATGATTTCATTTATAACAAGTGGGCAACTGCACTCTTGTAATGAGGCATTCGTGTCCGATTCCTGTTCACTGCACCAGCCGGATGAGCGGCTTTACTGTAACGACAGAACGCAGGCCACCGTTGGTGCGAAATCCACAAGAGTTTCCCCGCGTCACTCATGCGCTGTGCGTTTCAACGCTTTTTGGAGCACTTACGGACACAGGGAGCAGGACGCTCAGCACAAGCCGAGTCGGCACGCAAGTCTCCGCGCGGCTGGTCACTGCACAGGTTCCATTCAGCCACCCGTGGCCCAGAAACTCGGGTGCATCCTAAGAGCACCTTGAACTAGGTGAGGGACCCTCACCTCCCACAAGTTCAGGGCAGCTTCAGAACGCTCGTGGGAAAGGGGAGTTAAAAGATAAGTTGTTTTTTGATGCAACCCTGTTGAAATCCACGCGCAGTTTTTTCCTAACAGTCAATTTTCCACCAAGTTTGTGAAGATCCCTTGCGGAAGATAAGACACTGCCCCCCTTTCAAGTTTGCACAGGAAGGGGCTGATGGTTAGTGCATTTTTTAAGAGGCTGTTAAAACCACTGTCACCACCATTTAAAAATATTAAATGATTATCTGAGAACGTGAATTCCACAAGACTTATTTTTGCGGTTCCTTCTAAATCGTCATGGTTTTGATTTTCAAAGCGAAACACATCTAGCGACGGTGGGTCCCACATTTCACGCTGTCAGCGGGGTCTGGATTATTTTAGGGAAGGAGCGATTATGCAGGAGATTACGCAGAGAACAAGGCTGGCTTTGGTTACCCGACACCAGGACTCCACGTCTCAGTTCTCGAACTTGAGACCAGCTCTGTGAAACAATCCTTCCAAAGTGCCAGTGTGAACAGTATCCAGCGAGACAGGGCGGCCCGGGGCAGACTCCCAGACCCGCAGCGTTCGCTTCTAAGTACCTTTATGGAACCACAGTGAAAGCAAAGACGCTGTCTCCCCAGGAATACTGACGGATGTGTCCACTCTCGAAGGACATGTCTGCCTACGCCCAGCGGACATCGCTGTGCCCTGTGGTCTGAGGACCCAGGTGCTCTGTGACTACCAGCTGTGAGTGGTACCCTAGCTTTACCTGGGCCGCGGCGCGACGTTAAAAACAGGGCCTCATCTGGCTGCACCAACACTTGGTGAGGGGTAGGGTATGGCTTTGCACTCGGGTGCCAGCCCCTGCACCGGTGAGTGCCCGTCACCACGTCGTCTCCGGTGCAGCCGCCTCTGCTGCAGTCGCGCCCCCACCCCTCAGCCTTGTCCGATTGTCGAGTCCAGGTAGGACGGGTGTCTCCGAGGCTGTGATCACAATGAGCTTCCTGTCTGCAGTTGAACCTGGCCACGCTCCACGGTCGCCATTGCTAACCCCGCTGCGCAGTTCCAGCGCCGGGGCTCAATCAGGAGCTGTCAGCTTTCTGACAGCCAGGGCAGGGCTGGCACACAGATCTGCCTGCTGCTTGCCACGAGGGTGCCCTGAGCGCCTGAAGACGGGATCCTGGTGGCGCATGAGCCTGAGGACACGGTGGCAGTGAGGACAGCCATTCCACTCATGCCCCAGCAGGTGTCGCCGACACCAGTGGGAGAACCAGCGACCCGAGCAGCGCCACAAGGGGAGCTGTGGCTTGGTCCCCACTCATGCTGATTTCCCAGAATGTGTACAGCATCAGCAGCCTTCCACTGCTGTTCCTAGCGCTGTTTTAAATAAAGGACTTTGTAGCCAGCCACCGTTTCCAGTGTCAAGTTCAAGACTGCAAAGCACGATACTTGGGCAAGAGGATTTTTAGGGGGCCGGCGCTGTGGCTCACTTGGCTAATCCTCTTCCTGTGGCACCAGCATCCTAGTTCTAGTCCCAGTTGCTCCTCTTCCAGTCCAGCTCTCTGCTGTGGCCCGGGAGGGCAGTGGAGGATGGCCCAAGTGCTTGGGCCCAGCACCCCATGGGAGACCAGGAGGAAACACCTGGCTCCTGGCTTCGGATCAGCATAGCTCCAGCCGTAGTGGCCATTTGGGGTGTGAACCAATGGAAGGAAGACCTTTCTCTCTGTCTCTCTCACTGTCTAACTCTATCTGTCAAAAAAAAAAAATGATTTTTAAAACACCTATAACTTCATACAGGTTGTCTTCTGAATCAAGAGGAGAAAAGTTTCCCTTCTCTTTGCAACCCAGCGTGAGGACAGGTGCACGAGAGACCGTGCAAAGGCCCTGTGACAGTGCAGAGCAGAGAGCACTGGGCAGCTGTGCTCCGGGCCCCCCTGCAGGCCCATCGGTGGTGCAGGGCGACCTGACGTCCTCCCAGGTTGGATCTGGTAGGAAGATGCTCTCCTCCGCCCTGCGCACTGTGCAAGGCAAGTCCGCGGCCTCGGGGGTGGCAGGGCCACACCCTCCCTACTGCAAAGGAGGCTGGAGGCTGGCCATGGCAGGGCGGCTTGACGCTCAGAATCGCTTTCGTTGACCTAGAACAGGGGTTGCTGCTGGGGCAGGTTTGCAAGCCCAACAGGAAGTCAGTTTGTAAGTGGTGCCAGATGTGGCAAAAGTGAATATTTTTTTTTTTTTTACAGGCAGAGTGGACAGTGAGAGAGAGAGAGACAGAGAGAAAGGTCTTCCTTTTGCCGTTGGTTCACCCTCCAATGGCCGCCGCGGCCGGCGCGCTGCGGCCGGCGCACCGCGCTCGTCCGATGGCAGGAGCCAGGAGCCAGGTGCTTTTCCTGGTCTCCCCATGGGGTGCAGGGCCCAAGCACCTGGGCCATCCTCCACTGCACTCCCGGGCCACAGCAGAGGGCTGGCCTGGAAGAGGGGCAACCGGGACAGAATCGGTGCCCCGACCGGGACTAGAACCCGGTGTGCCGGCGCCGCAAGGCGGAGGATTAGCCTGTTGAGCCACGGCGCCGGCCTAAAAGTGAATATTTTCATTCAACCTTGCCAACATGCACTGGGAAGCTGAGGAAGGCAAAACTGTACGGGAGCTAGGGTGGGATACATGAGCACGAGGGGACGGCTGTGTGCAGGAGCCAAGGCTCCGCATGCAGACACAGGCCCAGCGGGAGCTGGCCAGCATCTAGAGACGCTCACCGGGAGCTACCACAGGAGACGCCTCCACCTGGAGGACAGGGACAGCCCGCCAAGGCGCCGCCCAGCACACCGCAGGAACACAGGACCTGACTCCATGCCACCCTGTCGGTGGCTTCATTGACCTTAAACTCTTGAAGATGCACCTGTTACAAGATCAGCCAAACTCCTGAGACCTCAGCGTAGCCACAGCGCTGAGCCCACCTCCGATTCCCAGTTCAGTTCCTCCAAGGAATTCCGTCGGAAACCCACGCTGCAGCCTGTCTTGGTTCCCTCACCCCTGGTGTCATTAGTGTCTCCTTAATGTGGCAGCTGGTGCCTTGGGGTCCGTCGCCAGTGGGCGGGCGCGGAGCCCAGGAGGATGGGGATTCTAATTGTCTGCTGCAGGGCTGTGTGGCGCTGCCTGTGGCAGCAGCGAGCGGGGACAGAGGGAGGCATCAGAGAAGCCCTGTTGTGCTCCCCGAGTGCAATTCCTAGAACACACTGTGCTATAAAATGAGAGCCGGCTCCAGAGAGCTGCGCACAAACAAAGGCCTGAATGGTCCCCAGCCCTGGTTGCCGGGCACTTTCTCGCTCCTGTGGTCACAGCCGCTTTTCATGCCGGGGGCAGGGTGGAGGAGGGGCTGGGCGACTGCTGGGCAGAGCCATCCCCAGAGTAAGATGTTAGGGCAAAACCTGAGGCGCTGTGGACCCCCATGAGTGGGCCCCTAAGACAGCCACTCGGGCGTACAACGTGACGGAGGCGCAACCAAGTCTGTAATTACTTTTCGGGAGAAAGGCTTGGTAGCCCGCGTCTGGGCTCTCAGCTGGGTTAACAGAGGCGGTGCAGGGTGATCTTACTTAGGGCTTTATCTCAGCAAGGAGGTGGCAGGGATGCGGCTCAGTGGGGCGCAGCAGAGCCCCTCGGGACCGCCCCTCTCTTCTGTGTCTGTTTAGGGACCCAGTCGGCAAAGAAGAGCCACGGGCAGATGCGTCAGGCGGAGTGTTCTTCCCCTGCGTTCTAACATTTGACCTGCCTTAGAAAGCACCAGTAGCCTTCAAGTCCAGGTCCAGGAGGGCACCGCCGTTTGTGCCCAACTTGCAAAACTGGAGACAAAAAAAGAGGGGAGAATTCCCACTCAAGGAGCGCTCCAGGCACTTAAAAGACGGTTGGGCTGCCGGAGCCCGGGCCAGGTCACCGTGGCCGGTGCAAGCAGGAGCGAGACCATGTTAATTATGACCGGGGCAGGTCAGATGAGCCTCAAGTGCCCACCCCCACCGCAGTGCAGAGATCCACTGGAACCGAGAAACTTGCATTTCTAGAACTATCCTGCAGGCGTTAGCATAGATGGTAAGTCAGGGCACGAAAACAGAGCAGCACCCGGGAAGGCTGACGGGTCATTTTTAAGAAGGTTTATGAACTTGAAACAGAGTTGGTGGAGGGAACTCTGCGTTTTCAGACTTGTCTCAGTGCGAGGTGGGTGATGAAGTGCAAACGGTCCCTTCTTGCATGGTTGCAATTCAGAACAGTCGTGCACACGCACACATGTGCACACAGGCACCATAAGCACCGTGTCGCCGCTGGCCACCAAGGGAGGCAGGCTGGGAGTCGACGTGCACCAGCAGGTCCAGGCCGCTCCAGCCTTGCCTGCTCAGACTGTGGGGGGCTGCCAGTTAGGCCCCATTCGGACGAAGGTTTCTGTGTTGTGAACATCGTCCACTGGCTTCTGCCCAGGGTCCAAGTCTATTTCAGAGGAAACAGCAAAGAGCTATCAGATGGCCCTGGCTTTGGGGGCTACCAAATGAACTCTGCTGCCCTGCTCTGGCCACAGGGGGCCCTGGCTCCCTCTTTCCAGGCACCTACCTTCCCCAAGCCCTGACCGCCAGCTTCCTTCTCTGAGGCTTTGCTGCCCTGAGTAAGTAGGTGGCCCAGATACAGGCAGGACTGGCTCGCGTTTGCGCAAGAGTTAATGATCCGTTTGGCCCTGGATTTTCTCCTTCAGTCACCAGACTTCTCTGCTGTCTCCTCCTGAGGCCCGTGATGTCCGAAGAGACGGCCCTTTTCCTGTTCCCCTGCTTTGCGTCCGGTGGTCCAGCCGTCAGGTTTTGTGGAAAACCCGTGGTGACAGCCATGACTCCACAATTTGGCAGTTGAGTTTATTGGTGCAGGAAGCTGATACCACATGTAGTTTTATTGTATGAAGTAAGTCTGTTTGTACCCTGGTGTTGAGTCAGCCGTTAAATTCACAGGGATCGGTTGGCGCCGCGACTCACTAGGCTAATCTTCCGCCTGCAGTGCCGGCACCCCGGGTTCTAGTCTCGGTTGGGGCACCAGTTCTGTCCCGGTTGCTCCTCTTCCAGGCCAGCTCTCTGCTGTTGTCCAGAAAGGCAGTGGAGGATGGCCCAAGTGCTTGGGCCCCTGCACCCCATGGGAGATCAGGAGAAGCACCTGGCTCCTGGCTTCAGATCAGCGCGGTGTGCTGGCCGTAGCAGCCATTTGGGGGGTGAACCAACAGAAGGAAGACCTTTCTCTCTGTCTCTCTCTCTCACTGTCTAACTGCCTGTCCAAAAAAAAAAAAAAAAAAAATTCACAGGGATCTCTGGGCCTTCTTTGTAAGAGAGAATTCCCAAGGGCGGCAATTCCATATACAACACAGCCTGCCATCCGAACACGGCGCTCACAAAGTCCCCTCCCATGGGAACCCTGGGTGTCACACGCGGGAGCCTCTGTGCCTGCTCTCTCCATCTGGGGGCCAGCAGGACGGAAGGGAAGCCTCAGAGCTCACACCTTGAACGGCATCAAGCGGCCGGGGCAGGAAGAGATGACGTCGACTCTCGGCTTTTGTGTGTGTTGGAGGTACTTTTTCGGGAATCGTGGCGGTCACTCAGTGGTCCTGAGGGGCGGGTACCTGGAAGGTAGGCAGGTCCCCTCCACCTCCTGCTGAGAACGCCAACACACACCTGCCTAAAGGAGCAGAATGCAGGTTCTGGAAGGCTACCTGGAGTCGGGGGAGGGGCAGCAAGGCAGGTGCACAGTACACCACTGTGCGGGCTGCAGGACGCTGCCATCCTACGTCCCCAGGGTCATTCTCAGAGCACTCGGGAGCACCATGGGAGGGGCTGGCCTGGGAGAATGCACTTGGGTCTGACAGCTCGGGCCGACTGACGCTGAGGCTGCCTGGCCAAACCTCTTCTACCCGGCGGTGGCTGGAGTGCTTGCCCTGACACTCAACAGTCATGGAAATGTGTTAAAGTACCTCTTGTAAACTGCTCAAGGCAGCTGCTTCTGTCGCGCGTGGCCCTAGTCCCGTACAAAAGAGAAAACTAAAAAGGAAAACGAATCGGGGGAGGAATCCTGCCCCTTCTAGCTGGGGTCTCACTGTGCCGGCAGGGCAGGGCTCGCCCCCCCCCCCCCCAGGAGCCTCATCCCCCACACCGCCAGGCTCTCCGCCCTGGAGGCGGGGCCAGCTGCCCACCCCCTGGGAACAGCCTCTGGTGCCTTTCCCTGGGCTGTCACACAGAGGCTGTGCTGAGACCCACGGACACTAGAGGGCAGTCTGCAGCATTTGGAATCACAGAGTCTGTTGTCAGCGCTGGGCTCTGAGAACCAAGGCAAAGGCTTAAAAAGGATCCTGTCAGCCCTTAATTTCCTTTGGGAATGGCCTTTAAAATCCGACATTAAAGCCAACTCTTTCATCAAGGTCCTCACTCTAGAGACGCACGCCCTGGCCAGCCCCTGCAGACACTTGCTGCTTCGACCCCTGTTCTGTGTTCCTTCCACTGTGTAGCTTCTTTCTCAAAATACAGAGCGAGAATGACACTTGGATGGAGCAAGTTTCACTTCGAGAACCCTGACACGCAATGTGAGGGGTTCATATACGGAATGCGCATCATTTTAGGATTCTCTTTAGAGTTCAAATACTGGTTCTTTAGCTCACGGAGGCAACGAGACTCCTGTTACTGCCTCAGCTCTCATCAGAGGCCGAGGCCACACAGGGACAGCTCAGCCAGCCAGCGTGGAAGACTCCCTTCCTGCTCAGTATCCCCCAACACCATTCCCTTGCAGGGTTCAAGGTTAGTGCAGTGTTGTGTTGGGGGGGAGGGGCAGGCCTTGCCGTCTGATTAACGACACAGTCGGGTGTTATTTGTGTTTTGTGAATTACGTCACCTGTGCCATCGCAGTTGCACGAGGCCGTTTTGAGATAAATGCTTATAAATATGCTGGGTGGGGGCAGGCAGAGGCGAATCTGATTTCAAGGCTCAAGACCTTTCATGAAATAGCGTTGCTTGGCATGAAAAAAAAAAAAAAAAAAAAAAAAAACAGGGACCAGGTGGCTTAATAGATGTTCTGATTCTTTATATGTGTGCTTCATGTGAGAGGCAGAGAGATCCTGCATCCACTGGTTCACTCCCCAAATTCCTGCAAATGCCAGGGCTGGGCCAGGCTGCAGCCAGGAGCCCAGGACTAAGTGTTGGTCACCCATGTGGGTGGCAAAGACCCAAGTACTCGAGCCATCACATGGCGTTTCCCAAGGTGTGCACCGGCGGGCAGCTGGAATCCAAAGCGGAGCTGGGACGTGAACCCAGGGTGCCTGACTCTGCTGGCTGACGGGTCAGGCCTCCTGCCCCCACTCCTCACAACAGGACAGGAGCCCCCGAACGCTGGAGTACACAGTCCCAGCTGCCAGACCCGCAGGACAGCTTCACCATCCCCAGCGGCAAAATCCTCATCCCCTCCTCCCAGGCTGGGGCTGAGCACAGGAGGACCACGTCCAGGCTGTGGCGTCTGGCCTGACAGATCCTGAAATGCGGTTTAGGCAGCCGGTCAGTAAAGGCGTTGCCTGTTCCCTGGGTTCCCCTCTCGACCACTGCCACCAAGACCCACCCAGCCCACGCGTCCAGCAGGTTCCCTGTGGACATCCCAGTACCTGTGCACATGAACTTCTAGAGCCTGCACCTGGCGAGTCACCTCGTGTGGAAAAGCTCCCTTCCCCTGCCACCTGGAACCTCAGGGCTCTTGAGACCCAGCTCAGAGGCCTCCTCCTTCAGGAAGTCCTCCTGACCTCCTGGCTGGCCAGAGCACTCCTTCCTGTCCCCCTGACATCCTCCCCACTCTGTCTTTGGGACAGAAAAGGTCAGACCTCACACGCCAGTGGTCTCACCTGTCTGCCCTCATCTGGTCCTGCACTGCTCCTCCTGGTCTCTGTGGGGTCCAGACCTTTTCCCTGCCCAGAGCAGGTGCTAAATACCTAATGACCAAACTGCTGCTGTCATGGGGCTTTTCTCAGGGGGAGAACCCCTTGCCCTGGGTCACATGGTCAAGGCCAACTGCATTTCTTGCTAAAAATGCGCTTCGGCTGTGGAGGTCCCAGTGGCAAGCCCAGGGCGGTATTCCTGTGCTCAGCCCACGGCCCCTCCATCTGCGCCTGCACCAGGGTCAAGGCCACGGCCTCACATTACCGTCTATGTCCCTGCCATGAAACGGGACTGACCCCCAAACCAGCACACTCTCCTCTTGCCAGCTGCTCTCCTTTGGGCCCAGGGCGGGGCCCCTCCAGAAATTTCCCGAGAGTTGAGGATTTAGGTCCCAGTGGCAAAGACGCCTGGGGCGGAGTCTGGGAACGCTGCTCTGATGGGCCAGTCTGCCTCACGGGCCTCCTGCGTGGATGTCCATGGCTGGGAGACCGCAGCCCCGCTTTAATTCAGAGAATCCAGTCAACAGCCCAGGGACGGGAACGAGCACTAAACCAGACGTAGGCGCCACCTCCAGTGCCTTTTCCTTACTAAGGCAAAGGAGTTGACCACGCCCAACCTCAGCTGTTCCATCTTTAAACTGGGCACAACATACGTGCCCTGCCTCACCTGGAGGGTTGGAAATTCAGGGAGACAGTGTTTGTAAACACACTTTGAACAGCCTAAGCACTATTCAGATGAGTCTGTTATTAAAATAACAGCAGGGAACAGGGATGCTGACCATCACTATAAACCTGACTTCCAGATCTCCTTGATAGGGATTCAGCAAGAGGCCTCTGGGGAGCCCCGCCTCCTTCCTGTCTCAAGGCTGGGAGCCTATCCAGCTCTGCCAGGCACAGGGTGCCGCCCAGAGGGTGCTGAGTGTGCACTCCCAGCAGGGGTAGGGGCGGCGAGGAAGGCTGCAGATGCACCGTGAATCCTCTGCGTGCCACAGGCCCTCCTGGAAGAGCCCGGGTGCCTGCCATCTCTCAGGAGGACTCGCTGGCTGGGACCCACACCCAGAGCCCCTTCTGCCCAGCAGAGTTTGCATTTCAGTAACAGTGTGATAATGTCAAGTCATTCACAACGTTTCAAAGCCTCCCGCTGCACACCTGGCTCCTAGGGGATCCGGAGAAGTTGTGTGGCCTTGCTAACAGCAAAGGCGATTACCATGTCCCTTTAATTCTTGGGAACGGATGTTTTTGGTGACTGTAGCAGGGCTCCCATTCTGGCCCTGACAAGGCTCCGCCCTCCGTCCCTGAGAATGAGTGCATCAGCGTATCCAACAGGCTGAGCTTCCCCTCTGCACACAGGAGAGGAAACACCTTGCAGAGGAAAGCTGACCCTTCAGTGGAAGCCTTTCCCCTGTGCTCAGAACATCCCTTAAAGAAAAGCACCCAGGGGCCTGCGTCGTGGCGCAGCAGGTTCCTTAAGCTACTGCCTGCACCATTACAGCTGCCGGTTCGAGTCCTGGTTGACGCACTTCTAATCCATATCCCTGCAAATGCACCTGGGAAAGCAGTGGAAGTCGGCCCAGTTCCTTGGGCCTCTGCACCCACGGGAGACCCAGAGGGAGTTCCAGGCTCCTGGCTTGAGCCTGCCTCACCCCTGGCCATTGTAGCTATTTGGGGAGTGAACCAGACCACAGAAAATCTCTCTCTCTGTGTCCCTTCCCCCTTTCTGTAACTCTGCCTTTCAAATACATAGAGAATTCATAAAAAAAAAACCATCATAGGTGTGGTATCTTTTCTCTTGGCCGCTTACGAAGCCACTCTGCTGTGTCACTTCTGGCATCTCTCCACTGGGCAAGCGTGGGCTCCCGCCACTGGGCAACTTTGTAAAAAATAAAACTGCACCGCACGCAGTGACACAAGCACTCTGAAAATCTCTTTAGACAACCAGTACCTTGGAACCATGCAGATACCACCCATCCGCTTAATTTTGGTGACTTCTCATTAAGATGCCTATAGATGGCTAAGTCTAATTGTAAAAGCCAGGCATTTATAATTCATCAGCACAAATTATGCTCAACGAGATGGGTTATATGCTATTAGGGCTCTGTATAAGCTACAAAATGATTGTTCATACAGAAATTTAATTCGTAAGTTGGCATTTATAGATTATATCTAACTTTTATTAGACCCTCTAGTTGAAAATTGAATGTAAATAGCACATTAACATTTACAGCTCATCTTCTTGATACCTGTATGAAAACTCATGACACAGGAAAAGTTCTTTGAGCCAAAGACCCAGTATCTCCAACTTCCCGGGCAGAGGAGGACCAGCGGGTCCACCACCGCCTGTGTACAGGTTGCCTCTGTCTGATGGACAGGTGGCACCATTTAAAGCCCCATTCAGCATTGGGAGGAATGGCCTGGGATGCAGTCTGGAAGTGGGCAAAATTGGCAGTTCCCATAGATGATTCCTTTGGAGTGAAAGCAAGACCCTCAGAGTCCCCAGCACTTTGGCATGTCAGCTGTGTGCTGGTCCTCGCTGCAGGAACCCCGCCTGGTTTGCCTGGACAGACAGCTGCACCGCAAACCCCACCTGGTTTGCCTGGACAGACAGCGGGAAGGTGGTCGCCTGGTTGCTGTCCGCGAGTGTTCCATCTACAGCCAGCCTCTAAGGCGCTAGGGCAGGAAACCGCCCACTGGCGTCAGTGATGAAGGTTAACTGAAGTCCACATGAGTGGCCGACATCCACACAGAAAGTCCTGCTCGCTTCTCCTACAACTGCCCATGTGACCGAGTACCCACTGGACACACAGAGCAATCGCAGTCTTGTCATTCTTGAAAGGAAAGTGACTGGAACTCGCCAGAATTCAACACCAGAGCTTTGACCTGAGCCCCTACGATTCTTGCCATCGTGTGCCTTTATATTTTATCGCAAGCAACTAATTCAGCAGAACACTCCAAAATGCATGGGAAGTATTTTCTTACCCTGCCAAGTACGCAGGGGTCTGACCTTCCAAATGCACATTTTCTCTGCTTCCAGAAGCTATGGGGGCTGGGGAGCGGAGGGGAGGGCCGCTGGGGGATAATTGCAGCACTGGGTGAGCCCGACCACAGGATCAGGAACTGCTGGGACACTTAAAAGTGCCTCTCCACGAGGAATTCGGTGCCCAGAAGCCTGCTGAAGCCAGTGGCAATTAAGACCATGTTTCCTTTTAATTTGCTTCCCAATCCCGGCCTCCAAAATCAATCATTCCGTGTGGCCGGGGAAGGGAGGGGTCAGGATTGTAGGCGTGGCCACTGAAAATGCTCCTTGATCTCAGACAGCAATTGTGGCAGCCAGCCGGGGCTGGGGAAATTCAAAGCCGTCTGCAGAATCCCCCTCGATGGAGGCCTGGCAGGCCCTGAACTCGGCACCTTCGTCTTCAAGAGCGAGATGATCTTATGTTTTAATAGACTGCTTGGCCTTGACTTCTGGGAGCCCTTGGAAGTCCTTCCACCTGGGAGACGGGCACTGGGCACGTGGAAGGGGCCCGGCACCTCTCACCCAGGCACGTGAGCTGCCCACAGCAGGCTCCATGGGTGTGCAGCTCCTGCTTGCGCAAATTTACTCCCAAATCTTCCTGTGACCAGCTCAGAAAAATCAGACACACCTGGACCGCTTCCCCTACACTAAAACACACCCACAGGGGACACAAAACAATCACAAAAAACAAAACTGAGATGCCTAAAGAGGCAGAAAAGTTCCCGCACACACGAGTCCACAATGTGTCACCCTTGTGGTGCAAGGCGCAGTCAGCTGTTCCCTAGCACCTCAGGACCCAGCGCTAAATCCACAAGATAAAAAAGGCCGAGCCCCGGGGGAGAGCTTGAACTATTTACAGCGCCGAAACAAAACACAGCTCCACAGACTCATGATGTCATTGTATTTATTGAACAATCTGCAGAGCCCAGACCCAGCGAGGAAGCTGAGGTTTCACGCGGTCACAAGGACCCTCGATTCACCCCCATGTCTATCTACAGCCCTTGGCGGAGAGTTCGCGCCCCGTGGCTTTCTCGTGGAGGGATGAAAGCCATAGCAGCCTGTCACCGTTCCACCAGCAAGCGTGCATGCCAGGCAAATCCCAGAGTGCACACGAGCTGGATGTGCACCGAGCGAGGTCCAGGGAGACCGGGATGGGGGCTCTCTCTCCTAATCCACCCCCAAGTCACGTGAGAAGCCGTTCTCTGCTCTTGTACACCTCCACCGCTAAGGTAACCACCAGGCCTGCAAGCTCAGGTCTGTCTGCCTTTCCCAAGACACCCCAACGCCATGGAGGCCCTGAAACTATGGCAACCGAATAGGAAAGCAGCCTCCATGATTAATAGATGAGGATCCCAGCGACAGTGTCTGGCTCGGGCCATCATTCACAAGCCGAGCAGAATCGGCACCAGATCTGTCTCGGAAGCCATCCGCAAACATTCCGGCAAAGGGCAAGCACTCTCTGCACCCGTGGGCTCCGGTGCGGAGCGTGGTGCACAGTCTGCCTTCAGTTCAGTGCCCGCTCTGCAGACAAGGAAGTGCTTTCGGGATCTCAGACGCTCACGCCGGTGGAATAGTGAAAGGCTGGAGAGAACAGCTTTCCACCTGGGCATCTGAGGCCTTGGAACACACGCATCCAAAAAGCCAAGTGCATGAATGAAGCCACCACGTGGTGCTGTGAGGTAGCAAGGAGGAGGGACACAGTCGTGGGCTTGTTCTAGCGTTGCGTGTGGAATGCGACTTTTCACACAGCAGCCCGGGCTCAGGCCAGGGCTGCTTCCATTCACCAGCTCAATCAGTATTCCCACAGTTTCCTCGCGCAGGCAGCCTGGGGGAGGGGCAGCGCTGGAGTCACTGCAATATCAATGAAAAGCCTGGATGCTCCCCGTGAGAATGGTGACCAGGAAGCAGGAAGAAGGAGACCCATCGCCGAGAGCTCACGTGGAAAGCCGTAACCAGGACGTGGCTTTGTCCATCCCGGTCCTGAGATGTTTATTTCCCAGTGGCATGTGCTATAGGGAATGCCAGCTCCCGCCCTGTGCAGATGGTCCAGGTCGCTGCGTGGCCAGAGCTGGTCAGCCTGGAGCCGCTGGGGCGGGGCAGAAGGGCTGAGACAGCGGTGGACGGCAACAGCTTTGGAGATCCTTCGGCTCATCTTGTTCAGTTGGTGTAGATTCTTTGAATTAAATGTCCTGCAGGTGGCTGGACACCACTGCGAAGCAGCAGGTTCTTCTAGAGGTCGGAGGGCTGTAGGTAGCAGTGCCCGCCGCGCTCTAAGGACCCGACTCCTGGTCTCTGGGCATGGCCATTGCCAGTTTATGTAAATTCCGCCTTCCATTGTCACAATCAGACACAATCAGGTGTCATTCGGAGGAGCCACCAAGCCACTTGTGGCAGACACGGGACAGTAGGAGGCCTATGGAGGGGTCCGGTGGGAACGCCAGGTTCTTCCCCTTCGCTGGGCTGCTGGGAGTCGGCGTTTGTTCGCTGCCAAGAACTTGTGGGACTGCGGTTTGGACTCCACTTGAAGATGTGCACTGGTCACCTGCCACTGGACTGAGTGCTGTCTCTTCTGGGGCCACGCGACCTCGAGTGTTCCTGCCTGTGCTGGGAAGGCAGGAGCGTGCTTTGAAGAGTCACTCTGCAGGAGTGGGCGGGGACACGGGCAGGCCACCAGGAGTCCCAGCACGAGCCCCTGGAGGAGGCGGGGCAGCCTTGTTCTGCTCCTCCGGGGTCCAGTGATGCCTGCTAACTGGCCACCATCAGTTCTCAGACACAGCTGTCCTTGGGCTCCTGTTTGGTGGGAGCCCAGTGCTCCCAGCTTTAGTTTTGTCTGTATAGCGGTCCTCGGCTTGCGTGTTTCAGGTGTGATATTCCAAGGTGAGGAGAAGCATCCTCCCTCCTCTCGCCAGCCAGGGGCGGGGACACAGCTTCTCAGCTTCACGCCCAGACACGCGGCCAGTGCCCCACGTGATGTCCATGTCTGGCCCCATGGTTAGTTCCTTTGCATCACCTCTTTAGGTTACAGATCTGGGGCCATTTTCCACGGCTGCCGCCGCCCAAAGCAAACCAACTCCTTACTCCGCGTGAGCTCTTGCGGGCGGCTGAGCAAGGTGCTCCAGATGCTGCCATACTCTCAGCATCCCTGACTTATCCTCATGGTCGTGGTTCACAACTGGAAACTGAGGCAGAGAAGTGACAGGACTGGCACATAGGCACTCTGCTTGCAAATGGCAAAGGAAAAAAAAAACAAACCAGAACCCAAATCTGCCAGAAATACATGAGCTGCGCTTTGGTCTAGAGCTGCCGACTGCACTCCCCCCAGCTACAGCGACCTCGCACCACGGCACCTGACGAGGGTGCCCTTGTCACCGCAAAGATGGAAGCCCTCCCTGTTGTACTGTGTGAACTATTCCAGAACCGAACTGAGCAGACACAGTCCTCCTGCTTCTTTATGCCACTCCTATGACCTTTCTCAGTTTAATGGCTGCGTGGAAAGCAGTCTTCCCTTGGCGTTCTGATGCATAACGCTGCCATCCATGCTCTGTGTGGGTTGTGCATTTCCAGTGAATCTGAGGATCCTGCATAATCGCCTACTGTGTTTCCATATAACCACAGCGATAGAACATAGTGGTGATGATGTGAGGACAGTCGCGTGCGGTCTCTGTCACACCCAGCCGTGGGGCGGGGAGTCAGCACCTGGCTTCCCAAACTTGGAGAGCGCCTGTCACACCGTGGTACCTCTAACTCCATTTGTGGTTTGGCCCTACCTTCCCAGCTACCGTCCAAGGAGGAAAGGCAGGCTTCCTACTCCCAATCTGTATTTAAATGAATGCAGCCCCAGAAATGAGGAGAGCCTTGCCCATGGAGGTAGAGTCTGGAACCTAGGTCTTCCAGCTTCAAGGGCAGGAACTTCAGACACAGTCAGGAGGCACTGGGCAAAAGGCAAACCAGCTGGGAACCATCCCACACCCTCCAGCCAGAAAGCTCAGAAAGCTACATTGTAAAACTACTGTCCACAAACTAAAAAAAAAAAAAAAAAAAAAAAAAAAAAAGATGGTTCTGTAACCAGTGGTTAGAATGCAGAACAAATGAGGCCAGGGTCAAAGGCTCCCTGCCCGTCAGTGTGTCCCAGTAAGCTGCTGCTACCTCCCCCACACTCTGCAGCACGCCAGGTGTCTCCCAGATGTGTGCTCCTGGCCACAGAAGGGCACTGGGCCGGAGTGTGGGAACCAGCGGGCCCCGGTCCCTCCCTGAGGCTAGGAAAACACCCTCCATGAATGTCCCACTGACACCGCTAACGGCGCGAGCCAGTGGCTGGCGGTTAAGCCATGAGGCTAACGGGGCGGGAGCCGTCGTCCCTCGGTGCACACACAGCAGTGCGCAGGGTCTTTGAAACGCTTACGGAAAATAAGCATCATGAAAAAGCCAGGCACCGAGGTCAAAGTTTTTTGGGGTCTCCAAGTCAACTTGGATTCCCATTTTCCCCTAGAACCTTTAGAAGTCCCCCCCCACACACACATTCATGCACACAGAGACGCATGTCATAAAACAACAACTCCAGCACCTACCATCACTGCTGCCTCCCGGGGCCCATTCGCAGGAAGCTGCCTAGGGAGCAGGGCCGGGACGCACACCCAGGCGCTCTGATAGGGATGCCGGTGTCTCCAGCACTTCATTTAGCAACCACGCCAAAGGCCTGCCGCGGAGGTATTTCATTACAACCGGTATAGACGAGGGCAGGCAGGAGAGCAGGGAGATGAGCTGACGGCAGAAACAGTCACTCTGTTCATTCAACAAACACCTGTTACCGAGGCTCCGGGCACGGTTTTAGGTGCGGCCAATGTATCAAACATAAAAGCACCCTCGTGGCCTTAGGTTCTAGTGGAGGGGAAAATGAACCAGGACAACCACGAGCTTATGAGACCTTGAACCCCACGAAGGGGAGAAGTGAGGTCTGCATAGGGGTGCGGAGTCCTGGGGACCAAGAGCGCCTCTGTCTGGGGAAAGGACTGTCCCAGGCCACACGGGGCATGCGCAAACAGCCTGCTTGCAGAGGACAGCAAGGAGAGTGTGCCTGGCACAGCCCAGCCACGCTGCGGGGGTGGAGGCCAGGGAGGCGGGGGGCAGCCTGGGAACACGCTGGTGGGCAGCTTAGGCCGGGGAGGGCTGGGGCTTCTACTAGAGTAAGGTGCGAAAGCTTGGGCAGAGCAGTGTGTGTGCACGTGGTTTAAAACATCGCCGTGTTTGGCTGCTGTGTTGAGAACAGGCTGCAGGGGGCCAACAGTAGACGCGAGGAGCGTATTCGAGAGGTTGGCGCAGTAACTCGGCCGCAAGGGCAGCGCCAGGCAGCCCAGGTGCGAACCCTGGAGCCAGCGTGTGTGCATTGTGGAGGTGGACCCGACAGCCCACCCTGGGGTGGACGTGGCGGCGGGGTAGCGATGAGGGTTGGGGGTGACGGGCATCTACCTCGGCGGGCCCTCGATGGAGGAGGAGACCAAGAGAAAGGCAGATTTGGGGAAGGAAGTGTTGCGCATGCGCACGCTGAAACGTGTACTTGGCAGGCAGTGGCTCCTTGTGGGGTGCGGGGGTCATCGGGTCACTCGGTACACACTCCGCTACTGTAACCAGAATGATGCTTTTGCAAGAGCGCCTCCGTCTCCCAAAGCCTGCAGTCATCCCTGAGGTCCGTGTGGTGTGACATCTTACTCGCCCGTTTCAAAGGGATTAAAAGCCTACCTCCCTGGCCTCCCTTCCCATATCCCCAGGAGGAGCCATGTGGTTGGCAGTGGAGAGCAGCTTGGTTGCTCTCCCAGCGTGCTTGAAGGCAGTGAGAAAAGCCCTGCCTGCAACAGACGTATCCAGAGACGGCTTGGCTCCTTGGGGCCCCCAGAGAGTCGGGGAGGGGGGGCTGAGCAGAGGGTGCCAAGGCAAGACGTCACCTTCCCCAGGCACGCAGAGGTGGCTGCCACAGCACCAGCTGCCGAGCAAGCCCGTAAAGCAACACCAGTGTGGGAGGAGCGCCGAGCAGTGTCTAAAGGACCCTCCCTGCAAAGCATCAAGTACCATGGGAGAACGCAGCAGCCCTGGGCAATCGCACCCTGAAAACCTCTGGTTCAGAGCTCTCACAAGCGCTGACCCTCGTGGGCACCGGCCACAGCGGCCACAGAACCACTGTGGACAGAGTGGTCAGCTGCCCACTCCACAGGCAAGTGCAATGACCCACTTACTGCCAGGGCATGAGCACTTATTTTGAAATTTAACACAAGTTCTGCATTTGGATGTCTTGCTTTTATTTAGTTACTTATTTGAGCGCAGAGAGAAAGAGAGTGGGAGGGAGCGCCCATCCGCTGGTTCACTCCTCCAGTGGCCACAACCAGCCAGGACTGGGCTGAGCCAAAGCCAGAAGCGGGGACCTCAGGCCAGGTCTCCCACGTGGGTGGCCGGAACCCAACTCTCTGAGCCTTGGCCACTGCCTCCCAGGGTCCGCAGTCGGGAGTGGGAGCAGGTACGGAACCCAGGCCCCCACTGGGCTCAGCACCCACCTGTGGAGGTTGTATTTTTCTTCAATGAAGATATCAGTTTCCCCGGCTCTTGCTATCCTGACTCAACAACACAGCTTTACGAGAGCAGTATTCCCCGCCTACTCAAAATGCAAATGCTATATTCTTTGTTAATGACAGAGCAAGCACTTACAAGAGTCGGAAAGAACTTGAGGTGTGTGTTGGTGCACAAGTAAACTTGCACTTAGTACCATTTTGTAATAACTGTTTACTTGAAGGCATAGCTTTTGATTGTGGGAAAAATAAACAGGCCCACTCTGAATGCAGAAATGTGAACAGTGAGTGACTACTTCATTCATTCATTCATTCATTCATTCAACATCAGTCCAGTTAGGACTTTTCAACCCATTGAAACTTAGCTGGTTGATCCAGGAAGCCTGCTCTACAGAGGGCCCTGGATATGTGGGTTACATGCACATCACCTGGTGGGAGTGTCAGCCCACAGACGCTGTCAACAAGGCACAGGGAGTGTGTTCTTTTCATCAAACTGAACAAAGACTCGGTGCAAAAATCAAGGTTTCAAATCTGATGCTCCTGCTTTTGGCTCTAGACTGCCTGGCAAAGTGCCTCATTCAAGAACGTCCTAAAACCAAAATAGTAACAGGGAGTGGAGGCTACTCAAACTGAAATAAAACTCACCTATAAACAAACATGGGTAAACCCAATCCAAATAGCTAGTGCAATTATTTTTTAACAGATAGTTTAGGTTAATAGGTGGAGACACGGTTCTGCCACTGTATTTAAGGTTACGTTAATAATTAACTTCGGTGCCTGGAGTAGTTTAATCAAAGCTTACTGTAAGAGCCTGAACGCGAAATTAAAAACATACGAACTGCTCCCAATCTTGACCCCTGGCAGCAAACTGGGAAAGGTGTACAATAGCACAGGCCATTTTCACTCGGAACCCAAACAGGCATCTTCACTGTGGGGGAAAAAATATCAATAAAGGATGAACGCCTCTGGAGCCGCCCATCTCCCCGGCCAGCCTGTAGCAGACCATGGGCTGAAGGCCCCAGAAGCTGCCTACCTGGGGACAGGAGGCACGCAAGGCGAGCCAAGAGCGTCCCAGCTTCCTACCAGGGAAGACTTAAAAGCCAGCGCTGGGGGGCATTAAATAGCTTTTCTGAGACCTACTGGCAGAAGGCTGCAACTGTGTCAGATGGTTTTGCACATACAAGCCAAAGAAAGTTGTGCGTCCGTGTGTGTGTGTGTGTGTGTGTGTGTGTGTGTGTGTCCGCCCTCGTGCGCCGCGCTGGAGACCTTTCCGGGATGGAATTCACCTCCATTCCCACCGAAGAAACAAGGAGCGATCCCGCGGTGGCTGTGCCTCCCGAAGCAAGTTCCCTTCCCCCTCAAAGCCAGACTCAGCCCTGCCGCTGGGGCTGCCCCCTGCGACACAGGCCAGAAGCCGCCCTCCGAGAGCCTGTCCGGGCCGCGAGCACAGCGCCTCCAGGCTGCCTTCCTCGCCGGCTCCACGCACACCTGGCTCGGCCCCGCCGCTCCGTGGAAGTCGGCAGCTGGAGAAGCGCGAGGCGAGCTCCGGCCTGCGTCCGCGCTCCCCCTCGCGCCAGCCGGGGCGCGCACAGGCGCGCCACCGGCACCTCGAGCCTGCCCCGAACCCTTGAACCCGCACCTTGTCCATCGCTCCCCAACGCTGCACAGGCTAGGCCCGCGAGCGCCGCGGGCTGGGGACGCCCCTCTCGAAGGCGCCGGCGGCCGGTTCCCAGGCACAACGCGGGCTGCGCGCGATTCCCTACGGCTCTGGTTTCCCGCACACTACACGCGCCGAGCCCCCAGTCCTGCGGTGCCCGCCGTCGCTGGCTGCCAGAGAAACTTTCCCGAAGCTCCTGATCCGGTGGCCCCGTGCTGGGAGGGGGTCGGGGGCGCGGGGCGGAGGGGCGCAGAGGGAGCGAGAAAGGGCCGAGTGCAGTTTCCTCCCGCAACTCCCCCACCCCCAAGTCTCGGCCGCTCCCTGCCTCCCCCACAGTGTAGCTGAGGTCGAGCGAGGTGCGAGGAGAACTCGGGGGGCCTGCTCTGCACCGTCTCCCCCAGTGGAGCGCTGAGCACATCGCGGAGAGAAGGCGCTCCCTATCCGATCCGGCCAAGCCAGCGGGGCGGGCACTGCCCGGCGGCCCTCCCGGACGCAGCGCGGAGCCGGGACACCCACAGTCCGAGCGGGGGGCTCAGCTCTGTCTGGGTGGCCGGCCCAGCGCCGCCTCTGGCTAGGTCTCTCCACCCTTCCCCCTCCGGGGACATCTATCCGGAGGGGCCGCACCGACCGAGGTGGAGGGCGCAGCTGGTGCCCACCCCGGCGTGGAGGGCTCTCCGCCAGAAGGGCCGCGGCCGGGAGGCACAGAGTCCTCGCCGCTCCGGGGGGAGCTGCGGCGGGGGCCGGGACCGGGGCGGGGACGCCGCGCCGCCCCGAGAGGCCGCCCCCCTCGGCACTCGTTCCAGCAAACAAAGCCCGGAACCGCTGGTGCCAGCGGCCACCGGAGCCCGGAGCTCACCAAGAGCAGGGCGCGCGGGTGCCAGGGCCATTACAAGTTTCCCGCACTCCACGGAGCCCAGCCCAGACCTCGCGCTGACAACAAAAGATTGCGTTCGCTTCCCCTCCGTCCCCGCTGCGCCCCTTCTCCCACCCCAAAACCCAAACCCGTCGCTGGACGCAAACGGCGCTCCTCTGCCCAGCCCCCGCCAGCCCTCGAGGGCAGGGCCCCTTTCGCCGCCTTCGCCACCGGGACCTGGCGCCTCGGAGGACCCCACCCTCCCAGGCCGCTCGGCTCTCCGCCGGCCCGACAGGGAGGACGAGCCCCGGGTCCGGCACACGCGCCGAGCGGCCATCCGCGCCGTCGTGGTCCGGGGCGGCGCCGGGCGTGTGCGCGGCGCGGGTGGGGAGGCTCGCGGCACAGAGCCCGGCGAGTCTCTGGGGCGCAGGGCTGAGAGGGGCGGCGGGCGAGGCTCTCGGTAGTTCCCCAGGGCCGGGCAGGGCTCGGGAGACGCGGACGCGAGACAAAACCAAACGCAGGCACCACAAAGCCGGCGGCGCGCGGCGGCTGCACCCCAGAACCCTCCGGCTGGAGCCCGGCGCCCGGGAGGTGGGGCGCGCAGGGGCGCCCGGGCCGTACCTTTTCGGTGCATGGACGGGCAGGCGGCCGGGGCTCGGGCAGGCTGGCACGGCGCGCATCCCATTTAGTAATCCATTATCGAGGGGCTCTCTCCGGGCCGCGGGCTGCGCTCTCTCCTCCGCACGCCTTTGTCATTCCTACATGTGTGCCGGCGTCTCCAGTCGCGGCGGCTACTTTCTGGGATGCAGGCGCGCAGTGTTCATCTCCAGTGACAGGCGGAGAGGGGGAGAGGGAAGAAGAAAGAAGCCAAAAGGAGGGGGGAAAAACCAACAAGCCGAAGCGAAAAACCCAACGAGGAGCAGGGTAAATGTCCAAGAAACTCTTCCGCAAATCCAAATTCCACTCGGATTCCACTCCGGTGAGTCCCCTCGGTGGCGTCCGCGCCGATTAAGAAGTCATTTCGGGGCGGGGGGCGGGGTGCGCGCTGGGGCAGGGGCGCACGACTCGGGCCGCGCGGGGCGGCGGGCGTGGCGGTGCTGGCTGGCCGCGGCCGCACGCTCCTACGCGGGCATCGCGGGCGGTCGGCCCCGCGGAGAAGCGCCGCTGCTGCGTCCCGGGCGCTGGGCAGCCGAGTGCGCGCGGAGCGGAGTTGGCTGCGGCTTCACCCCGTGCCGCTCGCTACTCCTCTGTCACCGGAGAGGCCGCCGCTCCCGGGCGGAGCCAAGTCCCGGACTGGATTGCGCAGGGCGGACTCTCCTCCCGCAACCCCGCCTCCTTTGGCTGGCGTCTCCTCCGACCCGAAGGAGAGCGGGGTGGGGGGGAGGGGGTGCGAGCGAGCCGGGCGCAGAGCGGGCGGACCTCGGCGGCGGGGCTGCAGGTGGAGCCCGGGAGCGACCGAGCCGAGGCGCCTCCTTCCAGCACAGTTCCCGGCCCCGTGCGCGCCGCCCCCGGCGGAGGTCCCAGCGGGGGCGCCTCCGGCCGGAGCCCAGCCCTCGCCTGCCCCACCCCCACAGCAGCTCTCGTAGGGGGAAGGGAAAAAAAAAACAACCCTGGACAGCATTGCTGCGTTGTGCCAAATCAGAAAAATAAATAAAAATAGACGTAGTGCGGGAGCCAGTTACAAGAAAGGATTTGCCCATCGATTTTCTTAAATGGAAAAGTTTTTTAAAGGGCGAGGGTAAGTGAACGGCGCGCCCGCCCGATGCTGATGACTGTATCCGAGGTGGATCCCCGAGGCGGCGGACGCTGCGCGCGGCCGGCGCGGACGAAGGCGCACCTGGACCGGGGGCGCGCGGCTCTCGGCGCACGGACGCGTGGCGCAGCGGGCAAGCGCGCGCGGGGACGACGCGGCGGCGTGGCGGACCCAGCGATCGGCCGTGCAACTTGTGCGCTCGCGAGGGTACGATGTGCGTACTGCTCTTAGAGCTTGAGACGCGAGACCCCAGCGAGTCCACGGAGAGCCCGGCACGGTTTCATGGAAGGAGACCTCGCGGCCACTGCCAGCGCGCGGCTGGCCTCCGTGCGCGCCGGAGCTCGCGTGGGTCGGCAAGTCCCGCAGCCCCGGGCCGGGGGCCGCCGGCCACGCTGCGCCCTCCGACTCGCGCGCGCCCCTGCCGGGCGGCGCAGAACAAAAAAAAAGGCGCCGGCCGCCAGGCAGCGCCCGGAGTCGGGGGTCGGCGGAGGAGAGCCGGGGAGCTAGCGCGCGGGGTCTCCGCCCCACTTTGCCCGCGCCCTCACGTTCCTCGCTGTACCTGTTCCCAGGCCGGGCTGCGCGCCAGTCCGTATTCTCTTTGTGCCTGTAAAGACATCTGCCCACGGGGTTCGCGGGGAGTAAATCAGCACGTGACTGCCTCCCCCGCCGCCACCTTTTTGTGAGAGTGAGAGGCAGAAACTCGCACCTGGGGAAGGTGGGGAGAACGGTTCCCGGCGAGCCGCTGCCCCTGCTGTTCTGCAGCGCGGCCGGCAGGGGCCGCTCGCCCCACTTTTCCCGGGCCTTGGGTCGCGGGGGGCGGGGGCGAGGGGCGGCCCTGGGTGCGCGCGCAGCCCCACGGCTGGGGGCACGGTCTCCGGGAGGGGCCGGGGGCCGCCGCGGCGCGGAGCTGGGGGCCAGGCTCGGCGGTCGGCGCGGCGCTGCCGGCCTCCGGGGCTGCGGCTGGAGCGCAGGGCGGGGCCCCGACCGTGGCCCGCGTCCTCCCCGGCTCCCGCGCAGCGCCTGGCGCGCTCGCTGGCTGCCTCCGACCTGCGTGCCCGCTGTGTCTGCGCCTCCGAGGCGCCCCACTTCCGGCCTGCGGTTGCACCGGGAGGTTATTTTCAGTATCAATACTTGTCGTGTTAGTCGGATGCTAAACCTGAGCCCAGAAGCGAGAGGCTGAAATTGACCTAATGTAAAATTACGGAATAAAGGGATGCACCACCCAGTATCTTCCTGGCCCCCTGCCGGCCCCAGGGTCACCAGCCAGGAAGAGGCCCATCAGCCAGGCCACGTGATGTTACGCTTACACCTGCTGCGGCGGCTGCACTGGAGCCCAGTACCCCCGAGGCCTGGGGCGCACCTGTGGCCAGGCCAGCGATGGAGCTGGAGCGACTCCCCTTGGGTGGCTTCATACTCCCAGGAGCCGGTGTTGACTGTTATGTAAACGGGCTCCCCCTGTCCACTCGCTCCACTCCGAAGCTCACCATCCAGGGGCCTCGGCCCAGTCCTGGTACCTCTGTAGAGCCTGAGGGGACTGGCTTCCCAGAGACCCAGGGGCTGCGCGCTTAACAAGTGACCGCCGCACGCATCACCACAATCCCAGGTCACCTTTTACAGGGGTCAGGTGGAAGCACACGAGAGAGAGGTGGCTCGCCCAGCGTCAGCAACTGGGCCAGGCTGGGAGCTGCCGAGACAGCGCCCCTTCCCCACCCGGCCGACTCGGTGTGGGGGAAGGTGCAGGTAAACAGGGAAACCGCGCCAGGGTCCCTGGGAAGACAGAATCTCCCCTTTAAGACAAGTACTTGGTCTGCGGGTGCTTGCTAGGGCTCCTCTCGCAGGTGACCTGCTTGGAAACCGTGTGTACCTCAGACTGCTGTCCCTCTCTGTCCCCAGCCCCTCCTCATCTTGTCTGAAATTGGTGGTTTTCCTGACCCACCTGCTTGATGGCATTGGTCAGAGGAGCTCCGAGCTGCCGCCTGACCCACTGGGGTGGCCTTGAGAGCAGTCAGTGTGACCGCTGCCCGTGCCCAGTCGCTGCTGGGCCTCGTGCTTCTGCCTCTCCGGTCATCTCACACCTTCTCAAGGTCTCCTAGGGCTTCGGGGGGCTGTCTTCCTAGAATGGGCCCCAGACCACCTGCCCTGGGGTCTGCCCCACCTCCCTGGCTGCCCCTGGGCGCTCCCGCTGCCCCACCTTCAAGGCTGCGTGCTGGGCCTTGTCCACTCCTGCTGACGCCGCTGCAGGCGCAGCCCACCTGCGTGCCAGCAGGCTCGTGCCCGCACCACTGCAGCGGCTCTGGTGTCTGGAGACGTCCACGCCGTGCGTCCTGCCCCTCTCCCTCCACCCACGTTCTGCTTTGGCCAACACCTGCTACGGTTGAATGAGATCCGGCTCCCAAAGCCAATGCAGCCTGGTAACCCCGAGCCCTAAGCACAGTGCTAGGCGCTAGGAGGGGGCCCCAGAGGGAGGCACGAGGCCACTGCAGTTGCGCCTTGGAAGGTACTGGCCCGCCAAATCCTCATCCTCATTTGTCCCCAGCCCTCCACCCTCAAGGCTGCTGCTTCGTCGGGTCAGCTAGGCCACTGTCCCCAGCGGCGTCGCCGGTTCTCGGCCTGTGAGCCTTCGAAACCGTGAGCGCAGTAAATGCCCGGGTCTGAGTGGGAGCGGTGAGAAGCCGGCGGAGACTGCGCACCCCTGGCTCGCAGCAGCTCTGAGTTGCGGGAACACCCACTTTCTCTGCTCATGCTCTGGGTGTCCCAGGCCTCCTGGGAGCAGCGTGCGGGCAGCCTGGGTTGGCCACCTCAGTGAGGTCTCCGGCACTCCTCAGACCCTGAACTCCCGGTATCTCGGTCTCTTTCTGCCCTGGCCGCTTGCTGCTACGGTTCACGTGAGCCTGCAGGGACCCTTTGGCTTCTCTGCTCCGTGTCCTCCAGGGCACTGGCAGTGCCCCTCCTCCAACAGGAGAGCAGTCCCTCCCCAGGTCCCTGACGGTTCTGCCCCCTTGTCTCTGCCCTCACCTGCATGACGCCATCAGGCAAACCACGCCCCCACCTGCACGATGTCATCAGGCAAACCCCACCCCCACCTGCACGATGTCATCAGGCAAACCCCACCCCCACCTGCACAACGTGGTCAGGCAAACCACGCCCCCACCTGCACAACGTGGTCAGGCAAACCAAGCCCCCATCTGCACAACGTGGTCAGGCAAACCACGCCCCCACATGCACAATGCCATCAGGCAAACTATGCCCCACCAGAACGACGCCATCAGGCCATCCACGCCCCACCTGCACGATGCCATCAGCAGGTAAACCACTCTGGGCTCTCGCACCGTAGCCTTCCTTTGAGACTACCCCGTCTCTCCTGTGGTTCAAAGCCGAGATCACGCCAGCCGCCATTGACCCTCGGTCCTCTTCCTCATTTGCCCCGGCCCTCGACCCCCAAGGCTGTCGCTTCAGTGTTCAGTGACGTCGGTGAGGAAAATCTATTGATTTTCATTTAATTTGAATTCCTGACAGCAGTGAGCACGGTCTCTCCCTCCTTGGTGGGATGTTCTTTGCTCTTCTCCAACAGACTTCTTTTTGCATTTTGTAAAAAGATTCATTTATTTATTTAAAAGGCTAAGTTACAGTGAGATAGAGAGGAGACAGAGATCTTCCATCAGCTGGTTCACTTCCCAAATGGCCACACAGCCAAGGCTGGGCCAGGCCACAGCCAGGGGCTTCCTCCAGGTCTCCCATGTGGATGACGGGGCCCAAGCACTGGGACCATCTTCCACTGCTTTCCCAGGCACATTAGCAGGGAGCTGGATGGGAAGTGGAGCAGCCAGGACTTGAACTGTTGCCCACATGGGATGCAGCCCAACCCACTACCCCATAGTGCTGGTCCCTCTCTTGGCATTTTAAAAACTTTTTTTAATTTTTATTTCTTTGAAAGTCTGAGTGGCAGAGAGAGACCTTCTACCCACTGGTTCATGCTCCAAATGCCCACAACAGCTGGGGGTGGGCCAGGCTGAAGCCAGGAGCCCGGAACTCAGTCGGGACTTCCATTGGATGGCAGGGACCCACGTACTTGAGCCATCACCTGCTCTCAGCATGTGCATCGGCAGGAAGCCGGATGGGAAGCGGAGGCAGGACTCGAACCCACACACTCCAGTGTGGGAAGCCGGCGTCCCAGGTGGTGTGGTGCCCACTGCACCACCGCACCTGCCCCTCTTCCCTTGTTTAACTTTATTTTTGTTTTGAGACAAATCTGAAGATACAGAATTGGAGAAGGATATTATAACAGACGTCCCAGTTTTTCCCATTCAGAATGAACTCTGTAGTATTTGTTTCCTGTCTTTGTTTTAAGAAATAAAATGTGGTGGAAGAGGCTTCATTTCCTCATTTTCGGCACTGCCTTCCACATTGTCCATTCTTCATGCCAGGAGCTCCGTGTGCCCTCTTGCAGTGACTTGTACCTACCCACACTTTTCATAAGGTTTCGAGGCGGTTGGGGGAAAATGAGTGCAGCAGTGTTTTGAGTGGTTGGCTTTCCTAAATTAACATGAGTGATACGCTGTTAATTCTTGTGCTTTGGTTCATTCTCTAGACTGTAGCCAAAGTGCCCATCTGCTCACGGCAGTCCCCTGCTTAAAACACATGGGGGCCACGGTGTGGCACAGAGGCTGCTCGGATTGGGTTAAGATGCTGCTCGGATTGCCCGCACCCCGTGTTGGAGCTGCCACTCCACTTCCCATCCAGCGCCTTGCTCATGCCCTTGGGAAAGCAGCGTTAGCCACCCATGTGGGAGACCAGGGTGGAGCTCTGGGCTCCTGGCTTCAGCCCGGCCCAGCCACTGGGCAAGTGAGCCAGCAGGTACATCTCTCTATGTGTCTCTGTCTCTCTCTGTCTCTGCCTTGCAAATAAAAATAAATCAGTCTTGGAACCAACAGCAATGCTGATGAGCTGTGGCTTCCCCTGGCTGGGCGTGGGGGCCTGGGCATGGTTTGTTTCTGTGGCCGTGGCATCCTCCAATGTCTCTGATCCTTTTACTTAGTGGAAGGCTCCTTGCTCTTCCTCTGTGGCTGGGGCTGCTCCCATGGTGTCTGTGCCTGGAACTCCGGGACCTCTCGCAGCCCTCTGCTGAGAGCCAGCTCCCACTCAGCCTTCCAGAAAGACCCCTGGTACCTGGAACAGGTCGGAGCCTCACGGCGTGCACTGTCTGCATGGCCCTCTCAGTGCACAACATCGCTCACACCTGGAGGTAATGCTTGGTGTACTTTCTGGTACAGAAGGGAGTGCATTTGCAGGAATTCAGTAGCGTACGGAGTAGGCGATTGGCTGCCATAATAGAAAAGAGAAGGGGAAAAAAAAAGTTAGGAAGCTATGATGGCCTTGTGGAGATTTCAGACCTGCAGATGAGCAAATCGGGGCTTTCCCCAACCCCGAGCCCCTCCCGTGCAGGGTTTGCTTTGCTTTTGCACGAGGCAAGGAGGTCGGCAGACCCAAGCAGCGAGGAAACACTACAGGCACGAGACCCAAGGTGCTTGGATGTGAGGGGCCGTGAGAATGTATGGATAAGTCTCAAAGAGCCGTGGAAGGAGAGGATGACAGGACGCTGGGACTTGCATCCTGGGGAGCTGCGGGCCACACCTCGAGGCCCCGCCCCCGGCAAGCCAGGGCTCGCACAGTGAGTCGCTGTCCGCCCTGTCCCCGCGCCTGTGTGTGACAATCGTGCCACTGTACCGCCGTGAAGCTTGGCACCGTTCACTTCTGATATCGCATTGTTGTTTGGGAAATTAGGAGAATGGTCGATTAGAAATAAGGTCATGAATGAACAATGCGCGTTAAGTAAACCCCAGCCCCGCTCCCCGCCCCCACACCAGCTCTGCAGATTTGGCTGAGGTCTTCGGTGTTGGAGCACAGAGACGGGACTGTCTCTGGCCTTACTCTCATCGCTCTGTTCCAACGTGACTTCTTTGTGTTGTCCCTCCTACTAATACTTGGACTCTCACATACCCACTTGGAGGTGAGCTTGCTTAAGAATGCAGCTACTAGAATGTAATTTCTACTCTTCAGAGCCAGATAAGCGGCTGATTAAACACAAATTTGCTGTTTGGCCCAAGGAGCGATGCAGATGCAAAGAACTTGTGTCCAGGAGCTGCCGGCAGGGCCGGCGCGTCCAGGTAGTGGGAAGCCCCGTGGGAAGAGAAAATTGTCCTGGCACACACGTCGGCATAAAGCATGCAACGATTTGCTCCGGTCCTGGCTTTTGGATTGTGTGAGGCAACCTCCGTGCTGGTGCTGGCTCGAAGACTTTTTCCAGGCTGTTCAGGACCCATGCATGTTTAAGAGTAATTGTATAACCAGAGACGTGGAGACGACCCAGCATGCTTTGTTGACTTTGCTGTTGGGGTTTTAACAGGAGGCAGCCGTTTTAAACTTCCAAACCTAGGCTGCAGCGTGGTGGACAATGAACGGCACTTTAAAAAGATTGCTTGGATCTCAAGTAGAGTGTTACAGTGTTGAGTATAAAATTATCCTGGGTACATTCTCATGGAGTAGACCGTAGAAGGGCGATTTGCTACTGTCTTCCGCCCTTTGTACCTGGCACATCTCTGATTATCCTGCCAAACACTGGTCACACGTAGCTAGATTTAACAGTGCTTTCACACAAGATATTTAGGTGGAATTAGGCTCTCGTGGCACATTTTAAAATAAATAACATATTATTTGGTATACTCCAAGGGTTTCAAATGGTTCCCAGGGTTGGTTTGTGCCTCACTTGGCAGAAAAGCAGTGGGTTTCACCATGGCCGGGCACTTGTTACCGGGAATTAGAATGCTGCATTTCAACGTTTGAACCGAGAACCCAGGCACCTGTTTTCTCAGGGTGCGTGGTTGTGCACGGTACAGTTAAGACTTCCTTGTCGTCCCCTCTCTTTCTTTCCATGCCTCAGAGCCATGGAGTCATGTCCTTCCTCCCGACAGCCTCTTCTTCTGTGGAAGCGAACCTTGCCGAGTTCCCCGCCCTCGCGCATCCTCGCTGTTACTGCTCCCTTCCGGTCTCCAGCCTCCGGTCAGGGCTGCAGCCCTGTGTTGTGTCTTTCCCCAGATTCCCTTGCTTTGGTGTCTTTCCCTTTTTGCTTCAAGCCTCAGGTCAGACACTGCTGATTTGCTTGTTGGGTGGATTGGTTTGCTGTGTTTCTTGCAAAACACACGGAATACACTGTGACGAGGACGACGTAAACCCAGGCACTCGTGGGCGGGAATGGGCCTGGCGTGCTCAGGGCGCCCTCCGTGCATGGTTGGATGAAGGTGACGGGACCCCCGGGGGCTCCACTGCCCAGCATGGCTTCTCCCGCTCACGGATGTGTGTGATCCACAGGTGCAAGGACTCCGGTGGTCCCTGGCATCTCCGTCTTCCTCGTCTGTCACATCCTTCATCAACGGGTGCCACCGGCCCCCCTCAGGCCATGTCCCAGTGGGCTCACTTCCTGTCTCCCGGGGATCACAGGGTCCGAGCCAGGCTCATCTTCCCTGGGATTCAGCACTGGCAGTCAGAGTGGCCCCTGCACAGGAACTAAGTCAGGCCTCCGCTCGGAACCCTCTCGGGGTGTCTCCTACCCACTCAGAATCAAAGCAAGCTCCACCTGCCTGGCCACCCCCAACCTCCCCTCCTCCCCTCACACTCCTGCCCTCCCTCTCTTCCTCCCCTCCCTCGCTTCCTCCCTTTCCCCCCTCCTTTTCTCTCCTCCTCCCCTCCCCTCCCCCTCCTCCATCCTCCTTCTTTTCTCTCACTCCCTGGCTCCATGCCCTGAGACTCTTGGCCCTCCCTCTCCTCAAACACTGCTCCCTGTTCATTTCCCAGCTCCCGCCCCCGTCCGCAGGTCCTGGCAGCCAGGTGGGCCCAGCCCACTGCTTCTCCGGCCCTCACCCGTCTGGTTCCCCGGAGCCCTTGCTGCCTTCCGGCTGGGCTGTGACTCCTGGTCCTGTGGTCAGTGTGTGCTGCTACCTGGACGTAAGCCCCTCCGGGCACACACTGACTTTCCTTGGCCACCACGTCCCCAGCGCTAACAGCCCATGCGTGTGCCGAGTGGGTGAGCGAGGACCCACACTTAGCGCCTTGGGTCAGTCAGCCGCAGCGCGGCCACCAGGGGCGGCAGCTCAGAGGGCCCAGGAAGAGCCACCTGCCCCGACTGCTCCCCCACCCTGGTTCTCCTTCACGCAGTTTCCTTGTCTTGGGGGATGCTTTGCTTTTGGGCAGAGCCCAGTGCTTGGTGTGAGGGTAGGGATGGTGTTGTTGGGGCTCGGAAATGGTTCCCCAAAGCTGGGTCCCTGAGCTGGGTCCCTGAGCTCTGTGGATGAACCTCGTGAACGGGAGCCTAGCAGACTCCGCCCTTTGTTCTCCTGTTCCTCTCCCCGCCTTGGGCCGACCACCAGTCTTCATATTGGTTCTCATGTGCAGGTATTTTTACTGCGTCTGTTCAACTGACAAGGGACAGGAGGCAACCCGGCCACTGTTTGCTGGTAGTGACATGGCCGAGGCAGAGCTGAGACTGGGCTTCGGTGCCCTCACACCCTGGTCCCTGCATGGGCAGGCACAGGAAGCAGAGGTGCAGTGTGCAGTGGGCTAGCTCAGTCTTTTCGGAAAATCCATGGGCGTCCATGTGGCACATGGGGTTGAGTGTTGCTGCTAATTGAACACCGTATGGTTGATTCAAAATGCACGTGATGTCATGGGGGACCTCCCCCCAGTGTGGTTTCCACAGATGGTGTCCATTGAAGTGTGTGCTCCTTCAACCAAAACCGAGATTCAACTTGAGATTCAAGCTTGAGATTCAACTTGGAGAGCCATGCACCTTCTTCACCAGAGGCCGCTACCAGATTCTCTTTGCTGAATTGTTTGTAACTGGGGAAACATCTAGAAATGTCTTGGTACATTTTCATGGTACAAACCTGATTAGACAGCCAGGGTTGATAGTTTAGTTTATGGCATTGATGAGTTGGTTTGACAGGGGTCAGTGTTGAGCTCGGGTCTTGATTCAGGCTCAGTGTTAGACTTTACACTTACGGTCAACGCTCCCCATGTGTTGTGTGAAAAATGGGCACACCTGAGTTCCACGCTTCTGTGTGGAAGAACACGGCTGGGGTCCTGTGTGCCCGTGCGTGTGGTCCGGTTCGTCCAGAGAGTGCTGGGCGTGGCTGTGCACTCACTGGTGAGTTTCCCCTTGAGCTGGGTCCAGAGATGCTGAAATACAGACGTGTTTTCTCTTCTTAGAGGATGAGCTTCTAACAAAGAGTTGCCTCTCTGGGCTCCAGCGAGCTATCCATGTGGAAAATAACAAAGTTAGGCTCTGCCTCGCAGCACCTCTGAAAATAAATTCCAGATGGATGGAAGAGCTAAAAGGAAAAGAAAACTAAAACATGGGAGAGAAGTGAGTGTGTGAGAAGACGCAATTATGACCTTGGGAAAGAAAAGACTTTCTCAAAACACCAAATCCAACGTCTCTAATGGGAAGCTTAGAAATTCTGACTCTGCAAATAAAACTTGCTAAGAAAAAATACCATAAAGCCAGAAAGGCCAATCGGAAGCCAATATTTGCACCCTAATTAACAAAGCACGGGCACGTATGGTTGATAATGGAGTCATACAAGTTGAACAAGACAGTGATACACTGATAGAGGAAAATGGACAGAAGCTACAAGGAGGCAATAGTGTGGAGGGAATGCGTTTGGCCAGTTAATATCCCAGAAGATGCTGGATTCGAACATCGTTCAGAAAAACATAAATGTAAGGAATGTTTTCTGTATGCACCACACTGACAGTGAATATTAAAATTTGGTATCATGTGTGGACCAGGATGTGCAGTAGTGTCATAGATTACTGGGGTGTGTTAGAGCTGACGATGTGCTGGTAGCCATCAGCCCTCCCTGACTGTAACAGAATGCCCGAGCCAGCCCGAGTTTATGGTGGGAAGGGGTTTATTTTGGCTTACAGTTTTGGGGGCTCACAGTGCAATACTGGGCAGCCCTGTTGGTTCAGCCCTTGGTGATGGGGTTTCGGGTGGCACAGCTGTGAGGTGGCCCAGGGCAGCATGGGAGAAGGGAGTGTACACACAGCTGTGCCTCTGCAGGTCTCCCTGAAGCCACCAGCACTCAGACCTAATCCAAGCAAATTGCTTGCCAAAGGCACCGTGAACACCATGACTGGATTTGGTTTCTGCTGTCTCCGAACCCTTAGTGTCAGACTTTGGCGCTGAACTCTAGGGAGACAGATATTCAAACCACTGCCATGCATGTGCTGTGATCCTGCAATTCACTCTTGAGGAATACTCTCCTTTGTAAGAGCGCGCATGGTGGAACTGTTTGTAATTGGGAAACAACAGGAGTAACTTAAATGCTGATCAGTGTCTGAGTAGTCACTTACAATGGTTGATCGGACATATGGTAATCATATTTTAAAATGTCACGTAGCGGTTAAACGGGATAGACAACTTCCTGCTACAAAAATTCACCAAGATGCATTTGACATGAAACAAATGGAATAAGTCTATACATAGGGAGCTTTTTTTAAAAAAAAGATTATTTATTTGAGAGGCAGAGAGAGAGCTTCCATCTATTGGTCCCCCCCCCCCCCCAAATGGCTGAATTGGCCGGAGGTGGGCTGATCCCAAGCCAGGAGCTTCTTCCGGGCCTCTCACGTGGGTGCAGGAGCCCAAGAACTTGGGCCATCTACTATTGCTCTCCCAGGCCATCAGCAGGGAGCTGGGTCAGAAGTGGAGCAGCTGGGACTTGAACCAGTGCCCATATGGGATGCCAGCAACCACTGCAGGCGAAGGCTTAACCTTCTTCACAGCAGCGCTGGCCCCAGGGAGAGTTTTTAAATGACACAAAATTAAAAAATAACTTCATGAAATCTATGAGCACTTTTTCTTTGATTTCTTGGAAAAGTTTAGATATTGCCTGTGCCTGGAAACTGATCACAGAGGTCACAGCTGGAGAAGAAGTGTCTAGGAGGGAAGGGAGAGGGTGCTGCTGTGGACTGCGTGTGCACGGCCCGCAGAGTTTACCTGTGCACTCCTAACCCCCAAGAGGGCTGTTTCTGGATAAGGAAGTTATTAGGGTTAGACGACATGGTAGGGGAAGATCTGCAGATCCTCTGTCCTCTCTTCTCTCTCCCTCCCTCCCTCTCACCCTCTCTTCTTCCCTCCCTCCCTTTCCTCCTCCCCCTCCCCCAAGGAAAGACCGACCACCTGAGCAGAGCCAGAGAGGGAGCCCTCAGCTGACACCAAACCCCGTGGAAACCTGGGTCCTGCACTTCCGAGCCCCCAGAGCTGTAGGAAAGACTCGGGCTGTTGTAGGCGTGAAAACATAGGATTTTGTTATCAGGAAGGAGCAGGACTAGGCAGGTGTCACAGAGGACGTCAGCCTGCACTGAGGGGCCGGCTGCAGAGCTCTGGTATTTTGCAGTGAGGTCACTTAGGTGTTACTTTGTGGCTGAAACAGGAACTTTTTAAAGTCAACTCTCTCTGCCCTCTTACTCCATAACCACCCTTCCTTCCTTCTCCCCATTGTGTCCTGAGCAACATCAGCCAAGGCCTAGGGCAAATGTGCACACTCAGAGCAGAATCTTCCAAGAGCACCTCCCTTAGGCCAGAGTCCCTGAGTGAGGCTCGTCGGCACAGACCTCGGGGAAGACGCTCGAGGTGGATCAGGGGAGTGTGGGGTGTGACGCTGGGAATTTGCAGGAAGGAGAAACCACTTGACATTTGTTGCTGTCGATTCGTTCTGAGAGGAGGAGCATGGTGGGGCAAGAGGCGCAGAGTCTCCACACAGACCCCGAGAGTCGGGTGAAAGCAGGCCAAAGGCGAGTAGCCTGCAGACTCATTTATTTCAGTTGGTTCAGCAGCTTATATAGCCAAGGCAGCCAATCCAGTCAAGGGGCGGTCGATGCCCTAACCAATCACAGCCTGTTGCCAGGCAGGCTCTGTTGCCATGTGGTTTCCAAAGCCATCTAGTCACAGCCTGTTGCCAGGCAGGCTCCATTGCCAGGTGGGTTTTAAAGCCATTCCTGAGTAACTGACACTCGCTTGCCAGCGGCCATCTTGGCATGGCCTTCTCATTCTACCACAGACATTGTGTTCACACCACGTGGAGTACTAGTGGTGTTTCCACATAGTGCCTTCACACGCATGGCCAATAGTTACCGCATCTTCAGTATGTGCCGTGTTCTCCCCAAACGTTCATGTGCATTGTCTCCTTTAATCCTTGCAAACATGCCTATAAGGAAATGATTGTTTGTGATTCACAGAATTTGCTCATTTGGTTTCATTTATCATAAAGCAATATTATAGCGATGTCATAGAAGTGTAAAGAGAAAGCGATTTCCCGTTGCCCTTCCAGTCTGAACTCAGACGTGAGCTCCGTGTTCAGGTGCTCCTTCCTGGGCTCTGCCAATGCTGACTTATCTCTCTGTTGCCGTCAGAGGGTTTACTGCTTTGATGCACATGTTTTTCTGCCTAGCACACTTGTTTTATACTCTTCATAGTTGTCATTTTAATGGCTACTCAGTATTCCATTCAGCTGTTATGTTATAATTTACTTATCTGTTCCCCTGTGGTTGACATCTAGGCCATTTCCAACCTGTTGTTATCATGGGTAATGTTGAATAAACATTTTCACACACGTGAATTTTTAAATTTGAGCAATTTCCCTAGGATAAGTTCTCAAGGGTATGACAGAGCCACGTGATAGCAGAGTCTTTTATGACTGTTGATCGAAGTGGCTCAGTGGCTCTCCAGAGCCCGTGCCAGTTGGTGACGCCACCAGCCACGTGCAGATCTGCATTTTCACTTCCACGTTGTCAGCACTGGCTGCTGTCACCGTGAGGTTTTGCTGGTGTGAAACTTTCAGGTCTTCTGAGCCACGTGGTGAGCTCACCGGGAACTGTGGAGAGATGTGGGAGGGCACAGGTCCACCCTCCCAGCTCAGCATCCGTCCTCGGGAATCGTTTCCTTGATACTGTCTGCTGTCACAGCCTGTGCAGGTGGATGGGGTCACAGCTCCACTCTCAGATCTGGGAGGTCTGCATTCGACCCAGCACGGCCACTGGTTCACCTCTTCCTCTCTCCGTGTTTCTCTCTCTCTCTCTCTCTCTCTCTCTCACACACACACACACACACACACACACACACACGGGGGGGGGGGCAGTCAGAGAGAGGCAGACGTAGATTCAACAAAAGAAAAGCTGAGCCAAGAGGAAAGAGTACATCCAGCTGGGAGTGTTTGGGTCCCTGGGTCCAGCGGGGACTGAGGCCAGACCGCCCCTGGAGGCAGGGTCACCCTGGAGTGGAGCAGACTGTAGCCTGCACCGGGTTCCCAGCCAGAGAGGTCAAAGGCGGCAGAAATCCATTGTGTGCGTCTGGGAACGAGGCTGTCTGTGTCCCGAGGAAGGGACAGACATTTGTTTGTGTTTGTTTTGTTTTTCCAAGGAAAGGTTGCCAAGTCACGTGCTCACTCCAGGTCCTGTTTCTCTTTCTCGCTAGGTGCTGTGTAGGCTGCTGGGTTCTGCCGTTGCGTGAACCGTTGCGTCCCCCCTTCGGCGTGTCTGTTTGTGGTCTTGCTCAGAACCAAGCTAACCCGATTCAGCCAGGGATGTGGAGCTGGGAGCTCTGCAGAGAGTGACCTGCCCTCCGTCTGGCTGCCATGTTGGCGCTGGCTGCTCGGAGAGCCGGGCTCCTGAGATAACCTTCTTAACGCAACTCGCGGCCTGCGGCTAAGCGAGGGCTCCAGTCTCCCTCTCAGAAAGAACTGAAGTACTTATGTTAATTTTTATAAACCATGATTAGGAAAATTGAATGTGATTGCTCATTGGCCGAATGTAAAGAAATTGATAGACTTCGACCTACCTGCGCCTATCCTGCAGCTCCGCCCCTGCGCACCGCCTTCCTCCCTGTCTCGTCATGTGTGCGCTTGCTGGCGTCCTGTGCAGGGACAGGTCACTGTGAGTGGAAAGGTTTGCCTGGGTCCTGTGAGCCACTCCAGCCAGTGAGTCCCACAGGAAAAGGGGTCATGGGAACCCCGGTTTATAGCCGGTGGGTCAGAAACCCTGGCACAGCAGCCCTGAGTTGGTCATGGCCATGGGGAGAGCAGCATCCGACACTGTTCCCAGGTTCGGGGTGAGCTAGAGCGTGATTGGCGTGGGCAGTGGGGCAGTCTGCAGTGACTGCGCCCTCGACCAGCAGGATCTGACACTGTCCCCAGGTAGAAGGCGTCAAGGGGACCTGGCGTCCCCCACAGAGCCGATGGCCCTGCGTTTGCTCAGAGATGTCTGTGTGGTGGCGCGTCACAAGGCAGGAGCAGACTGTGCTCATCCGGGCTGACAGCGGCTCCGCACTGCCCCAGGAGCCCGGCACTGGCTCTCCATGGCCAGGGTGGCTGAGAGGGAAGCATGGGGACTGCTGAGCCTCCTGCCCGGTCCCCATGGACGCCTCCTTCTCGGCCACCTGGCCTCCCGCGTGGGAATTCACCTGGAGCCTGTGATGCCCCCCCCCCCAACCTGTCATTCATTCTGGGGCTTTCAAGCCAGGTCCGTGGGCTGGGTCACCTGCCTGGCACCTCTGTCCCACTGCTGTGCAGGCTTCCAGAGCAAACAGGCTGTTTTCTCCGTCTCCCCCATCTCAGTGTACGGAGCGGAGGCCCAGGATCACCCTGAGTCCTGCTCACCCCTCTCCAGTCATCCACCAGCAAATCTGTTCTGTCCCCCCAAATAAGTCACCTCCCTCTCTCCTTTCTTTTCTGTCCATGCCCCTCCCCGCTCCCTGGAAGCCATGGTCACTTCTCAGCTGCCTTACTGCTGACCTAACGCTCATCCTGACGCCGCCACACTGCATCCAGAATCGAGATGGGAGCCTTGGCTTGTCACTTGGTCGCACGGAGCCATTTCAGTGTTTGCCATTTAACTTCAGTGCACCCGCAGTCTGCCAGGCCTGGCTCGTGCCCTACAGGGAAGCTTCCTGAGGGTGGTTCTCGCTCTGTCTTCTGCCCAGTTCTCCACGGTACCTCCAGGGCTTCAACTCACAGTGCACGGAAAGCATCTGATCAATATTTGTCGGGAAAAAAAAGAGAATGATCAATACTCACCATTCGGTATGTAGTTGTTTGTTTCTAAGTCTGTAGTCTCGGAAACCGTGAGATGTCTTATTTGGTCCTTTATTCCTAAGAGTTGGAGCAAGGGTTAGTGATGATGATATGGGACCGGCTGTATGTTATCTGTATGTTAAAGTCATGGCGCTGAGTGTGAGGGAGGTGACAGAAAATTGGGGGGCCGGCGCTGTAGTGCAGCAGGTTAACGCCCTGGTCTGAAGCGCTGGCATCCCATATGGGTGCCAGTTCTAGTCCCGGCTGCTCCTCTTCTGATCCAGCACTCTGCTATGGCCTGGGAAAGCAGCAGAAGATGGCCCAAGTCCTTGGGCCTTTGCACTCATGTGGGAGACCTGGAAGAAACTCCTGGCTCCTGGCTTTGAATTGGCGCAGCTCTGGCCGTTGCGGCCATCTGGGGAGTGAACCATCGGACAGAAGACCTCTCTCTTTCTCTCTCTCCCCCTCTCCCTCTCTCCCTCTCTCCTTCTCTCCTCTCTCCTCTCTCTGTGTAACTCTGGTTTTCAAATAAATCAATAAATAAATCTTTTTAAAAAAAGAAAGAAAATCGGTGTGTACCACAGTGACATTCACAGAAACAAAGCACACACGCCAGCGGAGCAGCAGTACGCCCGTCTCTCAGAAATCCCCAACCAGGAGGTCAATGGTATCCACGAGTGCAGCTGCTTAGGGGGCCAGAGACGGGCACAGAGCAGAAGACACAACGGGAAACAAGAGAGGGAAATGTTCTTAAATGAGGGAGGAGCGTCTGACTCTCCAAGGGGAGTGAACATGGATTGTTTTTATTTATTTATTTATTTGAAATGCAGAGTTACAGAGAAGCAGATGCAGAGGGAGAGAGAGAGAGAGAGAGAGAGAGTCTTCCATCGGTCGGTTAACTCCCCAAATGGCTGGGGGCTGATCCCAAGCCAGGAGCTTCTTTCAGGTCTCCCACATGGGTGCAGGGGCCCAAGCACTTGGCCATCTTCTACTTCTTTCCCAGGCCACAGCAGAGAGCTGGATCAGCAGAGGAGCAGCCGGGACTTGAACTGGTGCCCATACAGGATGCCGACACTGCAGGTGGCGGCTGTAACCTGTGACATCACAGTGCTGGACCCGTAAACATGGATTTTGAAGGACTAGCAAAACAGAGAACTGAAGGAGTTTAGAAACATCCACTTGCTGTCTGGGAATTCCCTCCAAAATTTCTAGAATAAAGACGGAAACAGGGTTGTAGTGGCCTGGTGCTTGGCGAAAGACAAAACTCTCTTAGCACAGAACACACAGAAAGCCTCTGATTCTCGCTGGCATCAGACACTCAACGTAAGTGTGAAGCTGCCCTCTGTCTTTAAACATAAAGTCCTTCCAGGAAGGCGCCGTTCTTGCCTCTGTGTGTGCTTGCGAGTTGCAGTGTCCTTGCGAAGTGACTTCAGATCTGGTTCTGGTCTCCAGGAACACCCTGGGCAGGCTCGCCCTTTTTTTTTTTTTTTTTTTTTTTAAAGATTTATGTATTTACTTGAAAGTCAGAATTACACAGAGAGAGAAGGAGAGGCGGTGGGGTGGGGGAGTCTTCCATCCGCTGATTTACTCCCCGAGCTGCGCCGATCCAAAGCCGGGAGCCAGGAGCTTCTTCTGGGCGCCCATATGGGATGCCTGCGCTGCAGGCGGCGGCTTTACCCGCTGCACCCCAGCGCCAGCCCGAGGCTCGCACATTCTTAAAGTGATTTCCCATACGTGGACTCAGGAGGCGTGGTGAGAGCAGTTCCCACAGCCAGTGCAGGGAGGCTGGAACAACCTAAATGTCTATTCTACCTGTGTGTGTTAAGATGATGGACCTTGGGGGACACAGTATGACCCCACTGGTCATTAGAAAAACAGCCTGTCAGTTGTCGTGGGGTGGTTGGAAGCGTCTTCAGGAGTCCTGGCCTCTGTTCCCAGGGCACCCCCGCCCTGCTCCCCTCTCCCTAACCTGGGTGTTGGTGTCTCCTTCCCCCGCCTGCACCGCTGGTTGTTCTCCATCGCACTGTTATGCCTATTTCATCTCTGCTGTTCTTTTGTAAATCCTTTTTCAGGCCGGCGCCGCGGCTCACTAGGCTAACCCTCCGCCTGCGGCACCAGCACCCCGGGTTCTAGTCCCCATTGGGGCGCCGGATTCTGTCCCGGTTGCCCCTCTTCCAGTCCAGCTCTCTGCTGTGGCCCGGGAGTGCAGTGGAGGATGGCCCAAGTGCTTGGGCCCTGCACCTGCATGGGAGACCAGGAAGAAGCACCTGGCTCCTGGCTTCGGATCAGCGCAGTGCGCCGGCTGTAGTGGCCATTTGGGGGGTGAACCAACGGAAGGAAGACCTTTCTCTCTGTCTCTCTCTCTCTCTCTCACTGTCTAACTCTGCCTGTCAAAAAAAAAATTCTTTTAAAATATGTTTGTTTATTTGAAAGGCAGTGTTATAGAGAGATGGAGAGGGGAGGGGAGGAGGGAGAGAGGGAAAAGTTGTCTCTGCTGGTTCCCTCCCCAGATGGCTGCAGTGGCCAGGGCTGGGCCAGGCAGAAGCCAGGAGCCAGGAGCTTCTTCCAGGTCTCCCATGTGGGTGACAGGGGCCCAGGGACTTGGACCACCTTCTCATATTTTCCCAGGCCATTATCAGAGAGCCGAATCTGAAGCTGAGCAGCCAGGAAACAAACCGGCGCCCACGTGGGATGCTAATGTCACAGGCAGCAACTTAAACCACTATGCTGCAGTGCCAGCCCCTCTTTGGATTGATTTGTTTATTTGAAAGGGGGAGTTATAGAGAGACAGAGAGAGAGAGATTCCATCCAGTGGTTCTCTTCCCAAATATCTGTAACAGGCAGAGCTGGGCCAGTCAGGAGCCTGGAACTCCATCCGGGTCTCCCACGTGGGTAGCAGGGGCCGGAGCACTTAGACCGTCTTCCGCTGCTTCCCCAGGTGCGTGAGCAGGGTGAGGCTTCCTCGGAGGTGGGCAGAACCCTGACACAGCTCCCCAGGCGCTGAGGCCGGTGACAGGGGATGTTTTCATTCCTTTGAAGGATCCTGGTGTTTTAAAGAAGTGTTGTGTTCCAAGTCAAGGAGCCTCTGAAGGTAGTTAAACAAACACAGCGTTACGCTGGAGGCGAAATGCCAGCCAAGATCTTGGTTACTCGCTGGGGCTTACAGCTCTGTCAAGGTCTGCTCCTAGCACCAGTTCTTGACTCTCCTTCCCCCTTCTCTATTGGTTTTTAAGTGGGAATCATCCTGGTTTACAAATCTCGGGTTTAACTGTTCGCCTGTGCTGTTCTGGGCGTTGGTTGTTCACGTCTTTGCCCCAGCAGAGGGGCGTCCTCAGCAGCTTGGTCTGGGAGCGTTTGTCAGCGCACAGTCCGGGTGTGGACGCTGAGCCTGGTGGCCTTTCCCCCGAGGGGCGGGCGAGTGGTTCTGGCACCTGTTCCCAGGCCGTTCTGGTCGCACACACAGAGGACACTTTCACGGGATGCTGACCAAAAGCCGTCTTGAAATACTGATGCATTTTAGCCACAGACAGTGAGGGTCACTTCTCCATCGCAGAGCTAGGCCAAATTCCACGATTCTGACACCAGCACCCCCTGCGTGTCCACACTACAGGGGAGGATGGTTGTGACTGCTGCACGTGTCTGTGCACACATGCACACAGATGTGTGCATACAGAGCCACATGAACACACGTGCACACACACAGAAGCACAGGAGCACATCACGTGCATACACACATGTACATGTGTGCAGTGCAATGCACACGAACATATGTGTGCACATACATTTGCACACATGTATACACACACCCACAAATGTGTGCATGCAGAGCCACATGAACACACATGCATGCACACACACAGACTTGCAGTCACATGAGCACACGTGCACACAAGTGTGTGCATACGGAGTCACACAAGCACACATGCAGGCACACACACGTGCACATGTGCAGAGCCACATGAACACACATGGACACACATGTACAAGTGCACCCACACACATGCACACACAGGCACATGCTCAGAGGCACACAAACGTGCACATACATGTGCACACAGGTACATGCACACAGTGTTCATACATACAAATGTGCAGAGTCACATGAACATATGTGCACACATACTCGTGTTCACACACAGGTGTGCAGTGCAGATACATGAGCACCTGTGTGCACACACATACACACAGGAACACGCACACATGTGTTCATGCATGCAAATGTGCAGTCACGTGAACACATGGCACGTGCATGTATGCACACATAAATTCACACATGCAGACACAAACACACATGAGCATGTGCACACAGGGAATTGCACGCACATGTGTGCATACAGTCACATGAACACACATGCATGCACACATGCACACCCTCTGCCACAAACATGTTTGTGCACACGCCTCCACAGGCGTCTGAGTCCGCTGCAGTGGTGTGGTTGTGATCGGTGTTCATTCGCACTTCAGTCCCTCAGCAGAGATGCACGGAGTGCCTGCTCTGTCCAGGCAATCTCGTAGGTGTGCGTGATGCAGAGAGCAAGCGTCTGCACAACACTGTAGGAGACAGAGTGCAAACACGAGCAAACAGGGGCAAAGGCTCCGGAGAGGTGAGCAGAGCAGGGGGCTGCAGGTGACTGGGTGGGGGTGGGGAGGGGCGTCGTCGTTGAGCTGCTTTCTCGCTGCTGTCACGAACGACCAGGCACCCAGAGGCTGAACTCATTTTCCCTCTCCAGAAGCCAGAGTGGAAGTTGGGTCTCGCTGCACGTGGTGAGAACCCAGGGGGCTGCCTTCTTTCTGGGGGCAATAGGGGAGGACCTGCTTCCTGGACTTCCCCGGCTTCTAAAGTGGCCACCAGTCCTTGGCTCCTGGCCCCTTCCTCAGAGCCAGCAGCCCAGCACCTTCAAGTGCCCCAGACTCTAACCCTGTTTAAGGACCCCTGTGGCTACCCTAGGCCCACCCACATCCATCTCAGGATTCCTGACTCCATCGCATAGGGCGACACCGAGACACCTTGAAGGGTCTGGGAGGTGGGTCTTTCTCAGGACCAGGACGTGGGCTCCCAGTGGACACTTCCGTAATCTGAGGGGGCCAGGGGGAGGGCCCTGGGAACAGGTGCAGCAGCTCTCAGGAGGATTTGACCCCTATGCCAGGGTCTGGGTCCTGGGTCTGGATGTGGGGGCCTTGCAGGCCTTCCTAGGAAACCATCTTTGGTCTCATTTGGGGGAGCAGGGAGCTGGCTGCAGGGTTCCTGGAGACGGGTCTGCGGTCACACATTGCTTGGACATCAGTGGACCTGTGGGCATCTGTTTCCTAGCAGAGGTTCTAGGCGTGAACAGGATGGCTCCCCAGACTCACTGGTGATTCGGGAAGACGAGGATGGGCTGCAGGTTCCCAACAGGAGGAAGATGAGTGGGACCCCTCGGCGCTGCCTCCTGCCCGGGTGCCTGGGTCCTACCGGGGCTGTGGCTGGGGCGGGGACCCTTGGGTCAGAAGCAGCGGCCACAGCAGGGCCTTCTCCGCAGAGACTTCGTGCGGGAGCCGAGATGACTTCGGCTCTTTTTCTTTGTTCAGTTTTTCCCAGCAAGCTTTGGGAAGGCAAACTTTTTGGCAAAGTGTGCGCACGTGCGTAGTCCGCGGAGTAGTTGCTTCTGTAGAATTCTTGATCTCATGAACGGTGGAGCCCGGCCTCGGCTGTTCCTCGCACTTACTAGGGTAACTTTGCAGCGTGGTTCTGCCCGGCAGCATTTTCCTGCCTCGCAGTCGTATTAGCTACTGTTCTACCCGCCTTCCTGAGCAGCTTTGTGTTTACTGTGTCTGGGATCGGGGCTGACACTGAGATTAAGCCCCCCATTTCAATCTGTAAGCATACATTTTCCCCCCTTTTTAATTACCAGGGACTTTAGGAAAATGGAATTTTCATAGCGATGTCTAAGGTAAAGGGAAACCCAGGGTTTGCATGAACATAACATAGCCCACTACATCCAGAGAGTGTAGAACGATTTTCTAAAAATCAAAAAATCTGTGCCCGTTTCTTCTTGAAGTTCCTTCTTTTCTTCAAATCAAACCAACAGCTTAGGACCGGAGACAGCACAAGTCACAGTTTGTCTCTGGGCGTAGGAGTCGGGGCTCCGGCTCTCCCCGTGGCGATCGCTCGGGTCAAGGAAGGTCTGTCAATGCCTTAACCACACATAGGGGCCGGGGACGCCTGCATTGTGCCCTGTCGGGTTGACACACAGCGGCGGCTCTGCACGAATGGCTGAGATAGGCAATGTGAAGAGAGCTGTCGAAGCTGGCGCGCTGTGGCCGTGCCCTTCTGTCCTGCACGGACATACACAGCTGGCCAGGCACGCCTTGGGGGCCCTCAGCGTCTGGTTTTAAGGGAGGATGTCACCTGTGAGGAAGCAAAAAGGTCTGCAGACAACAGCATCCTCTTACAAAGGCTTGACACTATAAGCTGTGCTGGAGAAACCAAGGAGGCCGGAGGGAAGAAGGAGCCGGGGTCAGCCTTGTGGCGCAGCGGGTTAAGCTACCTGTTGCCACTACGGCATCCCATATTGGGCTGTCAGATCGCGTCCCCACTGCTCTGCTTCCTATCCAGCTCCCTGCTAATGTGCCTGGGAGACAGCAGGTGACGGCCCCCATGCTTGGACCCCTGTCTCCCACTGGGGAGACCCGGATGGAGTTCCTGGCTCCTGGATCTGGCCTGGCCCAGACCCGACTGTTGCAGCCATCTGGGGGAGTGAGCCAGTGGGTAGAGGATCTCTCTCTCCCTCTGTCCCTCTGCCTTTCAAAGGAAAGGAAGGAGGTGAGAAACAGAGGGGAGATAGGAGAAGACAGCGAATGCATCAGAGGGGGAGAAAGAGAACCAGGAAGCCCATCTGGGAGCGAGGTGCGGGGCAAGATTCTCTTTTGCGTCCTTTTAGGGAGCGCTGGGGTGTCCTCCACAGCTGCAGATGGCTGACCCCCAAATCCAGGTGAAAAGTGGGACCCGTAATCCATTATCCAGATGTTTCCAAGTGTCTGCAGTTTTGGCTTTCAGCAGAGAAAGCTTCCCAGTGAGTGCGCGTCTCGCTCTCAGCTACAGATGTCGACGTCCTGTGGCAGTGCACATGGCCCGGCGCCTGCCCGCAGAAGGCGGGTCTCCACCTCACTCCGCACCTGTCTGACACCTGGTTGCACGTGGGGCAGCCCATGTTTGCTCTGGCTCTGCACATGCTCAGCCGGCGCTATCCTTGTGCATTAGAAGGGGGGTGGGGGTGGGAGGGACACGGCCGTCACCCGGGAAGAGGGGTGGCAGCGTTTTGAAAGCTTCTGCAGAATGCTTGGAAGGGGTGAGGATTCTTCTGTTTCAACAGCGTGAGGCTCACTGGTGCTTAAGAATTTCAGAAATCGGTTTGATTTAAATTCTAATCCTTGGGAGAGATTGAAGAGCACATCCTAACGCTAGCGGAAAACCACCTTGAAGCAGGGTTTGGAAAGGGCCCGAGGGAGACTCTTCGGGGCTTTAGCCGTCACCCGTCATCCCGACGCCGATGCTGCCTCTCCCTCCAGCTGCCGCACCACAGGTGACGGTGCCCTAGCCAGCCACGGGCCAGGGAACCTTTACTCCTGGACAGTACACTCCACGTCTCATGCAACTTCCACGCGCCACGGAATACCCTCCGTGAGTTTTGTTCCAAACATTAACAAGTATGGTTCTGAGCGTTGTGGTGCGGTGGGGTCCCGGCACTGGGGACGCCCGCATCCCGTGTCAGAGGGCCGGCTCCAGTCCCTGCTTCCCATCCAGCTCCTGCCACGCACCTGGGAGCCTGCAGCTTCTGGCCCTTGTCATTCACATAAGAGACCAGTTGGCATTGCAGGCTCCTGGCTTTGGCCTGGCCCACCGCCTGGATTGCTGTAGGCATTTGGAGAGTGAACCCACAGATGGAAGATAGCTCTCTCTCTGCCGTTCAAAAATCAGTCAATCCATCCCTCACACACACACCATCCTTAGCTCTCAAGCTGCGCAGAATCAGGCCAGAGCCAGATTTGGTCTGTGGGCTGCAGTTTCCCAAGCTCTAGCCTGAAACAGGAGAGATTTAGACGACTAACGCTATAATAGCAGCACACGTCTGTAGTTTGTCTGACGTGTGCCCAGAGCCATGCTAAGCTTCATACGTGTTCTGTGGCAGCCCAGTCCTCAGAGTCAGCCCCGTGAGGCAGAGCAGGTAGCTGGGCTCTGCATACCTTGGGTGCGCGCTCACTGCACCTGGGTGTCCGTCCAGAGACTGAGCGGGGGTCGGGGCCAAGCCCTGCACCTCGCGGGACTTGGTCTGCCCAGGGGAGCCCTGTTTCTGACTTGCGCTGCTGGCCAAAGGGCCACCATCTCCGGCAGCTCGGCAAGTGACGGGGCCGGCGCTGGAACCCGGGCCTTTCGGTACACTGCCTGCCATGGCTGATGCTACTGCCCGCACGCCTCTGGAGCGCATGTTCTGTTGCAGAAGTGGTCTTGGCGCAAGCTGTCCTTGTTTCCCTATCATCTCTCTGCGTTGTGCCCAGGCTGACTGATGTCCTCGTGTGTCCTGAGGTGACTTGCCCCCTGCAGTCAGGTGTGGGTCCTGCAGTAACGTGTCAGCAGCGCCCAATAAGCCAAGAGTGACACGAGTCACACTGCGGCTCTTCTCAAGCCTTATGGGATGCTGGCCTCCCAGGTGGCGGCTTAACCCACTGCGCCACAGTGCTGCCCCCCCACCCGCGCACAAGTAATTCTCTGCCTTCCAGTGAGGATTTCGGTGGAACTGGATGTGACCGCTGTGACGCGTGGTTAGGTGGGTTCTGTTCAGTTCCTCAGTTACCTGCTCGCCCGAGCCCAGGCCCCGGTGTCCTTCTGGGGACTTCTCCATCTTCCTTACCTGCTCCCTGACCCTCACGACGCACAGGCGAAAGTGGACAAGAGACAGAGACGTTTGTGTGGCCATGAACGCGAATCTGCTAGATTGTGCTACAGGAGGCAGCGATTCCAGGTGCCATCCCACCGCGCCCTGTTCCTTGCTCAGCGGGAGCTTCCCGGAGGCGCACCCAGGGATCCCACGGGCCAGCAGTCACTGGTCAGAGAGGGGCAGAGGCACCCTCTTTCTCAGTGGTATTGTTCTGTGACCAGGGTAAGAAGCCACCTGGGCCATGGGAACTGGGGACGCGCTCAGAGAAGGAGAAACGCAGTGTTTGTGAATGGCCTGGTGAGCGTGACTGCTGGCAGAGAGAGGCGCTGTAACAAGTGAGCCAGGGCGCACCTCGCTACCCTGTGGGTCCTCTGGCTGAGACGGGGTGGGGGGTCTTCCCGGCCCATTGTCCCCAGGTGCCTAACTGGGAGAAAGATGCTCTCCCAATATTCGCTGATGCTCATTCACTGTCAGATTCTACTTTAGCAGAATTCGATTTATGCCTGCGGTCAGCCTTCCACAGCCACACGTTCCACGTGTGCAGGTTCACCCAGCCAAGGACTGGGCATGTCAGGAACACAGTTGCATGTGTGTGCAGCATGTTCTGGCGTATGTTTCTTGTTATTATTCCCTAAGCACACAGTCTAACAACTCTGGACACAGCATTTGCCATTTGTGCTGGACCAGGATGATAAGTCATCCAGATGTGATTCAGATATATGGAAGGATGTGTGCAGGTTAGATGCAAATGCTATACCGTTTTAATTTTTATTGATTTATTTGAAAGGGAGAGAGAGAGAGAGAGAGAGAGAGAGAGAGAGAGAGAAGAGATCTTCCATCTACTTATTCACTCTCCAAATATCTTCCACAGCTGGGAAATGGGCCAGGCCAAAGCCAAGAGCCGGGAACACATTCTAGGTGTCCCACAAGGGCAGCAGAGCCAGGCACCTGAGCCACCAGTGCTGCCTCCCAAGGTGTGCGTTAGCAGGGAGCTGGAGTCGGGAGTGGAGGCGGCTCTAACGCCGGGCAGGCTCTGCTGTGGGATGCAGGCATTCCGCGTGACATCCCACAGCTAAGCCAAACCCCCTCCCAGGCCCTGTTACTTAAAGGACTTGAGCATCCTTGGATTTTGGTATCTGTGAGGGGAGCAAGGCCTACAGCCGATCTCTTCTAGATCCCAAAGGACAACCATGTACAAGATACGTGCTGGCGTGTTGTGTAGAGAATCCCCAGCCCCTCTGTAGTACATACATGTGTGTGCTGGCGTGTTGTGTAGAGAATCCTGGGGTCCCTCTGTAGTACACACACGTGTGTGCTGGCGTGTTGTGTAGAGAATCCCCGGCCCCTCTGTAGTACACACATGTGTGTGCTGGCGTGCTGTGTAGAGAATCCCGGGGCCTTGTCTGACTGGGCCCTGCTGTGCCCCATTCTCCCCACCACTGTCACTTTTAGCAGGCTCTTTTTTAGAAGTGTGTGCATCAGGGCGGGCGCTGTGGCATAGTAGGTTAAGCCATCTTCTATCTATGGCATTGGCATCCCATATGGGCTTCGGTTCAAGTCCCAGCTGCTCCATTTCCAATCCAGCTCCCTGCTAATGCACCTGAGAAAGAAGATGATCCAAGTGTTTGGGCCCCTGCACCCATGTGAGAGACCCGGAAGAAGCTCCTGGCTCCTGGCTCTTGGCTTCAACTTGGCCCACCACTGGCTGTTGCGAGAATTTGTGAATATTTCTTTCTCTCTGCCTCTGCCTTTTAAATAAATAAATATTTTTTTAAAAAAGAAATATATGTATCAGATGCACTTCCCAAAGTGTGTAGAATGTGGAGTTAATGGAGACACCTGGTGCAAATATTTTTGAAATCTATCCCTATGAAGAATCTTCAAAAAATTGCAGAAAATGAATATTGTGAAACATGTATGCGTGGATTTCAGGTTTTTCTTTTAAGATTTATTTATTTGTTTGCAGGTCAGAGTTACAGAGAGAGAGAGGGATCTTCCATCCATTAGTTCACTCTCCTAGTGGCTATAATAGGTGGAGTGGGGGCTGATCTGAAGTCAGAAACCAGAGCCAGGAGCTTCCTCCAGGTCTCCCACATGGGTGCAGGGGCCCAAGGACTTGGGCCATCTTCTACTGCTTTCCTAGGTCATAGCAGAGAGCTGGATCGGAAGTGGAGCAGCCGGGACTTGAACAGGCGTCCATATGGGACGTCAGGTTTGCTGGTGACGGCTTCAGTCGCTGTACCAGAGTGCCAGCCCCGGAGTTCACAGTTGTTTACAGCAGAATAAACTTCTGCCTTTACTTATTTTCCACGAACTTTTTGAAGCCCTCTCACGCACTCCCTCCCCTTTGGAAATGTCCTGTTTCGAGTTTGCTTGTGTCCTCGTCTCCCCTTGGGGAGCCACCCCTCTCTGACAGTTGGACTCTGCTTGTTTCTTGGTGTCTCTGCCCCTGGCCCCTGCTGGCCAAGGGTTGGCATCCACTTGGTATTCCAGGGACGGCTGCGTTGGCGTTGAGTAGGGACTTTAATTACGTTGCAGGTGTCTCTGCCGGCCGTGGCACCTGCCCTCTGTGGGTTGCTCTAAAGTGTGGCTAATGGTTGTAACAGGCAGAGGAGCGGGCAGGGCCCTCCCGAAGTCTCTGCCTCCTGGCAGATTTACATTATTAATTCATCTGAGGTCTGGGGAACCTGTGGCCAGCGGCTCCCTCCCCTGGAGCGCAGCTGGCCTGTTCCACTCCCCTCACACACACTAAGGAGGGCGAGCGTGGGAGCCCCGAGGTGATGGCAGGCATCAGTAATTCAGGGGTGGGAGAAACACCCCCGGCGCTCGGAGCCCGGCTGACTCCATGCAGGCACGGGGTTTTAAAGATTTATTCGGGCAGACTAACGCAGCCGCTGAGTGCAGGAAGTGGAGCGCCTGGCGCTGCGCAGGTGGCCAGGGTCCCCCAGCTGACAGAGGAGGGGGGAGCCCAGGGCCTGCCGTCTGCAAGTTGTCTGCATCTCCTAAAAATTTAATCACAGCCTTGCGAGGACGTCTGCCGTTCCCAGGGACCACAGAAGGCTGGATCTGGATGCGGGGAGACAGAGTTGCGCTGGTCTCCTTGACCCACTTAGCAATGTGGCTGACGACGTAGGGTGTGCATTCTGCGGATTGCGCCCGGGTTACCCACTCACTTCCACACGGGTGTGTGGCCTGGGACCTCTGGGAACAGGAAATGTGTGTGATTTTGTCCGGCTGCGGCAGCTCTGTTTGTATCCGCCCTTCCCCGGCCATGGCTTCATAATGGCAAAACCCAAACAGGACCCTGGCAATGTCCCAGGGTATCCACTTGCTACTTTCTTTTTGGATAGTCAGTGCTGACAAAAGACTTTTTTTAAAAAATTTAATTAATTTATTTGAAAAGCAGAGTTACACGGAGAGAGAGTGAGAGCTTCCATCTGCTGGTTCAGTCCCCAGAGCTGTAAAGGCTGGGGCTGCTCAGCCAAAGCCAGGAGCCAGGAGCTTCATCCGGGTCTTTCACGTAGGTGCAGGGTGCCGTCTTCCACTGCTTCCCAGGTGCATTTGCAGGGAGCTGGATCGGACCTGGAGCAGCCCGGACTGAAACTGGTCCCCATACAGGATACAGGCATCCCCGGCCGCTTAACCCGCCATGCTACAGTGCCACCCCCGAAAGACCTTTCTGTGTAACTCCCAGGCAGGCGTGTGTGTGCGGGTGGATCCATGCAAGGGGCTTCCGAGGCCCGTGGAAGGAGCCCGTCTTCCAAGGCTGCATCCCACCTTCCTCCTCTGTGGAGGACGCTGAGGGCGTAGAGCCGTGGGGCGATTCAGCAGAGACACGTGCTGGTGAGCGGACTCGTGGGTCAGCCGTGTGTGCTTTGGTGGAGGCCGGACGGACCTGGAGGCGAGGGCCAGAGACGGGCGTGCCGTGGCAGGAGTTGTGCCACCGGTTGGAAGGCAGCTCCCCTGCTCGCCGCTGGCTGTCTGCATTTTCCTTGTTGCTCAGCTCTCCTTCCTTGTTCCCCCGCGTGGCTTCCCCGTCCGTGTCCTCACGCTGCATCTGGGAGCAGCGGGAACACACTTGGCTTTCCTTCTTGCTTTCTCTCCACATCCAGGATTCCCTCCCTGCCCTCTGGGCTCCGGGCTCGTCCCCTACTTTCTGTTCTCTGGGGGCCTGGGTCTGGGTTCTGGGCTCTCCTGGCTGAACCAGGAGCGAGGGAAGGGTTGCAGGCTGGTGGTGTTCCTGTCGCTGATTTTGCCACAAAAGCCGAGTGCGGTGGGGCAGTGAGGAGGAAAATTTCAAGTGCGGCAGACCCTCGCCCACGGGCCTGCTGCCGGTGCCAACGCGGGAGCCAGGGCCGGCGTCTCCCCGCGGCCTCGCCTGGCCTCACCCGTCTTCCCTGTGCAGGTGTGGTCGCTGCCTCTCCTACAGTCGGGCACAGACACTGGAGTAAGTCCCCGCGTGGTGCCCCCGCTTCCTCATCTATAAAACGGGGGCTAGAACACCTGCCATACAGGCGGGTGAGACACCCAGCCTGGATGGAGTTCACGGCTCTTTCTGTTGGGTGGTGCCAGCAGGGAGGCTGGTGTCTCAGGGACACTTGAAGATCCCTCGGAACCAAGAGGTTGGGAAACAGGGCTGGGGCGATCGTTACCTGGGCCTCCCCGTCCCTGTCCTGCACACACGGGCTTCCCTTTGCGGGAGTCGGGATGGGTGAGTCAGGCCCCAGGAGGGTGGTGCATAAGACGCCAGGGTCTTGGCCGTGTGGTCTGGGTCCCAGCTGTACCCCGACCTCAGCGGGAGCTGGGTGCAGCGGGGCGCCTGGCGCCAGGTCTCCGGCTCGCTGGGGGCCGGTTCTGAGCTGACTCGGCCAAGGGCTCCTTCCTGCCGTGGCGAGAGCAGAGCTGAGGCTGCACAGTAGGTGTGATCTGACCCTGCCAGGCGGCCGAGGGCTGCCACGCTCTTTCAGCCCCTGTGTGGGACACGGGCCCCCTCCACCTGCGCCCACGGCCGCTGCGTGCCCCAGGTTGCTCTCCCGTGCATGCCCTACGTCACCAGATGGTCCCAGGTCCAGCCTCTCCTAGGCCTCCTGCAACAGTGTCTGCCTTCATCCCTCGTCCGTCAACACCAGCCTGTCCAGGGCTGCTCCTGCCCAGCGATTTAGCGCCGTCTACACTGACCGCCTTTGCCCTCTGTTCCAACAGAAACTGCACCTGCAGGCAGAGATGGGCGCTTCCTGCAGCAACGCAAGGCCTGGGTGTGTCCTCGGCCGACTGTGCTCCCGCTTTGTGGGACCTCACGGGGAAGGCTCTTGAGGACGCCCCTAGGTGACCCCGGGTCCAGACTCCCTGATGCCGCAGAACCTCCTTGTCTCGTCCGCCACCCCAGCAGCGCATTGGCCCGGCCACTGCAGGCCTTGGGGTCGCTTCCATGCCCAGCACGCGACTCCAGGTGAGCCCACTCCGCTGTGATGAGGCCGGAATGAGGCTCGTGGTGCCGCAGAGTGAAGCAGATCGGCGGGGGCCCTGCCCAGCATAAAGATCCGCTTTCTGGTTGCCTCGTTTCTCGGCTTGTTTGGGTTTCTGCACACCCCGGAGCTCCTGTCAGCGCCCCGTTTTGTGAATGGAGACTTTTCTGCTTTGCCCTCAGACTGTATCCTCACAGGCTGCTGGAAGAAGGCCCTGTGAGCTCAGCACCGGACAACGCGGGGAGCTCAGGCCCCTTCCGAGCGTGTGGGTGAGTCCCAGAGGCTGGGCTCTGCCTCCCAGGGGGCGCACCCACACCTGCTGCCTCAGAGGGAACTCTGGAGACCTTTCTCCCATGGCTGCTCCCCTCGCTTTCACTGCGGATTCTGAGGCCATGCACAGAGCTGTGCGTGGGTTGTTTATGGCAGGTCCTCTGCTACGGGCCAGCTCTGACCGCTCTGTCATAAACCATCAACTGAACAAGGGTTTTCACAGTGGGGGGCTCCTGGAACACCCCGGAGGAGCAGTCGTTTGCCCAGACCCTGACGCTCACTCCTGGCTGCCTCTCGCCGTAAACCTCGCGAGGACACGACAGGGCGTTCTGGGGGGTGGCCCACATGCTAGCCCTAGATCCCAAGCACGCCTGGACCAGTCGTCAGCCCTGCGACCGCCCTGCGCCTCACCTCCCTCGACTGTGAACGGAGGAGGAGGTCAGACGTCCCAGCTGGGGTTGTTGGGAGTCGAGAAGGAGAGCAGACGCACAAAGCCGGGAGCATGGCTCTGGCACGTGGGACAACGTAAGTGCATTTGCTGAGCATTAATCCGTGGATTCGATGTGTCATGTTAGAATTCAGCAGAGAGATGTCACCAGTGGGCCAGGGCCACAGCTTCGCAAAAACGGGAGAATTTTGTCCTTCATGGCTTGATTTACTTCCTAAGTGGCTGTTAAAAGAAGATGAGGTGTAATGCAGAGAGCTCCGTGGATTCCGTGGCCACAGGTGTTTTGGTTTTGTGACGTTGGCAGGTGTGTTGGCTGTCGATGGCGCCGGTTCTGGGTAGGGGTTTCAGTGCTGGAGGGAAACGCCTTCAGGCTGTGGGGTGCACCGGCAGGCCCCCCAGTGGAGTACTTCTGTGTCCCACGCAGGGCCTCCCCCCTCGCGCTCCCCACACACCTGCAGGGCACTGCACGCCATCGGTGTCCCTCCATGACCACTGTGTCCATACCTGAACCGGCAGGTGGTCTTGTTGTTGGGTCTGCTGTCACGGACAGAGCCAGGGAGGGGAGGACACAGCTCTCTGTCCATGGACAGGTGCCCGAAGTCCCCTGAGAGGGAGCCCCTACGACATCTCTGTGCTGCAGCTGCAGAAGCAGCAAGGGGGTGTTGAACTGTGTAACTAGGACTTGTCAGAAACTGGACAGCTAGGATGAATGTAAGGAGGATGTCACAGCGGGGTGCTGGCTTCCTGCTCACAGGTTCTCAGCCCCCCCACCCCTGACTCCCACCCCTGTGTGGATCCGAGTCACGGCACCACTTGGTGGCTCCTTCGGCCGCAAAAGGAACGACACTGCTTGCAGTTAATCGGTCTTCAAAAGCCTTTTACTTGGGAGGAGTGGGAAAGAGAGTGGGGGAACTGGGAGAAGGGGGAGAGATGGCGCGCACGTTCCTTAAGGGGGAAAGCTGGCGTGCCCCCTTCTCTCTCTCGCTCTCCGCTTATATCCAGAATTCAACCAATCACAGTCAATCAATTACAGTCCATGCACAGAGCTCTCCAATCCGGCACTTGATCACGATCAGCTGTGGAGTCACGCAGCAGGCAGGGCATCAGCGCCATCTTGTTGTTTTCCAGGATCCTCAGCTAGATGGAAAGTTCAATCAGCTGCTACATCCGCATTACTGCTATAAGCCAAGCCCAGCATGGGGGGGTCCTATGGCAAGCCTATCCATGGGTCCCCACACCCCTGCCCCCTCCCCCAGTCCTTTAGGTCTTTGCTGGGGCTGATTAACCATGAATTTGGGTCCCCCGTGGCGTCCCATTGCGGCCACCTTCCCAGGAGTTGATGTACTACAGTCCCTTCCGGTCTTCACCATAGCAGCTCAGCAGGGCTCAGTAACTCAACAGGATGGGGCTTCCCAAACTCGTGCACTTAACCCCCGAGACTTAAAGTAACAGCTAAGGGATTGACGGACCAAGGGTGGAGACTTGGTCTAATAGTGGGGTCTGGAGGTGGACCTGCAGGGAGGTCCTTGCTCACTGGGGCGGGTAGCTGGTCTCTGAGTGGGGTGTGCTCCGTGCGCCCCTCCCTCTGCTCCCCGTCTCCCTGTGCCGGCTTCCCTCCGCGGGCGTTCACGCACCCGCTTCAGAGACGAGACCCGTGGGGCCCCCGGGGCGTGCACTCTAATCTTCCTTCCTGAGACGCTCTGCTCCAGTATTTTTGTTGAATCTGTGCACAGCGGACTAACGGCATCAAGGTTCCCTTTTACTCCCAGAGAGGGCGAGGGGCCTCCAGAGATGTGGCCGCTCTTGGGATGTGTCAGCTCAGTCCCCTGGCAATCACAGTGTGGCCGCGTGGACTCGGGGAGCCCTCAAAGAGCTCAGGACCCCTTGGAGGGGAGGGGAGGAGTAGGGGAGGGAGGAGGTGCACGGCCTGAGGCTGGGTGCCCCAGGTGATGTTCCCAGCACACATCCTTGCCTTCAGATCCTTGTGTCCTTCTTTCAGAGTGGCCGCCCACCGTCCCTCTATCCTGCTGTGAGCTTAGGCTGGTGGGGCAGGAGGCTGGGGAGCCCAGGAGGGTTTGGAGAGTGGCTCATCCTCAGGGGCCTGATGCAGAGCCCGGTATACAGTCGGGGCTTACTAGATAGTGACCAGCGCAGTGCTCTCCTGCTCACGCATGTTCTTGTGCCAATGCTGTGTCCTGTCTAATAAGTGACTCTCACATCTTGCCCCTGGACACGGTGGGATGGCTGAAGAGACCAGCACATGAGCCCAAGGGTGGGCAGGGCGTGCTCCACCTGTCAGTCATTCCAGAACCGTGCGTTAGGTTGCAGCATCGTCGGACTCTGTGCTCGGCGCTGAACTGGAGGGGAATACCGAGAAGTGTCATCATCTCTTTGGCTCAAGATCTTTGAGCTGGTGGCACGGGTCTTAGGCAAGTGTCACGATTAAATGGTGATTGCAAAACACCGAGACCTGTTCTGGGGCAAGTGGAGCTTCGGGGCTGGGGAGACGAAGGTGCGCAGGTGTGGCTGGCTGGGAAGGTTCACGTGGGAGTCAGGACGTGAGCAGCAGCGAAGGGCAGGGCAGACTTCCTGGGCGGATGGACTGGCTCAGGGGACCGAGCCGTGGGGACGGTCCTGTGCGTGGCTCGTGGGGGGAGGGAGCCTTCCGGGGGCACTGGGAGGAGGGGCATGAGAGCGGGAGGGAGAGGAGGAGTTCAGGGTCAAGTTACGAAGAATCAGGACTTGCTGCCAGCCTGGGCCCAGGGGTCAGCCGGCAGCTGCCGTGTCCAGGGCGACAGGGGCAGTAGCGGGGCCTGGAAGCCGGGAGGGAGGTCACTTGGCACCTCCGCTTTATGCTGGCCTCTTGGTTTCGATTTCACCCCAGGCTGCACCCAGCTTTTTGACAAAAGGAATCTGGCATTGCTGAGCCAGCCTAGGGCTCCTACAAGGTGGAGGCTCCCCCGCCTGGGTGTACATGAGCCTTCCTCTGGGATCATACTTTAAAGGCTGATTCCTGGGTTCTGGCTCCTGCCCCATGCAGGATTCAGTAGGGTAGGGGCCCAGTTTTGCAAGGGACACTGGTGGCCTGTGGACCACACCTTGTGAGTGCTGAGGAGTAGATGACCAAAGCCTGGAGCAGTGCAAAGCCCAGACGGTGGGTAGCTAAGGAAGGGCCTGAGGGAAAAGACAGAATTAGCCACCAGGATGCTGCTGGGTGCTGAAGTTTAAATACTGCTGAGAGTACTTACTACAGTGCTCACCATTTAGGGTGAGCCTGAGTTTGATGAGGGGTGTTAGGTACGATAGGCATAAAAATCGTCTGATTTCCAGAAGCCTGGGTAGGGAGAATCCTTAAAGCTCACCCTAATCCAGGGCCGACCACCAAGCAGCCACTTGAATTTATACCTCGCCGTCAGCCATGCCTGGAGAGCTCATTTAAAGCTACAATTAACCGCAAATTACAGCCGGCCTGGCTCTGAGAGGAGCCGGCTTCCTTCCCTGCGACACGGTTTGAAGGATCGGGTGGCCTGGCCCCCCGTGCAGCAAGCCGACTCCTCCGGAGCCCCGGGTCTGCCGGCCTGGCCAAGCCTGCAGGTGGCCCCTCCCTGGGCTCGGGGTCCCAGTCCGGGTCCTCTCCAGCAGCAGCGTGGGGAGGGCTTGGCCAGGACTCAGAATGCAGATCCCCCCTCTGCCCACAGGTGGGAAAGCGTGGGCCGTGTCTGTGGGACCTGACGCAGCTTCTGGTCCCTGTGATGGAGAGCTGAGTCTGTCCTATGTGAACTGTTCTACCCCTCGGAGCTTGGGGAAGGCAGGCTGGGCAGGGCATGGAGCCATCCTGACACCCAGCGGGCTCTGCACGGGTCAGGGCTGCGGTGTGAGAACGGCCCTGGGCTGGGGAGGGGGGTTCAGTGAACTTCCTCAGATTGGGATTAGGCATTCCAGGAAGTTGTAAAAGTGTGTTTTGATTCTGTCAGCACAGCCACGGGGGTGGGGGTGGGGGTGGGAGGGGTGGGGGGGAGCCTCCCTAATGCGGGTGCAGGGCCCAAGCACATGGGCCATCCTCCACTGCCTTCCTGGGCCACAGCAGAGAGCTGGACTGGAAGAGGAACAACCAGGACAGAATCTGGCGCCCCAACCGAGACTAGAACCCGGCGCCCATATGGGATGCCTGCAGGCGGAGGATTAACAAAGTGAGCCCCGGCGTCCGCCCTGGCTCTGTATCTTACCGGGGATGACAGCCATGGGGAGAGCCTGGCCGTGAAGGAGACACTTTTGGGGCTACCCTGGCTGCTGGGCTGCAAGCTGGATGGGTTTGGCTGGGTGGAGAGAGGGCCAGGCACTCAGAGGGCACACTGGGGCCGCTGCCTTCAGCATGGGTGAGCACAGAGCACCTGCCCCGACCCCCAGGCTCAGGCACGAACTCCTGCAACGTAGTCGGGGAGACAAACTCCCCACTTCCTAGAATCCTCAACCACAGGTGCCAGAAGGGGTCCTCGGCTCCCTCAGTGACAGGTCACCCCCACCCTCCCAGGGGCCGCGTGAGACTGGGGGAGGGAAGTAGCTGTAGAAGGAACAGAACCTGCATTGAAGGCCGACGCCTGTTTCAAGAATGTCAAACATGTTGCTCTCTGAGATTCCACCTTGGCAGGGAATGGGTGGCTCCCTGTTGCTCCCCCAGGACCACCCAGTCTCCAGCTCCGAGAACGCCCATCCTGCCCTGTTCTGACCAGTGCCTAGTCTTTGCCCTCCCTCTCATGCCTGGTACCGGAATTGCTGGCCCAGCCGGCTCCTCGTCTCACCAGGGCCTGCTTGGTTCAGGAAAATCTGGTGTAGGAGAACCAAGGGCCTTGGAAACAAAGACAGAAGTGGGCAGGTCCAGGAATCCTGGGGTGAGGTTTACGGGTGACACCGTGGACAGAAGCCACATGACACAGATCCCACACTGTGGAGTGGCAGCTGCGGCTTGTGTGCTACGCCAAATGTGTATCTAGACTTGGTCAGGAAACATCCACAGGTCAGGCATCAGTGAAGGGACATTGCAGGTGTCCGTGTTCAGCACGGGACACACCTGGGCCACCTGAGTGACCATTTATCCCACAGGTCTGGGTTCAGCCAGGGCCCCAGAGCGGGCAAGATGGAGGTGACGACCAAGACAGCTGTGGTCCCATCATGCTGGCCTCCCTGCGGAGCCAGGGGGGTGATGGCAGAGGGGGACAGGGAGGGTAGCGTCTTCCGTCCCCCCGGTGTGCACCCAGTGTCTCAGAACCTGTGTTCTTCTGTGGGTGCTCCCTGAAGTCTCCATGATCCACACTTCGATGTGTTTCCCAGAACCCTGCGGTGTGGGCTCTTCAGGGAGCCTGGGCTTGGGGACCAGCCTGGAGGAAGGTGTCCGTCCGCATGACGGGGATCTGCCCCAGGCTTGGCTCGTGGCCCTGCCCACTCCTCTCCAGTCGACTCAACAGCAGGCATGACAAACCAAAGGGGAGGAAGCATCGCCAGCGTGAGCGGCACGCTTCCCACGCGTGTTGTTGAACTTGAGGAGTGGGCTCCATGCCGGCTCAACACGGGTGTCTCTGTGCCTTCTGCATTGTAGGGAATTGCAGCATCCTCCTAGGGCTGCCTTCGCGTCTTCCTCGAGTCGTACTGGCCATGACCGTGGCTTCCACCCTGCTTCCAGGCCTGGTCCTGGGCAGCCTTCTTTATTTTGTGGGCCGTCCAGGCAGCCTGAGTGACTGGACAGACCACCAGACATGCTCCTCTGTTCCTTTTGTTCATCTTGTCTGTGTGTGTGTGTGTGAGAGAGCGATTTTTTTATTTTATTTTATTTTTTTATTTTTTGACAGGCAGAGTGGACAGTGAGAGAGAGAGACAGAGAGAAAGGTCTTCCTTTGCCGTTGGTTTACCCTCCAATGGCCGCTGCGGCTGGTGCGCTGCACTGATCCGATGGCAGGAGCCAGGAGCCAGGTGCTTCTCCTGGTCTCCCATGGGGTGCAGAGCCCAAGCACTTGGGCCATCCTCCACTGCACTCCCTGGCCACAGCAGAGAGCTGGCCTGGAAGAGGGGTAACCGGGACAGAATCCGGCGCCCTGACCGGGACTAGAACCTGGTGTGCTGGCGCCGCAAGGCGGAGGATTAGCCTAGTGAGCCGCGGTGCCGGCCTGAGAGAGAGAGAGAAAGATTTATTCAGAATCATTGACTATTTTATCCAAGAGACACAGAAGGCACTGATGTTTGTTGAGCTGCTGCTCTGAGCCAGACTAGAAGCATTTCATTGTGGACCTCATCTTCGAGGGCTTGCTCTGCTCCAGCCTCTGAAGCCTCGGGCGCCGTGACTGTTCCCCCGGCTTCCGCTCCTGTAACTGCCGTTAGCTGTGGTTAAGATGGCTGACTTGCCAGAACCGCCTTCTCCTTGCTCCAGAGGGGGTTGCAGACTGTTAGAGCTGTGTGCATGCCAGGGTCCGAGCAGCATTGGGGTCGCCCGGGGGCTGGGCCTGGGCGTTTTTTCTCCGAAGAGGGCCAAGTGATTTTTAGGAGCTAAGCAGACACGGATGTTATTTTATTGTTGTGCACCACTCTCAGAAGGAGCAGAAAATGAAGGAAAGTGGCTTGACTTCTCCCTGGGCTTTGAGGTGTCTCGCGCTCTGGCCACACGAAACACGGGGCACCTGCAGCCAGGATGAGGGGCAGAGGCGACTCAGTCCACAGGTGCGCATGGGTTTTGCTTGCAGAATTTTCGCCAGAAGAGCTGCAGAAGTGAGCTTGCCCAGCCCACACCCGGGCACTGTCACCTCTGTTGGGTGCAGCTGGGATCGGGTGCAGCTCTGTTGGGTGCAGCTAGGATCGGGTGCATCTCTGTTGGGTGCAGCTGGGCGGACCTGCTTTGCTGCTTCCTTCTCGGGCCTTGTCTAGGTCACGATAAATGAGAAGATGTTAAAATACAACCCGGAGACTCAGCAAGGCTCCTGGGCCTCAAATCCCTAGGCCAGCCTCATGCATTTTATTTATGTATTCATTTATTTATATGGTATCTGCTGCAGAGACACGGATGAAAAATTAAAGTGTCAGTTCATCAGAAGGACCCAGAGTGGAGCGAGGTGGACATCAGAGCTGCTGGACTTAGCGACACCTCCAGCGGCCCAAACAGAAGGTCATTACCCAGCGGCTTGGACTGAGGGAAGCCTCGGTCCTCCTGGAGCCGAGCGCAAAGGCAGGCCTGGGATCCCTCACCCGGCTCCAGCCGTGGCCTGCAGCAGCCCAAACCCAAACAGAAGCAGCTCGCCAAACAGCCGAACAAACAGCAGCGTCAGCCCTCGGCCAGCCCTGGGGAGTTGCCCGATTTGGCTGCTGGCTCCCGGCCCCAGGGAATTACGTAATCCCCAGGCCAGGGCCCTCGGAGACAGGCCTCATCCTAGGCTTCGCTCCTGGGAGCCGCAGCAAAAAATAGGTAGACTCTCGCTTCCACTGATGCAACGGGGCTGCCGGCTTTTCTTAGGCCCCTGTGCTGGGAGGGGAGTTGGGGACATGTGGAAGGAGATGGCACGTGTGTGAGGGGAGGGGATGGATTCCACTTCTCCCTGCCAGACAGGACAGGAATGTGGCCTCTGCACCGTCCGTGTAGTCTCCAGAGCTCCAAGGCCAAGGCTGCCACCACCCAGAGCGGGCAGCAGCTTCCTTCTGCAGGCGTGGCCTGATGTTTTGGCCGTTGGCTCAGGAGAGGCAGATGCGGCAGGAGGCTGGTGTGGGAGCAAGTGATGGGGAAATCTGCCAGGGGCCGGATCCCAGACACCTGTGCCCTCCTCGATACCTGTGCTGGCCCCGTAACGTCACAAGTGAGGGACTGGGTCTCAGAGGTAGAGCGGCAGGAACTCCGGTGGGCCGCTGGCAGGGCTCCGAAGCCTGTTCCGTAGCCCAGGCCGGGGCTCTGCTCCGGGAAGTCCTGGGGGTTTTGGTGAAAGCACCCAGTGCCTCCAGTAGCTCCCATGGGTGCTGATCCCACAAGCGATGCCTGCATGGCCCCCGACAGTGCTGCTCAACACCCACGTGCTGGTGCAGTGTGGAGGACCTGAAGTTAAATCGGAACTTGCTCATCCCACCAGCCACACGCAGTGACTATTCCCGGGTAGCGCTGACCCGCAGAGGACGTCCATCATCTCCCAGTGTTACTGGCCAGCCCTGGGACGTGTGGGCTTCTCCTCCTTGTTAGAGCTCCACGCAGTCTCTTCCGGGCTCCGTCGGGGTGGGGGGACCTCCCCCTCCAGCATGCTTCTGACCTCTGTCTGCCTCTGTGTGCGGTCTGCGCCTGGGCTTCTTTCACTGGTGAATTTGGGCAGAGCGATGAGCCCCCTCCTGGGGGCACAGGTTCTCCTCCTCTTCCGGGGCCCTGTCCCCGTGTGGACTGGGGGGAGAGCGTCCCTGAACACCTTCTGTTTGCCTTTGAACTCACTCTGCACCCTGGTGCTCCGTGCCCGGGGCTGCAGTGGCTGACCTGTGCGATCTGTCCTCTGACCTCTGTCAGACCCGTTAGGTCACGAGGTGGCACACTCCCAGCAGCAGTGCCTGGTGAAGATGAAGAGCTCCATCTGGGATTCAGCACTAGCTGGCCAAGGGCACAGGGCAGTACCTGAGCGGGTGGCAGGGGCCCGACCAGCTGCCACTCGCGGACTCCTGTCTCAGCTCCCACCTGTGCTGGTGGCCACGCCTGGCTCACAGACGGTTGGCGCTTTATAGGGTGTGAGCTGGAAGGGATGTTTGCAGCTGGGGTCCAGGTGGGGCCTGGAGAAGAAAGGTGCTCCTGGCAGGTGCAGGGCAGGGAGGAAGTCACAGTAGCCACGGTGTGTGGAGAGAGCCGTGGTCACTAAGAAGTGGCCTTCCCTAGCCCATCAGGGCCTGGACAGAGAAAGATGGGAAGATTTGGGGCAGGAGGCCGGTGGGGGGGGTGTGGAGAGGTCAATGCAGGCATGACAGTGACGTGTGACAGGGACGGCATGCACCCCAGAAGAGGCACAGAACAACCGAGTCAGCAGAATGTCTCAGCCAGGCGACGTCAGTCGTGGCCAGAGGTGGCCGCCGTGCCGGGCGGGGCCAGCAGCCTGCCCTTGTGCTGCCCCAGGCTCCTCCCAGGAGGCTTCCTGTCTGCTGCCCGTGTCCTGGAGCTGCAGCTGGGGTGGGACTAAGACACGTGCGGCTCTTCAGCTCTGGGCTCTTCCCTGCTCACCACTGGGGTCTCTGAGTCCTGCTGGGGCAGGGCCGGGTGACTGACTCCCCACTCACAGGGGGAGTCGGGACCCCCAGTCCTCCCTAAGTCATGCCCCTCCCCTAGTGGGGTCACTGTGCTGTTAAGAACCTGAATGGGGAGGCTGCTTCCTGCTGCTCCCTTGGGAAACCCAACCCCATCCAGGTTCCCTGGACCACAGTGGGATGAAATGGCTTTGTGTTTGGGTGGCTCAAGGGTGTGCATGCTCACTTGTAGGTGTGGGTGTGTGGGGGTGTGTTTGTGATTGTGTGAATGTGGACATGTGTGTGTATTTGTGTGTGAGTGAGCACGTGTGTATGTAAGAGCTTGTGAGATTTTGTGAGTGTGTGAACATGTGAGTATGAACTTGTGTGTTGAGTTTTTGTGTGTGAGTGTAAGCATTGTGTGAGCATGTGCGTGAGCATGTATGAATGTGTGAGTGTGAACATGTGTCAGAGTGAGCATGTGTTCATGAACATATATGACGGTGTGTGTGAGTGTGATGCATGTGAACAAATGTGTGAGTGTGAGCATGTGTGTGAGTGTGACCATGTATGAATTGTGAGTGTGTGTGTGAGCATGTGTGTGTGAACAGTATGAATGTGCATGTGAGTGTATGTGGATGAACATGTGTGTGTGAGTGTATGTGAACATTGTGTGAGCATGTGAGTGTGAGCATCTATGAATGTGAGTGTGGGCATGTGTGTTTAACATGCATGACTGTGAGCTTGTATATGTGAACATGCATGAATGTGAGTACTAGCATGTGTGTGAACATGCATGACTGAGCATGTATGAACATGCATGAGTGTGAGCATGTGCGAACATGCATGACTGTGTGAGCATGTGTATGTGAACATGTACAAATGTGAGCATGAGTATGCATGTGAACATGTATGACTGTGCACGAACATGCATGACTGTGAACACGTGTATGTGAACATGTATGAGTGCAAGTGTGAGCATGTGTGTGAACATGTGTGGCTGAGCATGCATGTGAACATGTATGTGAGTGTGTGTACAGTGTCTATCGAGACACCTTTCACCAGGACAGTGTGTTCGCACCTGGAGAGAGACCCTGATGGGGCGGCCGGGCCGCGTCCCCAATACTGGAAGTTACTCAGGCCGTTGGTGCACACCGGCTCTAAAATGGCACTCTCTCTCTCTCTCTCTCTCTCTTTTGTTTTTTTAGCACAGTGTTTCCTGACGTAATTAAAAGATGAAATCACTCTATAAAAGTGTAATTAGACTTTATGGTCAGGCCAGGACCCCTTTTTGTGCCTTCTGGGGACACAGCGCTCGCCCCAGAGGACAGACTGTTGGCTTCCAGACTTTTCCACCTTGGCGGTGTCCGTCAGGCTGTGGACCTGCAGCTCCAGGAGCCGCTGCTTGGGAACTGCGGGGCGGGGGGCTCTGAGTGTGCCCCAGGAGGACGGAGCCGGCTGACGGGCAGACTCAACACGTCGGGGTACTCCACGCAGCGCGGGACCTCGGAGTGCCGCCCTGAGTCACAGAGGCGCCTGCAGGAAGACAGAGCGACAGGCCTCTGGGTGGTCAGGGCCGTGGGGAAACGCCGGCCTCCTGGGGACGCCCTGAGTTTGCTGCGGGTAACAGGAGTAAGGTGTGGGAGCGTGGCCTCCTGCTGTGGCTCTGACCTTGGCTTTCACGCCTTGTTCCTTCCCTTCCTAACCACTGCTTCCCGTGGGCTAAGATGGAAGCCATACCTGCCTCCCCCGAAGCCGTCGTGTTTGTGCTCATCAGCGGCCAGCTGCACTCAGCCGGTCAGAACTGCAAGTGCAAGTGTGGGAACGGGTGGACACGGCTCCCGGGCCTGTCTGAGGGATGAGGGGCTGAGCAGCAACAGGGGCGTCCTGTGGGGACCTGCCCGCTCTGGCTGCTGCTGAGGGCTGGGGAGAAACCTGCAGATGGACCTGTTCCCTGGGAAAGACACCCCACCGCAAGCTGCATGAGGTCTTTGTGGTAAAGACTCTGTTATTGGCGTGAGGATTACTTTCACTGCAGAATTCTGGGCTCGTGGCTGGGGCGGGGGGGACCTTAGCCCCAGGGAGGGAGGTGGTCCCACTGGGCTGGGCACTGCTTTCCTGAGACGTGGCTTTTGGGCAGTGGGGATGTTCGTTGTCCTTGCCTTTGGGCACAGTGCCGTGTCCCTTTCCTGTGTGTGTGTGTGTGTGTGTGTGTGTGTGTGTTGAGTGGGTGTGGGGAGGCGGCCATCTTTGGGGGGTGGCTGGGAATGGCTAGGGGAGCAACGAGGCACTTGGGGCCCCTCTGGCAGTCTGTGCCGTAGTTTAAGGACGACTCCGATGTTGTAACACAGAGAAGGGATCCCTGTTCAGGGACCTCTTTAGGGGGTCAGCTGTAGGGTCAGTGGCCAGTGCAGGACTCCCAGCTAAATGAACACTTCCTAAGCGTGGCTGTGTTCCAGGCTGTGCACGGGAGAAACTTGAGCTAATCTGAAAAGCACACTGAATGGTTCAGTCCCTTGCATTTTCCTTTATTGAATCCGCTGCACTCACCGGGCTGCACGGTGAGATAGTTAATGCTACGTCTTTTCAACCTGAGGACGTGTCGCTGTCCGAGCCCTATTGTCTCTGACGCCGAGACGTGCGTCATGGCCTTTACTTTGAACGCAGTGGTGTTGGCTATCAGATTGACTCACGGCGGCTTTTCCTAAGCCCTGCGTGCCCTGAGATGGGACAGATTTCCTCAAAACCACGCCTCCCTGCGCCCGGCTGTCACTGGGTCAACACTTGCCAAAGCCAAATCCTGCATGAAGCAGAGAGGTCCCGAGCAGGGACTGTGGACAATGTCAGGGGCTCGTCCGCGGGCTGCCGCACAGCCTTCTCCCCGAGCCTCGGCTGTTCTGGAAGTTTCTCTCAGTCTGGTGCCTCCCCACGTGCACCTCAGACAGGCAGCCTGGTCCTTGCTCACTTAACCACTTCTTAGGCTCCTGCACCCACATGGAAGACTCTGAGTGCTGCCCTCACAAAGAGGAAATTGTGCCAGATGAGAACCCCAGGTCCTCCCGAGACCCCCATGCGTCAGAGCCGTCCCAAGCTCACCGTGCCCACAACCATGCCCCCCACCCCACCGCGCAGTGACCTCACCCTTGTGCTCTGTTTGCATCTTTTTCCTCCAACAACAGGGCCGGGGGCCTGCAGGTGCCACGGATAGGCGAGGCCTCCTGCCCGGTCAGTGTGGATTTCAGCAGCTCCGTCTCTTTTCACTTGCAGAGTAAGGGTTGTAGTACCCCTGGCATAGCAGGACGGTGTGTGACTTAGCTGGTCCGAGTGTGTAAAGCCCAGTATGACGACACAGCGGGTGGAAAATGATGGTGAGAGCTGCCGTGGGGCTGGCGTCTGTCCGCGCACTAACCCCTCTGTCCGTCAGCAACAACCGCCTCGTGGCCTCCGTAAGGCGTCTCTCGAGTTATTCGCTGCACTTTGGCGTCGGCAGGTGCCATGGGGAAGCTTGCACCTGTTGCTCCTGGCTCCTCCTCTTACTCTTGGGCGTGTCACCTATGGCAGCGGGGTGGGGGGGCTCTGTGCTCCTCTAGGGGTCCCTGCTCTCCCCACGACCCGCTGGTTCAGAATCTGGGCAGGAAAGACGAGTTCTGCCCCAGAGCGTACGCTGCTGTGTCGTCACGTGGGGGCTTTCTGAGCAGCGTCTCTCAGATCTGGTAGAACTCAACTTACCCTTTGCTCTCAGGCCAGCCTTTGGGGTCGCCAAGAATTTCATTTCAGATAAATTAAACACCTGAGTTGCATATGTTTAGCATTGTAGGAGGCAGCCGCCTACAAATTAATATGCGCGTTTGAGATTTGGTGCTGGAGCTGTTTGAATATTGTTACCCCAATATTCTATGTCTTTTTGCCGATTTTTAGAAATGGATGTTTTCGTTTATTTTTTGTGACTTCTTTCCTTTAGGCTATATACCCCGTTTGGGAACCAACACAGCGATCATTTTAGTGGGGTTGGGCTTCTGGCTTACTGATTAGATGAAGTTCTTTGTTCCCTAAAGGCACCTCACAACTTGTTTTTATAAGGAAGGAGGATGGTGCACAGTGGTTGAGCCGCTACCTGCAATGCTGGCATCTCATTTCCGGGTGCTGGTTCCAGTTCGTGCTGCTCCACTTCTGATCCAGCTCCCTGCTAATGCACCTGGGAAAGCAGCGGAGGATGGCCCGAGTGCCTGCGTTCCTACTACCCACACGGCCGGGAGACCCGGATGCAGTTTGTGGCTCCTGGTTTCAGCTTGGCCCAGCCCCTGCTGTTGCAGCCATTTGTGGAGTGAATCAGCATGTGGAACATCGCTTTCTGTTTTGTTTCTTTCCTTTTTTTAAAAAAAGATTTATTTGGGGACCGATACTGTGGTGTAGTGGGTAAAGCTGCCACCTGCAGGGCTGGCATCCCATATGGGCGCCAGTTCTAGTCCCAGCTGCTCCACTTCCGACCCAGCTCTCTGCCATGGCCTGGGATAGCAGTAGAAGATGGCCCAAGTGCTTGGGCCCCTGCACCCACGTGGGAGACTTTGAGGAAGCTCCTGGCTTCAGGTCTGCCCAGCTCCAGCTGTTATGGCCATTTGGGGAGTGAACCAATGGATGGAAGACTCTGTGTCTCTCTCTCTCTCTCCTCTCTGTAACTCTGCCTTTCAAATAAAAAAATTTTTTTTAAAAATTTATTTTATTTGTGTGAAAGGCAGAGAGGAAGAGACAGTGAGAGAGAGATAGATGTTCCATCAGCCACAACACCCAGGGCTAGGCCAGGCTGAAGCCATGAGCCAGGAACTCCATCTGGGTCTCCCAAGTGGGTGCAGGGACCCAAGCACTTGGGACATCTTTTGCTGCTTTCCCAGGTGCATTAGCAGGGAGCTGGATGGGAAGTGGAGCAGCTGGGACTTGAACTGGCGCCCATATGGGATGCCGGCCCTGCAGGCGATGACTTAGCCTTCTAAGCCACAGCGCCCGCTCCCACTGTTGTTTCTTGATTCTACAAATAATGCACTGCTGGTTTCTAAACAGCTGCTGGAGAGGACTGGGGGCGGGGGGTGAAACAGGGGAGGAGGACAGGAGATCGAGTGGGAGAGAGAACAAGAGGGCTGGTGCGTGTGGCCCCACTTGTCCGTTGCGGACCTCTGGGTCCAGGAGCCACGTGGAGGCCCTGTTCTGGGCAAGTTCTGGGAGCCACTCAGTGACAGCCCGAGGCCTTCTTTCCAGAACAAGTGAATGCGGTCGGAATGGAAATGAGGTGAGCTGACTTGACCTTGGCAGTGCAGGGATGCAGGGACAGGGTCCCGAGGAGGACCCGTGGGGCCGGCCTGGCTGGCGTTTACCGTCCTGCCTTTGAGTCCCCAGTGCCTTAAAGTCACAGTCCCTTCGTACAGCGTCTGCATGAGGTCCACAGCAGGCCATGCTGGGCCACGCTGCCGCCCAGATTCTCTGTGCTCGCAGATGGAGGACGAACAGAGAGCAACCTCCCCGCTCCAGGAGCGCTCGTCCTCTGGGCAGCGGGACCTTCCGGAGCCGGGGAGCCCACGTTTATCACCGCCTCCCTCACCCTGCAGAGACGGCGGAAACAGGGGGGTGGCTGGGTTTCTCCTGCAGCTCCTCCCCAGGTCCTCCCAGTGTCCGCTCCCCAGGACGCCCCTGGGCATTCTGGTTTGGGGCGTGGGGTTTTCACCATGCTCACCATGGGGGTGCGGGGACACAGGTGACCTGAGAGCCGCTGGGTGGGAACGGTGGGAACTGTGGCTCCAGTCTGATGGTGGCTCAGTTCCCTTCATCACGTGTGTGAAACGTCTGGGGCTGTTCACCGCAGCGCTCTGTCTCTTGCCTCCCTCCCTGTTCTCCAGCCCAGCCCGCTCTTCTGTGAATCAGTGTGTCTTAACCATCGTTCTGAAGGAATCATCTCTGAGCCTGAAGGTGGACTCACTGGCCAGAGAGGAGCCGGGAGCTTGCCGTGGTGGCAGGGAAGCTCTCTGGGGCCCACAGAGATGCCGTGAGGTCCCTCGGCTCCCGCCACATACGTTCAGTTCCGTTTCCGCACGGCTCTTGTTTGCACTGCGTTTGTTCATTCAGCATCTGTTACGTGCTGAGCAGCAGTCCGGGGGCTGGGACACATCCGTGGATGACCCAGACAAGAGTCGCTGATCTCCTGAGCCTTCCACCTGGCCGGGAGTGACCCGCAGGATGACTGGGCCCAGCAGGGCAGAGCAGGGTCCAAGGGCTCGGGAGTGCTGGGGGTTGGTGGTGGCCGCAGGCGTGGCGAGGGCTCAGGTTGGATTCCTGCGGGAAGGTACGTCTGAGCAGAGACTTGTGGGCAGGCAGGTAAGGAGCTGCTCAGGGTGTGGGGTAAGAGCCGTCCACAAAGAGGGACGAGCAAAGACCAGAGCCCTGGTGGAGAACGTGCCTGGAATGTTGGAAGCGATGCCCAGGCCGTAAGGGAGGAGGGGAGGAGAAGGATGAGAGGTGATGTCAGAGAAAGAACCAGGAGGCGGTCACGTAGCCGCTTGCCGGCCACCGCCAGGGCTCTGCTGTGCCTCTCACTCATGCTGGGAGGCGTTGCCTGGCTTCGGGCGGAGGGAGTGATGTAAGTGTGATCACAGTTCATCATCTGACGCAGCCTGAGATCAGGCAGTAGGCTGCAGGGAGACAAGTTCAGTGGCAAAGGGAAGTGGTGGCCCCAGGGTGCGCTCAGGACCCGGTGACATCAAGAGAGATGTCAGGGCTGTGGTGCGGGGAGCTGGGTCGAAAGCCTGCAGGAGCCAGAGAAGGGAAGGGGGCCAAGAGCTCAGTATGCGAGCCAGGGACTCGGAAGCGGAGTGGCCGAGTGTGGAGCCTGCGAAGCCGTCCTGGGGGAGGCAGCTGTGGGAGCTGTGTGCATGCAGACACTGTTCAGACTCAGAGAGGGGGGACTTCACAGGTGTCCTGGGCAGCCCCACACAGAGGGACGCAGGAGAAGAAGGGAGGAATCAGGGCAGACCCAGAGGAGTGGCAGGAGGCGCGGGGGGAGCTGATCGGCGTTTGGGAGGCCGAGTGAGGACGTGTCGGGAGGAGGCAGGGCCAGGTGCAGCAGAGGCTGTGGACAGGGTTGAACGACCCCGTGGCAAATGGGCTTTCCCACGGCTGTGGCCCAAGGTCGTCCTAATGCAAACAGCTTTGCTGCAGTGGCGAGGAAGGTGGAAGGAAAGCTCACCAGGATGAGTGCAGGGAAAAGGTGGGCAGAGCAGAGGACACGGCGAGTATACACAGTGCTTTTGAGTGGTTTATTTGGATCATACATATAACGGAGAGAAGACACGTGGGCTGGGGGAGAAGTCCGGCCCAGAGAACTTAAGTGAGAGGAGTGTGAGCCTGTGAATATGCTGATGGAGCCGAGGTGCAGGGGCAGAGGGGTGGGCCGTGGGGCGCAGGGGCAGGACAGGGCGCGGATGGTTCCTGGTGGCAGCTGAGTGCCGTGTGCAGAGGCTGGTGGACGAGGGCAGAGGGCCTAGGGGGGCTTTCTGAGTGGATCTGTCAGAGGTGACACAGGCATCATCGGAACACGAGCGGGCGGGAGGCGTTGTCGGAGGTCTCTGAGCTGGAAGCAGAGATCTGGGAATGCAGAGCCGGAACGGGCAGGGGACCTGCAGCGCAGGGAGAGGCAGCCGGAGGGGCCCAGGCGGGGTTCCTGGCCCGGGATTCCGAATGCACGTGGTCAGCCTGATTGCGTGTCTCCCTCCAGGGCTGTGCAGCTGCACCTGCGTACAAGGTGGAGATCTGGGTCTGTGTCTCTTTGGAAACATGTAGAATGCAACGATTTAAATGGGTTGAGAGCAAAAGAGCCACTTCTAACTGTTACGCCTTCCTGTCTACCCTCCGTCTTTCCGTCTCTCCCCCCTTTCCACCCCTTCCTGGCTTTTTTCCTTCCCTGCCCACTAAAAACACTTGCATCTCCTAGGTATATAATCGTCATATCTAAAACTGGTTTGAAACAAGACAGGAGAGAGGGGAGCCCTTGTAGCATCAGTGGAAGGGCTGAAGAACTGGGCTAGGGCAGGGGGGGACCCCAGCAGCTGTAGCAGTGGAGGAGGTGGGGGACAACTCCCCCAAGCCCCATCCTGGGCACGGATGAGCCCCAGTCTCCAGGACTCACAGCTCAAATCCCTGACTTGTGATCCAGCCAGGGAGGCGGGGTCCTTGATGTCTGTGGGAGGAGCTTCCCAGAGCAGAAGCCGCTCCCTTCACCATCAGATGGTGGGATGCTCCCTGCAGTCATCCACAAGGCCAGCAGCGGATTTTAGCAGGTTCATCCACTCCAACTGTGTCGTGAACCGGCTGTGTTCCTTATTTAAAAATCATCTTCACACCTGCGTCTGGAAAAAGTTATTCTTATTACGGCCTCTAATTCATTAGCTCATTCTTCACCTATAAAAGCAGACAAAGTAGACAGAGCCAGAATTGACACAGGGGCTGCTGGATCCTCAGGGGCACCCAAGGCCCTGGGGTGCATCTGGCTCTGCCCAGAATCTGCTCTTGGCCACAGAAGGCTCAACACTGACCCGGAAGCTGTAAGAGAGAATCCAGGGTTTCCTGGGGAGGTGAGATTGCAGCTGTACCGCCCAGCTGGATGGTCGGAGTCCTAGTTGTCTCCCAGGGCTGAGAAGAGGAGGAGTTGGTCAACAGTTGCGCAGGGCTTTGTAAAGTGTGTGACAGCCGCCGTGAAGGGTTATAGCGCTCACTAATTCTAGGTTCTCCTGGTATGTGAGAAGTCATGTCAGCATTGAGCATCGTCCACTATGCTCCGTGCTGCTGAGCGCACGGGCCAGAGCCGTGCCCTGTGAGATCCCTGTGCTTGGTGCCAGTGGGGAGGGGAGGGCCCAGGGGTCTCTCCTCCGTGCCCAGACGCGTGCTCTTCCAGCTGTGTTCCTGTTGGCTGTGGAGCTTGGCACGGTAAAGGCGATGAGTTCGGAAGAATGAAGCGGAGGGCGCTGTGTCCCGTCTCTGATGAAAGGCAGATTTCACGTGGAATCCAGCCCTTCATTCTTAAAGGTTGAGTAGGATGACATCTAAAAATGAATTCCAACCAGTTAAATTTAGGCTGCTCAAAGGAAAACAAAAGTTGAATGTAGGCTTATTCTTGGTACAGAAACATTTTCACTTGGCTGTGAATTGCATATATTTGAAAATCGTCTTAGGCTCTTGGGAATTGTGTGTGGTCAGGGAAATCATCAAACAAATGTCGATAGGCACACTGGACTCTGTGCCGCTGCTCCTCTCATTCCAAGGAGACTTTCATTACAGACAGGTTTCGGTGATCCGCTGGCAAGAGGGGGTATTGGCCGCAGGCACACTTGCCGTAACTACACGGAGGCAGGTGGTCGTATTATACCTCTCTGTCCCCATTCAGGCTTGGCTCGTCCCAGTGTCTGGAGTGGACGGAGACTAGTAAGTACCCCATCCTCCTGTGCTAGAGATCTGACACCCACACGGCAGCTGTGGCCACTGGGAGATAGGGGCCGGCTGATATCCTTGCCATTGATCGCATGCACACAAGCATAACAGGGACCATTTACAGAGCTGCCTAGGTCCCAGGTGCTAGGCTGATCCCGTTCCGTAATTATTTTACTCTCATGCTGTGGACGGAGAAGTCGTTGAGGGAGACAAAATGACTCACCTGGCTGTGAGACACGCAGCCACTTGGCGCGTACGATGCGCCTCTCACAAGCTGGGAAAGAAAACAAGCAGAACCTTATGTGTCTTTCCTTGAAATGGAGAGATTTAAAACTTCATTTGATTGTAGAGGTACAGAAACAGAGAGAGGGAAAGACACACGGACAGAGATATCCCATCCATTCAGTCCCCCAAGGCCTGTGAGCCAGGCTCTCCGTGTGCATCTCCCATATGGTTGGCAGGGACCCGGCTACTTACACCTTCCCATGCTGCCTCCCAGGGTGCACAGTAGATGGAAGGTGGAACCAGGTCGTGGACTTGAATCCAGGCCCTCTGATAGGGGGTGTGTCCCAAGCAGCATTTCAACAGCCATGCCAAAATGGATAGATTTTGGTTTCCTTGCGCATGACCACAGCAAGAGCTCTAAGCAGAAAGATCATCAGTTCCTGGCACCCTAACCCGTGGCACCACATCCCCCAGAGGCAAGAGAGACTCAGGCCAGCTCTTCCTGGGTGCGCCAATAAACTCAGAAGCAGCGTGGCAGCCATTCCACCCCCCACTCCTGCCGGATGGAGCTGCCATCCTCGGGCCCACCTGGTCCCTTCCTTCAGCCACCTGCTGAGCCTGGTCCCGCTGTCACCCATGGGGCCCTGTCTGGGAGAAGCAGCAGGAGCCGAGGTTTCCTCCCTGCTCTGGGTCCTGGGGCATCTGCCGTGGCTCTGTTGACAGGGAGTGAGTGATGGATGATAAGGCCTGTCCATCCACCTCGCAGGGCTGTTGCTGGTGGCGTAATGGAGGTAGAAGTCCTTTGAAAAGTATAAAAGTACAAGTCCCAGTGGTGAAAGAACACAGCCCACGTGCTGCGATTACACTGACGTCAGAGCGCTCCACCCCAGGACAGGGCTGCTGATGACGGGACCGGCTCTCTCCCAAGGCCCCAGGGCTCTCAGCGATGTTTTTAGCAGATTTGTCTAAGACTAAGTGCGTTCATGGTCAGCAAGGCCCAAGAATGCTGTGAGCTTCTATGTGGTGCCAGATACTACTCGATATTTTGTGTTTCACACACTCACATGTGCACACGATACACACCAAGAAATCCATGAGCGCTGTGCCGGAGTCGACAGTGGGAAAGTGAACGATGTAGCTGTAGTGGGTGTAGCGGGTGTAGTGGGTGTCTGCGCTTACAGACCTGACCTGCCTGCGGGGACCCAAGCTCCAGGGTGGGTGCAGCACCGAGCTGCCCAGGTCTCTGCAAGGTGTTTGCTGCTCCCAAGTTTCTTGTGGTTCTGTGAGTTCTTAGCAGCTCCTCACTTGGGTTTCCCTCCCCTCCACCTCCCTCCCTCCCTCCCTCCTTCCTTCCCTCCCTCCCTCCCTCCCACCTTCCTTCCCTCCCTCCCTCCCTCCCACCTTCCTTCCCTCCCTCCCTCCCTCCCTTCCTTTCTGGGCAGAGAGAGAGAGAAAGCTCTCATTTATTCACAAGCTCAGTCCCTAAATGCCTATGATGGCCAGGCCTGAGCCAGGCCAAAGCTGGGAGACAGGAGCTCAGTTCAGGTCTCCAGGGGGACGGTAGGGACCCAGCGTCCACTGCCTCCCAGGGAGTGCATCAGAAGGAAGCTGGCGTCAGGAGCCTTAACATGGAGTTGGACCCAAGGACTCTGACGAGAAACGTGGGTGTCCTAACTGGTGTCTGAGCCGCCCGGCCGCAGGCCCAGCCTGGGTTTCTCTTCCTTACGGGCAGTCTCTGTTATATAGTAGACAGCTCGGGGAAACCCAGCTCTCCTCTCTCTGACGCAGCGGTGAGCACCCTCCATGCCAGCCGCAGCCGTGGGGCTGACCGGAACCTGGCTGAGGGGTGGAACTGCGTCCACACGGCTGCCGTGAAGCCAGCGTGAACCAGTGGTGACCTGGGGCCCATGCTGGAAGGGTCTGCTGACCAGAGGTCAAGGGTTTTTCTGTAAATGTCTGTGCTCTCCTCTCTGCCTGCCTCTGTCTGCCTCCCTGTGCCCCCATCTACAAGGCCTTTGAGAGGCTAAATCCTAGATTGGCTTTCCCTGTTGTGGGCGGAGCAAGACCTTGCCCATCCGAAGCCCTGAGAGGTAGGTGTTCACAAAGTGTTCTTTCGGGGATTGTACGGGATGGGATACCTTGTTGTCACCTCCTTCCAAAGATGTGACGTGGTTGCACATTAAGACAACGTGGGGGCCGGCGCCGTGGCTTAGCTGGTAAAGAAGCCGTCTGTGGCACCGGCATCCCATTTGGGCACTGGTTCAAATCCTGGCTGCTCCTCTTCCAGTCCAGCTTCCTGCTAATGAGCCTGGGAAAGCAGCAGCGGGTGGGCCTCTGTACCCACATGGGAGACCCGGAGGGCGCTCCTGGCTCTGGACCTGCCCAGCTCTGGCCATTGTGGCCATTTGGGCAGTGAACCAGTGGATGGAAGATCTCTGTCTCTGTCTCTGTCTCTATGTCTCTCTCTTTCTCTAACTCTTTCAAATAAATAAATAAACCTAAAAAATAAACAAATAAAAAATAGGTATATAAAGACCGAGCCCTCATCTCAGAACCATATTCAGTGTGTTTGCACTGTTAGTCTAAACAAGCCACTTAGGAAAACTTAGATTGGAGCCACGCTCTCAATTTGTGTTTCTACCAAGAGCAGGTGGGATTTCTTAATCAGCAAAAATCCAATGAGCTCTCTGAAAATAGCGTCACAGTTCCTGTCCTTCCTCAAATGTCACATGGCACGGACCTTGGTGAGCCGCGGCACCGGCCCCTTAGCGCGTGCTTTAAGAAGTCCAGGGAGGCTGGGATGTCCTCGCGTTTGTCCGTCCTGCCAAACCATCGCCCCCAGGCTCCGCAGGCGGGTTTGTGGAGTGACTTAAAAGGCAGGAGTTGGGTTCTGAGAGTTCAGCACGCACATGCGGAGTGGGTGGCGTGAGCCGTTGAGAGAGCAGGGATTAGAGTCCCAGCCCAGTCTCCCTGGGGACCACGGTTCCTGAGTGGTGCTGAGCGTGATGACAGGGTTTGGGGCTGGCCAGCGAGTGTGTCACAGGGCCTGAGCCCAGCCCGCTGGTCGTGCCTTGCTCGTCACTTGCACATGGGGACGGCTGGGCTGAAATCAGAATGGTGCCCTTTTTTGGTATGAACATTCATGGTCATGTTTTTCGTTTCTTTTCATTTTCCAAAGGAACATTCGCAGGATGCCGATGGCAGAGCTGCTGGCTCTCCCGTTCCTGACAGAGGAGCTCTGACACATTGCTTTTCCGCGGGGGCCACCTCTCTCAAACCAGGGGCTTGAGCTGCAGTAACTTAGTGTCCGTCCCCCTAGCGGATCCCTTCACACACCTTGGAAGGATCCCAGCCTCCCTCAGATGTAGAAATTCCTGTGTGTGCAGGCTTTCGGCTGGCCAAGGTGTCATGACCTTGTTTCTTTTCTTTTTGTAAGATTTATTTTAGTTATTTGAAAGAGTTACAGAGAGAGAGAAATGGGGAGGGGGTCTTCAGTCTGCTGGTTCACTCCCCCATTGGCCGCAATGGCTAGAGCTGTGCTGATCCGGAGCCAGGAGCCAGGAGCTTCTCCCAGGTCTCCCACACAGGTGCAGGGGTCCAAGCACTTGGTCCGTCTTCCTCTGCTTTCTGAGGCCATAGCAGAGAGCTGGATTGGAAGAGGAGAAGCTGGGACTAGAACCGGTGCCCACGTGGGCAGGCCAGGGCTTTAACCGCTGCACTACACCGCCAGCCCCAGCAACGTTGTTTCTGACACATGTCCCCTCAATGGCAGCATAGTTCGGGTGAGTCTTTGGTTACTCGTCACATGTGCCCACGAGCTCCTGAATCCCTAGGTAACAGAGTGGCACCATTAGGCAAGTCTTTTTTTTTTTTTTTGACAGGCAGAGTGGACAGTGAGAGAGAGAGACAGAGAGAAAGGTCTTCCTTTGCCGTTGGTTCACCCTCCAATGGCCGCCGCGGACGGCGCGCTGTGGCCGGCGCACCGCGCTCCTCCGATGGCAGGAGCCAGGAGCCAGGTGCTTTTCCTGGTCTCCCCATGGGGTGCAGGGCCCAAGCACCTGGGCCATCCTCCACTGCACTCCCGGGCCACAGCAGAGGGCTGGCCTGGAAGAGGGGCAACCGGGACAGAATCCGGCGCCCTGACCGGGACTAGAACTCGGTGTGCCGGCGCCGCAAGGCGGAGGATTAGCCTGTTGAGCCACGGCGCCGGCAAGTCTTAGTGTTGGGATAATTGCACAGAGCTGGACATACGATAGAGGGCTACAAACGGAAGAGGACAGGCCCAGGGGAGCAGCATGCCCCAGGACAGCCACTGGGAGGTGCCAGCATGGAGATTCCAATCCTGGGTTTGCGGTGACATTGATGAAATACACGGCACGCTTCGGCTTGAAACATGGTTTCAGGGGCACATTGACTATCAGAGATTTCTACTGTAAAATAGTGATTTTTGTCCCCCAAATGTCCTTATCTTCAAAGATATGCAGTCCCCTGAGGTCTAAAAATAACGACAGTTTCCTTCTGTGTTGTGCACTCTCTATTTTGCTATAGATGATTTACTTATTTATTTGAAAGGCCATAGAGAGGGACAGATGGAGAGAGCGCTTCCACCTGCTGGTTCACTTCCCAGCAGGCTGTGCAGCCAGGAGCCAGGGGGGCTTCGCATGCCGGTCTACTGCTTCTTCCAGGCCTTCCTTGCCTGCTCCGCGGCCTCCCTGGGCAAGGCTTTGGTTCCCGTGCCCTGCGGCTGGCTCCAGGTGGGACGGGGCACTGAGGCGGCTCTCAGAGCAGCAGCGGTCACGAATGCCGAGATGCGGCCGCTGCGGCGGAGTGTCTCGCCTTCCTCGTCCGCCTCGCTAGGGTACGGGGCTCCTGTGGCCACTTTCTCCTAAGAAATCCTTGCTGCTTTTTGTTGGAAAGAAAACCTCTCGTTCTCCAGTGAAGAGTTCAGCCACGTTGGAGGAGGGGGTTAGAAGATTCAGATGCCCCTCCACAGGGAGAGTCAAGAAAAAAGGCGGCCAGAAATGAGGGTGACACGGATCGGAACGACACCCAGAGGCTTCCGGTTTGAATAAACCAGACTCCCAGCCTTTGTTGTTGGACACTGGCCTTGTGTGGTTTTCAGTGTGTAGAGGCTGAAAAAACTGTTCATTGAGAGGTGGCACTGTGGCGTAGTGGGCAAAGCTGCTGCCTGCAGTGCCGGCATCCCATATGAGCACTGGTTCGAGTCCCAGCTGCTCCACTTCCGATCCAGCTCTCTGCTATGGCCTGGGAAAGCAGTGGAAGACGGCCCAAAGGCACCTGCATGGGAGACCTGGAGGAAGCTCCCGGCTCCTGGCCTCAGCCTGGCCCAGCTCTGGCTGTTGCAGCCATTTGTGGAGTGAACCAGAGGATGAATTACCCTTCTCCCTGTCTCTCCCTCTCTCTCTAACTCTGCTCCAAAATAAATAAATAAATAAAAATGTTAAAAAAATGTGTAGATATTGTAGTGGCTAATTGCAATTAATCACCCAGGACAAAAAACAAAAACAAAAAAATTTAAAAAAAGGTTTTCTTTTTCCAATGTCTTAGCTTGTGAGCAAAGTTGCCATTCCACATGGGGCACATTATGTCACGTTGTATTTCAAAGGGAAACGCTACTTAAAGTTGCAGGAAAATGCACATTAAGGAAAAATGCCCGTTACCCATATCTTCCACCACAGGCACATCTGGGTGGTATTGCTAAAGCGCTGTGTGTTCTGATGGAAAGTCCAATCCTCCCTCCCTCCTATCCCACCCAGGGCTGCTACGCAAAAGCAGGACAGAATTACAAGATTAAATTCTGGGTAGAGACCATTTCGGGTTTTTGCAGCTTTGAGAACAGAGTCGCGCTATGTTGCTTGATGCATCACTTATTAAAAGTTTCTCTCAGTAGGACAGTAAGCAATTATTGGAAGCAGCTGGGTTACGAGAGGACCCGATCACATTCTTACACGCAGAGGGATTATGGGTTATGAAATGACGCTGGTGGAGTGACACTTGCTAATTTTTAAGGTGAGATTTGAAATAATTTCATAATAGCTATAAAATCAGAACAACTGTCTGGATTTGAGGGTCGCCAAGGTTTACAGTTAGTGCATGGATTGAATTTATTAAAATGCAGGAGAGTTTCCTTGACAGCTTTCAAGGAGACTGTGACCTTGCAGATGCTGAAGACAAAGTCTAAAGCCTAACCTGGAATGCCCGTGTCGTTAACTTGCATTTATCACAACCCATTCTGTTCCTGGGTTAGGGTACAGATGAGCTCCTATGAGGGTAGAGAGGACAGAATGGTGGCAATTAACACCGTTCCTGGCCTCGCTGTGGTAACGCCTTGAACAACATCACCTTTGAGAAACTTGATAATCACTCAAAAAACAGAGTCACCTTTGCTTTCCAGGGGAGCCCCCCCCCCCGCCCTAAACCTAAACCGCCTTGAGCTGGTTTTCTGCACCTGCTTCGTGCCTTCCTGACAGCTGCTTGCGTTTCCACCGGGGAAGATGGCAGCGGGGAGCCCGCTTGGCTGGGTAAGTGCTTGGCTTATGCTGCAAGCAACAGCGCTGGGCTTGGCTCAGTTAAAACAGGCGAGCGGTAGCAACAAAACGAGGCTGTGAACCTGAAGCGACCTAGACCTGAAGTTCAGTGCGAGAGAGGGAGGGCCGCAGCAGCCTGCCCCGGCGCTGACCGAGCTGTCGGGCCGGCTCTCGGGCCATCTAAGGTACAGCCTGAAGTTCGAGAACTCGGAGTGCGGTTCTGCCGAGCCTGATGGATTATAAAGTTTCCAGCCGCGGGATCGGTAAAGACTTCCAGTTATTACTGTTGAGTCCTTTATTCCTAAATGAAATAACTTCATTGCTTTGTTGGCTTCTCAGCATAAGGTACTCACCATTAAAAGTTCAATGAAAGTAAAAAATCTCCCCCGAATTCCCAGTGAAAAGAAGCTACAGATGATAAGTGCCGCTGCCCAGCTCTGTCAGTACGGCAGGGAAGTGCAGATAAGAGAGGCGTATGTGTGAATTCACTTTAATAACAGTTTTTCAACACAGCACCCACCATGACAGCGCTGGGCAGTTGGACATGGTGCTTTTCCCCTGCTGTGGGACGGAGCTGCTGTGAGAATCAGAAAGCTGGATATGACATTATGCAAATGCGGGCAATGCTACGAAGATGCACCTGTGTTAGGGGAAGGGGTCGCTGGGGGATGTCGCGGAAGTTGAGGCACTGAGTTCAGGTTTCAAGGAGGAGTCAAGACAGGTGGCAGATGGGGGCTGGGGGAAGGAGAGACCCCGGGTGGCTCTGGGACGGTGGGAGCAGGTGCATTTGAGGCATGAGGGGAGGCTGCCATCCGAGTGGACGTTTGTCCCGGTGGGAGACGAGCCAGGCCTGCTAGGGCACCTTAGACCCGGCTGGGCCCTGGCTGGGCTGTGATTGAGGTATGGAGCTCCAACCGGAGCAGGGACAGAAGGAGCCAAAACAATGCTTTGAGAGGCTGCATGGTGTGTGTGTGTGTGTGTGTGTGGTGGGGGGCAAGGAGATGGAGACACACACACACACACACACACACACGAGGGCAGCAATGCTGAGGCCGGCTGTGGTAGGGCTGGAGAGACAGGAGCGTGGTCGTGGAGTGGATGTGTGGAGTGAGAGAGACTTGGTTTGCATCATGTCTGCTGGGGTTGCCTTTAAAACTTTGTGCCATTTGACTATAGTGTGCGATTTTTCTTATTGGATGGTAGGAAATATTTATATATTATGGTTTTCTGTTACATTTTACAAATGTTTTATTTTGGCCTAATTCTTTTAGTGTGTGTGTGTGGGGGGGCAGCCAGCCGAGATTTTTTTTTTAATAGAAAACTTTTATTTAATAAATTTCATAATTACAACTTTTGGATTATAGCAGTTCTTCCCTCCTACCCCCAAAGTACCCTACCTCCTACTCCCTCTCCCATTCCATTCTTAAGATTCATTTTTAATTAACTTTATATACAGAAGATCAACTCTATACTAAGTAAAGATTTCAACAGTTTGCACCTACACAGACACACAAAGTATAAGGTGCTGTTTGAAGACAAATTTTACCATAAATTCGCATAGCACAACACATTGAGGACAGAGATCTTACATGGGGAGCAGGTGCACAGTGACTCCTGTTGTTGATTTAACAATTGACACTCTTATTTATGACGTCAGTGATCACCTGAGGCTCTTGTCATGAGCTGCCAAGGCTATGGAAGCCTCTCGAGTTCACCAACTCTGACCTTATTTAGACAAGGCCATAGTCAAAGTGGAAGTTCTCTCCTCCCTTCAGAGAGAGGTACCTCCTCCTCTGATGGCCCGTTCTTTCCACCTGGATCTCACTCGCAGAGATCTCTCACGTAGGTCATTTTTTGCCACAGTGACATAGGTCATTTTTTTTTCTCTTTTGCTTTGAGCTTTTGTCTCCTAATACTTGAATGGTCTTTAAAGGGGTCTGTAGAAATCTGTGTGGAATCTGTTGGGGGTGTGCTGTGAGCCCTGATTGGCTTTACTTTGCCGATGAAGTCAGTCGTGCCCCTACGCGTCCACCCCCACACACGGCAGGTGTCCAGTTCATTGTTCCAGTTTGTTGTGCTAGTGGGATTCTTTTCATGGCTAAACGTGTATTTGATTGTCATTTGAGAAAACTGTTTATTCTTCTTCAACATTTTATTTTCCATGAAAACTCAGAGACTTAGCTTTTTAGTGTCGTGAAAGGAAGTGTGGAAGTTTTCCTTGAGATTGCCCTGGATTTATAGATGAATTTGGAAAGAATTTTGTTTTATGAAACTGAGTCTTTGTGTCTGTGCTAGGCTGTGTCTCTCCATTCATCCAAGTTTTCTTTTATGTCCTGCAGTAAAGTTTTATGATTTTATTCACAGAGGTCTCGAGGCGAGGGGATGGTGTTTATTCTGAGTTATCGTATGGTCTCCTCCTCTTTGTTTCAGGCAGGTGCATATCAATGGCCCCATCTCCTCTGTTTCAAATACGCAGGCTGGTGATTTTGTGAAGTTTATACACAGCAGATAACTGAGATGGGTTTCTGCCTCCAAAAGGTTTGACATTGTTTTTTCCAGGCAAGAGAATGTAGGAAGGTCAGTTTCCTTTCCTGAAATAAATAACATTTTTAGAAATTTCGAAACAGGCTCTCTGTGCGAGCGATGGCTTGCGCTCTCCGTGTGGGCAGTGGCCGCGCTTGTGTGGCTGTGTAGGGATTTGGACATCGTCCAGCTTAGCTCCTCTGCTGGGACATGCTTGGGGCCCAGCCCAGGAATCCCTGGGCCCTGCCCTTGGGTGTTGACCTGCCTGCTGATCACTCTCTCGTCTGCCTCCCCTCCGATTCATGGCAGGAGAGAGTGAGCCTCGTTGGAAGCCCCAGGGGACTGACCCCAGGTTCCTTGTCTTTCTGAGACGTTCTCTTCCTGCCCATCCCTGCCTAGGCCTACAAGGAAGTTCTCCTCCGATGTCACTGTAGATAATGACCACAGAAAAAGATCAAAGGCCCCAGCCGTACTTACCTGCCTTGATGGAGCCAGCGGTCTTTGTTCAGACAGCTTTGTCCCGACTGTGTGTCTGGGTTGGGCTTGTGTTTGGTGGCTGAGGCTTGATTGAAATCAGGTGGCATCGTGCTGTCCCTGGAAGACCCAAGAGGCCCAAGACTGGGGCTGCTCAGCCTCTGCAGCTCCTCTGCTAACTTGAGAGTATATGGTTTTTAAGGTTTTAATTATTTATTTGAGAGGTAGAGTTACAACAGTGAGAGGGAGAGACAGAGAGGTCTTCCATTTGCTGGTTCATCCCCTAAATGGATGCAACGGTCAGAGCTGAGCTGATCTGAAGCCAGGAGCCAGGAGCTTCTTCCTGGTCTCCCACATGGCTGCAGGGGCCCAAGGACTTGGACCATCTTCTACTGCTTTCCCAGGCCACAGCAGAGAGCTGGATCTGAAGAGGAGCAGCTGGGACTCAAACCGGTGCCCATACGGGATGCTGGTACCATAGGCAGAGGATTAACCTACTGCACCACAGCACCAGCCTCTGCTCTGTTTGTGCTCAGCTTCCACAGTCTGCCTTCTGTGTGCAGCTCTGTAAATGCACATTGACCTCTGCATTTTCCAGCTGTGGCCTGGGTCCTGCCGTGGTGATGGCTGGCAGCTCACTGCTTCGTTCGGGATGAACACTTTCCTGATACTGGGCTGCCCCACCCCTGGCCTGCTACAGCGACATGCCCCACTCAGCATTGGAATGGGAGCCCACGGGTCTGCCAGCACCAGCGTGATCCATAACAGGAAACCCAGACAATAAGGTTTCTGGAGAATGCAGGCCGGCTTCTGTCGGGGGACACCGGCGCATGAGGAAGACAACCTGTCTTTTTAATTGATTTGTTTTCATTTTGTTTGAAAGGAGGAGAGACAGACAGACAGACAGACAAAGATCTTCCACCCACTGGTTCACTTCCCAAATGCCTGCAACAGCTGGGGTTGGGCCAAGCTGTAGCCAGAGCCAGGAACTCCATCCAGGTCTCCCATGTGGGTGGAGGGGCCCAAGTGCCTGAGCCATGGCTGCGGCCTCTCAGGATGTGCAATAACAGAAAGTGGGGGCTGGGACTCACCCCCACGCTGATGCCGGCTGCAGGCATCCCAGGTGCTAAGGTAACTCCTCCGCCCAAGCCTGTCTCCAGCTGCAGTGTCTTCAGTGGCTTGTTTTTTCCACCCCATTTTCGAGAGTAAATGACTAGAGCCCTTCCCGTACCTGGGCGTGGACAAAGAGCGGTGGCTTCCGCCATCAGGGGTGCCCCTGTCCTCCTAAAAGGTAATTGTCACCTGCTGTCGGCTCTCTTTCCTTCCATTCAATTTGCAACTCTACGCAAATTGCTTCTCGGTTCAAAGAGCACAGCTCCAACAACAACAGTAATAATAATAAAAGGCGTTTCACAGGAAGAACCAGGCACCAGGTGTGGGTGACTTAACCCCTCCTCCGAGCAGCCCCTGAACCTCAGTGGGTAATAACGCCGCGTAGCCCAGCGGGACCAACTCCGGGGAGAGCTGCCCGTGGAGGAAGGGGCTTCTGATGCAGTTAATGATGTCCCAGGTCCTGGCGACAGGTCGATAGGACACGTCAACACGGAAGAAGGGTCAAGAAAGAGTCCTGAGCTGTCACCATTCAAAAGGGTGGAAAAATAGGGACAGTCAGACACGGCTGATGTCTGGGCTGCTGGGTGCCGTGGACTCTCATTCTGACGCTCTCTGCAGGGGCTCCCATGCTCTTTGGCCAAGGTCCCCGGCCTCTCTCTCCTTCCCCTGGGTCTTTGCTGACTTTGTTCATTGTGCTCAATTGACTTCTCCTCTCAACCGTATCTAAGGGGATAAACATTTATTTGCTTCCAACACGCTCTTCTTGTGAACACTTGCTTGGCGCAGGATTCCCCACCAGGAAGCTCTGTTGTGCAGGCTCCCTTGCATCTGAGCCTGTGGGTGCGAGTTCAGCTGCACCCAGAGAAGTCCTCAGAGGACCTGGAGAAGGAGAGAGCCTTCTAGGTGTTCTGGCTGGCTGGCTGCACTGACCAGAGAGCCAAGGGCGTCCTGCCCCGCCTGCTGAGTTGTGTAGAGGCTGGCAGTGGCTCTGTGTGGGTCTGATCTCTTGTCTTGGACCACAGCTCCCTGTGTGTGGTCTCTCACTTCCTCGGCCGTGGCTGCTGTGGCTCCAGTTGAGCCTTCAAGTTAGCAACTCCTCCAGAGCCCTCCAACAGACTCGTCTCTCAGCCTTTTCGCTGTGACTTCAGAAGTGCCCAGTCCCTGTGTGAGATCCTGGGGTGAGTTGTGGTCCCTGCACTGACCGTGTGGGACGTAGACTGAGCAGTGCCGTAGAATTGGGTGGCGGGGACGGCGTCTTCACTGTGGTGACTGGTGACTGGGACAGGCGCCACCAAGTAGCCTCAGGGAACACGTGGTTACCCGGCACCTCCCATCCATCCTCCCATTCCGTCATCCCCCCGCCCCAGGGCGTCTCCACAGGGAGAGCCGGGAGGTCAGCCCCTCGGCCAGGGCCACAGGGCTGGGCAGTGACAACCACTCTTCCTTCAAACCTTGCCTTCCTCTCCACGGTGAGAGTGGCAGAACTAGACGTTGCCTACCAAGATTCCGAGAGGCTTCCATGCCTTCCCATGTGGGGCGGCTGAGGCTGGCGGAAGGCAATGTCATCGCTTTGACTGCTCATCCCAAATTCTCCACACTCCAGCGCTGCCTTAGATGTCTTCCGAATCCCTGCGGAGCCTCCTGGCTCTCCCTGGCACGGCCAGCCCTGGGGTCCTTCAGGGAGAGGGGCCATGGCCCAGTCCCTGGGAGGGGTGGCCAGTGGCTGCAGGTCTTTCAGAAAGTGAGTTGGGGCACTAGTGCATGCACCTGTGAGATTCCGGAGGCTTCTACAGGCGGGAACAGAAACGAGACCAGCCCTTCTGTCTGCTGGCTTTCTGTCTCTCTGGAGTTGGGAAGGTTCCTGGCTCCTGTCTTGCAGCTCCCCCATCCCTCTCGCTGCCAGTCCCTGCTGGGTTCTAACTCGTTCCTCTTGTGCTGGTACCACACGCTAGGTTCGGCTTGTCTCAGATCACAGCGGTGAAGCATAGAATTTGGGCCAGCGCCGCGGCTCACTAGGCTAATCCTCCACCTGCGGCGCCAGTACCCCGGGTTCTGGTCCCAGTTGCAGCACCAGATTCTGTCCCGGTTGTTCCTCTTCCAGTCCAGCTCTCTGCTGTGGCCCAGGAGGGCAGTGGAGGATGGCCCAGGTGTTTGGGTCCTGCACCTGCATGGGAGACCAGGAGGAAGCACCTGGCTCCTGCCTTCGGATTGGTGCAGTGCCAGCTGTAGTGGCCATTTGGGGGGTGAACCAACGGAAGGAAGACCTTTCTCTCTGTCTCTCTCTCTCACTGTCTAACTCTGCCTGTCAAAAAAATTTGGGTTTGGGTTTTTGGTGAAATGGAGTAAGCCTTGGACCAGGATCCTTCCAAAGGGTTGTAGAAAATGGAATTAAAAGATATGTTTATTTTGATGTGAAAAATTATGAAATCCATGCTTAGTCTTTGCACACTATGCATTTACGTGAAGTCTCTGAGCATCCTTTGTAGCTGAAATTCAAAATTGTGAACCCCACAGTAGGCTTACCTTTTAATGCCATTTTCCGTAACTTTTCAGAAGTATCTTCATAGGCTGTTGGGATTCTAAGACCTTCTTTTTCTTTTTCAAGATTTATTTTTATTTATTAGAAAGGCACAGAGAGAGAGAGAGAGAGAGAGATTGACCTTCCATCTGCTGGCTCACTCCCCAAATGGCTGCAATGGCCAGGGCTGGGCCAGGCTGAAGCCAGGAGCCAGGAGCTTCTTCAGGTCTCCCACGTGGGTGCAGGGGCCCAGGGACTTGGACCATCTTCTACGGCTTTTCCAGGCACGAAAGCAAGAAGCTGGGTCGGAAGTGGAGCAGCTGGGACTGGAACCGGTGCCCATGTAGGATGCTGGCCTCGTGGCGGTGGCTTTACCCACTACCCTGTAATTCCAGCCCCAAGGTTTTCTTTTTAGAAATGACTGTTGGGGCAGGCATCGCAGCACAGCGGCAGTGGGATTCCAGCATTCTGTATCTAGTGTCTAGGATCGAGTCCTGCCTCTGTCTGCTGGTGCTCCTGGGCGGCAGCCGATGGTGGTCCACATCTTTAGGTTCCTGTCTTCCAGGTGGGAGACCTAGATGAATTCTTGGTACCTGGCTTGGGCCTGGCCTGGCCCCAGTTGTCCTGGGGAGTGAACCGGCCGGTGGAAGTTGTCTGCTTCTGTCTCCCTCTGTCTGTCACTCTGCCTTTCATATGAGTAACCAAATACAGCTTCTTAAAGAAATTATTATTTTAGTTGTGCATATTTGTGGGGTGCGATGTGTTAATTCCGTGGAGTACATGTGTACAGTGTGTGATGATAAAACTAGCTAGCATTTCCATCTTAAACATTTGAAGAATTTTTTGCTTAACACTTATTAATTGTGCACATTGATGGGGCAGAGGGTGATATTTCGATCAATGGATCCAGCCCCTACTGATGAAGTCAGGGTATAGCTTGTCCTAGGTCTGCGACAGGCATGCTCTGTGAGTCTCTGGTTTCTCAGACCCTCGGGGTGATGGATGGACTGGAGAGGCTGAGGCAGAACGCCGGTGCTGCTTCTGCACCTGCGCACACTGTGCCGTTCCCACCTGTTCCCGGAGAGCTGGCCCCTGGTCCCTCCTCGTCCCAGGCACAGGCTCCTTCCCTGCTGTCTGCCTCAGCTCCTTGAGGCCTCTTTCAACCTGGCAGGCAGATTAATCCCTTTGTCTGTGGCAGCCCACAGCTTTGTTGACACAATGGAAACCACTCCAGGCTCGGCCAGGGTGCTGTAATGAGCTGCTGGCTTATCTGTGTTTCCCATTGCATATTGACCTCCTTCTGGAGAGTGACTGCATCTTACTCATCCCTAATCCTCCGCAGCTAAATAAATATTGGCTAAATCAAGCTGAATTCCCATCTCCAGTGCAGTGCAGTGCTCATATGCATAGATCTCAAAAAATGTGTTGGACCAAAATAAACTGGACTTTAATTACGCTTTCTGCAGACTTTCTGAAGTTCCCGTCTACATCTGGTCCTCAGGACCTTACAGACCTCCTTGGTCTAAGAATCCCTTGATTGGAGTGGGTGCCAAGGATTGAGCACCGGCTAGGAACACCTACAGCCCTTATGGGAGTGCCGGTTCGAGCCCTGTCTACTCCACTTCCCAAGCAGCTCCCTAGTGGTCCACCTGGGAAGCAGCAGATGATGGTTCAAGGTCTTGGGCCCTTGCCACCCTTGGGGGAGACCCAGGAGGAGTTCTGGCTCTGACCAGGAACTGGGGCCAGCTCCAGTTGTTTGTTGACACTCTGAGGGTGAATGAACAGATGAAAGATATCTCTCTCTCTCTCTCTCTCTCTCTCTCTCTCTTTCTCTCTCTCTCTCTCTCTCTCCCCCTCTCTCTCTCCCTCTCTCCCTCTCTCCCTCCCTCCCTCTCTGCTTTTCAAATAAATGAGTCATCACTGCCCTTTATGTAAAATGCAGTTTAATTTACTGCTTGGGGCTGGGGTGGATGGATTCAACACACCAGCCCATAATGGCTTCAAAGTGACTGCTGATGTGTGTGGATTTTGGAGCCCACCTCCCTGGTTGGAACCCCAGCTCCAACACAAACCAGTTTTGGCCTTGTTAAGTGCTTCAACTTCTCTCAGTTATGTCAGCCATAAACGGAGCCGAGGACAGTGTCTACATTGTAGGATTGTTGGGGAGATCCCTGAGCTCACATCTGAGGAGCACTGGATGTGTACCCCGACACACTGCACTTGCTCTTCAAGTGTCTGCGCTTACTGGGGTCCTGATGACAGACACAGGAAAAGGTGCATTTTTTAAAGTGCACCTGAACTCTAACACGACTTCCTGTTCCACCTGCACACTTAGAGCACCACTCTTAGTTCCGAGCAGTGCAGCGCCAGGTGCTGCCAGTCGGCACTGCCGGCCCGGACGCACCCAGGATGCCTCCGCTCGTGCACAGGGACTTGGCATACTTTCCTTCTATTACCACTTGTTTTTCCCTTTCATCAGGCTTCTGTTGTTCTGAAGGGCCACCCAGTGTCTTAGATGCTTCCACGTTAGCTAATGAACACTAAGTCCTACTAAGGTGTAGATGAGAAGTGAGTCACGGGGGCACCCACACACAGCACCTGGAATCAATGAATAGGGGATTGAAGGCAAACAGCAAGGCACCAGGCTGGCCCCTGTCTTCCCGGCCAGCTCGGACAGGCCGCTGCTGGTCCCGGGGAACAGATCGGACCGGGATCAGAGCACGGTCCGCCGTGCGCCGGTTGCCCCCCCCCTCCCCCCCCACTGCTCTGCACTTCTGTTGTCCATGTGGGGTTTGGCCAGCGTTCTCCATGCTCTCTTCCCTTCCTGGCCCGCCTTGGCCCCCTGCCCCCTGCCCTAGCATGTGTCGCCTCTCCCAGCCCATGACGACCTCTGACCTTGTACTTGTTCTGAACTTGCGGTTGACTATGTATACTTCTGGTGTTGTCTGTCTGCCTTCCTTCCTTTCTTCTTCTTTTTTTTTTTTTTTTTTGTTAAGATTTTTATTTATTTATTTGGAAGTCAGAGCCGCACAGAGAGAGGAGAGGCAGAGAGACAGGGCGGGGTGGGGGGGTCTTCCGTCCATTGGCTGCAACAGCTGGAGCTGTGCCGATCCAAAGCCAGGAGCCAGGAGCCTCTTCCTGGTCTCCCACGAGGATGCAGGGGCCCAAGGACTTAGGCCACCATCCACTGCTTTCCCAGGCCATAGCAGAGAGCCAGACCAGAAGTGGAGCAGCTGGGACTTGAACCAGCACCCACATGGGATGCTGCACTGCAGGCAGCAGCCCCAACCACCATGCCATAGCACCAGCCTCCCTCCCTCCCTCCCTCCCTCTCTCTCACTCTCACTCTCTGTCTCTCTTTAGTATTTATTTATTGAAAAGGCAGAGGGAGAGAGATCTTCCATCCTCTAGTTCACTTCCTAGATGGCCACAACAGCTGGAGCTGCACTGATTCAAAGCCAGGAGCTTCTTCTGGTTCTCCCACGAGGATGCAGGGGCCCAGGGACTCTGACCATCTTCCACTGCTTTCCCAGGCCATAGCAGAGAGCTGGATTGGAAGTGGAGCAGCCAGTACTTGAACCGGTGCCCATATGGGATGCCGGCACTGCAGGTGGTGGCTTTACCCGCTACGCCACAGCGCCGGCCCCGTGTCTGTCTTATCATGGGTTCCACTCTGTCACCACGTCAGAATCCCTTCTGGTGCTTCTATTGGAAACTACTTACCAAGTGCTTCTGGATAAAAGATTAGTCCTGGCTTGGGTGACTTAGCACATGAGAGATAAAGGCTATGGATGATATGAGCGGCACAATCATTCATTCTTTTACTTATTAAAAATCTCTGGAGCCTGTTTCTGTGACATGGACAGTGCCGGGTGCTCACAGGCAAGACGAGAGGTAAAGGAGCTAAAATGCAGCTCACCTTGCAATATTGCTCGACCCAACACGGAAGGCATGCATTGAAGGGTCCTGCCCCGGGGGAGGCCGGAGCGGCCACGGTCAGTTTCCATAGACACTGGAACTGGTCTAGCCCTGAAAGATTCAAGCCTGCAAAGGGGCAGGAGCCCAGCATTCCAAGAACGGAGCAGGGCAGGAATGAGCATGCGGCTGTGGGAGTGAGACCAGTTTGGCCGCTGGGCCCCGGCGTTCGGCAGGGATGGGAACGGGCTTCTGAGAGGCTGGCGAGTGTGACGGCATCAGCCGGGGCAGATCACCGGAGAGAGTTTTGCAAACAGGAATGAAGAACAGGGAACATGGCCTTGGGGAGGCCAGCTGGGAGCCCCACCGGGAGGGTGTCGGCGGCACGGGGGTGGGGAGGAGGCTCAGGCTGGGAGACATCTGGGCGGTCCAGCTGGAGCTGCAGCCTGCGCTCCCGCCCGTGGGAGTCCGTAGGGCTTTCCCTCCACACCTGCTGCTGGCCCTGGCCCCATCTCCTGGCCACTCCTCATGAGCGGGTTCCAGACGGTGCCACATGACACCACAGCGTGGCGGGTGGGGCGACAGGTGCAAGTGTGGAAAACCAGCCTTTGGCTCCGTGGCAATGCGGGGTGCTGATGGCGATGGTGTTGATGACACGGCACATGAGGTTTTGGCACGCTGGCCGGCCGGCTGGCCTGAGACTTGGGTGTGTTGTCCTTGCCACAGCTGTGTTTCAGTCTAATGAGGGACACATGCCAAGGCCCCAACCCCTCTCCCGTTCCCCTGCCCACCTCTATGGAGAAAATGAGAACTGGATGGAGGATGAGATCCAACCCATTGCCCACCTCCCGCCCCCGGCCCCTCCGTGCACACCTGGCTGTCCCGAGGTGTGAGCAGCATTCCCCAGAAGACAGCCTCGTGGAGCTGCCATGGGAAGCAGCCCCAGCTTGTGCAGCTGCACCTGAAAGCTGGCCGTGTTGTCGCTAAGATTCCCCCTCGGACACCCCCGGGGTTCTCTGCCATCGCTTGATGACTCTCGATGTTTGCTCCCCACTGAGCTGCGCTTCCTTCCGGGGTGGTCCATGTCCTGGCTTTTCCTTACGCCGGGCAGATCTGATCACAGAGCAGAGGCTGAGAGAGGGAGGGAGGGGACAAATGATCCTGCCGTGTGCTCGTGCAAACCCAGCCTTTCTGATCGATTGCGGTTTTTGACAAACTAAGACTAAGGGTGTCGACAAGTGTGCATGTTGTGATAAGGGTGTGGGGTATTTGTGATAAGGGATAGGGCTCAGCTTCAGCATCAAGGGTACCAGTACTGACCTCAGGTTACACTAGAGAACGGAATGGCCTTGTTTACATTGTCTGCAGAAGTGTAGACTTGAGGCTGGCCCGTAGGTGCTCTAAGCTGCATGCCTCGGGGACCCTCTGTGTGCCCCGCTCCTGCTGCCAAGCCCTCGGTGCCAGAACCATTGTTGCTCCAAGTGGTTTTTCTAACAGCTCTCCCGAAGGCTTTGGCAGTTGATCCAACAGAGGAGCAGTGCCAGGAGCAGACGACCAGAGGGGAAGAAGGAGAAGGCTAGGGCATGCGCCACGGGGGCCCCTGGGGACGCTGGGCACGGGCCGGGGTGGGCCGCGGGGACGCGGATCTGCGCTCCAAGGTTTGGAGCATTCCTGCTGCTGAGCAGGAAGGAGAGCTCCATTCCCCATGAGCCGACGCTCCAGAGAATAGCAGCAAACCTACCTGGAGACGGCTTCTTCCTCCGTAGAAGTGCGTGAGCCGAGCCAGCCTGGAAAGTGGGCTGTCTTCAAGCTGTCCCGAGTGGGCAGGGTCACCGTCCTTAGAGCAGAAGGAAGTGGCCTCCCGGGGCAGAGGAAAGGCCAGGAGTGACTCCTTGGAGCCAGGAGACAGGACATCAGCTCCTGCCGGTGGCCCGACCTGGGCCTCCGTCCCCGGCTCCTCGGTGGCTGTGTCACAGCTTATGTGAGTTGTTATTCTGTACAGCAAGAGTCCCTGGGTAATACGTGGATTTTTTATGAATCCTGGTTCTTCACCTTCCTTCTCCCACCAATCCAGACCCCTGTTCCCAGAAAATAAAGACAAATATGATCGCCGGCAGCAGTGCAACGCCAGTAAGCTCTGGTGAAGTCCTGGTTTCATTACTCTGCCATTCGAAGCGTTATTTCTACACCAAAATGCATTTGAGCTCCCAACACCGAAGTTGAAAATTGTATTGACGTCTTGTGTGACGTGTGTGTGTATGTGTGTGTGTGTGTGTGTGTGTGTGAAGTGCTCGGTCTGTTTATAGGTTTGTGGTGTGGTGCAAAGAACTTTTTGAACTTGGGCTGAATCCCGAGGGATCGTGGGACTCTGGATAAGTTCACTCGATTTTCTGAACGTGGGTCTCGTTCATCATCGCTGGCGTGGGAGTGCTGCTGTCCCACTCTGGATTGTTACCGGGTTCCAATGACTTGGTCCACGTGGGTCACTGGCCCTCGACATGGGCCGGTGCTCTGTGAATGGTGGCTCGCACACCGGCCACCGTGACCGGGTGATTGTCCACACCCACCCAGTCCTCCTGTTCCGTGAGATCTTCAAGCACATGAGCTGTTGGCTGCTTTTTCCATAAGCCTCTAACAGGTGAGAGTTGAATTTTGCATATTGGCACCTCTTCCAAAGGCTGCCATCTTCTATGATTGCTGAGAAAGCCCTGGGTTATGCCCTGGGAAGAGCGAGATCTTCTTCCCATGAGGCAGTGGGCTAAACACAGAGCCGCGAGTGGGCCTGTGTCTTGCGCCATGGTGAGTGTGCCGCGTGGGAGTGAGGTCTTTAGGAAAGTGACAGAGACGGCATCCCCGACATGTGACACGTGTGTGTTACCTGGCTTCGGGGATCCTGCGTGGATCAGGGTGTGGTTTGGGTTGCGACTGGACTATACTTTGCATTAAAAACTAATCAGTGGCGTCTCCCTGCAGGGATCCAATTGCTTCATTGCAGCCAGACTTGGTCCAGAGCTCCCCCACCCTGAAGAGTGACTTAGCCGTCAGCCTGCCTGGGTTTCCCTTATTGGTGTCTCCATAGATTCGTTTGAATAAGGACACGAGTAAATTATAGAATCCCTCTTGGCTACGGTTTTGTTCTTGGGAATGGAGATGAATTTCTCAAAATTCTTTTCATCACTTATGCTGTGAATTCCTCCACGGGGGACGTTGAGAATTACTATGTGGAGTATGAGCGTCTGGATTTAAGAAGGGACTGGCATGTTTCTTTGTAAAAAGGCTTATTTTATTTATTTGAAAGAATTGCAGAGAAAGGAAGACCAGTTTTCCATATGCTGTTGCCACAATGGGCAGCACTGGGCCAGCCTGAAACCAGGAGCCAGGAGCTTCTTCTGGGTCTGCCATGTGGGTGCAGGGGCCCAAACACCTGGGTTATCTTCCACTGCTTCTCCAGGGCTGTTAGCAGGGACCTGGGTCAGGAGTGGAACAGCCAGGACATGACCTGGTGACCATGTGGGATGCCGGCACTGCAGAGAATGACTTTACTTGCTACGCTACCATGGTGGCCCCATGGAGTAGCTTTCAACAGCGGATGGAGCATGATTGCATAGAACATGGAGAGTGAGCCCAGTGACTCAAATGGGGCAGCAAAGTACACAGGATTGAGTCCATGAGTCTAGAACCCACCTGTGGTCTCTGTCCTGCTTAACAATAAATAGCACATGAGTACTGGTTTGATAAGTAGTTATAGAGAGGGGGAGGGGGAGAGAGAGAGTTCTTCCATCCGCTGGTTCAACCCTCACATGACCTCAACACCTGGCACTGGGCCAGGATGAAGCTCGAAACCTGGTACTGCATCCGGTCTCCCAGGTGGGTGTAGGGCCCAGGCACTTGGGCCATGTTCCACTGTTTCCCAGGCCACAGAGGGAGCTGGAGTGGCAGTGGGGCAGCTGGGACTAGAAGTGGTGCTGATATGAGATACCAGCATCGCAGGTGGCAGCTTTACCGGCCCTTCGTGATATTGCCTTTAATACATGGACTGTGGTTCAGTTTGTTTTTTTTTTTTTTGTGATTCTGCCAGGGGGCATTCATTTTGGGAAATAGTCTGAGTCGTTTTGCAATGGTAATAATATTAACAACAGCAGTGAGGCTGAAGAACAATGCCCGAGTGATGAGAGGGCTGACACTTGGTATTTCCTTTAGACTGGGCCCTTGCCAAGCTTGTTATGTGATCAGTGCCTATCTTAATTCTCAGGGCCATGTTATGAAATAAATTCTGTTGTTATCTCCTTTGTGTCGGTTGGTGAAATTTGATTAAGTCGCTAGCCCGGGGCCAGGTGGCCCGTTCCGGTGGAGGCATGCACTCGACGTATTATTTCCAGCCGCATCAGAGTGAGCGCTCCAGAGGTGTGGGCACCACTGAGCAGGGAGGGGCTTGAGGGCAGGTGGGACGTTCTGTGAGTGACAGATGTTGAACACAAGAGTTCCTCTGGCCTGGGCGGTCAGGGGCTGACGCGGTCGCCTCTGTATGTGACCAGAGGCCTGTTCATACCTGAGAGCCCCTCTCCACTCATCTGCTGGGAAATTCACAGAACCCTTGCTCGTGGAGGAGCGCCTTCCCCCTCCACGGCCTGCGGCTCGGAGATGACCAGTTGCTTTGTCTTGGTTAACACAGAACTCGGTGTTTGTCCAACTGTTGCCAAGTGACACTTTGACATTTGCATAGGCAGGAAGTGCCTGAGAATGGTGCTCCAGCCTTTCCCTGTAATATTTTTATAGTAATTAGGAGTAAAAATTATTTTTAGATTTCTGGCAGTAATTATTTAGTGCAGTTTCTATTTTAACTTTGTCCATACAGTCTTACTTCCTGGTTGCCTGGAATGAGATATTTATGACATATCCTAACTCCTGGAAGACTGGATCTCTGAGTTTGTTTTTTTTTTTTTTTATGAGTCAAATTCCAGGGTCCTGGGTAGCAGTGAATCCTTCCGAATTTTTGGTGGGAACGAAATATGGGAAGAATTACTCACTGTTACGCATCACCACATATGCACGTAAACATAGCACTTTTCTTGCCTTAGTTGTTCAAAACATACAAAAATCGGTAATTTATGGGGAATCAGAAAAATCCCTGCTTTGTTCTGGCAGATGGGTGGAAAAAAAGAATTCGTGTGTTGTTCTGGGTGTAAATCCGCCCCTGTTCCCCCTCGGTTCCTGAGTATTTTCATCATTAACTCCAGCATGATCCCATCAGAACAGTACTACCGTGTCCTGCGTGTTACTTCTCTTGAATTATGAGATCTTAGGCACGTTCTAGTTCCCTGTACCTCATTCTCTTCCATGGGAGGCTTTGCCATGGGAAGAAGGGCTGGGTTCCTATCAAACCATTTGGTGTGTCCGGTGCTACCTGCTTGGTGATGAGTCCTGTGAGGTGACCAGGAAGGAGACAGACGTCCTCTCCCCCTCCCAGGGCGGGAAGCAGGACAGTGTCACCTGAGAGTCCTACCTGGAGTGGGAAAGAATAGCAAAAAGGAGCGGGCTTCTTGAAATACGCACAGTCACCAGGAAGTCCACTGCTCCTCCGAGTTCTGCGTCTCCAAGATTGACTTCTTGTCTAAAGAATCAGCGCCAGAGACAGCAGTGAATTAGCATCTGCTGACCTGTAGCGTGGGAAGCCTCAGAATCGAACGCTGCAGATTCCATTCCCTGGGTAGGTTAAAAAAGTGCTTTTCTTACCTGACGTATTGCGTAAGTTAACAGTTTCTGAAAAAAAGCAGTCATTGACTTATCAGAAGCGCTCTGTCCATGCTCAGCAAATGCAAACTCACCATCAGAGAATTCTGCTAGAAGCTCAGTCCAGGGAGGGACTCTCTAGAGGGACTGGTGCTGTGGCGTAGCAGGTAAAGCCGCCGCCTGCAGTGCCAGCATCCTGTATGGGCGCCGGTTCATGTCCCGCCTGCTCCACTTCCGATCCAGCTCTCTGCTGTGGCCTGGGAAGGCAGTAGAGGATGGCCCAAGTCCTTGGGCCCCTGCACCCACATGGGAGACCTGGAAGAAGCTCCTGGCTCCTGGCTTTGGATCAGCGCAGCTCCGGCTGTTGCGGCCAATTGGGGAGTGAACCAGCCTCTCTTCTCTGTGTAAACCTGACTTTCAAGTAAAATAAATAGATCTTAAAACAACAACAACAACAACAACAAAAAAAAAAACCTCTGCAGTTTGTGGTTGTCCTCTTGGGTTAAAAAGACACAATGTGCTGGTGTTGTGGTGTTGTGGCACAGCGGGTAGAGCCGCTGCCTGTGACGATGGCATTCCTCATGGGCGCCGGTGCAAGTCCCGGCTGCTCCACTTCCAATCCAGCTCCTCGCCAATGACCTGGGGAAGCAGTGGAAGGTGGGCCACGTGTTTGGGCCACTGCCACCCAGGGCAGAGGTCTGGATGAAGCTCCAGGCTCCTGGCTTCCGTCTGGCCCACCACTAGCCATTGTGGCTGTCTGAGGAATGAACCAGCGGATGGAAACTCTCTTTCTCTCTCTGCCTCTCCGTCTCTCTGTCTCTCTCTGTAACTCTGACATCCAAAAAAACAAAGGAGACCTGATGTGCTTGAAACTGGTACTGAACAAAACTGCTGGTGATTTGTTTGTCTCTGCCCTGTTCCCAAGGCCTCCAAGGGCACTTGTGTGCCGTGGTTGAACAAGGGCTGATTCCTTCAGTGTGGGACCCCTCAGGTTCAAGCTTTCACACAGGCTCCTCTCGTCTCTGAGGTCATGAAGCCCCGTAGGCTGCTGACGTTTGGACTTGGTGTTGAGAACGTGTGCCGCTCACGTCTCCTCTGTCTGCTTCCAAATCCACTCGTGTGGACGTGGGAACTCGCTTCCTTGCTGGCTGGTGGAAGAAGTATCGGCTTCAACCCCACACGGACCTCTTCCTAGGGCTGCTCACAACATGGCAACCTGTCTCACCCAGAGCTGAGAGAGAGAGAGAGGGAGAGAGAGACAGAGACAGAGAGACAGAAGAGAGAGACAGAGAGATGGAGAGACAGAGAGACAGAGCAAGCCAGCACAAGGAGGAAGCTGCGGTTTTTTACAGCCTGGTCTCAACAGTGCTATCCTCGCTCTGCCATATTGTTTTGGCCAGTAGCCAGAACCTGAGTCAGCATGCGGAAGGACTGGGCAGGGCTGTGGGTGCCAGTGGGTGATTGCTCGCCATCTTGAAGCCCTAGAATGCTGTTAGAGGGTTGGGTGACTATGGTTTAAACGTTTCTGTTTCTGTTGTGTTGGCAAAGGACAGCATGAGAAATGGATGTTCACATCTGGTGTTCTTTCTGGACATTTGAAATAATGGAACTGCTCCACTCTGCTTGCGATCTGATAGTTTTGGAAGAAAGAGTTCAATTTTATTAGACTAAGTTTAATTAAGTTTGTTATTTGACAAAGTGTCTCAAGGGATGAAGGCTTATTAGTGGCTGCTGGCACAGACATGACATTAATGGTGTTAAATATCCCCATAATGCATTTACACTTATAGATAATTTCATATACCCAGAAAGTTTCTCCAATCTTGATAGGTGGGATTTAGACTTACTAGTCTTTACTTTTTCCAAAATGATTAGATTTTTTCTCTTGAATCCTCTCCATTTTTCTTTAATTCTGTGCAGTGATAAATATGCAGATATCCTGCCTGTGCCAAAAATACCTCGCTTTAACTCACTTGATGGACTTAAACTTCTTAGGACTCCAGTGTCCCAATTATGCTGTGTACAGCAGAAGGGGTATGTGTGATAATAGGGCCTGACACCACACTGCATTTCATTAGCTGCTTTCTTTATTAATTAACAACCTTTGGAGTTTGATTTATAGATGGGCTGTGAAAGAGGCAGACAGGCTGAGAAGTAATAAAATGAAGTTAGGACACCAAGTGGAGCCTCGTGTTTGTACCGAAGAACCCTGAGTGCTTGTGGGAGGCGCAGAAGGCACGTGTGGAGCCTGGCTTGTACTCCTTCCCTCTCTGCAGGCCCTGGGACTGGAGGGCAGGGCTGCTGAGCCGGGTGCTCCTGTGGGAGCGTAGGTGAGGATACGAGTTTGAGCAAGTGATGACTGGTCATCTTAGCTTCTTCCCGGGGACTCTGTCTACCTTTGGAGGGTGACAGGCGTGGTGGGAGGTCCTAAGCACATGAGTGACAACCACAGGTGCACGTCAGCTCTCTTCCAAGGGGCCTCCGTCATCCAGTGATGAGTCAGAGACCTTGTGTGGAGTTGCAGATGGGCTGGTCACACGGTGTTGGTCAAACGTGATGCGTGGAGGCTGCCCCAGGACCACTCCCAGGGTTGATCATGTCTCTCTCAGCTTCCGGTGGACCCCCTCCCCTCTGGTTTCTGATGTAATCTGTGGTCTTGGTTATCACCTTCAATTGTTGGCAGGGATGCAGCCAGGTTTTTAGGGCTCTTTGGGAAAAAAAAAATACATCATTACATGTATGAACTAGATGAGAAAACAAAGGTGTATTTAGAATGAGGAGATACCATTATACATTACACATTTATAAATTATACATTTTTAAAATTTGTCCAACGCCATAAACAACTAAAACCTGGAAAGCAGAAGCGAGAATGGGGGCCGGCACTGTGGGGCAGTGGGTTCAGCCATGGCCTGCATGCCTGGCATCCCACACGGGCATCGCTTTGTGCCCTATCTGCTTCCCTTCGGATCCAGCTCCCTGCTATGGCCTGGGAAAAGCAGTGGAAGTTGGCTAAAGTATATGGGCCCCTGCACCCATAGGGGAGATACGGATGAAGCCCCTGGCTTCGGTCTGGCCCAGTGCTGGCCATTGAGGCCATCTCGGAAGTGAGCCAGTTGATCGATGTAAGATCTCTCGCTCCCCTCTCTCCTTGTAATGCTGATTTTCAAAATAAATAATTTGTTTGAAGCCAGAATAGCTTCTGGCTGTGCACACTTAGGGAAGAGTCTTCCTCTTTTCCAGCCGCAGACATCTGGTGCTGGGCGCTATGGGACAAGTTCTCACCCCAGCCTCACCTCAGGTCCTGTGCCTTCCTGTCCCTGCCCTGTGGACAGCGGGGCCAGTGCTCCAGGAACCAGAAGCACAGTGGTCACTGCAAACCCAGGACTGTACCAGCCTCAAGCCCGGCCAGCGGATCCACACCCCAGCTTCCCCCCAACCATCATACACTCACAACACACACACCCACCTGGCTCCTCAGGCATGGGGTGTGACGGGGAGGGGGACAGTCTCGGCCTGTGGATACTAACACACGGCACTTTTCCAAGTCCTGTGAGAACACATGACTGTGAGAACATGGACTTGGTTCTCCTCTTGGTCGATGCAAAGTGAGGGCCCCTCAGGCTCAAGGTCATTAGTCCAAGGTCATTAGCTCCTTGGAAATGTGCTGGTGGTGAGTCCTTGGTGTTTAGGCTGTATTCTGAACCATGGGCTGGGCACACTGGCCCTCCACTTAGGTCTCGGCCCTGGCGACTTGTTCTGGGAACCCCGGAGCTGGGAGAAGTGCAGGTGTCTGTGTCGCTGGTGGGCTGAGTCCGACTCAGCAGGGTTCAGTATGTAGATCTTGTGTTTGGAGAAATGAAGTCACGGCGCGGATCCGGGCTGTGACGTCACTTTCTTTGTGCCCCTTCTCCTGGGGACTTGGAACCCTAATGGGGGTGAGGACGCTCAGGCCTTGCTGGCTTCCATGTGCAGCCAAGGAGATGACTCACGGGGACCTCTCCACTCTGCAGGCAGGACTGGGCTGGCCGACGAGGCCCTGCAGGCCTTGAGTGACTGAGCATAGCCTTTCGAGTTTTAAAACGCAGGCTCCACTCGTCTGCTCCTCCCGTCACAGGCGTTTTTCCTCCCCTGTCTGCGGGCATCAAGCGTGCGTCGTGAGATGAGATGGATGTCCCAGGTTCGATTTTGGTTTAATCCATCAAACGTGTCGTGAGCCTAAGGGGTTTGTGTTGGACCCACCTTGGGGAAATTGTGTGAGTGGCAGGAGGGCAGGACAGGACGAGGGGGGCTCCAGGGACCAGGCTTTCTCGGGCGCCCACGTTTCGTCGGCGTCCCTCCTCCCCAGTCCAGATGATTATCATCCCGCTAATGCGCATTCCCCCCGGTTCTGACTGCAGCTCTCCTCCCATTGATGAATCCGCTCCTCGATGGACAGAGTCTGATGCTCCCAGCCCGTGCGCCTCCAGGGCTTGCTTTCTTGTGCTGGTCGGCGATTCGGGCAGAGGGCTGGCCTCCTGCTGCAGGGGACACCTGGCCCCACGGGGAAGGCAGGATGGCTGACGGGGGAGCCGTTTCAGCAGGAGGCTGGGTGGGGTTTTGGCTTTCCTTTCCTCCTGTGATCTCTCCAGCTCTCATGTGCTCTACAGCCTCAAATAAAACCACGCACGACTGACATGCATGTTGAATTCAGAGGCGTTCGAGTGAAGATAAACCCGAAATTCCATCTTAAGTAGATCTATTCAGCCAGCGCCTTGGAGGCCGGCCAGGAACGAACTCCCAATGAGCGACTCTGTGGCGGCAACCAGAGCACTGGCTCCCTGTGACTTCAGCCTCCGTTTTCAAATGGCCGGCGGAACAAGCTTCCGGTGCACCCAGGCTCAGCCGGGCTCACGTGGAGAGAGACGGGGCCCAGGCTGTGTGCTGAGTGTGTAAGTCACCAGAGCAGATTTCCAATCAGTTGGGCGTTTGACGAGGAGCCAGCACGGGTCCCTGTGATGAACGTGACGTGCCCAGGCTGCTGCTCTGGGTACCGAGCTGGCAACAGTGTTCCCTATGTGCCAGCACCGCGAACCTCGCTCCTTGAGGAAGACCATGATGCAGCCCGCGTCACCAGGATGGAGCCGAGCCGTGAGGTCACCGACATGTGGGCACCGCTCAGCCTTGGGGACACAGATGAAGTTCGCGTGATTGGGTCCGGGAGCTTGTGGGATGGCCTCAAGCACATTTATAGCAAGCAGAAAAGACAGTCGTCTCTGAATCCAGAGAGAATCGGAAACAGGCCGCCTCTGAGGATGGGGAGTTTTTTGAGAGGGAGAATGGCAGCGGCTAAGACGCGGAAGGGACCCATCTTGCTGATGTTCATGGAGAAAATAAAACAGGGTTGCTCGCCAGAGACTCACCGGTCATCGGTATTTTGATGCAGGTTCAGGCTCTTGTCCTCTGGTTCTGCGCTGCTCTGAGCAGTTGTGCGGCTCTGTCTGGTACAGAGCTGACCTGGGAGGCAGGAGCCATGGAGCACAGTGCGGGTTATTCTGACGTCCTTTGGTCGCCCAGCGCTAGCGTTGGTCATCTCTTTTTTTTTCTCATTGGATCTTCAGAAATAATTACCTCTGCCACTTCTCCGTCACCCAGAAGGAGACACAGGTCCCACGGCTGCAACCTCCATGCCAAGCCGCTGTCTTGGGAGAGACTCCAGGCCAGGTTTTCTTGTAGGCTCATCACCGACTTGTGCTCTTCGGCCATCACCTGCCATGCTGGGTGCAGCCTCTGTCGGTGCCCTGTGGCGTGCCCCTGTGCCGTCTCCACAGCCCCAGTCCTCATGTTCCCAGGAGAGACAGGAGGCAGAGGCCAGGGCTCCACACCCGCCAGGCACACAGCAGAGCCTTTGTCCGCCTTTGGCTCAGCTCCCCCTGTTGGGGCAGGTGCAGTGAGCATCCCTGTACCTGGATCAATAATAAACATTATTGCTAAAGACGCTGGAGCGGAGCCCGGGTGAGAGTTTGCTGAATGAAGATGACAAGCCTGGTTTCGGCAACTCCGGCGGAACGTTCTCAGCAAAGGCAAAGTCGAGGGAAACCTCTGCTCTTCCCCGGGGCGGGGGGTGGGGGGTGAGGCACAGGCGCAGGCGCGTGGCAGCCTCCAAGGGGAAGCGCGTGCTCAGATCATGTCCATCTCCCGCCGGCCGCCCACCATGCTTCTGTGACCTGCCAGGCCCTGCGTGAGCTGTTGTCAGCTCAGCCCTAGGCACTTCCTGCTCCTGCTCTGTGGGTGGCAGACTCCCGGACAGCTGCAGGGTGCTGTGTCCTCTCTCTAGAATATTCTTCCCGTGTGACACCGCCTCTTTTTGTCACTCTAGCTTATTACCTCCTCGCTTGGCCGTTTTCATTTCCTACTCCATTTCCCCCATTTGCAGTTACACCTGTATAAATGTATCCTTTTGTCTGTTGGCTGCCTCCTGTTCCACCCTGGAAGGGTATACCCTGTTCAGGCAGGGAGCCTCTCCTTGACCACCGTTTTCCCAGTCTCTACAGTAAGCCTGGCTTGTGGGAGACAGTCGACAGGTGTGGAATGAAAACCGGATGGATGACAACTTAGTAGCTATTTTGTGAAGAATAGAAACCAGGAGCGCTCGTGTGCCGTGAACCCAAGGGAACACTCGATGCTTAAGGACCTGAAGATGTGGTTACTCTGGCTGCATCGTTACATGTGGCAAACAGGCAGCACCCATCACAGCTACAAATATGCACACTCGTGTCAACTAAAGCTCAGTGTTTTAATTGGGTGGGGGATAGCAGAAGGACCCAACAGGAGGCCTGTCTCGAGGTGCTCTCCCTGCACCCTACCTAATGCCAGGAAGTAAAACTACCAGAGATGAGCTCGCTGGGCAAATGCAGCAAAGGCGTTTTAAGGCCCTACCGTGCGGGGAATCGTCCGCCACTGATTCCACGGGACAGGCAGGGACCGGACATGTTGCTGAGGGCAGAGCTACCTCTTCCAGGCTGTTTGTACAAAACAGGACAAGATGAGCTTTCTCTGCGGGCAGGGGGCTGAGCACAGAGGCAGGGGGCTCCTCCTGGCTGGGAGGATGTGGAGGACACATGGGGGGGGAGGGAGAGGGAGAGGGAGAGGGATCATTGAGAAGAGGCTACAGCATGGGGTGGGGACTTCACAGAGGGCCCCAGGGAGTGGGGATTGTGTCTGTGGGAGCCTGCGGTGTGCATCGGAAAGAACCCTCTGGCCACAAGGCCTTCAAAGAAGGGTGGCAGAGGTGGAGGCTGGAGGCCATCAGTCCTCTGCAGAGTGAGGTGGGGTGGGGGAGGGGAGGGAGAGCCGTCAGCTGGGAGGATGGCCCAGTTGGCCCTGTGCTGTGGAGCCCAGCTGAGCGTCTCCAGCCGTGGCCTGCGGTCCTGGTGGCTGCTCAGCACTCACACATCCCGCGTGGCAAGGTCAGAGGAACAGTGGAAAATCGTGGCTGATTCTGCCAGCGGCAGGGGAGGGGCTTGGATGTGTGGGAGTGGGGGAGTGGGTTGAAGAAATCTGAGTAGTTCTGCACAGGGAACAGAGAAAAGAAAAGAAAAAAAGCCCGGGGGAGGAGTGTCTACTGCCTTCCCAGACTGGGGAAGCGATAGGGGCCACAGCCAGAGGGCAGCCATGAGGCCCCGGGCCCAGAGGGCAGCCATGAGGCCGGGCAGCTGCTCCCAGCAGAAGCCTGAGGGAGCTGAACCTGGCGCTGACGTCACCTGCTGAGCCCACCTGCACGTTCAAGGCCCTGCTGGACGTCCTTTATCAGGAACAGAGGACTGGGAGACATGCTGTGGGCAGAGCCTGTGGGGGAGGAGGCAGCTGAGGTGGCTTTGCTCCCTGGGCCAGAGCCTGGGCAGTTTCCGCCCTCAGGTGCCCACCTCCCTTCTGCATGGAAACCCGGAGTTGGCTCTGGGCCAGTGTGACCGCAAGAGGTGACTGTTCTGGTCCCCGTGGCGGGATGCAGCCCATCCAGTATTAAATGCTTCAATGTTGTCAGACTCGGAGCTGGGCCATTCGGGGTCTGTCTGTCTACAGGGGTCCTTGTCCCCGTGTTCCTGTTCTGTTTCCCATCTCCACCCAACAGACTAACTAGCGACTAGCTAACTAGCCAGCTGGCCAGCTAACCAGTGCTCTCTGCCAGGCCACAGGGCTTTATCAGTCATTGAGAAGTTAGGGATCTAGAGCAGAGAGACTTGGCCGAACTCTTTAAGAGCAAGATCAGTGGTCACAAAGATGGCATCGTTTGTGTTACGGGAGTCCCCATTCTTCTGTTGGTCTCAGAGCAGCGTGGTTTGGTGAAGAACTGGAAGGATCCAGAAGCCAAGTGAGTCGTTGGCAATCTCACAGCCAGCGGGGGCAGAGCTGTGGCCGGGTGGAGGGCCCTCAGATGCTGTCCCTCCTGGGAGGGGCGCTCCGGCCCTCGCCACTGCACCCCTCACCCCAGGTCTCCACAATAGCGCTGCCCGAGACCACGATGCTTTAATGTGTCCGGTTACAAAGGTGTCGCATCTCACTTCCGTCCACTTTAAAAAGTGGGGTTTCAGCGCGCGGTGGCTCTGGCCAGCGGCAGCTCTTCCCTGAGACCAGCTCGGGGGCTGTGCGGAGCGGCGTGCCGAGGGGGAAGCAGGAGAGGAAGCGCCATGAATGAGAGGCCCTGGCCGAGGCGGGCCCCGCCCTGGCTTCCCCGTCCTGCTGCCTCTCGGGCCGTTTAGTGCGGTTGTTTGTGTGTTTTGAGAAATGACCTCATGCTCACAGGCAGGTTCTCCTGGCCTCGGCTGGGAGCTCTCCCACCCTCGCGTCCCTGTTCCTGTACCCACACTGTTCTTGTCTGCTCCCCCAGGGTGGGAGAGCTCTCTGGGCGCTGATGGGTGGAAGGCACAAGGCATGCTGGGAATACAGAGGGGGCATCCACGCTGAGCCAAAAGTCTTTGTTGGTGAGCACGGTTGTGTTTGAAACCTGGAAAGTTCTGGACAGAGCTTTCTGCACGGGGAGGGGGGCTCTCAGGACCTCAGTGGTCTTCGGCAGGTTGAATCTCCTTCTAAAGAGTGTGCATTGGGTGCACCGGGGGCTTCTGTTTCACTCAGCGGGGAATGCAGGTCTGAGGCGAGAGTACTGGGCAATAGAAGGTAGAAACCCAAGCAAGGATTCCCCTTCCCCTCCGTGCACCCCGTCAGTACCTTCGGGAGGAACCAGTGAGTGGGAGAGCAAACGCTCCATCTTGGGGACACCCACGTGCCTTGTTCGGCCCTGGCTGTCTCAGGCGAAGCGCTATTTCCTTCTGGCCGCTTGCACTGGCCCACCGGGACACGCCGCGACCTAACACAGTTGTGCTGCACCCACACAGCACTGCCGTGCTGGGAGAGGCCGTCTCAGGAGAGAAAGGCACGGGCCACTTCTTCAACTCTGCTGTCGATTTCTAGGACTTGGTAGAGCCTTGCTGCACTCATGAGACACGCAGACACACACAGGGGAGCGAATACGGCAGCAGGCACTGGGGAGTGGCGGGGGAGCCAAGGAAGTATTTGCGCAAACTGTATCCAAAGAGTGGCGCCATCTTTAATTCCTTTCGCATGGGCCGGCCTCCCAGTCCCCACACAGTGGAGGCGGGGTCTGCACCCAGTGGGTCCTGGGTCCTGGAGAATAAGATCACGGGACTGAAAGCGGTCCTGGCTGAGCCCGCCCCGTGGTGCCTTCAGCAGCGGTCAGCACAGGCCATCTGTGTCTGGCCAGGAGCTGGGCGTGGCTTGGAGAGGTCTGCAGCTGCTCCACCCTTGCAGAGCCCAGGTCACTGGTGCCCAGTCCTGCAAGGCCCAGGCAGAAGAAGGCTGTCAGAGCAGGTGCACCTGGCTCTTGGCGTGGCATCTGAGAGTGTGCAAGACATAGCATGCGGGGTTCATGGGCCACTTGGATCTCAAAGCGGTTGTGAAGGAGGAGCTGCTGTGTGGGAGGAGCTCCGGGCTTGAGGGGGGGGTGGTGTCTGAAGGACACAGAGTTGAGCTTCTTCTGAGGGCGGTGCCCCGTGAGAGCCAGGGTGCTACTCTTTGAACCTGCATCTTTGAAAAATGCCGAGAGGTGCACTCCCTCCAAGAGATGGAGGTAGGGTCATGTATGGGGTTTCCTGTGTGCTGAGCACTGGGGTATTTAATCTTCCTAACAGAAATCAGTACCATTGATGGATACCAGGACTGTCCCCGTTTTACAGATGTGGAAACTGAGGCACAACAAGATTAAGTATAAAGTCACACATTTGATAAACAGAAGAGTCTTTTTTGTTAAAAAAAAAAAAAAGATGCACCAGATGGCCTTTCATTGTGTATTCAATCACTGATAAGCTTATTTGTTCATATTGCAGTGGGGGAAAATGTGGTAGATTTAGCAGTCACAGGGCTGGAACTGTGATATAGCAGGTTAATCTTCTGCCTACAGTGCCAGCATCCCATATGGGTGCCGGTTCGAGTCCTAGCTGCTCCACTTCTGATCTTGCTCTCTGCTATGGCCTGGGAAAGCAGTGGAAGATGGCCTGAGTCCTTGGGCCCCTGCACCCAAATGGGAGACCCGTAGACAGAGCTCCTGGCTCCTGGCTTTGGAATGGCGCAGCTCCGGCCGTTGCGGCCATCTGGGGAGTGAACCAGCGGTTGGGACACCTCTCTATCTTTCTCTGTCTCTCCCCTTCTCTCTCTGTGTTTCTGCCTTTCAAATAAATTAATTAATCTTTGGAGAGAAAGAAGAAATCAGCAGTCCCACATTCCGTGGTGACCAAGAAGAGGTGCAGCCGCAGGAACCGTTGTCCACACTGTGTGCAGAGCTGGGGGATCTGCTCCACGTTTTCCGTGGAAGGCCACTGAAGGATGTGTGTTTGCCGGTGTGGCGTGCGTGTGCGGGTAAATGCAGACAGCCGCATCTTTATAGTCGGATCTGCTGGGCCCTGGGCATGGAGCTGTGGCTTCTCACACAGCTTCATCTAAATGCAAATTCCGAAGCCTGCATCTAGAGAGGAGAACGGAGCCTTAAAACATCCTGCACTTGAAGAAGGCAGAGCGGACGCGGGAGGGGAGAGGAGCAGAGAGCCCGCAAGCCCGGGAGCCCCCAAAGCAGTGAGCCGCGGGGCCCTGCCCCGGGAAGAGGGGATCATAAATCCAGGGCTGTGCCTCTTGGGTGGAAAGGAAAGCAGTGAAGTCATGGATGCGGTTTGGCTTTAGTGTTTGTGACAGCAAGCAATGCAGACCCAATTATTTAGATTAAACCCCAGGATTTGGATGTTTGCCTGTGCGTGGTTAGTGACTATATGTGTCCCTTTAAGATGAGGCTGTCAGTGAGGTTGGGGGCAAGGCTGGGGGCCCAGACAGAGCCAGCACCACTCTGCTCCCTGTTGAATTAAGATGGAAAACATCTTACAGTACAGGTGCAGGGAAAGGATGGTCTTAGTGGATCGGAAACTAGGAGGGGATTCGGCGAGGGGGAGGTTAGATGAGCTCAGACTGCAGGCGGAATCCACATCCCCAGACAGGTGCAGGGGTGGTGGGGGTGGTGATGGCAGCCCTGGTGGGGGTGGCGTGGGGGGTGCTGAGCTAAGGCCACCGAGGAGGCTGTGGGGCTGTGGGAGCACCCTGTTGTGAGCGCTTTTGTCCCCCTTCTGGGTGGCAGGTGTGCACCTAGGGAGGGACGGTAGGGGGACATCCTGGTGGCTGGGGACACCCATGGAGGGTGATGAACCCTGTGACCAGGTGTGGTCCCTGTGAGGAGGCGGGCTGTGGGCAGAGACAGGCTGCAGTGTAATGGCCAGTAAGTCGATGACCTCACAACCCCAGGGTGAGACAAAGCAGAGGAGCAGCCGTGGGCCAAGACAGGCATCGTGCGCAGAGCAGGGACGTGGAAAAGAGCCGTGAGAGGAGCCTCTGGGATCCGTGTCAGGAGCTTTTCCCGGAGCCGGGCAGAGCATGGCGTCCCAGGCCACGTCAGCGCGTCCTTAAGGTGGATGTGAGCTGGGCATCTGGAAAGAGCAGAACATGTAAAAATCCCCCACCTGTGAGCCTCGCACGAACTAGCCAGCAGGCACTTCCCGTCCGCGATGCTGCCAATGAACGCAAAAGGAAAATACTGAAAACAAGCACTGAACGAAAAAAAAGCAGCATTTAGAGTTGCCTGTTAGTCCATTAAAACAGAATATTGAGAGCTACCATGCCACAGAATTTTAACACTGAGGGAGTGCGAGAAGGCTGAAAGCTATTTCGGGTGGTGAACTTACTTTTTACGTCCATTTCATACTCATCAAAATACGAGGGTCCTTCAGCAAGTTCATGGAAAAATAGAATTGAAAGGTAAATTAATTTTGATGCAGAAGAATGTTAAAATCCATACATGGTTTTTCTCATAGTATGTATTTTCTATGAGCTTTTTGAAATGTATGCACGTTATATGTGTTGAAACCCTTGTATATACATTCGAATGCATCTACTATCATTCTTCCGTTTGCTTATGGAAAGTTATTCAAACAGTACAAGGAGGCGTAAAGGGAGAATCTGCCCTCTCCTCCACCCCAGACGGATCTGCACTTCAGCTTTTGCGTCATCTCACACAACGTGCACGCGTGCACTGAGGATTCCAGATGTCCTTCCGCTTGCTCACGCCTGTGGATACACGTGCTTCCCACGTTAGTGCTTTTCCCTGGCGTCACTTAAACCCTCTAGGTAGAGTTCCGTTGGATGAACGTGTCCTGTCGCAGCTCTCTGAATGCTGCTGTCTGTAACCACTGCTATACAGTATTGGGGAGTGTTTCTAAAGGTGGAATTAGGAGTGCGTGTTTGGCCTAGCGGTTGGGAGTGCCCAGTCCACACTGGGTGCTGGGTTCCAGCTCTGGTCTCACTCCAGCGTCCCCCGCTGTGCACCCTGGGAAACAGTGATGACGGCTCAAGTAGTTGAGTCCCTGCCACCCATGGGGGAGCTCTGGCTTGAGTCCCTGGCTCCTGGCTTCAGCCCTGGCCCAGCTCCAGCCACTGTGGGTGTTTGGGGAGTGAATCAGTGAATGACAGTGTTGGTCCATTCTCTCTCTGTCTCTCTGTCTCTCTCTCTCTCCACCCCCGCTTCCCACTCTCTGTCCCTCTCAAAGAAAAGTGGAATAAAATTTTATCAATGGACGTTTTGTAAAGACTTCAGTATATTCTGCCAAGTTGTATTCTAGGACGTTTTTCTTGCATTTTTATTGTAAGTTTGGTGTAGGATACCCAGCTTAAATTTACATTTATTTCTATTACATTACATATTATAAATATATATTTGTTATATATTATAAATATATAAGCGTACTTCTGTTAATGTATTAAGTATAGTTAGATATGTTAATTATAAGTTTGTATTACATGTTCAGTTGATATTTAACAAGTCAGTAGAGCTGAGGACTTGGCTAGGGAGGACCTGGAGTTAAGGGCACACGGCGGCTTCCAGCTGAGCACCCGAGGCTGCTGGGATCTGTGGGTCCACCCGTGCTGGGGCCTGGATCGGGCTTCATCTGTGGTTCTCACCCAAGGGCAGAGGTGGGAGGGAGGCGAACAAAGAGTTCAGTATGTTGGCTTCTTCTAACCTCCCCTCCCCGCTCCAGCGAGCGCTGGAACCTCCCCGTGGGCTGGGGAGAGAGGAGCAGTCCTAGAAGGGTGGCAGAGAGAGAGTTCGCTTTTTGAGAGTTTGACAACTTTTTCGAGTCAGGAAAGCAAACAGGCAGCCATCACCTGTTACCTGAAGAGAACCCGAATGTAGCACTGACCGTGGGACTGTGTCAGAGGGTCCAGAATAACGATCACAACATTTGATCTACAAAAGGGTTCCACAGAAAAACGAGCTTAGGATTTGAAAACACTGCTATTCTGTGACTTCCTGACAATTCACGTTTCCCACTAGCATATTAATGTGTCTGAGATGCCCAATAGGAAACCCCCGTAGCTTCATTTGGCTCAGTATTTTAGCAGTGTGTTTAACTGGCGAGCTAGCCTCTTGTGACACCTGTTAGAGACGTGCAGAACGAGTGTTTTCGAGAACGGTGGTCTATCACGTGAAAGACTTCATCAGAATCTTGTAGGTACGATTTCCTGGCAGCTATATTAGAGCTGCCGACTGACAGGACTGCTATTTTGGGAGCTGACAGGGAAATGAATCACGCGCAGTCAGACGGCTCCCCCGTCTCCCGTCTGTGTTGACAACACCTCAGCACCACATTATACCCAGCCAGGCCCTCTAATTACGAGAGGTTGAGGAGGGTCCAGGATGCTCTGCAGATTCCTGTGCACAGATAAGGACCTCCAGGCTTGCTGAGACTGTGCCGTGCACCTGTGCGTTCTGCATCTGCTGGGGTCGGAGTGTGTGCGTGTGTGCTGAAAGACAGGTGAAGCAGGCAGGCAGCCGAGCCCAGCACGGGGAAGCCACCGCAGGACACAGCCGCTCCTGCTCGCAGTCCCCAGCCCCCAGCCCCCAGCCCCCGGCCCCCAGCCCCCAGCCCCCAGCCCCCAGCCCCCGGCCCCCGAGCAGCTCTTGGCCTGATGTCAGCTTGCACTGCCTGGTCAATAATGGCTGACCGAGCTCCGTTTGTTCTGCCTTCCAGTAATTAACAGGAAATACCTTAATTACACATCATTATTTTTTAAATCATAAATAACCGAGATCAATCTCCTTTTCATGTCACCCGCTGCTGGTGTCTTACTCCAGCTTCGTGATGGTACGAATGATTTCTGTTAAAAGATGTCAAGCTTGCAGGTTCTTGTGCTCATCTCTGTAGCTTCATCGCTTGCTTTTGATTGCAAATCGGTGCATATTGACAGTTTCATCAGACACATGTGAGGTGTAAAGGAGAGCCCCTGCCCTCCTCCCGTGCCCCTGCTCAAGGAGGAAGCGCTGTCAGCATTTGGTGCAGGTACTTCTGGACTGGGAAAAACAAACATTCTCAGTTTTATCACATTTATGCATATATGCTCTTTTTTAAATAAAGATTTATTTAATTATTTAAGAAGCAGAGTTACAGACAGAGAGTAGAAGAGACAGAGAGAGAGAGAGAGAGAGAGATCTTTGGTGTGCTGGTTCACTCCCCAAATGGCAACAGCAGCTGTAACTGGGCCGATCTGAAGCCAGGCTTCTTCCTGGTCTCCCACACGGGTGCAGGGGCCCAAGCACTTGGCCCATCTTCCACTGCTTTCCCAGGCCATAGCAGAGAGCTGGATGGGAAGAGGAGCAGCTAGGGCTCAAACCAACGCTCAACTGGGATGCTGCTGCCACAGGTGGAGGTTTAACCTGCTCCACCAAGGTGCTGGCCTCTACGTATATACTTCTTATGTCCATAGAGATCTTTTCCAGCGAGTCATATGTTCCCAGAAGTTGCCTTTTGCCCCTTCACAGTGTGTAAGCCCCATTGCACTACAGTCCAGTGTTGGCATCCTGTAGATCAGTGTTTTGTCAGTCGCCCATATGTATGTAGTTACACCGTTATCTATATTTTTTCTTCACAAACAGTGCTCAGAATGCAGCATTGGCCAGTGCAGCTGCTCCATTATCACTCCTAAAGTTGACAAACAAGTCAGTGATCCTCGAAACACATTTACCTCTCATAGAGCAGGGCACTGTGGTGCAGCAGGCTAAACCGCTGTCGGGGATGTTGGCATCCCACATCGGAGGGCTGGGGTCAAGTCCTGGCTGCCCCACCTCTGATCCAGTTTCTTCCCAATGTGCACTCCGGAAAAGCGGCAGAAAATGGCCCATGTACTTGGGTCCCAGCCACCTGCGTGGGAGACCCAGATGGAGTTCCTGGTTCCTGGCTTTGGCCTGACTCAGGGCAGCTGCGGCTGTTTGGAGAGGGAACCAGTAGATGAAAGATTTTGATTCCCTCCCTCCCTTGCAAAAAAATGTTTGTAACTTGTAAATTCATTAAGTAAGAACACTTCGTTTGACACGTATGAGTTCAGTACACTCTGATCAGTCATATGCATGTGTAAGCATGAGATACACAGGAATGTGTACCATCTGGCACATGCGTGTATAACATGTAGTTTCCCATGTTCTGACTACATGCAAGGAGCCTGGGTGGTTGAGTGCCTGCAGGTGCTGTGGCTCACGGGTCGCCCTGCACTTCAGCGAGGACTCCAGTTCTCCTGGCTCCCAGCTAGGGTGCCTGATTAGTGTGTAGCTTTGGTCACATCACTCCCCTGTGCCCACTCAGCCCCGCCCCTCTTCGGTCTCTCGTGGGGTCGCTCTCTCCGACGCCCCCCAGCTCCCACTGCTCAGCATATGGAATGGCCTTTGCATCCATAACACACTTGGCTGAAAGATTGCTCTTCCCCCTGATCCCTGGGTGGTCCTTCAGAACTCACAGCTCCTCATGTGTGCTTGGCACTGCTTTTTAAAGTTTTCAGTGCAGCTGCTGGTTTCTTTGAGGGTGTGTTTTATGACTGCACGAGTCTGTGCAGTTGCTGACTTACTCCACAGCCTATGTAATCCGCACCAGGAGGATGCAGCTTCATAAATATTCTAGCAGTGCACTCTCTTCTCCTAGCATGTAGTAGGTGATCAGTAAACAGTGATAATAATAAACCCGGCACCTTTATGTCATTAAAGATTTTATATATGAAAGGCAGAGGTGGGGGGAGAGAGGGAGAGGGAGAGAGAATGAATGAGAATATGTCTCTTCTATCTGCTGGTTTATTCCCTAAATGCCTGCAACAGCTGGGACTAGACCAGGCTGGAGCCAGGAGACTGGAACTTCATAGGTCTTCCACGTGGATGTCAGGGACCCAAACACTCAGACTGTCTTCTGCTGCCTCCCTAGGTGCATTAGCTGAGAGCCAGTGGGAAGCCTAGCGGCTGGGACTTGAACTGGCACTCAGATACGGAATCCCGGGTGGTGACTTAATCCGGGTGGTGACTTAATCCACAACACCACCTCTTAGGAACACATCTCATCCTCTCTGCAGTCCTGCAGGCTGACAGTACTGTCATCCAGAGATGGTTACGCACCTGGCCACAGTCGCAAGCCTGGTCACTGGCAAGAGTGGGATTTGGATATGAGTGGTCTGGTTGCAGCATTGGAGGGGTGTGTCTGTATCGTCAACATGAGGATGTCGGTACATTCCAGTAAAGGGGAAGAAAGGATAAAAGACGAGCAGCTGCCCACCGTCTTATTTTGCCCTGTGTCATTTATTGCCGTAAGGCATGTTTGCTGTGTCCAGCCTTTGAGATTGTCACTAATCATTACAGTCATTAACTTCCTCCTGTTCACTCCACACCAAAGCAGCGAAGATGCTGGGAAGTACCACGTGTCTGTTTACCACGGGGGGAAGAGGCTGCCTTGAACAACTTCAAAGGTGGCAGACGAAGGTGCTTCAGGCTGGCCGTGGGCTGCCAGAGCCCCCTCCAACAAGCTGTGGTGGCTTTCTGCTCTGCGGGGTTCCCCACACTCTCCCAAACACTGAGCACGGTTTGTCTTTTGCGTTCTTGTCCCCGATGCGTGTTCCTAAGGAGAGTGCTGGTCTTCAGGTCGGTACATACGGCGCCGTGGTAAGGGCTGGAGCGCAGTGCACGTGCTAGGTCCTTTTTTGCTGAGAGCTCACCCTGGAGCAAGCCCCACTCCCGTCGTCTCCCCTGTGGGGAAGAGGCCAGGGTTCTTGGCCTTGCAGGCTGCGTGATGTGGGGGCTCTCCCAGAGCTACACAGAGAGCTCTGCCTGTGGTCTTCTCTACCCGAGCCGGGCACAGGAGGGACTCCGGCATTTCTTGGCTTCTTCTCGCCATCCCTGAGTGCGGTGACTGATGGGTCACAGTGTCTGAGAAGGAGCAGGTGCGATACTTGGTTTCTACCCTTACAGAGCATGTAATTGTGTTGTCCATGCCAATAAACACAACTTAGAGGTGAGTGTTGTCAAAGCAACAAATGATCACGTACTAACCTGCGTACTACAGACCACAAATAACGGATTAGCAAGCGTATGTTCTGAGTGGCATCTTAAACAGGATGCTAAGGCAGGCCTCGGGGAAACCACGAGAGGAGACGTAGATGCCTGCATGTGGGGCATGAGCACGGCCATGGTGCAGCCAGGCCAGGCCCGGGGGCTCCGCATGCGCGGGTGCCCCCACCCAAGCTGCGCGGAACGGAGCCGAGCCCGTGAACTAACCCAAGCCAGGGCCCGCGGAGCCAGCCGGCGGGTGCCCTGGGGATGGCAGAGCAGGGAGGGACCTGGCGTGCGCAAACATGGTCCCAGCCACCGCCATGGCGGACAGCGACCCCGCGGGGTGCACGGCGGTGGCAGCTCCGGCCCCCGGACCGGGCGGCGCCAAGGAGGGGCAAAGAAGATGGCGCCCAGAGGAAGTAAAATGGGTGGAACTCAAAAGCTAATTGGCTACGCAACATCGGGGGAGGTAACAAGACTAGTAACAAGTGTATAGACATATGGCTAGTCCTATAGAAATCCCCCCGTAAAGTGACTGTTTAAGTGATTGGTGGTCCTTAGCCCTGCCCCAATGACTCTGCAGTTTTGTGCTATAAAAGGTTCGGTTACGCACGGAGTAAATGAGTCCTCGCTAGACTTGGGTCCCTGCTGTGTCTGATTGTCTCCGGGATCGGGAGGCTGGGGAACGGGCGAGCGGCACACTCACCTTTCCTTGGACCCAGTCCATCCTTGTACGGGGGGACTCAGACCCTGCATCTGCACACGAGAAAGCCAGGGGCTGGCTGCAGACACACAGCCTGAGTAGAGCCTACAGGTGCCTAGCGCTTAAACAGCAGGGCCAGGAGGTGCATGAAGAATGCCAGCCATGCGGGAGCTGGCCATTTTCTTTCAGTGAGGAATGATCCCAGGAATAAAATCACTTAGGTCGACCAGCAGGTTTAACAGATGGCTGCGAGGAGACGCCACACAGAGGCTGTGTGGGAGAGCAGAGAGGACTGACGGAGCAGGGCTCAGTACCCCAGGCGTTCACGCTCAGGTTCAAGGGTGAGGAGAACTTGGCTCTGAAGCGCTTCTTCATCTGGTTTGACCCCGTGTGTTCTGCCGTGGCAGGTGGGACAGTATTTAAAGGGCCCCCTGTGAGAACCTGTGGCCGTCACAGCTACACATTGGCCCTTGAGAAAGCAGAATGGGCAGTTGCTCTACAGTGGGCAGGTGGTTGGCTGAGCCCTGGCTCTGGCCTCCGCTCATCTACCACCAACCCAGGGGCGCGAAGAGAATTCTGTAAGTGGAGCTCACTGCTCTCCTTTAACCCCTCGGATTTCTCCCCTCCCAGATTTGTGCAAGACGTGGAGTCCACCAATCAGAGCTGGCGATCTCCCGTCCGTCAGACGCTGAAGTCCCTGGACGCTTCCCTTGGACGAGCAGCAGCAGAGGTGGGAACCCGCTTGTTTAGACCTGTACCGTCCTCAGCTTCCTGCACCTCACACGAGGACAGCATCCCGGGCTCCGTGGTGTCGTGTCAGCTGGAGACTGTGCGGGGTTTGGTGCTTTCCACCATGGCTACACACGGGCATCAGCTCACAGACATTTGCTGTCGTTGCTTTGACTTTCCAGGGGTGGGGGTGGGGTGGGGGTGGGGGTGGGGAAGCTCCTTCCCACCCAGGACACCTTGTGTGCTCAGGGCCTGAGGAGCTCTGCAGATGGAGCTGTCTTCCCCATGCACGGTCAGGGCCTGTGTGGCTCATGGCAGTCACCTTAAGGATCTTGAGCAAAGCGAGCAGAACGTCTCATTAGCGTTCAAGTGCGCTCACCGGCTGCTGCTGCCCGCGTGTGCGCCCCAAGTTGAAATCCTAGGCTCTGCCCTAGTCCTAGGGACTTGAGAAGGCTGGAAATCTCCGCCTTGCCCTGCGCTGGGCGGCTGCTGTGGCTCTGGGTCCAGTCGTGGCTGTGTCAATGGCGGCAGGTCTCAGGTGGCTTCCGGGGATGAGTGCTCCTTGGACCTTCAGGTGTTGCTTGTCGGGAAGACAGAATTGGGTGTTGTGGGTTTGCGAGGGTTTGTCCAGGGTTTGCCTGTTGGATAGCCCCTGTGGACACACGTGTTGATGGGTTTTGGGGTATCCAGGTTGGCTTCGAACGTGGCTGTCACCATGTCTGTTTCCAGAGTGCTCTTTCTCCTCCAGTACAGCTGAGTTCTTGATAAACCAAACGTAGTTCTAAAACCACTTGCCCCGCCTCCCCATGCGGCTCCCTCTGGGCCGTATGTGGGCGGGGCTGAAAGGAAAAGAGGTGGGGGTGGGAGATGAGAGAGGACCCAGAGGAGGAAGTGCCAGCCGCCCACACGCTTTGTTTCTTAGGAAGAAGCCAGGAGACAGGTCCAGGAGAGGAGTAGACACTGGGCTGATGAAAAATCCGTAGAATGTGTGGCTTTGATTGAGAAACATCATGATTATTTCGTTGCTTTGCTTGTTTTGGGCAAAAGATAGATAAACCCTTTTCCGTCTCTTCTCCAGATTTTCAAAATTGTAAACTAGTTTTAAAACTTTTTATAAAAATGGCATCATGTACCGGGTACCGTTCTGTGTCCGTTTCTTCTGCTGCACATCATGGTACAGATTGGCCCAGGTTTGGATGCAGCCGTGGCCACGCATCCACACGGCTCACAGTGTTGCACTCCATGAACAAAGCACAATTTACGTCACACAGGGTCCCTATCTACACCCAAGTATGTGTGTAAGCCGTGATGCTGTTTGACTTAAACACATAAAGCAGTTTCCACATCAACCAGAAATGATTGGCAGCACAGAGTCAGCTTCTGAAGCAGGTGTCGTGTGTTGCAGAACATCTGTGCACTGGGGTACCTGGCAGTGAGATTAGACAGGGCGTCATCTCACAGGGTTTTCCTTTCCACGTTTCACGTGAGGATGTGGCAGAAAGACGCAGTTGGGTCACCTGAGGTGCACATCCAGGTGCGCCCCTCCTTCTCAGTGCAGCGCCATGCATGTTGTGTGCCCTTTCCCAGCCCTTTATTTTCCTGTCCACCCTCCTTGCTTGCATATCCAAGGTGTGTAGGGAGTGTGCTGCTGCATTTGTTAAGAATAGCAGAGACACACAAATAGCAAAATAACTCCCCAAGCAGCTGTTTGTGTTGGACGAAAGAGTCAAAAAGATACCCATCCATCTTTGATAAGCTTAAAGAACCATCGAAACTACTAACTCAATAGTAACATCGTTTTCTTGAGAAAAAGCGTAGATCAACTCTGTCAACTCCGTCTTGTCCAGTAGCCACGTCCAGGCTCTATTCACGAACATGTTCTTTGATGCGAACGAAGCGTGGTTTAAAAAAGCAGCGTTTGGTTTTCCACACTGCTGCACTGCGGTTGTTTGTGAATGTGGCTTCTGTGGCTGGCGTCGGAGTGCTGGTGTGGGTTCCGCCCATGCGCGTTCAGCCATGGGTGTGCAGAGCTTTGGCAAGGCTGATACCTTGAGAAGATCGGCCAGGAGCTGGGCAGGTGCAGCTATGCCTCGCATCAGACTTGAGTGAGAGCCGTGGTGGTCTTTGGGGAGTGAACCAGTGGGTGGAAGACCCCTCTCGCTCTCTCTGCCTCTGCCTCTCTGTAACTCGGCCTTTCAAATAAATAAATAAATCTTTAAAAAAAAAAAAAAGAAGTGGTGTCAGGTAGGAGGCCCCATGCTGTCTTTGAGTGGGGATGTGGAGTTGCAGGGCCACCTGTGGCGGGAGTGGAGGAGTGAGCCTGGGACTACAGTGCCCCTGGGAGAATCACCCCAAGTTTCACTAGGGCCCTAGAAAAGGATCACCAGGCATCTAGGGGTCACTGGGACGCATCAGTGTTGGGGGGTGAGGAGCCCAGGAAAGGAGACGGCGCCACCACGGCCCATCAGCCAGGGGGATGACACGGAGGTCTGCCTGGAAGAGACGGTGTGTGCAAGCCAGGGCGGCAGCGAGTGTATCCGTTAGCCGAGGACTGAGAGTGAAATGGCGCTGGCGAGGTGGGGCTCAGAGACTGAACCCAACGCGCTGCCAGAGGAGCAGCGGGACCACCCTTGCTGGAGCAGGCAGAGGAGAGAGTGCGGGGAAGGAAGGGAAGGCGGTGGGCATGCTCCATGCTCCAGTGAGGTCCTCATGGAAAGGGGAGGGGAGAGGAGGGGAAGGATGAGCTGGCTGGGTCCCTGCCACCTGGGCACAGCTTCTTTAGGGGAGAAATCATTTGTATGCTGGGAGTGACACGGTGAGAAGGAGGTGATCATTCCAGAAAAGAGTGCAAGGAAGCACACTACAGGCTGTTAAGCAGAATTCAGAAAGTTGTCCCAGCTATAAATGGACGCGAGCCAGAAGGAAACGATGCACAAGGTTTGAAACCAAGAAAGTCGCAGGTCGCATGCACAGCCCCAGCCAGTGACTCCCCAAAACACGCACCGTGCATCCTGTGTTTTCTCAATGGCCATATTTGCACATGTATATAAAGATACAAAACATTTAGAAATTCACGAGGAGAGAGTTTATAGCCTGGTCTAAACGTTTATGCACTCGGTTCATGGTTTATTTTCACCCAAGACACCTATAAAATGAACGATATTCCCAGGAGCGGGATCCCTGCGTGCAGCGTCCCATCAGCCTGAGCGGCGAGGGAAAGGAGCCTGCTACAGCCATGGCCCGAGTCCTCTGCACAAGGCTGACCCGGGCCGCCCACCGCAGCCGGTTAAGCAGCCGTGAGGGTTTGCTAGCCCTGCCTCCCGTGGCTTTCTGGAAGCCCACGAGTGGGTGCCGCCTTTTCCTCCTCTCCGCCATGGTTTGTGTTTGTGCAGAGAATCCTGGCTGTGCTTCCCGAGATTCACAAACCCTCGGGTCAGTGTATCTTCCACATTCTTCCGGGGCTCTGTTGACCAGAGAGACGGAACAATGTAAACAGCCGCAGCTACTTCTTGTTCCATCAACAGAGGCAATTAGTAAGTTTCCTTCTGTGTAAAAATGAAAAGGAGAGATTCTACAGAGCAGAAAAGCTTCGCCCAGCAGTGGGCAAAACACGGGGCTCTTTCTAAGTCACACAGTGAACATCAGCTGTCCAGACTCACTTGTTGGATTTCTTCTTTTAAGAAAATGGTTTGCTAACTGTTTATATTTCTTGCAGTTTTCCATTTGCGGCTAATCTTACTGTTTCGCGCTTTGTGTAAGGAACGTAGTGCTGGCACTTCACACTTGTAGGCAGTGCTTTGTACCATGCAGGGTTTTCCAGGTCCCAAAGCCCTTTTAATCCTTTGTCTCATTTGAACTTTTCTGTGACATGGCCATGGCAACGGCCGCTTCATAAACCGCTCTGATGCTCAGACAGACAGCGGCTCGCCCAGCCTCTCTCTGCTGGTGTGGTGCCCATGCAGCCTGCCTGCTGGCACTGGGAGCCCTGGCCCAGCCACACTGCCTCTCTGGGCATGCTGGCCTCCATTGCAAACCCATCACACTTCCAGAAAACCAAACCCGAAGTTACCCTTCGCACCTTGCAGGCTGACTTTGTAAGATTGTCCAAGAATGTTGTTTGTGAGTTAATTTCACTATCAATAACCTTTGCAGTCATTGGCTTAAGGATCATCATTGTGCATTTAACACGAGCCCGATGTTGCCCCAGATGCTGCTGATAAAACAGGAAAAGTCGTGCACGTGGTCTTGATGCCCGAGGAGCCTGCAGTTCCAGTGCAGAGCTTGTCCAGTGTCAGCTGGTTCACAGAACGTCGCCCGTCTTGGCGGGTTGGAGGGAGACTCTTGGCGAGCCTTCTTGTGGGCAAAGTCTCCCGTTCCATACTCCTGAGGTCATCGAGTTCAGTCGGTCAGTGGGGCAGGGGAAGCCCTTTCATTGATTTTCTACAATGGTCTCTGGCGGCGGTGGTTACAGTTTGGCACTGTTGACCCGCTCCATCCGTCACTGGGGTTGTCTGTTGTGAAAAGCGTGGATAGCGCTGCTCTTGAAAAGCCCAAGGGCCAGGGTAGTGAAGAATCTTACGGAGACTATGGGAAAACTATCGCTAAACAAAGGTGTGGTGCTGAAACGTTACCTAACAGTGGCTAACAATTACTGAGTGCCCGGGTTGTGGGGAATGGTTTGTAGGAATTGGCTCACTAATTCCTGAAGGAAGGCGTGGTCATCATTACCTGTTCTGAAATTGAGGAATTGAAGGTGAGAGAGAGGGTTGGCGCTGTGGCATAGAAGGCTAAGCCTCCACCTGCTGTACCAGCATCCCATAGGGGCTCCCATTCGAGTCCTGGCTGTTCCAGTTCTGGTCCAGCTCCTGGCTAGTGCACCTGCGAAAGCAGCAGAAGATGGCCCAAGGGCTTGGGCCTGTGCACCCATGTGGGAGACCAGGAGGAAGCTTCTGGCTCCTGGCTTCAGCCTGGCCCAGCCCTGGCCATTGCAGCCATTTGGGGAGTGAGCCATTTGGGGAGTGAGATGGAAGACCTTTCTCGGTCTCTCCCTCTTCTCTTGCTGTATCTCTGCCTTTAAAAAAATCAAAAGAGCCTGAGAAAGAGAGAGAGAGAGTTTAAATGATTTATCCAGGAAGTACGGGAGGTAGGATTTGAGCTCAGGCTGTTACCTCCTTAGTTTAGCTTCTGTCGCTGTGTTACACAGCTCACCCTGAAGGGCGCTTGAAACCTAGCGTCACCAACCAGGTGAGGGCTGGCAATACATGGCAGTTCTGGTTTTCTGAGAAAGTTGAGGAGGGGCCAGCGCCTCAGCGTGTGGCGGAGTTCCTGCCTCCTTGTGTTTTTGCGATGGTGACATCACTCCACGGCCGGATGCTTCGGGAAGAATTCCGGAACATGAAGACCGTTCATGGAACATGAAAAACACAGCCGCTTTTTGAAATTCCAGCCTGCTCATCACACCTGACAATTGAACTTGGCTCAGTTCTTGGCTTCGTAGTCACACCGGGGGTGCCCCCCCCCTTTTGTGAGGAAATAGTTTTCAACAGTCAAATCCAACTTCTTTTCTCATTCTGAATTCATTAAGGAGGGTAAAATTCTAATTATGCCTTCTTGGGCTTTATTACTTTGAAAGCAAACTTACAATCTTAGCGTCTCTCTGGAATCTCTAGATACTCCCAGCAATCTCTAGATTGTCCCAGCTATCTAGTGATGAAAACAGGGAGCCCCGGGCTTCCCGGGTAGATTAATGGGTAGGCAAATTGTATGAGGCACTTGATCAACATAACCGCTTTCATGTTTCTGGCCTTTCTGTCTTCTAAACGAGAGGCTAATGGACCCTCAGTGATACATTATCTAATAAATCCCTGTGAAAGGACATTTTTTCGTAGAAACTCAGCCATCGTTTAAAATGCTTCATAGGGGCTGGTGCTGTGGCATAGTGGGCAAAGCTGTCACCTGCAGTGCCAGTATCCCACGTGGCCGCCAGTTCAAGTCTCGGCTGCTCCACTTCTGATCCAACTCCTTGCTAACGCCCCTGGGAAAGCAGAAGATGGACCAAGTGCTTGGGCTCCTGTACCCATGTGGGAGACCTGGAAGAAGCTCCTGGCTCCTGGCTTCAGATCTGCCCGGCTCTGGCCATTGTGGTCATTTGGCGAGTGATCCAGTGGGTGGGAGATTTCTCTCTCTGTCTCTGGCTTTCTCTGTAGCTCTTCCTTTCACATAAATAATTACATTTCTTAAAAATGCTTCCCAAATCACAGAGAACCAAGCTTGTGGCCCTTGGAGCTCCTGGGGAAGGTTCAGTGTGTTTTCCATTTGTCGTGATCTCGTTTGGGTGAGCTGGGCCGAAGGCGAGGATGGAGTTGGAGGGTTTGAGAAACACAGTGAGCCAACTCGGTTCCAGCTCTGTTCAACCTCAGTGAACAGGGAACGTATATTTTCCCTGCTATTCATAAAACACACGCACAATTTAATTATGTCCTTGGACTGTAAACAGCTTTAACCTTTTTCTTGCAGACTAGAACACTTCTGGGACAAGTTCTTTGACCTAGAAACCAAAGCACTTGTGTTGATTTCAATGGTAAAGCAGAGCAATGAAAATCCACTTTCAATTCAAAAAGAGAAAAACCCTTCTAAATGACTCTCGAGTCAAGTGGAAATGAAAACCGAGATTGTAGGTGCTTTAGCTGTTAATGCGATGAGTTCCTCAGGCCCAGCGTCCATGGTGGGGACAGAGCTGCACACGGAACACATAGACAGCGTTGAACTTTTGTGTTATCTTAATACAGATGAATCACAGCCTTACCTTGGCAAAGTCAAAGAAGAACAAAATGAACTCATGTGAAAGCAAGAAGTTAATATAAGGGAGGGGCCGGCACTGTGGCATAGTGGGTAAGGCCGCCGCCTGCAGTGCTGACATCCCACATGGGCACCGGTTCGAGTCCCGGCTGTTCCACTTCAAATCCAGCTCTCTGCTATGACCTGGGAAAGCAGTAGAAGATGGACCAAGTCCTTGACCCCTGCACCCACATGGGAGACCCGGTGAAGCTCCTGGCTCCTGGCTTTGGATTGGCACAGTTCTGGCCATTGTGGCCAACTGGGGAGTGAACCAGCAGATGGAAGACCTCTCTCTCTCTGCCTCTCCTCTTTCTCTGTGTAACTAACTTTCAAATCAATAAATAAGTCTTTAAAAAAATAAACACAAGGGAGAAATTGTAATATATATTTTAAAATCTGATCACTGCCCCTCAAAATATACTACAAACATATTAGACTTTTTCAATAAAATAAAGACTGTTTTTTAAAATAATGATTCTTAATGAATAAGCTTGCTAGGAAAAATACCATGTGGCCAGGTAAATTTAAATTTTGAATAAACATGAATAGTTTCTAGTATAAGTATGACCCATATTTGGGATATACTTATACAAAAATTGTTGTTTATCTGAAATTCACGTCTGGCTCTATGTCCTGTATTGTTTGATGTTTCTGGCAGTGCTATTAGTGGAGGGGAAGCTTATTTCAAAGTTTAAAAATCTAAATGATTTAATGTGAATTTTGATAAAAAATCAGAATTACAGAAATTGTTCCAGGATGATAAAAACAAAAAACTGAACCAATAGATAAACACTAAAGACATGGAAAAGAGTGTTAAATATGAGTTACAGAAAGGTACTGGGGAACGGATGCTGGACCGTGCGGTCGGGATGCTTGTGGGAATATCCACACTGGAGTATCCACATCTCATACTGGAGTCGCCGGGTTTGACCCCTGGTTCCTGCTCACGGTTCCGGCTCCGTGCAAACACGACCCTGGGGGGCAGTAGTGAAGGCTCAGACGTGGGTTGAGTTCCTGGCTTCAGTCTTGGCTCAGGCCCAGTCATTGCAGGCATTTGGGTAGGGAGCTAGTGAATGGAAGTGCTCTCTCTCTCTCTGTCTCTGCCTCTCCTCTCCCTATAACTCTGATTTTCAAATAAATAAATAAATCTTCAAATACATTAATAAATGACATCTGTATTAGAAAATACAGTTATTCTTATGTGCAGAAAAAAATGCCCCTGTGCCTGGAACATCTGATCATCTAAATGAATAATACTTAGCTAATAATAGCGTTTATAACAGTGCTGGAAGCAAGATGACTCTGTAGAAATGGCTTATTGACATCAGCAATGCAGGACCAACATTAATTTTTAAAACCCCAGTGATAGCAACAACAATGGTGAAACGTCTCCTTCTAAATAGAGTTAGACATGCGCCTGCCCGTGTGAAGTCAGCAGTGATACTGCCTGGAGATGCAGGGCCGGCTAACTGCAGCACCCGGCACGTCATCTCTCTGAAACCCGGTTAGCAGGCTTGCAAAACCCGCGTCTCGACCCTGGTGTTGTTTCGGCGGAGAGGTGAGTGGAAACAACATGGCGCTCTGATGACCTGCTGACGGGCATTTGGTCTTGTGGTTCCGACATCACTGGGATGCCCACATCCCACTGGAGTCCCTGGGTTCAAGTGCTGTCTCCACTGTCATTCGGGCTTCCTGCTCATTCACGCCCTGGGAAGCAGTGGTTATGGTTGGAGTGGCTGGGGCGCTGCCCTCACGTAGGAGACCTGCCTCTGGCTTTGGCATCCGCCCAGCCCTAGCTGTGCTGGGCATTTGCGAAGTGAATCCACAGAGGGGAGTTCTCTGTCTTCGTCTCTCTGCATTTCAAATAAATTAAGGGAGGGGGCAAAGAAAGATTATCTGAAAGATCGTGTATGCAAAACTCACTAAAGCATTTTTGGAAAGGATTTTATTAAGGAAAGACTTTACTTACCAAGTATTAATGAAATCCTGTCATAACATAACTAAAATATTGTAGTTCTAGCACATAATGAACCCATAAGCCTGTGAAACAGTAAAGAGGTCCTTTAGATACAAAAAGATTGCATTTGAAATGTGTGTAGCAGGAATATATTTTATTTTTTTTAAAGTTTATTTATTTATTTGAAAGAGTTATAGAGAGGCAGAGGCAGAGAGAGAGGTCTTTCATCTGCTGGTTCACTCCCCAAATAGCCACAGTGGCCGGAGCTGGGCAAATCTAAAGCCAGGAGCCAGAAGCTTTTTCCGGGTCTCCCATGCAGGTGCAGGGACCCAAGGACTGCCTTCCCAGGCCATAGCAGAGAGCTGGATCAGAAATGGAGCAGTCAGGATTCGAACCAGCAACCACATGGGCTACTGGCACTGTAGACAGTGGCTTCACTCGCTACATAAAAGCACCAACCTCAGGAATATATTTTATAATGAATGATGTTAGGACAATAGAATTGTTCATTGAAAATAAAAAGCTAAAGGCCGGTGCCTTAGCTCACTTGGTTAATCCTCCACCTGCGGCACCGGCATCCCATATGAACACCGGGTTCTAGTCCCAGCTGCTCCTCTTCCAGTCCAGCTCTCTGCTGTGGCCCGGAAAGACAGTGGAGGATGGCCCAGGTGCTTGGGCCCTGCACTCACATGGGAGACCAGGAGAAGCACCTGGCTCCTGGCTTTGGATTGGTGCAGCACGCCAGCTGTAGCAGCCATTTGGAGGGTGAACCAATGGAAGGAAGACCTTTCTCTCTGCCTCTCTCTCTCACTGTCTAACTCTGACTCTCAAAAAATAAATAAAATAAAAAGCTAAATACCCACCTTGTATCAGATATACAAACAAATTCCACTGAGTTAAAATCTACGCATAAACAGAAGTATTAAAATACTGAAGGCAATACTTTGTTATCTCCAGTAGCTAAAATATTTTAAGCATTACATGGAAATCATAAAAGACCACATTCTATTGTGTTTAACTTTTACATGGTAAAACACTTGTATGTGACATTGAAGAGTAAATGATATATAAAAAACTTGAGTTCTCTGTCTATTTATCTATCGATTGATTGTACTATGTGAGTGATATGGGAAGAGTTTTTACAAATCAGTGGAGAAAGGCAATAATCCAATAGGAAGCGGCACAAAGCTTATGAAGAGTTAATCCACACGATCAATAAACAACACTATTCTTTTTTAAAAAGATTTATTTTATTTATCTGAAAGTCAGAGTTACACAGAGAGAAGGAGAAGCAGAGAGAGAAATCCACTGGTTCACTCCTCAATTGGCTGCAATGGCTGGAGCTGTGCCAATCCAAAGCCAGGAGTCTCTTCCAGGTCTCCCACATGGGTACAGTGGCCCAGGGACTTGGGCTTCTACTACATGCTCAGGCCATAGCAGAGAGCTGGATTGGAAGTGCAGCAGCTGGGTCTCGAACCGGTGCCAATATGATGATGCCGGAAGCGCAGGCTGGGACTTGTACTCGATAAGCCACAGCGCTGGCCCCCAATAACACTATTCTTAATCTTGTTAATACTGTTAAAATTTGAATTAAAATAAGACAGACGTTTACTTTAAAAACATTAACTAAAAAATAGTTAAAAGATAAGCTTATTTTGGTGCAAAATAGGTTCCTAAATGTGTTTTTCTGTGATATGCATTTTCTTGAACTTTTTGAAGACCCATTATTATATGAATTAAACTTTTCACACAAAAATAAACATCTTTAAAAAATATATGTATTTATTTATTTGGAAGGCAGAGGCAGAGGAAATGGGAGAGACAGAGAGACAGAGAGATATATCTTCCAACTTCTCTTTCAGTCCCTAAAAGCCTACAACAGCCAGAGCTGAGCTAGGCCAAAGTCAGGAGCTGGGAATTGTGTCTGGGCCTCCCCCCAGGGTGGTAGGTATCCCAGTGTGCGGGCCATCACCTACTGCTCCCCAGGAGTAGAAGCAGGAAACTGGGTTGCAAGTAGAGGCGGGGTTTAATCCCGGGCGCTCAGGGGACGTGGACACCCGAGTGGCAGTTTAATCCACTGCTCCACAATGGCTTCCCATAAATTCTCTTTCACTGCATTTCCAACAGTGTTCTGAAGGACCTTCGTAAGATCGTTTTGTCTAATCTCTTGTATTTTCCATTGCCTAGTAATCAGTGGAATGAAGGGTTGGGATATTATGGGAAAATTAGAAATTTTGCACTCAGTGTTTATTAACTATTACAGATTGTGGCAGGAATTTGATGATGTCATCACATTTAAAAATATTTGTGCCTTTTAATAGTAGGAATTAGTAGTTTGGAACCTTTTTTTTTTTTTTTTGACAGGCAGAGTGGACAGTGAGAGAGAGAATCAGAGAGAAAGGTCTTCCTTTTGCTGTTGATTCACCCTCTAATGGCCACCGAGGCCGGTGCGCTGTGGCCGGCGCACTGCGCTGATCCGATGGCAGGAGCCAGGTGCTTCTCCTGGTCTCCCATGGGGTGCAGGGCCCAAGCACTTGGGCCATCCTCCACTGCACTCCTGGGCCACAGCAGAGAGCTGGCCTGGAGGAGGAGCAACCGGGACAGAATCCGGCGCCCCAACCAGGACTAGAACCTGGTGGAGGATTAGCCTAGTGAGCCGCGGCGCCGGCCGGAACCTTTCTTACAAGCTGCTTTAGTACAAAGGTACCTGGATACTTTGGTTACCTGTTTCTTTTTTCTTTGAAGATTTTCTTTTTATTTGTAAAGTGGAGCGACAGAGAGAGAGAGGGTGAAAGAGAGAGAGAGAGATCTTCCATTCATTGTTTCACTCCCTGGTGTGGTCATAACATTTGTGGCTGGACCAGGCCAAAGCAAGGAGCCTGGAACTCCATCCACATCTTGCATGTAGGTGGCCCACGCACTTGGGCCTTCTTCCGCTGCCTTCCCAGGTGCATGGACAGAGCCAGACGGGACGTGGAGCAGCTGGGACTTGAACCAGTGCCATGACTCACACTGGCCCGTTTACCTGCTTCTTCTAGAGGCCTTGGTTCCAGCCATCCCGGGATTAATCTGTGGCCACACTCCCCTTCCAGTCTCTGGCTGCACAGGTCAGATCAGGACGTCCCACATCCCACGGTCCCTGGAATCCTTTACCTGAGTAAAGGCAGAGGAGATGGGAGAGAGACAGAGAGACAGAGACAAAGAGAGACAGAGACAGAGAGACAGAGACAGAGAGACAGAGACAGAGAGACAGAGAGCTATATCTTCCAACTTCTCTTTCACTCCCTAAAAGCCTACAACAGCCAGAGCTGAGCTAGGCCAAAGTCAGGAGCTGTTTAATTTCCTGGAACAAAGCCCAGCTCCCTGGACCTCTGACGATGTTTCTCAGATAAAGCGAAGCTGCTGGGCTGTGCGTGTGCATCACCGAGCTGGAGGCCCCCGTGCACGGGAAGCTCAGCTCCCACAGCAGCACCAAGACTCCCCCTTGGTGTGCCCCACAGCCCCGCCAGTCTCTCGAAGCCTCTGTGTGATGGCTTTAACTCCATTTAAATGAATCATTCATTCTGCCTTCAACCCTGAAGCCGTGGCGTCTGACAGTCAATGTGGCACGCTGCGGTTTCAATGGTAGTATTTTTTCTTTCTTAGTGGTACCTACGGTAATGGTGTATTTTATAACCAGTGATAGTTTGATTCCACTAAGAGTCCATTGGTACACATGGTTTAATGAAAAGAGCGATCCAATGTTATTGTATGTTGCTAGTGAGATAAGACACACAGAAGTCATCAGCGCTTCGCCATGATGGCTAATCGGCTTTTGGTCTGTTTTTGTGTCTTCCCGATGCTTTGTCTCGTCAGAGTCTTAGATCTTTCTTGGTTTGAAGGCTTTTATTACCTGTGGGTGTTTGCACGCCGGTCATTGCGGTCAGCGTTCTTCGTGACTCCGGCGGGGTTACCGTGGTCTGGGCTCGCTGTCCTCTTGTCCAGCACTGTTCTGCTTTGATGGTTGATCCTTTCCCTCTTTTTCCTGCCCCTCAACTCCTGTTGCCTTCGCTGAAAAGGTTACATGGCCTAAGATGCAGACACGGGGTTTCAGACCGGGCCGTGTGAGGCGACCTGTGTGCACGGCCATGCGTGGGGGCGGGGCGCTGCAGGGGTGTCAGAGAAGAGCCGCTGAGGGACTGCTCGCCAGTCTCCAGAGCTCTGCCGGTTCTGGGGATTAGAAGTCGTCCCCGAGGGCCCCTCGAATAGCAGCTGGTGTCCACTGATTCCCTGAGCGATGACGCGGGCCCCACCACACCCTGAGTTAATCTGGGCTGAGCTCCTCCTCCAGCTCATTCCCCTGTCTTTTCATCTCTGATGCACCTGTGCCCGTGTTCAGGTAACCTTCAGAGAGGGGCATTCCGTCCAAGTCCCGTCACAAGCCCACGACACAGGGAGGGGAGGAGCCCCTGTCACCTGAGCCGCTCATTCTGCCTTCCCCAGACCGCTTCCTGCCCACGTGGTGCACAGGCTCCGTGTGATTCCAACATGAGCACCTGCTTCCGTGCCCTTGTACGCAGTCTGCCCCTGCAGGATCGGGCACAGGTTGCAGGCTGAGAGCTCTGTTCACTCCCACAGCCTGGGAGCACTGGGCCCGTAAGTCCACAGGAGCCGCAGTCGGTCCAGTGGCCCACCTAGTAAGCACGTCGACATCACCTAAGGCAAATGATGGTCCTGTCTGCTCTCACTGGGGCTCCTGAGCTGATTTCCCAGCCTCCCTAGGAAGCGTGTTCCAGTATTTCGTGATGTTGCTGTCAGTAAGCTCGTGTTTGCAGTTTCTCCCCCCTCAGGGAGGTGTGTGGATGCTAGCGACTCGGCCATTGCTGTGAGCGTGCCACTGACTTGCTTAAAACCCTTTGTACAGACCTCCATCTGGCCTACAAGGAGCCCCCGGACTCCTTGCTGTGCCACGGACCTGTCATCCTGACACAGCCCACCTTGTGTTGGGTGTTGAGCCCCAGGAAAGCAAGTGAATGCTGTGTTGTTTGGTACAGCATGGTTTGCACACCCTGTTCCCACTACTTGCAGGGTGCTCTCTCCTCCTCTTCCCAGTTGCTATTTCAGTATCCAGCCCAACTATCCCCTCTTCTGGGAGGATGCCCTCTGTCTCTGGGGCAGGTGAGCATGTTCCACTCTTCCCAAACTCCCTTGAGTACATTTGGTTACTGACAACGCCTCCGTGCTGTTCCTCACCCTTCACCCGACTGTGAAGACTGAATCGAGTTTTAGTCCTGTCCTTTCTGGGGAGGGACTGAACTATAATGTAGCAGCTGAAGGAAGGAGTCAGTGGGTGTTTTGCTACTCTCCTATAATTCAGAGAACCAGAAACTTTCCTTTGCCATAAGTTAGGAGTTTGAATATGAAAATGAGAAAGACCTACCAGGCGCATGGACCGGCTGTGTATCTGCAGTTAGTCTGACTTTAGCGACCCAATGGCAGGTATGTGGATCTCTTTGGGAGACATCACCGTAGGTCCCAGTTGGCCATACCTAATATGAAAAAGCTTTGCCAAGCCAGAAAGTCAACCATTGACGTTTTATGATCAAAGAGTGATTTTTTTCCATTAGCTTTTCAATCCCCGTCAGCAGGACAATTTGCAGAAGCATTCGGATGCTGGCATGCAATGATGTGTTTGATGCTTCCCATTAAAAAGGCGCATCCATCAGTGCCATTAGGGATTCTGGTGGCCAGGAATGGAAGAGCAAAGATCTGCAGATCTGCCTGCTTGGAGGGCACTGGAGCTTGTGCGCAATTGTGACATAAATGGCCACGTGGACCACGAGGGCCTCCTGGCTTCATCAACACCAAGTGTACCTGGATGTGTGTGTGTGCATGTGTGTGTATGTGTGCATATATGTGTGTATATGCATATATGTGTGTTCATATGTCTGTATGCGTATTTATGTGTGTATCTGTGTGCATGTGTGTATATGTGTATACGTGTGTGCCTGTGTGTATGTGTTTGTGTGTATATGTGTGTGTGTATTAGTGTGCATGTATACTGTGTATGTGTATCTCTGTGTATATATGTGTGTGTGCATGTGTATGTGTGTACACGTGTGTGTGTGTGGGTATGTGTATATGTATGTGTGTGTGTGTGTGTATCTGTAGTAAGCAGGTCTCAGGAAAGGTGAAGCTAATCACAGGTAGGGAGCAGCCTGGGATGCAATGTCCACTTTTATTTCCTTTTGCAAACCCAGTTTTGTCTTCTCAGTATAATCTGTTCCTCCTCAGAAGCCAGTCACTACTGTTCCTAGAAGGCTTGTTGATCTGTACAAGGATTAGCGTGTTCTTTGGCTTTGATGTTCCTCTGGTGGAGGGGATGTCCCTCCCCCTCCCCCACCCTCCCCAACCCCCGCCTCCTTCCTCCCTTCCATTCTGAATTCGCTTCTGAGAGGTTAAATAAAGACTTCTTCAGCTCTCCATTCACACACTTTTGTTTTCAGGAACGATGCTTCCATTGTGTCTTTCCCCTGTGAGTAGTAGGATTCGGTTCTCAAATTATGTTGTTATTAAGTTCAATTACTGACTTTTTACATCAGCCTTGACACTGGCTGTGTTTGGAACAGGTTGAAGGTTAAGAATTTCAGAGTTACAGTTTTGTGTTTGCCCTACTGTGACCTTGAGCAGGGTGCTTAAACCATAGTCCATAAAACAGACATAAAAATTGTAGCTACTACGTAGCCTGATAGGACCTACCACATAGGGTTACTGTAAGGGTTGTGAGATGATGAAGAACTGGTATGTATGTGGTTTCTTATAGAAACACATACACTTGGCTTAGCATTGCTTTTTAAATCCTGGAACTAGAAGGCAGGTTGTAAATCAGAAGGAATAGGTGGACTCTGCGAGACTGTGCCTGTGAATGTCATCTTGCTAGGTGATTCTGATGCACATGTGTTTGAGAGCCATTGGTCTAGAACTTTTTTTTTTTGCCCTTAAAAGAGCTGGTTTTTAACAAGGAAAGATTTGCACCCTACGTTTAAAATCTCTTAGAAATGTTGGGTCTGGAAACTTCTCTAGGAATCTAGTCCAGGTACTTCTCAGGGCCCCTGAGTCCCCACTACGCTGCCTTGCTAAAACCTCCAGGCTCTGTGTATATACAGCCCGCAGCCTTCATTGTAGCCTGTGTCGAGACGAGACCCTCAGCGTGGAATTCGTTTACGTGATGGTGTGTACGTCTTTGAACCTCTTCTTCAAGGATTTCACTTTGAGTTACAGAGAATGTCTTGTTTTCTGTATTATATGCATCAAAGTGAGAGTACAGGAATCTATGTTTTAAAATTGTTTGAAAATTTATGTTTCTGAGAGAGAGAGAGAAAGACACAGACACAGAGCAGAATCTTCCATCTGCTGGTTCAGTTTCTGAATATCTGCAATAGCTGAGACTGATCCAGGCTGAAACTGGGAGCTAGGGACTCAATGTGGTTTCCCAGGCCGTAGCAGGGACAGAATGACTTGAACCATTACTTGCTGGCTCCAGGGTGTGCATTAGCCGGAAGCTTGCAGGAAAGCCCGGCTGAGAACTGAGCCCAGGCTCTCCGGGGTTGGGTGTGGGCACTCCAGGCGGTGTCTTCGTCAATGTGCCCAATGCCCACGTGACTACAAGAGTCCTAACTGGACTTTGAAGGGAAGAAAAGCCAGGAAAAGATTACAGGTGGAGATGAATGGCAGCGGTTCCTGTACCAGTCCCAGGGCTGGGTCTCACTGAATGTGATTTGGATCGCTGTCCATGCTCCGCTTGCTGCCACGGACATGGAGATTTTCTAGACTGAAGTGATATGCCCGTCCCTCTAGGGATCCTGAAAGCGTGTGAGAATCGAGACAGGTGAGTTCCTCCAGGGCACGGAGGAGCTGATGCTGGAGGAGGGTTCATGCTGAGCAGGAAGAAGGCGGAAAATGTCTACACATCGTTCAGTCTTCGGTTCCTTCTCCGCGAATGATCTCCCCCACCACGGAGAGTCCATCGCTCAGTCTTACATGGGAAAAGCTAGGCAGGGACCCATTCCTGGGAGGAAATCCAGTGACTTCTCCCTGCCTCATCCCGCTGTCGACTTACACAATGTATAGAGTTTACACTGTGCTTGTCTACTAGTTTGACAGTGTGCCGGGAACGGCACATTCATTAGCAATAGCTTTGGACTACATTGGGATGCCATGTTTAGTTATATTTTAGTTGTCGTCTCTTTACCTGCAGTGGATTCTTGCATGTAAGCCCATGGAGAGCAGGCTCTGGGAGAGAGACATGACGTTTGCAAGCCCGTCTGAGCCAGCGAATCCGTACTTAAGAATATTCTGTATTTTGTAAGGCAAATCTGCTATGCAAAGTAGGCATCCTGTTTGGCTGTTAGATGTAGTTTCACGTGGCGCTGATTCTCACTGCTTCCTCTGTTTCCCTGAGAATTTCATCTTCAGGAGTCATTGCAATGCCTTAAGTTTCCTCATTTGTAGCATTCTGGATTTTCTTGAATACCCCAATTTCGTGCATTCATATCACCCTAATAAAAACACTTTGTGGTATCCAAGTACAAGGTTTTTATTTTTTACTATTATGACTTGAAAATAGCTAAATATATAAATAAAAGAACAAACACAAAAATAATAGACCACGATTTTTAATTTTTAAAAGATTTACTTATTGATTTATTTGGAAGGCGAGTTACAGAGAGAGTGGGAGAGACAGAGAGACATCTTCTGTCTGCTTGTTCATGCCACGGCTTGGCCAGAGTTGGAAACTCCATCCAGGTCTCTGATGTGGGTGCAGGGGCCCAGGCAGTGGGCTTTCCCAGACTCATTAACAGGGAGCTGGCTTGGAAGTGAAGCAGTCAGGACTCAAACCCGCACTCGCGTGTGATCCCAGCGGCACAGGCGGCAGCTTCACCCACTGCACCACAGTGCTGGCCCAGCGATTCTTAATTATGTGCTTCAAACAGTGTGTCCCCAGTGCCCAGCCATGTCTCCATGCCGCCTGCTGTGGCTCCAGGGATCAGCAGTGGTGGGCGTGGCTCCCCCACCCCCACCCCGTTACAGATGATCTCAAGTGAAAAAGCAAGCTGTGGCCGGCACCGCGGCTCCCTAGGCTAATCCTCCGCCTTGCGGCGCCGGCACACTGGGTTCTAGTCCTGGTCGAGGTGCCGGATTCTGTCCTGGTTGCCCCTCTTCCAGGCCAGCTCTCTGCTGTGGCCTGGGAGTGCAATGGAGGATGGCCCAAGTGCTTGGGCCCTGCACCCCATGGGAGACCAGGAGGAAGCACCTGGTTCCTGGCTTCGGATCAGCGCAGCGCGCCGGCCGCAGGGCGCCAGCTGCGGCGGCCATTGGAGGGTGAACCAACGGCAAAGGAAGACCTTTCTCTCTGTCTCTCTCTCACTGTCCACTCTGTCAAAAAAAAAAAAAAAAGAGGAGGAAAATTGTTTTTAGGTTATACAAGTTCATGTATTTCGTATATGCAGATTTAGGAACACAGTGATACTTCCCATCCTACCCTCCCTCCCACACTGCAACCCTTGTACTCCTCCCTCTCCTATTCCTGCTCTTCATTTTTACAAAGATCTACTTTGAGTTTCCTTAATGATCGTCTTAACCCTACACTAAGTGAAAGAGTTCAACAAAAAGTATTTAGAAAAAAACACACTGTTCCTCAACGGAAGAGACAGAGGCTATAAACAATCATTGAGTATGAAAATGTTCATTCACTCCAGCACATTGCATTTTAGGTCCTCTATTAGTTACCCTGAATCAGGGAAAACATATGGTATCTGTCTTTTGGGACTGACTTATTTCACTAAGTATAATGGTTTCCAGTTGCATCCATTTTGTTGCAAAAGACAGGATTTCATTTTTTTCCTTTATTTTACAGCTGAGGAGTACTCCACAGTGTATATATACCATACTTTCTTTATCTAGTCACTAGTTGATGGACATGTGGGTTGATTCTGTATCTTAGCCATTGTGAATTGTATTGCAATGGGCATGAGGGGTACAGATCACTCTTTCATAGGCTGAGTTCTTTGGGTTTGCGTAAATTCCCAGGAGTGGGATGGCTGAGTCACTTGACAGATCTGTATGCAGATTTCTGAGGTATCTCCATACTGTCTTCCACAGTGGCTGCACCAGTTTACATTCCCACCAACAGTGGATTAGGTACCTTTTCCCAAACAGCCTCTCCAGCATATGCCATTTGTTAGTTTCTGTATGAGAGCCATTCTAACTGGGCTGAGGTGAAACCTCATGGAAATATAGTCAGTCTTCAAAAATTAATGTATTGAGCAGTATAATGAAAGGACCCTGTGACCTGATATGGCAGTCCCATCACTGGCAGCATGGTGTGTAAGTGCCATCCAGCAACACAGCCGTGAGCAATCCACGTGTGGGTGTGTGAGCTGTCGGCCACGACAGACTGCACAGTTAAAAATAAAACTGCAGGAAACAGATCGAGGGGTGGCCGTGCGGCGCAGTGGTTACGATGCTGCTTGGGAAGCCTGCATCCCCCTCAGAGTGCCTGGGTTCAAGTCCCAGCTCTTGTGATTCTCGCTTCCCCGGGGAGGCAGCTGGTGGGCCCCTGCCACCCACGCGGCAGACCCAGATTGAGTTCTGGTTCCTGGTTTCGGCCTGGCCCAGCCCCAGCTGTTGTGTGGATTTGCAGAACGAACAAGCAGAGGGAAGATATTTCTCTCCTCCCTTTCAAATAAAATAAATACATAGATTAAAATGTTAAGAGCCAAAAAGTAGACGCTAAATGCCCTTTATGGGAAACACTGAATATAGCTACATAGATGGATAGATGTTACTGTTTGATTGTCACTGCACATTCCCTATCTGTACTGAAAAGGCAGGGACCCTCCAAGTTTGTGGAAAGACATTTAAGAATTTAGGGCAGGAGGACTGGAGGTAGAACTGAGCCTTGCTTTGCAAAGTAACCCTTCCTACACCCTATGGGTCTCAAATTCTTGCATCCAGCAAATAATGACTCCAGCAAACCGGATGACTGCAGGCAAGGACAGACGCACCCCTGTGCTGGTGTGGGAGCAGCTGCCTTGGCCTTTTGGCTGCGGAGAGCGAGGCCAGCATCAGTCGGGGGCCCTGCTCGCGTCGTGCGGAGCCAAAGGCCCTTCAGTTCCAGAATGACCAGACGACAGCGAAGGCAATCACGGATGATGGATGACTGGGTGTTTTGAGCCATCACGGGCTTATCTAAAGGGACATTTGCCTTGTAACAGCTTCTTTTTCATAGAAAATATGGCCTTTTTAATACCCTTCCATGGAAGTTGGCAGATGTAAAAGAAAATGTTGACTTTTCCACGTTGCCCATTATGCAAAATTCTGAAATATCCTGAACAGGAGAGACGCGTACGATGGGCACAGTGACCTTAGAAAATCCTCAGGCAGATGCCCCCGGGCCCCTTTCATTTTGCCCGTGTCCTTGGCTTGCCGGGCGAGCACACAGCTGGCCCAGTGCCGCCTCCCCAGCAGCGGGTCTGGCAGTAGGCATTAGCCTTTGATTTAAAGTGCGGGGAGCAGGGGCCATGCTGCAGACCGAGCAAGGTTGTACAAGGTCAGGTGGTCAGCAGGAGAAAGCCCGAGAAACACTGCAGGCGGCACGGCACTGCTTCTGCAGAGACCCTCCAAGGCAGGAAGGCAACACGCGGGTGCCCCCCAGCTGTGTCTGGAAGGCCTTGATCAGTGTGGTAGCGTTTCTGCCCGTCACTGGTCACCTCTGTACAGAACTGAGCAGTCCTGGGACAGCCGAGTTGCCTGGAGGAGGCACACGTGTGCTGCGGTTTCCTCCTGTGGTCTCAGTGCCTCTCTTGTCCTTAGCCAGGTACGCCCTTCCTGACCCACCTGCTCGCTTGTTCCCGGGCTGGGTCTCACCTTCCATCCCCAGCGTCACCGTCTTCTCCCCAGCTCCCTGGGCAGCCGGGACTTTCTTGCTCAGGCTGTGTGGTTCCCCTGGGGAGCTTGGCAGTGCCCCTGGGTCCAGGACTGGAGACTTGGGGGCCCCTCCAGCCAGTGCCCCAAATTCCTCAGCTGCAGAGATTGGTTTCCGGTGTGTGTGTGTGTGTGTGTGTGTGTGTGACACAGCTGAGTGACCTGGAGCGAGTCCTGGCATTAGAGTGAGCCTGTGGGTCACACCCTGTCCCCCCGCATATGACCTGGATGGGACAGGAGCCTCAGGTCAGGAGCCTGAGAGTGAAGGGTGCACGCTGAGCCCAGAGATGTGGAGACATGGGTCTGAGGGCCTTGCACCTGCTCGTCCAAAGCTGCACCCACCCTGCACATCTGCACATTTTGGCTACCAAGTCCCCAGATCTGGTGCTATTTCCGCTTCTCTAAAGATCTCCAGGCCTTTTTTTGGACAGGTAGAGATAGAGACAGAGAGAGAGAAAGGTCCTCCTTCCACTGGTTCTCTCCCCAAATGGCCGCCACGGCCGGAGCTGCGCCGATCGAAGGCAGGAGCCAGGTGCTTCCTCCTGGTCTCCCATGCGGGTGCAGGGCCCATCCTCCACTGCCCTCCTGGGCCACAGCAGAGAGCTGGACTGGAAGAGGAGCAACTGGGACTAGAACCGTCCCCCATATGGGATGCCGGCGCCACAGGCAGAGGATTAACCAAGTGCGCCACGGCGCTGCCCCATCCAGGCCTCTTCACATGCAGCAGTAAGAACCATCATGGTGGTAGCAGTGTTTGTAGTGGCAGCAACAAACCCGGGTGGGTCTTTGCGCTCACAGTTTCCTCTCTGCTGGGTCCCTGGGTCAGGAGCACAGCTGGTATGAACCCCCTGTTACACCTGCGAGAACGCAGATTCCCAGTTCACATTCCCGGCTCGGGGCAGCTGTCACGCAGGGCCCTGATCTCGTGTCTTGGCCATGCCTGCCAGTACCAGGTGGAGTGTGGTGTTGAGTCCATCGGCCTCTCCTTGCTGGTACATGGCTGGGTGGTGAGCCCCGAGGAGCAGCCAGCCTCCTCTGGAGTTGAGCACCGAGGCCCTGCCTCCTGCCTAGGGTGGGAGTGGGGGATGCCCAGGGCTTGGGGAGAAGCAGAGAAAGGAGCCCCTCACATGCACTTGATGCCATGTGTCCCACTCGGTGCCAGGGCTGGGCCCCTCTAAGACTCACACACATGAGCCCCCCAGGCAATCCCCCAGGGCCTTAGAAGGGACGCTGAGAGGAGTGGCCTCAAGAATAGACCGGGAGGGAGGGGCCCAAGGGCAAGCAGAGGCAGCGGCATGCCCATTTTGTGCTGCGCTGGCTGCTGTGGGCATCTTCACAAATGGAGCCCGGTGCCGTCATGCACCTGCCCAGCCTCCCCTGGTCCTCTGCTGCCCCTGTGCTTAGGAACCGTGTAAATACCAACAGGCACAACGCTGGTGACAAAATAGGGTGACACGTTCTTAGCAAACAGCTTCTAACTGGAGATTGAAAACCATTGTGTGCACTGCAGGAAAGTCAAGTCCCTGGTGGGGGGAGGCTTGCATTGGCCTGTGCCTTTTCCAGTCTTTGAGGTGCAAGGGGACCAGGACCTCCCACACCAGCCTCATTAAATCCTCTGGGTGAGGACCAGGGAAGGGGCAGTGGGCCCTTAACGTGCTCTGCATTTAAGTGGCTTTTTCTCTTTAGCTCACCCCTAGGCATTGCTGGGTTTGGGCTGTACCAGGCTCCCTAGGCATTGCTGGGGTTTGGGCTGTACCAGGCTCCCTAGGCATTGCTGGGTTTGGGTTGTCCACGGCCGCTGCAGCTGGGTGGGCAGCTGTGAGGTCTTCAGGGAGCTTCCCCCCGACCCCTCCCCTGACCCACCTCTCCCTGCCCCCCACCCAAGTTTTCTATTCTCAGGCGGGGCAGGTAATTTTGCAAGCTGATGTCGCTCAGATCGCGGTGTAATCACAGCGGGACTGTTGGTACTTTTTGGTTGTCATCTTCTAGCAGAATGCAGATTGCACGGCATGCATACATAGAATTACTCTGTAATTTAAAGTAAATTGACATTTAATTTCAATTTAATGACACAGGAATTACAGACCTGACAGATACAGTCTAATTAGGAAGCCAAGTGTGAGAATCTGTTGATGGAACGAAATCCTACCTTCCTGTCTTCCAGCAGAACCGGTGATCTTTCTCCAGCGCAGGGCACAGCAAATCCCAGGGGCCACTTTCTCTCCCGAGTGACTGGCTTCACAGCCCCTTTGCCTTCTCCCTCTCATCCCGCCCCACCCTTCGCTCCATCCTCGTCCGTTCATGGTCGCCTCACTGGATGATGTGTGAAAGCTTTCTCTTACCGTATCTGGCCAGATCTGCAAGCACCAGTCTGAGCAGAGGGGCAGGTGTTGTGGGGCAGTGGGTGAAGCTATTCATTGTGATGGCAGCTTTCCATATTGGAGTGCTGGTTCGAGTCCCAGCTGCTCCACTCTGATCCGGCTCCCGGCTGTTATGCCTGGGAAAGCAGTGGAAGATGGCCCGAATGCTTGGGTCCAGGCTGCCTTGGTGGGAGACCCAGATGGAGTTCCTGGCTCCTGATTTCAGCCTGGCCCAGCCTGGCTGTCATAGCCATTTGGGGAGTGACCCAGCAGCTGGACAGTCTCCCTCTGTCTTCCCCTCTCCCTCATCACTCTGTCTTTCAAATAAATGTATCAGTAAATCTTTTTAAAAAATCTTTGAAGATGCCACTTCAATATATTTATCAGGCCCAGTTCACAGGTGGGGACCGGAACCTCACCTCTGTTGGCGTCCGGAGCCTGGGGAGGTCTCAGACTCCACCCTCTGGGGTCAGCAGCCCCCATTCTAAAGCATCTTTGCCACCTTCCGTGTTAGCTTCCGTGACAGCATTCACCTGTCACCTTCATAATAACTGGCTTGATTTTCCTCTACGTTGACTTTTTAAACTGGTGGATAAAACTGCTTTGAAATGTAACTGTCGCTACCTCAAAGACACAGCAGCCCAGCACCCACCCAGATAGGACAGACGTGGGCGAGGTCCCTGGACCCAGCCATGGCCGCTCTCGCCCAAGGTGTTGGTGCCGATGCCAGGTGCCTGTCGACAAGCAGAGCCTGCCAGGGTAAGAGGGCTGTGAATCGTCTTCTGACGCCCGGCTGAGGCTCGGCGGCAGCCCCAGAATGGACCCGAGGGTGTGGGATGCTTTTCTCTGTATGCATTCTGCTGTTTTTGAGGCCCCAACTCTGCCCTTCTTACATCACCCCGAATCCCACTGCAGTCCATGTGTGCTGGCCCTCCCAGAATCCATCACAGAAGCTCCCACGAGCCCCCAGAGGGTCACCACCTGACACCCAGGTTCAGCAGGAAGACACCGGCCTGGTGCATGGCTGCACAGGGCCCGGCCTGTGCCCAGGGGCTGCCGTCCACACCCGGCTTCATCACCGAATGTTAGGGGCTCACATCCCTGTGGGAAAGCAACACAAGCAGGGAGAGGTGGGGTCCCCCTGGGGGTGGGGAGCCTTGGTGAGACCGCCCACCCTCTCTGCCTGTGGGTTTGTGTTCCTGCCAGTCAGACAGCCAGGGCTGGGGCTTTTGTCTGCGCGGGGACAAGGGAGGTTCCCTATGCTGAGAAATGGAGAGGAACGTCTCCGGAGATGTAAGTGAATCAAACCCACCAGGCTCGTCAAGTCGTTACTATATCAGTCACTTGCTGTAAAAAGCTCAAATGAAGCTCATGCGTCACCTGCCATAAACCTTTTCTGGAACGAAGCAGGATCTCCACAAACCAATCAATAGTGAAGGTCCCACAAGCGGGGTCCCTGGCACCCGCTCCCCTGGCTCCGTGCCTTGTCAGCCTCGTGGAAATGCATTCTGGGAGAAAGCAGATCGCTACCAACCTCCCCCTCCCACTCCCCCTTCAGTCTGCGGGAAGTACATCAAAGGAGATGCCGCTTTCCCGAGCCTTCTCATCGGTTTAAACAGCTCGTCCCCAAACCACAGGTCTGACCCTGCACAGGCTCAGTTCACAGAAAGAGATGCCAGACCACGGGAGGCCACCATGCCAGCAGGCTGGTGCAGCCCGGGCTGGGGGAGAGCCAGGTCGTCCCGGGGTGCAGGGCCAGAGAAGGTGGCAGACATGAGCACCTCATAGCCCTGTATTTGGGAGCGAGACAGAAACGCCCAGTGCGGCACACGGCCCGGGGCTCCGGGTGTGGTGGCTGCTGCCCGTCCAGTGCCTCTGTGCAGAGCAGGGTGGAGGTGGGGGACTCGGGGAGCCACAAGCACAGCTGTCAGGTTTATTTCCGTCCTATCTCAGCGACTGTCCTGGCTTGGGGCCTCCCCTTTCATCCAGCGCTATCTCTTGGCTGCTGCACGGGAGCACGCTCTGTTTCTGTCTGGGTCTGGGCCTTGTGCGTCCCCCATCCCAGCTGTCATTAGGAAGTACCCAGGCCATGGGCCAGGCCTGGGAGCCCCGGAGGTCAGGGGCCACACCCACAGCCGACACGGCGGGGCGGGTCTGCCGACAGCCCCTGCAGGGGTGCACGCCCTGTCCCAGCCGGCGGGAAGCAGCCCTAGGCTGGGCACGGAGCTCGCCCATAAAGCACCTCAGTGCAGAGGCCCCATCAGCTGGAACGGCTCCCGGTTGGAAACCGTCACTCGCCAGCTCTGATAAAGAACCAGATAAAGACAGCAGACTGGAGGTTTGAATGAGAATGATTGACATGTGCCTCTGCTCTCCCTGCACCTGCCCAGCAGGACAAGAAGCAGAAAGCTTTGCTCTCTGACGGGAATCCTCATCACCGGAGGTCACGGCAGGGCGTGCGATAGGCACTCAGCAAGGAGGCAGGCATGGAAGACGGGTGCCTCCAGGTCACCTGCAGCCCCGCCGCACGCGCCCGTGTCCTGCTCTGTGCGGTGCATCCCCACGGCACCCTGGCTCACGCACCCTGGAGCAGGGCCCCCGTGTCCTGCTCTGTGCGGTGCATCCCCACAGCACCCTGGCTCACGCATCCTGGAGCAGGGCCCCCGTGTCCTGCTCTGTGCGGTGCATCCCCACGGCACCCTGGCTCACGCACTCTGGAGCAGGCAGGCAGAGCATCTGCAGGCCTGCCCTCCGGGGGCCTCAGCCGCTCCCATGGCGTTGGCATGGGAGGCAGGCACTGGCTCGGGGAGAGCTGTGTGAGGCCGAGGCCGGAGATCGGTGTGCACTCCAGACCTCAGCCGCTCCCGTGGCGTTGGCATGGGAGGCGGGCACTGGCTCGGGGAGAGCTGTGTGAGGCCGAGGCCGGAGATCGGTGTGCACTCCAGACCTCAGCCGCTCCCGTGGCGTTGGCATGGGAGGCAGGCACTGGCTCGGGGAGAGCTGTGTGAGGCCGAGGCCGGAGATCGGTGTGCACTCCAGACCTCAGCCGCTCCCGTGGCGTTGGCATGGGAGGCGGGCACTGGCTCGGGGAGAGCTGTGTGAGGCTGAGGCCGGAGATCGGTGTGCACTCCAGAGCTCTCCAGAAGCCTGCCTATGGGCCAGCTCCTGCACGCACGTCCTGTGCTGAGAAATCGCGTTACTTAGGTGGGAGGCCACGTTGCTGGTAGCTATGGGGACTGAATGGAAAACTGGATCAGGGTGGAGAGCGGTCAGACAGGACCGATGGGGGGGTGGTCTGTGCTCGTGGACTCACGTTCTGCTTCCTCCGTTGATGGATTTTAGGACCTTGGCCAGATGAGTTGGTTTTCTTGCCCTGTTGCTGTGGTGGGGTCAGAAGCAATGGCTGAGTGGGGCTCAGCGTGAGACGTTCTCTGTGTGCTGTCATCGCACACAGACACACATGCAGTCCAGAAAGCCATGGAAGATTCCAGGTACAAAGGCTGATGTCATGGAAAGGTGGAGACACCGTTTCTTGTGAATTGCTAGTCTCCTCCTGAATCCAGTAGACCACTGGTCAGGCCAGTGGTAAAATTGTATCTCTTCTAGTTAAGGATTTTTTTCCTTCAGAATTTGAGGGAGATAAAATGCACTCTGCAAAAACTTTACCTGTTATTTTCTTGCTCTTGGGAAAGATAGAAAGAAGCGATGCATTGTGTTCTGGTCTGTGTCTTTGATAATTGAAGGTCGTGTTCAGCTTCCACACTGACTTCAGGTTCACTAGGAATAAACATCACTGCTTGGCCAATGTGTGAAATCCACATTCTAATAAACGGACCTCGGGGGGCCCCGTTCCCGCAACATTAGGAATCACCAGCATAGGCTTCCCTCTGGACTTCAATGCGACTGGCCAACAAAGAGAAAAACAAAAAGGCAGGTCTGTGTTTGTACTGCTCAGTGACCCGAGCCAGCTGGCGACAGACGAAGAGGCAAGGACACGGATGCTGGGGGTGGAGGTGGCCCCGGACTGGGCTCCTGGGGGCTCTCCAGGATCCCCCCTTTTGAAGGCGGGTGGACTACATCGCTCCTCCATCTGCCACGTTGTCTTTAGGGTCTCCCACATTGCTCCTCCTTTTCCAAAGCAGCTGGTTCTACTGAATGCGTCTTAAGCTTTGGTTTCAACTCGGGAGTTTCTCCCATCATCGTTTTTGTTTATGCAGAAGAACCTTCAGGTTTAATTATCTCTGAGTGGTGATTTTCCTCTGGAACATTCGTGATAAGGGTGTCCCTGTTCCTATCAATGAAGTCATGTTTTGAGTGCACTAAGAGACTTCTTTCAGTGCATGGCAAATCCTTTATAATAGAAATTGTCACTTCCAAGTAATAATTATTCTTTATTCTCATAATTACATGTCTGGATTAAAGCTAGAAGATGTCTGAGAAAGTTGTCAGTGGTAGAAAAGTGTTGCTCAACAAACAACTCTTCGTTGTACGATATTGTACACGTCGCTGTCACTGTGGGAAAGGGACTGTAACCTTCGTTGTAATCAAACGCACGCCAGGGACGTCCCCGAGGCTGCTTCCAGCCCGGGAGCTGGGGCTGCGCGGGGCGCACGGAGGCTTCCCAGACCGACCAGGCCTCCCCTGAGCCCTCTGCTGTCCGGGAACCTCGCCACCCAGCCACTGCCCTGGGGAGTGAGGAAGGGGTGCGTGTGCAGGTGTGCACACGGGACTGCGTGCCTGTGAGACTGTGCGTGTGTATATGTATGTGCAGGTTATGTGTACATGTGTGTCAGGTGTGCACACTGGACTGCTTGCCTGTGAGACTGTGCGTGTGTATATGTATGTGCAGGTTATGTGTACATGTGTGTCAGGTGTGCACACTGGACTGTGTGCCTGTGAGACTGTGCGTGTATATATGTATGTGCTGGTTATGTGTACATGTGTGTCAGGTGTGCACACGGGACTGCGTGCCTGTGAGACTGTGCGTGTGTATATGTATGTGCAGGTTATGTGTACATGTGTGTCAGGTGTGCACACTGGACTGCTTGCCTGTGAGACTGTGCGTGTGTATATGTATGTGCAGGTTATGTGTACATGTGTGTCAGGTGTGCACACTGGACTGTGTGCCTGTGAGACTGTGCGTGTATATATGTATGTGCTGGTTATGTGTACATGTGTGTCAGGTGTGCACACGGGACTGCGTGCCTGTGAGACTGTGCGTGTGTATATGTATGTGCAGGTTATGTGTACATGTGTGTCAGGTGTGCACACTGGACTGCTTGCCTGTGAGACTGTGCGTGTGTATATGTATGTGCAGGTTATGTGTACATGTGTGTCAGGTGTGCACACTGGACTGCGTGCCTGTGAGACTGTGCGTGTGTGTGCAGGTGTGTATACGTGTGTGTGCAGGTGTGCACACGGGACTGCGTGCCTGTGAGATTGTGCATGTATATGTGTGTGTATCTGGGCTCTCACCCTTGTCTGGTGGTGGGGCGTGTATGTGTGCGTGTACCTGGGCTCTCACCCCTGTCTGATTTAGGGTGTGCGTGTGTGTGTGTACCTGGGCTCTCACCCCTGTCTGATTTAGGGTGTGCGTGTGTGCGTGTACCTGGGCTCTCACCCCTGTCTGGTGGGGGGAGTGGACGGAGGGAGGAGAGAAGCGGCTTTATGCTTTCCTTTCTTCAGAGCCGCTTGGGTCGCTGCAAAGCGGACGACCTTTGGTCGCTGCTTTTTCTAAAAGGGTTTGGTTCCCACACTCTCAGAATTAGAGGGAAGAAAACAGAAGATGAGAGGTTTGTGGAGCCAAGTGGCTATTACCATATCTATAAACATGAAGCTGTCCATGTAAAACCTCCAAATTGGTATGATAGAGTCCTGCGGAAAGCGGTTTACAAGGAAACCCTCCAGGAGTAGCCAGCTTTGATCCCGAGGCCTGGGGGCCGGGTTGGCCTGGGGGACGCAGTTTATGCCAGGAGATGAGGGGGTCGGCAGCTCTGTGGGAGAGGCAGCCTGGCGCTGGCTTCCTGACGGGGTGTTTGGGAGGGTGCGTGGTTTAGATGCTAAGTTTCATCTCGCCAGTGTGGGGTTCGCATCTGCAGGCATCCCTCGTTTGTGGAGGGACCTCAGGCTCATGGCTAACCCTCCCTCCCTGGGCCTCAGCCTTCCCAGCCACAGAGTGGAGAGGACGAAGGCCCTGCGGCGAGGGGTCCCACAGGGTCAGGGCTGGGGCGGTGTCTTCCGCATCCCCTTATGGGTTCCGCCCTCTGCTGAGTAGTGGCACAGAAGCGACTGTCGGGAGCTGGGTCCCCGCATTGCCGGTCTTCCGTCCCTTGCAGGCCCAGTCACGGCTTTCAGGAGGCCTGCTGTCTGGAGTGACAGCTCAGGTCTGATCAGGAGGCATGGGGAACGCTCTAGCCCCTGGAGTGGGCTGTGCTGGCTCCTACGGGGCCCCATGCCCGGGGAGCCCCTGGTCCCTGATGTGCCGATGAGGGCGTGTCAAGAAAGGAAGACGATCCCAGCTCTCTCCGGAGGGCGGTCAGCACGCCAGAGCCTTCGACAGAATACACTGGCTGCTGCCGTTTGGGGTGCAGAGCGTGTGTCTTGCCCCAAATCCTGCCTCAGAGCAGTGCCCGTGTCGTGCATGGCGTCGTCTTTGTGGGCTGCCATTCCTTGTCTGCAGAATCAGCCATGACAATGCTTCTGTGATGTGGTTGTCCTGAGGGTTAAGGGTCTGTGTGTGACCTGCCCGCCCCTCAGCCAGGCCTGTACACTGGCCCTCTGGGTTCTGGGCACTTCCGTAGTTGACTGCAGCCCGGGACTTTTGGGGTTCATGAGTCCCTGAGCCACAGTGGCTCACAGCTCCTGGAGCCAACAGCCTGGCCTGGATGTGTGATGGGAATTCTTGCCTCCTTCTGGCCCCTGTCCTGTCCCTTGAAATCCTCCCATGTACTCGGTCGAGGAATGGACAGTTTTCCCACTACTGTCTCAGTCCCACCCTGTCTCCATCATGGAGCTTAGACCAAATCCACACGTCAGTCAAGGATCTCGCTGGCAGCGCCATGGTGACCGCATTTATGATGGAGCTGTTGCATGGTTTGGTGTCTGGAGGGGCATGCTTGGATTAACTCCAGCTGAGTGTGACTTGAGGCCAATGACTTGAACTCAAAGTCCTTTTCCTTGTCTGTGAAATGGGGGTGCGGATTGTGCCTGCCCCACAATGCTGCTGTGATGGTCACATGATCAGGTGCAGACCGGGGTCTGGATTTAGGCATCGACGATGTTGCGAAAACTGTGCTAAAGTGAGGGGAGCATGAGAGCCGGAAGCCGGCTCTGGAGAAAGCCGTGGCAGTGAGGCTGTGAACCTGCAGCTTCCAGCAGGAATGTCCACATCCCTCAGCTCGGATGCTCGGCAGCGGCGCCCCAGCAGAGCGGGGCCCTCCCAGCGTGCCTTCCCCTGGTCAGGGCCACACGCCAAGGCCAGAACCCACTGGGCCGGGTGCTGGGTGGAGAGCAGAGCTGCTGTTCCCCAGGGCCAGGGCTGCTGAGAAGGAAGCCGCGGTGCCCCGAGCCAGGCACGGGCTCCGGCGTGGCCTGGCGCCCTGGGCAGCTTCGCGCACACTCAGCCCTGAAGCCAGTCCTGGTGCCGGGTGAGCGGGAGCGTGGGGGAGGCTGGGAGCAGTTCCGCCCTGCACGGACAGGCGTGCCTGCTAAGCCGCGGGCTGGGATCCTGTCCCAGACCCGAGTGCTGGGCTTTGGGTTCTGGCTGCGTGTTTCTGATTCCAGCTTCGCACAGATGCGCAGCCGGGGAGCGGCAGGTGGTGGCTCAGGAGTCGGGTCCCTGTCGTTCCTGTGGGAGACCTGGGGTGAGTCCCTGGCTCCTGGGCTTGTTCTCCCTGCTCTCACTTTGCCAATCAAATACCACGCGGTATAATACAAGGCACAGAGTTCATTCCAGCAGTCATGCGATAAGGCAAACCAAAATTTACAAAGAACGCAAGTCCTGTTGACTTTGGAGGACAAGAGGCCCGTCAGGCACTCCCACGCCGTGGCCTGTGGGGACACCCGTTCTGCAAACCTGTCCTTGGGGGTGGCCCTCGCCGTGTGCAGGGGAGGGAAGCACGCGGCTGCGTGTGGGGTTAGCGCTGTGGCTGCCAAGAGCTGGCCCAGCGCGCTCGGGCCCTGGCGCAGGATGGCATGCCCAGGCTTTCCATGTGTGCTGCTCTTAGGGTTGCAGGACACACGGAAGGGCTTCACGTTGAAGCCACAGCTCCTGCTGGGGCAAGCTGTCCCCACCAGGCCCTGGCACAACTTGCCCATGGAGAGAGGCAGACGTCCTGCAGTGTGTGAGGGTGTGTGTGTGTCTCTCTGTGTGTACATATCTGTACATGCATGTCCATGTGCATCTGTATCTGTGCATTGTGTTTGCATGTATGTTTGCACGTGTCTGCCCATATCAATCTGTGCATGTGTACACACATGTATGCGTGCATGCATGTTTGTGCATGTGTCCCTGCACATGTGTGCACATGTCTGTGTGTGTGTGGCTTCAGCCCCTCAGACTCCCCTCCAGCTTCCAGGCCTGGGACTGAAGGGCACAAGGGCTTGGTGGGAGGGGGTAGGAAGGCTTCTGGGCTGGGGGAGCTGAGGGAGAGGGGCTGCAGGGAGGAGACGGTGAGAACGAGGCACCGGGCAGAGCTGCTCATCAGCGCACGGCGGAGTCTCTGCCAAGAGCGTCCACTCCCTGCTAAGCCGCCAGCGACCTGGTGGAGGCCTTGCTACACGACTCCCCACAAGTCTCCACTGCTGCGCTTCCAGAAATAGGAACAGTGCCATAGTTGAGAACAGCACAGCCCGTGGCCCGTGCATCCCTCCCTGTGTGTGTGACACCAGGGCTGGCATTTCAGTTCCCCCCATGCACGCGGGACCACTCCCATCCTCCCTCAAGGCTGCACTGGCGGAGAGAAATCCCCGTGCCCTCTGAAGTCATGCTGACCCCGGCAGGAATGGACAAGGCCCAGCAGAGTCCACCTTTCCCTCCGTCCCTCCACGAGATGCCCAGGGCGCAGTCAGGGATCCCTGGGTGTTCCTCCAGGTTGTCCCGGGCTCTGGTGAGCAGGTACAGGGGCTGAGCTTGTCCGTAACTCTTGGGAGAGAGCTGGCCGAGCTTGACCATGGACCTGCCTGCTGGCTCTTTGGGCCTGTCTATGGAGAGGGCAGTGGATGTCGCTGGCCGGGCCATGGACAGATGGTCGCCCCCACCCCACTGACGTCCCCTTGACCCTTGAGAGTTTCATCTCTGAAGAACGTCCAGGGGCATTAGATGAGCTTTAGCTTCTGCTGGGATCATGCGGGGGGACCCAGCAGAGAGCTCTGTGTGTGCAAGCTCCGGTCTGCCCTCCGGCTCCTTTCTCAGGATTTGTGTCTTGGGCTGAAGATTCGTTTCTAGCATGTTCTGTGACTCAAAACTTTCATAAGCTCCCCGCTGAGAGATTACTGGAAACATTCGTGTGTATTTAAACAGCCAAAAATTAAATATCATTGTTAATACTTACATCATAAATAATTTTTTTGTTAAAGCAGGAGACTAATAAAAGTCAGAACCAGCAACCACATCGTCGAGATGAAATGTGTTTCTGTGTGAGGACCCCGGTGTGTGGCCAAGTTTATTAAATGTGGGGGTTGCCAGAGTGTTGGCCAGTCTGGGGAAGAGAGTGGCGCGCCCAGAGAACAGTGGGCATGCCCGGGGAAGAGTGGTGTGCCCGGGGAGGTGGCGGCCTGGCTCTGCCTGCTCGGTGGCCATCCCAGCTGGCTCCCCCGACCTCACCGCCCTTTGCTCTCTGGAACGGATCCTCTCTTGGGTGAATGGGGCAGGGTTGGGTGAAGAGCAGGTGATGAACGGATTAGTGGCAGGTTAGCGCATCACATAATCGTGAGTGGTTTGGTGATTCCTGGTCTTTGTTGCTATAAAGCTGGTTATATGAATACCCCCTGAGGCACACCTTTCCACGTGTTTGGGATGTATAAGCCCTTGGAAGAGCCTTGTTCTTGCAGGGACGTTAGAAGCTACCAGTTTGCCTTGCATCAAGGTCATGTCAATTTATACAACTGCCAGAGTTGTCCGAGACCACCCCTGACTTCACCCCCGTGCCAACCTTTGACCCTCGTACACCTGCTGCGTGCGTGTGGCATCTCAGGTGGGTACTCATTCACGTTTTTTCTTACGAGTGGAGTTAAGGTCCATCACCTTAAGATCCCTTCCGCCTTAGTTCTTCGCCGATGCGTCTTCTGTACTTGCAGCTGGCAGGACACTTTCCGTGGCTCAGGGGAGGGGCGGGCAGCACAGCCTTTGGCATGGGGCACAGCGATGGGAAGCTCCTAACAGCACCTGTGCTTGCAAATAAAGTGAGACGGTCGAACAGGGCTGCAGCTTTCCGGCTTCTGGGAAGCATGCATGGACCCATTTCAGGAGCAAAGGAAGGGCAAACAGGACTGCACTTACCTAGCCCCCAGCCCCACAGCCCGTAGGTTTCCAGCTCGTTGTGCAGGGAGCACAGACTCACAGGTGGGACAGGCCCTGCCCAGGGCTCAGCAGACGTCACCCATGCTCCAGGTGCCACTTTATTGCTGTTGATTTCTCAACAATATTGCAGTGGATTCGTTTCTGAGAGGAGCAGCGTGGTGGGGGCAAGAGGCGGGGAGTCACCACACAGACCCCGGGAGTCAGGTGAAAGCGGGCCAGAGGCACACAGCTAGCAGACTCGTTTATTTCAGTGGGTACAGCAGCTTATATAGCCAAGACCAGCCAATCTGGTCAAGGGGCGGTCTATGCCCCAACCAATCACAGCCTGTTGCCAGGCAGGCTCCGTTGCCAGGTGGGTTCTAAAGCCATTCCTGAGTAACTGACGCTGGCTTGCCAGTGGCTACCTTGGCATGGCCCTCTCATCCCACCACACCACTTCCCAGCCTAGGGCTGCCGGCTCTGCCTGGAATCGGTTTCACTTCCCAGCCTAGCGCTGCCTGCTCTGCCTGGAATTGGTTTTCCCAGTGCTTGCTTTGGCTGGGGGCCACCGGCTGCTCTTGTGCCCAGGACAGGGCACCAGGTGCTCCGTCCTCCGAGTGAGTGACCCAGAGGCTGCCCAGCTGCGGCAAGTGAGGCTGGCTGTGTGCAGCCACCAGGGCCTCATGTGAGAACCTGCCCTCTGCCTGCCTGCCTTTGCCCGTCTCCATCCGGGTCCCCGCTGCCGTTTCCTGGGATTGCTTTCAGCGCCGACTCCTCATCTGCCCGAACCAGACACAAGGCTCCATCTGGGACTTCACACTCAGCAGTACAGGTCCCCCCTGTCCATCCAGAGTGGAAAAACCAGCTGCAGGCAAGCGGGCGAGCACAGCTCCGCCCAACCAGCAGCATCTGCAGTGCTGTCCGCAGGGGACTTGTTGTTTGAACTGGTCTTTGCAAATGCATTCGTTTTTCGTATCTTGGGCTTCCAAACTCCTTTCCAGGCAGGAATGCAGCAGCCGTCTTCCTGCGGATCCTGAACTTGACCTTTGCATAATCTTCCTGACTCTTGATACCACACCCTCCCTCACATGGCCAGTCTAAACCCACTGCGCTGGTAGGGAAGGCGGGGCCAGGGGCGGGGTCTGTCCAGCCAGAGCCTGGCTCTGATGAACCACATCTGACTCTGGATGGGGGATGATTTTCCCTGTGTTCATATCAATATTCTGAGCAGATCGAGATTAAAAAGGGAAAACAGGGCTGGCGGATTTTACGACTCCTGCTGGAGTTGCGTGCGCGTTCCTCTCTGTCCCCTTGATTGGAAATTTAAATCATCTCTCATTTCAGGCCGTTGGTAGCCTCCTAAGATACTGAAGCTGACAGTTTATGGCTCAATCTGTGCCTCGCTGTCTTTAAAGGAAACGTAGTAAAAATGGAGATAAAGGAAAACAGATACGTGGCAGCGTCCACGGGTGGCGCGCTTCCTAGTGACCACGGCTGCTGCAGAGTGCCCAAGAAATGGCTCCGGGCGGCTGCCAGGCTGTAGGGCAGGCTCCCAGTGACAGGGAGCTGGCCAGCGACGTGAGCCCAAGCTTTGCACGCGAGGGTTCACCCTGGTGTCCACGGCAGTGACCGGTCCCTTCTCCCTTGTGTTTCTGTTGCTGCCGCTGTGCCCTGCGTCTTTCCGCGCACGTGGGATTCCCGACTGTCCACGCCCTCTGTTGCGGGGGTGGGGTGGGGGCTGTGTCCCAGCTCAGGAAGGAAAAAGGAAACCGACAGTGAGGACAGGCAGGCGCCGGGGGGAGACGGGTGGAGAGAAGACCTGGAAATGGCAGCGGCCGTGCTGGTGGTGAGATTGGCTCCTAGGGTCAGTGTGTGTGCTTGGCAGGTCAGGACAGACCAAAGTCCAAGGTTTATGTCATTTAAGAGCGTAGCAGTAACCCCACGGAATATTCATTAATACAACATAGTCAAGTGGGTTCGTGCCAGGTCTTGTGCTTGGTGTGTTAAGTAGATAGAATACTTTATGTAATTCTAACAACTCTGGACCTGGGTGGGAGGGGTCCAAAATTTTGTGGATGGGGTGGGTTTTTGGTTCTGTACTGTCTCGGGTTGTGACTTGGGATGTTCTCAACCCTGTGTTGTAGCTTTTGCTTCAAGTCTTGGCTCTGCTGGCCCATCATCCTGCTGCTCTGCCTGGGAGCCAGCAGCGATGACTCAGGTACTGGGGTCCCTGCCACCTGTGTGGGAGACCCTGATGGAGTTTGCTGGCTCCTGACTTTGGCCTGACCTAACTCTGGCTGTTGTAGGCATTTGGAGACTGAACCAGTGAACGGGAGCTTTACAAATAAAAAGTAAAAATAAATAAAGGTATTTTAGAGTTTAAACAAAAGTGAAAACATGATATGAAAACACACATTTTCCATGACATTTTGAAGTCCCTTCATATAAGGTTCTTGTAAACCTTCACAGGAAATGGGATGAGAAGGTAAGTTTGTTTTGGTGTAAAAAAAAAAAGGGGGGGGATACACGTGCATGAGGGGCTTTCAAAAAGTTCATGGAAAATGTATATTTGACAAAGCCACGTGTGGGTTTGTGCTGTGATTATTTTATTATCATCCTCATTTTGAAGATGATCAAGTCAGGGCTCAGAGTGCCACTGTAGACGGAGGTGCCTGGCCCTCCTCTGTGTCCCCAGGAGCACACATTCTCCCACCAGGGAGAGAGAAGGGGCCACAGCCTGCCTCGCCCTGTGTCCGGGCCATGCCTCCTGCAGGTGCCTCCTGTGCGCTCCTGCCCACCTGGCTGCCCGTGAACAGCTCAGCGCTGGTGCCTGTACCCCACTAGCACTGGTGGTCCCTCAGCCCCCGGGTGCTGCTGGGGAGGACTGTGTGGGGGCCTGGTGTCGGGGGAGGCTCCTCCTGGGCCCACTCTGCATCCAGAATTCATCTGGGAGAGGAGGGAGACAGAGACGCTGACATGTGCTTGGTCTGCACATGCGCAGATGGTTATGTAGTGTCTGCCAAACAAGGGAGGGGCTGATGAGAAATGGTAGCAGCTTTGTGTGCTTTAGGGATTTTCCACAGTTTCTCCGTTCTCTTAAGAAGCTTTGATTTAAAGGTGCGAGATCCTGTTATCGCTTCCTAGTCTTTGTATAATACAGCTGAGATTGTCGCGGCTCTGAGGGACAGTAACCATGCTGCTTTTTTTTTTTTTTTTTTGACAGGCAGAGTGGACATTGAGAGAGAGAGACAGAGAGAAAGGTCTTCCTTTGCCGTTGGTTCACCCTCCAATGGCTGCGCGGCCAGCGTACCACACTGATCCGAAGCCAGGAGCCAGGTGCTTCTCCTGGTCTCCCATGGGGTGCAGGGCCCACTGCACTCCACTGCACTCCCGGGCCACAGCAGAGAGCTGGCCTGGAAGAGGGGCCACCGGGATAGAATCCGGCGCCCCGACCGGGACTAGAAGCTGGGATACCGGTGCCGCAGGTGGAGGGTTAGCCTAGTGAGCCCTGGTGCCGGCGGTGCTTTGCTACTTAATGCACGTCTTTGTCCCAGTGACAGTACCACAGGCTCTGTGTGCGGGACTTTGTACTGATGTTTTAAATCATAGTTTCACCTCCTTTTAGTCCACTCACTCTCACAACGTAAACGTGGCAAGCACTCTGTACACAGAGAATTTTGCAGCCTATATACAGTTGAAATGATTTTTTAAGTACGTTGAGTTATTTTTTCTTTATTGAAGAGGCAGAGAATGAGAATGAGAGTGTGCACGTGCAACAGAGAGAGAGAGAGAGAGAGAGAGAGAGAGAGAGAGAGAGAGATTGAAAAAGAGATCTTGCAACCATTGGCTCATTCCTTAAAAGCCTGCAATGGCCAGGAGCAGGTTTCCCACACAGGTGGCAGGACCGCAACTACTTGAGCCCTCACCATTGCCTTCTGGGGTCTGTATTGGCAGGAAGCTGGAGTCGGGAGCCGTAGCGGGGAGCTATACCCAGGCGCTCTGGCGTGGACCTGGGCATGCTCACTGCCAGCTCCAGTACCTGCTGCAAGACGACTTGTTGAAGAAGCACAGCAGTTCAGAGCTGATTTAGGATGAGCAGTTCTGTGGCTGTTTTAAATGTTACCCTTTTCTGCAAATTGTATGTAAGTGTGTATGTGTGTGTGTGCATGTGCCATTTTTATTGACTAACGAAAAACAGGCCAGTGGGGTATGTTGTGGGCAAGGTACGTCTCGTGGATGTTTGTAGGGATCTGGGAGAAACTGTTCTCTAGAGCACCCGCCTGTGTTTGATTTTGTGGACGTGTTCTCAGCGTCTGAGGGTTTTTGTAGCCTTGTTCCTTCTCCTCCCTCCTAAGAGGCGGCACAACTGCTGGGCTGGGCACACATCCCTCCGGGAGCAGTGGGTGTGCGGGGTGCTGGTCACTGCCCTGGGGTCCACCCCATATTCCTTTAAAAGCCATTTACTGAGGGGTGGGTGTCTGGCACAGCGGACAGGGCCATTTGCATCCCGTGTTTGAGTGCCTGATGCTCAGTCCCGGCTTCGTTTCCTGGTCCAGCTTCTCACTGATGCACACCCATGGAGACAGCAGTTGAAGATCCACGTACTTGAGTCCCTGTCCATCCCATGGGAGACCTGGACTCTCCCGGCTCCAGCCCCTGCTGTTGCAGGCATTTGGGGGAGTGAACCAGCAGGTGGAAGATCTATGTCTGTCTGTCGTCTCTCTGCCTTCCAAATTAAAAAGAAAAGTATAATCATTCAAACCAAAACAGTAATACCTTATTAAGAGACTCCTCCGAGCCAGCCACTGCGGGAGGTGCTAGTACAGCAGCAGTGAGACCGCGGAGAGCATCCCTGGAGTAATTTATAAAAATCACCACAAAATCCTCTCCCTGCATCTGAACCTCGCAAAGTGAGGTTATGAGTCCTTCCAACAAGGGGTGGATCTGTTTTGTTTTTTTTTTTACCTCTTGAACTGGAGTCACGTAATGACGCTGTCACAGGTGTGACCCATGCAAGGCAAGACGAGGCTTGTGCATCGCAGCCCTGCTGTGCTTGGAGCGCTGAGACCCTGTGAGCTAACTCCTGCTTCCTGCTGACCTGACCGAGAAGAGCAGACATGAGGAGCAAGCTGCAGCCGGGATCCACCCACCCTGCCCCGGCCCCGAGACGTCGCCCTGCTGAGCCCAGCCCAAGCTGCCGGTTCTGAACCAGATGGAATTCTGTGGAATTCTGAACCAAATGGCAGCTGCCACGCTCAGTCACAGAGTTGGGGGTAGTTCGATACTCAGCAGGAGTAGGACAGGAGGAGGAGGTGGTGTGTCATACATATCATCTAAGTTTGTGAAAATTGCCATAAAAACAAAGAGGGAAGGGAGAGAGAGAGCCATTGGGAGGAGCCTGCTGAGAACCATACCTGAGTGATGCAAAGGACTGGACCTTGTGCTGGCCTGGAGACAGGAGCGTGGTTGGTGGATTCAGGAGAAGGCAAGGAGGCTGATGGGAAGTGAGGGAGCAAGGCTGGCACCGCGGCTCACTAGGCTAATCCTCCGCCTGCAGCGCCGGCACACCGGGTTCTAGTCCTGGTCGGGGCACCGGATTCTGTCCTGGTTGCCCCTCTTCCAGGCCAGCTCTCTGCTGTGGCCAGGGAGTGCAGTGGAGGATGGCCCAAGTGCTTGGGCCCTGCACCCCATGGGAGAGCAGGAGAAGCATCTGGCTCCTGGCTTCAGATGAGCACGGTGCGCCGGCCAAGGCGGCCATTGGAGGGTGAACCAACGGCAAAGGAAGACCTTTCTCTCTGTCTCTCTCTCTCACTGTCCACTCTGCTTGTCAAAAAAAAAAAAAAAAAAGAAGTGGGGGAGCAAGTGAGCGAGGAACAGCCACCCCTGCAGAAAGCGGGGCCACGAGTCCGTGTTTCCTGACCGAAAGTCTGGGCTGCAGCATGTGGGAGTTGGAGACCCCTGGGCTCACCAACCCCAAACTCACAGCCGACCAGGAGGCCCCGGAGCAGGTCTGGCCTGCAGGCACAGGGGAGGTACAAACTGGCTAAGAAAGGAACGGAACGCCGCACATACATGATGGACAGGCCAGTCCCTGCTCTGCCGTCTGCTCTTGGCTTCGCACGTGCAAGTCACCCACTTGGGGGGTTTCTCTTCCAAGAAACCTGCAAATCCCTGCTGGCAGCCCTTTCTTACCTCTTGTGCAGTGATTGGTTTGTGGCCAGGGACATTATTTTTAATTTTAGCCCAGGCATGGAGTAATTAGGAAGATAAATCTGTTGCATGAAAGAATCAATCCTTTTTCCCATTCCAAATTCAAATTGAAATTATTTTTATCCAAGTCATTGCACTCTGTGAGAGATTAGCCCGAGTTTCTTGCATTGTCTTCAAGTTGCAAATTACAAATGGAACAGTGAGTGGAGCACACACAATAGAGAGTTCACGCGGGCAGAGGTTCCGTTCCGCGTGCTTGGCCTCTGCGTCAGGGGGCGCTTCAAGCATGAATCCAGATGCCACACGTGTTTGTGGCACTTACTGACGAGCACCCGGGTCTGTTAAAGGGTTGGATCCACCCGGCCGTCCCTCTGCACTGTAGACCTTGAGCTGCAAGTGGGGTGTGAGAGCCAGCAGGTATACAAAGTGGTGTCTGAGAGGGTGCCCAGGGTCAGCTCTGGACATGTGCACGCCACTGTAATGGGTGTGCAGCTTGGTGCATCTGGGGTTAAATCTGAGAGTCACAGTTTCGGGGCTCCATGGGAAAACCACGATGGGGACCGGACTCTGGGCTGAAGGCCATTCCGTCATTAGGCCGCCTGCATTCTCTTCTGAGACACAGAGGAAAGGCCAGTAGGGCCAGCGGGGCCATGGATTCATTTGCAAGGAAGACAATGTGAGGACAGATGAGCTGGGCTCCTTGCTCCTCCTGAGAGTGATTCCATGAGAGAGGCCAGTGTGGAGAGGGACAGAACGCACCCCGTCCACGGTCCGCAGTGGGGAGCTGCTGGCTGCTGCTGGCTGGACGCAGAGTGGCGGTGCCCAGGGTCTCCGCTGGCGGGGCTCATGAGGCAGTGCTGTGCCATCAGACACAATGCAGGCACGCTTCTGGATCTGTCCTGTCCACCAGGGCAGCCGCTTGTGGCTGCTGAGTATTTGGTGAGTTTTAAATTGCATTTAAGTTGAGTGAGTTGCAATAGAAATCTGGCATTGAATAACCCCAGGGAGTCAGTGGCCATCAACCTTACTGATGAGCGTCTCTCTAGGACATTTGCTTTCTGAGCCTCCCTCGGCCCTGAGCTGGGGATGGGGACGTCTTGGGAGGTCAGGGCAAGGACAACTAGCCGGTCTCAACTCTCAGACCGGTGCCTTCCCACAGTCACCCCAAGTGTTCGCATCAGGACTTGTTCCCACTGTTTGCCAAATCGCCACCATCTTGGTTCCACTTGCTGGGAGGGTCTCCTGGTCTGGCTCATCTCCCTCGTCTCCCTTTGCAAAGCCCCTTTCTGAGGGAAGACTCAACCCAGTCACTCTCCATCCTTACTCTCTGCCCGCTTCTCCCACCGTATGCAGAGTTGTTACAGATTTTTAAAAGGTGTGTATTCTTTGCAACAATTATAGAAAATAATACTGAGAAAGGAGGCTAGTACTTGGAGCTTCTGTCCCCTTTCAGAGGGCCACATGAGAACAGCCACAGGAGCTACCACTGATGAGTCCCTCCTGTCACCAGGTACTTGTCAGTGGCGCTTCTAATCGTTACACTGTAACAAAGCTGTAAGTAGGAATTTCCCTCTCCGGATTGGGAGGGAGAAGCTGACTCTCAGGTGCTTCGTTTACTTTTCCAAGGTCACCCAAATGCCACTTCTGTGTGTCCCTCCCAAATCTGTGCACTTTTCATTTTACTGCCTTGATTCATGGTGCTGTGGCTGCATCGGTCCAGGGACCTGGGAGCGTAGGAGCACATTGCTTGCTTCATGAACATCCAACTCAAGAAAACAAGCAGCTTAGCCGGCTCCGTCTTCCCAGGCCCCACCTTAAGTTACTCCCCCCCACCCCCGCCCCGTCTAGAAATGACAGCTCCACAGTGCAGGGGGCCCCTCGGAGGGAGGTGGTATTTACCCTCGGTGACGAATTGCCCCACGTGAATGATAAATCTCTGAGGATGACTACCAAGGAGAATGATAAGAGTTTCCACTGGGAAGCCGCAGAGCAGGGTGGATAATTACTATGAGAAGTTTATTTATGGGGCCACTCTGGGCTTTTATGGGAAATCTGAAAAGCCACATCTCTGGAGCTGGAAACTTGGCAGGAAGACAAGAAAAAATGTGCCACTTCTACAGAGGGATTACAAAGGTGATGGCTGCAAGAGTCATTGTCTTTCCGGAAGTGATTGACCCTGGAGGACAGTGATGGGGGGGGATGAGCCCCAGGTCAGGTCATGCTGTCTCTACTCCTCTTTGCCTGTATGGGGCATCAGCTCAAGGGCGTCGTTTTTGCGCATTTCAGTGAGGACTCAGCTGATGGATCAGCAGGTGAGGCTCTGGCCTTGCTGGAGAAGAATTAAAGATGGGAAAGAGGAGATCGTGGGACTCCAGGGACAGCTCTCCCTTGGTGGGGGTCGGGACGTGCATCTGGGGGGCCAGTGTGGCAGTGTAGGGGGTGACCCCACCATCTGCAGTGCCGGCATCCTCTGAGGGCGCTGGTTCAAGTCCCAGCTGCTCCACTTCTAATCCAGCTCTCTGCTGATGTGCCCGAGAAAGCAGTGGAAGATGGCCCAAGTGCTTGGGCCCCTGCACCCATGCGGGAGACCTGGGCGGAGTTCCTGGCTCCTGGCTTTGTCCTGGCCCAGCCCCGGCTCTTGCAACTGTTTGGGGAGTAAAGCAGCAGATGGAAGATCAATCTCTCTCTCCATAATGCTTTCAAAATAAACAAGTAAATTAAAAAAAAAAATAAGCACATCTGGGTGTGGGCTGACCCATCCGAGGACGTCCAGCCTGTCCACTCTCGAGAACCATCTGCTGTGACGTCTGCGTCCATTGCCCAGGGCCTTTCCCCGGCCATGGCTTTTGTGAATCTCTGTATTTTTCTCAGTAGCTCTCTGGAGGCCCAGGTATCCAACGGAGGTCAGCGCTGGGGAAGGGCCCGTCTGCTGTGTGTCATCGTCACACATGTCATCGTCACACGTGTCATCACATGTGTCATAGTCACCGTCTCTTCCTGATCATACCAACCCCTTGCACCCCGCGGGCCCCCACTACTGAGGGGCTGCAGCCATGCACTGGGCCTGCTGTGATCGGTGGATAACTTGTCCTGCAGGAAGCCTGCTTGTGGCGAGAGAAAGAACCAGCTGACGCTGCATGGGGATGGTGGTGGGGATGGTTGTCCCTGACCAGGCACTACCCACGAGCATTGTCTGCCTTCAGTCTCACTTACACCTGGGCCCTGGGCGCTGATCTTATCTCCCTTTCCTGGATGAGGAAGCTGAAGGAGCTGAGTCACTCGCCCTCCCGCGGTCCTGCTCTGCTGTCTTCCTCAAAGGTCAGCCCTTTCCATACACGTTCAGGGTGCTGTGTGCCAAGCTCAGGAGAATCCTTTGGCACTGACTCTCCCCCCTAATGTGAGACTCCCTGCTCTTTCCCCTGGATCTCTGGAGTCTCCTGCTGGAACTGCTTGCTGGACTGAGAACTCGGGATCCCACATCTCTGCCTGTCTGTGGGGGTCACTGTGGTCTTACACCCTCTCCAGCGCCTTCGGACTCATTGTCTGCTGACCTCAAGAGAACTTGTGAGTGTGCGAATACAGGTTCAGACAGACCCTGGGTGGGGCAGCCATTGCCTTTGGAATGTCACAGGTGCACACAAGTCTCCATGGTCAAAATCGTCAGCACCCCCGTGCCTTCAAACCCACTGTGAGCTTCACATCGCAGGCTAAGCGCTGCTGTTTCCAAACATCGTCCATAAAGTGCTGAGATGAAGCTCCCAACTCGGAAGCCTGCAGGGTCTTGAAAGGCTGCTCATCATTTAGTGTTTGAAGTGCGCTTTCCACAGACGCCACCCCACGAATGGCCCACAAGCCTGTCGCTTCTCAGCTCCAATGCACCTGTCATTTGGTCCGAGTATTATTGTGGTTCTCTTTCAACTCTGTCTAACTACTGTCTAAAAATACTTTCAGTAGGAAAATGCAGCAAGTTTCAGTGCAAGATGCTAGACACACATCCTTGTCTTTTTAACAGTGAGACCGGGGACTGCTTGCATTGTCTCCCATGAGAGCGATGCTCATCATCCCTTCCCCGGGCCGAGGTAATAAGCCCTGGGGTTTGCAGCCCTGGCCCAGGTACCAGGCAGAATCCACTGCTAGGGAATATTCAAGGAGACTGGGATTTGGGGAAAACAGACCCTCAAGACAGGCAGAATCCGATTACGCAATCTGGCAAAACTTAATAAAGTAACAAATACACCTGCCTTTTGCTTCAGTAGTGTGTGGAGAAATCTAGAATCGGAATGAAAAGAGTCTGCAATAAAGAGGCATACACAGCAGCAATAGTTTGTGGCAAAATCTAAAAAAAAATTCATCAACAGGCAGATAAGTTATGGGCCACATTTAGTGTGGAACGTTATGCACCTGGATTGTCATGAGAACTCTGTGTGCTGGCTCGAGGGCTGTCCACGAGGTGCTGTCAGAGGGAAGAGAAGGCTTAGGATGTACTGTGTTTTGTACTGCGCTGTCGCCTACCACTAAAGGCAAATCAGAGATCCCTGCTCTGTGGATGTGCCGTGCGGCGGCTGTGGGTGTGCAGCACCAGGCAGGATGGCGGCGGGGCTGACATGGGGGTCAGCAATGGGCCTTCGAGAAGTGGGGTCAGGGCAGCAGATTTTATGTTCTTTGTTCTGCTTGAGTTTCTTCGGCTGTTTGGAAGCGTGTGTGGCTTTTGGTGGTCTTTCGTGTTTTCTTAAAATGTTGAAGTTGCACATCAAAAACTGGAACGTGGAAGAAAGTGATGAAGATGTTCTAAGCACGCAGTTTCCATGTTTTGTAGGGACAGCATGCCTTGGGCCTGATTAGGAGGGGCACTGGGCTGCTGTTGCAGCAGTGGGGGTCCCAGGGCAGGCGTGGTGGAGGTGGTGGAGCTTCTTAGAGCAACAGAAGTTCTAGACCTAGCCGTGGAGACAGCAATGAGTGGAGGAGAGTAAGACGTTCTGGATGAACAGTGATGTCTCCACTGTCTGTGTCCCAGTAGACAGTGTGCCCATCTTACCGTGTGCCCATGGCTCCTACCATCATACCTAGATCATCAGTTGTCCCCAGAATGTTGTGCTCTGGGGAGCAAACATCAATGCCAACTCTACCCGCCCCCCCGTGTGCATGCACACTACGACGGAGAGACAGGCGCGTGTCTGAGCTCCCAGAGTGTTTTATGTGTAAAGTACTGATAGGACAGACGGGGGTCTTAGTGAGGAAGGACCTGTTCAGGGAGAGTCCATTAAGCCCTTTGCACCTTACAGGGCTCCAGGTCCTTGAGGCATTCTCTTACAGGAGTCCATGGTTTGGCAGAGAGACCCGAGAGACAAGCCAAGCAGACACGGGATAATGGCTCCATCAGATGACTTGCATCTTGTTGAGCAAACACTTCCCAGATCTCTCAGCGTATCCAAGAGTCATCTGTGCTTCCCGATATGTTGGTAGCACAGAGGTTCCTCATGCGCGTCACCACCGGCGTCAGCAGCATTCGCATCATCATCGTCGTGGCCGTGGAGGGACACTGAGTGCTGTGTCGCAGTCTCTCTGCTGAAAGCCTCCCATCCAGTAGCTCAGTCCGTGTGCATAACAGCCCTCTGAGCTGCAGCCTGTTAGCCTCGTGTGCATAACAGCCCTCTGAGCTGCAGCCTGTTAGCCTCGTGTGCATAACAGCCCTCTGAGCTGCAGCCTGTTAGCCTCGTGTGCATAACAGCCCTCTGAGCTGCAGCCTGTTAGCCTCGTGTGCATAACAGCCCTCTGAGCTGCAGCCTGTTAGCCTCGTGTGCATAACAGCCCTCTGAGCTGCAGCCTGTTAGCCTCTTGTGCATAACAGCCCTCTGAGCTGCAGCCTGTTAGCCTCGTGTGCATAACAGCCCTCTGAGCTGCAGCCTGTTAGCCTCGTGTGCATAACAACCCTCTGAGCTGCAGCCTGTTAGCCTCGTGTGCATAACAGCCCTCTGAGCTGCAGCCTGTTAGCCTCGTGTGCATAACAACCCTCTGAGCTGCAGCCTGTTAGCCTCGTGATGTCGCAGAGCAGGACCCTGAGCCCAGAATCAAGCACGCTTTGCTGTGCTCCACGGCCCGTTCTCTTCATCCACGGGGGAGGTAGTGAACACCCGTTTGTCAGGGTTCAAACCAACCACCTGGAATCAGGTCAAGCCACCCGTGTGGGTTTCCTGACGAGGCGTGTCCTTGGTCTGCGGTGAGGTTGCTATGTGTAGGTTGGAAGCAGCTGAGCTAAAGACCCGACACGGTTTGCGTCAACTGGGAGCGAAACCCAGTGTGATGTCACTGGTAGACCAGCAGTGCCAGCCTGTCTTTACAGAACACCTGGTTAGAACAGGTCCGTCATGCTCCATTGTCCAAACACAAAGCAGCAGGAGTAGTTTTTTTCCCTCTGGACAATGCAATTTCCAAACAGGCCATTACCAAGCAGAGTGTGTCGCAGGAGGTGTGGAAGCCACGCCTGGTGCTGCCTGCCCCACTGAGCCCCCGGCATGCGTGGCCTAACCTAGTGCCCACCACAGCTCCAGACGGTGAGCGCTGAGTCTTGCACAGAATAGAGACTTGAACTCGCCTGAGGCGGCACACACGACCCATGCAGCACAGAGACCTTGGGCCAGGCATGTCCGAGCCCAGAGCCTGGGACGCTGCCTCGAGCCAGGCTTCGGGCACCTGGGCCCTGCTGCACCCAGGGAGGTGAAACTTTGGGGGAGAAGCAGTTCTCGTCTGCAGGCATCTGGACGTCCTATTACATAGACACGTTGTGTGTTATCCATGTGGTTGTTACGTGTATCACAAGGGTCTTTGTTCAGGTGTGGCTGTTGGAGATACAGAGCGTCCCCTCACCCCACAGGCTGGCTGGCTCCTGATGGCCTCACTGTGCCCTGCACAGTGCCCAGCTGTTTTAGTCCCTCACCTGGCTGCCGGGGGAAGGAAGGGGTGTCCGGGCAGCAGTGACAGAAGGCAGGCCTTGGGAAAGAAAGCACAAGGCCTATCTGCAGAGCGGAGCTAGGCAAGCTGTCAAAGCAAGACCTCGGAGGCAGGGAGCCTCCCGTCTGTGAAGTAACCAAGGAGTTTGAATGAGGCAGGATTCTGGCTGAGGCTGAGACTGGAATAGATGACCTCTATGATCCCACCACTCTCGTTCTTTCCTAACGGGTCCTTAGTGCCTTCAAGTTTGCATGTCCCAGCTGGAACGTTTCCCTGCAGGAAAATAAAACCTACAATGGAACAGGAAATAGATGCTGTGTTTGCACGCTCCCCCACGCAGGTAATACTGCCCTAATGGTAAGACAGAAGCTGGGAAGAGTGGGTGATGGAAGCCAGCTGTTTTTCTCACTCAGAGTTTTCTTTGCCTGGATTCTGTTTTCCGCCTGTTAATTCTTCTGTAAGCTCCTGCATGATTCTTGTAGGTGGATGCTTACGAATTTGTGACGAAGTTCTTTGTGCAAGGGGGCTTCTGTGTTAGACGCAGCTCTGTACTTCGGAAGGGCTCAAAGAGATGCTTAACTGAGTTCATTGAATTAGAATAATATTTGTTGTGTCAATAGATAGATTTTCTTGTTTATAAGATTTAAAAAATTTTTTTTTTGTTTTTATTTATTTGAAAGAGTTGAGGGGGGTCTTCCATTCGCTGGTTCACTCCCCAAATGGCCACAGTGGCCAAGCTGTGCCAATCTGAAGCCAAGAGCTTCTTCCGGGTCTCCCATGCGGGTGCAGGGGCCCAAGGACCCAGGCCATAGCAGAGAGTTGGATCAGAAGTGGAGCCTGGACTTGAACCAGCGCCCATATGGGTTGCCAGCACTGCAGGCTGTGGTTTTACCTTACCACAGCACCAGCCCCTGGTTTATAACATTTCAATGAATACATGATATGATGTTGTTTTGAAACTAGTGATGTGAAAGCTTTTGCTTTATGTTGCTAAAAGTTTTAATTGAGTAGTCTTAGTTTAAATGTGTAGTTTTAGTTACATGTGAACATATATGACAGATGTGTCTACAGTAAAACTAATAATGATTTGCATTTAAAAGAAACATTTGTTTACTGGAAAGGCAGAGTTAGAGAGAGAGATGGACAGACAGACGGAGATTTTCCATCTGCTGTTCACTCTCCAAATGGCTGCAATGGCCAGGGCCAGGTCGAAGCCCAGAGCCTGGAACTCCATCCAGTCTCCCACAAGGGTGGCAGGGTCCTATTACTTGGTCCGTCTGCTTTCCCAGGTACATTCGCAGGGAGCTGGCTCAGAAGCAGAGAGCTGGGCCTGGAACTGAACCTCATGGGATGCTGAGGCTTAACCAGCTGTGTCACAGCCCCAGCCTCAGTGATCGCCATTCTCATTGTACTTCCTTTCCAAGTCCCTCCCATGGTTTGGCTTAATTTGCATAGAGCTCTGTGTGAGATCTGCTCGGTGAACACACGTGACCCTGCGCAGGCCTGCGAGAGAGGCGTTTACGTTCATACCTGTCTCCCCACTAGGACTACAGTTCTTGTAGACAGAGCACGTGGCTTCATTTGCCCGTAGCCCTTTGTTAGATACTGTTTTAAGACGATGTATTTATTTGAAGGCAGAATGACAGAGAGGTGGAGAGAGAGAGAGACAGAGAGAGAGGAGAAGGAGACCTTCTATCTGCTGTTTTCCTTCCCAAATGGCTGCAACAGCCAGGTCCGTGCCAGGCTGAAGCCAGGAGCCAGGAGCTCCATCCAGGTCTCCCACATGGGTAGCAGGGGCTCAGGTACTTGGGCCAACTTCCGCTGCCCTCCCGGGCACATTGGATCCGAAGCATGATCACCAGGACTCAGACTGGTGCTCCAGTGTGGGACGCTGATGTCGCAAGCAGCAACTCACTGTGCCACAGTGCCGGCCCCTTGTCCTGGGCGCATTAAGGTCGGCAGATTCCGGTGAGTTGAATTTGTGAGGCTACCACTGCTTTCCAACCTTCCACCAGCACGTGCAGGGCACTTTCTAAATGATCTCAGCACCCTGAGGTCTTACATAGGAGTGGCCAACACCAGTGCCTACAGAGCATCGAAGTAAATGAACGAGTGGAGACACAGGCGAGAAGCAGCCGCGCAGGCACACTGGGGAGTGACAGTCGGCCTGGTGTCTGGAGAGCAGGTGCGAAGACTGGGTCTGTGCCTGAGACCGTCCCTGGCGCTCAGCGCGAGTGTACATTTCCATCTTCTTCCGTGGGCGTCTCTGCACTGCGGGGGAGTTGGGCTCCGCCCGTCAGCTGCATAGGTGTGAGGTTTGGGAGGTAGGGTTGGGGGCTTCTTTGTCTCGCTGTGTTGCTTGGCATGCGAGGTCATGGGCTGTAAGAGGTAGCTGTAGAGCGACGTTGGCTTGTGATCTCTGAGTCGCTGAAGCCACAGGAGTCAAGCTCTTGGTGTGACATCAGTTAAATGTTACCAGGTAGGGCCGGGCGTTCCCACAGCATCTCTGCTGGTTTTAGTGTCTTACGTTAGGGTACAGGACCTATTCAAGTCACCGAGCTGGTTTGCGACATTGTTATTAATCGACCATTATTAATAACTTATATTAGCCTCCTTTATTCATATTTACCTTCATCCCCTTTTTAGCCCAGGTTCCCACCCAACACCGCGTGGAGTTGTCGCATCTCCTTGGTTCTCTTATGGCTGGACAGGTGCTCCTTGGTTTTGAGGATCTTGGCAGTTGTACAAACCACTGGTCAGGGATGTTCTAGAAGGCCCCTCAGTAAGGGTTTGCCTGACGTTTTCTGTCATTAGGCTGGGGGTGGGGTGTGGGAGAGGCAGGGACAGAGGGGCAGTGCTGCCCTGAGCACCCCCCAACCCCGGGGTCAGGCCTCCTCGGTCCATTCCATTTTTGCTGGCTTGGTTTGTTGAGCGCCTCCTCGCTTTCTGGTACAAGATGTTTCAGCTTTGGGCCTGTGCCCAGCCTCAGGGCTAGAATCAGCAGGTGAGCAATTGACTTTTGAATGCTGCCTCAAAGGAATACTTCTTCAGAAACCCTGGGCAGAGCAAGCCAACACGCCTGTGAGATAGGAGGCTTGGACCCTGGTCTGTGCCTCTGCTGGGTCTCCCTTCACCTTCCTTGCTCTCTGCTCACTCATCCAAGGCTCTCCCGTGATAAAGGCGGTCACATACAAAAGCCACGTAGGTCCCTAGAAGGCAGGAGGGTGGATTCAGGTAGAGGAGTGATCCCATTTCTTCTCTCCTCCAGGAAGCAGAAGGCGTGGAGGCAGTGAGCTTCCGCAGTATGACCAGTGTGTCTGTATGTCCCCAGGTGGCACGGTCCACTCCAGCAGTGGAGACAGAGCAGTGTGGGAGCCAACCATGTGACTGCGGGGCCCCTCTGCAGTGAAAACCTTTTGAAGTCCGAGCACCTTTGGAGCCACCATAGGAGAGCTCTGTGGGGGCGGGGCATGGCCTGTTTGGTGCAGGGTTCAGGGCAGGCACTGCGGGCTCTGTGTCCTCGTGGGAGGCTGAAGTCTGGTCTCACCGTGCCTGCAGCTGCTGCTCACCTGAAGGGAAGTTTGCGGCCCCTCCTCCTCTGACTTTGTCAATACCACCGCTGGCAAAGCTAGAAGCACCAGCTCGGCCAGCAGGTGCTGGTCTGCCTTGTTCTGCTGCCCGCATTTTCTGATGGCTCAGCCTGGCTGCAGTGCCCTGGGACTCCGTGCTGCAGGGACATAATTGTCCCTAGGAACAGAGCCAGGCCGGCGCTTGGAGAGGCGTGGACCTCGACTGTCTGTACACAGAGCCTCAGGGCATAGCACAGATTCTCTGAGGACACATCGCTGCGAGCCAGCTCCCCACTGGCTCCCGCACCCGAGGCTGAGTCAGGACAGTGATGTCTCCCCTGGGCACAAAGGAGGGCACGTTGGAGGCTCAGCCCACTGGGCTACTGTGCAGCCCTCCAAGCCTGGCTGGCGGGCATCCCCAGAAGCCACCTGCCGTTGTCTCTAGATTAATGGAATCAAGTGATGCAGGAGAACTGTCTGCTTCTAGTCCTCTCTGTGTTGCTTGGCTAAAGAAACAGAAAACAACAGAGCAGGAGAAGAGAACGGCGAGTGGTGCCGTCCGTCCCGCTCTGTTTTTCCTGTGAAAATGGAAGGGAAGGGAGTTGTCATTTCCGCCTCTTAGGAGACGCTGTGGGCTGAGCTTCCCCGGGGCTGCAGGTGCACCTCCGGCCTGCTGTGACAGGGGCTCGCCGGCAGCCCCTCCTGCCCCGTGCGTGTCCTGTGTGACCTCAAGGGCCATGTGTGTCAGGGCTCGATTCCAGGGGTTTCCACCCTCAGCGGGGAGGCGCTCATTCTCATTGCCCCAATCCAAGAGAAGAGAAATGGAGGCACTGAAGGGCCGCAGGCCATCTGGGGTGCTCTGGGCCCCCGAGGACAAGAGCAGGGCCTGACCCTGGAATTGTGTCCCCAGCACCCTGTACTCACGGCTGGACACACTGGCCATCAGGTGGTGCTTGGGGGTGGACATGCAAATGGAAAAGGCAGCCGGTGGTGGCTGGGGTACACCCACAAGTCCTGCCCACTTTTATTGAACCCCCTGCGATCCTGTTCCCCACCTTGAGCAGTCTGTGTGTCTGTTGGCAAGTTTGTGTGATTAGTTCAGTGGGCCCAGGATGGGGAAGAACTGGAGGCTAAACCTAGGGTGACATTTTTTGCAATGTAACACACCCCTTGTAAGAATTCTAAACACGCAGTTCTGGGTTTGGGGCATTGTGGATCCCTGTTCACCATGATGGAAGTGTGTGTGGTGGAGCCATGGAGTCGCCCGTGTCCTACGTCCGAGTCCCTGGGTCCCAGTGCCGGCCCTGGTGCCCGATGCAGGCTCCCTGCTGGTGTGACCCTGGGAGGCGGCAGTAATGGCTCCGGTGACTGGGTTCCTGCCACCCATGCGGGAGACCTGGACCGAGTGCCCGGCCCTGATGGGCATTGGGTAGTGAAGCAGTGGGTGGCAGCTCTCTGTCTCTCTGCTTTGCAGATAAAGAAAACATTTTGAAGAGAATTTGAGTTTTAAAAAGTGACAAAGTCATAGTGGGTGAAGTTGACGTGTACTGAGAAGAGCTGGACATTATCTAGGCTGCTTTCATTGCTAAAAAAGTGTTTTATTTTTCCAGAAGTAATCCTTCCTAGCTGTAAAATAATTTAGACATCCACACACCGGAACCTCTGGGGCTTAACCTTGGTTGCTTTATTTAAGTGAACAGAAACTAACACTAGCAGGCTGCTAACCGGTACCAGGCGGTTCTCTGACTTATTCTATGAACTGTTCAGTCTTCACCGTCCTACAGAAAAACTCGCTTCTGCTGCGTTGCAGAGGAAACAACATGAGGAGGAAGAGGACAGGAACACGCTAGGGTGGGCAGCACCTCAGTGGCCAGGCTGGGACTCTAACCAGGGAGCCAGATGGGGATGGGGTTGGGGGTGAGGGAAGGGGCTGGGTAGTGCTGGGGGCTGGGCAGTGCTGGGGGCTGGGCAGCGTTGGGGGCTGGGCAGTGCTGGGGGCTGGGCAGTGCTGGGGGCTGGGCAGCGCTGGGGGCTGGGCAGTGCTGGGGGCTGGGCAGCGTTGGGGGCTGGGCAGCGCTGGGGGCTGGGCAGCGCTGGGGGCTGGGCAGCGTTGGGGGCTGGGCAGTGCTGGGGGCTGGGCAGCGCTGGGGGCTGGGCAGCCCTAGGGGCTGGGCAGTGCTGGGGGCTGGACAGTGCTGGGGGCTGGGCAGCCCTAGGGGCTGGGCAGCGCTGGGGGCTGGGCAGCGCTGGGGGCTGGGCAGTGCTGGGGGCTGGCCCCTCCGTGCCTCAAGGCTCTGGCTCGTACTCACTCTCTGGGCTCTACCTGTGCTTCTTTGGTTCAGAACTGTGCGTCCCTGACTTCAGAGCACAGCCCAGCTTCCACCGCAGGGACAGAGCACTCTGGCACCTGCTGTGCCTCTCAGCCGTTATTCCCAGGAGCACACTGGGGACCAGCTGTGGGGCACGGGGCACGCTGGGGCGGTGGGCAGTGCCCAGGGCCCTACCATCCCCAGGGGTGGCTTCGTCTCCTGGCTTCCTGACTGACTGAGAGAGGTGGTTGTTTGGCCCTCCCCTGTCCCTGCTGAGTCCTTTGCTGGTCAGAGAGTTGTCTTTCAGGATCCAGTCTCCCTGTGTGAGCCTACAGGCAGCAAATGGGAGGGGACGCCTTTCTTTGCTGCTCCTTGAAAGCAGAGCCCTTGTGGTTGTCTGATCTTAGCTTTCCAGTGGATACCATACCTGTGGCCGGGCACCTGTGCGGGGGACTGAAGCGAGACCGGTACCTCCTGGAAGGGGAGGTTTGAGACCCAGCAAGCCCCGAGTTAAAAGCCGCCGAGAAATGCTGCGGCTGTGTCTTCTTTGACTTTCTGTCCCCTGCTTTTCTTTTTGCAACTCCTGGCTCAGCTGAACAAAGCAAAGCAGAGACAAATGTTAAAACAGGGTCCTGCGGGTTTTAGTTTCCAAGCGTTTACTATGGCAGTAAGCTAGCTCTCCGTGACCAAGTGCTGGACGCCCTGTGATGGGAAGGGTGACGTGTGTCAGCGGGTGACCGCTGGAACCCCCGCACGCGCTGCTCCCAGGCCTGTCCCGGCTCAGTTTGCAGAGAACTCCGCTGAGGACATCCACCAGGCCACCCCTGAAGAAGTCCCTGGTGGGGTGCTGGCCCTGCCTTTCTGATGTTCCTGTACTCCCTGGATGACTCTGGCTGTCCTCCTGTCCCTGCCCTGCACCTAAGTGTGTGAGCTCCATGCAGCCAGGATCCTCTCTGTCTTGTTGGCAACGTGCCCGGCACACGCTAGACCCAAACAGCTCCCAGTCCAAAGCATCCCACGTCCCTGGGGGCTGAGTCCCCTACAGAAGGAGATAGGGGTGGCTGTTGTGGTGTACCTTGGGATGCCCAAGAGCCATATGGGAGTGTCTGGGAGCCGGTCCCACCTCCTCTCCCAACACAGCTTCCTGTGGGTGAGCACCCTGGAAGGCAACAGCTGATGGCTCGGGTTCTTGGGTACCAGATCGATGGAGCTCTAGGCTCTTGGCTTTGGCCTGGCCCAGCCCCTGCTATTGAGGCCATTTGGGAGGTAAACCAGTGGGTGGTTTGATCTATCTCTGTCTCTTACTCTGTTGCTCTTTCAAATTAATAACAATAAACAAATGGACTTAAAAAAAGTTACCAAGGGAAAGGCATCTAAGTTTTCCAGATTCAAGCTCAGTGCTGCAGGGGGGCTTCTGGAAAGATGGGAAGCCACAGAGAGGTCTGTGTGCAGAGCTGGACAGAGAGGGAGGGACCCCATGCTGAGGACCTGGGGCGGGGTCGCCACCCAGCAAGGCCTGTCTGTCCAGATTCTTTCTGTGACCCCTTGTCCCTTTCATCCTTAAAAAAAACCCCTGCTAGGTTTCAGGACAAGCTGGTGTGGGGAGGGGCAGGAGCCCTCCCTGCTCCAGCTGCTGGTGCGGTGCCCAGAGGCCAGGCCTTGGGGCGGCCTGTACCCCACCCCTGCAGCCCTCAGCCACCACTCTATGCTTTGGAAGGCATTGGAAGCTCTCTGGAGGGCTTTGCTTTGCCTGTGTGTGCTTAGATTTGATGTAAGTCAGCACATTTGGAATGGAGGTGACACGGCACCGTCACCCGGAAGCATAGGCTTTGGAGAGGTGAAGAGAAATTTCCAGAAGGAGCTTAACCTCCTGATGACTTGACTCAGCAAAGCAAAATCAAGGATGAAGGAACAGCACGTCCCACTGTAAAAGGAAGTAGTGAGAGCATTACAATGCAGCACACCTGGAGGGATACAGATTGCCACACTGTTGCATGTGTGACTGTGCATGGCCGTGTACCCGGGGGCGGTATGCTGTGGGGAGCTTTCTGGACCGCTCGGGAAGGGCAGAAAAACAGTGAGTCAGCTGGTCTGCATGACTCATCCCTGTGCTCTGCTGTGGCTTTCACACCCACTGTTGACATCATGGCCGGAGCTGCGAAAGCGTGGCCTGGGGCCCGAGAGTCCTGCGCAGGAATGGACACGGTCAAGACTGGGACGCTCCTCCAGATCTCTGTGAGGTTTCGCCCAGCCCGACAGCCAGGTGCCAAAATTCGGTCCTTTCCCCCAGATTCCTGCCGTGTCAGGAGTTAGGCGGGTGGGACGGGACTCAGAGCTGGGTTAGGCAGAGCTGTGGGTGTGCAGAGGGGTGCTCTGCCTGGCTGGGGCCCCCTGGGGTCTTCTTCCCCTAGGAACTGGGCCCAGGCCCCAGGCCACGCGAGTTGACCTCCACCTGGGTTTATATTTGCGTAACTGCTGTGGAATGGAGGGCCTCCAGCTGCTGCCACTGATAAACATTTCGTCTCGTTTCATGGTGATTCGCGTGTATGATTGTCTCACGATCCTATCTGAGTTGGTTCAGAGCAGGGCTTTCCCAGTGAATTGCGTGTATCGCTGTACGTTGGATGCTCCAAAAATAACCTTTAGTGTCCTCTCTCTTCAGAGAAGCCGGCCAGAGAGGGTGTTGGCAGCTGCCTATTCTGATCCCCCCGTCATAGCTGGGGAGGATGGGTGGCTCCTCCTTGGTGTCAGCGTGGACAGCCCTTCTGGCTGTGGCCCCGCCATGCTCACAGCAAAGCACCATGGGAAGGTGAGCAACCTGTCTCTGCATCAGTGTGAACCGGGGCTCATTACTGCGTTGTCCTCAGCTTTTTTATTCGCGGCAGTCAGGGCGTCGACACGCTTGGGAATCACTGGCATATATTTTGCATAAGGAGCCTTGTATTTTATTAATTAATTCATCAGAAGGAAATGTGCTTGGGTGACTGGTTGGGGGGGAGAGGAGGAAATTCAGTGTCTCATTAGAGATCATCATGGTAGCTTAATGCAATTATGTATGTCAAGCCTAATGACATGTGACATTATGGCCTCAGAGGTTTTCCCGGAACGGGCTGTGGCTGAGGGAGATGACAAACCCAGGCACATTGCCGTTCCTCTTTTCCCCTTAGATAGGAATGCAGGTTAACTAGGAGAATGAAAGACAAGGAAGTCTGAGGCTCGCTTCTTCTCCTTAGTGGATACCCCAAGTTCACGGTTCACTGTAGAATCTGGCTTAAGGTTATGGCACACTGACGAGAAAATGCCATTTAAAATCATGGTTTTGCCCATTCGGTTGCCCAGGATTCCTAAGAAAACCATTTCTCCAGCCAACTGTATGGCATATAGTGTTTTGGCTTCATTAAAAGGCATTATTGAATTATTCACAATTTCCTGGTTCGTCCAAAACAGACTTGAAGGCCCCTGCGTTCACTGGTGCTGATTTTGCTTCCTTTTCCACCTGGCCCTGGCCTGGGCGTTTGCTGCAGCTCATGGTCAGCTGGAGTGAAGGATGATGGTGAAACACAAGTGTTTGCCAGGTGCCGCAGTGCAGTGGGCTGTGGCTGCCCTGCCCCGCGGTCTCGGGGGCAATCGTCACCTCGCTGTCTTCAGCGTGACCTCTGTCTGTCACGGTGCCTGCCCAGGGGTTGCGGGGTCGCCTTCCAAAGCAGCTCTTGCTCACGCTGTCTCACGTGGGCCCTTAGGGCGGTGACGAAGTTGCTGCTTCGGGTGCCTGTATCCCGAATCAGAGAAGCTGGGTTTCAGTCTCTGCTCTGATCCAGTCCCAGCTTCCTGCGGATGCGCACCCACCCTGGAAACAGCAGGGGACCACGCAGGTGCTGGGTGCTGCCCCTGTGTGGGAGACCTGGGTGGAGTTGCTGGTTCCTGGCTTTGGCCTGCCCCAGCCCTGGCTGTTGCAGGCATTGGGAAGTGAACCAGTGGGTGGAGGATCTCTCACTCTGTCCCTCCCTCCTCCCTCCCTTTCTGACTTTCAAAAGAAAAACAGTTATGCTTTTCCCTTACAAGTGCTGAATTCAAGTGCAGGTAGTAGGGTTCCAATCTCATGTATCTGTGATACCAATTTTTTTTTAAGATTTATTTTATTTATTTGAAAGAGTCACAGAGAGAGGTAGAAACAGAGAGAGGTCTGGTTCACTCCCCAGATGGCCGCAATGGCCAGAGCTGCGCCGATCCAAAGCCAGGAGCCAGGAGCTTCTTCCAGGTCTCCCACATGGGTGCAGGGGCCCAAGGACTTGGGCCATCTTCCACTGCTTTCCTAGGCCACAGCAGAGAGCTGGATCGGAAGTGGAGCAACCGGGACTAGAACCACCATTCATGTGGGATGCCGGCACTTCAGGCCAGGGTGTTAACCCATTGCGCCACAGCGCCGGTCCCACCAGTTTTTAAAAATAAGTGTTACTCTGCGCTTCAGGCATTGGTTTAACTTTATCTGGTAGCACGAACAGGAGTGCACATTTCTCTGCTGATGTAGCTGGGACCCTGCCATCCAAGTGGGAGACCCAGATTAAGCTCCTGACTCCTGGCGTCGGCCTTGTTGTAGGCATCTGAGGACGTAGGAAAATGCACAGATGGGCGCTCTCTCTCTCTCCATGCCTCAGATAAATAAATAATAGCAAATAAAAATGAGGGGAAAATAAATAAGACACGGGTGGTTCAGAAGTTCGCTGCCCTGAGTTGCTGGGAAAGAGACCCACCTACTCGGGCTCTCTCATCTGCACCTGCTGTTTCCTGGCACATCGGCTTGCCTTTGACGAGCCCTGATGGTGACAGCACACAGGCCACAAGGTCGCTGACAAAGGCGCTGCAGTATCAGGTCCTTGGCGGCCCGATGGCCAGTTTTGGAAATCCACAGTTTTAAAAAAAAAAAAAAAGCAAACTGCAGGACCATGGGTTCTCATCCCCGAGAGCGTCAGGACTCAGTTGCTCCTCTATGGAGCTCAGCCCCCTCTCCGTGTAGACGGCAGCCACGCTGGAAACACACCCTGGGCCCACAGGTTGGTCTCCCAAGGGCCGATTCTCTGCAATGAGCAGCTAGGTTCTCCTGCTACAAGACACCGTTCTTTCAACAAAAACATCAGGAGTCGCGGACACTGAAGACCTTTGTGGAAACCTAGCTTTTAAGTAAACACCATAAAGCATAGTTACTGTCACACAACGTGTGTGGCCAGACCCTGCTGCTAGCTCGTCTCCGGCTGGCTCTGAAGCGGGGCATGTGGAAGTGATTGTCAGTTGGCGGCAGCTGCAGGGCCAGTGCCCGGTGCCTGCCCTGCACGCGGCTCGACAGCGTGAGTCCTGCTGTCAGGAAGCGCATCCTGGACACGCAAGAGACCACAAAGGCTGCGGGCCAGGCAACAGCGGCCCCTCTGCTGCCCTGTCCAGCCCCGTCCACGCCTCGCCAGAGAGCTGTGTCCTCAATGTGCAGCTCTCAGGGTCCTGTGAGACAGCGTCAGCCCCAGGCGCCCTTTGTGAAGGTACATGCGTGGATTTGAACAATCGGGCACGCCGTCCTTGCAGAGTAGCTCGTGGGAACTGTAGAAGCCAAGCGGAACAGAAAGACCAGTTGAGTGGAGTTGTGATTTTGTGGTCACGAATCCCTGGACTGTTCCCGGAAGTCCACGACACGGCTCTATTGTAAGGGACCCCAGATCGGGCTCCTCCTAGGTCCAGCTGGCTCTCGCATGTTTGAAGTCTGCACACAGCTGGGGTCAGGATGAAGATGGTCATCTGGGCTCTCTGGGTCCTGGGACAGAGTGGCCCCCCGGCCACTTCCGAACATGGCGGGAGCTGGGCAGCCGCACGTGCACTCACGCGGACCCCTCGCCCCTTGTTCTCTCCTGCTCCAGGCCACCCTGGTGCTGGACAGGGGAGGCAGCAGCTCCCCAGTGCCTCTGGAGAGCCAGTTTGCAGGTGGGGTCCATTAGCTGCGCTTGCAAGCCTGAGCCATCTCTCCCTTTTACCTTGAAGGTAAGACTGCTCTGGCACAGTCCCGAGCGATTTTCTCATCCGCGTTGTAGATGACTCGGCCATCTGGGGACATCTGCAGAGCTGCCCTGCTGCCTTGCAGATAGGTGTCCGGCCGTGCGTCTTGGCGGCCCGGCTCCCCTCCCCTCCCCGCTGCACTGGCCGTGTTTCAAGTCCAGTCTCAAAACATGGAGCCGGTTAACCCCGGCATAAATTGGAGATTGCTAACAAAGATGCTTCTCCTCAAACCTCTGATTAGGAACTTAGAACCGGAACATTTTTGGAAGCATTTTTGGTGGAAGAATGGAAACAGACACACCAAAGGGAGATTTGCCAACCATATAAATACACAGGCGTTAAGCCCTCTGCACATAAACCAAGTGTAAATGGAAAGACAATGACTAACTGCACGTGTAAACAGAAAATCCCCAGTGCCTGCGTTGGCAGGACCGGACAGCGAGGACCACGTCCTCCAAGCTCTCCTTTTGCTACCCTGTGACTCCATTGCTGTCTCGGGCTCGCCGCTCGCTCGTCTCCCAGCACCCTCCTCGGCACTGTTCTGTTGTCTGCACTTTGGGGGCTGTTGGCATACAGAGGTGCAGAGAGCAGCTCTTTAGGGAGTTTTTCCAGTTGTTCCTAGAGCTTGGGGGGGGGGGGATGGGGAGATGGGGGGTGGAGCAGAGGTGAGCACTTCTCTCCTCAGGCACCAGCAGGCAGCCACCTCTCCCAGCGGCTGTGGAACTGGGCAGGAAATGTTGAGAAGGGATGGATGGGCTCTGCTCACCTTCTCGGACCAGTCCTGAGCTGTCCAACATCCGGCAGAGGCAGATACGTGCAAGGAAGGGATGCTGTAACCGCCTGTTTCAGCACACGGGGAAATGGCATATGGGGAGCCAAGGTGAACTCTCGTCACTGCGTGAGATTATTATGATTAGTTTGGGAGGAGACCCCAAACTGCCAGAGGGGCCCCTCCTGTCCCAGAGTGAATTCATATCAGATGCCACTTGGCTTCCGAGAAGATGCGTCTCCATAGCACCGAGCAAATCTTTAGTCCACACTGCGAGCCTAGTCCCAGAATGCCCGAGTTTCTTTGATTCAGGTCAACTCATATTAAAAATATCACAGGGTACCAGGAGCTGTAGATGGGGGTGCTCCCTGCTCCCCGTGTGTCTGGGAAGCTGCTATGCCTCTCACAGAGCTCACACCTAGAGCTGCCCCCCCCCCTTCTTTGATTTGTTTGGTGTGCACAGGCCCCTGCTGTGACAAGTGTGTTACTGGATTGCAGGGAAGGGCTGGGAGCCCGGCAGGGGGCCGCGGACAGAAAGCACTGCGTGTTGGGGCTCTCTGGTGGCCTTGCTCTGAGTGACTGCGGGACAAGCCCTCTCCAGGGGTAGCTATTTCCATGCCGGAGGTGACAGCACCGAGGACAAGTGGCAGCACAAAGCTTCACAAAAGATGGGGTGGGGTGGGAGGGGCTCTCTACCTTGCCTGGGATTATTCAAGAGGCTCCATAGCTTTGCATAGCAACGGGAGGCTTCCGGGAGGCGGCCTCCATTCTCTGGGAAAGTCACAGGACAGAGTCATTAACCCCCTGCAGGGAAGTGTGAAATCGTCCTGTATTGGGGGCCCAGTTTCCCATTGTGGCCAGTTTCCTCCCTGGCCAGTAAACACCTCTTCCTCCTCCTCCTCTCCACCCCCTCCCCCTCTTCCTCCTCCCCGTACACTTAGTGGGTCTGGAACCCCAAACAGTTGAAATCCCAGGAATTTCTTTCCTGACTCCTTGGCCTCTCACCTGCTCCCTGCATAGCTGCATAATTACCTGCTGTGGGAACCTGCTGCAGATCGGATCCAGTCTCCCCAAATCTTCCCAACCCGGTGAAGGTGGGGAGGGAAGGGCTGGTCCTTCCTGTCCTGACCCTCTTCCTCACCCTGGACCGGAGCAGGTGGGGAACAGAGGGCACCCCCCCCCCCACCACCACGGTGAGCAGGAAGCCCAATTTTAATTTGGTACCAAAAACATGAGGGGCTTCTTCCTTATGCCACTTGCTTGTAGCATGACGTTGGACAGCTCACTTAGCTTGGGATGCAGGCGTCTTAGACAGCAGCTTAACTCGCCAGGATGCTGACTGCGGCTTTGGAGTCAGTCCCTGTAGACTCAGAACAAGAAGCAAATTCTCAGGCAGAGGCCTGGCGGCAGGTCCCAGGCCTCTGACAAAAGGAAAAAGCCCGACCAGCAGCTTCGGTGCAGGCAGAGCTCTGGCACACAGCTGATTGATTTATCTGTGAGCCCTCGCTTCTCCATGTGTAGAGCGAGATGGGTCAGCCATCTCTGTTCACAGAGAGGAACCGTTGAGTCCTGTGCATGTGGTACAAACGTACAAGCAGAGGCACGTGTGCAGAATCTGACAATATTACATGGATGCAGGCAAGGTGTAGGGCTGCGTGCACATTGGGGTTCCTCGTGGGCAAACAGGCCAAGGAGCTGCACAGAGGCGGGTGGGCGTCCTTGTGTGCGCAGATCAAGAGTAGGACAGGATCCTAAGGAGCCAGATTCAAACTCAGCTTGGGGGAGAGGCTTGAAAAGCTGGGTGTCAGGAGGAACGTTTGCACTGTCTTTTATTTTTAAATATTTAATGGAAAGGCACAGAGAGAGAGGGAGAGAGAGAAAGTGAGAGAATCTTCCACTCGCTTGTTCTCTTTGTAAATGCTTGCAGCAACTGGGCCTGGGCCAGGCTAAAATCAGAAGCCAGGAGTTTCATCTGGGTCTCCCATGTTAGTTGTCGGGACCCAAATATTTGAGCCATCACCTGCTGCCTCCCAGGGTGTGCATTAGCAGAGAGCTGGGGCAGCCGTGGGGCTGGGACTGGAACCAGGCACTTTGGTACGAGATGTGGGAGTCCCAAGCCACATCTGAACCAACGCCACAAAACACACCGAGCACCGGAGTAAGGGAAAGGACTAACTGGGGGAAACCTGACAGACCAAGGGAAGGGGTGAAGAAGGAAAAGAGGGACATGGGGAGCGTAAGAGAGAGATCCAGAGAGACAGAGAGAGGGAGATGGAGAGAGAGAGAGCGCGAGCCACATGTTCAGGAACGGGTCCTTTTAAAACTTTGATAGGGGGCGGGCAGGGAAGTAGGAGCAGCGAATCCTATTAGGATGGGGGTACAGCTGACACCAGTGGTTGGGGCCTGTGGCCACCTGGCTTCCAGCAATGGCGGTGGGGCCAGAGCCTAGGACAGGACAGTGTCGGGGTGTAGATCGTGCCATAGATAAGACTGTGCCATTTTACTACCGATCATTATAACAGCAACTCAATGTGGCACAAACACTAGTGGATATTGTCTCTCATTTATAGATGAAAATACTGGTGTTCAGTGAGGCACGTTGACCTGTACAGAATTATAAATGAAGTTCCTTTTATTTATTTTTAATTAATTAATTTATACTTTTTGCTGTTGTTTAAACTTTCTAGCTGGGCCTGCGAATAACTTCATTTTTTTTTTTTTGAATGTCAGCACAGTTTATTTGACCAGGAAGATTCTGGATCTTTTCTCCTTTTTATATTTTTGTGCATTTAAAAATGAAACTCTTTAGGATTTAAATGAAGTAGCAGGTGAAATGCCTGGAACACAGAATGAGCTTGGTTAATGTCAGGGTGTACCAGGCTAAGCCTCTGCCTATAGTGCTGGCAACCTATATGGGTGCTGGTTCGAGTCCTGGCTGCTCCACTTCCAATCCAGCTCTCTGCTATGGCCTGGGAAAGCAGTGGAAGATGGCCCAAGTCCTTGTGGACTTGGCCCTGCACCCATGTGGGAGACTTGGAAGAGGCTCCTGGCTCCTGATTGGCTCTGCTCCAGCCATTGTGGCCATTTGGGGAGTGAACCAGCAAATGAAAGATCGATCTCTCTCTCTCTGTCTCTCCATCTGTCTGTGACTCTGCCTCTTAAATAAATAAATAAATAAATAAATAAATGTTAAAAACAGGCCACAGAACATGTGTTTAATATGTATTTAATATGAGTTTTATGTGACATGAGAAATTGGTGTGGTTTAATGCTCTGTTTGGTGGGGGATGGCCAAGGCTGTGACGGCTGGGTGATGGCCTGGGGACATGGCCAGCCTGTGTGCTCAGGGTCTCCTGGGATGGGCCCTGTATCTTCACAGAAAAGGAGGCCCCTCCTCTTTGGGGCTGGGGAGGGTCTCAGGATCAGCTTCAGGACAAGACGAGGACCTTCTTCCCCAGTCTAACTGCCTGCACCTGGGGAGAAGGGTGAGAGGAGGAGAGAGTGGCTTCCTGCCTCTGCTGTTTTCTCAGACGACTTGGGGATGTATCTGGGGGCAGTGTGCCCTGGACCCCAGTGTATGAAGCCCTGGACCCCAGTGTATGAAGCCAGTGCCAACCCAGAGAAGCCCCTGGTGGGGAGCAGACCCCTCAAGTCCAAGGCCTGGCCTCTGGCCTTGCACCGATGCACCTGTTTCCTGAAACTGCTGTGTACCCAAGGCCCATAGCACCATAGATGCAGGGGCATAGCGAATGTTCCCCGTGGCCTTGCCCAAGATAACGGGACCCTCCACCTTCTCCCTGGCTGTCACTCACTTGATCAGCTCCCAGTGCTTCATAAAACCCCGCCTGTGTGTGGGGTGTCCTTGCCCCGTCTCCCACGCGTGGCCATGCTGTGGCAGCCAGGTGGGCTTGCATCTGTAGCTGCTGGGAGGGGGTAAAGGCCCTGTTGCCTTCCCTCAGTGCCACTTCTTACAGGAACAGGACGCAGAGCAGTGGGGGGGGGGGCATCTCCACTTGTGCACCTGTGCATGTAGAAAACCCTAACCTCCTGTGGAATCCTCATCGCCCAAGGACAGGCAGGGCCGCCAGCCTTGGGGGCCTCTGAGTGTGGCCCTGGCCTCTGTCCACTGTGTGCAGGGACGTGGTCTCCACTGAGCCGCTTAACTGTGGTGGAGCCGACCTGGAGCCAACAGCGGACGGATAGGTTCTTAAAAGTGAGAGACGAGCACACTGACACCGCCCCCTCCCCCCAGCGCCCTTGATGGAGCCAACAGACAAAATTATAACAGCGCCCAGGGAGCTGGTGACCACAACTTTGTAACAAAAGCAGCAGGGGGACCACTTGGCCCCCTGGGTTTGTGTAATTGTAATCATGTGATGCCTGGAAGTTTTGTATTATTTCTCATCTACCAAGGAGCTGTTACTTTTTCCATGTGGCTTCGTGGCTTTCCTATTTAATCACACTAAAGATCTAAAGACAAACAAACACGCTGCCTTTAGGGCCCCCCCGGGAACTGGTGTCTGAGACGGAGAGGTGGCCTGGACAGGGGAGCCGAGGCACGCAGAGTGAGAACTCGTGTGTTAGGGAGTGCCCGTTGCTCGCCGCGAGACTGTGCTGCGTCCGTCATCTTTGCCTCCACACAGTACCCACGCGTTTTTTTTCCTCTTCGTGTAGCTGCCCTTGCAAGGGGCCATTTCTCCCACTAGAATCATTCTGAGACGCCCCGTCTGAAGGAATGGGACTGTTTGTGTTTAATTCAGAGTTCTGAGACGTTTGCAGAAATCAGAAAATGCGCCAGAATCCAGCAGACTAAGACATTTGGGAAATCCAATGACATTCCAAGGGCTGAAGGGAAAGGGGAGTTAGAAGGGGGATAGTCAGACAGCTCTCAGCTGGGGTGGGTGGTGTGAGGTCCCTGGCCTGGCGAGGCAGCACGCATTGCAACGTGGTGGTCAGGGTTAAGTCTGAACAGTGGGCTCCGTGTCGCTGCTTGCAGCCCACCTGTGGCTGAGGGCCAGGGGTGGCGTGTGTGTGCGTGTGTGTGTGTGTGTGTGTGTGTAGCTCTCTGTGCACTAAGTGGGTGAAGCCTTGGGCGGGGTTGGCGGTGCCGATTGCCACTGGGGGCTCCATACATCACAAGGGATGAAAACCCTTGGATTCCCAGGCACAGAGTACGGACAACCACACCTAATAAAACCAGCAGCTCCACGTGGCCACGCCCAGGCCTCAGAGGGAAGCAGGGTTGTTTGAAACATTGACTAAAACGTTCAGGTTCAATGCCCTGGGTCAGAACAGAGCAAATGGTAATGGGACCAGTTTGTCATTAATCTTGACTTTTCTTGGGTTTGATTGTTTTCAGCTTATAAACCAATTCTGCTTTTCCCTACAATTAAGTTAAATGACTGTCTCCAAAAGAGCCATTTTGCACGTGGTGCCCTGTGATCTGCCTTCCCCGCTGTGTCTCTCCTGCAGCCTGCGAGGGTCACTGGCAGTGCAGCCGGGGGTGGTGCAGCCGAGGCTTGGCACAGGCGGACAACCGCTGGTTGAAAGCGTAGATCTGAGTGCATCCTGTAGGCCGCTGCTTTGATGTCTTTTACTAGTGGTCATACTTGTCAGAGAGAGAGAGGGAGAAGGAGAGGCAGAGGGGGAGGGGGAGGGGAGAGGTAGGGGGAGGGGGAGAGTCACAGAAAGCCACAGCTTTGCCTGCATGCTAGCATGTTGTCACCTAATTATCCCACTACATGAGAGGTTGGGCGGGTGGCTCGGAGCTTCCGTCCAAGCATCGGCAGCCATGTTGGTTGGATGCCGCATCCTGTGACCTGTTTTTAATTGACTTCCCTCCTCTTCACTCTTCAAAGCAGGGCTCTGCCAGAGCCACCAGCGTCTGACTTTGAAGCTCCCTTGAAAAAGAAAAAAACAAAGGCCCAAAGTCAAGGACTTTCAAGCCTGTGTTTTGGGCCAGATACACAAATGTCTTTTTGTGTTTCAAAAAGTTACTTTTAGGGAACTCTTTGATCTAGAAAAACCAAAAACAGATACCAAGATGTCCCCTATGGATGATTATTTTTAAAATAAAACTTATTTAGTAATTGGTCTAATCACAATGTCTGCTTTTCTAATTTTTTTCGGATGGCTGAAGTTTAACATTTTTGATACATGCAAAATAGTGGGTAAATGTGTATTCTTTTGAAATCTCTGTTTTGTAGTATAATCATCTCATAATAGCCATTGGCTCCTGCCATCATGAGAGACACCAGGGAGAGGGTGTGCTAAGCCCCGTGGGCAGCTGTGGCTCAGGTGTGGGCATCGTGGTCTGTGCCCAGGCAACATGTCTTCACAGAACCACCTTAAATTATAGTGTTTGTAATGTGGACATGAAGTCCTGATAATCTAACACAAATTGATTATTTGCCAAGTTACGGTGATGTGAAGAATGTTTACAAAGTCATGGATAAAAGCAAGGTGTCCCAGGCAATGTCATAAAGAATATTTTATTTATTATTTTCAAGATTTGTTTATTTTGTTTGAAAAGCAGTTATAGAAGGAGGGAGGGAGAGAGAGACAGAGAGAGACAGAGAGAGACACAGAGAGAGGTATCTTCCATCCACTGGTTCACTTCCCAAATGGCCACAACTGCCTGAGCTGGGCCTGGCTGAAGCCAGGAGCCTGGAACTCCACCTGGGTCTCCCACATGGGCGCAGGGCCCCAAGCACATACGTCATCCCCTGCTGCTTTCCCAGATGTGTTAGCAGGGAGCTGGATCGGAAGTAGGACAGCTGAGACTGGAACTGGAGCCCTGATGTAGATGCTGGCATCATGGGTGGAGGCGTAACCTGCTGTGCCCAACTCCAGCCCCAAGAACATTTTCTTTAGATAACAGTTCAGATTCTCTCTCTCCCTCTCCCTCTCCCCACCCTGCCTCTTTCTCTCTCTCTCTGTGTGTGTGTGTGCATATATATATATGTTTTTTTCTTTTTTTTGCGGAGGCAGTAGCCCTTGAAAATGTCCTTGCAGAGTGTTAGTTTCTTCGGGGCGGGACTGCAGTGCGGCCCCCGTCGTCTGGGGTGCTGGCCCCGGCTGCCCTCTGCCGTGAACTTCTCCTGTTCTTGACTGTGGAATGCTGGGTCCTGTTGATAGCAACAGCTTGTGTTTGGGTGGTAGGAGAGACAGGCTTTCCTTTCCTCTGCTCTTCTTTGGTTCCTGGGCTGGGCCTGTGAACTAGACTGAGAGAAGCTGAGCAGGAACCAGATGTTTGTTACAGTGCACATCACACACACACACACACACACACAGTGACCAAGTCCAAGGCTTCTGAAGCAAACTAACCCAAGAGCAGTGCCGTCTCAGAGAGGCAACAAGACAAAGGATCAGGACTTTGTGCTCCTGGGGAGGCAGACTGTGGCCAGAGCACACGTACGGGAGACTAGCGGCAGCCGAGAGCAGGCGGTGCGTGTGTCCTGCTGCTTCCTGCGTGGCCGCCTCTGGCTCAGCGTCCGGAGTCGACTTTGGTGACTGACTCACCCGTGTCCCTCCGGGTGGCGGACACCTTTACCTACATGTATCCTGCTTTTAGGAAAACACTGGAAGGACTGAGATTTTCTGCTGAGTCGCCTGCAGCTCCCAGCGATCTTAGGCTGGGTCTGGTGCTGTGGCACAGTGGGTGAAGCCACCACTTGCAATGTCAGCATCCCGTATCGGGGTGCTGGTTCGAGTCCTGGCTGCCCCACTTCTGACTCAGCTTCCGGTTAAGTCTCCTGGGAAAGCAGTGGGCGAGGGCCCAAGTGTTCGTACTCACATGGGAGACCTGGGTGGACTTCTGGCTCCTGCCAGCCATGGTCGTCGTGGCCATTTGTGCGGTTGAGCAGCAAGTGGAAGCTCACCCTTGGTCTTTCTCTCTCTCCCTGTCTCTCCTCCTCTCTCTGTCACTCTGCCTTTCAAATGGGTAGATAAATCCTCCCCCAGACTGGGACTCTGGGCCGAGGTGGCATATTTCGGGGATGCAGAGTCTGCCAGCCTCCGGGAGAATGCCTTTGCATGGAGAAACCTGCCCATCCCTCCCTTGGGAGTGCCAGCCTCTCCCTGCCCAGGAGGTGGGTTCTGTCGGATCCCCGTCTTCTGGCTGTGGTTGCTGAGGTTCCCAGCGATCCTAGTGAGCCAGGGGTGGGCCTGCTGTCACCATGGATGTCTCCTGTCTCACTGTGTCCAGGCTTCGTGGCCAGGGGAGCAGGCTGGGGTCCTGTCCATCCTACACCCCCATGCTGATTCTCAGAGCCCTGCCTGCTCTGTGTTTACTCTGGGAAGCTGGTGAGACCCACGTCCCCGAGAAGGGAGGCCATGGCACGTGCAGCCATTCACTCGGAGTTTTGGGCACCATCAGGTACAAGGGCCCGGTCTCGATGTTGGGGGAACAGGAGTAAGCACCCCAGAAATGGTCAGTCTCATCTTTGGGGTGGAGAGAAATAGCAGACACCTTGTGCGAAAGCACATGGCTTCCTGGCAGTCGTGTGAGCTGTGCGGGCCGAGCAGGGTCACGGTAGGCAGTGATGGGGACAGTGGTGGGCTGGAGGGGGGGATGGTTTAGGTCAGGTGGGCAGTGCTTCAGCGGAGTCACCTCTGACGACACCCACAGTTGTGTGCTCCGCAGGCTCGGTGCTGTCCATCCCACGGCTTCAGCCTGCGTTGTAGAACTCCCGTGACGGATATATTTCATTTCACAGATAAAACAGCTGGGATGGAGAGATCGGGGGACTTGGTCAGGGACAAATTGTTGCAGGTTAAGGCCAGCATCCAGGTCTCCAACTTCCAGAACTGAGCCCCTTCTGTCCCCATGTCCGGTGTCTGTCCCCGTGAGCTGTGCACCACTGATGGAGCAGCCCAGGGCCAAGGTCCCCCAGCAGGGAGCAGACGCCCTGTTCTTGGCAGCACTGGTACCCCGGACACGTGGAGAAGGCCACGGCTCACCACAGACTGGGAGACCGCTGTTGGCAAAAGGAGGAATCAGGGCCGACGCTGTGGCGTAGCTTGGTAAGCTGCCACCTGCCACGCTGGCGTCCATACAGGCACCTGGTCCGTGTCCAGTCCGGCTCCCTGCTAATGTGCCTGGGAAAGCAGCAGAAGATGGCCCCTGTCCTTGGGCCCCTGCACCCACGGCGGAGACCTGGAGGAGGCTCCTGGCTTCTGCCTGGCCCAACCCTGACTGTTGTCGTCCATTTGGGGCATGAACCAGCGGATGGAAGACTTCTCTCTCTCTCTCTCTCTCTCTCTCTCTCTGTAACTCTGCCTTTCAAGTAAATAAACAAATCTTAAAAAAAAGAAAAGGAGGAATCAAGCATATTTTAGGTACTTCTAGGAGCTGTGGTGTGTGTGGTGTGTGTGATGTTGTGGTGTGTGTGTGTGTGTTCGTGGTGTGGGTGGAGTGGTGTATGTGATATGGTGTGCTATGTGTGGTGTGTGTGATGTGTACGTGGTGTATGTGGTATGGTGTGGTGTGATGTGTGTGATGTGGTGTGGTATGTGTGGTGTTTGTGATGTTGTGGTGTGGTGTGTGTGGTGTGTGTGGTGTGTGTGGTGTGGTGTGTGTGATGTGTGTGGGTGTGGTGTGTGGTGTGTGTGTGTGTGATGTTGTGTGGTGTGTGTGGTGTGTGTGGTGTGTGTGGTGTGGGTGGAGTGGTGTATGTGATGTGGTGTGCTATGTGTGGTGTGTGTGATGTGTATGTGGTGTATGTGGTATGGTGTGGTGTGATGTGTGTGATGTGGTGTGGGTGGAGTGGTGTTTGTGATGTGGTGTGGTGTGTGTGGTGTGTGTGGTATGTGTGGTGTGGTGTGGTGTGTGTGGTGTGTGTGGTGTATGTGTGTGGTGTTGTGTGGGTGTGTGGTGTGTGTGGTGTGTGTGGTAGTGTGTGTGTGGTATGGCGTGTGTGTGTGGTGTGTGTGGTGTGGGTGTGTGGTGTGTGTGGTGGTGTGTCGTGTATGTGTGTGGGTGTGTGGTGTGTGTGGTGGTGTGTCGTGTATGTGTGTGGTCTGTGTGTGTGGTGTATGTGTGTGGTGTGTGTGGTGTGTGTGGTGGTGTGTGTGTGGTATGTGTGGTGTATGTGGTGTATGTGTATGGTATGTGTGGTGGTGTGTGTGGTGTTGTGGTGTGGTGTGTGGTGTGTGTGGTGTATGTGTGTGGTGTGTGTGTGGTGTGGTGGGTGTGGTATAGTGTGTGTGGTGTGTGTGGTGTATGTGTGTGGTGTGTGTGTGGTGTGTATGGTGTATGTGTGCGGTGTGTGTGGTGTATGTGTGTGGTGTGTGTGTGGTGTGGTGGGTGTGGTGTATGTGTGTGGTGTGTGTGGTGTATGTGTGTGGTGTGTGTGTGGTGTGGTGGGTGTGGTGTATGTGTGTGGTGTGTGTGGTGTATGTGTGTGGTGTGTGTGTGGTGTGGTGGGTGTGGTGTAGTGTGTGTGGTGTGGTATATGTGTGTGGTGTGTGTGGTGTGTGTGGTGTGTATGGTGTATGTGTGCGGTGTGTGTGGTGTATGTGTGTGGTGTGTGTGTGGTGTGGTGGGTGTGGTGTATGTGTGTGGTGTGTGTGGTGTATGTGTGTGGTGTGTGTGTGGTGTGGTGGGTGTGGTGTAGTGTGTGTGGTGTGGTATATGTGTGTGGTGTGTGTGGTGTGTGTGGTGTGTATGGTGTATGTGTGTGGTGTGTGTGTGGTGTGTGTGGTGTATGTGTGTGGTGTGTGTGGTGTGTGTGGTGTATGTGTGTGGTGTGTGTGTGGTGTGTGTGGTGTATGTGTGTGGTGTGTGGTGGTGTGTGGTGTATGTGGTGTATGTGTGTGGTATGTGTGGTGTGTGTGGTGTATGTGTGTGGTGTGCGTGGTGTGTGTGGTGTGTGTGTGCGGTGTGTGTGGTGTATGTGTGTGGTGTGTGGTGGTGTGTGGTGTATGTGGTGTATGTGTGTGGTATGTGTGGTGTGTGTGGTGTATGTGTGTGGTGTGCGTGGTGTGTGTGGTGTGTGTGTGTGGTGTGTGTGTGTGGTGTGGGTGGTGTGGTGTGGTATGTGTGGTGTGTGTGATATTGTGGTGTGGTGTGTGTGGTGTGTGTGTGGTGTGTGTGGTGTGGGTGTGTGGTGTGTGTGATGTGTGTGGTGTGTATGTGTGGTGTGTGTGGTGTTGTGGTGTGGTATGGTGTGTGTGTGGTGTGTGTGGTGTTGTGTGGGTGTGTGGTGGTGTGTGGTGTGTGTGGTGTATGTGTATGGTATGTGTGGTGGTGTGTGTGGTGTTGTGTGTGGTGTGTGGTGTGTGTGTGGTGTATGTGTGTGGTGTGTGTGTGGTGTGTGGTGGTGTGTGGTGTGTGTGGTGTGTGTGTGTGCTGTTGTGGTGTGGTGTGGTGTGGTGTGTGTGGTGTGTGTGGTGTATGTGTGTGGTGTATGTGTGTGGTGTGTGTGGTGTGTATGGTGTATATGTGTGGTGTGTGTGTGGTGTGTGTGGTGTATGTGTGTGGTGTGCGTGGTGTGTGTGGTGTGTGTGTGTGGTATATGTGGTGTGTGTGGTGTATGTGTATGGTATGTGTGGTGGTGTGTGTGGTGTTGTGGTGTGGTGTGTGGTGTATGTGTGTGGTGTATGTGTGTGGTGTGTGTGGTGTGTGTGGTGGTGTGTGTGTGGTATGTGTGGTGTGTGTGGTGTATGTGTATGGTATGTGTGGTGGTGTGTGTGGTGTTGTGGTGTGGTGTGTGGTGTGTGTGGTGTATGTGTGCGGTGTGTGTGGTGTATGTGTGTGGTGTGTGTGTGGTGTGGTGTGGTGGGTGTGGTGTAGTGTGTGTGGTGTGGTGTATGTGTGTGGTGTGTGTGGTGTGTGTGGTGTGTATGGTGTATGTGTGCGGTGTGTGTGTGGTGTGTGTGGTGTATGTGTGTGGGTGTGTGGTGTGTGTGGTGGTGTGTCGTGTATGTGTGTGGTCTGTGTGTGTGGTGTATGTGTGTGGTGGGTGTGGTGTGGTGTATGTGTGTGGTGTGTGTGGTGTGTGTGGTGTGTATGGTGTATGTGTGTGGTGTGTGTGTGTGGTGTGCGTGGTGTGTGTGGTGTATGTGTGTGGTGTGCGTGGTGTGTGTGGTGTGTGTGTGTGTGGTGTGTGTGGTGTGTATGGTGTATGTGTGTGGTGTGTGTGTGGTGTGTGTGGTGTTGTGGTGTGGTGTGTGGTGTGTGTGGTGTATGTGTGTGGTATGTGTGGTGTGTGTGTGTGTGGTGTGGTGTGTATGGTGTATGTGTGTGGTGTGTGTGTGGTGTGTGTTGTGTATGTGTGTGGTGTTGTGTGTGTGTGTGCTGTTGTGGTGTGGTGTGGTGTGTTGTGGTTGGGTGTGGCGGTTGGGCCTGGATTTCCCAAGCGCTGTGCTGCGGCCGCACTGTGACGACTTAGATGGAGGGTTTGGCGGGGGCTGTGGTGCTCAAGTCACGAGAGCCGTGGGACCCAGCTGGGTCAGTTCTGACCACAACATCCCTTTGCTCTCAGTCCCACCAGCTCCCCTCTGAGGCTGTGCGGCAGAGACTGGAAACACAGACTGGCTTTGCACAGAGCCACGTGTGCAGGCCACGGCCACGCTCGTAGGCTGCCACTGCAGCTCAGTCCCTCGTCTTTGGCTTTATCTTGGGAATGTCCTTTTATGTAGTTGAAGAAGAAAAGTGTTTTGATTTTTCACCTTATAAAGAATGCATGTTCATTGCTGAGATTCTAGAAATTCTCAGAGAACACAGAAAAGGAGCTTGAACCACTGTCCTCTGATCATGGGACAGTAATCTTTAGAAAACAGAGTGTGAGGTCCCAGCATAGTTCATTTTTCTCTGCCCAAAATTACATTTTTACAAGTGAAAGAATTGGATCATAGGGTCAATTTCTTGGCAGCTGGCTTACTTCTACATGTAAAAATGCTTATTCGTTTTCATCTACTTATCTAGCTGGAAGACAGACACACATACATACACACAGATTGCTCTTCCACCGGCTGGTTTGCTCCCCCAATGCCTACAATAAGCTGGGCTGGGCTAGGCTGAAGCCAGAGCCAGGAACGCCATCTGGGTAGCAGGGGCCCACACACCTGAGTCATCACTGCTGCCTCCCAGGATGCATTAGCAAGAAGCTGGACTGGAAGTGGAGGAGCTGGGACTCGAACCCAGGCACTGTGTATGGGATGTGGCATCCTCAGCTGTGCATGGTATCTGTCCCTGTGTTTCCTTAACAGTAGCCTTTGAGCTTTTGCTGACTGCCTGCTGCATCTCGGCTAGGAAAGTGCTGTAAACACCGCCGTTGCTGTTTTGTAGCTGAGAAAGACGAGGTTGGGAAGGTGGCTCTTTCTCCTTGCTCTGCTGTCGGATGACCTCAGCCCGGGCCGAGCTGCAGCTCAGAATTTCCCTCCTCTATCAGCTCTCGGCTTTCACGTCCACCCGCCTCCTTGACATTTGCGCTGGGATCTCAAAGGCGCCTGGGCTCCCCTGTCCAGGACTGTGTGTGAGTGTCGTGCACTGAGCCGCGTGAACACCCGCACCTCTGCCATCCCTGGTCCCGGCTCGTCTCCCACAGCCCACCCTGCCCTCCTGAAGTCTCTTTTCTGCACAGCAGCCAAAGGCTCTTTTCCAAATGCAAATCTGATGAAGCTACTCCCAGTTTGCAACGCTTGCTTGGGTCTCCCCTGCTGTCCAGGTGAGGATCAGAATCCTGACTGTGGTCCACAGGCGAGGGCAGGCCGTCTGCCTCCCTGCCTCACTTCATGTTGCGCCCCCACACCCTGCACCCCAGTTGCTCTCCCTCTCTCCCAGTCCATCCCACCGACCCTCGGCAGGGGTGCTGACCTCCTGTTCTGCTGCCTCCTTGCCTGGGCGATTGCTGCTCCCCAGACGTCAGTCACCACGCCTGCCGACAGGGGGCTCCCCCGCATCTCTAGGCCCAGTCCCTGCCCTGGGGGAGCCCTCCCTGGACACCACTGCTGTTCTTTTTTGTAGTACTTGTCGCAGTTGTGAACTTACGCCCGTTTGTGCCATTCTTTGATGGATGACTGTGATTCCATTTAGACCATAAACTCCATGAGGGCAGAGGGTCTCCCAATGAATCTTTGGCTGGCGCGTAGGGACTTCTGTTAATCCATGTGTTGGATTAACATATCGGGTCTGTTACCTTTGGAGATTTATTGAATTGAAATGGTTGAGCAGAACTGGAACCCGATGCTCCTTCTGTTAGAGTACGGTGTGTGAAGCAATGCACATCTGTGTCCTGGATGCTGATCTAATACTGTCCATCAGCAGTGTGTCTCCCAGGTCCCTGAGCCTCCTGCTGTGTGCTCCCTCTGTGTGCTCCAACTATCTTGCCTGCACCCAAAGGGATGGATTTCCTTTGCATGCTGGGGAGAACTGGTAGTTCTGTCACTGTTTTGATTCACGCTTATTGAAATCAGCATGTCCTTTGATGAGCAGCTGAGCCTTGGGGACAGACACAGGAAAGGGACATCAAGAAGAAAGTGTGATTGTGGGACGGTGTGGGGCACAGGGACAGTGCTAGCAAGGGCAAGTTTCCCTGGACTGGGGACAGTGTGGGTGGAGAGGGAAAGACCAGGGACTATTTCAATTGCAAGGGAGCCCCAGACATCCTCTCATGTAGCCTGCTTATTTCATAGATAAACTTGACATGGTCAAGGCCACACATTTCGATACTGCAAGCTGTCGGAACAGCCCTACGCACTTCTCACGCAGAGGGTGAAGTTCCACATTCTCACCTTAGCCCATCAACAAGTGGATGCCCACTCGCCGTGGGGACTGTGGGAAAAGGGATTCAGAGGGCAGCGGCTATGCTGTCGTCAAGACCGCTGTCACCATCCAAGACGTTGTGTGTCTACGGTGGTCACAACCGCTGTCACCGTCCCAGCCGTTGTGTGTCTACGGTGTGCCTCTGTGTGCCTCCTGTCTTGTGACCCTCGCCGAAGCAGGCAGGAGGGTGGGGCAGGGCTCCCGCCCCTGTGCACTACAGGAGGGAAGATGCTGTGAGTTGTCCAAAGCCATGCGACCTCCAAGTGCGGGGTCTGGGCCTCCCAGCTGGCTCCCTGACTCCGAGCGTGGCTCCCTTGCCCTGGCCTCTTGTTGCCTGATGAGGCTGGATTCTGGGTGAACATGTAGGCTGGGTTGTGCTGAGTCTCTGTGAAGCTCCCCGCTGGGGTGGATGCTCGCCTTGCAAGCTCAGAGTGAGCGAGCGTGAGAGAGAACCTGGTGTGCAGTGACCCTGACCTTCCCTCGCGAGCCTGGCCTTGTGCTCAGAACCAGGCAGGATGCCAACTCTCGCAAAGCCGGGCTTTTGCGCCACGTTCAGTAGGGAGCGTTGGATTCAGATCCTCATGTTGACAGCAATTCTGTCTTGTGACGATGCACAGAGCCTGCCTTACGCATTCTCTTCGCTGCGGGGAGTGTTGGAATCCATTTCTGTTTGCAAACGTGTGTATCCCGACACATAGATCATAAAACAGAAATGCAGTGTCTGAAAATCGTACGCCGTCCACCTTCTGTTTCAGGCGCTTGGTGTGTTCTGAAAGTTATGTTTTTTTCCAGAGTCCATGAAAAGGTGTTTGTTCTTCCTCTCTTTTAACCAGCTGGGTGCCGACACTCGCTTTCCTGTTCTCCATCTGACGTCAGTTCCATGTTTTGCTTCTGTCTGCTGCGCCAGCTGGTAACCTGCAGGTAGACGGATGAAAGAAGCCTTCTCTCAACCCAGGCAGTGCCCTGGCCCCACCCTGAGCAGCCACACACACACACACACACACACACACGCACGCACACACACACGCACACACACGCACTGCGGAGCACAATGGTTTGACGCACAGGATGCCCTGCCGAGAGAGGCCGGTTTTCTTCCACCCACGGTCCTCCCTGGGCCAGCTCTGGGCAGCGGAATTGGCTGCCGTCCCTGCAAATCAGCATCCCGGAGAAGGAAGGTCTGGGTCAAGAGGAAGGAACGGCTCATCCTGAGCTGGAGAGATTAGGTTGGTTCTGTGCGATTGCTTGGGGGAGGCCTTCCAGTTTCACAACGGGCTGCAGCTCTTAATTTAGCCTGCTATCAGTTTAAGATTACTGAGCTGTATTTAGAAGAAAGACACATTCATTATTGTTATTAAGACGTCTAACTTTAGAACTATTACTAGAATAAACTCGGGAATATGATCGTCTGTAACTAGAATTGTGACTAATAAAGCTCCCCGGGGTTTCCCCGTTGGGTATTAAAGACTGTAATTACAAGTCCATAGTGGAAGAAGGGAGCCAGTTTGGGGTGATGGTGTGGACGGGGAGGAGCCACTCACTGGAGACGTCGCCTTTGCAGATCTGATGTGCGTTCCCCTACACTGGGGACCGACTGCACCGGATGCTCTTCATTAGGGTGGGTGGAGACCAGGGGTCACTCCACGTTATCACGGGACATGTGGGGCTGATTTAGATGGGCTGGGGGTCTCCTCAGACCTTCAGACTTGGGGTTGGGGGGAACAGGGCAAGCAGCCCCAGGCGAAGCTCTCCCCCATCTGATTTACATCTCTTTGTGTTGCTGTTTGGTTTTCATGCCTGATGGCTTTGGCAAATGCCTCCCCAACTGTTAATCAAGGGTGAGGATTGTGGTTGTTTTTGTCTTCCAGACTTAGTTAAAGCATTTCTAGTTGGCTGTAAATTTTGATGCTGGCTGGCTGTTTAATTTGTTTCCCAAAGAAACCTTTTGTTTAATGAGTATAAATTTCACAAGTGTAACTTTAGGAATATAGTGATTCTCCCCACCATGCCTGCCCTCCTACCTCTACTCCCACCCCTACTTCTCCTCCTTCTCTCATTCCAAGTCCCATTCTCCATTAAGATTCATTTTCAATTAACTTTATATACAGAAGACCAACTCTATACTAAGGAAAGATTTCAACAATTTGCACACACACATAAAATATAAAAAAGTGTTAAGGACAAGTTTTACAATTAATTCTCATAGTACAACTCATTGAGGACAGAGGTCCTGCATGGGAAACAAGTACACAGTTACTCCTGTTATTAATTTAACAATTAACACTTTTTTTTGAAAGATTTATTTATTTATTTGAAAGTTAAAGTAACACAGAGAAAGGAGAGGCAGAGAGAAAGAGAGGTCTTCCACCTGCTGGTTCACTCCCCAATTGGCTGCAATGGCCGGAGCTGCACTGGCCAGGAGCTAGGAGCCAGGAGCTTCTTCCAGGTCTCCCACGTGGTTGCAGGGGCCCAAGTACTTGGGCTATCTTCTACTGTTTTCCCAGGCCATAGCAGAGAGCTGGATGGGAAGAGGAGCAACCAGGACTAGAACTGGCACCCATATGGGATGCCGGTGCTTCACGTCAGGGCGTTAACCCGCTGCACCACAGTGCCAGCCCCAACAATTAACACTCCTATGTATGATGTCAGTGATCACCTGAGGCTCTTGACATGAGCTGCCTCAGCCATGGAAGCCTTTAGAATCCACAGACTCCATCAATATTTAGGGCCATAAGCAAAGTGGAATTCTCTCCTCCCTTCAGAGAAAAGTACCTCCTTCTTTTATGGCCCCTTCTTTCCACTGGGATCTCATTCACAGATATCCTTCATGTAGGACATTTTTTTTGTCACAATATCTTGGGTTTCTGTGTCTGAAATGCTCTCATGGGGTTTTTAGCCAGAACAGAATGACTTAAGGGCTGAATCTGAGGTCAGAGTGGTATTTAGAGTGTTGTCATTCTGAGTCTGTTGTGTGGACTGCTTCCTATATTGGAACATTTTCTCCTTTTAAATTCTATATATTGTTATTTTCAGACACTTGATCTTATTACATGATCCCTTTAACACTTAATCCTATCTACAAGATCACTTTAACACTTAAGATGGCGTTATTACCACCCTGGCTGACTGTTTTAAGTTTGCATTCTCTCTCCCTCAGAAAGATATTGGTGGTTCCTACAGAGACTTCTGGGCCAAGGCATCCCTTGACTGTATGCTGTAAGACTTGTACATTCACAGTCACTGTGGCCTTGTCTTCAGCGGAGCCCAGCTAGGTTTACCTGAGTGTTTAGAATTGGTCCTTTGGGGCAGGAGAAACTTCTACAAGTGGAGTCTAGTATGCTGGCATTACTTGACTTTAGTGTTGGTCCACACTGAAAGGTTGCTCTGGCTCTGACCTGTATATTTCTACCTGATTCCTGAGCTTTTACCTTGTACTAAGTTCTAGTAACTGCATCTCAGTGCATGAGTGTCTGTGTAAATTACTGCTTAGCATGTAGGAACTGCTTAGCATGGTGGCCCTGGACCAGAAGGTGAGGCCTCAAATCCTGTGTTTGATACTCAGTTATCTGTTTGATGTGGGGCAAGTCATTTCATATCTTTGTGGTTCTTCGAATCAGGGTGTTAACAGTGTTTCTCTCACAAGGCTGTTGATGATCTTTGAGTTGAATTACATATCTGAGGACCTTAGAAGGGTGCTTGGCACACCATCTCACACTTGCTGAAGACTTGTCGTTGCAGTAGTTAGTGGAGAATGTGGTGGCACTGATGTCGTTGTGAATTGTGCCTCCTCTCAAGGGTGGGTGCCACTTCCCGAGTCTCACCTGGGTGGTTGTGCATGTGTGGTTGTGACTAGGCTCATGTTGGCAGATGCTTCCTTACTGGATGTTGGCCTTTGGGGTGATGAGTGTGTCCACACTCCAGTCCTGTCGGCTGACATCGGCTTGCAGCATCTGTCTCCTGATTGACACCGGCTTCAAAGACTCAGTCTGTGGTCCACCTTCTACCTCGCTAGCTGTGAGCCTAACCACATGTAAACCTGGGAAAGCAGCAGAAGATGGCCCACATACTTGGGCCCCTGTTCCTGTGTGGGAGACCTGGCTGGAGTTCCTAGCTCCTGGCTTCAGCCTGGCCCAACCCTGGCCATTGAAGCCGTTTGGGGAGTGAGCCAGTGTATGGAAGCTTGCTCTCTCTCTCTCTGTCTTTCCTCCTTTCTCTCTAACTCTGCCTTTGAAATAAATAAATCTCTAAAAATATTTAATGAGGGTGTTTACGGTTTCTTCCTTTCTTTCCTTTTTCTCATCTGGCACACTCCTGGAAGTGACAATTTTGCCTTTCCCAAAGCAACACTGCTTTTCCCACAGGGTATGTTCCCAGTGCTCTAGAAGCAGCTCTCTTTCTACTGAGCCAGAGTTCACCATAATACAATCACCTTAGTGGTTCGGCTGTCCAGGTAGCACGTGTTTCTTCTGCCTGGATTCCAGGCCTGATGCTGTGCCAGAGCATACAATAAACATGAACTCCATCAGGCTCAGCGCTGCCCTTGGAGCACTTGCCACGTGGTGGCCTGGGGCAGGGCCGTGAGTGTGCGAGGCCAGGCTGTGCGAGAAGTGTGCACACACAGCCCATCCAGCAGGTGCGCCGTCTGCACTGCTAAGATTCATGGAGCTCCCAGCGGGTCTTTCTCCTGCAGTCCGTGCAGAAGGGCCACCTCCCCTCCTCTTGGAGTCAGCCGAGTGTCAGCATCTTCCTTGTCTTGCTCCTGATGGGGGGAGAGCAGGGCGTTCCAACGGCGGGCCCAGCGCTGCCACCAGGTTCCAGTTTTGCAATGTTGGTTACAACGAAGGCGATTAACTTGACGCAGTCGGCTATTTCTGTACTGTCTTTGTGATCTCTCCGCATCTACGCTTTATCTGCATCGTTGCTTGTTTGGCCGTTTGCTTTAAATGTCTGGTTTTTGCCTAAGTAAATTTAGGAAAAGTTTGTTATAATTGTTAAGTGGAAAAGTGGTATGGCTTACCATGTAAAGATAACAAGAAGGTACATAGACACCTATTAGCATTTTTAGAAGTTCATCTGTAAACCCCCTAAATGTGTTGCACAGTCCACGAATATGGAATCCTGGCCTTTCTCTGGTCTTATCTTCCCTTGGGAAGGAGTGTTGACCGTTTGGCCCAGATCTGTCTTAAAATCTGTGTGGCATTTTCACACTCCCCCAATTCTATTTCCTGGCCACACTTTTTTCCTCTGTTTTGTTCTCTTCACAGCATATAGTTGCATAGTTTTCTACAATTATTTATTTGTTACCTTGCTTGTCTTTTTAAAAAATACTACGCATTTGTTTATTTGAGAGACAGACACATGCAGACAGAGGGAAAGAGCTCCCACCTGCCGGTTCACTCCCCAGATGCCCACAGCGGCTGGGCCTGGGCCAGGCAGAGGCCAGGAGCGGGGAGCCCAGTGCAAGTCTCCCACATGGGTGCAGGAACCCAGTTACTTAAGTCGTCACTGCTGCCTCCCAGGGTCTGCACTGGCAGGAAGCTGGCGTTAGAATTCGAGTCAGAACCTGAGTCCTGGCTTCCAGTATGGGTTGTTGGAATCTTAGCCTCTAGGACAAACCCCCGCCCTTCCGGTCTGTCCTGGGTGACTAGGACAGCATTGTGGGTGGCTCCCTGCAGTCCCCAGGGCATGCATTCTGCACTGAGCATCCTGACAGTCATAAGATATGCCGACAATCTGCTGGATGCAAGCAGCTGGGCTGGGATTAAATGACCCTGTTGCTAACTCAATACTTGATTGTCCTGTTTTTTTTTCTCTTGTTTCATTCGATGGTTTACTAGGCCTTTGGAGTTGCTTTAACCGTATGGACTCATGGGTGTTTTTCCTCTCTTGAATCTCCGTGGATTTTCAGAATGTTTGTGCCTTCCTTTCTTGCTTTCTCTGACGTCCCACTTCTAACATTGGAACCCACTGGGCCAGGTCATTGCTACTTAACCCAACACTGCCCAGGATCTTCTGTTCTGTTAGCCTCCCGGCCTGCCCATCAAATGCATCCAGGGACAAAACACTCCAGGCGTCTGTAGCATAAGCAGTTCACACAGTTCAATCTCCCTGGTTGGGAATTCAGATATTTTAAAAAACAAACAAATAGGACGATGACAAGGACATTTGTCCTTCTGTGTCAGGAATAGTCTTAGCTGAAGGCAAGGCCCCTCCCTCCACCTTAGTTCTTGGAGAATGTTTGGATTCTTGTTCTTAAGGCAGTGGGTGAATAATTGTCACTCATATCTTCTCAATCTTTACATCTTTTTCAGACAGCTAGACTAAGAATCTGGATGAATTCATTTTTATCTTTATTTTTCAAGTATTTTGTTTGAAATTCATATATTAGATTACACAGTTTATGGGAAAATTGAATTAAAAGATAAATGTATTTTGGTACAAGAACTTTTGAACTCATAGAGTTTTTTTGCAGTTTTTTTCATTGCATTTACCGTGAAATTTTTGGATTCCCCTCATATTGCATGGATTTGAACGTTTTTGCACCAAAATAAGTTTATCTTTTAATTCTATTTTGCACCAACTTTTTGAAGTATGTTTGGGCCTTAGAAGATACCCACCAGGCTCAGTTAGGGAGGAAACGTGATCTGTTTCTGAAACAGAGACATCCTATTGAGGACCTCTGTGTCTAGGTCTTCAATCTTGCAAGGCTTTGTCCACATTTTCCTGCTGAATTAAATAATGATAAACCAACGGAATAAGAGCACAGATCCACTTCCTGTAACACATCCACTGTTTTTTTTTTTTTCTTTTAAATTTATTTATTTGAACGACAGAGAGAAAGTGAAGGAGAGATAGAGAGAGGTCTTCTATCCACTGGTTCACTCCCCAAATGGCCACAAGGGCTGGGGTGGGCCAGGCTGAAGCTAGGATCCAGGAGCTTCCTCCCAGTCTCCCATGTGGGTGTGAGGGCCAAAGGTGTTGGACCATCTTCTACCGCGTTAGCAGGAAGCTGGGTGGAAGCAGAGTAGCCGGGACTTGAACTGCGGCCATGTGGGATGCTGGCGCTGCAGGTGGAGGCGTGACCTTCTTTGCCACAGTGCCGGCCCCAGGGCTGGTTAACTGTAAAAGCCATAGATCTTGGGAATGAGTGACTCAGAGCCCACAGCCGGGCTCACACTCTAACAGTGGAGTCTCTGCCACGGAGGAGGCCCACGATGCAAATTTGGGAACAGGCAGCAGCGGTTTGTATTGGCTGCCATCCGTGATCGGTGGCACCGGAAGTTAATTAGTTCTTTTCAACAGTGGGACTGAGCCGACCCCAAGAGAAAAAGTACATATCATTTTATAAATGGAAAATACTTGTTGAAGGGCTGAGACGTTCGTGATTTGAGTAAGGTTGGGAGGAAGGTGCCCTGAGAGATTAGAAGCGACACAGCTGTGATTACAGGCTGCTCGGCCCTCTCAGGTTTCCTTTGAGCCAAATTTGTGTTTATCAGAGGCTTTGATTACCTGGGTTTCTGTTGTTTACTTGTCTGTTTCAGAAACTCTGGCTGCCTTAATATAAGAAAATCTCCAGTAATGTTGGGTTGGCTCAGAAGCCCTGTCCGCCCAGCCATTATAAGTATGCATTTCTAAGGCTTCAAGGAAGGGTCATTAGACTTAGATTATGGCCTGTTGCTGGATTTAAAACCCTATTTTGTGGATTTCTTGTTTGCACCTTCCTTCAAAGGCCCCCTCTCTGCCCATCAAGGCCCTGCCCTTTGTTCTCCACGCCAGGGAGTCCTTCCGCTCTCCCGCCTTACTGCAGGCAGGAAATGAGCCGCAGGGTGGCTCAGTCAAGGCCAAGGTGTTCTGGAATCTTGGTTTTCCTGACATCACGTCCTAGATTTCCATGTGGTCCTGTGGCTCTTTCAGAAATAATGAGTTGTTAAATATTAATTGACAATTTTGATAGCAGGCCGTGCCGACCATCTTCGACTTCATTTTAATAAAGGAAGTGACAGAGTATCTGAAGGCAGCTGGGTCTGCCTGGGTAGGAAAGATCTTTCAGAGTCAGTACTGCTTATTGATGACAAAATAATGACGAGCTCTCCAAATACACCAAGCACTGATTCTGCGGGAATAAGCGTAAGAGACGGTGGGAACTGCCCGAGCTGCACGGGCCTGGACTGCCCTGGGGGATATGTTATGAGTGGAGCACAGGGCCTGGAAGAGTTGACAGCTGCAGTTCGCAGAAGGGCCTAAGCTGTTCGCAGTGAGCTGCTCGCGCACCCACAGGATGTGGCCGATGGCGTCCAGGAGTGGCCGCTGGACAAGAGTGAAGTTGTAGGTGCAGCTGGTGAAGAGGCTGGTGGTCAGGAAAGAATGGGTCTGGTTCTAAAAGGCCAACTGCCAGGACCATAACCACAGGACTCCCCAAAACGGTGGCCTAGAGGCAAGATGACACACACCGCATAGGGCTTCCTGGACAGGCTGACTTGATCCTACGAATCAGTAGCTTTGAAATGTTTAAGCAGTTTGACCAAGATAACCAATGATAATAGCTACTTAACTATTCTGTGTGGTGCTCCACCGTGCTCTCTACTTGACGTGAGCGATCGGACCAGACTCCCACAGGAGCCATTGACAAGTGCTCTTACCATCCGTTTCTAGAAGGAAGGAAGCTGGAGTGAGTGTTTGGCCCACGGGTAGGATGCCTCCATCTTCCCACCCGCTCCCTGCTGTTGCTTCTGGGAGAGTGATGGAGGATGACCCAAGGACTTGGCTCCTGCTACCGTGTGGGAAGACCTGCGTGGAGTTTCTGGCTTCGGCCAGGGACTTGCACACCTGGGTTGGCCCCGGCATCGTTTAGAGCTGTGGGAGGTCAAGGGGGTGGGGGAGACCCCAAGTTCTTCCGCCGAAGGCTGAGTGAGGTTGAGATACCTTTGCTCTCACGCATTATACCTGAGTGGAGACCTCATGGGATCCGTCGCCGGCACACAGACGTTTGGCATTCGCTAGAACAGTCAATGCACAGGTGCAGATTAGGAAGCATCTGTACAGAAAGATACAAGGCTGGAAGAGAACTGTTGGAGAGGGAGTGGCTTTATTAGAACCCTCGCTGTATCGCTCTTGGTTATTTCTTTCTTTACCGACTTACAAACAGGAGTGGGGTCTTACTTGGTCTCTCCTGTTCTTAGTGTCTGCCGAGTAGAATGTTTTCAGTAAATATGTCCTGAGATTTTCCAGTCGAGAGCTCTACATATTGACCCTGTCTGTGGTTTTCTCTTCCTCGTGTGGCCTTGCTCTTTGCTTCCATTTGAGAAGTAAAAAGGGATCAAGACTATAAGTGAGACAAAAGGGGTCACTGGGGCAGTCTGCTTCCTGGACCTCGCTCAGCACGGGGGCTGGGCAGGATCGAGCACGGTCACTCCCACGATCCACGTAGCTAGTGCTGTAACTGGCGGAGTCACCGGAAGCCTTGCAGATCCCAGACATGGTCAAAAGAATCAGACTAACCAAATTGTGGTTCTCTCTGGCAAATACCTGGCTATCTGGTGAATGATCCTGTAATCGGGTGCTTATTCTTGATTTATTACTGAATTCCAGGGTTGGAAAGGGTCGTAGAGATCGTGTGACACAGTATTGTTATTTTAGAGGTGGAATAATAGAATCCAGAGAGGTTAAGTGTCTTGATTCAGGAAACATGGCCGGTGCAGGTGGTGCTGTCTCAAAGCTTCTGGTCCCCGTCCCCACAGTAGCACTCGCGAGGAGCGCGAGCTGGTTTGTGTCTGTCACTGAGGTTTTCCCTGTGACCGCAGTGTGACCTGTCCCACTTACTGGATCCTGAGTCTGTGGAGCTGTGTAAGCAGTAGAGATCGGGCCTGGCGCTGTGCGTAGTAGGCTGAGCCTCCCTCTGAGACGCCAGCATCCCATTTGGGTGCCAGTTCTTGTCCCGGCTGCTCCTCTTCCCATCCAGCTCTCTGCTATTACACTTAGGAAGAGAGCAGAAGATGACCCAAGAACTGGGGTCCTTGCCACTCACGTGGGACATGGATGAAGCTCCTCGCTCCAGGCTTCAGTCTAGCCCAGCTCCGGCTGTGGCAGCCATTTGGGGAGTGAACTACAGGATGGAAGACCTTTCTCTCTCTCTGTAGCTCTTTCTCTCAAACAAAAAAATAAAATCTCTAATAAAATAGTAGAGGTCAATGCACGTATAGGGGGAGGTGGGGGTAGCATTCACCCCCTTCTCTGTAAGTGGTGGACTGTCTACTGCTTTGGGAACTGTAAGGATGGGTGTGTGTGTGTGTGTGTGTGTGTGTGTATTGTGGTTGTCATTGTTTTGCATTTAAATTTTGTGAATGTTTCTTTTTTGAGAGTTAAAGCTTATTTTGGGCAATTTGTGATATGGGTGTCTATTTTCTTTGACAATATTTGATAGAGTCAAGAAAAATACTATTGAGCTACTAGTCCTTAAGTATTAACCACGTGTTGGAGTAGCGAAGCCAAACAGAGTGGTTTGAATCACTTAATAACGTCTTATTTCCCCTTTTAATGATCAGGTTAATGATTGGGGATCCCAATCAACTGGAAAAAAAATTAATAAAAAAATATGAAGGGGGCTGCGACAACATAGACTGTACTGATGGTTTTGGGATGGGGTGAACATCCAGCCTGTGAGTTGCTCTGCTTATCCACAGCCATGGAGCTGTGGAGTCAGACCTCTTGGGTACAGACTTCAGTGTGCAAAACAGACCAGACAACTGGCTCATGCCATCAAAGTCTGCAAGACTGGACCCTATGGGGGAGACTCATCCTAGCTCCGGTCCTGTTCTCTGTGTGCCCTGGAACCTGGTGCCAGAGGCTGGATCCACAGCCAGTGCCACTAGCAGACACACTCTCCTGGAAACAGACCCCTGGCCAGAAGGAAGGATTTCATTCCTGTATGTTCCTAGTCTTCCCAGAAGCAATGACATTTTCTGAAAGGCTGAGTAACACTTTCAGGAGTTCCAATCATTATTCCAGGCTGTAGAATCTGCTAGCAATAACACAGAGCTTGGATGGGTCCCAGGAGCCGTCCGCCAGAGAGAACTCCCTCACGCACCTTATGATTCACATCTGACCGCTCCCTTCCGATTCCAGACACCACCCCACTGCCTGCCTTTCTCATCCTTCCACGCCACGGCTGACCTGCTTTCCCTTCTCTGCCTCACCCTTCAAGTATGAACGCACCTACGTTCATGGTAAATCTATGTTCATGATAAGAAAGTTAGACCCACGTGGACACTCCTGGGTGTTTATCCAGCAGAAATCGGCGCTCGCGTCTGCAGAAGCACTGGTCCAGGAACATTTACAGCAGCTCCGTCCACCATGGAGAAAATTGCAAATCACCTACACGGCGTCAGCGAAGCTGTGCAGGCGGGAGCTAGTGGAGTCGTGTGATGGAGTACTACTCAGCAGTGAACGGGAACCGACGTGGCACGTGCAGAATACGTGCGTGTGTGTAGCCTCCGGCTTGCAGGCACCCTCCATGCATGGAAAGACAGCAGGGCCGTGACTGCCTTTGTCCAGAAGGGCAGTGGAGTCGGCCCAGACAGGGCTGGCAGCAGTTCTCGGAGAGGTAGGAGATACCTCTGGGACTGGGCAGTGGCGTGGGCGGGGCTCTGCAAGGAGGATGTGCAGTCAGGAAAACACCAGGTCTATACGTTTCACTAGTTGGGAATCAAAACTCAATTTAAAATGAAAACGTAGGGGGCCGGCGCTGTGGAGCAGTGGGTTAATACCCTGGCCTGAGTGCTGGCATCCCACATGGATGGCAGTTCTAGTCCCGGCTGCTCCACTTCCAATCCAGCTCTCTGCTATGGCCTGGGAAAGCAGTGGAAGATGGCCCAAGTCCTTGGGCCCCCTGCATCCATGTGGGAGACCTGGAAAGAAACTCCTGGCTCCTGGCTTTGGATCAGCGCAGCTCTGGCTGTTGCAGCTAATTGGGGAGTGAACCAGTGGATGGAAGACCTCTCTCTCTGCCCTCTCCTCTCTCTGTGTAACTATGACTTTCAAATAATAAATAAATAAACCTTTAAATATAAATAAAATAAAATTAAATAAATAAATAAAATAAAATGAAACCTAAAGGAACGCAGTCTTCTCTGGCCCCGGGTTGTGTTTGTTTCCTGTCCCTTTCTGCTCTGTGCTGTCCCCAGCACCTCTCCGCCAGGCACCATCTGCCTGGCCATTGTGAACCTGTGTGCTTATTTAAAATGCTGCTTTACAGCCTCTTGGGTCTAGCCCTAGATTAAAGGTCTTTGGGTTTGAGATGTTTCAGACCCTGGACGAGAGACAAGAAGAGGGTTTTGAGCGACCTCAGGGCTCTTTGTGGTGCATCTGACACCACGGCTGGTGCTCCCGTCACCTCCAGCGGCTGTGCCTGATACCGGTGGTTAGTTTTGTGGCTGGCTTTCTGGCTCCCCTTTCCACGCTCGCTCAGCGACCCCTCTGTGCAGGACGGTGTGGCTGTGTCTGTCCGCGCATAAGCTTCCTTTAAAACCTGCTCTCAGAAGGGTCCGCTGTACCTGTTTCTGTCCTGGGATTTCCAGACCATTCCTGTACTTCCCAGGCCACGTATCCCCCGTGACTAAGCCTGGCACTTCCTTCCCTCCTGCCCTGCACTGGATCTGGAAAAATGCACGCGTTCAGTAACATCTGTTGAAAAAACCACTAAAGTGCTCCCTCTCTCCCTCCTCCCCCCTCCCCCCGTCCCCTCCCCCCTCCCCTCCCCTTCCCCTCCCCTCCCTCCCTCTCTCCCTCCCTCCTTCCTTTCCTTTCCTTTCCTTTCCTTTCCTTTCCTTTCCTTTCCTTTCCTTTCCTTTCTTTCCTTTCCTTTCCTTTCCTTTCCTTTCCTTTCCTTTCCTTTCCTTTCCTTTCCTTTCCTTTCCTTTCCTTTCCCTTTCCTTTCCTTCCTTTCCTTTCCTTTCCTTTCCTTTCCTTTCCTTTCCTTTCCTTCCTTCCTTTCTTCTTTCTTTCTTTCTTTCTTTCTTTCTTTCTTTCTTTCTTTCTTTCTTTCACAACAGAGCTACGCTGAGGCAAGCATTTTGCTTAAGTTGCGTTTCGCAGATTACACAGGTGTCCCTCATAAAGTTCCTGGGGAACCGGAAGCACATGAGGAGCTTACTCTGGTGCCAGAGTTCTGAAATCCAGACATAGTTTTTCCTAAGACACCTTTTTCCTGAAGTCCTGATTATCTCTCTTGAGGGTCTGCTCCGTAGCCCCTGTGACCATTGCAGGAGCACATCAGGCGGCATTCGTGTCCTTATCAGCTTGATCCTAGACAAGTCCTGCAGAAAAAGCACATCATTACAAAATCAAAGCAGTTTTCACCAAAAAAGGGGGGGAACTGCTTTTCAAACCAGGTTACACAGTCTTACGCCATAGCCGTTTACCTCACTGAAGTCATTGACATCGATTAGTTTTTTCCACCAGGCTTCTCAAAATCAAATATGGATTGGGCTTACAAGGCAACATTTGCGACAGCGACGTGTCTGCAGGAGCGCAGAAATGCAGTGTGTCTGCTTCCTTCAGCACTGAGCAGACAGCAAGGAAGACAGCTGCGGGCACCCGGCCACAGAGCCTGGCGTCCAGCCCTCTGCTCTTACGTCACCGTCCAGCTGACCCAAGTCCGTGCCAGCCCGAGAGGACACAGGCTAATACGGTGCGCTGCCTTCTTCTCAGAGTGTCCATGGGTGCCCAGAACTTGGCACTGTGATCTTAATGTGTTAAAAGATGTACTTATCTGAAAAGCAAAGTGATGGGGGGGGGGATATACTCCATCTGCTGTTTCAGATCCCTACTGGCCACAATGGCTGTGGCTGGGCCAGGCGGAAGTCAGGAGCCTGGAACTCGATCTGGGTCTCCCAAGTAGGTGGTGAAGGCCCACACGCCAGGACCATCTTCTCTTACTTTCCTGGGCAGGTTGACAGGGAGCTGGTTAGAAAACAGAGCAGCCACAAGGCTTGAACTGGCACTCAGTATGGGATGTGCCACAGCACCAGCCCCAGGATAATTATTTTAATTCTTTTTGAAAAGATGTGTTTATTTATTTGAAAGTCAGAGTTATACATATAGAAAGAAACACACACACACGCACACACACACACACACACACACACAGATCTTCTATCTGCTGGTTCACTCCCCAAATAGTTGTGATGGTCAGGCTGGGTAAGGCCAGAGTCAGAGGCCTGAATTCCATGTGGCTCTTCCACGTGGATGGCAGGGGCCCAAGAACTTGAGCCATCTTCTGTGTTTTCCTTGCCGTATTAACAAGAAGCTGGATTTCAAGTGGAGCAGCCAAGACTTGACTTGGTCCTCCAATTTGGGATGCCGGCATCGTAGGCGGTGGCTTAACCCATCACTCCACGACACTGCTCATGTTCTTAGAATAGCTTTTAAGAGTGACTACAGTGTGAAACTTAAAGAATGATTTTTTTTCAATAAGAAATTGAATTAAAAAGTTTCTCCCTTTTTCCAGTGATTCAAAGTCAGAGTTCCAGTTTATCCATAAATATCCAAATCCCACTTGACTTTTGTTGCTCAGTGTTGCTTCAAGATCCTGGGGAATCTCTGACAATGAAAAGAGAAAGGAGGATCAAGACCTCAGATTTCCTGCTCAGCCACAAAGAATGCCAAGTCTGAAGCTTCCAGCCTGCTTGAGTGTCCGGGTTTGACTTTAGTTCCGGACAAAGTTAGGACTCTCGATGGAGTTTTGAGATCAGTTTCTAGGGGCCAGTTGCTGTGCTGGGAACAACAGTGCCCACTTCGGGACTGGGCAGTGCCAGCTCTCACACCCTCCTGATGATGGCAGCGGAGCTCATCCCGAGCAGCAGGAGACCCGTCACGTTGTGGAGCTCTGTCGTCTTGCTTCTCCACCCACAGCACCAGCAGGTGTGCACAGCGGGATGGGGGGGACCCTGATGTGTCCAGGGCACTCCCTTTCCCTAGCAAGTCCACTGGACAACTTGAGACCAGGGACTGCCCTGAACAGGTGAAATGTGTGGAACAGGAGCACAGAGAGGAGGTGAACGATGGCTTCGGAAAGAAATCCACATGCGCCGAGGACAGGGAGACCGTGATGCCAAGCGGTTTTACTGGCTGAGGAGGTCTCACCTTACCCTGCCTTTGGACACCTGGTCTTGCTGAAAAGGAAGTTCACGGCCCCTAAGTGAGACCTGAACATTCCCATTCAACCATGGGGAAGAGCCATCTCCTTAACAGATGACTGTTCCAGACTCTCCCAGGGTTCCCTGCACCACCGATGGGCCCATCTCAGTGGCCGATGATGATTTGTTGATCGCAATTCAAGAAGAGGTCCTGGTTACATGGGGAGAAGCAGATACTTGCTGGATACTTGCTGGATAAGGTGCCTGACATCCTCTGAGGTGTTCTATGTGGAATGCATCCAGTAGACACTTCCTTAGCATCAGCTGTAGAAAAACACAAAGACCAAGGTAGGAGAAACGCTGCTGCCCTTGTGGGCATGGCGTCCAAACGTGAGCTTGCAGTCAGCTGCCTGGCACCTAGATGGACCAGGCGTGCGTCGTGCTAGTTGGAGCCTCACGGGCTTATCCTGAGAGTTGGCTGCTCTCGTCCTCTGTGTGGCTTCACTTTCGTACCAGCCTCCTTTTCTGTCTGTTGCTTATCACGTGGGTCTGTTGGGTTGATCATAACAGTAGCTAGCATCTACTGATTGTGTGGTGTTCGCCAAGGGCGTTGAAAGCATTGGCTGATGTATTCCACACAGCAGCTCTGAGCGCTCTCTCTCTTTTAGGGAACTGTAGCAGGATTAAGCACCTTGCTCAGCCTCAGACTCGGGACTCACGTTCTGTAGCTCTCACTCCAGTGCCCTTGCCAAGATACCGTGCCAGCGGCGCGTCACACACGGACGACGCGTGGAGCCAGTGGAGGGGACACTGCTCCTGGCTGCAGAGTGGGACCTGCAAGCTCCCGTTGCATGTTTGGCCATGGACACAGGAGCCGGTACAGGAAACACCCCACACTGTGATCTAGTTCTTTGTGAACCTCGCTTCTTACTCGTTCTTAATTCCAGGTCTTGACAGTTTGACAAGTAAACAACCTTGTGCCTGTGGCACACGTGGCTGCTGTGGGTATTGTCTGAGCTTGGACAGATCTCACAAGACAGAGGGGCTCCAGGCTCCATTTGGGGCAGGACAGGGAGTGCTGGTTACTCAGAGAGAGGCAAACAGCTTGGAGTGAGCCCTGGGGACGTGGGTGCTGGCCTCATGTTCTCACTACTTTTGGGTGCTTAGACACTCCACTGTCTGCAGCCTTACCCTTACATAAAACAACTGTCCCTTTCCACCTCACGTGACTGTTGGTAGTCTCGATTGAGATAAGGAAAGTGAGGCATCTCACTCCACAAATGGATGCTTCAATGTGAAGCATATGGAAGGCGAGTCAAGGGTTTGGGTGTATTTGGTTAGCACAACGTCAGCAAGCCTAACCTTGGGGCATTTTGGTCCCAGTGGAGAGCCAGTGCCCATCCGCCTCCCTCTCCGTTGCCCCCTCTCCGTCACCAGTCTTAAGCAGCTGCCACCCAGCATCTGTCCCTGTAGGTTGGTGTCTTGGCTCTTCCACGTGGAGATACAATGAGGGGGTCTTTGTGACCCGCCCTCCTCACTCGGCATTGCGTTTTCCAGGCTCCCCCGTGTTGCGGTGCCACCGCCTCCCATTGCATGGCTGGCTGTTCCGCCTGTGTGGACACAGCACAGTTTGTTCACTCAGTCATCAGTGGGTCGGCGTTGGGTGGTTCCTACTGCTTGGCTCTTGTGAGTAACGGTGCCGTGACTGTGTTCAGAGTGCTGTGTGCACATCACATGCTGCTGATGTGTGTTAAGGAGAACGGCAGGATACGTGGGAATTCAGTGTTTGATATTTCGAGACAATCCCAATCTTTTCCAACGTGGCTGCGTCGTTTTGCCTTCCCACCAGCAACATAGGAGGCTGAGACTATCGCCTTGTAATTTCCTCATTCCTACAGAATTCTAGAGCTTTGTGCAAAAATTGAAATGTACCAGGCGGTTCATTTGGACCCCTTTTAAAAAAGGGAATCTCTCTGGGCCGGCACTGTGGCATAGTGGGTAAAGCTGCCACCTGTAGTGCTGGCATCCCATACCCATACGGGCATCAGTTTGAAACCCGGCTGCTCCACTTCCAATCCAGCTCTCTGCTATGGCCTGGGGAAGCAGTAGAAGATGGACCAAGTCCTTGGGCCCCTGCACTCATGTGGGAGACCCAGAGGAAGCACCTGGCTCCTGGCTTCGGATGGGTGCAGCTCCAGCCTTTGCAGCCAACTGGGGAGTGAACCAGCTGATGGAAGACCTCCTTCTCTGCCTCTCCTTCTCTCTCTGTATAACTCTGTTCAAATAAATAAATAAATCTTCCAAAAAAAAAAAAGAATCTCTCTCTCTGCAAACTAAGATTTTTTTTTATATTGAGAAGATGCAACCAATTAATGAAGCAGAGACACTGATTTCTGGTTTAATTTTTAATAGTCAATAATGAAAGAGGAATATCTGTTTATCTACATTCCTGTATATGTGTATTCTAGATCGCTCTAGACACTCTGCTTTTAGAGTCTAAAAAATTATTTGATAGGCAGAGTGTCAGAGAGAGAGAGAGAGACAGAGCCCGCGCATCTGCTGGTTTATACTCCCAGTAGCCACAGTACTCAGGGCTGGGCCGGGCTGAAGCCAGGATCCAAGAACTCTGTCCCTGGCTCCCACGTGGGTAAGCAGGGCCATGGATTGTTGGAATTCCACACTTGGTGTGACTGGTGTGCGTTCGCACATGAATTCATTGTAAGAGGCTAGAGATCAGGCTGCCAGGCTGGAGCCCCCTTGGCTGAGTCCTGGTGCCTCCACAGGAGACGCAGGCGGGCACACAGACAGGTTCACCCCTGTCCCCGTCCCACGATGCTCTACACTGCCTTGGGCTCTGAGAGCAGGAAGGCAGGTTACCCACACTGCCAGCAGGGTAACTGCTAGGGCCATGTCTGCCCCTCCCAGGTGCGTGAGAGACACCTGGATCGGAAGTGCAGCAGCTCTCAGACCGATGCTGGGTTGCAAGTGGCGGCTGAACCGGCCCTGGGCCACAACACTGGCCCACTTTTTCTCTTTAAAACTCACTTTCCTCACTGTTTTGCTAGTAAGGGTTTGTGCCTTGATTCCAGGTCAGTGAGACATGTTTACAAACAATCCCATGTGTGGATTTCAACTCAGGTCTTTCAGAGCAATTTAATTCTCCATTCATAAGAGCATTCGGGAAAGGTATAAAACTACCAATTTTTACAAACCAACATTTAGCCCTTAGAACTGCAGTGTGCATGGTCTTCATTTATAATTAACATGAACGTTCAGGGCGAAATGAATTTTTTGACTCGTATGAGTCAGCGTTTTTGCGGCCATGATGAAATACCAGAGGCAGATAACTTTCTAAGGAAAAGAGTTTTGCGTGGCTCGTGGTTCTGCAAGTGCGAGGACAAAGGGTCTTGTCGGGCGGTAGCCTTCTTGCTCTCAGAGCCCAAGGCAGTGTAGAGCATCATGGGACGGGGACAGGGGTGAACCTGTCTGTGTGCCCGCCTGCGTCTCCTGTGGAGGCACCAGGACTCAGCCAAGGGGGCTCCAGCCTGGCAGCCTGATCTCTAGCCTCTTACAATGAATTCATGTGCGAACGCACACCAGTCGCACCAAGTGTGGAATTCCAACAAGTGCCAGAGGGTTGAAGCTTAACTCCTGTCTTCATAAGGGACACAGGAGTGGGTCTGTAAGGAGTTTTAGAGGAAGAATAAGTGATCTGCAGTGGACATGAATGGACGTGAAGGTAGAGAGGGCCTGGGACCAGGTTTGCCAGGGCGCAGAGGGTGGGGTCAACTCCGATCTTGGGGATTTACCTCTAGGCAGATGGCAGTCTTCAGAGACAGGCCTCACCTGTGGTTTTGGAGGGAAGGTGTGGCTAGAGGCCGTGGTGGGGGCGGGGTGGAGGTAGAGCAGGTCGGAAGCCTTGGATCTCCCGTGGTTCCACGTATTCAGCAGGCTGAGGTGCCCCCCTAAAACCTTGTCTTAGGAGCCGGTGTTGTGGTCCAGCAGGTTTAGCTACTGCTTGGGATGCTAGTGTCCCATTTTAGAGCCCCAGTTCTAGTCCCTGCTGCTCCACTTCCGATCCAGCTCCCTGCTAATGTGCCTGGGAAGGCAGCAGAGGATGGTCCAACTCCTTGGGCATCTGCCGCCCATGTGGGAGACTTGGGTAGAGTTCCAGGCTCCTGGACTTGACCTGGCCCAGCCTTCTTGGGGCCATCTGGGGAGTGGACCATTTCTGTCTCTCCTTCTTTCTCTCTGTCACTCTGTTTCTCAAACAAATAAATAAATCTTTCCAAGTTACCTTTCTCTTACAAGCATGCTGTATATTTTTATTAGATAAACCTGTGTAAAAGACAAATAGAATTCCTCCAGACCTCTGGGTTTCCTTATTGCGTTTACTTACTGTGATGGCTATTTTACGTACTTTCTAATCCTCTCCTATTGTGGGCATGAGTCGGCATTTTGTGTTTGCTTTTCACATTTGTGGATAGGTTACAGAGCCAGCTAATCTGCATAGAGCAATTGGGAACAGCATCCTTAGTGAGTAATGAGTTTCCTCTGTTCTGCAGATAACATCGCCTCTGCCACTTGAAACCAGGGCGGTGAGTGACAGGCACAGAAGGACCAGGCTGCGTCTCCAGTTTCCCTGGCGTGTTCTGTCTCCCTCCGCTGACCCTGGATTATGCAGATAGGGCACTGTTTTGTGGTCTTGCCCTTTGTGCCAGACCTTGGCTGTCATTCTACATTATGAACCCGCAGGTTCAATGCTTCTTTTACATAAGTATTTTCTTTCCAGTGATCCCTCTAAGATATTCATGCCCAACTAAAAATACTGCTGAATCTTAGTCCCCAGTAGAGTTTCAGGGTTAACGGGAAACTGTTATCGCTTGCTTACGATGCATGGAAGTCTATTTTATCTTTGTGGCACTCCTTTTAATAAAAGAGCGTAGCCATTCCTCGCTACACCTATCTTCCCCCAGAAACCAGGGAAGCTGTGCCTTGCTGGCAGGAAAAGGTGCTGTGATTATTTATTTGCCGATATGTGTTTCCACCTGCCCTTTTAAGCAGTTCGTTTGTAATAATCGATGGTGACAGTAAAATGGATTTTAGCTCCGCTATCTTGCGTTTCCAACAGCAGAGAAGCACAAGTAATTTTTAAAAACTCTTATGTGCCCAGTGAGGTAATTTCCCTATTACTGGCTTTTAGCAAGGATTTGTAATTAAATTAGAGGGAAAAGGCGATGGCAGCCAACGTCGTGTCGCATTTATTTCAAGGGTGACGTCAGATACGGCAGGGAGGGTCACTGACACAGCGTGGAGACCGGGGAGCAGAGGCGGCGCTGTGAGAGCGCAAAGCCGGGCTCCTGCTTCCCCGAGTGAGAAGGGCAGACAGCAAGCCAGCCCTGGCTGAGCGATGCACTTGATTTTCTTCCTCAACCAACAATGGAGATAATGGGAACTGACCCCAAACTTTTCAAATGAAATAGTTGTCTTAAATTTGTTTTGAACAGAAGTTGAGTGTATATATACACACACACACTTACACACATATGTACACACAGAATTACCCAGTAAGTATCTGAAAAATATGTATCCAACTCCTTCTCTTCCATGTCTGTCTGTATGTCCATTTTCCTTTGAATTAGGCTACAACTAGAGAAGAAAAGCATTAGTGGTAAAATGAGATTACGGCGGGGGTTTAAACCTTTAGGAAGCCATCTTTAAAAGCTGTGACTCAGTTCCTGCTTTCTACTTGAACCGGCAGTGGTTGCACCATAGCCTGGAACTATGGAGACGCGTTGTGGAGCGGGTTCACCAGTGTGTGCGCCTGTCCTCATTATAACATGGCCCGGGGCCTGGAGCTAAACATTTTTCTAGAACATAATGAGCTGTGTACTGTAATGAAGGTGTTTGAAATTGATTTGACTGCTACTTAGTATAAAAAGTCCCAGATCAAAGACAGTGGGCAGCCTGCAGGCACTGGGCGTTCACAGGCGAGGGCCCTGGTAGTGGAGAGTTGACTGGGAAGGTGTGGCGGCTGACGCAGAGCCCCGGATGTTAGCCAGCAAGTGTGTGGTTTTCTGCCCTTCATGTCACCACACAGTGCTCAGCACACCACCGTCTGGCCCTGGATGGCTCTGAGGAGTGTTTTGAAGACTATTATAAAAGTCAATTGAATTTCTCTCTCTATTCCTCTCAGTTCAGGAGTACTTCGCATTGCTCCTCCGTCACTGTCATGGCCACCCTCCAGACCTAATTTGTAAAATGAATTTTGCTGAATGCCATTTAATCTTATTGCCATAGTTACAAACCAAGACATCCAAGATCGCCAGGCCGACCTGGGAACAGCTGATGGGTACAAGGGAGAGGACTGATTCTCACGCGAAGCTCTGTGCGCACACACGGTCTCTGATTCAAAGAGAGCGGAAAGCCGGGTCTTTGAAAAGCCCCACGTCTCCTGCTTGTCGCTCTGCACCACACAGCAGCCTCAGGTTTGAATGAAATGTGTGAAGACTGAGACGAGGTTCCGCTCTGCGCCTGCTCTCTTAGTTTCTGTGTCAGGGTTGTTGTGAGTTCACAGCCTTGCTGCTTTCACAGGAAAAACTGAGCATTTTAGAACTGCTTGCAGATTAGAAATCCAAGAACTCATGTAGCGTTTGAAATTTTAAAGTCTGAAATCATCTCGAAGCATTTGCATTTGACAAAGCTCTGTATGTTCTTTGCATCTGTCATCTATCTACTATCACCTATCGATCTATCTTTATCTGTCTATCTGTACTTGGTCTCAGCCAAAACATTGAGAAGGGATCTATATATTATCTAATCTCTCTCTATATATATAATCTGTCGTGTATCTTCCTGCCTGTCTATATATGTATCCATCTACCTATGAAGCTATCATCATAAAACAAGTACATAATCTGGGTCAATACATGTGTTCAATGGAAGAGGCTCAGGTTGGGTTACATGGAAAGAAATTGAGGTGTTGAACCCTGAATGGCTTGCCAGTACTTGTACAGCGTAAAAATTCACATATATACTGAGAGAGAGAGAGAGAGAGAGAGAGAGAGAGAGTAGAGTAGAGAAATAAAGGTGATCAGTGTAATTAGAATATATGTTAAGAGTTGTTTGACTCACCTAAGCAATCCGTTTATCAGGGTTTTCAATCCCAAAGCCACTTTAATCTCATTTTTCATATGCTAAAATCCCATTCTCCTCGATGTGTCGCTGATTTGTCAGCATCAGTCTGCATTGTTCTTGAAAAAAGGGAAATCTCTGTCCTTGGCCATCTGTGTCATTACTTTGGGCTCCATTTTCACACTTGGAAAATGGAGAGACTAGATCTTCCAGATATCTACAACCTGCAGTGTGTGTGACGTAACAGAGTTGTCCCGGCTTGGGAGTATTTGAAGATGACTTTATGGTGCGTCTTTGACCGTTCAGTCTCTGGAAGGTTCTGAGTTGGTGAGAGGCACACCGTGGAGGTGGCTGGTCCGCACAGTGACCTCTCTGCTCAGGGCAGGGAGCCACCTGGCCACAGGCTGTCTGGCTGTTGCTGTAGCTCCTGCACTCTTGCTCTTCTGTGCCTGAGTCTCGGGAGGACACTGGGAGTCCTGGGGAGCTGTGAAGTGTGGCAGGGAGACAGGGCACCACGGCGTTCCACACTGTGACCTCCCAGCAGAACCTGTGTGTGCAGCCTGGCCTCCGATGCATCGGATAGGGCTCCAAGTATGCAACACATGTTCTAAGGGACTTTCTTTTGATTTGCAACATGTGGGAAATGCTGTGTTAATCAAAGGAAACCAGCTTCCTGATGGCAGGAGTTCGCTGGACGTTTAAACTGCCAGTTCCCAGGAATGAGAGTCCCCAGAAGGAGATGGGGGACCGAGCCCTCTTCCCTTGGCTTGGTCGCCAGCCCCTTTCTCGTCTTGCCCACCAGGATATTGCAGAACAGCTGTGTCTGAGAAGTGACTGGGCATCCAATGCGAAGCCAGTAGGGTTTTTCCACCCTCATTTTATTTGAAAATCAGAGAGGAAGAGAGACAGACACAAATCTTAGATACACTAGTTCACGTCCAACAGCTAGGGCAGGGCCAGGCCGAAGCCGGAAACCCATAACCCAGAGCTCGATCTGCGTCTCCCTGGTGTGTGGCAGGGAGTCCAGAACTTGCCTGCCGCACCCCCACCCCAGGATCGGATGCGGAAGAGTGCGGCTGGAGCCAGGCACTGTGACGTGTCCCATGCAGCAGCTCGGCGGGGAAGCCGCATGCCTGCCCCATGAACAGGATCCCACTGAGAGCCACGCCTACTTAGTCCGATGGTGGAGACCACCTGCAAGTGTTGGAAGAGAAGTTGTCCAGCCCCGGCCCTGAGCAGGAGGAAGGCAGCGGCGAGGGTGGGGGGAATGGCTGCGTTACCATGGCTCCGCCGTCTCTGTCCTTTCTGAATTGGAACCCTCAGGGACCCTGCTGTCCCTCCATATCTGCCGAGGATTGGTTCAGGATCTCCTTTCTGTTTCCAAACCCTTGACTGCTCAAATTCCTTGTCTCCAATGGTGTTGTATTTGCATGTACCCTATGTGCGTCTTGCCGTGTGTGCTATTTTTTAAATTTATTTTAAAGGCAGAGGCACACACACACTGAGCACGCACTCACACACAGGTATCTTCCATCCTCTGATTCTTTTCCCGAATGCCTGCAATAACCGGCTGAGGGCCAGGCTGAAGCCAGGAGCCAGGATTCTCACATGAGGAGCTCAGACCCAAGCACTAGAGCCGCCGCCTGCTGTCTCCAGGTGCTTGCTGGTTAGCAGGAAGAGTGACTGGGAGCAGAGGTGGGTCTCCGTCCTAGGCGCTCGGGTACGCGATGCAGGCATCCCAAGCCGTGGCTCCACTTGCTACAACACAGCCCTTCTCTTGTGTATTTGAAATGGTCTCTAGAGTTACGTACACTACCTAAGAACAATGAACATGCTATGAGAATAGTTGTGTCGTTTAGGGAATGAGGACAAGGCAGAAAATCTGCACTTGTTCAGTACAAATGCAACTTTTTTTCTGAATATTTTCCGCCCACAGTCGGGTGAATCCGGAGATGCAGAACCTGTGGCTAGGAAGGGCTGGCCGCCTACACTTCCACGCCTACCTTACTAGGAAATCCTAGACTCCAGTGAAATTGCGGCTGGAACCTCAGACGCTCTTGGTTTCGCACAAGCCGGAGGCCGAGGAAGCTCTCCTGGGCTGCAGCCCGTTCCTGGGACGCTGCCCGTGGAGTTGCTGCCTCCCCCGTGGGAACCACCTGGACCCGAACTACCCGAGCCAGGAACAGGTCAGTGCACACGTCCGAGGTAACGCTTCATTCACTCCCGCTGCTTCAGGGCCCTGCACAGGCACAGGACACAACCATCGTTTATTCCGAGAGAGGAATTAGGTTCTGAGTTGCCCTTTTCTGCCAGATCTGTTGATCTAAACCTTATTAGCTGTTTACTTAGAGCAAGGGCCATTTATTATGCACTGTGTACACCATGAAACATTTATTAAACGCCACGGAAAAGGCAGTTCTACGACTTGCGTTCCTGCGAATCTACATGATTACGTAGTGCTCAGAACAGCTGGGTCACAAGCAAACACAACCACCTGGAGCCGGCAAGTCCTATCGTGTGGGGGCCATACCCACCGGGCATCCTGTACCGAACGCCAGTGGAATGTGGTGGCCAGGGCCTGGGACAGGCGATGGGAAGATCAGTGGGACCTAAAAGAGGGTGAGAGTGAAAGCCATCCCCCAGGTGTCTGTGAGAAGAACAGAACACAGGAAGAGCAGAGCTTGGAGCCAGGCTGCAGAGTCACACTGGCATCTGCAGGCTCCGCCCTCACTGCTATGGGGCGGAGTCAGAAACGAGCAGGCTCCGCCCTCACTGCTATGGGGCGGAGTCAGAAACGCCACCCAGCTCGGGCTGCTGAGCACAGCCAAGGGTGTAAAAGGTGCTGCTGGCTCTTCCCTAGCACTTTTTTTTTTTTTTTTTTAAACCAGGAGCTCTTTCCTGGTTTACAAAAACCATCCACTCAGTACTGTTCAGATCCCTGCTCAGCCTTCTCTTATTGGGAGAGTCAGGCAGCATGGAAATTGGAATAAATGCTTTAGGAAGAGCAGTGGTTTGGAGCTGGTTGGGATCTACTCCTGGAGCCACCTCCTGCTGCCTCCCAAGATCTGCATTGAGTGCAAGCTGGACTCAGAGGTGGAACCGGGACTTGAACCCAGGCATGCTGTTCTGGGATGTGGTGTCTTACCTGCTGTGCCGAATGCCTGCCCCTGAACCAGATATTTTTGAGGGTGAAAAAGGCGTAATACAATGTGACCGCCATTTGAAAATGTGACGTCTAAGGAGTCCATCAGAATCATGGTTGTGATGAATCTGTGAATGTGAGGGACCCAGTCTCCCTGGGTTCTTGTTTTGTCCTCAGTGAGAGAATGGCTCAGTCCTTTGTTTTTGAGAGGCAATACTCCAGTGTTACCAGGGAGATAAACGTGTGTCCCCCAGGACTTCCTCATAGCATAGTAATGATTCAGGAACGGTTTGACCAGTGAAGGAATGGAAAGTAGATGAAAGAGATGTACATCGAGAGTCTGCAGGCTTTTCTGAACTGTTGGCTTCATGGGGTTTCAGCCAGCACTCTGAACTTTTTTTTTTTTTTTACAGATTTTTATTTGTTTTCACTTTTATTTGAAAAGCAGAGAGACAGAGAAAGGGGCAGAGAGAGGCCCCGTCTGCAGGTTCACTTGCCCTGGGCTTGGACCAGCCTGCAACCAGGAGCCCTGGACTCAGTCCAGATCTTCCAGGGGGTGGCAGGGATGCAACTACTTGAGATGTCACCTGCCGTCTCCAGGGTGCCCCTTAACAGGAAGCTGGAATCCGAGGCAGAGCTGGGACTCAAGGCAGGCACTCCGGTGTGGGATGTGGGAATCTTGAGTGGCATCTTTTTTTTTTTTAAGATTTATTTTATTTATTTGAAAGTCAGAGTTAAACAGAGTGGGAAGGAGAGGCAGAGAGAGAGAGAGAGGTCTTCCATCCACTGGTTCACTCCTCAATTGGCTGCAATGGCCAGAGCTGCACTGATCTGAAGCCAGAAGCCAGCAGCTTTTTCTGGGTCTCCCACACGGGTGCAGGGGCCCAAGGATTTGGGCCGTCTTCCATTGCTTTCCCAGGCCACAGCAGAGAGCTGGATCGGAAGTGGAGCAGCCGGGACTCAAACTGGCACCCATAAGGGATGCTGGCCCCGGAGGCGGCGGCTTTACCTGCTACACTACAGCATCATCCCCTCGAGTGGCGTCTTAATGGCTATGCCAAGTGTCTTCCACTGAACATTTATTGAGTGTTTCAAAAATGCCAGTGTTTTTTGGAAAAGGCAAAATTCATAATGAGTTGAAGGCTGATTTTTATTAATTTAGCTATTTAATTTTTTTATCAAAGCCTTTCCTGCTGAATTTTTCATTTTTTTCAGGGCAAGTCTTGAAAAGGCACAATTTTATATAAGAAATAGCTTATATGATGCCACGGTCTGGAATTTCCTAAAAGACGTCCAGTTAAGAAAGTTGAAAGAATTATTTCTCATAAAAAATCAATATAACTATACGGAACATTTTTCAAAAGGTGACTAATGAGCGACACTAAATCTTAGCCTCTTAATAAGTAACATAAAATGTTAACAATATACAGTGAGCTGGCAAGTCCTGGGTGCAGGCAGTCCCCATATTGGTATTTTGGTGTTTGACATGAAGTTAAATGACTGAGTTTTAAGACATCTCAGAGCGACGCGTGCTAATGAACAAGTGATTTGAAGCGGGGCCACGATCAACAGTGCCCCAGGAAGAAGACAAGAGGGGGAGAAGATGCTCTTTGGTTTCTGCCCCTTCCGATGAGGCTAGGATTTCATACTGCTTGGAGCCTGCTTTTGGGAAAGGCAATGTGGCCCCCGCGGAACCCCGGAGCCTCCTGGCTGTGGTTTGGATGTGGTTTGTCTGCCAAGGGCTCACATCCTGGGTATGTGGCCTGGGTGTGGTGGAGGTGTTGAATGGTGCAGGACCTCGAAGAGGCGGGGCCTGGAGGGAGGTGGGTGGGCAGTGGCTGTGGGCACTGCCCTTAGACGGGGTGAGGTTGGTCTTGAGGAACCCCAGGTGAGCCCTCGAGAGTCGGTTGTGAAGAGGTAGGAGCCCCGTGGGCTGGGCCCCTGTGTCACATGGCCGTGTCCCATCCTGCTTTTCTGCACCTCATGGCGCAGCCGCAGGAGCTCTCCCCAGAGGGACAGCCAATGTCACACCCCCGCCTCCGACACCGATGGTGAGAAGGAGCTCTTTTCTTCTCAGAGCACCGGCCTTAGGTATTTTGTCATAGTAACAGACAACAGACCAGAACACAGGGCCTGGGCACCCTGCCACCTGACAGTTCTCCCCCTCTGCGTCTCTGTGTCTTTTATGGTCTAGATGAACCTCGTTAGAGAATCTTACATTGAACTATTTTTAAATATTGCCTACAGTAGAACTTGTGGTCTGAAGCAACTGGCATTTGATGAACAAATTAATTAACTAACAAAGCCAGAACTCAGCCGGCGCCATGGCTCAACAGGCTAATCCTCCGCCTTGCAGCGCCGGCACACCGGGTTCTAGTCCCGGTCGGGGCACCGGATTCTGTCCCGGTTGCCCCTCTTCCAGGCCAGCCCTCTGCTGTGGCCCGGGAGTGCAGTGGAGGATGGCCCAGGTGCTTGGGCCCTGCACCCCATGGGAGACCAGGAAAAAGCACCTAGCACCTGGCTCCTGCCATCGGATGAGCGTGGTGCGCCTGCCGCAGCGCGCCGGCCGCGGCAGCCATTGGAGGGTGAACCAACGGCAAAAGGAAGACCTTTCTCTCTGTCTCTCTCTCACTGTCCACTCTGCCTGTCAAAAAAAAATTTAAAAAAATCAAAAAAAAAATACAAAGCCAGAACTCAGATGCGCGCGCGCATACACACGCGCACACACACAGGTCTTTTTTAACTTAAACATTTGATTGTAATCTGGCCTGTATGTACATACCTTCATCTACTAATCTTTAATACGGGCCCATGGAGTTCCCCCCGGCCCAGTTTTTCTAGACTTTGCTATGAATTCACTGCCATTGATTCCCACACACGTAGAGTAATTGGACTGCAGAAAGCTATAATTTTCCCGAAGTTTGCCCTCACCCTTATATTTATCAGGCCCCCAGTTAGTTTAATGTCATTTTTTGTTAGCAACTCACCTTTATCAAGTTTTTGCAAAGTGTGTATTTGGTTTTCCTGAGAACCGCCATGATTTTCTTAGGTCTACTTTGATTTACCAACTGTAATGAAATGTGCAATGGGCTCTCACAGGTGTGGAGGGAGAAAGAATGCAATCTACCAGCAGAAACCGGATTCTGGGGAGGGCCCCACGAGCCTGCAGTGGTCCGTGCCAGGTGCAAACTGTTCAGGTGACAGAGATCTGAGCGTGGGTGTGACAGGCACGGTTGTAAGAGCTGACAGAAAAAGGTAGAATCAGATACCGCCATGGCGTAGTGCAAGAGGCCAACTTGCATTTTTAAAAATGAGTTATAGGGGCCAGCGCTGTGGTGTAGCAGGTAAGGGCACCACCTATAGTGCCAGCATCTCACAGGGGCGCCGGTTCAAGTCCCACCTGGTCCACTTCCGATCCAGCTCTCTGCTATGGCCTGGGAGAGCAATAGAAGATGGCCCAAGCCTTGGGCACTTGTACCTGCATGGCAGACCCAGAAGAAGCTCCTGGTTCCTGGCTTCAGATTGGTGCCTTTGCAGCCAATTGAGGAGTGAACTGGGGGATGGAAGACTCACTTAAACTCTCTCTCTCTCCCTCCCTCCTTCCCTCATTCCCTCTCTCTCTCTCTCTCTGCTTCTCCTCTGTATAACTCTGACTTTCAAATAAATAAGAAATAAATAAATGTTTTAAAAAATGAGTCATGTATAGAGCAGTTCCAGAGGAAGGACTAGCACTTCTGTCTATTCAAAACCTTGCCTCGTCTGCTTCTTCTCCGGCAGTGATATTTCAAATATGGTCCATGTGAGTGAGGAGGAAACGGGCACAAAGATGAAAAGGAGGGAGACTCCTGTCCGTTTGCTATTATTACCAGAAAGCTTTGCTAGACTCAATCACCGGTTGCAAACTGCGTGTCTCGCTGAAATCCTGTGTCGATGGTGGGTTTCTGTGGGCAGTGGGTGTGTGTGCTGGGTGTGCATCACACAGAGGACACTCAAGTTGAACTGGGAAACTCCTGAGATGTGTTTGATGAAGGTTCTGCAACTCTTTCACGTTTCCAACCATGCTAAGTCTCACCAGGTTCAACTTGGCTCTAGAATATTCTGTCAGTGATTGGCAGGGTATACTTGAATTAATGGTTTTCTGTTTCATGACATTGATGGGTCAAAATAATAACCACTAGTGGAGACGATGGATGGAACGTACACAGTGAGTTGATTGGGAGGATGACAATGCATTTATGACATACAAAGTCTTTAATTGAAGTAACTGTGCTACAATTCCAGCTATTGGCTACTATTGTAACTCAAATACCTGAAAATAAGTTTGAGCGTACAGTCTAGATGTACTCATTGAGAAGCAAATTGTTTGGTTAGAGAAAACTTTAAATCAGGAAGATGAAAATGTGGGGTGTTTTGGATATAGAATACATTTGTGGAAGAGTGAAAGGAGATAAGCTAAACACCAAGCCTCCTTGCATTTGCCTGGGAATATTACAGGCTCTCATGAAGTCGCTCAGTGACCATTATCCTTACAGCCACGCTTCCTGTGGCCAGGGTTGACAACAGAAATTCAGGCTGAAATAGTAACCCTGGGGGAAATGAGATGAAATACATACTTTAAATTACGTCAATGGCAGGAAACATAGTAATTCATTGAAATATCTGGCTGTTTTATTATGCAAAAATTCAAGTCTGTGATACAATCTGTTGCATCATTGTCCTTCCTGCTGCTGCTCAGCCCTGGTGACAGCAGGTGCGTGGTGGCTTCTGCGCCCTCAGCCTGTGAGTGACAATGCAGACAGCGCACGGCTGCTGGGCTTCCATTACCTGGGTCGTGCGCCTTGCGACCGCATCACATGGAGCTGCTGGAATCCAGAGGATCAGCCACTCCTGTTTGTTTTTAGTGGGCCGCTCTTCTGCTGTGGATGGAGTTAGTCGTCTGCACTGTTCACACAGATTCCCTGTGTTTGTGGATTGTAGAATCGCGTTGTTAGCCTGTGTTGGTGGCTGGGTGTAATTAAGGGCGTGACCCCAATGGGACAGGCTTCACGGAGGTGCTGTTCCCTCGGAAGGGGCTGTGGGCCCGGGCCTGCCAGGCTGGGAGCCTCCGTTACACACAATTCTAAGGCAAGATCCATGCTGTCCAGGAATCTGTAGTTAGCAATTGCAGTTTGGGATCTGTTATTTGAAGGTTCGTGAAAATATAAAAAAGGACTGGTTGAAAAACATACTTCTCCTTTGAGTAAAAAAATTAATTGGATGTTGAATGCATACTAAGTTTTATAAACGTTACTTCCTTGGCTCTTCAGTTTGACCCTTCGAGGTGGTTCTCTTATTGAAAACGCTTTCTAGCAGATGAAATCATGACTACCTTGCAGATATAAAAATGAAGATGTGATGAAAATTTTAGTTATTAATCCATCGAAGAACCAGGCAGATGTTACAGCCTATTCAAAATCCGGTGAACACACTTGGAGGTCCGAAATGGTGCAAAGAGCCTATAAATGGAGACAAAACGTCTTAAACGAGGGGAAAGAAAGTCAACTGAATGTCTGCTTAACGGGAAGAATCTGTATGTCACCGGACAAGAATTCATTTTTGCAGGTGTGGGTTAATTACATCTCCCAGAGCCGTAGGACAGGCCCCCCCCCCAGGGGGGTTCAGAATCAGCCTGCGGGGGGCCCTCACGGTTTCCCAGGTAAGCACAGTTTTTTCTGATACCCTGTGCTATAGATGAAGAGGGTGCTGTTGAGAGAGGACAGGTTTTTAAATCAGTGCTATTAATTAGTAGAGAAAATCACTAATGAAGGGGTGGCCGCCAAGAGTTAGGTAGTAGACTGGGATATGCCAAATGAGTAATGTCATAGAAGACCAAATGGAGAAATCACAAAATAGGGCGTGGGGAGGCGGCAGTGGGCTCACCTGTCTGCGCCAGCACTCCCACCATGGGCCCCTCCCTGAGGAAGACACGTGCACAAAGCTGGCCACACACCCGTTGCTGGTCCCTTCACCTGCTGGAAAGGCTGGGGTCGAGGTGGGGGGGTGGGTGAGAGGGGTTTGCACTGAGCCTGTGGACGAGAGAGGTTCCCAGTGTGGTGTGTGCACGTCTTGCTCCTCTGGCTCCAAGACGAGTCAAGTTGATAAGAAGTCAGTAAGAGTTACACATTGTTCTTCGTCCCGGCCTGCAGGGAAACCAGGCAGGGCTACGGCAGAGTTCACGCTCCTGGGGCCCCGGTAGGGAGTCTCCTGCTCAGGCACCTGTCATCTCTGCCCTTGGCAGAGCCCGGGAGGGTGGGTGGTCAGGACACGCAAGTGGTTATCCCCAAGGACATGCTGGGGGCCGTGTGACTCATACGCAGTGCAGCTCATGCTAAAGTGCAAGGTTGTCAGCTGGGGTCCAGATCCTTCCTGCCCTGCCCGCCGTGGCTCCTCTGAGGAGCGGGCTGCACGAGAGAGACAGTGACGCCGTCTCGGTCTCTGGTGTCTCCCCCAGGACGTGTTGGAGGGACCAGCACTGGGTGCACTGGGGGGGCAGTCTGTGCTGTGTGCACATGGAGTCTCTGCATAACGTAACAGCCAAGCGACTTCATGGAGGGTATGGACTGGCGTCCACGTGAGGCCAGCCAATGCCCAGGAAGGCGTCCACGGGCACCACCGACTGTGTCTTGTTTCTTCCTACTTGCTCTGTTCACTTTCAGCATCACGTGGGCCATGCACAGGCTCGGGAACAGTTTCCAGCAAGGAGCTGTGAGCTCCAAGTCTTGGATATTGTCCCAGACCTTGAACATCATTAGCTTCTCCAAGTCACCATTTTTCTCATTAATAAAACAAGGAGGACAGCATTTGATCCATAGAGCATCTGTGCAGTTATTTCCATAGAGGATCTAAGATGGAAAAAAAGGCTCCACCTCTCAGAAGTGATGCAGCTGTCCGTCAGAGAAACGCAGATCCGAACTTCTCTAACAGGCAGAGAGGCAGGGTCCAGCTAAGGGAATCTGGACATGAGTCATGCACAATCGTGTTTGAGAACACACCCCCTACGTGAGTGCTGGTGGGAGAGTCCCCGTGCAAGCGTGCAAGACCCCCATTCCTGTGGCCTTAAGTAGGAAAGGGTCGAGGGTGGACGTGGTGTCTGGGGTGACGGATCCAAGGACAACTGTCACACCTGTTACCTGTTCTCCCCTCGTCTCTGCTCTTATTTCCTGGACTTCCTTGCTCTGGCCTAATTCTCAGAGCAGCCTCAGAACAAGCACAGAAGGACCGCCGGTCACTCAGGACTCAGAGTGGGAGAAGGACTGTGCCTCTCCACCCGCCTCCTCAAATTCTGGGTCTGGATGCGACTGGCTGGACCTGGCCCCTTCACCTGGCCGTATTTGGTTCCAGGTCCATCCTTGGCTGTGGCTGGAGTGAGCCCCACGGATGTCACGTAGCTTGAGACAAGGGAGGAACAGAGCCGCAGAGAAAGGGCGGGGTCCTCTCCTGGGCAGGTGTTGGTGACATGGATGGGGAAACGAACCAGAGGTCCCCGTGACGCAAAAGGGTTTGGATTATCCGTGCTTCCTGGCTGAGACAGCACGGTACAGCATAGAACGCACGTCATGGAAAATGTCATTCTCGTTTTGCTATGGAGAGATTATGGAGATTGAGGTCTTCGAGAAAAAAATTACTGGAAATTACAGTAACGGTTCTATCAGAAATACATCTTCACGGGACTGTTGCGTGCTGAAACCGTTGACTCTAAACTAGAAAGATGTTATCTCAGAAACTCTAGAAGGAAGGAAGGGAGGGAGGGAGAGAGGGAGGGTGGGAGTGGAAAGCAATATCATTGTAAGATTTCTGTTACCTACATAGAATCTGTTCTCTATGAGCCACATTGAATCTTTCTTAGTACATTTAAGAAAAGTACGAAGTTGAAACAAATGAAAAAATTACAAAATAATTTATCTAGAATAGTGGGGAGTTCTCCTAAGATACAGCAGATGTAAATGTGTCACTCGTGTATCTTCCACTGATATTCTGAAATGTGAAACTTGGGTTAAAACCAATAGGGAATCCATTCATTCCTTTTTCTGTTTTTGAGAGAGAAATTTTCATGAGGTTCGTTCCTGGTTCGTTCACCCAGTAATTATTCATGGAGGTCCATGTGTGTATTCCAAGAACAACACTTCAGTGTTGGCCTTGCTGTGTCCCTCTGTGTTTTCCTGATTTTAAAAATGACATGAATGACACAGCTAATTTGTGAGAGATGAGATCCGGCACACACGTGGGGTGTTGTTTAGCTTCATTAGTAATAGAGATCCGAGAATTGCAGTAAGGTTCCTTTTTTGACTCATCGAATTGGCAAAAAAAAAAAAAAAAAGAAGAGAGAGAGCCTTTGATAATATTGAGGAGGCAATGGTGAGTATGAGTTACACAGTCAGCACAGAGGAAAATTTTGCAGTCTGTTGAGATTTAAAATATGCACAAGCGCTCTCAAAAAGAATACTAATTGTGATATTGTTTGCCATGGGGAAAAAAAAACCCTGTAAATAACACAAATTCTAGCAAGAGGAGAGTGGTGAAATCTACAAAAAATGCACATTTAAGAATATGATACAGCTCTGTAAATATATATACATATATATGAATATATCTGTATATGAATGTAAGCACATTGGGAACAATAAATTCTAAATCTAGCATGAAAATACAAGTTTTCTTGTACTTACATAAGATATATATTTCTAAATGTATAGAAAATGTATATTTCTACATGTATAGGAAAAATAATTCAACCTCTAATAGTGTTTTCTGTGAAGAGGACGTGGTGAGTGGGACTGGCTGATGAGAGGGGGAGGGGATTGATGCTCATCTGTGTTGCGGCAAAGAGTTTACAGAACTGTCTCATCTGCTTGTTTAATTAAAGTAGAATTGAGTTTTAAATTGGGCAGATGCATATAGCTATGAAAATAATACATATTGAATTTCTTCAAGAATTCTTATTAACTATGTCGTGGGCCATATCTTTTGCCATATTTTTCTTCATAAACATGTCCAATTAAATATGCAATAACATATTATGTAAGACTGCTTGAAAACTAAAGACCTCTGTCAAATAGGTTTGAAAATTCTGGTTGTCCTGTACAGTAGCCACAAGCAGCTGTTTAGATGTGAATTTAGATGAATTAAAATGGCGTAAAATTGAATGTTTATTTTCAGTTACACTAGTTATATCTTTTTATTATTATTATTATTTCACAGGTAGAATTACAGACAGTGAGAGAGAAAGAGAGAGAGAAAGGTCTTCCTTCTGTTGGTTCACTCCCCAAATGGCTGCTCCGGCCGGCGCTACACTGATCCGAAGCCAGGAGCCAGGAGCCAGGAGCTTCCTCCCGGTCTCCCATGCGGGTGCAGGGCCCAAGCACTTGGGCCATCCTCCACTGCCTTCTCAGGCCACAGCAGAGAGCTGGACTGGAAGAGGAGCAACCAGGACTCGAACCAGTGCCCATATGAGATACTGGCACCGAAGGTGGAGGATTAACCAAGTGAGCCACAAGTCACATCTTGAGTGCTCTGGGATACCACGTGTGGGAACACACATGGGAAGAGCAAGTTCCATCGGGCTGGGCTGCTCTAAACCATTTCATGGTTCGGGTCCTCGCCCATCTTTTGAAACTGGCTTGCTCTTGAACATATCAAATGTATTAACTCTGACGGATGCAAGGGAAGAAAACGTGCATTTTCATCTGTCACTGTCTAGCATATCTCAGGTTGCCTGGTGCCAAGATAAATCGTGTCCCGAAGCCTGGAAGGATTTAGTGTTTGGAAACACACTTCCAGGGTTGCTCGATCAGACCTCTCCCTGACGTTGCTGTAGGTGTCCATGTGACACTACTCGGAGCGTGGAATGTGAGGGGGGAGCCGCAGGACTGGAGTCCCCTCTGCCCGTGGACACCGTCGGCCAGCTTCCCGGGAACTTGATGACCGTGGGGAACAAGCAGCCCCTTTGAGAGAGGCTTGCCCTCTTTGCCCCTGTGGCTCACGCTAGGGAGCATGTGACTTTGCAGCGAGTAGATTCACAGTGTGTTTTCCCACTGGAGCTGTGGACTAGCTGGATTTTTACGATGCATTTTCCAGGAGATGTGTGTCTTTTCTGGGTTGTGGTTCTCACGGGCTCAGAGTGCATGTGCCTGCATCAGCGTCTCTGGTTCTGTGAGCGTCTACAAGGTAGCAGGTGCGACCGTGACAGATGTGGGCATGTCAGGAAAGCAGAAGCCACTTCCCATTGGGGGGAAGAGATTTGATTTCAGAAAGAGGTTTACACCGTCACAACGAGGGTGGAGAAGGAAGGGTGCAGGTTAGGGAGGTGCTGTTAGAGATCTCAGGAAAGCTACTCCCAGGGTTCTTGGTGGCTTTAGCTCCCGGAAGCTGCTGGCCAACCCACACATCACCCAGCTGTCCGCGTCCACACCCCTGCTGAAGAAATGTAGTGTCTTCTCTTCTTCCTCCCTCCTAGATGTGTGTGACTGTTGGATCTTGGTGACGGCTCCTACAGCCTTGCTGATGTGGAACCTGGGAAATGCAGCTTGCGATCGTTCAGCTCCTGGGGTATAGCACGAGTGCTGTGGACACAGAGCCCAGACGCCTGTCCCACAGATGGTGGCCCCGCCATCCCTGAGCCTCCCCGCCATAGGAGGGAAAGGAGGAGGGGACAAGCTTCCTTCCGACCTATGTTTCTGAAATCTCCACTAACCAGGAATTACGGAGAGATGAATTTGTAAGATCTGAAGAACCCAGAGGCCACCCCAGTTGCCTTTGTCCTCCTGGATCCCCAAACTCGCAGCCTACCAGTGCTGTTCCGGAGCGCAGTGCTGGTGGTGGTGCGGGGGATGGGGGGGTCCTGAGATTCTGCAGGTCTGCGGTGCTGATGAGGGCGCCAGTGCGCACACTGGCTCCTGGAGATGGACGCCTGCTCTTCCCACCCCTGGCACTCTGCAGGGCCTTGACACATTCCTCCTTGGAACGCTTGGCACCTGCTCCTAGGCATTTGGGTTTGAGAGGGGAAAAGCGCAGTGCAATGCTAGAAATGGTCCCATCCTTGGGAGTTCCAGTGGCTGCCCTTCAGGGCGTGGAGTCCTTGGAGTCGTCAACCTCAGCAGCATCCCTGAGATGATGGGGAAACCTCCAGGACGGAGGCGAGGTGTTGCTGAAGCCTGGGTGTTGCTGAAGTTTCAGCTTCCCTGGGAGAGGTAAAGAGAAACGGAGTATTTTGAAACCACTCCCATATTAACAGATGCATTTTTTTCTCTGTTGTTATTTACTGCTGTCCTTGCAAATCAGTCACACCCAGCACACACTGGGCTGGCTACTGTATTTTTTTTATTATGAAAATGTATCTTGCACTAAGGCTAGTTCTAGCATATGGATGGTGCCCACGGAAGATATTCAGCTCTCGCTCAGGGGTGAGCAGGTGCTACTTGCAATGCTACATTAAGAGCCCTTTTGTTCGTCTGATTAATTGGATGTTCTCCGTGAGCATGAAATATGAACCGATTTCTAGTTTTTGCAAGGACCCTGCTTAATTTGTAGGGTGGCTGCAGTGTGTGATTTCCAATATACCATTTTCTTTTCTTATAATTAAAGGGGAAGGGAGAGTGACTTGGTACAGAAAAGGGATGGTCTCTGTCGTGTCCCGTTTCACAGCCTGCATAAATACAGACTTGAGCAGTGCTGGGTGGGATGTCCTGCCTCCTCGCCTTGTGCCAAAGTTGTAAGCTGAATTTCTGCCAGAAGAATGGAACCACATGCACGTTATGCAGCCAGGTAAATTCTGCATGCTGACTTGCTGGAGCAATGAACTTGATGAATGATGTTATTTACGACGGATGAAATTTCCTTTTAGAGATCCGTATTAAAAATGGAAAAATCTGTGAGGTTTAGACGTCCATGGAAATTGGCTGGATTTTAGCCTGGACTTTGAGACATTGAACTTTGAGAGGTTTTGAAAAATATCCATTTCCTGCAATGTCAAATATAAGACAATTCTAGACAGTGATGCAAACGTGGGTATTCAAAAGGAAGGAGGCTGAACTCAACACCAGGAAGAAACGCTGGGCCCCAACTGAGGTTGGAGCTGCTTGAAGCGTGCAGGAGAGTGGAAGGTGCTGGGTGACGGTCAAGCTGGCAAATTCCGGTGATTTCTGGTTCAGGTTTCCGCACGAGAGTTTGATTGTTTGAAGCAAGGAAGGGGAAATCTTTGGCTAGCTGGTCAGAGCAGACAGATGCATTAGCCAGAATGCTCTCCATGACCAGTGTTGCAAAAATGCAACATGGCATTTTAAAGTCTTAGTGTTAATTGTATCTGGTTTGAGAGGCAGAGAGGGAGGAGAAACGGAGAGATCTCCCATCTGCTGGTTCACAGCTCAAATGCCTACCATGGCCAGAGGGGGCTGAAGCTGGTGGCCAGGAACTCAACCCGGGTCTCTCATGTGGACAGCAGGGACTCAACGGCTTGAGCCGCCACCACTGCCCCCAGCATGCACATTGGCAGGGAGCAGGACTTGAACCCGGGAGCTGCAGTGCTGGATGGGGATTCTCAAGCAGTGTCTTAACTGCTCCGCCAAATGCCTGGCCCTTGGTATTAATTGTAAAAAGGAGTTCTTAGTGTAGGGACAGTCATTACCAGAACCTGAAATCTGATAAATCCTGGGAACATTTTGTTCATAAAAACAGCATTGCCTCTTGGAAAGCCGACGTCTCCTGTGGGCGTACCTGGTGCAGGGCCCAGCCCCTCTGCTTCCGACCCAGGCCCCTGTCCTGTGCACCCTGGCAGCAGCAGGCGATGGCTCACAGTGCCTTGGGTCCCTGCCGCCCACATGGAGACGTGCACTGAATTCCTGACTCCTGGCTTTGGGCTGGCCCAGCCCCAGCTCTCTCGGGCATTTGGGGAGTGAACCAGTGGATGGATTACCTCTCTCTGTCAGTCTTGGTGTCTTTCTCCACTGTCTTTCAAATAAAATGAAAACAAAATTATAAAAGTAGTTATATATTATCACAAAATTTCACTTATAATTCAGGAATTTCATGCAAATGTCTTGTTTTAAATGATTAAGTAATAAGTTATAGTAATTTTATCAATTTTAATAATAAAATTTAATAAATATTAATTTTAATAATTATATCAATAAAAATAAATGCAAGAATTAAATTTAATGTTCAACCTTGTCCAGTCAGAAAATGGAATTTTCTGTCTGTAAAAAATACTAAAAAACCATGCTTCCAAGTTTAGGGAGGGATAGAATATTTACTGTGATAAATTCTTGCAGCCGCTCTTTTTAAAGTCAGAATCTTTAGCTCTGTTCAAGACGCAAGGTATTAGAATGATCAGAGCCTTCCTCTCTGGGCTTTGCTAACCTCGGAGGCCAGGGCCTGGCACCAGTGCCTCCACTCCTGTCCAGCCTCGGGCAGCTTCCTGAGCATCCTCCCCTGAGCACCTCCTGGGACGCTGTTTCATTGGGATTCCGGAGGCTGAGCCCTCGCAGGTGCTTCTCGGGAGGTCTGGGGTGAGTGGGCCCAGGATTTGGGGGGCCCAGGATCTGGGCTTTACACAGACTCTGGGTAGCTCTCTTGTCTGGGCTCATCTTGTACTGCGCCCACGGGGGGCTGGGTCCCTATGGCTGTCTTACGCTATTTTCTGATTTTTAATTTCCCCTTTGTGTTCTGTCTCTATTTATTTCTTTGCTTGGTTTTCTTTTTTCTTTTATATGTTTTAGGCAATACAGAAAGCATGAGGGAGAGTTCCATGAGTGCGCACAGGTCTAATGGTATTTCACACGTTGCCATGTGCACATCACATGTAAATATGTTACACACACGTATCTGCTGCGTTGCCTGAAAGCAGAGGTGTTGACATTGCAGAATGTGAGATTCATGACAAGAGTCGTAAAGTGTGGAAAGAAGCAGAGCGTATTCATGTACTAGATAACATGCATGTACTTCATGTACTAGATAACATGCATGTACTTCATGTACTAGATAACGTGCATGTACTTCATGTACTAGATAACGTGCATGTACTTCATGTACTAGATAACATGCTTGTACTTCATGTACTAGATAACATGCATGCACTTCATGTACTAGATAACATACATGTACTTCATGTACTAGATAACATGCATGTACTTCATGTACTAGATAACGTGCATGTACTTCATGTACTAGATAACGTGCGTGTACTTCATGTACTAGATAACATGCATGTACTTCATGTACTAGATAACATGCGTGTACTTCATGTACTAGATAACATGCATGCACTTCATGTACTAGATAACATGCATGTACTTCATGTACTAGATAACATGCTTGTACTTCATGTACTAGATAACGTGCATGCACTTCATGTACTAGATAACATGCATGTACTTCATGTACTAGATAACGTGCGTGCACTTCATGTACTAGATAACATGCATGTACTTCATGTACTAGATAACGTGCGTGCACTTCAGTACTAGATAACATGCGTGTACTTCATGTACTAGATAACGTGCGTGCACTTCATGTACTAGATAACATGCGTGTACTTCATGTACTAGATAACGTGCGTGTACTTCATGTACTAGATAACGTGTGTGTACTTCATGTACTAGATAACGTGCGTGTACTTCATGTACTAGATAACGTGCGTGTACTTCATGTACTAGATAACATGCGTGTACTTCATGTACTAGATAACGTGCGTGTACTTCATGTACTAGATAACGTGCGTGTACTTCATGTACTAGATAACGTGCGTGTACTTCATGTACTAGATAACGTGCGTGTACTTCATGTACTAGATAACGTGCGTGTACTTCATGTACTAGATAACGTGCGTGTACTTCATGTACTAGATAACGTGCGTGTACTTCATGTACTAGATAACGTGCGTGTACTTCATGTACTAGATAACGTGCGTGTACTTCATGTACTAGATAACGTGCGTGTACTTCATGTACTAGATAACGTGCGTGTACTTCATGTACTAGATAACATGCGTGTACTTCATGTACTAGATAACGTGCGTGTACTTCATGTACTAGATAACGTGCGTGTACTTCATGTACTAGATAACGTGCGTGTACTTCATGTACTAGATAACGTGCATGTACTTCATGTACTAGATAACGTGCGTGTACTTCATGTACTAGATAACATGCATATACTTTATGCCATATATATACATATACTTTCACACATGAAAGAAATGTGGAACTTGTGTTTCTATGTCCTGCTTATCTTACTTGGTATAACGATTCTATTCATTTTGTTGTGAATGTCAAGAGTTCATTGTATTTTATGGCCAAATAGTGTTTCTTTGTGAGGTACACACACACCATATTCACCACATTTTCTTCTTCCTCTATCAACAGATGGACACCTAGGCTGATTCCACGTCTCTGATGCCGTGAATTGGGCTGCAATAAACATGGGAACACAGGTATCTTGAATACGCTGCCTTCATTTCCTTTGGATATATACCCAGAACAGGAGAGCTGGGTCAAATGGTAGGTCTATTTTTAGTCTCTTGAAGAATCCCCACACTGTCTTCCACAGTAGCTCTACCAACCTGCAGTCCCACCACAGCGTATGAGTGTTGAGTCTATTTTTTCAGTATTCTTAGGTTTTAGTTTCGATTTCTGTTGATGTACTTTTTCTTCCATTGTATTATTTTCTCTCTTCCTTTTTTTTTTTTTTTTTTTTGTCTCTTTTCTCTGGTTTTACCTTAACAATTCTACAGAGCTTCAAAGAGTTACACTTATTAAATACCTGGGAGTTCAGTGGTCATTGCTTGCTTAATTGAAACACAGACACACGTTAAATTAGGCTGCTTTTCCAGTAATGAATTCATTTGCTTGCTGTCTCCCTCCTGTCTGCCACTAATTCATGGATCCGCTCTTCGAGATCACTGAATGGTGAAGCCAGGTAAGGCAGAGGTGGCAGTGGGCTGGGGCAGCAGCCAGGCTGTTCCCAGAGGAGGCCCCATGCAGAGAATGGACAGACACTCCCTTTTCTTACCAGAGACAAAGGAAAATGTAGATTCCTTTCTTCACAAAGAACTATACATCTTACCTGCCAGGAGATCAGACTGAATGTTGGGAAAAAACAAGTCTGTTCACAAAAAGCTAAAATTTAGATCACTGGACCCGGGACACCTTGTGTTCCAGCGGGTCAAGCCTCCACCTGCTGTGCCAGCATCCTTCATGGGTGCCAGCGTCAGTCCCGGTTGCTCCCCTTCCAATGCAGCTCCCTGCTAATGTTCCTGGGAAAGCAGCTGAGGATGGCCCAAAACCTTGGGCCCCTGCACCCACCTGGAAGAAGCTCCTGGCTCCTGGCTTGGCCCTGCCCAACCCAGGCTGTTGCAGCCATTTGAGGAGTGAACCAGTGGGTGGACAATCTCTCTGTCTCTTCTCCTGTCCCTGTAACTTTGCCTTTCAAATTAATAAAAAAAAGTATGTGGATTCGAAAGCTGCCACTTGCCCAGTGGTCTGCTTGCTGAACAGCACCCCAGGCTAACGGGAGGTGATGGGGACCCCAAACTGGGCCCACTTGCCTGATGCCAGTCAGGGACATGGAGGGGCAGTGGTATAAGAAAGTAGCTGTTTATTGCAAAGCTCAGAGCCAGGAGCTGGGCAGCTGGTACTCAGTTCCCCGCTCCCTAAGGACCAGGGGTGGAGGTTCCTATAGTCTGAAACGGGTCTGAGAGCCGAGTGACCAGCTCGTGTCCACGTTCCTGGTTGGTCAGTGGAGTTCCTGACCTCCCTTCGATTGGTCAGTGATGCCAGGCTCTTTAGGAGTTTGTGGTGGCCAGGTGGTCTCCTGTCGATCTGGGGTTACATGAAGGTGGCAGCTACATTCCGCACAGACCTGGGGGTTCCTGCACTGACCACCCGAGGACAACACGGGCCAGCAAGGTTCTTAGCTGGTGGAGAAGCAAAAGACTCTTTGAGTTCTTTGAGTCCAGTGATTAGAACTCCGCAGGACCAGCTGGGTCACTTCCTCAAGTCAGTGAATTCCTTTTGATGAGGGGCAGGCAAGGACCCCTTGGGCTAAGGGGGACAGACAGGAGTCTGGGTCCTGCATTTACATTATTGGGGTTCGGTTGCAGTCTTGGAAATGTCACTTGCAAGTCTGGTGATGTTTCTGTTTTCAGAAGAAGGTGAAGCCCTCTGATGTAGTCATTGCAAAGACTGAGGCCCCACCACGGAAGGTGTGATGGCCACAGGTTGGAATAGCAACTCTTGGTACCTTCTGTTACTATATCTGTAACTCACCACATCTGGGGCGAGCATAGGTCACACACACACCTGGGGCAGTGGGATGCTCCCCCTCCATGGGTGATTGAACCATCAGTGGGTAGCTGATCCAAGCTAGAGCAGCCAGATCCTCTGAGATGCTAGTTAGTGGGCACTGGACACTGGAGGTGGACAGTCCTGTGGTCAGCCAACGATGTGCTGCCCACTTGTGACCACTGGGGCCACGTTCCCTGGAACAAAGGAACCCATCGGGGAAGAGGGAGGGCAGATAAAGGTGACACTCAGAGATGTACCGACAAGGGCTTGCGTGACGTGGAATCCGACCCAGGCGACACTGCTCTGGAACGCCCATTCCTGGGCCTGGCGCTGCTAGGACCTGAGAACCTGCTGCACTTCGCTGTGGCTGAGCCGGCTCAGGTTTGCTTTTACGTTGCTACCACTCCTTTACCTTCTGAAAAGGCCCACTAAGTGCCAGTGTCCCCTTCATTGACTTTAAAAGTTTCAGGAATATCATCAGCGCTTAAAAAGGGCTGGCTCCTTAAAGGGCCAGCTCCTTAAACAGGCTCCCTCCTTCCACAGGTGTGGAAACCCAGGCCCAGAAACACTTCCACCTGACAAGGTCGCTGTTCCGTGAGAATCAGCCGTGTTGGCCTCGAACCCAGCTCCTCCACCTACCCAGAGTCTTGGTGCGAACAACCGAGGTTTGTGTGTGGGAGAGGGGAGACAGTGGTTTCCATCTTTCTTGAGTCTCTGAAATCTTGTTCATGCGGCTGCCCAGATGCAGCCCTCGGTTTTGAACAGAGGAAATGCTTCATTGGCACTCACCCGGCTGTGGGTTTGTGCGGTGGGTGAGGTTCGCCAGTGGTAAGCTGAGCCTGTTGTCTTGCATGAAAAGAAAAGGGAAATAGGTTTTCTAAATGTCAGTGGAATTCTGAGTTGTCGGATTTCTGGTGATTTAATAAAGACGGCACTGTCCATTAAATAATTTCAGTAATCAGAATCAGAAGCACAGAGAAATTTCTTTCCTTTCCATATCCAGGCTTCCAAAGCAGGGAGGCAAATTCCACAGGAGATAATCCTGTTTACCAGGAAACAGGGGGAGATGCCTCGCTGGGAAGCCAGCATCCCTCAGAAGGAAAATGCCTGACTTCCTTGCACTTCTAAGGAAGAGGCCTGAACACGGGGCTGGCTGCATGGAACCTTCCCCTTCTGCCTTGTTTTCTCCTTTTCTCTCTGCAATGCCAAAGAGAGACAGCAGTGACCTCCGGACAGCCCTGAGCCTGGGGCTGGAGCCGCTGCTCTGCATAAGACAGGCAGCCGGTGCATGAGAATGGAACCCGGGCCTGGTCTCCCCAGGTAACTGCACTCAGCAGGTGCTTCCTCCCCGACCTCAGCCTTTGATCTCCTGCATTTTGTTGTTTTCCTGAAATGAACTGAGTGCCAGAACTTGCCTTTTAAAGGGACAGTGTTGTTATGGTGTCCGGTGATAGCGGTGGTTAACACACGTTCCCGTCCTCAAAATAGGACCAACCTAAATGTTCACTTATGATGTTGAGTGAAGTGTTTAGCTTGGATTTTTAATGGATAGAAGTCCTGGGTCCTGGGTGCAAGTTCGAATCCCCTGGAGAACTTGGTATACTCTTGGTGCTCCGGGCTGTGCCCCAGATGATTTCAGAGTCGGTGTGTGTGTGGGGGGGATACCCAAGCATCAGGTGTTTCCTGTGCTTTCCGTGTGATTGATCTCAAGGAGAGGCTGACCCACAATCCTTGAATGGGTTACAGGTCTACCTGGTTCATGCTTGCTGACTCCTGCCGCCTCTGGGCACAGGCACAGCCCCCAGTGAGCTTCCTACCACAACACCAAGAGTTGGGAGCAGGGCGGTGTTTGCTTTATGTCTGTAAACAAGACTCTAGGTAGCTGCTGTCTTTGAGATTCTGTGGATCAGGGCAGGCCCTGTGGCTCCAGGGGTTAAGCCGCTGCCCGAAACTCCACATTGGAGTCTCTGGCACCTACGTGGGAGACCTGGATGGAGTTCCGGGCTCTGGGCTTAGGCCTGGCCCAGCCCCTGCTGTTGCTGCCACTTGAGGAGTGAAGGAAGGGATGGAAGACCTCTCTCTCTCTCTCTCTCTCACTGAAATCCTAGTGTCATTCTCACAGCCTGTGTCTGCCAGGGCTTTCCTGGAGGGCAGCTTGTCCCGTGGAGCACACTGCAGAGTGTTAGCACCTGTGGGGAGTTGTGGAGATGACCCTGACCGGGAGACTAGACCTTGACCCTGGCCCAGTGCAATCAGGGCAGGCTTCCTGCAGAAGTTGTCGCTTGAGCTGGATCTTCTGGAGGGGAGGTGTGTGCCTTTATGTTTATAGGATAAAGAGTGACCTGTATGCAAGCAGAATAGTAGGAGCATGTCTTAGGGAAGTGGAAGAGTCTTGCACAGCTAGGACTGAGCGGAAGGCCTCGGTACTTGTCCTGAGGAGCCGGCTGCACAGTGCGGTCAGTGGGGAAGGCTCTTGGTCCAGGGTTCCAGGCCAGATCTGTATATCAGAGCCCTAGAACGGAGCCCACTGTGGGTATTGTGGTCGGAAGCAGCAGGAAATAAACGGGTTTGGGGTTAGGTTGCAGAGAATATGGGAAGTGGAGCTGATCAGGGAAGGCCTTTAGGCCAGGCAGGGAAAAGCACTCCACTGCGAACTCCGCCCGACTCCTTGCTGTCCTTCATTGTGCTACTTACTTAGGAAAGATCAGGAATTCCCAGTCGGTCTAGAGGATGCTAGGGTTCTGTGGGGAGGCTTTTCCCCTCCACCCTCTCGCTGTGTCCGAGTCTTGGGGTGACCTGGAGGGTTTCACCAACCATCTTTAAAGCCAGCTCCTTCTCTGCTGCGGCTCAACTTTAATATATTCATTTAGGGGACCAAGGAGAGAAAGGGGGGAGCAGTCTTTCACAGGGTGGGCGGCTTCCAAGTAGCTGAAATCTACTTCCCAGGGCTCTGGAGACTGGGAGATCCTCCAAGTCCAGATCAAAATGCTGGCCACTGTGGTGTCATGGGAGGGCCTTCTGGAACCTCGGACTGCTCTCGGTCCAGGTGCAAGCTCGACCCCGCTAACCAATCACCTGTGGCGTCTCACCTCCATCCACCATCTGCTGGACACTAGGATTTCGGCAGAGGACTTTGTGAGACGGGACACACATCATTCAGCCTAGAGCACCCTCCCTCACTTCCGACGCCAACTGTGTGTTCTGGAATGCCTGGGACCACCCTTGGGTTTGCTGGAGAGATTAGATCAGAATCTTACAGGCAGAGAGACCCATGAGGCTCAGTCCCGGAGACTTCCCACTGTGCAGCTTCCCACTGGAACTCTGGGTGAGGGGGTTCTCTCAGTGGTCTCAAGGGAGTAGGGGAAGTCTGTTGGTTTCCTTTTCCCCTTTGTCTTCTTGCTGCTGGACCCCGGCTCAGACAGTCACAAGAGATTCAGGGCAGAGTAAATCAAGCCCTAGTTTTTGGAGGACAAGATCCAAGAGGGCGGATCGAGGGAGCTACAGAGGTTTAAGGAGACCTCAGAGGGGCGAAGCTTTGAAAAGTGACACCATAACATTGTTTACAAACTCCTGGGACCACATCCAAGCCACACATGCCTACATTTGACCCTAAATAGTAGACGATAGATTCTGAATACTGAATTACAAGATAGATCACCATTCACATCCCAGACCGGCCCCTGGTAGCAGATTCTAGAGCCAGAGCCAAATAGCATTACAAAGACTTTGCAAATAGAACTGAAGTTGAAACCAGAACCTACAGAAGCCTGCCCATAACTTGAGAGCTGACCCTAAGCGAGCTGGTTGCCTACAAAAACAAAACCTGCTACCATTTTTCATAGGATTTGAGACCCGCAGTCTTCTAGTGTAACACTCAGAATGTTCAGGATACAATTCAGAATTACTTGGCATAGACACAGCCAGGATAATTTCAACCCACAGAAGAAAAGACAATCAAAAAATTCCCGTGCAAAATGTCATGGATGTGAGGACAGCCTGAAAGCCACTTGGAAGCAGCTAGGGAGCTACTGCAGGAAGTTCATGGGGAAATGAAGTGAAACGATGGATTTGCTTTGGTTTTTTCATAATATGCATTTTGAAGCTCTTTTATGTTCTAAAAGTGGTCAAATATGTAAGGGACACATCCTCAAAAAGAATGGAAGTGCAGAATGTCTGAATAATTAAACATGAGGTAAAAATAAGAACCAATGACAAATTCATAACAGAAAAATTCAGTAGCCGAAAACACAAAGTCACTGGCGGCAGGAGGGAGGCAGTGGAGAACTCAGGGAACTTGACGATGGTTGAAGTGAGCCAGTCTGAACATGACAGAGTCATATGCAATGGAAGAAAGGGGGCAAAGTCTCGGAGAACTGTGGCCGGAAGACTCACCTGACCCAGTTTTAAGACTGACCCTGAGACAGTGCAGTCGGGATTAAGGAATTGGCCCTTGGATCCAGGGTAGCATCTAGGGTCACACAGAGCCACACAGTGGTGGCTGATTTGTTTGGACGAGGCATCAAAGCGAATCAGTGGACAAAGCGTGGTCTCCTGGCATTGAGCATCCACAGCAAGGACCTGATTCAAATCTCACCTAGAATTCAACAATTAACTCCACACGGGTCATCTGCCCGGAACAAAACATGAAAATATAAACTTTTTAGGAGAAAATATGACAAATCCTTGTGCCCTGGGCTTTAACAGAGTTTCTAGATATGATACTAAAAACAGATCCATTGAAGACAAGAAACCAATAAACTGGAATGCATTCAGGTGGAACACATCAGCTCTGTGTCAGCATGGTACTAGCTAATGAAAAGATATGCTACAGACTGGGGTGAAATATTTTCATCACATATTCAACAACCAGCTTGTGGCCCCACAGCTTAAAATGCCACTTGGGATCCTTGCGTCGCACGTCACAATGCCTGGTGCGAGTCCTGGCAGATCTGGCTTCCTGCTGACCTGCACGGAGGCAGCATATGATGATGGCCCAGGTGCTGGAGTTTCTGCCTCCCATCCGGGACCCCTGGAGGCTCCTGCTCCTGGCTCCAGGCTGCCCTACCTTTGGCTATTGTGGACACTTGGGGAGTATACCAGTGGAAGACAGATCTCTCTCTCAAATCAATCAATCAGTCCTTAAAAAAACAAACGAAACAAAACCTCTCCAAATTCAGCAGTAAGAAAACAAACAGCCCCTTCTGCCAGTGAGCCTGGGACTTGGCCAGACACTGCATTTGAGCGTGTGGGACACTGGCCAGCAGCATCCACCACTGGGAACATTTGAGTTAACATCTTGGCACATCTGTTTTAATGGCTAAAAGGAAAGGAAACACACAGACAGTATCAAGTGCTGGTGAGGACGTGGGGTAACTGGAATGCACAGTGGCACAAGTACCTGGAAAACCATGCGCAGTTACCATGTGGTCCGTCAGCCCCACCCCCAGGTAAACTGAACACATGATGCTTATAGCAACGTTCATCATATGTGACAACCGGAAACAACCCTCATGCTTCAGCGGGTGAGTGGGTCAGCCCGACTGTTCAGTGTCTTAGGCATGGAAAGGAAGAGATGGATACAGCGAGTTGGGTATGTTTGGAAGGCATTGCGCTTAATGAGAGAACTTGTCTCGGAAAACTGCACATGGTCGTGTTCCGTTCTCAAAAGAGCAGCGTGGTGGTGAGTGAGAGCAGGTCCCGGGATGCTAGGGCCCAGGGCGTGTGCTTGGTGTTGGGAGGAGGAAGACAGAGAGGTCTGGGAGTATGGGGTTATTCTGAGTCCTGTGGTTTCTATATACAGATTAAGCTGGCTTTCACGATAATTCCATGGTCAGAGCTTACAACAGAGCTGAGAGATAGGTTTGGTTTTCTTCCCCAGATTGGGTGAGATGGAGAGAGCCCCACAGACCGCAGGAAGGAGCGCCACTATCCGTGTGGATGGGGCTCTCCACGAGGTCCTGGAACCTGCCCGGTTCCCACTGTGTGCCTGGCGTGTTCGTGCAGTCCACGGGCTATGTGAAGTGGCTGCCGCGTGATTAGATGGGGGTGAAGATTAGATGGGGGTGAAGATTGCGCGCAAGGGCTTCGTGTACGTGACGAGGATCTGGCACGCAAACCCCAGTGCACAGTCACGTGCTCACATAAGGCAGCCATGCCTGCTCCCTTGTGTGGGTCCTGGCTGTTTTTGTGTCACAGTGGCAAAGATGAGTAGCTGTGATGGGGACAGCGTGGTCCCAGATCCCTGGCCCTTTGTGAATAAGGAATACTCCACAGGACATTTGCTTATTTTTATTTAATTGCAGAACCTTAGGAAGGCTGAGATTTACCTCATGCTTTGCATCCAGGAATAACTTTTGATCATTTTTTTCTGTATAAATAATTTTCAAAAAGATTTTATCTATTTATTTGAAAACAAAGTGACATGGAGAGAAAGGGAACCAGAGAGAGAGATCTTTCATCGTCTGGCTCATTCCCCAGATGGCCACAATGACCAGGGCTGTGCCAGGCCCAAGCACAAAGCCAGGACCTCCGTCTGGAGCTCCCAGGTGGGTGTCAGGGGCCACAACACTTGGGCCATCCACTGCTGCTTTCCCAGGTGCATTAGCAGGGAGCTGGATGGGAAGTGGAGCAGTTGGGACTCGAACTGGCGCTCTGATGCAGAATGCTGGCATTGTTGGCATTGGCTTCAACTGCTGCACCATAACACATGCCGCATGAATAACTGGATCATCTTTTTTAAAAAAGACTTATTTATTTGAAAATCAGAGTTACAGAGAGGCAGAGGCAGAGGCAGAGAGACAAAGAGTGATCTTCCATCGCTGGTTCACTTCCCAGATGGCTGCAATGGCTGGAGCTGCATTGATCAGGAGCCAGGAGCTTCTTCCAGGTCTCCCAGGTGGGTGCAGGGGCCCGAGCACTTGGGCCATCTTCTACTGCTTTCCCAGGCCACAGCAGAGAGCTGGATCTGAAGTGGAACAGCCGCGACTCGAATTGGCGCCCATATGGGATGCCAGCACTGCAGGCAACGGCCCTACCCACTATGCCATAGCACCGGCCCCTGGAAAATCATTTTTTAAGAATAGTTTTCTCATATAAGTAAGGTTTTTACCTTAAAATCCACAGTATTTGAAGTGTTTTCCTCCTTTTACCCCCTTGGAGATCTGGGATCTGAAATTTGAAACAATGTTAAGGAGTGCTCCTTCACCCGCAGATGGGAGATTTGGTCTTTCTCTCTCTCCCTCTCTCTCTCTCTCTATCCCCCCTTCCCTTTTTCCCTTTAAAATAAATAAGTAACTCAGGTTCAAGTGTAAGGAAGCACTCTTCACTGGCTCCAGGAGGTGGGAAGCCGTGACGGGTTTTGGGATCGGTGGCTGTGGGTGACGTCTCAGTTCTGGACGTAAGGACCACTGTACCACTGTGCACTCCCAGTGCTGGGTTGTGAAACCACAGGTTACCAGAGATAAACACCCAAGCGCCTGATTTACTTGTTCATGAGCGTATCATAAAATCGTCAGTTAAATCACCTTTTATGACTGTGGTCTCCAAGTTTTTAAATGTAGCCCTTTGATTGCTCCATAGTTGTAAAGGCTGACTCTCTTTTTGCTGTGTGGCGGTGAGTAATTTATAACGTCTGCTAAGTGAACAATATTTACCAAGTGCTATCAAACAAGATAAAGATATATTTCACTGTGTCTTTATAGCAGTTGAGATAGCTAGAGAAAATATATTCACTACTTGGGATTTCACTACGTAACATTACAGTTCTAAGAACAAATCTGGGACAATTTTATTACTGTCCTGCCTCTCTTTGTTCCTGGCTTGTGGTGTTTTCTAAGGCTATTTTAGATGTCTTCTTTGAAAGGAAAAAAACAAAATGATGCCCCCAAACACGGTTTTCTAAGTGTAGCTTCAGTGTCTCCTTCCAAGTGTTGGGTAATTTATGTGCCAATTGCATAAGATACATTGAGTCATGCTGTGGCTTGCACTCCCTGTATAAAACAGTAATTTAAATAATAACTCGAGCATTTGTAGTGGCTCATAATTGAGCATAGTGATGGGTATGGAGTAGACTGGAATATAACAATATCAGTAGTCGATGCTCAGCTTCCCGAATATCTTTACCTGTGCTCCGTCAGGTGGTTACCATAGCACACGTGAAATAGACCAGGAGGTACAGTCATCGGTTTCCTGCAAAGGAGGCTGGGAATCATCCCCGACAGTTTACCAGCAGCGGGTGGAGAGCGGAGCAGAGATCTGCTGCTGGTCAATCAGGAAATCGTTCTCTGACCCTCTTCTCGCCACCTGATTTCTTTCTGAGGAAGACGTCGTGGTCCTGAAAATGGCAGTCCTCCCTGGGCTGACGTCTCTATGTTCAAAGTCCGACTTGCAGTTATTTAGTTATTTATTTTGACAGGCGGAGTGGACACTGAGAGAGAGAAAGACAGAAAGAAAGGGCTTCCTTTGCCGTTGGTTCACTCTCCAGTGGCCGCCGCTGCTGGCGCACTGCGCTGATCCAAAGCCAAGAGCCAGGTGCTTCTCCTGGTCTCCCATGCGGGTGCAGGGCCCAAGGACTTGGGCCATCCTCCACTGCACTCCCGGGCCACAGCAGAGAGCTGGCCTGGGAGAGGAGCAACTGGGACTAGAACCCAGCACCCATATGGAATGCTGGTGCTGCAGGCGGAGGATTAGCCTAGTGAGCCGCGGTGCCGGCCCCGACTTGCAGTTATTTTGCGTGTAGGTTGCTAGTCCTATCCTGCTTGATCTCTGCATCTACCGCGTCCTCGTGGGGTTGTTTACGTGTAACTGTGTCTGAGTTTGGTGGAGGAAATGTTAAATGAGTTCTGTGGGGAGTGATAGCGTGCGGCCCCCACCGTGGGGTCAGGACGAATGGCCGCGGGGATTCTCGGTCGTGCTGTGTGGCAAGGGTGTCTTTGCACGGGTCTCTTAGGAGCCGTGCTAAACCGCGGCCGGGCTGAATGCTGCTGAAGTTGTGCCCAACACCAGAGGCCCCAGGGCTTCCACAACCACGCAGGTAGACCAACCGTACTGAGACGCAGATTCTAACTTCTCATGTGGCAATCTGTAAAAATTAGCCACACAGGGCTGGCATGTATTATCTCAAAATTATCTGTATACTGACAGTTTATTTTAAAACACTCAATCAGTTGGTGCATAAGACCAGCTGCTCTGTCCCTCTCCTGGTACAGTGAGGCCAAATTTCTGACTCCGGCTGTGTTCCTCAGTGCCTGTGGCTCTGACGCCGATGGACGGGGCGTGCTCTCCACGTCCGCTTTCTGCTGGCTTTGTCCAGGTCTTTGACCTACCTTTATCTGCTGTCTGGGACCCTGACCACTGCAGGGGACATGCTCATTTCACCCATCTGTTCATGTTTTCTCTCCATGGTGCCCACACCACGGGGTTTGCAAGGGGAAGGAGAACTCAGTTTCGCTAGAATTTCCCCTACGTCTGTCTCGCCACGTTGGATATCTCCAGGTCCCACTTTGGCCTTCTCCACATTATTCTTTCAGTTAACTGTATGTATTGAGTCTCTTACATGTGCCAAATATTGTTTTAGATTATTGTACCGAAAAGAAAACAAAATGCGATCTGTAGTGGAATTTATATTCTGGGGTTGAGGGGATGGGCTGGCAAAGGATTGGAGAAAGAAAAAGAGACTAGAAGCATCAAACACGATTATCAAGTAAACCGTGCGGCACATGAACGCAGAGGGAAGAGCAGCCATGGGACGCCTGCTGGTGCCAGGGCGTGATCATTCCAGACGCGGGAGAGAGTTCAGGGCTGGTGCCTGCCTGGGGGCTGCGGGAAACATGAGGAAGGCGGCCGTGGTGGGGGTCAGAGCGGCAAGAGCTGACGCAGAGGTGTCGGGCAGGGGCAGGGGAAGTCACGGAGGGCTTGCAGGGCGCTCGAGGATTCTGCTTGGATTCTCAGTGTGAAGGGGATGACTTGGGTGAAGGAGATGACCTGATCGGCATGTTACCACCACGTCCAGTCTCCCGCGAGCCCACGCAAGGCGCTCTTGTTTCTGATGCAGAGGTTTTGATTTCTAGATGTTCTAGCCCATTCCATCTCCCATCCACTGGCTCTGTTCTCATCGCTGGCTCCTTTTCCCACGGGAGCCCTTAGCCTGCAGCCCCAGTGCTTTGAAATTCCTGGGTGATATTCCCACGTCTCTGCCATCTCCCAGCCTGGTTTTGGTGCTTGCTCCGATCCCGTGGCCTGAGTTTGTGCCTAGCAGCTCGCCTTGTCCTTGTCTGCTGACAGCCGGACCTGGACGGGCAAGGAGTTGGGCTGTTGATCGTCCGCTGGCGAGCTGGGGTCAGAAGCTAAGTGTTCCTCCAGTGTCCTTGTTTTCGCCTTCTCTGTCTCCCCTGGGTGTACCCGAAGACTCCTGCAGTAGCATCCGAGGCCTGCAGCTCTCTTGCTGTGATCCTGTTAGGGTACAGGAGCCCCAGTGGTGTGGGAAGCATCGCAGTGGCTCTCAGGTTTGGGGTGAAGCTGACTAGAGCATATCCTTCCCAGGTTGGTTAGTTTTCCTCAAACAAACGCCTTGGGTAGATCAAGCGTTCACCGCTTACTCTGCTTGTGCTGTGCGGGAGCGTCTGAGCTTTCTCTGTGAACGTAACGAGGATCTGGGGCAGCCTCAGCAGGTCAGATTCAGGAAACTGGGAACCATCCTCTCTACTTATTTCATTTATTTGAAAGGCAGAGCAACAGAGAGATGGGAGATGTCAGGATTTTCCACCTCCTGGTTCACTCCCCGAATGGCTGTGAGAGTCAGGGCTGGGCCAGGCCACGCCAAGAGCCTGGAACTCCTCCTGGGTCTCCCACATGGATACAAGGGCCCACGCGTGTGAACCATCTTCCGCTGCCTTCCCAGGTGCATTAGCAGGGAGCTGGACTGGAAGCGGATTCTCCCATGTGGGATGCTCGCATCGCAGGCGGCAGCCTTCCCAGGTGCATTAGCAGGGAGCTGGACTGGACGCGGATTCTCCCATGTGGGATGCTCGCATCGCAGGCGGCAGCCTCCCCAGGTGCATTAGCAGGGAGCTGGACTGGACGTGGATTCTCCCATGTGGGATGCTCACATCACAGGCGGCAGCCTTCCCAGGTGCATTAGCAGGGAGCTGGACTGGACGTGGATTCTCCCATGTGGGATGCGCGCATCACAGGCGGCAGCCTTCCCAGGTGCATTAGCAGGGAGCTGGACTGGACGTGGATTCTCCCATGTGGGATGCGCGCATCACAGGCGGCAGCCTTCCCAGGTGCATTAGCAGGGAGCTGGACTGGACGTGGATTCTCCCATGTGGGATGCGCGCATCACAGGCGGCAGCCTTCCCAGGTGCATTAGCAGGGAGCTGGACTGGACGTGGATTCTCCCATGTGGGATGCGCGCATCACAGGCGGCAGCCTTCCCAGGTGCATTAGCAGGGAGCTGGACTGGACGTGGATTCTCCCATGTGGGATGCTCGCATCGCAGGCGGCAGCCTTCCCAGGTGCATTAGCAGGGAGCTGGACTGGACGTGGATTCTCCCATGTGGGATGCTCACATCACAGGCGGCAGCCTCCCCAGGTGCATTAGCAGGGAGCTGGACTGGAAGTGGATTCTCCCATGTGGGATGCTCACATCACAGGCGGCAGCCTCCCCAGGTGCATTAGCAGGGAGCTGGACTGGAAGTGGATTCTCCCATGTGGGATGCTCACATCACAGGCGGCAGCCTCCCCAGGTGCATTAGCAGGGAGCTGGACTGGAAGTGGATTCTCCCATGTGGGATGCTCACATCACAGGCGGCAGCCTTCCCAGGTGCATTAGCAGGGAGCTGGACTGGAAGTGGATTCTCCCATGTGGGATGCTCACATCACAGGCGGCAGCCTTCCCAGGTGCATTAGCAGGGAGCTGGACTGGAAGCGGATTCTCCCATGTGGGATGCGCGCATCACAGGCGGCAGCTGAACCCACTGGGCCTCAGTGCTGGGCACCCTCTCAGCGCCTTCAAGTCCAGGGAGTCGATTATAGTTTGATGAATTCCTACCATACAGGCTTTGGCTTTTGCTCCCGGTACCCGTGAGTCTCTGTACCTGCCCGTCTCTCTCCAAGCTGGGGCTGGACATTTGCCCACTTGCCTGTGACTTTAATTCCCTTCCGGATCTAGGCAAACTTGTGGACTGTCAGATTGTTCAGTTTTTGTTTTGCTGATTGTGAGGGTGGGTGTGATGACTTCTGCGCTCTGTATATTTCAGGCCAGAAACCAGAAGTTCGCTCTACATTTTGAAAGGATGACGTTGATTGCAGTGACAGGATAGACTGAAAGGGAGAGCGGTCAGCCTAACAGTTAAGACATCTGCCTTCCTTCTGTGGTGGAGGGCCCGAGTCAGTACCTGCCTCTGGCTCCCGACTCCCGCTTACTGCTAATGCAGACCCTGGGAGGCAGCTGTGATGGTTCAAAGAACTGGGTTCCAAGGGGTCGGCACCGGGGCTCACTGGTTAATCTTCTACCTGCAGCGCCAGCATCCCATATAGGCACCGGTTCTAGTCCTGGTTGCTCCGCTTCCTGTCCAGCTCTCTGCTGTGGCCCGGGAGTGCAGTGGATGATGGTCCAAGTGCTTGGGCCCCTGTACCTGCATGGGAGACCAGGAGGAAGCACCTGGCTCCTGGCTTCTGATCGGCGCAGCGCCGGCCGTGGTGGCCACTGGGGAGAGAACAAATGGAAGGAAGACCTTTCTCTCTGTCTCTCTCTCTGTGTCTATAACTCTACCTGTAAAATAAATTTTAAAAATTAAATTTAAAAAAAGGAATGGGGGAGTGGGGTTCCTATGATCCATGCAGGAGGCCTGGATTGAGGTCCTGGCTCCCAGATTCATCCTCAGCCCAGCTTGGCTGTTGCATTTGGGGAGTGCACCAGAAGATGGGAGCTTTGTCCGTGTGTCTGTGTCTCAGAGAGACAAATAACTTTTTTAAAAAAATGATAGATGATAAGAAACAAGCATGTTATCATAATATCAGGTTGGAGGCTATTTTAATAATCCAAATGGAAGATGACAGTGAATTTACCCAGACTATCAGAGGAGCTGAGAAGTGGTTGGATGCAGAATGTAGCTCTGAAGCAGAGCTGCTAGGAGATTCTGATGGTTTGAGTGTCACCTGTGAGAAAGAGATGATCTCTGAACACCTGGGAGGATGAGAACGGTGTGGGTGGGGGAGGATGTGCAGAGGGGTAGCTATTAGCAGTTCGGTTTGGGATACGCAAGACTCGTGATCGCTGCTGACGTCCAAGTGGCTTTGCTGAGCTGTGTCTCAGTCTTCAGTGCAGAGAAACTCGGCCTGGAGACGTTGGGATGAGAGCAGCTCAGGCCTCCTGGGAGCACAGGAGGAGAGGAGGACCAGGCGTGGGGCCTGCAGGCGCGTACGTGCTGGGAGAGCAGAGAGGTGGAAAGACAAGGGCCTGTAGTACTGGTGCCGAGAGAAGTGAGCTTGTCATATATCGCTGGTGGGTCAACATGGCACCCTCCCTCCTTTATTTTCCTATGTGCTGAATTTTGAGATTTTGATTCAGGGTTCACTGTATTTGAATATAAAATAGTTACAATAGGGGCAGGCATTGTGGCTCAGCGGGTCAAGCCAAGGCTGGGATGCCTGGTTCAAGTTTGGCTCTACTGCTTCCAATCCACCTTCCTGATTGCTGGTGCATCCTGGGAGGCAGTATTCGATGGGTCAAAAGCCTGAGTACCCACCTCCCACATCGGACTCTCGGGTGACGCTCCGGTCTCCCAACTATGGCCTGGCCCAGCCCTGGGTGTTGCAGGCAATTGAGGAATAAAACAGAAGGTAAAAGATTTATTTGTCTCTCTCCCCCTCTCTCCCTCTGCCTTTCAAATAAAAATAAAATGAAACCTTTAACAAACAGTACTGCCACATTAAAAAAAAGTTTTTCTATGAGCTGCTTAACATTTGAGGACTGAATCATACTTCTGCCCATGTTTTTTCCTATTAATAAAAGGAGAGGAAAAAGTAAGTTAGTAAGACTGTGTCCACACATTGAAAACATAAACGTGGTTTCTATTTATAATAACATAATGTTCTGAGACACTGACTTCCCCCTCAAATTCCAGATGTCTTTGAGTCTGAGCCCCTCCTTCCTGAGCTCACCCCCTGCCCCGCTAGCCCCCAGCCCCGAGTCCTCATCACTCGCTGTTCACTGCAGGAGGTGGCAGAGTTTCTGAGCTGCAAGAATGTGGTTCGAAAACTTGGAAACACTCGGCATAACACGTGGGGTTGGCAGAAGCAGAGCCAGGCGAGCTGCCTGCCGATGAGCCAAAGGTTCTCAAAGCTGCTGGGGGCTGGGGAAGGAGGAGGAGGAGGTGAGTCACAGAGGCAGGGAGAAGTGACCAGGGTCCCACAAAGGGGCCCCTGCTCTTCCCTCTGCTGGAACTGTGGCCGAGCAACACCCCAAGCTGGCTGGAGGTGTTGCTGCAGAAAACGCAAGCCTGGCTCTGCTCACCTGATGCGTGGAAAGCCGAACACCGACACCGGGGTGGTGGAAGACAGCACGCGTTGTTTGCAAAGTGCAGAGCAAGGAGCTGGGTGGCTACTGCCTAATTCCTGGGCTCCCTGAGGAGTTAGGGGTGAAGGTTTCTATAGATAGCAGTTGGGGCTTATGGTGCTGGATTAGTTCTTGTTCAAGTTCCGGGTTGGTCAGGGGTGCTCGTGACCTCCCTAGGATTGGCCAGTGACATGAACTCCTTATCTGCAGTGAATTTCTTTGATAAGCCAGGCAAGGATGCCTTGGACTAAGGGAGACAGGGAGGCCGGGTCCTGCCTTTACATCATGGGGGTTGGGTTTCAGTACCCAGGGCCCGCAAGAGGAAAGGTGGAGAACCACAGGGGAGGTTTGGAGACCTGAGGGCAGGTCCTAGCCATGCCCTCCTCTCTGGGATGCAGTGACAGTGGCCCGTGTGGGCGCCAAGGCCTGCACCCGCACCTGTATCCCGTGGGTGGGAGGGCTGAGCACACAGCTGGCGAGCCAGCCCCAGGGAGTCCTGTACAGGCTGCGAGAACGCCTGTGTTTCTTGCTCTCCTGAGTTTGCAGAAGAAAGTCGCCCACTTCGTGAACACCTGACTCCGTTTGTCAGGGGCCCTGGCCCAAACCCAGAGGGCATCTCAGCTCTTCTCGGATGCCCCAGAGGTTGCATCTTTGAAATGTTCCCGGAGCTGACCCGCCTTTCCCAGCTCTGCCACCGCACAAGCCTCCCTTTGCACCCTCCCGTCCGCTGTCTCTTCCTACTCCCCCACAGAGCAGCCAGGGCGGCCCTTCCAAGTAGCACCCTTGTGCTCTGGCAGCCCTCTGCACGCTTACACAGGAGGCCCAGGCACTCGGCGCCGCTCGCTCCCTCCCCCCTCCCTCCTGCTGCCCCTCGCTGCCATCCCCAGGCACCATCACCAGTTCTCGCCGTTTCCCGGATGTGCCCGGTGCACCTGGGCCTCACACCTGGTCACTGTTTGCTCATGACTAGTGTTCTCACTTGGTTTTTCTGCTCATCCAGGAGGATCCCCTTGAGCGTACTTCCTTGCTTGTCTTGATGTGCAGCACCGCCTGACCGTAGCGAGCCGTGTGTTGTCAGCCCTTCCGAGAACGCAGGCTTGACAAGAGCCGTTTGTTAGCCCGAGTGCCGGCGACACAGCATTTCTCCAGTCGGTGTCTGTGCAGTGGGGATGAGGGAGTCGGCACACCTCTGCCTGGGGCGTGGGCGCTGTGGCCACTGGCCTCACCTTCTCTTAGATGCTTCGTGCTATGGTCCCAGCCTGGGTTCCCTCTGTCCAGATAGACTGAACATGGATAACTGACTTGGGGTGATGTGTGAGGGAAGAGCCCATGAAAGGGTGGAGCCAATTTAAGGATGATCTTGTCTTGGACCAGCCCTGGAGGGAGCAGTCCTCCAGGCTCCTCTGGGTAGGGGGCCTTCCCCTGAGGGCAGAGGGTGAATGCCTGAGGCATAGGCTCCCTTGAACTTCCATGCAAGGGGAGAGAAGGAGGATGGGCCAGCCATGCCCAGCAGATCTGAGCCGCACACATTGGTTCTGGTTCAGCAGCTGCCTTACCTCCTGCTGCAGCACTGTGTTTATGTCTGTGTTCCCTGAGCCCCCAGCCCCATGCACCAGGGAGCACGCCATCTGGGTCTCCTTGTAGGAGACTCTTGGTCCCAGTGATGCTCTGATGGAATTGACTTGGTGTGAGCTGAGCGAGGCGTGGAGTGCCGCACCCGGACACGAGGCAGGGCGTGCTCAGTGCCTCTCGCTGACTGACAGGGCTTGGGTTGGCTCTTCTGCAGGAAACCACCGAAACACAGACAGCAGCTTACAGGAGTCCAACCTCCAGCAAGGAAGGGCAGGGATCCGCTGCATAGGAAACAGCCCCAGCTCATTACCTGGGGAGAGTGTGTAGGTGGCAGCACAGGGACGGGGAACACAGGGCAAACAGGCGGCCCCCCTGGTTTGAGGAGGCAGAGCCAGCTACCAGAGCGGTCCAGTTACTCTTGATATGAAACTTGCATGCTCACATTTCTCTCCCCCTTAGATACTAACGCATTGCCCAAATCTGTCTACGAGACTTGCCCTGAGCTGATGCTATAACCATAGACAGTCACTCTAGGAACAGGGCAGCCTATCCCCTCCCATGGTGGATGCAAAAAGTATAAATAGAATTTTAGCACATCAAATATATTATTTAAAAAGGATCACACACCATGACTGGGCGGGCTTATCCTAGGAATGCGAGATGCACTGAGCATTTAAAAGTCAATGTAATCTACCATATTATAAGACCTTCATAGAAAAATCACGCCATAAGTTTGATGAATGCAGGAAAGCAAACCCACTAAATTCACCATCTATTCCTGAAAAAAATGCTCTCAGCAGGTTAGAAAAGGAAACAACATTTCTCCCCCTGATAAAGGCGCCTGCGAAAAAATATCCACGTCTGGCCTCGTCTCACTGGTCAAAGACTGATGCACCTCTGAGGTCGTTGTTTCTGGATCTGGTCACATTGTATCAGCCGTCGTGGCCAGAGCCCTGAGGCTGGAGAGAGAGGAAAGATACCTGGCTGAGAAAGAAAGAAATGAAAGTGGCGGCATGACAGTCTGGGGGCTCGCGAGTGAGCCCCACAGGATGGTTGCAGGGCAGAGGGCGGATCTAACAGGCGAGACCGGCTCCGTCTCCGTGCGGGACATGCATGTCCGGATGCCGAAACGTAAAGCACTAGTTACACTTGCAGGGAAATCCGGACTGCTCAGGGATGATCTGGCAACCCTGAAGCCCTGCAGCCAGAAACATGGAAACGTTGCTGAGAGACGCTGAAGAGAAGCCCTCGGTGCAGGACAGACCATGGTCGTGGGGTGGAGGAAGAAGGCAAACGTCCCAGGGCGACCTACGGATCCAGTGCAGTGCAAGTTAAATCCCCACAGGTTTCCCTGTAGAGACTGACAGGCTGATTGAAGATTCCCGCGGAAATGCCCAGGATTTGGGATATCCGGAATGGTGTTGATGTTACAGGAGTGCACATTGCTTCTTGGGTTCCTGGGGGGAAGAGATTTCAGAAGGGCAGGGAAGACATTGCAGAGCGCTCAGTGTGTTCGTTCTAAAGGTAGTTTCACAGGTGCACACATTCATAAAAACTTACCACATTATGCACTTACATATATCATGGGTTTTTTTTGTATGTCAGATCTCTACAACAAGTGTATATATATATATATATATATATATATATATATATATATATATATTATATATTTGACAGGCAGAGTGGACAGTGAGAGAGAGAGACAGAGAGAAAGGTCTTCCTCTGCTGTTGGTACACCCTCCAATGGCCGCCGCAGCTGGCACACTGTGCTGATCCAAAGCCAGGAGCCAGGTGCTTCTCCTGGTCTCCCATTCTGGTGCAGGGCCCAAGCACTTGGGCCATCCTCCACTGCACTCCCTGGCCACAGCAGAGAGCTGGCCTGGAAGAGGGGCAACTGGGACAGAATCCGATGCCCTGACAGGGACTAGAACCCGGTGTTTCGGCGCCGCAACGCAGAGGATTAGTCTATTGAGCCTCGGCGCCAGCCTAACAAGTGTATATATTTTTTAAAGATTTATTATATATTTGAAAGGCAAAGTTACAGAGAGGCAGAGAAAGAGAGAGAGAAGGTTTTCCATCTGCTGGTTTACTCCCCAGATCTGAAATCAGGAGCCAGGAGCTTCTTCCAGGTCTCCCACATGGGTTCAGGGGCCCAAGGACTTGGGCCATCTTCTACTGCTATCCCAGGCCATAGCAGAGAGCTGGATTGGAAGTGGAGCAGCCGGTACTAGAACCAGTGCCCATATGGGATGCTGGCGCTTCAGGCCAGGGCATTAACCCGTTGTGCCACAGTACCGGCCCCAGCATTCTATTTTTTTTTTAAAGATTTATTTTATTTATTTGAAAGAGTGACAGAGGTAGAGCTGGAGAGAGGTCTTCCATCCACTGGTTCACTCCCCAAATGACCACAATGGCCAGAGCTGGGCTGGTCTGAAGCCAGGAGCCATGAGCTTCTTCTGGGTCTCCCAGAGGCCCAAGGACTTGGGCCATCTTCTACTGCTTTCCCAGGTCATAACAGAGAGCTAGATTGGAAGTGGAACACCCAGGACTCGAACCGGCACCCGTGTGGGATGCCAGGGCTGCAGGCTAGGGCTTTAACCCGCTGCGCCACAGCGCCTGCATATGTGCGTTCTTTAGTTCTTCATGGGAAAAAGAGCCAGCAGACAGCACGCCTGGCTTCCCTGCTGTGTGCATGGCTATACATGCTCACAAAGGCATTCTTGTGGATGTACTCGTTTTCACGTCCCTGTGTGTGCAGGACTGTGTACAGCAGCAGAACAGCTGCTTGGCAGAAGCTCCTGTGGGACGGGTCACACTGGGGACAGGTTCCTGTGATCCTCCCTAGAGGGAGGTGTGCTCTGCTGGCCCACCCTGCCCGGCCCTGGGTACCCTGTGCCGGGCCAGGGTACCAGCCGGCACCTCTGCCATCCAGGTCTGCACCTGCTAGCCAGAAGGAAGTGAAATTTCTCTGTTGCTCTCTCCAGGCTGCCTGGGGCAAGTTCCCAAGGATCAAACAGGGAGACAGCATCGAATGGAATGCGTTCCTTGCCAAAGGGGAGCCATAGCACAGGGAGCCTGCTGGGAGTGGGACTTGCCAACAGCTCAGAAACTTAGCAACCTCGTCCTGCAGGAGAGCAGCGCTGGGCTTGTTGTGCACACGGGCCTCCCACGTGCCACCACCTGTGGTCATGTGTCTGGGTCACGGGTCAGAGCCTGGCTCTTCCTCCTATGCACAGATCCTGAGGCAGGTGAGGGGTACGGGATGGAGAGGCTGTCTCTGCATCTGTAGACAGATGTGCATCTCTTCCACACAAACACAGCTGTTGTCTGTAGAAGTCTGCAGTTCCCATGAATAACCACTACAAGCAGAGTGGAGGAATGGGGATCTGGGGTGGGCTCTCTTCCTCTTCCTCACGGCCCCTGTGCTAAACTGCAGCACAGCAGGACGGCTTGCGCTCAGTGCGCTCTGCTAAAACCACACCCTTCAGCTGCCTTGTGACACCAAACCCCTATGGTAAAGGCAGGACCCAGCCTGGGCAGCCTCCCTTAGCCCAAGGTGTCCTTGCCTGTCCCTTATCTAAAGGAATGCACTGGCCAGAGGGAGTGACCCAGCTGGCTCTACAAGGTTCTAATCCGGGACTCAGGATGGCTTTTGCTTCCCCAGTAGATAAAACCTTGTTGGTCAGTGTTGTCCCCAGGTTTGCTTAGGGACTTCTGAGTCCAGGCAGGTAATTCTAGCTTTGGGGCAGAAGGTAACTGCCAGTCAGATAACCCCAGACCAGCTGAAGCCACCTGGTCATCATAAACATTCCTTAAAGACACGGCATCGCCGAGCAGTCAGAGGAGGGTCGCAAACACCAGGGAGCTGGACGAGAGCTGGGCGTGCGCCTCTGAGCCCGTTTCAGCCTGTAGACACCTTCACCCCGAGCCTCGGGGAGCTGGGGATTCGGCAGCAGCTGTGCTCTGCGCGTGGCGGTCGGCACCTGCCTTCTCCCACCACCCCTGCTTTCAGGGGGCGGGCGAGCAGCCCCAGCCGTTGGGGTCCTGAGGCAGCACCTTCAGCCAGGTTGGGCTGCTATCCCATAATGCTTTGTTCTCACCCACTGCTCCTTTCTCTTCCTCCTGCGTCCACCATTGCTTTCCCCCTCTCTGTTCTCTGTTTCCTCCTCTCTTCCTGTAACTCCCCTCTCTCCTCCCTCCTTCCACTTCCTGTGCTCTCTGTCTTTGTCTCACGCACACACACCCCTGCCTTCCCAGTTCAGGGCTAGTAGTCTTTGGGGAACCCCGATGGTAAGAATCCATGGCCTCTGAGGAGTGTAGGTAGATTCTTTTTTTAAAAAAAAGATTTATTTATTTGAAAGACAGAGTTACAGAGAGAGGTAAAGACAGAGAGAGAGAGAGAGAGAGAGAGAGAGAGAGAGAGATCTTCCATCCTCTGGTTCATGCCCCAGATGGCTGAAATGGCCAGAGCTGTGCCGATCCGAAGTCAGGAGCCAGGAGCTGCTTCTTGGTTTCCCACGTGGGCATAGGGACCCAAGCACTTGGGCCATCTTCTACTGCTTTCCCAGGCCATAGCAGAGAGCTGGATTGGAAGTGGAGGAGCCAGGACTCAAACCGGTGCCCATATGGGATGCCAGCACTGCAGGCAGCAGCCTCACCCGCTACGACACAGCGCCGGCCCCGTAGGTCGATTCTAACAGTGTGATCCTTTATGCTTGTCTGTTTCCAGGTGAACTTTGTACAACCACGGGTGCAGTGTCTCTACTGAACGCTGATTGCCAAAGGACAAGCTGTAGGCAGACTGTGTTGGGGTGGGGGTGGTGTAGGTGTTTGTGGAGACAGACTCCTGGCCAGGTGGGGGTTGCTCTGGTCCCTCCATGGAGGCCCAGTCATTTAGGGGGGAAAGTAGGACCTGCTCAAGGGGAGGTCAGCTGTCCAGCATGGAAGGGCCCTGCCTGGACAGTCAGCACTGATTCTCATGGAGCCGCCAGGGTCTGCCCTTGCGGTGTGCGTCCCTGAAGGCAGATCGTGGAAGCGAACCACCTATGTGTGTGGGGGAGCTGGCCTTGTGCTCACAGGGGAGCCCAGGGGAGCTGGCCTTGTGCTCACAGGAAGCCGCCCTTAGCTAGCTTTGTGCCCAGGGCGGGGTGTGCCTACCGGAGCAGCCAGCCGTCTTTACCTATAAACCTTTGAAATTTCCCACTCTGGGGGAAGACGACTGAGAACCTCAGCTGTGTCCTGAAGACCCCCAGAGCAAGGCTGGCCCGGGGTCCCTCGCCCCTCACTCTGAGCGCTCCCAGGGTGTGGCTTGGTGGCAGCCAGTCTGTCCTGGTGAGAGTTGAGACGTTTGATTCCCGCCTGCCGCTCAGCATGTCCACAGAGCGTTTAGCGGGAGGCTGGGTGTCCGTAGAGCTGCTGGGTCCCGACGACTCTTTATCTGGAACCTTCTTCTCCTTGTCAGTGTCTTCTGTGGCAGGGACAGACAGCAATGGGCCAGCTGAGAGCCAGGAGCCCCAGTGTTCTGCCTTGGCTTTTCGGGACACAGGTGGGACATTGGACAGGAAGTGGAGTTCCTTGGGGGACCCCAGCTGTGAGTCCTCTACTGCGAGGCGGAGCCTTGTGCTGGAGGTCATGAGACTCACTCGGCCTGGCCTTGGACTTAACCTTCGCACTATGCGTGCTTCAAACCTTCGTCTGTCGCCCTGTGCTGGGCAGCTTGTTGTGTGTGTGTGTGTGTGTGTGTGTGTGTGTGTGTGTGTAGCCTGCCTCTGGGAGCCCAGGCTCGTGTGTGTGTGTGTAGCCTGCCCCTGGGAGCCCAGGCTCGTGTGTGTGTGTGTGTGTGTGTGTGTTGCCTGCCCCTGGGAGCCCAGGCTCGTGTGTGTGTGTGTGTGTGTGTTGCCTGCCCCTGGGAGCCCAGGCTCATGTGTCTGTGTGTGTGTGTGTGTGTGTGTGTGTGTAGCCTGCCCCTGGGAGCCCAGGCTCATGTGTCTGTGTGTGTGTGTGTGTGTGTGTAGCCTGCCCCTGGGAGCCCAAGCTCGTGTGTGTGTATATGCGTGTGTGTGTGTTGCCTGCCCCTGGGAGCCCAGGCTCGTGTGTGTGTGTGTGTGTGTGTGTTGCCTGCCCCTGGGAGCCCAGGCTCATGTGTCTGTGTGTGTGTGTGTGTGTGTGTGTAGCCTGCCCCTGGGAGCCCAGGCTCATGTGTCTGTGTGTGTCTGTGTGTGTGTGTAGCCTGCCCCTGGGAGCCCAGGCTCGTGCGTGTGTGTGTGTGTGTGTGTGTGTGTAGCCTGCCCCTGGGAGCCCAGGCTCATGTGTGTGTGTATGTGTGTGTGTGTGTGTGTAGCCTGCCCCTGGGAGCCCAGGCTCATGTGTGTGTGTGTGTTTGTGTGTGTGTTGCCTGCCCCTGGGAGCCCAGGCTCGTGTGTGTGTGTGTGTGTGTGTGTGTATGTGTGTGTGTGTGTGTGTGTGTGTTTGTGTGTAGCCTGCCCCTGGGAAGCAGTAGAACTGATTAGCTTTTAAAAGCAGCCTCCCCTAGACAGAGGAGTCTGAAGAGTAAATGGAGGTGCTGGCCCTGGTGTTTTTTCACAGGCCCCAGGGGTGTTTGAATTTCAATGGAAAAGCTCTGTGAAGCTCCACATTAAACCAGGGTGACCTTCTCCTGGCCCCAGGGATGCCCAGTTCACAGGTCATTGGCAGCTCCCGTTTGAATGCGGCTGAAATAGGTCCCCGCTGGCAAGGTGGCCTACCAGGGGGCTGTTTGCCTGGCTTGCCTCTGGCGAAGAGAAAGCCTCTGAATTGGGAGCCAGAGAGAGTCTGGTGGCCCCGTCTGCTGTAAACAGGCCTTTGTTTTTGGCAAAGCAAAGGCGCCTAGGAGTAGCAGAGAGAGAGCCATTACTAGAAAGCAAATAAGCAAGTCCTCTGTGATGGAGGCATTCCTGGGAACAACAGCTGAGCAGCGGGACGGGCACCTCTTAAAGCCCTCTCTAGGCTCAGCTTTAACGACCACTTCATGCTGACGCTGGCACCGGTTATGGCGCCGGCTCGCCCTGCTTTGCTCCGTACCGGGACAGTAATTAGGTTCCATGGCTTTGCGGGGCTGAGGTCTGGTTTGTGTCAAAGCCAAGGCAACTGCTGGTTCAGGTTTGTTCCTCTGCACCTTGAACTTACCCCCCCCCCCCCCCGTATTTGCAGGAAAGCATGGTCAGCACTGGGTGGCCGTTCCTTGGGAAGGGAGGTCTTGCCTGTCGCTTTCAGGAGTGGCAAACTCAGCTTGGACGGTTATAGGAGAAGCTTTTAGTGTTTGAGCAAATCGAGGAAGAGTGTCGGAGTGTAATCCTAAATCCTGAAAGCTGGGTATCATGGGAGAGGAGGGAGCCACAGATGTCCTAACGCAGACACAGGGGCCGTGCTGCTCAGTGACGGCCGCCCAGGGCCTGGGGCTGGGATGTTGCTCCAGGAAAGGATTCAGGAGCCAGTTGGAGCACAGCAAATTGAGAGCAGCAACCATTCTGTTGAGAAAGCAAAGCCGCATGCAGCGGGGGCGGGGCCTGCTCAGAGGGGAGTGGTCCTGCCTGGGAGGCCGCTGTGTGTTAAATGGGTCCTTTAATGGCAGGCCAGGTACGTCCTAACAAGCGGAACAAATACTCATGGCTTTTCCTGGGCAGTTTGTGGAGATTTCCTGGAATCCTGATCCCGCCCCATTTTGCTGATTGCATGGTCCCAGGTTTCCTGGCATGGTGTCTGGCTGGTGTGACATTAACCTGTGATGTATGCAGTGAGTGAATAACGAGCTATAGGAGAGCCCAGCTCAGCCGTGGCCCCCTACACCAGTGAGCCTGGTGCGGGCAAGGGATCTGTTTATCTTCAGAGCAAGCGGAACCAAGTCCGTCTCCTAAGGTCTTGGGATCACGGGATCTGCCCTGGAGGCTCAGCTCTGGTCCCTGCCTCCATCTCAGCAGGAACCTGAGGGCACAGGGACGGATGCTCCTGGGAGCAGAGCCAATCTTGCACTTGATGCCTTTTCTCGTTTATTTGCACTCAGTCTAGAGCACATCACCTGTGCTGTTCTACGTAGGAGACGCTGACCGGGGCAGGAAGGAGGGCCGCCTGGGAAGGTGGTTGCCATGAGCAGAGCCGTGAGTTGGCTCATTGAGCCCTGGGTGCCTTGCCTGGCGAAAAGGACAGACACGTGTGGTAAAGGCAGGGGAACACAGTCACGCAGAAGGGCGGGTCCTGGGTGCCTGAGGCATGGCGGGGACTCGGCCCCATGGAGTGAGTGGGTGAGGGTGGATGACAGCCAGGGAGTCAGGCGTGGCAGGAGAGGTGAGGTCATGGCAGCGTCCTGTTTTGGAAGTGGAGTTTCGCGTCCATCGCCCGCTGGGAAGAGAGCATGGACCGGGTTTCTTAGGGATCTGGCTCCCTTTGAGCAGATGTAGATATTATGTGCAAGGGTCATGTAATGTAGGTGCCTATGTTACATAATGTGGATGCCTACGTTACCTCTTCCTATGCATCACAGTTATCCTCACCTAAGCTCCTGGCACAGATACTTCCATGTCTGTGCTGCAGAAATCGAATGACAAGTGTAGAAATTTTCAAGTGCTAGTTGTATAGACAGAGTCTCAAGCGAGGGCTTGCAGGAAGGAGATAAAGTAGGTGGGGAAGAGGCAAGCAGTGACACAGGGATGGAAACTGAGCCCGGAGCATGGGAGCAAAACGTAGCCCCGTGCCCTCGGCTCAGCTGTCACTGGGAGGTGTTGGACTGTGTTGCGTTCTGAACCTGCGCTGGGTTCTCTGCCCGGTCTGTAAAGACTCAGGTTAGATGTTGTCTCCCACCTGGCAAGTCCTTGGGGCTTCTGATCCTGCACTGTAATTATTTGCCTGCTTTTGCAAGAGGAAGAACACAGCAGACGTAGCAGTCAGTAAGCGTTTCTGCATTAAAGGCCCAGAATTGTGCTGGTTTTCTTCAAATGAAACTTTTTTTTTGCAGTCCTTCTAACAACCCTTTTCTTCTCATCCTGCCTATGGGGACCTTGGGCTGGGAGAGCGTGTGATCTGTGTGGGAAACAGAAAGGTGGATTTCAACCCAGGCGTTGCCAAATTGCAGGTTCACCTCTGCTCACGACGTGGCAACTGCCCCCGATGTGTCTGTGCTGTATGGTAGCAGCCCAGGGCCAGCCATCCGTGCTGTCTACAAATATTTGGTAGCCACAGTGAAGAATATCAATCAGCAAGTGACACGATTTTTTTTAATAATCTTTTTTATTTTAAAATAGTTTTGGGGGGCCGGCGCCGTGGCTCACTTGGTTAATCCTCCACTTGCGGCACCAGCAGCCCACATGGGCACCAGGTTCTAGTCCCAGTTGCTCCTTTTCCAGTCCAGCTCTCTGCTGTGGCCCGGGAAGGCAGTGGAGGATGGCCCAAGTGCTTGGGCCCTGCACCCGCATGGGAGACCAGGAGGAAGCACCTGGCTCCTGGCTTTGGATTGGTGTGGCACTGGCCGTAGCGGCCATTTTGGGGGTGAACCAACGGAAGGAAGACCTTTCTCTCTGTTTCTCTCTCTCTCTCACTGTCTAACTCTGTCAAATAAAAAAAAAAGTAGTATTGGATGTGCAGAACAATTGAAAAAAAAAACCAACAATGCAGACAATTCTCGTGTAACTCCCACTCAGTTGTCCTAGGGTGAGTGCTACTGTGGTGTTTGTCACATTGCGATTAAGTAACACCCCCACCTTAACCACATGTCCCTGTCCCTTGTGTTTCCCTAATGTCCTTCTTTTTTTTTAGAAGGCATTTATTATTTAATGAATACAAATTTCACAGGTACAACTTTAGGAATAAAGTGGTTATTCTCTCCATACCTACCATCCCATTGTCACTCCTGTCCCACCTCCTACTCCCTCTCCCATCCCATTCTTCGTTAAGGTTCATTTTTAATTGACTTTGTATACAGAAGACCAACTCTATACTAAGTAAAGATTTCAACAGTTTGTACCCACACAGACACACAAGGTATAAAGTACTCTTTGAAGACTAGTTTTACTATTACTTCTCATAGTACAATGCATTAAGGACAGAGATCCTACATGGGGAGCAAGTGCACAGTGACTCCTGTTGTTGATTTAACAACCGAATGTCCTTCTTCTGCCCGGGATCCCATCCATGATATCCATGATGTCTCCTTGGCCTCTGTAGACTCTGACGATTTCTCAGCATTCCCAGGTTGTGATGATCTTTGTGGTCTGAGGATCGGATCCTTAGCTGCTGCTCAGTCCACGGTTGACATCCTGTCCCCCAAGGCAGCAGTGTGAGCAGGTGAGCCCTTTGCAAAGGAGACCATGGGATGACACATGGAGCAGGTGCCACGTACCAAGCAGAAACAGGCCCTCACCAGAGTCTACTGGTGCCTTGACCTTGGGCTTGCCAGCTTCCAGAACTGTGAGGAGTACATCTCTGTGCTTAACACAAGGCTCCCAGTCCATAGTGTTTTGTTATAGCAGCCCCAGTGGACAGAGAGGTTGGTACTAGGAGAGAGCAGGGCCTTAACAAGCACCTGGAATGTGGGAGTGGCTTTGGAACCGTAATGGGCAGAGCTGGCAAGTTTGGGGGCCCAAATTTGAATAAACCTACCTTGCTAGGAACAGACCATAAGCGGCAGCTCAGAGGAGGGCTCCAAAGAAGAGGGGAGCTGTAGGGGAAGGCCCCGTCTTCTTAGGGAACGTCTGCGTGGGGTTGAACAGGTGCTGGTGGAAACGCGCCGTTCTGGTGAGGTCTCAGACAGCGGCAGACAGGTCACACCTGTTAAGAGCGGCACAGGGTTTGCCTGGCTTGTGCTCCTGTACCAGCCTCCCATGAAGGTGGAGCTGTGAGTGAGGAAATACTTGGCTAAACAGACATCTAAGGCAGCACACTAGCGATGCAGTCAGCTTCTCTTAAAAGAGTATAGTAAAATGTGAAGAGGGAGAAGGGATTGCGAGATGAAGCGTGTGGTCCAAAGAGAATCCATCTTGAAGATGGGGAGTGCTATTTCGGGGAGACCACCAATGCTATGGACGAACTCCAGGGTGGCAGAGTATTATGGACTGTCCAGGTGCCATCCATCAGGCCATGAAAGAATCTCCCTGAAGCATTTTGGTTCTCATTGGTGCTTTATTCCCACCAGAAGCCCAGAGTACAAGAGACTTTGGGTCACAATGATGGCAGAAGAGGGACTGAGCGCTCCTGTGGTACTGTGGTACTTGCTGCCTGGTGCTACTTCCAGGTTCTCCATCATGGCCCACTGCCTCTTGGCCACCCGAGTGCGGTTGCAGTGGGCAGGACCCAGTGTGGACTTAGGAGCTACTCCTCTGGAGGGCGTGTGTGTGGTTTTTTTGTCTACTGGCATGTGAAGAGCATGGACCCTAGGAGTGAGGCTAGATTGTGACGGGTGGAGCCCACTGGCCACATGACCTAGGCTGGGAGCCACGAGTGGGATCATCCACTGAAGAGGACACCTACTAGGGCAATGTCTAGTGGAGCAGTGGAGGTAGGGCCGCCCCAAGGCTCCAGCGCAATAGCAGCACCAGTGTGCATTTGCAGCCTGGGAGAGCTGAAGGCACCGGGGACAGCCAGCCAGGCAGGGAACAGGGCTGCCTGGAACCAGGGGTGGAGGGTGGGGGTGGGGCTGGGCAGGGAAGGATCCCAGAAGGCGATTCTTAAGCCTGAAGAGGTAAGGATGTGTGTGCTGTTGGGTTCCAGGCCTACTTGGAGCCTGCCCCTGCTTTCTTCTTGAGAATGTCTATTGTTTCCCGGGAACACATAATGTGCTTGGCTTCACAGTTTTACAACTGGAGGGCAATTTGCCTCAAGGTGAATTGCACCCGGAGTCTCCCCCTGCTCTGATTCGGGTCATGTTTAGAAGTTGACCTTGGGCGTTCGGCAGAGAGAGTTTTCGCCAGGTGTCTGTGCTGTGAGGTTTCTGCCGCATCTGTTTCCACACTGCAGGTCGGGAAGGAAAACGTCAGGAGGGGTGTTGCGGTCTACCTGCGGGGGGCGGGGTACATGTAGATGATCTGGAATCATGTGTGGACAATGTGGCTATTTTCCCTCATTTATTTATTTATTGAAAAGCATCGTTTAGGAGCAGGTGCTGTGGCATAGTGGGTTAAGTTGCCGCCTGCAGCGCCGGCATCCCATATGTTCGCTGGTTTGAGTCCCAGCTGTTCCACTTCCTATCTAGCTCCCTGCTAATGTGCCAGAGAAAGCAATGGAAAATGGCCCTAGTGTTTGGGCCCCTGCACCCACGGGGGAGACCCGGATGAAACTCCTTGCTCCTGGCTTCAGCATCGCCGTCGTTTGAGGAGTGAACCGATACACGGAGGACCTCTCTGTCTCTCCCTCTCTCTGTGTAACTGCTTTTCAAATAAATAAATCTTTTTAAAAAAGAGAAAAGCACCATTTGTTTATATCAGTAGCAATTCATGATGAGTACACCTAGATCAAATATTTAACTTAATTACTAAAACTTTATCATTTTAGTTCATAACAAACGTAAAACAATATTTATGATATATTTCTCATTTTCCTAAAAACCTTTCAAAATCTGGCATATGATTTGCATTTAGAGCACATATTAATTTGATTGCTGAATTTTCATCAGAAATACTTGACCTATATGGGGATCTCATAAAATCTACAGTTGAAAATGCAGATCAGGGCAGACATTTAGCCTAGAATAAGACACCTGTGTCTGATACTTGATGAATAAGACACCTGTGTCTGATACTAGACTGTGTGCGTTTGATACTGAACTTGGCATCTTGAACCGTCTCCTGTTCACACAGCCCCTGAGAAGCAGAGCCCCTCTCCGGTTAGTGGACTGAGACCCTGCCGTCCGTGGGCGCTCTAGTTTGAGTGCTCAGCTCCCAGCTTTGGCGTGACCCAGTGCTGTACAACATGGGCATTTACAGTGAGGAAGCATACCAGGTTTGTGCCCTCTCTCTCACCTCTGCAGTAAATTAAAGTTCAAATAAAGAATGTCGATCCACAAATCCAAATAACTATAGACATAACTTAAAAAATTCCACTAATGCATCAAGTGCTGAAAAATCATCTTCCTTTACTATCTGCATACACTGACAAAATGTGTTCATTTATAGAAAAAGTTCTCATTTTTTTTTTTTGGACAGGCAGAGTGGATAGTGAGAGAGAGACAGAGACAGAGAGAAAGGTCTTCTTTTTGCCGTTGGTTCACCCTCCAATGGCTGCTGTGGCCGGTGCGCTGCGGCTGGCGCACTGCGCTGATCTGATGGCAGCAGCTTGGGCCATCCTCCACTATACTCCTGGGCCACAGCAGAGAGCTGGCCTGGAAGAGGGGCAACCGGGACAGAATCCGGCGCCCTGACCGAGACTAGAACCCGGTGTGCCGGCGCCGCAAGGCGGAGGATTAGCCTGTTGAACCACGGCACCTGCCTCATTTCTTTTTTTTAAAGATTTATTTTTTTTATTTGAAAGACAGAGCTAGAGAGAGAGGTCTTCCATCTGCTGGTTCACTCCCCAATGGCCACAATGGCTGGAGCTGCACAGATCCAAAGCCAGGAGCCAGGTGCTTCTCCTGGTCTCCCATGGGGTTCAGGGCCCAAGCACTTGGGCCATCCTCCACTGTCTTACTGGGCCACAGCAGAGAGCTGGCCTGGAAGAGGGGCAACCGGGACAGAATCCGGTGCCCCGACCAGGACTAGAACCCGGTGTACCTGTGCCACAAGCGGAGGATTAGCCTAGTGAGCCTCAGCGCCGGCCAACAGAGTAGTTTTTAATGTTTTCTTTAAGCTTTGTCAGAAGTTGACATAATGCCATTGATTATAATTAGAATCTTCAACATATTGATTCATATTAGGAAAATTGGAAATTTAGTATCGAATTACATTATGCAAAGTTACTGTTTCAATATAGATTCCCATTCTATATTGGTAGGTAGCAAATGCATTTTTACCTTCTTTGGAATGTCATTTTAACTCATTTATATGCAGTGTTGTATCAGTGAGAAAGCATAAATCACACTTTCGGTTTTTTTGTGGCATGAGTCATATTTCTATTTTTTATCTTTGATTATTGAATATTTGCCAAGTATTCCTTTTGTTTCAAGAAGATCTTGAATTAGAGTTAGCATTATAGTCAATCTTTCTTCTGCAACTCAACCAGAAAGCATTTGCAAAAAATACGGGATCACTAAATTGTCTTTTATTTCTTTTAAACATTTTCTCAAACAGGTGAATTTGCTATGAACTGAAGGTTTTTAAAACTCTTATCTATTATACTTATCATGAAGTCTTCCTCAGAAAACCAATCACAAATATTTTCAGTGTGAAGCATACTTTGGTATAAAGCAAAAAGGAAAACATCAGAATGTGTGCTTTAGAATTTTTTTAAAAATCCAGATTTTTTTTTTTATTTAGTCAAACTAGAACACTGTCTATCCTAGAGGAAATTCAATTTTTTTCATCTATAGTCACAGTTTTTTGACTGTTTTATGAATTTCAAAAATATCTATGCCATGAGTTTGATTTTTTTTAGGCTGAACATTAACAAAATGTCTCAGTGATTTTGCAAATTCCTTGATATAAAACATAATTGATGCCTTAACCAGGCAGTGGCTTATATGGGTCAACCTAAGTTAAAGGAAAATCCTTGTCATCTTTGAAATTTTATGTTAACTGGTCTTTAACATTGTTAGAAAAATCTTGCATTTTATTTGTGATCATTTGGTGAATTGATTAAGCTCTCCCACTTTTTGTGAAACATCTTTTAAAATCTTGTGATTTTCTAATAAAATTTCAGTAACTGAAATAACAACTATTAACAATCATCTAAATATGATGATGTTCTTTAAAAAAAAGTCTTTATTTCTAAAAATTTATTCAAAACAGAGAGAGAGAGAGTGTGTGTGTGTGTGTGTGTGAGAGAGAGAGAGAGAGAGAGAGAGAGAGATCTTCCAACTGTTGGTTCACTCCCCAATGTCCTTAACAGCGAGGGCTGGGCCAGGCCAAAGCTGGAGCCAGGAACTGAATCCGGGTCTTCCATGGGGGTGGCAGGGCCCCGGACACCTGAGCCATCACTGCTGCCCCCAGGAGGAGCCTTAGTTTCCCACTGACTGTGTGTCTCAGGCTGTGACCCTGAACCCAGGCACTGATGCGGGGCGCTGGCCTCCCCAGCAGTGGCTTAACCGCTGCACCAAACCCCTGTCCTAATTTTATTTTTTTAAGAATTCAAGCAGATGAGAATACTTCAGAAAGTTCCTGGGAAATATAGAATTAAAAGAGACGTCTGTTTTGTGCAAACAATTGGCATCCACGTGCATTTTTTTCATAATACACATTTTCTATGAATTTTTTGAAAGCCTCAGGTTGTGCATGGATTTCAAAATTTTTGGCAGCAAAATAAGCTTGTCTTTTAGTTTCATTTTCCATGAACTTTATCAATTACCCTTGTTATAGGTAGCCAGAATGACAAACTCAAAACTCACTGAAAATTTTATTGGTAATTTCATTTTGATTTTAGGAAACAGATTTCAACAGACATTTTTTGACTGCTTAGAAGAAATTTCGTTGAAATTCGTAATGCGTGGGCTGAAAATGTCTTTGTGCTTTTACTGTTTATTTATTTTTTTTGCACAATAAAAGCAGCTTTTTGATTTTGTTCTGCTGCAGCAAATTGCAGTCATCATTTTTGGTGAAAATTCTGACATTTTTTGTCCCTTTCCTCCTCATTACTATCACTGTCATTAAGACTAATTCCTAATAGCTGCTTGATTCTGCATGAGTAGTGTATCTATTTTAAATTTAAAAGTTGGTCCATACTTATTTTTTTGTATTGGAAATATAATTTAATGCCATTATGATTCATTAATAAGTATTGCACTTTCATTATCAAGGTTGATTTCCTTAGGAATTGCTGAAACCCCTGCAGTCTCTGTACAATATTGACAGGGATATGTTACAATATTACGCTGGTTCATAGAGAAAACAAAGCATTTGACCTGAATCCTTCCTTTGGCACCTGCTGGGTGGGATGTGCACTGATGTGTGTACTGGAGATGACGCATGTGCCAGAAACACTTGCTGCCATGTAACAATTACGTCTTACACAGGTACTGGAGTGAGATGTAATCCTACTAAAACAACCAGCTTGGGTGAGGTGGAAACATCGCTCGTGCTGCTTAGTCTTAAAAATATAAATTAATTATCCCGGTAGCCCCTCTTCCAGGCCAGGCCTCTGCTGTGGCCCAGGAGTGCAGTGGAGGATGGCCCAGGTGCTTGGGCCCTGCACCCCATGGGAGACCAGGAAAAAGCACCTAGCACCTGGCTCCTGCCATCGGATGAGCGCGGTGCGCCGGCCGCAGCGCGCCGGCTGCGGCAGCCATTGGAGGGTGAACCAACGGCAAAGGAAGACCTTTCTCTCTGTCTCTCTCTCTCACTGTCCACTCTGCCTGTCCAAATATATATATATATATATATATATAAATTAATTAAATATAATACAAAATTCCACTCTCCCCTCACACTGACCATATCATATCATAATTCTTCAATAGACTTGTGTGGTCGGTGACTTCTACCTTAAACATAAAAATGGACCCGAGAGCTCCAGTCTCCATGACCTGACTTGGATTCCAACGTCAAAATCTGCAGAAGAAAGCCCTGGACTGAGGACAGAAAAAGTGAGCCGAGATGATGGACAGGCACATCCTGCTGGATTTTGTTTCATGGAGAAGCAAGAGCAAAACAGAAAGATACAAAGAGAGGCTGAGAAGTGTGTGAAGGGATGGCGGTTGGTAGCCGATTCCTCGGACGTGGATTTCCCTCACTTTTGTGCCAGAAGCCATGCTAACGCCACAGGAGTGTGGCGGACGCCCTGCCTGGCTGGGTTGAGAGAGAGGGAGGTTTGACTTCTCTCTGACAAAGAGCCGACTACGGAGGACGCATACATCGACTACGGAGGACGCAGAATCACCTTGAAGAGGGGAGCCAGACACAGATGAGACCCTCTCTTGTTTCGGGTGGGATGGTCTCTGGGCCCCGTCACCGGACAGCCAGAGAGTGAGCCGGAAACCGAGACGTGGAGCGTCAGGCGGGCGTGCGAGCAGCCCCCGGGTCTCTGGAGCTCCTGGGTCAGGACTGGCAAGGCCTCTTTGGTTTTCTTTGCTTTGGCATTAGGAAAACAGCAAAGGGCTTTCAGTTTTCCAGGTTCTTCTTCCAGTCTGTGACATGCGTGGTGTTTTTGTGTTTTGTTCTAAATCCGAATCAGCAGCCTGTTCTGGTCGCGCAGATAAGCCCGACCCTCTGATGATTTCCCTACTGACTAATTCATGACTCATTTCGACTCTGTTTGTGGGCTGATCCCATTCTTATTCCTGACGTGAGGCGGCTTTACGGTAAGAACAATGCACTTCGGCACTGGAAAAAGCAGAGCCCAACCCAGGCTTGTCCTGGGGTAGAACAGTCATTATTCTCAGACAGAAGGGTCCGATCCCCGGGGTCGTTTTTATAAAATTGATTGGCCACCGCAGCTCAACATGTTTAAATGTAAATCAATAGCCTATTAATGACACAGATGGGATTATCCTACTTTTAAGACATAGTTGCAGATCAAATTATCCCAACACTCTAAGAACTCACTCAGCCTTGAAGCTGCGTTTCTAAATGTAAATGATTAGCGCAAGTCAAAACAGAGGGGAGCAGCAAGACGAATTTCAAATTCATCTCCCCCAGTACATCCCATTTTCCCATATTTAATGGATTTAGTGCACAGTTGCTCTAAGCAAGAGTCCGCTTTATTAGAAAGCCACATCAAATCGGATCTAATATAATTAAAATTGTTTACGGCTACCCTGTGAATAATGTAAGATGTGTTTACTTCATTGATTTACTCTCAGGGTCTCGAGCTATTATTTGAAAGAATAACATTGCAAAGTGGTGTTTTGTGCTTAGAATTCATTTCTCCTTCATTCTTCCAAAGCAGGGAAGTGAGGGTGTGTGTTAGATACGTTCTGACAAGGTACTCTTGTTCTTTTTAAAGATTTATTTGTTTATTTGAAATGCTGAGGGACAGAGAGAGAGAGAGAGAGGAGAGAGAGAGGCATCTTCTGTCTGTTGGTTCACTCCCAAATTGTCCACAATAGCCAGGGCTGGGCTAGGCTGAAGCTGGGAGCCAGGAACTCCCTCCAGGCCCAGGTCACCCACGTGGGTGGCAGGGCCCTAAGTACTTGGACACCATCTGCTGCCTCCCTGGTGCAGCAGCATGAAGCTGAGTCAGAAGTAGAGGTCTGGGCCTTGATCTCAGGTCCTAAAATACAGAATTTGGGCTTCCCAAGTGGTGGCTAACCTGTGCACAGTGCCTGCTCCATGCAGTGTTCTTAATCTATAATTCACACACACACACACACACACAAGCACACTAACACACTCTCTCGTGTCTGCCGTCCTGGGGGACTCATGCTGTGGTCCTCACGGCAGGTCAGGTGACTTGTGGTCTGTAACACACAGAGCCAGGCACTCCTCGCCTTCAGCGTGGGGGGTCCTCTGGGCCATCTTCACAGTGACCCCTTCATCAGTGACTGTGTTGTAGTTCGACACATCTTAGTCAATTTCCACCTGTGCCAGAGCAGTACCCTAGTGTGGACGACGGGCACAGCACCGCCCTGAGACTTGGTGCTGGCGAGAAGGTGGACACCGGATACCTGGGCTGCAAATGCGGTGTACAGCTGCACCTGCTCCACACGCCAGGACACGAAAAGCATGATGGGTATCTCAAAGCACTTCACCCACAAGATAGAAGAGAGATCTGTTGCTGTTAATATTGATATTAAAATGCCTCAGGAAACATGCTCATGGATATAACAAAGCATATATATATATATATGCATATAGAGTAAAAAATTTAAATCATTTTGTCAGGGGTTTTGCTGTTGGGGTGACTTACTAGTATGATGGGGAAAAATAGCTGGAATCTGCTGGCTCAGGTATGGCTCCTAAAGCTAAATTGCAGTGTTGCTTTGAGCATGAAATGCAGCCTTCCTGAACTCACTCACTCATTTCAGAGTGACAGCTGCCCACCAGGACCGTCACCAGTGCCCACAGTGATGATGACAAGTGGGCAGAATGGCAGATAGCACGGGGAGTGGACGCTTGGAGAAACAGTGGTGGTGCTGAGACACAGAGCTGAGTTTTTCCTTCAGCAGGTTCATTTCAAAGTATCTCTTGCAAGAATGGACTGCAGTGAATTTTACAGGAAGAGAAAATGTCACAGATCCAGGGCTCGGTCTTTGTCTAAGAAAACAGCTGTGCTGTTACTTGTATTAAACAGTTTTTATTAAGGTCAACTCAATGGACTTCTAAGTGGCTCCTATTGATACTTCACAGATGAATAGCAAGTTTATTCAGATCCTTGAAATTTAAGACGCATATGCCAAAACATACTCTTGTTGGTATCTTTGCATCACCTGTAATGTCTCCTCCGGCTTCTGTCCCCAACCACCTGAGAGGATGGAACAGACATGCAGTGTGACAGCTTGCTCTTGCTACCTAACAACTGCCCACACATTCAATACTGCAGCACAGTGATTTCCTGGTTATGCAGCTGTAGGTCAACCTGGAGACTGCTGACAGAGGCTGGGCTCAGCTGGGCGGCTCTGCTTGGCACTGAGAGTCCAGTTGGACATAGTTTTTTTTTTTTTTAATATTTATTTATTTATTTATTTGAAAGGCAGAGTTACAGTGAGACAGAGGCAGAGAGAGAAAGAGATCTTCCATCTGCTAGTTCACTCCCCAAATGGCTGCAATAGCTGGAGCTGTGCTGATCCAAAGCCAGGAGCCAAGAGCTTCTTCCGGGTCTCCCTATGGGCGCAGGGGCCCAAGCACTTGGGCCATCTTCTACTGCTTTCCCAGGCCATAGCAGAGAGCTGGATTGGAAGTGGAGCAGCCAGGACTCAAACTGGTGCCCATATGGGATGCTGGCCCTGCAGGCAGAGGATTAACCTGCTACACCACAGCACCGGTCCCTGGACTTAATTTTTGATGGTGGTTGTACTCAGTTGTGTTTTGTGTGTGTATGTCGAAGGGCACAGGGTGCAGAGGCATCAGCTAGCAGCTGGGAGAGTCTGTTCATGGCAACTGCAGAGGCCTGGGGAGACTGGCAGAAATACCCAGTGCTCTGTAAAGACTAAAGACATGGGGTTCTGCCCACAGGCTGTGGCCCCAAGCAGGTCACCTGGTGAGACCTGAAGCCAAGAGGCAAGGGTGTACACTTCGCCTCCAGGCTGCGCTGTCACGGGGCCAAGGGTACAGATTCAAATAAGGATGACGAGTGGGGCCAGGAGCTCCTTCCGCCACACTGGAGGAGGCTGGGGCTAGATGCAGGACGAGGGCACTGCACGGTGAGGCTTTGCAGGGTCTGAGTCCCCCGTACAAGGATGGACTGGGTCCGAGGAAAGGTGAGTGCGCCACTCGTCCGTTCCCCAGCCTCCCGATCCGGGAGACTATCAGACGCAGCGGGGAGTCAAGTCTAGCGAGGACTCGTTTATTCCATGGGTAACCGAACCTTTTATAGCACAAAACTGCAGCGTCATTGGGGCAGGGCTAAGGACCACCAATCACTTAAACGGTCATTTTACGGGGGGATTTCTATAGGACTAGCCTTATGTCTATACACTTGTTACTAGTCTTGTTACCTCCCCCCGATGTTGCATAGCCAATTAGCTTTTGAGTTCCGCCATCTTACTTCCTCTGGGCGCCATCTTCTTTGCCCCTCCTTGGCGCCGCCTGGTCCGGAGGCCGGAGCCGCCACCGCTGTGCACCCTGCGGGGTCGCTGTCCACCCTGGCGCCTAACACGCACGCCGGGTACCTCCCTGCTCTGCCATCCCCAGGGCACCCGCCGGCTGGCTCCGCGGGCCCTGGCTTGGGTTAGTTCGCGGGCTCGGCTCCACGCGGCTCCGTTCCGCGCAGCTTGGGCGGGGGCACCCGCGCATGCAGACGGAGCCCCCGGGCCTGGCCTGGCCGCACCATGGCCGTGCTCATGCCCCGCAAGGCTTAAGCATTTTTCCCATACAGGTCGCCAGCACAGAGAGGAAAGAGTGGCCGAAAGTATCATCAGGTGCGTGCTCTGACTTACCTTGTGGTTTGGAAAGACGCCCTTGCTCGGTTGTGCAGCCTCACTGGATAGTATTTTGAGCATTTCGAGGCTGTTTCGGGGGAGCTGATACGTACTATTTTTGCATACTTAGCCATCTGGAGCATTAGCTGCTTAATCACAGCTGCAAGCTCATGAATGAAGAGTGCGAGGCTGGGTTTGCTTCCCCCGTGGCCCCCATTGTGTTTGTCTTTATTCTCAGGAGAGAAACAGACGGAATATGCCAGTAGTCCTAGTATGCTATTTCTTGGACTTTGTTCTTTTCTTTCTTTTTATGTAAGCTCATCTTGAAAACATTGTCGAACCATGCCAGATCCCTGTATCTCTTAATAAAACATCAAGTACAAATGCAAGTCTGTCTGTTATGTAAAATAACAATCACCGTAGAAAACTGCTTTGTTTTAGTCTGTCAACTGTGTTTAAGGTCAGCTTCCGTTTTGTGCTTTTGGAGCATGACCCTCTCTGCTTAACCTATCCAACACTCTCACTCGTGGACCACAGTCACAGATAAAAGAAGTGAAGCTCTGTTTCCACTATGAGAATAAAAGTGCTTTATAATAATTGGGCTGAAGTCAGAGCTTTAGAAAATTCATCAGTGCTGATCCCATATTTAGAAACGTGTATATTCCTAAAATTGAGGACTTTGAAATCTTGTCTCCCCATTCTTTTTTAAGATTTATTTATTTGAAAGGTGGAGTCACAGAGAGGCAGAGGCAGAGGCAGGGCGAGAGAGAGAGAGTGAGAGAGAGAGAGTGAGAGAGAGAGAGAGAAACAGAGAGAGAGAGAGAGAAAGAGAGAGAGAGAGAGAGAGGTCTTTCATCTGCTGGTTCACTCCCTAGATGGCCGCAACGGCCAGAGCTGTGCCAATCTGAAGCCAGGAGCCATGAGCTTCTTTCAGGTCTCCCATGTGGGTACAGGGGCTCAGGGACTTGGGCTATCTTCTGCTTTCCCAGGCCATAGCAGAGAGCTATATTGGAAGTGGAACAGCTGGGATTAGAACCGGCACCTGTATGGGATGCTGGCACTGCAAGTGGAGGACTAACCCACTGTGCCATGGCCCCGTCCCCCCAGTTCTGTCTTGAACATATGAAAGGCAGTGAAAGCCAACAAGGTCGACTGTTTGAGGAGACTGAGGTGTGCCCAGCCTTGGCCAGGTAGCTCAGATCTGCAGGTGTAAGTTAAGACTCTTCTTTGCCATCAGAGGCCTCGCAGTCTGGTAGAGAAGTGAAGCAGACTGGTAGGAAAGTCATCTCTCTGCCCTGTGCTGTTGTCTGTGACCACACCCCCTGAATTCCCTGGAGCACGTATACCTGTGCTTCTGTATTAATGCCTGTGTGTTACCTGCTGTCCTCGTTAGACCCTCAGCTCCATCGGCAGGTGCGTTGCCCACTTTGTCCACTGATACATGCCCTGTGTTCAGCCTAGTGGTTGCATCAGTACACACTGTTGGATGGATGACGAAAGCAAAGAGTGGAAGAAACCAAGAATGAGCAGGTAGCGCCCCAATGCCAGCAAGGACAGGGGGTGGCCTAGGGCTGGAGCAGGGAGCTGGGAACTCAGTGCAGGGCTCCTATGTGCATGGCAGTAACCCAGGGACTTCAGCCACCACCTCCGCCTCTCAAGGTCTGCTTGAGCGGGAAGCTGGAGTCAGGAGCCAGATTCAGGAATGGAGCCCGGGGTCCCCAGGCCACAGAGGATGTGAACTTGAGCTTCTGTGGGTTTGAGTGACGACACTGGCTTTGGGCTTTGCTCTTGTTGTTTGCTGTTTCATGATGTATGGGTGGAAGGGCAGTCATGTGTGCCCACTGTTTTTCTCTCTGCCCACCGTGCTAGGAGCCAGGCCAGCTCTACAAACCCACCTTCCTGGGACAGCAGGAGTCTGGCCAGCCCCGTCTCAGGATTCTGCTTCCAAAGGAAGCACTTGGAAAGTCGCTCTTAGACCACGGCTCTTCCAAGGGAAAAGGACATGCAACGATGACCTGTTTCTTTTTGTCAAATTTAATTTGATTCCTTTTTTTTTTTTTTTCTTGTGCAGGAAAACCACGCAGGGCAGAACAGCCTTGGGACGGAGGTTCATTCATTTCATCAGTCACTAGTTCCTGAGCTGCTAGGCCCTGTGGGATGCAAACATTCGCCCAGTGTCCTGCGCATTCACTCAACACGTGGCTGGTGAGCACCCGTGTGTACCAGGTACTCTCCTAGGAGGTCAGTTTATCCATAGTAACAGCCACAGCTCCCGGCCTCCGGGAAGCTCACGGTCCAGACGTGGGGACAAACCCTATAAACAGAATAACTGCAAGTGCATTTCATTGTGTTGTCCAAGGCATTAGCTGAGAGGGAAACACAGAAAAAGATGAAGGGGCTGGCCAGAGAGATCACGGGAGGAAGAAGTCCAGGTCTCAGATGTAAGTAGGGAGCAAGGGTGAGGCCAGAGCAAGAGGCTGGCATCGGAGGGAGGTGGTCAGGTGGACATCTGGGGGGAGAGCGGTTCAGACCCAGCCCACAGCTGGTGCCAAGGCCTACAGGTGGAGTGAGATTTGTTTATTTGAAAGTCAGAGTTACACAGAGAGAGGGAGAGCCAGAGAGAGAGAGAGAGAGAGAGAGAGATCTTCTATCCGCTGGTTCACTCCCCAAGTGGCCACCACAGCCAGAGCTGTGCCCGGCAGAAGCCAGGAGCTTCAGCTGGGTCTCCCACATGGGTGGCAGAGGCCCCAGCATGTGGGCCATTCCCTGCTGCCTTTCCCAGGTGCATCAGCAGGGAGCTGGATCGGAACTGGAGCAGTGGGGACTCAGTGCGGGGTGTGGGTGTCCCAGGTGGCGGCTTTACCCATAGTGCTACAGCACCAGCCCTGCGTGAGGGCTCTGTGACGTGAGCTGAAGTCACTGCGTTCTAGAAGCTCAGGCCCTTGGGGTGCAAGTGCTGAAGAAGCAGTGAGGCCGAGTCCCTGGGGCTGGGAGTCGGAGTCTTACAGGGGTGGGGGTGGGGCACTAGGAGAGCACAGGAACCAAGGAAGAGGCTGCTGGAGGCTCCAGGCCCGGCTGAGCGAGGAGAGGATACTTTCATTCCTTGTCTAAGGTGCAGGATGGACATGGCCAGGGCTGACCAGGCGGCGAGGATGCTCGGTGGAGCAGCTCTCTGTGGACAAGGGATCGACGGTTTGCAAAGGGAGCCGAGAGGCAGGTTGCACAGGGCCCGGCTCAGCTCCAGAAGCAAAGCTCTCTTCCAGAGGGGATATGGAGGCCCTGAGGGTCTGGGAGAGAGGGGAGAGGCCCAGAGGGGCCACAGACCCTAAGTGGCAGAGCCAGGATTTCAGCCCAGGCTGGTCTGACCTGAGCACTCAGGATGGCGGGGGGTCTGGCCTCGCTTCCCTGGGGGTGTGGTGGTGCTGGTTCCAGTAGAGCAGTTACCCCTGTGAAGGGGGCCTGGCCCAGGGCTGCTGCCTTGCCTTGGGGGCGGTCCTGAATCCACTGGACCTGGAGCTCCGCTGCTCCATGGAATCCAAACTGTTGTCACAGTTGGTTCAGGTCTTCCGTCTAAGGGGTGCCTGTGCATCTGAGATTATTAAGCAACTGCACTGGAGTCACCAAGCGCGTCCCTCTTGGACCTGTTTGAGGGTGAGACAGCGAGCTCCATGCACATACAGCACACGTGCACCCAGGCGGCAGACACCAGGAAGCCCTGATTTCGGGAGTTACAGCTACACATGAAAACAATCGTGCTGAATTGGTATTTAAACTCGGCGATGTATTGGAATCAGATACATAAGCACTACATCAGGTGCAGTGTAATCCCGGAGGCTTTCTCTCTGCTGCAAAGTAGTGCAGGAGGCAGAGCTACAACACATTGCTCTGCACAAGGATGCTTTCATGTTGCGGTTGCTCAAGAAAATGACTCTGAACTGTGTGGTTTTCTGTTTTGTTAATCCAAGTATGAACGCCTGTAGGTGTAGAGTCAGGATGGTGATATTTATCTCATCCTCTGGGTTTTTCTTTCTTGGTTTTAATTTGCTCTATTTAAAGATGTATTTGAGAGGTGGAGTGACGGAGAGAGAGTGTGAAAGAGAAGGCGGCACAAACAGAAGTCTTCGAACTGCTGGTTTATTCTCCAAATGGCCGCAGCAGCTGGGGCTGGGCCAGGGCTGAAGCCGGGAGGCAGGAGCACATCTGGGTCTCCCCGATGAGGGACAGGCGGCCAAGCACTTGGGCCATCTGCTGCGGCCTTTCCAGGCGCATTTGCAGAAAGCTGGATTGGAAGTGGAGCAGCCAGGACCAACCTGGTGCTCTGATGTGGGGTGCCCGGGTTGCAAGGGGCAGCTTAAACCACAATGCCGCAACGCAGGCTCTAAATTTATTGTTTTCAATGTATTTATCTGAGTGGCAAAGAGCCAGAGGGAGACAGTCCGTCCCCAAATGCCCACAAGTGCCAGGACTGGGCCAGGTCATTGCCAAGATCCAGGGACTGAACCCAGGTCTCCTGGAGCCATCACCTGCCTCCTCCGCAGGGGTGCGTTAGCAGGAGGCTGCAGTCCGGGGCGGAGTCCGCCAGGAACCTAGGAACTCTGATCCCAGAAGGGGCACCTTAACCGCTGGCCCAACACCCACCCCGTCCCCTTTTATACTTGATGTGTGTGCTCCAGAGAACAAGTCCTCAACTATCAGACTTCCCGAGGTGTCCTGGACGCAGGACGCTGTACGGTGCAGGGCACTGGGGTTCACAGGCAGCCCTCTGAGGTGGTCATGGAAGCTTGTCCTGTCCTTCTCATGCGAGGTTGGGGCTGGCATGTAGTTCCAGACTCCTCCCCACGGGGCTCAGCAGCCCCGACCTCCGGTAGAGTGGGATCTGTGACTTCCAGGGTGTCTGCACTCGGCCTGACTGGGGAAGGGGCGTGAGGACTACCCTTGAGAGCCCAGGGAAAGTGCTCCACGGCGGGCCCCGTCTCGCTGCCCCTTGGTCCCCTACGGAGAACGGGGCTCGTTTCGCTGTTCCGTGCCATGCTGACGGAGACTGGCTGCAGAAGAAAACAAGCGTCTCACTTTGACCCATCACGGCCTCCCCCCATCACGCCATAATCACTCGCTCCTCGGCGTCAGCTCCCTCGACTCCCTGTCGTTTTCGGCTTTGCTGGCTTTCCCTCGCCGACCGTCGGTTTGAGTGGCGTTTATCACGCACAGGGAGATTCACCTGCAGGTAACTTGCAGTTTTCAACCAGTGATGTGCAGACTTCAGCAGGCATTAGCGTCACCTGGGGGGCTTGTTGAGGGGCAGATCCCTAGACCCCGCCCCCCGGGAGGTCCAATTTAGTCGACCCGGAAGCAACCTGATGATTTGCATGCCCAAGTAGTTGCAGGTGGTGCTGACTGGGGTCTGAGGCCACACTGAGAACCGCCATCGCAGGCTTTGGCTTCGGCGTCTGCATTTCTCTCCACTTTCCTGTGTTCCTGCCAGTCTTCCCTGAACCGCAGAGGGCTTCCCAGTGCCGACCCCTCTTCTGCAAGCGAAGCAGCAGTCCTGTCTGAGCTGGTGAGTTTTCTGGAACGTTTTTGTCCCGTTGAACTGGAGGGGAGCCGTGATCTGGCTTCCTGCAGGCTCTGGGGGGCCTCTGGGCTCTGCTCTCGCAGACTGCTCGCCGAGATTTTCGTGTCACACCCTCCAGATGGGGCTTGTGGAAGACACATCGACAGTGTTACTCAGAGCCGGCCACATGCTCCGTCCACCTCTTTGAGAACGTGGCATTGCTCAGCAGGTGGTATTTGTTGTATACAGAGCCCGGCTGGTCTGGGATTTCTAAGAAATGTTTTTAAACCAACAACCTAGTCATCCTTGAAGGTGTGGCTGTAGAACCCCCAAACCAGGTCCACATGCCTGACAGCCTGGAAGCCGATCACTGACAGGTGGGAGACAGCAGGTATTTACTGCAAAGCTCAGAGCCAGGAGCCTGACAGCTACCATTTAATTCCTGGGCTCCCTGAGGAGTTCGGGGTGAAGGGTCCTGTAGATGGAATTGGAGCTGAAGAGGTGTAAGACCAGCTGGTGTGCGAGTTCCTGGTTGGTCAGAAGTGCTGGTGACCTTCCTCTGATTGGTCAGCTCTGCCTTGTTCTTTAGGGAATGTAGGATGGCCTGTGGGTTCCAGCTGGCCTGGGGGTTCTAGGAGGAGACAGTGAAATTCTGCCCAGCTCTGGAGTCCCCTAAGGTTCTCAGCTGTTGGAGAAGTGAGTTGCTCCTTGTGTCTGGGATGGGTAGGGCAGTTGTGCCTCTCCCCCTGTTTAGTGAATTTCGTTTGTGTAAAGGGCAGACAAGGACGCCTTGGGCTGAGAGAGACCGGCAGGAGGCCGGGTCCTGGTGTTACCTCACACGGGTTCAGTCTGATAATCGGTACACAGGTGCGTTTTCTTCGAGTTGGTCAACTTGGCCTTCATTCATTATTTGACATAAATGCTTGCTCTTCATGAACGCCAGTCACCTCTGCAATCAACATCTGTCACATACTTTCATATCTGGGCTCTTGTTTGTCTTCCTAAAGAATCATCGCGGGCACACAGTCTCCATGAGCCACATTCATACCCTTTGACCCAAATTTCTGCTAACCCCCACTGGGTGATTCACTGTAAAACACAACAGGTGCTGATCTGCCTGGAGCAAGAAGGCACAGAATAGATTTGATAGGACGGTTTCAAGTCTTACAGGTGATTAACTCAGCAGGATTTAGCTGGATTTCTACCAGCGCTTGTTTGGCCACGCTGAGAAAAATAATGCTAGGTTGCTGTTATCAGTGGATCTGAAAATGCTTCACAAACATTAATTAATGCTCATCACGCATCCCGCCACGCCCATTTCCAGAAGAGGAGACTGCACACAAGGGGGCTCCCAAGTCCCTGGCCTGCAGTTTCACGGCTGGGTGTTGGGGAGGGGAGGGTGGAGCGCGCCTCCTGGTGTGTTCAACCCCAGCATCCATCTTCATCCTGTTTGTGCAACCCCTGGCATCATATCTGAAATTGACACAACCCCCGTCTACTCCTCCCTCCACCTAATGGACTCAAAACAGGAGAAGCAGGAGGTGGCAATGTAGGAGACAGAGAGATGATTCTGCCTCGTGGGGCTGAGCCCTGGAAGGAGAGTGTGTGTGTCTGAGCCTCTGTACGAGATCGAGGTGGACTCATCTGTGGCTTCCACGGCATCTTGTGGGTTACGTGGGCTGTGGAAAGGAGTAGTGAATGGCTGGGCGTGGGAGTGGGGGGTTGATCCTCCTCCCCTTGTTGCAGATCCCAGGAGAGCAGGGGACGGGCTCAGCCACACCTCGAATCCGCTTTCCGCACCACCAGTGGCTTCTCTTGCCTGCAGCAGGCAGAGCTGCAGCAGCCCCGTGTCTCAGCACGTGTTCACCAGGTGCGAGCGGCTGGCGTTCTCTGATGGCTCCCTGGGCAGCAGCTGTGGGCCCCGGCTGCTCCAGGCCCCCCCGAGAGTGAGCACTCATACTTGCCTTGCGCAGAGGGCAAACCAGTGAGCAGGGCCTCCTCCACCTGTGCTCACCTGTGTGCGGCTGGGGATCCTGCCTTGCACCTGCTGACTCCGCTCTCTGAGTTCCTGCCTACACGTTGGGGCGCAGCCCGTGTTGACCCAGCCACCCGAGTCCTGCTGGTGTCTACTAGAACAGTATTGGCGTCAACTTGGTCTGCTTCCGTTGAACTTTTTTGAAAGTGACAAGGAGAGGGTACTCAACAACTTGTAGATGGCTATTTTTTTTTTTTTTGACAGGCAGAGTGGACAGTGAGAGAGAGACAGAGAGAAAGGTCTTCCTTTGCCATTGGTTCACCCTCCAATGGCCGCCGCTGCCAGCGCGCTGTGGCCAGTGCACTGCGCTGATCCGATGGCAGGAGCCAGGTGCTTTTCCTGGTCTCCCATGGGGTGCAGGGCCCAAGCACTTGGGCCATCCTCCACTGCACTCCCAGGCCACAGCAGAGGGCTGGCCTGGAAGAGGGGCAACCGGGACAGAATCCGGTGCCCCGAATGGGACTAGAACCTGGTGTGCTGGCGCCGCAAGGTGGAGGATTAGCCTAGTGAGCCGTGGTGCCTGCGTAGATTGCTCTTATAAGTGTTTTTAGAAATGCTGGCTGGGAAGGGCAAGGGAGATCCTGCTTTCCTACTGCAGACTCTGACTCTGCTTGGCTTTGGTCTACCGTGGGCTTTGCCCTTCTGTGTCTCAGTTTATCTTGCCCCGTGGTGCTCTATGCTAAGTTGATGTTGGATCTTTCTTACTGTCTTCCTATTATCACCGCTAAGTTGGATGTTTGCAAAGCAAAGTATTCATCTGAACTGTAGATCTCGATTTAAAGAGATCCGGCTTCATGTCCCCACGCTCACGATGCGGATCTGAGAGACCTAGGGCCCAAGCAGGTGTCTGTGTAACAGGCATGAGTAGGTCTTTGTAGCACATGTGGCCCGTGGACTACAGTCTGAGACGGTGCTGTTGAGTTCAGCGCGTGAGCACGCTCTCGGTGGTCTGGGATGCAGCCTGTGCCGAAGCTGCCCTCCATGGATTGCCGGCTGCCAGCTTTGTTAGACCAACTAGAGGAATGGCTGTTGCTGATTCGCTGTCCCGAGCATCCTCACTTGTGTCCTCTGTCCTGTCCACTGTGTACCACGGTGAGAGGAGAGGGCTTGCATTCTGGAAGAAGTGTCGTTCTGGACAGAGGTGCCAATGAGAAAGCAATGTCCCTAATTACAAGGCCATGCATGAGCCCAGTAAGCACCCCGGGGTGGCAAGTGCTGGATTTTTATTTAAACAACCAGAATGGTAAGCTTGTGGGTGGCCCCAGTTTTTAGGAAACTTAATTACCCATCAATCAAAATGATATCTTCTGTTTATATTATATACTGTTTACGTAAATACCTATACTTAGTCCTATGTTGGGAAATAAACATTCTAAGTTGGGCGCATCTGATTCCTGCTGTTACTGTGTTCTGAGTCATTCATTTTTTTTTGTTGTTCTATTGACACTAGCTGTTTGTAAGTGCCTAAGGGCAACCAAGGCTACAGTCTGTTGACACCTGCTGGCCCTTTAATTCTCAAGATCTATCAAGCAGCCCACTGCCATTTTAAGAGTCGAGAAAAACATAGGTTTTCCTGACTGTAATAAGCAGAGTGGTTTCTGAACGTGGTGCCTAACACCATGCCCTGGGCTGAAGGTTAGCAAATGATGGCCCACAGGTCAAATCAGGCGGCCCCCTGTGTGTGTCAATAGCATTTTACCAACACACAGTCATGCTTATATTTGTCTCTGATTGCATCGGAGCCTCAAAGACAGAATGGAGTAGTTCCAACAGAAGCCCTTAGGCCCGCGAATACTAAACTCTTTGCCATTTGACCCCGTTCAGAAAGTTGGTGTATCCCAGTGTTTGCTGTAGTCTATGGGATGGGTTTTCGCTATGGCTGCTGGCCACATGGAACTGACAGCAAGAGTGTGTATAAGATGGATCTGGGCAAGGTGCTGCATTGCCTGGTTTTGGTGGTAGATTGGGGTCAGCTTGGGCTGTGCATCCTGCTGTAGTCCCTCGGGTGTGAATATAGGGGAGCTACACTGAAAGGAATTTTGCAACACTTTTAAAATAGCATTCTCTTTTTCCCTCTGGTTTTAAGATACACATATTTCCCAACTAGTTTTCTGGTTAGAAAAACTTAGAATTATGAGTACCTTAAAAGGGATCCTACTCCATGGTTTTCCAAACTTTAGCATGAGATAGATGAGTATTCCCTTAGATATGAATAAATATTTTATATAGAAAAAGTTTGGCAAGCCATGGAACAAACAAAGTTAAACTTTTTTTTTTTTTTAATGCTACAGGATTTCACGGGGGCTTTCATATACTCTGTCTCTAAAAAGAAATCACAGCGTGGAACATTTCCCAAACGTAGTTATCCAGAAAATATTTTTTTGGAGGAAGCGTAATTTTTAGGGGAACGCAGATGAGGGAATGCTGGCCTGCTCCAAACCCGCGCCTGAGCAGCCTGGTGCAGCCTTGCTGCGTGTTGGCAAATCCTGCCCACCTGGTAGGAGCTCAGCTCACCTAGACGCAACACTATTAAATTGTGCCTTCGAAGTTTCTCTTCCCAGCCTTCCAGTGACTAGAGCTGCTCCTTCTAATTGTTTTAAACACTGTTGCTGTTAAAAACAGCCTCCAAAGGCTGCCTCGGGAGGTTGCTCCATTATTGAAGATGCTAATGCAGGAGAGCGATACATCCCGAGGAAGACACACCATTAATTACCGTGTCTTCTGGCGCATCACTGTCCTGCCTTGTGTTTTAGCCCATTGTCAAGAATGCTTAGTTCATTAATAACAAAGGAACAGTTCTGCTCAATTTAGAACCTGCAGTGCTTGTGCGCCCGTTAAAAAAAAAAGATCTGCTCATTATCTCTCGATCTGCCAGAAGCTGAGGTTTTGCTGGCTCGTGGCTTTGTGGGGAGGTTTTAATCTCCGTCTACTTGTAGGCTGAATTCATGGAATGTGTGCGTGGGTCAGTCCTTTCATAGATTGTTTGGTTGCTGTGGGGTACTTTATATTTTTAAATATTTATTTAGTTGAAAGTCAGAATTAGAGTTTCCATCTGCTGGTTCATTCCCTAGATAGCTGCACAGCCAGCATTGGGGCAGGGCCAAACCCAGGAGCTGGAGCTTCTTCCAGGTCTCCCACATGGGTGCAGGGGCCTAAGGACTTGAGCCATCTTCTGCTGCCTTCCCAGGCCATTAGCAGGGCCTGGATTGGACATGGAGCAGCTGGGACACGAACCGGCACCCACCGGGATGCCGGCCTTACAGGTGGCAGCTTAACCCGCTGTGCCACAGAGCTGGCTCCTATGGTGGACTTTTTAAGGACAAGAATTTATCTGAGAAGGAGAGAGAGAGAATCCCAACCAAAACACTGGTTCACGTCCCAGATGCTTGCTAGTCTGAGACTGGGCCGGGCTGAAGCACGGAACCAGGAACTCAATCCAGGAATCCTACGTGAGTGGCAGGGACCCCAAGTTCTTGCCCCCCCTGCACTATTTCCCGAGGTCTGCCTTAGGAAGCTCGAGTCATAGCTGGAGCTGGGACTTGAGTCCCTGCACTCCATTGTGGTCATCTATACTGCTCAGCCAAAGGCCCACTACCCTGGGACTTTGTGTGGATATCTTACCTGTTCCGTAGTCACAAATCACCTGTCACACTTGGATCTGAAAACACATTGCCCCGACTGATCCATCCCAAACGCCTGCATCTCTCCATGGCTCCAGGGTAAGTGTGTTAGCCTTCTGCTCAGCACCATCAGAGCTGATCAGTTCTGAAAGATGCTGGAGACACGAGATTTGAAATGAATACTTTGATAATTTAATACTTGCAGAAAATGTCATGTGGACATTGAAACACCTTTGTCCAAATTACTTCAGATAGCAATCTGGAAGTCCAGCCACCTGGAGCCATCCGCAAACAGGTGTGGGGCAGGCAGCCCGAGTCCTCTGATGTAGGGCAGTGTGAAATGAGCCGAGGCAACAGCCGAGAAACGCAGTTGTGTCCTGAGCCTGGAGCCGCCTCCACGGCGTCCCTGTGAGTGCTTCTGAAAGCACACCTCTGATTCGTGTTGACTTGCTGTGGTGTGCCCGCAGGTGCTGGCCAGCAGGTGCCCACCTGAATGGGGACAGCAGTGACCAGAGCGGCGGCTGCTCGTTTTCTGTGCCCGCTTTGTGAGAAAACCCTGGCTGTGCCTGTAGGCGTCGGATGGTTCTCATGTCATTCACACCTGTGCGCACAGCCAGCGCCTCTGCCGTAGGATACATGCTCTCTGGATACCGCTCAGCATCGCGTCCCTCTCAGCTCCCGACCTGGAATGTCTCCAGGGTGTGTTAGAGCTGGCTCAGAGTGCTCATGGAGCCCACATTGTGCATGTCTCAACTCCACGCTCAAGGATGCCAGGCGGCTTGAAATCGGCTAAGTTGGGAATAAGTCCGGGCTTCCTCTGCCTGCCTGTGGCTCTGGCTGTCACTCGGCTCGGTCCCTGCTGCTCATCTGACCCCCCCCCCCCCCAGGATCTCACCCTGGTGTGTGAAGCTCCAGTGTCCACACAGCCCGGTAGAAGTGATTCTGTGTCTTTGGACCCAATAGGTTTGATTCCTTCATGGATTTATTCCCAGGAGCGCAAAGCACCTGCTAGGTGCTGTGCTAGACCCTGAGGTTAAATAACAACCAAATGCCTTTTCCTTTTAAAAAAATTAACTGCGACAAAATTCATGATGTTTGCAATTTTAAATATTAAAGTATGCAGTTCGATGGTTTGTTTTTTAAAGATGCATCTATTTATTTGAAAGGCAAAATAACAACTATAGAGAGATAGATAGGTCTTCCATCCTCTGGTTCACTCTGCCAATGCCCATAGTAGCCAGGACTGGGCTGGCTGAAGCCAGGAGCCCGGAACTCCTCCAGGTCTCCCTCATGGGTAGCAGGGACTCAAATCCTTGGGGCATCTTCAGCTTCCTTCCTGGGCATTAATGGGGAGCTGGGTTGAAAGCAGAGCATCCAGGATCTGAACTGGCAACCGAAAGCGATGCTAGCATCCCCAGCGGAGGTTTGACCTGTGCCACATGCTGGTCCCTCTGTGGTTTTCCTGTACTCACAGCAGAGGGCAACCATCATCGCGATCTAATTTTAAAACTATTTTTGGTTTCTATCAGCCTCAAAAGAAACCCCAGGTATCTCAGCAGCCTCCTCCCCCACCAGTTGCTGTTCAACTCTGTCTCCACGGATTTGCCTGTTCTGGATATTTGCTATAAATGAATTAAATAAACCATAGGCTTTGCTAACTGCCTTCCTTACCTTAGCATACATACTAATGATTCATCCACATTGTAGATGTATCAGTACTTGATTCTTATTAAAAACTAGACTATTCTTGAAGTTCACAGGAACACTGAGGTTTCCCGCATCCCTGGCCCCCACATACGCAGTGTCCCCTCCGGCTGGCAGTGCCCATCCCAGTAGCTCAGGGGTCACAAGCGATAATCCCGTGTGGCACCTGAGACTGTGGCTCACGGGGGGTCACTCTTGGCGTTGTGTGCTTTATGGTTTCGGACAGTAGGTCAGGAGGGGGAACCACCATCAGGCCGAGCTGTTTCTGGTGCCCTGAAAACTCTTGCTCTGACATTTCAGGAGGGAAAAACTGTCTTGGCTCTGCCATCCTTGGTTCATGTCTGAGGCCCTTGGAAGATGGATTAACAAGTAGAAAACATTCGAATTCAGTCACATCCAAACGGAGGTTTTCTCCTGCTAATTTAGTTTGAGAAATGCAAGGGCAAGGGGAAATTGTTAGCTTCTCTCAGCTTAGCGTGACAGGGAGAGATGAGACTTGGGTGAGGATTCTTAGCGTTCTCTGGCTTGGGTCGGGTTCCCGCAGATCCCTGTGCAGGCTCCGGAGTGAGGGGTGTCTCAGCCGCCCCACGCTGGGCTCCGGATACTGCACGGAGGAAAAGCCTGACCTGACACAGGAGCGTTCCTAAGGAAGTGAAATGGACGGCAACCAGACTTGTGTATTTATTTTTTTAAGGTTTATTTATTTACATTTGAGAGGCAGAGAGGGAGGGAGAGGTCTTCCATCTGCTCATTCACTCCCCAAATGGCCGCAGTGGCCGGAGTTGAGCTGATCCAAAGCCGAGAGCCAGGAGCTTCTTCCTGGTCTCCCACCGGGTGCAGGGGTCCAAGCACTTGGACCATCTTCTACTGCTTTCCCAGGCCACAGCAGAGAGCTGGATTGGAAGTGGAGCAGCCAGAACTTGAGCTGGAACCCGTATTGCATGCTGGCGCTGCAGGCAGTGGCTTTACCCACAGCGCTACGGTGCTGGCCCCAGGCTTGTGTGTGCATGCTAGCTTTGGTGAATAGTGGCTACTTGAGGGGCTGGAAGGGTGTGATCGCTGGTTCAGGCTCCCTGGATAGGAGTGCTCCTTTCTTACGTGTGTGGGAAGGCTCCTCTCGCATCAAGGGTCCCTGTCCTGCTACAGGGAGAGGCCCGGGGGCAGCTGAGAGGGACGGTCCAGCCTCTGCTGTCTTCTCAGATGTGGAGATGCCGTATGTGGGCATCATCGCTCCTCCTCATCCCCTCCCCACCCTTGACCGCCATGGGTCTTTGTCACTGTCCCCGTAGTATGGACTTTCCCAGAATGCCGTTGAGCTGGGGTCACGCAGTTGATAGCTTTTTAGGATTGGCTTCCTTCACTCAGGAACGTGCCCTTGGGTTTTCTCCGTTGTCCTTTCATGGGTGGACAGTTCAGTTCTTTTCAGCTCTGTGGTGCTTGCTGTGGTCTGTTGATCCTCTGAGGAGCTTCTTGGCGGCTTCTACGTGTGGGCAATCGTGGATACACGCTAGGAGCATCTGTGAGGAGGTTTTGCCCAGGCCTTACGTTGTTAACTTCTCTGTATCAATATTGAAGCGTGCGGGTGCTGGATCGCATGCAGCCGTGGATGCACTTGTGTGAGAAACGACCCAACTGTGTTAGGGTGGCTGTCATCTAGCGTTGCCATCAGCAACAAAGGTGCGTTCCTGGTGTCCTCCATTTTATTCCTTTTCATCCTGCGCTATTTATTTCCCAAGGAAATGCCAAACTGTTTCCCGTGGTGTCCGTGCCAGTCAATCTTTACACTAGCAGTGAATGATACTGTACAATGTGTGATGCAATTTTAATACATTCTCATCTAAACTTTACTGCATCTGACTTTAAATTTTTTTATTTACATTCATCCTAGTAGGCATTGAGTGCTGTGCTACTATAGTTTTAATATTTCTCTCTCTGATCTCTAATACTATTGGGTGTCTTTGCTTATGCTTGTTGGCCATTTGCATATCTTCTTTGCAGAAGTGTTTATTCAAGTCCTTTGCTGTATTTTCAGTGGATTTTTTTTTGTCATTTGTTGAGTTATAAGGGTTCTTTATATATTCTAGGTATAAAATTCTTACCAAATATGATTTGCAAGTATTTTCCCATTGTATAGATTATCTTTTTCTTTGTCCTTTTATGTACAAAATATTTTAATTTGGTGACCAAAGTCTTCAGAAATTGTTGAATGCGGGTGTCACAAGTTGCTCTGTGTGGCAGGGGTCAGTGAGTGATGAGAGGGATTATGGGATTGAGGAGTGCTTAAGCCGTGAAGGGTGACAGCTTTTCCTTTACTTGGAGGCTGGAAGTCGGTCTGCCACAGCTTCGTGGACGCCAGCTGTAGGCGACAGTTGTGAATCAGACAAAGGACAATTACTGCTTACAGCAGCCATGTTGGCCACTAAACCACTGCATAATTTTTTGCCTATTACCCAAATTCCGATTTCTCCAGGACAGAATTGAAAGGTCACGTGACAGGGTAGGCGTTCAGTGTGACTGTTAGGATGCCTGCATCCCACGTTGGGGTCCCTGCCTTTGAGTCCTGGATCTGCTTCTGATTCCAGCTTCCTGGTGCTGCTCAAACTGGGAGGCAGCAGCTAATGGCCCAAGTGTGTGGTTCCCTGACACCGTGAAGGAGACCCGAACTGAGTTCCTACCGCTCCCAGGTTCAGCCTGCCCCCCGCACCCATCTCATTGCCTTTCAAATAACAGTGAGCCCTACTGACCTGGCTCCCAAGCGTGGGCAGTCGGAACCTTGCATACTGGGAGGTGGGGAAGATACTGTGTGTCTTTCAGGGCTTTGTGCTGAACAGGAATCTTCTACAAGGTGGACGGGAATGAGGTGTGCCTAGTGCCGCTCAGGCAAGACCTGCAGAAGTACAAGACGCCCAAGGAGAATCCTCTCCCCTAAGCCAGTAGGATGCAGAGATACCAGGAAAGGTTTGATGGCAGAGCAGGGACCAGGACATGGATGTTCATTTGGTGTGAAACCTGTCCCTGGAGAGTCTGGAAGGGAAGGGACATGTGACATGAATTCAGGCAAGGATCACTGTGGCTTCTGGTGGAGATGAGACCACAGCAGCGGCGGCTGCAGGATCCCCCGGGAAGCTGATGCCCTGTCTCCCACAGAGTTGATGGCCTTTAGCTTGGTAGTAGAGACAGTGATAGGTGCCTGAATTTGCCATGTACAAGACACTTCAAAATGCTTGTGGCAAATGGGATTAAAAGGCCAGTTTATTTTGGTGCAAAAAAATGGAAAATAAATATTATGAAAACATGATGTATGAATTTCTTTTAAAATTTTATTTTTATTTGAAGAGCAGAGAGACTGGGCCGGCCTGAAGCTGGGAGCCAGGAACTCCACCTGAGTCTCCCATGTGAGTAGCTGGGACCAAGTTTTTGAACTGTCACCTGCTGCCTCCCAAGTGTGCATTAGGGAGCTGGAAGGGGGAGTGTGCCAGGCACCCTGGCACGGGACATTGGCTTCCCGGGCAGCGTGCAAAGTGCTGCACCAAAGGTTTGCCTCAAGGATTCAAATAATTTTGCACTTCTCCCCGCCCAGAAAACTTGCAACTCAATTTTCTCTGAATGCTTTGAAATACCTTACGTTCCGATAGGAGAATCAGCTGGATTGGCCGCTGGCTGGATAAAGTTGGAGGGGAAAAGAGGAGAGAGATGCGTGACCCGTGCTTTGGCGTCAACCTCTAGAGGACTGGTGGTTCTGCTCGCCGGGATACGCAGAAGGCCCTGGGCCATCTGATCGGGCTTGCTGGTTTGGCTTTGCCGGGTTTTAGGTTCCCATCGCAGGGAGGAGGTAGTGGAACTGAGTGAACTACGAGGCTCTGGTCTGGGGGAGAGGTGAGAGCCAAAGGTAAAAAATGGAGAACTCAGTAGCAAGGCTGTGATTGAAGGTCCTGAGACGTGGTAAGATTACAGAGGAACCCAACGTGACAGAGCTGGTGCGTTCAGGCCACTGAACCCTGGCGTCCTTTGGCATTCTGCGAGCCAGAAGTAGAGGAGTTGTCAAAGGGGAAGGTCAGGAGACAGCCTGACATTTGAGCTGCAGGAACACAAGCAAGGGATGTCACTGGGTGCTAACAGGACCTTGAGGAGCAGCGATAGTAACGAGGATACACGCAGCACCAGGCAGGGGCTGTCTTTGCTTAGAAACCACCCTGACCATAATTGTGGGATCTGTGAGGTGCCTCTCTGAATCAGATGAACAAACAGTGTGCTGCTTGTGTGCCGCTCGTGGACGGCAGGCAGTGCTGTGTAGCACAGGGTGGTTGGAGGAGGTTGGGGGGGGGGGGGTGGCAGATGACTGAGCTACATGGCGAGGAGGTGAAAAACTTTGGCATTTTGTTATTGTAGTTGCTAGGAATCCAGGTTTGCTCCTAAGCCTTCAGCAGTGTGTGCTACACAAAAATTCTTTTCCAGTCTTGTGTGTGTGTGTGTGTATTTATATGCACGTGTGTGAGAATTAAGACTGTTGTCCAGAGCTGAGCAGGGATGGGGAGCAGGAGAGGCCACAGTCCTCTTCTTAAGGAATTTTATTTATGTATATGCAAGGCAGAGTTCCACAGAGGGAGAGGGGGAGATCTTGAATGCACCAGCTCATCATTCCCCAGACAGCTGCAGAGGCTGGGGTTGGCCGTGTCAAGCTGATGCCAGGAGTCTGGAACTCTGTCTTTGCCACCTGCGTGGCAGAGGCCCAAACACTTGGGACATCTGCTGCTTTCTGGCGCACATCAGCAAGGGGCTTGGCTGGAAGTGGAGCGGCCTGAACTCAAACCGGCACCCATACAGGACTGGGTGGAGTAGAGCGGCCTGGACTCAAACAGCACCCATTATAGACATGGCCTGAACCTGCTGTACCGTGACTCCCCAGAGACCACAGACTTGAGAGGAACGTGAGATATGAGTAGAGACAGAGAAAGGGGCGCTGCTGGAAGACAGACATCCTGGGGCCCTGGGATTGAACTGGCACCTAGGCCACACCTGTGTGCCTGGTTGCCGCCCGGTTTTTCCACCATGTTGGCTGAGCTGGGCAGGACCTCCTGATGTCAGACTGACCGTGTTGATGGGATTTTCATGATTGCTTGGACTCGCAGTCCCAGCTGCTGCTGGATGGTGCCACTGAGCTGTCACCTTTGCTCTGGGAAAACCAGGCTACGTGTGGCCGCTGGGTGCTGGGTGCTCCATGCTTTGGCCGCTGGGTGCTCCATGCTTCTAACTGAATACAGCTACCGAAGTCACACAGGGCTGCCGTGCGCTCCGAGGCTGGCAGGAACGTGTCTCGCTGCGTCGTCAGCTGCCAGGCGTGCGGGACGCGCCCTGTGAGTCTCCCCACCCTAGGCTCTTCTCGTTGATGCGGAGGGTGGTAACGGATACCTTGGTCATCACTTGTGCAAATGAACTCCATATTTTAAAAATCTTTTTGTTCTCTGCAAAAGGAGTTGGAGTTTTCAAAGCCCTCTGCTACCTTTTAGTTAATAGCTGTTTGCACTTTAGATAGATTCCAGATCCTGATTCAGGACTATGGGAATGAAAGACTAATTACGTTCAAGCGACAGAAAAACAAAACAAGATGGATAAATTATTTTCCACACTCCCTAATGAGCTCCTAATAAGTTCCTCCTAAGCCTTTGGATTAAACTCCGCTGTTCTGGCCTCCACCCAGTGTCCCCCTTCTGTGACTAACTCCTCCTCATCTTCCCCTTGCGTTCCTTCTTTTATTCCCATGTGTCCGTGACACCCCATAGCTGAAGGAATTAGGTAGACTTGAATGGAGGACATTAAGAATCCAGTGCTTATCTAAGTACAAGTCTCAGCTTTATCCCTCTCCAGGCCTGTGACCTTCAGGAGGTATTTAACCTGCTTGCGTTGGTTTGCTAACCTTTAACGTAATAGTGTCTTATCGCATAGGGCTGTGGGGAAACAATAGATAACCTATGCATGAATGCTTAGAACAATGCCTTGAGTAATAAACAGCAAATGCTGGTGCTGTTGATCAGATAGACTCGGATTTCAGCCAGAGAAGAAGTAGGTGTGGGGGTGATGACCTCTGCTTTGGAAGTGCAGCCCGGGGGCGAGTGGTGGAAGGGGCAGGGTAGGGAGGGAGGGAGACTGAGGCAGACCCTGGCCTGGTCGAGCTGATTAGAAAGATGGTCCCTGGGTTTGCCCGTCTTCATTTCTCCTCTGCCCTTCAGTCGGCCCTGGGAGGGAGCATGGGCTGGGTGTCTGCTGGCCTGCCTGTGGCCTAACCCCTCCAAACCTCGGTCCTCCCGAGCACCCATTCAGCGTGCGGGCTCCTGATTGCTCCCATGGAAAATGGGACTCCCCACTCGGTACACAGCACATGGATGGTGGGAACGCACCATGGCCATCTTGCCAAGAGCCGCCCGTGGCCAGCAGCTCTGTGAGATGAGGGCAGGTCCGATTCTCCCCAGTTCATCTGGCCCTCGCCGAGGAGCTTACCCGCCCGAGTTCCACACCGTTTCTAGGGAAATTACTGCAGTTAATCCCCCATTGCAGCCGTGTCCCCTGGCACAGCAGACAGCAGCTGCTGCATACGGCGGAACCGGTGGGGCAGCCTTGGCGTGGGAAGGCAGGGCATGTGTTTTGTGCAGCCGTCATCGCGGGGGAGTTGAGAGGGTGGGCAGGATATTTTTCCAGAAGAGAATAATTTCCTCTCCTTTATTCCAAACAGAAAGCAACAACGGATCAACAACTCCTCCCTGCCAAGTGACAAAAGAAATCCCACGTGGCCGTGGTCCCTTCCCTGGGCCGCTGGTGCTCAGAGCTCGGGAGCGCACGGGCTCTCTGCGTCCCCACCAGCCTGGAACAGAAAAGCTCTTTGGCCTGACTTGTTGGAGGCCTTCTGGGGACATTTTAATCCTTGTATTAATACAGCAGCTTGGAAAGGGTTCCTGGGAAATAGTCTATACAGAGCGGTGCACACCACGACCCCCGCCCCGTGCTCTGACAACTCCCACCCAGCTGACTCAAAATGCCTTTTTTCTTTTTGGCAAAAATGACTCCAGGGCACAGTAGAGAGCCTTGAAATCTTTCTTGTCCGCCAAATTTGTGGAGAATCTGAGGTTTATATTAGAGATCTAGAGCATGGCCTGGGAGCAGTCGCAGCTGTTGCGAATATTCTGTTTCGGCAGCTAAAACCATCAGTCATTTTGGGACCTTTCTCGTGCTTCTCAAAGATGCGTATAAATTCCTTTGCATTTAATTCTTATCAAACCATTTGTTCCTAGATGAGTCTTTATTTGTGTGATGTGTTTGTGTCATTTTTTCCTGTAACAGGCTCAGGTTAGGGAGACGGATGGACGTTTCCTGAGACCAACCATGCAGGGGTAAACCCAAAGCCCAGAGTGATGTGAGGTCAGCAGTTGTCAGTAAAGTCTTCACTTTCCTCGTTTTTGCCCAAGTCGGCTTTGCTCTGACGGATTCTGTGTGTCTCTTGGGTGTGTGTTCCCGATGGTGCAGAGTGTGTCCAGGACGGCCGGTGTGATCTGTCGATGCTTCCTCTGAGGCCTGTGCATGGCCAGATGGCTTTCTGGAGCGGTTGGGACGCGCCCTCTCTGCCTAGGCACAGGGAGACTGTGAGGAAGGCATTTCTGCTTCCAACCAGCATAACCGATTTTCTGAATGAAAAGAAGAAGTAGCAAAAGCAGGAGAGGGATGTTGGTGATCCGAGTCACAGGAGGCTCGCTATGAAATCAAGAAGTAGTTCGGGAGATGGGGTTAGTTCCTTGTGGATGAGAGCACTGATGGGAGGTTCATCGTGCAGTTCAGACACCGAGTGAGAACAGCAAACCGAGCAAAGCGGACGCAGAGAACTCGTAACCATTCCTGCGAGACTTCATGCATTGGATGAAGAACGTAGTCGAGTAATGAAATAGATCAGGAGTATTTTTATAAGAGAATTAATGATTGCTGATTGTTAAATCAGTACGAATATCCAAAAATGTTCCCAGCTCATCCATTCAAGAAAAATAGAGAACGAACACAATGTATGTTCTGGAAGGAGAAAGGGGTAATACCCACAGACAGGATACTGAGAAACGTGTGCAGTGTAGACTAATTTGTAAGACCACCTTAGCGAAACCAGTTATATTCCATGAAAACCAATTATTTTCAAAATCAACTCAAGAAAAATAAAAAATGGTTTGAACAATAATCATGGAAAAGATGACAATAAAATAAAAAACCTGTGAAACGTTTCAGCCCACCTGGTTTCACACAATAATTTTTTAACTCTTTAAGGTGATGACTCTGCTATTTCTATTGTGTTAGTTGTATGTTGCCTGGTTGTGTTTTCTGCCTTTTCCCTTTTTTAAAAAGAAGGGATTTGCAATAGAGACAGACAAACCCACACAGATCTCATCTGATGGTTCGTTCTTGGAACAGCTGGCGCTTAGCCAGGCTGAAGCTAGACTCTTGGAGCTCAGGCCAGGTCTCCCACATGGGTGGCAGGGATGTAAGGATTCAAGCCATTGCCTGCTGCCTCTCGGCCTGCACGTTAGCGAGAAGCGGAACTGGAAGTGGGGCCGAGCCGTGAACCCAGGCACTGTGCTGTGGGGTACAGGTGTCTCCAGCCGTGTCTCGCCTGCTGCTCCAAAAGCCTGCTTCGGATTATTTAACTGAAAAAGTAAAGGGATCAAATAAAGATCCCTTGGATCCTATAAAATGAGGCCTCCAGTCTTTGTGATGCTTTCCCACGAGCTGGTGGTTCTCAGTGTGTGGTCCGCAGATCCCGGGAGCTTCCCTGACACCAGCCGAGTCAGGACTGTTGGCGCAGTAACCTCAAGACCTCACTTGCCTTTTCCCTTCTGTTGGCGTTTGCACAGTGGCGTGAAAACCGCGCTTGGTAACCCTGCTGGCCCCTTGGCTTGGGTCAGCCAGCATTCAGTCAACTGCAGGAAATCACTTCTTTCACTTAAGAGTGATCTCGTCGGGCCGGTACTGTGGAGCAGCGGGTTGGTTAATGCCCTGGCCTGCAGTGCCGACATCCCATATGGGCGCTGGCTCTAGTCCCGGTTGCTCCACTTCCAATCCAGCTCTCTGCTGTGGCCTGGGAAAGCAGTGGAAGATGGCCCAAGTGCTTGGTACCCCCACACTCACGTGGGAGACCTGGAAGAAGCTCCTGGTTCCTGTCTTCAGATTGTTACAGTTCCGGCCATTGCAGCCAATTGGGGAACGAACCAGTGGCTCAGAGACCTCTCTGCCTCTCCTCTCTGTGTAACTCTTTCAAATAAATACACAAATCTTTTTTAAAAAAAAAGAGTGATGCTGTCAAGCAGTCTGGATGAATGGTTGTGTGAAATCTATGCATTTGAGTAAGGATCTTCTTAAGCATTTTATTAAATGAGAGACAGAGAAGACGCGACCTTGTGTCTGCTGGTTCTCTCCCCAGACCCTTATGATGTGAGGCTGAAGCCGGGATCTGGGAACTCGCCCTGGGTCGGCGATGCAGGGGGCAGGGACCCTGCTTCCTGGGCGTCACCTGCTGCTTCCAGTCTGTGTGCTCGCGGGAAGCTGGAATCCACAGAGCCTGTTCGGTAAGGAATGCAGGTGTCCTAACTGCTGGGCCGTCTGCCTGCTCCCAGCGTCTTGGGAATGTTCCGTGTGGCAGAGAGAAGCACCCATGAACACTTCTGCTGTTTGTGATGTATGATGGGGGCCCCGGGGGGAGTACTTGTGTGATTGTTTAGTTTTGAGTTGAACACGTTGCTTTTTTCATCAAAGGCATAGACAAACTCTGGTCATTTCAATTTGGGTCTTTCGCAGGATTTTTATCAATGGTGAAAGAAACAAGCCGATCATGTCAAGGAAACAACTTAGAGTATTTGTTGTTAAGATTCGAACTTTCAAGGAAAGGCAGAATTTTAAAAAAACTTGAATCTTCCACTGTTTGATAATTTTGAACTACTTAGAGATTTTTTGTGTGATTGGTGGCGACCTTAACAAATGTGATCTCATTGATAATGTAATCGATGTAATCATTTGGAGCATCTGCTGCTAGATCTTGGAGTTGGGCCATCTGATATTTTCCAGAATCTGGCAGTGTGGATGAAAGATGCATTAAAAACACGATAGACCCAAGGACTGTCAGATTCTAGAACGTGAAAGATTCCTGTGATTTCAAATGTTCTAATTTCCCATTTTCACACAGCCAAATTTCCCACCTTTACAAAGCTTTAAGAACCACAGCTACCTGACTGAATGCAGACGCCAGTATAAGAATACAGGGAGCCGACGCTGTGGCTCAGTGGGCTAATCCTCCACCTGTGGCACCGGCACCCTGGTTCTAGTCCCGGTCGGGGTACCAGAATCTGTCCCGGTTGCTCCTCTTCCAGGCCAACTCTCTGCTGTGGCCTGGGAGTGCAGTGGAGGATGGCCCAAGTGCTTGGGCCCTGCACCCACATGGGAGACCAGGAGAAGCACCTGGGCTCCTGGCTTCAGATCGGCACGGTGCGCCGGCTGCAGTGGCCATTAAGGGGTGAACCAACAGGAAAAAAAGGAAGACCTTTCTCTCTGTCTCTCTCTCTAACTCTGCCTGTCCAAAAAAAAAAAAATACAGGGAGAGGGGCTGACAATGTGGCACAGTAGGTTAAAGCCACAGCCTGCTGTGCGGTGCCAGCATCCGATATGGGCGCGAGCGCAAGTTCTGACCATTCTACTTCTGATCCAGTTCCCTGCCATGGCCTGGGAAAGCAGTAGAGGATGGTCCAAGTCCTTGGGCCCCTGCACCCATGTGGGAGAACTGGAAGAAGCTCCTGGCTTCAGACCGGCCTGTCCTGGTTGTTGAGGCTATTTGGGGAATGAACCAGCGAATGCAAGACCTCTCTCTGTCTCTGCCCTTCTCTCTGAAACTCTGCCCTTCAAATAAATAAAATGAATATTAACTAAAAAAAAATCATAGATAGCTGTCTTCAATGGCAAACATAGACATTGGCAGAAATGTAACACAGTGACACAGTCCTCATTAATTTTTTTTCAGTTGGGAATGCATAGTTATTTTTCAGAAACCTTCTTGATAACTGTGATAGTTATTATAAATCTGCAGTCCAGGCTGTGTTCCCTCTCGCGGCCGGAGCCTCGGGGTCCTTTTGTCCTCGAGTCGGGCATTTGGGTCTGGTTTAGAAGCCTGGTGTTCTGGCTGCTGTTGCTCACCTCAGCATGCGTTAGTAGATAGCAGCCCACCAGAATAACTTCATTTATTAAACTTTTTTTTTTCTCATTAAATCGTATCTATCAGTGCTTCCAAAACATTTCCCTTAAGAAAGCTGGGTGTTTTGTCCTATTTCTTAACTTGCTTGTTATTTTTATTCACTTATTTGCATTTTATTTGAAGGGCAGAGAGCCACTGAGCCAACTTCCATTAGCTGGTTCCTTCCCGAATGCCTGCAACAGCCGGGGCTAGAACTCCCTTTGGGGTCTTTGCTGTAGCAGGGGACTAAGCGCTTGACCCAGGGTGCGCATTAGCAGGAGGCAGATGAGCCGGGGCTCAAACCAGGCCCTCGGATACGGAGTGTTAGGGGTCGAGTGGGATCTGAGCCACTGCTCCTAGCGTTGAGATGGTCTCATTCCTTGTACACTACCGTAGAGTGAGACCACAGATGGCTGGGCTTCGCGGTTACGTGTGTCTTTCGCCTGGGTCTCCTTGCCGTTTGGCAGGGCTGTGGCCGCCTCGTTTGATGTCCTAGTCTCCGTAGGTTGTGGAGCCAACGTGGGCTGATGCTAGGTGCCACAGTCCCTCTCTGCTGATCGTGTGGGAGTTGAACTCAGCTCTGGAGAGATTTTGCGTCAAACTTGTCCAAGAGGAATGAACCGAGTCATCGGCCAGTTCTGTGCCCTGCGGGCAGCAGGATGGCACGAAAGGAGTCCTAGGAACTGGGCGGTGCGAAGGAATGACGATACGGGGCATTTTGGGTGGAAATGCAAGGAGCAGTGTTCAAGAGCTTGGCAGTTGGACATAGCCAAATTTGTTTTTAAAAAATTAACTTTGTGTCTTAAATCCAAGCCGACAGCTTCCCTCTGGCTGGGATGGTCTCTCCAACCTGCCTGCTTGGTATTTCTTTAATGGCTGATGATGCTCATGGAAGAACACCGATTTGTTGGAAATTTCTCATCCCTGCCTTTCTCTGCCTCATGTGGTTGCTCTCCAGCCAGGAAAAGGTGTCCCCAGCTGGGCTGACAGCTCTCTGGGGCCGTGCGGCTTTACTGCTGTCGGACGTGGGGCTCTGAGCTGCCACAGAATGGAAACTGCCACAGGGTGGTTTCAAAAGCAGCACAAACCAGTAACGTATGGAAGCTGCTGGAAAAGCCAGCGCTCCTCGGTGTCCGAGAAATTCCCCTGCACGAGCTGAGAGACAGCGCTGACCTCTCAGCTCTCAGAGGTGCGGTGGGGCACGCGGCTACAGCTTTGCACAGGTGTGTGTGTGTGTGTGTGTGTGTGCGCGCGCGCATGCGCACGGACAGGTGGATTTTGATGATCCCAGTTAACGATACCAAGTAAACATGATAGGTAATATCTGTACAGCACAGGCCGAGTCTGCTTTGACAGCATCATGGTTTTGTGAGTCAAGTATCATGTTGGGAGGGAATTTAAACATCACATTTTGGTGAACTGATGTTCTGGCTAGGAGAGGGTTTTCTGTGGTGCCGGCATGCGTGTGGATTAGGGCAACGCTGCTGATTGTGAGGTGTCTCACGGGCAGAGGCTGTTGGTGCCAGGGCACAGCCTGCCAGGCATTGATGTGTGGTTCTGTGGCTTCACAATGACGTGCAATGCAGTGACCTCTCCCTTGGAAAAGATTGCTCTCCATTTCCCTCTTCAGGGTTAGGACTGGGTCCTCCATAACAGTGGACTGGTCAGTAAGAAAAACTGACCTGAGTTTGCCGTGACCTTGGAGCACTCGGGAAGGAGAGAGGACAGACGGGAGACATTGCACCTGCTTTCAGTGCTGGGCCAGGCTGAAGCCCGGAACCGGGAACACCATCCATGTTGGTGGCTGGGACCCACGCTCTCGGGCCATCTTCTGGTACTTTCTCAGGCACGTTGGCAGGGCTCAGGATGCAAAGCAGAGTAGCTGGGACTGTAAGCAGCTCTCGCAGAGGATTTTGGCATTGCAAATGGCAGCGTAACACTTGGTGTCAAAACGCTGGCCCTTGTGTCTATCATTGTAACTCAAAGTGCAGGTATGGGTTAAGTAAGGCAGAGACTTCACACATTTAATTTCTTTAGTTCCCTCCAAAGTGGCATTTTTCTTCTGATAGGTGATCATTTTTATCTACCTAAGTTGCGAGTTCAGGGCCCTGTGAACTGATGCTGTCGGTGAGGGGTCGCGTCTCCCGACAGCCTGGCTGGTATAGAAGGAATTTTGCCGTGACAGCGACAGCTGTGCTGGTCGTCTTATTTGGTCTAAACGGTTTCCGCACATCTATCCAGTGATTCATGGCGGCGCCAGCTGCTAGCTCTTTTTCCCTCCAGGACGTAGGGTGGAAAGAGATTCATTGGTAATTTAAGCTCAGAGAGAATAACACGCGTGTGACGTCGAGTCAGATGAGGGACCGACGGCAGAAGGCTGGTGATTCAAAGCCGTCTGCAGACAGACGCGTGGCTGTTCCGGGGAGAACTTGGACACGGGCAGAATGCATTTTTACCTGTAGGAGGTACTTTCCCTTGGGGTTTGAGCCCCAAAATAGCTGCATGTTTTTCTGCATAGCAGGACTGGTATTAGTGATCCAGAAATAAAACGAGACTTTAAAACACATGTGCACGCCTTCACGCCTACACACATTTGTTCACACACACACGCAGGGTCATGAAACTGTGGATTCAGAACCAGGGTGAAGAACCAAGTGGAAATATTTTCATAGAAGGAAACAAAAGCAGCCACGCAGCGGAGCGAAGGAGGGGTCGGGTGGCGGTGGGAGAAAGCTCCGGAAGCTGCCCTGTTAGGATGAGCACTGTGCAGGCTGTGTCCTGCGGGGCAGAGAACTGGTGCCACCTGGGGAGTGAGTGCATTCAGCCCATTTTCCTGGGAGTGTCCACTGTCTCCATTCACCTACATTTCTTGCTTGTTTACATCCTGTTGATTCTGCAAGGTGATAGAGGTGAACCTCGCCTGTCCCTTCCCCGGCGCAGTGTGTGGCCATAGCTGCGGTGACTGTGTGTTCCTGGGGGCTGACCCTTGCTCTGTGTGAATGTGAGGGGGTGGGAGCATCAGGCCTGCAGTGTGTAGGTAGGTGTGCCAGCCAGGTAGCCAGGTTGGAAGGAGTGGGGGAGAAGCACTCAGGGAACCAGAGGGGTGCGCACAGCCTGCTGGGGGCCGTGAGGGCCTTCTGTGCACTGATCTCCGAGCGGTGGGTTCAGCCCCTGCAGGGCCTCCTGGCCACATCCGGGTCAGTCTCCTTCCTGCTCCCCTTCCCACTTGCTTTATTCTCCTCTCTCTCTGTCTCATCTCTTACTCGTTGAGGGCTTTCAACCTCATTTTTCCCCTTTAGTTTAGGGGTTACTTCTTACTCTGTTTTGTGCTGATCTGAACATTAGAGTCCCTTTTCTTCAAAACCTAATAAAAACATCTACAGTATGATCTGGGAACTTAGGAGTCAGAGATTAGAGGTATAGGGGCTGGGCCGGCGCTGTGGCACAATGGGTTAATGCCCTAGCCTGAAGCACCAGCATTCTATAGGGGACCCGGTTCGAGACCCAGCTGCTCCACCTCCGATCCAGCTCTCTGCTACGGCCTGGGAAAGCAGTAAAAGATGGTCCAAGTGCTTGGGCCCCTGCACCCATGTGGGAGACCTGGAGGAAGTGCCTGGCTTCAGATCAGTACAGCTCCGGCCATTGCGGCCAGTTGGGGAGTGAACCAGAGGATGGAAGACCTCCCTCTCTCTCTCTCTCTCTCTCTCTCTCTCTCTGTAATTCTGACTTTCAAATAAATAAAAAAATCTTTTTTTTAAAAAAAGAGGTTAGAGGTATAAGAAAGACTGTATAATTTTGATTGGCAGGAAGAGGAGAAATCAAGGCCCAGGAGATTGTGGCCTGAAGGACATTGTGCCTTTTAAGATGCCTGTGTCCTTGTTCAGAGTCCCTGGCCTTTGAAACCTGCTGATGCAGATGGTGGGAGGCAGCGATAGTGGCTCAAGGAAGTGGGGTTCTGCCACCACCAGGGGAGATAGGGACTGGGTTCCCTGTTCTGGGCGCTATCCTAGCTCATCCCGGCTCAATTCCGGCAATCGAAGGCATTTGGAGGGTGAGCCAGCACGTGAGGGCACACTCTCTCTGTTTCTAGTCTCTCTGTTTTTCTGTCTCTCTGCCCCTCAAATAAATGGATCAAAAACAATGTTCATGTAGGTTATATAGAATACTTACTCTAGGAGCACTGCAAGGTGTCCAGGCTGCCAGAGGGCTGAGCAGGAGCCGAGGGCTGTCGGCTTTGCCATGGTGGCTCAGCTGTGAACTCGCCGCACTGTGAGCTCAGGAGGCCTGATTCTCATCAGAGTATGTGAGCAAACGATGGTGTCTTCATGACGGCTGGTACCAAGTTCCTCTGAGTGCCTCAGGGTCATGGCCTACTGCGGGGAAGGTCAGCATAGGGAGGCTGGAAGCTCGACCGTTCGGGTTTTGTTGTTTGGAGTCCCTGTGCAGAGAAGGGTTAACGCAGCCAGTGTGGACACTGCTGTCCTTAGCAAGTTGGCTGACGCTTGGAAGCCGAGTGCTGGACAGTTCCCCACACTGGCAGGAGGTGGTAAAAGGCGCTCCCTGTGCCCCGGCTGTGCAGACCACAGGGCTCTCCTGAACGTCTCTGTTCCTTCTCATGCTCTGGAATGTTGATGTGTCTCGGAGGATGCCTCCATTTCCATCCAAGTCCTTGTTAAAAATATCTCTTCACTTATTTATTGGAGAGGCAGAGAAAGAGTTTGAGATTGTCTGATCCTCCATCTGCTGGTTCCCTCCCCAAATAGTGACAACAGCCATGTCTGGGCCAGGCTGAAGCCAGGAGCGTCCAGCTCCATCCAGGTGGCCGACGTGGGTGCAAGGGCCCAAGCTCTTGGATGATCTTCCATTGCAGAGCCTGACCCGCTGTGCCGCGAAGCCAGTTCGCAGTCTTGGGTTCTTAGTCTGTGCTGAGCATTCCTGGTAGGGGACACCTGAGCCAGGTGGCCACAGGTCCATGGCTGGGGGATGGAGGGCATCTGCCATGAGTGCACTGGGAAAAGACACTCGGCCAGCTGCACCAGGGCTCCTCGGGACACGAGCCCCTGTCCCTATTGTGTGTGATGGTTTTGCTTTGTATCCTTTACTGATGCCCATATGTTGAGTCCCCTGGGTCATTCCAGCAAATCACTTAATCTGGGGCTGGTCCTGGGAACCCCTGGGTCATTGCTCCTTACTGATGAATAGAAATTTTTCCTTGAGTGAATACTGCCTATTGATCTTTTGGGGGTAAGGACATAGTTATCAAAGGCAAACGATGGTGAATAAGACACAGCTGTGTAGCAGATAAAATGGACTTTTACAAGGAAGCAGAAGTAATGGTGGTGATGGACGGGTGGTATGGGGAGGAGGGGTAGGATGGGTTGGGTGTTGGGCTCAGTGGCTTAGATGCCCCGTGGAATGCCATGACCCCAGTAAGAGTGCCTGGTTTGAATCTTGGCTCAGCTTCCAGTCCCACTCACGTGCACCTTAAGAGACAATAGATGGTGGCTCAAGTCCTTAGACCCCAGCCGCCCACGGGAGAGACCCAGATTGAGTTCCAGGCTTCTGGCTTCAGCCTGGTCCTGGCTGTTACATACAACTGGGGAGGGAATCAATAGACGGACATTCTCTGTCAAAAATTTCAAACAGACAGCATGGGGTGCTGAATGTGGGTAGGCACCGACTCGAGAGCTGTGATCAGGGGATGAGGATTATGGTAAGTGCAACCCGTGGGGGACTTAGAGAACCCGACATGCTTAGGTGCAGGGGGGAGACTCAAGGCACGGAAGAAAGAGCCAAGGTGTATTGAAGACAGAGACCCAGACCATGCAGCCAGCCTCCTTCTCACCGAGGGAGAGGGTCGTGGCATTGAGCGGGGGAGATTTCCAAAGAGTTGTCCGTGGAGGCCTAGGGTGTGGACGGGTCGACCCCGCCTTGACCTCTCGTGATGGAGACCGGTTCTCGTGGGTGACGCTTTGCCCTGTCAGTGTGGGACCTTTCCGGTTTTGTTCTAGAACCCGTCAACAGCAGGGGAGCCCTGGAGACGAGGAAGCAGCGCAGCCTCCTGTCCTCCCAGTGCCGCTGCTGCGTGGCTGGGGAAGCGGCAGCCGCACGTCTGGCTCTGGAGCTGGAGGGGCTGAGCTGGACCTGATCGCTGTGCAGCAGGGCACGGCCCTGAGATTCATCTGTGCCTCAGCTCCTTCGCGGGGGGGGCGGGGAGCCCAGGACCTGCTGTGGCTGTTGGGGCGACTCAGTGCCGTCAGCTGCAGACTCTGAGTCCTTGACACCCGCCTGGTGCGCGGTGAGCACTCATCAGACTGTAGCTGTTACTCGTCAGTGGGGGACAGATGATTTCCATACCAATTTCCGTTTCATGGCCACTTTTAATTTACCGCTAATTATATTTTTATGGCATTTGCATACAGTATTTAATTGACCAAAAAATCCCATTAATACTTCATAATGAAGTATACAAATGAGGTGGGGGAAAGATTTTGGGGATATTGTAAAGGCAGGCCTGCTTTTCTGCTTCTCTGGGACGTCGGCACACGGCGAGCATGGCCCAGTCCCCGTGGTAACCTCGGCGCTTTCCTGTGGGTGAGACCAGCGGGCTCCTGGTTGTCTCCCCTGAGCCCCTTCTCATACCCTGTCAAGGGAAGTGCTGCTCTTCCCGCCACCCCAGCCCTGCCACCCTTGTCGCCACCACTGTTGGCACCCTCACCTTTGCAGGGGTAATGTTGTGGGGGGGAGAGAAGACTCTTCTATCCTCTGGCCACAATGGCCCGGGCTGGGCCAGACTGAAGCGAGGAGCTTCTTCTAGGTCTCCCACGTATGTGCAGAGGCCCAAGCACTTGGGCCATCTTGTGCTGCCTTCCCAGGCACATGAGCAGAGAGCTGGGTCCGGAGTGGAGCAGCTGGGTTTCAAACTGGCACCCATGCAGGATGCTGGCCTACAGGTGGAGGCTTAACCTGCTATGCCACAATGCTGGCCCCACCCATCTCTCTTATTAACAAAGAAAACAGCCCTTAAACTTACGGTCTTTGTGGAAAAACAATTTGGCCCATGATTCAATAAAATTGCTTTAATGGAAAAAAAACAACTTTTGAAGGCAAGTGATTCTGTTTTTTTACTTTAGTGATCCTAACTGAGGTTTTTAAAAATTTATTCAAATAAAAGATAAGTCTGTTTCAAGAAAGATGTTAAGGGCGTTTAGTGAGCAGTGGGTTTGTGGTTACGGCACACACTGTGATGAATGGATGGGAATGAATGAACTGTTCGTTTGCAGTGCTGGGCAACCATGTGTCCTCCAGCCTGCTGTGGGTTTCTTTGCTTTTATTTTATTTGAGAGGCAGGCGCGTAGAGAGGGGAAGACAGGATTCTTGGATCTGCTACTTTACTCACCAAATGTCTGCAACAGCGGGCCTGGGCCAGGTCTAAGCCAGGAGCCAGGTAATCAATCCAGCCTCCCCTGTGGGTGGCAGGGACCCTGCCTCCTCCTAAGGTGGGTGCTACCAGGAAGCTGGATTGGAAGGGGAGTGGTGACTTGGAGCCAAGCACTCCAGTATGGGGTGTGGGTATCCCTGCCAGCAGTTTAACAGCTGTGCCAGATTGTCACCCCAGTAAGTATCACGTGGTGGACTCTCCATGATGCTGGCCCTGGAGTTCTCTCTGTGGGCACCTGTGTGCCCGGCTGGTACCCTGGGTGCCCCCTGACCTCCGGTCCAAGTCTCAGCTGCTCCTGTCCATGGCACCCAGCTGCCCTGCCTTTTCCTGGTGTGTGGCGCGACGCAGCAGGCAGCTGCTGGGTTTACACATCCTTCCTGGGATCCCAGACGGGAATCCCAGACCATGGCCTTGACCACCCCAGCTTCTAAGCTCAGACATTCCAATGCGCAGGCATGTTGGCAAATGCCTTCTCGTGTCACATGAGACCATGTCAATGAAAGAGCATGCTTAAATAGCAGTCGTGCCGGAGAGAAACGTGAGACCTCCGTTTGACCGTGTGTCTGCTCAAGACGGGATCAAGACAAAAATCAGGCAGCTTCCTTGGTGAGCAAATCCAGTGACTGGCTCCCTACTTTCCGGTCACCCCAGGCAAAGACCAGTGGGTGGGAACAGTGCTGTCTGTATATAGACTGCACGTTGTCATCAGCTGGTTGTGTGCCCATGCGGACTCTGAAACACCACTCTGCTTAGTGTGAAGGGAGTGCCTAAGGAGATACGGACACGTAAGCCAGAGTTTGATTCTGGCTGTCTGCTGTTGGCAAATGTCTCCCAACACCGTGCCCCTGAGAAACAGTGTTGGCTACGTTTCAGGTCGACGATGGTTTCATCAGGATAGCCTGATGCAGAGAAAGATGGTGATGAGGGTAAAATCTGTTTCCCAGCCATCCCTTGCCTCTGGGTTCAGGCTCCGCTCAGACCCAGGGGTCCTGGCCTGGTGTGGTGGGACAGGGACTCTGTGCATTAGCCTGAGTGGGGTTGGTTCTGGCACTCATCCAGTTGCTTGCACAAGGATCCGAAAGAGCAGGTGCATTGGAGTGTGTGGCCCCTCCCCTGCTGTTCTTCTCATGGAAACCTGCCGGACTTCTAGAAACAACGGTGCTTTGCGTGCGCTGTTAATTTATCCAAGAGAAAATGCAGCTGGAAGCTCTAATGTCCTACACAAACATACTTCAGAAGGAAGGTGCCTCAGAGCCCGCCTGGTCAGAACCCAGAGCAGCGAGCAGGTAGAGCAGCCAGAGGTCCCCTCTGAGGTGCGCTGGCTCTGTCTCGTGGGTGCACGGAGCGTGGACGGCAGGCATTTGCCATCGCAGACCAGACACGTTCCCTGTTCGCCATTGGCTCATGTGTGCCTGTTGGGTAAGTGGCGTTTGCCACGGAGGAGCCCTAAGCGAGGGTCGATGCTGTGACCACCCTGTCCTGCCCAGAGCATTGAGACTCCCCCTCCTCCCCGCCCGTCCCTTGGAGCAGGCGAAGTCCCCCTGCCCCCACCCCACCGGCCCTGGCTTCAGGATCCCATTCTGGCCTCCTGTGGCCCAGAGCCTTTTGTCGTCCCAGGCCTGAGTGAGCTACACGAGGACGGCGGCTGGCCATTCCGAGCTTTCCCACCAGCTTCCAGTCTGTTGTTAAAAGCAGGTCCTGGGTCTAGAAGATTCAGAGCAGGAGGGGTGATGGCACAGTGGGACAGGGTGTTTCCAGCCTCAGTTCAGGCCAGGCAGGGCTGGGAAGGAGGGGAGGCGGGAAGCCGGGACAGGGCAGTCTGCTGGCTTTAAGGCCCTCACCCTGGAGAATCTGACACAGCTCTAAAGAGGTAATTGGGCCCCTGATGGGAGGAACAGTCACAATTAAACCCAGGAAGCCACAGATTAGCCTGAGGCACCCAGCGAGGATTAAGCCCCATTAGCTAACCTGTTAGCATAGACATCTTCAGCTTTAACCGGAGCTGTGACCTGTGCGGTTGAATCTGTGTGCCAGGCAGGCTAGTGGTGCCTTGTGGTCGGAGTCAGTGTTTAGAGACTTGGGAAGCACCAGCAGTGCACATCAGAGGGGGGCCTTTGCAACCCCTGCCCTCCTCCTCATTTGCAAATCTGTTCACATTCAGTGGGGTTTTTACAGGATAATTACCTGTCTCCTCCAGCCTTCTCTGTGCTCTCTGTGAGCTTTTGATTTGAAGCTACATTCTCCTGGCTTGAGCTTTCCCGTGCTGTGGGAGGCCACAGAAATCCTCCCAGTGGTTTAGTTCCTCATTCTGCTGATACTGAGCATCAGCTATGTGCCAAGCATGTTCTGTGTGCTCGGGAATCATCAGAGAACAACGATGCCTGCCTCTTTAGAGGTCTTATTATAAAATATAAGGGACTTGTTAAAGTTCATGGAAATTTAGATTAAAAGGCATTTATTTTGGTGCCCAAAGATGTTGGAAACCTATGCGAGTGAAGGGTTTTAAAACCCCATCCTGCGAACAGGGGAGGGTGCTTGGGTGCCTGCGTTCCATGTCCCCAGGATGCCCGAGTCCCAGATCTCCAGTTCCAGCTGTTTGCTGATGGTACCAGGTTGCTGGTGGTGATGGCTCTGTTAGCTGAATCTTTCACACCCACATGGGAGGCCTAGACTGAGTTCATAGGTCCTGGTTTCAGTCTGGCGCAGCCCCAGCTGTTGGAGGCATTTGGGGCATGAATAGTAACTGGGAGATGCCCTCTCTCTGTCTCTCTGGTGTGCATTGTCTCTCCTCCTCCCCCTCTCTCCCTCTGCTTTTCAAATAAATTGCATAAAATTAAAAAAACTATGTGTGGTTTTCAAAAATATTTTTGTGCTATAATAAATGTATCTTTCAACTTGCATTTTTCCACAAACTTTTTGAAGTTCTCTCCTGTCACAAGCAGCCATCGCCATGAGGGGGAGGGGGAGGGGGACTCGGCGGCCATGCGGCTATTTTGCATGGTGTGGGGGTTATGTTTTTGGACCACTCCCGCTGTGCTGAAGGTTGCCCTCTGACCAGCTGTCCCGGGTCCCACATGTTTTGGGACTGGCGTGATGTCCCTTATTTTAGTACCTCTGTCTTCCTTACTCAACTCCTGTTGAAGGAATCCTTGCCAGGAGCTCAGGATTTGAAATTGAGTGCCCTGAAAGCATTGGGGTGTAAGGACGAAGAGCCTTGTGCCTAGCTGCTGCTGCGTGGGCCCACGCCTCGCCGCGGGACAGGACGGCCTTCTCCATGGCCTCCTGTCTGGATCTGCACTGACACGGCCTTCTCACCCTCCCTGACTTAAGGGCACCCTTCAGAGAGGAGGAGGAAAAGCCAGCGTGACGACGTCATCAAGCTGGTCCATGCAGATGCGTTACTGTTGCCATCTGTCTCTGCCATGTGGGGAGCTCTCCGTCTGTTCCTGCGACACCTATCTTGTTTCTCCCTCCTCTGAGCTTTGAAGTCAAGGCAATGACTATTTGTGACCTCAGGATCTGCACTTTCCTAAAGGACTTTTTTGGGAAAGGCTATTTACCTTTGTTGAGCTCTGCTCTTACGCTAAGGGGCAGCGACATACTTGGGGGAGCAGCAGGACGAAGAGAAACACGGGACTCTTGCTCGCAACTGGAGACACTGGGGATGCTGCTGGCAGAACGCTAAGCCACGCATGGGACCCCGCTGGGCAGACCATGAACCTGGCCGTGTCTTCTACTCGTGTTGGACTCGGGTGTTTACCTGCTTTAACATTTATAGGGAAGATTGATGCAGTAAACATACCTGGTGGCATTAAGAATTTTGAAATTAAATGTGTTCAGTTGAGAGATAGGGCATAGAGAAATTTCTCATTTCTTAATCACTTTCCAAATGCCCACGATGGCAGGAAATGTGCCAAGCCAAAGCATGGAGCTGGGAACCCAATGCGAGTGCCCCACAAGGGTGGCAGCCACCCAGCCTCCTGAGCTGTGTCCACTGCCTCCTTGGGTGCCCAGCAGTGGAAAGCTGGAATCCGGAGCGTGGCCGCACCTCAAACCCAGGCGCTCCCGTGGAGGATCCTGGCTTCCCAGGCTTCCTTATCTGCAGGTTCACCTTCCAGGAAGCACATGGAAAAGGCAAACAGATATAGAGTAAATGACCGGATTTTCAGGAAAGAGGGAGGTGAGGAAGATGCTTCCCGCTTGGGAAGACTGGTGCAGAAACCATGTATTCACAGTACGTTTTCTGACTCAGAGCCACAGTAGCCAGTTCAGTGTTAGGGCTCCCCATCGTCATTGCCCGTGTATATTCATGGGTCTGCCACCATTCCACAGTGTGTAGTGTTCAATGAAGCAAGTACTCATTTTGGGTGCTATCTAAACAGAACTGTCCAAGGAGATTAAACCCATTCCATGTGGCTCTTGCCTGGAGAAAAGTATAAGGATAAAATATTGCGTGTACACGGGTACACTTGCATTCATGAACATGCATTTGCACACATGCACACACACGGATACCACTTGCTGAGAACATGCTTCACAGAAGAGATAGGCAAGCTATGACGATGGGATCAAATCTGTTCTTCTAAACAAAGTTTTATTGGAACGTAACCAATCCTTCTGTTGACCTGTGTTTTTGGTGGCTTTGCATCACAGAGGCAGAACTGAGTAGCTGGCGATTCCGTGTGACCTGCAGATTGGAGAGTATTTACTCTCTCGCTCTTAACAGAAGGAAGCTTGCTGGTCCCTAGATTAAATGATACAATTTTTTCAAGCAGATGATTAAGCTTACAAAAATGCATAATGAAAGATGTGTTGTCTATTCACATATATTGTTTTTGTTTATGAATCTGTATGACAAGACAGTATTCATTCCAGTGTAATTAGCTAGAAAACAACAGTGAAATAAGTTGCTTCTCTCTAATTGTAACAAACAAGACTACTTTACTTTGTATTCCTGACATGATTGATTCGATTCCTGATTTGTTTTCTGTCATATCTAAGGTTGCTAAGGAGGATGAATGGTTGTATGTTTCCTATTTAAAATTTCCATAACCATTTTTCTAAGTATAGAAATACTAAAATTAGTGATAACCTACCTAGAGATATATTGGGAACCATATAGCTTTGAGTTTTCCAATTAGTTACAGTAAATCAACTTCTGAATATATTTCCTTATTATGAACTTAAAAAGCTGTGTCAAAATTACGTGATTTACTTAGCATTAACAGAGAATGAACTCAAAATTAGAGTTTAGAAATAAGAAAACACGCCAAGTGGCAACATAGAATCCAATTCTTTAAGCAGATGTCATTTACTTACCAAGATACAATCAGTCAATTTACTTTCACAGATGAAATTTAAAGCATCCCCACGCAGAAAGGGAGGTGAGCGTGTTGTCTCCAACACGGACCGGAAAGGGGGAGGGTGGGCGTGCACATATTCAGAGCGTGGGTCCACTAGGAGGAGCCCAGGAGGGAGGATGTGGGGACTTGCTGTTTGCACCTGTAGACTGCTCCAGGTCGGTTGGTACCAGGGCTCCTTGCTTTTAAAAATCTCTGCTTTTGTTACTCAAGGAAGACTTGTTAGAGAGCACTTAGTACATAGACAGTCCGGAACAGTGCTACCCAGATTCCTCTCCCACATCTCCTGTGCGTCCTGGCCAGCACCGCCTGCTCGATCCCCGCCCCTCTGAAGCATCCAATCGCTGCCCTAAGCTTCGCTTCTCAGCCCCTTTCTACCCAGTGCATTTGCTGTTTAATTCTATGAAGAGTAAGCCCACGTGCAGACCCACGTGGCCGTCAGCACAGTGAGAACGCATCATGAGACAGAGATGCGGCAGCTAAGCCCTGACGTCAGGCCTCTGTTTCTGCTGTGGAAACAGCCAGGTCAAGCATGTGGCACACGTGAGGTTGTGCAGCACTCAACCACAGGGCCTGGCGTTTTCCACCCAGTGTGGTGCCGTTTGGGTCCATGGACGGTGTTGAGCGAATGAGCAGTTTTGGAATATTGCGGTTTATGGACCCATTTTTTTTTTTATGATTATTTATTGGAGAGGTAGAGTTACAGAGAGTGAGACAGAAGTCTTCCTTCCATTGGTTCACTCCCCAGATGGCTGCAACTGTCTGAGCTGTGCCAATCCGAAGCCAGGAGCCAGGAGATTCTCCCTGGTCTCCCACGCGGGTGCAGGGCCCAAACACCTGGGCCAGCACCCCTGCCCTCTTGGGCCACAGCAGAGAGCTGGCCTGGAAGAGGAGCAGCCGGGACTAGAACCAGTTCCCATGTGGGATGCCAGCGCTTCAGGTGGAGGATTAACCTGTGCCACGGCGCCGGCCCCATGGACCCATTTTTCACTGAAGGACTTTTAATTTCCTTTTCAGTTTTTGGTTGTTACAAATAAAGCTACTATGAAAAGTCACAACATATTCTGTGCAAATGAAAGTCTTCATTTCTGTGGGATAATAGGAGGACATACAAATTTTAAAACTGATAAAAGTTAAATTTGAGAGACCGAGACGGAGACAGATAGGCTGCTAGAGCTTCTGTGTGCGGGTTCATTTCTCAAATGCCCAGGGTGACCAGGGATGGGCCAGGGTGACCAGGGATGGGGCAGGGTGACCAGGGATGGGGCAGGGTGACCAGGGATGGGCCAGGGTGACCAGGGATGGGCCAGGGTGACCAGGGATGGGGCAGGGTGACCAGGGATGGGCCAGGGTGACCAGGGATGGGCCAGGGTGACCAGGGATGGGGCAGGGTGACCAGGGATGGGGCAGGGTGACCAGGGATGGGGCAGGGTGACCAGGGATGGGGCAGGGTGACCAGGGATGGGTAGGGTGACCAGGGATGGGCCAGGGTGACCAGGGATGGGCCAGGGTGACCAGGGATGGGTAGGGTGACCAGGGATGGGTAGGGTGACCAGGGATGGGCCAGGGTGACCAGGGATGGGTAGGGTGACCAGGGATGGGCCAGGGTGACCAGGGATGGGCAGGGTGACCAGGGATGGGGCAGGGTGACCAGGGATGGGGCAGGGTGACCAGGGATGGGGCAGGGTGACCAGGGATGGGGCAGGGTGACCAGGGATGGGCCAGGGTGACCAGGGATGGGCCAGGGTGACCAGGGATGGGCCAGGGTGACCAGGGATGGGCCAGGGTGACCAGGGATGGGCCAGGGTGACCAGGGATGGGCAGAGTGACCAGGAATGGGCCAGGGTGAAGCCGGGAGCCACGACCTCAGCCCACGTCTTCTGTCTCAGTGTCAGGGGCCAGAGTCCACGGGTCATTATGTGGCTGCCGCCCAGGGCTTGCCTAGGTAGGAAGCTGGGATTGGGGCTGGAGTGGGGACCACGTGCAGATCCTGCAGCACAGGACGTGGGGGTCCTAACAGGTGTCTTAGCCGTAGGTGAGATGTCTCCCTGGAAACTCCTGCCACCCTGTCAGGTCAGAGTAGCTGTCCCTGTGACCCCTTTCCTGTTCCTGTCTCCTTTTCTCTGTGTGCTGTTTGAGGCTGAGCTGGGCAGAACACGTGCCTGTGTCAGCCCTGCGTAGAGCAGATCCGCCGTCCCAGGGAGGGTCCGAGTCCCGCCTCGCAGCTGAACCTGACCGGGCCGAGCACCCACGTCTCTTCTTTACGGCCCTGTCTGTGAGCTTTGCCTTTGCGTGAACTTGGTGTGAGTGGACTCGCGTGGTGAGTATGCTTTTGGTTACGGTTATTTCTGCTTAGCCTCATGCTTTGCTGAAGCATCCTCACTGTGTTGTGTGCAAGTAATTTGTTTTTATTGCTGAGTAATATTCCTTTCTATAAAAATACTGCAAAGTGCTTATCCATCTTCCCGTCGATGTACATTTGGATTAGTTCCAGCTTTTTTGCTGTTATGAAAAAGGCTGCTATAAATAGTCTCGTACAAGCTTTTTGTGGACCTGAATTTTTATTCCTCTTGGGTGAATACCTAGAAGTGAAATTATGAGTCACATAAAATGTTTGCTAACTTTATAAGAAACAGCTAAAGGATATTTTAAAGTTGTAACCATTAAAAAATTCCCAACAGCAGCCAGCAGCATGTGTAGGTGCTAGTAACTACGTGGTTGGTTGTAGGTGGAAGACCAGTAACATCTGGTGGAGTCAGGCTTCCCAGTGTTAGCCACGTTACTGGAAATAAATTGATGTTGTGTGTGTGTGTGTGTGTGTGTGTGTGTGTGTTTTAAGATTTTATTTTCTTTACTTGAAAGGCAGAGTTGGAGAGAGAGAGATCTCCATCCACTGGTTTACTCCCCAGTGCCTGGAACAGCACCAGGCCAATGGAGATGTCTGCACCTCCAGCCATGTCTCCCACGTGGGTGGCACTCCAGTCATCTTCTGTTGATTTTCCAGGTGTGTGAGCACTGGAGAGATCAGAAGTGCCGCAGCCTGGACTTGAACTGGCTCTCGTATTAGAACAGTAGGTGCTGGCCTCCCAGGCGGTAGTTTAACTTGCTGCGCTGCACAGCTGGCCCCTCATTTTTGGTTTGAATGCACGTTTGTCTGATAATTCATGATATTGACCCTTTGTTCATGTTCTAAGGACTATTGGTGCAGCTTCGTTTTTGAAGTCTCTGTCCACGTCTTTTGCCTGTTTGCTAATTCAGTTGTGAGTCTCCGATAAAGTTATGAGTTCTTTGAAAATCAGTGTTAGGACCATGAGATGAGTCACATTCCAATTTCATATGTATCAGCAGACTTGTGTAGAGCATACATAAACAAATGAGTGAGAATGAACAGATGACTGGAGCGGATCTCTCTTGAAAGATGATAGACAGTAGCCAAAACGTGTGTGAAGTGGTCCTCACAAGTAGCAGCCATCAGGGGAACCCAGTGCTGACCCTGCGGTACCACTGTACATCCCCCAGCAAGCCTCAGTTCGAGAGATGGAAACACACAGCACTGATCAGGCTACGAGCAACTCGGGAGAGAGTGTGTTGCTGGTGGGAAGTGAAATGATGCAAACACTGGAAAACAGGGAGGCAGCTTCTTAGAAATGGAACCCTGCAACCTGGTGTTGACCCGGGAGAAATGGAAACATATGTTAGAACAAACCTTATAAATGAACGTTCATAGCGCTTTTATGCATAATTGCGAAAACCTGGAAACAAGCCAAATATCTATTAACATATGAATAGATGAGCAAACCGTAATGTATTTATACCGGGAGCTCCTACTTAGCAATAAAAAGGAACAAATTACTGATACATGAAGAACACAAATGAATATAAAAACCATGCTAGGAGTGAACCACGCCAAAGTCAGTACGATGAACGTGGTCATCACCCTGCATTGAGATGACACTCTAGCGCGGAGAAAATGAATCTGTAGCAACAAAAAACACATCAGGACTGGACAGGAGTGGTGGCAATGACAAAGAAAAATGAGGGGACTTCTTTGACCAGTGGAAATGTCCAGAATCTCGACTGAGGAGGCACATAGGCAGTTGTGAGCATTTGTCAGAACCCATTGAACCGTAGATGGAAGATACACTTCATTAATATAAATTATACCTTCATGAGGTGACTAAAAGCAATTAGGATTTTTTAAAAATTTCTCTTTTGGAATGGAGAGTTTAATAATTTGGAAGCAGTCTCATGTTTCTTCATGTGCTGGTCAGTTTTGATGCCTGCCTGGGTCCTGGTGAGATTTTGTTCCTGCATCTCTGTAGATGAGCACATGGGTTGCTGGACCATTTCTGTGAGTGTCGCTGGGCCTTGGACAGAACCTTAAATCTGCAGGATCTGCCAGCGCGTGTTTTCTTTGCATTCTCTCTCTCCCCCTCCCCCCACTTCTCTCTAGTTGCTGCTTCCCCCTCCCCCTCCCCCTCTAGTTTCTTTAGTTGTCTTTGTTTCTCTCTCCCAGGATCCTCAGCTCTCTGGTGGCCGGCCTTCTGCTCCGACCATCTTTCTGGGTTTCTTCTCCTCTCTGCCTGTGGAGCTCCTGGTGTTTCTTCAGGAGGAATAAATGGCTCCATTTTCGGCAATGACGGGTGCTCCTTACACTGACTCGAGTGTCTGTCTGTGTAGGTCCACACCTTGAGTTTTTTATGTCCTCATATACCCCAACATACCGTGACGGCCTTTGTCTGGCTTTCCGGGACAGCTTCTCTCTCCTTGTCCCGATGTGTATTTGCATCAGTATCTGGCTTTTTCTTGTTGGCTGGGAGTGGATACCCCTTGCAGACCCACACTCACCGACCCACGCAGACAGCAAGCAGTGCCCCCCACCCCCAGCGTTCATCACAGGTCTTTGACAGTCTGGTCCAACAGTGTGTGGACGTGGACAGCCTCACAGATGTCCACCTCGGCGGCTTCAAACAAAACGCTTTCCCCTTGGACTGCTTTTGGGGAATGAGCCACGCCTTCCTCCCTTTGCTTCCCGCCTATGGTTCGGGGGAGCTGGACTGTCCAGATGCCCTCCTGTAGCCACCTCTCGCGGCACCAGGGCTGCAGGCCTGGGGCTGTGAGCCTGGGCGGCTGAGTCGCTCCCTTCCTGGCAGCACAGTCTGTGTCGGTTGCCGATGAGGAATCAAAATTCGCCCAGAGGGTTGCAGGAGCTACTCTTTGCCCTGGCTTGCAGGTAGGGTTTCAGCGTCGCTGGGAGCTGTTACCTTGTTCACGACCGTGTAGAGGTTTTGTCAGGAACCTGGGAGACAGGTCGGTTGCTGCAGCCATTGTGGACTGAAATGCGTGTAGGACAGCTCCCATGTATTCAAGCCGTGACGCATTCAAGACTCGGATGCTTAGAGACCCTTGTATCGAGGCACCTTCAGGATCGCTAAGGGAGGCTGGGAGAGGGGCAGCTTCCCTCCTGGCGTCTGCTGTGGCTTCAGTCTGATTTGGTCCCTGAACTCGCACTGTGTTTAGTGCCCTACAGAAGGCGGAAGTGAGTCTATGTACTCAGAGGGGCTTTGGGAAGGGAGTGGACTGGGTTTGGCCATTTGGATGGAGTTCCCGTGGTTGAACCCTGGGGACTCTAAGGAGAGAGACAAACAGGTGAGCTTCCCGAGTCTGGGCATGTGAGGTGCTGTGCCAGCAAGAAGCCCCCCCCAGCAGGCAGGAACCCACAGGGCGCACGGCGTCTGGGACTGTGAACCTCAGGGACTGTCCGGCACCACCAACCTCTTTTCTTCGTAAAGTTAGCCTGCCTCGCGCACTTTGTTCTAGTAACAAAGCGCTGACTAAGCCAGGGTCCTTGGGCACTGGTTTGCTGCTCCCCACCTCAGCCCTGCACAGCGCTTTGTTGTTTGGGCCCCCAGCTGTCTCACAAGAGGCTGTGATCAGCCCTCCTGGGTGGTGAAGCACCAGACTGGACTCTCACTGGGAGAGACATTGCGCTTTTAACGCACAGATACGGAGTTCAGATACACTCATGACTGACCTCAATCAAACAGTGCATCTGTGCCGTTATCTTCTCGCCCAAGTTATTAAAATAAGCTTTATTAATAGAAATCCGACAACAGGTTTTTTTTTTCCCTGTAAACTTAAATTCCACACAGAGTTTTATCACAGTGACAAAGGCTGCTGATAGAACTGCTGTTACAAGGCCAAGAGCAGGCGGCTCCGTGAGGCCCGGATGGATGAGAGGACGGCCAGCGAACAGAGTGAGAAGGCAGCTTTTCACGCCTCCCCTGACTGCTCAGAGGCATTTCACATCATCTGTTCCGGCGCTGAACACAGTCAGAATCTGTATTTCCAAACTCTTTAACTGAAGAAAGCGCTAAGCAAAGAAAAGGAGACGAGGTAGAACTAAAGGAGCACTCTAAGCCACTCGTGGCAATTAAGCCACAGGAACAAGGAACCAGGCGCCCAGAAGACAGAAACTGCTTTTCTTCTTTATCGTTTGCTCCAAGTTGAAGTCAAATGCATGGGAAGTCAATTCAGGGCAGTGTTTTTGATGTTTTTGAAATCTTTTCTTAAAACTGAACATTCTTTTCATCTTTAAGCTCTGGAAGGGATTGTTTATTCCAGAAGTTTTTTTTCCCCCTTAATTCCCTTTCTTCTGTGAGAGGAGGAAATCCTGATGGGCAGAAGCTAAGTGGCAGGCAGCATTGTCAAAGGGCTGCGACGGCGAAGGTGAGCCCAGAGGCGCCCGCCGTGTTTGCTGTTGTGGGGCTGGCGCTGCAGGAACCTCACGGAATGCTTATTGTTTATGTAGAGTAATGACTAGTAAAATGATTAACCTTTTATATCCGAGGGGGTTTCCAAAATCCCATGGAAAATAGAGTTAAAAGATAAGTCTGTTTTGCAGCGAACTGCATTGAACCCATGCGTACCAGGTACTTCAGCAAGGTTGATGAAAATGCTTGCTATAGAAACACTCAGCTTGGATTTGAACTTTGTGCACCAGCGAAGGGACCCCGGGGGCTTTGGACCTCCACTGTCTGCTTTGCGTGACTTCTTGACAGACAAATGCATGAGGTCTGTGGAAGTCAAGATTGCGCGGAGTTTGCTAGCCCTGAGTTTCCACAAATCTACAAGTGTAACATCCAGGCTGCCTGATAGGACTGACTTTAATTTTTTCATTTTGAAAGAACAATGTCTTCGATTCCTGTGCACAATCTTGAAAATGACAATGAAGATCAAGTTAGATGAAAGAAATACTTTGTCCTTTCATTACCACTGTCATTATTACTCAGCTATTTGATAAACGTGGGAGCTTGTCTTTGCCGTGGCCCCGGGGGAGGGAGACGACGATTCCCAGAGAGGCTAAGTTGAGCCTAGTTCGTAAAGTCTCCAACTGGGAGCATCTTTGAGATCTTCAGCCCCGTCTCTTACTCTAGATAATCGTCTGGTCCCACTCGAGCACTTGTGGTGATTAGAAACTCATTATCGTTGGAGTCTTTGTCTTTGGGGAAATTACTGGAAGATCTGTCTTACTTGGAGAGGAGATGTGCGCGCCGGCGATGTCTGCCTCCCAGAGCAACACACGTGATGACGAATCGCTTCATATAAAGCAGCAGTTATTTGGGGCTCTTTGAGCATTCTAGAAAGCTTCTGTGTCCACAGACGAGTTTCCCCTCGACTTCTTTCCCCGGGGTTGGACAGGGCCGCTTTCTGGTAGGACTGGACTCATGTGGACAGAGCGACCGCCTCTCTCTGGGAATCGCACCTTGGTTTTGGCTGAGCAGCCCCCAGGAAAGCAGCGTGGTCCTCAACCCTACCCATGCATCTCAGTGACCTGGAAAGCTACAAGCATCTCGCATCCTTGTAGACACTGGGTTTCAGTTGATAAGGGGTAGGGCCTTCTCATCAGGGTTTTCTGAAAACTTCCTTGTATATAAGACCCGCCTCCCACCCCCCAATTCACACACGGAATCCACCTGAGTTGCAGGCAGGACTTCCGTGTCGAGGACACAAATAGCTAATACATGCGTGGCCAGGCCTTGCTCGGTCTCAACAGAGTCCACGTGAGCATTTCAGTAGGAGCTGGTATTTTCCACTGACCCAAGATCACTCAGTGCCTGGCGTCCAGCTAATGGTGAGCCCATGTAGAGACAGAGCTTGTACATAAGACCCCGAGGCCCGACAGCCACTGAACAGCATCGTCCAGGCCACACTGGCCCAGGCAAAGAGGCAAGGCGATTCCACACTGGGCCGTGGGGCCTCCAGCTTCCTTCCACCCTTGGTCAGCTGTAACAGGTGCACAGAGCACAAGGCCGGAAGTGGACATGGTGGCTGCTGGCCTGCTGCTGTCTGTTGCTGCCAGGCGGCCCCAGGCTGAGGGTGCGTGAGCACCAACGGGAGACCACGGGCTTCCGGAACATGGAAAGGAGGGGAGGCTGTCTCTCATCCTGCCCTGATTGGAGGAGGCACAGCTCAAACTGCAGGGCACTGTTTTTCAGGGCCAGTGGCCTGCCTGGAGGAGGAGGGGCACTCAGTCCTGAGGGGCCAGTTGGGTCTGGGGAGGACCCCCACGCTGACCCTCGGATTAGTTCTCCCGCCCTTCCAGCACAGCAGCAGGGAGCGTGTGAGGAAGCGGGAAGAGGGGGCCACACGAGCTGCTGCAGATGCTGACCGCTGGGCTGCACTGCCCGCTCCGTGCCCCTTGTTCGTTCCCACAGCGGACAGACCTGACGCCCTGCCTGCCCTGCTGGGCTCAGTCTGAGCAGCCCCGACCAACGGCGCCCTCAGGAACCCCGTCCTGCAGCCTCAGCACCACACACACGCATGGGGCCTCGTGGAGTCTCCTTTCTGAGGGCAGAGATGAGGGAGCTGGGATACCAGGGAGTCACTTTTTTGGGTAATATTTTATTATTTTTGTTTTTTAAAATATTTATTTATCTGAAAGAGTTACATGCAGAGAGAAGAGGCAGAGACAGAGAGAGAGAGGTCTTCCATCAGCTGATTCACTTCTCAGATGGCTGCAATGGTTGGAGCTGGGGTGATCTGAAGCCAGGAGCCAGGAGCTCCTTTCTGGTCTCCCACATGGGTGCAGGGGCCCAGGGGCTTGGGCCATCTTCCACTGCTTTCCCAGGCCACAGCAGAGAGCTGGATCGGAAGAGGAGCAGCCGGGACTAGAACTGGTATGGGATGCCGGCACCGCAGGCAGCAGCTTTATTTGCTATGCCACAGCACCGAGACCTTGGATAATACTTTAATTAATTTACTTGAAAGGCAGAGTTAGAAGGAGAGACACAGAAGGTGGCCACAACAGCCAGGGCTGGGCCAGGCCAGAGCCAGGTGCCAGGGACTGCTCCAGGTCTCCCACGTGCGTGCCAGGGCTCAGACTCCTGGACCATCTGCTGCTGCTTTCCCAGGCCATTAGCAGGGAGCTAATTTATAACACACACACACACACACACACACATACACACACAGTTCTGGTAATAATAGTTGAAGAAAATCCTGGTTGAAGATGTCACATACGATTTAATTTTTAAATCACAAATAAAGTGGTTATCAAATGTGTTTGTATACATCTCTCATGCCAGATGCAATGGACTCTCTCCTTTTATTTACTGCATTCGATGTGCCCAACATGTTCACCCAACCCCCCTCTGACCCGCCTGGCATTTTCACAGGTGCACAGCCCTCTACCATGCCAGCCTCGGCATCTATTTTTTTAAAATGTTCATTTACTTATTTGCAAGGCATGGTAACACCCACACAGGTAAAGATTTTTCTATCTGCTGATTTAATCTCCAGTTAAGTTCAAATTGCAGGGCTGGAGCTAGGCCGAGGCCAGGAGCCTGGAACTCATTCCAGGTCTCCCACGTGGGTGCAGAGACTTAACTATCGCACCATCACCTCTACTTCCCGGAGTGAGCAATAGCAGGAAGCAAGAGTGGAGCCATGACTCAAATGGGATGTGAGTACACCTGCAGCTGTCTTAACTGCTGGGCGAAACACCTGGCCCAGCCTCTGCGCCTGCAACCCAAGAAGAACCAAAGACCGTCCTCCTCCAATGCCCGATGGGGGCGGAAGACAAACGCCCCGACTCCTTCCCCCGTGGCACAGTCATCCTAGGGCTGTGCTTCATGTGGCTTTCCGGAGCTCGTCCCGTGATTGAGCTACTGGTCTGCGGGAGGTTCCCTTCCTCTCCTCTCTTTGCTTCTATCAATCCCCATTCTGTGCCTGCCAATTACTCCTTGTCCTCCTATCACGGGCTCAAGGTCTGCTTCCAGGGACATGGACTAAGAGGGGCAGTGGCACACGCTGGAGAAAGCAGCGAGGCCTGTCCGTGACTGAGACCCAAGGGGACAGGAGCCTCACCTGGTCCTCCTCAGCCTTCCTGTTTGGACTCAAACAACCATTTCATGGAGCAGGCACCATTCAGGATCTACCTGTCGGGGTCAGCACCCACAAGGAACTGGCAAGAATGCCTGCAGGTGCACACAGTAACTACCTGAAAATCAAGCACAAGTGACCCAGAACAATCTAGGTGCTTTCTAAGAATATCACGAAGGGTTGGCGTAGTGGATAAAGCCACTCCCTGCACAACTGGCACCCCATAATGGACACCAGTTCAAGTCCTGGCTGCTCCACTTCCAATCCGGCTCCCTGCTAATGGCCTGGGAAAGCAGCAGCAGATGGCCCCGGCACGCACGTGGGAGACCTGGAGCAGTCCCTGACTCCTGACTTTGGCCTGGCCCAGCCCTGGCTGTTGCGGCCATCTGGGTTGATGTCTCTCTGTGCTTCTAACTCTGCCTTTCAGGTTAATTAATTAATTAAAGTGCTACCCAGGGCGCTGTGGTGTAGCGGATAAAGCCGCTGCCTGCAGTGCCAGCATCCCACATGGGTGCCAGTGTGCTGACAAAGGAGCTGGTGGCTAGAGATTCCATCTGGGGTAACCCCAGCATAATGCAGCTTTAGGAGTTATTTTCATGTTGCCCACCGAGAACACGTGGCTGTCGTGGCAGCCTTTGGGTCTTATGCAAAATAAAAACTTTGCCCATTCTCATATCCTGCAGCATTTATTTCACATTTTCATATGAAAGCTTCATTGATTCAGGTCTTCCTGGAGATCTTGAGTCCAGGGGGTTTTTTGTTCTTGTTGGTGGTGCTGTTTTTTTCTTTTGCTCAGTGTTGTGTGGGCTGGTGTGTGATGTGGAGAGATCTTATTTCATTCTTGGTTATAGATGTGTAGGTTTACCCCAAGGCTCCCTACTCTGTCCCCTTGGTCTGTATTTTCATGCCAATGCCATGCTGGTTTAATTACTATAGCTTTATAGTGTATTTTGAACTCAACTAGTGTAATGCCTCTGCTTTGTTCTTTTTCTTCCAAATGGCTTTGGTTCTTTGGGGTGGTTTTGTGAACTGTAGGAATTTTTCCTAGCTCTGTGGAGAATGTCATTGATCTTTTGGTAGGAATGACATTGACGTTTTAGATTGCTTTGAGTGGTATGGATGTTTTCACAGTATTGATTCCTCTACTCTACGAGCATGACTTTTTAATGAGAGTTTGATGAGTCACTTCTTCCTGCTTTGTAGAGCAGCCAGGGCTGCTCTTGACGAACAACAAATACTTTTTGTCCAAACACCCATCTGTCCATCTGTTATCTGGCTACTCTTTGCAATGACTCTCTGACACCTCACTGCAGGATTTTGTTGCTGCGGACACTTTGGTAAGAAAGAACGAGGACTGGTCTCATCTCCGAGGGGCGGTGACTCGCTGTCGGACCCAGCCCATGTGTCTGTTGACTTGTCATTCACTTTCGTATAAAAGCAAAGTCGGCCTTGACTTAGCCCTGAAGACTGCTCCTGGAAGCGTGAGTGTGCTGTGGCTTCTTGAGCGCTCCCTTGTTTGCGTGGGGACAAGTGTGTCCACCGTGGCCCGAGACAAAGCAGCTTGGAGCGTGGGCATGCAGGGTGGGGCGCGAGTGTGCACTGTGGCAGGAGCAGGCGGGGCCCAGGGCTGCTGTGGCCAGTGTGGCCACGGGTGGCAGAGCTATTCCCCACAGACACGCGCACACGTGACAGGGTGAGACTCCATGCCACGGCCTTTCCAAGTCGTCCTTGCTTTCATTTTGTTTCCTCCTCTCCCCCAGGAAAGCTGTACTCGGTCTGGTACCCTATTCGTGAGAAATTCACAACTGCATTCGTTGCCAGTGATGACTAGGAAGGTGATGTTGATGGTAGTAATATAATCGTGGCAGGTGCCATTTGTGAGAATTTTCTATGTGCTGAGTCCTGGGCGCAGTGTTACCTCATTTCTTCACAGGAGCCTTTAAGGTAGGAATGTTCTGAGCCCTATTTTAAAAATTAAACAACAGATTGAGAGTTTGTTAGAAGTTGCAAGGGTTGCAAAGATGGTGACTGTTTTGACCCAGGCTGTGAGCCATCTAGGTTGTGAGAGGGGTAATTGGAGACATCATTGGGGCCAGCGCCATGGCTCAATAGACTAATCCTCTGCCTTGCGGCGCCAGCACACTGGGTTCTAGTCCCGGTCGGGGCGCCGGATTCTGTCCCGGTTGCCCCTCTTCCAGGCCAGCTCTCTGCTGTGGCCCAGGAGTGCAGTGGAGGATGGCCCAAGTGCTTGGGCCCTGCACCCCATGGGAGACCAGGAGGAAGCACCTGGCTCCTGGCTTCGGATCAGTGCAGGGCGCTGGCCACAGCGCAACAGCCACAGCGGCCATTGGAGGATGAACCAATGGAAAAGGAAGACCTTTCTCTCTGTCTGTCTCTCTCACTGTCCACTCTGCCTGTCAAAAAAAAAAAAAAAAAAAAAAGAGAGAGAGACTTCACTGGGCAAAGTGTTCATCAGAGTCAGGTAAGCGAGTTTGTTTTCCAGTTCAGCACCTGAACGGCTCCCTGGTCTCTGTGCCACCCTCATGGCTCCCTTGCGAAGTGTGTTCGTCTCCACTGTGGTGGCTCTTGCTGGGAATTGGACATGATCCTTGAAGTCCCTGCTTGGTGGTTTTGCTAAGTCTCTCCAGGGCTAGAAGCTGTATAGACCAGGCTCTCACATTAGTGCTCATCAGAGCGGATCAGGAGAAACCCCTGTGTTGCGACAGAACTCAAGGCAGTGGAGTCCCTTTGCAGGATACTCACTGTTCTAGGCCGTCTCGGGGTTCCCACCATCCCAACCTGCGCTCTTCCTGGTCCCAATCAAAGTATCTCCCGGTGTTAATGCGTCAGAGGAAGGCGATGCAACAGAGGAGCTTAGGGTCTAGAAGGTGCCTGCTGCTCCGGGCTCCACCGTCCCGCACCTGCCCTCTTGGCGTCTCAGAGCCAGCAGGCACCTCCGGCCCCTGGGCTGTGTGCCTGGGATGTGTGCCTGGGCGCCAGCTGCCCAGGGATTGCACAGGATGCAGCAGATGAGGCCACAGCTGGAGGGGACGAGCGCTCAGACCTCCTCTCATCATCCTTGGCTGGGTTGCAGGTTCGCAGGGCAAATTCACACTTCTAAGAAGTCGTGGAAAGTTTCAGAAGCGTTCTGTCTCAACCTGAGACCTGGGTTTAAAGGTGAGGGCCTCCTGCCCTGCGGGTCCCCAGGGCAGCTGGATTGTCCCCGGGGCCCGCCTGTTTGGTCAGCGACCGTGGCACAGCCCTGATAAGGAAGTGTCCTGCCAGGCCAGCTCCTCACCCTCCACCCCACTCAGCAGGGCTCGTACGTCTGAGCTTGCGCTGCCTTCAGGTCTGAGCGGTTCCTCTGAGTCTGCATCCCAGCCTGGCCCTCGGGGGTTTAACCGTCTCCCAGGTGGTCCCGTTGCGTAGCCCTGGGTGAGAACCTCTGATGCAGCCAGGCTTCCTAGCGGCTGCGGCAGTGCCCCGGAGGTGAGGAGGTTTGCAGTCCTTGGCTCTCCACTGGTTCATGGCTGTCGGCAGGAGCTGGGGTGAAGCCAGAGGCCCGTGGAGGATGAGGGTTCCAGCACCGTGCCCACCACCGCCTGTCGGGCTTGGGGCACAAGGTTAATACTGTGCTTCAGTCGCATCTTGAGTGTGGTGCCGGCAGCCATCCTGTGCGGTGAGAGGATTCGTGGGGAGAGAGTGTGCAGTTCCAGGTCCGGTGGTTGGAGGGAACATGGTAGATGCAGGGTTCTGACGTTCTCCGCTGTCGCTGTGTTTGGGCCAGCCACACTCAACAACATGTCCATAGAGGTCCGCTTATTCGCTTCTGTTTAAGGCTTGGGTTAATTCCTTCATAGGGCCTGGTTATGCTCTACATGAGTACGCAGTGGTTGACTGCAGTCGGGGACGTGGCTGCTGCCCACGGGGAGTGGGGAGTGCCGTGAGTGCAGAGACTGACATGGAGGAGAGGGGCGGGGCTCGGCGTGTCCGCCTTGGCTTGCTCTCCCCCTGCTTCTTGCTGGGATACACGAGGAACTCTGATGTCCCCTCGAGGTGACCGACACGGTGGCCCTTTCCTGCATGACTCACGGCCCCTCGTTCTGTCCCTCAGATGCGTGTCATGGGGGATGCACGGGCCCTTGGGCGCATTTTTGCATCTTCAACTTTCGTGTCTGGTTTTTGTTGGCCAAAGTATTCTTCTGTTACTGAATTTTGAAGATGACTCCTGGTCTGTCCTCCTCTGTGGGTGGGGAAACTGAGGCCACACCCAGTTAACTGAATGGCCGAGTCCTCCTTGGACGTAACTGGCTGAACGGGTGAGGACCTGGGCTCTCGTCATGGTCCCTCACCCTCCCAGGCTTTCGGACGCCGTCTGCTGTGGAGGCATCCCGTGAGGATTTTGATACCACACAGATTCTGATGTCGTCAGAACCACACCCCTTGCTGTCACAGTGACCAACCAGGGGACTCCAGCCTCAGGAGAACCCACGCATACCTGGGCCTTACCTTTGCTGACACAGGTACACTCGGGTGGGACTTGTCCTCTCCCCCATCCTCTGCTCTGAACCCCAAGTCCGCGCTCAAGGTCTCTCTCCTAGGTCAGTCTTACTCCTCTTCTCCCAACTCTTCCACACGAACACTTGGATGGTATCTTGAAGTTTCCATAGTTTGCGCAAGGGTAAGCTTCCTTACAGCGGGAGTATAAACTCGTGCGTCTGAGCATTGAACCCTGCCTTTACACAGTGCTGAATATGAGTAGGCTGAGAACGCCTGCCGTGTTGCTGGGGCTGCCCCGTGGAGCTGGGAATTGCTGGCTGCCGTTTGTACGGGCACGTCCTGAAATCGGACCACTGCCATCATTATCGTCATCGGCGTGGCCTGTCCACCTTGCTTTCCCCTGGCAGCCCGCTGGGTCTTTGCCCAGTGACGGCTGCAGACTTTGTGAGAAGCCATTTGCTTCGCTCAGTCAGGGTTGGACCCTGTGAGTTGTTGCTTAGCAATAGTAACGACACGTTGGGAGCCATCTGATGAGCTTTGAATGCCCTGAGATGAGGCTGGCCAAGGGCAGCCGGTTGGTTAATTGTGGCCTCCAGTCACCACCGGGAGACCGGTGCCAGGGAAGCAAGGGAGTGCTGACGCTGCTGCACAAGGCGTTTTTGGATCGCGTTTTGGGTTCACATCCACGTCTGAAAAATTCAGTACTAATACAACCCGTAGTGCACAGGCTGTTTCTGTGTAAAACAATAGACCTGAAACCTGGCCTGCAATACCGTGTTCTCTGCAGAGCCCGGAAGGTTATCTGACGGTGTTGCGGCCTGGGATTCCAGAATGCTCCATGAGTGCCGGAGGTGATGGCCGTGGCACGGAGGACAGAGGGGTCCTGAGGAGTGGCCTCCCGCGTGAAGTGTCATGTTCAGGCAGGGCCATTTGTGAGAGGTTTGAGTTTACATTTGCTGCTTGTTGTGCAGCTCAGGGTGAGCTGATTACGTTCCCCGGGGCGTTCCACGTCAAGTGGAAGTCGACAGTGGCTCACAGGTGCCCAGTTATAAACTCCTGAAATGAGGGTTTCCATTGGAAACCTTGGAAGTGTGTGCTAGCAATTAGAGAGGCTGACTAAGGCTCGCGATGACCTCATTGCGTCTTTCTCCTTGGAGCCGCGGAGCTCTGTGGTCTTGCAGCAGCTAGTGAGGAGGTGCACAGAACGTTGTCATCACGGGTGGCTGCTTCTGTTGTCATCTGGACCCTGTTGTGCCTGCTTCTGAGAACACCGAGGCCCTCACGTGTCCTGGGCCAGGGACAGAGCGAGTTCAGGAATCAGAGGATGCCAATAAGGAGAAAGGCAGACATGATCCCCAAGCCAGAAGAAGACGCTGGGAGCGCGGCGTGGGTATTCCAGTAGCCTCTGGCCCCAGGTGAGGCGTGCAGGCGCAGACGGGCTGGTGCTTTTCTAAGATGGGAAAATTCTCAGCAGGATCAAGTGTTAGGAACATGTGGGAGAGGGGATGGCCGGTCACTTGCTATTTTGGGAGATCTGGGGTTGGTTCTTTGAAGCACCGTCCCAGTTAGAAGCTGTTAATTCACACACAGGGAGACCTCGCTCCAGCGACTCTGCCCTGTGGTTCTCTGGCTTCCTTGATTTCTAAAACGAGCCATAAGATATCTCAAATAACCTCTGAGCGTTTGCTCATGAGCAGGCAGGGTTCCCCGACTTTGAACATGACCAGGGAAGAATGACTGACTCTTGAAAAAGAATCCCTAAGTGAACTTGAAGTTGGTTTTCAGCCGTGAGCCCCAGTGGGCTGCACAGCGCTGTTTGCCGTTCACTGCTGGCGTTGGACCTGCTGCCACCGTGACCGTGCCCTTGTGCACCAGGCCTGGCAGCCTCGCAGGCGACGCCAAAGGCAAGGGGGAAGAACCCTCACAAGGGGGAGAAAGACTGTGTTTGAGAAATGTGTCAGGGGGAACACTTGGCCTTCTGTCTGTATCCACTGCGGTCAGCTCCGTTGCTTGGAAGTCGCACCTTTGTGAGGTCATTCTTTGGCTTGGACACCCCATCAGCTCCTCCTTCCCCTCAGCTGGGACAGGAGCACCGCTCGGGCCCTCGGGTCTCACCCTAGCTGGGTTACCTCTGCAACCCCAAATGCGCCACTGTGCTTTGTCCACACACAGGGTTCGCTCTCCTTGTCTTTCTTCACGTCTCCTCGGGGAGTACCTCCTTCCGAGGCGTCAGTTGGATCCACTCTCCTTGCACTGGGAGTGTGGGCCTGAGCCTGTCTTGGGAGAACTGACTTCCATCTCCCTGCCTCCTGGGACCAGAGCTCACCTGCCCTCTTCCCTCGCTGGCCTTGGCCTGGGCAGCAGCTGCAGGCCTGCCTGAGTCAGAGCGGAAGCTTAAGCCGTTGGCCCGAGGGCAGGCGGTCGGGGGTTTCCCACGTCCTTCCCAACCTTGCTGCGGCCTCCAAGCCACGAGCTCTCCCTGTCCTGAGTCCCTGTGTCCTGGGCTGCAGGGCTGCTGACCTGGTGTCCCCCCTGAGCCCCCTGATGCCCAAGGGCTGGAAGCGCCCTGCTCCTCGCCCGACAAGCGGCTGTTCCAGAACCACCTGCCCCCCCCCCCCCACGCTCCTTGGACTTGACAGCCTGTTGTGACCTTGTCAGCATCCAGAGCTGCCAGGGCGGCCTTGCTGGGGTTGTGCAGCTTCTGTTCTAGTTGCATTCTGGTCCTCCTTTTTTTTCCCCCAAGATGTATTTATGTGAAAGGGAGCAGTATGGGATGTCAGTGTTGCAGGAAGCAGCTTAACCCAGTGCACCGCCGTGCCTGCCCATTCCAGTCCTCCTCGAGTCTTTTGCAAGAAGCCTTGGTCTTCCACACTTTCAAGTTTTGCTTCCCAAGGATATTCATGTGTTTCCCACCTGCGCAGTGTTCAACAGAAGGCAGAAGTGTTGTCTTCATAAGGGAGTTTTAATGCAGGTTGGCCTGGAGGCAGGACGGACACAGTGCTGTGCAAATGTCCTGTGTGCCCACAGCTTGGTGCACTGGATCCCAGAGGATCCCAAGGTGTGAGATCATTCATGTACTTACAGCATTCATTCAAAGATCTTTGCCAACATGGAGATTGTGTAGAATCTGGGGAAATCATTGGCAGTGTATTGCTAGTGTCTAGTTTTCAAGATAAGAGCTAAATTATTTCACCTGAGATTATTTGCATTTTTTGCTGTCAAAATATATAATTTTTTAAAGATCTATTTATTTGAAAGAGTTACAGAGAAAGAGGGGGAGAGGGAGAGAGCGAGATCTCTGTCTGCTATCCATTGTTTCACTCCACAGATGGCTGCAATGGCCAGGGCTGGGCCAGGACAAAGCCAACAGCTTCTTCCAGGTCTCCCACATGGGTGGCCGGGGCCGATCTTCTGCAGCTTTCCCAGGTGGTTAGTGGGGAGCTGGATCAGAAGTGGAGCAGCCAGGACTTGCATTGTACCCGTATGGATGATGGCTCTCAAGTGGCAGATTTACCAACTATGTCACAATGCCAGTCCCTAAAATAGACCTTCCAGAAGGCTCGAGAATAAAGACTGTGAGAAAAAAGCCCACAAAATGTTACATGAGATCATATCCCCAATAATTTTTATTACAGTCTTTTCATCTCTTGCTCTGCTGTTCTCATCACCATAGGTATCATTTTTAAATCCAGCGTTAGCTAGTCTTGGCACACTTCTCATGGCCTTAATACTTGCACTGGAAACCATCCCTCTGGGTGCCCACATTGAGTTCCTCATACGGATGCCCACAGGACTGGGCTTCTCCTGTGGGTGGATTTTATAGGCATTCATCCCATGGCTATTAAAAATAATTTTTTTAAGTGTCCCTTAGTCTACATATTTGAGGTCTTGTTCTTTAGTTAACACACACACACACACACACAAGTAGATGACACAAAGAATAGGAGAATATTTCAAAAAGCTCATGGAAAATAGAATTAAGAGTGTATTGTACAAAACTTTGGGAATTCTTGTGTTGTTTATCATGATAGGCCTTTGTTGGTGAACTTTCTAGGGAGTGCTCATAGGTTGAATTTTCAGCTCTTGGGTCCTTAGCACCAAGTTTTCCCGCAGAACGCTGGTTCTTCCCTCCAGCAGTGGACGGCACAGCTGGCTGCACCCAGTTGGAGGTCTCCTGACAAGCAGGTTCTTGTAGATCTTCGTCAGGCTAGCAGGCAGGAGCCAGTGTGTTCCGTTGTGTTTGTTTATGCAGTGAGTATTTACTGAATATCTGTTTTTATACCACGAACTGTTCACAGAGTCAGGGATGCGGTGAGGTAAGGAATCAACATGCAACCAAGCAGAATAATCGAAGGTGGGGATGGGGGACCCCTTGCCCTTGAGCCACTTGGGGCCCATAGAATCAGCCAAGGCAGCTGTAGGTGGGACTTGAAATTCGGTAATGCTGCAGCAGGCTAATTTTTAAGCTGATCATTTCTTGGGGCCCATGAGTGAAGTTATAAATATCTCAGCACTGGTGGTAGAGAGAAGGTGCCCACGCCTGAATTAAGACAGGAGATGTGCTCAGCTGAAAAGCGGGCTCGCCAGTGACAAGGGCGCTACGCCGGGAGGGGGTCTCGCAGACCTGCTGGATGAGCCAGCGTGCACCTGCTGCCTGAAAGGCGGGTGCAGCCAGGTTCACAGTGATTGTGAGGTGAGGATTCGCAGCAGCTCCGGACACCATGGCCACAGGTGGAAATAAGCTGAACAAACGCCCACAAGGGGATGAACGGGGCAGTACAACGTGGCCTGTCCATGCCGTGCAAGGCTGCTCAGCCTTGAGAAGGGAGGGAGGGCTGACGCATGCTAGAACACGTGGACCCTGCAACGTGAGGCCACTCACGAAAGGCGACCTGGGGTACGGTTTCGTGTATGTGACATGTCCACAGTAGATACAGACACAGAGTGCACGCACAGTCATGGTCGCTGTGGCAGGGAATGCATAGAGCACTAGATGCTGTGGCCGTGTCCACTCTCAGGTGGCCAACTGTGTCATGTGGACGTTGCCTCAAGGTTCTGACACGCGTTCAGGTGAGTAGAAGCTTGCTCTGCGAACAGAGGGGCCAGGGTGGGTGCGTATGAGAAGGCGCGAGGCAGCCGAGAGCTTTCTGTGCCTCTTTGGGCGCAGGAGACCCCCTGGTGGTAGTAGGATCTTTGCCTCCATCCCATGGGAGCGATGGCCTCCGACCCCTGTACCAGGGGCAGACGTGCCTTCTCACCCTGGGCACCGGGGCAGGAGAGGGTGCTGCCCTCTGTTGGCAGCTACGACATCTGTCACTGGGGAGGAGTCAGGGTGGAGTGGGTGGGCCGGTGCTCTCCTCAGGAGCTGTGGTCACCTGTTGGCAGGCATCACCGGCTGCTTGTGGGTGGCTGAGGCGTCTGCTCGCTCTCCCCAGCCTGTCTGTCTAAAGTTAAATCGATGCCTTTTTCATATGCTTATTTTGGTCTGCTGATGGATTGTTCTGTTCTAGTATAGTGATTTGTCTGCTTCCACAGTGCCACTCATTTTTAATTACTGTGGCTTTTCAATATATTTTAAACTACATGATAATTTTCCTTTTGCTACTCATGTTTCAGAAATTTGTTTTCTTGTGCATTTATTTTATTTGCGATGCAGAGTGAGAGAGAGATTGGGATCTTCCAGGTGCTGGATTATTCCAGGAGGGACTGGGCCATGCTAGTGCCAGGAGCCTGGAATGCAGTCTGGGTGATGGGGATCCAGATACTCCAGTCAGCACCTGCTGCCTCCTAAGATGGAGGTTAGCAGGAAGCTGGAATTGGGAGTGGCACTGGGTCTGTGCAGCCCAGACCATCTGCTAGGGATGTGGGTGTCCCTAGCTGCAGTTAAACTGCTAGGCGAAATGCTGCCCCTCATTGCTTAGCTTCAGTGAAAGAAAGATGGGGTTTGCTCTTGGATGTTTTTCCTACTAGGGGATCATCAGGATAGTATTTCCAGTTCTGTAGCAGATGCCTGTGGAATGTTGATTAGCACTGTGTTCATTGTAGAGCAATTGAGTGGGGAAAGAGTCTATTTAAAACAATGCCTGTTCATTTTGGAATGTGGTGCACGGAGTCAACTTTCTTTTATAGTTTTCAGTAAAATTTTAAGACTATTTCCCTTTACGTAATTCTCTATTGCTTAGAAATGAGATCTGCCCCCATATTTTCCAATTAATTACTGTTGGCAGGTAAGAAATTAATAGTCATAAGAGAATGTTCTTTGCTCACTTGGCAACCTCTGTGTTCTTTAATTCTGGCATGCACTTTGGATTTAGGTACACATTTAGGTCTGCTTTACGTAGAAAGATATAAAGTTTGAAAAGATCGAGTTGCTCATCTGACGTTAGACACAAGTATATGAAAAAATTTGGATTTGAAAAAGCAGTCTAGTTTTATACTTTGGATCCCTTACTAACATTGTATGATGTCAACTATTAGGAGCTTTTTACAGGTTGTATCATTGTATCTTCTCCAAAAATAACAGTGCCTTCGTACTGCTGTTGAACATGAACATGGCACAGTCCGCTTTAGCTCTGTCTCCAGTTTCACTGACAAGTCCTTCCAGCATGGTGTTAAATAATGGTGACATTAGGCAGTCTTGTTTCTTCCCCATTTTTGTGATTGTTATTGGTTTTTCTCTAATATTATTTATTAATTTTAAATATATTTTGTGAGTATTGCCATATTTCATTTAATTTATCATGTTATAAGTCAAGCATAGATCTTTAATTAAATGCCTTCCCTTATCGATTAGATAATCAAGCTTTTTTTTTTGAACTGTTTTTTAAAAGGTTTATGTATTTATTTGAAAGTCAGTTAGTTACAGAGAGAGAGGAGAATCAGAGAGAGAGGTCTTCCATTCAATGGTTCACTCTCCAGTTGGCCACAGCTGCATCACTCCAAAGCCAGCAGCCTCTTCCAGGTCTCCCACACAGGTGCAGGGGCCCAATGACTTGGGCCATCTTCAACTGCTATCCCAGGCCACATCAGAGAGCTGGACTGGAAAAGGAGCAGCCGGGACTAGAACTGTTGCCCACACGGGATGCTGGCACAGGCCAGGGTGTTAACCCACTGAGCCACGGCGCCAGCCCCTTTTTGAACTACTATTTCCACGCTGTTTTACGTGAATTCCTATTCTTGAAAAAATCATTGCATTCCTAAAATAACTCTGTTTATAATGACCAGTTTCTAAAAATATCCTCCTGGATTTGATATTTGATATCTTTTATTTTATATTTTTGTTTTTATTGTTCATGTCTTAAATCTTTTTCAAGAAATTGTATTTATTTGAAAGGCAGAGTGAGGGTGTTGGGACAGAGATAGAGAGAGAGTGAGTGAGTAAGAGCTTCCATCCACTGGTTCACTCCCCAAAGGGCCACAGTGGCTGGGTTTGGGACAGAGAGAGAGAGCCAGGAACTCCATCCACGTCTCTCAAATGGACGGCAGGGCCCCAAGCACTTAGGCCATCTTCTCTGATCTCCCGGGCACTTCAGCAGGGAGCTGGATTGGAAGTAGAGCAGCCAGGGCTGGGATGCCAGCATTGCAGGAGGTGGCTTAATTCACTGGACCAGAGAGAGACAGAGGGAAAATGAGACACGCACACACGCACACACAAGGAGAGAGAGAGAGAGAGAGAGAGAGAGAGAGAGATTGATTGAGAGATTGAGAGATTGAGATTACCCCTCAAAATGGTTAAAGAAGCCGGGAGTTTCCCCAGGTTCTCCCAAGTGGGTGCAGGGACCGAAGTGCTCGAGCCATCTTCTCACTTCCGCAGGAGCATCAACGGGGTGAGAACTGCATAGGAAGCAGAGGAGCTGGGACTTGAACTGGCGCCTACGTTGGTTGCCAGTGTTGCAGGCAGGGGCTTTACCAACTGCACCACAACACCGACCCCAAGAAAGAATTTTAAATTGATAACTGAAAGAGTAACTAAATCTGGCTGTAGTGACACATGGGGAATTGTTTCAAAACCACATGTTTCACAGAAGAGATCTGAGTATGGACAAAGACAAGATTTGTCAGTGGATTGGGATCAAGTGGAGGAGAATAGAAAATAGTGACGCGATTCTTGGGATGTAGTGAGTTTTCCCTCTATATTTTTTGTCCACTCTGGAAAGTTTTCTTCTGTAATATCTACCAATAATGTCTTTTTCATAGATAAACTTTATATTTTACTGTCTGCTTTATTACTTACATTAGATACACACACAAAATATCCTTGTTTTAAGCAAATGTGATAGAATAAAATTGTGATTCATATAAATGGTTTGAATAACTTTTCCATATTCTAAAGAAATGAATTATTTGTCTCTACATAAATATCTGAAAAAGAGTCTAGCCTCCTAATTTTGACATTGTATTTGGAAGGAAAGATTAGTTATATATACATGCATGTATACACATATATGTCTATAAAGAATACTTCAAAAATTTTATTGAAAATGGAATTAAAAACTTCATTGTAAACAAATTTATCTATGTACAGTTTTTTCATAATATGCATTTTTAATGAATTTAAAAATTATATTTGTAGCAGGTTTAGTTTGTAACAGATGCAGTGCAGTTCACAGATACAATTTGAAGAATCTAATCATATTTCCCTTCCTCCCTCCTTCCTCTCCCTTTCTTCTGTTACCTTCCCTCCCTCCATCCTCCTCTCCTTTTTTAGTTTTTGAGATATTGTATTTGTATTTTTCATTTGCATTATAGTCAAGGGCTTCATGTTCCACCAAATAAAATGTTTAACAAGTAAAAAACAAGATTCTCGTTCAGTGGGAATATAGGCAAGGACTACAAATAGTAATTGAGTGGAAAAATGGCCACTTCATCCATGTACAGTAAACTTGAAGTAAAGACAGATCATAAAAACCACAGTAACACAACTTGGTAAACTAACTCTTGTATTTATATAAGGTGAACAACTTCCGTGCATTTCATATACACAGATTTGGGAGCATAGTGGTGCCACTGGTTTGACAAAGTTACAAAACAAAGATTCACAAAACTCCTCACAGCAGTATAGACAGGCTGTCCTTCAGTTTTTTCTTTCTTGTTTTAGCGTCCAAATATAAGGGAGAGCGTGTGTTGTTGTCTTTCAGTGTCCAACTTAATTCCCCCAGCGTGGTGTCCTCCAGTGGCATCCGTTGCATTGCAAATGGTAGAATTTGATTCTTTTTTGTAGCTAACATTCCACTGTGTATTCCACCTCATTTTCTCTGTTCATCTGAGGATGGATGCCTTGGTCTGTTCCACATTTTGGTTCTTGTTAACAGCACTGCTGTAAGCACGGGGTGGGGTGTCTCTTTGATACATTGTGTTCAACCCCAGTAGTGGGATTGCTGGCTTACACAGCAAGTCTGTTTCTCTCTTGTTTTAAACCTCCATGCTGTTTCCATGGTGGCTGCACTATGTCCCACCAGCAGTGTGTGAGTGTTCCCCTCTCTCCACGTCCTCGCCAGCGTTTGTTTCTCTCTTGTGGACAAGAGCCATACTGACCGGGTGACGCGATGTCTCACTGGGGGTCTGATTGCATTTCCCTGAGGGCTAGTGATGTGCAGCTTTTTTCATGTTTGTTTGACATTTGTATTTCTCCTTAGGAGAAGTGTCTGCTGAGATCTTTTGCCCACTTCTTAACTGGATTGGTTGTTGTCCGTCGTTGGGGCATTGCCAGTGAGGCCACCATCTGCCACGTCATCACCCCAAGTGGGCACCTGTTTGTGTCTTGGCTGCTCCACTTCTGATCCAGCTCCCTGCTGGTGGGCTGGGAAAAGCAGCAGAAGATGGCCCGTGTTCAATTTTGTTTCCCTTTGACTTCTCTAAGCTTGTTTGGTCATTTACTTATGGTTTTGAGAAATCTACTTGAGTTTTCTTTGGCTTTGATTGGATTTTTAAAAAAAATTATTTTATTTTGTGTTGAGAGGTAGACTTACAGACACTGAGAGGGAGAGACAGAGAGAAAGGTCTTCCATTCGCTAGTTCACTCCCCAAATGGCCACAATGGCTGGAATTGAGCTGATCGGAAGCCAGGAGCCAGGAGCTTCTTCCGGGTCTTCCACACGGGTACAGGGGCCCAAGCACTTGGACCATCTTCTACTACTTTCCTAGGCCATAGCAGAGAGCTGGATCAGAAGAGGAGCAGCTGGGATTCGCACTGGCGCCCATATGGGGTGCTGGCGCTGCAGGCGGAGGATTAGCTAAGTGAGCCGTGGCACCAGCCCCTCTGATTGGATTTTCAAGGTGATCTTTCTCTCTGATGTCTCCGAATGAAGTATAATATTTTTCTTTAAGTCATTGATTGCTTAGCAAAGCATTCTGTTTCTGTTTGTTACATGTCTCACTGTTTCCCCTCTGTCTTACTCTTTTTCCGGTATTTTTGCCAGCTGTTTTTCTGGAACTTTCTTCAGTATGTTGGAGACCACTTTTCAAGGGCGCTTTTTCCCTCTGACTTCAGAAGGTCATTTTTTCTCTCTTGGTCTCCTCTGGCTTTGAATGAGCTTTCTGTTTTGCTGCTTCATTTGGTCCTTCTCTGTCTGCCCTTGAATTAGATACAGATTTTGTTATTTGTCAGTGTAAGGCATTTGTGGGTTTATGGTGGTCTTTTGAAAATTAGAGTTAGTGGGAGAGACAGAGGAATCTTTTATCCACTGGTTCACTCCTCTGGTTCATATGGCTGCAATGGCCAGCGATGGGCCAAACCGGAGCCAGGAGGTTCTTCCAGGTCTCCCACGTGTGTGTGGCAGGGGCCTAAAACTTAGACCCTTTTCTGGTACTTTTCCCAGGCACATTAGCAGGAGCTAGATCAGAAGTGGAGCAGCCAGGTCGTGCACCTGCGTCACTGCGTGATTCCACGTTGCAGGCGGCTTCCCCTGTTTCATCACTACTCTGGCCTCTTGAAAGCATCTCTTAAACTTAATAAACAGATGAGTGTGTGTATTAGGAGGCTCTGACTACAAACTTTTGTCCGGGCTGCAGTGAATCAATCTGATGCCCATATGGGATGCTGGTGTCACAGGCAGTGGCTTAACCCACTGCACCACAATGCTGGTCCCTAAGATGATCGAATTTAATAAAATGTGATGTGAACTGATAACCATTCGTACAGAACCCTGTACACCACTTGCAGGCTGCTCCTTCCTACTCCATCACTAAGCGTGTACAGTAGAAGCTCTGTGACAGGTCTCAGCATAGCAGCCTTGTTCTCTCATTTCTTCTCTAAAGCAGGCACACAGTGGCTCGTGCTACCATCAATGTCCGTGACATTGCACCTGTTGGTTTCACTGATAACCAGTTGTATTTGTTCCCAAATCTGAATATCGCAATTGCTTGTTTGTAACATTATGTAATTAAAAAAAAAAGATTTATTTATTTATTTTAAAGGCTGAGTTATAGAAATAGAGGGAGAGACAGAAAGGGAGAGATACCTCCCATCCACTGGTTCAATCCCCAAATAGCTGTAACAGCTAAAGCTGGACCTGGCTGAAGCCAGGAGCCTGCAACTCCGTCTGGGTCTCCCACATGGGTGGCAGAGGCCCAGAGATGTGGGTCATCTTCTGCTTTCCCAGGTACATTAGCAGGGGTCTGTGTTGGAAGACCACTTGCTGTGAGTCAAACTGATGCCCATATGGGACGCTGGCGTCACAGGCCGTGGCTCAACCCACTGCACCACAGTGCTGTCCCTACAATGATAGAATTGAATAAAATATGATATAAACTGATAAACATGTTTGGAGCTAAAATAGTTCTGATGAAATACATATTTGGAAAGGTAATTTGCTGATAAATAATGATATTACAATTGATGTCGGCAAGAAAACAAAGATTGGAAAATGAAAAAAGTCTATGGAGATTTTCTGCTCATATTGTTTTGCAAGAATATTGAGTTTCCAATAGTCCTCAAATGAGATTTGGGATTATAGACGCTGTATTATGTAAGAGGATACAAAACTGTTCAGTGGGCTCTTCATTCAAACAGGGCTTCAGTCCACACCAAAATCTTGATGAATTACTTTGTTTTATGCACATAATTCGAAATGTTTAGAAAATACATTTATTCTGGTTTCCTGCTCTACCCAATGAATTGGCCACCTTTTACCAAATGCATGACCTTCTACAAATGGTGTCTGTTTCTCATCTAGGGTGCTTTTGACTTTACTCTTTGAATGGTATTTCACATTTGAGGGGTGTGCTTTGACGATTACCAAGCACTGCTGCTAGTGTGTCACTCCCTTGTTTGACGGGAGTCACTAGATTTTGATAAATTTCATTTGACATGTTAAAAAATGCAATGTGATACGTGTACACACATACACACACACACACACACACACCCTGTCTTCTTGTAAGTATTCATCTTCCTAGCCCTGTTTTTGTAAGGAAAAAGGAGAAAGGTATAACCCAGATTTCTTTGAGGGGAGAATTTTGGGATTAAACTTCACATGATATGCAAAATAAATGAGCTCAAACAAACTGCAGTGCAGTGGGAGTCCTGCTTTCATGCTGTAAACTCATTTGTCAAAATAATAGATGCTAAGTCCACATGGGTGACCTCTGTGGCTTCTCCTTAGCTTGGTGTGATTAGAGGACCGAGCGCCTGAGGAGACGCTAAGCCAGCGCCTCAGTCGAATGGAGGCTAAACGTAGAGAGGAACTGGGCAGAAAGAATCTGGATTCATTACTTGAATGACTTCAGATGCACAAAGCCACAGAGCAGTCACGCGATGGCTGGGCATCTCTGTGCTAGGCTGACAACGGCAGCTCTGGTACCCGGGCGCGTTGCCAGAACGTTGGCAGGTGCGATGCGTTCGATGCTACTGTGTGAGCAGTTGCTTATCAGAGCTGATCATATCTGTTGATTTTCCTGGCTTCTTTTTAGGAACCAACTTAATAAGTGTTTATTGTTATAGATCCATTAGGATAAATCAATCATAAATGTAGTCTTTCAAATCCTCCTCTAATTATTGGGGCTGACTTGAATTGTGTCTTCTCCTTGGCAAATCGCAGTTGGATTCATTGTAGAGGATACTCACATCTTTGACTCATTAAAATCATGACAATGGGGCTGTTTTCAGTTTGTCTCTGTTGGTTGCCATAGTTTCCCGGGATACAATGACTTCTGGTTTCCATGGGCACACCGCTGGCTGGAGCTGCAATGCTCTGTCAGGATGGGAGAGCAGGTCTACAAAGCACAGTCTGCCTTGGACCTGCGTTTCTGAAAGTTGCAAAATGGAAGCATTAGAGAGAATGAAGCGAACGCAAGGCCTTTCCTTGTCCCAGTAAGAGGGGACAATAAAGCAACAGTAGCTGACTGCAGGCAAGAGGCCATAACCGCGAAACTCAGCAAGAAAACATGGGGAGTGGGGTGCAGGGGAGAGTCAGAGCTGCGGAGGGGAGAAGTCACAGCGCTGAACAATTTGTCTAGGGTGTTAAACAGAATTCTTAGAAAATGGTCTAATTAGAGACGCTTTAACAGTAAAAGCGTCAATTTTATCCTTACCATTTGTATTGATTCTGGCTTGTGGTACATTTTTTCCTCTTCTTTATCAGTATGCTGTAATTAAACATACGCTGTCTCTTACCCACAAAATTAATAATTTTGATGGTTCTTTCCTTTCGTGTTCACTCAAGCCCTGGTCTCTGGCACCAGTTCCCACGTTGATATTTTCTGTTTCCTGGGTGGGTTTCCGTTAACCCTTCATTCACTCTCCTCCAGTTTGGGTGCCTTCCCCGTGAGTATCTTTGAAGGGCACAGCATCCTACGCTGTCTACAGTTTCCGTCTCAGTTTGTTGAATTGCTGTCTGCCCGTCACCTCAGGGTTTGCCAGCTCGGAGTTTGACGTGTTTGTGCCCTCGTTGCTTTGCTGTCTGAGCAGAATGGCTGAGGCTGTTTGCTGAGCCCTTGGGACTGTGTGTTGGGACTCACTGTTCAGTACACGGGGTGCCTGGCACCACCTAGGGCCATCAGGAAATACTCCATTGTGTCATCATTTGCTTCCATTTATATTGCTTGGTGGGTCTTTCCCTAACGCATTCTAGGCCCTTGGATAATGGAAGATGGATCCACAGAGGAAAACAGCACAGTTGATGTAAATTTTGCACCATGTGGGAGGTTTCATGGAGAGATGGAAACCTGGAGACACAGGGCACCTTGTGTGTTGTTTGATAGTGGGTTTGATGAAGAAGCAGCTGGCAGTGCAGTATGATTGGACCACAAAGTGTGAGTTAACAGTGGTGAACTGAGGGTGAGTGTCTTGCTGCCTGTCTGTCCAGAATCTTCTCCATGATTCTGCTGCCTTCCGTAGGACGTCGTGCCTTTCCTCTGGGTACAGGGATGGAATGACAGCCTTGTGGCACCCACAGGTCAGAAGCAGAGACAAGCTGCAATGACTTCCTGCTGCTGTTGGCCCAGGTGCACAGTGTGCCCTGAATGCCATCGCTGTAGAAATGTCTCTTCATTTCCGTAAAAATGGGGAAGATTGCTTTTCTCTGAAGATGCACCTGAAAATTAAAATTTTCTTCTTTTGTAAAAAACTGCTGTCAGTGACTTCTAGTCTGTTAGTCCTTTTCTCTGTTGCATCTTGAGCTTAGAGACATGGGCCTTTCTTCAGATACTGCAGGATTCTTTGGGAAGATTTGCGTAGGATTTTTAGCCAAACAAGGTGATTGAAGAGCTAGGGTTGAGCTCCACGTGCACTGTCTATTCTCATGCTTTTACGTGCATCAGAATTACTGGAGGCTGCCAGGGGCTGCTGAGCCCCCACGGAGCCCAGGATGGGTCAAATAGTTTGTGTTTGTACAATTCGTGGGCGAGGCTGACACTGCTCCTCTGGGCCGGCTGTCTGTGACGGGCCGCTCACATCAGTTATCTGCGCTCTGTCCTCGTTCCATGCCTGCGTAGACTCTGTTCCGCAGCTGCTCACTTCCCTTGGAGGAAGAGAGCATTTTGCCCGTACAGGTGCACCCTGCAAACAAGACAGAGTTCAGCCGGTGTTCTGAATAATGCAGAAATAATGCAAGAAATATGTTAACCTTGTTCTCTTGATGTTTTAGATGTTGTTGATGTTGCTTTTAAGACTACAATATTAAGATAATTATCTTGGCTTTTTCTAGCAATGGTTGGCAAATCCATTGGTTTTGAGATCTGGAATGCACTTACTGTGGGCAGTTTCCAGGTGCATGGCCAACTCTCTCAGAATGCACATTGTTCCTGGTGAAAATAATACAGGTAATCCCACTGATAAATGACATTCAGGAGTTATTTTAAGGAAATAGTTATGAATTAATTTCTAAATATAAAACTTAGAAAAGGTGTTGCAAGTATAATATCTATATGGATAGATGAAGAAAACAATTTAAAATACACTTGGATAAATGAAAAATACCTTCAGAAATGCATTTGGCAATACTTAACATGTATTTTCAGTGACGACAAATGAGAAATTAGAGACACTGTACATGGTTAGTTTTTTAACATAATTAAATACTTTTGTTGCTTACCTGTGTGTGTGTGTCTGTGTGTGTGTGTGTGTGTGTCTGTGTGTGTGTGTGTGTGAATATTTTAATATCTCCAACCAAAGTCAGGAATAAGGGAGGGATATGCACTATCACTGCTATTTCTGAAATGCTTTCTAATTGATTGCTTTTATGAGGAAATAAATGGACATGTTTAAACATACAGTTAGATCAGACTTTAAAAAATTGTTAGTTGGAGATGCAGAGAGAGAAATAGCAAAGATAGGGGCAGAGATGAGAAAGGCCACTTGGAGATCTCTGGTGTTTACCCCCGAAATGCCTGCAGCAGCTGGGGCTGGTCCAAGCCCACACTGGGAGCTGGGAACTCCATTGGTCTCTTAGCCGGGTGGCAAGAACCCAGTTAGCGCCACCTCCCAGGGAGAGCGATAGCAGGGAGCTGGAGTCAGAGGCTGGGACTGGGAGCTGAAGCACCCAGGTACCTGGCGTAGAGTGCAGGCGTCTGAACTCCTGGGCTAAACACTCACCTCAGTTAGATGCTGTGAAACTATTACTGCAGGACGACAAGGAATGCACGTGTCACCCCTGACATTTTCTTGTACCTGTTTGTAATTCTTAGCAACTGCCCCATCTTTGTCCATCCCCACACCCACACCACACAGCAGAGTACATACCATAGGATTCTGTGTCAACAAAGTTCTAGAAAAGACAAACCAATCGACAGTAAAAAAGCAGACCAGTGGTATTGCCACTGTTTTTCACCACTATTCTGGAAAATAGTAACCACTATTGATCGATAGGAGGAAGAAAAAAAGCGATAAACCTGTTGGAAATGAAGCCATAAGAAATAAGTATTTGCATAGATACATTGTTTCCATAGAACATAGAAAATAATTGAATGGGGAGATACTTAAAATACTAGGGGAGTTCAGTAAATTAGCAGATTCTAAAACTAAATCCGTATAAATCAGTAGCTTTATTACAAATAAACAATAGCTGGGACATTTAACGAAGAAAAAACTATTTGAATGGCAAGCAAGAAGTTAAAATATGTATTTGTAAACTTAAAAACTATAAAAACCTATGTTAAATTCTGTTAAACGTGTCAATTTAGTCTAAATCTATGTATGCATCTTATGCCCGTGAAAACATTGTGAATTTTTCTAGAACATGAATCAATGCTAAAGTCCATCTTGGGAAATAAATATGCAAGACTAGCTGGAGAAATCTGGAGAAAAAGAGTGGGAAAATAACCTTAAAAGATGTTAAAACATAATATTAGTCCTTATAGAACAGAGGAGATAAATATGTCAGAGAAATAAAATACAGAGGGTGTTCATCAGAATGGGCTGGTAATAACAAGTCAGCCTTGAAGTCCCAGGGGTTTAATAGCATCGGTTTCTTTCTTGTCTGTTGTGCACCTGTGGAGCTCCCGGGAGCTCAGCAGTGTGGTCACCCACGAGCTCTACGTGGTGAGACTGCCGTGTGTTCCAGCAACAGCAAGTGCACCATCCCTCTGCCTAAGCCTTCCCAGCTGGGGAAGCAGCTTGGAGAATCACACAGGGTGACTTTGTGTGTCTCAGCCTGGGTATCTACTACTTACTTCAAAAACCAGCTGTCTCCAGACTGGCATCGTAGCGCAGCAGGTCGAGCTGCTGCCTGGAACGCTAGCATCCTGTACGGACACTGGCTGGAGTCCTGGCTGCTCCACTTCCGATCCAGCTCCGTGCTAATGTGCCTGGGAAGGCAGCAGAAGATGGCCCAGCTGTTTGGGCTCCTGCCACCACCACGAGGACCTGGCTCAGACCTGGCTGTTGCAGCCATTTGAGGATTGAACCAGTGGCTGAAAGATTGCTTTTTCTTTCTTTATACCTCTCCCTTTCTCTTTAACTCTATCAAAGAAATATAAATCAATCTTAAAAAAAAGTCTGAGGAGGTCCCGCACCTGTGAGCCTGGACGATAACAGCGGTATCCATGCTAGAAGGTCGTGTGCACTGCAGGTGCACTGCAGGTCCGTGGGGGACGCCAGTGCTCCCTGCTTCTGTGTAGGGTACCAAGTGCTGGGGAGGGGCCGGGAGGATGGAGCCGCACCCCTACCTCACTCCTTCTAACAAAGTCAGTCCCAGATGGCAAAACCATGGGGAAATACCCATGGGGAGTTTGTGAGGACGAAGGGGCAAATCTGAATCTTGAGTAGCAAAGCGGATGACAAGTTTGTAAATCAAAGTATGAATAATACAAAGGCATATGATGAGGAGTTGTGAATGGGAAACTTGGTAAGAACACAGAGGCCAATTTAAAACTCATTCATGATTCATCATACAGAAAAGTAAGAAATGCGTTTTTTAAAAGGTTTTATTTATTTTTGTTTTATTAACGTGTGCCTTCGTACGCATTGCATTCATGCTTTGTACATCCTTTAACTGAGAAGGAATTAAAAGGACCTCAAAGTGATTTTTTGTTTTTTGGAGAGGACCCTTTTTGGGGTTTGTGAGAAGGGAAAGTTTTTTATTTTTAATATTTGGTGTTTCCTGACCGTTCGCACATACTAATTTTTTATATCACAGTGAAATTGATGTAGTAATTATTTCATTTTTGTGATTCTCAATATATAACACAAAATTACAAATTATATACACAACACAAGAAAACCTTTCTAATAGCATTATTTTTCAGATATTAAATAAACAGGAATAAAGTAAAAAACGAATGAGAAAATTATACATTTATTTGTTTTGATACAGCGTGTGCACCCTGATACACCTTAGAAATTCTGAATCACATTCCTTCCTGGCCAATTTTTTTTCTATGACACATTTCCAGTCAATTTTAAACATGTCTCAGTAAATAAAAGATAGATTTTAGGGTCAAAGCTTTTCAGATTAACAGCTTTATAAATTTTTTAAATAATTTAATTTAGGGTAATAATTTAATAATTTAGAGCAGTAATTTAATAGAGCAATTATGAGATACCTGGTTTCTTCCAGAAAGATGCCTCGGGGTGTTGGTCGATGTGCTGTTTGTAATCGCGATTACAGGAGTGCTTCGAGGCGCTCTGTTGTTGGGTGCAGGTGGTAGGGGACATGCAGGGGCCGGGAGGTGGAAGCCTCGCCAATGCTTAAAAGCTGGAAGCAAATGTGTGTAGCAGTATGAGAATACCTGGGTTATACTGGGATGTAGGAAGAGCAGCGTAAAGAACTCCGTGTGGGGTGTGCTCCGTTTAGCTGAAAATAGGACCACACCCCTGTGCGGCCAGGCCGTGTGTGCATGAAGCAGAGAATGTCCTGGAATTCTGAGGAACACAGAGTCACAAGAGACTTCGTCCTGACCAGGGTGGGGATGAGGAGGGAAGCGAGAATCATTTTTGTTGTTTGTTAGCTTTTATCGAGCATTGATTTGTTTAGCCTTGTAAAGTGTTTGGCTCACTTTTTCAAACAGCAAAGAAATAAACCCATAGGTTTTGCACATATTACTGTAGTCGACTGAGCCAACCACATTTGCGTCAATAGACCTTAGTTTTTAGCGTTATCTTTTGCTAACGTCCTGGCGTTGGCGATGTCTCTGTTTTTTACGTGGAAAGTCACAGTGTCTTCATCACCGTCCAGAGAGCTCCAGCCTGGTAAGACTGGCTTTCCATGAGGGGTGGCTGGGCTGAGTCCTCGCCCGACGCCTGGGCTAGCTCCTGCTAATGTGCTCCCCGTTTCCAGGGGTCACAGCTCGAGTAGTTGGGTCCCTGCCACCCACGCGGGAGCTGTGGATGGAGTTCCTGGCTCCCAGCTTTTGCTTGCCCCAGCCCTGCGTGTTGTGGGCATTTGGGGAGTGACTTGATGAATGGCTGCTCTCTTGGTCTGATAGGCATGTCTGTCTCTCTGCCTTACAAATAAATAAGCAAAAATTAAAATTCTCATTCAAATTTGTGTTCTTTAAAGTTAATAGCCTGGTGAAAGAAATACTACAGGAAGATAAAATCTACAAACGGGTGCAAGCAGGAGTCCCCTGGATCCCAGGGCCTCCCCCACCCCACCCTCCAGGCTCCTCTGTTATGCGCCTCCAAGCTGGGGTCCAGGCTCTCTTGCCTCTACCGTGGTTAGGAGCACATGTGGTAGAAACACACGGGGCATGGGGCCGTGCACACTGTGACGGTGGGGGTGGCAGTGTTCTTCACCCAGAGCTGTGGTGGGAGCTCTTCAAGTGTGTACCAAACACGCATGCCCCAGGTTGGCCATGCCCACCCCACCCTCGGTTAGTCTTTCTCCAGGAAGGTGGGCAAACTCTTGGCGGATGCAAGGGGGGCACTGGACCCTGGGGGACGTAGAGACCAGGTGGCAAGGTGAGTGTTCACAGGCGGCCTCCACGCCCGTGGAAGACGCAGGTGGAGAGCCCGGGAGAGTGCAGCTCCATGAGAATGCAGTTTATTTTGTTAAGCTTTTGAACCCTCCACAATTTAATTCTAGTTTTAATTACAGCAGAAAAAACACAAAAGCAAAGTCAATTAGCTTTTTTAAAAATTCTGCATGTATATGTAGTTTTCTATTACCAAGGAGTTAGCAGGGAAGAGATAATGGCGCTAATTACCTTTTTGCTGTACTTGTCACATCGTGTTTAACTTTCCCTGTTGCAATGACCTTTTGTTCAATGGCTCTGGCAAAGAAGGCCACCCTGTCTGCGTTAACATCCCTGACGTCTTCTGAGCGAATGATAAGCGAGATTTTGGGTGACTGCTGGGGTAATTACAAATATGGTGATAATGCATGCAAATCTCATGTGAGGAAAATTACAGGTCATTGCTGTGTGTATCCCGGCATTCTGTGATGATAAAAGAAATTGCTGTTAATTACAAGATTATTACCATCCTTAATTTTGATAATTCTAGGCTATCAAAACAGTGTTTTGTAACACGAATTCTATCAGTTGCTTTTTCCAACAGCATGGCAGCCCTGGATTCTTCAGTCAGAATCCCTGAAGATACTGTGTGTGTGCGTGTGTGTGTGTGTGTGTGTGTGGACGTGTGTGACAAATTCATAGCTGTTGTGGGGCAAACAAGGATTATTCCGGAGTCTTGGGAAGATGAGTGGCTTCCCTTCCCCCGGCCAGTGTGCATATTTCATTCCCTAAAGCTTCATCCTGCATTTTTCTGCATAAACATTGCTCTTCTTATAAGCCTCCCTCTCCCCTCGGGAGGGTAGACTTGGCAGCCAGCGGGAGAAAGTGATGGGATATTGAGCAACACAACCAGGACTTGAAGTTGAAACCCGGGTGCGCCGTCCCTTGCTGCTGTGTCCGCCCAGTTTCCCTCGCCGACTGTGGGGCCGTCGTGTCGAAGGCACCTTCGCAGGTGTCGGTCTGCATCCGCCTCCAGCCAGTGTGGGGACTTCATGACCACCCCAGGGCCTGACGCCACAGGTTTTCCTGGGGTGCCACCGTTGGTTTATAAAATGAAATTCCACCTGCACCGTTTTAAACAGCGTGCTAAGATAAATGAAGCACAATGAATAGAAGCCCCTCCTTTTTGTGATTGGCTGTTTTAGCAAGGTAATAGATATTTGCAGCTTTTAGGTTCATGAATTGATTTTAATAATTGAAATCACTTTTAGTGTTGGGAGCAATTCTGATTCATTCAGGAGTCAGTAACTGGGATTGGGTTGCTCTGTTTGCTAACAGACTAAATCCAAAGCTTAGTCTCGCAACCCCTTCATGGAAGGATCTCGTGGGAGTCCAACCAACTCATGTCCACGCAGCCGCCTGCACCTCTGAGGTCCCTCATCCACCAGGCGCTTACAGAAGCCACCTCTCAGTGTCCTGTTAAGTTTCCAGGCCTGAAAGCTGGCTCAGATCCGTGAAGACAGCCTGGCTGGGCCCCCAGTTCTTTACTCCGCGTGGCCAAGGGAGTGCAGTTGTTCAGACGAGGATTTGACCTCTCCACGGTCTGTCACCAGCGTGACACGGGCCTGTGCACCTTCGTCTTCCCAGGGCACAGGGAGGAGCTGCAGGCGTCCCAAGTGCGCGCTCTGTGCTCACGGCCACCTCGCCCGCGCCGCGCAGTGTGCGTGCTTACAGGAGCCTGTCACCCCCTGCAGCACTCGAGATGACCAGATTTTCAAAGAAGATCTCTTCAGATTCATACCTTTGTGGGTCAGAGACCTTGTGGGTTCGTCATGACTTGTATGAGGATGCTTGGTGGAAAATAGAATTCAAAGATAAGCTTACTGTGGTGCTGAACTTTGTGAGGTCTTTTCCTCATCGTGTGCCTTTTCCACAAACTTTTGGAAGAACATTGGTGGCCAAATCCCAAGAGCCCTTCCTTTTTCCCTAACCATAACTTGAAATTCATGGATCCAGACTGAGTGTTTAAAAATTCTGTTTTGGCCAGTGCAATTTATGGAGTAAGCACGTGTGTGTGTGTGTGTGTGTTTTCCCCATAAAACTTTTATGTAAGGCTTACAGACTTCATGCATTTCATAAATACAGCTTTAGGAACAGTGATTCTACCCACCCTACTGCACACTCATACTCGCACGTGGTTTCTTAAAGTGGTTGTACAGGGGGCACCGCAGTCTACAACAGTCACGCTGTCTTTTCTCTAATTTGGAACTTCATTGATCGAAAGATACTTTCACCTGCTGTTTTGTTTTTGAGGCATTTACACCCATCTGATCTATTTTTTGCAAACTCCAGTCTTCACAAGAAATGTGTTCTGGTGGGAGCTCTTGGCACGGCCGTTAGGCGGCCTTGTCACCGCGCCCTGACTTCAGCGCCTGCTCTGCTTCTCCATTCCAGCTGCCTGCTGCTGCTGCTCACCCTGGCAGGCAGCAGCTCATGACTCCAGTGTTTGGGTCCCTGCGGCCCCCATGGGAGACCCTGACTGAGTTGCAGGCTCCGCACTTGAGCCTGGTTCAATGCCGATTATTGCAGGCATTTGGGGGTAGAACCAGTGCATGAAAGCTTATTTTCTATTTTTGCCTCTTAATGAAAATTTTAAACAACTCAAAAGAAATGTTTTGACCCAAGTAAGTCCTCTCGTCCCACTTGCAAAGGGTCTTGGTAGCGTCACGTGGTCAGGTCATTTGCAGAATCCTGTGTTTAAAGACGTGTGGCTCTCTTCTCAGTTTAGACGGATCAGTTAGCAGAGCACACAAAGGCTACAGCAGGCCAAGTGTTCTTTAAAAAATGCTCATAGACGAATCTTTCATCAGAAGGCTGAAATTTCAGGCGAGATTTTCACTGAGGTCCACTAAAAATCATGTGGAGGATTATGGAAACTTGGAGTCTGGGCAGCATAGCTCAGTGCATTTTTGATAGGCGTCTGTTTTATACATTCTTGAGGTTTCTATCAGGAGCTGAGTATCCATCGTGAGTGCTGTCTCCCTGGAAGGCTGGAGCTGTATTTACCTCCAGGATGGGCAGATGAGGCAGGTGCCATCATGAAGAGGGACAGTTCCAGGGGACATTGCTTCTTGGGCTTTGGGACTCATGGGTCTGGTGCGACAGCTTTGCTGGAATGCACATTCCTGGCCTGTGGCTCAGATTCGGTGGATCTGCCTTAGGGCCCAGGAGCTGGAAAATTCTAATTAGTCCCCTAGGTCATGCTGGGTGACTCATGGGCTGCTGTTCAGAAACACTGCCCTAAGACAAGCGTAACTTGGGCTGGAATTTCTCTGATTAACTCTGATAAAAGCTCATAGCAGGTTCTTGCTATGTCTCTGTCTGTTGTCTATCTATAATGGCTTTTGAAATAACAGTGGATGAAACAAACATGAAGAAGTGTAGCCCTTCTTACAGATGCACAGTGTGGCCTGGATCCTACTGCTGGCTGAGGGCAGAGGAGGTAATGGCCTCGTGTCCCTAAGATGCTGACCCAGAACTCTTTCTGGAATAGACAAGTTGTGACAAGCAGTGGATACATTTCCTCTCACTCTTTCCTACTGAGTCTAATTCTGGAGAATGAGGATTTTTTTTAAACATGCACTTTTATGTAAGTTATTTTTCATTTTATTTGAAGGCGGGGGGAGAGATGGGTTGATTGCTTCTCCTTCTGCTGGTTCTTTACCAAGATGCCTGCAAGAGCCTGGGCTAGGTTTAACCCAGGAACTCAGACCTGGATCCACATCTCCCAGGTGGATGACCGTAGTCTCTGCACCATCACCTCTGCCTACCATAATGCACGTCATCAGGAAGCAGGCTAGAAGCAGGCCAGAAGAGACTCCATCCAGGCACTCCGTGTGGGGTGCAGCTGCCCCAGGTTCAACGGCTGGACTGAAGTTCCGCCTCAGGACCCATGACTTCCATTTGAGTCCTCTGGCTTTAAAACCCGCGCCTCTTGGAGGCTCCTGGTGGGAGCTACAGCTCTGGAGGGCTGGGAGGGCTGCTGATGTGCACAAAGGAAAGCAGAGAAGATTGGACCATCGTGTGGGAATTCCTGCACCTGCTTCAGCTGAGGGCAACCCGAGTCCTCCACTCGCCAGTGCAGGCACCAGGGAGGCAGCTGTGGGTGCACAGTCCCAGCAGGTGCCTGTGTGGGACCTCTCGTAGAGGGGTTGCAAGGCCAAGTGTTCCTTCCCAGGGTAGGCACTTCCTGTAGTGATCGTCTCAGAGAGCCCCTCCCACTCCCCAGAGTGGTTTTACGGTGCTGTCCTGGTCTCCTCTTCCCTGGTCCTTGGTTCATTTCCCCTGCAGGTTAAAGCAGGGACAGGTGCACATTTACTCCAGGGATGACTTGGGATGGGACACTGAGTATCTGTCCCTTTGTGTGGGAGGTTCTCTGGGTCCTTGCTGTCTGCCACAGCTCTTGGCAAGCAGGGGAAGCTGCAGGGAGAGGAAGAGGCAGAAGTTGAGATAGACGGAGCAGAGGGAGAGGCGCGGCGTCCCCGGGAGAACGGCCATGGCTTGGTTCTGCCCAGAGCTGCGTCTGCCTTTGTTTCTGCATCCGTTGGGGCTGCGACTCGGGCTTGGACTCTTGGCTCTGTTCTTCCTGAGCCTGGATAAAGAGGGAGAAAGACAGGAAGACACCACAGTTCTTAGGAGCAGGGGACGAAGAGCAGACCCTCAAGGAGCACTCCGTTATGTTCCGCCATGCCCATCACGTGCTCATCAGCCCTCACAGGAAGGAACTGAAGGATGTTTGTTTCCCAGACTGAGTCTCGGCTATCAGAAAGTCTCCTGACCCCGCGAACTCAGTGCAAGGTTGCGGAACATCATCTCACAGAGGGATAGAGGTTTCAGTCGTCGAAACTGTTGTATCTGAGGTTGAAAAATTGATTTACAGTAGATTTTAATGCCCTTAGCAAAAGATTTTTGGCATTTTTTCCCCACTGTTTGTCACTCTTTTGTACTGACACAGCTATAAATGTTGGTTATTGCTCCACTTCCAGTTAATATAGACTTGATACATGAAATCTTTTTCTTGTGAAAACTGACAGTGTATGCAAGCTAACCAGAAAGTTCTTACAAAGCAGGAGTGTCCAGAGTCGTCACAGTGAGGCGCCCTGTGTGGTGAAGGGCGCAATCCTGTTCAAAGACAAGGAGATTTGCAGAAGGCACAGCGAGTGTGGAGGAGGCGGGACTGGAGCTAGCAGGGAGCAGGTATGCGGAGGGCCCCCTGGGCTCTGCTCCTTTGCACTATACTCTTTCCAAGTAATGCACTGTGCCCATCTAAGCGTACACAGAGCTCTGCCACAATGTAACCACAAGGAGAACCAGCCCACAACCCCTCATCTCCATCCTGACCTCCAAGTCCCGCCCTGGTGAATTTCCTTGTGGCTCCCTGCCACTGCCCTTGTACTGCCACACCCATTTTCCTCTTGCCCGCTCTCCTTGCTCCTTTAACCCTACTCTTAAATAATTTTGTCATGTCGAGAATGTTCTAGTGGAATCGTACAGTGTGTCACCTTTTAGAGCTGTGGGTCCCCCCTTTCCTCCGCCACTAAGCACGATTTTGGGGAAATCTATCGGGTTGCTTTGTGCATCAAGAGTTGATTCTGTTTCTTTGCCAGCAGCAGACTGTGGCATGGGTGTCAGCCAGCTGTGTAACCGGCCACATTCTGAAGGGGTCCAAACTGTGTCACTTTTTACATGTTGTGCATAAAACTGCGCTGAACATCTCTGTACTGGTTTGTGTATGGACACGTCGCTTTCTTTGCCCTTGTGGCTTAGATCACTGGGAGGGCCACACTGAAGCTGCACACTTGGTTTTCAAAGAAACTGTGCAGTGGGGTCTGGCATTGTGGCGCAGAGGTTCAGCTGCGGCTGCTTCTCTGGCATCCCGTATGAGCAGCGGTTTGAGTCCCGGCTGCTCTGCTTCCGATCCAGCTCCCTGCTATTGCACGTGGGATAGGTTTTGTATTCCCACCAGCTGCTTCACCGTATTCTGTTTTTCTTCTGTTCTGGCTGGGGGTAGGCGTTCAGGGTCCCCACGGGACTATACTGACACCTGCCGTGCCGGTGAGGATGGGAGTGTCTGGTTCCTGTTCTGTCCCAGGCCTCCCCCGACTGCAGCATCCGGGATATGGCACGTGATCTCTTTGTCCTCGGTCTGGACTTGGTGCCAGCATGCTCTGAGACTGCCTGGGGGAGAGCAGTGGGCGTGCTGTTACTGCAGGTGCAGGTCACCGCCAGGCTAGCAGGGAACTGTTGTACTTCCTTATGGTGAGGGTGGGATCCCGGTGCACAGCGTGGCCTCTCCCCCAGGCTGCAGAGCAGGGCTGTTTCTGGCGTGTGAGGTTGAAGTAGGAACATTGCAGTCTGAAAGGTCTCTGTTTTGCGCAGCCTCCCCTTAGCAGGTCCTTTGGCTCCAAAGAGCACACTTTGGTTGGAATGGTTTTTTGCTCTGCATCTGTCAGCCTTCCTGGGTGTACGCCTTCTTGGGCTGGGTGTCGGGGACATTCTCAGGTGAGGCAGAAGGAGAAACCCAGGGGTCTCGCTGCTGTGACTTCCTTTGGCCTCTGGAGGTCTCCATGCAGAGGGAAGCCGCGGGCTTCGCCTCTGTCCACCTCTGAGTGGTCTTACCTTGGCCAGCGTTGGCTGTACATGGTGAGAACCGTGGAGAAGCACATCGGTGCCGTGTTCTGCAACAGCACACCCACCTGTTTCAGCAGTGCTACGGGTTTGACCTCCTGTAAGATCATCCCGTGGCCAGCTTGCCTCTTTGGGTCGCTTGGTTAATGAGCACTGGGTTCCCAGCCAGTACCGGGGGCTCCAACAAGTCAGAGTCCAGGCCGAATGGGATGCTGTCCAGGCCCCATAGAGTCCCCGTCTAGTGGAAGGACAGGTAAAGCAGTACGAGAGAAGGCAGCAGCCCCCTAGCGCTGCGCTGAGTGCGGTGCAGGTGGGAAGCCCTGGGCGTGGTTTCGGGGCACCGAGCCTCTCAACACGCGCCCCAGCACCCCTGCACTCCAGCAGCCTGGGGCCGTCCGATAACACGGAGAAGACCAGGTCAGTGGTGCTTTCTTAGATCTCTTACGGAGGCTTAAATGGAAAAAATGAACATAAAAATAGCAGCTCGAGCTTTGAGTCAGATCGCGGCATATGGAAGCTAAAAACGCCCTTTGCTGGCAGCGTCCCGGTCTCTGGAGCAGCCCTGCATCTCGGCGGGTGGCTGGCAGGCGCTGCTGCTCTGGCCTCCCTGCGTCCCTCCTCTGTGCTTCCTGGGCCAGTTCTCTGGGCCGTCTTGGTCCTCCCAGGTGGGCGACAGAGCTCTCCCTTCGCCCTTGGCGGGCTCGCGCGTCTTAGCCTGTGCATTGTGTTTCAGAAAATCTTGCAATTGACATAAGGCAGGAAGCAGAAGGCTTGCAGATGTTTAATCTCTGGGTTGCTGGTTTTGCTTTGCTCTCAAGATAACCCCTGAACGACTTCTTCCCGCCCCACCCTGTCCTTGAAGACCCGCCCCAGCCAGTTCAGCAGCCATTGCTCTTTCGTGCTATGTTTTACTGTCATAAATAAGACTGTCCTAGTAGGAATGGCCTTCCCTTGCTTTCCCTTCACTGTTCTGCTGTTGTTATACGTGAGAGACGGGGATACAGAGAAGGGGATGGGGAGAGGCCCTGTTGCCTGGTTCCTTTCTCCAGGGTGCACAGTGGTGGGGGCTGGGCTGGGGCTGGGGCCAGGAGCCGGGAAGGCCCTCTGAGTTCTCACAAGTGCACACCAGGGACCCTGCTCCTGGGGCCTCTCAAGATGGGGCGGGGGTGGGGAGCTGGGTCAGCAGCCAGAGCCGGCTATGCAGCCTGTGTCCCTAGTGTCCTAAGTGCCAGATCCAAGTCCAGCCCCAGGGTGTCTCCTGTTCTAGACACTCTGCCATACCCAGGGACACGAGTGCTTCCCGTTCGTTCTCCTGCTCTTCCACAGTCTGCTCTCAGTGTCACTGCAAGTCAGTGCCTCACCCAGGAGTGTTTTAAAAACGCGTATTTGGTTCTAATATCTGAGTATTTGTTTCCTCCTTTACAAATCATAAAGATTTTTCTTCTTCACAATGTAAAGCTGCCCACTTCTAAAAATACTTATTTATTTATTTATTTGAAAGGCAGAGTTTGAAAGAGACAGAGAGCAGAGAGAGGTCTTCCATCCACTGGTTCACTCCCCAAGTGGCTGCCACAACAGGGCTGGGCCCAGGCCAAAGCCAGGAGTCAGGAGCTTCCTCTGGGTCTCCCCTGGGAGTGGAGGACCCAGTCGCTTGGGCCATGTTCTACGGATTCCTCAAGCAAATTGGCAGGGAGCTGGCTTGGAAGCAGAGCAGCCTGGGTTCGAACCAGTGCCTCTGTGGGGGTGCTGGTGTCACAGGCAGGGGCTTAACTTGTTGCACCCCAGTGCCAGCCCAGAACTTTCTTTGGGAGAGAAATTTTGCCTCTCTGAATTGGCTGCAGAACCAGGAGCTTGGGTGTCAGAGGGTCATCTTAATGGGCTTCCTGGCCCATGGGCCCTTGGTTTGCTGACTTCTCGTGCCGTGCACTTGACAAATGACTGTGGTGATTACCAAAGCAATGCTTCCTCTGCCTTGCCCGTGTTTTGGCAGACTACAGTTTTAATATCTTCATTCCCTTTCTTGGGAGAACATGTCAAGTGTTAGTATTTTCCTGTTTCTTAGCACTTAACGTTGGCCTCAGTTAAACGCTCAGCAGGCAGATCCAAAGGGAGAAGGAAGAAGCTGAGAGTGATGATGACGCAAGAAGGCAGAGGGCGTGGGCGCGCAGTCGGACCGGTCCATGGCTGTCGCGTGTCGCGTCACCCGCGTGGCACTGCTTGAGTGTGAGCCTTGGCGCTCAGAGAAGCCGGCCTTCGATGTCCTGTGCTGGTGAGGCTCACTGCAGACAAGTGTGGATCTCGTCGGAATGGAAGACGTGGTCTCCGAGTGGACAGTGGCTGGAAATGCGTTTGTTTTGCATATCTGTTCATATTAGGTGAACATAAAAAGTATCTGGGAAGAGAATCTTGGTGTTTGCCCTGGCAAGAGCGTTGTGTTTTATTTTGCATTGCTAACTCGGTCAGCATGAGGCCCTGGGGTCAGGCTTGGTCCAGCTAATCTGTAAGCTCAACACACCAGGCCCCAGCCCGTTGCTCACTGCACCATGAATCCACCCTCTAAATGACAAGTGCATTCTCAGGGCCACAGAGGCCTTGGAAGGAGGATTGCTACCATCTGCAATTCATCATGGTTTCCACCTTGACCCAAGCTTTGGGGTCTGTCCCAAGTATTTCTCCAATGTCTCCTCCCCACTTTGTCACATCAGCCTTAACAATCATATAAATGCCAAATTTTTTTTTTTTCAAATAAACCCCCAAATGTGTAATGGCTCACGCATGATAAAGGCTGAGTTCTTGCTCATGTGCTGGGCTGCTGGTGGGGGGCAGTATGTGGCTTATCTCCAAGTAATGATGGAAGAGTCTGGATTCTTTCCAAGTTTGGGCACTGCGCTGTTCCTGAGACTGCTTGAAAGTGTCACTCACCTGAGAGAAGTGCGTCTATACTCATGGGGTGTCTACACTGCCTGGGAGTGGTGCCTGTCTTTCTCCTGGAGCCCGCAGAGTGCCGCAGCCGCCAGAGAGCCTGGAAAATAGGTTCTTGCTGGGGCCCCAGAGGGAATCCTGCTGTGGTGGGAGGGGGAACGGTGGTCTCTGCCGCTTCTTTGTGAATTTTTCCTTTCAGAAAAATCAGGTGCAGCCGTGGAGAGGAAGGTCTTGCGTGAGCGAGTCCAGGAGAGGCCGTCGGGGTTTTGCTTCCCTGTCTGGTGTGAGTCAGGGAAGTAAATTAGTAAATAATCAACCAGGCAACGAGCTGGTTTGTTTTCCGTCAGTGTCGTCTGATTTAACGTCTGGGTGAAAATGGCCATGAAGATGTGAATCGGTAATATCTGTGTTTCCAGTCTGACTCTCGCCACTCTTTCTAGGGGCTTGTCTGAACGTTTTGAGAAAAGCTTCTGAACTTGAAGGATCTGCAAATCAGATGTGTGGCATGAACTCAGGTTTAGTTCCTAGAACTCATTCTGTCAACTATTTACTAATGAGTTACTGTGTTTCATTGAATCAGAAACCCCTCGGGTGCATAGCACAGGGCGAGGTGCTACTGAGAAATCCAAGGTCGTTCTATGTTCTGCAGAATCTTGATGCTGGATCAGAAGAGGAGCAGCCAGGACTTGAACTGGCGCTCATACGGGATGCTTGCGCTACAGGCAGAGGCTTAGCCTACTGCGCCGCAGCACCAGCCCCTTGTCTGAATTTCTGATATGGCTTTTCTTCCTTCCTTCCTTCCTTCCTTCCTTCCTTCCATCCTTCCTTCCTTCCTTCCTTCCTTCATTCCTTCCTTTTTTTTTTTTTTTTTGTCAGGCAGAGTGGATAGTGAGAGAGACAGAGAAAGGTCTTCCTTTGCCGTTGGTTCACCCTCCAATGGCTGCCACCACCGGCGCGCTGTAGCCGGCGCACTGAGCTGATCTGATGGCAGGAGCCAGGTGCTTCTCCTGGTCTCCCATGGGGTGCAGGGCCCAAGCACTTGGGCCATCCTCCACTGCACTCCCTGGCCACAGCAGAGAGCTGGCCTGGAAGGGGGGCAACCGGGACAGAATCCGGTGCCCCGACCGGGACTAGAACCCGGTGTGCCGGCGCTGCAGGTAGAGGATTAGCCTGTTGAGCCATGGCACCCACCCTGATATGGCTTTTCATAAGGTCACAGGGTTTGTTTCCTTACGTGTCTGCTCATTTAATGTTCTTTCCACTTGGAATCATTTGTCTCTTTCAATACCCTGTTCATGACTGTCAGTCAAAAATCAAATATATAAATCAAAGCTGCATAATTTCAGCAATGCTTTATATTTGTCTTAAATGTCAGTATGAAAATATTCTAAATAACAGTCACAAAATAGGTGGATCTCAAAGGGTAGGGATATGCCACCATACCAGCGCCTGAGGAGAACTCTGCTTCAGTGTCTAGACTGTAACTGTCTTAGAGGTGGATGCACCATGGGGACGTATTCTTTCCAGGGTGGTAAGACGGCAGAGCCTGTAAACAGCTGTGTGCACGAGTGATTTAAACATAGACGACTGTAGACCCGGCGTGGCTTTCTTCCGAGTATTCAGTGCCGCGGAGCTCACTGAGGGCTCTGTAGCACCTGTTGAGAAACGGGGTGCGCTGCTGAGACATCCTGAAGACAACTGGGGCAGCGTTACCCGTGGTCTCCTGTGACTCACGAGAAACACCAAGAGCGCCGTAGCAGTGCGCACGTTAGAGCGGTTCGAGGCTCTGCAGCTCCTGCCGTGAGCGATCCTTGAATGCGTTCAGAGGAATGAGGCCTTCTCAAAGGCTGGCGTGTGGGAGCGCTGAGGTGGTGTGTAGGCTGTCCCTGCGTCCTTCCAGCGTGCAGAGCCAGTGCAGAGCCAGTGCAGAGCCAGGGCAGAGCCAGGGCAGAGCCAGGGCAGGCCTGCTCGTGGGAGAAGTGTCTGCAGGCACACTGCATGAAAAAAAAACAGAAGAAACAACCATTTCCAGAGTGGAGTCTCTGCTTCCTGAGCGCCCATTTCAACCGAGATCAAACCAGAGCACTTGGAGGAGACCTACCCCAAGAACAGGGGAATGAGGGCTTCATGGCCAACGTCCCGCCCTTTGCCTCTTACCTCTTTGTTTTCTTTATCCAGTAGTTGTTCCTCTGTCTGCAATTCACCCAGAGCATCCTGGTCATGTCATTAGGTAGGTGAAAGTCTTTGTAGCAGGCTGGGCCCGCACATCATATGCACGTGGCACGTAAGAGATGAACGGGCGATGGGGAATTCAGCTCTCCTTCGGACGCCCTAAGAAAGACTTCCAACCAAGCTCATTTATTTGTCATGAGATGAGAAGATTGCATCACGCCTGTCAGTATGACACAAACAGAAACTCGCTCCCTAGTAAATATTCGGCAGTTGCTGATAGCTGACTGAACACAGCGACGTGGCCGTCACGGCGGAAGGATGGGGATTGTTTGTGCTCCGTCAGTTTCATGCATCCCTTCTTCCCTTGGGCTGGCTCTCCAGGAACCTGTGTGGCGGTGCCCGGCTGCCCTGCTAGGGAAGCCTGGGCAGAGCCTGCCATGGGTCTTCGCGTCTTCCTGTGCTTGCTTCTACTATGGGCTCGTTTCAGATAAGGCACTCCCTGAGGCCCACTGAGAAGGGTCTTTGAGTAGGGATTGTGGGGAATGGAGGGCCCTGGTCCCCTGGACCTGTAGGGCAGCAAGCGGCCATCTAGGCTAAGAAGTGGCAGATGCAAAGGCGCTGGATCTGGTAGGTGTAATGATCCTTAGGTTATGCAGCATTTATTGAAACATTTATTCCCTTAGACACCAGTTCCTGATGGAGAGGGAGGAAGATCTTCCTTCTGCTGTTCACTCCCCGAATGCCCGCCATGGTCAGGGCTAGACCAGGCCACGGCCAGGAACTCAGCGCTCCATGCAGCCTTCCACACGGGGGGCAGGGACCCGAGTACTGAGGCTGGCTGTCACCTTCTGCGTCCTGGAGCTAGGCTCAGCAGAGCAGTTGCGAGTGTAACCAGATGCTCTGGGAGGGGACTGGGAACCCCATGTGGCTGCTCAGCCAGCACAGCCCAAGGCCACCAGACGTTTAACTGTTCATAAAGCTCTGGGTTAAGCACAAGACGATGCTAGGATGACCCCTGTATACAAATTAAACTGAATCCCGTGAACTTTTAAACTCAAAAGCATGGATAAAGTCCTTATAATACCAGCAGGTGACTAGCCTACTCCGCTCCACCCACAAGGTGCTTCTGGCTTTCACCAGCTCCCGCCAGACACCGTCCTACTTCCCGCCTTTGCACCTGCTCCCTCTGCCGGGAGTGCAGGTGATTGTGAATGGCCAGGGAGCCACACGGTGGATTCCCCGACGGCCTGCAGGAGGTTCTTGTATGTGGCCCTTCCACTGCCGCCGTGCTTGGTCACCTGTCTGAAGAGCCACCCCCACAGTACTCCTTCTCCCTCCCTCCTGCTTTGGGATGACTGTGATCTTGTGCATGTAACTCACTACGTGCTGGTTTTCTGTTGCTCCTTGTCTCTCCTATGCTGAAATGCACACTCTGTGAAGGTTGACTGCTCCTTTGTCTGGGGATTGTGTTTCTCTCACGCCCAGACCGTTCCTGGCACGTGGCAGATACTCCCTTCGTATTTTTAGTTGAATAAGTACAAGCATTATATGCAAAATGCAGAGTGCATGACAGCATGCCACTCTGTATGACACGCCAGCTTGATTGTGTGTTAAACTTCCCCTGAAAGGCAACAGGAAAGAAGAGAAACTGTTGGTTGAATGAGGGCCCGAGGACAGGCTGACTGGGGAGGGAGATTGTTCATTGTGTATTTTGAATTGCATTTCAACTCTGAACTTTATGAATTAATGATCTATTCAAAATATGTTAAAAATAAACTACCACTAAATAATTTCAACACATAATAGAAGAAAGTTATGAATGCAAGGAAGAAGCAGGTCCAATGCTGTCGGCATCCTGGGAGCCCACACTGGCAGGGAAGCGTGGGTGGTGTGGCCAAACCTGTGGTGCGGGTGTGGGGCTGTGCTGGGAGTGGGGGGTTGGGCAGGAGAGCCCCACCTGCCTTTTGGGCACAACACCCACAGGGTGTCGATGGGGTATAGGTACAGTTTTGCTCAATTGCAAGTAAGCCCTTAAAAAATTGGAAAAAAAATTTTTGTGTATAGTTTGGAACAGAATTGTGTACTCCTCAAATTGCCAAGATGGGGAACTGGATTTGAATTTACAAAATAATTTGCCGGCACCGTGGCTCAACAGGCTAATCCTCCGCCTTGCGGCGCCGGCACACCGCGTTCTAGTCCCGGTCGGGGCTCCGGATTCTGTCCCGGTTGCCCCTCTTCCAGGCCAGCCCTCTGCTGTGGCCCGGGAGTGCAGTGGAGGATGGCCCAGGTGCTTGGGCCCTGCACCCCATGGGGAGACCAGGAAAAGCACCTGGCTCCTGGCTCCTGCCATCGGACAAGTGCGGTGCACCGGCCGCAGCGCGCCAGCTGCGGCGGCCATTGGAGGGTGAACCAACGGCAAAAGGAAGACCTTTCTCTCTCTCTCTCTCTCTCTCTCTCACTGTCCACTCTGCCTGTCAAAAAAAAAAAAAAAAAAAGAAAAAAAACAAAATAATTTGACTCCTAATAATAACAGTTCAACATTAGCTCTGAAATTCTATGGCACTATTAAGCTGAGCATGAAAAAACGGTAGAGGTGTAGGGGCTGGCACTGTGGCGCAGTGTGTTAAAGCCACTGCCTGCAGTGCGGGCATCCTGTACGAGTGCAGGTTAGATTCTCAACTGCTCAACTTCCAATCCAGCTCCCTGCTAATGCACTTGGGAAAGCAGCAGAGGATGGCCCAAGTCCTTGGGCCCCTGCACTCATGTGGGAGACCTGGAGGAAGCTCCTGGCTCCTGGCTTCAGTCTCACCCATTCCTGCTGTTGGGGCCATTCGAGGAGTGCACCCGCAGGTAGAACTCCTCCCCTGCCCCCATTCTCTCTCTCATTCACTCTCACTCTCTGTCTGTCCTTCTCTCTCTCTCTCTAACTATGCCTTTCAAATAAAATCTTTAAGCAAAGTAGACATATGAAAGACATGAAAGATGGAGTTAGATAGCACCATACTGTAGGGAGCTTGGAAGGAAGACAAAATCAGACATTTAACTCATGTCTGAATTTTCCAAATTTGTATTTTCTCTCACAGAACTTATGTTGCATATTCACTGTGAAAATATTGAGTTGATATGACACAAATGAAGGGAAGCTAAGTCTGTTGTCAGTCAGCCTCCTTAGAGGTGACCGTATTCTTGTAGTTCCACGTTTGTATTTTGTCACCTGAATCTGTAATTATAGATTCCATTGAAAAATTTGATTCCTGTTTTGCAATTTACTACACTGGTGTCACTGTGTATGAGTTCATATGGGGATAACATCTTTGTTTTATAGTATTTAATGCCCCATTAAGGGATATAATGTGATTATTTTAACCAATTGAGCATAAGAGGATAATGACTTTTTTAGTGTTTTTGTTATTTAAAGACAATAAATAGTTCCAATTTAGAAGATCTTCAGCTACTCCTCTGCATTTATTGCTGTCGCCTTAGCATTCTGGGATTTCATGAAGTTCAGAGTTGGTGTAAAGGTGGACTCTATCATTACTTACCCGGCTTGGAAATTCCAGCCGTGTTTCGGAAAACTGGCAACCAAATCTGTTTCAGTTATCTGCTGTGATGTCACAACTACCCCAAATTTGCGGCCTTTAAGAAAAATTGATTTCTTCCTGGTCCCGTGGCTTGAGCGCAGGTGGATGGGTGGTTCTCGCCTGCGACTGCTCATGCGTTGTAGGCAGGCGGTGCCTGGGGCCAGGGTCATCTGAAGGGTCAGCCGCACAGGTGCCACAGGACACTGCCTTGGTCACAGTCAAGCGTGCCCTGCTGGCTGCTCTCCCCTTACTCACTTTCTCTCCATGTGGCTTGCGCCAGCACTTCCACTTCGTGCACGTTAGCTCTCAAAAAGCAGCCAACAGAAGCCGCAGGACATTAAAGGGCTGTGCCAAGATTTTGCACCAGTTCACGTCTGCCATTTGCTCTCAGTCCAGGCAGTCCCAGAGCTCGCCTAGGTTCCATGAAGTGGAGAGGCTGATTCTTGATGGAGGAGGTCACAGTCACATTTTGGAAGAATGTGAAGAACCTATGGGCTGAGTGATACAGTACTGAGGCTTTTGAAAATACTGTCTTCCATGTGTTACATGTCTCATCTCTTAGGCCTGAAACTGGTAACTGGTACCCTATTCTCTGATAAAAGCCATCTGCTCTACCTAGTTGGTACAGAATGAACCTGGCACCATTGTTACCCTGTCACTGTGTTGTCTGTACTTCTCAATAGTTCCTCTCTGCGTACCCTGTAGAGTAGTTGTAACAACTCCTTCCCTAAATGTTATTAAACACCCTCTCTTCACATAGAGATGGACTTACATGCTTCACACTTTTGCACTGTCTACCATCTAACAAGTGAAGTAGAGAAAAGAGGTATCTGCACAGACATAATGCAGAGCTCATGAACAATGCGAGAAGTCCCGGAGGGTTGGTGCCCAAACAGGACAAGGGTCAGCAACAGGTTAATATCGAGATGACCAAGATGAGGCTGGGAGATAAATTAGCATTACCCAGTGCTGGCAGGGCACTTGGAGAGGGGGAAAACTGGGCAGACATGAAAGACGTGGCAAGAATGACATTAGCAACTTTGCGTAGAAAAACAAAGGGTTATTTCCATGGCTAGTGATGGAAACATTTCAAATTGACGCACATTGGCTCATGTAGTTGTAAATTTGGGAAACCGTGGATTTAGGCCTGGCCAGATCCCATACGTTGGTCAGAATTCTGTGCCTTTGCAGGCATGGTCCTGCTTTAGTTGTTTTAGCCACTTTCTCGGCAGCTGTCCGCACGCATCACTCGACCCTCTGGGTTTTGACAGTAGCAGCAGCTTAGAGGACTCGGATGAAAGAGTGACTGTAACTCAAACTCTGCCCACACTGCCTGGTGTTGCTCTGATTGGTCAGTTTCAGCCATAATCCCACCCCTGAGCTGCTCCCTGAGCAGTGGTGTCCTACTGGTCAGGCCTGCGTCACAGCCTCACCTGAGGCTTAGCCCCACCCACACCACAGCTGTTGGAGGGCAGGGAGGAGGGAGCTCTTTCTCCATAGGAAACTCAGGATGCCTTTAGGAACGAAGGGGCACGGAGCCTGGGCAGTCAGAGAAAGCAGTCCTCGTCACGGCGTTACCCGCTTGGCCCCGTGTGCTGGTCCGCAGGGCGGATCTGCTGTTCTCCCATTTGCACTTTGCTACCTGCACCTGTTACTCGCCTGCGCCCGCCCTCTCAGCAACTTTGAGAAGCTTCCTCTGTCTTTTCTCTGTCCTGGAAGCTGTGAGACAGATGCTCCCGTTCCTGAGGGGTACGTTAGGAGTGGACGTTCTTGGCTTGCATTGTACATTCCACACACATGCATTGTGTGTGATATGCATGTGTTACACATGTCATTGTTGTCATACATCCCAGAGCAGGCTCTACATCTCATTTTGCTCATTCATCCCAAGTCCAGGGGCAGCCGTCTGTACACAACATGGGCTGTCATTTGTCTGGAAGACAGGGGTCCTAACCACCCTTTAGGTCACCCCATGGAAGTGGAGGGAGTTTTGAGGGAAAGTCATTCAATAAAATGGCTTGTGATTATTTTGGAAGAACACAGTTTGAACTCATCGAAAGACTTACATGTCAGCTCCCTGTGGCAAGACCTAGTGTGGTCTCCCTGCTCTCTGTTGGAAGACAAAGTGTGGTCTCCCAATGTTTCTATCTTGTTCTGTTGGGGTTACTCATCCATCCATCCATCCATCCATCCATGCTATTTTTTAAAAGATTTATTTATTTGGCGGAATGACAGAGAGAGAGAAAGAGAGAGAGAGAGAGAGAGAGAGAGAGAGAGAGAGAGAGATCCATCTATATTCCAAGCAATGATTCACTCTCCTAATGGCCGTAATAGCCAGGACTGGAACAGGTTGAAGCGAGGAGCCACGAGCTTCCTCTGCATCTTCCACATGGGTGTAAGGGCCCAAGTACTTGAGCCAACTTTGATTATTTTCCCAAGGCACATTAGCAAGTAGCTGGATCAGAAGTAGAGCAGCCAGGACTTGAACTGGCACCTGTATGGGATGCTGGCGTCAGAGGCAGTAGCTTAACCCACTGCTCCACAGCACCAGCCCCCATGCTATGTCTGGATTAGGATCTTTGGGACCTTTATTTAGCCTGTGAGTGAAGTGCAGGTCCTCCAGGCGGGTCCTCACTGCATCTTCTCTGGGTCAGTTTCTCCTGTTTCCCATGAGTCTCATCGTCTGCTTTCCTGTTCCTTGTCCTTTTGTGACTTCCCCTCATCATTCCTTGCACTGTGCATCATTCCTTCTCAGTTTATTGAGTTAATTAGTATTATTCACAAATTTTATTCAGTCACATGGTTTCTAAGCTGCCTTTGAAAGATAGGGGGCTGGCACTATGGCATAGTAGGTTAAGTATCCACCTGAGACACCGGTATCCCATATGGTTCGAGTCCCACCTGCTCCAGCTTATGGCCTGGGAAACAGTGGAAGATGGCCCAAGAGCTTGGGCCCCTGCATGCACCTGGGAGAACTGGAGGAAGCTCCTGGCTTGGATTGGGCCAACTCCGGCTTTTGCAGCCAACTGGGGAGTGAACCAGTGGATGGAAGACCTCTCTCTCTCTCTCTCTCTCTCTCTCTCTCTCTGTGTGTGTGTGTGTGTGTCTGAAACTCTGCAGTTCAAATAAATAAATAAAGCTTTAAAAAAAGGAAATACATAGGTTTAAAATTGTTGAAAGCTCTGTGGTCTTCCTTTATCCAGAGAGTGAATGAGCACAACCTGTTTATCAACTGATAACCCTGAGTGATCATCTAGAAACAGAATCCAAATTTAAAAAAGGAGTACAGAAACCTCGTGGACATCTGTATGATGGCCTTTTGTCTCATGGGAAATAGAGAAATTTGGTCTAACCACCTATTTCTAAGGGTAGTATTTTTTATAATGTAAAAAACACCACCTATGTAAAATCCCCCCTCCAGGGTAAAATGTTCTCTCAAATAATTTAAAATTTCAAATATTTTAGCATAATTTGTTAAAAGTTAAAAATCATACATTATTTGTTAATAATGAAATAAAATTACACTGTAAATTTTCTTACATGATAACAAATCTAAATAAAATTGATTGATTAGCATTCTTATTTTTATCTCATTCAAATATTATTAATCTGGCAAAAGAATATATTCCAACATATTTCCTTGATCAGCACAGGCCTAATTTTTTTCTTATTTAACGTCCATACGACAACTAGATTATCAATGAAGAATAATAAAACTATTTATAAATTTGGATCTTTGTTGCTGACACAAATGCCTTAGATTTTATCTATCTTATTTATTTTTTCCTAGAAATATATATATATATATATATATATATATATATATATATATACACACCATGCATTTCATAAATAAAAGTTTAGGAACAGTGTGATCCCACCCTACCCTCTCTCCCACCTGCGCTCCTACGTTTCTTCTTCCTCCCTCTCCTGTTAACATTCTTATTTTTTTTACAAATATCTATTTTCAGTTGACTTTATACACCTGAGATTAACCCTATACCAAGTACAGAGTTCAGTAAATTTTTTTCAGAAAAAAAGAAAACTGTTCCTCAACAGTCAAGACAAGGACTGTTCAAAGTCACTGCATCGCAAAGCGTCCATTTCACTTCTATAGATTTCCTTTTAGGTGCTCTATCAGTTACCACAGATCAGGGAGAACGTACGGTGTTTGTCTTTTGGGGCTGGCTTATTTCAGTAAGAATGATGTTGTCCAGTTGCATCCATTTTGTTGCAAGTGATAGAATTTTGTTTATTTTTTACTGCTATATAGAATTCCATGGTGTACATATCTTATAATATCTTTATCCAGTCTTCAGTTGATGGTCATCTGGGTTGATTCCATATCTTAGCTGTTGTGAATTGAGCTGCAGTAAACAAGGGGGTACAGATACCTTTCATATGCTGTTCTCATCTCCTTTGGGTAAATTCCTAGAAGTGGGATGACTGGGTCATATGGCAGGTCTATATTCAGGTTTCTGGGGTATCTCCTTACTGTCCTCCATAGTGGCTATGCCAGTTTCCATTCCCACCAATGGTGGATTAGGTACCTTTTTCACCACATCCTTGCCAGCATCTGTTGTTAGTTGATTTCTGTATGTTAAGCCATTCTAACTGGGGTGAGTCTAATCCTCACTGTGATTTAGACTTGCATTTCCCTGACAGCTGGTGATCCTGAGCATTTTTTTCATGTGTCTGCTGGCCATTTGAATTTCCTCTTTTGAAAAATGCCTGTTCAAGTCCTTTGCCCATTTCATAACTGGATTGTTTGTTTTGTTGTTGTAGTTTCTTGAACTTTTTATAGATTTTGGATATTGGTTCTTTATCAGTTGCATAGTTTACAAACAATTTATCCCATTCTGTTGACTGCCTCTTGACTTTGCTGAGTGTTTTTTTTTTTTTTTTCAGTACAGAAGCTTCTCATTTGCTCATTATTTTCCCTTTTGTTTTATTTGGACCTTTTACATTGTCCTGTAGTCATACACCTGTGTGCACAGGTGTGGTAAATGCATATATCTTTTACCAAAGAGGAACAAATCAAATGTTCGTATCAGATGGTAACACAAGCTTCAACCCCATCCTGTGGTACATACAGCGGCCACATAACAGACACTGCTGCACTCAAGAATCTCAATGTCCTGTGTGCGAACTGTCACCACCAGCCTTTACTGAGAGTATGTTGCCATTTATAAAGAGAGTTTGCTGGATGCAATATGTGGCCTCATACTTCAGTGTCACAAGGAACTGGGTCCATGTAGGCTACAACAGGGGAATTAAGGAAGAATAGGTGAGCACCTGCTGTGCGGAGCTGACAGTCTTGTGGGAGGGCTGTGAATGAGCACCCACTGGTGCTTTTCTGTACTGTACGTTGTTTCTAAAAGTCATTTTAAGTGTGTGTGTGTGGGTGGGGAGGGTGAAATGAATGTAATAAAATGACTTCAGTGAGACAGATTCACTCAGTTCTCCATTAAAATAAAACTCTTCTGAAACGTAAGGAGATCTGTGGTTTACATTCCCCAAACTTAGTTCACAGCAGAGTTGAGATGAATCCACGTTACGAATGTGTCTGTTGCCCTGCTTTCCTGCCCCGTTTCCCCAAGTGGCCTGGAGGGATGGAAGCAGACCTTCCCGTCAGCCTGTCCTGCGAGCAGGGATGTACACACAGGCAGCCCCGTTCTGTGTCTCCAGTAATTAATTAGCATCAGTTGTCTCGCTGACAGCTGGGGCCGCATTTAGCCAACCAGCTGCCCCGTGTCGCACAGTGCTGTGTTTGTTCAGAGTCCCTCGGGTGGTGCTTGCTGTGTGGAAGAGAACAGCAGTTGTGGCATCATTTGTGTCCGCGTACATGCTTTATGGCTTGTGCGTGAAGACTATGGCAACCCGTCAGGGCCCATGAATGCCTGGTCAGTGCCATGGGCTGGCTCGGTGGACGTGAGCAGAGAGAACAGGAAGTGATTAAACCACAAGTGGGAGTTCAATAGAATACCCAACAAAATGGCATTCAAGTGTGAAGTTGTTTCAACACTTATTTAATTATTTCGCTCATTAGGAATTTCTTGTGGCGATTTTAGGTGGAAGTTCAGGATCCCTGCAAGTCTGTGTGCCCTACTATAGAAGATGGTTTGGTACAAAACATGGCTGGTCAGGCTGTGACAAATGTAATTAACAGGGCGTAGCCTGTTACTGGATCTTAGTGCTCTCCGAGTTCTGCTTGCAATATCCGGTGGCCTTATCTGTTTCTTTAAATATCAGCAACATACTCCTTCCTAATGCAGCAGATCAGATCTGAGCTGCAAGGGCCCTCCCTGGTAGGGAGAGGAAAGCCTCAACTTTGCCACCCAAACTAAAGCTCTCAAATGTAAGCGGCTGAGGGCGAATGCATTCATAACGTTCAAGAAAGTTCGGGAAACTGGGGGCTGCCCTTGACCTGAATTTTCTGTTGGTGTGTACAGCGTGGGCTTTTGGACTGATTGGCAGTATGCTGCGTTGTGAGCGAGTACTGTCTGCCTTTCCTTCGATGCCCTTCAGATACACTTGTTCATCTCCCCCGGGCAGCTCTGGTTCTGAGAGTTGTTCTTTATGCATTGGGTATTAATTCAAATGAATGCAGGGCTGGGGGTGGGGAGGAGCCTCAGGGGTCAGTGTGAAGTTCACAGGAGCTCTGTCTTCAGTGTTTTGTAAAGCCTGGTCAGATTTATCAGAGGCAAGCTCAAGTGTGTGTGTTCTGGGACTGGCTAGTTGCTGCGTGTTTCTTCTTGAAATGATTCCTGCCATGAGTGTCAACATTTATTTCTTTTAAATATCCAGAAGGTGTATTTGAAACATGTATTTATTTGAGAGAGAGAGCAGAGGTATGTCAGGGGTTGGGGGGAAAGAGTGAGGCAGAGACATCGCTCATCCTCCGGTTCACCTGCCAAAGGTCTGCAGCATCTGGCGCTGGGCTAGGCAAGGTCGTAGCCAGAGCCGGGAGCTGAATGTGGATCTCGCGTGCGGGAGCAGAGGCTCAGCTAACGGAGCTATCACTGACCGTCTCCCTGAGTGTCCCTAACAGAAAATTGGCATCCGAAATGGAACTTGACCTTGCACTTAAACCCAGGCTCTCTAAAATGGGATGCAGGGGTCCCCGCTGGCAACTTAATCATTGATCCAAGATGTATTAAGGCTCAATCCTGACAGCTTTGTAGTTAGCATTTAAGCATCTTTTTGATAATAACAACAATGCATATAAGGACCGGTAATCATGGTTCACATGTGTGTGTGTTTACTAAGTGTGTAGCTCCATAATTGGTTTCAAGCCTGTGTCTGTGAACTCAGATTCACGTTTTAGAAGACTTCTTTGAATTATGAGTCACTGGAGTTCGTTGGGATAAGATGTCATACTAAGCAAATCCTAGCAGAAATCATGGTTTCTCTCCTCTTTTAGTATTTCTTTTCCTCGTTTCCATTTGACATTGCTCTGATGGGAATTTACAAAGTATTTCTCGGATTTATAAAATTCACATCAACATCTGTTCACCACTATAAAAGTTTATAGTTACATAGAAATTTAAAATGTAAATCAGGTATCATTTTCTGTTACAACTTTCAATTAAAAAGAAATAGCTAGATTTTTAAGGAAATAGACGTGAGCAGAAGGTGTTTCTCATTCGTAGATGTTTTACTTGGAGTCTGAATTCATGTTCGTCAAGGTTCTTTGCATTTAGTGTCTCTCTGTGGGTTGAGAAACTTGGGGCCTTCTCCAAAATACTTCTGTTGATTGGAAAAAATTAAAAGTTGCTAATACGGGGTGATCTGTTGCCTTTAGTCTGTGTTTTATTAAGGATTATTCTGGTATTTCTGAAGGCAAGCTGGACACTGTTCCAAACTCAAAATTTCTTCCAACGTCTATGTTGAAGGAGAGGCGTTTTTGGACCTAGAATGAGGTGGAATTCAGCTGCGCGACAGTGTTCACGAGAAGACGTTAGGCACTGGCGAGCGCTGTGCACAGGTCCCTACCGTGTCCTGGATGCTCAGTGATGGCTTTGCAGTGAGTGAGGGGGCGGGAGGGAAATGCACATGGATTCTATGTGACAACCCTGGACTGTGCGGTGCACAAGGGACGCCTGCCATCTCCCGGAGGGGGCAGGGGGGTTCTGCAGCATGTATGCTTTTGTTGCTCTTAACTATTGACGTGCATTGGAGAAAGGGGTGTCTACACGTGGTGGTGCACCCAAGGGCATCAGCACCTTGTGAGTAGTGCGTCAGTATTTGCACACGGGGCGATGCTGGCGTCTGTGGCATCTGAAGCTGAATGCCTCTCCTAGAGAAGAAGCCATGGCAGAAAGTCACTCTCAGTTTTCGTAACTGAGTTGGGCGGGTTCACAAACCTCTTCTTTTTTTGTTTTCCACGATGAACCTGGCTCCCACCCTAACGTCGGTTCACTGATGCAGGGTTCATTTGTCACAGTTTGGCGCTGATGACTTCCTTAGATGCTTTGGCGTGCATCTAAGGTGTGGCAGACACCTGGCTTTGCCATTGTTGTCACCTCTCGAGAAACGTTTCCTCCTTGGAAGATGGGCCAGGATACTCAGCGTTTAAGCACGTGTTAAGGTGTATGCACGTGAGAAATAGTTCAGCCCGGCTTCTAAATGCGTGAGAGATGGTGGCTGTTATCAAAACAGCTCTCATTGGTGCTCTCTGGGTGGGGTGACCGTGTCATTCATCATCCAAGCTGGAAGATTCTGGAAAGTGAAGGCAGAAAGTCTGTAATTGCATCTAGGCTCCAGGGGTAGAGCAGGACCGTGGGCAAGCTGAAGACACCGGTCAGCCCGCCCCCGACACTTCTCGTTCGATGTCTGGTGAACTCACTGCACACGAAGAGGAGCCATGCACATGCTGTCCCACTCATGTGCCCAGGACACAAACGTGCAGCCTTGCATAAACCTGTTCTGTAAGAAGTGCAGTCAGGAGTTGACGTCCGTATTGTGGTGTGTGTTGCTCCTTGGGTTTGAAGATAATTGAAGAAGAGGACTGTTGTGGGGACGTGCAATTGGGAAGTTGTGCTGTGGGGCACGGCTGCCTTGGACAACAGAAAGCAATCTTAAAGGTGGGACAACTCGTCCTTTCTCCTGTAAAGAAACCACGTCGTGAGAGAGGGTAAGTGTCTCAATTACATGGAGAAAACTAAAGGTCCAGCCCTGCCTTTTCCCCGGGTTCACTTCCGATGGTTTCCATTACTGTAGCTAACTGCTGTCTGAAAATATTGAATCGAAAGTTTCAAAAATAAATAATGATTCATTTAAAAATCTTTCTTTTCATTTTTAAAAAAATTTAATAGGTGGAGATCCAAAGAGACAGGGAGAGAGACACAGGGAGATCTTCTGTCTGCTGGTTTACTCCCCGAGTGCTGGCAACAGGCAGGGCTGGGCCAGGCCAAAGCTGGGGCTCAGTCTGGGTTTCCCACAGGAGAGAGAGGGACTCAAGTGCTTGGGTTATCATCTGCTGTTTTCCAGGCCGCCCATTAGCAGGAAGCTGGAATTAGAAGTGGAGCTGGGACTTGAACCCAGGGCCTGTGATACGGGATGGGAGAGTTCCAAGCAGGATCCTAGTTGCTACACTCAAGTCTGCTCTAGTTACTGGTCTTTAAGTCAGACCTCATTCTGAGCAGTGTGTGGAATCTCATGCTGCCCCACTCAGGTGCCCAGGACACAAACGTGCAGCGTATCCGTGCTGTCTACGCTGCCCTCCCAGTAATCACTTTGTAACTCCTTCGGTTGTGAAAACAGCTGTTGGAGGATCGCAGAGCGTGTGTTTGAGTAGCTCCTATCAATCGGCAGGAAGCAGAGTTGTGATGCGGGCCTCTTTACTGCAGTAACTGGTCACGGTTGTCTTACGTTGCTCTTAGGTATTGCTGTTTTCTTATTGTGCCTAATTTACAAATTGGGCTGTATATATGGGGCAGTGCTGTCTGTGGATTTAACACGGAGTGTGGGTGCTGGGATGTACCCGCCAAGGAATAGGGGATGGCGGCTGTCCACTCTGACTCCACTCACATAGAAATAACCCTTTGAGTGCCGTCTGTTCATCCTGACCAGGGACAAATCTGCTCTTGTAAGTCCTGGCTTCCGCTCCCTAAGTGGAACCCCAGGCAGCGTCCGTGTGTGCCACACGCATGTGAGGTTGGTGCTTTTTACCATGAAGTGCAGTTTGAGATCTGTCCGGTGGAAGCTCTTGCAACAGTTCATGGTAGATGCGCATGTTGAAAAAAGCATACATTGGTTTTTCGGTAACAGAGTACACACATCTTTTAATTCCGGTTTGCCATGGATGTTTGGAATTACCCTCAGTGACAAGTAGATCAACAGAGGACTTTGCCACAAGAAAGCCACAGAGACTGTAGAAATATGTGGCTCAGGCACCTGGATGGGAAAGAGCCACACGGAGGAGTCACAGAAGCGTGAGCACACCTCAGTGTAAGGACAGCTGGGGACACTCCAGCAGCACCACGCCTCGTGCTCATTATTTAACTCTCGTCGTTGTCACGTGGCATAGGGAGTGTCATTATTCCAGCTTTAACGACAAGGAAACGTTTTGAAGATAAAGGTACAGTGGGAACTTTAGCTATGGAAGCCACTGCCTGATGAACGTTGCTCTGATCCCCTCCCCCCAGCCTGTTCTGGACAGCAGCTCGGCCTGCAGACGCACACGACGCAGCCTGGCAGGTGGACCCTGAGCGAGAGAGGCGGAGGCCAAGTAACTGAAGTAGGAGGAGCCTGAGACAGGAGGACGCAGGAGTCAGCCTGCAGGGAGGCGACCTTGCTAGAAATAGCACCTTAGCCACAGATGGAGAAGCTTACCGCCTCTATCACATGCAAACAAAGCAACTTTTGGGAAAATCTACTATGATAATAAAACGATGGAAAAACATCTCTGATGTGACCTCTTACTACTTGGATGACTCACATGTCATTTGGCACTTTGCCTCTGTTAACCTGCTCAGTCTTCACAGAAAACTGACAGCCACTCTGACTTAGAAGAGGGGAAAGTCAAAGCACGGGCGGTGGTGTGGACTGTGCGGAGTGACACAGCTAGGATGCTCTGTCTGGGCTGCTGGCCGTGACTCTTGTGCTCCATGGTGAATGTGGAGAGCTGCTACGTTGTGTGCACTGCAATGGGTAGGAAGGGAATCTCGCTGGCCCCCCAGTAGAGCACAATGCAACTGTTTCAGCAGGATTATGCAACATCCATGCTGCCAAGGCCAACAATGCATTTCTTAGGGTTAGTTCTTCCTATGTTGCAGGCCTGGCACCGGGCTTCATACAGCTCTGGACATCCGGCGAGGCTGTGGGCAGGTGTCTGAGAACTACCTGTGTCCCCTGGGTGGCCAGGGATCTTTTGGGTAGCCCCAGCCCCGGGCTGATGGCTTCAGGGACGGTGACTAGGCAGATGGCAGGAACTGAATGTGTCTGTGCTGGGTGCTGTGCAGCTCCCTGAGCCGGGGCTGGAAGGGGCTCCTCTGGCCTCCTGTCTTTGGCATCCGGTTGTGGTACACACTAGTGCTGAGTCTGAAGGGCTCTCTGGTGCTCTCCTGGCTGCTGCACAGCCCGCGTGTGGCCACTCCCACGTGTGCTGCAGTGAGGGAGGGGCGGGGCATGGCAAGGGTCTCTGGCAGGTGCAGCCCGGGTGACACCTAAATGTTTCATTTCTTGTGTAACAAGTCCTTCTGTTGGGAGTGACGCAGCACAGGGGCACATCGCGTGGCACACGGCGCCTGACATGCAGCCTAGCAGGAGGACGTAAGGAAAGGAAGCACACAGAACTTGGTTTGAAAACGTGTGACTGGATTTGAAATTCATCTCAACATTTCACTGGATCGTGAAAGAAAAACAAGAGCTGTGAACGTCTTGAGTTAAAAGTGTCAACTGTTGTAAAGTTCTGAATGGATGTAAAAAAAGAGTCCTAGACTTAAAGCGATCTCTTTTTTTTTTTGTTTGTTTTTTTGTTTTGCTTTTCGTCAGAGGTTTTGTGGAAGTGCAACACACTGACAACAAACTGTACATATTGGAAGTGCGTGATGTGATGGCTGCCCCATGTATGCACCTGCAGAAATCATCGCCGTGATAAAAGCAAACACAAGGCTCACGCCCTTCCCCTCCGTTCTGCCCCTTTCTGTCTACCCCTACCCCGGCCAGCATTAATCTGCTTCCCGTCACTTTGCATTTCTTATGGTAGGAACTACATGGCCTGCCAGCTAGCTGTCTGCTTGTGTAAATAAAGTTTTATTGGAACACAGCCATACTCATTCATGTACGCCTTGTCTGTGGCTGCTCTGGCGCCACAGTGCCACAGTCGGTTAAGTAGCGACAACACAGACCTGGTGATCTCCAAATATTTACTACCAGGACCTTTACAGGAAAATGGTTGTTAGCAACCCTCCTGGCGTTATATGGCTGGTGCCACAGGGTAAGCGGAGTCCATGGTGGAGATTTGCCCATGTCATAGGTCTTTACTGTTATTCTTTTCATGTTACTCTTCTATATATTACTTTATTTCTTTGCTGTGATTGTTTCTATGACTTAGTAATTATGTGTTTGTTTATACTGACATTTGTTTATTCATCCGCCTATTGTGCCTTTGGCTTGTTTGCAGTCTGGGGTTATGCTAAGGGAAGTGACAAGGAAGTTGCATATGGAAGACCTTATGTGGCCTTATGCGTTCTGGGTTTTAAACAGACTCCCGGGCAGGGAGTGACTGGTCTACACACATGTAGCACGTGCCTGTTGAACTGGGCAGGAATGTGCTGCGCTGTCCTCCACGCGATGGTTCTGTCTCTGTTGTCACTGCAGCACTGAGAGAGGCTGAGTCCTCTGTGTGCTCACCAGCGCCGCGCGGAATCACTGCTTTCGTTCCCAGCATCCCACACGTGTGCGGCGCTGTCTGGGCGCTTTAGTTCACGCGCTGTCAGTGCCTAGGAGAGTGGAGCCGTGTTCACGCACTTACTTGCCATCTGTATTTCTTCTTTTCTGCTAAAGTGTATGTTCAAATCTTACTTTGCATTGTTTTCCCTATTACTAGACTTGACAATGTCTGTAGTCCTTGAGTAGAAGCGCCTTGTAGGATGTGCAGTTTGTAAGTATTCTCTTCTAGTCTCTAACTTGCCTTTTTATTCTCTTAACAGTGACTTTGGGTGAAGTCTAATTAGATGTTAATGAGGTCTAATTTATCAGTACATAAATCAGATCGTACTTCTGATTTATAATTCAGAAGCCCTCACATAGCCCAAGGTCACAGACATTTTCTTGTGCCTTTTTCTGGAAGTTTTGTGGTTTTGGGTTTGGTACTGATATCTGTGATCTCTTTTGGGTTACTCTTTGTATATAGGGAAAACAGGTTTTTTTTTTTTTCCTTTAACCTCTATTTCCTCTTTTATTTCCTTAAAAGTGTTTTTTAGAAAAAAAGTTTTTTTTAAAAAAAAGATTTATTTATTTATTTGTAAGGCAGAGCAATATGAAAGGAGGGGGAGAGCGAGGGAGGGAGAGAGGAAGACGGGGTGGGGGGAGAAACATCTCAGATCTTCCACCTTCTGGCTCACTCCTATAATGGCTGCATTGGACAAGACTAGAACAGGTTGAAGCTGGGAGCCTGGACCTCCATCCAGGGCTCCCATGTGCATGTAGGGACCCAAGGATTTGGGCCATCTTCCCAGATGCATTAGCCGGGGGCTAGATTAGAAGTGGAGCAGCTGGGATACAAACTGGCTCCCGTTTGGGATGCTGGCATTGCAGGCGCTGGTTTAACCTGCTGCACCACCACACCTGTGCTTTTGTCAAATGCATTTTTGCATATGTTGAGATGACAGTGTCAGTTTGTTTCCCAGTGTGGGAAATGGGGAACTATATTTTTTTGACTTTTACATGTTAAATTAACCATGGATTCCTGATGCAAACCTAACTCTGTTACGATGTACTTTGCTTTTGATATATGATAGATTGGATTTGGTTTACTGAGACTTTGTACATAATATTTACATCTGTGTTCATGAACTATATTGGTCTCCATTTTCCTTTTTTGGAGAGTCTGTTGATGTTGTATCTGGCTGATGCTGGCCTCAGAGAATGAGCTGTGCTACATTTTTCTTGCCGACTTTTTGAATGGAGTTGTGAGTAATTGCTATAATTTCTTTCGCAAATATCTAGCAGAATTTCCCAGTGAAACCATCTGGACCTGCGTTTTCCTTTGTGGGTTTTTTTTCCTGTACATTGAGTTTTTTCGGTAGACAGAGTCTGTTGGGTTATCTGTTCTGGAGTGAGCTTCGGTGGTCTGTGTCTTCTCAGAATTCTGTATCCTTTCGGTTGTCCGGCTTATTGGCATAAAGTTGCTTAGAACGCTCACTTGCTGTCCTCTTGCCGTCTGTATGATTTGTGGTGAAGCCGGCTCTGTCGTCTCTGATGTCGGCCATTCGGGTCCTTCCTCTGCCCGCCGACTTCTTTCTCTGGTATTTTCAGGAAAATCGCTGCCATTGATCCTCTCGGATGGCTTCCCACTTCTGTGGCATTGATCGTGGTTTTGATCTTGCTGTTTGCTTTCTTCTGCTCACGCTGTGTGTAGTGAGCGCCTCTTCCCCTGCTGCATCCTGGCCTCCCAGGGTGAGTCTTGGCCGCTAGGATTTCCCGTACCTGCCCTGTGCCCTGTGTGATGCCGCCTACGGTTTGTGACCTGCAGTGCTGTCACTCTGCTCAGCTAGGCAGGTCTTCTAGATTGTAATTGAATGTTTCCTTTGACCCCCTTTTTTTTTTAGTGATGTGTTTTGTGGTTCTGAACATTGAGTGGTTTTCCAGAGATCTTTCTATTGATTTCTGATCTACTGATTTCTAGTGCAATTCCACTGTGGTTAAAGGATGCTTTTTATGAGATCAAAATTATTTTAAAATTATTGATATGTACTTTTGGTCTATAATGTGGTCTATTTAAGTAGATGTTTTGTGTGAACTTAAAAAGCATTATAGGGGCCAGTGCTGTGGTGTAGCAGGTAAAGCTACCGCCTGCAGTGCCAGCATCCCCTTGGGTTCCAGTTTAAGTCCTGGATGCTCCACTTCTGATCCAGCTCTCTGCTATGGCCTGGAAAAGCAGTGGAAGATGGCCCAGGTCCTTGGGCCCCTGCACCCATGTGGGAGACCTGGAAGGAGCCCCTGGCTTCAAATCAGCCCAGCTCCTGCCATTACAGCCATCTGGGGAATGAACCAGCAAACGGAAGACCTCCCTCTCCCTCTCCCTCTCCCTCTCTCTCTCTCTCTCCCTCCCTCCCTCTCCCTCTCCCTCTCCCTCTCCCCCTCCCCCTCCCCCTCCCCCTCTCCCTCTCTCCCTCTCCCTCTCTCCCTCTCTCTCTCTCTCTCTCTGCACCTCTGCCTCTTGGTAACTCTACCTTTCAAATCAATAAATAAAGCTTAAAAAAAAAGCATTGTATATTCTGCCCTTTAGAGGGGAGTGTTTTGGAATTGGCATTATGTCAAACTAGTTAATATGACTGTCCTGATTGGTTTTCTATACACTTTTTTAAAAAATCAGTGGTAGTAGATATCCCTGATTATAATTATTAAATTTATATATTTTTCTTATAGTTTAATCAGTTTTTGCTTGAATAAAGACCTAATAATAAGTATATAATCATTTAGCATTTTTTAATGTCTTCAGGGACATTGTTTGTTCCTGATTTTTTAAAAAAGATTAATTTAGAAGGCAGAGTGACAGAGTGAGGGAGAGACAATGATGGAGATATTCCATCTGCTGGTTCACTTTCCAGGTAGTCGCAGTGGCGGGGGCTGGGCCAAGCCAAAGCCAGGAAGAACCAGGAGCTTCATCTGGGGGTCTCATGTGGATGCAGGGGCCACACACTTGGGCCGTCTTCTGCTGCTTTTTCAGGTGCATCAGCAGGGAGCAGGATAGGAAGTGGAGTAGACGGGTCTTGAACCGGTGCTCATATGGGGTGCACATGCCGCAGGTGGAGGCTTAATCTATTGTACCACAATGCTGGTCTGACCTTATAATGTTCTGTGCTCTGACTCTACATTAATAATGATAGGTTCTCCAGTTTTCTTCTTGTTAGAGGTAATACAATGTTTGCCATCCTTTTAGTTTTAATTTGTTTCCTTGTATTTAAACTGTGTTTCATGTAGGCAGCAAATAGTTGTCTTACTTTCGTATTCATGCCGATAATTTCTCTCTTTAACCGGAGTGCTTATTTCCTTTGTATTTATTTTGATTACATTTATTGCAAAAGTTTAACCTTGTCATCTTGGTATTGATTTTCTATTTGCTCTTTCCTCTTATTTTCTGTCTGATGTTGGATTTATCAAATATATTTTATAATTCTATGTATCCCCTTTTGGGGATTATTAGCTTAAATACCTACTTGGCCATTTTTGTGGGAGTAAATAGCATGCAGCTTTATTTCAGTGTCCCTGTAGGCACATTATACCACTTCACATATTAAAAAGGAACCTGACAATAGCATAATTCCGTCTAACCTTTATACTTATATAGTCAGTTATATTTGAAATAGGTTAATATCATAAGAAATAACCTTGTGTATTTGCTGATTTGGTTTCTATCTCAGTTGCTCTTAATTTCCTTGTACAAGTTCCCAGTCCGTCTGGGAGCATTCATGGTCGGCCTGATGGACTCCCTTTGACAGAATATGGCCCAAGGATGGTGACTGATTTTGCTTCTCTGTCTTTCTGAGTCTGTCTGTGCTACTGTTACCGAGTGCCCGAGATTGAGGAATTTATGAAGAACAGAGACTTCCTTCCATTCTGGAGTCTGGAGCCAAGACCAGGGAGCTGGCAGGTCGCCATCTGGGGAGGCTCTGGCCTCTGCTTCCCTCACACTTGCCACCTCTTACCTTGTGCATAACAGCCATCGTGACAGCTGGGAGTCAACAGTGAACAGCCCTTCATAAGACCGTTGGTCATTTGTATGTCTTCTCTTGGTAAAAATCTATCCAGCAAATTTGCTGAGTATTTAACCAGGTTATTTTTTTCTTGCTACTGAGTTGTGTGAGTTTTCATATGTTCTGATTGTTAACCTCTTATCAGATGTGTGGTCTTCAGATTTTTTTTTTCGTTCCATAGGCTGCCTTTTCGTTTTGTTGATTGTTGCCTTTGCTGTCCAGGCTTTTTACTCTGATGTAGTCCCAGGTACTTGTTTCTGCTTTTTTGATCTCAGCTTTTGGTGTGATAGAAAAAAAAATGATGAAGACCAGGGCCCAGGTGGAGCATCGCTTCCCCCTAAGTTTTCTTCTAGGACTTCTGTGGTTTCAGCTCTCCCATGCTGGTCTGTCCAGCGTTGGGAGCTGTGGCTCCTGTTTGGATTAAGGTGAGGGTGCTGTTTCCTTCTCCAGCGGTTTTTGTCAACACTACCTTCTGAAGAAGCTGTGTCTCCTTGCTGTCTTCCCGGCAGCCTTGGGGAAAATCAGTGGACCTGCAGGTGCTTGCTCTACTCTTCCCTTCTGTTCTCCTGTGCGTGCACTTTAGTATCGTTTGAAATCAGGAAGTCTGATGCACCCATTTATGTTTTTCTTTTTTGAGGTTCTTTTGTTTATTTTGAGGCTTATGTGGTTCCATTTGAACTGTAGAATTTTTCTTGTAAAAAATGTCGAGGGAATACTGATAGGGATCACATTGAACCTGCGCATCACTTTGAGCTGTATGTGCGTGAAGGCAATATTCTTCCCATCCGTGAACATGTGACATCTTTTCATCTATTTGTATCTGTGTCAGTTTCTCTTATCAGTGTTGTCCAGTCTTCAATGTACATGTCTTTCTCCTCCTTGGTGAAATTTGTCTCTTAGGCCTTTTTTTTTTTTGGCCTTTTAAATAACTTTACTTAACACTTAATTGTCTTGTTTCCCTGATTTCTCTTTGGATAGGTGGTTACTGATTATTGGTGTAAAGAAAAGCAACTGATGTCCATATTTTGGTCTCATATCCTACAATTTTCCTCAATTCATTAGTACTAACAGTTTTTTTGGAGGGTAATCTTTGAGTGGATACAAACCTTGTGGATTTTATTTTTTGGATGCTGAATATTTTTATACTATAACAAATTTCTCAAGCACTGCACTTTGCTTGGGAAGTGGTTGTATCCTCAGGAATGTTGATTTTAGGACTTTTAGGTAAATTCAGAGTGATGCTTGGTCTAGGGCTAACTCTCCCCTGCTATGGAACAAGCCCTCAAGTGCTCCAGGCCCTGTGAAGTGCTGGTCGTCTTTAGTTCCCTCAAGTTCTGTTTGCCCTGGCTTTGGGAGTTTTCTCCCACATGTACTTTGCTCAGTAGTGGGCTGATGCTCACAGCAAGGTCTGTGGGCAGACGTCTGGTGTCTGCTTGTGATGCAGTGCCCCCGTCCCTGCCGTCTGTCTGTGTGCTCCGTCTCTGCCATCTGTGTGCAGTGCTCCGTCCCTGCCATCTGTCTGTGTGCAGTGCTCCGTCCCTGCTGTCTGTCTGTGTGCAGTGCTCCGTCCCTGCCATCTGTCTGTGTGCTCCGTCCCTGCCATCCATCTGTGTGCAGTGCTCCGTCCCTGCCGTCTGTCTGTGTGCAGTGCTGTCCCTGCCGTCTGTCTGTGTGCAGTGCTCCATCCCTGCCATCTGTCTGTGTGCTGTGATCCATCCCTGCTGTCTGTCTGTGTGCAGGGCTCCGTCCCTGCCGTCTGTCTGTGTGCAGTGCTCCGTCTCTGCTGTCCGGGACCACCAGCTGCCCTGATGCGCTGGATTCTTGTCCGCCCCCTAAGGGTAGGGAGTCCTGTGCATTGACCTTGAGTTTCTCCACTGTGTGCCTCTCCCTGAGATTTTTAGGCTGTTGGCGGTTACTGGGGTTGCCTCAGATTTGTTATTGTCTCTTTCTTTTTTTTTTTTAAACTTTTATTTAGTAAATATAATTTCCAAAGTTACAGTTTATGGATTACAGTGGCTTTTCCCCCCATAATTTCCACCCGTAACCCTCCCATCTCCCACTCCCGTTCCCTCTCCATTCCATTCACATCAATATTCATTTTCAATTATCTTTATATACAGATCGATTTAGTATATATAAAGTAAAGATTTCATCAGTTTGCACCCACACAGAACATAAAGTGTAAAATACTGTTTGAGTACTAGTTTTAGCATTAATTCACAATGGACAACACATTAAGGACAGAGATCCCACATGAGGAGTAAGTACACAGTGACTCCTGTTGTTGACTTAACAAATTGACACTCTTGTTTATGGCGTCAGAAATCTCCCTAGGCTATGGAAGCCTCTTGAGTTCACTGACTTCAATCTTATTTAGACAAGGTCATAGTCAAAGTGGAAATTCTTTCCTCCCATCAGAGAAAGGTACCTCCTTCTCTGATGGCCCGTTCTGTCTACTGGGATCTCACTCACAGAGATCTTTCATTTAGGTCCTCTTTTTTTTTTTCCCCCATAGTGTCTTGGATTTCCATGCCTAAAATACTCTCATGGGCTCTTCAGCCATATCCAAATGCCTTAAGGGCAGATTCTGAGGCCAGAGTGCTGTTTAGGACATCTGCCATTCTATGAGTCTGCTGTGTATCCCACTTCCCATTTTGGATCATTCTCTCCCTTTTTAATTCTATCAGTTAGTATTTGCAGACGCTAGTCTTGTTTGTGTGATCCCTTTGATTTTTAGACATATCAGTGTGATCAATTGTGAGCTGAAATTGATCACTTGGACTAGTGAATCGGAATCCCTTGGCACATTTCTAACTCTGCCATTTGGGGCAAGTACGATTGTTCCTGTCTCATATCACTACCCTTGCTGCCTGACGCCATGGGTCTTGGATGTCACTCCTTCATATATGTTGGTGGAATTATTATTTCAAGTGGGAAGGTAGACCTGGTCCCTATGACTTCATCAATGGCTGGATTTACACATTTTGTTACATATCTATACAAACACATTTTCTCATTCATTATTTAAAATTCTTCAGCAGGGAGTAACTGTTTAGCCTAGTGGTTAACCTGCCCACTTTTCATATCCGAGTGCGTGGGTTTATTTCTGGCTCTGGTTCCTGGCTCCAGTTTCCTGATAATGCAGACCCTGGGGGTCAGCGGGGATGGTCCTGGTACTTGGGTCACTGCCTCCCACATGGGTTGTGCTTCCAGTTCCTGGCTTTGACCTGGCTCTGCCCTGGACATTACGGGCTTCTGGGCAGTGAATCAGCATATGAGAAGTCTGTCTCTCTACCTTTAAAAAAGTTTTAAAAAATATATTTATGAGAGCCAGCACTGTGGCGTAGCTGATAAAGCCTCAACCTGCAGTGCCAGCATCCCATATGGATGCCAGTTTGAGTTCCGGCTGCTCCATTTCTGATCCAGCTCTCTGCTATGTCCTGGGAATGCAGTGGAAGGTGGCCCAAGTTTTGGGCCCCTGCACCTGCGTGGGAGACCTGGAAGAAGCTCCTGGCTCCTGGCTTCGGATCAAGCCCAGCTCTGGCTGTTGTAGCCATTTGGGGAGTGAACCAGTGGATGGAAGACTCTCTCTCTCTCTGCCTCTGCCTCTCTGTAACTCTGCCTTTCACATAAATAAATAAATCTTTAAAAAATGTATTTAGCAATTTGAATAATTAAACTTGATATTGAAAAGTTATTTTCATGAAAGCAAGTTAAAGATTCCCATTAAATATTTTAGAGCAACTTACTTTAACATATTTTTCACATTTAGTTATTATTTTCTCTAATACTTTGCAATTCATGCTTATAATTACATAAGAAAATCTAATGAATGCAAAACTCAATTCTCATTTAGATTCCCATAAATCCTTCTGGTTTTCCCCAGTGTGTTCTACAAATTTTATTTTTACCATTTTTATTTGTACTGTGGCATGAAAAGTGGAAGTGCTGCCGTAGCAAATCACATGAGAGTAGCAGTGGCCGAAACACGCCCACGGAAACCCTGTTTTATGTCGAACTTGGGGGCATTTTAAGGCTGGCTGGAAACTCTTCATGGACCCCCTCACTTAAGGTGTTTTGTGCTGGTGGGTAGGAGGGGTGCAGGCCGTTCTGGACAAGTGCTGTGCCTCTCGCTAGGCAACTGAAGGGAGCTTCATAATGTGTCCTCTGTGGGGTCGGTGCCACCCTCAGTGGGTGCATCGAGGGTCACGGGCAGGGTCATTTCTTCTGAACATGTCTTAAATCTCCCGTGAAGTCTGTGTATACAGCCCTGTTGTCAGAATCGTGAGTAGGCCAGAGTTTGAGAAGCCCGGAGCTGCCTGGGCTTCCCGATTTCTTCAAGAAGGTCAAGGTGAGCACATGCACTGGGGGCCTGCTGGTGCAGCTGTGGTTTATCCCAGTGCAAGTGTGAGTATCTCTCCCGTACTTAGATGTGGTTAGATGACTGTGCGGAGCCAGTGCAGTAGCTGAGTCGTGGCCTGCGAGGGTTGCCGGAGAGGAGCGTGGTTTAGGCTGTAAGGTTAGGGTAGGTCTTTGTTTGTTTTGCTCTGATGGACAGAAAGACCTCGAGCAAAGCAGCAAATCTGTTGATTTCTTTTCATCGCAAGTATATGTGGGATTTGTCCCCTAAGCATATGAAACAAAGGCTGTTCTTTGGATCCCAAGTCTTTAAACAGAAGTTTCTTTTTGTGTTTTATTGTGTGGTGAAGTCCAAAAACCCCAACAGTTAGACACATTTCTCTGTCTCTTAAGGGACCAGATATAAAATCTAATAAAATGATTAATATCAGTAAGAGTCAGACTTCTCTGAGGAGAACATTCCATGTGCTCAGAGGTTCTGACACTTCTAGAATTTTGAGATCCATTCTGCTTATGGACTACAAAAAGGATTTCATGCAGCAGTCGGGGAGTCGAGAACAATCTCTCTGGGTGTCAGAAGAATCCAAATAGACTAGCTCCAGTCTATTTTCCTGAGAATATGTCTTAAAACTATGAGACAACTTAGAATTAGGTTGAACGATTGAAAAAGCAGCATAGATCCCCCAAAGAGAAAAAACAATGATACACTGTTTAGAAAAACATCCACATATGCTAAAATATTATACACATTAAAGGCAAATGGGTGATACATTTTAAAACTTCTGAATGCAGGTGCAGTTGTGGGATGCGGGCTGGAGCAGGCTGATGGGCAGAGGTGGGACTGACTGCAGATTTGGCCTTGTCCTGGGTGCTGACTCGGGAGGCAGGTGCATGGATTTACATGTTTCGTTACATCCCTATACAAACACATTTTCTCATTCATTTAAAATTCTTCAGCAGGGAGTAACTGTTTAGCCTAATGGTTAACCTGCCCACTTCCCATATCCAAGTGCACAGGTATTCTTTTTGTAACTATATCTTAGAACATAAACATTTGTTACATCCCTGTTGTTGAAGCATTAGATATTAGGTCTAACATAATAACGTGCTATAACCTTAAGAAAACAAAGCTCATACTATTAATATCTGTGTGTTGAAACAGTTTCGTATGATTGATGTTTTAAGTAGTGATAAGTATGTAAGAGGACGTAGTCCAAGCTTGGAAGTCTCTCTGAGCCTAGAGCAAAGTGTGTAACAGTGTAATTAATTCAGTCTGATGATTTCAAAAATTTTACCAAGTGAATAAAAAAAGTGTTGGGATATTAATATTAGGTTCACTGAATTATGTAAACTTACTGCATTTGTGAGTTATTTAAATTTTGATAATTTATGTCAAGTCAGAGAAAGAAATTTAAGAAAGAAACAGGAGTGGCAAATTTTAAAAATGCTATTTAACATGTTTCGAGGCATTTAGCTAAGTTTCCTAGTAAATCATGTCTTACTCAAATTCCCTTTAGAATTGACTGCTAAAATTTGCCGGATTTATCAATAAAATGTATGATGAGTAACTTCAAATTATAAGCCTAAAGAACGCCAGTGTTTTATATTGTAGTTTCTCTAGCAATAATTTTTAAATTGAAAATTAACTTTCAGTCAGTGTTTCTGTGCACAGCAAGTTCGTGTGCACGACACAAAACCAGTGTGTCTGGGAACATTTGTGAGCAAATGCCCGATCCTGGGCTTCAGTCATCACCAGGTCTGCTGTATGGTTGGCATAATCTTTTTGAAACTCCGAGTGCCTCCTAGGACAAGGACCGTAATAAAAGGCCAGGGCACTTCTGCCAGAGGTGAGCCGGTCAGCCTCACTGTTCTTCCTCAGTGTGCCTAAGAGAGAAAGGTGGGGCCAGGAAGATGCGTGATCATCAAGGTCATGGATTTGATAACATAAAGGAAGAATGCGGATGCTTTGTCCAGTGTGAAAAACTTCAGATCAGCTGTGGCCAAGTGGCCATCTCCACTTTCAGGCAATGCAAATGTAAAAAGTCGTGAATAAAACCCAATCTAAACGTCTGCTCTTCAGATGCACAGACCAGCATAAGAGGGTTCACCGTTGCCGTTGAGGGCTGGGTCATGGCTTTCTGGAGTGGTGACACTGGCTGTAACTGCGAGGCTCTGAGTCTTTGTTCTGGCTGCCACGCAGGACAGGGCCACTGTCATCATGAAACTGATGTCTGTGAATCTTAAAAAGGTTGATCTTCTCTGTAGAAGAAGGGTTTGCGTCAGCAGTTGGTCTTCAGTCGGGTCCGCGTTGAAAGCTGTGGGTATGGCAGAACGTAGGTTCCAGACGCCTTTGAATCTCATTGCAGGGGCTCGGCTGTTACTGCTGCAGGACAGTCTCCCGGGAGGGCACTGGGGGCTGCTGTGGGTTTGCTGTGTTTGCTCTTGTCTCAAGACTTTCACTGAAGCCTGAACACGTTTTTTGGCCATGAACTTGGGAAGTCGCTCTTAACTTGATGTGTGCTCTGTCGTGCACACACCTGGTGTACGGTCTTGGGGTCATTGATTCAGCTCTGCGGTGACACTGCTGTGGGCCTTACCTCGTGAGCGCAGGCCTGCAGGGAGATGCTCTTGCCTCGCTCCCACATGCTGGTAAGTCGTGCCATCACACCTCACCACAGTGTCACACGTCTGGAGACAAGGAACACACCTTTGGACGGTCCCCGAAGATGGAGGCTTTTACTATCCCAGAGACCAGAACTTAATAATGTGGGTGTGGAAGCCGCCCGTGAACCCCTGTGAGAGTGACCCCCTTCTAGAGAAGACTCCAGGATGAACCCCTGAATGTAGGGGGGATTTCTGTGTATTTATGGAATTGGGGTAGAGTGTAAGTCAGACCGGAGGTCTCAAAAGGGGGGGATTTAGACTGGTGTTGGGCTGTAGAAGGTCAAGCCATCACCTGTGAGGCCAGTATCCCAGATGAACACTGGTTTGAGTCCTGGTTGCTCCACCTTCCATCCAGCGGCTTGCTAATGGCTGCATTTAATTATATGAATCGTATTTAAGTGACGCGATCTTGTTTGATGACTTGCTTATCTGATGTCCTTCAGACAAGTGGAAACACATTCAATGCACTGGGAAACCCCTCACCTTGGAATTGCACCTGTGGCTGCGTGGTGAGACGCAGAATAGCAGATAACACTGACGGCTGCCGACCTTAGTGGGAGTATTTGTATCACAGCTCCTAGGGTTTAGACCAAATGCTGGTGAAATGATGGGCTATCCCATATGTGAAGTGGTCACCATTTCTTTTTTTAAAATATTTTTATTTTATTTATTTGAAAGACAGGGAGAGAGGGAGAGAGAGTGAGTGAGTGTATGTCTGTCTTTCATCTGCTGGCTCACTCTGCAAATGGCCGCAGTAGGAGCCAGGAGCTTCATGCAGTTCTCCCCCATGGGTGCAGGGGCCCAAGCACTTGGGCCACCTTCCACTGCTTTCCCAGGCCATAGCAGAGAGCTGGATTGGAAGTGGAGCAGCCGGGACTTGAACTGGTGCCCAGATGGGATGCCGGTGCTGCATGCTGGGGGCTTAACCTGCTGTGTCACAGGGCTGGCCCCACAGTGGCTACCATTTCTTAACAGAAAAGACTTTGCTTCCACAAAGTAGAAAGGCATTCAAAGAGTAAAAATATCTGCACTGAAATTAATTAAAGCAGATGCACAATGAAACGCCTTAAATAACCAACGGATAGACTCTTCATGAATGCTAAAGCAGCTAGCTTTACAGGTGAGCAAGATTTATCTTCTTGAAAACTTTTGGAGGGAGATGAGAGCTAAATTTCCAACAGTGGCAGGAAATTTCAATTATCGGAGTAGGCTGAAGAGTTCCAGGATGCTTGTCTGGGCTGTGAGTAAAATACATCACCTTGTCCAGTGACTGATTTCTACTTAATTTTCTAGCCGTGGTAAACAGACCTGAAATTCTGATGATTCTCATTTGATGGTGTCCGGTGTCCCTACATTAACTTCTGCGTATCAGTCATTACATTGCTCAAAACAACAAATGCATCTCATTGCAGTGAATCGGTGAGAAGGACACGATTTATGGCGAGTATCAGAATCTGCATCAAACTTTGCCTGGACAGTCAAGATTCATGGATGCGAAATATACACTGCGGGCAATAAATTTATAACTTGAGAAAGTTTTCTGATAGTGCTGTGGAAAAAGAAGTATTTCAACCATTTAAAAAATGAGGGCATGCTGGTGTTGTGTAGTAAGGGGATAAATCAGAACTCTTTTATTTATTCATAAAACAAAGAACTTCTTATTGTGCATTGGCCGTGACCTTAACCTCGCATAAACGGACCACAATCCTGCTCTTCGACCCCCATTTTGGTCCCTGCAATCAGCCTTTTTTCTGCAGAGGAGAAAAGCTGTTCCCGAGTCACCCTGATTGTTTGGAACACAGCACAACCAAGAGTGAGAGTGCTTTGAACTTGAGAAACACCTTTCATCCACACAGCTCAAAACACTTCCAGAATAACTCACATTCCCGTCTTGCTGGAGTGGCGTGGGGGCGGGGTGCAGCGTCAGAGGGTGTGTTCTCCCTGGGTGACAGGCACAGACTGACCACGGAAGTGAAAGGCTGGAGAAGGATGCAGTGAAGGCTCCCAGGACGACTCTGCTGGGTGGAGGCTTCTTGAATCAGCCACAAGCATGTGTTGTGTGTCGACTGGGGAGACTCGCGCTCCCTGTTCCTGTGTTTGTGTCTGGGGCAGTAGTGGTGGTGTTAGTGCTGGTTTTGGGAGGCTCCATACTGGAAGGCAGTACTGATACCTGGTAGGCATTGGCCAAGGTTCTGTATGCTTGGGGTTCAGCAGCTCTTGGTGAGCACCTGCGGCTACCAGGCACTGTGCTATGCACATGGCTTGCTTTATCACCTTCAGTCCTTGAGAACTCTGGCATCTCTGTGATGTAATGGGAGCTCACAGCTGTTAAGTCTCTGGCACAGGTCATATGGGTATCAGCTTGGTGTAGCTCCAACGGCACCTGCTCTGTTTCCACACTGAGCAGGCTCATGCGTCTGGCAGTGGGGAGGAGAACTGAGTCTCTTTTAATTCCGAGGTCATGGTTCAGGAAACTGTGATTTAAAAGCTTAACGTGTACAGTCATTCATTGTGACTATTGCATGATGATATTCAAATACGTGACATTTACTTTAGTGTTGCCTGTTGTTATGGAACCAGAGGAAGCCGTATTTGATTGCAATCCAGTATCGTTTGCAACTCCTTTTCCTTCCTGGCAGAGTCCAGATAGTATTGAGGTTTCCACCCTTTCCCAGGCAACCTCATTGGACTTAGAGGTGCAAAATCAAAACTTAACTTCACATATGGTTCTGATTGGTTGAATTGTGGTAATCCCATCTCTACTGGCCAATGAGTGGTCCAGGAATCTGGGCTTGAGCTAATAAACTAATTAGAACTATCCTTAATCCAGGCATTGGCGCAATGTAATTGGCCCAGTTAGTTCAAAGGGAAGAACTTAAATTTCATAGTTGGAGAATTTTATCTTCTTTGTCTCTGGGTGCTGCTGTGTTTGCTGCTGGCCTCTGTTGCACAGTCAGAAATGGATGCAAGTTTCTCTCTCTCTCTCTCTCTCTCTCTCTCTCTTATATACACACACACACACTGACACGGCTTTAAGGTCATCATGTGTTAAATAACTTGACGTAGCCATTCTGCAGCATGTACGTCGATCTAAGCGTCCTACGGCACAGCTAATGTGCACGCGTTTCAGAGGCTGAGTGAAAAGGCTGGGGAGCTGGCGCTGTGGAAGGCGGGTCAGGGAAAAGGTGACAGCCTGGGCCTTTACAACCTCACGGAGGCACTGGATCAGCCAGTCTGGCCTTGCTGCTTTCAGTGAGATAATAAATTCCTTCGCTGTCTAAAGCAATGTAAGTCTGAGTTCATTGTAACTTTCACGCTGGAGCTTTCAAATTGCTGAAGGCATCACCCAGTCTTTCTCTTATGTGTCACTCATAGGTGCCTCGATGCCAACATTATCAGTGAATCATAGCACTGGCTGTAATTTAGCCGTTTTAGAAGTGTGTGTGTGTTGGAGTGTGTGTGTACATTCATATACAAGTATGTGCATAGCATATAGAAGTGCAGGTCATAGACACGGCAGTTAATTCTATCTATACCTTCAATTCTGTGTTTGTAGGGCACATAACAATACTGTTTTATATTTCAACTCTTAGAATAGAGGACCTGTATTCCTATACTGCTTCCTGTTTGTCCTGTGATATGCCCAGTATTGTCTTTATGATGACAGATAATGCAGCCTGAAACACATCTGGAGACCTACTGAGGTTGGTTCACTTCTCAGGAGTCAAGAGTGTGGATTTCAAGTATATTTCAGAAAAGAAGTGTGACCAGGATATGATAAAATTTTTAAAAGATGCGTTTATTTATTTGAAAGACTGAGATACAGAGAGGCAGAGGCAGAGAGAGGGAGAAAGAGAGAGAGAGAGAGAGAGAGAGAAAGAAAGAGAGAGGAGGGAGAAAGGGAGGGAGGGAGAGAAATAGAGAGAGGTCTTCCATCTGCTGGTTCACTCCCCAAAAGGTTGCAACTGCTGAAAGTGGGCTGATCTGAAGCCAGGAGCCAGGAGCTTCTTCCAGGTCTTCGATGTGGGTGCAGAGGCCTAAGGACTCGGGCCATCTTCTTCTGCTTTCGCAGGCCACAGCAGAGAGCTGGATGGGAAGTGGAGCAGCTGGCACTTGAACTCATGCCCAGATGGGATGCGGGCACTGCAGGTGACGGCTTTACATGCTTTGCCACAGTGCTGGCCCCAAGTGATAAATCTTGAGGTTGAGTCTAAGCAATGTTCAAGACAGTGTACAAAACCAAAGGGGAAGTGGAAATGGAGGGGGAGGGGAGGGGACATCATGTGCCTGTTTTCCAGAGGACAACAGCCCAGTGTCCGGCACGCTCTGCTTGTCCAGCCTCCAGTGGGCAGCACTGCCCGTTCAGCCAGACAAGCGTCCCACAGAGAAGCAGGAGATTTCGAAGGAGACAAAAAAACCCTCTTTTTCCTGTAAGGCTTGTAGCAGTGAGTCCCTGTAAATGTATTCAGACATTTTTCCTTGGTAATTTAGGGCCAGGTATCCTACATGATAAGCAAGAAGTTTGGAAACCTTTTTTTTTTTAAAATAGATTTATTTATTTATTTGATAGAGTTACACAGAGATAAGGAGAGGCAGAAAGAGAGAGAGAGAGAGAGAGAGAGGTTTTCCATCCACTGGTTCACTCCCCAATTAGCCTCAACAGCCAGAGCTGCACAGAACTGGAGTCAGGAGCTTCTTCCAGGTCTCCCATGCAGGTGCTTGGGCCATCTTCTATTGCTATCCCAGGCCATAGCAGAGAGCTGGATCAGAAGTGGAGCAGCTGGGACTTGAACCAGCGCCCATATGGGATGTTGGCACTGCAGACAGCAGCTTTACCTGCTATGCCACAGTGCCAGCCTCGAAGACCCTGGTTTGTAAAAGTTCAAACTCACATAAATAAAAGTCTGTGAGCGCCCTTCTTTAGACAAAAAGCTCTTCAGCATTTTCCCAGAAATGACTAAGATTTGCAGAGCGCCTGGTGTTCCAGGGGGCTCAAAGTTTGGACACCGCTGTCCTATGGCAGAATGCCATGTAGCCTGGAAGATTCTAGAAAGTAAAGGCCTGGGGTCACTTAGAAGGTCCAGAATGAAGAGTTTAAAAAAGGCAGAATGTAGCAGCATCGTGCAGTGGGTGAGTTTGTTGCGAGATACGTAAGAATGACCTCAGACATGCGTAGGGTATGGGCGTGTGCATTTTTCATTGTGTCAGCTGGGGACGAGAGGCGATGCTTCCTTTTTATCCTGCTCATTATATGTGCAGACTAAAGTCCCTCCATGGAGTTCCTCACTTCACCTGGTACAATGGATTATTTTTCATTTCTGCTTCATCGTGAGTGGGCAGAGGAGCAGAAACGAAGTTCAAGGCAGCTTTGCCTGTCAGCCCTACAGCCCAGTGAGAAGGAACCCGGTGGACAGGTCTGAGCACCCACTGTGTAGGAGTCTTAGTTATTTTTCTGTCACCATTCTGGGAAATCAGTCCGTTGTCAGCTGACTGCTTTTAAGGAGGAAAAGAAATGCTGGTTAATGTTATAAAAATTATATGAATAACCATAATACATTTGCATGTCATAAAATTGATGATAGGCATGTCCTTCCTTGTTTCCTTGAAATGTAACTGAATTAGACTAAAGTTCTCCTGTGTTTCTGCAAATTTTAATTGCTTATTCCCAGCTTGAAGATTGACTGCAGGTGCTGACTAGAGATACCTATTTCTTTGACATACTCCAAGTTCTAGTTGGATTCTATTACTGTTCTTGTTTCAGGATTCTGTTGTATTTCTGACATCTATCTCACCATGTATTGGGGGTTGGTGAGAAATAAGTACATTTAAAGTGAGGCATTATGATAAGAGGTGCTTATCATTTCATTGTTTGGGCTAGAAAAAATGAAAGCTTTGGATATATTAGAAAACTTTTGAATCTACATTTTTCTTAGTGGTAGAAAAGAAGTCAGAGTCTCCACTCTTGAATTCTACTCCTGTAGAACCTGTTTGAGAGTAATGAGGTTTTTTTTTTAAAAGATTCATTTTATTTATATGACAGTTACAGAGGTAGACGGAGAGAGGTCTTCCAACTGCTGGTTCACTCCCCAAATGGCTGGAATGGCTAGAGCTGAGCCAATCCAGTCAGGAGCCAGGAGCTTCTTCCGGTCTCCCACACGGGTGCAGGGACCCAAGGACTTGGGCCATCTTCTGCTTTCCCAGGCCATAGCAGAGAGCTGGATCGGAAGTGGAGCAGCTGGGACTAGAACCCATGCCCACATGAAATGTTGGCGCTGCAGGTGGCGGCTTTACCCGCTGCGCCACAGCGCCGGCCCCCATCAGGCAGTGTTAGATTAGGAGCCCTCGTCGTCTGTGGGCCCCTGGCGTCTGCTCAGCTCTGCAGGTCAGCTTCATTTTTGTCTTCAGGTTGGCTTTGGCTGCAGCGGTTCCACATTCACAGGCTTGCTCTGGCTAAGGGCCGGACCCGGAGAGCCGGCAGGGTTGGTGACAGGTAGACCTCGGCACAGAGAACAGGGTTGGGTGGCTGCTTCCTGTTGGAGCAGGAAGTGAGGGAAATGGATGACAGGCAGTCTATGTGCAGACATCCCATACGTAGTTAAACCCCAGGTGAAGAATTAGAGACTCGTGGCTGTCAGGAGGGCATGACGGGTGGCACGTGAACGCAGGACTTGTCGCTTCCAGGACTGCGTCGCCGCTGCACCTCAGCTGCCCCTCGATCTCACGCAGTTTCCTCTTAAGTGAGTGTATTTGTTACTTCTGTATTCCAGTCTTACTAACGTTTCTGCTGCAACCTACTCGCTGTATTTAACCATCGCTTGCATTTCCCCAGAGCTGAGGGGGCGTGGCTCCTCATGAGCTGAGTTTTCCAGATGTAAGCGCTGTCACAAATCTGCTTTGTGTAGAATATGCTCGGTGGCCCTCGTCTCCATTTGTAGCATTTTAGCTAATGCAGTAAGTTGTACTTTTTAATAGCCTGGGAGAAAGTGCTGATTTAACTCTTTCTCTACTGAAACAAACTGTTTGTTGACTCCTGAGCATCACACATTAAGGCAGGTACATGTTAGTGTATTATATTCTCAAATGCTTTTATGAATTCAGCTCAAGTTAATACTGTTCAATTAATCCTTGTTAATTGGTTCATAAATGATGATCATAATTTGCAATCTGTTTGACAGTTATCCTACATTGTAGCTGTAAGATAAATTTTGTCACTTGACAGCTTGATTTGCCGAGGAAGATATTAAATGGGAAACAAATCTCATCTGATTTCTTCCTTTAGCCCTAACTATTTGCTTAGAAAATCATGGGTAAATAGCAAACTATGATTCCACTGTGGCCAACAGTTCTGTGGTTTCAAAGTTCAGCAGAGTTTCAGAGAGAATTAGGGGGCTCTGTGGAGTGCTGTTTTTCATGGTAATGAGGACAGTGTTGTTATTTCCTACGAGTGAAAACCAACAGCTGTGCTTTGGACTTGAGATGTTTGGAGCGTGCTAGATTCTGTGGAGAAACCTTGCATCTTTGTTAGAGGAACATAAAGCAAAAAATTTAATCGAGAAAGCTTTTATTTATTTTAGAAGCAAGGAAACAGAGGATAATACCCCCATCACCCCCAACACACACACACACACACACTCGCTCGCTCTCTCACACACACACACACACATACACTCACACTCTCTCACTCATACACACATACACACAGACACACAGACACACACACACACACACATACACTCACACTCTCTCACTCATACACACATACACACAGACACACACACACACACACACACACATACACACACGGCTTGGGGAGAGTGACCATGCAAACACAAGACAGAGTTTTCTCATCTGTTGGTTTACTTCCCTGATGCTCAAAATGGCAAATGCCTGGAGCTGGGGACCCAGTTCAGGTCTGGCGTGGGTGGGAGGAACCCAGCTGCTTTAGCTGTCATTGCTGCCTTCTAGAACCTGTATTATCAGGAGGGGTGGGAGGCAGGTGCCAGAGCTGGGTGTCGAACCCAGGTGCTTCCTTGTGGGATGGGAGCTTATAACGGTCACTCCAGGGATTTGGTTTTTGGATGCTGTGAGCAAACAGTTGGAGGCCACAGGCAAGTAGCTCGTTGTTAAATAACAGAGTGGTGAGTGTTACGGGTTGTCTGGTGCGTTTTAATATCATAGTCTTTATAACATATTAAATCTTATAGGCAAAGTATTGCATAAGCAAATAAAAGCCACAGTGTTCCAGTGTGGAAGGCTCACAGCTCAGCCAGTGCCCCATCTCACTCTTGGCCCAGTTCTTCCCACTGGCTCCTGCCCTGAAGAGCCACCACTCCAGGACTCCATGGCGGGCAGTGTGTTTTGAAGATCAAATAGGTTTTCCATCAAAGAAAATACTTATGAGCGTATACCGTGTGCCACTCAATGGGGATACAAGAGTGGGCAAACAAAACATGGTCACTGCTCCCTTACAGCTCACAGCCTGGTGGGAAGAGACCCAAACAGCACACAGATGAGACCATTCAGAAAAGCGATCGTGAGACCAAGGGCATGAACAGGGTGCTGAGACAGTTTGTGTATTAGTTCACATGTTACATGTCCCCAGAGGCCCATGTGTTAAAGGCGTGGTCCCCAAGTCTTAGGGGTATTAAGGAGTGTAAACTGAACCCACTTACTGTACCTGAGTGCAGGGCCACTGGGAAGGGGTTAGATGAGATCCAGTTGTTGACTGAACCCTCAGGGCTTTATAGGAAGGGATACTGACTCTGCCACTCCTTGTCATGCTGGAACTCTGCCTGCAAGAATGCCATTGCCAGATGGCCAACCAATAGGACTTCCTGATATGGGACCTGGATCCCCAAAACCATGAGCTCACGTGAACCTTGGGTATTTTGTTGTAGCAGGGAAAAGCTAAACCATACGGGGGCTGCGGCAGCATTTGGTGGGCTGCAGGATTTGGCTGGTCAGTGGGGAAAGACAAGAAGGTGTCCCTAGGAGGTCGCTTTTGAGTCCTGAAAGTGAAGGCTCTATTTCTAGACACAGAAGGGCGGCGAGGCTGGACTGTGGACAAGAGGTAAGGTGGCAGAGTGGGGATGATGCAGGAGATGTGTAAAGGCTGTGTCGGCTGCCGGCTTTGTGCTGTGGGTTCTAATGCACAGCAAAGCAAGGTGCTTGATCTTGGGAGAGACGGATGTGACCTGGTGTTGATTACGTGGATCCTCTGGCCGCCAAAGAGAGGATGCAGGCAGGAAGATTGGGGAAGAACATTTTACCAGGGCCCTGTGACAATTAACTGGGTCAGACTGCTTTGAAGGAGGGTAATGACAGTATCATGCAAAGAAGAAGAGACATGGGAGTGTATTTTGTGAATAAATTCAACAGGACTTGGTGATGGGGTAAATGCCGGATGAGGGAAAAGGAAGAATCAAATATAAGGTGTGTCAAACAGTTCATGGCAAAAATGGAATTCCAAGATAAGTTTGAGGCTGACAGTTTTTGAAATCCCTGTAGTTTTCCCTAATGTGTATTTGCAATGAACTTGGTGAAAACCCTTTGCCTTTTGATATTCGAGCCACTGGATAAATGCGATAACCACACCAGGACAACAGGGGTTGGGGCAGACAGAGGCTGGGGTGGTGGAACTGAAGTTTTGTCCAAGATCAGTGAAATTTGACTTCCCAGTGGAAATGTCAGGTGGGTGATTTGATGTAGAAATCTGGGAAAGACCCTGACAACATGAACTTGGAGCTGGTGTTTAAGACGATGGGAGGTGGGGAGCTCAGGACTGAGCCCCCGTAACATTGCAGCGCTGAGAACTCTGGGAAAATATCCCATCTCCTCCTCACTTTTGAGAGCCCGAATTCTATCGGAAGAGTGGTGGGTGGCACTGTCTCTCCTGTCACCTTTTGTCCTTAGTTCACCTCTGTCCTTGGTCCTTTCTCTTCTGTTAATTGGCAGTCTCTGAAGGTCCCTGCCTAGACTGGAAGCAGGGACCTCTGGCTGACAGATGCCCTCAAGTAGGACGGAGTCTCCTCTCGTCGGCGTCGTGTGGGCTGGGAGATGAAGGCCTTAAGATGCCAGCTGTCGAACATTTCCACCATCGCTGGGTTTGAAGCCCACGTGGAGCTCCGGTCTTTCAGGATGCAGCGTGGGTACTGGCAAGGACAGACCGAACCCTAGACTTGTATGCCGTACCGGCTTGCGTAATCACTCCCCAGGGGTCAGCACTCAGAACTGAGCTGCTGATGACTGTGCTAAGGGGAGTGGGCAGCCCAGTGGGCAGAAAGAAATTTTACCTCCATTTCCCATGTGGACTCATCCACCAGTTGTTAAGAAAAAAAAAAAAAAGGTGGGGTATTCTGTGAGGGTTCTTAGTCCTGACTTTTCACACAGTTTATAGACTGTCCAGCTGGCCAGTTTACAAAGCGCCTGGATCCTACAGCCCCTGTCGTATCTCCATTTGCAGTCTAGAGGTTTTTCCAAAATTAAAAATGTGGCTAAAATTATATTTGCAATTACTGTTGCTTTGCCCAATAACTTTTTCCCTTTTCAGAGTTTCCTATGGTAATAAGTACCACTGCTATTCACAGAACTTCTTTGATTCTCATTTTGCTCATATGGAAAATTCAATGAACAGCAAATTCTGAGGGTTCTGCCATAGCTGTGGTCTGGCCACGCTTCCCCTCCGCCATGACTCTCACACGTCTCTGCTCTGTTAGGTTCCCCTGTGCTGGTTCCCATTGCATCCGGTTCTGAGGAGCTGCAATCTCAATTCTGTGAAGCAAACCATCTCAAGGCTCAGTGTCTTATAGCAGCAAAGTATCGTTATGCTTACACGTCTGCCAGTCAGCCTGCTGCACCTGCCATTTCTAGTGGATGATCACTCCATCTGTTTATTTTTATGGGGATATTACTGTATCTCTCTGCTTTCCTAAGACCCCAAATTCACTTGTCTAGACAACATTTCCCGGGCTCTGACTGGGGAGCACAGATCTTGGGCCTGGTATCCATTCTTCCCTGGACAGCGTTGGGCAGTGAGGTGTGGACTGGGCAGAGTGTGCAGCCCGAGGGGTAGCCTGCACTAGCCAGGAAGCTCCTTGTGAAGTCGGAAGATGAAACTGACACTGGTTTCTTGATAGTATCGTTTGTTCAGATCTTGTCCGAAACCAACATCACTTCTGAAGTTGTTGATTACAGGAATAATAAATAAATGTAAATATAATAAATAAATGGAAATATTGTGAATTTAGTGAACTATTCTGGTGTAGGATCTGAGATTACACTGCTGATGACACATGATGCTTGTCCACTCTTACAAGCAAATAGGGACACAGGAGAACAAAAGGGAAGTAAATGTTTGTGACATGCTGGTGCCCCGAGGAACCTGCTCTGCCCTAACTCATCCAGGGCTCAGGTCTCTGATCTGAGAGTAGCCTTGCCTGGTTTTAAAGCAGGAGAAGTTGAGGTTCAGAGATACTCAAGTACGTCCTGACCTTGACTCTCATTCTCCTCCAGTTCCCTGCGAGGCGACACAGGAAGCGTGCGTGGGAATGGTGCTCCAGCCATTGACCGAGCAGTGCCTCATGCTGTCCTTGCTTTGCGCCCAGATTTCCTATTGATTTCTCACTTTAATACATCTAGGCTTGAGTTTATGGGATGCCACATCATCGCTGGCCTCTGTGGCTGTTCCTGCAAGAAGCAGACCTACTGCTTGATTCACGTTCTGGATGAAGGTAGAGATGGAAGCCTATGTTTAGCAGCTCTGATCAATAAGACATTTTGCCCAAATGAACAAGTTGATACTGTTTACACCTGCAGCCGCTGGCGCCATGTTCATCTCCTCCTGGGGGTGTCTGTTGTTCAGGGCCTGGACAGTGAGGAACTGCTGGGGATCGGTGAGAACAGAGAGCACCCTTAGCAATGCTCGCCGCGCCTGGAGCTTGAACTGCTTGTGATTACTTGAGCTGAAAGCGACAGAGTTGTGTGTTTACATCCAACTCTTTACTCCCTGCTAGGGGCCTTTTCTTCCCAGGTTGGTGGGAGTTTCCGTGTGAACCACCATGTTCTGGAAAGAGGATGGATTCTCTGAGGGGTGTGGAGGCTGAGACAGGGGCTGACTTCATTGGGGGAGAGCACGCTGCAGCCAGCTCCTGAGTTTTAGGGTCAGTTCTGGATGGAGAATTCTGGGCCCAGCACTTGAACATCTGTGTGCACTTCACTGATGAACTCAGGCTGCAGGTTCTCTGGCAGTTTGGTTTTATCATTGGCTTTTATTGTACTCTGTGCTTCACCAAAACAGCCCTAAGCCAAACACTTAGCTTTCCTCCTCTTTATTACTCTAAAATCCCATCCTCTATCTTACCAGTGCCTCTCTTCCCTAAGAGCAGGTGCAGTTGGATCCTCAGTGAATGGAGTCCCTGTGGCTTTGCCCCTGTCTGCTGGGTCTCCTCCAGGATCCCCCCATCCATGAATACTTCAACCATAAATGCCAGTGGGCTCCATGTCCTGCGCCAATTGTGAATCCACGTGAGAGGCTGCCTGCAGCTCTGGATTCCGTTGGAACAAGTGATGTAATCAGTCATGTCTTCCCTGGGTTGCACAGAGGAGAGGGGTGGCAGCACCCTTGGGAAGTGACTGTGTGAGGGCTATCCTGAGTGACAAGGCAGGGCTGCTCACTCTGCTTGTAGTCTTCAGCTCCCGAGCTACAGCTCTCCCGTGGGCAGGATGGGAGAAACTCCAGTTCTCAGAATGCCCTGGAGATGGGCGGGGTTTCCCAGACCCTGGGGGCACCTTCGGGCTGAAGACATTTGCGCAGGCAGGGGCCCAGGGCAGCGTGGCACAGCTGTGCCCACTGCGGACTCTGACTTCTGGAGCTGACCTCACTCAGCGGACAACACCTGGCTGCTGGTCTTCAGGGGGTCGACTGGACCTGGACAGTGCTGGTGAGGCCCTTCTCACACAGAGTGATTGTGTGCTGTGAACCTGATCTCCAGCTAAATGTTGCACAATCAATTTCAGCCAGGATTAGAAACCATCGATATTGTTTAGCTGGGATTATACTTTTGTCAAGAGCGGTATTTTCAATGTCAGATCTCTCTGAGTACTGGAATCGCCTGTTTTCAGAGTAGCCCTTGTTCAACTTCCAGTGAAGACACTTAATATCAGGGATCACACAGGATGTGGCGACACAGCTAAGCCAAATTAGGACCCCCCCAAATTGTTTTCTGTGTCAGTGCAACAGATCATACTCACATCCCTTATTTTCCATAAAACAGTTTATCATCTCACACCCATACCCAACACCCCTCGAAATTTCCATATTGACAGATGGCTCAGAATGACACCATAGGTTCAATGTTTTTTTTTTTATTCATTCTTTTGAAAGGCAGAGTTCTGTAGGGAGCGGGGAAGAGAGAGAGACACAGACAGACACCGAGACCAGCCTTCCTCCAGCTTGTTCACTCCCGATTGCTGCAGCAGTCAGAGCTGGGCTGGGCTGAAACTGGGAGCTGCTCCTGGGTCTCCCATGTTGGTGCAGGGGACCAACTACGTGGGCCATTATCTGCTGCTTTCCTAGGCGCATCAGCAGGGAGTTGGATCAGAAGCGGAGCAGCAGGGACACGACGTGGTGCCCATGTGGGATGTTGGAAACACAAGCAGTGGCTTAACCTGCTACAACACAACACTGGCCCCCTAACCTTTTATTGGATATTGTTCCCCATAGCAGCATGATGAAGGTTAGGTTGGATCCACTTCCTTAAATCCCCGCAACGTTAGCATGATGACGCATACAGTGAAACGTACTAAGATGGCCTTGGTACCGTTGTGAGTACCTTCAGTGACTGTTTCTGCCCAACAGGCCTTCCCTTGATCATATGATGAGAAGTAATGGATCTGACACTGGGAGAACCCTTGTCTGAACCTTCTAGAAGGAGCTTTGAAAGCTTCTGTAGAGCCAGTGTGTGGTTCTGTTAAATGCTGCCTTGTCCTGCCGAAGCTCTCCGACTGACAGGGACTTAGCGTCTTCCTAGGTGGTCAAGTCGGCCAGAGAAGAATCGCAGGTGGAGAGGACAACCTGACAGGTGCGCCTTTACGGGAACCCCTTGTCTGTGCTGTGTCAGGTGGCTGCGAGGCTCTAACCCACTGTGTGAAGGGTAGCCTAACAAGTGGAGTAGTAGCTCTGAGGACTCCCGTCTAAAACTCAGATCTGTGTTAGGTACAGAGGATACTGTTGTGGAGTCACAGTTACGTTCTCATCTCTCCGAAAGGGTTCTCACCAGACAGGTGACAGCAGTTTTCCATTATAGAGGGCAGGTTTTATAGTTCATATGTGATGTCTTCTATATATCATATACATACATATTATAGCATGCTTTGGAGTAAAATCTGAGATCTGTATAATAACTTAGTTTAGGACAATCGAAAAGGAAATGCGTATCTCAAAGAGCGATGTTTCAGAATGTCCCTGGGCGTCCCCAGAGCTGCTGAGCACAGCCCACCCTCTTCTAAAGAGGGAATGGCTCTTCGTCCTCCTAAATTTGATGTCATATGGAAGAGAGATAATTTTCTTTATGGTTTGCATTAGGCGGACGATTTGTAATGCACTGCATCTGGTCCTTTCAATAAAAACGGACTAAAAAAATAGTTGGAATTCCGTTGTAAATTAAGCTAAAAATTCTGTTATTCCAGATGTTTGTCTCCTGGCTGGGGATTGTTTGCTGGGAAAGAATACTAATTTACGAAGTGTCAGTCCTTAGGTGGTGGTTGTGGGTAGTGGGGGTGTTTGATTTGTCTTGCTTTCGGAAAGAAAGTGCAGTGTCTCACGCGCAGAATGGATATGACCATTAGCAAGAGAGCAGAATTAACCTGCGGAGGTGTGGAAACTGCCACCAGAGACTCATCAGTTTCGCTCTGAAAGCCTTTTTGTTCTTCCAGAGTGTTCTGTTGGAACCCAAGCACTCAGGGAGAGTTAAAGTTACACACACACACACACACACACACACACGCACTCTCACACTGACATCCAGTGTGAGACAGGATACCTCAGTGGGTTTAAGCTCCTAGGAGGATGGGCAGTAGGGCAGAGAGGGAGAGGTGGTTTGCAGATGGGGGATGGGGAGATAGGAAGCAGAGTTAGGATCTGAAAAAGAGACTGGGTGTGGTGATGGACGTGTAGCCTGCAGACATGGAGGTGCCGTTGGGAGGCCAGGAAAAGAGAGTGTCGGGCACAGGTGTCACTGCCCCAAGGGACTCAACTGAGAAAGAGGTGGGGGCTTGAGAAGGCAGAAGGTCACCATGACCTTGCCCGCCTGTCTTGGTGACAGCGGAGCAGAGTTCTCGGACCGTGCCTGAAGGTGGCCCGAGGAGTGCAGTTCTGAACCTGGGGGAGGCCGAGATGACACTGCACAGACGTCTCGCCCACGTCAGCGCCTGGGTGTCAGCACTGGGTCACAACTTTCCACGTGGCCGTCCACGCTGCCATGGGTCAGCATAAAGCAGATGCCAGATTCCCTGGGGCATCGGGTTTCCGTTGCTGAAGCCTCCCACGTCTGGTCAACGACGTGCCTTACGCTTGCCCCGTGTTACCCTTGGTTCAGGAACGCCAACCCTGCCCCCTGGGTGGGTGAAGAATGGCTTCGCACCGTTTCACCCCCAGGACGCTCTTAGATTGCTGGCTGCTGGAGCCACCTGGGGAAGCTTCAGCAGGATAATTCTCCTATTTTTTCTTCTTACTATTTAGACAAAAAGTAGTAAAGCATTCTTTCTGTTATATTTTCTTAAATTATGGAAAAATCACAGGGCAATGGAATCTGCAGACAAACTCGAGAGAAATGTGAATGATGAGGGGGAGAAGAGGTGCAGTGGGCTCCATTCTCATTCTTGGGTCTGCCCATTGCGGCCTGTGAGTTACGTGTATTTTCCATTCCGTACATGGAGGAGCGTTACCCACAATGTTTGACCCGTGGGCTTCGGTAGTTCTTTGTCTTCATGGGCCTTGAATAGCTGCGATCATGTTTGTTTGTTTTCTATATCATTGAATGCAATTTAGTACTCAGACTTGAAAGAATTGCTGTGGACAAACAGGATGGCTGTGCCATCTTCAAGTAATTATTGCTCCCTAAGCTCACTTTTTTAAGTTAAAAAAGAAGGTATTGGTTTAGATAATTAAATAAACAATGCTTTTCTTTTTTTGCTTCCATGACAAGAAAATATATGACAGATCCATTTTGAAGCTTGTTCTTGACGCTAGTACATAATAATTATCCCAGGAAATTAGATGACGGCAGCTTGTTACAGAATCATTTTTGGCATGGGACGAGGTAGAAGCAACTGAAGAATTTTCTTCGTTGAAAAGTGGGACGTTTCTCCCCAGTTCTGTTTTAGGCTCGGTGGTGTTCAGGGACGTGTTAGGGTCTCTGTTTTGGAGGCAGACTCCCGAGTGGAGTAAGGGGTGCGCCTTCTCTGCATCACTTGGGGCAGGACGAGTGGGGAGTCCCCGCTCTCGGTCCTCCTTGTATATATGGTGCCTTCTGTTTCAGAACCACGCTCCTTCCTCCCCCGTGCCAGACGCGGGCCTCCTCCAGCATCCGTCCTCCTGTCAACACTGTCGCCTTTCCTTACGCCCCACTCGGCAGAGTCAGCAGGGACAAGCCCCTCCTAGGAAGCCCGTTGCTCAGCAGCGAACCGGCTAAACCCGTGGACGACCAGTGGTTTTCCGATTCTCCTGTTACGTGGTGTTGAAAGTGCAGGAAAGGTGTTTCCGTGGCCCCGGGCAGCTGACTTCACAAGGTGGACGTTCAGCATCCGTGATTCTAAGTCCTTTTAGGTTCTGGAGGCAAAACTGCAGAGAGAATGATGCCTTTTTGTGCCCGTGTCCCGAGTCCCACAGCTCGCTTCACGTGTGCTAGTGTGGAGTGCACCGCCGCTGGGCATGGAGAGGCAAGAAGCTTCCAGGTCCTGTACGTGTCGCCCACAAAGCGCTTGCACTGCCAGGATCCCACATGCTCGCAAGGGCATGAAGAAGCAACATGAGCATGCATTCTTCCCTCCCTTCTCACAGCAAGAAACAAAGGATCAGCAGAGGTTAAGTGCCTTATCTGAGGACAGCCATTAGGAAGCATTCTAAAAATGGAAAATAAAATTAGTCCCTCAATTAGCACCCGAAGTCTGGAGTTTTATCTCTGGATGCAAAGTCCCTGGCAGTAACCCTGCCTGCCCTTCAGAGTCTCCATGCTAAAGCTCAGCTCAGCCACAAGGCCAGTGACGCTGCAACAAGAAAGGAGAAGGGGCAGCTTGCGTAGCCAGAGACTTAGGGCCCTGGCCAGAGCAGAGGGGCTCCTTCACCTCTGAGCAAGGCCCTGTGCTTGAAGACCGGAAGGAGATGGCCTGGGAAATGCGGGCGGGGTCGGGAGGGGCAGGAAGAGCTCCAACCTGAATTTTGAGCTCTCCCGTAACACATTAAAGGCTAGTGTGGAAGATTTCCTGTCTCACCCATCACTGCTAAGTTCATGACCGAGATCCCCGTAAGAGAAGACAGAAGAGACAAAAGCCCATAAATGTATTTAATATGAGTTCTGTGGCATAGGAGCCTTCAGCAGGGAAGTCCCACAGTTGAAAGGAAAACGTGGGTTGTCGGGCTTGGGTCTGATGACGTGGGCAGTCAGGGAGAAGGGAGGTTGGCTCACGGGGATAGAGATCCAGTGGGAGTGAATGAAGGCGCTGAACGAGGCCTGCTCTCTGCGTCTGCTCTCTGTGTCTGCTCTCTGCTCCTTCATTCCTCTCTGGAGTGAGAGGGCGGTCACTCTGGAATCATCCAGGAAGGGCGTAGCGTTCTCCTGTAGGCTGTGTCAGGACAGCAGTAGGGGAAGCTCAGAGAGATCCTCCTGCTTCTATTCTTTGCTCAGGTGCCACCATGAAGGCTTGCATAGGGGAATGGGGGTCCCAAGAAGCAGGGTGTGGTAGAGGGCGTCTCCTTCCACACACAAAGGTCTTCCTTAGTTCCTGGGCAAGGTGCCAGGGACCTGTGAGAGTTACTTATTTATTTTTTCTATAAGAGAGAGATGATAGGGGAGAGGGAGGGAGGATATGATCAAGCTGCTGGTTCACTCCCCAAATGGCTGCAACGGCCAGGGCTAGGCCAAGGTGAAGCCAGGAGCCTGGAACTCTCTCTGTGCCTTCTATGTAGGTGCATTAGCAGGGAGCTGGGCAGGCAGGGGAGCAACTGGAACTTGAATAAGCGCTTATGGGGCTGGCACTGTGGCATGGTGGGTAAAGCCACCACCTGCAGGGCTGGCATCCCATATAGATGCCGGTTCAAGTCCCAGCTGCTCAGCTTCTGATCCAGCTCTCCACTTTGGCCTGGGAAATCAGTAGAAGAAGGCTTAAGGCCTTGGGCCCCTGCACCCATGAGGGAGACCTAGAGGAAACTCCTGGCTCCTGGCTTTGGATCCGCCCAGCTATGGCCATTGCAGCCATTTAGAGAGTGGAAGTCTGTCTGTCTGTCTCTCTCTCTCTCTCTCTGCCTCTGTCTTTCAAATAAATGGATAAATCTTAAAAAAAAAAAAAGTGCTTCTATGGGATGCTGGCATCACAGGAGATGGTTTAACCTGCTGAAGCACAGTGCCAGCCCGGGTATGAGTGCATTTTGGATGCTGCTTTTAGGCAAACAGAAATTGCACATTGGAATCTGCTCATGTGCATATTCGTTCAAAATAACTGATCCCCACTCATGAATTTCAGACTTGTGTGTGGATCAACTGCTGAAACCTAAAAACGTTCAGAATTGCTAGAGCTCTCGTGGCCACTATTGGCACATGGCTAAGAGCCCGGGGCACTGGATCCTTCCACAGTCATTTACCTGGGCAGTGTTGCCTTCAGGAAAAGAGGAGTGGACCATGGCAGTGCCGGCCTGAGGTCCTGCAGTGGGCCCTGGCTGGGGATGGTTCCCCTGGGAATCAGGAAATGGCAGGGGAAGGAATGGGGCTTCCTCCCATGACCAGGCAGTCAGCATTGCTAAATGTCCTGTGGCCATGAGCTTAGCTTCATCCTGGTACTCAAAAGGGAGCTTGCGTTTGTACACTTTTGATCATTGGGCACAACTGTGTGAGCAGTCGTGTGGGTTGGAAGTTTGATTCGGTGTTGTTTCCATGGAGACTGTCAGTCTCAGGAGCTCAGGGTTAAATCTCTAATCGCCTGCATCTGGACAGTAATTGGGAGGGGCTCTGTGTTTATGTTGCTGCTCAGCCTGTGTGGGGGTCTGTAACCTTGTGTGTTGGTCTGTAACCCCGTGTGGAGCTCTGTGACCGAGTGGGGAGGTCTGGAACCCCATGTGGAGGTTGTAACCCCATGTGGAGGTCTGTAACCCCGTGTGGAGATCTGTAACCCCATGTAGGAGTCTGTGACTCTCTGGGGGGTCTGTAACCCCATGTGGAGGTCTGTAACCGTGTGGAGGTCTGTAACCCCATGTGGAGATCTGTAACCTTGGGTGGAGGTCTATGACGCTGTGTGGGGGTCTGTAACCCCATGTGGAGGTCTGTAACCCCATGTGGAGGTCTGTAACCCTGTATTGGGGTCTGTAACCTCATGTGGAGGTCTGTGACCCTGTATTGGGGTCTGTAACCCCATGTGGAGGTCTGTAACCCTATGTGGAGGTTTGTAACCCCATGTGGAGGTCTGTAGCCTCGTGTGGAGGTCTATGAGGCTGTGTGGGGGTCTGTAACCCCGTGTGGAGGTTTGTAACCCCATGTGGGGGTCTGTAACCCCATGTGGAGGTCTGTGACCCCGTGTGGAGGTCTGTGACCCTGTATTGGGGTCTGTAACCCCATGTGGAGGTCTGTGACCCCGTGTGGAGGTCTGTGACCCTGTATTGGGGTCTGTAACCCCATGTGGAGGTCTGTAACCCCGTGTGGAGGTCTATGAGGCTGTGTGGGGGTCTGTAACCCCATGTGGGGGTCTGTAACCCCATGTGGAGGTCTGTGACCCCGTGTGGAGGTCTGTGACCCTGTATTGGGGTCTGTAACCCCATGTGGAGGTCTGTGACCCCGTGAGGTGGTCTGTGACCCTGTATTGGGGTCTGTAACCCCATGTGGAGGTCTGTAACCTCGTGTGGAGGTCTATGAGGCTGTGTGGAGGTCTGTGACCCCGTGTGGAGGTTTGAAACCCCATGTGGAGGTCTGTAACCCCGTGTGGAGGTCTGTGACCTCGTGTGGAGGTCTGTGACCCTGTATTGGGGTCTGTGACCCCGTGTGGAGGTCTGTGACCCCGTGTGGAGGTCTGTGACCCCGTGTGGGGGTCTGTAACCCCGTGTGGGGGTCTGTAACCCCGTGTGGAGGTGTGACCCTGTATTGGGGTCTGTGACCCCGTGTGGAGGTCTGTGACCCTGTGTGGAGGTTTGTAACCGCATGTGGAGGTCTGTAGCCTCGTGTGGAGGTCTATGAGGCTGTGTGGGGGTCTGTAACCCCGTGTGGAGGTTTGTAACCCCATATGGGGGTCTGTAACCCCATGTGGAGGTCTGTAACCCCGTGTGGAGGTCTGTGACCCTGTATTGGGGTCTGTAACCCCATGTGGAGGTCTGTAACCTTGTGTGGAGGTCTATGAGGCTGTGTGGGGGTCTGTAACCCCATGTGGGGGTCTGTAACCCCATGTGGAGGTCTGTGACCCCGTGTGGAGGTCTGTGACCCTGTATTGGGGTCTGTAACCCCATGTGGAGGTCTGTAACCTCGTGTGGAGGTCTATGAGGCTGTGTGGGGGTCTGTAACCCCGTGTGGAGGTTTGAAACCCCATGTGGAGGTCTGTAACCCCGTGTGGAGGTCTGTGACCTCGTGTGGAGGTCTGTGACCCTGTATTGGGCTCTGTAACCTCATGTGGAGGTCTGTGACCCCGTGTGGAGGTCTGTGACCCCGTGTGGGGGTCTGTAACCCTGTGTGGGGTCTGTAACCCCGTGTGGAGGTCTGTGACCCTGTATTGGGGGTCTGTGACCCCGTGTGGGGGTCTGTAACCCCGTGTGGAGGTCTGTAACCTCATGTGGAGGTCTGTGACCCTGTATTGGGGTCTGTAACCCCATGTGGAGGTCTGTGACCCTATGTGGAGGTCTGTGACCCTGTGTGGGGGTCTGTAACCCCATGTGGGGGTCTGTAACCCCATGTGGAGGTCTGTGACCCCGTGTGGAGGTCTGTGACCCTGTATTGGGGTCTGTAACCCCGTGTGGAGGTCTGTGACCCCGTACTGGGGTCTGTAACCCCGTGTGGAGGTCTGACCCCGTGTGGAGGTCTGTGACCCCGTATTGGGGTCTGTAACCCCGGGTGGAGGTCTGTAACCCCGGGTGGAGGTCTGTGACCCTGTATTGGGGTCTATAACCCCGTGTGGAGGTCTGTGACCCCGTGTGGAGGTCTGTGACCCTGTATTGGGGTCTATAACCCCGTGTGGAGGTCTGTGACCCCGTGTGGAGGTCTGTGACCCCGTGTGGAGGTCTGTGACCCTGTGTGGGGGTCTGTGACCCCGTATTGGGGTCTGTAACCCCGGGTGGAGGTCTGTAACCCCGGGTGGAGGTCTGTGACCCTGTATTGGGGTCTATAACCCCGTGTGGAGGTCTGTGACCCCGTGTGGAGGTCTATAACCCCGTGTGGAGGTCTGTGACCCCGTGTGGAGGTCTGTGACCCCGTGTGGAGGTCTGTAACCCCGTGTGGAGGTCTGTAACCTCGTGTGGAGGTCTGTAACCGTGTGGAGGTCTGTGACCCTGTATTGGGGTCTGTAACCCCATGTGGAGGTCTGTGACCCCGTGTGGAGGTCTATAACCCCGTGTGGAGGTCTGTGACCCTGTGTGGGGGTCTGTAACCCCGTGTGGAGGTCTGTGACCCCGTGTGGAGGTCTGTAACCCCGTGGGATGGTCTGTGACCCTGTATTGGGGTCTGTAACCCCTTGTGGAGGTATAACCCTGCGTGGAGGTCTGTGACCTCGTGTGGAGGTCTGTAACCCCGTGGGATGGTCTGTGACCCTGTATTGGGGTCTGTGACCCCGTGTGGAGGTCTGTGACCCCGTGTGGAGGTCTGTGACCCTGTGTGGGGGTCTGTGACCCCGTATTGGGGTCTGTAACCCCGGGTGGAGGTCTGTAACCCCGGGTGGAGGTCTGTAACCCCGTGTGGAGTTCTGACCCCGTGTGGAGGTCTGTGACCCCGTATTGGGGTCTTTAACCCCGTGTGGAGGTCTGTGACCCCGTGTGGAGGTCTGTGACCCTGTATTGGGGTCTGTAACCCCATGTGGAGGTATAACCCTGTGTGGAGGTCTTTAACCTCGTGTGGAGGTCTGTGACCCCGTGTGGAGGTCTGTGACCCTGTGTGGAGGTCTGTGACCCTGTATTGGGGTCTGTGACCCTGCGTGGGGGTCTGTAACCGTGTCAGGTCTGTAACCCCATGTGGAGGTATAACCCCATGTGGAGGTCTGTGACCCTGTATTGGGGTCTGTAACCCCATGTGGAGGTATAACCCTGTGTGGGGGTCTGTAACCCCATGTGGAGGTCTGTGACCCCGTGTGGAGGTCTGTGACCCTGTATTGGGGTCTGTAACCCCATGTGGAGGTCTGTAACCCCGGGTGGAGGTCTGTAACCCTGTATTGGGGTCTGTAACAGCCCCCCGGAGCACTTTCAGAACTCTTGACAAATCTCCACTCGGAGACAGGAGCAAGATCATTTCTGAAACTCTTGCCTCAGGTTTCCATTGTTCGACGTAGGCGGGATAAAACTATTTAAAAATCACTCTCAGTTGCTTTGGGATTAAGGTTCCTTTCAGATGCAAGCTTACTACAAATGATGTATTTTCTTCTACTTCATGAAGAAGAAGGTGGCTTCGTCCCTTTTTAATTTCTGGAAGCGCTGAGTGCCGTCCACACACTGGGGAGTTTCCAGTCTCTTCAAAATTCACAAAGGGCTGAGGTGACGCGCTCTTTCAAGATACATATATGCAATGGTGATTGCCTTGGCTACTGTTATCTCGTCAGTTTTGGGTTAAATTCTTCACAGTCATTTCTGAATCTGCCTTTGACTTAGTTTCATGGGAACTTGTGCATTCCACGAGAGCCACTGAGTTAACAGTCACAGCATTCTAGGGGTTTCCTCAGCATCGTCCGGTCGAATCAGTACTGTGTGATTGACGGGCCTACATCATCAAAGTACTCAGCACACAGACGCTCATTTTCTCTTCCGGGGGGAAGGGGAGGGGAGGGGCTTCCCTTTGGAGCACGCGGCCTTAATACAAAAGTGATGCACACATCCATTCCTCATTTTCACGCTCCCACGTTCACCTGTGCTCTGGCTGCTTTTCCGGGATCCACAGCCATTTCCATCAGCGCTCAGAGAGGCTGTCACACCCACCCAGGAGTCAGGGCCTTTCTTCCATGTTCGCCAGTTCTCACCTCTGTCCAAAGAACAGGTCTCCCGAGCCCTGTGCGCGGCTGGCCGCTTCCTTGTCATGGAGTCGGGTTTCTCATGCTGCTGTGTGCAGTCACATGTTCCTTAAGCAGCCGGTCTCTCCCCAGAAAAGTCTTGTCGAGGAAGCGCAAGTGTGGGAAGTCAAAGAGACTGAGCGAGCATCCTAGCAAGGGCCCCGGACAGCCTCGGCCTGCGGGTGGGAGATGCCACTATGCGGAGTAACACGCAGTCACACCCAGGAAGAGCACTGTGCGTGGATCCTCCTCCAGTTGCCCATAGCGTGTGTCACTACAGCTGATGAGCGATTCCCATTGTGCAACAGGAGGTCATGCACAGCTCGCCGGCAGCAAGGGGCGTCTGTGGTGCCGGTGTTCGAGCTCTGGGCCTTCTGTGTTGAACTTAGCTGTGTACTTTGTCGGGTGAGGCTGCCTCACTCGGATGGTTTCAGCTGCTGGACGGAGCCAGTGTGTTTCAGATCTTAAAATGATTGTTGTCTGCAATAACCGTAGAGTGAACAATTATTTGTTTATTTGTAAACATTTATTTATTCATCTGAAAGAGTTACATAGAGAAAGAGAGAGAGAGAGATCTTCTTCCTGCTGGTTTACGCCCCAAATGGCTGCAACAGCCAGAGCTGAACCTAACCGAAGCCAGGAGCTTCCTCCAGGTCTCCCACGCAGGTGCATGGGCCCAAGGACTTGGACCATCTTCTACTGTTTTCCCAGGCCCTAGCAGAGAGCTGGATCGGAAGTGGAGCAGCCGGGACTTGAACTGGCGCCCATATGGGATGCTGGCACTGCAGGCGGTGGCTTTACCTGTTACTCCACAGCGCCGGCCCCAATGGAGTGAACAGTTATATTTTACCCCCCAGGTCTGTCGTAATGTTCCTTTTTCAGTTGATTCCTGTGCCACCTCACTTTCTAGCCATAGTAAACACTTGGATTCATATTACTCATCATCTCCTTGAGGCTGTGAAATCACTCAGAACAGGGCCCAGCTCTCATTCACCAAATATTTGTTGAGCTGATGTTGAATCCCAGGATTTGGTGTGTCCTTTATCTGCTTGATACCATCTGGTTTCCCAAAACAGCCGTGATACAATAACTTGTGGGGAAAGGAGGAACATTTCTGAGAAAGGAGAAAAACCCCGGGAAAGCAGGCCAAGGAGGAGAAGGGGACCAGTGGGACCCCTGCAGGTGGACAGGGAGGGCAGCAGGTGAACTCGCAGCAGGGGCTGGCCTGGGGGCGAGCAGGGCTTCTTTGTTGTGCCAAACCAAGCTGTTCCCAGGCTCCTAGGCCCATCTGTGCACTTCCTTGTCAAACCCAGTTCTTGCAAGAATCCGGCTCAGTTTAGCTAGAGCCCTCCCTCCTCCATATCTGGTCAGTTCCTGGGCACCCACCACCCCTCAGATGTCTGATCACCTGATGTGTCTTTTGCAACAGTCCCGTTAGCTCAGCTGAGCTGGAATCCCTTTTACGCCAGGTGTTCCTTTCAGTAATTTTCCATCCTCCGACTTCTCCCTGTTCCTGGGCTGTGAATTCCCTTGTGTGCATGCTGTATTCAGTCAGCCCAGTCTGTCTTCCCCATGGCAAACTGCCATCGACAGGGATGGTGAAATCCTCCTCACCATGCTACTGCTCATGTCCCTGCGTCCTCACCCCTCTCCAGGTGGCACGTGGCGGGTCTGCACGACCTCCCAGTGCTCTGAGGAGGCACCTGGCACCTGACACCAGCCTCCCCAGCCACCTGGTCTACCCTCCTCCAGCTACATACACACCACGTGCGTGGCAGGCACAGAACGTCTCTGGCCACATCTTGGTGTGCCAGGGCACGTTTGTGTTTTGGGCTAAAGTGATGATGCTTTGTGACCATCTCCTGCTTCTGGTCCAGTTACCTGCACGTGGTGCTTAATTCACGTCTGCGTCAGCAGCGGAAGAGCCGTGTACACCATCAGATAGACTGCAGATGAGCTCTGGGTAACACGTGAAGAGTTTCTGGGTTTGCTGAATGAACCCTTGCTGGGGTGGGCGGCCCTGACTCGAGGCTCCGTCCATGGGTAAGTTTGGAGTTTTCTTCCCCTTCGGGAGTGCTGGATGCGCTGTGAGCCCTTAACTGCCGCTGCTCTCGGGTGACCCTTGATGGTGGCGGAATCTCTGCCTCTCTCAAGACCCTTGCTGCACGCGGATCTCAGCTACTGCAGCTTGGCATTCCTTATACTTTGTTTTTGATTCTGTCTTCTTGTTTCTTTCCCTTGATAGCAAAGTGGGGATCTAATGAAGCATGAAATGCGCTTTACTCAATGACCTAAAAATTATTATTTTAATCTATGTTTCCTTTTCAAGGGGACCTAAAGAAACAATCACAGAGTTGGGTGAATAGGGGGCATAGCAAATTAAATTTTTCCAATTGCCTAACGACTTCAGTTTACACACCAAATAGAATATAAACATGTTTATTAGGGAATTTCAAGCTACATGCAGGTTGCGTGTTTTATTTCCTCTTCTCTGGAGCTGTTTAGGCCAGGAGAATTGAAGGAGCTGGAGAAGGATTGACCAGGTGCCTCAGGAGCCCGGCTCTGTGCTCAGCGTGGCCCTCAGAGCATTGGCAGAGTGTGATGGCTGCCATGTGGTCGCCCGGGGAAGGACTCCAGCCTCGTCTTAGGGTTTCAGAGTTGCTGGTGGGCAGCACGAGAGCTGTCCAGCAAATCCTTGAAGTCCTCTCCAGGCAGATGGAGGCCGGCCATGCGGGGAAAGCAATGTGACAGATGCCCTCCACGTTACCTTCTGAGCGGATTTGTGGACCCCCGCTGCTGTTTGATGTGGCTTCCAGCAGCCCTCTCATTAACTCCGGACCTTGGGCTGACCACAGCACGATGCCCCTTGCAGTGCCCTTCTTGGCATAAGCCGTTGGCAGGACCACAGTTGTGCAGTGAGCTCAGAGCCTCCGGGGGCAAGAGTCGTCCTGGCCCTGGCTCCGAGAGCCCTGGTAGGCGAGGCAGTGCCCTGCCTGCGAGAGCCATTAGTGTGACCAGATGTGCCCTGGGAGAAGCTGGGTCTCTGGGAGCCACACAGAAATAGCAACCACTCAGGGGCTGACATTAGCTCCAGCATTTACAAGTTTTCGAATGGAAGCAGCTTAGCAGATGGCTGACCTGTGGTAGCCTCTGCTCCAGGCATTTGCCCACGTCTCCTCCCTGGGTTTGCTCCGCCTGCAGAGAGCTGCTCAGCAAGATGGAATTTTATGACTGGGTTTACCCAACCCTTGCTATACAGAGTTATATGGGGGCCGTGTGGTTCATGCAGAACCAAAACGTAAGTAACGGCCGATGAGTGGAAAAGTGAGCTCTGGCTGCTCCGACTTCCTTGCCTGTAAATGAAGTCTGGGCTTGCAACAGGAGGGGATTCATTGTTTTGCGATGCTGGGGGCACTTCCTGAGGCTTTCCTGATCCACATGACACACCTCCAGGTTGTACAGGTGCAGGTACCCACTGCACTGTTCACTGCGGCAGCATCTTAGCAGCTACGTATCTTACATACATACCCTTGAAGGAAGCCCAGAGCTGGCCGCCCTGCTCAGCACCCTTGTCTGCCACTCACAGGGGAGTTGAGTGATTATCTGAGCTCCTCACCACACTCAGAGGGCCAGGCCCTGTGCAGATTGGAGAACCAGGTCATGCCCTCCTGCTGCTTCCTGTGGGAAGACAGAACCAACAGAAAGATGCGCGATCCCTCTGCAGCTGCCCGGCTTTGCCTTTTGAGCACAGCGGCTTTAGCCATCACTGGGCGGCTTTTGTGTGTGTTACTGTGCCTGGCCCTAAGGTCTGCGAGTCCACTTTCCATAACCACACCAAAATACCCGTGACAGCTAGTGCGTGAGATGAGGTTCGTTTAGCTTGCTGTTTGGGAGGTACAGCGGCCAGGGCACCCAGCACCGGCTTTGCCTCTGGCAGGGGGCCTGTGGAGGATGACAAGATGTATATGGAGCGCAGGGCAAGCCAGAAGCAGAGTAAACAAGAGAGGGAGAGGGGCTGGGCCCCTCTCAGACTCTGCCAGCTACCTTCTCCTGGGAACCAGCTCCTGCAGCACACCCTCGGTGACCACGGGAGCTGCCGCCAGAGCCGCCTTCTAATCTCCATAATTAGATGAAGCTTCCACCCTCTTAACACCGCTTCCACCCTCTTAACACAGCCTGTGGGTGACTTTGGGGCTTAAGCCTCAGCATGCATTCGGGGCCAAGTTCTTCTGCAGCCGAAGCAGAAGCAAAGCCCTTCCTACAAATGCATGCCCCGGGGCTCTCGGGGCTGGGGGCTCGGGCAGGGAAGAACTCTGGGCGAAACCCCTGGCCCCTGCCTCGCTTTCTTCTCCAGGGCTAAGCAGGCGCCTTTTAAATCCACAGCGCAGCCCCGTCCCTGCGGCTCCCAGCAGACTTGTTACGGATTTCTGTTGATCAGGGGAAAGTCTTATTTTCTTTATACGTTGCCTCCACACAGACGCGCACTTCGAACAACTGCTTTATTAAGCTTTTTAATGAAGGCAGAGTCTCAGATGGCAGTGTTAACATTTACGGGCACATTTTGTGAAGTTCTTTGTCTGTTTCCCTTGTTTACATTTTCCCCCTGGCTCCTGGCTTTCTCTTGCTCTGTGACCCTCTGTCCCTTCCCCAAAAGTAGGCCACGTGGCCTCTGCCTGTCAGCTTTGGAGACCTCTGTCAGACAGGGCATGGGTGGCTCCAGGAAGGAGGGTTGACCTTGATGACAGCCCGAGGGGCCCGGTCACAGCAGCTGCCGTGGACTCACAGACACCATCCTCTCGGACGCCCATGTGCCTTTCTGTCCCCGATTCCAGGGTCCTCCGTCTCCCCCAGAACCACCTCTCTGGAGCAGCCCGCTGGCCAGCGGTGGTGGTGGGGGAGTTGATCTGCATGTCAGCCAGCTCTGGGGGCATGTGTGTCCCCCGGGCCCTCCAGGGAAGCAGCCTCTTCTTGAAGCTCTTGCTGTGCACCATCCGGACACCTCTCGAGGGGAAATCCTGCACCAGACGCACGTCCAGTTCCCAGCCCTCCAGGCGGCTGAGGGCTTTCTCCGTCCCGTGAGTCTCAGCAGAAGCAGCTGGGCTTCTGCACCCACCCCTGGTAGAGCGGCTGATGTCTCCACAGGGATTTGGCTGCGTCACCGGTCTGTGGAAGTGGGGATGGGGTTGGGGTCTGTGACGCTGACTCGCACGCTGACACTGGCTTCCGCTCCACAGCCCTGGGGTCTTCACAGAAGTTCTCGTCCCCTGTCCTGGTGGCTCAGCAGCATCCCCAGCACTGGGAAGCGGGCAGAGATGCGAATGCCAGGCCCCATCCTGGAAACGCGGTGGCAGCCTGGGCTCATTCTGGCGCACGCAGGTGTGTGAGAGTGACTGGCAGAGGCTCTGAGGACCGGCATGGAGTTTAGTGTATTCTGAGCAAGAGTGAGGTCTAACATGCTGGTGTTCCCTTTGCGTCAGGAAATTGCAGGGTGGAAGGTTTGTCTATTAAGTGGGCATGCGTGCTACTGAGAATGCCTTAGGTGCGCATCTGAACTTCCACGGTGCCTTCTCCCCAGAGCTACATGTAAGATAGTTCCCGTCTCACAAAATGCCTTTCCTCTCATTCCTTTTCTCTTACTCCACCTCTTCCTTCCGGACAACTGCTCTTTCCTCTTTGCATCCTGCTCTCCCTGTGACTTACTCTGTTAGTGATCGATGTCCCGTTTAATGGTGCCAGGAACAGAGAGCCTGCAGCTTTGCCTAAAGGTCTCCTGAGGGGCGGGGCTATGGCGCTGGGGTGAGGCCACCACCTGGGGTGCCCGCATCTCATACTGCCTGCCCTGACTGGAGTTCCTGCTACTCCACTTCTCATCCAGCTTCCTGCCAGTGTGCACCCTGGGAGGCAGCAGGTGATGGCTCAAACACTTGGGTGAGTCACTGCCACTCATGGGATCCCAGGATGGAGTTCCCAGCTCCTAGCTTTGGCCTGGCCCAGCCCCGGCTCTTGGGGACATTGGTGGAGTGAACCTGCCAATGAAGGCGCTCTTGCCTGTCACTCTTTCAAATAAATGAACCTTCAACAAAGTAGGTCTGTCATGCCTCACAGCATCCCCAAGCTCTGGAAGAAAGAGAGTGTTTATTCCAGTAGTGGGGGTGGTGATTTAGAGGCCGTTTACATGGCTACTTAATAAAGCATGATAAACACACTTTTAAAAACACACGCGGCAAAGTGCGCGTTTTAGACCACCTTCTGTTGCTTCTGGGCTTGGGTTCCAACAGATGGCGGAGCAGGTGGGAAGCAGGCCAGCGAGGCTGGCTGATGGGCCGTGGTGGACACCTGCCCCGGGGTCATTGCCAGGAGCTCACACGTGCGGGGGAGAGAGGTGCAACCTCAGGGGTGCACGGGGTCTGAGATTGGATAGAACCTGGGAGGGTCCTCGCCTGCTTGCCTTCTGTTGGAAGGCATTACGAGAGCGTGTGTGTTTAATCCCCAGAGGTTATCTCTGTAGTTTGAAGGACCATAGCCAGCAGTAATTAAGCATGTCATTGGCGGATGGCAGCTACCCGGTTTACATGCTGTTCTGGTTCCCAGTTAAATGTTTTCCGAAGAAAATTGCTCTAGAATCAACAAGGACAGCTAGGTGACCGGGGAAAACATCAACGGCCGACAATTAGTATCTCGTAATAGCGTGTGAGGACACGGTGTGCTGTGCAGAGCGTGCAGAACGTGTGCATGGCTGGATCTGCAAGGGGCCTCTGGCAGATCCTGCGAAACGGATAGGGGACGCTGAATAGCTTGCAGTGAGGGTGCCGTGCTGGGGAGGCGGGGTGCTACGTCACGAGGGGATGTTACCTGTTTTGCCAGTTGAGCTGGCGGCAGCAGGATAAAGAGGAAAAGCATTTTCTTGAGAAAATGAAACACATCTGACTTAGGGAGGGAGAGATGGCTCTTCCAGGTGACGGGCTTGCAGGGCGTGGCTCAGTTTCCAAGGGCCACTGAAGTTGTCATGTTGGAGGGCAGTCTTGGGACTGCGAAGACCATTTAGTTTAAAATTAAGGTTCAGCAAAAAGCAGAAGCGGTCAGGGGTTGTCCCCACTGTGCTTCTCTCCAGCTTGGGGCTTGGATGCATGAGCTTCTCCATTAGTCTTTGAGCACCTGCCCAGTGTCTCACCTGTGTACCTGTGAGTTGCGAATGTCTCGCATCAGAGGGAGGCGGCGGGGAGCCCTGACGTGGCAAGCTGCCGATGTGGTATCAAATCCAGCCCTCTCTCTGTGGTCTCTTGGTGGTCCTGTCTGCCCCAGGCCCCTCCCTTTGGTCGGGGCACCTGAAGCCTGAACCCCGAAGCCCATAGGATAGGTGAGGAAAGGAAGAGGCTCTGGGTTCTGTTAGTGAAAAGCAAACCTGTGTGGTGGCGGTGGAGTTGCTCTGTGTGTCTGCTGCCGCCTCCCTCGAAGACTCCCCAGGGCCGAGGGTAACTGTGCAACCTCCTGATGTGGGTGCTGCACAGTTTATCTGCACATCAGCCAGCTCTGAGGGCACAGCGGCTAAAACTGCCATCTGCAGTGCTGGCATCCCACCTGGGTGCTGGTGGGTCCCCTCTGCTCCATTTACCATCCAGCTCCCTGCTAATGTGCCTGGGGAAGAAGTGGAGGATGGCCCAAGTGCTTGGGCCCCTGAATTCGCATGGGAGACCTGGAAGAAGCTCCTGGCTTCACATCGATGAACTCTGGCCATTGTAGCCAGTTGGGGAGTGAACCAGTGGATGGACGACCTCCCTCTCTCTCTCCCTCCCTCCCTCTCTCTCTCTCTGCTCCTTCTCTGTGTAACTCTGACTTTCAAATAAATAAAATAAATCTTAAAAATAAAGAGCATGCCTGCGTGGCCCAGGCCCGGTGTTGTCTCTGGCCAGCTCAGTCACATGTCCCCTGTGGCTGAGCAGGGCAGTGTACAAGGCCTCTGGAGTCTGCTGGGGTTTCTCTCTGTTGTTGACTGAATGCTGGGGACAAAGAGGTTGCTATTTAATTCTGGGTGAGTGGATCTAGTGCCTGCCTTGGATTTCCTAGCACTCGGGGAAAAGGCCCAGGCTACCAAAACAGGTGAAAACTGTTCTCAGTCATTTATTTTGTGTCATGTGGTTTCATTATCAGGTTTAGTGGACCAGCTCTGAAACCAAAGGTCAAAACACCCCACGTGTTCGCTGCCTTTGAGCAAAGCCGATGCTTGCTCTTCAGCCCTCGGCACCACTCCCTTACCAGGAGTTGGTGCATGGGGACTTGGCGCATTCATCTCTGAGTATTTGTGATCTGAGAGGTATTTCCCTGTAGCTAGTCTCCTCTCCCGGGACGTGCTGTGCTGTCCACAGTGGGTTGCCACGGGGAGGTCGTCTGCTCTTCCTAAGCAGTTGCTGGGTTCTGGGTTCATGGGAGCTGTCCCCATGTGATAGGTCCCCACTGGCGACTGAGGGCATTCCCGAGGTGTCCGGATCAGACTGAGACAGGACTGTCCACTCTGGACGTGCTGGCTGTCCCCATTCCCGCTCCATCTCCAGTACTTGGAAAATGAGAGATTTCAACGCTGTATGCTGCTGCCCTCTCCTCTTATCAGCCAATCCACTTGGAGAATGGAATTCTTTCTATGTATTCATCTCTTGAAGACGTGCCAGAAGTCTCAGTGTGGGATATGTTCCAACACAATGAAACCATCAGAACGAATATTCTAGAATGGGAAAACCATTTTCAAGTCCAAGACTAGTAACACAGGGAAATCAAAAAGCATTAAAGTCAAGAAAACAGCAGTAAAGCAAAGGAAAGTGGAAGGCTGTTTGTTGGGCTGTAGCAATCAGATTTAGCTTCTAATAATATTCTGGGGGAAGGGAGCGGGTCTTAGCTCCTCTGTGGGGCAGCATTTTTAGAAGTACATTATTCTGCTTATGAGAGCAGCAGCATTTGGATGTGGACGCAAATGCAGTCTGTCTTAGTATTACATGCCTGCTAGGAGTATTCATGATTTGGGTCCCTTGACAAAGGCATGCGTGTTTGTGCTTTGCTAGAGGGTGCGATTCTAGTAGGCGGAGGAAGGGCTCAGGATTAAAAGGAGGGCAGGGGCTGTGGGGGCACGGTACCCGCATAACTGCTGCTCAGTGCGGGGATTGCTCCCACATTGGGGGTTCTCCTCCAAAACAACATGGAGACGGTAGCTCCCAGCAGTCAATCTGGATGCAAAATGGGCAAGAAAATGTTTGTTCTTTGATTAACTCTAGGTTCCACTTTCTTTCTTTATTGGCCAATGTTTCCTCATCACACTAGGATGCTTTAAAAGGTCTGTGGAAGTGGTTAAAAAAATGAAATCCTGTTGTGTGCAACAAAATAGATGCAACTGCAAACCATTATACTTGGTGAATTAAACCAGTCCCAGAAGACAACTACCATGCATTCTCCCTGATCTGTGGTGACTAATAGAATATCTAAAGATAACCTATAAAGTGAAATTGACACTTTTGAGATACAATGATGTTGGTTTCTGTTAGTGAAAAGCAAACCTGCATGGTGGTGGTTAAGTTGATCTGCGTGTCTGCTGCCAAGTCCTACAAAGACTCACCAGGGCCGAGGGTAACTGCAACCTCCTGATGTGGGTGCTGCAGTTTATCTGCACATCAGCCAGCTCTGGGGGCACAGTGGCTAAAACTGCCATCTGCAGTGCTGGCATCCCACCTGGGTGCTGGTGGGTCCCCGCTGCTCCATTTACCATCCAGCTCCCTGCTAATGTGCCTGGGGAAGAAGTGGAGGATGGCCCAAGTGCTTGGGCCCCTGAATTTGCATGGGAGACCTGGAAGAAGCTCCTGGCTCCTGGCTTTGGATTGACAAAGCTCTGGCCACTGTGGCCAGTTGTGTTGACTGTTCAGTAACAGGTTTTTTTTGTACTATTTATTGAACTCTTTACTTAGAGTAGGGTTAATCTTATGAATATAAAGTTAACTGAAAATAGATCTTTGTAAAAAATAAGAATGGGAATAGAAGAGAGAATAGGAGTGCAGGTGGGAGGGATGGTAGAGTGTGAAGAATCACTGTGTTCCTAAATTTGTATATAGGAAATGCATGAAGTTTGTGTACCTTAAATAAAAGGTTTCCAGGTAAAACATACAAACAAAATACAGTCCGTGGAAAGACAGACATTGTGGCACAGCAGGTAAAGTCACCCTTGAGACCCCCGGATCCCGAATCAGAGTGCTGGTTCGAGTCCTAGAGGCACCACTTCTGATCTGGCTTCCTGTGAAGCATTCTGAGAGGCAGCAGATGGTGGCCTGGGTGCTTCGTTCCCTACCGCCCATACGGGGACCTGGATGGAGTCCTTAGGTCCTGGCTTTAGCCAAGCTCAGCCCTGATGTTGTGGGAATTTAGGGAGTGAAGCAGCAGATGGAAGATGGATAGCTCTGTTGCTCTTTCAATTATGTGAAAATAAATAAATGCATATTTGAAAATAAAATTAAAAGATAAGTCTATTATGGCAGAAAATTCTGAAATCTTTGTATACCTTCTCATGATGTATATCTTCCACTCACTGTCTGAGGACCCCTTATACGGTCTGACATGGACAAGTTCAAATTCTGCTTAGCTATCAGTCAAGATACTGTAAGATGCAAAAAAATACAAAAATCAATTTTTTTAGATTTGTTTACTTATTTGGAAGGCAGTTACAGAAGGGGAGGTAGAGAGAGAGACAGAAAGACAGAAACACTTACACTAGCTGATTCACTCTCCCAAATGGCCACAATAGCCAGAGCAGGGCCACCCTGAAGCCCAAAGCCCACCTGCGCCTCCCATGTGGGTGACAGGGGCCCAAGTACTTGAGTGTCAACTGCTGCCTCCCAGAATGCATAGCAGGTAGCTGGGCGAGAAACAGGGCCGCCAGGACTCTGATGGGCAGTCTGATACGGAACGGTGGCACCACAGCAGGAAACTTAACCTGTTGAGCCACATGCCAGCCTCCACCAAACCCATTTCTAATTCGATTAAGCAGTGCAGGGTGTTGAATCAGAAATACAAAAAAACTCACAGCTAGGCCTCTGTGTTTGCTTTTGAACAGTTCTTTTGGGACTATGTTCTCTTTCTCTTGTCAACTGCATCATAAGGTTGGTGACAACATAGCTGTCAAGGTTACAGGTGTCCTGTGCTGATCCAACACTAGATGGAGAGGGACCATTTAGGATCAAAGTCACACTTCCTAGAAGGCCCACAGTCGACAACGCTCTCCGAGTATTTGACCCTGAACTCCTAGTAATGGGGTCTAGGGCTGCCGGACTTGGCTAAGGACCCTGAAGGCCCTGTCTTGAATCTGACAAGAGATCAATTATCATTGGTCAATGCAGCCTGAAGACAGGAAAAAAAGATCTACGAAATTCTCACCAACTTCCAGCTCGATTTCCCACCATTTCCTTTCGTCTATGTTCTGTCATTGCCGCATCCAGTGACTGGCTACAGTCTGGTATTCCCTGCTGCTGCTTTTAAAATCGTGACTTCTTTTCATTTTGTGTGAAAGGGAGGGAGAGCAAGAGAGACTTAACTTCCATCTGCTGGTTCATTCCCCAGATGTCTGCAAAGCTGGGGTGGGGCCAGGCCAAAGTCAGGAACCCAGCACTCAACACAGGTCTCCGCTGTGGGCCACAGGAATCAAGTACTTGATTGATCACTGGCTGCCTCCTGGGTGTAGTAGTAGGGAGCTGGATTCTGAAGCGGAGCAGGGACTCAGACGCAGGCACTCAGTATGGTGCAGTCTTCGTGGAGTTCATGGCTGCTCCACACCCCCATCATTCTCTGCTTTCTGTACCCTGTGAGATATGCCCTCTTCACCACTGCCTGTGGACATCATATCCATCCTTCTGGGTGTGTGTTCTTAATATTTATTTCTCATCATGGGTTGACGAGGGATGGCTCCCTTTCTTCACAGTACTTCTGTTATTTAAGTATCGCGTGTGAGTACAGTCTTCTTCAAAGCAAAAACCTGAAGTGCAAACCTTTTTCTACCCTGCCCCAAGCAGTGAGCACCAGGTTGTGCATTTAACGGTTGATACTTACTTTCTGAAAATGGAAATTAAGTGTCTACAAGTGAGTCAGGTGAATCCCGGGGATTTTCAGTGTGGGCCATTTCCTGGTAGTGGGAAGGTCGTGTCTTTCTGAGTCTCTGTGTTCTGATTGTGCTGTACAGTGGGTCTGGCTTCCTAAGTGGAATCCTGGGTGCTTCAGTAGAAAGAAGCCACCAACCCGTGGCCGTTCAGCAGCACCCTGACTGGTCAGGTCTTTTCTGGACATGGATTTTATATATGTAAAGCAGCTTTCTCTGTAGGTTAAAGCTGATTAGCACTCAGACAACAACAAAGATGACAGGCGAGTCTCCGCAGCATGAGTTCAGGATTGTGTGAGAGTGGCTGGGCATTATCCCAAGAGAGAGTTCTGCAGTGGACACGCTGGGTTATGTTAAACGTTGGCTTGGATTTAAACCGCAAGGATCGTGGACTCTCCTCTGTATCTCACAACAAAAGATCTGCTCTCTCCTATGAAGACAGAATTGAGCAATTCTGCTATCCCCCCAATTCTTTCCCAGCCATTATGAGAGTTGAACATCTGTTATTGGTAGTAAATCTGTAATGCCACCAAACAACCCAAAGAAGACATGAACAGTTTATAACTCAAAAATCCACAAGCAGATACAAGTACGAGGAAGCTTGTCCTATAAAGAACTCACAGTGTCAGCCCCAGTGTGATAGACTAATAAAGCAAACTCGTTCACAACTGCACAACATTGTGTGGGAGATTGGCCCTCCTCAGGCTCTGTTTCTGCTGGGATGGCAACAACACAGAGCAGAATTAGGAGGAGGTCTTACAACCTCAGACACTCAGCCACATTCAGGAAGCTGGAGGAAGTGGGTATTTACTTTGATTTTTGGAGAAGGATAGGTATGTTTATTTTCTAAATTCCCCCACGTTTATAGTATATAGTGAGCAAATCATGTAAGCTCTCTGTCTCATTTTCTTCATCTGTGAATTAGGAATAATCCTAATTATGTTTTATGTTGTTGAGAGGATGAAAATGGTTACTATGGAACTTTTTATAATGATATAATTGCTTTCTAATATAACTACTAGCTACATGTAGCTACTGGGCTCCTGAAATGCAGGTAATCTAAGTGAATTTGTAATTTTCTTTAATTTTAATTATGTTTAAATAGGCACATGTGACTAGTGGCTACCATGTTGATTGCACAATCTTTTGCATATAATAAGTGATCAAAAAGTCTTACATGTTTATGTCTCTTTTTAGCACAAAACGTGGCACCAGAATGTTTCCACACACTGTGCATACATATGGCATCTTTGATTTTTTAAAGAATTAAACAAAACCAATCTAGCAAAATAGCTCACAACATATTTTCATTTTGTTCTGTTTAGTTAATGTATCACCTTGCCCATTGAAGAAAGTTTCCTGGAAATTTTCCCCACAATTTTACATGTAGATAAAAAAGGAAGACAAAAAAGATTATTACTAAGCTAATAAGCTGGTCAAAGTGGAAAAAACAACCCTGGTGTGGGAGAGGGATGAGGAAATGGATGAGATCAGCACAGAACCCCGACAGAGAGCATTTTGTGTCCCACCTGCCTGGAGTGCTGTCCCACAGGCGCCTGCATGTCCTTCCTCATTCCCTGCAAACCTCTGCGTTGTCACTTTCATTTTCAAGACCTTCCTTGACTGCCGGTTTCCTGATCGTCTTACGTGAAATTGTCCCTTCTGTCCACTCTCTATACGTTGTCTCTACCCTCCCTGTTTTGTGTTTTGCCTGGTTTGTATCATTTCCTGATTATCATTATTTAACTGCCCATAACATTATCTGCTTCTATGCACTGATATGAAAATTCCGTGGAAGTGGATATTTTGTTCAAAATATTTGTTTTGTGAAAAATTGGGAATCATCTGAGTGTCTGTCAGACTGCACCATTTTAGCGCAGCACCACGGAGGGAAGCAAAAGCAAGGAGGCCAAGTTTATTAGCGATGTGAAGATGAATATGATTGCTCCCAGCCTCCGGTCCCAGGGACCTCTCGTCTGCCCTGAGTACACGGCTGCATTTTTCACTCTATTCTTTTATTGGCTTTGGGGAAAAACTAAAAATGTGTACATTTCTTATAACAGGTAAACCACTATATGAAGTGCATAGAAAAGTCCATCGCATTCCCCTTTCCCAATTCTCATGCGATTTTCTGCCACACCGAGCCTTCAGAACCTACCTGCCCTCATCCCTGGTCACTCTCCGTGTGGCTCCACGTGCGGGCACAGCTTCCTGCATCTTCTTTGGCCATCCATAAATTTCTGCCCAGCGCTTTAGGGTTTGTGGGCTGGATCCTCCCCTCTCCCCCAAAATCTTGTTCTCCCACTTCATGCAAATCTTTGCTCGAATGTCATCTCCTACACCCCATTCCCTGTTGACTTCCTGAATCCATTTTCTTCTTAACTTTTCTTGTTACACACTGCATTTTCTTGGTTAACGGTATCTTTTCTTGGTCACCTGTACCTTTCTCTGCACTGGAATGCTTTTCTGCTCTGTTCACATTGGTATTCTCAGAAGAAATATTTCTTGATTGGATTAGAAGACTAATGACTACAAAGTGTATGCATAGCAAATAGAGACCTATAGTCATGGTAGGAGTGCTGAAAGAATTCCGAGTGTCTGCTCATCAGCATTCATTCAACAAATCTTTCTCGAGCAATGACTGCATTTTGTCTACTATTCTAGGTCATTGGGATTTATCAGGTTGTAAAGCAAAGACTACCTCATTAAATTTATAGTCTAGCAAAATAGAGAGTAAGCACAATTCAGAAGAATACATGTTAGTAAGTGACAAGTGATACTAGCAAAATGAACAGCTACAGCAGCATCAAGGATGTGGAATGTGAGAGCTGTATAAAGTTGGGTGGCCTGGGTGGGCTCCCTTGAGAAATAAGACTTGAGCACAGGTTATAGGATATGAAGGGGATAGCTTAGGGATGTTTGTAGGAATGGAGTCCTTGGAAAAGGGACAGTTACAGGAAAGGCCTGTGAGCACCCATGGTGTGTCCAAGAGACAGTGAGTGGCTCAGGTTCCTGGAGCCCCGGGCGAGGGGGCTGGCAGAGTTACAGCACAGCAGTTCGGGCTGCACTTTGTAGGCTGCAGGGTGAACCTTGGCTTTCGTGTTGTGTGCAGCCAGCTGAGTTAAATGGGAAGTCGTTTCAACTGCATACTAGAGCCAGTTGAAATGGTGACTCTTAAATAACAAAATTTTCTGAGGTTGAACTATTTAGGAAATAGCATATGAAACCCAATGCAGAATGTGTTTTCTTTACAAAAATTATGATATAAAATCCCTGGTTCACATCAAGTCAGATTAAATCAGATTAGATTAAATTAAATTAATGAATTAGTTTCCTTGGTGCATATATAAAAGCAGGACACTTAATATCTTTATAGAAAATATCAATCACATAAAACAGATCTATTGAGTGTCTCACGTCTGATATCACTGGGAAGAGAATGGTGGCCAGCTTTCATAAAGAATAAAAAATACAAATCTATTCGTGTACTTCTGTGAGATATTTCAGTTCTTAAAAATGTGTCCCACAGTCGGGGGTATGAATTACATAACATATACAAAATCAATCCCTAGAATTATCTTTGTTTTATTTGAAGGACAGAGTGAGATAGATACATAGACAGCGAGACAAAAGAAAACACAGAGATTTTCAGTTTGTTGGTTTACTCCCCAAATGCCTGCAACAGCCGGAGTCACGCCAGGCTGAAGCCAGGCCTGCATGTGGGAGACCATGAGTGGAAATGTACGGATGCTCATGGCACTTGACACATCATCTGTTGCCTCCCAGGGTAGCCTTGAGTGGGAAGCTGGATTGGAGGCAAAGGAGCACACGTGTGTATCAGACACCCCCATACAGATGCCCAGTGTCCCAGTCAGTGTCGTATCTCTTGTGCCCAACACCTGCCCCATTTACTAAGATCCATTGTATACAACCGAGATGATAATTTTAATAAAATAATTCACAGTGTACTCTGCTGTTTCTGATTCAGTTCAGTTTCACTCGCTACCTATTTGCCCTCCAGCCTCAGCCTCAGTAGTTTTTCGTCCTGGAATTACTCGTTACCAAGGACCTGCTGACTTTCCGATGATTGATTTCTTCATTAAATTCAGGTATAGGAACATGCACGAATAAATTTATAATCAAATGCAAATGACTGACATCAATTCCAGTGTTGCCTGTCTTGAATGCTCTCCAGGAAAAGTGTGGATGTCTGTGTAGAGGAAGACTGGACAGGGCGTCCAGGAGCAGGCGAACTTGTCGGCACTGCTTCGGGCAGGAGGCTGTGCAGGGAGGGGCTGGCGGCCCTGCACCACAGGTAGCAGCTGCAGGTGGTGCAGGCCAGCGGGACTGGAGCTTCCACTTGCAAAATCTCAGCTGTTGCCCCTGTCCTTCAAGTGACTCAAGGACACCTAAGCTGATTCTGAGAGCAGATGTAGCATTTGAGGCAGCCTCAGTAACCTGGAGAAGAGCTCTTGGCAAGATGAAAGCCGCTTTCTCCTAGCGCCCCCATTTTCAGGCCGTCTACAGGGCTCAAGGAAGATTCCAGAGTCAGAATATTTGTCGTTCATCCTCGAACTTCACATTCACCAGCACATTCTCCAATGGCCAATTAAATCTTCCCATGAGTCAACGATTGTCGAGTAAAGTAAATTGTCCAGAAGGATGTGGAACATTGATGTTCGTCCAGAGTGTGTGTGCAGGGCACTGCTTACACAGGGTCATGTGAGCCTGTGCCCAAAGGAAAGCGAAGGCAGAGAGAGCACCCGGGCATTTCTCAGCGCGAGCAAAAACTAGGCGTCTGGGGAGGGCTTTGCAAGGTGCTGTCCTTCTCGCTGTTTCCAACTGGACTTCCCGCAATGCTCGCCTTCGTCTGCCGGATCCATCCTGCTGGGGAGAATCTTAGTGGCAAAAAGCCTCAGAGGACAAGGAATGCAGCCTGCTTTCTCAGCGCCAGCGTGGTAACCATGTGTCTGCCACTTTCCCCACATCTTCACTTTGGTGAGGCCTTTGGGGGCTGCCCGGGGACAGCGTCAGCTCACCAGGTTCATGTGCACAGTCAGGTAGATGATGGAACGCTCACTGGGTAACTGAGAGAGTGATCGACAGGACACAGTGGCTCGCCTGTTCCTGGCTGAGATGGTGTGTGCAGTGACCTTGAATGTATTGAATGTTTTATGAATGTATATTATTTAAGTAAAAGCCAGTACGAAGCATGTTCTATCTTGAGGAGACTGAGAAGACTGGAGATCAATCGACTTACAATGGTTTAATTTAATGACTCTGCAGCTTCATGGTGGTGTGGAAGCCACATGCAGTTGGTAGAAGCTGGGCTTTGAATTTCCACCTGGGCTGGCAGTACATTGTATGGTGCTCTCGAGATCTGGGGCCTGCATTCATTAGAAGAAATGACCAGCATTCAACAATCATCTGTGTTGTATGATTTTGCATCTTAACATGTCCACAACATGTCCATCTGTGTATATTTGCAATATTCTAAACTTTGTAACAAAATAGGCTTTGTCTTAGCTGGCTTTGTCCAAATAGAGATTAGCGAAAGTTCTCGAAGTACAGCTGCAGTGGGCCAGGATAAGCTATTATAACCGGTAGGTTGGGTATAGCAAGCGGATGTTTGATTTAGTGTTGTTTTTTCCAACTTGTGACAGGTATAATGGGTTGTGATCCCATCATGAAAGAACATCTTTAAACAGTTGTTTAGGTTCTTGTGGCATGGTCTTAATCTACTTAGTTTCATTTTTCCACTGTTACTTGGTTATAAACATTGTTATAACGTACTTGGGTATAAACATTGTTGCTTTGGGAGAAGATTGAGAAAGGCCTAGAAGAATATCTTTAACAAAGACCATTTATTTTGAGGGGTTTTAGCTACTGTTGCCTTGACAGGAATCAGAATTTATAAGCTGTTTGATGCTATGTGGTGGGCAATATAATTCCCATTCTTCACTGTTTCACAGATAGTTTATGTTTTACATCTGGTTTTCAGGATGATGGTTGAAGGCATTTGTGGCAAACTTCTCATTACCCTCCTCTGGTCATTTCCCCATTCTTTGATAGTGATGGAGTTGTGTGGGCACACGATGGCCCAGTGGAAGACTATGATTCTCCACCCCCTAACAGCTATGTGAGGTTGTGGGCAGGTTGCATATCGGTAGGAAAGCTTTGTGGTCTTAGTTTTGAAAGCACTGGACATGAATTTCCCTATCTTTCTACTGCTTCCTTTTGGTTAGGGGTTGGTGATACGAGTTGCCTGGAAGGAAACTCGATTGCAAGTTGCAAAAGAATCCTGCTGGTTCTGGATTCCCACCTTGGCAAGGGGAAGCTTGGGTCTTGTGCTGTGTAGTCTCTGTTGTGGGGATTTTGTGTGTGCCTTGACGAAAGGGCACACATTCTTAGGCTTCCGGTGCTGCTGCCAACTGGCACTCCCGTCAGCCAGGCTGCTGCTGGCGTGGTGTCGTCTTCTGTCTCTGAGCAGAGCCTTGCGAGGGGAGGTGCCCTGCATCCACTCCACGTGCTTCTGTCTTGCAGCAGCAGCAGCTCCACCCAGCTCCTCAGTAAGCTCCTCCCAGGATGCCACAGGATTTTCAAAAACATGTGGATCTCCCCAGATCATGCTTGGATCATTGCTCACTCCTCCCACATATGTGCTCTGTACACCCCCAACACACCCTTTCCACGCTGCTTTGATTCTATAACTTTCCTCCCCTAATGCATATATAAACACACAAGCTCTTAGTTTGCCTTTTTTTTTTTTTAATTTTTGACAGGCAGAGTGGACAGTGAGAGAGAGAGAGACAGACAGAAAGGTCTTCCTTTTGCCGTTGGTTCACCCTCCAATGGCCGCCGCGGCCGGCGCGCTGCGGCCGGCGCACCACGCTCCTCTGATGGCAGGAGCCAGGTGCTTCTCCTGGTCTCCCATGGGGTGCAGGGCCCAAGCACTTGGGCCATCCTCCACTGCACTCCCTGGCCACAACAGAGAGCTAGACTGGAAGAAGAGCAACCGGGACAGAATGTGGCACTCCGACCTGGCCTAGAATCTGGTGTGCTGGCGCCGCAGGCGGAAGATTAGCCTAGTGAGCCGCGGTGCCGGCTCGTTTGCTTTTAACGTAACTAAAAGTACTGTTCTGCAGCTTGCCTCTTCTCCCGGTAGGATGTCTGGAACGTCCATTCAGTACCTGGTGACTTCCTAATTCTTCCAGCTGCCTCGTGGTGCTTTTAGAAGACATTCACCAAGAGTCATCAAGTTGTTCTGCATTTAGTACCATGAAACAGTTTCTTTTACAAAATAATACAGTTATATGTGTGTGAGATGTAACTGTTTTACATGTTATCATAGATAGAGGATAATAATGGGACAGCCTTGTGGTGTAGCAAGTGAAGCCGCCTTCTATGATACCAGCATCCCACATTGACACTGATTTTAGCCCCAGCGGCTTCACTTCTGATCCAGCTCCCTGCTAATGGACCTGGGAAAGCAGCAGAAGATGGTCCGAGGGCCTGGGTCCCTGCACCCATGTGGGAAACCCAGATGAAGCTCTTGACTTTGGGCTGGCCCAACCTTGGACATTGCAGACATTTGGGGAGTGAACCAGTGGATGGAAGATCTCTCTGTCTGTGTCTCTCTCTCATCTTTCTGTAACTTTACCTCTCAAATAAATAAATCTTAAAATAAAAATGATGAAAGAAACATAGCACACCCCTGAAGGTAATATAATCCAGTAAGATACATTCATAGTGAACCATGTAAGTGTGCACTGAAACCGAATACTATTCTGTCATTGTTGGATATAATGCTCTTTAAATATTAATTAGATCACGGTGGCTGGCAGCCTGAACTTTCCGTTCTTTACTGATTATTTTAGTATCATGGCTCTATTAATCGCTAATTTTAAATGATTGTGTATGCTTATTTCTTCCTTTCATTCCATCCATTTCTACTTCACGTATTGCAAATTCCTGTTATTAGGCGCATACATATGTATAACATATCTTCTTGATGAATTCTTAATGTTATGAAGTGTCCCCTTTTATGTTTATTGATAAAATTAATTAAATTTTTCTTGAAGTGCTTCTTCTGTCTGTTCACCTGCCACCCATGTGCGACTTCATATGCAGAGGGTGTCTCTTGAAGACAGCACATGCTCAGATCTTGTGTTGAGCCCTGTTGAAGACCTCACTAATGCCCGCATAACACCTTTACTTAACCTTCCATATTCTTCCCCATAAGTTAGTGTTTTTTGGGTTTGTTAAGTATATTCCATTTCTAGGCTTGGCTTGCTTATCATATGTCTGTACGTTCATGCACAAATGGCGTGCTGCTGTGGGGTCATCAGCCAAGGGTGAGGCCAGAGAAGTCATGAGAGGCAGGTGGATGGAAGGCATTGCATGCTGGAGCAACTGTTTTAATGTTTAAAGAAATGAGATGTATGGAGTTCTGAGCAGAAGAGTGGTGATTAGGATTCAGAAAGCTGTTCTATTAAAATAGGGACAGGCGTGGAAGTGCAGCAGGTTAGGCCACCACCTAGGACGCTGGCATCCCACGTGAGTGTTGCCTCGAGTCCTGCCTCTGTTTCTGACCCAGCTCCCTGCTAATGCTCCTAGGAAAGCAGTGGGGGATGGCCAAGCACTTGGGCCTCTAACACCGATGTAGGGGACCAGGATGAAGTTATTGGCTCAGCCCCAGCCATTGTGGCCATTTGGGGAGTGAACCAGTGGATGGAAGACCTCTCTCTGTAACTCTGCTTTTCAAATAAAATAAATAAATATTTTAAAAACATATAAAAAGCAGACTGTAATAGGTCTAGCCTAGGCATAGGGAACCCGCAGGGGGAAAGGTGTCGGTGGCCCACAATAGGAGGGTGAGTCTTAGTTGGCTAACTGGCATACAGCCACGGCAATACCAGCGAGATTTTCGGATGGATGCTTGCAGAACATGAAAGACCGGGGGGAGTCAGGGTTGACTCTGACATTTTGGTTTGAGAAAGCGACGTTTTGACTGCAGTTCAGGGAGACGGGGGAGCACCTAGGTTTGAGACATGAGGAAATCAGTTTGATTTCAGAGATCACTGCAATGCTACAACAGGTGAGTGGAGATGGGATTTAATTTGTTTTGGTGCAAAGGGAATAGAATCCATTCACACGAGGGCCCTTCAAAAAAGTGTTTACTATGGAGAAATACTTCTTTCATTTTTTTGCATCAAAATAAACTTTTCGTTCCTTTCTCCATGAACTTTTTGAAATACCCTCATTAAGATAGATGTAATTCACCAGGGATTCAAGATACAAATTTTGGAACTGGGGTGGATGTTTGGGCTGGTGTTTAAGTTGCCACTGGGGGCACCTACATCCTGTATCAGAGTGCCTGAGTTCAAGGTCAGCTCTGCCTCCAGTTCAGTTTCCTGCCAATGAACGCACTGGGAGGGAGCAGTGACGGCTCAAGTAGTCAGGGCCCTGCGCATGTTGCAGACCTGGATTGAGTTCCTGGTTTCTGGCTTTGGCCTGGACCAATCCTTGGCTGTTGTAGATAGTTGTTGTTGTTGTTTGTTTTAAAGATTTATTTATTTTTTTGACAGAGTTACATAGAGAGTGGAGAGGCAGAGAGAGAGAGAAAAAAAGAGGGGGGGAGAAAGGGAGGGAAGGAGGGAGGGAGGGAGAGGTCTTCCATCCAATGGTTCACTCCCCAATTGGCCGCAGTGGCCCAGCTGCACCGATCCAAAGCCAGGAGCTAGGAGCTTCTTCTGGGTCTCCGACATGGGTGCAAGGGCCCAAAGACTTGGTCTTTAGGCCATCTTCTACTGCTTTCCCAGGCCATAGCAGAGAGCTGCACTGGAAGTGGAGCAGCCGGGTCTTGAACCAGCGCCCATATGGGATGCCGGCGCTTCAGGCCAGGGCGTTAACCTGCTGAGGCACAGCGCTGGCCCCAGTTGTAGATATTTGGAGAGTGAACTAGGAGATGGGAGCTCTCTCTGTTTCTCTGGTTGTCAAATAAATAAATAAAACTTTTAGAAAAAATTAGTATTTCTCAGTTATGTTTTAATTAAAGGTAGACAGAATAACATTGATGCCGATGTTGCAAGTAACTCATGGGACAGTGTAGGTGATGCATGTGAATGAGCAGTTGCGTGTGAATCTGCTAAGTGTGACTTGAGCTGGATCTGGGACATAGGTCCTGCTCCTGCCACTCACTGTCCACGTGCATCTCACAGCTACACAGGCAGTGGAGAGCACTTGGCAATTTTTGTTTCATTTTTCGGTAAGGTCTGATTTTCTCTTCTCTTCACAAAGGAAAGGTACGTAGTCACTGCAGGCTCCAGTGCACAGTATTTAGAAGGAAAATTGTATTTATCTCTGTAATGAATGCTAGGTTGAGAGGCTGTGTCTCAGTACGAGGTTTGAGCTCAAATAGGGTTTATTTAATCAGGAATTCATTGTAGAGATAATTCCTTATGGAGAGATGTGCTGTAGAAATTGAGATAGGGGTACTACATGCTTCTTGCAGGTTTCAAAGACCCAGGAGCATCCTCAGTGCTGTCCTTTCTCACACAGATGTGGGCAGAGGCCATGTGAAGAGGGCTCTCCTTGTGTTCACGAATGGCTATTTGAAACCATAACCTCTGGATACTTGGAGGTCTCGCCGCGTTTCGGCTTCATTCTCTGGTGTTTGGGTCTCCTGTAGCTCACTCCCTTGGAGGGTTCTGTGCAGGCTTAAGGATCAAGTGGGGCTCTCCAGAGAAGGGGTGTGTTTTTCAAACTCCTGTTTAATTTGGAATGGAAATGGGGGATTTTGGGAGATCCCCACTGATTAAATCATTCAGGTCTTGGTTGAGGATTCATTTCGTTTTGTGCAGGCATAGCCCTGTCTTTTGGCACAGGTAATTTCTTTTTCAAATTACTGCTTCCTCAGGAGTTGGGAAAAGTTTGCATTTGATTACAAATGCCATGCAGAGAAGTCTCTGGAAGGTGCATGCTAACTCAATTTTAATTTGTTTCCGTTCCTTTGTTATCGGTTTTCTCCTTTCTTTAATCCAAATACAATCACAAAGTTGAGTAAGAGCCAGTTTTTCTGGACAATTTTATGATAACCCAAACTGAAAATGTCTGTTTCCCAGAGAAAACTCTGTTGTAAGGATCACATGCATTTTCATTCGATTTATTCTTCACATGTCAGGAAGAAAACTGAGCAGTCCAGGCAGCTGTGTTTTAGAGGCTAAACTTGTTATTTGGGAAGCAGGATCGTGATTTAAACAGAGGGTGGGCACGGTGACCTCTGCATCTGAGACCTGGAGATCCAACCAGGCTGTGTTCTCACGGACATCTCCAGGGGCAGGGCGGGGTCTTCTGATCACCCCACGAACTCCCAGGGTTCTTGTCGCATTGAACACGTTTGTTAAGCGAGTGAATACATTGCCCATCACCCTAATGGAAACTGGTTTTCACTTATCAGTTATTAGACTATGTTGAAAATAAATGTCATAAATCCTGAGATGCAGGCAATAACCCACAGGAGGAAGCTGCACCCTTGGGAGTCTAAAATCCATGACTTATAAGAGAGTGGGAAGATGGGAACAGTTCAGTCGGGCACTGCCCAGCTCCAGAGACGGGGGTGTCTTCCTCCTCCATGTCTCCAACACCACCTGGGGATCACTTCCAGCTGTACTATTTGTTAGTAGCTTGCGTGTCAGCGTCACCATCAGCCTGGGATACATCGAGTGCTTGGGAGTACACAGAATGACAGAGAAGAAAGTAGCAAAGTTACTATGTATTGGATGCCTGTCACAGGTCAAGCCACTGATTGAGTTTTACGTATGTTATCTCATGTAATGCTACACATTTAATGCTATTGGGGGCCTCTTAAAAACATGAGACAGAATTAGGACATATTTAGTTAAAATGTATTTTCATTTTTTTGAAAGTTGAGGAGCAGAGACAAGCACAGAGGAAGAACTTGTATTTGCTGGTTCACTTCCCTAATATGTGCCGCTGGGCCAGGCTAAGCCAAGGGCAAAGAACTCAATTCAGGTCTCCAGGGGGGCAGCAGGGACGCATGAGCATATTGGCGGGAAGCTGGAATTGGGAGTGGGGTGGGGACTGCAGCCCAGGCGCTCCAGTGTGAGATACTGGTGTCCCACGAGGTGTCCTAAGTGCTGCACCCAGTGCGCATCCCTGTTGAGTTTCCTTACTCATAAGTTTAAGGCATCTCTGTTGAGTTTCTAAAAGCAGTGGCAGGCATGGTTGGCGCGAGTCTCAGGTCTCATGGTGGTTATTAAGGAGGAGAAAATGTGTACATGAACTGGGGACTGGCTCTCAGAGGAAACCTCTGTAGAATGAGAGAGGGTCACTGCAGGTTTTCTATAGTCTGGGAAGTTTAGCATTTGGTTTTAGGATTTTTTTTTCCTGATCCTACAGTCCTACAGGTACTCACCCCTCCATGTAAATGATTATACCATCCATTCATTTTTTTTTTTTCTCTTTTTAACTCAACAAGAAGACCGACTCAAAGCTTCAGGAACAAATCTTAGGCTATGAATGTTTTTGAGACTTATTTAAAACACCTTCAAATCTTGTTTCCTCAGTTATTTTTTTTGAACCTGGTCTCTAACCACTTCACCCCTCCTGCGCTGTCCTTGGCACCCAGGGGAGTGGAACTTCTGATGGTTGTGGAATGATGCCCTCAAGGTGGGGGAATTGCCTGAGGCTGTCTTCCGCCTGGCCTCGGTAACAGCAGGACTGGCCAAGGTGTTTCCCTTCTGTCCTTGTGGACGCTGCCGCTAAGCCTGCCTTTGGAAGGAGGTTGATTGTGTGCTGTTTGGGTCTAACTCACTTCCCTGTCATCTGTGGCAACACACGGGGGAGAATGTCACAGCCTATCCCTGATTTTTATTTGTTGTCTGTCTAGAATATCCTCTTGCATTTGGTCAATAGGAGACCTCTGATTATACCTGTAATTCATAATTAAAATGGTGCATTACACTCTATTAGTTTTCCTTACATGGTTTTGAATTTGGGAGATGGTAATACCTCAGAACCGGATTCTGGGCAGAGATGGCATCGTGCTGCAGTACCTACAGGCACAGACATTGTGAACAGCTGGATGTGTTTGGTACAGAGTTGTTCCATGTCGTGTCTTTGAGTCAAACACAACCTCCAAAATGCTATTAAGAACTTCGCCTATTTTTAATGCTGGTGGTGGTTTGGAGCTGAAAGGGTTTTCAGTTCTGAGGCCTTTGCCAGGTCTGAAAAAGTAATTTGCTGGTGCTTGAGACCTTCATGCCTTCGACAGTCCCCACTGTAGTGCCAGAGCAGCCTGGTGCTCCTGGGTGTTTGAACAGTCACCAAAGAAATGGTGCCCATTAGATGCAGGTTGCTCGCAAGGCAAGATGAATGGATCTTTCTCTTCTCCCACCTTCCCTGGTGATTAGAGATGAATTTGTTAGGTATGTCCAGGAAACTAATTACATCATTGTGAGAAATATCCCAGTGGGGAAATCTGTTTTCTGATCAAAAGGATGGCCAGCGGCTACTGTGCTCAATCCAGCATCGGCAGGAGATAGGGCTCAGGGTGGGGAAGCTGCCTGCTCCTTGGGGACACCTGATGACTAAACAAAGGCAGGAAATTGACTGTGTCCTGGGGAGGCAGCTGCAGAGTGGTCAGGAAACAGGCATCGCCGGGGTGGAGAAGACAGGATGGGGACGGAGCTTCTGAACCGTGTAGGTCCAGGGCACCGTGAGGAGGCTTGGTTGATTGGGGAACAGTGTTTAGAGATGGAAGCTTGGGTTTATGCACCAGCTGTGGTTACAAGGGGCTGGAGCCAATTCCGCCCCCCCCCCCCCCAGCCTCCTCTCCCTTACCTGTAAACTGAGGCCAAGAGTGGCTACCTACTGGGCTGGTGTGAATATTGACCATGTTAGCCATAAAGTCCCATATGGAACTGATTTGTGTAGACTGGTAGGAAATCTCATTATTGGCATTTCAGCTGGCATCCACCCACTTTTCTTAGACTTGCGGTGGGGCAGCATTGGCAGGCGTGTTGATATTAGGATGAAGCCCAGTATGGAAATGCCCTCAGGACAGTGCTCCCAACCAGGCACTGATTGCATGAGCATTGAGTGCTCAGTACATTTTGATAAAAACAATTAGGAATCCAAGGAATAGATGATAAAACCATAGTCTATGCTTAATCCAGAAAAAAAAAAAGCAGAGAAATTCAAGTTGAATCTCAAAATAATAGATGTGTGTATACATACATACATATATCCTAAAACTCTGCATTTTAGAAATGAGAAAGACCATAAGGATCCTCTGGCCCAATATTCATGATTTGCAAAGGAAACAATGAAGGCTGGGGTCGGCGTGGTGACACTACACTGTGTGGCAGCGAAGGCTGGTTGTAGGTCAGACACCTGCTCCTGTTCCCCAGGATGCAGTGGTGGCCATGGAGTGAGGCATCCCCCACTCTGTTAGCCAGGAATCCCAGCGTGCAACGGGAGTGGCTAAGAGGAGAACCTGTGGAGAGATTAAGAAGCAAATGTGCCTGCATCCATTCCCTTCTCAGCTGAGGGAGGTCAGCTCCATGAATGGCTTTGGGAGCTGTCTGCTGAGGGTGGCCAAGCCCTCTGTGGGTGTTGGAAAGACCATGTGAAGTGAGCTTTCACTCTGTGCCTTGCCCCCTCATTGATAATGCATCCTATTGAGAAAGATGTATACTTGTGTTCTATTTGTGCTAAGCCAGAACTGGTTACAGCAGTTAGGTTTCTCTTAGCAGTACAGAACTGTGTCCTAGACTGCCCTTTTTTTTTTTTTTTTTTTTTACAGGCGGAGTAGAGTGGATAGTGAGTGAGAGAGAGAGAAAGGTCTTCCTTTTGCGGTTGGTTCACCCTCCAGTGGCCGCCACTGATCCGATGGCAGGAGCCAGGTGCTTCTCCTGGTCTCCCATGGGGTGCAGGGCCCAAGCACTTGGGCCATGCTCCACTGCACTCCCGGGCCACAGCAGAGAGCTGGCCTGGAAGAGGGGCAACCGGGACAGAATCCGGTGCCCTGACCGGGACTAGAACCTGGTGTGATGGCGCCGCAAGGCGGAGGATTAGCCTATTGAGCCGCGGCACCGGCCTAGACCACCCTTCTAATAACTTCCCTTTGCATTGGACCAGTCTTCTGTCCCTCCTTGTGCCCAGACTTGAAAACTTGCTGTTGGCCTGTGCAAGCTGTATCTTAATTTTAAGAGCAATTTCAGAATGAAGTGCCTCAAGAACAAAGAGTCCAAGAAAAAAATATGGAATGGGTTTTACCTGGATAAGCTGCGAATTGCATAATCAGTTCAAGAATTCAGACAGATTATAGAAATACGTACTTTCAGTGCTTTGACAGTAACTGAAGGTGAGGAGAACTTTTCCCGAGCACGTGACATCTGTTTGCATTTATTTAGCATGGTGGTTTTTGCTGTTGTAGATTTACCCTAGACAGTATAGGAAGCAAGAAAGAGCCAAATCTTGGGACAGCGTAAGTGCGAGATGTATGTACTCGTGGAGTCTGGAGTCAGATTGTCTGGTGACAGCTCTTACTGACTGTGTGGCCATGGCATGTCACGTAACCATTCTGTGCTGATTTCCTGATCGGTGATGTGAGACTGTGGGGTTCATGCCTGACAGTATTGTCACAAGGATTGCGTGAAATGATGTCTATAAGTTACCCAACACAGACACATACTCAGTAGATGCTTTGTCAGGGCGGGGGGGACAGAAAATTAAGATAGGATGTACTATGTGATTAATGATTTTTGGAAAACCTTCCAAAGCGAACAACTAAGAACTGTTAGACTAAGCAGGTTCTAGAAACCTGTCTGTTGGTGTTGTTTTTGTTCTCTGAGCATTAGAGAAATAATGAGAACGATAGCACGATGCCTTTAGCTTGCTGCAGAGTGTGACTATTGTAGATGTTTCGCTGCTTCCACCATGGCCTGTCCCTCCCCTGCTAACTAGCAGTGGCTGTGGGGAAAGTCATCTACCAGCTGCAATGCTCTGTTACAGGTTCACAGCTTTATTTCCCAATTACTTTATTTATCATAGGTTGATCAGACGTCTTGCATTCAATGGGACTTGGGTGGTTATTTGGTCTAAAAATGGGTTCTTTGAGCCAGCACAATCAAGGCTACTGACAGATGACAGACAAGGACACAAAGCTTCATAATCCAGTGTGCTTCGTTATGGGATTCTACAGAGCAGTATGGAAATAGGAGAGAGTGCCTAACAATTTTTACTACTGCTGAAATGCCTTTTTCTTTCTCTTGAGAAAAACTGACCTTAAGCTAAACTTTCCTTCGATTAAATTCCAAGGTCAGGATAAAGAGATTATTGTATCTTTCTAATACTATTAATGCTTATAGCAGAAAACCAGATCTGGGTTTTCTGCATATCAAGATTTATTATCTAGGGTAACATATTGGTTCAGAGTTTTCTTGGGTCAATATTTATTCTGTGTTTCTCCCTTTCTTGAATGTCATTTTAAAAATGTCTGGTTTTTAGGAGTTATTTATTTGAAAGGCAGAGTGACAGAGAGAAGAGAGACTTTCCATCTGCTGGTTCACCCCCCTAAATGGCCTCAACAGCCAGGGCTGGGCCAGGCCAAGGTCAGGAGCCTGGAGCTTCCTCTGGGATTCCCATGTGGGTGCCAGAGGCCCAAGCACTTGGGTCATCTTCCACGGCTTTCCCAGGCACAGAGCAGCTGGGACAAGAGCCAGCACTCTGCTTGGGTTGCAGGCCTTACAAGTGGTGGGTTAGCGCCTGTGCTGCGAGGCCAGTCCTTGGATAGCTCTGTCTTCAACCTCACCTCAAGAAGTAGTTGTTGGTGAAGCTTGCATTTTTCTCTGTTGAATTTGTCTATGGGTAATAAATGCTTCCAGTACTTGCACATGAAGTGAGGAGTAGCTGCAGTCCTCTGACCAGTTCCCCGAGGGTCACTGTTGGTGCTACGCAGGGCAAGGGGTCCTTCGGACAAATGCAAAGAGCAGCCAGAAGGGTGGAGACACAGAGGGGAGGACTTTCCAAGGATGTGTTTTCTTCCTTGTTGACAAGTCTGCTTGCTGCCTAGACAGAGTGCATGACCCACATTGCACTGGGATCACAGGGGGGTTTGGACGATGAATGGTTAACACTACAGGTTTATGTTTCATTTTAGTAACTTTTTTTTTTATTAAACAGGTAACATATACTCATTGTGAAAAACGACCTATAGATGGACAAACACAGGAAGAAAAATTACCCCCATCCTACAATCAGTAGGTTCTAGGTTTCTTCTGTGCAAATATCCATACAGGGTACCTATTACTCATGTGGTATCTATTACTCACGTGGTACCTATTACTCATGTGGTCTTGCAATCCTCCTGTGAACACAGAGGAAAGACTGAAAATGAGAAAACTCCTGAAGATCACAGTCCAGTCCTTAGTATGCTGGATGTTCTGAGAGGCCTTTACTGTGTGTTTTGTCAAATGTGATACCGAATACACTCATAGGTGAAATCTATGCATTTATCCTCTCCACCAAGACCTCCGGAGCATTGTGGTGGAGTGGAAAGAATGTGGGTTCGGGAAGCAGGTGGAAGTGGTACAAATTTCAGTTGGTTGACTTAGTCCTGTGTGACCTTGATGAATTACGTAGTTTAAACCACATGAAAACTTGCAACATCTAAGCTTTTGGAATGATAGAGTCTAATTCTTTGAGCAGGGTGTTTTCAACTACTAGAATACTATGTTGCTATCTAATGAGTTTGGCATGGGAACTGAGTGAGATATACTTGGTAAAGTATTGACTTGTGAAGATGCTCAATGAGTGTTAATTCTCGAGGTGAAGATGGTCAATGAGAGCGCAGTGTGCTTGGCACCTGAGTGCACCTTGGTCTTGGGAGAAGCAGATGCCAAGGTGGAGTTTAATGTGCAGAAGGTGGTTTAACGACAGTGCTTCGGGGAGGGGCTGGGGAATCCAGCCCAGGACACAGCTTTGACCTGGAGTGACAGAGAAGGAGAGGGAAGACAGGTTGGCTGGGAAGGACTTAGATTTCCATGGAGTTCTGAGGAAGTTTGTTAGGGCTGGCCTGAGAGTCAGGGTCAGCTGTGGGAGGAATCTGGGGTCTCCCAGAGACAGGCCCACCTGAGTCTCCCTGCACTGCTCAGTCATGAGCAGGAGTAGCTGCAGGAAGTGCAGCTTCCATGCTGGGGAGCTACCAGAGGTCAGAGGTCAGAGAGGCCCGTTCTTGGAGCCCCCCCCCCTTCCCAACACCAGACATCAATCAGTGTGATATGTTCCTTCATTTTCTGGGAAAGATTGACTTTAGACTTGGGGAGCAGTTAGGGTGCAGTGGGTGTGGATGTTGTGTTTTCCCAACGCCGTCTGTGCGTCTCCCCTCCCCCCAGTTAACCATTCATGGACTTGACGGCTCTGTTCTCATGCACGTCACGGTCCCACATCTTCTGGAAGTTGTGCGCCATGCCTATGGCACCAGGAGGCCCTGGCTGTGGCACTGGGTGGCGATGACCTCCCACACACCTTTTCTTGGAGGTTTTTGTTTTCTGGCACTTCCTGTGGAAATGACAAGAGTCTCAATGTGAAATAAGAGCAATTGTTTGGACTCGGAGCGAGGGATTCCTTGAAAAAGAAACTCAAAGAGCTGATGGGGGTCACACCCAGGGACTGGAGCCGTCATACTCTCTAGTTATTGCTGGGGATATTACCGCCCGCTATTATGGTAATGATATTATAATCTTCTGAGTATTAATAAACTGGTAAAAGGAATGATGTCTCGAGATATAGCCATGGGGCTTGATTTCTTTCTTTTTTTTTGTCATTACATAAAGACATAAAAGAAACCTATAAAAAGTAATGTAATATTTTAGTTGGGGCCATTATGAAATACGATGCTATCCTTTATTTCTGGTTAGCAGAGATCACCTGCTCATGTCATCTAATCAGAGCAGAGGTGATTGACAAGCCTGTCATGCATACACATTTTTCAGCTTCTCCAGAGATTTATATATTTCATCAGTCATCGTAATTCTGTGAGAATTTATTCTTTGCAAAACCATCAAAGTCGATGAGCTAATATCAAAGTTTATATTAACAACTCAGAATAGTTCCAACCTTTAAATTGTTGACATGGAAACACATCTTTCTCCACCTTATCAGTGCTCTGCACATGTGCCTATGTGGACTGGGCTCTGGATTAATCAGAAATATACTGTTCGATTGTGCCTCCAAGTCAGCAAGAGTTATGAAGAGAGGCATTATTATTCATATATTCGCTACATCTGCAGAAAACAATCAGTCTAATGGTGCCACCATGTTGGCTGTGTTTCTGTCCTGTTTTATTCAACTGGAACAATCCTCACACAATGTGAATTTTCCCAACCCTGTCACCAGAGTAGCTAACAGATGTTTGCTTTGAAGAAGAGACAAAAGGCCTATTCCTGTGCCAGCGTTCTATGTAAAAGTTGGGTGTATTTTATGAATATAAGTATACAGAATTAAGAAGACAGGAAGACGCAGAAAAATCCTTAATGTTAGAAAAAGGCATCAAAGGAGATGGGGTTAGTACAAGCATCCTGACTCCCATGATGCACTGGGAGATTCTTTTAGCCAGGAGCTTGGTCAGGCCGTGGGGTCGGTGGGCTGTGATACTCCCGTCTCTCTGTGCTCCTTGCAAGATTCTGTTTTCCGTAAGACCACCTTTGAGGGATGAGCTCATGCCACTTTCTGTTCCGAATTCAGCCATCTCAGATCCCAGGAGAGGGAGGTGGGATCCCAGAGCCCGGACAGGGAAGAGATGACCCTACTGCACCGACTGAGATCTTTGATGTTCTCCTCTCAGTGCTGTACCTGGACAAATATGAAATTCAAAGCAGCTTGCAGGAAACCGTGGCAAGCCTCTGGAAGATAAGCTAATGAATCCTGCCCCTCCTGCAGCCTCAGAAATTCCGAATACTGGGCTCATGGTGATGGCGGTCTCGGCACTAGTGGTTTTCAGAACAAAATGTGGTTTTCCCTTCTTTGAGTTCCAAAGATCACTGGGGGATGAGGATGGTGGTGTTGACAGTCCTGGTCAGTGAGTGGAGGATACAGGAGGGCTGGTTTTACTCGGGCCTTGAGTGCGCATGGGTCTGTTGGAGCCTTTGCATGAAGGGTGAGTAGGGCCTCCGGCTGATGGGACTGATCACGTCAGGTTTGAGCGATTATGAGAAAGTCAAAGCCGCTCATTTGTGTCTTGCTCCATGGACTTGTATCTTCATATTTGTTCAGTCGTGTGTTCTCTCAGCCAACATATATATGTTTGGACATTTGCCATGGGCTAAGCTCTGTCCTTGCTGTGGGGGTGTGGTGGCTGCAGCTTCTGGGGATTACAGATGCTGATGGCCACGGCTGCAGGACCATAAGAGTCTGGCATCCATCCATCTCTTCCATGCCCCTGATAGTGTGTCCACGTCTTAGAAAACCAGGTTCACCTGCCCTTGGTGCCTAGCAGGGGCTGGCACAAAGCTGTGTGTGAGCTGGGGTGTGTTTGGAACCTGTGGATATTTTTCCTCATTTGGAGCGTGGAGAGCCCACTGCCTCAGGTCCTTGTTAGCAGTGAGACAATCGCTGTTATCATGGTCAGCACGGGTCCCGCTTTCCCCATCACATCCCATCAACTCCTGCGTGAATCCACACCCAGGGCCATTGGCTAACCCAGGGCTCGCTCCTCACGAGCCCCTGTGTGTGGGCCCCACGAGTCACATCAATCCCTGTGCTCCCATCAGGGTTTCAGCAGCTGGAACAAATGGGAGCTGTTACTGTCAGATCTGATAACAGCGCATAGACATTAATTAATTAAATCAAGGATCCATCCCCATACCGTTACCATGACTGCAAGGGCATTGGTTAAATTGTGGGAAACTGTGTGGATACCCCATTCCAGGCAACTTACTCCACGGGTTCTGTGTGGTGACTTCACAGTAGTCTGTTTTCTCTTTGTAGTATTTAATTTTTGTCATAACGTTGTCGTTTGCCAGCTAAGATGGTTGTCTGAATTGGCTTAACAAGTTTGAATGAAGAAACGAAGGTCTATGGATAATCAGATTGGAGGTCATTTTGGTTGAGGCTGGATTTCCTCTTCCTGGGGATGGCCATGGTCACTACTGTGTTTCTAGAGACGTGAAGCCCGGGAGAGCGTGCGTCTATCACAGGCTGGCATTGTGCACAGGACATACCGCCTTGGCTAGGTCACCTGCATTTCCTCCCCGGTTCTTCAAGTGTCCTCCTAAACAGTGTGAGTTCTCAGGCAATGGAGCGGTTAGCATCAAAGGACAGTTGTTGTATCTAGGCACACATCTAGTTCACGTATCTGAGCAAGGAAGAGCTCCCGGGAAGGAATACATGGAAGCAAGACCTGTTGTCTTAGTTCTTCTAACATTCTTGAGGACATTGGCCCATAGCCCATATGTTAGTCCATGCAGAATGAAGGAAGGTCCCAGTCCAGCTTGGGACTCCTCATGGATGAGTGGTCGGCTGTGGTGCTCAGGGTGCAGTCTCCTGGGTCCTGGAACATGTTGATTTCACTGAGCTGGATGGGCAGACGGGGCCAGCCTGAGAGGTGTTTCATTGAGCAGGACAGATGGATGGGGCCAGCCTGGGAGGTGGACAGTCTGTCTTGCAGCAGGTGTTTGACCATCACTTAGGATCAATTTAGGGCTGAGAAGTCGGGGAAGGGTCAGGACTGGCAAAGTCAGAAGCGGTCCGGCAAATGAAGCAGTAGATGCCGAGAACGGGGATTGCAGGAACGCTGGGGGCTCCTGCAGCTGTGGTGGAGTGTTACCCTTTGCTGCTGGACCCAAGGTTCCCAGAGCTGCCCATCTTTCAGATGTTTAGAAATCGACATTTGTGTGTGAATTTCAGTTATTAAATGTTGGTAATAATATTTTGAAGATGTTGCTCTGGCACAAATGAAAGACGCAGATGAAGCTCTGGGTTGCACTCTGGATTTAAGAATTTAGCTTTGGGGCAGGAGCTGCTGTGTCCTAGTGGGTTAGGCTTCTAATTGGGATGCTGACATCGCTCACTGGAGGGTTTGCTTTGAGTCCCCATTCCTCTGTTCTTCCAGTCCAGCTTCCTCCCCTGTGCCTGAGTTCCTTATATACCCTTGCAGTCTGGAAGATTCAAGATACAGAACGAGAAATGCACTTAGTGGAGGATCTAATTACAGTTTTGTCAAAATGACATATTTACCAAACTATGGAAGTGCTCTCTAATGATGATATTCATATCAATGTGTACACAGTTATTTACATATCATATATTCTGTGCACTATTAGTCAAGGGAGAGGCTATTGGTGGAGTTTGCTCTTGTGTTAACACTATAAATCTATAAAGCCACCGCCTGCAGTGCCAGCATCCCATATGGGCACCGGTTCAAGTCCCGGCTGCTCCACTTCTGATCCAGCTTTCTGCTAAGGCCTGGGAAAGCAGTGAAAGATGGCTTAAGTCCTTAGGCCTCTGCACCCGTGTGGGAGACCTGGAAGATGCTCCTACCTCCTGGTTTCAGATCCGCCCAGCTCGGGTTGTTGCAGCCATTTGAGGAGTGAACCAGTGGATAGAGGACCTCTCTGTCTCTGTCTCTCTCTCTTACTCTTTCTGCCTCTCTGTAACTCTGCCTTTCAAATCAGTAAATCAGTCTTTTAAAAAAGCTCTAAATCTTACTTTGATCCTCTGCAAGTGGAGAGAAATGTTACCTTAAAATCGGAATATTTCCCTGAACGATGTCCTTGTCTGCTAAACTCCTAGTTCAGTGTGGAAGATCTGGACCTCATGGCGGCCGTGAAGGAAGAGACAAAGTAGGACTGAGGGCCACATCCCCCAGCATTCCCCACCAGCCTTGTGCACCTGTTCAGTCAACTCAGTCCTGGAAGCGTTGGTTGATGCATTCAGAGCATTTCCTCGTCAAGATGAGAAGCTAGTGAAACGCTGCATGGGGCAGGGTTCTGTGAACTATTAAGGCGTGAACCTGTGCAGAGTTAATTAGCATCTCAGTGCAAGGTTGTCCATCCATCATCACCTGTAGTCTGCTGTGTGCCGGATCTGGCAGGGTTTGGTGTTTCACTCTCCATCTTCAGAGATTGAGAGGATGGCTGGCTAACTTCCGCCCTGGGGATCTACTGCAGCTTTGACTCTTGGAAGGTCTGGGAAGTCCAAGGTGGGAGGAGAATGGGAGTGTTTACTTTGGGCGCCAGGGTCTGGTTTCTGTTTGCCAAGCAAAGAAGAGCACTGTGCTTCAGGTCCAGATACTTAGTTCTACCAAGTGTGTGTTTCTGGGAGATGGTCAGCCAAGGCTGCTAACATTATGAATGAATCTAAAATCTCTTTTCAAGATTAATTTAATTTTTTAAAGATGTATCCACATATTTGAAGGGCATGTGGGAAGAAGCTGGACTGGAAGAACAGGATTGGGGACTCAAAGCAAACCCTCCAGTGAGTTATGTTGGCGTCCCAATTAGAAGCTTAACCCACTGGGACACAGCAGCTCCTGCCCCAAAGCTAAATTCTTAAATCCAGAGTGCAACCCAGAGCTTCATCTGCGTCTTTCATTTGTGTCACAGCAACATCTTAAAAATATTATTACCAACATTTAATAACTGAAATTCACACACAAATGTCGATTTCTAAACATCTGAAAGATGGGCAGCTCTGGGAACCTTGGGTCCAGCAGCAGAGGATAACACTCCACCACAGCTGGACCTTGTGCCTGAGTTCCTGGTTGCAGCCTGGCTCAGCCCTAGCTGTCGTGGGCATTTGGGAAGCGAACCAATAGGAGGAGGATAACTCTGTCTGTCTTTGCTTTTGCCTTTGTTACTCTGCCTTTCAATTACGTGAATGGCAAATCATTCAGTCTGTGTCTTAGGGGTTAGTGAGTTAAGCTGCTGCCTGCAGTGCTGGAAGACCATATGAGCATCATGAGAGTTCCGGCTGCTCCACTTCTGATCCAGCTTCCTGCTAATGCTCCAGGGAAAGCCGCGGAAGATGGCCCAAGTACGTGAGTCCCTGCTGCTCATGCAGGAGACCCAGTTGGAGTTTCAGGCTCTGGCTTCAGCCTGGCCCAGCCCTGGCTGTTGTGACCATTTATGGAATGAACCAGTGGATAGAAGCTTCGTGTTTGTCTGTCTGCCTTTCTTGTAGGGATTTTCAAGCCTCAATATGCATGCAGATCACCAGGGAATCTTGTTAAAATGTGCCGCCTTATGCATAAGTCTAGGGGATGGAGAGTCATATCTTTTTAAAAAATTATATTAAAGTACAGCATACAAAACAAGATATGCAAATAAGTGTACAAATCAATGACTTTTTTGTCATCTGATCAAATTCCTAATCAATACCCAAATTAGTAACAAAACGTTACTAGTGCCGTGAGAGTCCTCACTGTTCTCCACTCCCCATTTCTTCCTTTTAAAGTGTGAAATAAGAGTGTATTGTCATTCACATGGTGTGAGTCAGCGAGGCACTGTTCATAACTATGTGCAAAATAATCTGCCATCCTTATAGTATCATCTCTAACCACCACAAACATGAGGAAACGTGCAATATTTGTCTTTTTAGGGCTGAATTATTTTCATTTTGTTGCCAGTGTCAGAATTTCATTCTTTTTCTTGAATGAGTAATAATCCATTGTGTGTGTGTGTGTGTGTGTGTGTGTGTGTGTATCACATTTTCTTTATCCAGTCATCAGCTGATGGCCGTCTAGGTTTATTCCATAGCTTAGCTAATGTGAATTGTGCTGCAGTAAATGGGGCAGTGCACATAACTCCTACATATATTGATTTTTATATTCCCTTGGATCTGCTCCCAGGAGTGGGATAGCTGGGTCATATAGTACATCCACTTTGAGCTTTCTGGGAAGAGCTGTCTTCTGTATGGTTGCACCAGTTTACATTCCCACCATTGGTGTATTATAATACCTTTTTATTCCCACACCCTCATCACCAGTGTTTTTTATTTTTTAATTTGTGGCTGATAGCCCATTCTAACAGGGGCAAGGTGATGTCTATGGTGGTTTTTCCTTGTGCTTCACTGATGGCTAGTCACCCTGAGTATTTTTTCATGCCTCTGTTAGCCATTTGTATTTCCTCCTTTGAAAAATGCCTGTTTATATCCTTGGCCTGTTTCTTAACTTGATTGCCTGTTTTGTTGGTGTGGAGTTCCTGAATATTAACCCCTTATCAAATGCATAGTGTGCAGGTATTTTCTCCCGTTCTGTCAGTTGCCTCTTCACAGTTAGTGGTTTCCTTTGCTGTGCAGAAGCTTCTTAGCTTACCCCACTTGTCTGTTCTTGTTTTTACTGCCTGGGCTCCTGCGGTTTTACCTAGGAAGTCTTTGCCTACGCCAGTGCCTTGCAGCATCCCCCCAGTTTTCCTCTAGTAACCTGATGGTTCAAGGTCTCAGGTAGGTCCTTGATCCACTGTGAAATGATTTCTCTATAGGTGAGGTAAGCCATCTTGTTTTAGATTTCTTCATGTGGAAATCCAGTTTGCCCAACACTGTTTGTTGGAGAGGCTGTCCTTTTTGTCAGGGAATGATTTTAACTTGCTTGGCAAAGATTACTTGGTGGTTGTTATGTGGGTTAATTTTGAGGTTTTCTTTAAAAAAAAGATTTATTTATTTGAAAGTCAGAGTTACACAGAGAGAGAGAGGGAGAGAAAAAGAGAGAGAGAGAGAGAGGTCTTCCATCCAATGGTTCACTCCGCAATTGGCCTCAATGGCCAGAGCTGTGCCGATTCAAATCCAGGATACAGGAGCTTCCCCCTGGTCTCCCACGAGGGTGCAGGCACCCAAGGACTTGGGCCATCTTCTACTGCTTTCCCAGAATATAGCAAAGAGCTGAATCGATGTGGAGCTGCCAGGTCTTGAACCTATGCCCGTATGGGATGCCAATGCTTCAGGCCAGGGCGTTAACCCACCGTGCTTCAGTGCTGGCCCAAAGTTTTCTATTTTTTAAAAAATATTTGTTTGCAAGTTGGAGTTCCAGAGAGAGAAGGAGAAAAAGAACTCCTTCATCTCCTGACTTACTCCTTCAGTTGCCACAATGGCCAGGGCTGAGCCAGGCCAAAGCCGAGGTCCAGGAGCTTTATTGAGGTCTCCTGCATGGGAGGTAGGGGCCCAGTCGCTTGGGCCATATTTTTTTGCTGCTTTCCCCAGGTCCTTAGCAGGGAGCAGCATCAGAAGTGGAGCAGCTGGGACACAACCAGTGTCTATATGAGATGTTGGGGTGATTGGCAGTGGCTTTACTTGCTATGCTGCAGAGTTGGTCCCTGGGGTTTTTATTCTGTTTGTTCTCTTGTTTGTTCTTGAGCCAGTACAGTCCTTTGTGATTATAACAGCCCTGTGGTATAGCTGGAAATCTGATACTATGATAACTCCAGCTTTGTTTTCATTGTTTAATATTGCTTTGGCTCTTTGAGGGTCTTTTGTGTTTCTATATGAATTTTAGAATTCTTTTTCTGGTTCTCTGTAGAATGTCTTTGAAATTTTGATCATCATGATGCATCATTATATTGCTTTGGGTATTATGGACATTTTGATGATATTAATTCTTGCAATCCACAAACCTGGGTGATTTTTCCATTATTTTAATCTTCCTCTATTTCTTTCATTAATGTTTTGTAATTTTTATTATAAAGATCTTTCGTAACATCAGATAAATCTATACCAAGGTATTTAAAAATTTTTAAAATCTATTGTGAAACATATTCATCTTGCAAGTTCTTTATCAACCAGAGCATTGTTTGTATATACAAAAGCTACTGATTTTTGTGAGTTGATTTTAAATCCTGCAACTTTGTAAATTCTCCTATGAGTTCTAGTAGTCTCCTAGAGGAGTCTTTTGGTTGCCATATATAAAAGATCACATCATCTGCATGTGGGGATAGCTTCACACACTCCTTTGCAATTTGTGTCCCTTTCATTTCTTTTTGGTGTCTAATACAAATCTGAATAAAGTTTCACAAGAACCATGTTGAATAATAATGGATGAGTGAACCTCCCTGTCTCATTCTGGTTCTTAGAGGAAATGATTCAAGCTTTTCCACATTTGTCATATATTTCCTTGTGGGTTTGTCATACATTTCCTTGATTGTGTTGAGGTATGCTTCTCCTACACCTAATCTTTAAGGTTTTATCAGGAAAGGATGCTGTATTTTAACAAATGCTTTCTCTGTATCTATTGAAATAATCATACAGCTTTTTTTTTTTTTGACAGGCAGAGTGGCCAGTGAGAGAGAGAGACAGAGAGAAAGGTCTTCCATTGCCGTTGGTTCACCCTCCAATGGCCACCGCGGCTGGCAGGCTGCGGCCAGCGCGCCGCACCGATCCAATGGCAGGAGCCAGGTGCTTCTCCTGGTCTCCCATGGGGTGCAGGGCCCAAGCACTTGGGCCATCCTCCACTGCACTCCCGGGCCACAGCAGAGAGCTGGCCCAGAAGAGGGGCAACTGGGACAGAATCTGGCGCCCCCACCGGGACTAGAACCCCGTGTGCCGGCACCGCAAGGTGGAGGATTAGCCTATTGAGCCGTGGCACCGGCCAATCATACAGCTTTTATCATTCACTTTGATGATGTGATGCATCATGTTTTTTGGTGTGCATACATTGCACCATCCCTACATCGCTGGGATAAATACCACTTAGACTGTGTGGATTAGCTTTTTGATGTGTGGTTGGATTTGATTAGCTAGTATTTTGTTGAGGAGTTTGCATCTACCTTCATCAAGGATAATGGTCTATAGTTCTTGTTTTTGTTGTTGTACCTTTCTTTAGCTTTTGGAATTAAGTTAATTCTGGCCTCATAGAATGAGTTTGGAAAGGTTCCCTCCCTTTCAGTTGTTTTGAATAGTTTTAGTATAATTGGGATTAGTTCTTCCTGGAAGGTTTGGCAGAATTGAGGAGTGAAGCCATCCTGTCCTAGCCTTTCTTTGTTGGGAGGCTCTGTATTACTGATTCATTCTCAGTGTTGGTTACTGTTGTCTTCATGCCTCAATTATGGTAAATTCTATATGTCCAGAAATCTCCATTTCTTCTAGATTTTCTAATTTGTTAGCATATACCTATTTGTAGTAATTCATAATTATTCTTTGTATTTCTGTGTTATCAGTTGTAAAACATTTTTCATCTTTGATTTTATTAATTTGGGTCTTTCTCACTTTTTTTGCTAGTTGGGCCATTTGTTTATCAATTTTATTTATTTTTTCAAGAAATCAGCTCTTTATTCATTGACATTTTGTATAGTTTTAAAATGTTTAATTTTGTTTATTCCCTAATTTTTATTATTTCTTTCCTTATATTAATTTTGGATTTGGTTTTTCATGTTTTCCTATGTCCTTGATGTAAATAATTAGATCACTTATTTGATATCTAATTTTTTGATGTAGGCTCTTATTGGTTTAAACCTTCCTGTTAACATTATGCTTGCTGTATCATATAAGTTTCCTTTTTTGATTTATTTTTCATAATACATCCAACTTTCTTTTTTTTTTGACAGGCAGAGTGGACAGTGAGAGAGAGAGACAGAGAAAGGTCTTCCTTTGCCATTGGTTCACCCTCCAATGGCCGCTGCAGCCAGCGCACCGTGCTGATCTGAAGGCAGGAGCCAGGTGCTTCTCCTGGTCTCCCATGCACTTGGGCCATCCTCCACTGCACTCTGGGGCCACAGCAGAGAGCTGGCCTGGAAGAGGGGCAACCGGGACAGGATCCAGCGCCCCCACGGGGACTAGAACCCAGTGTGCTGGCACCACAGGCGGAGGATTAACCTAGTGAGCCATGGCACCAGCCCCGACTTTATTTTCAAAAACTGTTTGAAATACACTGGTTATCATATTGCCATTCAAAAAATCAGCTTTCCATATTTGGAAGCTCAGGCATCCCTTCAATGGAAATATTGTAAAATAACTGCCTAAGGCTTCATCTCAGAATATTATTAATAGGATATTAATATATTATTTGTTGCAAATAATTTTTTATTTCTTTTTGAAAATGAAAGCACAAGGAATTTTTTTATTTTCTCTGATTTATTCTATGACCCACTGTTCATTCAGAGGCCAGTCTACATGTTTGCAGATTTTAGAGTTTCTTTGCTGCCGATTTCCAGCTGAATTCTATTGTGTGAGAAAAGATATATGACTTGATTTCAACTGTTTTGAGTTTGTTGAGACTTGTTTAATGACCTGCTATGTGTTCTATCCTAGAGTGTTCTGTGCACTATAAGAGAGTATATTTTCTGTAACTATGGAATGAAATGTTCCGTAGCTGTCTACTAAGTCCATTTGGTCTATAGTGTAGATTAGCTCTATTATTTCTTTGTTGAGTTTTTGTCTGATTGATCTGTCCATTGATGAAAGTTATTATACTTGAGATGATGTTTCTCTTTAGATCCGTTAATATTTATTTTGTAAAACTGGGTGCCCTAGCATTGGGTGCAAATACATTGATTGTAGTCATAGCTATTAAATTGATTCATTCGTCATTATATAATGACCTTTGTCTCTTTTAGTTTTCTTCTTTTTTTAAGATTTATTTATTTACTTGAAAGAAGTTACACAGAAAGGGGAAAGGCAGAGAGGGAGAGAGAGGGAGGTCTTCCATCCACTGGTTCACTCCCCAGATGGCTGCAATGGCCGGAGATGGGCTGATCCGAAGCCAGGAGCCTAGAGAGAATAAAGCCAGCATCCCATATTGGCACTTGTTTGAGAACTACCTGCTCCACTTTCGATCCAGCTCTCTGCTTTGACTTGGGAAAACAGTGGAAAATGGCCCAAGTGCTTGGCCCCCTGCATCCACATGGGAGACCTGGAAGAAGCTTCAGGCTTTGGATCAGCCCAGCTCCAGCTGTTGTGGCCATTTGTGGAGTGAACCAGCAGATGGAAGACCTGTCTCTCTTTCTCTCTCTCTCTCTCTCCTGCCTCTGCCTCTCTGTAAATCTGCTGTTCAAATAAATAAATAAATCTTAAAAAAAGAAAAAGAATTACAGAGAAAGTGTGAAACACATACACACACACACACACAAAGAGAGAGAGAGAGAGAGAGAGAGAGAGAGAGAGAGAGAGAGAGAGAGAGATCTTCCATCTGCTGGTTTACTCCTTAGATGGCTAAAAATATTTGTCTCGGTGAAAACTTCTTATAGTCATACCTGTTGGGGTCCTATGTGCTTCCTGTCTTTGAATGTCCATATCGTTCTCCAAATTGGGGAAATTTTTGCTAGCATTTCACTGAACAAGTTTTGTTTTTTTTTTTAACAGTTTATTTATTTATTTGAAAGAGTTACAGAGAGAGGAGAGAGGGAGACACACACACACACACACACACACACACACACAAAGGGAGAGAGGGAGATCCTCCACCTGCTGGTTCACTCTCCAGACGGCTACAATGGCCGGAGCTGCACTGATCTGAAGCCAGGAGCCAGGAACTTCTTCTGGGTCTCTCAAGCAAGTGCCAGGGCCCAAGAACTTGGTCCATCTTCTGCTGCTCTTCCCAGACCATAGCAGAAAGCTGGATTGGAAGTGGCGCAGCCACAACTTGGACCAGCGCCCATATGGGATGCTGGCACTGCAGGTGGCGGTTTTACCTGCTACAACACAGCGCCGGCCCCTGAACAAGTTTTTTAATCCATTCCTTTATCCAATACCTTCAGGAACTCCTGTGACTAATATATTTGGTTGTTTTTTGATATCCCATATGTTCCAACTGAACACCATTTTGGTCTTCCTAATTATTTCTTCTTATTTTTTTTTTTTGTCTTACTAATTCAGAAGTCCTATCTCTAGATTGGTTATTCATTCTTCTGCCTCTGCATGTCAGTTAAGGCTTCCCACTGCATTTTTATTTGACTTACTGAATATTTGATTTGTAATATTTCTGTCTCATCTTTCTTCAGTATCTCTCTCCCTGCAAAATCTCTCATCCATGTCATGTACATATTCACTTAGTTTAGTTTAGCTGTTTCTCTATGGTTTTGAATAACCTTACAATCATTTTAAACATTTCTTTTCAGGCATTTCATCAACCTACCTTTCTTCGCACTCCAATTTTAATGTATTATTTTGTTCCATGTGGGGAGTCCCCTCACCTTCCTTGTTCTTGTTTCTTGTGTTTCTACATTGATTATTATGCATCTGAGAGATGGTTGAAGGCTTTATCTTGGAAATGTGCCTCTGTGCAACAGCACAATGACTGAGGCTCACGCTGGAGTGCCAGGGGTTTGTGCTGCGTGCAACCAGGGAGCGCCGGCCACTGTGTGCGGGTGGGACAGGAGTCCAGGTAACACCCACGCTGGGCATGGAGGAGCTCTTCTGGCTACAGTCAGTAGTGGAAGGGGATGTTGGCACTGGCTAGGGTGTTCAGTCTCAGCCATTCTCTGTGCCAAGGTGAACCAACTGATCCATGGCCTAGAACAAGTTCATGGTACTGTATACCCCGCACCCCTCACCCCAGGCACGCTCTCCATCAAGAGCACTGACCCATTTCACAGTGTGTCCTCCGAGACCTCCGTGGGGTCTGTCCTCAAGAGACCACAGTGGTGCACAGGAACCCTGTCACAGCCCACGACCCTCTCAGCCCTGTGGCTTCGGCGCAGAAGTCTCACAGATACAGGGTGCTGATGGTGCATACCCACCCTGCAAGCTCTCCTAACCCTGGAGCAGGCTGTCCATCATTCCCCAAGTCAGGAGAGAGATCGACTGCAGCACCATCTCAGGAAACTGAGTCTGGCGCTTAGGTGCGGGGAGAAGAGGGAGGCAGTGTAGCATTCCTTTACAGAGCCAAGGAATCACTCAGCCCCTGCCGGCCTTGCAGGCTGGACTCCAGGCTAGTGAGGACCGTGGAAGGGAAAGCCACCAGGGGTGGGGGCTGCAGCAGCCTGCTCTCACTCTGCCTGGGGAGTTGGTGTTTCCCAGTTGGCACCAGCAGTGTTTCTGCAGGTGTCACCTGGGGTGGGGGGTGTGGCCAATGGCTGCCTGTCTGTCCCTCTCTTCACTGATCCATGGAGTCTTTATTCTGATCTGCCCATGCTTGATTGAAAATGTCCCCTGCGAATGTGGTCCTTCCTTCGTTTCTGCGCTACCTCCGTGTGCAGCCGGTGCAGCGCCTCGTTATTCGGCCGTCTTGGATCTCCTGGGAGTCTTCGTCTCTAACAAGGGTCTGACTGCTGCCACCACTGCTGGGCCAGTGCGGGAAGGGACAAGCATCGCAGCTCTGTGGGTGGATTAGCTTCCACTTCATGAGCCACTGTTTGCCACGTTAAGTGTAGAAGCTCACTATCTGTTTTGAGTACTCGTTGGCTGGAAATGAAGTCCTTCCTGGGTTTTTTGTTTGGTTCTTTCTTCCTAACAGTGTGTGATGTCCACCAAGATGTGCGTGGTCACCTTGCACCAGGGCTGCTAAACCCGTCGACAGCTCTGCTCACCTTCCTGTGGATGTCATATGTGGCCCGTGGCCTCTGGTTTCCCACGTTCAGGCCCATGGTTCATTCAAAACTCGATGCACTTTTCCTTGCTCTGGCTTTTTCTCCCCTGGAAGAGAGCCCCTTGCGTCGTGCGGGTGCTCACTTGAAGACATTATGGGTGTAACCACAGTCCCCGCTGAGCTGGCTCCTAGGAGGCTGGAGAGCTCCAGTCCCAGTGCCCTCCCCTGCTGTCCAGCCTTGGTCCTTCCTGCATGTTTTCCGCCTTTCTGTTGGCTTGCACTAGTCCTCCGTTTGCTCCCTTGACTGGGAGTGGGGGCAGTATAAATGGCTTGTGTACTTGGCCACTGTCCGTTTAGTCCTTAGAGGGACCCTTTCGTGGGGGCTGAGGCGCTGCAGGACGCAAGGCAGTAGTTGAGGGACTACAGAGCTTTCCTTGTCTTTCATGCGGTTTGTCCACAGCATCAGAAGGTGCTTAGCGGACTCCTTGTGTGTAAAGACATCTGTTTTGTGTGCCCCCCTCCGCTCGGATTCTCTAGGGTGTAGCACGTCTCTTGGCCTGTTTGCAAAACTGAAGCAAGCAGACCTGAATGTCACTGTTTGCAGGTGGCTTACTTGTGATGTATATAAAATAAAATAAAATTAAGCACCAGTGACCACGTATGTTAGGGATCAAGCAGAAAAGTGGCATCAGTTGGAGGTACACATGAGGGCTATCCCAAAAGTTCATGGAAAATGGAATTAAAAGATGAGTTTATCTTGATACAAAGATGTTTGAAATCTGTGCTTAGTTTTCCATAACATACATTTTCCATGACCTTTGTGAGTCCCTTTGTATATATATTTGTGGGGTGTGTGTGTGTAGAGACCAGGAGAGAGAAAGAGAGAGCAAGATATTGCAAGGAATCGATTGTGTAGTGTAGGCTGGCAGTCTGATGTCCATAAGGAAAGACCGGGTACAGAGCAGACTGAAGAGGCATGAGGAGGTGGGCTGTGGATGGAATTTGTTATTTTTCATGGGATTGAGGGGTCTGTCACTCGTGGAAGAAGAGCAGATGTGGTCCTGGATTTGCAGGTCCCTTGTCATCCTGAGAGAGCGCCCCCTGCAGTGCAGGGACAGTTCCTTCAGATGGTGGGAGGAGGGAAAAAGCTGCAGAAGAAATGGTGGAAGAACAAAATCCTGCCTGAGAAATCAGAATCCTGCACGGACACACCATCGAAATGTGTGTCACTTACATGGAACAGGAAGCTGAAGCATTGGTGGGAAGTCTGGTCTCCTGCATTTGCAGAGTGTGGGGGACACTTGGACACCCCAGGCTGTGTGGGAGTCCCTGCGGGAGTACAGGTTGGGAGCTTAGAAAATAGTGACGATGGCTCATGTGTGGGGAAAATGTACACGCACAGACACGTGAGGAAATGCACAGCATGGAGGAGCCACAGGAGACCAAGCACCCCAAGCCCTGAGGTAGCAGTGTGGCCCTGAAAACTGTGCATGTGGTAAAAGAGAGGAAAGCGGGAGTAGATAGCAAGGTGACGCAGCAGGGGATTGCTGTTGTGACGTACCGGCAATGATTCATAAAACATCCACAGAACTTCCAGAAACAAACAAGGCACACTGAAATCCTTAAAGTGTGTGTATAACTTTAAGGAACGGTTGAGAAAGTCATGGAATGTTCCAGAGGTTTTCTTGCGCAGGGTGGAGAAATCGCGGCTAGTTGTGGTAGTTTAACAACGTTCCAAACAGTGAGCTTTTAAATCTGTGATGCACAGAAGCCTTGAAGTCCGTGGAGTGCGCTAATGATCACAATGGGGACATTTGAAAAGACAGAAACATGTGAACATTGCTTTCAGCCAATTGTTCCAAAACTTTAAAAACAAGTTCCCAATTCTGTCGCCTTCTCTTTAGTGCTCCAGATATTTTATGGACAATACATTCAGGGGCACATGCTCTTGACCGTGATTCCAAACTTGCTGCTGGTGTCACCTCTCTTTAGCGATGGCAAAAGTTTCGGTACTTTTAGTCCGATTAATTCTTTGAATGTTTGAAGCCTTTTTTAAATGCTTTTTTGAAATTTTAATCATCTTTCCCATGTTCTCAGTGGGTTTGACAAGTATCATCTCCCACTCAAGAGGTTCACAGACCAAACCACTCCAAGCCAGCGATTGTGGCGTGGGTTTCCTGGTCCAGTGCATCTGCGGTCACTTAATCCCCTGATGAATTTTTGCGATCGTATTTTCTTTTAAAACAGGATACCTCTTCCTTTGCCCGACACTCCTGCTCATGGGATATTTGGCCCCATGTTTGTTGGGCTCCTAACAGTTTTGTGTGCCAGGAGGTGAGCAGCTCTGTGGGCAGCCTCTCCTCTGGCGTGCGGACCACCTGTTCCCTTTGCCTCTGGGACTTCCTTGCTGGTTGGATATTGCTTGGGGGTTCACCTTTCTGCTCAGCAGATTTGCTGTTTCTGTACCCACCCTCCCCATTTCCGTATGTAAAAGAATAGTGCTTATCTTCATTAAGCAAATAAATCATCATTTCAGGAAATTTAACTCGTAGGGAGAGAATACTTCCTCATAGTTACAAGTAATTAAGAAACCTTGGTATGTTCATTCTTCTTTAGGAATGTTTCCTTTCTGTAAACATTTTCTCGTTAAATATTATTTTGAGTTGTTGGTAAAAATAAGAGTCTAACTATTCCCCTGCTTAGCTGTAGTGAATTTCCCTGTTGAGATACTTTGTCACAACGTGGCCAAATGTAGGAGCTCAGAACAGGCTCCCTTGTTACCACCATGCCGGGTACTTTTGCTAATCCTCCGCCTGTGGCACCGGCACACTAGGTTCTAGTCCTGGGCAGGGCGCCGGATTCTGTCCCAGTTGCCCCTCTTCCACTCCAGCTCTCTGTTGTGGCCAGGGAGTGCAGTGGAGGATGGCCCAAGTGCTTGGGCCCTGCACCCCATGGGAGACCAGGAGAAGCACCTGGCTCCTGCCATCGGATCAGTGTGGTGCGCCAGTCGCAGCGTGCCGGCTGCGGCGGCCTTTTGGGGGGTGAACCAACAAAAGGAAGACCTTTCTCTCTCTCTCTCACTGTGTAACTCTGCCTGTCAAAAAACAAAACGAAACAAAGGTTTTGCCTTTCTGGCAGCCACGTTCCAGGCCCATCGGTTATTTCCTGTGCTGAGACCAGGACTCTGTCACTCTGCGAGGAACCTGGTTTCCCTTGATGGAGACGAGTATGCAGGGCCCACACAGCTGGGAACGGTGGTGGGGAGGCCACGTGGCTGTGCACAACAGCCTGTGACCGCGCTGGGAACAGCGTTGATTCTAGGTCTGGAGCACTCACTCAGCTCCAGGTCCTAAGTCTGGCACTCCCAAATCATTTTATACATTTTAACTCTAAGTTTTCAAACATTTCATTTCCTGTACAAGTGTTTCGTTTTTTGTGTTTCATGATTTCTTTAGCCGTTTGTCACATTGATGTTCCCCTTTTCATTCTGTAGTTATCTGATTGCCAGACAATATTAGGCACAGCTGGAGACAGAAGTCTGAATCCACCTAGAATGAGGCACAGGAATGCAATGATACGAAAAATAGGAAGTTGATATTCAGCGACGTGAAGGGAGAGTTCACTGGGGATTTGCAGCCTTGGTCAGTGGGGACTCCAATTGAAGTGTAGTGAGTGAGTGAGAGGCACAACTCAAGAGAGGATGGCTGGGAGTTTTCAAACACAAACAGCATCATCCTCAGATAAGAGGAATACATAGCGGAAGACAGAATTCTAAACTGCACTCCAACCCCCACCCATGCCCAGGCCCTGGTGTGCACCTGCCTTGTTGTCTCCGTCTATAAGGGCCAGACCTGTGGACATGATGGAACGTCACCATGTGATAAGGTTATGGTTTACGGCAAGGATGGGTGGTTTGCTGATGCAATTAAGCTCTCAAATCAGCTGCTGTTGAGTTAATCCAAGGACACTTTCTCCTGGTTGGATCACTTGTAATCACGTGGAACCCAAGAAGGAGGAGCTGGGCCCCTCCTGTGGACAGATTGGCCTGCTAGCCTCCTGGAAGGCAGAGGCCACCACGAGTTCCTTGCATTTGGCCAGGAATGGTGGGTGAGCGGCTTCGGGACCCTGAGTGGCTCTGGCACCGTTGCCAGTGGGAAAATGTGGACTCAGCCATCCAGTTGCCAGGAGAGGAATTCTGCCAGCAAACCGAAGGCTCTTGGAAGTGACTTTTCTCGCCTTTGAGGAGGTCTCGTCCTGCCCTGCATCATGGTAACACTGGAGCCGTGAACGTAGGGAAACAGTACCGGTGCTCCTGAACCGTGGGAAATGTGCCGTAAGGAAAGCGTCGGCTGGCTCTACCGGGAGCACAGCACATAAGCCAACGCTATGGGACAGCCCCGCCAAAGCCCAGGACAGTCTGTTCGGATCTCTCTGGGTGCTGCGGTCAGCCTGGAGCACGCTGCAGACTACGGTGGTGAGCCGTTGTGGAGTGCTTCTCCAGGCTGCTGGATGAGAGTGGGGTGCCCTGATTGTAGCTGTTTCCCTCAGTAAACCCGACTTCAAGACAAGGAAAGAGATAAGGTGATACTCTGAGATGAGCATGAGGTGTGGGATCTTTTTGCACTGTGGCAGGAAAGAATAACCTATGTCCAAATGTGAATTAGAAGGAGCCAGGGTAGGAGGAGAGATCAAAGACAGAGAAACAGTGGCTCCAAGTTATGCCCAAGACCCCAGTAGGGAGGGGGGGAAGGGAACCATGAAAAGAGCCACATAATTTTTCTGAGTTTTAAGAAAGTTACAAAAGTCTCTTCTCTTTCAAGGCACATGAATATTTTCTTATTTAGGCTCACTAATTTATTCATTAGACGGCTACAGAATTTGAGATTATTCAAAAATGGGTGCAGAGCTAAAGTTAATCCTTATGCACCTTTTTTATATTTTAATTGTCTTTGCTGATGAAATCAATAGCATAAAGAGAATCTGGGAAAGATATTTCTTCCACTAAAGAAATCTTAAGAAAAAATCTAAAGCATTATATTTGCATGTCAACGGTGGTGAGCTAATTACAAATGGCTCTTTTGGACTGGAGACATAAAGTAGAATCTTTGGTTAATCATGATGGTTATAGCCTGGGGCTATAATATAATTCAATGGCAGTCTTCCAAAAATATTGTATAATTCCACATTTCAATTTGGAAAGCCTAACACTTTCATTCTCCCAATTATTGCAAATTAATGAGGTTTTGCTGTGATGCAGAGACAGAGCCTAGAGAAGAAGGGTGCCCAGTTTACTGGCCAGTACTTGAAATTTTCCAGTGTGCTTCTTTTTCTTCTCTCTTGATTTTAACACAAAGCACTTTTCCAGAATCGCTTTCAAGCTGAGCGCCTTTCCGCCACACCTGGGGTAAGTGTTGGCCCCTGCTCTGCTCTGTTAAGTGGAGTTTGCCTGAGAGTGTGAAGTCTTCCCAGGCTGTGGCCCCTGCATGCAGAAAGCCAATTCACTTCCTGCTGCTTTGTCTTGGGCACCTCCCAGTGTGCTTTGCTGACAGTTCAGCAATTTTAATGGCCCTTTTTAATGGCTAAAAACAGACCCAGTCTGTCCAAACATAGCCTATTCACCAGCTCTCGTCAAAACAATTCGGTTTTGCTATATGACGATGCAGCAGACCGTGGAACACGGCCACACAGGCTCCATTCAAGTCCCAAGTTGGACCCTGGGGCCAAAGTAAGTCAACCCGAGCAGTGGTCACATGAAATCCGTTCTTTTTTTTTTTTAACCATCTGTTTCTGGAACAAGGCTGCTGTCTCACTGGGACAACGCGAGCTCCATTTGTAAAAGCAGCTCAGGCCATTAGAGGGGCTGCTGTCTAGAAGGGCCAGGCTGTGGGCTGTCTTGGGTGCTGCACACTTTCGTTGCAGTGTGGTATAGAAAAGCTGAGGCTAGCTGGAGCCTAATCCATCCAATTCTCCATGCAAATTACCAGTAACCACTTTATGTCCCTCTGAAGCCAACACCCGTATTAAATATCTGTGTCCTCACTGCAACTTTTTGACTTCTACTGCTTTGCTATCAGGTGGTTCTCGTTTCAAGTTCTTTATAGTGTCCTGACCTGCAGCGATAGAGCAGTAAAGGGAACACCAAATGACACTTAAAATAAAAAATCACTCGTTTCTCCAGGCTCCCTTAGGGATGTAATTTTAAAATGTAAATGTATTAACAGCCCTTCAATGAAAACGCATCTTCCCCTGCAGTTGTCGTTTTTTTTAAAGGTGAATTTCTAGGCAGTATTTAACACATGCACATGAATAGTGTTGCTATAAACTGTTTCATCCGACGACTGTCCTTTCTGTGCACACAAACACCAGAAAATAGCCTTTGCCCAGTGGTTATTACTCATTTATCTCAGCCAGTGTCCACGTTGCACGTATTTATTTTAAAATCAACTTTATTTGTGGGAAAAAAGAACACATGACTGCACCGTCAGTGGAACTATGTTGCAGATCACCACCACCACCTCCTTTGGGACTTGGTTTGTGCAAGACAGGGAGAAGGACTTCCAGGCCCGGGGAGAAGTGCGTGACTCCTGACTTCACGAAGATGAGGAAAAAGTTGCAGGAGAGACCTTTATCATTCTCTAAGGGCCTGGCCTTCTCAGCTGACTTGAAACCATTCCTTTGTCTTAGGAACATTGGGGTGGTTGTGGAGGGCAGGGGAGAAGAAATAACCCCACTGAGAGCTTTTAACAAGTGAAACGGCGGAGGGGATTATTAAAGTGTGCTCCCGAGGACAGTATGGAGGCTGAATGATTGAGGTCAAGCCAGTACCGGGCAACCCAGGAATAGGTAGGTGCTGGGTATTGCCAGGTACCTGTGCTGAGATCCTATACCCATGACCTTGTGCTTTCATGGGGTCCCCTGGTTGGACCAGGATGCCTGTGATTTGTGTGATCATTGGGGGAAAGACCAAGAGCAAGTCTGAGAGCTGAGATCCTCGCTTCTCTCTGCTGCAGAGAACAGAGTCAGCCCTGATGCATGCTGGGACTTCTCAGCAGGTGCAGAGTAGAGTAACCTGGGGCTCCCAGTGCTTGGACTGTGCGTTCTTCCTTCACAGATAAAGGGGTAGCACAGAGTTGCATCGCAGTTACAGTTGTTAAAGCTGGAATCTTTGTAAAAGCCTTAGCAATCATAGTGTCATCTCTCCGGTGGGAATCCATCAGCAGGGGACTGGACTCCAAGGATGGAGCAGCTGGCTGATGTCCAGGAAGACAGCTGCAGCAGGTGCACACGATAGGAAATGCACCCGTCAGTCGTATCCTCATCTCCAGGGAGCCTGGGTCAGTCCTGCCCTTGCTGGCGTCTGAAGAGGTCTCACTGGGATACGGGAACCCTCCATTTCATACTGAAGCTTGGAAGAGCTGCCCCTGGCTGCGGAGTGTAAATGGGAAGAGGCAGCTGTGTCTCCTTGGTGTCAGTTCAGCGGTGTCCAGTTCAGACACGTCTACAGACAGTGCCTCCATCAGTTTCTTAGGGGGTGTGGTGGCGAGTGGAGGGGAAGCAGGTTATTCTGTTCTGTCATGCGCTGTGCCTGCTGTCTTATGATCCAAAAAGGGGGGCAGTTGCCAATTCTCCTAGTGTTGTCATGCCGCAGACAATTTATCAGTTGCACCTAGAATTTGTGGTAAAGCAAATTATTTATAATACCTGCACTGCTTTGTCCTTGGTGGTGAGTTTTGCTTCTAGCTTAGTTATAAAATTCAATGAGAATGTCCCAATATTGCCTAATAAAGAGAGAGCGAGCAAGTGGACAGTATCTCAAGCATATTTTATATTTTATCACCTTTAATGAGGGAGTCAGAGCCTGCCACTCAAGTGATCGACTGGCTGCCTTCAGTGTTTTCCATGGCACTTAGTAAGAGCAGTGTTTGCTCTGCTCTATTGTGGATACTACCAGTACTAAATATTTAATCGCCAACGAGGGCTGCAGTACTTGCTCCCAAGAAGTCCTAAATAATGAGCCCATGTGCACTTAGGGACTCTCTGTTGTTGGTTGATTAGGCTGACTTTCCACCAGGACTGAGGGCAGATGGCTTCTTGCTCAGGGTAGAGAGAAAGCGTAATGCCAAGGTCGCTGGCGAAGCTAAGGAAAGCCGCCTCTTCCTGGGCTGACGCTGCCTTGAGTAATAAAAGTTCCTTCAGTTTACCCAATTTCCCCCCGAAAGATAACAAACTATCTCTTACATCTGACCTAAAATGTGCTCCTGTGTATCTCTGTGGTATGTTCCTGTCCCCATAGCTGTAATTCTTCATTTTCACAAATGGAAAAACCGATTCAGAGAGAAATTAAATTGTTGATCCTTCCCTGTACATCAGTGATAGTAGAAGGATTAGATCAGATGCCCTGATCGCTCCTAAGAGGCTCTATCACAAATGTCAGATGCGATCTCGCTACCCCTGCTCTTACTGGAGCCGTGGGCCTCCGCAAGTTGCCTCTTCTCCTTAAGCTCTGGCTTTCTCATCAGCTGAGTGGGGCTGAAGACAGCTATCAGAAACGTCAATTTAGATGAAGCATGCAGATTGCCTGTTCTCCTGGCTGACACACAGTGGTGCTTTTTATATGGGGATTTCTTTCATGTTACCCTGTTGCATTATCTAGTTGCATATATTTGGCTGGGGATCCCAGTACCATGACAGTATCTGTTCTGACCATGGAAGTCTGCTGGAGCTGCCATAACAGTTGGCCACAGTCTGGGTGGCTTAAGGCACAGGTGTTGATTTTCCTGCTGATGCAGAGGCTGGGGCTGAGTGGTCAGCATCAGCAGGGTGTCCCTGGCGAGGCCATGGCTCGGTACTTCCTGTGTCTCTAGGGGCATCTTCCTGTGTCACCACCTGCCCTCCCTGTGTTCATTTGCATTTGCGTTTTCTCTTACGTGGACCACGGTCATGACTTGACTTGCTGTGTTCAGGATCAGTCTCTACAAATGGTCACACCCCTGGGTCTTGGAGACTTCAGTAGATGAATTTGGGCCTAGGACACAATTCAGCCCACAACACTTTAATGAACAAGTAACGCTAGGGCGGGCCAGTCCTGTGGCACCCCGGTTATGCCACCGCTCGAGAAACCCACGTGTCACCTAGGAGTGTGCCTTGGTTGGGATTCTGGCCAATCTGCCTCTGATGCAGATGTCCGCTGGTGTGCCTCCCTGACAGACAGCAGCTGGTGGCTCAGGTGTCTGAGTCCCTGGCACCCTGGGGAGACCGAGGGAGTGCTCTGGGCTACTGACTTCAGGCTGGCCCAGCCCTGGCTGTGGTTGGCATTCGGGGCCTTAATCATTACATGGAAGATCTCTGCCTGCCTTTCAAGTAAATAAATAAAAATTGAGTGTTAAGAAAAGGATGGCATTAATCTTATTTATATCATTACCTTTTGGAGAGAGATGAGAGAGCTTTGAAAACTGTATGGGAAAATGGAATTAAGAGATAAATAAAAACTGTATTTCTCAACACAAACTCCAGTGAGTCAAAGATACCCATTTAGGTAATGATGCCAGCGATGTGGTCACTCCTTACAGACCTGAGAATCCTGGGGACTTAAACACAGTGCACTTTGTCCTCACATTATTTGCTGAAGAAAGTAGGTACCCTTTGAAGAGCTTTTTTTTTTTTTTAAAGATGTATTTATTTATTTTGTTTAACGATTTATTTTTATTTATTTAAAAGGCAGAGTTACAGAAAGAGATAGAGATAGAGAGAGGTTTTCCATCCACTGGTTCACTCCCCAGATGGCCGCAGCGGCTGGAGCTGTGTGGATCTGAAGCCAGGAGCCAGGAGCCTCTTCTGGGTTTCCCACATGGGTGCTGGGGACTAAGGACTTGGGCCGGCCTAAGGACTTGGGCTATCTTATACTGCTTTCCCAAGCCATATCAGAGAACTGGATTGGAAGAGGAGCAGCTGGGACTAGAACTGGCATCCATATGGGATGCGGGCACTTCAGGCCAGGGCTTTGACCCACTGTGTCACATGCTGGCCTCTATTTATCTATTTGAAAGGCAGAGTTACAGACAGAGGGAGGAAGAGACAGAGTGAGAGAGGTCATTCATCTACTGGTTCACTCCCCAAATTGCTGCAATGGCTGTAGCTGGGCTGATCCAAAACCAGGAGCATCCTCCAGGTCTCCCATGTGGGTACAGGGACCTGGGGACTGGGGCCATTCTCCACTGCTTTCTCAGTCCATGGCAGAGAACTGGATCAGAAGTGGAGCAGCCAGGAGTTGAACTGGTGCCCATGTGGGATGCTGACACTGCAGGTGGAGGCTTAGCCTTCTGTGCCACAGCACCAGTCCCTGAAGATCTTTTTAAAGTTAGGAAAAAAAAGTCAGAAGGAACCAGATCAGGAGTACAGAGGCAGCCCAGTGACTTCCCATTGAAATCTCACAGAATTGCCCTTGTTGGATGGGAGGAAGGAGCAGGAGCATTGTTGTTGAAAAGAATTCTCTGGTCATTTTTTGCAATTGTTTTGTTGATTTTTCAAAATACTCTCTAGGACAGTGGATGCTATTACTTTTTGGCCTTCCATAAAGTTCATGAGTAACAAATCATGAACATCTGCAAGAACTACTACTGTGATTTTTGGTTTTCCTTGGTCTGCTTTGGCTCTGGCTACACCACTTCCACCTCTTGGTAGCTGTTGATCTGATTGTGCTTTGTTGTCAGGATCGTACTGGTAAAGACATGTTTCATTTCCTGTTGTAATGCTTAAAATAAGTGCTTCAGAGTTCTGATCTTGTTTGTTGCAACTTTCCATTGAAAGCTTTCCTTAGTCTGCCACTGATCTGAGTGCAACGGTTTGGGCACACGCTGGGGAGATGGTTTGCTTGGTTTTGGTTTTTCAGTTAGAATTGTGTCAGCTGAGCAGAATTCTAGGTCTATGGTGTTAGATATTGTTTCTGCTGTTAATTGGCCATCTTCTTCTGTTAGGGCATGAACAAGATTAAAATTTTCTCATAAAATGATGCGCATCATCTCCTACCAGGGACCAGGAAACTGGGTCTTTGGACCCCAGTTCCTGTGTCATTTGGCTGCTTCTAAAGTCACCCTGGGAGTTCCTTTGACCTGCCCTATGCCGTGTCTGTGGTCACAGGGATCTCTAGGTAATGCAGTAAAACAGCGAATGCAGAGGTACTCTGGGCCTTTTCTCAGTGTGTTTTTTCAGGGTTAACCCTGTTCCCAGCTTCGGGACTGCTCTTTTTCTTTTGGTCTTGGTGCTGTGCCACTGGTGTGTGTCTACGCAGAGTGGTGGATTGCAGTAGCACCATTTTAGTCGTCATGGTACAATAAAACATCTTCCATGGGAATGTCAGTAAGTACTTATATTTCTATGATTTACTGCACAGGTTCTACTTCCTATTGACTGGAGGTGAAAATGAAATAAACCGGTTCACCATGCTATCACGTAGTAGCATAGGATATCAGCTTCAACGCTGAACTGTTCTGGATTCAGATTGTAGAAATGATGCTTAGTAGCTGTGGGAGCTTGTATGAGACAGTGAATTTTCTCTAACGGAAAAGATAATGGTAACTTAACAGCTTGTAAGAGGACTATAAAGATCTTGTCATTGGGTCATCAGTGCTCAGCAGAATAGTTGTTGTAACTATTAGTGACAACAGCAATAAACTAGATGATTTAGGGGTTTTTCTTGGGTAACTTTCAGTACGCATGGTACATGTGATTAGGCACTTCCCTGGTTTAGTGACAGAAAGCCTGTCTCTGTCCTTAGTAGCACAATAATTAGTCAAGGTAAGGATTTTATTTATTTATTTTTTTTGAAGGCTCACTTTATTTATTTGAAATACAGAGTTCTAGAGCTAGGGAGAAACAGAGACAAGGAGAGGGAGGGAGAGGGCATGGGAAGAGAGCAAGAGATCTTCCATCTACTGGTTCACTCCTCAAATGGCTGCATTGGCCAAGACCCGGTCAGTTTGAAGCCAGGTGCTTCTTCTGGGTCTCCCATGTGGGTGGCAACAACCCAAGCACTGGGGTCATCCTCTGCCATTTTCCCAGTCAGTCACATTAGCGGGAAGCTGGACCAGAAGTAGAGCAGCTGGGACATGAACCGGTGTTCACAAGGGTTGCCGACATCACAGGCTCTATCTGCTGTGCCACAATGCCGGCTCCACACTGTATTCTTTTGTTTAACAACAACAACAACAAAAGCAGCAAGATATTTACTGTGTCTACCCAAGAAGTATTGTGAGGCTAACTGCGACACATTCTCTTCTTGCCTTGATAAATTTGCTGTTCTTTTTGATCTTCTATAAGCATCATTTTTTTTATTATAGCATCCCTGTTTGACCTCTATCTCCCCACAACATTCAGTTTGCCCAGCAGTCAAATCCAAAGTTTACCTTCTACAACAAAGCTTCGCATTTGCTGCATGTGAACCATAGGGTGATTGGGTGGTTTCTGTGTGCTGGGGCCAGTGATGAAGTTTGTTATTTCACAGGTAGGTTGCAGAGCCTGAGGTCATCGTGGCATCATGCCCAGGTGACTGAGTACAGGCCGCCTTTGTCCTGTGCTGAGACCCAGAGTCCTGTCAATCTCAGTGCTTTTTGTTCTGTGGCTTCTGCTTCCATCCATCTGGTGCTGTCCCACCCTGTCCAGCTGACCCCAGCCTACCCCGTGCAGGTCCTCTGTAATGTGCATTAAGCAGCAGGGTCAAGGAAGGCAGCTTTCTGGGTCACAAACCACTCTCTGAAATCCAAAAGGCTTCAGCTGCCTCGGGAGCTGAGGAAGGAAGTAATGTTAGCACAGCAGGAGTTAACGTCTGCTGTATTTTTCCAGCCAGCTCCGTTGCTCTAAGATGGCTAGTGTGCGTGGGACTAGGCAGATGTGCGGTTCTCCGTCAGGTGCCGTCTGAGGTTCATTCCAAGCCAGGTGTTGAGTTTCTGTTGTTTGTGAGCTAACGTGGAGGCTTGTAGGCTGGTACTCATATGAGAGCATTTCACGAAGTGCATGGAAAATGCATATTGTAAAAGACTGGATTTCCAAGGTTTTGTTTTCAACCAACTAAAATTTCATTCTGTTTAAATTTTTTTTCTACTTAGTTGAGATGCAGAGAGACAGAGACAAAAACAAGGAGAAAGAGAGGCCAAGACAGACAGAGATCTTCCTTCATGGACTTACTCTCCAAATACCGGTAAAAGCCGTGTCTGGGTCAGGCCAAAGCCCTGAGCCCAAAACCCATGGCCAGAACCAGACTCAGCCACCTGAAGCTCACCCAGCTCTTGGGTGTGCTTACTTGCATGAGCCGGCAAATGGATTTGACTATGTTGGAGGTAGATTTCCTTTTACTCAGGAACCTATTGGACTTGCAACAGTTGCGCACACTTCCTTGTGTTCCAGCTGACCCTTTGCTGACAGGAGCGGCTTCTCTGCAAGTTCTGTGAGGTCCACAGTGTGGCTGCTTCCGAAGGGAAGGGATGCATTTATGGAAATGTAGCTGCTGCATTTTGATTTGGCTTTAAAACTTGCCCACTGCCTCCCAGCTCGTACCGGCTGGTGAGGAAGCTCTCTCATGCATCCCACCATCTAGCAAATCTACGTTCTCTGAATTTGAGGGAATCGATGAGATCGGATGCTGCCTGGAATTAGAGAGTGAAGGCTCGGCAGGGCGCTGCCTGTTTCTTTGCTAACACTCCGCTTACTTTTCGTTTCTTTGTTTCACATCCACCATGGTTCTGACCACATTGGTAATTAATGCTAATTCCCACTTCAGGATATTTGATTGCTAAGTGGCCGGTGCACAAACGTGCCAGGTCATAATTACAGTTGTGCATCACTGAGTAAAGGACCTTGGTGGGTTTCCCTCTGTGAGGAAGGAACCATGGCCCCTGTGCTGTGAGACCCAGGTCTGGAGGTCCGTGGGGTCACCAAGTGGAGATTCTAGAGATAAACACATCCTGAATCTTCAGGCTTATTCTTGCAGAACCTCTGGGGGCCCAAGAAGAAGCACTTTGAGATGTTTAAAAAAAACCACTTCACAGTCAATCTCTGGGTCTTTGCGGAACCTTGATATAGAGTAGACTATGCTTGGCTTCACTCCTAACGTAGGCTTTTATTCAAAGACACAGACAATGCCTTGTTATTCCAGTTGTGGTCCTCTCCCGACGCCTGATTCCAGGTCAGCTTGAGCGATGGCTCTGTGGAAGCTGGGTTGCTGATAGGGCTAAAATTGCTAGCTGTCATCGCACAAACTAATCAGCATAACCTTCGGAGCCAGTGCCATGCCATAGTGGTTTAAGCAATACCGGCATCCCATGTGGGTGCTGGTTTGAGTCCTGGCTGCTCCATTTCCAATCCAGCTCCCTCTATTGCACCTACGAAGGCAGTAGAAGGCTCAAGTGCTTGGGTACCTGCACCCATATGGGAGATCCAGAGGAGGCTCCTGGCTACACACAGGCCAAACTGGGGCTGTTGCAGCCATTTGGGGAGTGAACCTGCAGATGAAAGATCTCTCCCTCTCTCTCTCTCTGTAAGTCTGCCTTTTGAATAAATAAGCCTTAAAAATTTTAAAAACATTAAACAGGGATGGCGTGATTAATGTAGATACTTGTCTGCACACTTTAGAAGCTTCGGTCCAACTCAAATGCTGATCAGAACCAGAAAGAGGCAGCAGCAAGGAAGCCGACTGGGGTAAGATAGCGAGGAACAGCTAAGAGCTCCCCAGCCCAGGGGCATGTTTGCTCCTACCAGGTTTGCTACTGCTTAGCTCCAGTCTGTAACTTTGATTTGAGAGTCAGCCACGGAGTGGCCAGATAGGTAGATATCTCTTTGGAATGGAGGAAATTTAAAATTTGAGCTTTTATGTCAGAATTTCCAGTTTAATTCTGGCACTTAGAAAACAAAGCAACAAAACGCAGAGGCTGGGGGTGTGACCTCAGCCCCCAGTGACTCATGCCTGTGCCTGTCGGGTTGCAGGGGCTGGCTGAGCTGCAGGCTCCAGGGAATCTGTGGAGTGGGTGAGGAGGGCAGCCAGGGAAGAGGACCAGCTGTGCACAGGGCTTGAGTCGGGGGATCAGGCACCTCAGCCATGGGCAGCTCTCAGGAGCCCCGTGTCCTGAAAACAGGTGCAGGGGGGTGGGGGCTGGACCTGGCTCCCTGTCTCTTCTGCCCTAAGGCTGAACCCAGAGAGCTATCAGGCTGGGGTCTCTCTCATCCACCAAGTGAAGCGGTGACATATACAAACAGCCATTTGATTTCTAAGAAGTGAAAAGTTAGCAAATGTGTCCAAGTCATCCAATAAAATGTGTTAAGGAAGAGAAACCTAATATGGTGAGAGGAAGAACAATTTTGGGGCACTGATTGAAAACTTTTCAGTGGGATAGATTAGAAAATATGATAATTATGACAGACTGAAAACCTTTGAAGTCCACTGATAGTTCATAGATGACTTGACTTCAGACAGTTTCATTCACAGCTCTGTCAGGTATTTACAGAAACAAAGAGACAGATTCCATAAAAGGAAATGGCCTGTTAGCCGAAGCTGGCTAGTTTTTAGCTTATTTTCCAGCTAGCTTTTTGGATCATTCACAGTTCATTCTGCATATCATAGATATTACAGAGTGGGAACTTGGCCTGGTGTGGGTAACCTTATTGTGGATGATAGGACTTCGCAGATATCTGTAGTCGTGTTTATAGAGTTTTATGTTGCTAAGCTGTATTGTTTACTTTTTTATTTTGAAATAACTTTGAGCATGCATGTGCAAGCGTAGCCCCCAAACTGACATACACCTCTTACCCAGATCCGTCGCTTGGTAATGCTGTGCCCACTCTGATCCCTCGTGCTCATTCTCTGTTAATTCTGCGATACTAAAGCTGACCTCTGTAAGAAATACACAGCGTCTCTTTTCTAACCCGTTTGAGTCAGTTGCAGCCATACTGTTCCCCTTCTCTGTCAGTCTTTATTCACCGAGAATGAGGATAATCTCATGTAGCTTCGGCATAATCACCAAGTCAGATGCTGTTCCTACCGTAACCCTTTGCGCAGGGTGTGCAGCGTGTGGTTAACTGGATGACGTCTGCAAGAGCGCTGTTGGCCAGCGCCTGCTCTCACTCGGGCTGCACACGGCTACCATGCTAAGTCACTTTAGTTTCCTTTCATCTTGGGCAGTTCCCCGTCTTTTGTGTTCTTTGTGACACTGACATTTTGAAGAGTGGAAGTCAGATAGTTCACAGATGCACCTGCGTTTGAATGTGTGTGAGGTTTCCTTGTACTTAGGATCAGGTTACACACTGACTGCAGAAATGATGTGTGCCCCTAATATGCCGTTCCTGAAGGCCCGTGAGGTCCTTTTCCTGCTACCTTTGATCACCTGGCTAAGGCAGCTTTCATGAGGTTTCTGCTTTTTACTGTGTAATTATCCCTTTTGTCCCGAACCAAACTTGCCCTCGCTGGTCTCAGTGTACACTGCTGATTCTTGCCTGAATCGGTTACTGCAATGATGGCTGCCAAACTGTGGTTTGCTAACCTTCCGGTCCTCCTGTGTTGATCAGCTGTCTTCTGCCTGTCTTCATGGTCTCTTGCCTGTCTGTCTCAGCACCCACCAATTGATTCGTATGTAACAGGCTTGAATCCGTTGCTGCCATTGTTTTGATACCTTAAGTGCCCAAATATTAATGAAACATTGTAGCTATCATGATTGCTCCAGAGCTCAGCAGCTTACTCCTCGTATTAGACAGTGCATCCCTGGGAAGAGCAAAGGGGTTCGAGGTCTTTCTCCTGCTCTCCAGATCTGTTTCTGCCTTTGTCCAACTGCTGTCTGCTCCACGAGCCTAAACTCTAGGGACAGTGTGTAAGTTAGGGTTCCTCTCTCCTGTAGTTCCAGCTGGATTTGACCAAAGAGGAGCGCTGGCAGGTGGATGGAGGGGGGGAGGAGAGCGAGATGAGGTATTTGTTCGTTAAGGAGAATTTTACTTCTGAGATGGGCACGAGGCCCTGTATCGTACCTTTGATGTCGATGCTAAGCACCCAGCCTCCCTCCCTTAGGTGAACTTTCCTGTCCTGGAGTGGTGCGTTCGGTATTGTGCCTACAGGGCCCCTGATGACCTGGACTCAGGAAATGACCCACCTCCTCTCACAGATACAGTCTTCTTCAGTCTGGTCCCGACAGCGTCCTATTCCCAGAAGTCCAGGCCCCAGGCGAAAAGTAACTGCCACCTGACTGACTAGAGCCTGCCTCCCAGTTATCACGATTCCCCACAGAGCAATCGGTTGGAGGAAGGCCCCAAGCATGGTGGACCAGCCAAGGACCTGCACATGCATGGCTCAGGCCCAACTTCAGTCTAAAGTCACCTCCACCCCGAGCCCTCGGGAGTCTAAGCCTTAAACACCCGCCCCTTGCTCCGATTGCAAAACAAATACCAGGGTTTTTCCAGCACCCTGACGCTAATTACTGGCCTTCTGGGTCTTGCACAGGCAGACCCAGTATTGGGGGTTTTATAGCGATTTCTTCAATGATGGGGTGTTCTGAAACAAATATTCTAAACTTTGAATTAGGGAGCAGAGAATACAAGGTTGAATATTATATTCTTAGACTTTCTACTATCTTCTGGCCTCGGCTGTTGCTAATGAGAATTCTGGCATCAATATAAATTTTGCCCTTTGTAAGTAAACTGTCTTGTATTCTGGTTTCTAAGGCATTTTCACTGATAATTTTTAAAAAAGATTTATTTATTTAAGAGGCAGAATTGCAGAAAGGAGGAGGCGGGGGGCAGGGCAGAGAGAGAGAGGGAGGGAGAGAAAGAGAGGGAGGGAGGGAGGGAGAGAGAGAGGTCTTTGATCTGCAGGTTCACTTTACAAATGGCTGCAAAGGCTGGAACTGGGCCAATCCAAAAATATTATACAGTTTCATTCTGATCTATTTAAATATATTTTTCTTCTGTGGTTATCTTGTTTAGGATTCTTTTGTCACGTAAATTCAGTACTCAAATCTTATTTCACATAGGATTTCCCACTCTATTTTTGCTTATTCCCACTGTAGTTTTGCTTAAAATACCACTTAACTAGTAATTGAATTTAGAAATTTTAATGATCATGGTTTTACATTTTGGAAGTTCTATTCAGTTTATTTTCTGATCTTTCTAAATTGACTTATGTTAACACTTTAAACATACTTGTTTTATAGTAGTCGCAAAACTTAATTTTTCAAAAAATGATTTATATATTTATTTTGAAAGAATTACAGATAGAGAGGGAGGGAGAGAGAGCTCTACCATATGGTTCACTCTCCACATGACCACAACAGCCAGTGCTGGGCCTGGCCGAAGCCAGGAGCTAGAAGCTTCATCCAGGTCACCCACACATTTGAGCCATTTTCCACTGCTTTTCCTTGGCCATTAGCAGGAAACTGGAGCAGAAATGGAGCAACACAGACATGAACCAGTGCCCACACTGGATGTTGGCAATGCAGATGGCTGCTCTACCCACTATGCCACAAAACTTGATCTTCTAAGGTTGTGTACACCAGCATTTGTCTGGCTTTTGATTTTTCTTAATGGAAATTGTGTCTTACTGGCATTCAGGGATTTTTTTTTTCTTTTTCACAGGCAGAGTGGACAGTGAGAGAGAGACAGAGAGAAAGGTCTTCCTTTGCCATTGGTTCACCCTCCAATGGCTGCCGCGGCCGGCACGCTCTGACTGGCGCACCACACTGATCCGATGGCAGGAGCCAGGTGCTTCTCCTGGTCTCCCATGGGGTGCAGGGCCCAAGCACCTGGGCCATCCTCCACTGCACTCCCGGGCCACAGCAGAGAGCAGCCTGGAAGAGGGGCAACCGGGACAGAATCTGGCTTCCCGACCGGAACTAGAACCCGGTGTGCTGGAGCCGCAAGGTGAAGGATTAGCCTGTTGAGCCTCAGCGCCGGCTGGCATTCAGGGATTTTGAGGTGTGAGCTTATCCTCAGGATTTGGTGTGGGGAATCCTATGACGCTTCTGGTTGGTTTTGTTCTTGTTTCTTCCTGGAGTTCCAGGAATATCGAGTCAAGGACAAAATCTCTGTGAATTTTCAGCTTGGAGATGTATGAGCCCCTGAATGGTACGGATTGGGATTCCAGGCTGACGAGAGGTGTGCGTGATCCTTGGGAGCTCCACTTTAGTCCCCATGATACCTGCGGGGGCAGGTGACTTGTTCTAGGCTGTGCCTCCCAGCAGAATCTCACTATGGGGTCTGATTCAAGGCAGAGAAGGACTAAGTCCCTCCCCCCGGCTTTGCAAACACCAGCATTTAGCAGAAGCCCACGATCTTTCCTAAAGAAACTGCGACCTCGCACATTCCCTGCCCTGTTTTGGTTTTGTTTTGTCCTACCTGGATTTCCTTTTCTTTCTTCAAGAAATCGGTTAAGCGTTTGGAAGATTTCTAAGCAGCCTTCTGAGATACCGCTAATCTAGCATAGAATGACCCCTGTAAGGTGAGTATTTTGGTGGCGTTTCATACACTGAGAGAGCTGTGCAACCTGCACCAAAGTGACTGCAGAGCGACTTCACTGCCTGAGAAAGAAGGACTCACCGCTGAGCAGTCAGCCCTCTGCCCTGGGGTTCCTGCAGCTCCAGGCGACCACGAATCTGCTTTTGTCCCTGTGGACTGGCGTGCTCTGAAAGTGTCGTGCACGTGGAATCACACCGCCTGTGGTTTCTGCTGCTGGGTTTCTCACCCAACAAAGTGCTCAAGTTGATCTCTTCTGTAGGATAAATCAGCTTCATGTTTTTTTCCCCTAATTGCTGAGCTAGTTTTACAGAAGTTACAGGTTTATTGTGAAATTGAGTCAAAAATTAAGAGAATTCAGAAAGACAGACCTTTGTTCTCACCATGTACAACCTACCCAAAATCCGTCTACACCACTACATTCGTTACAGTTGATAAACATGCACTAGCCTTTGGTTACCATCCAGTTGCCTGTGCACTCTTGGCCCTGGACACTGTGTGCATTTTGACAAATGCTTGTGGACGAGTGTGTGCATTTCTGTATCAGAGAGAATGGTGTCACTGCCCTCAAATCCCCGTGCTTCCCCTGTCTCCCAATCCCAACGCCCATGGTCTCCCCAGCTCCTTGCCACCACTAGTCTTTTACTCTCTCTCCCACTGATGCCATCCAGGCCTCGTTGTTTTCTTGGTAGTTTTTGAATTTTTTAATTACTAACTCAGCATTTTAACTTGTCAACCACTTTTTAGAAAATTTTTATTGAATGAATTTCCGTAGTTTCTCTAAGAATTTGTGCAAATCTCCTACATAATCTGTTTTTTTAAAAAATTCATGTATTTAAAAGGCAGAGCTAGAGAGAGAGAGAGAGAGAGAGAGAGAGAGAGAGAGAGAGAGAATATCATTGTGCACTGGTTCATTCCCCAAATGGCTGCAACAGCCAGGAGCTTGGAATATCATCATCCACGTTTCTCACATGAGTGACAGAGGCCGAGGTACTCTGGCCATCTTCTGCTCCTTTCTTAGGAGGAGCTGTATCAGAAGTGCAGCAGCAGGGACTCATGGGATGCTGGTGTCACAGGTGAGGCCGTAACCTGCCGTGTCACAGCGCTGGCCCCTGTGACCTGATTGTAGACATACAGTTGTATGATACTCTTTATACTCCTTTCTATTTCTGCAAGATCAACAGTAATGATTCTTTCTTCCTTCATAATTTGAGCAGTTTAACCATTTCTCTTTTTGTTAGCTTTGTCTATGGATACATTTTACAACTTTACTTATAAATTTAGGAAATCCACTTTTTTATTCATTTTTTCTGTGGTTTTTCTCTTCTTTATTTCATTATTTCTACTTCCATATTTATTATTCCTTCTACTGCTTTTGGTGTATGTTGCTCTTTCTCAAGTTTCTTAATGAGACTATTTAGTTGACTGAGCTGTTTCTTTTGTAATATAGGTATCTACAGCGTCAATTCACCTCTGAACAATTCCTAAGTTGCATTCCACAGAGCCTACTATATTGTGTCTTCGTTTTCATAATCTCTAAGTCTTTTCTAGTTTTTCTTATTGTCTCTTCTTTGCCCCATTGGTTATTTTGTGATGTGCTGCTTAATTTCCATACACTTATGGTTTTTCCAAAGTTCTGCCTTAGTGACTGCCAGTTGTACTATCTTATGGCAGACCGCACCACCTCTGATTTTTATCCTTTCGAATGCATGGTAGTTTGTTTAATGGTTTAGCCAGTGGTCTGTCTGCAGGCTGCTCAGGTGTACTTTGGAATACGTGCTGTGGTGCTGCTGGACGAAATGTCTATAGATGGCTGTGTGCCTCGCTGGGTCTGGTTGGTTAATATGCTTGGTTGAGTCTTCTGTTTGCCTTCTGAGTTCTTTGGTATCCATTATTGCAGGTAGATATTCTAATATCTACTTACTGTGTTTGAATTGCTACTTCTTCAATTCTGATGGTTTTTACTTCATGTATTTTGATACTATTATTAGGTACATCTGCTTATCACCATATTTAATCAAATATGCTTATGATCATCGAAGAGTGGATCGACCTTTTGCTCTTTATAAAATGGCCAAGTTTTTTCTAGTAAAATTTTTGGCTTTAAAGTCAAGTTTGATCCTTTTGGGCACTCCAGTTTTCTTAGGACTGACATTTGGGTGATGTATCTTTTTCTGTTCTTTTAGTGTCAGTGTTCTTATAGCTTTGAATCTAAAGCATCTCTCCTGCAGACAGCACATGGTTGGATTCTGTTTTCTGAAGATCTAGTCTGACAACATCTTTGTTTAATCTGTTCACATCAAATATTACTGATTTCACTGGATTTGCATCTGCAATTTAAATTTGTGAGTACTATACTTGCTTACCTCATATCATTTTTATCTCTTCATTGCTTCTTGTTGGTTTTGTTTTATATTGTCTTGGTCTATTTTGTGCTGTTAGCACAATATTTGAGACTGCGTGGTTGATAGTGTGCAGGGACTTGTTGGCTCATGATTCTGGAGCCTGGGAAGTCCGAGATCAAGGTTGTAGCATTGGTGAGGGGCTCTTGCACATCATCTCCTGGCAAGAGCAGACAGGCGAGAGTGCAGGAGAGCAAGCCTCTCCCAGGCCCCTTTCTGTGATGGAGATAATCCATGCTCGAGGGTGCCACTTAAACACCCTGCTTTAGACCCGCCTCCCAACCCTGCCACAACGGGGAGGACGAGTCCAGCATGTGAATTCTGGGGGCTTATTCAAACTGCGGTTACCATGACAGGCGTATGTGCTAGTGCGTGCATTCAGTTCCTTCCTTTGATACAATTTCTTTACTTTTTAGAGTTATTCTTAGTGGTATTCTTGTGATTCACATATACAACTTTATCCAAATCCTCTTGAGATGTGTGTTGATTGAGTACCAGCGAGATACGGCAGTAAGTATCGCTTTATGTAATTTCTTGTCTCTTCAAATAGCCAGGAGAGGAAAGCAGAGTAAACGTGTGGTCATAAATCCGACAGCACTTGCTCACCATCCAGCATCGCTCGCTTAGGCCCAGAGAATTTGCTTTACTATTTATTGTAAGCCAGGTCTTCTGTGCACAAATTCTCTGCACTTACATGGAAAAAAAAAAAATGAAACATCTATCCACAGAGACCTGCCCTTCTTAAGGCTATAAGAGAGAATTAGTTCTTTGCTGCTTGTAGCTTTCGAAGCTTCCAGCTTTTCCTCTGCCTGCTGGTGACCTCAGCATTCCAGAGTAGCTGCTCATGGCCATACTACAGTCTAAAGCTAAGCTTCTGTCTCTGTCTGCTCTCACTCTGGTTGGCAATTGTGATAGGCTTATGGCCCTTCCAAATAACAGATAAATCTCCCCGTGGCGAGATCCTTCCCTGTATCACCTGTGCAAAGGTACCTTCACCCTGGGAGGCGATAGTTACGGCTCCAGGGTTTGGGACATAGTATCTTTGGGTGCTCCTTCTCTAGCTCACTACATGCTGTGTGGCATTGGGGCAATTCACAGAGATTTCAAATGTCTTTGAACAGAACAGAGCTGTCACTATTTATACTGGTTACGGTTGTTTTGGTAAAGAATACACCTGTAGATATTCTCACACCTAGTTCAATACGCCTTTCTCTTCTAGCGTTTCAAGGTGTTATTAGCAGGCATGTTTTCAGTGTGGTTCTCTGCTACATTTTGGGAACTGGAGCCGTATCGTTTTGTAAATTCAAAGTCGTGTAAATTCAAATTGATGTAGGAAAGTCCTTGGTGAAAGGCAATTAGCTCCCCGTGGCTTTTCATTCGCTCATCTGCAGACAAGTCCTTCTATCTTCTCGTAAAAATGAGATTTCATTGTAATGATTCATACAAGCATCTCAGGGCAGAAGCTTTCCAAAATGGATTTATGCATTTCACTGTAGGTGTATCTTAAGACAGCAGTGGGGTCAGTCACCTCCTTAACTAGGCAGTGATGACTAGATTTTCCTTTGAGAACTTACCTCACCCCTACAATGAGCTTATGTGGTGCAGATGGGTGCCCCCTCCCACTCACTCTTGCTCACTTCTCCCTGCAGTTCTAGAAGTTGCTTCATGATCGAGACATGACAGTGTAGCACTGCGTCTTGGGTCACAGTTATGGACATGTGACTGAAATGTGGACAGTGATTGCTGTTGATGATGCTGGTGGCAGTGATGTGCTTTAGCTCAAATGTGCTCATGGGTTTTCCATTGAGAGTTCAGCTTGAGGAGTTTGCTAGAACTCTCTGGGAAGAAAAGCTGCTTGGCTTTGGTGATTGCTAAGGCAAAAGGATCTAATGTTAGGAATCCTAGGGGGCCGATTCCGCTATTATCTGAGGACATTAGTGTGAGAGTGAAGTCAACAGAGAAGGCAGACCCCAGCATAGAAGAGATTTGGGATTGCACCATTCAAAACGATATGGCAGTGTTTAATAACACTGAAAATATAGATTTATCATTTACACGAGCGCACATTTCTCCCTGTGTCTGGTCTACTCTTTTCCACATCCCCCCTTCATCCCTCCTGGTTGGGCCAGTTTGAATCCCACTCTTACCACTTGCTGGTAAAACGTTCTTGGGAAATACTTTCATAAGTGTTATTTTTTTCAAAGATGTCTACATTACAGATCTGATCCAACTTAGGATGAAACAATAAAACTGTTCATTGATAGCCTGTGGATCCAGCTTCCTTTGTCTCCCTAAGAGACACCAGCATCTGGTTAGGGGCAAAGGTTGGTTAGCAGGGTGGAACAGACAGGATGTAATGGAAATCTTGTAACCACTTAGACAACAGGGATGGTTTCAAACTAGGCTCTGTGTCTTCCAGGCACAATCTCTTCCTATCCATCCTCATGCATGGACAGCATGCATTTCATCAAACTAGGTGCCTCTCTAGGTCCTACGGACACCAACCACCAAGACCCCTTGTTGGCAAGTCTAGGCCCTGTAACAGAAAAAGCCATGAATCAATTCTGCCTTCTCTGGAGCCTTCATCACCCCTGAGAACTCCAGATGCACACACATGAGCTGGCACGTGGGAAAGGGCTGTGTCCAAGCGCCCATGACCACAAGCACACTTCCCAGCATGCTCCACTTTCCCCTGAAAGAGCCCACGGTGTGTTCTTTGGAGGCATCTGTATCCACACTTGTCTGAGCCTCTGAAGCTTGGAGAACTTGAGCGTGGGATTGTTGTTTGGATCTGCAGGGTCTCACAACGGGGGGAGCCTGGGCCACAGGGAAACAAGGCTGGGTGCCTACATTCCCTCTCCTCTGCCGAAGTGTTCCAAGTGGGAGGGCTTCCAGGGTCTGAGTGCCTGAGGGAGCTGGCTGTGGGCAGCAGCTGATTTTTGTGAGAGGCAGGGTTTTACTAAATTAGGAAATGGGAGAAGGAAGAGTTGGACAAAACAATGCTTTTGTAGCTGGCTTTTCTCCCAGTGGGACAATTGTTGTCTGGTTGGGTGTGGAATCTTGGAGCGAGGCCCTGTTGCACTCTCTGCTGTGGGCTTTCCGTTTAGTTTCTTCTTCTTCCTTCTGGAAAACTTCCCTGGGACGCTCGTCCTTACTGACATATCAGAAGCAGTTCCTCTTGTTTAGGAAGGGCAGGCCACCTGCCTCTGCAGAACCAGCTCCTCCCACCCTGAGACATCCCTGTGGACACTGGCTCGCTGAGTTCTTTATGCTTAATTGTGGGAGGAAGACTCCTTGGAGGCAGATGAGCTAAAGAAAAGCAGTTTAAATGGTTTCATAAAGGTTTTATTGTTTCATGGTGTTGAGTTCTCCAGGGATCGATAATCAGGACAGCTAATAGAAAGTTGAAATTCTGAACAGGGAGATTTAAACCTTAACACAAACACATTGAAAAAGAAATGAAATCTTAGCCTTTAAGAAGTTAACAACTAACCTTGAGTCTCACTTACTGTAACATTATTCCTTCTCCTTTTGGGCCATGCTAGGCCCCCAAAGAGCTTTTTAAATAGTGCCTTTTGTGTACATTGTTGCTCTTCTTAGCATGACATTTCTTTAAGGTAGTATGAAGGAAACGTCAGCCCATCCAGCAGATACTGGCCAATTCCATTAGTTGAACTAGAATGAATAGCCTTTATTTTCGTTGGGTCTTTTTTCGTTCACTTTGTTCCTCGCTCTTTTCAAACTGTATTAATTTAGCATCTTTTGTTACAGAAAATTATTTTTGAGCCCTTTAAATTCTTGGTGACTTACCTCTTTTAATTCTTCGGTGGTTCTTTTTGTCTATTTTTACTCCTCGCCCAGACCCTGAAATGTGATCTGGAAGAAACAGATCAGCCTTGAGCAGGGAGAGAGAATAGCTTGAAACCTGCGGCTTTGGCTTTTGTTCCGCACACTCTCCAGGAATTTGGGTCAACATTCCACCTGCCTCCTGTGGCCTTTCGGCTGCAGTCCCTCCTCGGGTTTAACCCACACAATTTCCATTCCTTTTGTGTGTGGAGTGTTCATGTTTTTGCTTCCTACATAGTCATCACTTAGAGTTTTCCCTTTAGGGCTGGCCTATTTTTGATAACACCCTTTATCCCAAACCTCAACTCTGTGCCCTGAGCCAAAATGAGTGAGAACAGGGAGGAAGATACCCATGGACAGAGACAGAGACTTTGACCATCAGTCTCTTGGAACTCCTCCTGCCAACCCCTGTCGCAGGAGGACTAGAGTCCTGTGACAGCCAGAGTCAACAGAAACAGAATGCACTCGCATTTGCTTACCAGGTTGTCACCTAACGCTGTCATCACGCCTGTCTTTTGCTTAGATGCCCCACGCTCTCATTCTGCAGTCCCCTGGGGCCCTGTCCACCTTTCAGGGACTTTGCTCACTCAGCCCAGTGTGCGCAGGTGCTGCTGGCCCCGTCCACGGCCTCTGCTCCTCTGCTTGCCTTTGGTCACGCCCAAGCCTTGCGAGGCAAAGGGGCCCCCTTATCTGTCTTGCCTGACACCCCCAGTTTCCCTGTCCCGGACTTTGTTCAGATCGTGTTATTTTAAAACCGCGTTTGGACTTCAGGCAAGTTGCAAAAGTAGTGTATGGAGCTCATGAACACGCTGCACTCAGTCTCCCCTCAGAATAACATCTCACGTGACCACAGGACAACTCTCTAAAGAAGAAAGTAAATTCATCTGTAGACATCATGGGAATTTCTCCAGTTGTTTCAGTGGTCACTCTTGGTCAGAATCCAATGCAGTAGATGTCTCCTTAGTCTCTTCTGATCTGGGACAATTTATCAGGTGTGTGTGTGTGTGTGTGTGTGTGTCTCATATTAATCCTGTAGGGGAAAGAGAAATTGCTCCTCTGCCCCCTGAGGGGTCCCTAGAATGAAGTGACAGAGAGAAACTCATTGGAAAAAAGCCACGTGTTTATTATGTGAATGGAGGCCACCAGGTCCTGTAGTGTCGCACACCTGTTGCAGTTCAGGCAAGACCTTCACATTGCCCGGTGCAGAGGAGGGAGGGGTGTGGGGAGTGCAGCTAGGGGTGTGGGGCAGAGGTAGAATGGCCTGGGACAAGGTCCATTTGACCTCATAACAGGCACCAGCCCTCAGTGACTCTCCTCGGAAGTCAGTGGGCGCCATGAGTGTGTGTGGGTGTGTTGACCCATGTCTGTCTGTCTTCCTGTGATGGGAGCTGAGCTTTGCCTAGGGAATGAATCCTCATGAAGAAGTGAGGTCCCCTGTGTTCCTCTTTTGTTAGAAGCCATCAAGGAGACTGGGCCTGGGCGGGGAACCTCTACTATGGCTCTGGGGGTGGGGCACATGGGGAGGGCAGAGGAGCCTTGGGTCTGAGGTGGGTTCTGCTGCCTCCAAGCAGGCACAGGGCAGGATTTTTTTTCTCCTTCAAAATTTTATTTAATTTTGTTTGAGGAATACAACTTCACGCATTTGATCTATACAGATTTGGGAACAAGAGGATTCTTCTCCCCATCTTCCTCCCACCCATAAACCCTCAATTTTCAGTTAAATTATATACTCACTTTCAGTGCTCCAACAGCTTCTGCCCTCATCTAAATTTTTTTCCACTTTATTTGAAAGACAGGGAGACAGACAGACACACACACACACACACACACACACACACATACACATGGGGGGGAGGGGGGGAAGGGGGGAGAGGGAGGGAGAGGGAGGGAGAGGGAGGGAGAGGGAGGGAGAGGGTGGAAGAGAGAGGGAGAGAGAGGGAGAGGGAGGGAGAGAGAGAGAGAGAGAGAGAGGTCTTCCATTCATTGATTCCACTTGTGTCCACTACAGCCAGGACTGGCCAGGCTGTATTCATTCTGGTCTCCCTTGTGGGCAGAAGGGACCCAAGTGCTTTGGCAGTCACCTGCTGCCTCGGAGGAAGTGGGCTTGGGAGTTGGGAGTAGAGCCCAGGTGCTCGGACAGCTGTTCTGTATTCCAAGCCGCCTAACTGCTGTGCTGGACCCCTGTCCCTCCAATGGCTTCGTTGAATGTTTCTCTGCTTGAATATGCCTGGTAACTTCTTAGTTGTTGATTGAAGTCAGGCGTGCGTGTTGCGAGTAGTGAAATGTGAAGTTGTGACTTCTCCCTTCTCAGTTCAACGTGTCGGGAGGTACCTGGTGCTGATGTCCCCTTGGATCGCTCGGGCAGCTGCTGGCAGCTGAGCAGTTCTTCTGTGTGCTGCCGAATCAAAGACTGGGCGCTCAAAATATCCGAGAGTTAGCCTTTAGGCTGGGAGTCTGGAATCCAGGTTTGCTCAGTGCCGTGTTGCCTCTGAAGGTGGGTGGTGGGTGGTGGGTGGATCTTCCATTGCCCCATCCAGATCCTAATAGCCCAGACATTGCTCAGCCTTCACGGCACAACACAAATCTGCCTCCCCAGGTGTGTGGGAGCTTCCCTCTGATTTTCTCTTATCTCCCCTGAGCTAGTCCCATCACAAGGACACATCCGGAAATGCCATAGGGCAGCAGTTTGGGGTGGGTGGGCATCGTGCAGCTCCTTTTGAGATTTTGAGATTTTGATAATATTCTTTTTCTCTGTATATTTTATCTACTAATTTCAAAAGGTGGGATGGTCCTTGCCTGCTTCACTTGCTCCTCTGGCAGGTGCCACGTGTTAAGTGTTGATTTCCACAATTTCTTCTATGTTTATCAAATAGAATTATATCATTAGGAAGAGCTATCTCTTTACTATGTAGTTATTTTTAAAAATATTTATATTAGGGCCGGCGCCGTGGCTCAACAGGCTAATCCTCCGCCTTGTGGCGCCAGCACACCGGGTTCTAGTCCCTGTCAGGGCACCAGATTCTGTCCCGGTTGCCCCTCTTCCAGGCCAGCCCTCTGCTGTGGCCCAGGAGTGCAGTGGAGGATGGCCCAAGTGCTTGGGCCCTGTACCCCATGGGGAGCCCAGGAAAAGCACCTGGCTCCTGGCTCCTGCCATCGGACGAGCGCGGTGCGCCGGCCGCAGCGCGCCGACCGCGGCGGCCATTGGAGGGTGAACCAACGGCAAAGGAAGACCTTTCTCTCTGTCTCTCTCTCTCACTGTCCACTCTGCCTGTAAAAAATATATATATATATATTTATATTATTTGGATTCATACATTTCCAATTTGTGGGCTGTAATCTGGTTTATTGTATGAGTTTATGGATATAATCTGTTACAGCACTATCAATAATTTTTTGGTATATGACCTTTTTTTTTTTGCTCATACTACCTTTTTTTTTTTTAAGGTTTGCTTATTTGAGTTAGAGAGTGAGAGATACAGAGATCTTCCATCTGCTGGCTCACTCCCTACATGTCCGTAACGGCCAGGGCTGGGCCAGGCCAGAGCCAGGGGCTTCATCCAGGTGTCCCATGGGGATGGCAGGGGCCCAAGCACTTGGTACGTCTTCTGCTGCTTTACCAGGTGCATTAGCAGGGAGCTAGATGGGAAATGGAGCAGCCGGGATTTGAACCAGCTCCTGTATGGGATGCCAGCACTGCAGGCAGTGGCTTTACCAGCTAAGCCACAGTCCCCAGTCTTGAGGCAGCGTGCAGTGCCTGTATAGGGAGGTTTCTGTGACAAACCACACTGCTCACCGTGCTGTCCACGTCTGCATTCTGGTGTGCAGTTCTCTGGTTAGCTCCACATTTCCGTCCATTCTTTTGTATCTGTTTACTTTTGTCTTAATTATTGATTATTCTGTAGTCTCCTCTCCCAGCCTAGAAATGGCGCCTTGCAGTTTGTCAGCTTTCTCTTCATTCTTGAGGACTGAATCTCAACGTTCAGCACACAGTAGGTGCTCCAGTTGCTTTAAGTTGATTGATGCATCTGCTAAGTGATGAAAGCACATTTTCTGTTTCCTTAGTGTCCAAAATTTTCTGTTCTCTTTTTAGGAGTTTGATAACTGAATGTGTGATGTTCCTTTCTGAAATCAACAAGTCTGCTTTCTTTTTCTAGAGTAAATTTCTAAGCACCTGGGTTTCTTGGTGTTAAACACTAAGTGCTACTGACAGGGCTGCCTTGGCTTTAGATTTCGTACTAACTTGAATGCACCAAGCCACTTTTCACCCACATTCCCCAAGCCTTAATTATGAGAGCATATCAGTATCCAGAAACAATTGCTAGTTCCTTCCTGAGACTGGGTGGAGTGAGTACATCTGGATACACGTTTTCTGGACGATTAAACCACACAGAGCCAAGTCTCATCTAAATTTGTTTTTTTTTTTTTTTTTTGAGTCCAGGCATTTGTGAACAGCTTTTGTCAATTTCATTTTGGATTCACTGTATGAACACATATGTATACCAACAGCAACTGGCTGCAGCTTCCGGGAGCTGTTGTCTACCTACTATGAAGCTACTTAGTGTAGGGGTGCATCAGCCCCTGTGGCATATGCTGTGAAAAATCAAGCTAAACCTGGCTGTGTTTTTATACTGCATTTTTGGAAGACTGAGTCCACTTAAATTGAGGATGTTAACAGAGCAAAAATGTGGGGCACTCTGTTTCCTTTAAGCCATTGGCTTCTGCAAGGAGTGGCAGCACGTGGCACCAATAGCGTTAAAGATTACTGCAGGCTCCGCCTTGATCTACATGGATGCATGGTTTCATAGACAGTGAGAGTGGGGTTGAGGTTCTGTGACTTAGTGAACCTCGCCACAGGCTTCAGGCTTCATCTAGTCAGCTCCCTTTATCTGCAATTATCTTTCAGATACCAGAAAGTAAGTGTTTTGCACTAAAATGTATCTGAAAATTCTACTTGCAACAAAGATTGTTTTTGAAGATTGAGCACGTGGCTGAAAGAAAAAGCCATTTGTGTGTTGAGTACCTAGGTGAGGTAGTGCAGGCCTGGGAGGACGCTGGAGAGAGCTGAATTCAGTGCTTCGTGTACCTGGAAGGCAGGAGGCTGCACCCGCTGTCGTAACTGAGACTGAAGTGTGCGCGCACCCAGCCAGGGCAGGGAGAGGACCATGGTGGTGACGGGCGGGGGGCGAAAAGCGAGCAAGCCCCAGAGCAAGCCAAGGAGCCATCCCAAGTGCGGAGCTGTGTGGTGGAAACTGATTTGCCTGCAGTGAGATCTGCCTCGTAGCTCTCGTCGATACCCAGCGGCTCCACAGCCGTGTAGAGCAGTCGGCACAACGCTTTGCTCGTTTCGTTCTGGGCGACTGTGACAACTCAGACTGGGGGGCACTTGTTCGGGAGTAGGAGGAACAGACCACGGGAGGGAAGTTGTCTGCACAGGCCGCTCAGCTTGGGCACCCAGGTGGGGATGGGCTCTCGACCTCGCCTTACGTGGCTCCCGAGGGGTACGGAGGACCTCCTCTGGATGACATCTCTGCTCTGGGGGTTGCCCTTCGAACGATGGCCTCTACACGTTGTGTTTGAGATGTGTAGTTCCATGTGACGGGAGTGCGGTTCAGTGGAGGATGGCCTGCGTTCATCCCAGTATTTTCCTGTTTGTAGTCAGAGTGAACCACGGAAGGAAGAGGTCTCCCCAGCCAAGGGCCCATGTGGGGAATTCTTTATTCTGTCCCTTGTTCTGTGTAGGTCACCTCCCTGCAGCCATAGTGACGCGACTCATGAGAAGGGAACGGATCTTGGTGGTCTTCATTCTCCAAGTTGGGAGAATTATGCTGCACCTGACTCCCTGTCCAAAAGGAGCCGAGGTCAGAGAACCAGAGAGCAGCCTCCCCACCCCCTCTGTCTTCTCAGCACACTGCCCTCGTCTGGGGACAGCAGGGACAAAGTGCCCTGCGCCTGCCTTCAGTCCCTGAGGTGGGGCCACTGCAGCTGCTGAATTGACAGCAGAAACCTCCTGGGCCTGCGCCCTGGCGCACGAGCCTCCCAAGTGGGGCTCCCATCCGCAGCTCTTGGAACCATTCGCGTTCGAGCGTGCTGCCGAGGTCCCGCGTCCACGGCTGCAGTCCTCGGCGACAGTTTTCGCAATGCAGCCTTTGGCGAGGGGGACCTGCTCCTCCTTAATTCCAGCCTGGACGGACTGTGCAAGGACTTGTTTTCAGCACACAATAGACAATCGCCTCCACTGAGAGCGATGGGTGGCTTTCAGCGAGTTGATTAATTCCAAATGATGTTGCTGAAAACAATTGTGGGAAGGGTGTTGGTAATGGCACAAGCAGACTGCTGGTTCTCGTTGTGTCTTATTTGACTTGGCTGCTGTCACACGCCACGGAGCCTGTCTTTTGTGTGGCTCTTTGGCGTTGTCCTAGGTGAGAACTGGAAAGCCCGAGACCTCTTCCTGCCTCTAACCTTGATCGACCAGCTCAGCAAACCACTTAGCGCTGTGTGTCTCTTTTTCTTCCCTGTTTGGAGACAGTAGAAACATTCTTCTCACTTGGACACTTTCGTCCCAGGTACGCTTCCTGTTGTGGCTGGGACTGCCTTGCGGGCGTGGGGCATCAGACTGGAAATGGGGCAGAGCCTGGCCCCAGCCCTAAGGCACTGAATGGGTTCAGTGTCTGCACCGGGCTGGCCGCATTGATTCTGGCCATTCCCAACAGATGGAAGCCTGCATCCTTGGAGAATTGTGGAGAACTCTCACATCAGCTCCTCCATTCACTGCACAAATGGTATCAGCACACCATTGTGCGCTCCATCTGGCCAGCTCTTAGGCCTAAGCCACTCTGTCTCCTCAGGGAGAGAGACAGACAGTAAACGAACAAGCACTTTGGAATAGATCACTCATTCATTGTAGCTTATAAACACATACGAGGAGCTGCCCACGCTGATTCTGGTTGGATCAGAACGCGCTCATTGTGGAATGCTGTCACTCGAGAAATCGCTGTCGCAGCTGCTGCTTCCCGTGTTGGGGTGTTGTTTGGGAATAGCTCACCTTGACCCAGCACCGTGCTGTGGGGGTGACTCTGAGTGTGGGTGTGAAGGGGCAAGGGGTGGGGCACAGAGACGGGCTGTGCAAGGAGGCACTTCCTGTGCTTTCCTGTCTTGTCTGCTAGTGGTCGTCAGAGTTGGGTCTTGGGTCCATGCAATGGGTTTAATGACTGGAGCAGAGACACATGTCAGGGAGGAGTGGCCCCTGTCCCGGAGGTGCCCCTGCCTGTTGTGTAGAGAGGCTATAATACTCTCATTGTGAACAGTGTTGCGGATGCCGACATTGACATTGCTACTGAAGATGCTGCCGTAGCACAGCATGGGGCGAATGAGAAGGTTTTGTGTGTGTACCTTTGTGTAACCACCTGCTGCGCGTCTACGCTCTTTGAACATAAAGTGCACTGAGTTGTTTTAAGTCAACTGTTTTCTTCAGCTCTGTGACGTACATTAAGAAGAAGAGTTTTAATCATGGACATCGTTCTTACCCAAGCGGATGCTCGTGCCAAGACTCACGGGGCAGACGGTGTTCACATGCCTGCTGTGTGGCTTTCTTGGGTTTTGTGGTCTGAAAACTCTTTAAGGAAAACATGCATAGTGCTAGTCAACCTTCTTTCATTAAGAAAGCTGTGACCCTTCAAAATGCCGGTGGTGAACAGAGGCAGAGCCGGGGCCAGAGATGAGGTGGGTCTGGCTGTGGCAGCTGGTTGGGGAAACCTCCCACGGCACCTGCACCAGCAGGACTACCCTGTGCAGCGCCCCCAGCTGCCAGCGGGGACCCGGCCAGCTCCTCGACAGAGTGATGTGACGGAACCCGCTCAGAGAGGAAGAGCGCAGAGCAGGCTGAGCTGTTGCGGTTTGGTTTCACAGTCCACGAGCATGGACCGTCACTGGGTGACTTTCTGGTTTCATAGTCCACGAGCATGGACGGTCACTGGGTGACTTTCTGGTTTCATAGTCCACGAGCATGGACGGTCACTGGGTGACTTTCTGGTTTCATAGTCCACGAGCATGGACGGTCACTGGGTGACTTTCTGGTTTCATAGTCCACGAGCATGGACGGTCACTGGGTGACTTTCTGGTTTCATAGTCCACGAGCATGGACGGTCACTGGGTGACTTTCTGGTTTCATAGTCCACGAGCATGGACGGTCACTGGGTGACTTTCTGGTTTCATAGTCCACGAGCATGGACGGTCACTGGGTGACTTTCTGGTTTCATAGTCCACGAGCATGGACGGTCACTGGGTGACTTTCTGGTTTCATAGTCCACGAGCATGGACGGTCACTTTCTGGGATCTGCGAAGCTTTTCCTTTTCCTCCTGACCTTTCTAGAAGCTCAAGGATTCAAACCCAAGTTTTTGGTCTCCCTCCTCCACCTCCCCCCAGCGATCCCCAGGAGTGAGCAGTGCAGTGAGGTGTTCCGTCACTTCACTGCGCATTTAGACTCTGATTAGTTACAACTGAGCTGCAGTGGTTAAGCGTCGTTAATGAGCATCCTCTGCCTCTGAGTCTCTCACACCTCAGAGTCACACAGATGCTGGTTCAGGAGCCTAGTACACGTGTGCAGGTGCAGTGGGGCCCAGGGCATCATGTTTGCCAGTCGGTGTGAGAACCTCTCAAGGTGCTGATTGAAGTTGAGCATCGGTATGTAGCCCAACACTTTTTTCACTGACATCTGGGAAATGAACATACGCCCAGTGTGGTACTTGGCATTGGAGGGCGTATCTAGTTGTGGTCAGCACATGAGATGTGGTTCATGGTCCGTAGGAGCTGTGGTTCAAAGATATTGCACAACGATACTCAAGGATCACAGGTGTGGTGTTAGGTGGTCAGAGGGGACGAAGAGGATCCCAGTAGATGCGAGAAAGGTGAGCCACCCATCTTTACTATCAGTGAAATAGAAATGCATCATTTCAGTAGTCCAAGGTGCAGCAACAGTTTTGGATTCTGAAGCCCCGCAGGAGTGGGCGAGCTTCCTGCAGAGAACCAAGGTACCAGCAGAGACCGTGATGTGTCCTGAACCCGAACACCTTCAATGCCTTTTACCAGCACAGGAGATACCCCAGTGCACCTGCCTCAGACGCTGCCAACAGCCCACTCTTTCATTCATAGGCAGGATAGCTGGTTTCCCTTCTTCATTTCTCAATTCCTCAAAGACCACTTTATTGAAGTAAATTACTTCATTAGCTAACAGTGTTAACACTAATTTTGCAATATCTTATCCTCCAAACCAACTTTGTTGCTATTTGTGTAAGTACTTGCCATCTTGTTTTATTTCTATAAAACAGGCTCAGTATCTGTTTACAAGGAAGCAAAGTTATGGAGGCATGGCGCTGGAAGACAGGGGAGAGATATTCATGATGAATGACAGAGTGTGAGTAGTGACCTGCAGAATACAAAAAGAAGAGTCTCACCACCACCAATCGCAATATTTTAGGTTAAAGTGACAATTTCGCCTTCTCTTAAGCAAACCAATTTGCACCAGTCCTTTATGTCACTTTCTATGCAGCCACTAGCTTATGTATGCCATCAGATGATACAAACTTAATTCCTTTAATCTAATGTCTTAACTCAGTAATTTCTGGCTCTCAGTAATTTCTTTTGATCCTTTCCCCATGGTGTTATCTCTCGGGCCCGAGAGAATTGTTAAAAATCTGTTTTATTAAGAGCATAAAAGGCAAGAAATAAGTGAACATATAGCAAACATCAATCTGTGCAGGACAATTATCAGGAAAATAAATGTAGCGAAATGTGTAGCTATCTTCGAAATCCCTTCATAAACCACAATATTGCTTCACATAAATTTAATAGGAACCAATCAATTTGCTCTCATTATTATTTAATGTCCATGCAGTGCAAAAGTGTACACATGACTCTGAACTAAATGCAATTGTGTCTGGAAACCAATAACATAGGCCTCATTTAGCATCTAATTCCAGGAGGGTTATTACCCATGGAAAGAGCCTCGGGACAATGATCCTGCTCATGTATAAATAAAATTATATCAGAAAGGAGAACGTAGTTGGGATGGTGAATTATAATTTGTGGAATTTGCTGTTACTTTAAATTAATAGGCAAGACTTTCATTGGAAACACAGAGTTGAAATTACAGAATTCCATCCCTGGGCAGGTTTCAACTCGAGTTTAACATCAGATTGATTGCGTTCATTCGGTTTGTCAGAACCGCCTGCCTCTTCCAGCGACAAACGAAAGGGTTAGGCGTTTGGATGAAATGCAACTTCCAAAAGCCACCTAATAAATGATGCAAACCTCCTCTCCGGAGTGCTGCCCAGAGTTGCGGTTGGGAGAACAGGGGTGGGGTGTGGACGAGCCGGGGAGGTGCGACAGAGAAGCCACAGCTGGCTCTTGCCTTAACGCAGAGATTCATAAACCTGTGTTACATAAAGATGTACTGTGCCGATCAGCTGGGGGCGTGGAGACGAGGTGGTTCCTGGAAAAGTATTCAAGCCGCCGAGAGTGGCGAACTCCGCAGCTTGAGTGAGGCCTGATGTTGATAAGATCAAGAAATGTTGAGAACTGTTTTTTTCCCCCAGTTTTTTCTCATCAGGGCAGGCTCAAGCAACAAGGACAAAAAATGTCTTTCCTTTAAAAATAAGCCCGAGAGCAAGATGTCACAGGGTCTTTGAGAAACACCAGCAGCAACTGCCTGTCCTCGGCCGGACACAGGAAATGCTGGTTGAGGTTTTTTGTTTTTTTTTTTTTAATTGTTTGTATATTTGTTTTAACCTGTTTTTACCCTGGGTGTGGGAGGAGAGGGGGTAGAAGGAGGCTCTTAGCTGGAATTTCTGCAGCCAAGTTGCCTCGCTAAACGAGAGGGGCAGTGTCCCAGCAGCAGGGGTGCGTGCACAGACGGCCATTGGCTGCTGGGGAGGTGACGCTGCTTCTCTGCAGCCACGTTCAGGGGTTCTGGGGAGTGACAGGGCTTCCTCACTCAGGCCCAGCCTGTGTCCTTCCTCCCCACTCGGTGCCTTCTCTGGGGCGCTCAGGCGAGCCACCCTCTCGGCCATTGTCTCCTGCTGGTGCGTGGGTGCCCATCCTGTGCTGTGTTCCTGGTCAGACCCCGTCCACACTGTTGTGCTGTTTTATGGCTGAAGGGACTGTGGGTGCAGGGAGAGTGAGAAAGTGACAGACTGGCGACTGTGGCTCCAACAGAGCCCTCAGAGGGAAATAGTGAAAGTAGAGAGAAAAACCTCTCAGGAGTACAAGAAAAATCTAAAAATTCAGTGAAATGAACTGTTCTGTTTTGTGGAATTAAAACAACCAATAAGTCTACTTATACTTCTATGGAATAAAAGCATCTCATTAAATACTATTTCAACCAGTGATAACTGGATAACATGGGGACTTCCAAACAAAATTACTGCTTACTTCCTGCTTTTCAGTTCACCGAGAGTATCAGCGGTAATGTGGGACTTCGGTGCTAAACTGGTTTTCCGTACGTGAGCACTTCATTGATGCACTGAGCAGACGGCATGAGGGATTCTGTCCTAATCGATGGATCGCATGTTGTCTTTTACCTGAGCTCCCTGTGTTTGACTTTCTGTCTACTGCATCCCTCTTCATTCCAGTGCGTAGTGTCTGAGTCTTCCCCACTGTGTGTCTTAATAGGTCACTGGAAGTCACCAAGACCACTGGACCGACTTGACTTCCATCATTGCTCTCGTCCCCGGGGTGTGGGAGGTGGGTAGAAGAGAAGCCCATTGGAGACTGGAGGCGGGAGTGACAGGTGCCTGTGGCTACCTTGAGAGGAGGGAAAGCCCTCATACCTGATAGCCACCAGGGGATGCTGGTGTGGAGAGAGTGACCTGGGACTGAAAACAGGACTAAATTAAATCGACGGTTAGGAATAACACGTGAGGGTTATTCCTCAGTATGTAAAGTATGTATGTAAAGTATGTAAAGTATGTAAAGCTCAGTATGTAAAGTACCCACCACAGTGGAGGAGTCTGAGTAGGCAGGGCGTGTTTGTTACACAGGGACTTTACCTTAATGCTGAGTTTGTGGTGTTGGCTTCTTGTCCATTCCTCCTGGGCTGGTGCAGCTTCACCATGCTGTTTCTCCTGTTTGGCCTCGGCACCGAGAGCAGGCAAGTGTTGACATGAGGATGGGTGGCCTCGCTTCACGTGAACATGCGTAGCCACAGTTGCACACTGAATCCACATGAGTGAGTCTGAAAATGCCACCACCTGAGCACCCTTCAGTCTTTGGGTCTCTGGGGTTTCCCTCCTGGGGAAGGTGAATCCCTCTTGAATCAGTGGCCTTGTCCCCACTGGCTCTTCCTTCTTCCTGGCTCCGCTGTCTTCAGTACTTGTCTCTGCAGCCTTCCCCACCCCTGCACTCTGCAAACCTGCTCCATGCCTGTCCCAGTAAGGGGGCAATGAGGGTGTAAGTAGAAGTGTTTGAGTAGAGATTCTCTGCCTGCATTTGCATATCTGTGTCTTCAAAACAAGCCTCTTAATTGAAAATGAATCTTGATGTGAACAGAAGGGGAGAGGGAGCGGGAAAGGGGAGGGTGGGGGGAGGGAGGGAAGTTGTGTGGGGGGGGAGCCATTGTGGTCCATGAGCTGTTCTTTGGAAATTTATATTCTTTAAATAAAAGCTTTATAAAAAAAAACAAAAAACAAGCCTCTTGTGTTTGTACCATCATTAAAACATCCTAGTCCTGCCCCACGGACCCTACATCGCTAAAATGTTTCCAGTTTGTACCTTACAGGAAGTAGCTGCTTCACTGACAGTTGACCTTTCTGTCCTTGACGTTCCTGGGTCTCCCCGTGCTTCTCTCTCCTGCCCCACCCCCTGCCTTAGTTCCATTAGCTGTGCCTTTTCCTGTGTCTGTAGGCTGTGGCCACTTCCAGCCTCAGCCCTACTCAGCTCTGCAGGTGCAGGCTTGGGCTCACCCGCCATTTTAATGACCTTGCATGACTGGCGCCTAAGTGAACTTGGCATCTTTCTTTCCACGGGACGTAAATGAAGAAGCCCAGCTGCTCGCTGGGTGTCTCTCCTCCAAGGGGTGGTCATCTTCAAGCTGCTTGTCCTTCCGGATTCTCCTTGCTCAGTGGCTCCCATGCAGCCACTCGCCCACATCAAGACACTGCCCGTTTCTCTGGAGTCGGGACTGAATGCAGGTGGTTCTGGTTATCTTCTAAACGCCAGTGCCGACTCACCGCGTCCTCCTCTGTTCAGATCCCCTGGTCCTTCACTTGCTGGCGATAGCGTCCACCGTGCTGGAGTCTTCGCCTTTAATCTCACTTCCAGGCCTTTTGCCCTGGAGTCGTCTCCCCAGCCTGGATGTGTCACCACGCCATGCTGTCTCTACACACAAAGGCTTCCGTCCGTAGCTGATGTCCTCCATCCACTGCTTCTGGGCCATTGATGCCTGGAATTTAATAGGTGTAAACCCCAGAAATGCTGATGCATGGGCACAGCTCTCTAGAGACGTGATGCTCTTGCCCAGCTGGTTGTGTGTGTGTGTGTTTTTTCCCCACAGGCAGAGTTAGAGAGAGAGACAGAGAGAAAGGTCTTCCTCTTCTGTTGGTTCACTCCTCAAGTGGCCGCCACAGCCAGTGTGCTGCAGCAGGTGCGCTGCGCCAATCCGAAGCCAGGAGCCAAGTGCTTCCTCCTGGTCTCCCATGGGGTGCAGGGCCCAAGGACTTGGGCCATCCTCCACCGCACTCCTGAGCCACAGCAGAGAGCTGGCCTGGAAGAGGAGCAACCGGGACTAGTACCCGGTGCCCCAAATGGGACTAGAACCCAGGGTGCCGGCGCTGCAGGCGGAGGATTAGCCTAGTGAGCCACAGTGCCGGCCACTGGTTGTGTTTTGTACCAGCTCTTCTTGTTTTCTGCAATACTCTGAGAAAATCTGTGCACTCTCTAGTTCAAGTTCGGTGTTTAGTTTGGGAGGTGATGCCTGCCGTCCTGACCCACGTACCCTGTAGTCCTTTTCTATGCTTTTGCAACACTCGGGGGAAGCTCTGCTTGGAATTATCAGATTATCAGTGAAAATCTACTGAATTCTCATAAGAATATTGACAGTGAGAACATTATCTTACTCTCCTATGTCTTCTCACTGATGAGTTCCAATGTATAGGAGTGTTGAATCTATGATTTCCAGACAGGTGCGACACAGCTGACTTGTCCTAAGGCAGTTAACCTGGACTAAAACTCGCATCAGTTCCAGAACCCATGGCGTACGTAAATCACTGTGCAATTCTTCCCCAAGTGTTTCCTTCTTACTCTTCTTTGTTCTTTCCACTACCTTCCCCACCCCCACTTACCAAGAAGAATCCAGCGATTGCACAATGCTTAGGTTGCTGGTGGCATTGTGAGGATATATGGAGTGAGTAGGCAGTCTGGCAAGACCAAAGATCCTTCTGTAATAAAGAATACTCGAGGACTGAAAAATTCTAATCCCCCAGCTGCACTCGGCTGGCCAGAGCGAACTGTCAGTGCCTGAATGAGGTTTCTGTCCAACTGGCCAGTCTGAAATGCCAGTGTGGAGCTTAAAAGAAGGGGTTTGTTGTATAGGACGGATTTCTGTTCTATAAATGCAGTAGAGTACAAATGCAAGGATTAAAAATAAACCTGTAAAATTTGACAGCTAATAGAGTTCTCCTGATGCTCAAAGGCGGTTGGGAAACAGCTTGACAGAGAGAAAAAACATGAGTGAAAAGGGAGATCATGAATACATGGTGTGGAAGGAGTAGGGCATGCCCCAGAAATCGCTGGCACACACGAAGTTTGTGGAAACACACGGTGATCCTGCAGCTCTTTAACCACTTGGGAGTTGTCGTTGGCAGTGGTGCGGATGTGTGCTTTGAAGGTTCATGTCCCTGTTTGAATGGACTGAGGGGGAGTGTTTCTTGTCAGTCAAGCAAAGAAGAGACCTTGACTTTTATCTGAAGTTTTGTGCATTACATTGAACTTGACCAATGAGCCTAGGAGTGTGAGATCTTGTGTGTGTGATGTGTAAAGTTGTAGAGACATCTCCGTGTCATATACTGCTTCCGGTCTTTAAAATAAAAACTGTAAAATGTGATGAGGATTATGTAAAGCAGTCTACTCTTCATCTCTCCCACCTAATCTCTCTCTCTCCCTCTCTCTATCTCTCTGTTTATTTGAGAAGACAGAGAGACCTTCCCTCCACTGATCGACTCCTCACACGGCCACAGTGGTTGGGGCTGGGCCCCGCTGAAACTGGAAGCCTGGGAATCCATCCCAGCTCCCCGTGTGGGTGGCCTTACCGGGGTGCTGGAGTGGAATGGGAGTGGCCGGGTCTCGCCTGGCACTTAGACGTGGGGTACCGGTGTCACGCGTGGCAGCTTACCCTGTCCTACAACATCGGCCTCCTCAACATGGTTCTCCCAGCTGTAGTGTCTGGGAGTGAAAAGATATTTTTGCACACACGTTCCTTTCTAAGATATGTGATAATGATCTCGCCTATTTAGATGTAGAAGGAGGTAATTAGTCGTAAGAAATTCGTCTGAAGAAGGTGCAAAGTCACTTAATAAGCTTGCACTGGTGGAATCCAGTCTCCCAGACCTGGGCCTCCCTCACAGGGTTCACCATGCCAGGAGCTTCCGCCTCTGGGAATGTCACAGCCCCACAGGGGGCCCCCGCCTCACCCCAGGGAGGTGTTCAAGGTTGACTACTCTGCCGCACTGTCTTCCTGTTCTTTCTCTGCCCTTCACTGCCGTGAACCCACATTCTGTTGCATAGGAAAAAGTCCCATAAACAGAGAGCTGCAGGTAGGCACTGGGGAAGGGCCTTCTCCTGGGGGTGGCCTGGATGCCGTGGCCAAGGAGCTAGAGTCACTGGCTGTGGCATGTGGTCCTTCTGCCAAACGACCGCTGGCCTGGTGTCTGTCACCCTCCTGTCCCCTCCACAGTGACCTTGATCTCTAGCACGCACTTCTGCTTCTCCCCGAGGCCCCCCACCCCACTCTGATGTCTTCTGCCCCCTTTCCCTCACTGTTGCCTTAAAAGCAATCACCTTAAACAGTTGACTCAAATCAAGAAGAGAGAAAGAACTGCAGGAGGCCCTGTTGTCTGGCCCTCAAATCACCACGTCTAAGCGAGGTAGATTCTAGAATTCCATCTGACCTTGGTAGACACTCGTTTGTCATCCATGCTTCTTAATTCTCACTCTCATTGTTCTTGAATTGGAACAAGCACTGTGCGGTGTCCACTGGCGGCATGGAACGATGTGACTTGGATAGAAGTTTTGCAGTTCCGCGTGTCCGTGTGGTATGAAGCACCTGTGACCTTGCCTGCCCAGCCACCATGACCTTGGGGAGCCTGGGGTTTGTCACCTGCACCTCCGTTCCACTCTCTTCCCTTCCTGCCTCACTGCCATGCCCCTGAGGAGGCCTCCCTGAAATCTGCTCAGACCCCGTTTCCTGGAGACCTGGCTCCCAGTTTCTCTCCCATGAACCCTTGCAGCCTTCTCCAGCAAGCCCCACTCCCAAAATGCACCGTGTCTCATCTTCATTTCCTTCACAGGAAACTGAGTCAATTAAAAACACTGTAAGGGGGGCTTTCCAGAACACTATGGTGTGTCCTTTGTATCATTTTGAATGTCAACAAAGTGTAAACCAAACAGAGACACTTAAATGATAGTTTCCGAAAATAGTGAGCGGGAGGGAGGGTTTTAAATCTGGGGGTGGAGGAGTCTTTTCTCATTTGATTTCTCACCTGGGCTTTAGGATGCGTGTTTAGGAACACGGAGCCTGCAGAGACCTTAGTAGCAGGCAGACCTGAGCCTCCCACGTGAAGTCCTCAGCCTCTGCTGAGCCTCCTGCAATAACCAGCTTTTGGAAACTTGTTGCATTTCAAATTCCAGTCTTGCTTTGCCCCTCCTAGGTCTTCAGTACCCTCGAAGTCCAAGGTCTTGATCTTTCCTTGGTTTATGCGTCTGGGTGTCTCTGGACAGCCACCAGTGTATCCTTGTCACTTTCTCTGCTTAGGGAGTGTGGACCTGTGCAGCTAGCCTGTTCTCCTTGCACCCACACTGCTGCTGCTAGTGAGCTGGAGGGTGCTGGTCTCTCTCGGCAATGGCACAGCACCAAGTCTCTGAGGAAGAGGAGTTGAGTGGTCACACACTTCTGGTAAGGTGTAGAGCGGAGGAAACCTTTACAAATTCATAATGTTTTTTATCTCTGCAGATAAAGAGCAAACAGTGGCAGGATTGCACGCCAAGTGCCCATGAAATACAAACCATTTTCTCTTTTTCAAAAAGATGTATTTATTTATTGAAAGGCAGAGTGACACAGAGAGAGGGCCAGATCGGGGTGGGCAAGGACAGGGTGAGGAAGAGAGAGAAAGAGAGGGGGAGAGAGGTTGATCTTCCGTCCACTGGTTCATTCCTCAAATGTGAGCAACAGCTAGACCTCACCCAGGCTGCAGCCAGGAGCCTGGAACTCCATCTGGGTCTCCCATGTGGATGCAGGAGCTCAGGGACTTGGGCCATCGACCACTGCTTTCCCAGACACACTAGCAGGGAGCTGGATTGGAAGTGGAGCAGCCAGGACATGAACTGTTGCCCATATTGGATGCAGAGCCCCAGGAGGTGTCTTTACCTGCTGAGCCATAGCACCGGCCCCTTTCTCATGGTTGACAGCAGTGTTGCCTGAGCTCTGCTTTATTGTACCAAGTGTCTCTGTCACCATGGTGTGGTTAAGCTGCAAACCTCTCTCTCCCACTCCTCCTCAGGTAACTGTCACTCTGCACTCCTTTCCTTCCAATATTTCCCCCTCTCTTGCAGGTAGCTTTGGTTTCTGTCCTTTGCTAGAAGCGTGCTCTGCACATTGTAGGATGTTAGGGATTCTTCTCCCCTGGAACAAGTGTGATGCAAAAGTTAATATTCGAACCTCTGTCTTCTCTCATGATTTACAAGTTTCAAGTCATCTGTACACCACGTGTCAGCCTGGCCCTCAGTTCCATTTAGTCGGTGAGGCAGACGTTCTGATCCTGTCTACAAAGGAGGAAGCTTGGGGCTCCGAGACAGCACCCTGCTCAGCGTCACATACCTTGCTGGTGGCAGCTTGAGGCCAAGAGCTGCCGGGCTCCTGGTTCTCTGCATTGCGCATCACAGAGGTGGAACACTCATCTCTCAGCTCTTTTGCGAGCTTGTTTGGACAGGGTCTCTCATCTTCATTGTGAGTGCCCTGGGACTTTCTCCTAGGGGAGATCAGAGGATAGATGAGGCTAATACCTTCTGTGGGTTTGTAAGTGACAACCTGTCTCTCGGTAAAACACAAGAATTTGCCACCCGTGCAAAGACAGATATCCCATGGTGTCACTTACATGTGAAATCTAAAAATGTCAGCTTCAAAGAAGCAGGGGGTAGAGTGGTGGGTGGCAGAGGCTTGAGGTGGGGGTGGTGGCGCCGACCCCGATGCGGGCTTGCTAATGCTTCGTGCGTTTGCTTAAGTGTCAGCTGGTCATCCTCTCATTTCCGGATTGTTTTTTACCCTAAGTGCTTATAAACCACGTTCCCTAATTCCCCCTTCATTTATTAATGATTCAAGTAATTTCATAAACCCAATACCAGATTGTACATGTGTCTGTGTTTCCTATTGGAAGATAGTTGTAGTGTGGGGCGCTTGGTCCTGCAGGTGAGACTCCACTGTACACCCCATCCTGTATCCGAGTGCCTGGGTTCGAGTCCCGGTTCCAGTCCAGCTTTCTGCTAATGCACAGCCTGAGAAGCATCAGGCAATGACTCAGATACTTGGAACCCTGCTATGCATATGAGATGCATGGATTGAGTTCAGGGCTCCTGATTCTGGGGTGGCCTAGTGCTGGCTTATGTAGGTCTTTAGGGTGTGAACCAGTGGATAGCAGATTTCTCCGTGTGCCTGTCTCTTGTGTCTCTGTTTGTCTGTGTATTTCCAATAAATAGAAATATTTAAAAATCTAACTGTGGTAGCCTACTTTTTTATTACAAAGAGAACAAATTTCATGTATTTCTAAGAATAGCCATATGTCGCTCTCTTCTTCCCTGCCTCAGTTTCCCTCCTTCATTACTTTCTTCCCTTTAAGTTTTGCAAAACCGTAGTTTCAATCCACTGTATATCACAGGCTTAACACCCCTAACCATAATATTCAACAAGTAGTCTTCAATAACTGAATCCCGTAGTTATGCCACCTAGACTTCTTTCAGTCGTAAGTTTAATAAACTTGCCTCCCAGGGCTCCTTCGGTGGCATTTCACAGTTCTGCTGAGATGCGGTTCCTAACAGCCATGCACAGCACGGAGTTCGAGTGCCTGCTGCACAATGCCTTCTTGACAGAGGGGAAGCGGTGGCTGACTCCGCTCTCACCGTAGCTGTGTGCTCTACCTGGCAGCAGGAGCTGTGGGAGACATGGTCAGATCCCTGCTTTGGAATATACCATGCTGTATCCCCAGCGCTGCCTGGATATGCCAACATAGCCTCCTTACCAAAACCACCCCCAGTGCTCACTGCGCTCTTTCTAAATCACCCCGCAATGCTCACTGCACTGTTTTCTAAACAGGCAAGAGTAATTTCGTAACTCTAAGGATTCTGTAGTAGATCGGTTTCTGTCCTCTGAAACACAGACCATTGCTGGTGGAAACTCTCACTTGATGTCTCTGAGATAACCAGGAGTCCGCCACCAATCACATTTTCTCCACATCCTAAGAAGTATCGCGTGTGGGTCCAGGGTTGGATGTTTATCTACTCTCAGTTTTTCAGCTTGAGACCCAATTTCCTCTTAACCGTCTCTCTTCTGTGCTTTGCTTCTTGCTTTTGACAGCCCGTCTGGGAACAGTAAACCTCTTTTTGTGATCTGACCACCTGCCCCAAACAAGGGAACAGCCCTTCTTACTTCTGAGTCTGGCTCTGAGCACGTGGACGGAGAGCCTCTGCTAGTTATCCCCGACTTTACTGCAAGAGAAAAGTGCTTTTTCTTTGTATTTGCCTTTGACCTTGCTGACGTTGGTCTTAAGATCTGTGTTTAGTTGTCCTTGGGCAGCTTCATTTCTCCCTGGCACCATTACCACCGATCACTCCCTAACCCAGCCAGACAAAACAAAAATGGAACAGTTGTTCTGAGTTATTTGCTGGGTTGTCAAACTCCTCTTTGGGTGGGCAGTGGTGATTATGTTGATATTATTCTATTTGTTCAACTTTCTGACTGAAGTCATTCTGCTTTTTGGGATCTTGCAAATGGGTGTATGTGAATCAATTTTTTTTAAAAAAACTACTTTTTATAAAAATCTTGATCTAAGTCACACTTCACCTAAATCATTGTCCTATCAGTGAACTAAATTACAAGATGGTATAGTCATATTTGTCATGTGTCTCTGCATTTTAAAACTTATAGCTAGAATTAAGTTCTTAGTACATGTTGCCCGAGTGATTTCCTCTACCTTGTTAATAGTTTATAAAATCTCAAAATGAATAGAGATTTTAAATATTGAATATATATATATCCATTATATGATATGAGAAGGCTTTTCAAGATTTATGAAAATGTTTAGGTAACTCGTGAAATCTAATGGATAAAAGTTATCCAAGTGATATAATTGAAAGAAGGGAGAGCACAGAAATGTTTAATGGGCGCACATGTACTGGGATGAGAGATCAGGAGTTATTTACATGCTTTTACCTGTGTGCTATGCGATAGTGTTACTTGACTTTTTAAATTATAGAAGCAGTGGAATAAATATATTATTATAAATTATTTAATTAAAATTGTCCATATGAAATTTTTCTTTATTATACTTACCCCTTACTGTCATGACAATTAATGCCAACCTAAGTAACTATGGTTAACATTTTAAGAGATAAACCTTTAAATGAAACTTTTAGTTTTACTTACACTGATGCTTTATTCAAATTTCCTGCCATCTTTGAGTCAATTGGATCATATTTTCTTCAGTATTGTTTATTAGAGTGCGCATGCACTGTCTCTCACTGTCTCTCCTGTGTCTCTGTGCCTTTCTCCATCTCTCTCCTTCTCACTTTCTCCATTTCCTTTTTTGTCTTCGTTGCCATCCATCATATTCTCTCTCTTTGAGATTTGGATGGATGGATGCATGGATGGATAGGTGATAGGCAGCACCCACGTCCTAGTTATTGCTCGTGCTGAGTGGGAAACCCTGAGGCTGGCTTCTAATTGTATACCTCCGGCCACACCAGCAGAGGGAAGACCGCTCTCTCTCTCTCTCTTTACCTCTCCTCTCTGTGTAACTCTGACCTTAAATAAAATCTGTGTGTGAGAGGTCATTATTAACACATCACACCCTTAAATCCCCAGAGCTTATTCCCCACCTTCTCTGCTATGCACACTTGCAGGTGCGTATGTGAAGTTGTGATAATTGTTCCTGGTGTCCTTAAGAGAACTGGTAAAGTAACCCACCCTTTCTCCTCCTCCTCTTCTCCTTCTCGCCTCTTCTTCCACTCACCCTCCAGGTCGGTGTGTGCCATGTTTGGTGGCTTCTTGGCTTACAATTTCTTTCACGTATTTTTCTTCTTCATTAACTTTCATTTTAGATCTTGTAGTTAGGCTGGTCAGAACCTTCTTAAACAAGCATACGATGCATAGAAGCTGTGTTTTGTCTGATAGGACATCATTATGCATCTGAGTGTTTTTCACCAAAAACTAGTTTTGCACCAAATGTTGGCATTGGGTACTACACCAAGTGCTCTTAAAAGCTGGTTATTAAGTTACCCTTGAACAACTGAACATTAGTTGCCAGTGACACGGCCCAGGGACACGTATTTTATCATTTCCTGGGTGATTACTGTGCGCAACAGAGCCTGAGTCCCTCGCATTAATTTTCCACCCTCAAATCCTAACCACGGTCTGCTCCACCATCTTTGCGGCCTCTGTTCTCTCTCCCCTTCTGCTTCCTGCTTTTGTTAACGTCTTACAGCATGCTTTCATGTCCACGCTCCCAAACTTCTGTTGAAGCAGGTGTAAGAAAACCACCAGGCCGGGGCTGTCCACCAGTATTTCAGAGCTGAAACACAGTCCAGCCTTCTTGGTGTGTAATCATTTGTTTTCCATGAGTTAGTTGATACTCCGCTAACACATGTCAACCCATGTTCTCCGATAACATCCTCCTCCTAATCAGTAGTGTGATGTTTGAGAGAGCATCCCGCAGCAGATTCAGCCACCTGCAGGTTCTTTTTTGTTGGTGTTTTCATAGATTTTATTTGTTTATTTAAGGTCAGAGTTACACAGAGAGGAGTGGTAAAGAGAGAGAGAGAGAGAGAGAGAGAAGTCTTCCCTCTACTGGTTCACCCCCCAGATGGCCACAATGGCTGGAGCTGCGCCGATCCAAAGCCAGGAGCTTCTTCCGGTCTCCCACGTTGGTGCAGGGCCCCAGCGCTTGGGCCATCCTCCACTGCTTTCCCAGGCCACAGCCAAGAGCTGCTGGGCGCCAGCACCGCAGGCAGAGGATCCACCTGTGCCACAGCGCCGGCCCCTGCAAGTTCTTTCCTTGGTGTTTCTTCTGTCTTACTTTCAGGAAATGTGATTTGGGATCCAATGTGTTGCTGATTTTATCTCTAAGAATGATTTTATCTTTAAGAATGATATTTTAGAGAAGAACATAAGATGGAATTATGTCTAATATATTATACATATATTAATAAGTAGAGGAAAATGCACATGAAAGAGTACTGGAAAGATGTTTTAATAAGTCAGTGAAGTTGGCTCTCACTGGTGGAATCACTGATGTTTTCCTGTTTTTCTTCTGCTTTTCTGTATTTCTGTTTATTCTTTACTGGAGACATAAACTTAATTGTTTGAAAGATCATTTGACTTTTAGAGTTAAAATTAGGAAGGATAAACTCTGCTGTTGTTCTCTTCAATTCTTAAAAGGTGATATACATGAGTAGCTTATATTTAGAATTTGGAGAACTGCTAACATTAAAAGAAAGCTAAATGTTAATTTGTGTACAGTTTTTTTAAAAACCCATTAATATTATAAATTGTTTAGAAATTTGGGAGAATTCGGGGAAAAATTCTAATCCAAACTTAAGGATAATGAGTTTAACATACGTTTTCAATTTATTTTTATGCACACATTTATAAATTAAAATATTTAAATATATATGGGTTAAGCCTCTGCTTGCAGTGCTGGCATTCCATAGGAGAGCCAGGTGGAGTCCCAGCTGCTCCTCTTCCAATCCAGCTCCCTGCTAAGGCTCCTGGGAAGGCAGTGGGAAATGGCCCACGTGCTTGGGCCCCTGCACCCACGTGGGAGGCCTGGCTGCACTCTGCCGCTCCAGCCTGGCCCAGCACTGCTGTTGCAGCCGTGTGGGGAGTGAACCAGCAGGTGGGAGACTCTCTTGCTTGTTCTCTTGCTCTCTGCTTCTGTAACTCTTCCTTCCAAATAAATAAACATAAATTTTGTGTTAAAAAGTTAGTTTCCATGAATCACTTGTTACTAACGATCCTACCAAACAAAAACAAAAAGACAAGCAGACAAGGCAGGCAGACTGACAGAACTCCCATCTGCTGATTCACTCCTTAAATGCCCACAACAACTGGGGCTGGGCCAGGCCAACACCCAGGAACCAAGAACTCAAAGAGGTGTCCCACATGGGGGCAGGGACCCTGCTCCTTGAGCCCCAGGGTGTCAATTAGCAGGAAAGTGGAACCGGAAGTGGAGCAGTGTAACCCAAACACCTTGATATGGGGTCTGGTGCCCCAGCGAGTGTCTATCAGTAGGCCAAATACATGTGCCCATTCCTACTGTTTAATTTTGTATCCAGCTTTTAAACTTTAACAGGGCAGCGAAATGTTTCCTCATGTTTTCTTTTTATAAAGATATTTTTACTGACTACCGCTAAGTCTTTTGAGTTCCCATCCCGTAGTCTACATACTTACAGTCCTCCTGGGAATAGTTAGGTTGTTCTAGTTTTTTATGTTGCAAATGATGCAAAGGAAACCCAACCCAACCCAACCCTACCCAACCCCTCTTTGTACCTTGAACTAGCTGTGTTTCCTCTTCTCTCCTTCCCTTGCTATTTTTCTTGTTTGGTTGCTTCCTTCAGCTACCTTCTGAGATGTGTCCTTGCTAGGTAAAAGGGCGTTCCTGTTTTTAAAGAGCCACTAACATATGCTGTCATTGATTTTTCCACATACAACTTGACACTTCTACCTGCAACATGTAAGAACGATTTGGAAACTTTAAAGTTTTTTTATTAGATACTTTATTTTACTGTGTTCTGTCTGAGTATGTGGTCACACTGACTGGTGCCTTGTCAGAGACAAGCCAAAGCAGGTGTATTTTTTGATATAAAATCTGTAAAGTGGGGGAGCGGCAAGATGGCGGAATAGGAAGGGAGCACACCGATAGTCTGGGGAGAGACAGTTTAATAAAAGTGGAGATACTGCAGGTTCAAGGAAGAGTAGGGGAAGAAACAGCAGAGAAAACCCTTCCGGAACTGGAGATTCACAGTGGACCTGCGTGGAGAGCGTGGGAGCCCGCAGTTTGGGACACCAGCAGCAGATTTAACACACCAGCGCTGGAACGCGAGGTGAGCAGAACATCAATAGCCCGAGATACCAGGAGGGAAGCGGAAAAGGGAGCCTAGAGCGAACAAGGCTTGAAACCCTGCAGGGAAAAGTTCACCAGGCTAACTAGAAGAGAGAGAGAGAGAGGGAAAAAAAAAAAAAAGTGACCCGTACTGACACGAGCTTCTCTCTCTCTGCTCACCTCTCAAAGGTGAGCAAGACAAAGAGCAGGCGCCATTTTGGAATACGTCATAAGCAGGGCGACCTCGGGTCGGCACCGGCCCCGAGCCTAGCAGAAAAACCTGACTCTGGGTGGGAGGGGTGAAATAACAGGAGATTAGAACCTAATGAATGTGTGGTGCTAATGAACTGAGACTGTGAAAAAATAGACGGTGGGGGAGAGAACTCATGGAAATCACAAATTCATGTGAGTACTCTCCAGAGACGCTACAATTCAGTAGCCTTGGCAGCCCAGTGGGAGACTACAGGAGAATCTCAGCCCACACAAAGGGCAGCAAAGATTACTTCTCTGGTCCTTGGGAAAGAGCTTCCGAACTCTGGCTCCTGTGGGTATATCATTCGCCTGCTAACCACCCCCAATTCCATTCAGCTGTGTGGAATTACTTCCCTTTTGAACAAAAAAAAAAAGTAACAGAGAGAGATTTACCACGCCTAACCTGGGAGTTTCTCCTTTGACCCACCCTCAACCCTGAGGAACCAAACAGAGCTCTCAGGCCACACCCATCTCAAGCCTCTAAGGCTCCATCAAAAGCAGACAGTCCACTTAATCTAGAGTCATAGTATAACTAGAAAAAAACACCACAGTGAAGAAACCAATATGCCAAACAACAAACGCAAAAACCGAGGTAATAAGAACAAGGAAGACACTATGGCATCCCCAAATGAAAAAGACACCCCAATTCAAGATTACGAAGATGATGAGATAGAAGAGATGCAAGAAGCAGATCTCAAAAAATTGATAAGAACAATAAGAAGTACTCAAAAACAAATTCTTGAACTACCGAAATCCTTAATGGACAAGGTAGAAAATCTCTCCCGTGAAAATGAAATATTAAGGAGAAATCAAGCTGAAATGAAACAACTAGTAGAACATGAAACTGTGATAGTGACGAGAAATCATAATGAAGTGAAGAATTCAATAGATCAAATGAAAAACACATTAGAGAGCCTTACAAACAGAATGGGTGAGGCAGAAGAGAGAATATCGGACTTAGAAGACAGAGCACAGGAAACTATACAGTCAAACCAAAGAAAAGAAGAGGAAATTAGAAATCTAAAAAATATTGTTGGGAATCTACAGGATACTATTAAAAAACCCAACATTCGAGTTCTAGGAGTTCCTGAAGGCATGGAGAGGGAGAAAGGATTAGAAGGCCTTTTTAGTGAGATAATAGCAGAAAATTTCCCAGTTTTGGAGAAGGACAGAGACATCCTAGTACAGGAAGCTCATAGAACCCCTAGTAAACATGACCAAAAGAGGTCCTCACCACGACACGTTGTAATTAAACTCACCACAGTGAAACAGAAAGAAAAGATCCTAAAATGCACAAGAGAGAAACGTCAAATTACACTCAGAGGATCTCCAATTAGACTCACAGCAGACTTCTCATCAGAAACCCTACAAGCTAGAAGGGAATGGCGAGACATAGCCCAGGTACTTAGAGAGAAAAACTGCCAGCCCAGAATATTATATCCTGCCAAGCTCTCATTTGTGAATGAAGGTGAAATAAAGACCTTTCATAACAAACAAAAATTGAAAGAATTTGTTGCCACTCGTCCAGCCCTGCAAAAGATACTTAAAGATGTGTTACACACAGAAACACAGAAACACGGCCATCAACATGAAAGAAGATAAACGAAGGGAACCTCACAGCAAAAGATCACAGGGAATTCAAAGCATACATTTGGATAAAGAAATTATGGGACATGTACTCTATAGAATACTATACAGCAGTCAAAAACAATGAAATCCGGTCATTTGCAATAAGATGGACGAATCTGGAAAACATCATTCTGCGTGAATTAAGCCAGTCCCAAAGGGACAAATATCATATGTTCTCCCTGATTGGTGACAACTAATTGAGCACCAAAGGGGAAACCTATTGAAGTGAAATGGACACTATGAGAAACAGTAACTTGATCAGCTCTTGTGCTGACTGTTGTTGTACAATGTAATACTTTATCCATTTTAGTAATTTTTTTATTCTAGTACTATTGGTTGAACTCTGTAATTAACAAACAATTATTCTTAGGTGTTTAAATTTTAACTGAAAAGTGATCCCTGTGAAATATAAGAGTGGGAATAAGAGAGGGAGGAGATGTACAATTTGGGACATGCTCAATCGGAACTGCCCCAAATGATGGAGTTAGAAACAGGCCAGGGAATTCCAATACAATCCCATCAAGGTGGCATGTACCAAGGCCATCTCACTAGTCCAAGTGATCAATTTCAGTTCACAATTGATCACACTGATAGGTCTAAAGTCAAAGGGATCACACAAACAAGACTAGTGTCTGCTAATACTAACTGATAGAATGAAAAAGGGAGAGAATGATCCTACATGGGAAGCGAGATACACAGCAGACTCATAGAAGGGCAGATGTCCTAAATAGCACTCTGGCCTCAGAATCAGCCCTTAAAGCATTCGGATCTGGCTCAAGAGCCCATGATAATATTCTAGGCATGGAAAGCCAAGACACTCTGGAATAAAAAGAAGACCTAAATGAAAGATCTCTGTGAGTGAGATCCCAGTGGAACGAATGGGGCCATCAAAGAAGGAGGTACCTTTCTGTGAAGGGAGGAGAGAACCTCCACTTTGACTATGACCCTGTCGGAATAAGATTGAAGTCAGCGAACCCTAAAGGCTTCCATAGCCTTGGCAACTCATGACTAGAGCCTAGGGAGATTACTGAGGCCATAAACAAGAGTGTCAAATTGTTAAATCAACTTCAGGAGTCACTGTGTACTTACGTCTCATGTGGGATCTGTCCTTAATGTGTTGTCTAATGTGAAGTAATGCTATAACTAGCACTGAAACAGTATTTTACACTTTGTGTTTCTGTGTGGGTGCAAACTGATGAAATCTTTACTTAGTATATACTGAATCAATCTTCTCTATATAGATAATTAAAAATGAAAAAAAATCTTGGTGTTAAATTGGAAATTGCCTAGAAAATTAATCAATTTTTTAAAAAAATATATCATGTAGGATCTCTGTCCTTAATGTGCTATACATTGTGAATTAATACTATAACTAGTACTCCAACAGTATTTTTCACTTTGTGTTGCTATGTGAGGGCAAACTGTTGAAATCTTTACTTAATATATAGTAAACTAATCTTCTGTATATAAAGAGAATTGAAAATGAATCTTGATGTGAAGCAAGGGGAGAGGGAGTGGGAAAGGGGAGGGTTGCGGGTGGGGGGGAAGTTATGGGGGGGAAGCCATTGTAATCTATAAACTGTATTTTGGAAATTTATATTCTTTAAATAAACGCGTTATAAAAAAATAAAATTGATAAATTCTGAAACAGAAAAAAAAAAAATCTGTAAAGTGGGTCCTTTGGGACATTTACCAGGTGGATTAACCTAACAGCTCTGATAAAATGGCGTTCTTTGCCTTTGGAGATGTTTTTGATGGTGAATTCAGCCAACTGAAATCTGTGGCTTCACTGAATGTTGGCTTAGTGTGTGTGTACACATAGGTTGTGTGCACATAGGGGTTTGGCCTGTAAGATGCCAGGGCAAGTTCTTAGGTCACTGTGGTAGCTGAGGCAGTGATGGAAATACATGTAGGCCACCTCCATTGTGGGACACCAACAGAAAAATGGAGATGGTGCGAAGGTGGATACGTGGGCATGCTTTTGCCAAAATGACAATTATGTTTTTATTCTCATCGACAAATGAGAATTTCATTAATTTTTGTTCCATGTCCTAAAACTAAAGAATTCAGATTTCTTTACTTTTTTTTTTTAAAAGATTTATTTATTTGAAAGGCAGAATTACAGACAGAGAAGGACACACACACACACACACACATCTTCCATCTGCATGTCACTCCTCAAATGGCTGTAATGGCTGGCTGGTACTGGACCAGGTCAAAGCCAGGAGCCTCATCTGGGTCTCCTATGTGGGTGGCAGGGGACCAAACACTTGGGCCATCCTCCGCTGCTTTCCCAGGTTAGTAGGGAGCTGGATCAGAAGTGGAGCAGTGGGACTCGAATCGGTGCCCATGTGGGATGCTGGCATCACTTTACCCACTATGCCACAATGCTGGGCCCCAGATTTCTTAGAAGAAAAAACCTAGACCTGTTTGTTCTTAGAGTGAGACTTTCTTGCAGGCACGTTCATCTGGGTTCAGACTCCCTTCTGTGCCGTAACCGCACTGTCGGGCCTGCACAAGGTCCCCTCAGGTCTGTCAGTTTCTCTGTGCACCGTGCACGGGTAGTCAGGCTTGTTCTTCACGTGCTGCATGGAGGATGGTGCTGATTGTGATGGTGCAGCGTGACTTCGGATGAACATCCGATGACCACAGCAGCACTGCGGGTACCGGGATCCTCAGAACATCAGGCCGATCACCCTCACCACCTGGTGAGAGGGAACCAAAGTCCGGATGCCAAAGTGACGTTCAGGTCACAAGGAAGAACAGGCAGCAGCATCCAGCCAAGGTGGATCTCCCAGTGAAAGACAGCGTTCTTCCTGCGGTCGCAGCTGCAGACAGGCCAGCATCAATACCTGGGAAAGAGTGGTCCAGTCCCATCCTATGTGTTTAACAAAATCGTTTAAAATGAAGAGGTGTGTTTATGCGGTGTTTAACAAGATGAGCTTTGCCGTCAGGTGGGCCTGAAGTTGAGTGTCACTACAGCAGCCCGAGGACACTGGGCACACGGTTCACCCTCTCCTAGTGTGCTCCTTCTGTATTGTGGGCGTGAAGTGAGTTCATGGACATGAAGCTTAGACTGGTGCATGGCAGGCAGCCTGTGTTTCCTGAAGACTGTCCTCATTTTATATTGTTACTTCGTCTGATATTTATTCCTTACTACAAACTAGTCTATATAAATTTAACTGTAACCAGATTTGTGTGTGTTTTATATAATGTTTCATGTTAGACTATTTTGGTGTTCTAAAAATTACTATTGAGGCTCAATAATATTTTCTTCTAAAATTTGAATGTGTGTATCTTGAGAATATTTATGTTATATGAATAAAGGAGAATCTTCGTACCCAACATCACCTTTCAGGCTCTAGGTCAGTGTTGTCTCTAGCAAATATTCTATGAGGAGATTAAGAGGGAAGACAGCCCATTTTTGCATGATCTGGGACTACAGAACACTGAAGAAGGGAATTAATGCTTTGTTGATGAGAGTGATGCTAATTCTATGAAGGAATTAACAACATCCAGGATAACAAGGGTCAAAATATCCCGAAATGCAGCATTTCCCTGGGATCCACAGCTGATCACAGCAGTGAGTGGCAATTTGCCTTCCATTTCTGCATGAATGTGAAGTTCACAGGAAGGAGGGAAAGACGTCAAGTGCATTTAAAATTCAAGGGATTAAAAACTCCATCCTGGAAATCTTGATGCTCCTAGTCTTTGAGTCCATTCATCACAAGTGATGAACTTTAAAATTAAGCCAATTAACACCTCTGATGCCACTCTGCAAAGCTGGGGAGAGTGGCCGATGAGTGTGGAGGAATAATCGATGCTTGTGTTCTTCAAGATTCTGCATTTTTCTTTCCTTAGGCCTCGAGAGACACCACACTGAAAGCACGTCTTGTTTCCCAAGTCCCTCCTCTCCTGTGGCTGCACAGTGCACAACCAAAGAAAGAATTTCATATTTATAGCATTCAACTGTAGCAAAGGTCATAAAGTAATAAATTGAGAATTTAAGTTCCTTTGGACTAAAAGCCAAGGAAATGAATTGTTATCGCTATCACCATAAATCCACAGAGGTGCTGGCCGCAGAATTGAAAACAAATGACCACTTTCCACGTCCCACGTCAGGCCGGGATTGTTCTCAGGTGGCTGCAGTGAACATTTGGCTTTTTGTGCCTCTAATGCACAATCAGGATTGCACTTTTGTCTCTTTTGCTTGTTCCCACAGCGTACTATTTGGCTCCTCTACGGGTTTCTTGAAGGCAATTTAATGGCACTTTGAGTCACAAAAAAAATCTGTTAGTGTGAGTTTTATCAGTCTATTATTATAGTTCCCACATTGCTGTTTTCTCAGGTATCATTAAAAATGGGGACGGGAAATAACACATGATTTATACTTGAAGATTGCTCTGTGCTGTAGAGGCTCTTAAATACGCCTGAATTTGGAATCCCCTGGCACCGTGACAGAGTGTCAGCTTTTCCTTTACTGTAGGTGCAGAGCGTTCTTTCAGGAATGGGACCAAGAATCTGGTCTCTTCGGAGCAGCCTGGGGATTCTTTGGATCGACTGCGTTGACTCATGACTTCTGCGATGGCATCAAAGGCCGGAGAGTGGATAGTGGATTGAGCCCATCAGTTATGTTCCAGATGACAGGATGCGCCTCCGAGCCCCTGAGCTCACACTTGTCCACACCACGTGGGTGGGGAAGGTGGACTTAAACCGTCAGCCAGCGGCAGCGCTACAGGAAGTCCTAGCAGCCCGCCAGCCTGGTGCTTTGATTTTGCTTGAGTAGGGACAGCAGCAAGCTCCGGAGCAGTTCCATAGTGAAGCACGTAAGGAAATGCAGGCGCTTTCTTGTCACGTATACGTAGGCATGAAAGCAGCCGGGGGCTCCACGTGTGCCTCGTTAGGAACCCAAAGCAAGATCCATAAAAATTCAAAGCTTCCGACTAGCAGAACTAACTGTAGAGTGAAACTTACACAATAGGAATAGAAGCAGGTGAAAATGCAAACACCAGTTTTAGCGATTTCCTTTTCATTAAACATTTGAGAGTAAGTGAGTTGACATCGCACTAAAGATGACGTGTCTTTTTAACTGGCTTTATGTTAGGCAAACGTCTTCAGTTTTCTCCTGAATTTCAGTTTTTTCCCACTTGAACTGTATCATATTCATCTTTGATGCTAAGTTCTCTCTTATTCTCACTTCCATGCTTTCTTCACACTGCCCTCCCTTTCTCATTTAGGCTTTGTCCGCTCCCTTTTCCTCTGTACTTTTGTCTGTTCCTTCATTCTTTGATTCTCACAATTGTATGGCATTAACCAGCAAGCTGGCCTGAGACGACGTGGAGCCGGGAGATGATTCTCTGTTCAGAGGACCTGGTTATAAAATCTGGCCGTGAAACCTGACCTCGGCGAGGCTTTCTGTGAACCGATGTTCTCCGGAGCTGCAGAGACCCAGCGGAGGCATCACAGTCCTTTATCTCCTCTGAGTTCAAGTCTGGGTCACCCCAGTGCTCTTCACGTTCTCGCTCCTGGTCATAGTGGTCTTTGTGTTGTCCTCAGATGTGGCTTTATTCTCGCCTGGTGGGTGGTCCAGAGCAATTTAAGACTTAAGTTCCCATTCCCATAAGTTGTCTCATCCAGGCAGTAATTCTGTCATCAGCATCTTGTTTTTCAGGTACATATTAAAAAATACTCCCTTCATGGAGAATCAGCTAATCCTTCGTAAACTAAATGCTAAGCTGTCCGTTATCATTGAAAGTTCTACTTTTCTCAAGGATGAAGATTTTATGCCAGAGAACACTGATTTTTTTTTTCTAGGCTTTTCAACCTTGAAATTCTTTAAAAAAAAATATAGGCAAATATCGAGCTGGTATCTGAATTGATTTAATTCTTTCATCATGGGCTGTATAATGTCCTCTTTGTTATGCAGAATCTATGCCAAATGGTCTGTCCTACAGAGAAAAGAAAATATTTGTGAGGAAAGCAGATGGTTCTAAAATAGGACAGGAATGAGCACACGGACTTTTCAGAAATCATTCATCAGGAAATTTAATATGAACCCAAGTTGGAACTGCTTTCATGGAGCAGTGGAGGATAGAAATGAAAATCTTGGATTGGGTTTACTTTATTGAAGAAAAGATGATGTGAAAATAAAGAATTTCAAGCAACTAGATATTTAGAAGATGAAAATGTTCGAAAGGGAATGATGTCAGGTTCAGTTTTGAGGTCACAATAGTACATCCTTGGCTCTGCTACCCGCTCAACTCCTGACTCCAGCTTCCTGCCAAAGCAAAGTGTCTTGGGTCCTTGACACCCTTGTGGGAGGCCTGCATTGAGTTCCCAGCTCTTGGCTCTTCACTTTGGCTCAGCCCAGTCCTGGCTGTTGCAGTCTGGGGAAGTGAACCAGCAGATGGGAGCTCTCTGACTCTCTTTGCCTCTCAGATACACCAGCATTAGCTGAACCTTTGACATTTCAAACCCAGAGAACTGAAGAGTCGTAGTGATGCCAACTTGTTGGTTTATGCTAAAATCTAAGAGACAGGATGACCTACAAATTGTACATGGCTCATGAAGTAGTCTATGGATGAATGAGCTCAGCTACTGTAGGACTTGCATCTTCACTGTTGTGTATTTTGCCTGCTCATTGTTCTGTTAAGTCTTGAGATGCTTCCTCTCAGTATGAAAAGGTCCGAGTTACAGAGGGCTATTGGGTTACCCAGCTGTTCTCAGGAATACCTTGTGTCTAGTGGGTATTTCTTTCTTTAATCTTGTAGAAAAAGTTATTACCATACCAGAGCAGGAGTCTTTTCTTTGTCTTCTTATAACAGACTGTTAAAGACTATAAGATGCATAAGCATTACTTATTATAATTTAGTGAGCAATAGTAGATGCTGGTGTTTGAAAAATGGAGTCAACTACTGAGAGATCCTGTCATGACCATGTTACCACCAGCATCTCTTGCTGTATGTGTCTTCTGATTTTCCTCTCAATTCCAGTACATACAACTTCAGTCCCGTCCCTTCTCACCCTCAATCGTACGTAGTGTAAAGTGGCGTTTCCATCCACACCTGTGGAACAAATCCCTTTAATGCTCTCATTTTCCCCACTTCTCTCTCTTTTCTCTTATTTAATGTTTCAGTTCTCAATCTCTTTTTCATTGTCTTCCTCCAAACACTTGTTCTCTTTGTCTTCTTGAATACTTTTAAAAATCTGAAATTCAACAAAACCTGTATATTAAAGGGAGGAGAAAATACATGATATGTTATTCATGAGTTAAAAAAAAAAACCCTAAATTGTATTAGGTTACTTTAAAGATAACACACCAGAGCTCTTTAGTTACTGTTTGTATTTCTGTCTTTAAACAGAGGTTATGCCACAATTCATGGAATTAAATTAGAAACTTTAGGAGAAGGAATAAGTAGGCACTGTCATGAATGAAACCATGAAAGTACAAGGGGCAAAGATTGTGTAGAGGTCAAGGGCAGTGGGGCATGGAGAGGGCATTCTTCACAGAACATTTTTCAGACTTCTCTTTGAATAAAAGCATTTCTTGGGCATCAGCTTCAAGCTCAACTCTAAGTTACTATTTCATACAAGATCCAGGATCGGGGAGGCCACAGATGTAAAAGTTCCTTCCATCCTGTAGAGTGGAGAATATTCCAGAACCTTCTCTATCCATTAATCCCGCGATGTTAAGTCTTTCAGGAACACTTGGGACAGTATGTTGATCCTGCCGCATCACTCAGAGTGGGTACTCATCTTTTTTTTTTTTTTCTCATTTTGCAAACAGTGAAATGAAGGTGCGGCTGAATGATATGGACGAGGAAGGGGAAGCTGGCAAGACGACCTCGAGCCCGGAGCCTGCCTGGGTAAGTGTTGATGTTTTCTTGGGATGCTTCACTGAGCAGCCCTCTTCCTGGGGCCGTTGGACACCCGTGTTCTAAGGCGATGGGTTATGGACTTGATTTTCATATGCTGTGATCTGTCTCGTTAGAACCGTGTGGGGGGATTTGTAATAAGACAGTTGCTCAAACAGTTATGACTGTAGTGTTTTCTGACATCAGAAGGCTACTGTACACGGGGAATCCTCACCAAAACTGCAGCTGAGAGATTGAGTCAGAAGCGCTAAAAAGGAATGAGGCATTGGAACACAAGGCTGTTAGCGCTCCTCTCTGTTTTTGGACTTTTAATCACTTTTCAGTGGCTTCCAGACAGCTGCGGGAGGCCCTGGGAGCCTCACTGTGTGGCTGTGATGTGTGGGAGTGGATTCTGTGTCATTCCATGCATGAAATGCACCCTCATGCCACGCCAGCTGAAGACCTTGGTTCTGTCTTGTAATCCTCAGAGATTTCTGTGCCCTAAGATTATTTACTGAACATTCTTTATGTGAATGGCTGAAATAGCTCACTGAAACAAACATATGTGCTCAGAATTTGGCATCATGACAATGTTTAAAAGTGGCTTTATGTTTTAAGAGTTGGAATGCACTTATAAACTCTCAAAGAACTGAAAATTACTCAGAAATCCATTTAAATACTCCTTCCTGGATTAAGACACTGATTTTATAAACATCTGAGCTTTTAAACTTTTAAATTACTTTTTGTAATTTCAAACTAAGCTAACTAAATACAGGATTTTCCTTCTTATACCACATGTGCAAAGATGTGTAGAGTAGCAAGAGTAGTGTTTCCCCCTAAATCTCGTGGGTTTTTTTTTAATAATTATAATGTTTTTCAAGATGATTTTAGGGAATTTGCAAAACATGGTATAAAGAAGCAGAAAAAAAGACATACCTCCCTTGTATTGTCATACCTTCTGACATTATAGTATCATTCCTTGAATTCATTATCATATGTCTTGTTTTATGATTGATAGTATGGGACATATTTTTACTTCTTACAGCATTTATATCTTCCAGTGAAGTACAAAATTGGTTTTAAATATCTTCTCTAGTAGTTTTGTCAGAGTGAATGACTGACAGGCTAAACAGTGTAAAAGACAAAACCAGTGGGAGTGTCTGTTGTTGACCAGTCTTAAAGCTGTACAGACGTTCCCTTACCTGTGATGTTTCTGCTTATGACTTTGCTTTGCAATGGAGTGAAAGTGCAGTCAGTCCTTGGACACCAGACTTCGCATTCTGCCTTTGGGTCCCTTCCCAGAACAGTGATGTGGCCTCGATACTTCCTGGGGTGCCAGGCGGTGATGAGAACACGCAGCTCCCTGTTGTAGCAGGTGCGTGGTCATGAGGATCCTCTGTGGTGCACTGAGGCACCAGCACTGTTTTGGACCCAGGTATTTTAAGAATTACATGAGCTATACAACGCTTTATTGTAAAACAGGCACCGCAATTAAGGTGCGTATTCAGGTGCCTCCTGATGTAAGTGTCCTGACCAGGTTTTCACGTGGGCTAGGCTGGGCGATGATGTTCGGTCGGGCTGGTGTATCAAACACATTTTTGGTGAGGCTATGTTCATGTCATGACAGGTTTAAGAAGGTAACTCCATTGTAAGTTGAGGATCTTCTGTGTAGCAATACTGGTCGGCATTCCCAACTTTGACTCTGGGAATTGTCACTTAGGACAAGGTCTTCTACATTGCCAAGTGTCCACTACTCAGCCTTTGAAGAGGCTGTGACATGGTATCAGCCTGGTTAGTTCTGGGGTCTCCAGTGGTAACACACAGATTCCTGGAGAAGCAGTTTTATGGATACAAATAGGTTTACTTGTTTTCTGTTCCCTGTTCCCAGCTGTGGCGTTCTGAGTCTTCCTGTCTCCTTACATGTGAGGCAGTTTTCAACACACTATGGTCATGTTCGCCTATTAACCTGTCGATACAGTTCAATGGAAAACGTGACTGTTCAGCCCCACTCCCTGTCCCATGTCCAGACTTTCATGTGATGAGCAATGATTTACATTCCTGCTAAAAGAAGGTAGTATCAGAGCAGAAGACACATGGTACTTTATTTACCTGGCTTTGTAAGTGCTGTCTCTGTTCTTTCTGGGGGTAGGGCCGTGCGTGTCCTCTCCGTGGCGGTCATTTACACACTTGCCTTCTCAGTGGCTACTTGTGCACGGCCCTGAGTGTGCCTGCAGGATTTCCCCTGCTGCATGGTCTCTTTGATTCTAGCTCAACTTCTTTCATCATGTTTGAGGTACCATTGATGGCTGACTCTTGGTATTTGCTACTGGATTCCATTGTATGATGGAGAAGATGCTTGGGGATAAGTGGTGTTGAGGAGGCATTAGCCATACTAATGTTTTTGGCATTTCTTGATCAACAGTGCCCCAAAATAATACTCCTGGATGCTCCCCTGTTGGGTAGCAGAATCACACAATCTTGGAAAGGCGCAGTGCTTCTGGCTAGCTGAATGAGTGCTTTATTACTTCACTTGAGAATAAAGAGCTCCCAAGGAAGACAGATGGAAACTTTGGGGTTTGCCATCTTTCACATCTGACCTTCAGCCCTGGGCCTTCTACTTCCTACTTTGTAAATAGGTGACCTTTAGAATCTCATACAAACCTGTCCGTCAACTTCCTCAAAGCCTGTCATGTGATGACATGTGAGTAGGATGGCCATCAAGTTGATAGATTAAATGATCTGTGACGTTTCAATGGTAACTGACTTCCTTCTTCTCTCCTTTCTTTCTACAAAAAAGAGACATATAGCCCATGTTTTTATTCTTTTTTTTTTTTTTTACTAATTCCTCCCCTGCCTCCCTTTCGCTCTCCAACTCTCTCCCCTCCCTCCCCTCTCTTCCTCCCTCCTTTCCTTCCTTCCTTCTTCCTAACTACCTTCCTTCCATCATTTTTGAGAAGAAATCAGAAGGGCCTTGGCTTCATGGGTGGTTGATGGGAGGGGAGCCCAGGGGGAGAGGACAAAGCTGCTTGGAGCTGTGAGCTGTAAAAAACAATCGCCCATACTGATGGGCTCCAGAAACAAAGCTCTCCTTGCCTTGGCTGCTGTGTACAGCTTCCTGGGTGCCCTGCGTTGGTGGAATGCAGTGATTAGACAGGTGCTCTGCTCGGAGGGAGACTGGCCCCATTTACTCTCAGAGGATACGGTTTCAAGATCAAAGGATGGGGCGGCACAGACTAAAAATTTATTTCAGATAAGAGGCACATAAAATCCACATGAATAAATTCAGAGATAGTCAAATAGAGTTTTCAGATAATTCTAAAAGCAGCTTGCAATTTCTCTGGTTATCCACAATGATGTGAAATTCAAAGTTCTACATTCATTCTCTTTGATATTTATAAGAAATGTGTTTGAAAATACAGAAGAACTGAATCCCCAGGATTCTCAGAAACATGTTAGGACTCGTATTAACCGCCTTCAAAATCCATTTTGGATGGAAAACATCCAAGCCGAAAGGTATTTTTAAGTTGCCAAAAAAATCCGCACAGGCAATACATTTTAGCATTGTTTCCCACTAAGGGAAAAACAGGCTTAGCAGCCTTGATACAATTTTATATTGAAAATGTGGGAGCAGAGGGCACATGGGGAGATCTCAAAGGGGAAGAGATATTGAAGAGGAGAAAGCCTTAACCTATAGCAGGCGATCTGAAGCTCTAACTTAAACACCAGGGCTTCTCTGACTGTTCTGGAACACAAGGCTTCAGTCGTGAATGCCCAGCTGTTTCTTACAGAGTTCAGCAGCTACACATAAGTGACTGCACAGATATAGAGGCTGTCTTTTCTTCAATACTTAAGTCACTCTGGATACTGCGAGATACGATGGTGCCCTTGAAGGGAGGCAGGAGAACAATGTTCCACTCAGAAAAGTAAACAAATTGAAGAAGAGAATGCAACACTATCTAGACATCATTTTGTGGAAATATTGATTTGAAAGCAATTAATTATGCCTGTCTTGTTAACACCTGTAAGAATATTCTGCCTTGTTTTTTCAATTGTGTTACCCCTGTAGATTTTGAAAAACTGTTTAGCTTGTGGTTTTTCCCCCAGCAAGTGTTATTTGTTATCAAGATCTCCCCCTTTTTTAATGGTTATTGGTGCTTGATTTCCTGTATCTGCAGACATCACAAGTTAAGATGTGATGGGAAGATTGCTTTCCCTTAGAAAAGAATTCAGTGAAAATGTGAACTAAGCCTTCGCTCTGAATTTTGGAGCCGCTGGCAAACCTTGAGCATGGGCCCTGACCTAGAACGTAAGGAGTGACACGTGAGGAGTTCTGTGCTGTAGCGGGATCTGGTGTTGCTGTCATCCAAGAACTACAAGTCTTAGGCTGCTGTTGAGTCACCTTCTGATGTTCTTCCCTTAACTACTTCTGGATTTGCTCCTTTATAACTTTAATTCTTGAGTTGGAACCGAACCCAATATGCCTTTCTTTTTTCGAATGGCTTTCTGTTTTTCTGCCAATTTGATACCAACTCAGCCATTATCTGTCTATTCTGTTCCTCAGATTGCATATAGCTTTCGTTTTGGTTTTTGCTGATTGTTAAATCATTTTTCAGGAGTGAAATCACTTGCAGGTTTCTTCCTTTTTTTCCTGTTAAAACTGTAGACATCTTTGCAGTCGTTGAGCCCTTACTACGTGTTAGAGGTGGAGCTATGTGCTTTACTCCTGGTTATCTGCATTGACCCTCCGACAGACCGTGACTGTTTCTATCGTGAGGATCCCGATTTTACAGGTGAGGAAACTGAGGGACAGAGAAGCTAAGTTGGGGAATCCCAGAGGCAGAAGACGGCAGAGCTGGGAACTCGACTTTCATCTCTGCTTCCCCGGGTCAATGTCAAGGTGATGTGCCCTGTGGCTCGGTTCTGTCCCCTCCATGGTCATGACAACCTGCTCACTTGCTCTGGAGCTCCCTAGGTGATTCCTAACGTCTTCCTGAAGTCCTCCAAGTCTTCTCCTGGAGCTCCAGCATCACACATGCCTTTGCCTACTTGATATGTTAGCACGGACATGGAGGAGGCTTCTCAGACCTAGTCGGTGAGAGCAGAGCAAGTGCGCATTAGTGTCCCACAGCCCACGGTGAACAGCTTTCAGTCCTTCCCATCTAAGGCAGGATCACAGTTACCCTCCCAGTCGCACAATCCCAAACTGTCAACCTTTTAAAAAAAAGTTGAGTTTCCTCCTTTGTCTCCACGTCCAATCATTCATCAAGCGCCAACCACTGTCACCCTGCAATGCATTAAAAATCCCCTCACACTTCCCTTCGTAGCCCTGGCCTGGGTTTCATCGTCTCCCTCCCAGTCTGGAGCTGGAGCCTTCACCTAGGTCTCCCTGATTTTGCTGCTGTACCTGTCAGTATGTTCTCCACACAGCGGCTCCAGGGCTCAGCCTGAAATGGAGATCGTATCGTAAAGACTCTCTACGGTGCATTCCCATTACGTTTAGGCTAGAATCCAAACTCCTTACTTTTCACTTCTTGTCTGAATTACTCTTTGTCTCATCCACTTCATAGCCTACATAGAACTCTCGGCAGAGGGCACTGTCCCTCACTCTGAAGTATGAAGGGTGTCTCTTATTCACACATCACTCCAATTTTTCTTAGACATTTCCTTAATGTTTGTTTTTGCCACTACATTAGGAAGTCACACAAGCCAAGCACCTTGCCCACTGTAGGGGCCAAAGGGATGGAACTTTTCCATTCCGTCATGACGGCCCTGTAACAATAGACAGGTTGATAGGAAAGAAAAACAAAACACACTTATTTAGTTAAAGCTGCATGTGACACGGGAACCTTCAGAATGAACGCCCAGGGAGAATGATTTGTTTTTATGCAATCACGGAGCCTTGCGATTGGACCGAAGCCTGTGTTCTGATGGGAACAGAAGCAAGCAGGACTGTCTGTTCTGTGACTTCCTGGACGCATACACACGTGCATGCATGGGCACGTGTGGCACTCCTTCTTTGTGGACGTGGGGCAGGACCCCTGTAGGTGAGGGTCTGTAAGGAGGTTTGGGGATTGGAGAGAGTAACCATTGTGGTTCTATGCCTTACTGTGGGGGAGATGGGCTCCATTTTCTCTCACATGCATTTGGGCAGAAGGACTCTACTTTCCACCTCTCTTGTGGAGAGAGTGAGGGCAGGAGGCAGGAGAGCTGAGTGCAGAGGGGCTTCGCTTCTGAGGCCCCTCTGATGTCGTTCAGTTCAGAGTACACAGCACACCAGCTGCCTGCCTTGGGAGCACCATGCTCTCAGCCCCCGAACCATCTTCATTATGTTGGTACTGCTGGCACCTGACCCCGAGCAGATGCTTAATGAATAGTTATACCCCCCAAACCAATTCCATGTCATCACACCTAATCCCTGGATCGGTACCTCTTATTGTCAGTTGTAAATATCTGTACGTGTTTTCTTAGCAGTGTGTTTCTAGAGGGGGGCCATTAGGTCAAAAGGTAATCGTGTTTTATATTTTGACCAATATCGCAGAAATGTTCCTCAAAAACGTGTTTACTGTTTTCCAGTGGTGGATGAGGTGTTCTCTGGCTCTCTTACAGTCCCTGGGTATTGCTAATGTTCTCCAGTGTTTGCTAATCTGAAAGGTGTACATGCTCTCTCAATATTGCTTACATTGTTCTCATCGAATTATCATTTAAGAATTCAATTGCCATTGATATTCCTTCTTTTATGAGCTGCCTGTTATAGTCTGGTCTTTGATTCTTGACTTCTTTCCTTTATGATTGCTATGTGAGAGCCCTTGCCATATCACATGTATTTCAAATTGTTTTAATCATTTACAATTTCATTTTACCCTTGTTTATGGGATTTTTTGCTATATAGTTTTAATTTTTATCTGGTGCTATTATAATTTTCCCGAGTTTCTTTCTCAGTGTGAAGCCCAGAAAGAATTTACTTCTCCCGTAGTTTAAACAGGCCAGTCGGTATTTTGTTTTCTTTTAATGTTTTTATTTTTATATTTTAAGTTTTTTACTTTCCTGAAGTTTATGTTTGTGTAAGAAATGAATCAGGTAACTGCTTCTTCTTCTCTCCCTCCCTGCTTCCTTTTACCTGTCTGTGGTCTCCCCACCTCCTCTCTCTCTCCCTCTCCCCCTCTCTCCCTCTCTCTCTCTTCCTCAGTCTCTCATTGAGCTATTCAGTTTTCCTGTTACCCCGTTTCTTCCTACCATCCCTTGTTGACTATTAATTTTTCTCTCAGGCTGCTTTTGCGTTTTCTGTTCTCATCCATGTTCAGGTTCATTAGCAGCTTCTTCATTCCAGCATATCCTGAACAGTCTATTTTGGCAGATAATTTTACATATCTTTAGAAGGAGTTCATATCCACGTAATTTGGGAAATTGGGAGGGCTATACGTTTAAGCAGGTGTCCATAGAACAGTGCTCCTCAGATTCTTCAACATGCTACAGAGGGTTGTCAATCATCAGGAGATGGATGAGAAGACCCCATGGCAGCTGAGTATCTGTCCATGGACACCCTCCTGGGAAATCCTCCCAATGAATATAATTTGCGAAACCCAATCTGTTTGCTTCTGTTGATCCATTTTTGCCTAGATCAACATCGCAATCTTTTAATACATGTACTTTTTAATTTTTTAATTTTTATTTTTTTAACAGGCAGAGTGGACAGTGAGAGAGAGAGACAGAGAGAAAGGTCTTCCTTTGCTGTTGGTTCACCCTCCAATGGCCGCCGCGGCTGGCACACTGTGCTGATCTGAAGGCAGGAGCCAGATGCTTCTCCTGGTCTCCCATGGGGTGCAGGGCCCAAGCACTTGGGCCATCCTCCACTGCACTCCTGGGCCACAGCAGAGAGCTGGCCTGGAAGAGGGACAACCGGGACAGAATCTGGCTCCCCGACCGGGACTAGAACCCGGTGTGCCGGCGCCGCAAGGCAGAGGATTAGCCTAGTGAGCCGTTGCGCCGGCTTGCTACATGCACATTTAATGATATAGTTCACCATTTGATGAAGCATTTTCCCTATTGTTAGTGTTTTTTTCCAGTATGAAAAAGATTTCCTGAACAGTTGCACAGTTCGCGCAGAACACAACGTTCTACTTTTTGTCTGTGATGAGGAGAACTCTGCCATGAAAATCATTTGTGCTTCTGTGGAATATGTCTTGTCTTAAGTTTTCTTTTCTATTTCCTTCTCTTTGCTGAAGCGTAGAGAAAGCAAGGATGTGGGCAATGATACGGTTCTCTGAAGACCATCTGTGGCTAATCTGTGAGTAGTCCAGATGGTCTTTTTTTTTTTTTTAAAGATTTATTTATTTATTTGAAAGAGATAGAAGGAGAGAGAGAGAGATTTATCTTCCATCCACTGGTTCACTCCCTCAAGGGCCACAACAGCCAAGGCTAGGCCAGATGAAAGCCAAGGAGTTAGGAGATTTTCTGGGTCTCCCACTTGGGTTCAGGAGCCCAGTGACTTGGGCCATCTTCTACTGCTTTCCCAGGCCATTAGCAGAGAGCTGGATTTGAAGTGGAACAGCCAGGATATGCCAACAGGTGCCCATGTGGGATACCAGCACCACTGGTGGAGGCTTAGCCTGCTGTGCACAGCACCGACTGATAGTTCTTACCATGAAGGGACAACCCCCTACCCCCCAACTCTCACCCCTAGAGAGAGATCAGCCCATCATCCAGAGATGAGCAGACTGGGACACCGTGACAGGCACAGCCCTGGATGCTGCAGGCAGCCAGCAGGATTTGGGGATGGGCAACAAGGATTAGCTAATGCGTGAGATGTGTGCAAAACTGCATTTTAGCCAGTTGGGATTTTCCAAGTTGATCCAAAAATTACCTTAGAGACCACACTAACATTTACATTTTTAAAGAAAATTATAATCATGGTTAGGGAAAAGGTAGAGAACTGGTGTTGAAACCCTACAGACGTAGCTGAGAAGAGTGTTGCTGGCACCTTAGAGAAGAAAATACTCCTGCAGTGTCAACGTATCACAGGACAGGGCAGGATTAAGGCAGCCACGGTCGATTGGCTGTAATGCAGCAGTGCCCGAGCTGCAGTCGGACACGCCCTGGGTTCAGCACTGGCCCTGTCACTTCTCCTAGGACTTGGAAGGAGGCGCTCAGCCCCTCTGGCCCCGCATCCCCAGCAGTGGTGTGCTGGAGTGGCCCTCAAGGCCGGGGTCGTTGGCACGTCGCCTCCCAGCTCTGTGTTTGGCTCATGGGGTGGCGGCTTCGTGGTGAGGATTTGTACGCTCTGGGGGTCCCCAAGTGCGGCACATCAGGCCACTGTGTTGTAGCTGTCATTGTTTATCTGCGTAAATATTGACTTCTGGAGAACTGTTGGGAGAGATAAGTGGTTTGAATAAATAGAAATTCACAACATTAGTTCACAGCCTTACACAACTGAGGCTCACAGTCAGTCTAATGCTTACTTCTCAGTCCCACTTTGAAGGGAGAACTACAAAAACTACCAGAGAACACAGATGTTAGAGCGTGCAACTCTCACTGACCTTGGTTGCCCTTGGCAGTATTCAGGTACTTCCATATAATAGGTTTCTTATGCATGCTTGTTTCTGTTTTGAAATTAAAAGAAAAAAAGGGGTTCTTTCCTAGAGTCTCCTCAAAATGTTGCTTGATTTTTGACTTAGGCATAGAAAACAAATTAGAATAATGAAGCTGATGGCCAGATTGCACAGTGCCTCCCAAAATGCGGCACTGATGGGTTTTTCACATTGGTTGGTTACAGATTGTGTGATACCATCCTTTGATCATTCAGAGTCTTTGGGTCGTATTCCCTACGAGGCCCCGATCTGGACTACTCTAGGTCCTTCAATGGACAGTTAGGGGTCAGTGCCGGTCAGCCGTACCAAATGCTCTCCGGACAGTGGAAAGAGCACTGGATCCACTCGGGAGAGCAGGGACACATTAAACTCTTCGTGGCAGGGCAAGAAGTCTGCCAGGGAAGTTTCCTCTCCCCGGGTTCTCCCCTCCTTTCCCTCGCCCCTGCCCCCTACAGTGTGCGTTGGCACACTACCCCTCACGGTTACGTAACACAGCTTGAGTGCACGGTGTGCCGGAAATCGCTTACCTGGACAGAATCACTGATACATTTGGTGAAAACACATCAGAAAATCAGAAAATAAATTTGTAAGAGAAAATTACCAAGATGGCTGCAATTTGAATCTAGTGTATTCTATGGCAGGGTCACCATATTGATTATATTGATCAATTTGAAGATAATAAAATTGCTTCCAGAAAGTTCTTTCTTGGATTATCGCTTCAGACTTGCTCTGACATACACATTTAAAATCCATCTCCCCTAGCAGGGAATCGATAGCGATTTTATAACAGTTGTATTTAAATTGGGTAATTAATAAAAGTATTTTGAGTGTTTAACATGCTTAGGTTGTCTACTTAAGAAAAAGCCATTTTCCTGGTGCTCTGGTGGCATTTTATGGGTTAAATGTATTTTGATTTTTTTCCCAAGAATTGACTTTTTTATTAACATCATAAAACTTCCCAAATTTTAATGAGTAGCGTCAAGAACCCTTAACCATACTTAATAAAATGAAGTTTCTTTGTCCGCTTTAGATCAATCCTTATCTACATTTTTTTAAGAACTTGAAGTGTTTGCTGGACTAAATTATTTGGTAGAGGAAGGAGAAATTTGTCAAGTGACCCGGTAAACTAAAGAAAAAGACAACCATGAGAGGCAAATTAAAAAGTGGCAAATATTCTGTAGTCAGCAAATATGTAGATGTTAATGATATTGACAAATTTCTAATTAATTAGATGACGGTTTGTTATATTACCATCATGCACTTTGATGAAATGCCAGTGTCCTTAATATTAAATACAAGTCAAATTTAATTTGTTCTTGGCAATGGATGAAGACCCAGTTTTTGAATTAAAATCTGGAATATTTGAAAATCAAACCGAATTTAGGAAATCTTTTATGAATAAATCTTCAGTTCATAACATTCAGCCACGTATGCTAATATAATTCGACACAGAAAGTGAGTGTCACATTTTGTCTTAATGCTTTAAGTCAGTGTTACAATAGTGTAAGACAAAAATCCGCTTTCTCTGGGGTTCAGTGGCACTGTTAGAGTACTCAGGGCACATCCTCCCAGGAAGGAGGAAGGAGCGGAAATCCAGCAGCAGGGCTGCGTTTTCTAAGATTACAGGTCACATAGGTGTTACTGTTGTTTTGTATGTACTCTGATGTTGGAGGGAATTCAGAATTCTAACCTTTCACCTCATTTGCTTATCACAAAGAAGTAGATATCTTAAGTACAATGGCCATGCCTTTTTTTTATGAATTATCAAAAAAGTGGGGCTGTAGTGAGTGAAAGGTTAAAACCTTATATTTTTCATCTCTCGCGACCCTGTGTTTTATGTCTCATATCAGCCACTGCATATTCATTGCCAGGTGGGATCTTTACTTCAAATGCTGCCCGTGTTTAGGCAGCGTCTTTGCCTCTCCTCTCTGCTCATCTGTATCCCATCCATATTTCATGGGTTTACTCAGTCTCTACATAACTTTTCATGACCATTCCAAGCCACACTGCAATCTCCCAGCTCTCATTTCAGCAGGGAGAGTCAGCAAAATAGAGTCAACAGGTTTATGGAGTTATTGAAATATTTTAGGAGTTACAGCTCCTGTCTCCTCAAAGTCAAGGCTCCAAATTTATGTTCAAATTCCAAAATTCCACCACACATATGCATAACAAGTTTTGAAGATATTTTTGTTTTCTGGCTTTAAACACATTTCTTTCAATACAGTAATTAATTCATCTATACATTTGCCATTTGACATATACTTAGGACTTGCATGTCTTATTTGTCAGACGCTGTAGTAGGTGCTAGGAGTATGATGGATGGTAAACTGAGAGAAAGTCTCTGTATTGTTTTTTACCTGGAGAAACAAGTATGCAAAGCTGTTAAATAGTTATAGCTCATGATAACAGCTATGAAAGGAAGGAAATAAAGTAAGAGGTCACAGACAGGCAGGGGCTATTTTTCGTGCACTTGGATAAGGACACTGAAGCAGTTGCCAGTGGCCTTGGTCCAGTTGTTAACAGCCTGGGGGTGTTGGGGTCTCAATCCCAAGCACCACCCTCCGCTACGTGCAGCCACTAAAGAAAATGCAGTGAATACAGAGTGCATGGTGGGAACTGAATGTTGACCTAGGGAATTTGGGCTGAAATAGTTTGTGAATCACTATTGTTATTTAGTTACTCTTCAATTATTATTCGGTGAAGTTATCATCTATGTCGTTAGCTCGTAGAGAGAACAAGATACCTAGGAAACGAGACAGAGCCCAGAAACCCTAGTGTAGTGAAAGGTGAAAGGTCGGTATGTACTGGAGGTGCGTTCACAATGCAATGGCAGAAGGACTAAGTGTTCAGCAAACAGTGCTGGCCATGGTTAGCTTAGTTAGTTGTCCATATGAAGTAGTAAATATAAATAAATAAAATTCGAGCCCTATTTGGCACCACACACACAGACACACAATTCCAAAAGGCATACAGATACAAATGTAACTACTATTTTTAGAGAAAAATATAGGAAACTTTCCTGATGATGTTGGGGTAGTAAGTGATTCTTTTTTTTTTTTTTTTTATGCAGTTACACAGAGAGGAGAGGCAGAGAGAGGGGGAGAGAGAGAGGTCTTCCATCAGCTGGTTCACTCTCCAATTGGCCACAATGGCTGGAGCTGTACCTATCTGAAGTCAGGAGCTTCTTCTGAGTCTCCCACATGGGTGCAGGGCCCAAACACTTGGGCCATCCTCCACTGCTTTCCCAGGCCACAGCAGAGAGCTGGATCAGAAGTGGAGCAGCCGGATCTTGAACCGGCACCCATATGGGATGTGGGCACTGCAGGCGGTGGCTTTACCTGCTATGCCACAGCACTGGCTCTGGTACGGGATTCTTAAGTCATAAAGATCACACCTGATAAAGGAAAATGTTGACAGTATAGACTTTTTTTCAAAGATAAGCTGTAGTTCAGGGGAAAAAAATCTGTATAACATCTAACACAGAGCTAGAACCCAGAATGGGTAAGAGTTCCATCAACAAGAGAAGTGGAAGCAGCTCATCTCCGAAGAGGCAGCTCACTGAAGAAAGAGAAGGACCAGTGACCAGAGGCTCAGCCTCACCTGTGCTTGGGGAAATGATACATAAAACCACACATACTTATACTCTACCCACCAGGTTAGCAAAAATAGTAAGATTGAAAGGCACATGGAGAAACAAAAGTCTCTCATATTCTATGAGCAAGTTTCGGAGAGCCATTTGGTAATATCTTGTAAGACTGATCCAGTCCTGGTGGTGACCTGCCAGTTCCACTTCAGGTAAACACAGGAGAAGTTTGCTGTGGGCTCTAACATATGCACGGATTTTTAAAATACAGCATTTTGTATAATAATGAAAAATTAGCTGTAAAACTTATTGTTAAAAATATGAATGAGTAAATTGTGAATTACTAAATAATGAAAATCAGATGACCTGTATCAGTATGGATTAGTTTCAAAGCATAATTTTAAAGGATAAAAGCAGCCTTTAAATAGTATTTTGTTTTTATTTTTGACAGGCAGAGTGGACAGTGAGAGAGAGAGACAGAGAGAAAGATCTTCCTTTGCCGTTGGTTCACCCTCCAACGGCCGCTGTGGCTGGTGCGCTGCGGCCAGCGCACCGCGCTGATCCGATGGCAGGAGCTAGGTGCTTCTCCTGGTCTCCCATGGGGTGCAGGGCCCAAGCACTTGGGCCATCCTCCACTGCACTCCCTGGCCACAGCAGAGAGCTGGCCTGGAAGAGGGGGAGCCGGGACAGAATCCAGCTTCCCGACCGGGACTAGAACCCGGTGTACCGGCGCCGCAAGGCAGAGGATTAGCCTGTTGAGCCACGGCGCTGGCCTAAATAGTATTTTTTAAAGATATATTTATTTGAAAGGCAGAGAAAGACTGAAGGAAACATGGAGAAGAGAAGGGAGAGAGGGAGGGAGGGAGGGAGGGAGGGGGGGAGAGAGAGAGAGAGAGAGAGAGAGAGAGAGAGAGAGAGAGAGAGATAGAGATAATGAGAATGAATGAGAATGAGAATGAGAATGAGAATGAGAGAATGTGAATGCGAATCTTCCATCTGCGTGCTGGTTCACTCCTGAAGTAGCTGTAGCTGGGGATGGGACAGGCCAAGCCCAGGAGCTTCAGACTCCATCTGGGTCTCACACAGGGCTGGCGAGCTGGGAGCTGGATTGGATGCAGAGCAGGTGGCAATTGAACAGGAGCTCACTGGGGATGCCAGCAATGCCAGCCCCACCTTTAAAAACACAAGCCTTGTTCTCTTTCTAAAATTTGATTTCTTCTCTCTTCTGCCTCCTAATTGTACATACACCCAGGGATTAATGTATGCCATAGCAGGTGTGAACTGTTAACCAACATACCTTATTTTTCTAGCGGGCATGGCCGCATATGACACCTGGCCACTAATGTTACGGAATGATTCAGACAGGAAGCAAAACTTGACATTGCAGAACTAAAGACAGATCTTGACAACAAAGGAGAGCCCATGTCCAGAGAGATTACTTTGGGTGAAATTTACCTCTTTTAAAAGACCCTACTGAACATTCTGGTACAAGTCAACACAAATTGACAGATCGGGCCAGAAGGCTGTTGTTGTGTTTTGAATCATTCCAGGCTCAAAATGTTAAATGCAAAATAGGATGCTGTAAACACCCATCAATCACTCTAAGCCCTAGATATTGACAAGCAGCCTTTTAGGATCTCTTGAGATCTATTTTTATCAAAAAAAGCCAGAGATGTGACTCAATGTCATCACAGAAAAAACACAAGGTAAAAGCTGGGCTTTCTTGAGTAAAATGGTGAAGAACCTGACCTGACCCCTAAATTATCCTTGAAGTGGTACGATCACATGGGAATGTTACGCAGCTGTGTTCGGGGGTGATTTTAGGTTTCTTGTAATATTGGTCTTTGAACACTGTTTGAGAGACAGGGTTGTTCTGTTTTTTTGTTTTGTTTTGTTTTTTGCGAAGAGGAGGTGAGCATCCATTGAGTTCAGGATTTGTTCCCACAAGGCGTCAGGTCACGGGGCTGCCTTAGGACACAACCCACTTCCCATGGAAACAGCCTGGCAGAACAGGGATGTGCCAGGAGGAGCTGGAAGTCTGCTGGCTTGGGTGCCTCTGTTTTGTTCTAGAGGTCGTGAGTTTTGCTCCTAAGAAATAGGGAGAATGCAGGAAGCCTTCCAGGACCTGCACCTGCTGAGGACCTACAGGAGCCCAGCGTGCTCACATCTGTTCATGTTGACGAGGAGCCCTTGCCTGGGGATTTGCTGAAGCAAATCCAGGAGGGATCCAAGGCAGGAAAGGATCCTGAACATCAAGAAGGGGAGACTCCAAAGCAGATATCAAGTCCCGAAGAAGAGAGAAGGAACCTGTGAGAGGGGAGTTCACCACTGAGCCACGTCAGATAGCAGTGGAGTTGGCAGACTCCATTGTGTGTGACGGTTATTGAAGATGTTAAAAATACAGATGCCAGAAATAATAGCGATAAGAACCCTATCTCTGATCTGCTGAGTCTCAACCTTCGGGCAGGAATGGGTTCTAGAGAGTGGCATTTTCCCAGACCTCTGTAGATGATTGAGATGTACAAAAAGTGTGTGGGGACAATCCACAGCTCGCAGGTGCATTGAGTGAGTCAGGTGCTCCTCTGAAACAGGGTGTGATGCTGTCCATGACCCGTCCACCCCATCCAGGTGGTAAGGTTTGCTCCCAAGCTTGCCGGGAGCAGTGTGGGTTTATGAATTGTGGGGGCCGCACTATCTACTGAAGGAATGTGTGACTCAATTAACTTCGATGCCTTGTCTGCACTCATTAATTCTCCCTAGCTTCTAGGGTCTGAAGATAAACCGAATTGGACGTAATCGGGTCAGAAATTAGTTTTGATTGTGTCGTCTGCACTAATTAGTTTATTTGTGACTTTAGGCAAGTCCTCTAACCATTTAAGATTTAAGTCTCATTTTAAATCTCACTTTTTCCTCTCTTCTGTTACTAGGATAAAAATCTCTTGCTTTCCCATTGGGTTGGATGAATTACTTTGAAAATTCTAAGCTTCACTCTAATGGAAGTTTATATGGATCCAAAACTAAAACACTAATATGTACATGTGCAAAAGTTGAAAATACATGTTTTAGCCACACATAACTTGTCTTTATTTTAATGCTTATGATCTTTTTGAATAAGCTTCTTCTTTCTTGATTGCTAATATACTCATTTGGAGCTGAATGTTCTACCCTTATTTTCGTGTTATTATCTTACACACTCTGTATTTCGAAGCTTCCTCTTTTGGGAAAATTCTCAACTCAGAGTTTCTTCCTCTTATTTCCCCAGAGATGTCTTGGACAGGGAAGCTTCTGGAAAAGTTACAGCAGTGAGTTGGGCTTTTCCTGGTGAGACATACTTTTGACCATGGTTAGGATCTGCAGTTGAGTGGATCCCTGTGGATCTGGGCTGATGGCTGTGTCTGCTGGGATGGGGCTAGTCCCCCCTTGCCCTTGGGGCGTGATGCTGGCACAAAGAACATGTTGTGGTGCAGGGCAAACTCTGGAAGCTCCTGGACTGTGTTCATAACCCTTTCAAGGCAGCAGTGGTCTAGGTATGGAGTGTTAGGTCACGGTCTCCCAGAAACACGTGCTGAAACGGTGGCCTGAGTGCATTTTTAAGGAAGTGTTCCTCGAAAAGATGTATGAAGAAGTAGGCAGGAGTCGGATATAGCTGGGGGAATGCCAAGATCAGGAAACGTGCATTCATCCTGATTCTGCAGAAGCCATGGAGCATAAGCTACACCTCAGAGCTTTCACTGTGCAGGGGGAACTTGGGCTTTTCTTTCCACCTGCTTCTGTCACTCACTGGCTATGAGGCAGGTTGGGCAGGGGATGGTTGGTCTTACAGTCCTTGGCACTTCTAGCGAAGTTGATCTCGTAGCCCAGTCCTCCATATAACAAGATGCAGTCTTGAAGGCATCTGGGGTGGTGTTTGCCCCTGGGGGCCATCATTGTCTGTGACGTTCCACTGTCCATAGCTTTTCCTTCAAGTTCGCAGCATTCTTAAAACTTGGTTGATCACAACTTCTGCTGCAAAACCAGTAAAAGGGCTATTCTACTATATATCCTGTTGGCGGTGAATCAGACGATCGTTTGAGAAGTCTGCTCTGGTTACCCTGTGCTTACGGTTGCTATAATAGATCATTCATAGCTACAACTCTTGAGTCTCACTGCTCTCCACTTCCTGTATGACCAGCAAGCCTCTTTGGGGCAACACATACACAAATAAGTATGCACCCAGAACAATAAGAGTAGCTACAAGCTCCCTGAAGGCACTGGAGGAAGCCTGAAGGGTGGGCGGTTTTGGAGGGAGTTGGTAGTTGGTGGAGAGAATGCTACATATGAAAGGATTTTCTTGTTTCCATGGAGACTGAGGGGCAGGATTATTTCTGTAATTCACGGAATATGTATAGCTGCCATAGAGAGTCCTGCAGTTTCTCTGCCTGAAAGAACCAGAAGACCAAGTTTAAGGCCAACACAAGAGCAGGAAATGTAGGCTGGTTCCAGGGAGCAAAGATGCAGAGGTCTGGATTCTCCAGCTCAGCATACAAAGTCTCTGCCTACTTGTTCATGGACGTCAGCGGTCTCTACACGAGGTGTATGGGGAAGACCGTGGCTCACTTGGTTAATCCTCCGCTTGCAGCGCCGGCATCCCATATGGGCGCCGGGTTCTAGTTCCAGTTGCTCCTCTTCCAGTCCAGCTCTCTGCTGTGGCCTGGGGGAGGGGGGAGGGCAGTGGAGGATGGCCCAAGTGCTTGGGCTCCTGCACCCACATGGGAGACCAGGAAGAAGCACCTGGCTCCTGGCTTCAGATTGGTGCAGCACCAGCTGTTGTGGCCATTTGGGGGCTGAACCAACAGAAAGAAGACCTTTGTCTCTGTCTCTCTCACTGTCTATAACTCTACCTGTCAAAAACAAAACAAAACAAAAAAAACCTTAAACAGTGCCTGTCTGAGCTGCTGCCTTCGAGACAGAGTTTCTGATTTCTACTTATTTATGCTGCTTACTGCATAAAACAAACAAAAACATACTACTCTTTGGAAGAATATACCAGAATCCAGAGTCCCCACACCAGAAATCCATAATGTGCAGCATAACATCATTTAGAGAAATAAAAAACAGTGCCCCCTTCTCCAGGGAATGAGTTTACAGGACTGACCTTGAGATGAAACCAACCGTAGAATTTGCAGACAAAGGGTTTATACCAGCTACTTCAATCATGCTACACTTACAGTGTTTGAATATCACTATAAAATAAAAAGTCATTTTATTAAAAACATTGCTATCAAGAAAATAGAATGAATTCTAAAAAATGAAATCTTAGTAGAGCGTAGAAAATATAATGAAGAACCCAGTGAAAATTCTACAATTAAAAAACAACTAAAGATAAAGCTGACCATGGTAGTAACTAGAAATACTGAGAAGCAAACCCTACCTTTGTTACATAATCACTACCTGAAACCTTCATCCTCATCTGGTGACTGATCCTTTTCAAAGCAGTGACCGCTTGTTTTTTTAATTTGAGAATTGTTGTTAGTTTTATGTGCAGAAAACCCAGCAGCGCACACTGGACGCAGCTCAGGGGCCGCTTTGTTAGCCTCGGCCCTTCCTGCTTGGCAGTGTGAGCTCCACAGCCTGGAGGCTGCTGCCTCTCCAGCGACAGCGGAGCTCATCGTGTCTGTCGTTGTAGCTGGTCCTGATGGCTTCCGCCAGCTTGGCCCGAGTACTTTAGCTTTCCAGGTTCCCTGGCGTGCAGGGGACAGTGGGCCAGGTCTCCCTGTGGCCCAGAGGCACCAGCCTCGCTTTCCCCTTGATGATGGCGTCGGGGACACCCCCATCTCATGACCTGGGGCAGGTCCGAGGAAAAGCAGCCTGATGGGACCCACGTCATGGGTAGCCACCACCAGCTGACCCTTCCCCATCAAGGTGGTGAGAGTATTGAGCCCCACTTGGGAGACAGCTGGTCAGAATTGAGCATCCCTTGGCCTGCAGCTTTGTTCCCACCTTGTACCAGCAACCTCCTCTTCTCCTGCTTTGTCTCTGGTCTGTACCTGTTGACCAGCTTCTGCAGTTAGCAGTGGCCCGAGACCTGGGTAGCTGGTTAACCGCAGGAGTCGCTTTGAGCACTGGACAGAGCACAGCCACTTTGCTGCTGTAACTGGATGCAGTGGGGCTATTAACTGAAGAGGTAATGTTGCTTTGGAGCTGGGTGTCCTGTGCAGTGCAATTCATATGCATTTTCTCAAACACGGTGCTTACTGACTTCTAGCCCTCCTGCCTCTTCAGAACAGTAGGGGCTCAGGCCACCTTCTTCCCCCTGACTTTGAGCTTCTTGGACAGATAGATGCAAGAGTTACCAGTTTTTGTACACACTGATCTACTGGTGTGAGAGTCCAGGAACCCCGGTAGAAACCCCAGTTTTACATTTAGTGATCTTGTAACTACGGTGTGCCTTCCTGGGACCTACGTGGTTTATTAACCCAGCAGTGGGTCTTGGCTGTCATTGTGTTACCCTTCACGGGAGGTAATCTTTAAGATGATGTCAGGTGTGCCTTTAAGAGGCTACTCCAGTATTCTACCAGGCCAGCCGTTTCTGGATTGTGGGGCATTGACAGGACCCAGGGTTCCTCTGGTTGGATGCTCAGTGGCCTGTGCTTTGGTCCAAGGTGATATCATTCATGATTCTGTGCTAGGAAATAAGACAGCCTGGGAGGCCTCAGATACGGTGTGTGCCAAGCACTGTGATCAGGATACGCAACCCCTTCCCCTTTTATTTCTAGACAAAGCGTGCTTCCCTTTCTAGGATGAAAGGCTCTAAGTGATGGCTTTGTTGCCAGTTAGTACTCCTGTCTCCCCTTTTTTTGACAGGCAGAGTTAGACAGTGAGAGAGAGAGAGAGAGAAAGGTCTTCCCTCCATTGGTTCACCCCCCCCCCCCAAAAGGCCGCTATGGCTGGCTCGCTGCCCCAATCCAAAGCCAGGAGCCAGGTGCTTCTCCTGGTCTCCCATGTAGGTGCAGGGCCCAAGCACTTGGGCCATCCTCCACTGCACTCCCGGACCACAGCAGAGAGCTGGAGTGGAAGAGGAACAACTGGGACAGAACTGGCACCCCAACCAGGGCTAGAACCTGGGGTGCCGGGGCCACAGGCAGAGCATTAGCCAGCTGAGCCGCTGCGCTGGCTAGTCTCCTTGAGGGGTGTGTTAGGGACTCAGCGTCGGTCTATTTGCTGATGCACTGGCCAGAGGTTTTCAGCGTCAGCAGCTGGCCTGTGAAAAGCTTTCGTCCCCGGCGTCATGGCTGCTCTGCGAGCACTGGGCTCGTCAAGGAACGAGTCCTGCGTGGTGAATTGTGCTGCCCACCACTAGTCTCGTGATGGGTGTCATGTTCTGACATACATGTCTTTCCCTACTGGAGCTGCTTTTGTTCTCCAGGTCAAGGGGCCAATGCCGGGGTTTTATCATGTCCTGTTTGTCCATCCCATTCATTCGTTCCATACCCAGAGGCACGGTCTCCGGACCAGTCTCTGGAGCCATTCGATACTGTATGAGCTGGAACTGGGACAGTTTATTACTCGATCTCCAATGCGTTTACCCTAACAGAGGCATCAGGAGAACCCTGTGGATTCCCAGTACGCTGTAGTATTCCTAGGATCAGTTCACACTGCTCTGTGTGTTTCTCCTTTCTGAATAAACAGTTACTCAGGTAGGTGGCTCAGCTCCTACCAGAAAAGTGCAAGGAGAATCCCTATTGTCAAACCCGTAGCATGTCAGCTTTGTCTCCCAGGAGGCTTCATATCTTTTCATCGTTGCATTCCACATGTGGAAACAGAGGAAACTGGAAAATGAGCAAATGACAATGCTTTCAAGAGAGGAGGTTTACACCGACATCCTTGGTCCCCCTCTGTTGTAGGTATCTTTCTTAGCTACCATGTCTGTTGGCACACCTTCCACCATTTTCTCTCAATCGTTGACACAAATCCCTGTGATCTGGGATCTGTGACTACACTTTGACTTACCGTCTTCTAGGGGAACAGTATCTACTTTGTCCTGTAGGATCAAAGTCTGCCCCCTTAGACTCTCATACCTGGCATGTGTAAGAAAACCAACGCCAAGAGTGCGTCTACTACAGGTCCCTCCACTTAGACACTAGGAGCCTCTCATTGCATCAGCCGTATCTCCAGCCCATGGCTTCCTTGTTGGCTCAGCGAGTATCCTCTAGGGCTTCTACAACATCCTCGGTTGGCATTTTGATTGGTTTCATGTTTTTGCTTTTAATTTTATATGTTGGTTACAAACCTGAGTGCTCACTGTCTGCGTCTTTTCCTTCTTCCGTCCCGCGTCAGATCAGCTCTGGCATTTTCATGTCACTTAACAGGGGCCATCATTTTAAAAGCTTGCATGCAGGAGCCACTGAAGCAGATTTGAGGTCCTTGGAGCTGTTTTTGGGAGTCCAGTACCATGTCAGAGGATTTTGTTCCCATAACAGCAAACTCCCTCATTCCACTTTATATTCAACCTGGTTTCCATCTTCCATCTAACATCCTCAAGACTCATTCTAATACATTCTCTCCTAGTTTGTGTTGATACAAATTCATCTGATTTTGAAGGCCATTCCATCTATATTCCCCTCTACTTTGGCAGGATAGCTTCGGTCCTGGTTTGGTGTCGAGTATGGGAGATTTGAGTAGATTTAGAGGAGAACAGCATTTCCCTATGAGGTGTCTGTCTTGGTCGAGTCATCTGCACACTGTTAAATTGGGGGAGAAGGGTTTCTTGTCCTCTCAGTAGGCCTGGAAGTTTCCAGTAAAATTGTGGTGCCAGGTTGTCGTGTGAATCTACCACATAGTCTGTTCCCAGTCTCAAGCTTCCACCAGTTCCTTACCAGGTAGTTAATTTGGGAATAAGACTTAGCCAGGTTACAAATTCATTCTTCTCTGATTCTGCCACTTTGTCACTGAGTCCTGTGCCTGCTCATAATTTGGACTCTCTTCTGCCTGAAGGTGATAAGGGTTTCTTCAATGCTGGCTTAAAGCCCTTCTGATTGTCATACTTAGTCATAAGTTGGTAATTGGTTTACTCTTTAATTTTTTCTATTCAATGCATCGTTGCCACTTAGCATCAACCACTTAATTTCAAGGTCCTTATACGTACTATTTCCCTATACCTCTCAAATGCTAGATGAAACGCCATCAAAGCCCACACATCCACTTCTTTATGCATCTCTCCCTAGTTTGCTGTGCTTGCATGGATGAGGCAGTGTGGCGACAGCCTGTTCTGTACACCACTGTGATAGAGCCCTTGTTTGTTTCTGTCCATCCTGAGGTCTGGACTCAGGAGTCCCATCCCAGAGTCCACAGAAGGCCACTTCTGTACTCTGAGGAGTCAGATGGGTTAATAGGCAGGCACTGGTCCAGTGGAAATTGTGGCTATAAAATGTTTACCTCCCTCAAAAGTTATCTTGAACAAGGTCTAATGCCTGCCCCACTCCCAGGGAGCTTCCAGTTTTACCATGAGAATAGCAAGGGAGTGGCGATTCCATCCTTCTGTGCTCACTGTTTACTGTAAAAACAACTTAGCTCTTCCACCCCTCCGCAGATAAGATGACAGATCAGGTTTTGATGGGTTTTATCCTTGCCTTGTAACTGAATGTCAAGCCGATAAGTATTTTTCTTCCCCAGAATTGTGCTTAAACACCCCAGTACCACCAGCCTCTTTGGGTTTGCCTCTCCTTGGAGCCGTTATCTGGCCCTTCCTCCAGGAGGTCTCCGACGTAAATAAATGCTGCTTTTAAACACATCTTGCTTTTCTCTTAGCCTTGTCCACTTGGGAATTCTTCCTCCGTGTGAGAGGAAGAACCGAGGCAATCTTTTCTCCACCCCCCTTTCACACATAACAATCCTAACTATACCTCTCCAGTTTTTGGAAGCAGATCTTGCACCAAGGATTGGAGAGCAAGTGATGTACTAAAGCCGTTTTCCCAGGAGAGAGCAGTAAGAGGGAGATTAGAGTACTGAAGGGGAAAAGTATGAAATGGGGTGGAGTTTCAGGCGAAGCCCTAGGCTCGGATCGCTGCTCTGGGACACACATGTTACTTTGGATTGCATTTCACCTCCAGGCGAAAAACTGAACTTTGCACTTCTCTACTGACCATTGTCATTGACCAGTGTCATTGGGCCATAGCCACTGTGAAGGGACAGGGACATTCCATGCCCTTGGGGCTCATCAGTGGACAGCCTTCTGAGGACAGCTGGTCGCCCAGGTGGCAGGCACTGTGGGAAAAGAGCTAGGAGAAGGTGCGCCTGGAGCAGCAGGTTATCTGCTCTCGGAGCTCCTTCGGGATGTTGACAGCAGCCCAGGAAAGGCACGGTCCTAGCACGCTGGACGTGTCCAGTATTGAGTTCTGAGAGAGGCAAGAATCGGACAGTGCCACTTAGATCTGACACTTTCTTTCCCCTCTCTCTCTTTTTTTTCCAGCAAGGCTTTTCCATTTCTTTTTAGATAACTTTCTGCATATCACACCTTTCTTTTGCCTTATTCATTGATCTACAGGAGAGATTTTGTTATCTCAATTCCTCGTGGTGTGCCTACATATTTTTTTTTGTAAAAAAAAAAATTGTCACTATATTCTTGAGGAAATAATTTTCTCTTTCAATAAACTTAAGCTGCAATGAAATTAAAAAAAAATGTTTGTTTCAACCTAAGACCCCATATTGGCTTGAAAAAATTCTATTGTGAAACTTTAAGCCATGCCACAGCTCTTCTGAATTTGACCAAGGACTCTGAACTTGCCTTTTTTTTTTTTTTTTTCTGACAGGCAGAGTGGACAGTGTGTGTGTGAGAGAGAGAGAAAGGTCTTCCTTTGCCATTGGTTCACCCTCCAATGGCCACCGCGGCCAGCGCACTGTGGCCGGAACACCGCGCTGATCCGATGGCAGGAGCCAGGTGCTTTTCCTGGTCTCCCATGGAGTGCAGGGCCCAAGCACTTGGGCCATCCTCCACTGCACTCCCGGGCCACAGCAGAGAGCTGGCCTGGAAGAGGGGCAACCGGGACAGAATCCGGCGCCCCGACCGGGACTAGAACCTGGTGTGCCGGCCTTTTGAAGCCATGGATGCTGCTGATTCAGAAGATGGTGTTGTGGGAGGCAAGTGGGCTGAAATAAAACGGTGGGTTGTGAGCTCAGTAATGTCATCGCTGTCAAAGAAATGATTGTGTGTCGGTGATTGTTCTGAGCCATGCAGCATCCGTGCAGTTCTGTGCTCGCTGTCCTGCTCAGCCCTGCAACAGTTGTCTTCTCCCTGCCCTCTTTCCTTTGCTGTTTGCCTCCGGGATGTCTCCCCGGCCCTCTCACGACCCTGGCAGCTTTGTTTCCTCTCGTTTCCTTAGGGCTGGACAACCAGATAGACAAACATGTGCGTGTGGGCTGTCTGCTGTCTTGAACTCCTAAGTTTCAAGCATTTAGATGACAGACCAAGCTTTCATCAGTGTGTCCTGAGAACGGCTCCCGAGTCTCCACGGCAGAAATGACGGGCACTCAGAGCTCTGTGTGTGGATCCATGTGTATGCCTAGCTGTGTTTAACTTCTTCAAAGCAGCTTTCAGTAGATGATTGGGTTTCACTTGCGAGAAATATGACCTTCTGTGAGTGGAAGGATTGTATTCTCAACACAGTAGTCTCAGTTATTAATCAAGTCTGTTCTCTGTCTCACAACTTGAAGAAACTTACAGAAAGTCTGGAACTTTTTAGTCCAGTCTTTATTGAAAAAGTCAACCTCCTGTGGGTCCTACAGACTTTCATGCCATTTGAGATAAGAAAAGATGCAGCTTAAGTGCTTGGGTTGTGGCAAAGTTGGGCAAAGATAGGGAAATATAAAATTTACCGGCAACGTGAATGGGCAAATAGGACAATCAAATTAACTGACCACGTGCAAGACTGATTGTAGACGTGGGGTCTATGGCTTTCAGTTAAGCAGAGCACACTGGGACATCTGGTGCCTGGAGGGTGTTGTATTGTCACAGCGGGTTTTCAGGCTGCAAGGCTGCTCTGTTTCTTTATGTTTTTCTTTGGAAAAACACTTTATATTCTCCAATGCAAAGAACCACATCTACGGTTATATCATGAGCTGGCTGTTCTTTCTCTTTCCAGAGAAATGAAGCTATTGGCACTTCGGGGGTATCAGGGCCCCCACAGTTGCATTCCTGAGGCACATAGAAGTTCTGAGTGAGCCAGAGTAAGTTCAGGCACCATGATGGCTGTCAGTCATGGTAGCAGGCGCGGAGCTGGTGAAATGGCAGTCATTCTGAGGGAGGGGGAGGGGGCTCCTGCCGCCGTGGGTTAAAACACACGTGACTTCTGGGCAGGCTCACTGTCTGGGTACAAGGAAGCCTCCCATGGTCCTTGACTACTTCATAATGTCTACAGGGTTCTTGTTAACAGATGAGAGGTCTTTACAAAGTTCAGAAAAAATATGGCTTATGATAAAATGTTGATGGATTTAGATTGTATTGTGCCCCCCAAAACTTAACATTTAATTGTTTTTCATAAACTACTTGCAGTATTCTTATATATGAAAAACGCCACGTTGAATTCTCTTGGTGACCCTTTTGTCATTGATTTGATGCCACTTTCCAATCTCTCTCTCTTGAAGGTTTATTTATTTATTTGAAAGGCAGAGTTACAAAGAGAAAAGACCAGAGAGAGAGAGAGAGAGAGAGAGAGAGAGAGATTCCATCTGCTGGTTCACTCCCCAGATTGCCGCAAAGGCTGGGACTGGGCCATCATGCAGGCTGGAGCTGTCCTCCACCGCTTTCCCAGGGTGTGAACATAGAGCTGGATTGCTAGTGGGGCAGCTGGGACTCCAACCACCGGTCATATGGGATGCAGGCATTGCAGTGGCTTAGCCTACAGTATCACAATGCTGGTCCTGTCCCTTCCATCTTAATCTCTTTCACAGCCACAGACCCTGGTCTCTGTGGAATGAGCCGTGAGCAGTCTCTTAGATCGTGGAGAGTTTGTTCCCCATGGCAGGAGAAGCTGCACAGGAAGAAGTGAATATTGATCTTTCTAGAAAGTTTTTCATGGTTCAGCTCAGAATCTTGCAAAAGAGAATCCTGGGATTAAATACATTTTAATGGGGAGAGCTCAGTGTTCTGCTGTGAGAGGAGCTGAGACTGATTTACCATGTGGACACCAGGTGAGGTGTGTGTTGGCGATATTTCACAATGAAGGATTGTTAAGGGGTGCTGTTGGTTGGGGAAGACTGTATTCAGAGCAGGACACTGCCATGATGACTTAGCGAGCGTCTGCTAGATCACTCAGCTGAAGGGCAGACGAGTGGAATCCCATGCCTTCCTCACCACTCTGCATTAAGGCATCAGAAAGAACACTGGCATGAGTCATGCTGGGATCGGAAGGCTCATGTGTGTATGGAGACTGTGACAGCACAGGTTTTATGGCACGCAGTTGTCATGCTGCAGATTGACATGTCACAGTCTCAGATGTGCTCTGAGTGTTTTTTTTTTTTTTTGACAGGCAGAGTTAGAGAGAAAGGTCTTCCTTCCGTTGGTTCATCCCCCAAATGGCCGCTATGGCCAGTGCGCTGCACCCATCTGAAGCCAGGAGCCAGGCACTTCCTCCTGGTCTCCCATGTGGGTGCAGGGCCCAAGCACTTGGACCATCCTCCACTGCCTTCCCAGGTCACAGCAGAGAGCTGGACTGGAAGAGGAGCAACTGGGACAAAAGCGGTGCCCCAACTGGGACTAGAACCGGGGTGCCGGCGCCGCAGGCGGAAGATTAGCCCAGGGAGCCGCGGTGCAGGCCGTCTGAGTGGGTTTAAGCTGGGGAGCCAGGGGACACAAGGGGGAGGTACAGGAATGGCAGGGACGGTGGGATCCGGCTGCTGACACCACTCGTGTAATGACACAGATATGAATGTGTGTCACATGTTGTTCACGTGAACAGCCAATCTCTGTCTCTCGATGAGTCTGTGCCATTCGCAGCTGAGAACCCACTGAGCCAGTCTGGAAGGCCCCTCCTGGTGCTTTTTTTCCTTAAGCTGCATGCCCCAGCCCTGACGCATCTTTCTTCCCTGTCCCTCTCAAAACTTGGTGTGAGATCTTCCCTTGCAGGCAGTTCCTCTGTGCGGCTGCAGTGCCTTGCTTAGCCTCGCCTTGCACTTTTGGGCTTCAAACTGTGGTCTGGTTTCTTGTCCAAAAAGATGTTCCTGCTGGGGGTGACAGGGCGTGCGCACGGCACGGGTACCGTCAACCGCATCTAGGGCTTCCCTGGCGAGGACCGCGCCCAGAGCGTATGCACGAGCGGCCATTATGTCACCAGCATCCCCTGCGGGGTGTTTTGAGAGCCTTGAGCCTTTCTCTGGCGCTGCTGAAGGAGGAGTGGCGGTCGCCGGGGAGCGCCATCGGGGCTGTCTCCATGTGGCTGCTGAGGAGTCTGCTCTCTGTGTACAGCCCCGTGGCCTGGCTGTCGCCTGACAGTTTGAGTTGCGTCCCTGCATGCTTCCGCCATCAGCCGGAGCTCTTTAGCTCCCTGTGGTCTGAGCTCCACCTCGGCTTCGCAGGTCCGGAGGGTCCAGGGCACCTGCAGCGGAGCTGATGCATCCCACGTGGCGGTGCGGCTGTGGCTGGAAGCGTGATGGGAACATCACCCTCCATGGTACTGGGGAGTCACTGCGGGGGGAGGAGGGACACAGAAAGTATCGGATAATGAGTCAGGTAACAGGCCAGCCGAGTGATTGGAGCTTTGTGTCGGGGGAAGGGATTTGTGTAGCAGCAGGCAGGAGAGGACACAGGCTCTGGTGGGGTAGAAGTGCTAGGGGCTGGATTCCTGCCTGACGGCACTGTATTCCGGGGGACCCAGCCAGCCCGGTGCCCCCTTGCTGCCACAGAAGGCAGTCCCCGGATGTGGGAGGAGGGGGGTCTGGGTAGCTGGCACTTCTCAGCCTTCAGGGCTGTGATCCGGGCAATTTGGCTCTCGAGTCGGCTGGGACCAAACGCTCTTAGATCATTTAGAGTCAGACCATCGTCTGTCAGGGAAGCAGTTGTCCTTGTCCCACCCCACAGATCCCGCCCTGACTCTGACTTACTGCTTCTGTGTATCCCAGAGTATAAATCTTGCATTAACCACTACGAAATGGGGCGATTCATCTAATGGGCCACTCCCTCCACAGCACAGGTGTCTACAACAGCGAGGGACAACACCAGAGAACAAAGGCACCTGCTTTTGTTTTTAATTTTTTTAAAACAAAAAGTAATAGAGAAAGAGAGAGCAAGCATGCGTGTGTGTGTGTAAGAGAGAGAGAGAGAGAGGAAGAGGGGGGAGGGAAGGAGAGAGAGGGAGAGAGAGAGGGAAAGAACGAGAACATTTCCATCTGCTGGTTCACTCTCCAGATGCCCTTGGTGGCTGGGTCTGGATCAGGCTGAAGCCAGGAGCCTGGAATTCCATCTGGGTCTCTCATGTCGATGCAGGGTCCCGAGGACTTGGGTACATTAGCAGGGAGCTAGATTGAGAGCAGAGCAGCGAAGTCTCCAACAGGCGCTCTGATTGGGCTGCTGGCATTGCAGGTGGTGGCTTAACCTGGTGCACCTGCTTTTGCTCTCAGTCAACCCAATATTAGCGAGCGCTTTAAGCTTTAAGAAAAAGCACATTGCAGAGGGCTGATGTGTAAACTCATTTTTTTTAAAAGCTTTTGGGATCTTAGAAGCACCCCGCTTTCTGAGATAGAGGGAGAGGAGAGAGGACAGAGGAGAGAGAGGAGAGAGGAGAGAGGGAGAGAGAAACTAAGGTTGCAGTGTCTTCAGAATATCCAAATAGATATTGCCACACCCAAAACTGCACTTTTTCCAGGAGAATATGTGAAAATAAACCAACATCAACATGCAGCTTCTTCGTGGCTCTCCTTGTGGTTGCCAAGTTGCAGACATGGCTGTTGCTTTGTGATTATGGGAAGGCAAGGCAAGGACTGTGTTGGGCAGGGACTGTGTTGCCCCATGCTTAGTTCAGGTCATCTCCCGTCTCCTCCTTCTCACTTCCCCACTCAAGCCCAAGCCTTGACCCTTCCTGTGACTGTGCAGCTTTGGCACCTGCGTAGCTTCCAGAAAACACCTGCAAGTGAGATCTGTGCAGCATTCTCAGGACCTGCACTGCCGAGGAAGGTCCTTGCCCTGCCTGTGCACGGTCCTGGTGAAAGCCAGAAAACCACCCCTGGGAGCTGGGTCTCCTGGAAAGAGAAGCTGTATTACAAGGTGACTCTGGAAGGAGTGCGGAATGAGACCTAAATCCATCTCCTCATTCCAAGGGGGTTTGGGAATATATGGAGTTAGTGGGGATAGGGCATAATTGGATGAATGTATACATATGATAGAATTAAAGAAAAGGGATGTGGAAAAAAATCCCTGAGCACGCGTGTCAGCGGATCATGCTATTGCATGCATCACGCATTTAAGATGGCTGCTGAATTGTCTGTCGTTGGGAGTGTGCCATCTAACGTGGTGATGGACGTCCAGATAATCTTGACCACCCCGGGTCATCTGTAGAGAATTCAAGCTACTGTGGTTTTGAATGGTTCTGTCTGGTTTTGCCAAGGACAATCCAAAGAGACAGCACAGCAGACGTTTCTCAAAAACGTTTATTATGGTCAGCGTGTTATTATGCAACAGGCAGGAGAGGAACTATTATGGGTTGTTAGCGTTGGACAACTGAGGAGACCTGTCTGTTGAGTAAGGGGAGGGGTTTTCTTTATTGCCATGGTTTCTTCAATTTGCTGCCTAAAATGAGAAAAGGACAAGAGAAGAGTTTAGTTGACTTTATTTGAAAATGATGTATTTGAAAGGTGTGGGGGGTAGGGAGGAGAGAGAGAGAGAGAGAGAGAGATGCTTCTATTCATGGATTCACTCCCCAAATATGTGCAATTACTGGGTCTGAGCCAGGCCACAGCCAGAGCCTGGAACTCCATTCAGACCTCCCTGTGGGCGGCAGGGACCCAAGTCCTTGAACCGTCCGTCACCTGCTGCCTTCCCGGGTCTGTATTAGCAGGAAGCTGGATCAGAAGCAGAGCCGAGGCCGGCGCTATGGCTCAACAGGCTAATCCTCTGCCTTGCGGCGCCGGCACACCAGGTTCTAGTCCCGGTCGGGGCGCCGGATTCTGTCCCGGTTGCCCCTCTTCCAGGCCAGCCCTCTGCTGTGGCCTGAGAGTGCAGTGGAGGATGGCCCAAGTGCTTGGGCCCTGCACCCCATGGGAGACCAGGAAAAAGCATCTGGCACCTGGCTCCTGCCATTGGATGAGCGCGGTGCGCCGGTTCCAGGACCCCGTACGGGATGCGGGTGTCCTAAGCAGTAGCTTAACCACTAGCGAAACTCCCGCCCCTCATTTCAGATTTCGAATATCCCTAGTGACTGTTTCAAAAGTGGAGAAAACCAGGCTTGGTTCTTGGCTTTTTAATGCCCCAAGTGCCTTGAGCTTTTAAAAACTCTCTGTGTATTTAAGTACTATTGACATTCTTAATGCTGGCAGCAGCCTACTGTTTTGCAATGACTGAAAGCCCAGTCACCATTCAGTCTGTGGGCCATTTAGCCATGTAAACAATGAGTTAAAAGCCAATCTAGAAACCGGCTACCCAAATGTGGAGTAGACTTACTCGGTTCATAATTAACCCAATAAATCTTCATTTCCTTTCTTTTCCTCTGAAAACATGGCATATTTATGTTCACGTCATTTTAAAGGCACGTGATGTCTATTTTTTAAAATGCACCTTAGGAAGGAAAATGAAAATCCCTACTGTATCCAGATGCCAGTGTGAAAATAAGACTTGGTTTGTTCAGGCCGTGTTGGGAGGGGATGGGTGTTTAGCTAAAATTTGAATGTATAATCATAGCGTTTAAGTACAGTTTGACAAATGCCATGGAAAACGATTGGTGAAAACTCTTGTTGGGGAGAAAAGTGTGAGCTGTATATTTTTGATTTTTTTCCTGTGTGTTCCGTGTCAATATTACTTCTCTGACTCGCTGTCTTTGAGAGCATATCACTTCAGTTCGTTTCTCCTACACACATCCGCTTTGACTTATCTGTCCTGTAATTATGGCCTCATCCTTCACTTGTTATTCGCCCCTTTCCTTCATGTACGTGATGCTCAATACAGTGGGTTCCCGAGGACCGGCCGTGTGCCACGCATTTGGTTAACCTTCCAGACCCCGAGCCCTGCCAGCCGAGAGCAGACCTACTGTGCAAAATGTGCCTGCAGAGGCTGGCGTCAGCTCCGGGTCTTTGCTCACGAAGGGAATCGCGGGGTGTCCACCTCCCACTCAGAGGCCTCAGCATGGGCTCCCAGCAGGTGCTCATCCAGTGCTGATTCTGGAATTAACCGGTGACTAAAGGTTTCTATAAAAAAAGAAACTGATTTAGCTTGTCATATATATTTATATCTTAAAAATGAAGGATCTATCTAAAATTAGGTGGGCACAACACATGTTTCCATCATTTATTTTAAGACTACATTTTGCTCTATTCTCGCCGTCCTCAACTCATGTTTTGTTTAATAATATTAGTCAGTATCTCTCACCCCATAGATAGTCTTTAAAACAGTGAAAAGTTACTGCCCAGCAGATACGTGCGTATGTACGCGTGTGCATGTAGTATGTGCCATCCAGGTGTTTGGGGTCCACGTGGGTAAACCAGTCGCATGCGTATCAGCTATTAAGTTGCAGTGTAGCGGTATAATAAAAGCAGAAGCCGGCTGACCCAGAACCGCTTCGGTGGTACTCACAGGGAAGGAGTTGAGTTTCGGCTGAGTTTCAGTGGGCAGAGGTTTGGGGCGAGTCGTGGAGCGTGGTGTGGGCCTTCGTGGGTGGGTGGGACGTGCAGACCCGTGACACTGCCGCGTGTGGATACCGTTCATTAGAGCATACTGGTGTCATCACACGCAGCGGCAGGTCCAGTCTTCTCCCGTGTGCTGGGAGGAAAATGCTCCCACCTCTGGGAAATCGGCAGACTCTCACCACAATTAAAGTAACATTTCCCACGCATAGTAAAACCTGGAACTGCAACTCCCGACTTCCGACCGTGACCTCTGCCGCTTCTGTCACAGTTGCTTCCACATAAAAAATAGCATCGGGGGTGAGCTGATGGACATGGAGGATGTGTGATGTATGTAACCACTTAAATCTATAGGTGTTCTATAGAAACTAAAGAACTTTCCTCTGGACCTGTGATAAAAGACTAGCTTTGGGGCTGGCGCTGTGGCACAGAGGGTTAACGCTCTGGCCTGCAGCGCTGGCATCCCATATGGGTGCCGGTTCGAGTCCTGGCTGCTCCTCTTCCGATCCAGCTCTCTGCTGTGGCCTGGGAAAGCAGTAGAGGATGGCCCAAGTCCTTGGGCCCCTGCACCCACGAGGGAGACCTGGAAGAAGTTCCTGGCTCCTGGCTTCAGATTGGTGCAGCTCTGGCCGTTGCGGCCATCTGGGTAGTGACCAGCAGGTGGAAGACCTCTTTCTCTGTCTCTACCTCTCTCTGTAACTCTGTCTTTCAAATAAATAAATAAATCTTAAAAAAAAAAAAAAGACTAGCTTTACTCTATATTGTAAATATGGCCCTTAGAACACACTAGCACAGAACATGTGCTTTGTAGTCCAAACAACTTGGGCTTAAAGCCTGACCCTGCTGCCTCATTGTCAGTCCATTTTCCAGATTCCATGGAAATGCCCTTTTCTTTAACTTCCCATCATCTCTGTGTGTGGTTCTCTCCATTTTTAGATTCAGTTGATTAGTACATGTAGTCCTGTGGCCCACAATGATGTTTTAATCAAGATGGACTGTACATATGACGATGCGCCCTAATGCTAGATTGGCTGGTGGTATTAGAGACGTCTTAGTTTGTCAAGTACACTCTGTGATGTTCCTACGCTGATGAAACCATGTGAGAACACCTTTCTCAAAACATACCCCTTGCTGCGTGGAGCTTGACTTTACTGATATGTACACATATATCCTCGCATTTCTGGGTAGATACTTATGGTTTGCAAGGTTTCCTCTACCAGGGACTCCTCTTAGTAGTTTAAAAAGTCTTCACTCATTTACCCCTTGCAGTCATATTCTGGGGTAGGCTGTTGTACACACTGCCTTGCTGATGGGGTATCTAACATAGGGAGGTAGTTTGCTATGATCTGACTGTCTGTGCCTCCCCCCAGCCTGAATCTGTATTTTGAAACCTGATCACCAAGGTGAGGGTGTGAGAAAGTTGGGTGACATTGGGGTCATGAGGGCTGCACCTGGAGAATGCAGAGGCCTCCCACAGCCCCATGATGGAAGGGCACAGCTGAAAGACCCCGTCCGTGATGGACGAGCAAGCCCTGCTGAGGCTTGGCTGTTGGCCTCATCTTCTCCAGCACTGTGAGCAGTACCTCTGTGTGGTACTGAACCACTGAGTCTAGGTTACCTTGTGGTAGCCTGAGTAGACTGAGACTCTGGGCAGACTGCTGAACGTCACGCGATCAAGGGGCACTGGGATTTCAATGTAGGTGATGTTGTTCTGCGGCGCTGTTCACATCAGTGTCGTGGAGTGCTGCTTCTCGGTTCATCTCTGTAGAATTGTTCATTTGATCTGGTTGTCCCAACTATGCGCTCAGCATGTCAGCATTTTGTCTTTCCTACATGTCTGTGCTCAGAAGCTGAAAGAGTGAAACACAGGTAAGGTGTGGCCTGGGTTGCAGCCCCATCAAGAGGATGCTGAGACAGCTGGGAGAGGAGCAGTGCCTTCCAGTGGACTGAAGTATGGAATCCCTGGGGGCAGAGGGCATCAGAGTAGGGTAGAAGGGACCCAAGGCAGGATGGATGGATTGTTGCTGGGAAGGCCTGTTATTCTATAATGGTTTTTTTTAATGGGAAGAGGAAAGAATTGCAGATTTTCAGTTGAAAGGGGACATTCTTTTTAAAAGATTTATTTATTTATTTGAAAGAGTGAATGATAGAGATTCCATCTACTGGTTCACTCCCCAAATGGCTGGAACTGCCAGGGCTAGGCCAAGCCAAAGACAGGAGGCAGGAGCTTCATCTGGGTCTCCCACATGGATGCAGGGGGCCGATGACTTGGGCCGTCTTCCACTGCTTTCCCAGGCGCATTAGCAGGGTCCTGGATCAGAAGTGGAGCTCCTGGGACTTGAACTGGCACCCATATGGGATGCCAAGATGATGGCTTAACACGCTGTACCACAGTGCCAGTCCCAAAGGGGACATTTTAGGGAAAAAAATCACCAGCGGTGGAATGCTGCACTATGGAAAACAGAGAGTGGCTGGGAAGAGGGGTCAGTGAGTTCACTATTCCTCAGTTTCAGCAGGGAGACAAAATTTGAGGCAGAGACAGCAGAGAGGAAGAGGAAGAGGAAGACACAGGGGCTGGCGTTGTGGTGTCCTAGGTAAAGTTGCCTACCGTGGTGCTGACATTCCATGTGGGTGCCGGTTCGTACCCCGGCTGCTCCACTTCTGATCCAACCCCCTGCTTATGGCCTGGGAAAAGAAGCAAAAGATGGTCCAAGTGCTTGGGCCCCTGCCAGCCACGTGTGAGACCCAGAGGAAGCCCCTGGCCTCACCCTGGCTCAGCTCTGGCCAGTGAGGCCACTTAGGGAGGGAACTAGCAGATAGAAGATCTCTTGATCTCTCTGTCTCTCCCTCTCTCTGTGTAACTCTTTCAAATAGATACATAAATCTTAGTAAGGAGGAAGAGACAGAGTTGAGAGCTCCATGGGAGAAGGCCCTGGCACCATGGGCAGTGGGGTCAGAAGGAAAGAGGAGAATCAGCGTATTGCGGGGGATGGGGCACTGTTCTCTGCTCCTTGGGGGCCATGGTGCGGTAGCAGGAAAGGAAGGAGGTTCTGTCTGGGGCGTGGCTAGGTGGATGGACCCTCAGGATGTCTGCAGGGGGCTCTTGGGCAGATTTCATGCACAGGTCAGTATGGGGCTGTGGCTTTTAGGACAAAGACCTACGGTAACACTGGAGAAACACTGCTTCTTAAACATTAATGAAGTCATGGGCGTGGTATAAAATATGCGCCCCCCACCCCCAAATAAGTCAGCCAAGGTGAAAGTCCTTTGAGGTGTGGGTGTTCACTGAACAGATGGAAGAAGCCCTAAAAAAGGGAGCTTGGGAAGCGCTCTGTGCTTCCATCAAAGCAAGCAGTTCTGACCCATCAGGTAAGCACACTAAACCCCCTGCACAGAAAAATGTCCCTTTATTAATTATTCTAGGCCACAGGTCAGCAAATTACGGCCGTGAGCTCAATCTGGCCTGCCACCTGCTCTGGTAAATAAGGTGTTACTGGAACAGGGCCACACCCATTCGTTTGCAGTTGCTTTTGTCCCTTAAAAGCGGAGTTGAGTGGTTGAGACAAGGACCATATGGCAGCAAGGTCTAAAATATTTACCATCTGGCCTTTTCCTGGAGAAGTTTGCTGACCTCTCTTTTAGACAGAAAGCGAGAGGGACAGCAGTTACTAGAGGAAGCAAATCTGCTTAATTTTCAGAGCTGTTTTCTAGGGCCCTTGCTTAAACAGGGCTCTGTCGGTGAGAGCCCACGTCACAGCCCTGCCCTTGAACCTGCAGCAGGGGAAGGCGCTCAGAACTACCGTGCAGGGCAGGCACTGTAGCCAGGAGAGGACGGGTCAGCAGCTTCTGCCAGGACACCCAGGGCTGCGTTGCTCTCCGCCCACACCACAGCTTTGGCTCTTTCTGAAGACACTGCCTCATTCAGCTTCCTCACTCACACTGGGAACAAACAGTGGGAAAAAAAACCACCCAAAAGCTTGCGTTGTGAGCTCACTGGATCAAGCATTCTGGAGGGCAGGATTGCTTTAGGCCTGAGCATAGAACAACATCTCTGCAGAAATTAAAAACGTAAAGGAGTGTGTTCATGTAATTGCTTATTAAATCTTCAAACTGTGATGACAATAACAAGTTTAAATCGATTGCTCAATATGGTTAAACCAGAGGCTGGTGGATGTGTAACCAAGAGGTGCCAGAGAGGCCAAAAAGCAGAGCTTATGAAGTAGTTAAGCACAGTGGCACCTTTTTGCTCTGGGGCTTGGGGAGACTCCAGCGAGGCTGGCTGAGATAGTCCAAATTAAATTGGTTAGTCGTAAGGGCGCTGTTTCTTGTTGACTGTGACCTTGTGCTCAGAGTGTGGCCGTAGCAATAGAAACACAAGGGCACTCCTGTTCTTGCCTCTGGAGTGCAGTGTCAGTGTCACTGCTGTTTTCCCACAGGACTCTCTCCTGCTGCTCCACTCCTTTCCCTGGCCACTCCGTCGTGCGTTGGAAACCTGCATCTGTTTAATTGCAGAAGGAGTTTTTTGCTCACCAGTCAGCACACCTGCTACTTTTAGGAGGAGAGTGCAAAGGTGCATTTTTATCAGTACTTGGATGAGCCTCGTTTACAAATCCTCTGTCACCTGAAATACGAGCCAGCGTCATGTAACTAGTAACTACAGCTTTGAAACTAAGACACTCCTGTGATCATAATTTAAACATTTATTTATTTATTTAAACTTAAAGGCACTGAGCAAGAAAGAGAAAGCTCCCATCTGCTGTTTCACTCCCCAGATGCCTGCAACAGCCAGGGGAGGACAAGGCTGAAGCCAGGAGCCCAGAACTGTCCACTGTGGGTCTCCCACATGGGTGGCAGGGACCCAAGTTCTGGAGCCGTCACTGCTGCCTCCCAGGGTGCACATCAGCAGGAAGCAGGAATCGGAAGCACAGCCGGGACTACGAACTCAGACACTTCTCTGTGGGATGTGGCTGTTCCACACCACGAAAAAAAAATTTATAATGCATTATATATGCTCTATAATATATAAGCTATAAAAAATGTATATTTAATGTCCGATTTTACCTTGACTCTTCCAGAAAAGTGGGCTAAATACATGTTCAGTTAATTGTAGTACTGTTTGCTATTCAGTGATGTAGAGAGAAGTGTAGATCTGCTCACAAATTTGAAAAGCGATGATTGTGTTATTTTCACGGTAACTTGTAGGATAAACCAGTGAGGTTAAACAACATTCTTCCATCCTAAGTTGACAGGAGAGCAGGTCATCTCCTTCATACGTGAGACAGCTCAGTAATGTAGGATTTCCCTCTTCCCTTGGTTAAACTGGGACTCGGGGTCATGTGCTTCCCTATCTTTTTTATAACTGAACTGTGATACACAGAGACAGCTTTTCTGGGCCTAGTCATTGGCAGGGGAGAGTTTATTGTATATAGTTGGAGATTCTTAGAGATCTGTGGTGTGAAAACACATGAGAGGAAAAAGGAACGAGGGTGCAAGTGGACTGGAGAGTGTCGTTTGGGTGAAGGCAAAGTGGAGAAGTAGCAGGTGCTCTCCCAGGAGAATGGTGATGCATGGAGAACTGCTGAGCAGGTGTGACATCAAAACTGGACTTGCTGGGGTCTCGTTTTATGTCTAGGCACCTGATGGCTACCGCACTGGAGCTGAGAATCCTCAGGATCAAACTCCCTCTGTCATCTACAGCCTATGTCACATAGGGCCTGTGTGCTCCAGAAAACCAGGAGTGGTTAATGGAGAGCACAGTTAACCCCCGCAGCACAGTGGGCATGGGTGTCTGGTTTCAGCAGCCCACGACTTGTAGCAAGTGAGGAAATTCTCCGTATTGCGTGGGACATCCCAGTGGGATGTGACAGGGCCTCGCCCTGGCTTCAGCTGAGCAGTGAACATGGACCGCAGTGGACTGGCAGCGCTGCTGGCCCAGGTTCTTCATCCCTAGAGTGAGCCTGCTGATAGTGCATCCCCCCGCGCTTGGGAGAATGATGAGGTGATGAGTATAATGCGCTCAGATAACGTCACTGAGCGTGGTCAGATGGCCGACTCCTGGCTCCTCTACCGACTCTGAGGGTGTGCAGGGACAGGGAAGGCTTTGATCCGTGAGCTGAGTGGAGCTTACTTTTGAAGAGGAGGCTGAATTTACTTTACAAAGGGGTTGAGGAGGAAGTAAGCAATGACTCATGGTCCGGGTGTGACTGACGTGTGTCAGAAGATACCTGGAGCTGCCCGGGTCTCCGGGAGGCTGGTGGAGACCCATGTCTTGGGGCAAGTCATGAGCCCGTGAAGTTGGCAAGCACAGCGTTTCCAAGCGGTGTGCACGAAACCTCACTTGATCAAAGTGGATCCGGGAGATCAAAGTTGTTTGCCTAAGAGGAGATGGTGGTAGGAAGAAGAAAAGATCTACGTGCTGTTCCGCCTAGTAGAAGACAAAGTCTAAGAAACCATGGTCAGCAGATTGTAAGGTGATGAGAAGGAGAGATAAAGGCTACATGAGAGGATTTGAGGACCAAAGGGTCTAGTGCTTCATGCCTCCAGTGTTTAAGCACACAAGGCATGTTGGGGCTGAGTGACCGCTCTCACTTAATTTCTTGTCCATAGCTGATGCCTCTCAGCTCCAAACCCTACCCACATAGAGTTTTCTGTATGTGTTGATGCACTACACAAAGTCAAAAGGAGCCCATGACATGGTGGCTATTGACTTGTCTGTTCCTTGGAGAAAATACCAATTAAGAGGCTGTCAAATAAATGTAACCAGAGCTCCAAAAGGGATAAACACAAGTGAAGCCAAGTACACCAGTCAGCTTCCAGTTACACGCCAACGTGAATTCGGTTGTTGCGGCAGCCGTAATCCTGTGGCTGTGAACACATCAGTGAGTGGATTAGCTGCTGGCAGCGTGAGCCGTCGCCTCCTGCCAGCCAGCTCCTGCAGCTAAGGCTGCTGCAGGCTCGATGCAGATGGGCAGCAGCTCACGTTCATGGTGTCAGCATGGATTCAGGGATCATTCTAAAGCACAGCCTGCGAGGGTTCAGAACGGCTTTAGGTGGAAGGACAGAACAACCTGAGCTGTGAGGTGCTCTGCAGAGTGTGTGTCTCTTCTCTCTGCTGAAGTGCTATGAGCTACCCGCTAGCTTTTTAGGATTTTACTTTTCTGGAAGCTTCTGCCTGTAAGGATTCCGGCTATTTTTTGTTTTTGTTTTTGTTTTTTGTTCTGGCGCATTCGGTTTGTCATCTGCCTTTATCAGAAGACGTGACTTTACCTTCTTCTCTGCCCTTTGATGTACAGTCCTGAACACATGATCCCTGATGCTCACTCCTCTCGGGGACCTCGGGGCCTGCGTGATTTGCACAGGCCATTTGCCTCCCTAACTCAACTCTAACTGAATGTCTGTCCTGCAGGCATGCACAGGAGCGGTGAGCCGTTGTCCCCAGCTGTGTTCTGCTGCCTATAGGGCACGTTCCTCCTCTTCCATTCTTCTGTTTTGGGCTCTGTTTCCTCCGTACCGCCATACCTCCATTTTTAGTGCAGAGATTCTTGGTGGTGTTTGCGAGCTTACACACACCGCAGGTTGTCCGGTCTGTGGTTGTCAACAGGCAGTGGCCGGCGTTACACCCTCTGGGCCATGTTCTCACGTTCGTTGCTTAATGCCGCATGACTTGTACGTGGTGATACCCGCGTGTGGTTGTTAGCAGGGGCACAGGTGTAACATGAGCATGCGCAGGCGAGCGACACAGCAGTGTCTGGAAGGAGTCTAATGTGGGTACGGGGGGAGGGGCCTCAGTTCCTTGCTGAAATGGCAGCTTGGGAGTTGCAGAAGCACCTTGGAGAGAAGCGATGGTCATGTTGCTGCTTTTTAGCTGTTTCTGAATTGAAATGCCAGGACTGAAACTGGGTGTTTCCTGTGGTTCTCCATGGCGTGGGAGGGCATGGGAGGGCTGGCGTCACGCAGGTGCACAGCCTGCTTGGCGTCTGCAGCTGTCCGTTTACCCCTCGCTCTGTACTTGTGCATCTCTACGCTGGGTGGACTTTGCATATCAAGATCGTACCTGAGAAAACATAGCACAAATGCAGAGCAAAGAGTGCACTATCAGAATGTCTGTGCTCTGCCAGAGTCGTTTCCCAGGAACAAGCGCCGTGGGCAACACCAAAGGGAAGTCCCCCAGGAGGCTGCTTGGTGGAATGGCTTGGCTGTGTCCAGGCATCCCAGAATCTTGCTGTGTTTTCTAGCAGACTGAGAGCAGCACGTTGCATTTGAGGCGTTTTTTGTTGTTGTTGTTGTTCTTTTTTCTTTTTTAAATTTTTTTTGACAGGCAGAGTGGACAGTGAGAGAGACAGAGAGAAAGGTCTTCCTTTGCCATTGGTTCACCCTCCAATGGCTGCTGCGGCTGGCGTACTGCATTGATCCAAAGCCAGGAGCCAGGAGCCAGGTGCTTTTCCTGGTCTCCCATGGGGTGCAGGGCCCACGCACTTGGGCCATCCTCCACTGCACTCCTGGGCCACAGCAGAGAGCTGGCCTGGAAGAGGGGCAACCAGGACAGAATCCAGCATCCTAACCAGGACTAGAACCCAGTGTGCTGGCGCTGCAGGTGGAGGATTAGCCTGTTTGAGCCATGGCACCGGCCTCAAGCCGTTTTTGTTACATTTTTCAGGGAATACCAGGTTCACCTGGTTAATACCCAGTGAGCACTGGAGCTATCAATGGATCCAGGGGACTCTGCTTATGGGATGGGGCAGCCTCTCTCTAAGGGCCTTCTGGAAGCCGTGCTACATTACAGCTGCAACTTACCGATTTATGAGACTGAAAGTTTACACACCGGGCGCTGTGTCTCCCCCACAGTTCCTGTCGTTACTCCCTACCCTCTTAAGTAGGGCCCATGATGGAAATGCATGGACTACAAAGGTGCCACGTGGTGCCAGTGCCCTCTGCGAAAGTGCGCAGGAAGGCTGCTCCCTTTGTGTGCCAGAGCTAGTCTGCCACGTTCCCTTCTGTTCCTGAGCTTCCTAAACCGTGTCTACGCAGTCACATTTGTCAAGTTGCGTTTTCGTGGCCATTTATGAAGGGGATCGCACAAGTCCTCTGTGATGTCATCCCTTCCCCAAGAGAAGTCACCCGGGCCCGTGTATGAGGTTAAACACCAATTAACATGGAGAAAATTGAGCATTAATGCTAGTCTCCCCCATAGGCACCATTCTGGGTGCATAGGCAGGTGAGCTTTGCTGTAGGTAGCTGACCTGTCTCTTACCGGCTACTGTGAGAAAACATTGTGTCCGTAAAGTGGGTGAAAATCCCAAGACAGTTGTGAAAAGTGAGTCATGCCGGGGACGCTGGAGTGAGAACTGATTGTGTGTGTGCTCTGCTGCTGGTGCGCCTCCCCTTTCTGGGAGAACAGTAGAAGCTACTTCTCCGTGAGCAGCTTGGGCAACTGGGTGCCATCGAACCCAAGGTCAGTGATGCGAGTCACAAGGTGGAGGTGGAGAGGGGAGGGGCAGGGGAGCAAAGCTGGGTACAGGGCAGCCCCTCCCCCAAGAGGTCATTGGACACAGGTCTGCCCAGCCTCTCTAGACCTCCCTACAACATAATCCCACCAGCTCAGTTTCCTCAAGACCTAGAATGTTCTTAAGCATCTCTACCATCACCCCTCCCCCATCCTGGGGAGAAAAATCATCTTCCTGGCCTGAGCAGAGGCCTCGTTTGATGCAGTCTGTGTGGGATCCCGGATGGAGTATGGCCAGGCTGCTTCCGGTGCCCGGGGATCTGGCTGCCCGGTGGCATGTGCAGAGCTTCAGGGCCCTAAAAGGAGTTCTGTTCCCTGCTGGCCCCAGTGGCCTGCAGTTTGAGGATGGTCACATGTGTGGGAAGGAGGCCTTGCTAGGGTTAAAAACGGGACCAGGAAGCTTCATGCCAGGATCTGCAGAGATCTCATCTGCCCACCACAGGGTCCCGCACTGCAGGGGCCAACAGGAGGGGCACCACCTGCCAGCCGACCACCGGCCAAGAAGAGACAGCAGACGGAATAGAGGGAGGGAAGGATGGACCCTGGCGCGGCTTTACAAGGGTGGCTGCTGACAACGACTTCACTCTTGTGTCTGAACACGCTGTCCCCAAACCCCGAGCTGTCTTTTTTTTTTTTTTTAAACTATATTGCATTCTTGAAAGCGTTTCTCCTACTAGATTTGTTAGATAATCTCCACATGTTGGGCTTCAAATAAATTGCGTGTCTGTGTTCATCAGGGCGCTGGAAATACGCGCCTTGGCATCCTGACTGGTCCCATCTGTGCAGGCCTGGCAGGTGCAAGGCCACGTTTCTGCTGGCCCTTGTGACTGGTCACTGCACGTGGCAGGAGGAGACGGGCGGCTGCTTGGGGGTAGCAGCTGACCCCGCCGAGGGCTGCCTTCGAAACCCACAGCCACAGCTTGTTTATTTCTCTCTGGCTTCGCGGTGGTTCCTTTCAGAGCCTCGCAAGAAGGTGCTCTTTCTTAGGTCTATTTAGAGCAGCTCCGATGTGCAGACTCCCCAGAGGAGGAATCAGACAGAGCAGACAGCATGAACTGTAAGCCCCACCGCAGGCTTAGACAGAAAAAGATCGAATGTCCCTGACAGATGGCGGGAGTATTTGCTTGTCCCCACCGTCGCTGTGCTAGCAAGGGGGGTGCGCCTGAATGGACGGGGGCAAAGACGCAGAAAATAGCTTTCGGGTTCCAGATAATTTGCTCTTTGTGCTGCTGAGTTTCGGAACCTGTGTTACGTGCGTTAGGAAATCACGCAGGGCCTGATGTGGAGCCGCGGGAAAGGGGCACATAAAGTCGGGGATCCCTTCATTCGTTCAGCTGCACTTGGGAGAGAATACAAAGCCAAGTGTGAATTGAAGTAGGTGAGAGGCAGACAGGGATCCGGGAGAGTGAGGTGTGGCAGACGGCAGCAGCTGGCAGAAGGCAAGCCACCAGGGCGAACTTGTTCTGCTGTGCTCTCGAAGCCACAGTCTTCCCATGAGCACCGCCGGGGACTCAGCCGCGCAATAGGCTGCCACACCGCAGTCGGGACCCGGAGCCTGTGCTGGCTCGGCCTGTTCTGGAGCATCTGGAATCAAGGGAGCTCAGGGCCGTCTCTCTGGAACAGCCCGAGGCATCCATCTTCAGTTGGCTTTGGCCTTCCCTGTTGTTTTGTGCCTCGGATCGTTATGCTACTTGGGCAGAAATACACACAGTACAGATCCAAGGATTTTTTTTTCCCCCCAAGTTTTCTTAAAATTCTCAGCATTGATATAGACCCGGAGCTAAAACTATGCATCAGGAAAATTGTAAATTTGTGATGGCACATGAATACCTATCGACCTGGATTCTGTCTTTCAAACCAAGTATTCCACTTGAGTTCACAGGAACTCTTGACCACAGTCTGTGGGGCGCATTGCGATTGCCTGTTGATTATGGCAGAGCAAGGCCTCGTAATAACACGTTGTGAAAAAATGGTCTCTTAGCCAGGCCTGTGATTTCTCTTGATGACAGTAAGCAAATCTCTCCTATTGTTTTCGGTTCCACAGAATCTCTGATCTTTAATTAAACCCAGGTTTCCTCTTGTGCCATCTTCCGTGTTCATGCCAAACTTATGTAAAGAGTCATGGGTCCCCTCAACTTGGGGTTTTTCACCCGATTTGTGTGTCTTCACGGGGAGATCCTGTGACCTCATGTATTCTTTCATTAAAAAAAAAATCACCCATGATCGTGATAGAGTCCTCACTCAACATACCCCCCCCCCCCAGCAAGTGGGCACTTCTCTAGGTCTGCCCGTCGAGAGTGAGATTTTCAGAGATTTAATAGTTGGTTCAGCAAAGGCTCTGTCCAATCAGAGTGTAGAACAAGCCATTTGTGGCTGGGGAGGGGGGGTCCTGGAGGCCCCTCAGTGTGGCAGCAACTGACACGTGCACTCCTGAGTTGATTGCGGTGCAGGGGGCTTGCAAGGGGAGGGGCTCAGAGGCATGGTCAATTCCTTCCTAGTCTGGAAGCCCGTCTCTGATGACTGCTGAGTTGGCACTGCAGGCTCTGAGTGGCTGGGAGGCCACAGCTGACAAGCGGCTGGCACCTTGCCTCTCCCAATTTGTGCATGGATCCAGGTCTTAGCAAGACAGGGCAGGCCCTCCCCTGACCTCCCGAGAGAGTCTGCACGTGAACATGGCCTCTGTGTGCAGGTGGAAGTCTGCTTAGCCCCTCTGCTCTGGCTGGCCAGGAGGTGTGGAGATGAACTTGCTTCTGGCTCTCAGTCTGAACCACAGATCCGAAGCACTTGGGAAGCACTTGAAGAATAAATGGGACCAGGCCTTGTCCCATGAGAATCTCTTTCAATTGGTCTGAAGTGAGGCAGTCACAATGTTCTTTCAGGCTTCACTCGCTGGTTATTTTGTGCGGCCTGCGATAAGGACGGGGACGTCCGTATTTGATGTCGCTGGAACAGGTGTCATTTGCTTTCATCTGGTGCAGCGATGCACAGAAGCCCATGAAATGCTTACGGTTGCCACTGGCTTGCAAATCCAAATTGGCTTCAGTCCCCTCTGCGGATTGTATTATCAAGGAAAATGAAGCAACCGCGCATGTGTTGATTCCTTTGAACATAAATTGCGGTTTCATACCTTATTTCTTTAACACAGACAGCTGTAAGACATGCACTAAGAATCTGCTTAGTCGGCCAGTCACAGAAACCCAATTTTTCTCTTGTATGATACAGCTGGCATGCTCTGTGAGACTTGCCTACTATGCTGTAGCACACTTCATTCACCCCTCATTGTTTTTCTTTTAAAGATCTGCTTGTTTATTTGAAAATCAGAATCAGAGACAGAGAGAGAGAGATCTGCTGGCTCACTCCCCAAAGGGCCACAATAGTTGGGGCTGGGTCAGGAAGTAGTCAGCCAGGATTTACAGCCGGGTCTCCCTCGTGGGTGCAGGACCCCAGACACTTGGGCCATGTTCTTCTCCCTTCCCAGGTACATTAGCAGGGAGCCGGATTGGAAGTGGAGCAGCCAGGATTCAAATAGGTGCTCATACGGGGATGCCGTTTCAGGGAGTGCCTTATCCCGCTGTGCTACAGCACCAGCCACCAATCCCCCATGAATCTCAACGATGTCACCAGCAGCAAACGTGATATAAAAGACCTGATTCTGTGTCTAATGTTGCCTTCTCTTCTCCATCTGCCTCTATTAGTATGAGACGTAGGCTTTGCTAAAAATGGATAACGTCCATTTTGGAACCTAATAACAGAAAATTTGTCAGATATTAGAGTGCAATGCGTAGCTTAGCATAGGTTTTGCCCAGTTTCTGTGGGTATTTCCCCATCACGATGCACCTGGCCAAGGTGTTGACTGCTACTGCCCCACTGATGGAAACTCCCCTGGCGTAGAGGACAACGGATGGCGGAGGTGTATTTGCTAACACCCCATGACCTATCAGCTCAACCTCACATACAACTCCTGGCACTCTGTGTATCAGCAGTGCCTCAGCCACGAGCTCTCTTACCACTGCGCCCTTTCCCACTGGCGCTCCAACCCCCTCTTGCATTCATGCATTCAGACTTGGACTGTGAACCTGTAATCCTTGAACTCTGAAAAAACAAGTGAAGAGAGGATTTCTGACCTCATGTGGGTTTTAGGCTAAAGGACTGCTGCTCTGAATGCTTCAAGTGCCGGTGGGCATTGTCTTGTCACTGATGTGTCCTATTTCCCCTACTGCGGGGCCCTAGTTGCGTGGTTATTTTGGCCTAAAGTGCTCTTCTGCCAATCTGGTTGGTTGGTTGGTTTTTTTAGATTTATTTATTTATATGAAAGGTAGAATTATAAGAGGAGAAGGAGAGAAAGAGAGACAGGGAAAGAGAGAGAGAGTGTGAGAGAGGGAGAAAGGGAGTGGGCGAGCAGATGCTGTGGAGTGGCAGGTGAAGTTGCTGCCTGCAGTGCCAGGATCCCATGTGGGAGCCGGTTCAAGTCCCAGATGCTCAGCTACAGATCTGGCTCTCTGCCATGGCCTGGGAAAGCAGTGGAAGATGGCCAAAGTTCTTGGGCCCCTGCACCCGAGTGGGAGACCTGGAGGAGCCTCCTGGCTTCTGGCACAGCTCCAACTATTGCAGCCATCTGGGGGGTGATTCAGTGGATGGAAGAGCACTCTCTCTCTCTCTCTCTCTCCCTCTCCCTCTCTGTAACTCTGCCTTTCAAATAAATAAAAAATAAATATTGAGAGAGAGAGAGAGAGAAAGGGAGCGAGGGAGGGATAATCTTCTATCCCCAGATGGCCAGGATGGCTGGTTTACTCCCCAGATGGCTGCAACAGCCAATGCTGAGCTGGTCTCAAGCCAGGAGCCAGGAGCTCGTAATTGGCTTGTGCAGGGGCCCAAGTACCGGGGCCATCTTCCACTGTTCTCACTGGTGCACTTGCAGGCAGCTGGATCAGAAGTGGGGCAGCTGGGAATCGAACTGGCGCCCACATGGGATGCCGGCATCAGAGGTGGCAGCTTTGCCTGCTATGCCATGATACCAGCCCCTCCTGAGCTCTTACTCACTCCCTACACCCCCGCTCGAGGCTCCTGCCCTGCTGGGGATGCCCTCTGTGGCCTCTGCTTTGAACTCTTGTGTCACTGTCCTCTTGGCTTCTGAGCCTGGCACCCTCTGTGAGGTTTTCTTAAGCGGCGTCCATGTTTGGTTTGAGAAAAGGAGCTGTGTTGTGTGTGTGTGTGTGTGTTGACTTACCTTTATATTTCCTTGCAAGGCAGCTGCTAATTGCTCAAATAAATGTTCATTGGGTAACTGAATGTATAAATAAACTTGAGGAATGTATGCCACTATTTCTAAAGAGTCTTTAGTTTAGATATAATGACAACATAAACTCCTGTATGTAAATACAACTCGGGGCTTTTACAGTAAAAAATGAGTGTAGGTAGCATTTACTTAGCATTCATCATGTCTCAGGCATCACGCTAAGCTCTTTAGAAGTATCTTGTTTAATTCTTACAGTTAATCTTCGAGGCGGGTATTAATATTTTCCCAGTGTATCAATGACAGTGGTCTAAATCCTTGTCCAGAGACGGGGGCTTTGTTGGGTGTTGTTGGATAGGTATTGAGTCATTCACACAGCTGATGGAAGGATGGGGGAGGAGGCTGGAGACATAGCTGAGTCGTCCTTGGGAGCAGAAAAACACAGCCAAGTTCAGCTACCGATGAGATGCAGTGCCACCCTGGGCCCACTGTCCACCCCGTGACTGGCTTCTCCAGTGTGCTGGCTTTGCTGTGAGAGATTTGTGTGTCTGTCGTGTTCTCGCTGGTCCGCAGGCCAGAGCAGGAGTACCCTGGTAATGAATTCTGAGTGGTATATCTGCACTGCTCACTGCCAGGGGTGAATAAAACCCAGGACCCTGTCTCCTGCCAAGACCCCAGAAATAAGAGACTCCCCTCCACCCCCAAAATCAAAAGAGAGGTCTACAATAGACAACTCAGGATTCACCTGGACCTGCTACTTCCGTGAGCCTCTCTGTCTCTTGACTGCCAAACGTGCAGACATGCGTTCTGTTGCAATGCTAACATACAACCTCTCAGTCTGCCAAGCCGGTCACCCGGCACCAGCTCGGCTTTCCGAGGGGGCAGCAGAGAACAAGCTGCCGGCAGCTTCAAAGGCCTCTAGCAGCAGGAGAGAAGCGGGCAACCTAATTAAGATCCACCAAGGCCTGGGGTGCAGTGGCGCAGGTCTGTTCCCAGGCTGCGTGACACAGTGTGAAAAATAATGACTTGAATCCATACGCGCTCTGCACATCCTTTCCTGAAGGTGTGCCCGGTCTTTATGCAGGCCTCCTGTGTGGAAGGTCACAGCAGGGAGATTTCCTGTTGTGTTCCACTCATCAAGACGTTCTTCCATGGCGGAATGAAGGCTTGACAACCAGGCAGTGCACACAAGCAAAGAGCACCCCCTAGAAAAAGCCCCAGAGACCGTGGGCTCCGGGTTGTGCTTGGAGATGCATGCAGGGGTAGTTTAGGCTCGGAGGAATGAGTACGCTGTCCTGGGACACGTGTGGAGGAGACTCAGCCCCTGGGGAACCCTCTGCGTACACACTCTCCAGCGAGAAATGAAGAAACCAAGGCTGGAGCTGCACTTCACAACCCAGACAGGCTTGTAAGGGTGTCTCCCACCCAGAGACACAATGAACTGGCTTGGAGAAAGAGAGGCTGCCTTGTCCTGCTCTCTCATGCGGGGAGTGGGGAATCTCCCACTGTCCCAGAAGACCTTGCCCCCCCCCCCCAAACAAAACAACGCTCGGCACCAGGAACATAACAGTGATAGAAATGGCTGTTTGCGGATGCCCTTTGTACCTGAAACATTTCCTAAGCCCCTTGCCTCTCTTTGACAGCTACTTAAGGGAAGACCTTGGTGCTCGTGGGAATATTTTCTTGAGAAAGCCTGGCACCTGTTGAGCAGGCACTGCTGGGGATGTGCTTTCTTGTTTGGCACCTGCTTCTTGGCCTGACGCTTCCTTTGGGCAGCTCCCTAGTGCACCTTTTCCATCACGCTGATCCCTAACCCTCTGTGCCCGTGCTGCAGTGTGGTGGCTGCGAGGAAAACAAAAAGGCCATTTTAGATCTGTAATCATAGTTAAGCAACAGTAACATTTAATGTGGATTTTTCACCCACCCCCAAAGAGGCAGGTGCCGCTGTGTATCTACTACAGATGGGAGACACTTGAGGCGCAGAGAGATCTGTCATTTCTTGGAGCCCCTCAGTTGGTGGCAGAGAATTCTAATCAGGTGTGCGTGCCGCTCCTGGCCTGCCACTGTCACGTGCATCTCACAGTAACTTGTGGTCCGGGGTGAGCCCATGTTGGACTGGGGAACACGTCTCCCCCGGGACCCTTGCTGCCTGGCCTGGGTGAGGAGAGCTGGCTGTGTGTGGAGAAGCGGGGTCCTCAAGTGGGAGTTCTGAGCCCTGACCTTGGGCCTGTCTCCGGCTCCCTGCTGGTGTGAGCTTGAGCAAGTCCAGTCGCCAACCTGGCTGATGAGGTTCTGGGTAAGCAGCCTGGCCCTTGTAGGGGGAGTGGTGATGCCACACTAAGCCCTCAGTGGATGAGGGCAGAGACAACAAGGAACCTGGGAATCCTGCAAGATGAGAACCCGGAGTTGGTTAGAGTGTGGGGAAGAAAAGGGAAGGAAACACACTGTCTACCTGTGTAGACGTGAAAGCAGGCGGCGCACCCAGGTTCCGCGTGCTGCTCTGGAGAGCCATGCAGCTGCCTGGCTGAAGACAGAGAACGGCGGATGTCCGCTCGGGAAAATACCTCCGTGGTCGGAGCATTTACAGTGGCTTTGTAAATGGGAGTGAATGCTGAAAGCCAAAGCCTTTTCTAGTCCTGGGAACGGCCTGCCCTTGACCCTCAGGAATAGGATGAATTCCTGTGATGGATAGAGCATCCCGCTCCGCAGGTCGTTCTCAGCCGGGGTATTTCACCAGTGCTCGGGAGCAGGTGCCGTTGTCACAGGTCAGGCGTGGCTGGGTTGCCACTAATGTTTACGGGTTCTGCTGTTAAATATCCTATATGAGGGGCCGGTGCTGTGGTGCAGTGGGTTAATGCTCTGGCCTGAAGTGCCAACATCTCATATGGGCACTGATTTGAGACCCGGCTGCTCCACTTCCCATCCAGCTCTCTGCTGTGGCCTGGGAAAGCAGTACAAGATGGCCTAAGTCCCTGGGCCCCTACACCCATGTTGGAGAACCAGAAGAAGCTCCTGGCTTCTCTGACTTTGAAATAAATAAAAAATAAATCTTTAAAAAAATCCTGTAGGACAGCATCCATCACAAGGCATTACACGTGTCACCAGCCCAACATATAAACCATGCCAACAGTGAGAATTCCTGAATGAAATGAACTCTACCATCTTTTTCAAAAATCAGACTCAGTGGTTTTACATTTTCTGTAACCTTTTCACAGATGAAAATTTGAATATCTTTTACATCCGAAAGATTTAAAACATCTCATAAAAATTGGATTTTCAGCTTCAAGGTGTCCTTTGGCCAGTGATGTTCATTCCGTCCATATCCAGTGTTGTTTATCTTGATGAAGTATTGAGCATTATTTTTATGTGCTGTTGTCTTGTATGAATTTAGATCCACTTGGTTTTTTTTATTTAATTTGCAGACTCAGGTTTGCTTCCAGTTATTTTAAAGTCGGTGCTGAGCTGCGTCGCAGGTCCGCTGTGGCGCTGTCTCCTGGGTGCAGTGCCGCCACATTCATCCTGCGTGTGTTTGCCTGTGGAGTGCTTCTCATCCCTGTCACCCACGCGCCGCTGCAGCCCTCTGTGGAAATGGCGGCAGGGGCAGGGTGGGGGCTCCGCTGGGGCGCACTGGCAGGAGCTCATCCCGCCCATGACTTCCTCACCTGTGTACCCACGGCATGGGCCACTCGTTCCAACATTTGGGAGAGCGGGAAGGAAAACATCCCTGAACATTCCCAACATAGAGAGAAGGGCCACGGCACTTCCTACCCTTAATCTTTTAATCCTCGCAACAAACCTGTGTGATTGGTATTGTTGCACCCATTTTTAATTAATGAGGAAGCCCGCTCGCAGGGATTAGGCCTGTGGCACAGAGCTAAGTAGTGATGAGCTTTGATCTAAATGGAAGACAGTTCAACTAGTACCACTCCTAGAAAATCTTCCTTGATCCCTTAGTCTGGCCTGAATCCCCATCTTGGTACTTAACAGGTGGAATTGGATTTAACTGTATGTGGCCTGACAATACTGAGAATATAATTTCCTCGGGTACGGTGGTCCCACCTAATCCTTCATCATACCCCCGACACCAAGGCTAGGGTCTGCTGTCATGGCTCTGACCCGTGGTTCTGAACGGAACGAAACTCGTTGTGTCCTTCTGCAAAGTAGTGCTGGCTGAGCTGAGCATCCGTGGACATCCTGTGAAGACCACGTAGTCAACATTCCCCACCCTTGAGGTCCGACGTTGAAAAGTTTGGGTTATTCAATTGTCTGTTCCTTCTCCTAAATCAATACTCTCTCTGGTCACTTGCTTTGCATCTTCTGCTTCATTTCTGAATGTTTCTGGCAATTTTTCCTCGTTTCTCCGACATACTTTTTGTGTGTGTTTTCAGTAGACACATATCCTTACTCCCACTGGGATAGGAACGTAAACTTGACTCCCAGATGCCCCTGTGCTAGCAACTTTCCTGTGTCTGAGAGTCTCGGTTTCTGCGTTAGCACCTTTTCTTCCTAGATTTCTCATTGTGGTTAAGGCTCTTGTAGGAAAGCACAAACCGGAGGCCTGGCTGCCAGCAGAAGTCCGAGCTGGGCCCTTGGTTAACTGCAGAGGTTCTCCCCGTGGGTCTCAGCTGTGGCTTCCTTTCTCTGTGTTTCTCCTCCATTTAAAGACAGGGATTTTAACATAAAAGGAAACTGACCTTCAAGCCCAAGAAGATGGCCCAGCTTTTGTAAAACACTCAGGCTGAAAGATTATGTTGCTGTTTTCCTGAGTTTCCAACAATAAATGCACCATTCTGAAGATTACCTTTCTCGAGGTCTTTCAAGCAACAGTCAGTGAACAAAAAAAAAAAAAAAAAAAAAAAAAAAAAACCTGATAGGCTTTGTAGCGAGAAAATGAGACCCAGTGTGTCTGTAATCCAGTCGCTGAGAAGGTCTGTAGTCCTTGGTTTGCTGCCTGCTGAGAAGTGTGGTTTATGGTCCTTCTAGGTGAGTTTCATTGAGCTCATTAATTTTACAAACAATGCTCAACCTCTAACCAGAAAGAGAATGACCCCCTAAAGCTCTTTGTTTTCATTAATATGAATTTTAATAAACAAGATAAAGGAACACTCTCCCATAATAAAATGCTCAGTAGATAACAGAACCTCCTGGGAATAATGAAACAGAGATCTTGAGACTCCCTGTGTCTGGTTAGCTTTGTTTGTTTTACTTTAATAAATTATTTTCTGAGCAGTTTGAAGGGCAGAGAGACAGAGAGACAGACAGACCCAGAAAGTGTGCCTGTCCTCTGGCTCACTCTCCAAATGACCACAGCAGCCAGGCCTGGGCCAGGTTGAAGCCAGGAGATAAGAACTCAACCTATGTCTCCCAACTACTTGATCCGTCACCTGCTACCTACTTGGGTGCCCATTAGCAGGAAGTTGGAACCAGGAGCAGAGTCAGAACCCAGGCCCAGGTCCAGGTCCAGGCATTTTGTTAGGGGGTGGGTGCCCAACCTATTTTAACTGCTAGGCCAGATGCTTGTCCGCTCTCTGTTGAACTTAGAAGTAAGGTGAGCAAAGATGGACTAAGTGGCCTTGTTTGCTGAGTTCTGTATTACTGAAGGCATTCAGCACAGATGCACCCGATAGGAGTCCATGGCATTTTTGAGGGAGACACACATACACACACACACACACACACACACACAGAGAGCGAGAGAGATCAGTCTTCCATCCACTGAATCAATCCCCAGATGGCCACATGGCTGGGGCTAGTCCAGCCCATAGCCGGGAGCCAGGAGCTCCGTTTGGGTCTCCCACATGGGTTACAAGGTCCCAAGTACTTGCACTGTCTTCTCTTGCTTTTCCCAGACCACTAACAGGGAATGGGATTGGCAGTGGAGCAGCCAGGCCTCAATCCAGTGCCCACAGGGATGCCTGTGTGGCAGGCAGCAACTTTACCTGTTACACCATATTATGAGCCCCAAGAGTCTGTGGCATTTTGTACCTTGGGAATAAGGCATCATAAGTGGAATTGGATTAAGTATCCCTGGCTTCCTGTTAGCCCCAGGATTTGATGAACCCCTGATGCCAGGCAGCAGTCTGTGAGTCTCTGTGAAGCCACACACGGCCTGGATGAGTGTAGAATTCTTCCACCTGCTGGTGCCTTTTCCCTGGGGTCACACAGCTTCTGTCTCAGCGACCATGGCCGGTCCCACTCTCTGACGTTTCAGGCAGCTACCGGCCTGCTGCGTGTGAGTGCAAAGACTCAAACAGTGGTAATCAGACTTTTAAAACTGGTGATTGGCCTTTGGTGATCATCGTTTTGGCTTTGTTTCTGGAAATACGCTTAAACAATGTTCCAGTTCCCTCATCCGTTTCTAGGGTTCCTTCCATCCAAGACATTGTTCCTTTCTATGAAAGCAATGTATATTTTATTGGGCAGTTTATAGTCTATAATGATTGTGGTCTCACCCAGTAATAGAAAATTCTTTATTCAAAGAATGAGTCACTCTTCATTTAGCAATCAATTTTGGTGAATATTCGCTTCCTCTTTTGACAAGATCTTTGCCTGGGTTTGTGGGACGCAGGAACCTTTTAACTAGCTGCCTGGTTTGTTTGCTGGCAAAGAAAAGCCCGACATTCAACTCTGCTTTTACGGTGGATGATGGGACTTTTGTTCCAACTTAAAAAGCAATAGTGAAAGACAATGTTACCAGTTGGTGTGCAGGAGGCAGTGCCCTCTGTCCTCATGTGTGTGGCCTTGTGTTCTAGTGGATCAGGAGTGAGAAAGTACATGGTGAGGTGGGGACACAGATGTGACGTCCCACAGAGGCCTCCTCCAGCTGCACCTCATGGGCGGGGCAGCCCTCCCTGGCCGGAGCTCCGCCCCGACCCTCAGAATCCCCAGCTCTGGTGGCCTGCAGATCCCACTGGGCTTGTGCTCATTGGGGTTTTCACCGCACTGTTCGGAAATACCGAGAGACTTGACCACCGGCTGTGGTCTCTGTATTTCCACGGTTCGGAGTGCGTTGGCCTCTTGTGCAGCTAGCTGCCCCACCTTCTGGAGCTCAGGGTGCCTCGGAGGCGGCGGGGTTGGGCGAGGTCTGTGGGGAGCGTGTCCCCCTGTGCTGCAGCAAGTCTGTCCCTCTCGTCGGGGGAATCGGCAGGTGTGCTTTTGATCAGGTCCTCCGTAGAAAGGCAGACTGTTAGAGGTGGCCTGGAGGCCCCCACCGGCCTGTCCACATGTGGGGTGTCCAGTGCGTCTTCCGCCTCTTGGGTGGGAGGGAGGCAAGTGCAGACAGGAAGCACCCGAGTACAACGCCTCACCCATGTCTTTGAAGGCTGTGCCAGTACCCTGGTGTGATAGTCGGGAATTCGGTCATGGAGCTGAGTGACCACATCTCCGACTCCCTTTTGCACAATGAAATCCTCCCCCAGGATGAGCGTTCTTTGCTGTCTTCCTTCAAATCGGGCTCATCTTCCCGGAGGTCAGTATATGATACGGTCCAGCCTGGTCTTTGCAAGTTGACGGCTGCAGTCAAGGTCACCTTCTTTGCAAGGTCTCCTGCTAGGAAATGAAAGCAGAGCTTCGAAGGGAAACCTGGGGAAGAGGGGACATTGTCTAGGACGTGTGAACTCGGGGAGTTGGGGAGGCGTCGTCGGACATCCATCAGTGACGGCTCACATGCAGGAGGGCTGCCAGCGGCTTCCTCCTGCCGTACGCCCTAAACCCCACCCGCATGTTCTCAGCGCTGGGTTGTTTGAAAATGCCTGTCCTGCCTGTCCAGCTTCCGAAGGGCGTCCACCTGTCCACAGTAACTGCCCAGGTGCCTGATGTAGGGAGAAGCCCCGCCTTGGTCTCCTGAGCACCTGTCACTCCCTGTGGGGCCCTGCAGGGCGGTCAGACAGGGCACGTGGGACGGCTGCAGCTTTCTGCTTGGGGAAGACACCGCAGGGAAGCCCGGTCCCCTGCCTGCCATGCTGGGCTCTGCGCTGAGCTCCGGCTCTCCTCATCTGGGAGGTGCAGCCCAGCCCTCGCCTGGCAATGATACTTGTTCTTCAGGAGCTTCTTTGCGGGTGCAAACGACTCTGTGGAATCCACAGTCCCTGTTTCTTGCAACCCCTCCGTGTGTGTGGAGGGAGGCGGGTGCTGTGCAGGTAACTGTGCGTTTCTGTTTCTGTGTCCCTGGTGTATTGATATTTGACATCTCCCAAAGTGCAGAGACCCTCAGGAGGCCAGCTCAGGGTAGGTTCTTCCCGGGTCATCTGCTTCCTGGATGGAGCCTCAGCTTGGCTAACTGGGGCTGGTGGTTTCCTGGAGACCAGTGCCACTGCCGGGGTGGTCTGTAGCAGATTCTGCTCTGGCACCTGGGTTCGGCCCTTAGTCATGCCTTGGGCAGCTTCTGGGAGGGTGTAGACCTGCTCACGGCTTCCTTCTCCAGAGCGCTTTTGCTTGGGAAAAAAACACTGATTGAGCCGAATACAAAAGTGTCACATTGACTTCCATCACGGTTTGTGTATCAGGGGCCGGTGGTCCTTGTAGCGCTGCTGCAGGCGCATTTTCATAGGAGGGATTTCTCCAGGCTCAAAGCCACTCATCTGTTGGGGCAGCTGGTCCAGGGCCCTCCCGACCCCAGCTTAGCCCTCTGCAGCCACACCGTCCCCTTCTCGGCACCTCTGGAACCTGGGAAGTCCGACAGGATGCAGTACACTGTCTGTGATGCTCTCAGCTCTTGGAGACCCTCAAGAAGGTCTCTCGTCCGCCAGAAGTAAGAGCTAGCTTCTGAGTTGGTTCATTTAATTCAAGTTTTTTGACAGGCAAAGTTAGGCAGTGAGAGAGAGACAGAGAGAAAGGTCTTCCTTCCGTTGGTTCACCCTCCCAAATGGCCGCTGTGGCCAGCATGCTGCGCCAATCTGAAGCCAGGAGCCAGGTGCTTCTCCTGGTCTCCCATGGGGTGCAGGGTCCAAGCACTTGGGCCATCCTCCACTGCACTCCCTGGCCACAGCAGAGAGCTGGCCTGGAAGAGGGGCAACCGGGACAGAATCTGGCGCCCTTACTGGGCCTAGAACCCGGTGTGCGGATGCCGCAGGTGGAGGATTAGCCTAGTGAGCTGCGGCGACGGCTATTTTTTTAATGCTCTCGAATTTTCTGAAAGAGTCAAAGCAGAAACATTTTTAAAAAGACTTTACACTCCTGGTGCTCCGTGCAGGTGGTTTCTACAGCAGTGGATTCTGCCAACTATGAACAGAAGGTGTTAGGAAAACCGTGGGCTGCATCCTGGGCAGGCGTTTGGCAGTGGTCGTGAGGCCACGTCCGAGACCCGCACCCTGTACTCAAGTGCCTGGGTTTGAGTTCTGCTCCCTCTTTGGGTTTCCACTTCCTGTTATTGCACACCCTGGAGGCTGCAGGGATGGCTCAAGTTTTTGGGTTCCTGCCACTCACATGGGAGACCTGGCTTGTGTTCCTGGCTCCTGGCTCCAGCCTGGCCCAGATCCAGCTCTTGTGGGCATTTGGGGAGTGAACCAGCAGATGGAAGATTTCTCTGCCTGCGTCCCTCTGCCTTTCAAGGTAATAATAAATAATTAAACACATCCATAAAAGTTAAAATTGCATCTGGGCTGTTCACAATCAGACTTTGTCTTGTCATCATTCCCTAAAGAAGACAGAATGACAGCTACTTACATGGCACTTACCGTGGGTGAGGTGTCATCAGTGAGCTGGAGATGATCTGAAGCCTACAGGGGGCTGTGTGCAGCTCCATAAAAGTCTCTACCATTTTTGATGGAGACTTGCACATCAGAGGGTTTTGGTCTCCACAAGGCTTCCCAGAACCAATCTTCACGGACACTGAAGGACCACTGTAGAAACGGTGCTTATAGAACTAAATTCCTCTGTCCCCCTTTCTCTCCCCTATTGCACAAATCTTACCAACGCTTCACTCAGTTACTAGCCTCTTGAAGCTCAGGGTGGATTTGTAATCTGTTTGAATTTCCAAATTACTGATTTATCTAAGCTTTATTATTGTGAGCATGTCATGATAAAAAAAAAAAACTTGCTGATTAGGACTGACCCAAGATTAAGATGAATCTATTTAGCATCTAATGTGATTAAAGAGAAACCAGGCTTTGTAGGCTATCTTAAACGTAAACTAGAATGTGCATGTGTATTTACGATACTCTGAAACGCATGTCTGCTCCCTATTGTCAATATCTTGTTGCCTTTGACTTTTGTAATAAGATGATAATATGACTAAAATTTATATATGTCCAGACATGCATCCAGCCATATAAAAATTCATTATTCTGTGCTAAATAAATAAAAATGCAAAGAGAATTATTCTCCAGTTCATTCCTCTGTAAAATATGAAAGCCGGTAATGCATTAGGCATAAAAACGCATTACTGTGGGTTGTTATTGAATTTATCACTCTTAACTGAATCCATCTCTGTACTCCTCAGTCTGATCAGTGACTCTGCATTTTGATTTGCATCATTCTTTGCAAGAGGTGAAATGAGATTGATCATCTGTTGGGTTTTTTTTTTCTGCTCAATCTTTATGTTTCTGTGTGGCATAAGCCACTTACTAACTGAGAATAGTCCTTGAGGCTCAACTGAGTTGCTAGGAGAAGTCAATTTGTGTGATCTCAGCCCATCTAAGTTTTGAACAGAAAATATCAGACAGAGCTCTCTGTGGGTGGTGCAGATGACGGACTTTGACCTTGACCTGTCACCTGCCGTCTCTCACCTTGACCTGGGCTTGGGTCCATTTCTTTCTCTCCCTTTGTGTGTCTCCCAGTGTGTCTACCACAGGTCATCAAGGCTGGAGGAAAGGCCACAGGGCTGTGTAGTTGGTTCTAAATGAGAAGCATCCATGGCCCCCATCCTCACTCTCAGTTTCGCAGCCTTCACCCCCCTCCAGGAGTCTTGGTTTTCAAAGCAGACCCCTGGGACGTGTGTTTGAGCTACCGAGAGTACAGAATCGAGTCCTCTCTTTCTCAGAGTGGCCTCAAGGTCAGCTCTTGCCCTCGTTCAGGCCTGGCTCGCCAGTGGGGGTTCCCGGGGGTGCTTCCCTGGTGAGGCTGACCACATTCTTCCTTTTACCCCTCTACCTCTATCTACTGCGGTTATTTCCTTTAGAGCACTTGGTACAATGATTGTTTTTGTTTACTAATTTGCTCATTGTGCCTCCCTTTCTGAATGACACCAACTCCAGGCTCCATGAGGACAGTGAGCCTATGTCTGTGTTTTAATCTCAGGTCTACCCTGGATTATATGCCCCAATAAATTAGAAATTTTGATGAGTGAATGAATGAATAAGCTTATTACGCATGCATGATGTTGTCCTTTTGGTGACTTGATTTTTTGAAAGAACGTCTGATCATTTAAAATGATGGCCGGGGGGGGGGGGGGGGTGCCTGGTGGTGTGGCTCACTTGGTTAATTCTCCTCCTGTGGCACCAGCATCCCATATGGGAACCATGTTCTAGTCCCGGTTGCTCCTCTTCCAGTCCAGCTCTCTGCTGTGTCCCGGGAGTGCAGTGGAGGATGGCCCAAGTGCTTGGGCCCTGCACCCACATGGGAGACCAGGAGGAAGCACCTGGCTCCTGGCTTCGGATTGGCACAGCGCTGGCCTTGGTGGCCATTTGGGGGGTGAACCAACAGAAGGAAGACCTTTCTCTCTGTCTCTGTCTCTGTCTCTCTCTCTGTAACTCTACCTGTCAGATAAATAAATAAAAAATCTTTAGAATGATGGCTGGGGGCAGGAGTTGGGCGCAGTAGCCCAGACTCTGATTAGGGTGCCGTGACTCTCAGGGGAGCGGTCGCCTTCAGTTCCTGGCTCTGCTCCCAATTCCAGCTTCCAGGCAGTGCAGACCCTGGGAGGCGGTGGGGGACTGCTCAAGTGCCAGCGACCCCGCTGCCCAGACAGGGAACCTGAACTGAGTTCCCAACGCCACCCTGGGCCAGTCCAGGTGGTTAAAGGGGGAGAGCATGACTGAGGGGAATGGAATGTGGATTCTGAATCCTCATATTGCCCTCCTCATGTGATGCCTTTTTGGTTTTTACCAAGTAATATGAACTGGAAGTTAGCTTCAGATGTGTCCCCGAAGCTTTTGGGCATTTGTTAAGTGGACACTTCCCGAGAAGAATCTAGAAGAAGCACTAAAATGGCTGCTCTTCCCACCTCCTGCCTCAGGATGTGAGACAGTGCGGTGGTCTGCTTAGTCAGCAGCCGTAATTTTGAGAAAAAGTGTGAAAGTTTGTTCAAGTGTAGGGGGCGGAGCCTAGGGTAATGACTTTATTGGAATGAGGTGGGCGCGATTTGCTTTTTTAAATAGAATTGAACAGTTGGCCTATCTGAACCTTAGTATTATTAACTGCTAATATTCCCTAAAGGCCTTGCAGGAAACGGTAATACTAATTTAGAGTTGAGATTGAGAAAGTGTAACTTTGTGAATTACATTGGAAAAATAAAATCATCAAGCTTTTCTCTTTTCTTCAAGTTGATCTTGTCTCTCAGAGGACACACCTGAGAGGCAGAGGACATTTCTGGAGAAGACTGCATGAAGCCATTGTCTGTTTCTTCTTTTCTTTCGTTTCGTTTCTCTCTCTCTCTCTCTCTCTCTCTCTCTCTCTCTCTCTTTCTTTCTTTCTTTCTTTCTTTCTTTCACAGGCAGAGTGGACAGTGAGAGAGAGACAGAGAGAAAGGTCTTCCTTTTCCGTTGGTTCACCCCCCAATGGCCACTCTGGCCAGCGCACCGCGCTGATCCGGAGCCAGGTGCTTCTCCTGGTCTCCCATGGGGTGCAGGGCCCAAGCACTTGGGCCATCCTCCACTACCCTCCCAGGCCACAGCAGAGGGCTGGCCTGGAAGAGGGGCAACCGGGACAGAATCCGGTGCCCCGACCAGGACTAGAACCTGGGGTGCCAATACCACAGGTGGAGGATTAGCCTAGTGAGCCGTGGCACCGGCCCATTGGCTGTTTCTAAAGACCATCTCAAAGCCTCAGTAGCAAGCAGTCCCAGAGATATTTTCGATGTTTGTGTTGGGCTTGGTCTCACTCCCTGATGCTGCTTAGTATAAAGCAGTGTGAGAGAAGTTATGAAAGACAGGAAAGAGAGTGAGACAGGATCCAGCCTGCGTTGAGTTACCTTATGGGTTAATGCTAGCTGAGACTCTGTTGACAGGCATCTCACGTGACTCATGCATCACGGTGTGGAGGATACGCAGGTGGAAATCTCGTTTATTTGGACACATTTCTGAATGCTGAAAGGGCTGCCCTCCCCCCCTTGGGAGATGTTGAGAAACTCATGCTACAGTGTATGTGCAGAAGCACCACGGAACTAGAATATGTAAAACAACCTTGAAAAGTAAGAACAACATTTACGAAAAGAAGTTTGTTTTCATTTTATTTGAAAGGCAGAGAGACAGACAGGGATTGTGTACCATCGGGATTGCTCCCTAAACGTCACTCTAACCCTAGTTGGGCCAGGCTGAAGCCAAGAGTCTGGAACTTCATCCAGGTCACCCACGTATGTACATGAGCCAGCATCTGTTGCCTCCCAGGGTGCCTATCAGCAGGAAGTTGGATGGGAAGAGTAATAGCTGGGACTTGAACCAGGCACTCCAGTATGGAATGAGGGTGTTCCAAGTGGCGACTTGAGGTGCTGTGCCCACCGCCTGCCCCTAAATTTTGAGGACGTAACACCACCTTAATTCCAGACTTATCATCAAGCCACAGTTTTCAAAATGGTGTGGTACTTGCCTTAAAAGTGAATAGAATAAAATGGGGAGTTTGGAATAGTTTGGTCAACTTTTGATAAAGAGATGAAAGAAACCCAGAGGATAAAGCAAACACTTCTCAACAACTCGGAACATGAGTATAGGAACCAGCGAGCCTCAGTACACAAACATGTTGACTGGAAGAAGATGATAAGCCCAACAAAAAGGTGAAAACTCTAAAGCTACCATAGAAAACACAGCTTTATGGAGTGTACCTAGGTAGAAGTTTCTGGAGAAGAGAGAAATTACAATAAAATGAAAAATGTGGCCAGTTAGACTCTATCAAAATTGGGAACTTTTGCTCTCAATCAAAATATGCAATTTGGTAAATGAGTCCCCAACCCACAGACAGGAAAGAAAATATTTGTGAAACGTATTATGCTGGAAACGATATATTTAAAACACCAAAAATTCAACAGCAAAAGGAAACAAACAACAACAGAAATGGACAAGACTTGGACATTCTACAAGGAAATGTGTACAGACTTCCAATGAGCATGCAAAACAGATGTTTTCACTAATCTTTGCCAACCTTCGGGGCGATGCAAATTAAGGCCATGGTGAGGTACCACTATATACGGACCAAATTCCTAGAGCTAGAAAGGCTGATTATGCCCAGGACTGGAGAAGACATGGAACAAGTGGAATCCCATTTGCTGTTGGTGTGTCCACTGATACAACCTCTTTGCAAAAATAATTGGGCAGTATCCTTACTGTATCACCCATTTGCTAGGAGAAATGAAATGAAATGTGTGTCCACACACCCTTTCCACAGGAATGTTCTTAGCAGCTGTATGAGTGGATGAACACAGCTGATGTTTGCACACACAGTTCACACAGCATGGCAGTAAAGAATCGTGACCCACTGGTATGGAGGGAAGGCAGGCTGGATCTCACACAGGGAGCCTCACACGCAGGATCTCACACGCAGGGGAGGCGTGCACCTGGGTACCTCCGTCAGAAGAGCTGCTGGAGGCCAAACCAGTCTTGGTGAAAACAGAATCCGAGCTGTGGTTGCCTCTGGCCGAGGTCTGGAGAGTGAGGCAGAGGCTTAGCTGAACCTTCGTGGGTGATGGAATGTTCTAGGTTTTGGTAAGAGCCTGGGCTGTTTAGGACTATGTGTGCCAAAACTAACAAAGGGGTCTGCTTACCATTTATCACCATGAACTGTATGACTCTTACCTACAACCAATAAAAATTTAAATCTATATTAGGTTAACTGTAGCAGAGGTTAGCTCCACATAAAAACATATCTCTTAATCTGTGCCATAGGGGAGTGTAGGTGAGCTTCAGTTTGTCTGTCAACCCTTTGACACTGTGTGTAGACTTGACAAAGGATCTGAGCGCTCAGTGTCAAGTTCTATAGGCAAGCTTTAGCCTTGGAGGTTTTGGACAAAATTTAATGCAACACAGGTGTAGCATTCTCTTTTAGATGAGTAAAATGCTTCATAAATTTATCTGGATGATAATACTCCACTACATTTTAAATTGGATTTATTCCAACATTTTAAAGTTAGCGTATACTTGGTTTATTTTTTTTACATCCAAATGTGATAATAACTCATCCATAATTGGTTAAAAGCTTCTGTAATATATTCCAAATATCAATCTAAAGGTAGTGGTACTGAATACATGTATATTTTATATACTTTTATTATTATATGTATTTAGAGATAATGTTTAAAAATTCAAAAATGGAACTACTCAAAGTTGACTTCCGAAGACTTCACTTGTAGACTGATGTTAGTATTAGTTAAGATGTTTTCATTCTGTTACTTTGTCCATCCATTGTCTTCTGGTAGTTATCGATTTTATACTGGGCTCTGACTGTAATGATAGTTGCTAAATGCCTTTGTTGACAGAAAATCAGGTATATGTAGATTTATATAATGCATTTGTGTTAGGAAGAATCAGTAACTAATCATTTAATAATTATTTCTAGAAAATGATTCCCACCTACTAACTTTTGTTAAAATTATAGTTTTATATCATTTAGGAAAAGTATTAAATGTGTGAGAACCCTTTGTTAGCCTCACTTACCAATTTGCACCTGTCTGTCAGGTTTGTTGAGATCTGTAGGTATACCAGAGTATCTGTTGAAAGATGTATCTTTTTGGTCTTAAAATGCAGGTGTAAAAATTGTGGCTTCATATTAACCAATAAGAAAGATGACACAAATACAGAGGGAAAAACTTAATAACTTATCAGGTCATGAATTACTTTCTATATTTCATAATATAGATGCAATTGATATGTCAAGAGTAATAAAATTGAACATCTTGGAAAATGAAAAAAATACCCGTCTGTATTATTTGAAGTGCATACAAGTATGAAATATTTCATTCCAGTAAATTACGTCTAATAATAGCCTATGACTCTATATCTTGCCTACAGATTTGATGAATTTCCAATGGTGTATTGCACCTGATAAAGGGCAAACTAAAGTATATCCTGTGTTCTGTTTTCACAATGTACTCTGCTATGCCTATGACCATCAATTTCAGCAGAGAGCCGCATTTCAGCTTAATAGTAACTTGATTTTAAAGGTCAACTTTAGCAATGCTCATAAAGATGTTACGGAACAAGAAATAGTTTGATCAAGTTGGATTTTCGTTTGATCTTTTTAAAGTAAAACTTATAAGCATGTGGAAATAGTTCACTCTGCTTATCTTTGGTTTTGTGACTGAATTACTTGCTTGTGAAAGGCTAGTTTCCTGGAACAACTACTGTAGGCAGAGATCATTAGAGGAATAGCCCAAGTGATCCACCAGTTGTTATGAAAAGTGAGATATTTACATAATACTCCTCCATTCACACAGTGGTCTGGGTATTGTATAAAAGTCCTTAGAAGCTGAGTCCAGTTAATAGCCACCAAGCTCCTGGTGGTGATAGACTGCCCTGGCTCCTTAGCTATGCAGGCTCTGCTGCCAAGTTCAGGCTGTTCCATGCAGAAATCTCATCCCCCCTGTCATAATTAAGATTCTGGGAAATCTGTCTTTGCTGTTCCTCCGCGTGAAGTCAGATGACCGATACCTCTGTGACTTGTGATATTTTCTTTTTTCTTTTCTTTTTAATTAATTTTTTTATTTAGTAAATATAAATTTCCAAAGTAAAGTTTATGGATTACCATGCCCCCCCCCATAATTTCCCTCCCACTCACACCCCTCCCATCTCCCACTCCCTCTCCTATTCCATTCACATCAAGATTCATTTTCAATTCTCTTTATATACAGAAGATCAATTTAGTATATATTACATAAAGATTTCATCAGTTTGCACCCACACAGAACATAAAGTGTAAAATACTGTTTCAGTACTAGTTATAGCATTACTTCACACTGGACAACACATTAAGGACAGATCCCACATGAGAAGTAAGTACACAGTGACTCCTGTTGTTGACTTAACAATTTGACACTCTTGTTTATGGCATCAGTCATCTCCCTAGGCTATAGTCATGAGTTGCCGAGGCTATGGAAGCCTTTAGGGTTTGCCAACTTCAATCTTATTCCTACAGGGTCGTAGTCAAAGTGGAAGTTCTCTCCTCCCTTCAGAGAAAGGTACCTCCTTCTTTGATGGCCCCGTTCTTTCCACTGGGATCTCACTCACAGAGATCTTTCATTTAGGTCTCCTTTTTTTTTTTTCCCCAGGGTGTCTTGGCTTTCCATGCCTAAAATATTCTCATGGGCTCTTGAGCCAGATCTGAATGCCTTAAGGGCTGATTCTGAGGCCAGAGTGCTGTTTAGGACATCTGCCATTCTATGAGTCTGCTGTGTATCTCGCTTGCCATGATAGATCGTTCTCTCCCTTTTTTATTCTATCAGTTAGTATTAGCAGACACTAGTGATATTTTCTTCGTATTTCAGGATCTGTATGATATTTGTTGTAATTCTACTATGTAGAAATGCATGAAAAATATCCTGTAAGTAGAACATATGGGTTCATTAGCTTATGGAGGTGTTGCAGGTGTGGTTCACACTCCAATGAAGGGTGCCAGTTGACACGTCGGCACTACTGACTCATTATTAGTTATTAATTCAGGTGTCCAAATGTTTGAGCAAGAGCCACTTATATTGGGGTCTGTGGAATTTGCTATCAACATCACTTGTCATGAGAAAAATGACATGTATGTGATAGATGCATACATCTCAAAAACATGTAACTATCCCAGCAACAACTTGAACTGGCAACAAACTTCTTTGAAATAAATAGTTTACTTCCAGCTTCAGTTTTATTGTGTATTTTTAGGAGAATCACATTAGCACAGGATAAGATGTACCCCAGGCAGAGGGGAGACAGCTGGAATTCTTAAGGAGGTTTTATCATTTTTGTACTGTTTCTTTTTGTTTTAGATTAATAGGTGGTTCAGGAGTCTGCGCAAAGCGATTTTGAAGGGATCACCACGTGCATGCATTTTGGCAGCTGAGATATGGCAAGAGTGAACACTGTCAGATAGCATTCCATTGCTACAGTGAGACACAGAATTCCTCCCTAACGCAACTAGAAGCATACAATTTTTCATTCTGGTTGGCAAACTGGATTTTTTAATTTTTATCTTGCAACTGCAGATGTTAGAATTGGACTGTATATCCACTGGATTCACAGCGGTACTGTGCCCAGATGTCGTGTAGAGAAAATGCCTCATTCCCTTCTAGTCCTCCATTCCCACTGATTTTATTCCTTTGAAACAGGATATGGAGTACAGTGGACAGACGTCTCAGTTACTGTTGTGGTCCTCATCTCTTTGGGCAGTTGCTTTGTTATTGTTGCCTTGACTCAATTTATGATGCTGTCATGCTCAGAGCCCTAGAGATGGTTTTTTTTTTTTTTTAATTGTTTGACAGGCAGAGTGGACAGTGAGAGAGAGAGAGAGACAGAGCGTTGGTTCACCCTCCAATGGCCACCGTGGCGGGCGCGCTGCGGCCGGGCGCACGGCACTGATCCGATGGCAGGAGCCAGGTGCTTCTCCTGGTCTCCCATGGGGTGCAGGGCCCAAGCTCTTGGGCCATCCTCCACTGCACTCCCGGGCCACAGCAGAGAGCTGGCCTGGAAGAGGGGTAACCAGGACAGAATCCAGCTCCCCGACCGGGACTAGAACCCGGTGTGCTGGCGCCGTAAGTCGGAGGATTTGCCTGTTGAGCCATGGCGCCGGCCAGAGATGGGTTCTATAAGGATGACAATGAGACAGGTACATTTTAATGGGAGAGTTATCTGGTCTTAGTCAATCATTTTGTGATGAGAAGAGAAGTGTGTGGCAACACCTAAGGAAAGGATGACTCCTGGCAAGATGTCAGAGTTTGGGCTTACTCTCACTGCCTATGTGTGTCTCAGTAGTGTGTGTGTATGTGTGCGTGTGTGTGTGTGTATAACATTGGGGTGTCGCACACAGTGAATGGGCAGCCAGCAGACAGTCTTAAGTTGCTAATTAAAAGCAAAGTCAAGGCAAGAGACGCTCAGTAGTGGATTCTGGCGTGGCTGGAAACACAGATGAGAGCCTTTGTAGATGTATTCATTCATTCATTCATTCAACCAACTTCTATAGCACACCCGCCATGTTTGATTTATGTGCTAGACATCTGTAGTATGAGGACGAATATGGATTTCCTAGTTCAGAGAGTTTGAGCACTTGCATTTCAGACAGGCCATTATGGTGATTGTCATAGCCTCCTGCGAGCGTGCACCTTGGAAAGCAGCGGCACCTCCGATTGTTGGGTCCCTGCCACCCACGTGGAAGACGTTGACTGAGCTCTGGGGTCCTGCCAGCTTGGCCCCACCCTGGGTGTTGTGGGCATTTAGAGAGTGAACCAGCAGATGGAATCCCTCTGCCTTTCAAATGCATATAATAAATGGACAGTTTGATAGGACCGGCACAGACAGGCAGACCACTAAGTCACATAGGTACTGTCTTTTCTGCACTTGCCCTCTTTCTTTATCTACACTGAAGGACACAATTACCAAAGGGCGTAGAGAAGAAAGGACAGAGCAGGAGACAAGACAAGGGGCGGAGGGAGGAGAGCCCAGAGTGGGCTCTCTGAGAGCGAGGGTCTCTTCCAGGCGCTTCCCAGTAGTTGCCTTATAGCTTCAGTTGACCTCACACAACTCTAGGTTTGCTTTACCTGAAAATCAGCGCTGGGCTGCTATGGCTAGAGTTAATGAATTCTGCTAGCTCTCCAGTTTTCTGATGACGAAAGAGAAGAGTGGAACTGGTGAGAAAGACTCACGGCCCTGGGGAACAGACTGAGGTGGGGCAGGAGCTTGAGCTACAGCTGAGTCGTGGGCTTTGTGTAATTTACAATGACCACAGCCAAGTACAGTCACCTCTTGGTGAAAAGTTTACCCCCTAAGTGGAGTAGGGAGGGAGAGGACTTGGGGATCGGGGAGCTGAGCACAGGCGTGGTGGCCCCAGTGGAACGAGTCGAGAAGCATGCTTGGGCACGGTGGTCACCTTTCTTTTCTTTCTTTTTTAATTACTATTTATTTATTTATTTGAAAGGCAGAGTTATGGAGAGATGGAGAGAATCTTTCTGGTTCACTCCCCAAATGGCCACAATGGCCAAAGCCGCGCTGATCCAAAGCCAGGAGTCAGGAGCTTCTTCCAGGTCTCCCACGTGGGTGCAGGGGCCCAAGCTCTTGGGCCATCTTCTGCTGCCTTCCCAGGCTACAGCAGAGAGCTGGATCGGGGCCCATTTGGGATGCAGGTGCCACAGGCAGTGGCTTTCCCTGCCACGCGCCACCCCCTTGGTTTTCCTTTCGTGGACGTCGCGGAGCCTTTGCAGTGGTTCAGTCCCTGCGGGTGCTGTGATGCTGTGAGAATGCCCCCCACAGCCCCTTGAATGCGTCCCCTTTACCCACCACACTCACTTGCCACAACTCAGATGCTTTCCCAAATGATCTATACTGGTGTAATCCTGTTTTAATCAAGACTTTTCATTTTTGCTTTTTGACCACAAGTAGAAAGAAAACCCAAATCAATAGGGGCTTAAAGACGACAGAAGGGCTCAGGGTTGTGGGTATACTGAGGAGCCCAATCAGCCACCTGCCCTGCCTGTCTTCCTCTCACTTGGAATCTTCGAGAACTTTGCTCTGAGGTTCATGGATGGCGGCTCTAGCTACAGCCACACTGTGCACAGGCCACTTGGCAGCATCAAAGACAGTATGAGGGGCTGTGCCCTCTGTCTGGAATGACCCCAGCCAGCCATTGCGCACGTGGCTTCCACACTGCCGCCCCTCCCTGCTGGCTGGAATGTAGGCCCAAAGCCGCAGCCACCTCTCGGGAGGTTGGACCCTCTGGCATTCGTCGGAAGAGTATTGTGGCTGCTGAAATGTTTGGAGCCTATAACAAAGGGACACGAGGAGGAGGAAGGGAGAGGCAGCTGATGCTCTGTGCTGCACGAGCCGAGGCAGAGCCCTCCCAGCAGTCAGGGAGTGGGGCGTCTTGAAGCTGCAACGGTGGGTGCACCTGCCAGGGCAGCACACTTCCTGATGCAGGTTCTTGCAAAGATCATTTCTCTGAGGATATCAGGATGGTAAAAACAAACAGTGACTTTTAAAGAAAGCCTACAAGGCAAGACTTTGTTGATCATAAACAGAGAAGAAAAGCTTAGTGTTAGCAAGTGTGTGTATCACAATTTTTTTAAGTTTTTTTTTTTTTTTAAAGATTTATTTATTTGAAAGGCAGAGTTACAGAGAGGCAGAGAGAGACAGAAGTCTTCCACCTGCTGGTTTACTCCCCAAATGGCCTCTATAGCCAAGCTGTGCTGATCCAAAGCCAGGAGCCAGGAGTTTCCTCCAGGTCTCCCACATGGATGCAGGGACCCAAGGACTTGGATCTTCTGTTAACTTTCCTGGCCACAGCAGAGAGCTGGATCAGAAGTGGAGCAGCCGGGACTCCAACCGGTGCCCATATGGGATGCCGGCACTGCAGGTGGTGGCTTTACCTGCTTTGCCACAGCGCCAACCCCAATATTTTTAAATTTTACAGCATTGTTGTAAACCTTGGTGCTTAGTTAGCCAATCTCTGTGTCTCGGGCTGACTTCAGGTTTTCTGAATCTTGAATTCTTCACACAACAAAGACCCGGAGTTAGCATCTCTTTATGATCCTCTAGCTTTGCTTTCCAAAACAACATGTGAGTAACAAGATACTAGTCAGTGCTAATCCAGATGTTTATTCGTTTCCTAGATTATATACACGCTTCTTATATTAACAAAGTGGTTTCAGACGGCCTGGCTCCTACAAATGTGAGTTGGGTTTATTTATTTTTTTTGCCTGATTTTCCCAAAGATTGTATATATGCAAAAAATTTTTGAAATCTAATAAACTTCATGAAAGATGTTTATTATGAAAATATTATGGATTTCAAATATTTTTTCATCAAAATGAATTTATTCCATTTTTGTCCACTTTGTGTTGTAGTTTAATGAGTAAGACTCCTTGTTTCTTTGTAGCATTATTCTTTTGCTGTTAATTTTAATACCAGTGTCTTAACTAAAAAGTAAGGTTTAAAAGGTATTGTATCTGTGCATGTCCTGCTATTGGCTCTGAACTTAAGTCTGTGGCATTCAATTTCATTTGCAAAGGAATTATCTTCCTCTAAGGAGGATTGTTGTGAAGGCTGTGACATGGATTATTTTTGTGTCTCCTTTTTTAGCAAATGTACATTTTATCTGCTTGAAAAGCAGAGACAGAGAGACATATACTTGCTTCCCATTCTCTGACTCATTCTGTAAAAGCCCATGTAAGCTAGGGCTGGGCCAGGCCAAAGCTGGGGACTTGAAACTCAATCCAGGTCTCCAGCATGGGTGGTGAGGACCCAACTGCTTGGGCCACCACCTGCTGCCTTCCAGGTGTTCATTACTTGGAATCTGGCATCCAGAGTGGAGCTGGCACTCAACCCCAGGCACTGACATATACATGTGGGCATCCCAGGCGACATCCTAACCACAGAGCCAAATGCCTGTGCACGCGTGTGGGTTTTGCCTATGGGCTTTGGCAGCTGGAGTCCTGTGGGCTCAGCGTTTCGTGTTGTTTCTCATCTCCACTGCCTCTGATCCAGCACTAGCTGTGAATCGTTTGGAAGCTAGGTTTCTCCTTTTCCGAAGGTGTTGCCCAGATCTTGGGCAACAAGCTGTGAAGAAGACAGTCAACGACAGGACTCAAGAAGTGAACAGGAGACACGTGCGTAGACGCCCTCACAGGTTTTCTGGTGGGTTCCAGGTGACGGTTGTTCTGGTATGGACTCTCTGTCCTGTTCCTGTCCTGGAGAGTTTGGTGATCCCCCAGATGACCAGTCCCCTTTCACTTGAGGATAAAGGTTCATTTTGACCGATCATTTTTGATTGCCATCTGCTGCCCCGGGATTTTCCCATCATGCATGTGGTTCTAATCCTGAAGCAGGGAGTACGCCCCAGCTCAGGGTCAGCTTAACACGAGAGATACTGTGATGCTATAAACTTTAATCCATACAAGAGCTACAGCAGTGTCAGAAAGATGCAAGATGGAGCGCAAGAACAATGCATTCACTCCCAAAGCAGTTGAAAGGCAAAGACAGGTCTAGAGGACATGCATGGCACCCTTAGCAGTTGACAGAGAAAGTGATAGCTGATCTGAAATGGACTACCTCCTTCCAGCTAATTGAATGTGCGCAACAAAGTGGGAGTGAGGCGGTGAGCAAAAACAATCTTATCACTTGTAACTGTTCTGAGCAAGGAAATGCAATTTCCTGATTGCCGAGAAAGAGCCCGTGTAAATCTCGGTGACGTATTTTATACCCCTGCTAATGAAATGTGTTTCAGGAATCCAACTGCTGTTAGCCTGGTCTTGACCGCCGCGCAGAGTTGCTGCGTTTTGGACGCCTGTGTTTGTTAAGAACGTCAATGGGCTTTCAGAAAGTTAAACATTGCTAGCTAGTGTGTTTTCCCTGTTCCAAATAGAGATAGTAGGTTGTCCTCTGAGTGCCACGTTAATGGAGGGGAGTGTGCAGGAAGGGTGAAAAGGCTAGGCTCTGCTCCCTTGAATTAAGCAGGAAGAAGATAAGGAGTCTAAAGGAAATGAATCAGTATTGAAGGGAGCCATCACAAGGGCACTAGAATGCGCTGCAGACTCCTGCCCCGAGGCTGGAGGGCTAATTGGCCACTGTTTAGCTGTGCTATCACTGCAATCTACCAGCTTCATCCTCATCTTTTTTAAAGTTGCTTCTAACAGTATCTGTTGTATGGGGTTTTCAAAGGATTAAGTGCGATTAGAAACACAAGCACCTCTCAAGCTAGGCACTGAGCAGATGCTACTGACCATGACCAGCACAGCGATCCACATGAGTATAACTGGCGTCATCAGCTTGAAACAAGTGCACAATGTGATTCAAAATGCAAAGTTGACTGCGCCTTTTACAGTACTAGATAGAGTATGTCAAGAGATTCTTTTCCAAAGCTCAGAATGTGATTGCCAGTCCTTATCTGACTTATCAAAATTCTTGGCTCCAAGAAGTCACGGTAATTCTGCAAGTGCACCCCGATGTACTCAGCGTTGTGACGTTTTTAATTATTCCATCTCAGCCTGCCAGGTGCGATTGTGCAAAGCTACTTTGTCTTGTCTTGGACACTTCACGACATACACATAATCCAAACATGAAGAAGACTGTCGCATGTTTGACCCTTTGCCAAAGATTATTTGAATTAAATGTATGCATTCGCTTATTCCACCTATAATGTTTTTTCTGTGCTCCTAAAAGTGGCCTTCAGTATATTGTATGGTAATAAATAGGATACCTTTTGCGTGCATCTCTCCATTTCCTTCTGAATTCTATTTTAATGCAGCCCTAAATATCTTGGCTGCCACTGAGCCTTCTACCTTTCTAGAATATTAGCCAGTTGCACCATTGACATTATCACAGCTGATTGTACTTGTTTGTATCAGGTTTTGTTTGGTTCGTTCATCTCCTGTCCTTTATTTCCTCCACCTTGTCTGTGCAGGCTTGAGAGACAGTGCAGAATCATTTATCTGCAAGGGAATTTCAGAAGGTTCATAGGAAAATGGAATTAAAAGATAAGCTTATTTGGGCACAAATACTTTTGAAATCCACGCATAGTTTTTCATAATATGCCTTTTCCATGCACATTTGAAGACTCTTGGTATGTGTACTTTTAATTTTTTTTATTTGTTGAATGTGACAGTATAGATCTCACTTCTTGGCTGTATTGTTTTTGAACTTACCATGTTTCCAAGTTATATTCATACTAATTAATACTGCTAGGTCTTTACTTAATTTTAGAAAATTATTTTTGACGTTGGCACTGTCGCTTAGTAGGCTAAGTGTCTGTCTGGGGCACCAGCATCCCATATATGTGCTGCTTAGTGTCCCAGCTGCTCCTCTTCTCATCCAGGTCTCCACTTATGTCCTGGGAAATCAGTGGTAGACGGCCCAAGTGCTTGGGTCCTTGTGCCCGCATAGGAGACCTGGAAGAAGCTTCTGGCCCCTATCTTTGGACCAGCTGAGCTCCGGCTGTTGTGGCCATTTGGGGAGTGAACCAGCAAATGGAAGACCAGCTTTCTCTCTCTCTCTCTCTCTCTCTCTCTCTCTCTCTCTCTCTCTCTCTCCCCGTAACAAAATAAAATCTTTAAAAAATAATTTATTTGGAACTCAGAAAAACCGAGACAGGCAGAGATCTTCCATCCACTGGTTCACTCTGGAAATCTACAAAAGCCAGGACTGGGCCAGGCTGAAGCCACCCAGCTGAAGCCAGGAGCCCAGAACTCCATCTGGGGCTCCCATGCAGGCGACAGAGACTCTAAGACTTGCTCCATTGCCAGTTAGCTCCCAGGATGTTTATTTGCAGGAAGTTGGAACCCGGGCAGCTCCATAGGGGACGTGGTAGTCTCAGGCAGTGTCTTAACTACTGTTCCAAATGCCTGTCTTCACCTCTTGTAGCCCATGGCTCACCGTGTTACACACCTCCACCACATTGTCTCTGTGTCACCTTGTGATACCGAGCAGGTACACGGGCCCTGAAGCAGCATCGTGCTGCTCATCCCCTCTGAGAGTGGGAGGGTTTCTGGGCGCCCTCGCGAACACAGCGGTGAACAGAAGCTGTGTCAGAACAGTGGCTGAATTGCCACCCAGCAGAATCGTGCCTGCCTCCTTCTCAACAGAAGGACATTCGAATTCCTGTTCCCATTTTTTTTTTTTTTCACTTCCCATCTTGAAGTAATGGATAGGACAAAGGCAGATGGGGCCAGGCTAGTTTTGGAGTTATGTGTAGAGAGAACTGATGTGGTCCCAACAGTATTAGTGTAAGCTTTTAGTGGTTTCTGGTGACACACACATTTGATATTAAAATTTTCTCAGAGAATAAAAGCACCATAGCTGACATTGAACATGAGGCAGTCTCGGCAAATCAGTGCTTTTCTCTAATTTGTCTCTGAAAAATTGCAAGCCCTGATATTATCTCATTATGTAATAGTAGTCCATTTTAAGGAAAAAAAAATTGCAAACAACTGACCCACATGAATGATGGTGTCTGCACAACTGTGAAGCAGCTCCAGGAATCGTGCTGGCTCGTAATTGAAGCCATTCTGCGTAGTGAATTCACTGGGTAATTTGGGGGGAAAAACTGGTGTCCTCTTGCTCATTTGTTTCAAATTAATGATATTTTGCTTCCGTATGCAGGTGTCATTTTCATGTTCCCCGAGAGAAACTTTTGTTTTGGTTCATTTGTGCTAGAGATTTGAAATCTGAGTGCCCCAAGGGAAATGCAAATGCTGTCAAGTTAGAGGACATGATTCCAGTGAAAACCTGTGATACTTCCAGCTACGGTTAGAAATTTTTCTTTCTTTCTTTTGTATGTCCATGTTGCATTATTTCTGCCCTTAGCTCAGTTTCCTTAGTAACTTTTTCCTAACCCTAAAATCTAACTGTATCCCTAGCATGGTCTTGAAATTCTCTATCTTTGAGCCTAGACCATTTTATTGCCAAACATAAAAGCCTTTATTTGGCCTTCACATTTTTGGTCTTTTTTTTGGGGGGGGGGGTTGATGTCCAGTTTCATTTGCAGGCTCTTTTCACGTGGCAGCGTGGCCCTGTGCTGCCCTGGCTCTCCCTGGCTTGCTCCCTGTCCTCTCTCCATCCGTTTGGCTTGTTCTGCTGTGCTTCTGCTCTGTCCTACTTCCTTTGTTGCTGTCAACTCCCAGTTTTGGGTCCTCGAGGCCAGTGGCACATACCCAGGGTCGCTGTAGGTGGGAGCGGAAATAGATTCCCTACTAATGCTTGACAGGGGAGGTCATAAATCACGTTGCTGCAAAGCTGGAGCCGTCCCCCTCTACTCCACACAGTTCACGGAGCCTTTTTACCTTTATTCTAACTCTGGACATTGTGTGTTAGTAACAACAGCTGGGCACCTCCAGGAGGAAGGACCAGAATGATGAAGGGTCCGGGAACTATTTGATGATAGGAGTGATTAATGAAGCTAGGCTATTTATTTGGGGAACAAAATACCAAGGGTGTATTTGATAACAGACTCCAAATATTTATATGCCTGATTACTGTGTGGTAGAGTAGGAAGACTTATCTTGAGGAGCTCTGAGTGACAGCGATAGTGCAAATGGAGAGAGCTTTTGGAAGCAAGTATTTGCATAAGGAACGACTGGGTAATAATTAAACCTCTGCAACTGAACTAACAATCCAGTGCACGGTGAAGAAAATGTCTCAGGCCGGCAGCAGGAGAAAGGAGAAAAACCTCCTCTTCTGGCTCCACCCGGAAGCTTTTCCACCCACAGCTCTTCTCAGCCTTCAGCAGGATGGTCCTTACCCGAACCAGCTGACTCAGCTGAAGGGGAACTAACACTGAGCTCCTTTGTATCGACCTCTTGCAGTGATGAAGAAATACGTTGCACTTTCCCAAATCGCGTTCAGTTTGTGCTTCTGTGTTCCTGTTTTCCATTTCATCTACTCAGTTACTTCTGTAGACTTCTTGTCGTCGGCTCTGGCCGGAGTCGTCCTTACACTAACATCAGGATGTTCCAGAACGTTCCTGGGGAATGGAATTAGAAGTTTGTTTTAGTATAGGTTTGAAATCCACACGGAGCTTTTCTGGTAATAGACGATTTTCATGAACTCGGAAGACCCCGCCTACGCGTGATCTCCCTCGTTGTCACGCGCAGGTGAAAGTCTTGGTGATGTTCTTCTTATGTCGTCTTCGCTTTGACTTGCAAGTCCCTGCCTCCAGCAGAATCATAATGAGCTGACTTCATTTGTCCTCTCTCCCTCCTGTCCTTGAGTCTGGGTTTCTTCAGGCTCTAAATACCTGCCTTCCACCTGTTGAATCTCACTGCTCGCTCTCCTTTTGTACGATAAAGGTCTCAGCTACTGCTGAGGTCCCAACCCTGCCCCGTCTGCCTGCAGCAGCCGTGTTTCCAAACAAGCCTCTTGCCTCTCCTTTCTTGGGGAAAGCAACAGTCACAGTAGTAGCAACTTCAACAAAATGCACTGATTACTGTGATGCAAAATGGCAGCTGTCCTGTAGCAAAATATGCAAAAATAAAAACCACATTAAAAAATATTACGTTCATCTACTTTAAAGAGTGACAGTGACAGTGACCCTGAGAGATCTTGGATCTACGTTTACTCTCTAAATGCCAGCAACAGCTAAGGCTGAGCCAAGCCAAAGCCAGGATCCCAGAACCCCGCCTGGATTTCCCATGTTAACAGTAGGGGCCCAAGCACTTGCTCTATCTTCCTCTGCCTCCCAGTTGCATTGCAACAAGCTGGATCAGAAGAAGAGTAACGAGGGCTTGAACTAACGCTCAATATGCGATGTGGGCACCTCATTTGGTAGTATAACCAGCAGTGCCACAAGGCTGGCACTGAGATCGCTCACTTTTTTATGAGAATCCTTTAAAGAAATGAAACAGAGCACCGCTTCCAATCTTGCTCCCTACTAACCGTCTGGGAAAGCAACTGAAGATGGCCCAAGTGTTTGGGCCCTGCCACCCACATGGGAGACCTGGCTCGACTGTTGCAGCCATTTGGGAAGTGAACCAGTGGATGGATGGAAGATCTCTCTGTCTCTGTCTCTCCCTCTCTCTGTATATAACTCTGCCTTTTACATAAAGAAAATAAATCTTTAAAAAAAGGAAATGAAATGCCTAAATCAAAGCAGATTCATAAATTGATAAACCAGAATTTCAACCAAGGCAGAAGTACTACCGTGTCTGTATAAAGTATTCAAAAAGCTCATGGCAAATGCGTATTATGAAAAAGCTAGGCGAGAATGTCAAAGTTTTTATACTACAATAGGCTTACGTTTTCCCTGCATTTGCCCACACACTTTGTGAAGTCCCCGGTGCACTCCGTGGTCCAGGAGTAACTACCCCTGGCGCTCCTTGTTCTGTTTTGTCTTTAATCCATGTGCTTGATAAAATTTGTTTGCAAACTCAGAGTCAATTCGCCTGCTGCTTTTGCGGTCATGTGTGGTCCCAGCACAGGGACAACAAATTGAATTACCCAACTCATAACCTTCCCGAGTTACGGATAGACGAGGTGACACTACCTGGTCACGCCGGCTCTCAGACTGTACACAAATGTGCTCTTCATGATGTATGCAGTGACATGGTTTTGTTGGTGACGTCACTGTTTAAAAATGGTCCTCATGCGGGTGTTGAGGTGCTGTTGAGTGTTCCCACATGGTGAGGGTCACGACGCGCCCAAGGAGAAGACACACATGTTAGTTAGGCTTTGTCCGGGCCTCCATCACCATGCTGCTGACAGTGTAGTCCAGGTAATGAGTCAACGGTAGCTATTAAGTGAAGCACTTTTGAAAAGAAACACATAGAAACAAGGCAATGACCTTGTCTCTTGTCAAAAATGTGATGAGAGGCTCAGAGGACATGGCTTGTGTTTGTTTAACAGTGTTTCAGCATTGGAGGGGACTTCATATTACAGAAACACTGCAAACAAGCAGGATTAACTGTAGAAGCTTTCTAACCTGTGCATGGGTGAAATACACCGTAAGTCTGGAAGGGGTTACTCGTCATCCCCTGAACCTTTAAACAGTAAATATACAAATAGGACCAAGGCAACAATTGTGGATGCAGCTCTCTGGCCCATCACATGCAACATCCAGGCACCAAAGGGGGGCACCACGCGGTGCACGACTCATCGAAGGTGAAGAAATGGATTGGGATTAAGAACAAGGGGGTGGGGGTGGGAGAACCCTAGCTTAGAAACAGGAGGGCAGTAGACCAAAGGAGAAATCTAAAGATTGCATGCAGCTGGCCATGGGGCTTATAATGGCTGCGCTGTTTAAAGCTTGTGTTTCATTCCATTTTAGAGCCGTGAAAGCCTGGAGCCCGGTTTTAACAGTTGTATTTTGGGAAGGCAAACTGTCTGAGAGATGTTTCCCACATTGCCATTCCAATTTTTGTTCACCTCCAAGAGCTGTGCCTCAAAGACGTGTCTCTGTCTCTGATATAAGCTGGCCCACCCAACAGTTGGCCTGAGAGATGGAAGCTTGGGTCAGGGGGAGAGGGGCTTCATGGGGGTCTCCAGGGACAGGCCACAGACGCTGTGCTGTGTCTAGGCTTTGCAGGGATCACACAACATGGAACCCCGAGGAAGGACTTGGGAGGCAGGTGGGAGGGAGGAGGAAGGGGTGGGGAGGAGGGAGTTTGGGAGACCGCTCTGACAACAGCTGCCTGCCGTAGGAGCTCCGTTCTCTGGTGTATTCTTTTCGAAGCCTTAACCACCCACGAGGGGCTGGACTCTGTGGACTGTGGTGAGCTTTTGGTAGAAAAGACGGTTGTAAGATCCGGAGGGCACTGTGATAATTTTATACTTAGTGGTGTTTGATTGTTAGGCTCTGAAAAGGTCCTGGCTAAGCAGCCTCCTCTACTCCCTCCCATCAGCCTCCGCTTATGCAGTTTTGACAATGAAAGCATTGGCGTGTAAATGGGTCCTCTGTAAGGGTGGCCTCCTTTCACAACTGCCCACTGCACCTTGAACTTGAATGGCTTCTGTGGAGCTGCATTGGGGATGTCTGCGCCCTCTGGAATAAAGGGCCATTGTGATGAATCAGGTGTGTGAGGCTCTCACTTAGGGAAAGAGGGATTGGCACAATAGCTTTTTCATTAAATGTTCGTTTTCATACGGTAGGATGAATGAGGAAAGACTGTATTACCTCCAGTGGGCTGGGATTCTAACGTAACGTGAAGAATCGAGGGGAGGCGGGGTGGCCTTGGAAACTGGAACTCGGGAGAAGATGCAGAAAGGACAAGGGGGCTTCTCTGGGTTGTGGCCAGTTAGATGTTTTGTGCATTTGAGCAAGCCTCTTGGCTCTTCTTGGAAGCAGTAGGAATTCAGGGGGCCCAGGGCCTTGGCAGAGCGGGAGACGTCAGAGGTTCTGGTTCTGGTTTCCCAACTGGATCCTTGGCAGCAGGAGCGGGCCTTGCACCTGCTCTCACTTTGTCAGGCCCGGTTGATGTGTGCTGCTTTTCCAGCCCCCGTTTCATCTGTGTTTTGTTCTGAGCTGCTCTTTGCCTGACGCTGGGTGGGAATGGATTGCTCCACTTGAGAGCATTCGAATGATTGATCTGCTGGTCTGGAAGGCTCCGTCCAGCCCAGCCTGGACACTGCTGTGTTTGTGAGCTTGGTTCTGAAGTGGTAGGAGCTTCTCATGGCAGGGTGGCGAATGACAAGAGCAGAGGTAACACAAGGCCTTCTGCTAAACATGCCGGTGACATGTGCCGATGTGAATGGGCGAGGGCACTGGTGAAGATTGACTTCTGAATGACACATAAGGAACCTGGACATTGATGGGCGTGAATGTTGTGGACTGAATGTTGTTTTCTCTATCACATCTGCAACCTGGGACAAAGATACCTGCTTCACATAGCTCAGTTACCTTTGGATTCTCAGGAGGAGGCTAATTTCTGTAAAATAGCATCAGGAAATTATTTGAAAATGCAATTTTGCTATGTCCTTTGGATGCCTGTGGACGCGAAGTTGCATGTGGTTTCACAGGCGCAGTCAGAAGTACATGAGCTAACTGTAGTTAATGATATCACATTGTCTATCAAGAACCCTACTGTCATCTTTGTTTCCGGAATTCCTAGCTGAAATCATTCCACATGGAGGCATTTTTTCCTCGGTGACTAATACGCTAAGATTTCTCTCAATTTGGAGTTTTGTCTTTATGACCAAAAGCTATTTTCCATATGAATCTAGCTGAGATGTCACTTTTTCCCAACTTGCTGCTTTGCCCTTGACAAAGAGCCATTTGATGGGTTCCTGAACAGCTCCTCCAGCAGTTGGGTTCCATCAGAGTGTGCTGTCACATGCTCACCTGGCAAATCTCCTTGGTGCCCTCCAAACCGCGCCAGGAATCTTCTGGGTACGTATGTTGCATATCATTCACTGGCTGATGAAGGACCGGCTGCGGTGCTGGCGTTAACGCTGGTTCTCAGAACATGACAGTCATTATGCAACGATGACGATGAAGAGGAGGATGACGCGCGGAGGGTCATCTGTTCGTATTGAGCGCATTCTGGCGGCCAGATTCTCTGTCCCATTTCCTAAGTGAATCATTTTGTTGCATCCTAACATTAGCCATACCAGCTGATTTTTATTATCCCCATTTTCTAGACAGAAATGGGAAGTTCAGTGAGGCTTTGTAAAATGTCAGTGACAGAGTGCGTTAATGTCACAGCTCACTTCCTACCCAGGGTCTGACTGCTTTTAACCCTTTTATGCTAAAAGATTCTAGGGTGTAAAAATTCTTTAAAAAATTCTTACTTGGCCTGCAGGTAGATGAATGTGGTGGGTGGGTATAGTACAACGGAAAAGGCTAGGCCCTCTACTCAGAAATCACTTCTCAAACTGCAGTGTGGACAAGGGTGGTGTAGGGTTCTTGGTGAAGTTGTGGATTCTGGGTCAGTATTGGTGGGACAGAGCCTGCCATCTGCACTTGTAACAAACTCTGAAGGGAATGTGTAAGTACATTGTCCTAGCCAGATACAAGGGACTTCAAAAGGTTTACAGAAAGAAAAAAAAAGACTTAAAAAAGAAGTGTGTTCAATGCACAAAATTTTGCAATTCACATTTCTGGAGAACTCCTTGAAGGCCTCAGGTGCAGTAGGTCTGCTAGCATTCCGAGCCTGAGTAGTGGGGACCCCAGGATGAATGGCTCCAGGGGACAGAGAGGCTTTTAGGTGGCAAGGTGCCTCAGTGATCTCCCCATTTTTTTTTTTGACATGTAAAGTTAGACAGTGAGAGAGAGACAGAGAAAGGTCTTCCTTCTGTTGGTTCACCCCACAAATGGCTGCTATGGACGTCGCTGCATCGTTCTGAAGCTAGGACCAGGTGCTTCCTCCTGGTCTCCCATGGGGTGCAGGGCCCAAGCACTTGGGCCATCCTCCACTGCCTTCCCGGGCCACAGCAGAGAGCTGGACTGGAAGAGGAGCAACCGGGACAGAATCCAGCGCCCCGACTGGGACTAGAACCCGGGGTGCCGGCACCGCAGGCGGAGGATTAGCCTAGTGAGCCGCAGCACCGGCCGATCTCTCCATATTTTTTAACACTGAAAGTCATCTGACCCTAACATTAGTTCTTTACCCAAATGCACCAAGTTTATCACTGATGGAGCTTGAAGCAGCAATTGGCCCTGCAGACCGAGTGCAAGGATCCCAGCCGTAAGTGCTTCACCTGCCACCTGTCTTACCGTGAGGTCATGTTAGTTTGTTTTCGTAATTGTTTACCCCTGATTAAATTAAAACAGATTTGTCTGTCTTTTGCTAAAATTAGAAGGCAGGGTTCCTATGTGTCTGAAATCCTGCTCGATTGGATTTTCCGTTGCTTGGATTCTGGTCTAACGGGGCTTTCTGTTCCAACACAGGAGTGTTTCAAGCCTCCCCTCGGCATTTAGGTCCTCAGCTGAGTGCAGTGCAGGGCGTGCTCTTTTTACCCCTGAAATTAGTCACAGCATTGCTCTGCTCTTTCTTGCTTGGAAAACGTCTTAGTGTAAGTCAGGAGAGAAAGCCAGGGTCTCCTTTTCAGTAGGTCTTCTGGGAAACAGTGCCGAAAACGGAGCTTCACTGGCAGCCTCCTTGCTTCTCTGACGTCAGAGCTCGGCAGATCCCTCCCTGCGCCCCAGCTGTGCTGCCTTCTGGGCAGCCTGCGGAGGGCGGTCATCGGGTCACATGGTATAAAAACACCCCCCCCCCCCATGCTTTCCAGCTTTTGAAGACAGATCCCTAGAGGATTCCATGCCCTCCTCCCTGAAGCTGGTGTGATCTTCTGCAGTCTTGGTGAAGCAGGAGTGGGGTACCCAGAGGGCTTGTTGAAAACTGTTCTTTTTGATTTGCCGGATTCTATAGGAACATAGCCCAGAGGCAGTTGACGAATGCAAAATATCTAATGCAAAATATCTAATCCATCCCTCGCTTCTGCCGGGGCTGTGGAGTAACAAGGTCCACACGGGACACTGGTGTCCCAGCCCTTGCCCCTGGCAAGTTCTCCTTTGTGTCTCTCTAAAGGTGCATGGAATGGATGCGTGGCAGTCACGTGCAACCCGTCTGATCCTCATACATGCATGTTGTACACTTCCAGTGGGTGCTGGCCTCCTGCTGCCCAACTAGAAGTGCAGAGAAGTTGTAGCAGCCGTCAACTCATTTCCTTGTCGGGTACCCAGAGGGTTAAGCCAGTGCCCCAGCACCCCTGTTGAGTATACAGCAACCAGTAGAAGGACGGAGTGAGTAGCGCCATTGTTCACACAGTGCCATTGGAAGAATGCTTTGTGCTAGTGAAAGAGAAGTCACACACAAGAGACAGGACAATGTAAAAACCCACTCCAGTGTGCAGCTGACAGCGGCCCTGGTCCATGGGAAATAATAGGTTGTATTCACCTGGAGCACAACGGAACTCGAGACTCAAGGCTGAGCAGACAATGACCTCCTCTGCAGCCTGTGCCTGGCTCCAGCCTTCTGCGGGTTGTGAAATGCTTGCGTCTCTGCCTCTGCTTCCCACCGATGGTAATCTCTAAAACCCTAACTCAGCCGCTGAAAAATAGCCAGGCCTTTTCAGACTCTCGAATGAACGATCCATTTGAGTGAAACGCATGCTCTAGTCTCCGGGTATTAAATAAAAACCCACAATTAGAAACGCTTCCAAATGAAAAGCGTGGGTTTGCGCAGTCTCCGTGGTTGCTCACGTTATCTTTGGTTTGTAGCGAGAACTGGGCAATCATTTTTAATGTGCTCTTAGCACTCTCCAGGATGACGTGTTTGTAAGTGAAATGAAAAATAAAAATAGTGCCTGGGCTCAGTACAGTCTTTTGAGTAAACACTTGATCTACTCTAAGTGGTTTCAGAGCATCCTTTTGTATCAGAACTACTGTTCCAGAAAAAGCTGCATGAATGCTTGCCATTAATTCCAGGAAAGCTGCAAACCATTGAGAGCTCATGCAGGCTTTTAAATACTAATATAAAGTCTTTATTGTTAACAACAACAACAACAAAACTACCCGCAACCTTGCTAAAAGATTACAGAGAAGAAAAGAGCAAGTCATGCCATTCCAACCATAGTTCAAAGCAATCCATTTATTTTCGATTTCCATCTGTTGATCAGTGAGTGATATGTTTTTCTTAGTTATGAAACTATATTTTTCTAACATTTTTTCATGCAGTGTCACATGATAAGCAGTGCTGTTTCTTGGTCCACAGATTTCAAAATGAACATTAGAGTTTTGTATAATGTTTTATTTGGTTGATAATGCATTATTCACTTAATCATTTCCTAATTATTAGACTACCCATTTACCTACAGTATGATAATTATTAAAAAGGCTACAGTGGATATATTCCACACATGTCATTAAAAGTACTAAATAATTGTTTAAAAAATCATACTTTTGGTAAAAAATGATACTTGTCTTTTATGAAGAATTTAGGCAACTCAGGAGGGATTTGGAAATTACAAGAAGCAAGCCAACATACAAAACAGACAAAGAGAGACATTGCCAACCCCCACTCCCAGGCAAACTCCATTTGTATTATGGGGCCTCAGTGCTAAATATCATCTTTGTATACGTGAATAATGTAGGTAGAAAGATAGGAGGGCATTTAAAGATATTTTTATTTTTATCATAGATTATAATTTGATTATAATCCAATATTCAGAGTTGTAATAAAATCACTAGATGTTTTCTTATTTTAAATATTGAATAAATACAAGGCAAACTGAAGGAATTACTGAGTTTCAAATGAATATTAATCTCAAGGTTTTCTTTTTTGTTTTTAAGGTTTACTTATTTATTTAAAAGTCAGAGTTACACAGATAGAGGACAGGCAGAGAGAGAGAAGAGGGATCTTCCATCTGCTGGTTCACTCCCCAGATGGCTGCAGTGGCTGGAGCTGTGCCGATCTGAAGCCAGGAGCCAGGAGCTTCCTCTGGGTCTCCCACGTGGGTGCAGGGGCACAAGGACTTGGGCCAAATTCTACTGCTTTCTTAGGCCCTAGCAGAGAGCTGGATCGGAAGTGGAACAGCTGGGACTCAAACTGGCACCCATATGGGATGCTGGTGCTTTAGGCCAGGGCATTAACCCAGTGCACCACAGCGCAAGTCCCATCAACGTTTTATTTTCGAAAATGCTCATTCTTTTAAAAAAAAGTCTGTGAAAGGCATTGAAAGTAGACTCCTCAAGTGTTCTTTACACTTGAACTTGACACCAGTCTGACCCAGTGCTTGCCATGCAAATGTAAGCAACAGAACCTATTCTTCTTTCATCTTTTTATTATGCTAATTTTATTATCTTTACATAATGAGTATTTATGTATTTGTAATATAGTTCACATGACACTAATTGTTTCAATTAGTTTCAAATTTAAAAATACTCAGATTTCCTTACTGACTTTAAATTTTTTGTTTCTGTTCTTCTGGGTTTTAATTTTTTTTCCAAACCTCAATTACACTTAGTTTTCAAATGTTCTTTGCAAGAAGGGCTTGCGGGTGCCTGTGTCGCATCACATGCGTCGGAGCCGGTCTTCATTGCCTCTGTGCTTGAGCTGTAGGTTGGTTGGGTGTAATAATCTTGGCTAACAAGATACTCCCCCACTGAGTTATGTTCTTGACAGTTGCTATACAGAAATGTAAGGCCTTTATTAATTTTTACTTCTTGTCAGTGCTTTATATTTCCTATATGGATGCCTGGAAGTTTATCTTACATCTCCAGCTGTAAATATAAAAAAACTAGATATATTCTGGATTAGTTGTTATCCTTTGCTGCAGTAGGAAAATGTTGAAAATGTCCAAATGGTCACTGGAAAGCAGTAGGCAAATAATTTATATAGATGCATTGGCGATCGGATACTGTGAAGCCAGTAAAAACTGGAGGGTCCCTTTATACGTTGATGTATGAGGACTTCGGAAACAAAAATGTGCAGAATGGAGCACAGGCCACACAGTTGGTGCAGGAGGCACTTCATGTCCATGGGACCCATACGATGGTGCTCCTATCCAGCCTGGGGTTGTATTGGGTGCCATCTGTGGTTGTGTGATTGCACTGTGATGTTAGCACGATGGGGAAATTGCTTAAGGATGCATTTCTCAGAATATGTCCCTGTCGGTAAATGACACGTAACTGCCCCTCCTTTTTGTAAGACTGGGGAAAGGGAAAAATATGAGCTTTTTATTGGCGTAGATTTAAATATAGAAGCCATGGAAGAATTCTTAGGAAGTGAAGGAAATAAGTTACACGTGATAGAGGTGCCCACCAGAGGCAGGTGGCTATGGGAGCAACAGTCAGACTGTATGTCATGCGCCATTTTCCGTTTTGATACTTGAATCAGATGAACCTGAAATAAGGTGACCTATAAAATACTAAATTAGCCCTACTCATCTGAAAGCCATCGGAGCTGGAGCTGACTCAGCATTTTAAAGTCGGCTCCATTCGCTGGTTCATACACAGACTCGGGTACAGCAGCAGTTGTCTGGAAACGGCCTCTGTTGAAGCGGCTCAGTGCTCTGCCCTCCCCCACACTCCCCTCATGGGTGCTCCTTCTTCCCTTGTTTTGTGGCCTCATGGGCTTGGGAGTCACACGGGAATTATGTTCTGTGAGGAAAATCCACGAGAAGGTCAGCCCCACCAGACCTGGACAGAGTCCATCAGCATTGCCCGCATTGTTAACAACCAGCAGGGTGGGTTAGGTGCAGCTGTCACAAAACGTACTTGGCCCTGTGACCACCAACAGATGCCTTTCAATTTTAGTTTTAATTTAGGGGAAAAATGGCTTCACTGATGGAGGAGCTGTAAAATCTCTCACATTCCAGATCAAACAGTGGCCATGATAAAGTGTTAACTTGCTCTGCTTATCTCTTGAATTGTGTTTTTTATTCCTCCTATGAAATAAAAAATTCCATGCAGCGGAAGTATTTCATATGGATCAGACATCATGAGAGAGCTGGGGAAGCCTGAGATAGGATCCCTGCTCTCACAAATCTTTTTTTTTTTTTTTTTTTTTTTTAGTATTTATTTATTTGAAAGACAGAATGACAGAGAGGCAGAGGCAGAGAGAGAGAGAGAGAGAGGTCTTCCATCCGCTGGTTCACTCCTGATTGGCCACAATGGCCGGAGCTGCGCCAATCCGAAGCCAGGAGCCAGGAGCTTCCTCCGGGTCTCCCATGTGAGCACAGGGGCCCAAGGACTTGGGCCATCCTCTTCTGCTTTCCCAGGCCATAGCAGAGAGCTGGTCTCACGAATCCTAAAGTGAATTGAGGCTCATGAAGTTTAAGGGGCTCAAGGAAACCTGACGTGGACATGGTATACAGGTCGGCCTGGGAGGCAGTGGAAAGTTTGCTGATGGAAACAGATCAGAAATTCTGAGAATAATGTATGCAAAATGGGATGAAACCATGTGAATTTGAAGTTTATGGCAATGAGAATTAAAGTAACAGAACTGAGAATGCCACTCAGGTGCAGACTGTGGAGGGCACAGCCCCTGAGAGGAGGCAGAGGAGGGAGGTGATGACCCAGTATCACTGGAGAGTGACACAGAGATAACAAACCCTGTTTCCAGCTCATTCTTAAGCTTTTGGAGTACAAGGACTATGAGTTGCTTGTTCATTCTTTGAATAAATACTCATATTTATAAAAACTATCGGATGCCACCGATTGCACGTTTGCAGGTTGTAAGGGACAATCCCTAAACAGCGCCTCGTTTAGGAATAAGGGAGATGAGCATATAAGGAATTAATGACTATAAACATGTAATGAAGTACCACAAAGGCCACAATAGAAAAATGAAAACGCTGTCCCTCCCCGTGTTGACGTCCTGCCAGCTCTTGTTACCGAGGTGTGAGCAGTCGTCCAGTGGCCTGTCCTCCTGTCCTGTCACCCTGTTCTCACTAGCTGCTCAGCCCAGAGACCTTGCCTGGAAGGACAGCAGTTCTCCGAGTCTTGGGCCACTTGATCTTGTGACACTGAGACTTTAGCTAACGTTGGCTGTAAGTTGAGTTAGTCCGCTTAGGGAGCAGCCCTTCAGCCCTTGGCCAGCTCCTTTGGTCAAGCCAGGAGCTGTTGCGTGTGGGTTACTCTTAATTACTCTGTGTTGTGATGATTAATTTTGCTGAGTGTCCTCTGGGTGCCTCTGTAGAGCACGACATAGATGGCACAGCACCAGCAGTTCCCTCCAAAAACTGCCTCACTCCTCAGAGAGAAGAAATCATGGTAACGTTTTCCTTCTTAGTGGAAGTAAATGTTGGAAATGGTGCCTGGGTTACTGGTTACCAATGCTGCCTCTGGCCTCTGAACCCCTGCTGGGACCAGATTCTAGAACCTTCTAATGACCAAAGTGCCCCAACCAGGACGACATCCCAGTGCCTTGGCAGACTTCTCTGAGTGTCTGTGAACCACTTTGCTCCTCCAGAAAGAGCAGTAAAATTGTACCCAGGTGAAGCAGCCCCCCCCCCACCCCGCACACCGTGGCTGTTGTGGAGCTCAGTGAGGTGACCCCGCTCTGGCTCATCAGGGCTCTGCTGAGCAGTTGCATGCCCACAAGTAAGATCAGTAAGCAGATGGGTTGGTACTGAAAGGGGGTTGGCAAAATTCTTTGAAGCATCAGGGCCTCTGGGAGGGAACCTTAGTAAAGGTGCTTTTCAAACATTGTTTTGAAAATCTTTCTGAAAGGCACAGAGACAGACACAGAGAGATCTTCCATTCACTGGTTAATTCCCCCAAACATCCAGCTGAAGCCAAACACCCAGAAGTCAGTCTGAGTCTCCCATGTGGGTGGCAGCGACCCAAGGACCTGAGCCAGCATCTGCTGCCTCCCAGGGTGCATGAGCAGAGCAGCTGGGACTGGAACTGGCTCTCCCGTAGTGGATGCGAGCATTCCAAGGGGCATTTTGCCCTCGACAGCACAACACTCACTCCTGATTTTCATGTTGTGAGAAACTTCGGTCCATACGGAAGTGTTGCTATTCAGTGCTGACCGACGGAAGCTCTAAAATACCTGTGGCTGCTCAGTGTGCTCTCCCCTGGCCATGTGTGGCTGCTGAGCGTTGGCGATGTGGCTACTGTGAGAATTGGAATCAGTTCATTAATCTTAATTAATTTGCAGACCTACATTGTGCTTCATGGCTACCATGTTAGTCACTGTCTCCGGATAAATAGTTTCTAATATTTTATGATTAGTGGTAAAAGTTGGAAGATCTCTATTTCTCTGTGTGTTGCTCTGCATTTCCAGATGAAAATAAAGTACTGAGAAAATACATAAGAATGCCTACATTTGTTTTCTTTTCACCTCTATTTTCTCTGTAGCAGTCAATAATATGTAAGATGATGAAAACTAAAATACACTAACTGGTATCATATAAGCAAATCTTTTTGCCTCTTCTTCAGTTCCTTTCTCTCATTGGTCTGTCTCTGTACCTCTGGTAGGGGGCTCACTCCTTCTGAATAACCCATGTGTGCTCATGTTTCTTTGTGAGTTTCAAATGGCGTCTGTGGACTCTGACATCCTTTATACATCTGTTCAGCATCCTCCCAAATCCCTTCCCAGCTCTGCCAGTTCCGTTTAAAAATGTCTGCTTCTGTTGGTTTCCTTGACAAAGTAGAGTGACACCCCACTGTGACTGCAGTTTTGCCATCACCACCATGAGATGAGAAAATGTGCCCCACCATCTGTTCTCCTTCCAATACTTCTCAAAATCTGCCTTCTTATTATTTCAAATAATTCGTGGGTACAAAGCACACATGCACACCCCCCCACACACCCACACAACTTCATCTTCCAAGCTTTGTCTATAGTTTGAGTCTAAAGTTGAAGCCTAAAGCAAGATTTATTATATTATGATGGTGTGAAATGTTATTAACCATAAAACCAAGCAGGTGAGTGACAAAGTGATGGGCACCCATTCCTTAGTCATTGACCACTTCCTACTTGTGGAGAATATGATGCGTATAAATTTGTCGAGCATCTAACTTTATAACCATATGGTATTTTATTCTGGGTGACCTATGACTTTCAATTAGAAATTATTATTTACCAGCACGGGTCATAACTCACATCCTGAATTACTTCCTTTTAATCCTCGCAGTGTCGTCTTTATTTCACTCTTTAAATCCAGCCTGGATCTTCTCCATGCTTGGAGTCCTTTTCCGCTTTGTGGCAAATGGCTGTACTGCTTTCTTTCAGAGAGTGTTTGGGGGAGGTGAGTTTTCAGATTCCTTGTATGTCTCACATTTATTTTCTCCTCACATGTGTGATTAAATATTAGGATGGAAGGGAATTTCAGATCCAAACTGCTCTTGTTAGATTTACTATTATGGTGATTGCTTCCACAATCCAGCCTCGCTGGTGCCTGGTCCTCTGCTTCCGGGACCCTTGGTCTGTCTCTTCCCTCCCAGCCTTCTGTATCCTTTTACTTGGCACTAAACAAAGTTGTTGATGAACCCTGTGGACAAGGACAGACCGGAGGGACGGTGTCCTTTGTATGCCCCCTTTGGTAAATTATCTTAAGTCAGCAATGGATCCCAAAAACAGATATGGACAAGTCAGTAGTTAAATTCACTGGGAAGCTTCCTTGGCTTGTGAGACACCATTCAGTATCCTTAGTCTTGTGGATTTTCTTGGTCTTTGCACAGAGAATTCCAATAACATGTGCAGTGTACAAAATGTTTTAATTTCTGCAGGAAGCAGGGGATGGTTTTTCACTCCGGTTCCCTAGTGTGAAAACTTCTCTCTGCTCGGGGGAAGATGGACCTAGACAAATGAACATGCTGGAAATGGGTTTGAACAGTAAACCCATTGTGTAACCAAGTTCTGGGATTTACAACCTCAGAATATCATTTGGTTTCTTCCTTATTTCAGTCAAGAGTCTCACAGCTCTTCAGGAAACCGGCTTTGGATGTACCTAAGGATCTCAGTGAAAGGAACCAACTGGCTTCCTTTGATAGTCGTTCTGTTCAGACTGAACATTCTTCTTTTTTAACATTCAGCACTTCATGCAAAGGAATGAATAATAAAAATCTGGGCAAATGGGACTTTTCCAAATTGTATGCATTGAAAAATTCACAGTTAGCCAGAGAAAATGAGTATTTAATATATTTTTTTCTGGGAGTAATTTAGAAAGAGGAAGTCAAATAAATTTACTTTTGATTGTTGCTAAAGAGAACAAAATGGGAGAAATATTGATGGTATTTAATAGCGTGAAATGAAGTGGGAAGTCAGAAAGTCAAAATAGAACCCATAGAAGGAAATGTTAATGATTGGCAATCAGACTGTTGCATGGTCTCCAATATTTATCGTGGCAAGAAGTCAACAAAGCCCACAACTTTTTTGTGTGTACATGTGCACATAGGTGGTGGACGTAACTTGTAATTCACCATGGTGGAACAATGAGAAAGGAGAGATAGTGTTGCTATGTTTTTACTTTTGGCCTGGAATTCTTCAAGGCATTTTGTGCCCATTGCAAGCTTGTTAGTCAGGGCAAGGCACGATTATGACTTTTGTAAAAGAGGTTAATTGACTTGCCTAAGGTTAAATAGCTTGTCAGTAGAGCCCCTGGTGCTGGAGTCCCTATTATTTGCAACTAGTTTGCTGTTTTGTTACAGTTATTCTTGTTGCTCTCTCAACCCCACCCCGGTGTGGAAGAGAAGAATCAACTCACACGAAATGTAGCATGACAAATAGCACACAATTTGACAGTGACAACAGATTAAATAAGGAAATGGGGCGGGGCTTGGAATGTAGATTTTGAACAGATTTAAATGGAAGCAGAAGCCCTGTGCTGGGTGGACAAGTTACCTTACAGCTGTTTCCTGTCTCTACATTCTGGGACCAGAACAGAGTCGTCTTCTTCAAAACACAGTGACTTAGTGACTCTTACTTGGACGGCTTTCATTTTCTATTCTATAGAAGCTCTTAGAATGATGTGTCTCTTTCATCTGCATTAAAGAATAAATAGAGCAAAAGTAGTGAATGAACATTAAGTTGTTCAGGACATGGGCAGAAAGAGATCTTTGGAATTGTTATCTAGGCTAGGGTTTCCTAAATAAGACACAGAAAAGAGCATAAATAGAAAAGAACATGTTTCATGAAATAGATGACATTTTCGCTTGAGACTGTTGTATTATCAAGAGATAACATAAAAAGACTAACTAATGACTCAGAGACTGTGTTTGCCCTAGAAATACACGGCAGTAAGTTGATAGGAAGAGTGTCAGAGGTGACCAAACAGCCACAAGATAACCTCAATTCCACTGGTGGGCCAGTGATGTGGACTTGAATGGCCACAGTCATGATAAACACCCTTAGCCTCATCACTCCTTCTGGAAACTCACAGTAAAGTAGTCAAGGCACCAGGTTTTTACATATGATATTGGTAAAGTGCAAATATTCCACCCTACATGCTGAAGAGGTCATTTGGGAAAGAGGATTTCTGAATAATGGTTGGAAGTCGGACAGCTCACTGCAGCTGTTAAGTAAAGCAATATGGCCAAGGACTGAAACTGCAAATGTGCTTAGCTCGGAGCCTAGTGCTGCCAGTCCACGGTATCGTACCCAAACAAATTCCCGTACATTTGAGGAAGGAGATGTTCAGGGAGCTACAGTGTACTATTATTTGTAATAGAGAAAACTTGAGAGCCATACAGATATTCACTAGTAAACAAAATAATAAATAATGGAATATTCATTAAGTAGGATCCTACATACAGCAGTCAAATATGCATTTTAGGATAGATCTATGATCCTCAACCTAGATTTCCAAAGGACACGATAGAATAAAACAGGTCAGGTACACTGGGTGTACAGTTTGCTATTTGTCAGTTTTACCAGACCCATGAGATAATTTATTTAATGTTTCAGAATACACTTGTGGATAGTGAAAGTGCAAAAATGTGTCCCAGTTGCTTATGTTACTTATGATAGTGGTCCCCTCTGGGGCCAAAGTGAGGAGATCATAGGACAGTTCAGTCCCATCTATACTCATCTCCAAACAGAAAGATAAAGAGAACAGGGAGTGGTCTGTCTTAAGGTTACTTCTTTCCGAGAAAGCGTATTTCTTAGGTGTTTGTATTAAAACATGGCAGTAAATACTGTTTCTCACAGACAGACTACAGCGCAGGTGGCCATCTCCACCTGAGGACTGAGTTCCCCAGGCGCACGGACAGACTACAGCACAGGTGGCTGTCTCCACCTGAGGACTGAGTGCCCAGGCGCACGGACAGACTACAGCGCAGGTGGCCGTCTCCACCTGAGGACTGAGTTCCCCAGGCGCACGGACAGACTACAGCGCAGGTGGCTGTCTCCACCTGAGGACTGAGTTCCCCAGGCGCACGGACAGACTACAGCGCAGGTGGCCGTCTCCACCTGAGGACTGAGTTCCCCAGGCGCACGGACAGACTACAGCGCAGGTGGCTGTCTCCACCTGAGGACTGAGTTCCCCAGGCTCACGGACAGACTACAGCGCAGGTGGCTGTCTCCACCTGAGGACTGAGTTCCCCAGGCGCACGGACAGACTACAGCGCAGGTGGCCGTCTCCACCTGAGGACTGAGTGCCCAGGCACACGGACAGACTACAGCGCAGGTGGCCGTCTCCACCTGAGGACTGAGTTCCCCAGGCGCATGGACAGACTACAGCACAGGTGGCCGTCTCCACCTGAGGACTGAGTGCCCAGGCTCACGGACAGACTACAGCACAGGTGGCTGTCTCCACCTGAGGACTGAGTTCCCCAGGCGCACGGACAGACTACAGCGCAGGTGGCTGTCTCCACCTGAGGACTGAGTGCCCGGGCGCACGGCGCTCCCTCTGGGAGCATCTGATGGGACCACCTGGCCAGGGTTTCCATCGAACACGGGTGAGGAAGGCAGCCTGGTGCACACAGGGCCGTTACTACACCTGCCTCCCCCTGCCCTCACTGTGGACAGTGTCCCTGTGCCACTGTTCTGCCCTCTTTTGTGAGGCCTCAGCTCCCCCTCCGCACCTGATGAGAGCGGTCCTGGTGCCTGCCGTTCTCTGGGCCAATTTTCTCTCGGTTATCCCCGCCCTAGAGCATCCATGGCGGTGGGAGCCGAGGGTCTGGGCCACTTTGTATCTCTACCCAGAGAGAACAGTCAGTGCTGGCACAGGCTCAAATCGAGGTTTCCCTGGCTTTCCGAGCACCTCTGCACACTGAACCTGAAAGTGACTCGAAGCTAAATAAACTAGGTTTGGTAGGAAGTCAGTGTTGCCCTGGGGTTACCTGGGGACCCTGGAGTTAGGCATTCTGGCTTAGCAGCTAACAATCTATGACCCTTTGAGCAAGTTGCTTAACCACTTTAAACCTCAATGAACTCATCTGTACAATGGGGATTGTGGCAGTAACACCTCAGCGCATTGTTGGCGAGCATACATCTTCTGAGCACTCCTCTTGCTTGTTGGAAGATTCGCGGAATGCCAGCTCGGCCTGCTGTGGCATTGACTGTACCCCTGCCCCCAGTCCTTGGTCACCCCTGCATGCCCTCCGACAGAATCTGGGGAAGCTATTCACACGCCACAGCTCGCTCCTGACAAATGAACAAGGAAAACTTTTGCGCATTGAGGAGCTGTGAATACCCAGGCATGAATGATGTTGTGCAATTAAAGCGACACATTCCATGCAAGGCAGTTCGTTCACAATGTTCAAAAGCCCCCTCGTTCTGATGATTTTTTAATAGCAATGCGAAGTTCTGCATTTCCCGCCTGATGGAGCGCCTGAAATGCTTTGTGCAGCGCCAAAAGAGCCCGGGCTGTTGAATAGGACACGATCACCCTGATTTCAACAGATTGAAAACAAGATGTGACAAGCAGGTTGACACTGGCCCTCTGCAAATTTCCGCTATTTGTAAAGAGGCCCGACTGAATGGAATGGCTCTGCAGAAAGGACTGGGCCGGCTGGGGCCATGTCACTGCACACATCAAACTGCAGGCGGAGGGAAAGAAGCAGCCATTGATTGCCCCTGAAAGCATGCAGCATGGGGAAAGCGGCCAATGCCGATGCCAGGCACCAGCTGCTCCCTGCTGGAAGTCCTTTGTGGAGGGTGTGAGGAGGGGTGGGGGTAGGTAGGGGGCATAGAAGAGGGCAAACAAACAAAAAAAATCCCCTCCCCAGAACTGCGGATGGGAGAGGTGGGGACGCCTGCCGGAGCTGGGCTTCGTTCCCCCGGCTAAGCCCGTTCCTTTCTCAGCGCCTGCGAGGCTGGGAAGGCGCTGCACACCCACCTTCATTTATGCAGCACGTTGGGAACTGTTCCAATGGGAATTTCTCATGCTCTTTCACGTTCCCTCGATTCTGTTGGTGGTGAGTCCTTGTTTTCTTTAAACTGCTCTGATCTAATAAGTATTTGCCTCAAAACCGGAACAAATACTCAGCGTGATTGAAAGTCCTCATTTACATAATTGCATTATGACAACAATTTTAGGAGGATAATAAATGAGGAATATTTTGATGTTTGCCGGCACTCCTGAATTCCTCTCCGAGTACATCCATGACAATTTTGCTGAGTAAATGAGACTTTTAAAAAAAAAATCCCTTTCAAGTCAAGTGTGGGCCCTGGGCAGCCATTCATTGTCTGCAGGTCAGACGCTGCAAGCAGTGTGTCTCAGGATGGAATGAAGGGATCCTAAAGGTGTTGTAGCCCTGCACAATATGCTTCAGAGTCCTCTGGAGTCTGGAAGGCTTGCCAATGTTTCTGCCTTCTGAATGTTTGCTGTGAGAACTGCTGCAGAGAGAAGCCAGCCAGGATTACATTTTTTTTTTTTTCTAAAGGAGTTTGATCATCTGCCCATGGAGTCCTTGGGAAAATACAGATTATTCTGGGGGACGGAATGATTCTGTAATGTAAATAGCCAGGCATTAGAGAAAAATAGATTTTTTTTGAAAAAAGAAGAGCTCTTATGCATGACTTTCTCAGCCCCTTTGGATTTTTGCAGTACTTCTGTCTGTAAATGTATGCAAATAACTTACTTACAATAAATAACCATTAAATGTAAGGACATTGTTTATTGGAAGCTTAGATACAAAATCTATCAGACATTAGAAAACATTTAAAGCAGTTTTAAAGTCATAGCATGATTCTCTTCAGTTGTGTTTTACTGATAATGAGTGTCATTTCTGTTGGAAAGTAATAGAAAATTATTGTGAATGTTTACTTACAGTATAAAAACAGTTCATTAAGTGTTTGACTAGTATAAACAGATTGCAGGGAAAATATATTATTTACGGTGGGTTTAGGATTCAGAAGCAAGGAGCCATCTATACATAGCATGCTAGCGACGGATAATTTATTCATTTTCTTCAGGAGGTAGGAAGCTATTCCACAGCTTAATTTATTGTGTATTTAGAGAATAATAAGGTGATTTCCTTGAAAATAGCTCATAATTTAAAAGTTTCGCTGTTTCCTGCTGTTTTTCTCCTGTCTGCAGTAAGAGATTGTCCCACGCTAAAGCATAATGGTCTTTCTCATTCTCTCTGTGCTGTGTGAGTTGCACCCTTAGTTCTGCCACTCCCTTCCCCAGTTCTCTGTAGCACCTGACATGCCTGCAGGAGGTCTGGGTTAGGGGCTTGTCTCTCCTCTTCTGCAGGGTCTGAGCTCAGCCTGATGCGTCATTGGCAATGCAGGGAAACGCTGATTGTCCTATGTGGCGTGAATAAATGCAGCCCACCAATGGCCCCTGTGTCAGGGATGCGCATATTGAAAACAGTGCCATGTCCTTGATCATCTGGTGATTCAGTCACAGAGAACACAGGATTTGCCCTATAACCAGAGGCCACCACTAAACAAATGGCTTTTTTCGGCCTTTAAATAAACTTAACTTAGGCTTTATAGTCTCTGCGTCAGCAGAGTAGGAATACATAGTAACTCTATCGGTTGCCGTATTTCTGATCGTCTTAGTTTGCAGTGAGTGAATGCTCTCAGCCTGCAGAGTGTGCCTGCTGTGTGAAAAATCCCGATTCTGGGTGGTTCAAGGGCAGCTGTGGGCTGCATAGAGCTGGACGGTACGAGATTTGGCTCTTGCACTTCAAGTGCGAAATTGAGTGATTCTCACATCAAATACCCATGGTGGACAAGAGAAGGTTCAGAGTTCTACCAGAGCCAGGATCCTCCCAACCATGAGGAACACCTCTTACCCTTAACCCTGGAAGTAATTACTTATCCAAAAAGCAAGACGTCTTCATCAGTGATCTCAGTGGATAGCTTTTTTCAAATTCGTATCTTTTTTTCTTAATGTATCACCAACACTTTAACTATGATTATTTTCATTCTGCTTAAAATCCATCCCTCACGACTTGCTTTGATGTAGAGAATGCTGGCCCTGAACCCTGTTGGATCATCTTGGTCTCACAGCATCATCATCAGACCTCCTTGCTGGAGAATATTCATTCTCTTGGGTAAAAAGAAGTGTGCTGTGAAAACTATGGTTTTGACCATAGTTATATCAGTAACTTCCAGTTACTGACACTCCCTTCAGCAGTGTCTAGTCTACTCCGACATTCGCCAAGCGAATTTGTAGTTTGGATATTGCGTTTTTCAATGCCATGTATTTTAATGGTCTCTTTTCCAATAATTTTTAATATTTCCCCCTTGTGTACAGTAAATAAACTATTTTAAATGTTAGATAATTCTGGTATCTCTATTCCCTATCTCTATAGTTGACCATTTTACTGATTTATTTTTCTTGTTCTCTTATGTCCTTGTGCGTGTACTACTTTATTTTCAAAATTAGTTCCAGAAATAATTTGAGCTCAGAGCGACGTTATTTATCCTTCGTTCCTGCGTGTGTCCTGGGAGTCCTAACATACCGGGATCACCTGAGCAGAACTGAGAGGGTGAAGCTGTTTTGTCTGAGAGCCATTGCTTTTAAGTGCTTGTACACTTTCGGCTTAATCTTTCTCCTGAGAAGTACTTTGGGTTCATACCTCAAACCAAAGGATTAATAGACTTTATTTCTCCTGCTCCCTAGACTGAAATGCCTCCTCTCCTACCTCTTGTGCCTGGGACTAACTTCTCAGTGTCCCAGAAGCAGAGTAGAAAGTAGCCTACACATACGGCTCATTCTCTGTGGCTGGGCTCTTCCCCCAGATCTGGGCCAGCAACGCTTTGCAAACTTCACAGCTTTCTGAAACCTCCAAGAAGTCAGGTGTTGTCGCTAGTCAGCAGGTCATCACCATTGCCTGGTCTACTAGTGCTAGCAGACCTATTTCCAAATTGAACTAGAGAACCCTTTTTTCTTTGTGGCCACTGCACAATGCATGAGCCAAAATCCCCAGCCAGTATTAGTATGAAGCTCTAGGAAAAAATAATAACATCTCAGTTTATTCAATTTCCTTTGACCTAATTCAGTAGTTCATGTGATCCTGTTTTTGCAATTTCTCCAGTTTCTAGCTCCTTCTCTTTAGAATTACTATTTTATCATCAGCTTTACTTTCATCTTCAGGTTGCTTTGTGACCTCAGTTGCTCATTCTGAGTAGAATGTTGATGGAGCAACCAGACCATAATGTGGGCATAAAAATTCATCACCAGGCAATAAAAACACAAGAAAAAATTAATGACATAGGAACCAATGATGCAATAGAGAGAATCAATACAGCAAAATTGGTTATTAAAAAACCTAACAAAATAGACATAGCACTAGAAATATTAAAGAAAAACAATTCATTAACAAAATATCAAGAATGAAAACACCGTAAGTATATATAGTACAGGAGTTATAAAGATAGTACTGAAAATGATTAATACATTTATTCTAGGAAATTAAAAAACCTAGATGAAACATACAGTCTTAGGAGAACACAACTTATTCAAGCTGACTGCAGAATAAATATTAATTGTGGGGCCAGCGCTGTGGCATAGCAGATAAAGCCACCGCCTGTGGTGCCAGCATCCAGTATCCAATATGGGCACCAATTCAAGTCCTGGCTGTTCCACTTGCTTTCCAGCTTTCTGCTATGGCCCAGGAAAGCAGTGGAAGATGGACCAAGTCCTTGGGCCCCTGCATCTCCTGGCTCCTGGCTTCGGATCAGCCAACTGTGGCTGTTACAGCCATCTGGGGAGTGAACCAGAGGATGGAAGACACCTCTCTCTCTCTCTCTCGACCTCTGCCTCTGTAACTCTGCCTTTCAAACAACTAAGTAAATCTTAAAAAGACATTTCTGTGAGAGTTATTCAAAAACTCCCCATGAAGAAACTAAAGATTTTAAAGATGCTATTAAAGTTCTCAGGAAGTTCTCTCTAAGAATTTTTTTCCCTTTTTTTACTCAAGAGACAGAAAGAAATTGAGAGACAGCGCGAGCTTTCTTTTGCTGGTTCACTTCCCAATTCCTACAACGCTATAAGGGCTGAATCTGGGAGCCATGTGGATGGCGGGAACTCAGGTACTTGAATCATCTCTGCTGCCTCCCAAGGTCTGCCTCACCGGGAAGATGGGGTCAGAAGCCAGAACTAGCATCAAACTCAGACACTCCATTGAGCGATGCAGGCGTCTGAAGCACTGGGCCGAATGCCCACCCGAGGAAACAATCTAAGATCAATTCTTCCGTACATATAGATACAGGAATAACCCATGTTCATTAAAAGTGGCCAGCTTGACATCAGCATTTGACTTCTGATAGGCAATGGTGAGGATGTTGAAGTGTGCATTAACACATGGACTTTGCAAAAGCTGAACATACAAAATCCCAGCCATGCTTGGGTGTTCTGAGTAGAGATTCTCAAAATCCTTTCAATAGCTTTAAATTGTGACTGTGTACACATGTACATTATGGAGATAAGGAGCAGTCATTACTTCTCTAATTATTTTTAGTTCTGTTTTATAATTTAATAAAATATTGGTTATGCATTATTAAATTGATTTCACAGTCCACTAATGGTTTGTAGTATAAGTTTGAATAATCCTGCACTGTGAGAATTGTTATTAATGAGCTATATTTTATTATTGAATTTTATAAAATAATCTTTGTACTACTCATCAACAATAAAAGTTGCAAAAATCCAAGTATCAACCATGATCATATAAATATATATATGAAAAACTATATATATGTACAAGGGTATATTATAAACTAATCAAAATATTATGACTGCAGTTGACTCCAACTTTATGGATGAATCTTAAAATGTTAAATTAAAAGGCAAGTTATAAAGGGACACATATTGTATGAAATTCCACTAACGTCAGGTTCAAAACCAAACTAAAGTAGATGATAAATTGTATAAGAAAAGATAGTTTTAAAAAAGTGGAGAGAGCAGGGCCAGTGCCATGGCTCACTTGGTTAATCCTCCACCTGCAGCGTCAGCATCTCATATGAACGCTGGGTTCTAGTCACAGTTGCTCCTCTTCCTGTCTAGCTCTCTGCTGTGGCCTGGGAGTGCAGTGGAGGATGGCCCAAGTGCTTGGGACCTGCACCTGCATGGGAGACCAGGAGGGGAAGCACCTGGCTCCTGGCTTTGGATGAGTGCAGTGCTGGCCATTGCGCCCACTTGGGGAGTGAACCAATGGAAGGAAGACCTTTCTATCTCTCTCTCTCTCTCACTGTCTGTAACTCTGTCAAATAAATAAATAAATAAATAAATCTTAAAGGAGAGTGCAGTCTCAGGGAAGAGTTAGGCTAAAAATGGCAGAGGAAACACTATGCAAATTAGAGCATAGAGTGTACCTATGTGGAGGGAGTGGACTCCCACAACTCAGGACTCCAGTGGCCAGGAGCCTCCGCATCAGCTTTGGAGAGTGAGATGAGACCAGACCGCAGCAGCCCAAGTCACTGGCAGTTATGCTGTAGGAAGAGTCTAGAGGAAATCCAGCTTGCCCCATGGGGGGTAGTGTACCTGTCAAACTAGAGGAGAGAAAAAAGGAGGGGTACGTTTTTCTCTCCCCAATCACCCTGTAATGACATCATGTAACATGCCGATACACAGCACGCACCATTTTGTACATGTGTAACAGCTATGCCAGCTCATGTCCATTCCTAGCAACCAGCTGAGGGGAGACTCCTTAGTCTGGTGGGAAGAACATATAGGGGGCTGGGTATGCAGTGGAGGATGGCGCAATTGCTTGGGCCCTGCACCCACATGGGAGACCAGGAGGAAGCTCCTGGCTTTGGATTGGTGCAGCGTGCTGGACATAGCAGCCATTTGGGGAGTGAACCAATGGAAAGAAGACCTTTCTCTCTGTCTCTCCCTCTCACTGGCTAACTCTGCCTGTCAGGAAAAAAAATAGAGGGCAGGGTGCTCATGACTGTGGGAGGCTTGTGTGCCAGGACTGTGAAAACACTGAGGCTGCGTGGGAGGACTCAGGGTGTGACTAGAACTCTGGGCAGTCACTGTGGGAGGCTCCACACACTCAGGGCTCCCTGGTGAGCTCATTGCTGGAGAATCTGAGCTTTCACTGAGGAATTCACAGATCATTTGTGTCGTCCTTGGGACAGAGTGGATGAATATTATACCCACTGGGGCTAGTGCTCAGGCACTGGTCTCCTTTGAGGAAAGGAGCTCAGCTGAGCAGAATAAACCTCTCATCTGATTAAAAAAAGAGAGAGAGAGATTTACCATGACAGACCTGGGTGTGTCCCCTTAGACATGCTCTTCACTCTGAAGAACTGAGCAGAACTCCCTGGCCAGACCCTCCACATGCCTCTAGGTGTTTAGTGAAAGCAGACACTCCACTAATCTACAGAGGAATAGTACAAAGATCAAAGCTGCCACAGCGCCCCCCCCCCAAAAAAAAAAAAAAAGAAGAAGAAACCAATGCCAAAGAACAAAACTAAGGAAGAAAACATGTTACCCCCAAAAGAACACAACACTGCAACACTAGGCTGTGAAGATGATAAGATTGAAGAAATGCCAGAAATAGAATTCAAAAAATTGATCCTAAGATTGCATAAATGTAATGCAAATGCATGAACTAATGAAATCCATACATGACATGAAAGAAAATTTCTCCCACGAAATTGAGATCCTAAAAAGAAATGAAGATGAAATTTTTTAAATGAAGAATTCAGTAAGTCAAATTAAAAAATGTAGTGGAAAGACTTAACAACAGAATTGGTGAAGCAGAAGAAAGAATATCAGAAGACAAAGCACAGGAAATTATACTGTTAGATCAAACACAAGAAGAAGAAATTAAAAAACTAAAAACACTTTCAGGAATCTACAGGATACTATCAAAGACCCAACAAATGTGTTTTAGGAGTTCCTGAAGGCATGGAAACAAAGAAAGGATTAAAAAGCCTTTTTAGTGAAATAATTTTTAATGAAACAATAAGTGAATAATATTTCACTTTTTGATGAAATAATAATAAAATACTATTTTAGTGAAATAGTATGAAGCCCTTACTAGATTATCCTTTCTCTCTCATTTGGAGAAAGAAAGGAACATCTATGTGCAGGATTCACATAGAAATCCTAATAGACATGACCAGAAAAGATCTTCACTATGTCATATTGTAATCAAACTCACCACAGGAAAACATAAAGAAAAAAATTCTAAAATGTGCATGAGAGAAACTCCAGATTACTGTCAGAGGATCTCCAATTGACTCACAACTGACTTCTCATCAGAAACCCTACAGCTAGCAGAGAGTGGTGAGATATAGTCCAAGTCTTAAGAGAAAAAACTGTCAACCAAGAATACTATACTTACAAAGCTCTCATTTATGAAAGAAAGTGAAATGCAGACCTTCCATCAGAAACAGGAATTGAATTTGTCACCACCCATCCAGCCCTGTGGAAGACACATAAGGATGTGCTGCACACAGAAACAAGGTTATCACTACGGAAGAAAGTAAAGGAAGAAAATCTCCAAGTAAAAGTACAAATAAAATGCAAAGTAAAGAATAGGAATATTTATTTAAAAATGGTAGGGCAGAATCGTTATTTACCAATAGTGACTTTGAATGTAAATGGCCTCAACTCTCCAGTTAAAAGACATAGACTGGCTGAATGAATTAAAAACAAAATCCATCTTTAATGTCTACAAGAAACATATCTCACCGAAAAAGCTGCACACAGACTGAAAGTGAAAGGATAGAAAAAGATATTCCCTGCTCACAGAAACCAAAAATGAGCTGGGGTAGCCATCCTAATATCAGACAAAATGGACTTTCACACAAAAAAATAGCCAAAGAAGGTCCCTATGTAATGATTAAGGGACCAATTCAACAGGAAGATGTGACTATTATAAACATATATGCACCTAATTACAGGGCACCTGGCTATTTAAAAGAAATGTTAAGGGATTTAAAGGGAGACATAGACGCAAATACAATGCTAGTGGGGTACTTCAATTCCCCACTTTCATCATTGGACAAATCAACCAGACAGAAAATCAACAAGGAAACAGCAGTTAATCAACACTGTAGACCAAATGGATCTAACAGATATATGCAGAACTTTTCATCCCACAGTTGCAGAATACACAGGCTTCTCATCAGTGCATGGAACTTGCTCTAGGATTGACCATGCACTAGGCCATAAAGCAAGTCTCAGAAAATTCAAAAAAATTGAAATCCCACCATGCATCTTCTCATACCACAATGGAATGAAGCTGGAAATCAGCAACTCAGGAATATCTAGAACAAATGCAAACATGTGGAGACTGAACAACATGTTCTTGAATGAATAGTGAGTCATCAAAGAAATCAAAAGAGTAATAAAAATTTATTGAAACCACTGAAGATGACAATGAAACATATCAAAACTCATGGGATACAGCAAAAGCAGTGTTAAAAGTTTATAGCAGGCGGTACCTATGTCAAGAAATTGAAATTGCACCAAATAAATTAGCTACCAATATATCTCAAAGGTCTAGAAAAACAATAGCAACTCAAACACAAAACTAAATGGGAGAAAAGAAATAATTAAAATTAGAGAAGTAATCAACAAACTTGAAACCAAAAGCAGTACAAAAGACTAACAAAATGAACAGCTGTTTTTTTTTTTTGAAAAAATAAAATTGACACGCCATTGGTCTACTAATAAAAAAAAGGAGAGAAGACCAAGATCAGTAAAATTAGAGATGAAAAAGGAAATGTAGCAACAGACACCACAGAAATAAAATGAATCATCATAAATTCCTGCAAAGAGCTGTATGGCAACAAACTAGGAAACCTAGAAGAAATAGATAGATTCCTGGACACATGAAACCCACCTCAATTGAGCCATGGAGACATAGAAAGCCTAAACAGATCCATAACCAAGACAGAAATTGAATCAGTAATAAAGTCCCTCCCCACAAAGATAACTCCGGGACCAGACGGCTTCACTGCTGAATTCAACCACACGTTTAAAGAAGAACTAACATTAATTCTTCCTAGATTATTCAAAACAGTTGAAAGAGAGGGCATCCTCCCAAATTCTTTTATGAAGCCAGCATCACCGTAATTCCTAAACCTGAGAACGATGCAAAAGAGAAAGAAAACTGAAGAACAATTTCCCTGATGAACACAGATGAAAAAGTGCTCAACAAGATTCTAGCCAATCGAATCCAACAACATAACAGAAAGATCATTCACACAGATCAAGTGGGATTTACCCCTGGTGTGCAAGGATGGTTCTGCATTCACAAATCAATCAGTGTGACACATCACATTAACAAACTGAAGAACCAACACCATATGATTCTCTCAATAGATGCAGAGAAAGCATTTGCTGTAATACAACACCCCTTCATGATGAAAACTCTAAGCAAATTGGGTATAGAAGGAACATTTCTCAAAACACTCAAGGCAGTTTGGGACAAACCCATGGCCAGCATCCTATTGAATGCGGAAAAGTTGGAAACATTCTCACTGAGATCCAGTACCAGACAGGATGCCCACTCTCACCACTGCTATTCAATATTGTACTGGTAGTTTTGGCCAGAGCCATTAGGCAAGAAAAAGAAATTAAAGGGATACAAATTGGGAAGGAAGAAGTCAAATTATCCTTCTTTGCAGACAACATGATTCTTTATTTAGGGAATCCAATGAACTCCACTAAGACTATTGGAACTCAGAAGAGTTTGGCAAAGTAGCAGCATATAAAATCAGTGCACAAATATCAACAGTCTTTGTATGCACAGACAATGCCATGGCTGAGAATGAACTTCTAAGATGAATACCATTCACAATAACTACAAAAAACCCCTTGAAATAAATTAACCAAGTATGTCAAAGATCTCTACTATCTCTACTATGATGAATTACAAAGCATTAAGTAAATAGAAGAAGATAGAAAAAATGGTAAAATCTTCTATGTTCATAGATTGGAAGAATCAACATCATCTAAATGTCCATTCTTTGAAAAACAATTTACAGATTCATTGCAATCTCAATCAAAGTACCAAATATATTGTTCTCTGAACTAGAAAAAAATGCTGAAATTCATATGGAAACACAGGAGACCTCTAATATCTAAAGAATCTTAGACAAAAACAAAGCTGTAGGCATCACAATACCAGATTTCAAGACATTCTGCAGGGCAGTTATAATCAAAACAGTCTGGCACTGGTGCAAAAACAGATAGATAAACCAATGAAACAGAGTAGAAATGCCAGAAATCAGTCCAAGCATCTACAACTTAACTTATATTTGACAGAGGGGCTAAAGGACAGTCTCTTCAACAAATGGTGCTGGGAAAACTGTATTTCCACATGCAGAAATATGAAGCAAGACTCCCACCTTACACCTTACCCAAAAATCCACTCAACATGTATTAAATATTCTAAATCTATGACCCAACATCATCAAATTATTAGCGAACATTGGGGAAACTGCAAGACATTGGCATAGGGAAAGAGTTCTTGGAAAAGACCCAAGAGGCTCAGGCAATCAAAGCCAAAATTAGCAAATTGAATTACATCAAATTGAGAAGCATCTGTACTGCAGAATAAATACTCAGGAAAATGAAGAGGCAACCGTCAGAATGGGAGAAATTATTTCAAACTATGCAACTGATAAAGGATTAATATACAGAATACACAAAGAGATCAAGATACTCCACAACAACAAAACAAACACCCTAGTTAAGAAATGGGCAAAGGACTTAGATATTTTTCAAAAGAGGAATTCCAAATGACCAACAGACACAGGAAAAAGTGCTCAGGATCACTAACCATGAGGGAATTACAAATCAAAACTACAATGAGGTTTCACTTCTCCCGAGTTAGAGTGGCTTTCACACAGAAATCAACAAACAACAAATGCTGGCGAGAATGTGGGGAAAGAGGTACCCTAATCCACTGTTGGTGGGAATGCAAACTGGTACAGCCACTATGGAAGATGGTATGTTGATACCTTAGAAATCTGAATATAGACCTACCATGTGACCCAGATATCCTACTCCTGGGAATTTACCCAGGGGAAATGAAATCAGCAAAGAAGAGTTATCTGCAGCCCTAGGTTTATTGTAGCTCAACTCATAACAGCTAAGACACGGTGTCAACCTAAGTTCCCGTCAATTGAAATTTGGACAAAGAAATTATGGAATTTGTACACCACAGAATACTACACAGTGGTAAAGAAATGAAAATGAAATCTAGTCATTTGCAACAAAATGGATGAATCTGTAAAACAACATACTTAGTGAAATAAGCCAGTCTGAAAGGACTGTGATCTGTGAGACCTAAGAGAATACCTAAAAGAAAATCTGTATACGTGAGATTGATACTTTGAGAAAGGATGACTTGAGCTGCCCTTGTCTTGACTGTCAAGGAACAGTTTTTTTTCTTCATACTATTTGTTGAACTTTTTACTTAGTATCGAGTTAATCATATATGTATAAAGTCAATTAAAAATAGATCTCAGTAAGAAATAAGAGTAGGAATAAGAGAGGGAGGAGGAAGTTTGTAACTGTAAAGCTGTATAGTTCTGCACACATTCCTATTGGACGTACTTCTAGGGTAAAGTTTAAAAACTTGCCATGGGACCCTAAATTCCATTAAGCTTTGTGGTAAAAATGCCATATTAAGTGTTAAAGTGATCATATTAAGTTTTAAAGTGAACATATAGATAGGATTAAATGTTAAAATGATCATATAAATAGGATCAAGTGTCTGGTAATAATAATAGAATTATAAGGTAGAGAATGTTCCAACATGAGAAGCAGCCATATAGCCAACTCATAGAGTGACAATCAATTTAACTAGGACTCTGACCTCATAATCAGCCCTGAAGGCATCTTGCTCTGGCCAAGGATTTCAGGCTTGGAAAGCCAAGACACTATGGCAAAAAATGTTCTGCATGAAGGATCTCTTTTAAAGAGACCCCAGTGGGAAGAAGTGGCCATCAAAGAAGGATGTACTTTTCTCTGAAGGGAAGGGAGAATTTCCACTTTGCTTATGGCCTTGTCTAAATACTGATGGAGACTGTGGATTCAGAAGGCTTCCATAGCCTTGGAGGCTCATGTCAAGAGCCTCTGGTGATCACTGATATCATACATGAGACTGTTAATTATTAAATTAACAAGAGGAGTCACTGTGCACTAACTCCCCATGGAAAACCTCTGTCTTCAGTAAGTTGTATTATAAGAGTTAACTGTAAAACTTGTTCTCAAACAGTTTTGTGTGTGTGTGTGTATACGTGCAAATTGTTGAAATATTTTCTTAGTGTAGAGTTGATCTTCTGTGTATAAAGTTAATTGAAAATAAAACTTAATGGAGAATGGGACTGGGAATGGGAGAGGAGGAGCAAGGGTGAGAAGGCAGGTATGGTGGGAAGAATCAATATATTCCTAAAGTTGTACTTATGAAATTTGTAGTCATTAAGTCAAAGGTTTCTTTGGGGGTGGGGGAAGCAGCAGCACTCCTGGCAGACCTGATATTCAGGGACCAGTTTTGAGCTATGAAAATCCCCTATATATGCATCCTTCTTCATCTCCCCCAACAAGGACCAGAAGCTGACGGATCTCCACAGCAATGCACATCTAGAACACATGTACAACTGAGTTGGTACAAGTTGTATGCATGGATGCCTCATGCACACTGGCCATAAGCATGCATCTTGGCATGTCACTTAAAACTGCTTCCAGAAAAGGTTCTCGTGAGCCAACAGCAGCAGCGTTATTTTTGATGCACAGGCCTCTCAACACACAGGATTCCCACTTCTCTCTTCTTAGAAGGAATAAAGCCAAAAGATCAAATTTAAGGAGTTTGTATGAGTTTCCTTGAAAGAAATCAATACTTGTAGGTTTGAGATTTTAAAAAATGTACACACAAGTCTAATACTGCAGATGACTAAGTTACATTAAAAATTGTGTTTACATCTTTACAGTATCTATTATTTTGAAATTAGAATGTCTCAGGAAAGAGTAGGGTTCCAAAGCTTGGCAAGTAGACATGGCCACAGATTCTGTGATGGTGGGGTCACTATTCTAGTTTCACTAATTTTAGCACTTCAGTGTGGAGCCAGGTGATCCTGTCAGCTAATTCCTGTGGCCTCATTAGTTGAAGATAATTAAGTAAATATAGTTCTGCGATGATACACAAAGACAAGTTCATCTTGTTTGGATGGAACTCTCTGCAGGATGGCCTTGTCCGCAGTAGGGTGAGCTCCCTGGTCACCCACAGACATGTCAACTGCTGTGTAGTTTATATGACAGATTTCATCAAAACTAGCATTAAATCAGTGTGTCCTCTAATTTGAAAGAATTGAAGTAGCACAATGTGCCACATATTGCGTTATGAACTCAGTTAGAGACTTCATATTATTACATTATAATTAAAAAAGTTTGTGTTGTAGAAATGACATCTCTTGGTGTAATCTGAAGCTCTGTTTCCGTGTATTGCTTCTGATACACTGGCTCACAAAGTGTAGCTAATTTGTTTGCTAACTTGTGGCCATTCACTCTTTCCATCTCTTCCGCATGATTTACGCATCACTGACTTAGTCTTTCGTGAGTTTTTTGCAGACAACTCGGAGCTACGCGTTTGATTATTGTATGTCAGGTCAGACTTGTGGAGGGAGGGAGAGTACTACCAAAGTATAGCTGAACTACTATCATTTAATAATGTCCAACTGTCATTAAACTCAGAGCTAATTGCATCACAGACATTTTGACCGCTTGGATTGTTTTTCTGAAATCCTAAATTGGATACCTGAATGAGTCATGATTAAAGAAATCAACAATTAAACCAGAAGACCTTTCTGAAATGAAGTTAAGTTCACCTTGGTGTTCAGAGTGTCCACGTAAGTTTCTGCAACCCCCAGGAGAGTAATTCCAGGCCCGGAAACAATCATTTCCCTGATAAGTTGGAGACCAAAAGAGCAACTGAAAGCAGAGCCGTGAGAATTCCTGTTTTCTTCTCAGACACGTTGAAGCCATTTACATTTATTTCTAGCTTTTATTTCTGAAACTGGAATGTTACCCACAGTGTAACTGGATCAGATGTGTTTTGTGTTTTGCATTTCCCAATAGGTAAACCCATCAAAGCCTAAATTGAGCAGATTTAGGGCAGGCCGATTATAAGATGCCGGCTGCACATCATAGAAAAACAGGAATTTGAAATCAACACATAAACCTTAAGTGTCATTGCCTGAAAGAAACCAAACCAGCATAAATTGGATGTAAGTGATGGCAGTAGCGGGCTTCATTCTGGGCTCAACCTTCACACTCTGAAGAGAAACTGGGTATTCTGATTTACCGAGTAGAAGGAATGTATACAGTCAGTATCAGGTATAACAAAAGCCTTAAAGAATCACATAAAACATTGATTTCTGCCCTCCTTCAGCAGGTGTCATTTGAAGCGCGGTCCCCCGGTGGAATGCTGATGTTAACTCCCTCTGTCTGTGGTCTGGAAGACAGCAACACCAGGAGTCAGGGGAGTTAGTGGAAGTTTTGTGCGTTTTTGCTCCGGTGAAGAATATGGAATAGTTTAATTCAGTATTTTTTTCAGCCAGCAGTGAAGTACTTCTCTGGATCTTATTATTGTTGTTGTGTTTTATTTGGAAGGCAGGGTTACACAGAGAGAAGGGAAGAGACAGAGAGGGGTGGGAGAGAGTGAGCAAGGGACGATGAGTGGGAAAGAGAGAAATCGCTCGTCCATCTGCTGGTTTAACTCCCCAGGAACCTAGAACTTCATCCAAGTCTTCCACATGGGTGGCAGGGGCTCGGGTGCTTGGACCATCTTCTGGGTCCCCAGTGTCTCAGTAGGGAGCTGGATCAGAAGTGGAGCAGCTGGGACTTGAACGGGTGTCCACATGGGATGGCGGCATCGCAGCCCGCTGTGTGCCCAGTGTTGGCCACTTCTCTGGATCGTGTGCTCTCTGTCTGAATGTGTCCCTGTCTTTATTCCCTCAGCTCATGTTTCCTGCTACCAAGTTCATCATAAGTATGGAATTTTGGAAATGTCTTCACAGTTTTATTACATGGCCCATCCCCGTGCTTGATATAAACAAGCGTTCAGTAAGTGTTGTTTAACACAGGGATTGGCAAACATGGCCTATGAAGGCCACATTGTGACAGTTTCAGGTTTTGTGAATCTTCGTCACAGCTGCTCAGCTGCCTTTGTAATGAGAAAGCAGCTAAAGATCGATCGTGGATGAATGAGAGTGGCTGTTTCAATAAAACTTTATTGATGATGATGGGGGGCAGGCAGGATTGGCCCACGAGTTTTAGCTTGATAGCTACTAATCTATAGAATGTGGAAGTGAGTGAACTGTAAGTACCCCAAACACTTCTTTAACGCTGAGAGGAAAAAAAGTCATGTTCATATTATCTAAAGAGTCATTGAAAGATACTTGAGTTTTCACCATAAAATATAAACATCATGTGAACTATAAACATAACAGTTCTGTGGAAGTGCTGGGGATTTCTGGAGTCAGAGCCTCAGGCTCCGAGCAGCTGTGACTTGCTCACAGAGCCAGTTGGCCTCAATCCACGTCAACGGCTGGGGAGCTCCATGAGCGCGGAGGGCGGGCTCAAGTTCCTGGCTTGAAAAGAGCCCGGCTTGGGGCTGGTGCTGTGGCGTAGCAGGTTAGGCCTCTGTCTGAGTGCCAGCATCCCATGCGGGCACTGGTTCATGTCCCAGCTGCTCCTCTTCCAATCCAGCTCTCTGCTGTTGCCTGGGAAAGCAGTAGAAGATGGCCCAAGTCCTTGGGCCCTTGCACCCGTGTGGGAGACCTAGAAGAAGCTCCTGGCTCCTGGCTTCAGATTGGCCCCACTCTGGCCATTGTGGCCATTTAGGGCATGAACCAGTGAATAGAACACTTCTCCTTTCTTTCCCTCTCTCCCTCTCTCTCTCCCTCTCTCTCTCTCTGTAACTCTGCTTTTCAAATAAATAAATAATCTTAAAGAGGCTAAATCCTCTTTAGGATCCAGAACAGACAGCCTCATCCAAAATTTACAGCAAGCAGACAAGAAATTATTTTTAAATATAATTTTATTGTGTTCATTTGTGGACTAGTCATTTTTAAATTGCTCGTAAAGAGAGTTGCCAGATTATGTCAAATACGCCAAGAAGGTTTGCTGCGGGAACATTCCAGAATATAGACTAGTGCCTCCATGCTGAATACAACAGCTAATTATCCCCATACATCACATTCTTGGCGGTAATGACATTTCAATAGATTCCAAAGCTATGTACACTCGTCTAAGATTTTGAGTTTGGCGAGAATGTGCCTAGTTTTAAAATGGCTTTGAATAGTCCACATTTTGGCATCATAACTACATCCTGTCTAAGGAGAAAAACCATGTATGTCTTTTGACGGCAGCAATAAACCGCGCCTGTGATGCAGATCTTTTTGTCCTTGCTAACAGCGGCAGGTTACCTATCAGGTAAGACAGACTAGGCGGCAACAGGGAAACCTCCTGGCATGTGTCACGTCAGAAAAAGCCTGACTTTGACACTCATCAGAATTCGGACACATTGAGTTTTTCTTATTTTCCAGGCTGATAACAGAGAGCAGACAAGAAACTTGGTCACTCGCAGCATAAAGGTGGGGGAGTGGAAAAAACACGGCTCTCTGCTTATGTCGTCTCCAAGGGCACAGTCACCTTGCAGGGCCTTCTGCAATGAAGGATGTTTGGAGCTTCTACAGCTCAGAGCAGGTTGTTCTCTCCAGAAGTCCTCTGACGAGGCAGTCTGCACACACACGGACCAAAGGAATGGTGTCTGTGCTGTGGCCTGGGACCCCCGGCCGGCACCAAGCTCTGCCCATGCTCATCTGTTGTAGGAAATGGTTCCGCCTTTGGGTAGGAGCTACTCGGGTCTTCCCTGGTAGTTGACGTCCTCTTTAGGTAACTTACACTACTCACACAATGCAAATGCTGTGCAAATAATTGCTATGCACTTTTATTTAGGGGAAAATTACAAGAAAAAAAAACTGTGCATCTTCGGCACAGACACAAATAGTTTCCAAATGTTTTTCATCTGAGGTTGATTGAGTCTGTGGAAGCAGAACCTAGGATACAGAATGTAGCAGGGAGAAAGGGGTGGGGGGAAGGGGGGAGGGAGGGAGGGAGGGAACTTTCTTATACCCAGGCTCTACAAAATGGGGATGTGAATTGCTTTCAGTATCAAACTACTATAATTTACCGACCACTAGGATAATTTGAGGGTGTTAGGGATGCGTACCAAAGAACAGGAGGAAAATGGCCCGTAGGAGAACCAGGCAGAGCTGTATCACCCAGCCCGTTTGTTAAATGTGTTGCAGAGGGACAAGGGTGGCAGCCACAAACCTTGCCAGTCTAGGAAGCAGGCACCTCGATCTGTATGACATTGTGTGCACACATGCATGTGTGTGTACCCACACACATGTGCATACGGGTGTGCATGGCCTAGGGTTGCAAGATTCTCCAGAGTCCAGCTAAGTCTCACTTTTTGAAGGTTGCTGTCTCTGATCTCAATAGCCAGGCAGGGCCTGTCTCGGAAATGCCCGAGTGCCCAGGCAGGGCTTGGTGATACTAATGGTGGCCAACACGAGGTTGGATAATTTTGAACCATGACAAACAAATGTGCCGAGTCTGCGTGTCTTCTACCAGGGTTTTGAAGGTCAGAGTGGTTGCCTGAATTAACATCCACACAATACAGATTTTTCTAGCAGGAAGTCATAAAAATGTTCTATTTTGAAGGCTACATAGATATTATTAAAAAACAACAGTAAACAAAGCGATTGCGTAGAATTTAGGCCAATACTTCGTTTTTTTCAAAAAGAATATTTTATCACTGACTCAAAATGTCTTGTTCGTGGTGAGAATGAAGAGCAGACTTGCTTTTGGTTGGGTTGTTTGTGAGTTTCCCAGATCTGATGTGTGCACGTTCTGTGCCGGCACCAGGTCGATGACTTGGCTGTGGGTGGGCACCAAATCTCACATGCTACAGAGGTGTCTGCTCAGCCAGAACTTTCCAGCTCTCTGCACAGAAGTGGCAGGTTTCAGTTAACAGGAGACATCTGCAGCAGTTGTGAGCTGAGCGCCATTGGATCAGAATTCTGTCCCACAAATTACTATCTATGCAATCGGTCTACTGATGGTTGTTTTACATAATTTCTGAGTTTGCTTTGCGTGATAGATATAAAAGTGTTTGTCAAATGAACGCCAAATGAAAGAGCTGAGATAAAGCCTGCATTAAAAAAAAAAAAAAACAACTTTGCAAGGCTGATCAGGTATGGTCTCCTCTCAGTCCAGGGCACGGAAGGCAGTGCCGTGTCTCCGAGTGGAGGGTACGGGTGGTAAGGGCCTGGTTCTGTGCTTGTTTGCACGTGCAGCACACAGACGTGCGTGGTTTAAATTGTCCCTCTGCAAGGCCGAGCATTCGTGCCCTAGGGAAATGTGGCCTGTATTGAAATAGTATGTTCGCATTTTATGACCTGTAATGAGGAGGGAGTTTAGGTTGCTTTGTCTGCCCACGTTATTTTGGGGCATTTGACATGCAGGGCTGCAAACTGTGCTCTTCAACGCATTGGTTGGAAACAGTGTCCCCCTTTGTCTGTGAGTGGCTGGCTGGTGATAGAAACAGGCAGTCCCATGCCACAAGGGATGCTGAGGGGGTGAGTAATCTGTCTCACGTGCCCCGGACACAGTCACAGCGGTTCTCATTGAAACCTGATTACACGGAGTTCCCTGACTGCTGTCCACGCCATGCTCTGGGAGGAAGGCTCTCAATAGGTTTTCAAATACCCTGACAAATTGGGTAATGATTCCAAGTCCTTATTATGGAGCAGCAAAATTCATTAGTCACCTCCTCAGTTTTTCAAAGCCAATCCTGAAATGTTTTCTTGACGACGTAATGTAGCAAAAACAAGACAGAAGTTTGCTTTCCCACCGTCTTTTCCAGTTAGATCTGCATGAGTCTAGTTGAGGTCAAAAATACCCCCGTGACTGATGCCGGAACACCCCATGGCTCCTTAGAAGCGCAAGTTTGTTTTTCTTTACATGGCGTATTGAACCCAGTTCTACCCGCAAATGAAAGACAGACAGGTGTTGTACACGTAAGGGTATTTGCACTCCGATCTCCCTCCCTTCATTTATGGATCACTTTAGAATCTCCTAAGAGGAGCTTTGCCGATCAGCCTTACAAAAATGTTTCTCTACCTAATCACTTAAAGGAAAATAAGAAGTAAAACAGCACTAAATAACTCAGCACACCCACGTGATTCAAATATTTGCACCTGCTGTCCAAGCGCTTCTGCACTCTGCATGCAGAAGGCGATACCGAGATCTCTGTGTTCAGCAAGCAGCCCTCCTGTTACCTGGACACAGAGGCAGGTTCTATGCCCTTCTCAGAGAAGACCCAAGGCTTTCTTCAGACCGTATGTGGCATGCTTGCAAGCTCAGGGTCTCTCCAGGGATCTGTCGGGCTTCATTTGCATCAACATTCTAAAAGGCACTGGTGTCTGAGTTCTGTAGAGTGTGGTTGTTAACTGCGAGTAGATGAAGACCTCTCTGACTATCTGATGAAAGTGGTGTGCACACACATACAGTGTTCCTCTGCTCTGGGAAACCCACTGTGCTCTGTGGTGACGCTGATGAAAGTGGTGTGCTCACACAATGTTCCTCTGCTCTGGGAAACCCACTGTGGCTGTGTGGTGACGCTAGCAGGTGCACAGTTTCCTACTATAATTCTACTTAGAAAATGTGGCAGCACCAGCTTCCTGCTGGTGACTTTTTTTTTTTTTTTGACAGGCAAAATTAGATATTGAGAGAGAGAGAGAGAGACAGAGAGAAAGGCATTGCTTCCGTTGGTTCACCCCCCAAATGGCCACTACGGCCGGCTTGCTGCACCGATCCAAAGCCAGGAGCCAGGTGCTTCCTCCTGGTCTCCCATGCGGGTGCAGGCCCAAGCACTTGGGCCATCCTCCACTGCCTTCCCGGGCCACAGCAGAGAGCTGGACTGGAAGAGAAGCGGGACAGAATCTGACGCCCCAACCAGGATTAGAACCTGGGGTGCAGGCGCTGCAAGGCAGAGGATTAGCCTAGTGAGCCACAGCGCCGGCCCTGGTGACTCTGAAAGACAGTATCAAGGAAGAGTTAAAAACATGGAAGCACAGTTTGGCTCTTTGTGTGGTTTTTATTTCTGTGTACGTGGCTATTTTTAGAGCTGGAGAGACAGAGGAACAGAGACAGACTGGGATGACATCCATTGGTTCACTCCCTAAATGCCCACCAGGGCTGTGGCAGGGCTGGGCTGAAAGTCAGGAGTCAGGAACTCAATCCAGGTCTCCCATTTGGGTGGCAGGGGCCCGAGTACTGGAGTTACCATCCGCTGTCTCTCAGAGAACACAGTAGCAAGAAGCTGGAGCTGGGAGCCAGACCTAGGATTTAAACTCAGGCACTCAGGCATCCTAACCATTATGTGCTTTGGCTTATGTGCTAGGCCAAATTTTCTTAAATGCGTATTAATATAAAATAAGACTCATTTTGGAAAGGTTTTTCCTTTCGTCCTGCATGTTGCTGGTTCTGCAGCACCAGGACGACTTTGGAGATGTAAGGATTACCAGGACATTGCCTCCCTAAGGAGTGCAGACTCGCCAGGGGTCAAAAAACAAACATGCAAACAAGCCGGGGAACTAGGACTGCGAAAACCCCTACATCCTCGCTCTTGTCGCTAAAACCCGGACGAGTCCCAGAGCACCTAATCTGTAACCAGGGTTTTGTCAGAATGAAAAGGACAACCCCGTGTTGCCTTGTGGGAAAAATGTTTTATTTTTATCTTGCTAACTATGTCATTGGTTTAGGTCTCAGTTCTGAATCAGAAGTTAAAAGATGCTGTGCAGAGTGGAAGCTGGTACAATGTGTCGAAAGCTCAATTAATTTCTAACATCATTTAAATATGCAAATCTGCTCTTTTTTACATAATAATCTCTGCTCCAGGCCTGCAGACACCTACAGAGTAATTTATTTTCATGACCCTTTGAACCTCTTCAGGGTCTCTGTTTCATTTAATAAAACCTACGTTCTGCATGTGAGGGTACTTCAAAAAGTTTGTGGAAATAGAAGAGAGAGAGCTAAAAGATAAGTTTATTTTGTTGCAAAATAAAATTGAAATCTATGTATACCAGGGTCGAAGTCTTCAAAAAGTTCTTGGCAAATGCGTTTTGTGGTAAAACTGCATGGATTTTGGAAGCTTTCTGCACCAGTGCAGACTCAGATCTTCCACGTGTGTGGTCGGAACTCAGCGAACTGAGCCATCAGCTCTGCCTCCCAGGGTCCTCCCAGTAGGAGTCAGAGATGGAAATGCCAACAAGGCACGCTGACATGGGACCAAGTGTCTCAGCTGGAAGCCTAACCTCTAAATGCTTGCTCCAAATACCTCTTTAAAAAAAAAGATTTATTTTTTATTTATTTGAAATGTGGGGTTACAGAGGGAGACAATGACCTTCCATCTCTGGTTCACGCCCCAAAACATTGCAATGACAAGAGCTGGGCTGGTCAAAGCCAGGAACCGGGAGCTCCATCCTGGTCTTCCAGTGGCTGGCAGGGGCCCAAGCACTTGGGCCATCCTCCACTGCCTTCCCAGGCACATTAACTGGGAGCTGGATCAGAAGAGGAGCAACTGAGACTCAAACTGGTGCTCATGTGGGATGCCATTGTCACGGGTGGCGGCTTAACCCTTCGCTCCACTGCCAGGGTCTTCCAAAAACCTCTCAAGTTGTTGAGGTGGTTAACTGCTGCGAGTCATTTCAAAATGGGTATCTTCAGATTCCGTATCAAACTCTGGACTGGGCGCAGTTCTGTTTCTTTGCATCTCACCTGGTGCTTGTCCCTTGATTCACAAAGTGATTTTATACTGTAGAGTCTAAGAGGAGACTGTTTCCTCAGCGTAGCTCCTGGTACTCAGTGAGTGGTGATGTGGGAGACCAACCAGGAAGAGCAGCTGGTGAGGACGGAATTTGAGAAGGGGAGCCAGGCAAAGCATGAATTGAATGCAAAGGCTCCTTGGTTAAGACATCTGCCTATGCTGATGAGTGTGAGGAAGTCAGGATGCTTGTCTGTCTTAACCTTTTTGCAGACTGTAAAGCAATCAAATGCAAAGTTAATTGTCTCATGCCTTTTTGTCACCCCAGATTATGAATGTGATTAGCACAGAAAATCAGGATAAACAACTGTAATCCCATCATCCAGATAATAAAAATTGGCTAGATACCAACGTAGATTTTTCTATTCTTGGCCATCCACTAGTGCAGGACAGGAGAGGAGGGTCTCCTTCTCAGACCCCAGGAACCCCGTCAAGAGCAGGTACTGTTTCCTGTTGCTTGTGATTTACTTCCAGAAGCAGAAATAAAAGAACTCTGCGAGGGCATCCTATTCTGTTGACACAGAAAGAACCCAGCAAGGCTCACTGTTCCGCCCTGCACATTGATTATTAAACTGCGAAACAATTGCCATAGTAGTGCACAGGAACTTGCAATGTTGTAATGCCTGTTTATTCCTTCATTTAGATGCGTCATAAATGAATCAGTGGGTATCACACAGGTGGACATTTAGGTTGCTCCTGGAGTTTTGGTTTTTTTCTTAGCAAATAATCCTGCAAGGACTATCCTTAAATAATTTTGTGTGTAAATTTTGAGCTGTGGCATTCTGCACATTTGAAAAATTGGGTGTCATTTAATCCTGGTACAAAAAGGATGTAATTGTTCTTCCACCATAGTTGTAAGGAATTGTCTCTTTCTCTAAAACTTGCTGGCATTGCACATTACAATTCAGTGTATCATTCTGATGGATGAAAAGAATAGTATCATTTACTTTGCATTGATTTAAGAATGCCTCTGTCCATGCTTTAGCATAGTTTTGTAATTGTATGTATTTGTTCTATTTGTTCCTCAAAGCATCTTCTCACATTCTCACTGTTTTTTTTTTTTTTTTCTAACCTACCATCTGTTTTTTCCTATTCATTTTATGGGATCTTAGAAAATTAAAGAAAGTGATCTTGTGTTAGATGCATTCTTAATACTTTTTTTTTTTAAAAAGGATTTTATTTATTTATTTGAAAGTCAAATTTACTGACAGTGAGAGGGAGAGACAGAGAGAGAGAGATCTTCCATCCACTGGTTCACTCCCAATTTACCACAATGACTGGAGCTGGGCCACTCTGAAGCCAGGAGCCAGGAGCTTCATCCGGGTCTCCCACATGGGTGCAGGGGCCCAAGGACTTGGACCATCTTCTGCTGCTTTCCCAGGCCATAGCAGAGAGCTGGATTGGAAGAGGAGCAGCCAGCACTGGAACCAGTGCCCATATGGGATGCCGGCACCGCAGGCAGAGGATTAACCCACTGTGCCACAGAGCCAGCCCCCGTACTTTTCTACTATTTATTGTTTGTCTCTTCAGAGTAAATTTCTTAGCTTGCGGAAGATTTGTATTTTTTAAAAAATTATTTTTTCAAAAGGTGTAGAGATAGGCAGATAGAGACAGATACAGGCACACGGAGGTCTCCCATCTACCAGTTGACTCACTCAGCATCCACTGCAGGGGACTGGGCCAGCCAGACTGAGTCCAGGAGCTGAGATCTTAAGCAGGGGTTCTTGTTGGGCAGTGGGGACCTGCCCACGTGAGCTATCCCCTGCTGCCTCCCAGGGCTCACATTTGCAGGGAACTGGCATCAGGGGACAGAGCAGGGACTTGAACCCAAATGTGAACTTGAACTCTGATATGGGCTGTGGGCATCCCACGCAGCATCTTAAATCGATGCCAATGCTTACCCCATGGCAAAGTGTTATTTTTCAAACGTTATGTTCTGCTTATGAAAAAAAGCCTTCCCCATTTGAAAATAAATAAATGTGTTTTTAATAGAATAATGTATTTCTTAGGGCTGCCCTAACAAAGCACCATAAACTGGGGGTGGTGGGGAGCATGAAATAGAGGAATTTCTTGTCCCATGGGTCTGAAGTATGGGCGTCTGAGACCAGGGTACTGGCAGAACCTTGCCCTCTCTGCAGGCTGCAGGGGAGGGTCTCTCTTGCTTCTTCCCACGCTGCTGCTTTGCAATAACGCTTGATGTTCGTGACTGGTAGACCTTGGCCGATAGTCTTTGCCTCCTCGATTGCCTGGCATTTTCCACCTGTGTCCATCTGTGTGCCTTTTTTCTTTAAGAACATCAGTCACTGAATTCTGCCCCGCTGACACCAGTAGAAGCTCATGTTAGATAACTGTTTGCATCTGTAACGAGCCTTTGGTCATAGAGTATTGCATGCTGAGGTTCTCTGTGGATGTGGGTGTTGTGAGAACACCGTTCGGGCTACTATAGACTCTTAGACTCTGTTTTTTCTAATTTTGACCTTGTACCCCTTAGGAACCCCTTAGGTTTTTGTAGGGCATGGTGTCCAGCTCCAGTGTTCATCAGAATCACCTGGTGAACTGCAGACCACTGGGCCTCATCCCCAGAGTTTCAGGTTCTGGGGTGAGGTCTGGGTATCCCACTCTGGGACATGCTTCGTACTGACCTGTGTCATCCCCATATCGGTGGGGTGACGTCCTCATCCCTAGTACCACAGACTGCACTTGTACCTGCAGAGACGGCCTTTGGAGGGGTGGTGATGGGAAACTGGAGACAGGAAGGTGAGCCTTCACCCTGCAGGGTGGTGTCCTTGAAGGAAGCCAGTAGGAGCTTAGGGAAAGTCATGTGACGACACCAGGTCAAGGCAGCCCTCTAACAGCCTGGGAGACAGGCTCAGAGCGAGAGCCCTGCCAGGTGCTTGAGCTTGGGGGTCCAGCTCCAGACCAGAGCCTGTAAACCCTGCTTCGAAGCCCGAGCCTGGGGCAGGTGTCGCGGCTGCCCTCCCGGACCCAGACGGAGCCACTGGTGGAAGACAGGGAAGACCACGTGTCCACAGTCCTCACAGCAGCCTGTGCACGAGGTAGGCACCACGCTGCTCTTCAGTCTCTTCCCCACGTTTCCTCCCAGCAAACTGAAGTCTTGCACTCAGAATTCACTTTGGCCTGCATTCTGTTCTATCCAGCTACTTTTTATTTTTTAGCCCCAAGGTGCTTTAATATGTTGACATAATGTGCATTTAATATCTAAATATGTCAGAGGTTTTAATATGTGGGTGGTATTTTAATATCTAGTGAAATTATTCCCTTTATACCAGTTTTCTATTCTCAGAATTGCTTGCTATTTCCCCCTTTGTTCAAATTGAAACTTGATAACTTTTTGCCTTTTCTATTTAATTAAAGTCACATTTCGTATATGTATTACGTGGGAGTGAATTAGTACTTTTATGGTCTTCCTATCCAAGAACACATTATGGTTTTCCATCTAAATACAATTTTGTCATTAACTGTATCTTGATATAGATTTCCCCATATATGTCTTGAACATTGTTATGTTTATTTCCTGAAATTGTGTTTGTTTCTTTGTGAAAAAAATCCTATCATAAATGGGGTTTTCTCTTCTATTAGAGCACTCACGTGGATCATTTTTACACATGAATACCGTTAAACTGGGTGGTTTTTATTCCTGCGTAGCACTGTGCAGTTGCTTGTTAAGATTGCTAGGTAGGCATCCACGTCGTCACCTAGGTCGTCGTCCTCCAGCTCGGAGCGTGTCACTGCGACAGTCCGCTGTCAGCTTGGGCGGGCTCCTTCTAGGTCAGCATCCTGGAGGAAAGCAAAGCACTTGATCTTGGTCCTTTCATCAGAAAAGGAATTCCGATCACGGATCCCCTGGATTATCGGCACAGGGTGGCCGACAGAGACCGAGGCGGCGTCAAGCTGTGCCTCCCTTTTGGTGACAGCCCTGCTGACACCACTGTGCACAGATCTCTGTACCCCAGCGATGCCAGGGCTTCTCCGAGTACCCCGATCTTGCAGTTTCTGGCTTTTGCCGCATGTGTGCACCCCCATTGCTTGATTCCCACTCTCCTTGCTGCTTGGCACTGCAAGCTCCCATCAGCCACAGGCGTGTTTCTTGTTTTGGCCACAAGGACTAGAAAGTCAGGTAGTGACTCCCACGGTGGTGTGGGCTCTGTGCTGCCAGATGCTGGGTAGCAAAGATCACATCCAGTGCCGGCCAGAGAGGCCAGCAAAGGGGTCTTGGGAGCGACCCCTCCCCTGTCCTTTCGTCTGTGCATTCCTTTGTTCAGTGGGATAATGGCATTTTTTTCATCAGGAAACATCATGCTAACTTGTTTGATGAATTTGTATCATGCTAAAGATTAACCTGTCTATTTTGAGTCTACTAACTTTTTTCCCTAAATCAATAGTCTGTTTTTATATTTAGACAGACATCTGATTGACACTTGTTGGGAAGGTTGTTTGTTTTCATTTGACTTATTGATATATTACATGAATAGCCTCTATTACTGCGTAAATCTTATGTTTCCATAATAAACTTTCCTTGATCCTAATAAAATGCTGTTTTTACATACCACCAACTTCCAGATTTCCATCTGAAAATGTTGCATTTGCAGTTAAGACTCTGGGGATACTTCAGGATTTCCATCTGAGAAGGTCGCCTTTGTAGTGAGGACTCGGGCGGGTGGTATTTGGCGCACTGGTTGCGATGCTGTTTGAGATGCCTTGTCCACACTGGAGCACCTTGGTTGGGCTCCCACTATGCTCCCGGTTCCAGCTCACGTACACGCTGTGGGGCAGCCGTGACGGCTCCGATAGTTCAGCCCCTCTACCCATGTGGGGCACCTGCTCTGGGTTGTGACTCCTGCCTTCTGTCTGCCCAGCCTTGGCTGTGGCAGACTCTTCAGTGGTGGAACAGTGACTAGGAGATCTCTCTCTGTGTCTCACTGCCTTTCAAATAAATAGAATAAAGCTAAAATTGTAAAATACTAACTTATGATATCACTCTTTATTTTCAAAAGAAAAATATTTCTCTTTTGGGGTCTGACGAGTGTGTTTTCTCTGATTTGTGGAGCTAATACATACAGTACAAAAATGTCATGTGTATGAGAGAAATTGACTTCTTGAGATTTGATTTTGGTTTATGGCCTTGGTCTATACTCCTGTGGACCAGCGGTCTTTCTACTTGTTAAACACTTTCTTTAGTGGAGGATTAAGCCTGTGATTACAGTACAGTATAATACAGTAAATTGAAAGTATGTTACCACAAAATTAAAAGAAAAATGAAGGAAGGAGGGTGGAGGACAGAGGGTAAGACGGTGGGAAGAGTCATTATGAGCCTACAATTGTATACACGATATGCATGAGGTCTGCTCTCTTTATGTAAATAAAAAAGGGGGAAAAATTAATACTCATTTGAAAACTGATCAATACTTATCCCTGGTGCATTTGTACAAAATGAAGATTTAGCTCTTGCCCTGAGATGCAATCCAGAACCAGAATTATTTATTATTTAAAACTGAAAAAGTTAGTATGCTGAATCACTTGTTCATAGTTCTGCTCATACGCGTCCATGCCCACTTATGGCTTATTTTCATTTTCCCAGATAATCTATTTAAGTTTCTCAAAATATAACACAGATTTTCTAAATGTTCTGTTCTTGAAATTTTATCAAAATCTACTCTTAGTGTTCTGCTGCTTATTTCTAAAATAATGATTCTTTTATCCTTATTCTTTTCCAGGCTTTACTTCTCTTTCTGAAAACCATCTCTCTATGAACATAGGTTCACCTGTTTCTCAAATCATAAACTTTTGACTTTTTTAGGTGCTCCCCTCTCCTTTCTGTAGGGTATTTTTGTTCTATAGGAGAGTGCTGAGGTTGTCCTTAAATCAGATCCTTAATTAAGCTATTCTCCTTAGTCTGGTCATACGTTTTGACATGCCTCATCAATTCCTAGCAGTTCAGCAGTTTGGGTCTTGATTTCTTCTGTAACTTAGGGATTTTTTGAAATATATTTTGTCAAATTGCTTTTGCTTATACTTTTGTTATTTTTTAAAAAAATTTATTTATTTGTTTATTTGAGAGTGTAAGGCCGCCACAAAACACACCAAACACTAGAGTAAGGGAAAGAGTTTATTGGGTGAAACCCAACAGACTAGAGGGAAAGGGTGAAGAACGAGAAAGAGAGAGAAGGAGAGTGTAAGAGAGAGAGAAACAGAGACAGAGACAGAGGTCAGGAGACGGAGAGGAAGAGACAGAGACAGAGACAGAGAGAGAGAGAGGGGCAAGGAAAGCATTTATTGGAGAAAACCCAGCAGTCCAGAAGGAAGCGGTGAGGAAGGAGAGAGAGAGAAGGAGAGCATAAGAGAGATCAACAAAGAGAGAGATCAGGAGATGGAGAGAAGGAGAGAGAGAGCGAGAGACGATCGACAGCCATGTGTTCAGAAACAGGTCCTTTTATTATAATTATTATTTATTTTGACAGATATCTATCTCTCTAGAGAGAGAGAGAGAGAGAGAGAGAGAGGTCTTCCTTCCGTTGGTTCACCTCCCCAAATGGCCGCTATAGCCGGAGCTATGCCGATTCAAAGGCAGGAGCCAGGTGCTTCCTCCTGGACTCCCATGCAGGTGCAGAGCCCAAGCACTTGGGCCATCCTCTACTGTACCCCTAGGCCACAGCAGAGAGCGGGACTGGAAGATGAGCAACCAGGACTAGAACCTGGCACCCATATAGGATGCCGGCGCTGCAGGCGGAGGATTAACCAAGTGAGCCACAGCGCCAGCCCCAGGAACAGGTCCTTTTAAAACTTTGCCGGGGGGTGGGCAGGGAAGCAGGAACAGCGAATCCCATTGGGATGATGGTGAGGCTGACACCAGTGGTCAGGCCCTGTGGCCACCTGGCTTCCAGCAATGGCGGTGGGGGGTCAAGCCTAGGATGGTGTCAGGGTGTAGATTACACCATAGATAAGACTGTGCCATTTTCCTAACAGAGTTAGAGTTACAAAGAGAGGGAGAGACAGAGAGAAAGGTCTTCTAACCACTGGTTCACTCCCTAAATGGCTGCAACAGCCAGAGCTGGACCGATCTGAGGCCAGGAGCCAGGGACTTCTTCCGAGTCTCCAGGTGGATGCAGGGGCCCAAGCACACGGGCCATCTTCTGCTGCTGTCCCAGGCCATAGCAGAGAGCTGGATCAGAAGAGGACAAGAACCAGCACCCATGTGGGATGCTGGTGCCACAGGCATAGGCTCAGCCCACTAAGCCGCAGCGCTGGCCCCTTTTGATACTCATTTTAAGATTTTTTTTTACATTGAAATGAAAATACTAGAGGCTTATGCTGTGGCAGGGCCATCGCATACGGGTGAGGCTTGAGTCCAGCTGTTTTATGTCTGATCCAGCTCCTTGTTGATGGCCTGGGAAAGCAGTGGAGGGTGGCACAAGTGCTTGGGCCCCTGCACCCACCCGGGAGACCTGGAAGAAGCTCCTGGTTCCTTGCTTTGGACCAGCCCAGCTCCAGCTGTTGTGGGCTGAGTTGGGCCTGAATTAATTTATAGAGAAGAATTCTAAATGTAAGCACAAATGCAGCTTGCAGTGTGATAAACTTTATTTACAAAGTGAGAAAACACACAGGCACATTAGGGCTTTATTTTGGGAAAGTGGGCCAAGGAAATCGCCAAGCCCTGCTCTGTGCATCCTGAGTCCCTGGGGGGGGGGGGGGGAGCAAGCTTCCCTCCTACCTAGCTTTTTAGGAACTTGGAAAAGCGGAAGTGTTTACGTGGTACCACCCCCACGTCCTGGTAAGAGGAAGTACTTCCGGGGGAGGGGTCCTCTGATTGGCAGGTGAACACAGAGTGAAGGTGGTGTGGCTTCCAACTCAAGAACTTACCATCATCTGTCTAAGCTTTCCCACATCACAGCCGTTACAGCCGTCTGGGGAGTGAGCCAGTGGGTGGAAGACCTCTCTCCCTCTCTCTGTCTGAACTCTGACTCTCAAATAATCATTAAAAAATAAAAAAAAAAATTGTTTCCTTAAAGATAAAAATACCGTATCTGCATTACCTAAACTTTGAGAAACATAAGAATTCATTCGTATGCCCAAAAATACAGTTAAAAATAATTAATGGATACTAGGAAAGAATGTGTATCTTCTCTTTGGGAGTTTGATCTGAACAGTAAGATGTGTATATAAAAATAAATCTAGGAGCCGGCTCTGTGGTGTAGTGGGTTAAGCTGCCGCCTGCAGTGCCGGCATCCCATATGGGCGCCGGTTCAAGACCCAGCTGTTCCACTTCCAATCCAGCTCTCTGTTGTGGCCTGGGAAAGCAGTAGAAGATGGCCCAAGTCCTTGGGCCCCTGCACCCACATGGGAGACCTGGAAGAAGCTCCTGGCTCCTGGCTTCAGATCAGCACAACTTCAGCCGTTGTGGCTAATTACAGAGTGAACTAGTGGATTGAGGATCTATTTCTCTCTCTCTCTCTCTCTCTCTCTCTGCCTCTCCTTCTCTCTGTATAACTCCGACTTTCATACAAATAAATATTTTAAAAAATCTATAAGTTTACTAAAACATAATAAATATATATATAAGAAAAATCCATTTAGAAGGGCTCCCTTTTTTTACTAGATTTTCCATGACTTTATTGATATAAATTCATATCTGCTTTCTATTGATTTTTCTGTGTGTAGGTCATTATTTAGGTAATGTGATACTCTATTAGCTGTTCTATAAAGATTTATTAGAATTATAATCTCATTGTATGTTCTCTTTGTTTCATTAAAATTTTTTGTGGAATGTATTAAACTTACTTTGTTATTGGTAGGATTGTTAGAACTTTCTCTTTGAATTTTCTTCGTTCAAATCTCTTTTTTTTTAGTCTTAATTAGTTCGTTCATAAAATATTTTATATATCAGATAAGGCAGAGTGTATATTTTGAGCCAATTTCTTTTTATACTAAGAATATCATACAGCTCTTTGTCTTCAGGTTTATGTAGCCACTCTTCAGCAGCATGGAAATCTCAAACATGCATCTGCTGATTTTCATTTCCCTCCAGACTGGGGCTCAGGTTCCTGTATACGTAGTTTTCTCTTCTTCAGTTGTTCCTCCTCCTCCTCTTCCCCCTTTCTTTTACACTTACTTTTGTGACTCGCTATTTCTTTATTTTTACATTTATGTCCACTAATTCACTCCCTATTGCTCACAAAGGCCAGAGCCAGGCGCCTAGAACTCCATCTGGGTCTTCCACATGGGTGGCAGAGACCCAGGTGCCGGAGCCATCACTGGCTGCCCTCCAGGACCTGTGTTAGCAGGAAGCAGCAGTTGGAAGCAGAACCTGGACTCGAACCCAGCTCTCTGGTATGGGATGCAGGTGTGTGAACACTGCACCACAAAGCCCACTGCTTGTGACTTGGTTTCATAGTCACGTTCATTGTTTTCAAAAACAGATGACACTTTTCAATTAAGTTGTTCATTTTTAGAGCATTTAAATTGGAGTGTCAGACTGTGCAAACTGAACTAGTTTGGCTTAGAATTGTTTCTCCCTTCAGAATGTTGTTCCTAAGGTTGCCATGGAGCACACTGAGTTAGTGTGTTGTCCCGGCCTCTTCCCCAGGTGCCCACTTCAAGCTTCAGGGGTTTCTACGTCCCGGAGCAGGAAAGCACGGGGCCACAGCTCTGATGGCTTCACTTCCGAAGTCAAGAACATCGGCGAAGCAGCCAGACACGCACTTTGAGGGAAGCTTCCAGAAATTTCAAGTGACGTCTCAATCTGTGTGGCACGCCGCACAATTCGCAGGTTACAGATTGTGTCGAGTTCTTTTTATCTGCTAAAAGAGGATTAAACAAGCAGAAAAGCAGTTTCAGAGCTGATGCATCCTCTCATGGCATGATGTGTTATGTATTTTATTTGTAGAAGACACAGCCTGTCCACTGGGAGTCAGGCTGTATCCTGTCACTCAGTGTCGCTTGCAGTGAGTGGGACAACCCTGTGCCCAGGGCAGTGCTCGTCAGCCTCTCCAGAAAAAGGTCTGGCCGGTGCGTCTCTTCTTTCCTGTGGGTTTCAGCCTCTCATTTTCTGCATGATGTCCAGGCACGGGGCAAGTGGGCACAGCCTGAGACAGTGAAACACAGAGATCTGTGTGCTCCATCCTCTATGGAGTTTTGCACTGCACACGTCTCTGCTCCCTCACGACAGGTAAAGGAAGCTGGGGTGAGCTGTTTCCATTTTGCTATGGGATCATCCTTGAGCATGATCATCCCCAGCACTTGAACTGGAGGGGCCTTGCGGCCATCTGTAGTTGTTGACTGTGCCGACTCCAGTCCTTCATGGCTTGCAGGGTTCTGAGCCCAGCCTGCGTAGACGTAAGACCCTGTAGCTCTAACCTAGAGCGACCTTTCCGCTCCTGGTGTGTCCTAAGTTACGTATTTCTTTATGATATTTACTTCTAGATTAAACTTCAAGTGAGAGGGCACATTCTATTTAGCTGTCTTCCCAAATTTTATCTGTGTTGGTAAAAAAAATAATAATCCAAGATTGGTTCAGAGAATTTGGTATTTAAACAGGATCATACTGGCTTTCATGGGATTAATAATTCATGTATTTTATAGCGTTTGGAGCATTTCAGTAAGTCCATTATACCTGTATTTTCTGTACAGTCAGTAAATTTTGTAGCTCCTAAAATCCATGAAATGAAATATAGGTTTGAAAAGCCATAACACTATCAATACATTAATATTTATGTAGCTCTTTTCATGACAAACACTCTAAAATGCTCTCCTGTAAAATAAAATAGGAGGGAATGTGGGCGATTGTGGTCTGAAAGCTGTGTGAATGGACAGTCTGTGGAGGCGACTGATCAGTTTGAACTCAAGGTCGCCTCTCGGTGTGGGTGACCTCACACTTGGGAAGCCGGGGGGCCTGGGGTCAGCTGCTCTGCAGGAGGCCCGTGCTGTAATTAACGTGGTGAGACCAACACAGCCTTTCCTCTCACCCAGACCAGACAGCAGCGTTCCTACTGGGCTGTCAGCTCATCCGGGTGCAGCCCACGGGCCGGCTGCCCTCCTAACCCCATTCAGGTGGCTTTGCAATTCTAAATTTAAATAGGGATCAGCACGCTGATAAGATGCGATTGTAAAGGCATCTCTAATTTAGCGTGCGGTATTTATTATTTCCTTCACACATGACAGAAACAAATTATTGATATAAATTATGCTGATTTCTTTCCGTGATGAGGTTGTTCACGAGTGAAAGACGAATCTGGAGAACAAGTGCCCTTTAATACCTACCCCCTGCTTCTCTAATTGCAGGCTGTCTCCTCCTAACTCCCTGTGCTCATGGGTGCTAGTAGGGGAAGGCAGTCTCCAAGCAGGAGGTTTTGGTTCTATTTTGAACATAAATAATGAATAGAGGGGAAAATGGAGCGACAACACAGAGTACTGTCGAAGTGAACACCCAGAATCAGGAAAGACAGGCAATCCTGAATGTTGTGCCATAACCTTTCAAAGGACCAGCATGGTTCCCATGGCGACGAGCACACATCTGTTTCTCTGTAGGTGTGATCCCATCTCCACACCAGTCGCTGGGGTGACACCTTGCTGAGTGCCATGACCTGGGGAGCCACAGAGATACAGTAGTCACCTGTATTAGCTCCTCGGTCACTTACCTTGGTTCCCCAGGAAGGCGTGGGGATGAGTAGTCACCAAGCATGCTTGTCAGCTACGTGGTGTGGTTCTGCCTTACTCCTCCAAGGATCAGGATTTTTTTTTTCTGATTTAGTTGCCCATTGTACTACTCAAACCTATCAGTAAATGATCTCCCGCTCTAGGGAGTCAGCATTGTTAAATGAAGAGAATGTTCACAGTCAATCATACTTTCCTGATTGAAATAAGGGTGGGCTGCCCATGTGTTTGCTTGAGGCGATTTCCTGTGGCCCTGAGATTTCTGTCCAGCGACTCAGTCACCATCGGAACTCTGCGTAGCTGGTAAGACAGGAGACCCTGCTGCTGGCAGGATCGTGGCTGCCCAGCCTCGTGTCTGCTCGGGCCCTGCTTGCTGAGTTTCTGAATGCGGCACGTTACCTTGGCGATGGCCACCTGTCCAACACTCTTCTCCCTGCTTAAGGCTCAGTTCGGGCATCACCTCTTCGAGAGGCGTTTCCTAGCATGTCCTTTCTCTGAGTAGACGCTGTGCCACTCTTGGGTGCTCAGTCTCAGTCGCTTGCTGTCTTCCTGCATCTCTGTTGTTATTGTCACTAAGCCACACAATGGAGACTTCGGTTCATTTATTCCCTTTTACATCCTAGCACCTGTCAGAATTCATGACATTTAGTAACTATTTAAAAATGATTTGAGTGAATAAGTGATGGCCCCAGCAGAGAGTTTAACTTCATTGCTTCCGAATGTTCTGTCCAGAGATGCTCATTCCATTCTTAGGAGTGACCACCTGTAACCTGTGAGACAGCCCAGTCTTTGTCTCTGGCCCCTACAGTAAATGAAAGGCCAGTTTATGTCCTAAGAGAGTTTATCGCACAGCCATTAGATAACCCCAGAGGCTATTTACGAATTAAATTAAGAAGCAAAACAAAACACCATAAAGTCTTGGGAAAATAAACCTACCTGAGATGTTTGAATTTCCTTGACAGCTGTGCTAATGCACTTGTAGATCTCAGACAGCCTTTTTGCTGGATTACCATAACAGTTGCTTATAAATCTAGAATGCGGCTAAGCTTCCTTTAGATGGGCATACCCTTTATTTATCCCAAATTATAGACTTGCTAGTTTGACATCAGTTCTTTCTAAAATGCTTTGCTGGAAAATTATAAGCCTGGGTTTGTCAGGCATGTGTTTTTTTACAAAAGAAGCATAGATTTTTGATGCAGGTACTCTACTTTTGACCTCTATTTTGTACTCCACCACCCCAAGGAATAATTGTTAGCATTAGCATGATTGTTTATAGCTTTTACTGATCCCACTTCTTACAGCCTTTAATCTTGGCCAGGAATTGGGTATGAACCAAGGCCTAGAGCTGCTGCTGTTCGTAGGGAGCTCATATTAACATCTGCTGCATTTTGAAACCTTAATTCCCAGGTCTCTTGCTTCCAGTTTGTTTGTCTTTTTGTCTGTCTGTTTTGGCCGATGGTTAAAAGGCAGCCATCAAAACCCCACTAAAGGGCTGGTGCCACAGCTCAATAGGCTAATCCTCCACCTTGCAGCACCAGCACCCCGGGTTCTAGTCCCAGTCGGGGTGCTGGATTCTGTCCCGGTTGCCCCCTTCCAGGCCAGCTCTCTGCTGTGGCCAGGAATGCAGTGGAGGATGGCCCAGATGCTTGGGCCCTGTACCTGCATGGAAGACCAGGTGAAGCACCTGGCTCCTGGCTTTGGATCAGCACAGTGCGCCCGACGCAGCGCGCCGCCCGTGGCGGCCATTGGAGGGTGAACCAACGGTAGAAGGAAGACCTTTCTCTGTCTCTCTTTCTCTCTCACTGTCCACTCTGCCTGTCAAAAAAAAAAAAAAAAAAACACTAAAACCTGAATTAGTCATGATTTCTGAGTCAGAAAGACATTTTTTTTAATCAAGAGATTTTTTTTTTTTTTTACAAAATTATGCCTCTAATGTAGAAAGATTAGACTGTTTTAATTATTTTCATTGGGACAAATTACAGGTGCCTAATTTGGACATTTATCATTTAATACACATTTGTTGATAATTTGCTACATGTCAGAACGTTTTAGTGGTGAGTGGAGATGAAGGTGAAAAGGGAATTAGGGTGATGAATGTTTAAGGGATGGACAGACAAGATGTGGAAAAGCAGCTGAATCGTGGTCAACAAGGCTGTGCCCCGTCTCCCGTCTGATGCGCATCGTCTCCTAAGCTGGAAGCTCTGCCTTATGCGCAGAGGTTTGAGTGCCACCCTCGAAACAGCCAGGGTAGCAGAAAGGACCACGGATCCGCTCTTCCCACACTAAGGTGCCCTGTTAGGTTCCGTGGTTCTCCTTCTCAGAGGGGGATGGACTGGGCTGCTCCAGGACTGTTTGGCTCCACCGGCCACAGGGTGGGAAGACAGCGTGCCATGGCTTCCTCTCGTGGGCATACCGGGAAGCTCTGTGGCTCAAGACTCCACGCTTACAACGGATGTTTTCTAGAAAGGCGACTTGCCGTTTAGTGGATAAGCCAGATGGTTTGGTTTCAGTTGCTTTGACAGCCTCTGATTTAAAAGACACTTCTGTTTTGTGGTGTGCAAGTAGTTGGCACTTTCCCCTGCCTGCTGTCTGGTGCTGTGGAAACCTCTCTTTCCAGGAGCCCCGTGTGTTGCCGGTGGGTTCTCCCTCAAGTCCCTGAGTACACATGCATTTGCTGTTGAGCCTGCTAGCTCAGTTTGTACCCAGGAATGACCATTAGACTCATTGGTGTGTGTTTGCCGAAGCAGTTGATGAGCATTGCTGGTCACTGACCCCTCATCCTGACATCAGACCCTCTGTCAGCTGACCATCACAACTGCACAGCCCTCAAGACAGCTGTGCTGACCCTATCCTCAGTGAGTAAACACCCATCGCTGGACTAAACCAGGTGCCACGTTTTATCAGAACCCCAGTACTGTTGGTTTTATTACGTTGCTCCTCGGCTCAGGCCATCACCTCGTACTCAAGGCCATCATCAGAAACAGCCCGTGGGGCTCTGTGGCTTGCACAGTAGGGACCAAGTGGCTGGTTCATCGCAGCATGGAGAATTCTTCTCCCTGAGGGTGGGGACATACATGTTTCTCTCTTGTTGTCCAGAGTAATTGGTGTGTCTCCATCTCCATCTCCATCTCCATCTCCAAATTACATAACTAGCCATCCTCTCCCTACTTCCTGCCGAGTGACGCAGATCCCCTGACAAACCTGAGCTCTCCTTTACTGTGTGAGTTGAAGTTGATGACGTAAGCATTCTGCAAGTACCTCCTGGCACCACGGCACGTCTTACTACCTTGGTTCTTTCATTGCCTCATGTGTCTTCTATATGAGATGGCCCTAAATGATGTCTGGGAAAAGGCTAGATTCATCCATCCTCCTCTCCCCTCCCCTCCCCTCCCCTTCCTTGCCTTTGCCTCTCTCTCTCTCTCCCTCCCTCTCTCTCTCTCCTTTTCCCTCCTCTCCCCTTCCTTGCCTCCCCCCCGCCCTTCTTCCACTACCCACTCCCATCCACCCTTTTTCTTTTCCGGAAAAAGCTTAAGCCTGTAACAATGAAGAACCCAGAGGAAGCCAGTGAGGTAGCGCTAGTGAGAGTCGGGATGGGATGGAAGGTTAGCTGAAAGCCCGGGAGTGGAGGCAGCACCCCTGTGGTTGGCTGGAGCGGGAAGGTATGGAGGACGTGGGGGGATGGAAGTCGTCACACGGGGTAGGCGGGGCTGTGCGTTTATTAGTGCATCTGCGGTTGTTTTGCCTTGTGGAATGGGGACAGGGCATATATTTTCCAGATTTTGCTTTTGGACTTTGAGCTGTCTGTTTCCATCATGGGCATCGGGCCCGCAGTTAAAGAGCACCAGACTGCGGCGCACAGGAACGGACAGTGCACCCCAGCAAGTCTGGCTGAGTTCACCTGGAGCACCTTAGTAGGCGGGGCAGCCTTTTCCATGGCATTTGGCAGTTCCAAGTTGGACTAGTTAACCATTAATTTTTATGGAGCTTGTTCATGGGAAAGAATTTCGTGTTGCTATGGAAATGACCACTGAATGTCGGCCCTGGGAAACATCTCGGGGACCATCCATTCTCATCTGTTCACCATGATAGACACTGGGGATCAAGGAAGTTATGGCACCTACCCGAGGTGGCCCCCAGTCAGTGGAAGAGCCACACATGAAACAGAAACCCCAGGATTGGGACTGGCTGGAACTCAGGAGGTGCCAGTTACTACAAGGTGCCCTGCTGAGGGCTTTGGACGTCTGTCTTTAGAGAGTCCGAGTGTCAGAGAGAGAGACGATTGGTATGAACGTTTGCTTGGGGCTCACTCCGTGTCCGGCGACTGGAGATGGGCTGAGCTGAAAGAGAGGCACAGGAGGGCCGCAGGGGCAGTTTTGCGCCACAGCTGTGTCAGGGCAGCGCTGGTAGCTGATGGGACAGGCAGGCAGGTCTCTGCTGGTGTGCTCTGTGCACACTGAAATCATGATGTTTGTGGAGTACATACAGGATCTTTTCTTTCTTCTTTTTATTTTTATTTTTTTGCCCAAAATCAAGATGAGTAAGTCCAATGGGATTTTAGATGTTTTCATCCCTAAATTGTTAGCTCATTAGAAAATTTGGTTTTGACAGTATGGGAAAGCGGGAGTTATTAAATATGTGCACTTGTAAACTAGGACTCCTTGTGCGTACAGGGAACTCTAAGAGTTCAGATTGCGTGAATGGGAGCGAGGTCAGCTGAGAGTGACACTGTCCCTATAGCCCAAGATGATTTTGATTCCCTCTGGATTGCTGTGGGGGCTTTTAGTCACCCAGGAAATTGCTTCCATTCTGTCTGTTTCTGTCAGCAGAGTGCATTTCTGGGAGCTCTCGCTGTGAACCCAAGCGTTATTCGTCTCTGGGAACCTAGAGAGGTAACAGTAAACACATGACCGCTCCCGCTCGTCCACGCGTTCTGGTAATTCCACCTGCTGTACGCCAGGCTTTCTCAACACTGCCGTTTGCATTTTTTCACTTACTGAGGCCCATGGGGCAAGTCTAATCGTTTACAAGCAAGAAGCCTAAGACCCAGAGAAGTCATCTCCCAGGTCGGGTAGAATGTGAGTTGGGGTGGGACACGGATGCTCAGAGCCCCTGCCTCCTGTCCCACTGCTTCGTCAGACCCATAGTCTCAGCCACAGTCCCTGTCCACGTGACTTCTCAGCTGGATCAACAGCACAGCCATGACCATGTGGATTCCTGTCTTGGGTCCATGCTGTTCTCTCCATCGCACCTCTGACTCACTTGTTTATTTCAGTAGAGTAAGCTTCCTAGAATTAATTTTACTACTGGAGATAGTTGCCATGTAGCTTTCTGGTTGATGGTGCAATGGGAGCCTGTTGGTGTAACCCAGAAGTGTGGGATGATGAATGCCACACAGAGAGAACACTTGACCAATAGGAGTTGGAAGCCAGTCTGAGAATTCTTTGACTTTTTCCTCCTTTCTCCACCCACTGGCAGATGGCTGGAAAACGCAGTGGCATCCCCAAGGATGGAAACAGCCAGTTGCAAAAGAGATCATCACGTTGCCTCTCCCTCCTTCCTGGCTTGTCTCCTCCTAATCCCTTCCTCCTGTTTCCTAGGGTAACAGATGCCCTCCCGCAAGAGAATCGCACGAACCTTCTGTCTCTGGGGCTGGTTTCTGGGAAGGGCAGGGTGAGAGGCCAGATACGTCTCTGTCTCCTTCTCTGGGAGGCAGGCCCTCCCTGGCATTCCCATCTGGGTTTCCTGGCGGCACCTCCCTGTGTGGCCCCACCTTACTCTGACTTCAAGACCGCGTTGACTTGTTGGATAGGTTTCTACGACCTCTCTGACCTCCTGTGATTTTTCTTCTCTGTCAGGAAAAGAAGCCACAGTCTACAGAGGTCTCCTGTGACAAATACTCAGGGACGATTTTGTAAAAGCTGAGAGTCTTTGCTGGTTCCTAAGCACCTTGATCCATTGACTCCTGTGTTGGAGCGCCTGACCTAGTGTTCTAAGATTGTTACCCAAATGCTCATTCTGGCCAAGTGGACTCCCCTGCTCGGGCGACACGGGGTCACTGTGGTGCAGGGTAGGTGTGGTATGTGGTCCGGCAGGGCCGCTCGAATCTGCTTCTTTGTTCTGTGTTTTGAGAGCAGTTGAGGCTCAAACTCTGCTCTTTCTCATGTCTTGTCTTCTTTCCTTCACAGTCTTCGGCTGGATCCAAGCATTGGAAATTAAAGACAAGGAGAATTATTTAAAGATTATGAGCATTTTAATTTTATATCTCATTAATTTTCTGACCTTTCATTATTATAAAAGGAAATATTAGGCACAAGAATATTGGCACAATCTCAAATAGACCCCAAACCCTGGGGTAATGTGTGGGGACACAGTGGGCATTCTAGAAACAAAGCAAGTTTTATGCTACTATGCTGCATAGGATATTTGGAAAGTTTTGTAAAATGCTGGTACATATAAAATAAGCAACCAGGGCATATGTGTGTGTGTGTGTGTGTGTGTGTCTGTTGCTTTTTAGCCGAGAGCAAAATAACCACAAGAAAATAAAAATTTTTAAATCCTACTCCGGTTTTCCAGTCCCCATATAGATAAGATGAATTTCAAAGGGCCCGTGCTAGTAGAAAGTTGGCTTAATATTAGAAATTAACGAGCTGAATTCCTCCCATATTTAACGTTCTTTTTATTACTAAGTTAAGAACCTACCAAGGCAAATTAATTATCTTGGACTCCGACGTTGCCACTTAGAATAGGTTTTTCAGTACCGGGAGGGGTGGGGAGGAGGCTGGTGTGGGCAGGGAGGGGCCTCTGCCCTTGGCTCCATGTTCCCCTGCAGAAGGGACTTGGGGAGGGGCGCACACCTGCTCTCTCCAGCCTGCTTGTTCACCCCTGCAGAGGAGTGGCTGTTATGCCTGGGGGTGTGGGGGAGTCAGGTCTCTTCTGCTCAGCTTCTCTTCTGCTCAGCCCTCAGGGTGTGCGCCTTCCCTCAGCCCCACCTTCCTGGACATTCCCAGGTGTAGCACACAGCCAGGGACTGGGACAGGGACAGCTCAGGCTACATCCCTGGAAGGGGAATGCCATTTACTCTGTTTAAGTAAGCTATACAAACTAATATCAGTTTCGTAACAAAGAAGGGGCGTGCAGGTGCAGCAGGTTAAGCTGCAGCCAGAGACCTGCATCCCATGTGGGCGCAGCTTTGAGTCCCAGCTCCTGCACTTCCAGTGCAGCTCCGGCTGGGGTGCCCAGGAAAGCAGTGGAAGACTGCACAGTGCTTGGGCCCCTGCACCCACGTGGGAGACCCAGTGGAAGTTCTCAGCTCCTGGTTTCTAATAGGCACAGCTCTGGCTGTTGTGGCCATTTGGGGAGTGAGCCAGCGGTTGGAAGATCTCTCTCTCTCTCTCTCTCTCTCTCTCTCTCTCTCTCTCTCTCTCTGTAACTCTGCCTTTCAAATAAATAACCTAAGAATAAAACTATTTAAAGTTTGGGTCTGTTAAGAGGGAGACTCATTTTTTATAGCCGGTGAGAACTCTGACAGACCCCTCTTTACCTTCTCGGTGCAATGATGAAGGTGGTGTCACAGCTGGAGGAAGGAAAAGTGCTGATCGGCCTGGAAGGGAACCCCCCAGTGACTGTGACATCCGCTTTCCCCACAAGAACTCACGCAGTTGCACCTGTACCTAAGCCACGTCATGAATTCTGAAATTCATCCTCTTTTTGCGAGTGGGCCTGCAGTAATTGACGTGGCAAATGTCTCTGCTCCCGTCCAGGCAAACACAATGTGGACTCCCTTTGTGAATTCTCGGAGTGTGCGTGGTTAGAGACAGGGTGAGTGCGCTGGAAGGCACAGTCCATGAGCTTTGAGTTAGCTCTGCCCCCTTCTGCAGAGTGACTGGAATTCATTTTTAGACTCAACATCAGCACTGCCTGCAGCTGGTGGCCCTGTGCATGCAAGCATCCTTTATAATCTGGTCCCCTCCGCCTCCCCGGGTTCCGAGTTCCTCACCGGTCCCTCCCTCCAACTCCTTCATGTCTCTTGGAAACGAAAGGATTAACTCATCTTAAAAATGGTTATCTTTGAAAATTCTGGAGTTTTTTCTGGAATAATACACTTTGCTTCTCTTTTGTATACTGCGATTCCAATTTTCTTGTGGAATGGTAGAAAGGAGAGTTTTGATTTTAGACATTTGCTTTTTTTTTTTTTTTTTTTTTTTAGCCAATAACATTATTTATCAGGCCAAGGTTTTGATAAACTCTTTGCTTCGGTCCTTGGACAAGTCTTTAATATGCAGTGTGAAGTTATTTATGTAAGTTTGCCCAAAGGCGAAGTGGGGCACGTTTGCCCTCAGTGCTAGGACAGAGCCCGTGCTGGATTCTGGCAGCCACAACCTCGACTCTCTGGGCCTTGCGGCTTGGCCAGGGTCAGGGGCGCAGAGTTGCCTGTGTGCTCCGTTCCTGCCCCTCCCAGCTACACACGCAGCTGTGTTGGGCACACAGCGCTTCCGCTGCCCTCCGACCTGGGCAGCCGGCACCCTCTTGTGTGTGTTCCCCGACGTGAGTGACACGGGCTTGAGTGCTTCATGCTTAAAAATATGATTTGTGTCCACATTCATTACTGTCCTCGCTCACACGTCCTTTTCCGTTCTTAAAAATTTCAGTGGGACTTATCTTTTGGGGGGTGCTTCTCCTTTTCGCTCCTCTGCTTACAACCACCAGGCTGCGGACAGAGGTGCTGTGGAAACGGCTTTCCCAGGCCACAGCCCACGGAGCACACAGACTGTCGGGTGGACCATGTGCCTCCTCCATCTGCTGCTGACCATCCCCCACCCTTTGTATTAAGCAAGGGAAGAATGAACATTGGGCCTTTGTCTCGGACTTTCCAAAGAAGGAAGCAAAACACTCCAGTGTCTAGCCATGTCATTTACATGATTGGGTAAAAGGTCTTGTTTCCTGAGCCATTTTGATGTTACTTAAATTGCTGGCTTAAAACTGCTCGTGCACCTACAACTCTGGGAGGAAAAAAAAAAAGAGGAAATTGGCTGAGCTTAGGATCTGGACACATGAAAATGAACAGATCTGAACAGGCTACAGTGGGGCTAATCACTCCCTCAAACATAATCCCCAAGAAAGCCCCCTCCCTTCTGGAAAAGTCCCACGTGGCTGGGTTGCCATGACCCTGTCCTTGAGTCAGGGGCCTGGCAAATGTGAAAGGATTTTGCTATGCTGTTCTCCAACGCCTCCAGTGATTACTCTGGAGTTATCAGACGAGGTCAGGGACAAGGCAGTAGGATCTGTCACCTCTGGAAAAAAATAAGATTTGAGGAGAGCCCAGTTCTGAGGGGGATAATTCCACAGACTCAGGATTGGGGGGGTCTCGGGGTTGCATGCAGACGCTGACTGTCACAGTGGAAGGGCAGGGTGGGGGCTGAGCACGGCTGCAGGCAACACTCCTTGTCACTCCGCCTTTCAGCACCCGCACTCCCAGGACCTGAGTGTGTGGGGTGACAATGCACGCACTCCCAGGACCTGAGTGTGTGGGGTGACAATGCACGCACTCCCAGGACATGAGTGTGTGGGGTGACAATGCACGCACTCCCAGGACATGAGTGTGTGGGGTGACAATGCACGGGAGAAAGGGGAGAGGGAGCCGGTTTCTGCCTGTGCTGCTCAGGTTCAGTACGCGCTGTGTTTCATGTCTGGATGAGATTCTCGGAGGAGGCGCCCCCTGCCTTTCCCAGGGAATGTCTTCTGGACCTGGTTTCACCACACTGGGAGCGCAGCCTGGATGAGCCATGTACATTAGGGCGCTTGTCGCTCAGTGGCCCTGTGTGTGTTCCTATAGCGACCTCTCCCCTTCTGCTGGGCTGGATTGACCAGATGTATTTTTAGTGGTTACTCAGAGCAGAATAAAAAATGATGGGGGGGGGGGAGTGAGAGACACGGAGGGGCTGGATGGGAAGTAAAGCTGCTCTGTGTTCTTTTTCTCTCCCAAGCTAACTGGTTGTAGGTGTTCCTCTGCCTGCAAACGAGAGTCAGGGATGCGGGTTTCCTTGAATGAGAGCCCCTGAGGTCCAGAAGCGTCCAGACACAACCAGGGCCGAATCCGCACGCAGAACATCCGGCTTCTTGGACATGTGCGAGCCTGGGCCTGCGCAGTTGCTGAGTGCAGCTATGTTTCCTCCACCTGTGTTGCAGTCACTGCACTGGGGAGAGAAAGCGGAATATGAATGAGTGATGTTTCTCCGAGCTGCTAGGGAGTGAGCGCTCTTTACCTGTCGGAGCTGGCTCAGCCACTGCACGCTTTGTGAATAGACCCAGTGTTCACGGAGTCCGAAATCGACATTTATCTGACAGTCTTTGTATTCCTATCAATGACTCACTGGGGATGTCAGTGCACTGCAGGGGAAATTATACATCCAATGTCTTTCCCATTTGTCCCGTGAAGATGAGGGTGAGGTGGAATGTGTGGTCGGGGTCTTTCTAGGGTTGTTTGGATGTGAAGTATAAACACTGCCTTAAGTAAAACAGGAGGAGCAATTCGCCCTCCTCTGTTGAGATATAAACCAATCCTGCCCTGGAAGGACCCATTATTAAAGTGGAACAGAAAAGACCATAGGCCAGCAGGAATATTGTCAGGGGCAATCACAGGAAGCAATGTCTGTCTCGCTCCTATATGGTAAATTTTGAAACAGTCACAGCTCTTTGAAACTACAGTAGTAACTTTTTAATAGTAGTATAACCTTTTTTAAATAGTAGGGTCTTTTTAATTTTTTTAATGTAATAAATCCAAAGTATTTTTTCCCCAAATTAAAATAGAGCAGTTGTAGAATAAAATTTCAATCATACAGGCACACTCACACACACACACATACATGTGTACTTTAAGTTAAATAAATCTCCAAAAAAAAGAGGAAACTAGCTTTTACTGATGTCAGCCATGTGCTTGCTAGACATCACTGGGGCTATAGATATTATATAGTATGTTATATATTAAGAATTTGGCCACATTGCACTTACCTTATACATGTAGGAGTTTTTTTTTTTAAGAGTTTATTTATTTATTTGAGAGGTAGCGTTACAGACAATGAGAGGCAGAGACAGAGAGAAAGGTCTTCCTTCTATTGGTTCACTCCCCAAATGGCCGCAGTGGCCGAAGCTGTGCTGATCCGAAGCCATGAGCCAGGAGCTTCCTCCTGGTCTCCCATGCGGGTGCAGGGCCCAAGCACTTGGGCCATCCTCCACTGCCTTCCCAGGCCACAGCAGAGAGCTGGACTGGAAGAGGAGCAGCCGGGACTCGAACTGGTGCCCATGTGGGATGCTGGGGCCATAGGTGGAGGATTAACCTGTGCAGCAGCTTTGACCCCTCTTGTTTTCTGACATCAGAGTTATTCACCACTTTCAGCATCTATTTATAATATGTACAATGCTCATAGTCCCAAAATAGATCATATGATTCTTATTTTTCGGTTTTATTTAAAATTCAAAAAAATATTGTTTATTCAAGGGGCATAGAAATAACCAGAAGCAGAGAGGAAGAGAGAGATTCCCCATCAGCTGGTTCATTCCCCAAGTGCCCGCAACTGCTGGAGCTGGGCCAGGCTCAGACCAGCAGCTGGGGTTCAGCCTGGGTTTCTCTTGTGGGTGTGGGTGGCACGGACCTGAGTTATCACCTGCTTGATTGTCCCTGGCCACCTCCCAAGGTGCATATTCACAGGAAGTGGAGTCAGGAGTGGAACTGAGACTCAAACCCGGGAGCTCAGATGCCGGTTGTCAATGTCTTATCCAGGGCCTTAGCTGCTCTGCCAAATGCCTGGCACAGTCGTGAAGTTTTTAAGCTGATGTGACTTTCATCTGGAATGGTGAATTTGGGAGGGAGGGAGGGAGGGAGGGAGGGAGAGAAAGAGAAGAGGGGAGGGACAGGGAGAGGGAGGGGAGCAGGAGGGAGAGGGGAGAGAGCAGCCAAGGCCACAGAAACCCAGAGACGTGGCCTCGTGCACGTTCACTCCCCCTGGGGTCTCCAGCAGAATTCTCCTGACGGGTGACCGCGTCTTGCAGGCACAAGCACTGCACGCGGGAGTCCAGGAGGTCCCGGGCTGTGCCTTCCCTCTCATTCCCTTATCCCAAGTCCTTCCCCTTGTCGGTATCCCCAGTTCTACCAAATAACGAATGCCCAGCGCACCTGTGATCACAGGGTCCTCCATTTTATCTGTGCCTCTTCTCAAAACCTGGGTAGTCCAGAAAAGAGAGTGATTTCAGCTGGTGCTGAACAAGTTTTACTCAGTGAACCAGAGTAAACATCAGTGTCCTGGCTAATCTCATTACCATACTGTATACTGCCAACATCAGTGTTGTATTGAAATTTTGTATCTTTTTTGTTACTATCTTCCCCAGACTAGCAGCACACTCGGACTGAGACATTACTCGCTACTAAAAATGTCTTGTGTTTGACCCTTCGATTTTTGCTTTAAGGATTAAAGATCAGGGATTAAGCCAGGGCGCCTGGAAAGAAGAGAAGGGTGGTGTGTCAGACAAGGATTGTTCCCTGGCAGTAATTAGAGAAAATGCACTAGATCTGTTACCTTCTTAGCCTACTCAGTCTCCTTTTTCAGAGTTAGTATTCATTTTCTTTGTCAGAGAATTAGAACTGGAAGTTAGATGGAGACACACAGCTTCCGTCTCTGGTCCACTCCCCAGATGTCCATGACGTCTGGGCTGGCAGCCAGGCGCCCAGTACAGGGCTCCCATGTGGTGGCCAAACCCAACCACTCCAAAGCCATATGCGCTGCCTCCCAGGATCTCCACCACTGGGAACCTGGAGTCAGGCGTTGAACCAGGTGCTCTGACATGGGATGTGGGTGTCTCTACAGACAGCCTAACTGCTGCTCTGCATGCCTGCCCTGACATCTGTCCTACCTGGAGATCTTCCTCTCCTGCCCTAACGGACAGATGACCGCAGGACCCCACCTTCAGTGCCTAGGTTCTGGGCAGCAGTGCCAGCTTTCTCTTTGTGGGCTCTTTGATTCAAGACAAAAGTGGCAGAATAACTCAAATCCGGCCAATCAGAGTCCTTTCTGAGGGATTTATCTGGATATTGAGATATGTGTTTCTGTCTCTAAGCAGCACTGGTGATCATTAAGGGTTATCGTTTCTGCCACTGTAGAGAGAATAGGACAATAATTGGAAATGGGAATGTGAGATTTCCTGATGACATCATTGCATTCCTAGCTGAAGCCGTGCCCAGGTTGTACTTTGTACAGGTGCTCCAGGTGTAGGGGCCATTTTGATAATTGTGGTTGGTTCTTGCAATAGCGTCTGCCTTTCATGGGGTACCAGGAACAGAGCCCAAGCATGGGCTGCAGGGGACAGCTGGATGGCACAAAGCAGCTGGAGCTGACACTGGTTCCTCCACTCCTCGTTGCCCTAGTGGTTTCTCGCCTCTCTGCTTCTTCGTGAAGACTATATTGCTCTCTTCTTCGAACGTGTCCTGAATGCACACTTGCGATGTCTCAGCGTCCATGTGTGCTGGCTTATCCCTCATGTATAACCTCAACTCGGCCATCGGGTCCCCGCTCTTCCTCGAATTGCAGTGTAGCTCAGTGTCTTGGCATCTTTCTGATTGCAGTTGGAGTAGTCATGTTGTTTTCACCATTGTCGTTCTTAAACACTATTGCAGCCTTCTCATCTGAACCCCCAGAGAAGGGGAACCCACTTGCTTCTACCCCCTCATTCAGTTGGCGGTCACTCACATAGGTTCACATGGTACCTCATCTTTCCTGGGTCCACCTCTAGAGTAACGACTGGGATACAGGGTGACCTAGAGAAGGTAGCCCAACAAGGCGGGGACTGGCACCTGAGATCTGGATAATGATAATATCAACAGCCTTATCCATGTACGCATAGATCCCAGGTTCTCTCTTGATTCTTGATATGTCAGCTTCTTCCTATTCCCATAGCCAATTGTTCAGCCTTAACCATTGCTTCCAATGACCTGATAACTCTCTTCCTTCGCACTTTCTGGATTTGACCTTGACCATCCACACCTCGGGTCCTGGCCTCTGACTTCCTAAGCTGCATAGGCATGGCTGATTGTGGGATTTGGAAGCGTGGGGTGGCCCAACCCTGTTGAGACCAGATTTGAGAAGTGGAAGATGCAGACGGGCACCCAGCATCCTCTCTGTCTTCTCTGTTTGTTCCATACAGACGTGTGCGCGGGGCAGGGAAGCCACACTGGGAGAAGGAGTCATGTCTGGTGACAGAGGAACTGCTTCCACCCAATGAGGGGTTCAGGGCGCAGTTAGTGACCAGAGCTGAGAAGGAGAAAGCTGGGAGAAGCCTTGTAACGGGGCAGCCTCTGCTGATCGAGGGACACAGACAGGGAGAGGAGGATGCTGACTTGCCTCCACCCTCTGACTCTCCACCCTTTGTCTGAAGGCAACGCCGTCCTGTTGACGTGACCTCCGTGGGTCAGCAGCCCAGAGCAGGTGTAAGGTGAATCTGGAATCCTGAGCAGACTTTACCTGACAGAATCAAGCAGTATAAAGAATTGAGGGAGAAGAGGGAATTTGGCTATGATCGCCATTTACTAGCATTGGCCAGGCTAGTGCAAAAAGTTCGTGGACATGAAATTAAAGCATCCATTTTTTTTTTGGCTAAAAAAAAAATAAAAATCCGTGCCTAGTTTTTCTCATATAGGCATTGGCCATGAATTCTTGGAAAGTCCTTTATGTACATAAATTTCAAGTGTTGTATTTTCCTATGGGGTGCGTGCTTGGTCTAGTGGTTACGATGCTGGGTGAGACACGTGCGCCCTGCCTCTGACTCCCGACTCCAGTTTCCTGCTAATCCACACTCGGGTGATGGCTCAGGGGTTAATGCTTGCAACACTCGAGCGAGACCGGGATCCGGTTCCAAGTCCAGGCTGTTTCAGGCATTTGGGAAGTGAACCAGTAAATGGAATCTCTCTCTGCCTCTCAAATCAGTGAATAAGAATTCTTTTGGGCCAAAATAAATCTATCTTTCCCTTCATTTCCATGATTTTTTAAAAAGTACCCTTGTATGTTATCTAGCTTGATGCAGCTCTTTCTCTGATTAGCTCAAGGGTACTTATGCTCTGCATTTCTCTGCCCATCCGAGACCTGGCATTGTGATCCTGGAAGAAATAGCTTTGTTCGGGTAAACATACCAGGTGTACTAAATCCTGAATCATTGGGTTGTCCACTGGAAACATTGGTTCTTCACCTTCTAAAATTTAAATTTCACAACTTCTAGAGGCAATTGCAATAAAATTAAAATCTCTCAACCTCAGTTTGCTATTAAATTGTTATTATTGACCAGGTAAATTCTACTTCAAAATTAATAATCTAAAGGATGGAGGTTTTATGAGTTAATGGAACCTTAGATAATATGTTTTTAGCCTTTATGCCCATTGGAACTTTATTTCACACTTTTCCTCTTGGAAATAGTACATTAGATTCTCTTGACTGGCTTGTTCACCTTTCAAGGGAATGAATTCTTCGCCCTGGGCCATACCACCCACACCTCCTCTCTTATCCCCTCATACAGATTGGCCTACAGTTAAATTAATTCCACCTAAGGTATTTTTTCTTCACATTTTCAGCCCTTCGCCACCTCAAGAAATCTTCTTTTCACATTTTAGTTAAATCTCCTTTATCTCTAAAATAATCCCTTAAAGGGTTTTGATGCCGAGAGCTCACATTAGCTCCACATTGCCCCGTAGCCCTTCGGATTCCAGCTTTGAAATATTCGCAGATATTTCAAGCCCTGTGTGCCACTGCTGTTAAATGACACACTTGGGAGTAGGCTAGGGTGACTTCACTTCAGGGAAGTTTTATACTTCCTGTAATTACCTGAGGATATCTTGCATTATTAACAAGTCACTTCCAATCCTGGAAACAAAAGAGGGCGGACACAGGAGGCTGCACAAACCTCCCAGATTAAGAGCTCTGTCTCAAGGTCACGCACCTGGTGATGGCCGGATGACCTTTCCTTGTTCTAGTTTTTGGAAAAAATAAAAGGCTCACCGATTGCAACAACAGGCTATCCTAAAACCCCAGAGGCACAGTCACACTGTGCTCGGCGACCGTGTCTGGGTGTTACCTTCAGGCTCCCCGAGGTCCCGACGCGACGCCAACACTGTCAGGGTTGTTTTCTGTTGCCCCCATGGATTCTGAACAGGCCCATCTGAAGGAATTGTGTGCTGGAGCCTCAAGTCTGTCTGGTATACCTGTCTACAAAATGACATCACTCAAAATGCAGCGAGGACCACGTTGCCTGCTCTGGTGATGTTTCTCCTGAATCCGTGTGCGGGAGACACCGCCGTGCAGGCAGGGACAGATCCCAGTCCTTGCTGTGTGTTGCAGCTGGCAGGGCAGTCCGCACGAGGAAAGTGCCTTTTCTGTGCCCGTCTCCTGGCAAAGCTGCTTTCGGGACAAAGTCGAGGATTCCCCAAGTCCCTTCCCTCTCGTGGTGTGGCCCCGGTGGCTGCCAGCCTCCCACCTGACCTGGGATTTTTTTTGTTGTTGTTGTTCCATCTTCTTAGCATCTGATGGAGATGGGTCGCTGGGAATTTTCAGTATAAAAATGAAAATCACACATGTGTGAAAAAAGAAAAAGCTTTCTCCCACCTGACCAATATTATCACTGTGGTGTCTTCGCGTTACTATGTGTTTGAATTTCTTAGACTAGTTTAAAAATCAGAAACACAAAAGCACAAAGTCAAAATCTTTTTTTTTTTTTTTTTTGGAATAGCATCTTTCCAGTGTAAATGTATGGAACATACTGATTTTATAAGCAAAGCAATTTTACCTAATGTATTCACGTTTGCTATCTCTACCTCTCATTTCTTTCCTTAGACAACCAGATAAACTTGTTTTGACTGACAGCATCATGAGGTGGCCAAGAGCGTTTCTCCACCCAGTGCACCTGTGAACAGCTCCTTGGACCCCGGCACATGGCTGTCCCTCCCTCTCCTTGCCTGAACCCTGGTGTGCTTCAAGGCTCCCAGCCGGATTCAGCTTCTCGCGACATTCTATCTTTCTTGTGCTGTCCTTGGCGTTTTCCTCTGCATTTTGGATAGTCTCTGAGCAGGTCGAATGTTTTCTTGAGGCTCTCAGGATTTTTTTAAATCTCTCTCTTTTTTTTTTTCTGAAAAGGAACAAGGTTCTCAGGTACTTAGTATTAGAGTACTAGTATTCTCAACGTATTACTTGAACACTTTTGCAAGTCTCAGTCCCTGGGCATTGTGACTTGTACACACAAAGTGCCAGTCCTCATGTCAGCTCTGGTCTGCCTTGGTAAGGGTTTATGTATGTGTGTGTATGTTTTTCTGCTTTATTACAGAAAATTGTGTCAATGGTTTATACACACTTTGTGTGTGACACAGATAATCAACAGAATTGTTGAGTCGTTGAGTTGTGCAGGTTCATATCGTTGATTTTTTAAGATAGCAATGTCGATTATCTTCAAAGGTTTTTTGTTTTTTGTTTTTTGTTTTTTTGTTTTTTTTTTTTTTGACAGGCAGAGTGGACAGTGAGAGAGAGAGACAGAGAGAAAGGTCTTCCTTTTCTGTTGGTTCACCCTCCAATGGCCGCCGAGGCCAGCACACCGCGCTGATCCGAAGGCAGGAGCCAGATACTTCTGGTCTCCCATGGGGTGCAGGGCCCAAGCACTTGGGCCATCCTCCACTGCACTCCCAGGCCACAGCAGAGAGCTGGCCTGGAAGAGGGGCAACCGGGACAGAATCCGGCGCCCTGACCGGGTAAAGACTGGTTTTAAAAATGGTCTGTCTCAGGGTGGTGCTGTGGCAAAGCAGGTAAAGCTGCCACCTGCAGTGCTGGCATCCTATACGGGTGCAGGTTCGAGTCCCGGCTGCTCCATTTCTGAACCAGCTCTTTGCTGTGGCCTGCGAAAGCAGTAGAAGATGGCCCAATTCTTGGGCCCCTGCACCCATGTGGGAGACCCAGAAGAAGCTCCTGGCTCCTGGCTTTGGATCTGCCCAGCTCTGGCTGTTATGGCCATTTGGGTAATGAACCAGCGGATGGAAGACCCCACTCCCCTCCACTCTCTGCCTCTGATTCTCTAACTCTGACTTTCAAATAAATAAATAAATCTTTTTAAAAATGGTGTGTGTGTGTGTGTGACTGTTTTTGCAGAGAAATTTTTACCCCTAATTGCTTAGCACAAAAAATTATATTTCTTCATAAATTCAAATTCCCACACCTTTTCCAGCTCTGTAAGATTTATGGTGTGTGCGTGCATGTGTGTGTAATAGGCATACTGCTTGTATATATGCTTTGTCATTTCCTTTAGACTTGATACTGAGCCTTTAACATGTGAATGAATATTGGTAGAACAGGTGTATTAATTTACGCTCATGTGTACTGTTTATCTGTGTGAACATTCCTCATTACGTTCATCTGTTTTCCTATTCACAAAGATTCATGGGAGTTAAGTCATTTCCTTTCTGCTGTTACAAAAACCTTTGCTTTGTATATTTTTGCGCCTATCCTTTGCATATGTGAGGATTTGTCTCAGATGTGTACATAGGAATAAACTGCTGTGTACTCTTCTACTTCTCAGTGTTTTTGCAAGTAACCCTCTCATTGGCTTTAGCAATTTCACTGTACAAGTAACATGTGAGGATTTTAACTCACATATATGCATTATCTACTGTCAGCCTCTTAGTGGTTTTTGGTCTATTGTATACAAAATGGGATTATGGTATGATTTTATTATGCATTTCTTTGATAACTGATGATAATACTTGTAACTTATTGGTTCGCATTTTGGCAAAGTTCTTCTGTGGATAGTCCATCTGTGTCAGCAGATTTTCTATTGAATTACTTGTTCTTTTTCCTATATGCCCTTATATATTATGGATACTCACCTATGGGCACTTACTTATTTTGAAAATGGTCTTCTTGGAGCAGACGCTGTGGTGCAATGGATTGAGCCACTGCCTGTAATGCTGGCATCCCAGCTGGGTGCCGGTTCAAGTCCTGGCTGCTCCAGTTCTGACCCACCTCTCTGCTAATGCACCTGTGAGAGCAGCAGAGTCTTATCTAGGGACCTGGGGCCCTGCACCCATGTGGGAGAACGGAATGAAGCTCCTGGCTTTGGCTTGGTCCAGCCCTGGCCATTTACGTAGTGAACCAGCAGAGAGAACTCTGTCTGTCTCTCTCCCTCTCTCTCTCTAGCTCTTCTTTCCAAATAAATAAATCTTAAAAAAAAAAAAGCAAAGTGATCTTCCAGTGTATGACTGAGCTGAATTAAAATGTATGTTATTAAATTTGTCAGTCTTTCTCCATCCATATGAGTCGTTTTTAGAAATACTTTGCTATGTTAATACTAGAAAGAAATTTCTTTTTAAACCTTTTAGAAGGCTATATTTAAAAATTCAGTTCTGTTCTTTATTTGGGACTTATTTTCATCTTTTGTTGTGTAAGACAAGCATCCAGTTTAAATTTTTTTTAGGTGAGCAAGTGATTCTCCTAGGATTATTAATTGAATCGATAGTTTCTGCCCAGGATCAATGTGAATGTATCAATATGCAATTTTTACCTTTATAGATTTTCTATTTGTTCCAGTGGTTAATTTCTGTATCTCTGTCTAATATCATGTTCTTTAATTATTTTAATTTCATAATCACTTGCTGTCTATAGGGTAAGTAGTTTGTGTCTTGTGAATTCTTTGTTCTTGAGCTTTACATGTAAATTTTATTGACAGATTCCTTGAAAAAATTATTAGTTCTTTGCTTTTATTTTTAGTTTTTTGTAAGTCACTTAAAAAATGCAGTTGGAGATTTTGGTTGGAACTACATCTAATTTTAGATTTATTTGAAGAACATTAATTTCTTTATGCTATTGAGTTTTAATTTAGGAGTATGTATATCTTTCAAAAGTTTATATCTTTTTAAATGTAATTTAGTCATTTTATCTTCATGCCATTCACATCACTAATGTTTAGTCTAGTACCTTATACTTTGTATGTTGCCATAGAAAAGTGGTGGACTTTATTTAATAAGAGTTACTCTTTTGTATGGCTACTGTAGAGAGATGCAGTTCATTGCTGTTATTATTTTCATATCTAGCAATCTCTCCAGTCGACTGTATTTCCTACATTGATTTCTCTGCAGAGTAGCTTATTTTTGTATTGAGATATTTTGTCACATATAACATTCGCACCTGTCCTTATGCCTGACAGTGTGGAGTTGGCCAAATAGTCCTGGACTACGTGCTTTTGGTTTGTGAAGTGGAGGGGAGATGGATTTCTGACTTCTTTCAATCACTGTCCTTAGTGCAGCAGAATCCAGTTCCTAGCAGGTGCATCCAGACTGACTTAGGGCTGGGGTACAAGAATGTACCACAGGGAGGGCTTGGAGTTTCCAATGCTGTAGTGGTCAGACACCTCGAAGAAGGAAAATTGATTTTCCTTGATCGTCAAGCAAATATGGTACAGAATGTAAACGAGAGATGGGGTAACGTGGTGTGGCCCCTGCCCTAAGCTAGCCTGTAGAGGAAGTCGGAACACAGGAGGTCAGAGCCAAGGAGAAAGTATAGACTGGGTTTGAGCAGAACCTTGCTGGTGCCTTTCAGTGACACCCTTGTTAAGCTTTGCCGTTGTCGTAGCTGATAAGATAGAGTTTTGACTAACTCACTTGAAGTTTTAGTATTGTCCCCTTGCCCCTTCTTACATGTGACATCACCGCCACCATCAGATAACACTGAACAAAGAGAAGAAAAGAGAACAGATAATGCAAGCATTGGCCCAGGCGCCTCTGTGCATCACACATTCTTAGGTGTGACGTCAGATCAGATAATCTGTGTCTGCCTTGATGTCAGGTCTTGGTTGGTCTTCTTACAATTTGGACTCCTTTTAAAGTGTGCTGTGTTCTTCGCATGTTTCCAGGGCTTAGAGGTTGGAGTATTTCTTGAGACAATAGACATTTCAAAGATAATAGAGACAGAAATGACTTAGGCAGTAAGGTAAATTTATATTGGATGTAATGTTATTTTATTTGGATAAAATATAAAAAATTAAATAGAAATGTCACTGAATAGGAGCCATGTGCCATACTTTAACATTTATGACAGCCGTTGGTTTAATAAAAGTCAAGTGGACAGAAGCAAAATGAATCCTGTGGATTCAAGCACTGCTTGAGGATTCTGAAGACTTTAAAAATGATCGTTCCGTCTTCCTTCCAGGGACCCTCCTTGTACAGCTGAATGAGCACGTATTTAAGAGGTGAAGTTATGTTTAGCTTGGATCGGAACATTCTGCACCGTGCTTGCCCGTGAGATTAGGTGTAGGTATAGAGGGGAAGTTAATTGGCCCTTAATTATTAGTGTTACTGCTGGATTCTCAGAAGTCGCCTGCCTGGTCTCCGCTGAGGTTTGTCAGGATAACTGAGCGCGTTATTGTTGGCTGTTCCTGGGAGACAGTGCACTTGGCAAGGGTGTTGTTTGTAGACATCTCCAGGAAGTCTTTTTCTGTCACAGTTGTGTGGTTATTCATTGCTTGTAAGCTTTCTCTGTGACACTGTAAGTTCCAAAATGACACGACACCAGCTGTTTTACTTGTGTGGCTCTTGCATGTTAGGTGGCACACATTAAGCACTCAGTAAACATTTATTGATTGAATCAATTAATCAGAGATGGCTCCTTGAATTAGGTGGGTCAGTATTATCTTTATTTTATTTTTCTTTATTTTTTGACAGGCAAAGTAGACAGTGAGAGAGAGAGAGACAGAGAGAAAGGTCTTCCTTTTGCTGTTGGTTCACCCTCCAATGGCCACCGTGGCTGGCGCACTGCAGCTGGTGCACCACGCTGAGCCAAAGGCAGGAGCCAGGTGCTTCTCCTGGTCTTCCATGCAGGTGCAGGGCCCAAGCACTTGGGCCATCCTCCACTGCACTCCCGGGCCATAGCAGAGAGCTGGCCTGGAAGAGGGGCAACTGGGACAGAATCCGGCACCCCAACCAGGACTAGAACCCGATGTGCTGGCGCCGCATGAGGAGGATTAGCCTAGTGAGCTGTGGTGCTGGCCGGGTCAGTATTATCTTAACAGTTGGGGTGCAGTTAGGATTGAGCACACACAGGTAGTAGACAGCATAACTGAGAAGCAGCGGGGATGACTCAAGTGGGCGGGGCTCTGCCTCCCATGTGGGAGACCCGGATTGAGTTCCTGGCTCCTGGCTGCAGTTCTAGCTCCAGCCATTGTAGGCATGTGGGAAGCGGTCCAGTGGCTAGGAGCTCTGTCTGTCTGTATCTGTGTCTCTCTCTTTCAAATAAATAAATACATACATACGTATTTCCACATTTAAAAGAATCACTATGCTTATTCAGAGAAAGGCGCAGGTATATTAATTCTGGCAACCAAGGGCCTGGACAAATAGAACAGACTTCAACAATATTAATCGTAACTTTGGTGAAGCTGTTTCCAAGACGTTTCCCTGGAAGCTTTGTTCAGCACACATGTGATGACTAGGACGGTGCGTTTATTCTTTGTGCAATTCTTCATCATGAAATTCTTCAGCACTGAATAATCAAGAGAGGTTGATTGTTGTTTTTTTTTTTTTTTTTACAATGTCAAACGTACTAGGTGGCCTTCAATGTGATGCAGATATTTGATGTTCTGACATAAAAATAATTCTTTTATTTGGACAACTTGGCTTGGGTGTATTGTTTTTCTTCACCAATATGCATCCTTCCTTCCTTCCTTCCTTCCTCCCTCCCTCCCTCCCTCCCTCCCTCCCTTCCTCCCTTTCTCTCTCTCTCTCTCTCTTTTAAGATTTTATTTATATAATTGGAAGGTAGAGTTACAGAGAGAGAAAAAAAATCTTCCATCCACTAGATCACTCCCCAGGGGGCCACAACTCCCTGGCCTGGGCCAGACCAATGCCAGAGACCTGGAACTGCATCTGGACCTCCCACGTGGGTGGCAGGTCCCAAGTACCTGGGCAGTCTTCCACAGCTTTGCCAGGCGCATTAGTAGAGTTTGAGTGGAAGTGGAGCAGCCGGGATGCTAGCCGGCGCTCATATGGGATGCTGGCATCACAGGTGGTGGCTTAACCTGCTGCGCCACAACGTCTACCCCTCCGCCAGTGTTCTTGATAGATCGAAGAAACCCACGCTGACGGTCACCACTATTGGCAAATCACAGCTTCCCTGTGGCCTGACCTCGCATGAGATCCGCTTCATCCGTTCCTGAGATCTCTATTTCTTCTAATTTGTAAGACTTCCTCTCCCTTTTCTTTTCAAAGGAAAGGTTTTACAGATATTTAGCAATTTAAATACCAGAAACTACAGGAGCACATTTCATTAAGGATGTCAAGTGCTGCTTCGTTTGAAATTCATTTAGAATTCAGATACACTGCCAATTGCAATCTCTAGCTCAGTGCAGGGCACTTCTGAGTGTGCCTGGCTGACTCATTTTGGGGAGGGGGGGCAAGTGTGATCAGATACTGTGTTTGTCATCAGTGGATAATTTCTTTGTCCATGGACCATTCACTAAGCCCATACTCACTGCCTGTATATACGTACCAGCGGAGTTTTGTTCTAACATTTATTTATTTTTGTGAGTGTTCTGTGCATTTGGCTGATCGTGGGACAAACACGGGAGGCCAGCAAAACCCAGAGTACAGCATGTGTGTCTTGAGCCACCTCCTCTAGGAGCAGGTGGCCCTATCTTGATGCAAGATTCTATTTCGGCTCAACTGTGCCAATAAGCTAGGATTTGCAATTGATGATTTACATGATCTGTACATGCCCAATTGTACAGATCTTCAGAGCAGTCTGAGATACGTGAGCTGGTTAGCAAAACGTGCTACTATGCATTGTTTCTTTATGAAGGAAAGCAAGTTCTTAAGTCTTGTCTTCAGCAGGTCACTTGATGTTCAGAGATCTACAGTGGCTTTCTGCTGTCCTCCTTCTGAGTCCTAAGCAGATCTGTAGGTGCAGAAAGCAAGTGGGATCGGCTGCTCTCCTTGCTTCTGATGCACTGCAGGGAGTTTTGCTTATGGAAAATCCACCACTTCAATTGCCCCTGACTTCAGGATGTCTTTCCATGGGAGGTCTCCTCCCAGGCTGCTCGTTTGCTGTCTCCCCTCCCGCTTGTGTCCCACTTTTTATGAGACTGTACTTGCCCCAGACATCTCCAGGTTAGCAGTCTCCCACTCTGTTCCTCTTTGTTCCAGAAACCTGCAGCAGCGGGGATGGACATCAGTATTTCTGCTTTCATTTGTGTTTCGTCATCCAGCTTGAAATCCCAGGAGAATCTCTTCTGGTTGTGATTTCCCAAGGCACACGTTTCATAGAGAAGCGGGGATGGTGGGTGGACTTGTCGAGGTTTCACTATAACCCCTAAGGATTCCTGTTCGCGTGACATTTTATGGATCTCTCCAGGCCATAGAGCCTTGGAAGCTGTTTTGAGTGGGTGATTATTTGGGATTGATTTCTCGTCTTAACATTTCTTTTTGTAATCACTTCCTCTTACAAGTGGGCTTCCGTGTCTCCTGGGTGGTAAGGCTGAGAGGCGAGATTCTTGAGCAGGGAGAATGCTCTCTGTAAGAGTTCCACTGCTGACCGCAATGACTGTGAAACTCTGGGAGGGATGCTGATGTCCAGTTAACACGCCAAGGAGGCTGCAGGTGGGCATGCACCTTCCCTGCCTCTGGGTGTGTTTCTGGGGCCGGGGTTGGTGCGTAAGAGAGGAAGAACAATTGTCATTCTATCCAGATGCTTCCTGTGGTGTCTGTCACCTGAAACTCCTGGTCTGTGTTGTAGCCCAGAGTAGTCGCTCCCAGAAGACCAAGCGTTCTTTCCAGGACCTGAAATTCAATTGACTTCCCTGCTGGTGCCCCGGGGGAGGTGCCCGGGAGAGTCTGGGGGCAGGGTTGGACATGTGTGAGTTATAGCCTGTCACCTTCAGGATTCACATGTGGTGTTGTTCTGTCCCCGGGGGCAGGCACCACCTCTGTCCTCTGACCATGCTGTCCTGTGGACGGAAGACAAATGGTTCCAGGTTCTGCTCTAGCTAAGCACAGGCATTTAAAAAATGCCCTTCTTCCTGTCTCGTTTGAGTGCCACAGAACCATATTGACAACATCTAAGGATTCACATCCACAAGTCATCAGTGATCAGTTAAAAAATACTCCAGCAACGGCTGAGGTTTTCCAGCACCTTCTTCCATGTCTGACCCACACCGTTCCTTCCTACTTTAGTACTAATGGGTACCTTCATTGAAAGTGGCTTTGAAGAAGCAGTTTTTGTCATAATTCAAGGTACAGAATGATGAGGCTGATGTGTTGCAGCAGGTTAAGCCGCTACCTGCTATGCCAGCCTCCCACATCAGAGTGTTTGAGATCTCTCTGCTCCACTTCTAATCCAGCTCCCTGCTACAGTGCCTGGGAGAACAGCAGAAGATGGCACAGGTTCTTGGGCACGTGTCCCCCACGTGGGAGACCCCCATGGAATTCCAGGCTCCTGGTTACAGCCTGGTGCAGCCCTGTCTGTTGCATCCATTTGGAAAGTGACCTAGGAGATATTCATTCATTCATTCATTCATTCTCTCTCTCTCTCTCTCTCTCTCTCATTCAAATAAATAAAAACAAAGCTTGAAGTAAAACAAAGTGTAACATGGTAAAGTCACACATAACTGTATTTTTCTCTCAGTGACCAAGCAGGAAATAAAGATCGTATGTTTCACTCCTAAGCTAAACCTTGTCCTGAAATGCGGGTGTCATGATGGTTAAGGTTGTGAAAATGAAGGCTCTTGACTCAGGAACACGCACTCAGGGAAGTTACATTTTACGTTAGGGTATGTGGTCACAGCCCTTATATTGAAGTGCGAGTTGAGTGAAGGAGACCGAGTGCAGTGTGCGCCTCTGTCCAGGGGGAGCTGTGCTCTCCTTCCTGAACAAGGCTCAGGACACGTCTCTGAGGGTGGCTAGGACCCTTGCTCCAGTCTCCTGGGACAGACACCCCGCTTGCTGGTGGCACGCACCGTATGCGGATGTCTGGTTGTGGGACAGAGCGAAGTCCTTGCATGGGGTGCAGTACTAGGTTGCAGTGGGATCTTAGAAATAACACTTTATCTGCCTCTTACATCTTAAAAAATGAGGAGGACTTAATATTGTAAAAAAAGCAGTAAGTGAAAAAGAGCAGAGCCTGCGTTCTCCCACCTGGAAAAAACACAGGATGCCTTTTTGCAACAGAATCCTGCGTCTCTTCAGTATGTGGAATGGACAGATGGATGTATTTTGGCCTCTCACGTGCACGACTGGGAACAGACCCTCAGTTCCCTTGTTCTTCAGCTGGCTCAGCCCTGTGCTGTCCCGACTGTTGGCTGCACCACTACCTTACAGCTCCAGCCCAGGCTCTCCCGACTATCTCAAGAGTTCAGCCCTATTCCAAACCCTCCCAAGTCACGCCACTATCCAGAGCGTTCAGCTGCTGGCCCAAGCTTTGCCCACTATCTCAAAACCTCAACCTTAGCTCAGAGCCCCCTCAAGCCCTCCCAACGACTTTGTGCTGTGTAAGCCACTAGTCTGTGCAAGAAAACACCCTTGGCTGTGTGCTCACAGGTGGCTCTCTGCCGTGCGTTCACAGGGAGGGAGCACCTGTCAGGCTGTTCCCTGTATGGACCTGTGCTGGCCGTGAGTCCATGTTCGGTCTCCTCTTTGTCCTGCTCTTCTTTCCTGGGACTTTCTGTCTCATCTCTCCTTCTTCCTCTGGGTGTTGCTAGAATGGCTGCCTGCATCTGTTTGCTGTGGCCATCCTGACACAGCGCCCTCACTAGGTGACTTAGAAACCCACGCCTCATGGCATTGGAGCATTGAAATCTGATGTCAAGGTGCCAGCGGGGTAGCTTTCTCTGAGTTTCTCTGCTTGGCTTGTGGATGCTGACTTCACGTGATCTCCGCCTGACGCTTAGGTCCTAACCTCCTCTCTGAATGAGGACATCGTCCTGTTGGATCAGGGTCCATCCTAAATACCTCATCTCAACTTCACTGTCTCCTTAAAGGCCTCATCCATGAATATAGTCGCACGTTGGGGTGGTAGGGTTACAGCTGCAGCAGGTGAGCCACTGGGGGAGGGAGGGGCATGGTGTAGTCCTGCTGGGAATCACACACGTTTCTCTACTAGGTGCGGGGAGAGTGACAGTTGCTGTTGACTCCTTCATTAAAAGCGAATGAAGAAAGAGTGACCACACTGCTTTGGGGGCTGTTTTTTTTTTTTTTTTTGAAAGGCAGAGTAGACAGAAATCAGAGAGAAAGGTCTTCCTTTTGCCATTAGTTCACCCTCCAATGGCCGCTGTGGTCGGCGCGCTCTGGCCGGCGGTGCACCGATCCGATGGCAGGAGCCAGGTGCTTCTCCTGGTCTCCCATGGGGTCCAGGGCCCAAGCCCTTGGGCCATCCTCCACTGCACTCCCAGGCCACAGCAGAGAGCTGGCCTGGAAGAGGAGCAACTGGGACAGAATCCGGCGCCCCGACCAAGACTAGAACCTGGTGTGCTGGCGCCGCAAGGCGGAGGATTAGCCTATTGAGCTGCGGCGCCGGCTGGCTGTTACATTTAATGTTCACATTCTAGAGAGCAGAAAAGTCAATGTTCACACGTTCTTTCAGTTTTTCTGGTTGTCAGACCACATCACTACCCTGGTTTTCAAACACAGCTTGTTTTTTTTATATATAAGATTTATGCATGTATGTATGTATGTATTTGAAGCAACAGAGAGACAGAGGTGGAGAAAGAGTCAGTGAGTGAGTGAGGGAGAGAGAGAGAGAGAGAGAGAGAGATCTTCTATCTGTTGGCCGACTCTTTAAGTGGCTACAACAGCCAGGACGGGCTGAGCTGAAGCCAGGAGCTGGGAACTCCACCAGGTGTCTCACATGGGTCTCAGGGACACAGGTACTTCTGTCATCTGCTGCTGCCTCCCCAATCCCCTAGCAGGAGGCTGGACTGGAAGCCGAGCATCCAGGAGTTGAACCTGGTGCTCTGATATGGGATGCCGGGGTTGCAATTGACAGCTCAACCTACTGTGTCCCAGTACTAGCCCTCAGACAGAATTTTCCAGTCCACTTAACATACCTGGAGAATTTAGAAGGCATCATGTAACTCGCATGAAACCGCCTCCATTGTGTGACTCTTCACTGTGGATATCTGAGCGTGGGTGGATCTGTTGGAAAAATGAATACATATTCTCATTTGGTTAATTCAACTGTATTTAATTGGGAGCTAAATGAAAGCATATTTTTTAAAAAAGAATGAAAAACATTTGTTCTAGAATCAGTGTATCAGTTAACTCTCGGGGCTGGGACCCAAGCTTGAAGTTTCTGCTTTATTTACATTTCTTGTGACACTGTTAAGCACTGTCACATGAGCAGTTCCCTGGCAAAAATCCCGATGCGAACTATTTTGTTCAAATTGGTATATTTTAAACTTATCAGGAATTACTTTATCTCTCTGTTTCTCTGCTTTGTGTACTTAATTTTGTTTCAAAAGGTAAAAAGTATTAAAGGGAAGTTTTTTTTAAATGTTGTGTCAGTTGCAAAAAGGATGAGTCGCATACGGCCCACTCACCCCATGTCAAATGATAAGGCATTCTTAAAGATGAGTTATTTTCTAAGGAATATAATTTTCCTAAAATCTGTGCAAGTCCAGCTCTGTGGCCCATGAATCGTAAACCACACACATGTCCCCTAAAGGGGCTTAGACAATTAGTCACATTGTGGCAGAGTGGATGTGCTTTTGAGCCTTCACAGTGTACAAGAACTTCCATTAACTAAGAGTCTGGGACGCTCTGGTGGACGTGGCCTTGTTTATGCCTCTCTCAGAGGAGCGCAGCAACAAACAGCCTCTGCATGTGAACGTGTGTGCTCACGCATGCAGCTGTCCCACCCGCTCGCCTCTCGGCGTCTGCTCCTGCAGATTTGTCTTCCAGCGCGTTTTAGACGATTTATGGATCTTTAAAATCATGGGAAAGTGGAAAGATTTCAACTAATTGCTCGATAATTGCTTTCTCCAATTTTTAAAGCTTTTAAGCACTCAAGGAAAATGAAAAGATAAAGAAGGATTATCCATTTGTACATAGCAAAAGGGTTTATTATTTGTTCTGCATTCTCTGGCTGCTCTTTGTGGCGGGCCCTGGGCTGCTGAAGTGGTGTCTCGGGCTTTGGCTAAGTAGCCCCTCTCACCTCATGGCTTTGCACCTTGCGCTGCTGCCACTGCTGCAGACTCAATGTCTCTGTTCTCCCCGAAGCCGGCTGTTCATTGAGTTCCTACCAGGGGCGGGGCAGCTTTTACCTGCGAAGGGCCATCTCGATATTTCTAACATCATTCGTGGGCCGTACAAAGTTATCAACTTAAAAGCCAGCCTGCAGTAGATTTCTTGAATGTTCAAGTCCTACCTGTGGTTGTCTTGGCAGGACCTCATATGGCCTGTGGGCCAGCCAACTCCCCAGATGCTGCAGCAGCCAGGGCTGTGCGAGGCTGAAGTCGTGAGACAAGAACTCCACCCACTGGGGCGGGGGTTGTGGCACAGCAGGCTCAGCCATCACCCGAGGCACCTATTTGAGACCCAGGTGCTCCACTTCCAATCCAGCTCCATGGTAATGTGCCTGGGAGAGCAATGGAAGATGGCTCAAGTGCTTGGTCCCTGCTGCTCACGTGGGAGACCCGGATGGGGTTCCAGGGTCCTGGCTTTGGCCTGGCCCAGCTTCAGCTGTTGCTTCCTTCTGGGGAGGGAACCAGCAGATCACAGGTGGATCTCTCTCTCTCTGCCTTTTAATGAATGAATGATTGAATGAATGAGCATCCATCTGGGACTCCAACATGTGTGATAGAAGCTGAGGTACCTGAGCCGTTATCCACTGGTTCTGAGGCACCAAAGCAGGAAGGGGCAGGGGAACCAGAGCAGACCTGGCTCTCACCCACCCCGCAGTGTGAATGTCAATGCCAAAAGCTGTGGCTTCGCCTGCTGTGCCGCAGTGCCGGCCCACGGTACCGTCTTCTGTTCAAGGTCATTCCAGCGTCTAAGATCAAGGTCATTACAGCATCTAAGACGTGCTGTGCAGAGATGCGCAGTGGTGAGATGGGGAGTGTTTCTGGATGCATCTTTCAATAGCCTGGCGGGAAAGACCGGGGGCAGCGGGTAACCCGGATGGTGGAGAATCGAGGGGACCCTCGTAGAAATGGCACAGTAAGAAGTTGTGGTTCTGCTTTCTCTGTTTGATCTGATTTAGCAGGAATGGGACCTGGGTGTCAGCGGAGTGAGCACTTGAAATAAAGAGGTTTAGCAGTTGTTAGAGAACTCAGGATGTGCGGAAGGACCAAAGGCCAGACTTGGGAGTTGAGCAAAGCCCACAGAAAACAGCCAGAGAAGAGAAATCAAGGGCAGGAGTCATGGGAGGCCAAGGTCAAGGTTCACAGCCAGGTGGAAACCTGCAGCCGTGGAGCCGTGGTCACCAGGAAGGCGAAAGCTGCTGTCGCAGAACCCGGACGCTTGGGCTTCACGGCCTGCCCAGCCAACGGGACTCGCCTGGGGGTCTCGGATTAAGTCCAGGGAAGGCCTGAAAGGTGGGGCTCCACACAGAAGACCCCCCCGCCCCGTTCATCTTTAGCTTCTGTCAAATACAGAGTGGACCCCTGAGAGCCTGCATGGAGTCTTGAGGGACAAACTCCCTGTGCAGGGTGAGCAGGGCCTTAGGAGCCCCAGCTGGAGGGCGGATCTCATGCTGGCTGTGCGGGAGCTGCAGCCTGCACCAGTTCGTTCCCTGCCCCTCGGGGAGGATCCTCCCATGTGACGAAGAGAATGAGGTCCCAGAGGTACAATGGCTCCTTAACCCAACCCTGACGGCTCTCAGAAGGAACTGGACTATCTTTACGTTCAGAGCTGAATGCCTCAAGTAGTTGGCTGGTGGTGATGGTTTTGCTGTTTGCTTTCTGACATAGTTTACTCAGCTGGAGATCAGTTGGGAATAGCAGGTGAGCAAGGGCCAAGGGAGGTGTTAGCTGATCAAAACTTTGAGGAGCTGGGATCAGATCGGAAGCTGCCATCAGACGTGGCCCCTTGCGAAGAGTAGGAGCGCCAGCGATAGTGACGGGGCGGGGTGTGTGCCCCACGCAGTACCGACTCCTCCCTGCTCCTCAGGGTCCAGGGAGGTGGAGCGGTGTGGCCTTCTGTTCGGATCCCATATCCCAGCGATGGATGAGAACTTAGGATCTTTTCATTTAACCTTGCGAAAGGAAAACAGGAAAATAAGCTGTGCTAATTGATGATTTTTAAAGCCCCTAATTCCAGCCAGAAAACATCGATAATTTTTTTCCTTGTTGTTAATCTAGGGGCATACTTCTCACACTGAGATCTTTCCTGCAATAAAGCAAGATAATTGCACATCTTATGCTTAATATAAAGGATTTGCACAACTTAACAATTTATGTGAGAACCGTCATTCAGTAATAATATTTCGTCCTTGATGACAGATATCCATGTACGTGGTAGTGTGAAGTTTGTAAAACTAGACAGGGCCTCTTTTGGTCACACAGAGGTTGTAAGCTGTGTGCATGTATTGCACACCACAGTAACAAGTTCTTTTTAATTTCCTCAAAGGAAATCAACCAAGTTTGGACGTCTGTGTTGAATAACGGCTGGATCGGGTAGGCATGGGCTGGGTGGTTCATAGCCGCATTGCCTTAGATCTGCAGAGAGATGGCCTCCAGCCACGGAGGCGAACGGCTGGGGACACAGACCCTGCCTGCAGGAGAGTGCGCCCCACCAACAGCCCCAGAGGTGGCACTGACTGCAGGCCACGGCTGTGTGCCAGCCACTTGTTCAGATGGCTCCCTGCCCCACGTTGCTTAGAGCAGTCCACTCTGGAGCTGAAGGAGCTGCATGCTTCAGAGATTTGGCAGTGGCATTGGAACGGGGATGTGGGTGAGCTGCCTGCAAAGCCCAACGCCTTCCCGTCTACAGAAAAATAAACAGCAGGCCCACCCTCTGATACGGGGACAGAGCCGCCACCTTGCTAAGATGACTGACACAAGAAGTCATCACCAGCTGCCGCTTACATTGGTTGAGGACGTAGAACACTGTTGACCTGCTTCCCCCAGGGCTTCTAAACCTGCCTCGATGGAGGAGGCAGGGCCGGAGCAGTTACACTGAGGACATGCAGGACGGTGAGCCAGGCCCCTGATCGGGGTTTATTTGCCTGGAGTGTGCACCCTGGATTTTCTGTGCATGAAAACCCGTGTGCCCGTGCTGACAGTGCACCCTGCAGGCCGTCCACTCGAGGGAGCGTAATTCCCCCCGGCCCCCAGGCCATGCTGCTGTGTGGTTTGCACCAAGTGCTTCACAATGAAAATGTGGGGGCTCCTGTTCCTAAGGCAGAGCACAGCTGGCCTTACGTGTCTGGAATCTCAGCTTCGGCTTCTGTGCAGCAGTGCGCTGCTTTGCATGTTTGCACAAGAAAGTTGAATGCTGACGGGCCTGTGCAGAAATCATTAAAGTCCTAATGACTAAGTGGAACTTCACAGCTCATCTTGTTGTTGCGTCATCCCAGCTTCAAAGGCCAATAGCAGAGCGGTAACGTATGTGCAGCGTCAGTGAGTTACATCAGATGTGCTTTGTAGCGTCTACGTGCATATCTGTTTTTTCTCACCATGAAAGTGGAAACTGCGCAAAAAGTAACTTGAGGGTTCTTGTGTCCTTCCTTGACACGCACCCATCCTGCTGATGAGTGAGGAGAGACTACAAGGAAAAGGAGCGATGTTTGCCCCGTCTGCCGTCCCGTGCAGTAACTTTAGTAATTACGGGTAACCTCAGAGCAGTGACACAAGTTAGGATGTAGTCCCGTGGTTGCTCAGATTTCTTAGAACGCATTGTCTTTCTCAGTTTCTCTTTAAAGATTTGTTTATTTGAAAGGATGAGTTAGAGAGGAAGAGAGCAAAGGAGCTTCCATCCGCTGGTTCACTCCCCAAATGGCCACAAGAGCTGGGCCAGACTGAAGCCAGAAGCCAGGAGCTCCCATGTGGGACCAGGGGCCCGAGGACTTGGGCCATCTTCCACTGCTTTCCCAGGCACATGAGCAGGGAGCTGGATCAGAAGTGGAGCAGTCAGAAATGGAACCGGCACCTATAAGGGATGCCGGCACTGTGGGTGAGGGCTTAACCTGCTGCACCTCAGCACGGCCCCTGCTTTCTGGGTTTGCAGCTTGATCTTGGCAGTGGCTTCTTGGTCACTTGGTTGTAGGCAGAACAAATGCACTTAGTACTTGTTTTGAGTCTTGTACTCCTGGCTATGGCAGCAATGTGCCTTTCTGGGATACCATGAGCTCTGTGTGTGCATGGGATGGTGAGGAATGGCAGACCATGTTTGTCCTGTTTGCCCTCATGCTCCATGGTCTGTGAGACTTCACTTACACCAGTACAAGTTCCAAGGTAACATTTGGAAGGCTTTCAGGATGGGGTAGAGCACTGAACAAGTGCTGAGCTGTGCTGAGCGGGGCGTACCTGGGGCTCACGGAGCTGGCCCTGACCCAGAGGTACACTCTGAAATCCAGACCCATGGTGAGGTGAAGGACATGCTTACCATGGCTGTTCTTGGACAGAGCCTGCATAAGGTGGGCACCGTGACACCCGGCTGCCAGAGGCATGGGAACCTATGCGTATTGTATGTTGGCTTGCAGCTTTGACGTGGCTATGGCAAACTCCCCTGAGACTGCCCTGTGGTCTGTCTCTCACTCAGCTTTCTGTCCAGTCTCCTTAGGGTCTCAGCATTCTTCCAGCTGTCTCCAGCTTCTTGACCAGTTTCTTTTGTAGATACTCATGCAGCTGATTCCAAGTGGTCTGGGTCAACAGGTAGTAGGGTGAGGCTGGGGAACCGGCTGCCCTACCACCTGGCAGGTGAAGAGAATTCTGTTGTGTTCAGGGGATGTTGCTCAAGCAGAAGGCAGTGCACAATGGGTGAGGCTCTCCCGGTGATATTGTCCTCGTGGAGTCGCATGCTAGGGCAGACAGGGGGACACATTGGAAAAGTATGGAAGAAGCAGTTTGTCCCATGACAGCCAAGTTAGCTGGGTACTGAGCTGAATTGTACTGATGACTAGCAGAAGGAGCGCACACACAGGGCTCCTGAGATCCCAGAAGCACACATTTCAGGCATAGGCCGAGGGTGGCTGGCTAACTGCAAGGGCTGGAGCCTTTGTGGCCGTTCACGACTAGGAGGTAACAACATCCCTCCCGCAGGGAGAGAGTGGAGGCAGCTGTGCCCCCCGCCGAATGTGCAGTTGTGAGCGTCACTGAGCTGCACAGGCAGGGGTGTGCTCAGCGAGGAGGCTTGTTGTAGACAGCCAGCCCTGGAGGGGAAAAGCTGGAAATGGGGGCATGGAGACGGTGGGCGCGTGCCCCTGAGGATGCTGGCTTACGTGCCCCAGCCCTGCCGGGTCTTTGGGCTTACACAGGAGGCTCATTCATGTGAGATGGTACCGTGCAGTGCTGGGAGGAGAGATTGCAGTCACTTCCTCACCAGGCAGTGGGGATCTCTCTTAGGAAGCGCCTCCATTTTTCTCCCCATAGTTCCAAAGCTGGTAATTAGGGTGAGATCCTAGCTTAACCTGGCTAAGGATGTGCTAAAACCTGATAAGGGAGCGAAGTATCTGTACACCTGACAGTCTCTAAGAGCTAGCTCATGGCTGCTGGCAGGAGAGAGCAAAGCACTGCTGGAATTAGGAGCTGAAGATGCTTCGTCAGGGGCCTGGCTTAACGTCAGGATGAAGAAGAATTACTGGTTCGCAGCCATCCTCTTGCGAGTCAGTGTTTAAGATCCTAGCAGGACTCTCAGAGGACGGCAGGAATTTACTGCTAGGTTAGTTCTTGGAGGCCTGGAATAAACAGCCTCTTGCTCTCAGTGGAGCAGAAATGCATGTTTCTCTGGGAAATAAATGGCAGGACAAAGTGGGTGTGCCAGAATGGGCATATAGTACAAGGCTGGAGGTCCACGAGGGAGTGATGGGGGCTCAGCATGCAAGATGCGCTGGGACTGCCAGAGTCATGCTGATGTGAAAGGCACTGACTTCACGGAGGAGTGGTCGCTGGCTTCCCCCGGTGAGCTGAGGCTGATGGTGCCAGGTGGTCACTGAGCTGGGTTCCCCATCAGTCACAGGGTGGGTGAGAAGGATGTAGCACAGGTAGGTGGGAATGGCCAGATGGCTGGCTGTAACTTCCTCAAGCCACGAGGCCACAGTTAATGTCAGTGAGCCACAAGGAGTAGCCAAGAGGGCATCGGTTGGGAAGTGTTCATAGGCAAGTGTCCCGGGGGTGTGATGTCTGGTGCTGCTTCACAAGGAGAGTGACACAAGAGAGCACCAGTGTTCACCCAGAAGACAGAGAGTGGTCGCCACGGTGCAGCTCAGAATCCTCAAGTTTCCTGACTCGGGCTCCTTTTCCTGCCTAGACTCCTTTGAGAGAGAAGGAATCTGTCACATCATTGCAAGCACATTCTCTAAAGATCTCTCGGATGATCGTCACAGGAATCTACAGCTGTTCACCAACATTTACGTCCACTAGGGAAAGAGGCCTGACTCCGATGCGGTCAGGACAATGGGAAGCAGGCTCGGAGCTGCCGCTGATGTGTGTAGACCCAGACAGCACCACAGCCCCTTTATTGTCATAGAGGACGCCTATGTCACAGTGGGCCCCTAGGTCTACAGATCTATCTGGTGGCCATTGCTCTAAGCCCAAGTACACAGTTAAAGTCAGTATTTAGCAGTTGGATTAACCTTTCTGTCCCTGATATGTGGATGGAGAGCGGTCCTTGGGAGGAGGGCCAGATGGATTTCCTGAACCTGCCTTTCTTGGACAAGAGAGTCCAAGGGATTAACTCATGTGGCACAGCTGTCTGTGGTCACTGTCACACCTCAGCTAAAGTGGCCGGTCTGACCCCTTCGGAGTTTGATGGCCTCTGGAGAGTCATTGCAGACAGCTGTGGACTTCACGCAGTTGTAAACCCACTGGAATGGCTAGGTCTGGCATGGTACTTCTGCTTGAGCAGGTTAATACTACCCTGGGGTTGAGGGGCTGCCACCCCACCCGTCCACATCCCACATCAGAGTATTGTTCAAGTCCTGGCTACACAGTGCTTCTGATCTGCTCTCTGCTAACACATCAGGGAGACAGGATAATAGCCCAAGTGCTGGGGTCTCCATATGGAAGAACCCAATGGAGTTAATAGCTCCTGGCTTCAGCCTGGCCCAACCCCAGCTATTTTTTTTTAATATTTATTCATTTATTGGAAAGACAAAATTACAGAGAGGTACAGGCAGAGAGAGAGAGAGAAAGAGGTCTCCATCCACTGGTTCATTCCCCAATGGCCAGTATGGAATGGCACCATCTGAAGCCAGGAGCCTCTTCCAGGTCTCCCACATGAATGCAGAGTCCCTGCAGAGTCCCAAGGACTTGGGCCATCTTCTGCTGCTTTCCCAGGCCGCAGCAGAGAGCTGGATCAGAAGTGGAGCATCTGGGACTAGAACCTGTGCCCATATGGGATGCTGGCGCTGCAGGCAGGGGCTTTACCCACTACACCACAGAGCTGGCCCCCAACTCCAGCTTTTGCTGGTGTTTAAGGAGTGAACTGACAGATGGAAGGTGTCTCTGTCCCCCTCTCTTTTTTCTCTCTGTCCTGCCTTCCATCTGTCGCTCCCTCCCTTCCTCCCTTCCTCCCTCCCTCCTTCCTTCTCTTCCTCCCTCTCTCTCTGTCTCAATGTCATTCAAATAAAATGAATAGATCTTTAAAAAATATTACCTTGGCTACAGACCATACCACTGCTGATTTGGTGTCTAAGAATACTTCAGGCAGTTCATGGAAAATGAGCATTTCAAGAAATTCCCCACGGGTTTCAAAAATTGTTTGTACCGAAGAGTAAACTTATCCTTGAATTGCATTTCCTATGGACGTTTTAAGGACCGCTGTATGTGTTTTCTCCCTTCCAGTTAGGGTAGCGTCAGAAGCCATTCGTATTCATGCAAGAGAGACAGCAACAGTCGCTGCCAGTGTTGCCTCAGGGCCCTGTTGGCTCTCCAGCCGCCTGTCACAGCACAGTCCAGGAGGGCCTGGACCACGTGTGTGTCCCACCAAAAGTCCACTGGTCTGGTGCATGGATGAGGCTGCACTGCCTGGGCAGAGTGGGCAGGAGTCAGCTAGTGAGAAGCATGTGCTGCTGAGGGTGGGGGCCAGCCTATGAAACTCAGGCCACAGGCACAGGAGTGAGATTTTTATTTGTTCGTTGTGCTTGAACGTCCTCTTCCAAGTAAAAGGTGAATCTTGTATCCACTGCCCCCAGGAAGGAGTGCATCACAGGCCTCTTCGGGTTCGGGAGCCCCCTGTAGCAGGTGACAAAGAAGACGGCAAACTTGTTTGGGGTCTGGAGTGGGAAAGGACATTGTAGCAACTCCACATTGCAATGCAAGCTGCCTTCCCACTTAGCTTGAACAGGCAGGCGCTTACTATGGTGTTAGAAGTGTGAACAGTGGGCAGAGGTGCAGTGTGGCAGCTGTGGCAGGCCCCGGGGGTGCTGAGGGGAGTCACAACACAAACATAACCAAGTTCCCGGAGCTAAATCATGGCATTCAAAATAAAGAATTATGGCTGGTGCCATGGCTCGCTAGGCTAATCCTCTGCCTGTGGTGCCGGCACCCCGGGTTCTAGTCTCGGTTGAGGTGCCCGATTCTGTCCCGGTTGCTCCTCTTCCAGTCCAGCTCTCTGCTGTGGCCTGGGAAGGCAGTGGAGGATGGCCCAGGTCCTTGGGCCCTGCACCTGCATGGGAGACCGGGAGGAGGCACCTGGCTCCTGGCTTCGGATCAGCGCACCAGCCATAGCGGCCATTTGGGGGGTGAACTAACGGAAGGAAGACCTTTCTCCCTGTCTCTCTCTCTCTCTCACTGTCTAACTCTGCCTGTCAAAAAAAAAAAAGAAAGAAAGAAAGAAAGAAAGAAAGAAAGAAAGAAAGAAAGAAAGAAAGAAAGAATTAATTATATCTCTTGGAGAAAGTGCTGTTAGCTTAGTGAGCCCTGATGGAGAGGGAAGGTTTAAGTGTGGACACAAAGCTACCTTGCACCTGTAACTCTTACAGTTGTCTGGATTCTGTTGGATCCCCTTTGTTATAACGTGGCATGAGGCCAGCGTCGGTCCATTGTAGGATGAAAATGGCACGGCTAGGATTTGACTCAGGCAGGGTGTGAGGGCGTGAACAAGTCCCTGCGTCACCCATCGCCGGTGCTCCTCGCTGACTTGCACGAATGGGCAGAGTTGGATAATCACTGCAGGAGGAAGGAGAAGCCTGAACTTGGTTTGTGGGGCAGTCAGCCGAGTTCCTGGATGTAAACCAGAAATGGACGTTAGCTGCAGGACAGCCGCGTGCTGGAGGGATCTTGTAAAGCAGTGGAGCGAACGGAAACCTCGCCAGTGAGTGATGCCGTCAGCAGTGCACCAAGTCACACGTTTCCTGTGACTAAGAAGGGCCTTGTGGTGGTTAACTGTCTGTGTTAGGGACACTGGGTAGTGAGACATCATTTCTGGAGTGTCTGTGGAATGGCTTTTGAAGGAGATCTCGTAGCATTTGAATTGGACTGGATAATGTTGACCCCTGCCATGACTATGCAAGCGGCTGTCATCAGTCCGTGGACGGCTGGGGTGCAGCAGCCGGTGGAGTGCAGTGAGTTTGCTCTCTGCTTGAGCCGGGACACCCACCTTCTGCTGCCCGTGGACTTTGCTGCTCCTGGTTCTTGGCCTGGAGACCGTGAGTGAGGCTGGCATCATTGGCTCCCCTGGTCCTCTGGCTCTCTGGCTCGGGCTGGAAGTGCACTGCAGTCATCCCTGGTTCTTCAGCTGCATGGAGGATTGCAAGATGCCACAGCCTCCATGCTGACCCGATCTAGTCCCTCACAATCAAGCGATCTCTGTCTGTCTGTGTCTGGGGGGCACTGGCCTTGCTCTCTGCCAGTGGCCTGGGAGGTAAAGGAAGTGGCTCTCAGAGATAAGCTCTGGCATGTGGACGGGTATATGAAAGTGCGAAGATTGTGTCTATCACTGTGGTCTGTACACATTGAGAAACTTAGCCGGTTGACAGCAGCCAGTTTTGCCACTGCATACCACAGAACCTGCAGAATGAGCGCAGAAATAGAGTGGCCAGCATTTTATCTCGCTTATGACACACAATCTACTTACCGCAGTGCCCGAGCGTTGATAGAGAAAAACACCAAGCGATTTCAACATATGAAGGGACTTCAAAAAAAATTCTTGGTGAATTTGTATTTTTTAAATATACTTGTTCTTTGTTTATTAGAAAGGCAGAGAGACGGAGACAGACATAGAGATATATTCCATCCCCTGGTTGTCTCCCCACATGCTCACAACAGCTGGGACTGGACCAGGCTGAAGCCAGGAGCTGAGAACGCAATCCATGTCTTTCAAGTGGGTGACAGGGACCCAGAGCCATCGCTGCCACCTCTGAAGGTGCACATTGGCAGCTAGATTTGGAAGTCTGACTGAGACTCCAGCCTCAGCACTCTGAAATGGGACGCCGACGTCCCAAGGCGTGCATTGACCGCTGTACAGAAGTCTGTCTCTGCATTGCCTTTTATTTCTATTTTCCTCTGAACTTTTTGAAGCCATTTGTAGCTTTATTCCTTAGGGAGACCACCTGGCCACTTGGTAGAACTGACCATGTTTGGTGCTTTCTGTCCCAGAAGGACCAACTGTGCATCCCAGAGAACTTGGGTGATGCCTCATACTTGGGTATCTGAGAACTTGGTTAATACCTAACACTTGGGTCTCTGAGAACTTGGGTAATACACAGGCTGAGAGTCCCACACAGTGCAGCCTCCAAGTAGGGGAGCTACTTTATACGGCAGGAGTTTGAGAGTGAACCTTGACAATGGGGTCACTGGAGGTACCGAGTTGTGCACCATGCTGAAGCAAGCAGCCTTGTGAAATGCCGAGTGGGTAGCTACAGACACGGCTGTCATGCCAACACAGAGGGAAAGCTTGAAGTCATGGTGGCGTCTTTGAGAGTGCCATGAATTTATGAAATCGGAGGCACCCATAGTACTCTTGGACCCCCTCAAAGGAAGGGTACATAGACATAGGAACCAAGAGGTAAGAGCAGGAAAGACCTCGCTTAGCATCCTTCTGAATGCCATCACTTACATCACTTACTGCCGTTCTGAACGAAGAGTTTTGCTTCCCTTCCCTGAAGCTGTGGCCTCTTTTGGTTTGATCCCTCACAAGTTTACTCTCCAGGCAAGGGACAAAGCAAGTCCCAGCAAACACTAAGTTCACAGTAGCCAGCAGTATGCTCTGGGCTCCTTGTGCTCACAGGCCAGAAAGTGAAGAGAAAAGTCATTATATTGGCAAGGTTGATTAACCTTTATCAGCAGCAGGAATAAATCTATTAGGTGGTAGAGCGAAGACAAGTTTTGGGACTCCTTCGTCCCATCCCAGCTGCCAGCAGGTAAGTGGACCAAGTCTGGGCTGAGAGATGTGTGATAATCAAGGACTCACATCCTTCAGCTGTGGTCTACTGGGGTGAGGAGAATGAAACATGAGTAGAGGAGGAGGCAAGGATGAGTATCACTTTTGTCCGCAAGATCAACTCTAGACCATGGGCCGTTGATAGTTCATCCCGTCCACTTGCCTCTTGTGACTTTCAGCCTACAAAGAGACCCCACTGGGATACACTCAAGAGTCATTCCCTGGGGCTGTGTGGAGAAGTAGATCTTTCCAGAGATGGATCTTTGGAGTGCAAGGGGTGGGCTCTGGCAGTCAAGAGCAGCGGTAGGCATTTTTTACCCTGAAAATAGTAGATTGTGAATGTTTCAGGGTTGTGGGATGTACAGACTAGTACAACTCAACTGTACTGCTGTGGACATGGATGGAGTGTAAATGAATGGATGTTGCTAAAATCCAGTAACATTTTATTTACCAAAACAGGAGGCCTGCCTGCTGACTGCAGTTGGCCAATCTCTGGTCAACCAAATGCCCCTAGGGACCTCCAGCTGCAAGGAGGTTAGCAGGCCAAGGGTCCAGCTGCTGTGCTTAGAAACCCTTCTCCAAGTTCTGGCTAAGGTCAGGCTTCCTGTAGCTGTTCACAGACAGTGACGAAGCACCCTGGCCACATCTCCCAGTGGGCGGGCATAGGACTCACGTTGTAGCTCACTTTGTCTCAAGGACTCCTTGGAAGCCTCAAATCTCGTGGTGGCCCACGGTGGCTCCCCCATCCTGCCGTCCCTTTCTCCTGTGCTCAGGCTCAGCCTGGCTCATGGTCGGATGGCTCCCACGGACTACCAGGCACCCTCCCTGTGTCCTTTCCCAAGGGACATCCATGCACCTTCACTTCCTTCTTGGTATGTGCCTCTCCAAGTAGCTGGACTAACACAAGTACAACAGGTTCTGCTCTCACTAGCTTCCAAGTGTTGGGAAGATCCCTGTGAGCCTCCGCCAGCTCTGGGAGGGGAAGACCCTCTCCTCTGGGGATTGCTCTCTATGGTCCTCGTTCTGGGATTGACTGAGTTTTTTCCTCCCTGTGAGCAGGATTCACCATCCTGTTCAGCATCCATGGTGAAAAGTAAATCCTCCCTGGAAACGTGCTCACTCTTCAAGCCCCTGGTTGAGTTGCTTCTCACATTCTGGGGAACTGGTTGCCTGTGCTGGTTCCCACCCACGCAAGAAATAATTCCTGGCTAAAAGGGCCAATGCTGTCACAAATAAACAAACCTTTATTTTTGGTCTTTGATGATAACCCTTTGGCTAGAGATCATGTAGACTTTGTAAAGAGGCAGCTGCTCGGATAATAACCTTTGGCTGTGATGCAGCCAATTAATTACTATGCCGTCTGTAGAAAGCTCCATGGAGCCATGTTGTCTTTTGCATATTAGTTGTGTCAAAATGATGGTAATATTTCAATAAGCTTATCTCAAATACGAATTTGCAAATCACCACTTTCTCCCACCTTCACCCCGAAGTCCAATTATCTGTCAGGCATTGGACGTCTCTAGATGCAAGAGGCTGGGGTGTTGCCAGACAGAGTTATGATTCCAGCACCCTTTGAAGTGCGAATTCTGGTGCTTTGTAGAATCATGGAAACTGATGAAATGATCATGTACATAGCCTGCACGTACCCAAACTTGAGTAAGAGTCTTTATAGGCAATAGCTACTGTTAACATGGACAAATGAGACATCCAGAATTCGTATTCCCAGCCTAAATTCTAGGCTGTAGATTTTTACTCTGTAATGCATTTCCAGAGCTAACATTGAGCATTTTTTTTTTTTGGCTATCATTTGTGGTGTTACTGTTTGAATGATATTTTTGTGGCGTGATGTAGTCTAGGACTCTGCAGTTGTAGCAGACACTACGGGGAAGACCTAGGCAAGATTTAACGCAAGCACAAGTCAGCTTACTGACCGCAGGTTGTTTCTGTCGGTGGGTCTGAAGCGGGGCCTGGGATTCTGCATTTCTAACCAAACTCTCAGGTGCTGTAGATACTGCTTTCTAGAACGGCAGGGCTGCTTCCTGTTGCCTCTGTTGTTCTTGTGTGAATCGGGAGCAAGCTCTGATTGGCGCGCTTTGATCATGATGGTTCCTTTCCTTCCAGTAGTCATTGGCTAGAGGCAGTCAGATGGCAATGTTCTGACCCATGAGACTGACATTCAAGCCAAACACATGTTGGGAGACCTTCTCCGAGAGGGAGTCTGCTTCTCCATGTTCTTCCTGGATGGGATGGCTGAAGTCATTGCACAGCTGGCACCTGTAACTGAAGCCAGCCCAGGGAAAAGTCAAAACTGAGACTAATACAGAAAATCCGAGCAACATACCTGACCTGTAGCTGCCTTGTTTTTGGACTTCTCCTTGTTTGGGATAATTGGTTTATTGTTTAAGATGGTTGAAGACAGGGATAAAATTTATCTTAACAATGGAAGGAACTTTCAGAATCCATTTAGTTCAACCCTTTACCTCTGGATGGATGTCTGTCAACATGGTTTGGTGCCCTCATGTCTAGAGCAAGCATAATTTTCAAAATGTTCACCATAGAGGATTGCTGTGATTTTTAGCATGGGATTTTACTTGTTCACGGATTGGCACCGTGATTGGCTTCCACTGCATGTTCCGAAGTGGCTATCCGGAGTCTGTGTGTCCTGTGCCGGGGAAGTCCCTAACTCATATGATGGCTTCTATTGCTGGAGCTGCCCTGTTGTTTACAGATGGTCTTCTGTGGAGATAAGGGATCAGTTCCTCTCTTTGTTTCAGCCTCGAATTCTTACTCTGACCTGTGGGGCACAGAGGGTGTGTATTACCCCCTTGTTCAGGACACCCATGGTCAAATCTTCCCTTTCTTAGCTAAACCTCCTTAGGTGTTTCAGATCTTTGTCCCACATCATGTCTTCTGTATCCTCTTCTACCCTCTTATTCTGAACTTTTTTTTTTCACTTTAGCTATTTGCATAATGTCACATTTTTCAAAGTAGAATTATAGCTCATAGTTCTGCTTCTAAAAGCAAAATGCATGTGTTGTTAGATAAAATTGTATATTTACTTGATTTAAATTGCCCATTATCGTTTTTGCATCTCCTCTTTGTTTGTTCTTTCTTGAGTGCTCTGCCTGAAATCGGGTGTGTGTCCAGACCTCAGGTGTGTGTTCTGTGTCTGCCTATGAATCCTGATTTGTTCTTGCTGCCTCCATGTAATTATTAACCCTTACTTTTACTTCCAACATCACTTTCCAGTAGGTGATAAATTATGTGATCACCCTATTTATAAGCTGTACTTAGATTTTTAATCAGTGCTTCCTGGAAACCTAGAAAGAGGCTGTTCTCTGTTAGTGACCTCAACATTCTTGTCTTTAGAGTACATGCCATCTGGGGAGTAAATAATGTGTCCTGTGAACTCTAGTTGTTTCTGATGAATCTTCTACCTTGCCAATAAGAGATCTGAAATCCTCTGAAATTTTTTTTAACCTTTCGATAATCTTGATTTGAAGTTCAATTTTTCTATTTCGTTCAGTGGTTAGTAAACAGGATACTGACTGATCCTGACACTGACTTAATAGTCTGTCCTAAGACCAACGCCAGCAAGGGTCAGGATGAGACTCTTTATGACTCTTCCTGTATAAGCGACAGAACCAAGGCTGATACTTAATCAAGTCATTGATCTAGAAGAACAGCCTCCTCTACTCCGTGTTAATTGTTCAATAAACCATGAAGAAGACTCCTTAGTGTAACTGGGAGATCATCCAGGTGGCATTTATGACTTTGTTGGAGCTCAGCGCTGTGAGCATCTTCTCCACACTCTGACACTGTCATCTCATGTAAATGCAAAGTGTCAAATTGAATTCAGTTCTGAGCAGAGCAGAAGGGTTAGGGTGCAACTTGAATAATACATAGTCCAGTGTCCTTAACGGTTACCTGATTTTGGCCTCTAATGAGCAAATTAGTACTAGGTCAGAATGAAACTTCAGGTATTGAAAAGGATGAAAAATTGGGAATTTAAGTGGTTACCTTGCCCAAGCAATCAATATGCAGTAAATGGGAAATGATGCATCATTAAGTTCCTCTCAGCAAAAATTTCACCATTTTTTCTGTATTCTTCTCCAGTATTCAAAATAGTGCAATGCAATCCTTTTTCCTTCCAGGCATGCAATGAAGTGTGAGTGGAGATTTTAGGGAACTAACTTCTTGTTAGTAATTTGCACATACGTTGAACATTGCTCCATGGAAGTAAAATGAGCACAGTGATGCTGATTTTATATGGTTAACCAAAAAAAAAAAAAAAAAAAAAAAAAAAAAAAAAAAAAAAAAAAACCTCAGGAAAATTAAACTGACTTATTAGGTATTTTATTAGAATTAAAATGTGCCGTAATTTTGATTGACATGTGCTTTGTGTTGTTGTTTGTTTTGCATTGTTTTTCATGGGCGACTGAATTCTAAAACTTGGGCAGAAAGTAAGACACATTTTACTTCTGTGCTTGGGGGAGTGTTTACGTTACATACACTTTCAGAATGCTGTTCAACAGATGAATTGGGTTTTTATGCCCCTGCTGTGTTTGCCTCACTGAGAGTTCTACTGAAATGTTTGAACTTTTGTCAGCTATTAGGGAGAATTGCAATGGAAATTGAGCACCCCATATCTGGGAGAAGCCCCGGGTCCTGGTTGTGTAGCTAGACCATGGTTCGGAATGTGACATCCACAGCCAGTGGAAATGATCAAACAACATGAAATTCCAGGGGCCCTTGTTGGGAAATTTAGAATTTCAGAAGAGTTTCTGCAGGACTGAAGCCAGAGCAGTGCCCTTGTGAGCGTGGATCTGTGCAGTGGGGCAGGGCACCTGGCCTTGCAGCCCACCTTGACCAAGTGTGGCTGTGGTCTCGCTTCTCCCTGCAGTCACGATGTTCCCCTGTGACCTGGTCTTCCCACAGCACGTGGGGTTGACTTTTTCAAAACCTACCATAGATCTTGTCATCATGCGGACTAGTCTTAAATGACTAGCAGGAGCGTAAGCCACGTAGCATCGAGGTTAAGTGAGGTTTAGAAGCTGGAGCTTCATTACTGTCTCTGGCCCCTGTCTGTGAGCAAATAACTTTAAACTCATTGACTGTGCTGTGGAATGGGATAGATAATACACATTTCTCTAGAGCTGTGAGGACTGAATGGGAGGGGTTGACACAGCACATGGAGCAATGCTTGGTTCATACAGTCACTTGCTAGATGTCAGCGGTTATGATGTTCAGGAGAACTATTCTTGTGGGGGGACATCGGTGTGTTGCACCAGCCTCTCCATTATGCACCTGTAGCCAGCCCTCCCAGCTCACCCCCTACTGAACCCCTTCAGTACCCATGCATGCTAGTTACTTTTGCTTGTTTTGTTTGTAGTTCCTTAAGGGAGATTTTTCTACTGCAGAGTCTTTGCTATTCTTTGTACATAGAATGTTTTCACTCAGAGTCATCCATCAATCTGTTGTATCCCTTTCTTTGATAAAGGCATCCATTGAAGCTACCTGTCTAGTCATTACCCCATTTTTCTAATTGGTACCACTTCTTGGCTTCTGGATTTCTGTATTGCATCATGCGTCAAATGTTTGCCCTCACGGGGGCTAGGTTTAATACCTTATCCCAGGTACTCAGAAGAGCATCTGACAACAGAAAACAAGCACTGGGGATTGCCCAATAAACTAATGAATGAGGAGTAACAACAGAACCTTGGAGAGCAGAAACTTTTGGATAAATTAAGCTCTTGGCTGAGAAGCAGCTGTTGGGACTATCAAAAACTATTAGGAGCCCTAATTCAGAGAGCTGATTAACACTATAAACAAGGATTTAAATAATTTCCATGGAGATAACAGAACAGCAGTTTTTGAGTCCTTGCTATGTGACAAATCTTTGGCTAAGCAAATCCATATTATCTCATATAATATTTCCAAAAATCTGGAATTAGATGCTATTATTATCCCCTTTTGCACAACCTGGATGTGGTGAGTGAATAATTTCCCTTGTCTATTTGAATTTTAAATATAAACTTACTCATTTGAAAGGCAGAGTAAGAGGGGGAGAGAGAGAGAAAGAGGAAGAGAGAGAAGCAGAGTAAAAGGTTGGGGGTAGAGGAAAGAGAGAGGGAGAGGAAGAGGAAGAGGGAGGGGGGAGTGGGGAGGGGAGAAGGAGAGGTCTACTGGTACACTCACCAAATGGCTACAATGGCTGTGGCTGGGCCAGGCTGAAGCCAGGAACCTGGAGCTCCATCTGAGTCTCCCGTGTGGATGGCAGGAGTCCTCTGCTGCTTTCCCAGGCGTATTCGCAGGGAGCTGGGTTGGAAGTGGAGCAGCCAGAACGCAAACCAGAATGCCTATGGGATGCTGGTCTGGTGTTGTAAGCAAGGGCTTAACCTCTGTGCCACAAAGCTGGCCCAATGTTTGCCTTTTGACACAAACTGTTCTTGGCATCTGAAATTTGCATGCTAGTCACTACTATTTTTTTGTCTTGTTTTGAGTTTTATCTCATTTAAGGCTATAATACGCTTGGTAAAAAATATCTTGAATTGTTAAAATTATTGAAATACAGTTTAACAGAGCAAAACCACCCAGGTTAAAGGGATAGACCAAAGGTAGCTACTAAACAGACACAACTGTGCAACCCCTCAACTGTGATGGAAACCATTTCCTTCCTCCCAAGTTCCTTCCTGCCACTCTGGGGTTGTTCCACTGTCCTCATTCTGGCTTCTGGTAATCACTGATCAGACTTCTGTGCCGTTTCCTGAACGTGGTGTAGACAGAGTGATGCGGTGGGATCTCTTCTGTGTCTGACTCAGCACTGAGGGAACAGGCTTTGGACTTGTGTGCACTGTGGTGACGTCATAGCTGATTCCGGTTGACCGCAGGTATTGTCCGCTGTGAAGAGTTCCCCATAGCTTTGTCCTCCAGCTAACAGTCAGCAGATCTCTGAGCTGACTCCAGCTCTTGGCTCACGCACGTAGCTGTGCAGCCCTTGTGGGAACACGCATGTATTGAATTTTAAACAGTGATACAAATGCATTTGCAAACAGACACAACCTTGGCCGTTGATGAGTTTTTAAAAGAGGACCTGTTAATGAGACCCATTAGTAGTTTATTTTTCAACTCTATGTGATCTCTGTTCTGAATAGAAACTTTTTTCTTCTGCAATTAAACAACATGACTTTGAAGCCATGAAAGTCAATATTAAAAAATCAGTAACTTCAGTCTCTGGGCAACTCTTTCTTCCTTCTCTACAGGATCTCCCTTAACCCTTCCCTTTTCGCCTAAGGGAAGGCAGTGCACGCAATATTGTTTCCTTCCTTCAGTATTAGCAACAAACTGTCCTTTAAGTGAAGCCAGGCAGGAGTTCCTGGCCTGCCTGCCTGCCTCTCCCTTTGAGCACAGAGATACAAACTGGTTTACAAGCTGAAGTTGAGCGTCCTATGAGAAGCTGCAAAAGGGCGTGGGGGAGCGAGGTGACAGCTCTCATCCATAATGCACGCTCTCTGCGGTGCAAGGCTACCTCTGCTACAGGGAGCTTAGCAAATGACAAAATCAGCAAAACCCAAGAAAAAGCAGATAGGGAAAAATCCAACAGGAAAATGAGAGTACATTGCAAATATTAGTATTTGCCAGAGCAGCTTCGCCTTCACCCTGTTTTGTCATGAGACATCGGCAGAGGTGAGCTAACGGCAGACTCCCATGCAGGTCTCGTCTTGTGTGATGTTTGGTAGCTAGGGATCACCAAAAATCCTGTCCTTAGAAATGGAGGATTTCTTTATTGTTCAGTACTTCTGTTTTCCCACGCCTGCGCACCGTGTTGTTTCTCTCTGGTTAAACAGGAAAGACGTCTGGTGAGATTGTAAGAGCTGTGGCAGGTTCAGCACCCAGAAGGGGAACAGTGCTTCGTCTGTGCACATCTGTGTTGTGGATGGGGTCTGCTGTTAGGGGTCCTTAGCAGTCTGCTTGCGACATCAGATCACTGTGACCGAGTGGGCTCTATCCAGGAGCAGCAACAGAAGAAGCCTCAGAGCCGTAAGACTCAGATACAACTCTGAGTAACGTAATCCCCAAACTTGCAGGCTGCTTTAAAAATCTATGGATGTATAATTTATATTAGTAATAATTTAGTACCCATGGCATTTGAAGCCTTTTTAGAAGTTATTTAAAGATCTTCTTCAAAAGATGACAGAGTGGGAAAAAAGCAGGTGATAACCTATTCCAAAGTAAATATGATTAGAAAGGGTAATCATAGATTTTATGAATTCATATATCTGTGGTTTCATGCTCATTCTATAAGATAAATGTACTCTTAAGTAAGCCTTATGTTCCTGACAATTTCTCTTTCACAGGGAGTTTTTCTCAGAAGTGAATTGGAGCCATGTTCCCATCTTAATTAGCATTTTTGTTCATTTTTTTAAAAAAATATTTATTTATTGGAAAGGAGAGTCAGAGAGAGAGAGAGAGAGAGAAGGAGAGAGAGAGGGGGGTCTTCCATCTGCTGGTTCACTCCCCAAATGGCTGCAACTGCTGGAGCTGGGCTGATCCAAAGCCAGGAGTCAGGAGCTTCTTCCAGTCTCCCACATGGGTGCAGGGATCAAGCACTTGGGCCATCTTCAGCTGCTTTCCCAGGCACATTAGAAATGAGCAGCTGGGACTCGAACTGTCGCCTACATGGGATGCTGGCACTGCAGGAGGCAAATTTACCTGCTACACCATACAACAGACCAACAGCTAGTGTCTGAACCCTTTCTCTCTACCCTCTCTAATAGGACAGCTGTGTATGAGCATCAGCAGCCTTCAAGTAACCCGGCTTTCTTTCAGGCCAGAGACTTCTAATGTTTGTTATTAATTTATATGGCTGCCTATGAGTTTATGGGATATTCAATTACTGTTCTCAGCTAAAATATGGTTCTACAGATCTTATGTGATACTGAAAATCAATTTTGATTTAAATTTGCTTCAAAATTGCATTTAATAAAACGTGTAGGTCTTTGGCAATGGGAGGAAGAGGGGGCTGCTAGAATCAAATGAAAGGGTCCGAAGAAAGTAATTTAAAGCTGTTTGCTTTGTATCAGAACTTTTGCACAGCAGCACGATAGAATCAGATAATTACACACACTGAGCTTTTTCTTTCTCTAAACATCACTGGAGTCGGAGCCAGAGAGCTAGTGACAAAATGATGCCTTATCTGTCCCCGAGTGTCAGCTGGGCTGGCTGCAACTGCCTCCTACTGATTTCACCTCTAATTCTCCATTACTAAATTTTTTTTTTAAATAAACTCAAACTATTTTCACCCAAAATACTGTGGCTTCTTCAAATACTTAGCTTCTAAGTACTTTCCAATTAATACAACTTGGGAGATGTTTAATGGAATCAATGAGGTTTCTCTAGACAAAGGTTGTTTAATCCACACATACTTATTTCTTTTGCTATCATATCACCTCATGGAGATTTTATATTATTTTATTTATTTTTTTTGACAGGCAGAGTGGACAGTGAGAGAGAGAGAGAGACAGAGAGAAAGGTCTTCCTTTGCCATTGGTTCACCCCTCAATGGCCGCCGCGGCCGGTGCGCTACGGCCGGCGCACCATGCTGATCCGATGGCAGGAGCCAGGTGCTAGGTGCTTTTCCTGGTCTCCCATGCAGGTGCAGGGCCCAAGCACTTGGGCCATCCTCCACTGCCCTCCCGGACCACAGCAGAGAGCCGGCCTGGAAGAGGGGTAACCGGAACAGAAGCCGGCGCCCCAACTGGGACTAGAACCCGGTGTGCCGGCGCCACAAGGCGGAGGATTAGCCTGTTGAGCCACGGCACCGGCCAACCTCATGGAGATTTTAAATTTTTTTTGCCAGCTCTACATGAAATTTCTTGTAAAAATGAAACAGTTGCTTTTTAAATGTCCAAGCAAAGTATGTACTGAATTGTGTACATATCCCATTGCCAGTGGTAGATAAGGTGCTGTATAGAAGTGGTTTATCTTCATGATACACAAGCCATACTGTGTTAAACGGAGGAAGCAGTCACTTCACAGACTATCCTAGCTGGAAGATCTTAGGAATTCAGTAGTACTTAGTTCAGAGGGACAGAATTGTTACTCTACTAGCACCAAAATATTTCAGCATCTTACCATCTGCTCAACATCATCAATGTAATTCTTTTGAAAGAAATACCTCCTGGCAATCTGACTTGCTGCTTACTTCAGGGTGGTTTCCTTTTAGGTCAGTAGATAGCTGCTACCCATAGATTCACTTTCTCAGTATCCAGAGTTACTTTCATTTTTTAGAATTGCTTGTCTTGTGTTCTCCCACATACCCTCGAATGACTGTTAAACGAACAATGCTTAGACTCTAACACTGCTGAGTCGTTTGTGTCCGATAAGATCCTGAAGGTCCTGTTACGCTTTTGTACTTGCTGATATTTTGGCTGGGTATAGAATCACAGGTCAGTGACTGACTTTGTCCCAGAGCTTTGATGGATACTGTCACTAGTATTTAGAAACCAGAATGGCAGATAAAATTATTGATACTAAACTGATTTTGATTTATTGGCAGGTAACTATTTTTTCTCTCTGGAATCTTTTGGGCTGTTCTCTTCAACCTAAATATTTTTTTAAACTTTTATTTAATGCATATAAATTTCCAAAGTACAGCTTATGGATTACAGTGACCCCCCCCCATAACTTCCCTCCCACCTGCAATTCTCTCCTCTCCTGCTCCCTCTCCCCTTCCATTCACATCAAGATTCATTTTCAATTATCTTTATATACAGAAGATCAATTTAGCATATATTAAATAAAGCTTTCAACAGTTTGCTCCCACACAGAACATAAAGTGTAAAATACTGTTTGAGTACTAGTTATAGCATTAATTCACATTGTACAACACATTAAGGACAGAGATCCCACATGAGGAGTAAGTACACAGTGACTCCTGTTGTCGACTTAACAAATTGACACTCTTGTTTATGGCGTCAGTAATCCCCCTAGGCTCTACTCATGAGTTGCCAAGGCTATGGAAGCCTTTTGAGTTCGCCAACTCCGATCTTATTTAGACAACGTCATAGTTAAAGTGGAAATTTGCTCCTCCAGAGAAAGATACCTCCTTCTTCCTACCTAAATATTTTAAAATCCAAAGTTTTAGGTGATGATAATTTTTTCCCATTTATTCAGCTTTTTTTTCTTTCAAGTTGAAGATTGGTAACATTGGCATCTGATTTTGTATTTATTAATTATATGATTGTTTTCCTATTTATATTTTATGCTTTCAGAATGTTTTTTTCAGAATATGTACTAAATAGGTATCTGTGAAATTTGTCTTCAAGATCTCTTACACTTTGTTTTCCATCTCTGGTTCTCCGTCTCTCTAATCTGTTTCGTTGTCTTCCATATGGGGGATTATTCTAGGTCTCAGTTGATGTCTATTACTTCAGCAGTCATTTTTCAGGTTTCCAAGAACTCTTTCTGATAGTCTCTAATTTCAAGCATATTTTCAGCTATAAGTACTTTTTCATAAACTAAATGCTTGTCATTTTGAACAGTTCATTTGTTTGACAGTATTTGCACTTATGACCTCTATTATGTATTCTGCCTGCTCAGATGTGTCTTTTTCTTTGAATACACAGGCATCAGTGCTTGGGTCAGTTTCCTTTGCTGAGGCCCGTGTGGTTGGCTCACTCAGGAGCACGCGTTCTGTGGGTCCCGGAGACCCTGTGTGTTTGTTTGTGGCAGTTTCCCCAGCACTTTGAAACATGTGACCAGAAATAGTCATTAGGGGCCACCTGAAGCCAAATCACTGCACCTTCTGCAGCCACTCCTCTCCAAGCAAGGGCTTGTGCATCCACGTTTATTTTTAGTTGCAGAGGGGATGCTAAGGGCAATACACATATGCTGGAGCATTTCACAAGAAATAACAGTTCTGTTTATTGTTTGTTTGTTTTACGCATCAGAGGAGATCAAAGCAATTGGAGTTCTTATTAGAGTTGGTGTTGCATTGAGAAAAAATGATAATTTCATAAGCATAGAGCTGTAATAAGTCATTAACACCTATCATAAATGAAACATAAAAAAAAAAAAAAACAGAAAAACACCCCAGAAACAAACTCTCTGTCATCGTGTGAGCTACACCATGGCTGATGCTCAAGAGACTAACATTTGAGGACAATATTTTTTCAGAATGTCAATCAAATTAGCTTCAAATGATAACGTGAATACAGAAAACTGGTGTTCTCTGTGCCATAGCGCTTCGGAGTTCTGAATATGGATGCCTCTTTCATGTTGTTTACCAATATGGGAAAGAAACATGGCACATGCAGCAACCTCAGAGCCTACTTCTGCTGCCTGCGTGTGTCTGGGCACGCATGTGTAACTACCTCACATGGTGAAAGATGCATTGCATTTGGGATTGAAATCACTGTTTTGTAACCTGACAAGACGCTTTGACAGACTGTTAAGACTGAAGCTACTGTGAAAACTGTTCTCTCATTTACTTCCCATCGCTCAATTATTTTGAGCCTTACCCAAAACAGGGATTCATCACTTCCAGAGAGACGTCAGAGGATGTCAAGATGCAGATTTGTCTTTTTTATCCTTTCCTTGCAAATGAGAGTCAATTGTCAAAATGACAGAAGATTCCAGCTGGAAAGAGCTCCCCACTGAAGTGTCAGAGCTTCCTCACAGCGTGAGTTGCGGCTGGCATGCTCGTCAGCGTTCGTTCACATTGGGCTTGACCTCAAGCCAACCCGTAGACTTTGGGACAGAAATTATAGAATGATCAATCAAAAATGTGGGATACATAAATTGTAAGGGAATTTAATTTAGAAGGTAAGAGATAGGTTCATTACATGAGCTATTGATCCGGCCCCTTTTGAACTCCCAAGTGCTTTTCTAGTGGGTACCTTTGTGACATGGATGCCAATAAACACCAAAAAAGAAGTGTTGTTTGTGGTGACCTTATTCTGCGCAGTGTCCGCATAATGATCTGGGCTTGTAGAAAAGAATCTGAGCTGGAACATTGTGCTAGAAATCTTTATGCACACATTTTGCTTAGGATGTAAAAATGTGTGCAGGATAACAACACTCGTTCTGTGATGGCCGTTCTTTGTTCATTTTCCTCTGCTCTGGATGTGAGAGTTCACACTTGGGGATCAAGTGCCCTGAACACCAGGGTTGAGTCCTCCACGTTCATGCCATCTCGGACTTTTAGTCAAAGTCAGGGATGGAGATGCCATGGTTGTTGCCAGTGATGCATTGAATTCTAGGCATGTAACTAAATTCTTACTGATGAGATTGCAGAGATTCTGGTTAATCGTCCAGGCACCCTTTCTGCAGCTGGAGGCTGGGATGTGTGGAAATGGCCCTGGGAACACCTGCCATTGAGGAAGGAGCTGGCCATCAGCAGGGCAGAGCCCGGAGACAGAAGGAACCTGGGTCCTCGGTGCTGTCGCTGAGCCGCCGGAGCAGTCAGCCGTGACCCACTGAGCTAAGTGTTCGGTTTCAGGACGATGACAGATTTTCCTGCTCTTCACTGTGCTGTCCTCTGGTTTTTCTGTCGCTGGCATCTAACGTGTGCCTTCCCTGAGTGAGATCGGCAGAACAAACACTGCGTCTCTTCAGTACATGGATCCTCCCACGTTAGAACCGAACAGGACAAAAGCATGTTAAGAAGTGTCTGCAGATAGCTCTTCTGTGACTATCATATGCATTTTCATAGCAAATTCATGAGAAGCAGTTTCAAGGAGCTACTCATCCTGCTGAGCCATGTTGTTGGGGGAATAATTTTGGTTGGCCCTAGGGACCATGGTCATGTGACGTGTGGTTTACACTGGAATCTATCTATATTATATACTTACACTGGAATATATATATATTATATAACATTATATATATGTATATATATGTACGTATGTGTGTGTATATATATATATATATGTATATATATATATAAATAAAATGAATGGCATTGTTATTGTTACTGTTCTATCAGAGCCCAGGGTTTAGGGATCGGTTTCTGAGACTTTGCTATGCTGAGACATTTTTGCCCCAAGCCCAGGAATAGCTGAGGTCTTGTAGTTTTTTTTTTTTTCCAAATTTGCATTTTTCATAATCATTTAGAAGACCGCTTTGTGAGACTGGGAAAGACAGTGTGTATTGGGATACTGAAAGGTGCAAGTTTAATCCAAGTTTGGCAAGATTACTTATCCCCTCCTTGAAAAAGAGCTAAAGGTGAACTGCGCCTTTTACAAAGCCTGAAGCCCATCCTTCCTGCCTTCGGCTCCTCCAGGGAGAGGCCACAGTCCGGAGCCGGCCTGCAGGTGGTTTGTTGATGAAGCCCTCCCAGGAACCTGAAGTAGGTGACCGCAGCGAGGGAAGCCATTGGAAGGCACACAGTCAAGCTGTACCATTAAGAGCACCTGTGCCTTGATCATGCGACTTGCTGACGCGTACAAGGGCTCCTAAAACTGCCTAAGCACTTCTCCAGGGGCCGTCACATTCTGTAGGTCAGGGAGCAGCTTGGGGACTGTCGCACTCTTTGAAGTTCCACCCACGTGCGTGCTTTGGGAGTTGCAAAGGTGTCTCATAATGTAGAAGCCAGGGAAAGGAAGCCCGTGGCACAGGATGCAGGAGGTGAGGTTGACGACACGTGTGCACACGGCTGCTGAGGCAGGGATGAGAAGAGGTGGTGGTGAGAGTTGGTGGTCTACTTCCTTTCTGGCAATGTGGGCTGCTCTCCTGTTCCCCCACAGTGAGAGCAAAGGAGCTGCATTTCAGGCCTCACAGTTCATGGCAAACACTGGTTCTGGAGAGCCAATAGCTGCAAGACAGATTATGAGAAAAACTGGAGAAAGGAACAAATGTTTCTGAAGGCAGAAATAACAAATCATAAAACACTGGGGAAAATACATAGCCCGTAGGCAGATGCGACTGTTTCTCTGAGTTGCAGTGCAGAAGGAGTGCTGTGGATTGGAACCAAGGAAGTGGGGTAATCTGGCAGACGGAGGATGCAGGATGCGGGAGAGCCCGCGCAGGTGTGGTTGTATACCGGGCCTCTCAGTTTTGGGAGAGCATAGCCTAAGGAGATTGCTGGGGTCATTGGAGTAGAGTGAAAAGTGCATTTGTATAGAAAGAAGGGCTTCACTTCCACCTGTGGCTTCTACAGAAAGGAAGGAGGTAGGCACAGAAATGCAAACCACCCATGCAGGAGCCTAAAGGAAAAGAATACGGTTGCTGGGACGTCAAGACCTGCTAGAACTCTAGAATTTCATGACTGATGCAGATCTGGGTGTGTGTATACACATGTGCATCTCTCTGTGTGTGTATTCATTCATCGCAGGTCATTAATGGCCCACAGAGTTAGGCTCAACTAACTGCAATTCGTCATTCAGTGGAGAATCTAGACTGGAACTGATTGGTGAATTAACTGTGAGCTAAGTGTGTCCTGTAGGACACGGGTCTCAGAGTGTGTCCAGCCCATCTCTATGAATGAATGGCTTCCCGGTCATGTATGTGAGAGCCAACCCAGTGCCTTTCAGGTTCACAGCAGGCACTGGCACTCCCGGGCGCTGAAGACCATTGACAGACCAAGACTGAGTGAGTCGTGTTAAAGAATGGCTGACCCCAATTTAGTGTCAAGTGCACAGAATTGTGGAGATGCTGCAGGTAGGCAGAACGTTGCAGACATCAGGAGGCTTCTTGGCGAAGGGTTTTATCATATTCTTGTGAATAGGATGATGATGATGGATGGGCTTTTGCAACCGTTGGGTCAGTTTGTGGCTGGTGAGGTGGCTCTTCTGAGAGAGTATTGACTAATGGGTTGCTGCCAACCCCGAGGAGAATCCCCTGTTGGCAGGCCACAGAGCTCTGTCCCTGGCACTGGCGTGCTCTGCTTCTTAATGACTAACTCAGACAAATATCTGAAAATCACACTTTTCAAGATTTTTAAGAGAAAAAATGTCAGGAGGAAGAATTCCCACTCTGACACCATCCGAAGCTGTGTAGTGTTTGAGGGAGAAAATATTTTTTATATAGACTTTTATTTATTTGTTTGAAAGGCAGAGTTACTGACAGAGAGCGAAAGAGAGAGAGAGAGAGAGAGAGAGAGAGAGAAATATTTACCGGCTGCTGGTTCACTCCCCAAGTGGCCACAGCAGTCAGGGCTAAGCCAGGCCAAAGCCAAGATCCAGGAGCTTCATCCAAGTCTCCCACATGGGACTGAAGCATGTGGGCCATCCTCTGCTGCTTTCCCAGGTGCATTAGCTGGGAGCTGGATGGGAAGTGGAGGAGCTAGGACATGAACCGGCACCCACACGGGATGCCAGCACTGCAGGTGCCGTGATACAGGTCCTGAGAAAGTATTTTTCGAGTCAGGTAGACCTGAGTTTGGTTTCTATATCTGCTGTTCTCTTTGTGGTCATTGTGAGGTTACAGAGTCTTATTGAGTCTCTGTTTTATTGTAAAGAAAATAGATGTAAATGAAATGTTAAAAGAGAAATCCTTTATTCATTTAATGGTATATAAGAAATGCTATGTTAGAATCAAGGGCCATTTTGCCTCCATAGGTTATAATAAACATCAGATGTATATTTAGGTATTTTTCCCCATGAAGTTGATTTTGAAAGTCAGTGATACAGGTATATATGAAAAATGCACGGATTTACTTGAATTAAGTTTTTCATGCTTGATCTAGGAAGTTTAATTGATCCTGAGCTCAGCAGGAGGCAGAGACATGGATGCAGTGCCTCACTGGTAACTCAGGCAGGCAGCTGTCTTAGCATTTAATACCCAGACCGAGGCATGCACTGCTGGCTGGGTCTGGGTAACTCTGGCTTAAGGGCAGCGTAGACAAAGAACAGCGTTTCTGTAGGGGATGAGTGAGACAGCACAGCACAGGAACGTGGGTTTTTCAGATGGAGTGAGACCTATCAGGCAGGTGGGTTATCACTGGAAAGATAGGTTTCATTGCCTGTTTCCAGAGGGACTTGGCACTTAACGCCTAGCTCCCCTGAGCTCCACGGGGCAGGAATACTGGCGGGAAGGTCTTGAAACAAATATGGCCGGGAATAACGATGGATATCCTCCTACTTGGAACTATTAAAACGAAGCAGTCTTGCCTACAGAGGAGTAAGCGTCACCAGGGATGCGAGTCTGGGAGTACAGCACTGGACAGGTGACTGGGAGAGCTTGACAGCAGATGCGAGGAAGTGTAGAGAGGCAGGAGAAAGATTAATGAAGAAAACAAAACAACAACAACCAAAACCCGGCCATCATTTTGTCTGGCCAACTGGCTGCTGTTGCTGGTTTTATTGTCCTTACTCCCCTTCTCCCTTGTGTTTGTATCTCTGCTATTTGTTTAATGTCTTTATGGTCCCTTGTCAGATGGCCTGAGACACAGGGTGCCTGGACATTTGGTTGGACACCCTCTGGGTGGGCCCTGGGGGGGGGGTGCTTCGGGGTGAGATGGGTGCGGGGTCTGTAGAATGAGAAGACTGCCCTCCTCCGGGTCATGGAAGGCGTGAATAGAATAAAACACTGGAGGCCTTTTGGGCTGAGATGCTGACCTGCCGTCTTCTGCCTCTGTACTGAATTCCAACTTCACGCTGGAGCTCCCATTAGTGGCCCTGCTGGCAGCAGCCCTCCTGGGTCTGAACCTCCCAGTGCCCGTAGGCACCCAAGCAGCCCCTGAAAGTCGTAGTCACTCTCCTCCTCTCCCCCCACCAACTCTTCCTCATTGTTCAGTGCTGACCTTGTGTCCTGGGTTATTTCTGAATTTGCTTCTGAGACTTCGTATTTTTGTGAATTTTTTTCAGATTTTCTTTGTAAAAAATAAGATTTTCTGCAAGTAGACTTTTATTTCTCCTATCTCAAACGTGATGCATTTCATTTGGCTTCCTTTTCCTGTCTTTCTTCATTAGATAGGATCTCCAGGAGAAGCGGGGATAGTGGACTTCCTCACTCCATCCTGGCTCTGGGCTAAAAGTGCTCGTGACTTCGCCATTGGGAATGGTTTTCACGTTCAGGAAGTTTCCTCTGTTACAGGCAGGCAGGGGACGTACCATAGGCAGGTGTTAGTTTTTTTTTTTTTTTCTAATGATTTCCTGGCTCTGCTGAGATGATAGCATTATTGTTTCCTTCATTCTATTGATTTGCTGAATCCTGTTTTGTGATTTTAATATCAAGTGCAGTGTGCATTCCTGAATACATTACACTGGCCATCAGTATGACTTGTACACTGTGCATTTTCCTTTAGCTTTTGGAGGAGATTTTCTGTTTGTGAGGAATATCAGTTTGCATTTTGGTATCTCACGTGTCCTTGATATTTTGGCTTTGGTGTCCACCAACCTGAGGAAGACACGTGCAGTGATTCCTTCCTCCATTTGCTGAAAGCTCGTGGGATAGCGTGTACATGTGTAGTAGTGTTTAGGGAGGAAACCGTCTATGCCCACGTTATCTCTGTAAGGTTGTCACCTACTTCCTTTGTGTTTACATTCATCAGTCTTGTTGTTGTTCAGCTTCTTTGTTTAATTTGTTACTAATTTGTTACTCTAATGTTACCCCCAGATTTATTTATTTTTAATTTATTGCCTGTTGGATCTGTAGTGATGGCCTATTTTTCACTTTTGATGTTAATAATAAATTGTATTTTCCCTATGTATGGATCAGTCTAGATTTATCAACTATATTAAGCATCCTAAAGAACCAACTACTGACTTGGTTGGTGTTTTTGAATTATTATCTCTTTCTACTCTTGTCTTTATTTCTTTTCCTCTAATAACTATGAGTTTGTTTGTTTTGTTTTGTTTTTCTGTTCCTTTCTCCTAGCTCCTTTGGTGGAAACTTAGATCAGTATTCCTGAATTAGAGGCCAGAGGTGAGATGTCTTTGTAAATAAAGCTGTAGTTGAATGCACCTGTATATCTTCATTTAGGTACCATTTATGGCTGATTTCATGTTAAAAAGGCCCAGTTGAGAGGCTGTTGTTGAGCCTGTAGTCCATATACTAAAACATTTGTTCTGTTACTACTTAAAAAAACGTTCAGCAATCCTGCCTTAGAATACTAATTTTGGGAATTTGTTTTATAATATAAACCTCCAAAAGTATGAAGTATTCCTTATGCATCACCATAACTATATACTGTAAATTTTATTTCCTGCTTGAATTTTTATTCACTTACCATTTCTCTTTATTCTTTTGCTCAAGGGTTATGTACATATCTGTTGCTTAATTTACAAGTAATTTATGATTTTGTTAACTTTTTGTTCTTTCTCTTGCTATATTTCACTCATATATACTCTCTACTGTGAATTCTTTGATTTCTGTGACCTGACAACATAGATACTAAAACCTCTCTTTTAAAAAAAAAATTGTGTTTATTTGAAAGGCAGAGAGAGCTGGAGGAGAAAGAGAGACATCTTCCATTTGTTGGTTCTCTCCCCAGATGCCTACAGCAGCAAGAGCTGGGCTGAATTGATGCTGGGAGCTAAGAACTCAATCCAGTCTCCCAAATAGGTTGTAGGGACCCAACTGCTTGAGCCATCACCTGCTGTCTTCCAGGGTGCACATTAGCAGGGATTCAGAATTGCAATCTAGAGGTAGAAGTCATATCCAGGAATTCTACTGTGGGATGTGGGAATCCCAAGGTGTTGTAATTGCGATGCCAAATGCTTGCTCCACAAGTCCTACCTTATAAAGAGGGTGCTTTAAAGAGTTATTTCAAAGATGTAATTAAATACAAGTTTATGTGGTTGCAAACTGCTTTTTAAATATATGTATAGTGTTTTTACAAAGTACATTTGCCATGAACTTTTTGAAGATTCTTCATATGTTATGAACAATTTGAAATAATCTGTCTTCTGCAACAGTTGAATATAGAATTCCATAACCTTCTATTAGATTAGTTGGTTGAGATGATAGTTCAGATTTTATATGCTTATTTATTTTGTCCACTTCTCCTATCACTCAATGACAGCGATGTTAAAATATCCAAATTTAATTATAATTTTATCAATTTTCTATTTAGAGCCATTGATTTTTCCTTCATAGTCTTTGAAAGTATAATTAGATTGATTCAGGTTTAGGATTTTTCATGAATCTTTGATGAATCAATGCTTTTTCACTGATAAGTTATCCTTCATCTCTGGTGATGTTTCTTGTACTTGGTACAAAGATAGCCAAACCAGCTCTCTGATGATTGGTGATTGTGTGGTATGTCTTATTCTATGCCTTACATCCATCCAGTCCATCTGTATCTTTCTACATGTATTTCAGTATTTGAAGTGTATCTCTTTTTGTAAACATTTGTTTATTTGAAAGAGTTACAGAGAGAGGAGGGACAGAAAGAAAAAGAAAGATTTTCCATTGGCTGATTCACTCCCCAAATGGTCACAATGGCCAGGGCCGATCAAGCTGAAGCCAGAGGCCAGGAACTGGATCAGGGTCAGCCATGTGGGTGTGTCTCTTTTAAAAGACTATGTATTTGGGTCTGTCTTGCCTGCTTGTTCATACTTGATTCTTAAAATTTCTTCTAATTGGAGTATTTAGCTCGTTAATATTTAATGTTAAATGTTGAATTTTTTTTGGTTATGTCTATCATCTACCTATTTGTTTTTTGTCTGTTCCCTTTCTTCTATGTTCTTTATATTCTCATTTTCTGTTTTTTGTACTAACCATGTTTTTTTTAGTGTTCTATCTACTTTACTGGGTTCCACCTATCTATTTTATTTGCTAGTCTTTGCTCTAGAGATTAGAATGTGTATGCTTAAATTATCATTATCTCAAAATAATACAGTGCAACTTCAATGAAAACCTTGCAACAATATAATTTCATTTAGTATCCGTCCTTTTGCTTTCTATAAAAACATGTTTACAACCAAGTATATTTATAGTCTCCACAGAATAATGCCGTTGTTATTCTCTGGCCGGGAGAACTTATTTTAGCTTTCTGTGTAATGCGCGTCTTGCACTTTCTTTCACACCCTGTGACTCAGAACTTGACACCCGTATCTGTTACAGAACGTGTCGCCTTAGTGCAGCCTGATGCGCCTGTTCCATGCTGAGTTCTAAGTGGTTGAGAATGCTCAGAACACCTACACCTAGAACTGGAAGGACTGTACCCAGATGGTGATGGTGACCGAGTCACCAAGTTCAAGGGGCTGTGGTGTATTTTTGCTGTTGTCAACACTGAAGCCGAGTTAGCTGTACTGCTGAGAATACAGACACGAAGCCTGTAGCAGGTGACAGTGCTTGGAAGCACAGGAAGCCAACGACCGATGGTTAGAGTATCTGCTCTTGAGTTGCTTTGTCTATCTTGTCTACCTTGTCTCTCACCAAACCTCACTTGGTTCCCAGAACTGTGCAGCACAAGTTTTAGCACTGTTATTTCCCAGATAAAGAAGCTGGGCGTCTGAATGTTGTGTTCATGGCCTCGCCCGTGGGTAGGAGGGCTTTACCTGGTCATGCTGAGTGTGGTAGGGATGACCCAACCCCTGTGTGGGGAGAACTGCAGGAACAAGTAGAACTTGCAGGCCTCACTCCAGTAGCCTGGGCATCAGAACAGGTAGGAGGACCAGTGTGAACAGAGGCCTCACTCCAGTAGCCTGGGCATCAGAACAGGTAGGAGGACCAGTGTGAACAGAGGCCTCACTCCAGTAGCTTGGGCATCAGAACAGGTAGGAGGACCAGTGTGAACAGGCACTGCCACGTGGGTGAGGCTGGGCTCAGGCCTCAGCTCAGCAGTCGCATACTTGCCCAGGGTGAAGACTAAATGTTCCAAGTTGATTGCATTTCCGTGTGAGAAGGAGGCTTCCGGTGTCTTGCTGGGACAAATGGAGCCGTTCGTGCCTGTTGCTTGGCATGGTTGAGAACAACTGGGAATGGCAAAATGGGCTGGGGAGATCAGACAGGGACCTTTAAGCCGTTCCCTTTCGAAGAAAAAAAGGCGGTAGCAAACAAAAGTGATAATGGGCCTCTCGCCTGTGTTTCAGGATCTCCACAACACATTTGCAGAAAGCCCTGTGTGCAGCGCTGCTCAAAGGCCTGACAGCCGTAAACACTAATGACAGCAACGCTGCCATCCCCTCTCCTGAACGCCACCCGCGGATCGATTTTCTGTTTTTTCATCATCCCCTCTGTGAAGGGAGTGGAAATGTTCCCAGTTCTCTTCCGCTTCCTTCCACCCAAGCCACTTTAGTTTTTGAAAGGCTCCCCACCCACTCTCAGACTTCTTGTCTGAAGTCTAAATAGGTTCCTTTCCTCCCAAACTTTTAATTACAGGTTCTGTTTTCTCACACTTTGATGAATTTCATAGTCTCCCATAATGGGTATTTTTCTATGATTATAAGCAATTCTAAGTCATCCTGCCATCATCTAGTAGAGTACAGGAGTAGATTCTCTAGCATCGGAAAATATGGATTAAGCCACGTCTATAAAATCGTGTTGCTGAGGCTCTGTGCAAGGTGGAGGTGAAAGTCATCTGTTAGCATCAAGGCCGGAGCAACTTGAGCAGGGAAAGTGGAAGAGGCTGCGGTTGTCTTGCATGTTTATTGGTGTCATGAATCACATTTATGAAAGCATTACAAAGTTATAAACAGTTAGAATATAATAGTGCAGAGTGGTACACCCAGATACTCAATAAATAACCATTTTATTACTGCAGTGGACAAACAGTACAATTAACTAAGGAAATGGGGTACATGGAAGTTATTTCAAGCCAAGAAAAAATGAGGACAAAAGGTCAACTTTCTGGACTACTTTTAAAACACATTCTCATAAGCCTGAAATAATTGCACAGCTATCGGAGCATTCATTGTACCTGAACCAATACAGCTACTCTTTACGCACCACTGTTTAGACCTTTGGAAAACATCTTTTTCAAACAGATGCTTAGTTATGTGTTGCATCTCCTCGGAGGCAGAGTGACACGCACATGCACACACACACACACACACACACAGCGAGCCAGGAAGCATGCTCCTGCACACAGCCATCGGCTGATTGGTTTCCTCAATGCCTGCAGCACCCAGGGCTGATCCAGGCTGGAGTCCTGAACCAGGAGCTCCGTACCCGTCTGAGTGGCACTTGAGTCATGACCTGCTGCCTTCCAGGTGCCTTAGCAGGAAGCTGGATGGGAAGCCGACCAGCTGGGACTGGAACCAGCCCTCTGATCTGGAATGTGGGGATCTCACAGGGCGGCTTAGCCTGCTGCATCAGTTTTCAAGTTGTGCGTAACGATTCAAGTCTGGAAGGTGTAAGAATGGCCTGATGCATTTGGTAAGAGCTCTGTGGGCAATCTTGCCATCCAGTCATTCTCTGTGAGAAGTGCATGCCTGCTTCTGGACGGCTTCTCCCAGCGTCATTTCCTTCTCCAGCATGAATCTGAGCAGGTGGAGGACAGCACGTTACCTTGTCTCTTACCTCCGTGTGCACTTTCATATGCCTTCGCTTGTCTAAAAGGGAAGGCTGTGGTGACAGATTGTAAGGCCATGGTATCGTTTTGTAATTTAACATCATTATTTCTAAAGCTGTGACACAAATTTGCATAGTGCTCTTTGAAGAGGCTGCTTGCTGTTCACATAGACTCAACTATTTCCTCTTAGTAGTGGAGAAAATTCCAGGATTCATTCATCTTCAAACACATTTCCTAAAAGCTTTGTGTTCAGCAAAATCCAAATTATATTTTGAAGCATTTTCTTCTTACCCTAAAAACCTTTTAGTGTTTAAGAGAAACATAATCAATACCTACTCTTCTGACTTAAACTTTAAATCAATAAAATGCATGTGTTTTAAGTTACTTGATATCCTCAAATATTTAATTTGATAAAGAACACCATTCATCATATGTGGATTTTAAAAAAATGTCCCCAAAGTTTACTTGTAAGGTGCTACCAGTTCCTCTAAAGACTCGCATAGATTATAAAAGGCTTGTCCTCATCCTGATTAAAAATAGTGTGTGTAGGGCAGTTACTTAGCTGACATGATATTTCTTCTGCTCCTTGTGAACTATTTTGCCCAGAATATCATTGCAATGAGGGTGATTGAGGCTCTAGAATCAGTGGTCTGATTTCCAGCATATTCCGGAGTTTACTGAAAATATGCACATGCCCCTGGCTGTGAGGAGGGAGCAGGTTCAGGTTTGGGGATCCATCGTCCTGTGTCTGGAATCCAGAAGACACAGCTCAGCAAGGAGGAGTTCAGCATCGGAAGCTGGGTTGCACCTGCCACACGTCGTGGGACGTCTGTTGACACTAGGCTGCTGGGTAGTTGGGTTGCCTGGGTACTTCACCTGGGGGCAGGCCCAGTCCCTTCCCAGCATGCCTCAAGTGGACCCTGCACCCTCCACATTTCTTCCCAAGAATGGTCACCTAAAGCTTGCTTTGTCCATGTGAGGCTGCCACCCACCGTAGCTATGGTAGGTTCCAGTGCCTCCCACGGAGTAAGCGGCCACGCCGTACTTACTTGTCGGGTGGACAGCTGAACAGGGCCTCAGAAAGCATCTTTTCTCAGTGTAGCTGTGCCTGAACACAGCACATGCTGCATACGTGACGTAGGACGGACAGTCACCTCTCTGGGGTCCTAAAGGGAGAGCAGAGTGGTCCTCGCTGTAAATGCAGATCATAGCTCGTCCTTTGTCTTTGCCGATCCAGCTCTGTTCTTTAAGTCTTCAATGTTTTTGTTTCCTCTGCTTAGAAGGTATTTGTTCCTATGCTATTCTCTCCTCAGCATTACAGTTCCCTTGCTTTCTGAATTCAGCAATGAATCCTAGAACTGGGAAGCTTAAGGTTGTCGTTCTTCCTGTGTGTTTGAGGGCAATAGACAAGGAGATGTTTAACTCCTTTGGGCAGAAAGAGGCATTCCTGTTTCAGAATCAAGTGGGAATCCTTACTTCGAATCATGGTGCTTGCAATTCTAATGTGATGATGTTGTTACGTATTTCCATGGCAACGGTAGCCCAGCCTAGCCCACCCTCCACAGCAGCCCAGAGAGCTCAGTGTTAATAATCACACGTGTGTCATAGGTTAGGAATCCCAGGGTGAGAGCAGGTAAAGACCTCCCCAAGGTTAATAGCCTGGTAATGATTTCTGTGCCGGTGCCCAGGGCTTTTCCTATAATTACCCCGCCCCACCCCCACCCCTCTGCAGCTGCTTTTGGTAATGGCAGCATGTTTTCCTCTGCACAGGGAGTGTGATGCTTTCCTTTGTGAAGAGTGGAAAGGACCAGATCAAAGACTGATTTAACTAAAGTGAAGTCATCTCATTAGCAAGTGGAGTCTCTTTCCTGTAATGTAACAGTTATGTAAAAAACCACATCAGCCCCCCCAGGGATAAGACATCTGCTCTGTAACCAGGTGTGTTCTTCTGTCAGCGAGAAAAATCAGTGCAGAGGTGGCACAAGGGGGAAAACAGACTTGGCAGAAGACTAAATCCGAACAGAGGAAGAAAGATCAATTATGCTGGCTGAATGACACAGTGTTTATTGCTTAGCTCTCAGTAAAATGCAGGAAGAAATAAGAAAAAAGTGTTTTTTAAAAATGCAAAGAATTCACAAACTCTTTGTATTCTAAGGCAGCATCTTCCAACACCTGAAATTTCCACGGATGTCCCTTATCTGAATAAATCCCTTCCATTTCCTTTTTCCCATTTGCAAATTCCCCTCTTAATGGATGAAGTTGCTTGCAACCAATATTCTCAACATTCAGAAACTCCCCCTCTCTTTCTCTCTCTCTCTCTCTCTCCTCTCTCTCCTCTCTCTCCTCTCTCTGGCTTTCTCTGACAGACTTGAACATATGCTCCCCAAAACACAGGCGCACACATACCTAAGAAAGGGAGACACTGAGTTAATTATTATCCTCTGTGTCTGAAGTTTGAGTTCAATGTGAACTGAGGCCCCCAGCCTGTGTGAATGCAGTGATTCCCTGGTGCCAACACTGAACTGCATCTTTGCTTCCCGGTGCCCTCGCGTCTGTAGGAGGTTGTCTGGTGATGGTGGTGGTGGGGCTCACGCCAAATGGTTTTTTTAAGGTGTGTGAAAAAATATGACACACCAGAGCTAACAAATCTGCCAACTTATTAGTGTTTCAAAACTTGCTATTCTGGAAGAGTAATTTTTGCACTACTTATACTTCTGGATAAACAGCTAAAATTTGCTGTTCTTTAATTAGCACATCTCCAAATTCTCTTGCAGGTTCCTGCAAATTGGCTTCCCTCTTCTCTCCCCCTTTTCTTGCCTACTGAAAATGTTTGCTCTTGAGTAACCCACTGTCTCTGGATGATTCGAGAACAGCTGCTGTTTGGTGGAGAATTCTGGAAGAAACATTTAGACTTATATTCATGAGAGGATAAGAGCAGCAAATGAAAATTTGATAGAACTTTAATTTTGATATTCCATAATAACCAGTTCCATGCTTCTAATCACATCACATAGCTTTCTTTAGATAGTGGTTTACCAGGTGATACTTTGGAGACATTTATTTCCAGGGATATATTTGGGGGAAAGTTTAAGAAAAAGATTAGTTTAAAATGAATCAAAACACGATCCAGTATACCTACCAAATTTAAAAATTCATTAAAGGGAATTCCAAATAGACACTTAAAAAAGGATTTGTTTGTTTGAAAAGTAGAATGGCAGAGAGGGAGAGGGAAAAAGAAGGGGAAGAGAGGAGGGGGAGGGAAAGGGGGGGAGGAGAGAGATAACTTCCATCTGCTGATTTAGTCCCCGAATTCCCACAACAGCTAGGGCTGGGCCAGACTCAAGCCAGGAGCCTGGAACTCCCTCTGGGTCTCACACATGGGTGTCGGGGGCCCAAGCACCTGCACCGTCTTTGGCTGGTTCTCCAGGTGCAGTAGCAGGAAGCTGGATCAGAAGTGGAGTCGGGGACTGGAGGAGACACTCCCATATGAGATGCTGGTGTCACAGGTAGAGACTTCACCCCCTGTGCCGCACACCAGCGACGCAGTTGACACTTTCTAATTGCACCTGCGTGGTCTAAATATGGCACCCACAGGAAATTGGAGGCTGCTCTGCCTTTTTCTATGCTAGTGCCAGGTGGAAGGGTTGGCCATCAGTACATGCAAAACCGTTCTTACGTTCCCGGGAACCATGCGGATACACTTGTACTGACAAACACCTTTCAAGGCCTCTCAGATGGACACGCCAGAGCTGTTTGTGTGCAAAGTAACAGATTCTGTATTTTTTTTTATCAAAGTGGGCACGAAGGTAGCAATAGAGGACTGTGCTGTGATTATTAGGTAACATTAAATTCAAAACAATACAGTGAGTGGAGAAAAAATGTTAATAATAAAATAAATGAAAATAGAAGCTTTGATAGCATTTAATAGCAAGAATAGGATGGTGAGTGTTCCCACAGCGGCATCAGATCATCTGTGACTATGTAATGTTACAGAGTTCACCTGAAGTGCAAAATAGGTGACCTGGCAATGTTTGAGAACAGTGGATGAAACATACAGATAATAAAATGTGACCTAGCTTTATAAGTGTGTGGAACTCATAGATTTTTCATAAGAACTTCTAATTTCTTATAGGATTATTCTTTTCATAAATATACAAATGTCTTTACCATTCATCACAAGGTTTGAAATTAAGGCCCACTCAATAATTGGGTGACGAATTCTATTGATGATAAGGAATGCCTTCCTTGAAAAATGTGTTTTTCTTAGCTTTTGAGAGGCGGGGGGGGGGGGGGGACCAATCCACTGATTGTCTCACAAATGCCAGCAGTGGCTGGGACCCATTCCAGGTCTCCCCCGTGGGTGGCAGGAACCCAACCATGACAGCCATTGCCACTGCATTCCAGGATCTGCACTGGCGGGAAGCTGGGGTCCACAGCCAAAGCCAGTTACTGAACTCCGTTGTTCTGATGTAGGGTGTGGGCATCCTAACTGGAAACTTAACCACTCGGCCACATACTGGCTGAGGAATGTCTTCGTTTCTTCTTTTGATTTTATTTGACCTACAGCATCTGTGAAACCCAACTCTCTCTATATATATATGTATATATTTGACAGTCAGAGTGGACAGTGAGAGAGAGAGACAGAGAGAAAGGTCTTCCTTTGTTCGTTGGTTCACCCCCCAAGTATGTCTGCTTTTGTTACCTGGGCCTGAGCAGCTTGTTTTTGGTAAATCAACTGTGTGTAGAGAGTCTGTAGTGTGTGACTTAGCACAGAGAAGCACTTTGGCCTTCCTTGCTGGTAACACTGGCTTTGTGGGAACAGGCAGTGGAGGGTGCGCAGCATCCCTGGGCGTGCCTCCAGTCACTCGTGCAGGAGTGCAGCCCTGGAGGTGGCTGGGCAGCGATGAGTCCTTCTTGATCGGCATCCCCTCCTCCTGGCTCATCTTTCTGTATCTGTGGAATCCAGTTACGTACCATGCGTACACAACAGCTTCTTTCTCACGCCTTGCCAGGCACCATTTTGTGCTTGTGTGTATCCGAAGGGGCAGCTGACCAGCAGGTTTCTCCTGGCTTATCTTGTAGCTCAAGGAGCCTTTGCGTGTCACAATCTGCTGACCTCAGCCTACCCACAGTCACCTCCTGGATGAAGTGAATGGGATTATATCCATTTTGAGTTGCTGTTTGTCCCTGAGAGAAGAAGACAAATACAAGCAATGTCTTGTTCATTCATTCAAGAAACAGTGGTTGACAATTATGACGAGTCTGAGTGAGGCCTTTAGGAGACAGAGTGGCAACAGGGACTCTCCCTGACTTAGCTTATTGCCACTGTATAAGGGTGGGAAAGCGCCACACGCTCAGTAAACAGCATTCTCATTTTAAATGTGGCCTTTGCTGGGGCTAGAGATACACAGTGCGGTTCTCTCTGTAGCACTGGGCAACCGTGGGGAACTGCAGCTCCCAGCCAGCCACACAGTCATGGTGGCAAGCAGCCAAGGTGCTCAGTAGGTGAGGTGGATAAGAGCATTTTAGACGTGGGAAGTTTCCGATTCCCAGTGAGTCACTGAGCTGGGGTCCCGTTGTACGCAGAGGGCCATGGACATCTGTTCTCAGAGGTGAGCACGGCTACTGGCTAAGGCAAGCAGAGCAGAGGAATTACATCAGAAACTAACAGCTGTACACGATCTGTGAGCAAGAAGCTAGGAAGCACGAGTCTGGCTAAAGGAATCGAGAGAGACTGCAGGTGTTTTGGCCAAGATGACTGTCACGAATTCTGTCCGATTCCTTTGCAGCCTGAATCCATGAGATAAACATCAGCACCTTCTCCCGAGCGCCTGATTAGGACAGTGATAATTATACTAATCACACGAGAACCACAAATCTAAATGTTTGAGTTCCTATCTTGTATCCGTCTTAGTTTTTTAAATGTGTAAGTATCTCATAACTACAGCATTCGGAACATAGTAATTCTTCCCATCGCACCTGCCCTCGCACCACCCCCTCCTCCTCCCTCTCCAGTTTAGTCCAAGAAAGATAAAGAAGCAGAAAGAAAGAAAAAAAAGAAAGAAAGCATGGAGTAAAAAACTAAGGGAGCTGGCCCTCAGCAGTCTAGACATGTTCGTAGGACTATACTGCTTTGAGCTGCAAACTTCGTACATTTCACAATTACAGCTTTAGGGTTAGGGGGATCCTTTCCACTGTGCCCACCCCCCACTCCCATCCCCCACCTCTCCCCTTCTCCCCTTTCTTATTCTCTCTCTTGCTTTTTTTTTTTTTTTTTTTTTTTTTGACAGGCAGAGTGGACAGTAAGAGAGAGAGAGACAGAGAGAAAGGTCTTCCTTTTTCTGTTGGTTCACCCTCCAGTGGCCGCTGCGGCTGACGCACCGCGCTGATCCGAAGCCAGGAGCCAGGTGCTTCCTCCTGGTCTCCCTTGTGGGTGCAGGGCCCAGCACTTGGGCCATCCTCCACTGCACTCCTGGGTCACAGCAGAGAGCTGGGCTGGAAGAGGGGCAACTGGGACAGAATCTGGCACCCCGACCAGGACTAGAACCCTGTATTCCAGCGCCATAGGCGGAGCATTAGTCTAGTGAGCTGCAGCGCTGGCTTCTCTCTTACTCTTTACTAAGATCTGTTTACATTTAACTTTATACATATGTGATTAACTCTGTTTTTTTTAAACTTTTATTTAGTAGATATAAATTTCCAAAGTACAGTTTATGGATTACAATGGCTTTCCCCCCCATAACTTCGCACCCACCCACAACCCTCCCATCTCCCGCTCCCTCTCCCATTCCATTCACATCAAAATTAATTTTCAATTCTCTTTATATACAGAAGATCAATTTAGTATATATTAAGTAAAGATTTCATCAGTTTACACCCACACAGAACACAAATTGCCAAATACTGTTTGAGCACTAGTCATATCATTAATTCATATTGAACTACACATTAAGGACAGAGATCCTACATGGGGAGTAAGTGCACAGTGACTCCTGTTGTTGACTTAACAAATTGACACTCTTGTTTATGGTGTCAGTAATCTCCCTAGGCTTAGTGATGAGTTGCCAAGGCCATGGAAGCCCCCTGAGCTTGCCAACTTTGATCTTATTTCAACAAGGCCATAGTCAAAGTGGAAGTTCTCTCCTCCCTTTAGAGAAAGGTACCTCCTTCTTTGATGGCCCATTCTTTCCACTGGGATCTCACTCACAGAGATCTTTCATTTAGGTTTGTTGTCCCCCCCCCCCCCAGAGTGTCTGGGCTTTCCACACCTCAAATACTCTCATGGGCTCTTCAGCCAGATCCTCATGCCTTAAGGGCTGATTCTGAGGCCAGAGTGCTATTTAGGACATCTGCCATTCTGTGAGTCTGCTGTGTATCCCACTTTCCATGTTGGATCATTCTCTCCCTTTTTGATTCTATCAGTTAGTATTAGCAGACACTAGTCTTGTTTATGTGATCCCTTTGATTCTGAGACCTATCTTTATGGTCTATTGTGACCTGAAATTGATCACTTGGACTAGTGAGATGGCATTGGTACATGCAACCTTGATGGGATTGTACTGGAATCCCCTGGCACATTTCTAACTCCACCACTTGGGGCAAGTCAGCTTAAGCATGTCCCAAATTGTACATTTCTTCCCTCTCTTATTCCCACTCTTATATTTAACAGAGATCGCTTTTCAGTTAACTTTAAACACCTAAGGATAATTGTGTGTTAATTACATAGCTCAACCAAAGGTATTAAGTAGAACAAACAAAAATACTAAAAGGGATAAAGTATTAAATTGTAGATCAACAGTGATGATAAGGGTTGATCAAGTCATTGTTTCTCATAGTGTCCATTTCACTTCATCAGGTAAGTGTAGCATTTAATGAATCATATGAAAGAGAAAAAGATAAGGGAAATATTATGAAGGAAAAGATAAACAAAAACATAGCATAAGAAGCTATTCCTCAACAGTTGAGAAGGGCTGCTCCAGATCTTCTCAAAGTGTCCGTTTCGTTTCTCCATGTTGTCTTTAAGGTGCTCTGTTAATTATCACAGGTCGGGGGGAACATACAGAATTTGTCCCTTGGGACTGGCTTCTTTACTCAGTATGTTTTCCAGTTTTCATCCATTTCGTTGAAAATGACTAGACTTTTTTTACTGGTGTGTAGTGTGTTCCATGGTGTACATATCCCATAATTTCTTTATCCAGTCTTCAGTTAATGGGCATTTGGGTTGATTCTATGTCTTTGCTATTGTGAATTGAGCTTTGATAGACGTGGAGGTACAGAGAGCTCTTTTATATGCTGATTTCATTTCCCGTGGGTAGATTCCCAGGAGTGGGATGGCTGGGTCATAGGACAGTCTATATTCAGATTTCTGAGGTATCTCCGCACTGTCTTCCGTAGTGGCTGCACCAGTTTGCATTCCCACCAGCAGTGGATTAGGGTGCCTTTTCCCCCACATCCTTGCCAGCATTTGTTGTTTGTTGATTTCTGTATGAAGCCATTCTATCCGGGGTGAGGTGAAACCTCACTGTGGTTTTGATTTGCGTTTCTCTCATGACTAGCTATCCTGAGCATTTTTTCATGTGTCTGTAGGCTATTTGGATTTCTTCTATTGAAAAATATCTAAGTTCTTTGCCAATTTCTTAACTGGATTTTTATTTTGTTGTTGAGTTTCTTGATCTCTTTATATATTCTGGTTATTAATCCTTTGTCAGTTGTATTGTCCACAAATATTTTCATTCATTCTCGGCTGTCTCTTCACCTTGCTGTTTCTTTTACAATGCAGAAGCTTCTCGATTTGATGTAATCCCACTTGTCAATTTTGGCTTTGATTGCCCATTCCTCTGGGGTATTTTCCAAGAACTTTTGGCCTATGCTGGTGTCTTGTATTGGATATTTTATTATGGGTTTCAGTGTGTATAAGTCTAACCATTCCTTAGATCAGAATCCATCAGAAGAATTTTCCTCCCCGTTATATTGCTGACTGCAGCCCAGAGTTCACGTGCAGAACCTAACCTCCATTGTGGCGGTGGTAAGAGGTGGAGAAGTCAGGAGGGCTCTGCCTTTGTTAGTGGATTTGTCCCCCATCAAAGGGCTGGAGGGAGTGAACATAGGCTCCTTATGTCCTTCTTCCATCTGCCACACGGGGACAAGTGTTTGCCTATCCTCCATGTGAATGCCCAGCCAGGAGGCCCTCACTTGGTACCAAATGCCCATGCCTTGATACTGGGCTTCCCAGCCACCTCTAAACCTGGGAGAAATAAATTTCTGTTGTTTATGACTTACCTGTTCTCCCAGTTTGTTACAGCAGTACCAATGATCTAAGACACATTTATATAAGATATATGTATTTATATATATCATCGAAGTGGTCCAGGACAGTTGACTTGAGATGTGCCCAATGTTTACTAAGAAGTGTTTATTGACTAATGGTTTTGAAATTGCATAAAGATGGAGGCTGTTTGGCTCTGTGTTCTGATTTGGACAAAATCATGGGCTGCATCTTGTTCTTATTTGTCATGTGTGCATTTGTATAAGATACTAAAACCACGGTCACTTCTAAATTTTTAAAAAATCTTATTTATTTATTTTTTTGACAGGCAGTGTGGACAGTGAGAGAGAGAGAGAGACAGAGAGAAAGCACTGGGAGCCAGGTGATTCTCCTGGTCTCCCATGGGGTGCAGGGCCTGAGCACTTGGGCCATCCTCCACTGCACTCCCGGGCCACAGCAGAGAGCTGGCCTGGAAGAGGGGCAACCGGGACAGAATCCAGTGCCCTGACCAGGACTAGAACCCGGTGTGCCGGCACCGCAGGCAGAGGATTAGCCTATTGAGCCATGGCGCCAGCTCACTTCTAAATTTTTATAACCACTGAGGTGATTTTGGGCCAGCAAGGAGAACCTCCATGGACAGTCATGGTTGGATTGTAAGTAACTGGTGGCCTGGCTTCTTTCTGCCCTTTCTGCTTTTGTATCCAGATGAGGACAACTGAGGAGTCTCTACCAGTATTTGAGGAGGGAAGAATGTTGAACATCAATATTAATGGGCCAGTGCTGTGGCACAGTGGGTTAATGCCTAGCCTGAGCGCCGGCATCCCATATGGGCTCAGGTTCAAGACCCAGCTGCTCCACTTCCAACCCATCTCTCTGCTATGACCTGGGAAAGCAGTAGAAGATGGCCCAAGTCCTTGGGCTCCTGTACCCATGTGGGAGACCTGGAGGAAGCTCCTGGCTCCTGGCTTTGGATCGGCGCAGCTCTGGCCATTGCAGCCATCTGGGGAGTGAACTGGTGGATGGAAGACCTCTCTCTCTCTCTCTCTCTGCCTCTTCTCTCTGTGTAACTCTGACTTTCAAATAAATAAATAAATCTTTAAAAAAAAAAAAAGAAAATCAATATTAAAATTCAAAAGCTTGGTGTCTAGGGAGAAGCACTTCCGGAATACCAGGGCAAGGACCCTTCTTCCACAGAAGAAATCCTAAGTGTGGAACTTGTCAAACTCATGTCCTTCACAGCTCCGGCAATTAAATAAAGGCTTACACCCACGGGATTGAAGACTAAGGCTGAGTTGTAACTTCATGATGGAGCAGTCAAGATGGATCTCAAGACGTGTAGAACTGCTCTGGCACAGGCTGAGGGACTTAACCATTGAAGGCATCTGAGAAAATTTCTGATGAGTCAGAAATGCTGAATGGGAAGAAGGGAATGTTCAGGAAAGCTGTAAATGTTTCACCTGGACCTCATGGTATTCATCCTAATACTAGTCAATATGCATAGACTCATGATAGCGCACATAGGCTAATGACACTCAGTATATACAGAATAATAATAAGTACACACAGATTAATAGTCATAAGTATACAAATGACATGGGTTGCAAGAAAGGCAGTACTATTTGATAATATTTTGTACCAGATTGCTCTTCTGTAAAACTATGCAGCATGCTTTCAAATGAAAGAATCATGACAAACTTGCAGTCAGTGTACGTGGTAAGCTTAGCAGCTACCCCGAGACCATAAATATGCATATACTCCCCTGAGGAAGCCCTGCCCCAAAGCGGACATCCTGCAAGAAAATGTTGATTCATCAAACTCATTTTCTTCAAATACGGTTGTTAATCAAAGGTGTTCTTTCCCAGATGCAGTAGATGGGATTTTCAGGAGGGGAGATGCTGAGAATGTGGGTCCTGTGGGGGAAGAGGAAAGCTCATTTCTACCAATTGTCCTGAACCCAGCACAACCAAGAGAGTTTGAAAAGGGTCTCCTATAGCCTGTCTAGAAACAACAGCTGAGGATCAAGCATTCTTGTTCTTGGAACTGGTGAGAATGGCTGTCTCTGGTCTCTTCAGTGTGTCAATTCCCTAAGGGAAGATGTGCCACTACTTGAGACAAAGTGGTTACATGTGCAATCATGAAGATAACTGTATATGCAGCATTGTTTCAGCCTACTCATCACAACGTGGCAACTAGAGCTATGAATGCCATGCAAGCAAAGTGAGCAGTACGTTGGTAGAAATCGGGGCCGGTTAAGCGATGAGGACTGCCCCTGCTCTCTTCCTCACGTCTCTGAATAATCTTGGCCTGTCTCTGCCTCCTTTCTGAATTGGTGAGAAGTATCAGGAGGGTACCTCTCAGGACCAAGAGCAGGACTGAGCTGAATCCGGGTGTTATTGGGAGTACGTTGGCAGTGATGTGTGAGTAGGGATCCATGGGGTTTTGCTTTTGTTGGAACTTAGAGGGAAGGGAACCAAAGTTGCTGGAGTTTTAAAAAATGTTGAGCTACATATTAGGGAACCACAGAGACTATGCTGTGAAATAATTCTGTGTCTCATAAGCAGATATTTTTGTTTGTTATCATTTTGGAAAAACCAGAACCCAGACATGTTCTACTGAAGGTCCCTTAGCCTGAGCTAATACGGAGAGACTCTAATCTACAAGGAAGGAGGAGATAAGCTATTGAGTTCTGACATAATAAATAGAGAATCTCTCTGTTGTAAGGAGTTATGCTAATAAAAGATAAAAATGAACCCTTGGCCTTTTATATGAGGAGAAAGGAATCATTTTTTTTTTCTTAGCATTTGCCCTGTGCCCATTTTCAGGCTAGTTGCAATGTCTGTGTCATTTTAAAACTATGAAATTACAGCTAATGTGAATTACAGATGAAGTTTTAGCAACAAAAGAGTTTTAGAGAAGTTAAATAACCAACCTAGATCAGACAGCTGGAAAATATTTGTACTTAGGGCTGCCTGACTTTCCAGCTCACGTTCTATTTTGCACAGCTTTTAAAGAATGCAATTATAATCATAATACAATCAAAATTGGGAACTCCACGCCAGCTTTTCTGCATGCATTATTTCATTAATCTCCATAATAGCCATGTGAGGTTGCAAGAGTCTCGAAAAGCCAGTTATCAATTGTTCTCTCTGACAGCACTGACCAAGCCCTCAGCATAGCATCCAGTTTTGCCAAGAACCCTAAGCTAAGTTGGAGTCTGGTTTTCTACTTTATCCAAATATTCTTTCTAATGTAATTAAATTAGTTGTGTTAGAAATCCATGTAATCAGCATGTATTGAGCAGCTGTTATGCACTTAGCATTCCAATAGTGCTCAGTCCGTTCCTTTGTTTCTCTTTGTGTCTTAGAAGCCATGTAATTAGATTGTGTGTGTATGCGTGCACGTGTGTGCACGCTCATCCAATGGGTTTGCATCATACTGTGTGAGTAGGAACAACAGGAAGAATCCCAGAGTAAGACATTTGAAAAACATCAAATTCTAAAAATTGGATGACTGCATAATCTTCCATACTTTAGAAATTATTCTCATCCAGGAAATTATAATTTTTCTCTAGCTTACAGGAATGGTCACAATTAAAATCTCATAACATATATTGAGCAGCTATGTGAAATAAACTTATAATTGGCGATCTTCTGCTTTGATTAACTGCCATTGGAAAGATTTGTAGGTGCAGTGATTAATGGCCAGTGGGACCATATAAAAATACAGTTGGTGTTCCATATCTGAGTGGTATGTTTCCATGGATTGAACTAACCTTGGAAAGAAAATGTCTTAATAAGAACTTGGGTCTGGGGCCGGTGCTGTGGTATAGCCTATAAAGCCTCTGCCTACAGTGCCAGCATCCCATATGGGCTCAGGTTCAAGTCCCGGCTGCTCCACTTCCAATGCAGCTCTCTGCTATGGCCTGGAAAAACAGTACAAGATGGCCCAAGTGCTTGGGTCCCTGTACCTGCATGGGAGACCTGGAAGAAGCTCCTTGCTCCTGGCTTTGGATCAGTGCAGCTTCAGCCATTGCCGCCAATTGAGGAGTAATAGTGGATGGAAGATCTCTGTCTGTCTCTCTCTTTCTCTCTTTCTCTCTCTCTGTTTGCCTCTCCTTCTCTCTGTGTGTAACTCTGCCTTTCAAGTGAATGAATACTAAATAAATCTTTTTAAAAAAAGGAATTTGGGTCTTACTGAATACATGCATACTTTGTTAATTGCCATTATTTACTAAAAGATATAATGTAACAACTATATAATGTTTACATTGTATTAGGTGTTATATGTGTTTGAAATTATTTAAAGTGTATTTGAGAAAAACCTATGGTGTAACAGAGTATGTGCGTAGGTTATGAGCAAATACTACAGCACTTCACAGGAAGGGCTTGAGAATCTGCTGATTTTCATTTATGCAGAAATTCTGACTTTTTCAACTTCATCTTCTCACACATTTCCACCTGGATTTTTCCATCATCCACTTCAGAATAGGGCTACTTAATTTTTCAAAATTGTTGCTTCCTTAGTTGAGAACATGCTTTCCTATCTTCTCTTTGTAGACGCCTCTCTCAAGTTTCAGTTCAAGTCTTATCACTTCTACTAGAATATTTCTTATTTCATATCGAACCACCTCTTAATTCTCTCTGAACTACACAGTGCATGTGTGACGTCTATTGAATGTTCAGTTATTTGAATGTTTAAAGTGTGATTTTATCTCCATAATGTATTTCAATCTTCTCGCAGGCATGAACATTTTCCCCCAAGAACAACCCACTGCACAGTACTAAGCACATCTTTGAGGTGCATTCAATGCTTGTTAAAATCAATGATGTTGTAATGATGCTGTAGTGATTTTTATGGACTTCAATTCTGGTTTCTGTCTATCATTAATACTGTTCTCTTTCAAAACTATCTAAGCTGTGGCATCGCATCTAGGAACTGCTCTAATGAGTCCCAGCTGATCCCTGATGGATCTAGAATGTTCAGCTGAGGGCTTGTGGTCCAAGCAGCAGGCAGTGCAGTGGGAAAAGCAGGGAGTTGGAGAAGAAATCACAGTGCTGCATTTTAGACTTGAAAATAATGGGTAACCAGCCTCTCCATGGCCAGTGAAATTCTAGAATCTTGTGGATTTTGAAGCATAGGAAAACTATATTTGTGTATCCAAAGACATTGAGCTATAAAAGGTTGAATGGAGGTGGTACTAGGAAAACCCTAACTAAATTCCCATCTGTGAGACCTGGCTTGTCTTGCAGAGTTTCTTTGCAATTTCTGGCCCCTGCAGTTCTTCCAGCCCTACTCCTTGATCTCAACAGCTTCAGTATTGAACTCCAGCTCTTCGCCTGGAATTGTTTCAACTCATCATAATTAAACTGTGGAAGATTATTGTCACAGCTGAGTTCAAGTAAACATTGGTAGAAGTTTCTCCAAATGAAGTTGGTAGATGGATGAGCAGCTGATGTCCCTCTACTTTGCCCCCCACCAGGGAAGTTTTTATTTTTTAAATATTTATTTATTATTCACTTATTTGAAAGATGGAGTTACAGAGAGGCAGAGGCAGAGGCAGAGAGAGAGAGAGAGAGAGAGAGAGAGAGAGAGAGAGAGGTCTTCCATCCAATGATTCATTCCCCAATTGTCCACAATGGCCAGAGCTGCGCTGTTCTAAAGCCAGGAGCTTCTTCCAGGTCTCCCATGCCCATACAGGGACCCAAGCACTTGGGCCATCTTGTACTGCATTCTCAGGCCATAGCAGAGAACTGCATGGAAGAGGAATAGCCAGGACTTGAACCAGTGCCCATATTGGATGCCAGCACTGGAGGTGGCACTTCACTGGCTACACCACAGTATGGGCAGGGCACTTTCTCAGAAACCTCGTTGTCATAGCAGTGCTGGCCTCCGCTCTGTTACTCATGAGAAGTTTTACTGCCACATCTTTTGGGAAGGCTGTAAAGAAAAACTCAGCAGTGGTTGTAAAACTAGGAAATATTAAAGTACTCTATGAATAATTAAGGAATGACCGAATTAGTTGTAGAAATTCCAGGTATGAAAGAATTACCCAAACTCTTTAGTACTTAAAGGAAAGTTTGACTAAAGTAAGTTTTATGTTAAAAAAAATCTCTTGCATTTTCCCAATGTTTCCTTCTCTCCATCCTGCAAGTACATAGCCCATTCTGTACAGTTTCCAATCAGCATCAGACAGTTGACTAATTCCTGAAAAATCCATGAGCAGAGGAAAATGTGACTGTTTTGCCTGAGAGTTATTGTTCGTGATGTTGTTAAAATATTTCTGGTTGAGGCTGACAAACAACCATAGTTGCCCCAAGATGGGAAGCCCTACTGTGTAGATGAAAATGAGAATAAGGAGAAATAATCCTATTCTAATGAAAAGCTTGCCAATAGGACAGATGCACCAAATTGCATTAGCTGTTGCTACTGTATTCCTTTCCCAATCTCTGCCTTTTGTGTTTCCTCCTAAACAAGTGGAGGGAGGCAGCGCCCACTTCCTGCAGGAGCTGTGGCTTCTGCATCTTGACCTTCCGCATGTGCCGCCTACAACTACTCTCTCAGCGGCCCCTGGTGCTGGGCCACAGAAAAGACCATAATCCTCTGCAATTTCTGGATTAATGTGATGTTCTGGTAACTTTGGCCGTGCTCACAGACACCCAGCCCTCACCATGTCCTGCAGGGGTCCTTGCTGTGTGGCTCCAGCAGCCTCAGGGCAGCCATCTTGGTGATGGGGCAGCCATCTTGGCAATGTGGCAGCCATCTTGCCTCAGGGCAGCCATCTTGCCAATGAGTTTGCTCAGCTTGCTCTCTGTTAGGGCCTAACTGGGGCATTGGGGCTGCTGGTGCTGAGGGTGCTGGAGGCATCTGATTGCCGGCCCTGGCCCCAGCTCCCCAGGCCCCTTGGTGCAGCTGCCCAACTCTGCCTGCCTTAGGGAAGACTGCCAGGTGTGCCTGGGACAGGCCAGGGAAGTTTACGCTGGGATTGACATACACCTCTGGCCCCTGCTACACTTTCCTGCTAATGCAGAACCTGGGGGGCAGCAGGTGATGGCTAAACTGATTTGGTACCTGCCACCCATGTGGGCCACCTGGATTGAGTCTCTGGCTCCCCGCTTTGGCCTGGTCTAGTCCCATCACTGTGGGAATTAGTAGAATCAACCAGCAGATGCGAGCTCTCCTTCACTCTCTTTCTTTCTCTGACTGTGTTTGCCTCTCAAATACATTTTAAAAATAAGAACATTGATTTTATTTGATAGAGCAGAGCTTTGGATAGCGAGTGCTTCACGGACCCTAAGAACCATGTTTTACCAGCCAGGCTGACATCCTTTCAACACACACTGGCTTTTCAATGCTCTGGACATGTCTTACCTCAAAAGCATAGAGAAGAAACTATTGTAAGCCATCTTCTATCTTAGAGATTAAAGAAGCCTCCATTTAACACATCGAGGAGAATCACCGGGAATTTGTTCTTGCAGAGACGTACTGCGTCAGGTGTCTCTAGGGAGGGTCACCTGCATCCTTGTCCTTGTATGTTGGTGTTCAGTGATGCTTTGTTCTTCTGAAGTTTTGCCAACTGTGCAGTCTAACTCTTTTATCCTAAGTACTACCCCTCTAGCCCAGGTGAAGTATTCTTTTTCTATTCCTTTTATTATTTTTTTTTTTTGAGAGGCAGAGAGAGAGAGAGAGAGAGAGAGAGAGAGAGAGAGAGAGAGATCCCATCTGCTGGTGGACTCCCCAGATGCCTGCAACAGTTGGGCAGGGTTTGAAGGTAGGAAGTAGGAACAAAATTAATTGTGTCAAATACATGAGCCCCTACCAGCACCTTCCAGGGTGCACGTTTGAAGGAAGCAGAGCCAAGAGCTAGAGCTGGGTCTGAAAACCAGGTGCTCTTATATGGGACAGAGCATCTTAACTGCTAGGCTAAATGGCTGCTCCTCAGGGGTTGCATCCTAATATCGTTTAGTCAATAAAGCATTACTCTTAGGATGTGGATATTGATAATCCAACTTTAATTTAGTCAGTTTCTCCTTTTTATGCAGATAGCATTTACTAAAAAGATTGCATACTAAATATTGGTGAAATAATTATCTTCCACCTATGGAATATAATACATGGCTCTGTCTTACTCAAGATCTCTGACGCTGGGGCCAGTGTTGTGATACAGTGGGTTAAGCTACTGCCTGAGATGCTAAAATCCCATAGTTGAGCACTGACTTGATTTCCAGTTGTTCCACTTCTGATCCAGCTCCCTGTTAATGCACCTGGGAAGCCCACAGAAGATGGCCCAAGTCCTTGGGCTCCTCTGCAACCTATGTGGGAGATCTTGATGGAGTTCTAGTCTCCTGGCTTTGCCCTGGCCTAAGCCAGCTATTGTGGCCATATAGGGAGTGCACTAGCAGATGTAAAATCTCTGTCTTTTTCCATTTCCCCCCGTCTGTCTGTCACTGTGCATTAAAAAAAGAAGGACTTGCAGTACCTGTGGGGAGACGTGATCATGATGAGGGGAGAAGGAAGATGTGTCCAGCAGTGAAGGATTGGGGAATAGAAATCCTGCTTTCACTACAGCTCACAGAGACTCAGTTTAGACAACCACAGGAAGGACAGAAACAGAAAGTTCTCTCCCAAATTGGAACTCTTAGAATCAAATTCATTTTTTTTTAATTTTAAAGAGAGTTCAGATGATAAAACCCACCTGTGAGTTGCCTGTTCATGGCCATTCTCTTAAAGGCAAATGAGGGAAACAGGAGTTCTATTAAGAAGTTGGCATTTGTGATGTGACGTTCCGAGTGAGAAGTATCAGAACGAGTTATTCTAAGGAGAGCCTTCAGTATTCCTTCATTTTTTTCAGGGTATTAGAAAATTAAAAGTGGCATCAAAAGCCTTTGTAGGGTCTTCACTCTGGACTTGAATTTCCTCTTTGTCTTTACTAGAGCAAGGGCCTTGAGGGTCCACTCAGGTCATCCTCGGGGGCCATGTTCATGGCTCAGCTCCTCACCCTCCCAGCATCCTACACAAGGATGTCAATCTCTCCTTCCTCCAAGAAGAGACAGGGTTTAGAGTCACATGGCTTGAATATCCAACAGGAGTAGCAGCTGTGCCGTTGAGCCAGGAGCAGCTTCTCACTCACTGAGCCGACATTAGCATCCTCTTCTTCTTTGGTGTCTCATTTCCTTGGAGTTCAGTTTGAATACACCTCTCCTTACACGAGAATCCTGGTTGAAGCCATCACACCAATTCAAATACTCTTTTTTTTTTTTTTTTTTGCATTGAGAACTACATTGGATCCGTCACACAGGCCTCAAGGACAAGGACAATGACTGCCCATTCCATTGCTAACTCTTCTGGGACGGTCTGTCTGCACCTGCGTGTGCCTGTTCCTTAACACCTGCATCCTCAGCCAGGACAGGAGACTGCCTGGGACAGACTGTGGCTGATCCACCTGTTACCTGCCTGCTCCTAGGAGACGCTCTTACTGAGGAGTTGGGACTGTCACCCAGGTGGACATCTGAGAGCTAGAAAAAACTCACTAGGAAAAAATGAGCTGCATGTTGACTTCTGTGTCTCTACAGTCGACTGCCTTCATTTCCCTGGCTTTCAGGTCAGCATTCTGAGTTTATCTTCCCTGCCGCAAATCTGCAGCTGCGGGAGGTGGCAGGGCTCACTTTCTATCCAAGTTGGCTTATGTCTCCAGTGCGAGGCTGCTGGGTAATGTATTAAAAAGTTCAGCAGTCACTAAATCCACTATAACTTTTCCGTGTGCGTGCACAACTACTCATTGAGAGTCTTGGCAACAAAATGAACCTGAAGAAATAGCTCCATCCTCGTTCTATCTGTTCTCTTTACTTCCAGGCACTCACGGTAGGTTTCCCAGTGTCTTCCTGGTAGTATTACTCGTCACTGTTTGCGGGAAGAAATTTTGCGATTGTATCCGAGACACTGAGATGTTCCAGAATACTTCTCTGTCCTTTTAACCTCTGCTGCTCAAATGGTCCTCCGTCCATTGCTGTATGTTGGGCCCCAAACTCATACATTTGTTAAAGAGAACTTGCTGGAAATGATTTCAGTTATCAAAACCTGTGCTGAAAATTCTCCCATACTCATAAATAATATAGCACATAGCATAGAAATCTGTGTGGCTACACTTTAATGCATAACAAAATGGAACATGTGTGACACATTAATGTAAATTAAAAACTTTCCCCGAAATGCCTCAGTAGGATAAATCCTTGGGAGAACTGTCCACTTGCCCTGTGCCTGGGGACGCTTCTTCCTCAAACCCTGTCTCGAAGCCAGCCTGTGGCTCGTTACCTCTGTGGAGTCCCCGTCACCACATACAGGGTCTGCTCCCTTTGTTCAGTGCAGTTTGCAATTTTACACTTCTCAACTGCGACGAATCTCCATGAAGCTGAGGAATAGACGTGAGATGCTGTGTGTACGGCCCCAGAATCTCAGTGCAGTATCTTTATCTTTCCTTCTGTTCCTTTCATCTTGCCCATTGTTCTCTTACTTTTGTTAAAAAAATATTTATTTGTTTATTCAAAAGGCAGAGTTAAAGAGAGAGAGAGAGAGAGAGAAGGAGACAGAGGAGGAGACAGACAGAGATCTTCCATTTGCTGGTTCATTCCCCAGATGGCTGAAATGGCCAGGGCTGGACCAGGCCAAAGCCAGGAGCTAGGAGCTTCACTGGGTCTCCCGTATCAGGGGCCGGGGCCCATACTCTTGGGCCATCCTCTGCTGCTTTTCTTAGGGCATTAGCAGAGTGCTGAGCAGAAATGGAGCAGCCGGGACTTGAACCGATGCCCATATGGGATGGCTTTACCTCCTGTGCCACAATGCCAACCCCACTGTTCCCTTATTGTAACACTGAAACACTGCATTTCAATGGCTTTTTCCTTTGGTTTTGCGTTTTCATTCTTTTCTCAAAGCAAGGAAATGTGAACAGAACTGCTGGCACGCCTGATCTGAAGTGACTCAGAGTGGCAGATATTAATGACGTGTAAAAGCCTAAAGCAAGAGTGATTTTAAGCCTCTTTTTATGACCCAGCCCCTGCTGCGGTTACACCTACGAGCCTTCTTCAGTGTCCCACAGAGACTCTTTTCCCCAGATTCTTGTTGGTTTTGTGTCTATGCCTGATGTGTAAATACCATGGCATAACTAAAATGACATGTGTCATATGTTGTAACATAAAGTGACATGTATGTATTTGCATGGATACAGTACCCATCCAACTCCTGTTTCACAGGACACATTTTTAAAAGACTTATTTATTTGAAAGAGTGACAGAAAGGAGAGGGAGAGAGACAGAGATGAGAGCAGTCTTCCTTCTGCTGGTTCGTCCCCCAAATGGCCTCAGCAGCAAGGTCTGGGCCAGGCCAAAGCCAGAAGCCTGGAACCCCCTCTAGGTCTCTGACACGGGTGGCAGGGGCCCAAGTGTTTGGGCCATGTTCTTTTCCATGCTCATTAGCAGGGAGCTGGCTCAGATGTGGAGCAGCGGGAGTGTTACTGGTGCTGTGATGTGGCCTAACCCACGGTGCCACAATGTGGGCCCCTCGCAGATGTTAATGAGTAGAACATGTCCTTACACTTTGCAGCTAGGGGAAACATGGGATTGGCTTTCTGAGCGCATCTGCACTTTGATCGTGTCTCTATGTACAACTCTCAGTCTTTACAAAAGCTGTGCTTTCACTGGTTACTTCCGGGAGTCCTGGAGGGGTGGAAACTTCTACGCATCGTATGCTGCGTCTCCCCTCGGTCCACGGGCAGCCACCCCGGGAATCCGGCATGTGTCTTATCACTGCCTGTCCTGCCTCTGTTGACCTTGGCGTGAGCTTGGTCTGCATCTCTCCCTGTGTACATCGCTTTGTTGTTCCCTATCCACCCTCAGTGGCTGGGGCGTGCAGTGGGTGGTGATGAGTGAAGCTCCCTTAGATGGTTTACTTTTTATTGTTTTAAAATATTTATTTTATTTGAAAGGCAGAGTTACAGAGAGGCAGAGAGAGGGAGAGAGAGAGAGAGGTCTTCATCCGCTGGTTCACTCCCCAGATGGCTGCAACAGCCGGAGCTGTGCCGATCCAAAGCCAAGAGCCAGAAGCTTCTTTTAGGTCACCCATGTGGGTGCAGAGGCCCAATGACATAGGCCATAGCAGAAAGCTGGATTGGAAGTAGAGCAGCCAGGTCTAGAACCGGCGCCCACAGGGGATGCTGGCACTGCAGACAGCATTATCCGCTATGCCACAGCGCCAGCCCCAGCTCCCTCCCCACAGGTGGTTTATAAGTGAATGGCACTTTATTTTTTGGTAGAGTTAATGAAATACTTATTTTCCTAGTAGTCTAGTTGTATGGATTTTTTTTTCCAAATTACTCTGTTAACCTGGAGAGAAGCGTAGTGCATCTTTTTCCATCTGTTCGCTCTTCTTCCCACTTGGGAAGCACAAGGAGGCTCTGCGTGGACGTTTAAGGGCGTCCAGGAACATTGCAGGAGCAGATGGGCCCACGCATCCTGAGCTGCGCCAGCCCCACTTCCTGTGCAGCCGTGGTCTGCCCTGCCCACCCCAGTGCATGGCCGGCTCCTAACGTGAAGCCGCTGCTCCAGCGCATGCGTGCACCCTCGTTTCTGCTACCCTTCCGTGTCCCCTCCAACACTCACGTTCAAATGTCCCGGCCACTGTGACTGTGGTACGGGCTGCACTTCTAAGAAGGGAGGAGGACTAGGTCCTTGGGGTCGTAGGCAGGGGTGGGTGGCCCGGGGGGTGGGGCCTGCTCCTCTGTGTCTTGTGTGTTGTGAACACCATCCCTGCCTGCCAGGGGGGGCCTCCCAGTCCCCAGAGCTGAGGGAATGAATTCATGTTTGCTCTAAATTGCTCAGTTTGTGGCATTCTCTGACAGCAGCAGGAAATGGACCACTTGTGAGAGTCTCTTCTAAAAATGTCTTTCTTCATATTCAAAAACTAACATACTTCAAAGAGCCAGTCCATCCAAAATTTCAATTAACTCATAAATGTAATCCTCTTAAAAATAGCAGAATCAAATTAAACTCTAAGTTTTAATTGACAGTTATGTTTCTTAATTCTTCTCTTAAATAAACTTCTGAGGATAGTTTTTGATTTACAGAAACACTGCAAACAGTATTGACTGTTCCCTTATGCCACACCCGACTATTAAATTCTTACATTGGTCTGGCACAATCGTCATGGTACCTGAACCACTGTAATTATCATACTAACCAAAGACCCTATTTTTATTCGGATTTTTGTCATTTTTACCTCTTGGGCCTTTTCTGTTTCAGGACCCCAGTTAGGCTGTGGCCATTCGAATTTCAAGTATTACCTGTTCCCGCTGTCTTTCTCCTCCTTCTGGGGTTCCAATCAGCTGTATGTTACATCTGCATAGTTCCTCCACATCTCTGGGCTGTGCTGTTACTTTTTCACATTTCAGTTTCTGAAATTCCTGTTGATCTGTGTTCAAGTCCGTTGATGGTTTGTGCAGTCATGTTGAGTCCACTGAGAAGTATTTGGAAGGCATTGTTCATTAAAAAAAATGCCGACCTGTTTCAATGATGGGAAAGGCAGAGTTTCTGTTGTCTGCAGATTGTTGGGTGGACCTGGGGGCTCACCAGAGCCAGCGTGGGTCCCTGCCAGGACGGCTTCCCAGGCAGGCAGGCGGCGCTCGCCGGGAGGCCCAGCGTGTCTGATCCATCAAGGGCCATGGAAGACTCGTACCTCGTCACTTTGTCCCTTATGGGTTGCTTCTCTCGTGATGGCCTTTCGGCCTGTGGGCTACAAGGATCTGAAAGAGGCGCACCCTCACTCATCATTTGGTTCCCCACTTGCACCGTCTTCCAAGAAAAGACTGGATCCCTGCCGGGGTCTTCTCCGCTTCCTCCGTGTTCACAGTGGGAAGGTGGTCCGCGTGCCTTCTCTAACGGGCACGTAGGGTTTCAGCCTTGGGACGCACTGAGGCTCCATCCTTCCCGACAGGTTTAGCCATGGTGGAATTCAAGTGTCTTTCATCGTTGGCCCGTGGAAACCGTGTGGAGCTGACTGCTGAGCATTAATGGGGCACCTCCCGCCGAGAGCCGCCTTCTGTGCTGGGGGTCCACCTGTGTACCTCCTGCTACAGATCTGAAACGAGCGCTTTCACGGAAACGCTCCTCTCAAACCCTAGCCTGGGTACTTGCCATGCTCATGGTTTCTGACCTGATTGCTTTTTCTAGACGTTTCTGCAAATGGAATTAAAAAGTTATAAAACAAGCAAAAGGTAAAGAGCAGGCAACAGCAATATATGTGTATATATAGGCATATACATATATGCAGTATGTGTATAAACAATAAAATGTACATATAATATGTATATGATATGTGTGCATACATATATGCAGTGTCCACATTGTATCTGCATACTTGTATCGGAGTGTGTTTTTTCCAACATTTGAGAATCTCAGAAAGTTCATGGAAATGTGTATTATGAAAAACGATGCAAGATTTCAAAAATTTTTTGCACTGAAACAAACAGATCTTTTAATTCCATGTCCCATACGATTTTTGAAGTGAGCATATATATGTGTATAGAGTTACTTGCTTACTTTTTAGTTTTTGTTTATATTTTGAAGCTAAACTACATCATGAAGTACTGGCAATATATACAGTAAATTGATTGACTTTTTCTTAGAAATTTATTTTTTTTGTTCGAAAGGCAGAGTCACAAACAGATAAGGACAGACAGAGAAAATTTTCCCATCCTCTGGTTCACTCGCCCAACGACTGCAGCAGCCAGAGCTGCGATGGGGCTGTACCAGGCTGGATCCAGGAGCCTGGAGCCCCATCTGGGTCTCTTATGAGTACGCAGGGCCCCAAGTACTTGGGCCATCATCTGCTGCCTTTCCAGGTGCATTAGCAGGAAGCTGGATCAGAAGTGGAGCAGCCGGGACTCAAACCAGTGGTGCTATGGGGTGCTAGCATCACAGGCAGTGGCTTAACTACTGTGCTGGAATGCGGGCTCCCTGTCCAGTAACTTTAAATTCAAGACTGGAGTGAATTGATTTAGCTTATTTTATCTGCATACTTGTATCGGAGTGTGTTTTCTCCAACATTTGAGAATCTAGCAATGTGGAGTTGGATTATCCCTTGACTGTTCATTTGTTTTATCCTGTAATATCCACATTAATGATCTTAAAATAACACTGTTAACTCAACAACAATATAATCACTGAAAACAGTTTTACATATTTTTTTATTCCTTTCTACTCTTAAACCATATCCCACTAGGGAAGTATAGTCCAATTACTGTTTTTAAAATCATTCGGAATAATTGCTCTTGGAATGAATATGCTGCCAGAAGGGTACACATTGGATTTATTCAGCTAATTTTCTTTTTAATTTTTTTAGGGATTTCTCTTCTTTAATGTTATTTCATAATTATACCAAATTTTGTAATTATATAATCACACTCAAAATGTTTGTGTAGTTCAAAATTAAATGTAAAGTAAAATATATTTGAAAGCTGTCTTCTGCTATGACATCTCCTTGCTCTCTCTCTGCTTTTTGATAAATTTTCATATTCTCTTTACACTTCTTATAGTTCTGTTACTTAAAGTATACACTGACATCCCCATTCTGCCTAAGAGTTTATGGAAATTAGCATAAAATAATGAATAATAGTGGAGTGTATGTTCACATATGTGTGTATATCATATATGTGTATGTAACCTTAATATAAATACATTATATGTCCATAGATATACTTGTGTCTGCATAGACATCTATGTATAATCTGCACATAAGAATAGTCTTTAAAAAGTCCTAGAAAAGGCCGGCGCTGCAGCTCACTAGGCTAATCCTCCACCTTGCGGCGCTGGCACACCGGGTTCTAGTCCCAGTCGGGGCTCCGGATTCTGTCCCGGTTGCCCCTCTTCCAGGCCAGCTTTCTGCTATGGCCCGGGAGTGCAGTGGAGGATGGCCTAAGTCTTTGGGCCCTGTACCACATGGGAGAAGCACCTGGCTCCTGACATCGGATCAGTGTGGTATGCTACGGCCGAGGCGGCCATTGGAGGGTGAACCAATGGCAAAGGAAGACCTTTCTCTCTGTCTCTCTCTCTCTCTCACTGTCCACTCTGCCTGTCCAAAAAAAAAAAAAAAAAAAGTCCTAGAAAATATGCGTTACTTTTTCATTTCATTTTTCCATGAACCTTATGAAGCCCCATCTTAATAGCCTGACCATCAAAGATTAAGGAGATGGATCGCTGAACAACATATCTCGTAGTGTGCTTTATAGCATACAGTCAGCATATTTGGCCTCAGCGTGTCAGACTGCTTTGTGCAGTGTGTGTGCCTGTATATGTTTTGTGTGGGGTCTGTGTCCTGTAACACTAGTTTTTAATCTTGACTTTCTTCAAGCTACTGGTTTTATTTTGTTATCTTTTTGTATAAATCTTGGTAGAAAGGTTTGTATTTTGGTCCTAACATTAACTTTTTATTATCACTTCTGTGTGGCATGCTTATTTCTTTTTGATTATTGCAAGTGCAACTTTCACAGGAACAGTGTTGAAATTAAGTGGCAGTATAGCATTTTCTGGCCTTTCCTATCTTCTAAGAAATGATGTGAAGCAAAATCATTTCTCTATTAGCTATAATTGTAAGAAAACAAGTTAGCCTCTTACTCTTCCCTCCCTCCTTCCCTTTCTCCCTCTCCTTCTCTTTCTCTCTTTCTCTTTCTAAATACATACATACATACATACATACATACATATATATTATACACACACACACACACACACAGTTTGAAGGTCAGGGTTATGAGAGAGAGATAGAGGAAGATACAGAGAGCAGTCTTTAATCTGCTGGTTCACTCCCCAAATGGCCGTAATGGCTGGGGCTGGGCCAGGATAAAGCCAGGAGCTTGAAATTTTGTCTGAGTCTCCCATGTGGGTGCAGCTGCCCAAGCACTTGGGCCATTTTCTGCTACTTTTTCAAGGCCATTAGCAGGGAGCTGGTTGGAAGTGGAGCAGCCAGGACTTGAACCGTTGCCCAAATGGGATGCCTGCATTCCAAGTGGTGGCTTAGCCGGCTGCACCACAGCACCACCCCCTGCTTTTTATATATTTTTGCGTTGCATTTTGGTACAGCACTGTAATCTATCTGTGTTATCTCAGTGCTCAGTTATTACTTGCTCTAATCCATCCTGTATAACCTTAGTTTTTTAAAATCCTGCCAACAGATATGTTTAAGCACTCACCATAGGACCTCTTGTATTATCTCTGTTATTTTGGTTGGCTGAAGATCAAAAAATCTAGTGAATTATTCATAAAGGGATAATAGGAAAAATGTCCTAAGTTTATAAACTCCAAAAAGTTTATCTACAGACTTCATAGTTAATAATCAGTTTATGTAGGGCATGCTGCAGCGTAGTGGACTGGGCCTCTGCCTGCAGTGCCAGCATCCCACATGGATACCAGTTTGTGTCCCAGCCACTCCACTTCTGATCCAGCTCTCTGCTATGGCCTGGGAAAGCAGTGGAGGATGGCCCAGGTGCTTGGGGCCCTGCACCCACATGGGAGACCTGGAGGAGGCACCTGGCTCCTGGCTTTCGGTCAGCTCAGCTCTGGCCACTGCAGCCATTTGAGGAGTGAACCAGCAGATGGAAGACCTTTCTCTCTCTTTCCTCTCTGTAACTTTAGCTATGAAATAAATAAATAAAATCTTAAAAAATATCAGTTTACGTGGATCAAACCCTAGTTTCGCAGTTGCTTTTCTTAGGTGTTCTGTTGCTCCCTTGTCTTCTGATTCAAGTACTCCTTTGGAAAAGAACAGTGACAGCCTAGTTTTCTTTTGTCTTTATGTTTTTGCTGGGCTGTCTACGAAACCTTAAGTTTTAATTACAGTAATTTTACTAGGCTATATCTCAATATTGCTTTTTTCTGTGTTTATTTTCCTATATTTGGATGTGTTTTTTAAATTTATACTTTTGAGATTTTTTAGATTATGTCTTTGTTTTTGGGATAGTTTTCTTGCATTATAACTGTTAGTATTTTTTTTCCTATTTAAGCTCTGTTTTCAATGAATCATTACATATCAACGATTACTTTTGTCTATATCCTATATTGGATGCTCTTTTCATATTTTTGTGTCACTATTTTTTTGTGTCACTTTTTATTTTCCTTTGATTAAAAAAATGACTTCCTTTTGATCTTTTCTAGGCATTGCCAGTTTAATATAACTGTTCTCATATTTTTCCTGGTTTCTTCTTTAAATTTTTTTTTTTTTTTGCCATTCTGGTTTAGGTTGTCCTTTCCAACCACTTATAATTGTAAAAATTGCTGTAGCTTATTTTGAAAGAGTGGGTGGCATTGCTCTCTGATTTATCTGTGTCTCCATCTGCCTGTTCTTGATCATTAATAATGTCCTGAGAGGGTCCGTTTCTGCTGAAGTACTGAGATCAGGCCATTGCTGAGCAGGTGTTAGTCCATATTGAAGGAGACTTTGAAGATCATTTCACACCCCCCCCCCTCACAGGTCCTACTGGAGGAATCCGTCACCTGTTTTGGAAGGTTCTGGAAACCTCTGCTCTGATGTGGGCTCTGCTGCTTTTAAGGACAATTTCAGACAAGTCGCTGAACTCCCTTGAGTCTTACTCTCCTTCAGTGGAATCTGGGCAGTACCCGTGTTAGAGAATTATTGCGAAAACCGAGTGGGTGGGTGTGCCTCCCGCGGCACCTCACTCCCAGGGGCGGTGGTCACTCTCGCTGCTGTTTGACTACCCTCTTGTTCACCAGGAGGAGCTGTCATTTCCTTTTACCTCCACAGTTCTGTGGTTTAGGGATGTTCTTGCATCCGGGATTTGCCTGTGTCCCGACTAACCCGGGTTTGTCTCCTGTCTCGGGGTTTACTGCCTTTCTGTTTCTGTCACTTTGCCGAGTTCTTTAATGAGAGAGGATGCCTCACGTGCTCTGAAGCGCCTCGGTTCTGAGTCACTGCTGGAAATCTGAGGGGGCTTTGCTGTGTTCTCGGAAGCTCAGAGAGGAGGGTCCCGGGTGGCAGCTGCGTGTTCTGCTTGTGAAGATCCACTTGCAGGGGGCCGGCGCTGGGGCACAGCGGGTGAAGCCGCTGCCTGTGGTGCCAGCATCCCACGAGAGCGCTGTTTCCAGACCCTGCTGCTCCTCTTCCCATCCAGCTCTCTGCTGTGACCTGGGAAAGCAGCGGAAGATGGCCCAAGTGCTTGGGCCCCTGCACCCACGTGGGAGACCAGGAAGAAGCTCCTGGCTCCTGGCTTTGGATCAGCACAGCTCCGGCCATTGTGGCTTTTTTGGGGTGTGAACCAGCGGATGGAAGACCTCTCTCTCTCTCTCTGCTTCTCCTTCCCTCTAACTCTTTCAAATAAATAATTTTCTTGTGTATTCATTTACTTTTGATTTTATTGATTTTTAGTTGTTTTTATTCATTTTACTTTAAGGTAGAGAGAGACAGACAGGTCTTTCGTCTGCTGTGCCATTCCCCAAATTCCCATAAGAGCCAGGGCTGGGCCAGGTTGAAGCTGGAGCCTGGAGCCCGTCTGGGCCTCCCATGTGGGTGGCAGGGACCTGAATACCTCAGCATCATCCTCTGTCTCCCAGGTGCACATTAGCAGGAAGTCCCTGAGAAGCAGAGCCAAGGCCAAAACCAGGCACGTTGCTGGGGATGACGCTAGTGTCCCCAGTGATGTCCTAACCTCTTAACCAAATGTGTGCGGTCCCTACTTTCCGTTTTACAGTGTGATTTTGAATCCGTTCTCTTCCCTGTTCACTTACTGTTGGGGGAGGTCTCTGATTGGGAGACACAAGTAATAGAAATGAAGAAGTGGGTGGGGAGGAGGGCCCACATCCCCGAGTTTAGATGGGACCACTATTAGGGGACGGCTGTGTCCTGTCTGCTACCGGCTGGGCTGACGTCGCTCGGGGTGTGTGAGTTATGTCACCAGGTCCTCTCAGTGTTCTGAGGAAGGTTGACGGGACTTGAGGGCCCCAATCAGAAGTGGATTTTCTATTGTCTTCAGTGTTTTCAGATACTCATTTTGGTGATGATTCCAATCTCCACACAGGTGTGTGTGTGTGTGTGTATGTGTTTGTCCATCAGATGATTCTTTAAAAATATGGGCTATTCCTGGGCAGATAGGTAATTTGGGAGACTGAAAAACATAGTCATAGTCATTCATATCTGAATTTATTCCTACCTATGAAACTTAACCATTGGTGGACTTTGGCAAGGTATTCAGATTCTATGAGACTTATTTGTTTAAAGGAAATGATGATTTAAAACCGTAGTAACTTTGGAGAGCTACTTATTGTGGTATCAGTTGTGTAGCAGGAGGGAAAGCTCCTGTGGAGAATCTCAAAGTGCATAAAAAAAAGAGGAGATGCATTTGAGGATACATATCTTCATAATACACAATCTGGTCAACTCACAATAATCCACTTTGAGAAAACTATTCAGTAGCATACAGCTATTTGTAGTAAGAATTCAGCACTGTAAGGAAGCAGTTACTTCAGCAGATATTTTGTTTATCAAAGTCATTCTAGACCATAACTTTAAAAGTAGAAGAGATTGGCATTGTGGTGTAGTGGGTAAAGCCTGTCGGTGATGCTGGCATCCCATACGAGCATGGGTTGGTGGTCTGGCTGCTCCACTTTTGATCTGGCTCCCTGCTAATGGTCTGGGAAAACAGCAGAAGATGGCCTAAGCATTTGGGCTCCTGCCACTCATGTGTGAAACATGGAAGAAGCTCTTGGTTCCTGGCTATGGTCTGGCTCAGCCCTGACCATGAAACCATCTGGACAGTGAACCATGGGAAGAAGATCTCTCTCTCTGTAGCTCTGACTTTCAAATAAATAACTCTTTAAAAAATGGAATTAAAAGATAAGTTTACTTTGGTACAAATTTTGTTTTGAAATCTATGTATCGTGTTTTTCATCACCTGCATTTTCCATGAACTGTTTGAAGTCCCCAATGGTCTAAATTGCAACATTATTATATATCTGACCTTGTGTCTGTCCCAGTAGTAATACCTAGGTTACTTTATACATTTTACACAGATGCTTAACCATCACTAATTTTTTTGCTCTGTCTGATTAAAGGTAATGCCAACTGGGTTCATCGCTTTGGTTGTCTCTCTGTCTGGAACTCTGAGATGTCCACCTGCACATGCTTCTGCTGCCTCCTTCTCCCTCTGTCCTCGTCCTCCCCTTCCTGTTCATCCTCTCTCTCTACCCAACTTCTCTTCCTTCTCCTTTACTTGCAGGCATGGATGTCGCCTAGAGCAGGAGACCTGCTGACTTACCCATCTGTTACTTCCCCAACTGTTATGTTTGCACTTTCCATTTCACAGGTTCAAGCTTTTATTCTCTTCCTCTTTTTACGAGATGCACATTTTTAAGAACTGATCTTAATCCTTTCTGATCTTCCCTCATTTTTTTCTGCCTGTTCCCACTTCTGTTTGATTTTATCACTCAGATTTATCCATGTTTTCTTACTCACTCTTCTGTCTGCTCCGTGACTTTTTCCTGTTGGCTTCAAGCTTCATTCTTTGAATGACACAGTCTTTTATTTTATGATTCTATAGATTTGGTTCTTGGTTTGGTTATTTTTAGAGGGTGATTTATGAATGTAAGGCACAGAGGGATTGGTTACAGCAGCAGATTTGTAGATGAGGTGAGATGTTGATCACCCAAGTTCTGATCTAGAACCATTGATAACACAAGTGTGGTTTTGGAGAGTGGGGTCTGCACATGGGCTGTGCCATTCAGTGGGTGTTTGACCATGGACAGTGCAGTTTTCCTTACTCTCCATTTTCCCATCAATAAAAATGGGAATAAAATGCGTGGTCTCAACTGTTGCATGGTTCTAGATGTTGACTAGGGTATATAGGTAGCCAATGCTATAATCATCATAATTCTTGATGAGTTTAGCAGTTGCACAAATTCAGTTTTGTTATATTAACATGATGAGCAGTTGCTTCTTAGATTGCAGTGTCAGATATCCTTTATATTGTTAAAAGTTTTATAGACTATAAGAGTCACTGTGTGAGTTATACCTGGTAATATTAGGAATTTAAAGGGAGAAATTGTCAGCATAGGTGAAGATACCTCAAAAATTTATGGAAAATGTGCATTGTGGAAGAGAAAACTGAATCAAAATATTTTCAACACAAATTATATAATTCTACTTTCCATACTTTTTGAAGTTAATGTGATATTTCTTTTTAAAAAATTATTTGGCAGTTTTTAACAAGTTACCATATTTACTCCAAATGTAGACATTATATATATAAACACACTATTTTATCTTGAAAACTGAGATATTAATTTCACAGAGTGAGAGATTCCAAAGAGGATCACAATGTGGGGGAAGAAGAATTGGCCTGATTCAGTAAAGCAGTATTAATTGCAACATATGATCATTCTTGATCTATCAAAATAGCATTCATAAGTGGATTACCTGTTATGTCTTAAAAAGTGTCATTCATTTAGAAGACAGGAAGCCCTCCCATCTGCCTTGTGCCCTGTCTGCTGCAGCATCCCACGTCAGGTGACTCATGGGACCATGAGGGTCCACTGGGAGAGAATGAAAGTGAAGGCACCAATAATGCATCGCTGTTATTACAGGAAAATAATTGGCCTTGCAGACAACACGAAATAATCTCAAGATATTGTGGAATCCTGAGCCACACTAGGGGACTCTGATTTATGGGAATCATGGACTCTAATTTTTAATTTTTTTTATCTCCAGAATCCTTTTATGTAAGGAATACAAATGTAATGCTTTTCATAAATACAACTTTAGGAGTATTGTGATTCTTTCCACTGTATCTGCCCTCCACACATACTCCCACCCCCTTGTATATACATGTGATTAACTCTATACTAAGTAAAGAGTTCAACAAATTGTATGAAAAATATTTGTTTCTCAACAGTCAAGGCAAGGACTGTTCAAAGTCATTGCATCTTGAATTGTTAATTTTACATCTGTAGATTACATTTTAGGTGCCCTATTAGTTATCATAAACCAGGGAGAACATATGCTATTTGTCCCTTTGGGACTAGATTATTTCACTAAGTATGATATTTTCCAGATTCCTGCATTTTGTTGCAAATGACTGGATTTCATCTTCATATTTTTTTACTACTGTGTAGTATTCCATGGTGTACATATTCCATAATTTCTTTATCCAACCTTCAGTTGATGGGCATTTAGGTTAATTCCGTGTCTTAGGTATTGTGAATTGAGCTGCAATATACATGAAGGTACAGATAAACTTTCATATGCTGATTTCATTTCCCTTGGGTAAATTCCCAGGAGTGGAATGGCTGGATCCTATGGTAGGTCCATATTCAGATTTCTGAGGTATCTCCATGCTGTCTTCCTTAGTGGCTTTACTAGTTTATTCCTACCAACAGTGGATTAGGGTAACTTTGTCCCCACATCCTCGCCAGAATTTGTTGCTTGTTGATTTCTGTGTGAAAGCCGTTCTAGTGGGGGTGAAGTGAAACCTCATTGTGGTTTTGATCTGCTTTTCCCTGACAGCTGGGGATCTTGAGCACTTTTTCATGTGTTGATTGGCCATTTGGATTTCTTCTTTTGCAAAATTACTGTTTAAGTGCTTTGTCCATTTCTTAACTGAGTTGTATGTTTTGTTGTTGAATTTCTTGATCTCTTTATATATTCTGGTTGTTAATCCTTTACTAGTTGCATAGTTTGCAAAATAATTTCTCCCATTCTGTCAGTTTGCTCTTCACATTGCTGAGTGTTTCTTTTGCAGTGCGGAAGCTTCTCAATGTAATCCCATTTGTCAGTTTTGGCTTTGATTACCTGTGCCTCTCGAGACTTTTCTAAGAACTCTTTGCCTATGCCAATGTCTTGCAGGCTTTCCCTAATGTTCTCTAATAATTTGATAGTATCAGGTCATAGATTTAGGTCTTTAATCCATTTTGTGGATTTTTATGTAAGGTGTAAGATAAGGGTCTTGCTTCATACTTATGTACGTGGAGATCCAGTTTTACTGGCTCATTTATTGAAGAGAGTCCTTGCTCTAGGGATTGATTTTAGCTTTTTTGTCAATGATAAGTTGGTTGTGGGTGCTTGGATTGATTTCTGGCATTTCTGTTCTGTTCCATTGGTCTGTCCATCTGCTTTTGTACCAATATCAGGCTCTTTTGATTATAACTGCCCCATAGGATGTCTTGAAATCTGGTATTGTGATGCCTACAGCTTTGTTTTTGTTGTATAACATTGTGTTAGTGTTTCTGGTTCTCCTGTGCCTCCATATGAATTTCAGCATCATTTTTTCTGTATCTGAGAAGACTGTCCTTGGTATTTTGATTGATATCATGTTGATTTCCTGAATATGGATATTTGGATGATACTGATTCTTCTAATCCATGAACATATAAGATTTTTCCATTTTTTGTATCTTCTATTTCTTTCTTTAATGTTTTGTAATTCTCATCATAGAGATCTTTGATATCATTGGTTAAATTTATTCCAAGCTAATTGATTTTTTTTTTTTAGCTACTGTGAATGGGATTGATCTTAGGAGTTATTTTCAACCATAGCATTATCTGGGTATGCAAAGGCTATTGATTTTTGTGTTTTGATTTTATATCCTGCCACTTTTCCAAACTCTTCTATGAGTTCCAAAAGTCCCTTAGTAGAGTCTTTTGGATCCCCTGTGTATAGAATCATGTAATCTGCAAATCAGGATAGTTTGACTTCCTCCTTCCCAATTTGTATCCTTTTGATTTCTTTTTCTTTTTTCTTGCTAAAACTTTTAGGACTATGTGGATCTGAGTCAAGGCACCACTTGTCGACTCCTACAGCCACAGAAGGCACAACGCTGCTCGCAGTTAATTGGTCTTCAAAAGACTTTTACTTAGAAGGAGTGGGAAAGAGAGTGGGGGAACCGGGAGAAGGGGGAGAGATGGCACGCACGTTCCTTAAGGGGGAAAGCTGGCGAGCCCCCTTCTCTCTCTCGCTCTCCGCTTATATCCAGAATTCAACCAATCACAGTCAATCAATTACAGTCCATGCACAGAGCTCTCCAATCCGGCACTTGATCACGATCAGCTGTGGAGTCACGCAGCAGGCAGGGCATCAGCGCCATCTTGTTTTCCACGATCCTCAGCTAGATGGAAAGTTCAATCAGCTGCTACATCCGCATTACTGCTATAAGCCACGCCCACCATGGGGGGGTCCCATGGCTGGCCTATCCATGGGTCCCCACAGGACTATACTGAATAGCAGTGGTGAGAGTGGGCATCCTCGTCTAATATGGATCTCATTGGGAGTACTTCCAAGTTTTCTCCATTCAATAGGATAACAGCTGTGGGTTTGTCCTAAATTGCCTTGATTCTGTTGAGGAATGTTCCTTTATACCCAACTTGCTTAAAGTTTTCATCATGAAAGGGTGTTGTATTTTAGCAAATGCTTTCTCTGCATCTACTGAGATAGTCATGGTTTTCATTCTTCAGTTCGTTGATGTGATGTGTCACATTGCTTGACTTGAGAACATTGAGCTGTCCCTGTATTCCAGCACAGGTTGACACAAGTGCTGCGTGTGTCTAAAATCATGCTCACCCCCTCCTGGGGAGTTACAGGAGGCTGGTACAGGGTGATCGGGAGAAAAACATGCCTGCTTTTTTCCCCTCGAGGTTGGCAGGTACTGTCCCCAACAGGGCTCCATGCTGGACTCCTGCTAGGCTCTTCCTACAGCTTTATTGCCAGCAGCTTGGGCTTCTGCAGTCTGGTCTCACCTCACTCCAAAGCTGGTGCTGAGGCTCTCGGCTGTGGGGACCCTGAGTTGTGTGTCCCACCCCTCCACACGGGTCCACAGTATCCCTCTAACGTGCGTGGCTTTTCCTCTGCCATTTTCTGCCTAACTCTTCCCAGAGACCATGATCTCTGCACTTTTTTTTTTAAAATCATCTTCCCCTAGACTAGTGCAGTAAGCTCCTTCCCTATTCCGCCATCTTGACTCTCTCAGACTTCTGATTCATTTTTAATTTCATCTTAATGTGCGGTTGACCTGAAGTTAATCTTAGTTCATTGGTTGTGTTTTGTTTTCATTTGCTGCAGAACTGAATACTCACAAATAATAGTAATTTGGACCATGTGATCTTCGTGATTTCTTATTTTTCTTTTTTTGTGTGAAATCTTATTTTGTGATTTTTTTAAAAAGATTTATTTATTTATTTGAAAGTCAGAGTTATACAGAGAGAGGAGAGGCAGAGAGAGACAGAGAGTCTTCCATCCGCTGATTCACTCCGTATTTGGCTGCAATGGCTGGAGCTGCACCACTCTGAAGCCAGAAGCCAGGAGCTTCTTCCAGGTCTCCCATGCTGGTTCAGGGGCCCAAGCACTTGGGCCATCCTCCACTGCTTCCCCAGACCATAGCAGAGAGCTGCATTGGAAGTGGAGCAGCCGAGACTCGAACCGGTGCCATATGGGATGCTGGCACTGCAGGCAGCGGCTTTACCCGCTACACCCTTATTTTGTGATTTTTTTAAAGTTTTTAGTTTTGAAGTGTAACAAATTGTTAACAGGTTCAAAGTGTTCTGTACATACAATTCTAAGAAAACAATGATATTCCTTCATTCCCTTCTGTTAACTCTAAAATTCAGTTGTAGAATTATTTTCATGCTATTTGTAGTGTTTTTTACTATTGTCTTTTGCTGTGGTCGTCCTTCTGATTGGAGGAAGCAATCTGTCTTTCCTTGCCAGCGTGACTACTGTCAGGTGACTGTGGCACCCCAGTCATTGGAGGTACTTCGATAGCTCCTTGCATTCCCCCAAAACTGTGTCAGTGTAGCTCTGCCCACTGCACGGAGTGCGGGACGGCCTGCACGTGTTCAGCCATGAGAACTCCCAGGAATCCCTGAAGTTGCTTGATTTTGCAGCAGTTCCTCAATCCTGAAGATCAAGATCAACTTTGTGATACAGTTCATTACTTTTTCATTGGTACTTTGCCAATCTCTCGTTTAGAACCTCAGCTTCACAAAAGAGGGGATTTTATTTTTCTTTTTGTTTCTTTTTCATGTAGATGAGTCCTGGTACATAGCACACGCTCACAGAAGGTTGTGGAGAGAAAATACGGCACTCCCATGTGTAGTTATAGTTACAGTATGACGATTTATAACCGTATATGTTGGTGACTGTCAGATTTCACTGATATTATCCATTTTGCTATTTTTCTCCCTTTTTATTGCTACTCATCTTAATAACGTACGTTAAAAACCAGAACTTGTAATTTAGTTATAAAAGTGAAAATAATTTGCTGAAATTTTCTTCAATTGGATTCTCAGGAAAAGAGTAGGAAATACAATATCTGCCAGATAAAGGCATCTCAGACCTTCTTCTGCAAACAGGATAGTCTAGCTGTCTTGTTGCTTTTGGAAAAACAGCAGCTGAGAAAACAAATCTTCTCAAATGACGGCAATTCTCCCACCCACTGGAGGAAGCACACTTCTCGTGCGGCTGTTTCCTTTCTTCATTCTCTCGGCCGCTGGTCATTTCTGTGTTACTTACAGTAAGAATAGGGGTGAGGCAAAACCTAGCCCCGTGGTCCTCACTGGCCCATTGCCCCCGTTGTACCAGCTCTGTGGGCCTGGTTGTGTGATGCCTTGGCTCCCAGCCTTAGGTTGTAGTGTTCAGTGGTTCTGCACCAATCCCTCTGTCTTTCTGTTTCTTAGATTGTTATTTTTTTTTTTAAAAGATTTATTTATTTATTATTTGAGAGACAGAGTTATATAGAGAGAAGGAGAGAGACACAGAAAGAAAGATCTTCTGTCTTCTGGCTCAGTCCCCAGATGGATACAATGGCCACGGCTGTGCCAGGCCAAAGCCAGGAGCTTTATCTGGGCCTCCCACAAGGTTGGCAGGGACACAATAACTTGGGCCATCTTCCACTGCTTTTCCCGAGTCATTAGCAGGGAACTGGATTGGAAGTGGAGCCGCTGGACAGGAACCAGCTTCCACAGGGGACGCTAGCATCACAGGTATGCAGCAACACTGGCCCCCGTCTCTCAGTTTTTTCTCGAATTCCCTGGAGGCACTTTGGAGCCTGGCCCTGTATCTTTTCTCTGCACATCCCCAGTGCTTCTCATGGAGCCCGGTATAGTAGGTGAAGCACAAGAACCATTACAGCGAATAAAGCAGTGAATTTCTCCAATGAGTGACATAATGAAGCTAGGAGCAAACGCGGACTCCTTGCTCATCTCCATGCCTTTGGACACCTTGACACTTAATCGTCTGTAAAGAGTGGGGCGGATGCTCTTCATAAAGTTCTGAGCCCTTAGACCGCATCGTCGGAAACTGGCACCATGCCTCCGTGTTTACAGGAAGGTGCTGTCTCTCATGCTGAGCAATCACTTCAGGTTTATTTCCTCCTTTGGCTTGTGTTCCATAGACAGATTACAGCGTTCAGGTAATTATTGAGATAACTCAGGTAATAAACCTGCTTTTGCTGAAAGACCTCTTCCAGTGCAAATGGAAAACAGTTGTTCACCAGTAGATAAGATTGTTATAGGCATGGCTGAACTCACCACTTAATGGTTTTGGTGGAGGCGATGTGGAAGCCTCAATTAATGTCTCCTTGCTAATAGATCTGTTCTTTTCCTCTCTGGATGACGTGTCGGCCCCCAGGTTCCTCCCGCAATGTGCACAAGTCCTTTTGGGAATCGGTACTTTACGTCCTACCTTCTCCGGCGTTGTCCATCAGTGACAGAGTTGTGTTTGTGGGGAGCTCCAGCAGCAATGATGTTAAACGATCCTAAAAGCACAAAGAAACATGGCGAAGTATCCCCAGTGCAGAGCTTCTGGAAATTTTAATGCCCCATCTATTTCGCAGCCAGCACTGCACTTCAATTTTGTGAGTATGTTCACATTGGATGGCTGGGGCTATCTTCATAAGACAAAAATCCATACCAGTCTGCTTTTGTATCACACACAGCCCCCAAGGCGCCCGTTCCACGGCTGCGTGTCGTGGCGCAGCTGTGAGAGCTCGGGGTGCAGCGAGTGTTGCATGGGGAAGCTGCTCCCAGATGGCTCCACAGTGCATCCACGTGGCCACGGTGGATTTACACGACACCCATAGGCGCCCAGCAAAGAGAGGTTTCATCTTGAGATTGTCAGTCTTGCAGAAATTAGAAGCTGGGACAGTGTGCTAAATTGCTATGCCTGGAAAGAAGAACAGTGGGCCCAGAGAGAGTTTCTCCTGAAGGCACACATCACTGTGCCTCAGTGCCCTGATCACACATAATAACCCTGACTGGTTAGGAGCCTGCTCTGGCATCTGAGTCAGTAACTCGAGTTTTCACTGTATGAATGCTTTGTGAGCACAACCAGAGACACAGGATAGCAAATAGATGGTTTCCACCTCTCTGCATGTTAGTGTTACCGGTGAATGGCAGGGTTCTTGTCTTAGTGCAAGAAAGAATTCAGGTGTGAGACAGAGTAGTGGAAAGTAAAGTAACAAAGTTATTAGGGAAAAGGACATCGTAAGAATGGATGGGCACCTCTCCAGACAGGACCTGAGAGAGAGTGCCCAGTCGCTCAGACGGTGCGGGGGGAGCAAGGTTACATGGTTGAGTGCAGAGATTACACCTGGGCAGGCAGGTGGGTGACTCAGCATAGAGGCAGAGGGCTGAGCGCCAGTCTGGTTGAGGCCAGAGGTTTTTAAGGAGATGGGTCTTTGTCTTCATACATCTCCTCCTGAAACAAAGGATTTTTGGATGTAAATATTAAGAAGCTCATATCTGAGTTTTCCTCTGATGGTATCAGACAGGAGGAAGGCTAGCTGGCCCTGTCCTGAGTTTAGAGGAAGGGTGAGCAAGACCCCCTGGAGAATTGGGATCGGGGCAGGGTGTTTGAAATGCAGACACTGGGCTGCATCTGGGAGATTGTCAGGCAGAAGGGGTGGGGACCCCACCTGGCAGGTTATCGGGTAGAAGGGGGCAGGGCAGGATGCGAACACTGGGCTACCCCTGAAACGTTACTGGGATGACTTTGAGATGTAGATGCATATACTGGACATAGACGTCTTCTCTTTAGGCCTTTGTCACACACACATAAGCTCACATCTGGCTTCCTACCTAACATTAGCATGTTCTCAGCATAGCAGCTGAAATATGTTCAGTGGAAGCTCTCTTGGGTGATTTACACAATCAAAATTAAAAGCATGGTTTTCTACGAGGCACTGGCAGCATATACTTGATTAGTGGTCACTGGAGTAGATTAGGGAAACCCTTGGTGACGTTTCTCTCTGCCTGCTGTCACTGCTTTAGAACCTCGTGTGTTTGTCAACCAAATTGTAGAGATGCATAAAAAAATGGATGAAGCACAGGAACAGAGCAAGGGTCCAAACACTGTGTAAAGTCTGTAGTGGTTGGGTTGTGACAGCGTGCTTGGGCTGCAGCTGTTCGCTCTCTGCTTCTGGCTACCATTTTGTTTTGCAAATTGTTGTATGTTGGAATACTCCCTGGGGCAAACCTTATCACTTTCCTTAGGATTATCAGTCAAATTTAGGAGCTGTGTGTATAACCCGCTGTAGGGATAGGCGACTCAGAAAGAAATACACTCAGGCTCACAAGATCAAAGCTCCTGAAGACCTGAGGTGTTTGGGAACTGGGTGGGTGCCTTCTCCAGGGAGAAACATGAAAATGGAGGTTCCCAAGTTCTGTGCCTGTTTTTTTGTGCTTCTGATTACAATGAACTCCTTCCACTGGCATATTTAAAATGTCTAAGACACTTTCACGGATTGATGCGTGGGGCCCATGAATGTTTCTTGGAAAACTGGCAGCTCAGCCATATTCTAATGAGGTCATCTGCACGTGCCAGGTTGTATTATGTGACTTAGCCAGAGCCATGAGAAGTGGATCTGAGTGCCTCTCTCCTCCTCTTACATAAACTTCCTGTCGCCTTGGCCAGTCAGGCAGACTCTGCTCTGATAGTGAAGTTCACAATGCTTGCAAGAGAGGGGAACAACATGCAACGTCATCGTGCCAAGGCAAACCCTGGGGGCTCTTGATATTCAGGATAACTCCAGCGGGCTAATTTTTGAACTGATCATCTTGTGTGGTCCATGAATGATGTTATAAAGGACCAAATGACCCTTGGCAGACAAAAGATTCCCCACCCCGTATTGGGCGTTAAAAATGTTTTCATCAGGGGACTTAAATGGCGGGGAAGAAGATTCCTTGGTGGTGAATGAGGAGGAAATGTTGTCTCTGACTCAGCTGGGCAACCATGTTACCGATGACTGCACCCATAGTGCTACCAAGGGCCTTTGCCAGAGCAGCGTGTGTGGCGTCTTTGTATCTTGGCAGAGTGAGAAGGGGGTGGGAAATTCGATGACAGCTAGTTTTCAGATTCTCAGATCGTTTTCTCTTTCTGATGTTTTGGATTTCTAATAGAACAATATTTCACAGAACAAGTGCATTTCCGCTGCTTTTAACGCTCACTCCAAAGAACAAGTGCAATTTCCAAACGAAACCAGAGCGGCTGAAAAGCAGAACAGTTGGTGCTAGAGCTGCAAGGATCTTTGTCCCTGATCCTTTGCTTGTTTGTTTTTATGTCATTATAGCATGGGAGTCTTCTTCCAGAAACTGAAGAGTATGAAGGACATTTTACCTGACCTTAGTCCCACAGAGAGAGGACGTTGTACTGGAGGAGCCGTTAAAGGTCAGAACCCAAGAAAGATATGTCTCTTTGCATGTAAGCTCTGCTTTTTGTGAAATCTCTTCCAAGAATGAGTCATGTTGATGGAGAACTCAGGTAGTTACAAGTAGTTTTCTGAGTCATTCATAAATCGGTAGTCATAGAATATCTGAATGGTTGATTGCAAGCTTACCATTGAAAGAGCTAAGAAAATAGAAATTATTAAAATTGTAATTTAATTGAGATTGTGGGAAAATATTGGATTCCTTATATGATATCCTAAGCCTGAAAATAACTTGTGTAAGATTAGCCCACAATGAGTACACCTAAAGAATCTCAAGTTTCAACCCTTACTTGTTAAGTGGTATTTTAATCTGACAACACTTTTGTGTGCTGTGGAAGTCCATACTACTGTTCATCAAAGATTTCCAGTGTTTTGACAATCACATGCGTGCTAGGATTGTGCTTCTTGCTCCTCTGTAAGGTGGGTGAACACACGGCTCGTTCTGGCCAGCCGATGGGTTGTAAGCAGGGTGACGTACATTGTATTGCTTGTGGGCCAGGATGTTCGCTGCTGATCCAGAGTTTTCTTAGTTGTTGATCTGCGGAGTCTTCGACCACCTGAATGAAGATGGACTGGGTCCGAAGAAAGGTAAGTACGCCGCTCGCCTGTTCCCCAGCGTCCCGATCACGGAGACAGATGCAGCAGGGAGTCAAGTCAAGCAGGCAAGAACTCGGTTTATTGCACGTGTAGCAAAGCCTTTTAAAGCACAAGATCACAGGATTACTGGGGCAGGGCATAAGGACCAACTAATTATTAAAAAGGTCATTTTATAGGGTGACTTATTACAGGACCAGACATATGTCTGTACACTCATCATCAGTTGTCGTCACCTCCCCGATGCTGTGCTGCCCATCAGCTTTGGTGGTAAATGACTTTGGGTACCGCCCACCTTACTTCCTTTGGGCGCCATCTTTGAATTGCCTCCTGTGCCTAATTTCCCCACATTGATCCAGAGTCTTCTTTTCCTCTGCTGCTTTTGCTTGGCTTTAGGATTGAATCGTGCACGTAGGATCTTCTGCCACACAAGACAGACATGTTCGCAGAAATATGCAGAAAACACATTAGATAAAATATGAATAGTGCTTGTAGTCTTCAATAGCATTACAATATAGCATATGGTGGGTCATCTTCTGTGCGTACTACTTCATAAGAAGCTCAGGAAATAAGGATCCTCCTTGTGAAAATTATTTTAAAGTCTATAAAAGAATATATAGTTCATTGTTGTAAGGTCATCGTTTAAAGAGTAACATGGTCTCAAGTTTTGTTCACAAATCAGAATTCTGAAAATAACAGTTAAATTATTTATTTACATGCAATTTTTTAAAGATTTATTTATTTATTTGAAAGTCAGAGTTGGAGAGAGAGGTCTTCCATCCACCGATTTGCTCCCCATTGGCTGCAATGGCCGGAGCAACACGCATCTGAAGCCAGGAGCCAGGAGCCTCCTCCAGGTTTCCCATGTGGGTACAGTGGACCAAGGACCTGGGTCATCTTGTACTGCTTTCCTGGGCCATAGCAGAGAGCTGGATTGGAAGTAGAGCAGCCAGGATTTGAACCAGTGCCCATATGGGATGCCGGCACAGCAGGCAGCAGCTTTATCTGCTATGCCATAGCACCGGCCCCATGCTGTTATTTTTAAAAAATTTATCTGATGATGGAAAATTAAAATACACTTTTGTTTGCTATTCAGAAACTAGTATTACATGAGAACACTAACAGATTGTGTAGCTATTAAAACTCAGCAGGCTAAATGTGCTAGGGATCTAACAGGAGGCGTGGGCGACTCCCGTGAATGGCAGACTTACCAGAGAGAGCCCCAGTCATGAAGAGAGCAGGCAGGTGATCTGGCTAAGCTTCACCTGTTCGAACAGGAATTTCCCTGGAAAGTCATGAAGGGCAATTGTGTGTGTCTAGCTCTCCAAATAAGACATCTATAATTAAATCAGCACATGTGCTGTTTCTCCCAGCATCTGTGAAAATAAATTTTAAAATATGAAGTTAACACGAGTAAGGTATCAAATCTACTTTCTCTCAGTTTTTTTGGTCTAACACAAATGCCATGCGCGATGTCATTTCATAATTTCATAAAATACATCAGAGTCTGTGGTACTCCATTTCTGGCAAACTGTGAATGAATTAAAGGAAAAAATAATAAATCTGATCATTGATTAGTGTGGGAAGTAGTGTGGCTTAAGTTCCATTTTACTTACTTATGAGCGCAAGTGAAAAGAGCAATGTATATAGGATTAGAAAAGATTTAAGGTTGATATGGTGTTTATTCCTTTATCGCTCTTTTTTTATTATTTCCCAAACATTTGCATTATTTAAGTGATCTAATCCACCTTAGTGGAGATCAAATTCATTCCTTATCTGTTAAATACTATTTGACTTGTTTAAGTGTAACTTTAAAAAAATCATTTTGCTTGTTGCTGATTCTTATTATTTGGGGAAAATCCTGTTCCTCTAATTCAAACCTGGTTTTACTAGAGTAAAACATCATTTGACTTATGAGACGGCACATGCGGATTTTAATTATAGAGAGAAATTTTATCTGAACAGCAACTGGACATTAACCTTCACATCCTAAAATAAATGTCCTGGAAAACAATTCAATCAGCCTAGATTATCTTTGCATCAATGCAACAGCCAGGGGATGTTTAACGGTAGTAATCCAAGAGCAGGTTAGGAAACTAATAAATATTTAGGCTAGAGTCAGTGGCGAATTAAAATCACATAAATAGAGGATCAGATATCTAAACTCGCAAGTTTATTGTGGTCCTTTTTTAAATTTGAAAATCCAGTGATCTGAGCTTTGAAGAAATAAGTGAAGAATTCTCAGCCTAGATAGAGACCAATGACGGCATGTGTATAAGAAAAGAGCATTTTAGAGCAAACCCCTGAAGTGTTTAGGAGGGGGTGGCCCTTGTGGGCTTCGGGCTCTGTGAGCAGAGTGAGTGTTCCAACCCCACTATGTTCTCAGTCTGTTACAGCAAGCAGTTCCCATTTCTACCTTCAATCCAACATCGAAGAATAAGAAAACAGCATGCCTTTGGGTACTGTTAACTCAATTTTGATGTGGTAAATAAGTTTGCAATTCCGTGTTTCATTTTTATACCTGTCGAGGAGGATGTGGCTCTTGTCATTCCCTGACTTTATCCTTGGTTTCATGGGTTTCACTGATCACCAAGCCTAGCGGGATGATTCAAGTCACTACTCTCCATGAAGTGGCTGTGATAACTTTGCAGATACAACCGTAGACTCAAAGAAAAAGTAACGCCTTGGGAGCAATGTTACTGAGGTCCGAGCTGGATGGCCGTGACTGTTCACGTTTGGGGTGTATTTCACAGGCAGACACTAAACGGACTGTAATTACAATTGCATGATTGTTTAGGAGATGTCAGAGCCTCACTAGATGATGGTAGTTAAACCTGTGTCAGATAAAATGATAAATATTTGTTATCTTTTAATCCTCCTTTGTGTACCCAAAATGAGTAGAGAGCTCGGCTTTGTGTTTGTTGACATGTGGCGGTTATTTGAATTCGGGGAGGTTTGCTTCTGGGCTCACATTTGCTTTGGCCCTACCTCTCCTGCTCCCTTGCCAAGGCAGGAAGGAGAAGGGTGCTTCCCGCCCCACTGTGAAATCAGAGGTCGGTCTGGAGCCCTCAGGCAGGAGGTTGACTCGTGACTTGTGGGGCGTAATGAAAATGGTTTTGATTTTGACTTCAATCATTTGATAAATCTAGCGTAAGATTTGGAAGAAAAACTCAAAATTGCTCATCATTGACATTCTAAAACAGCATTTTTTTTTTCTTTAAAAGAATAACTAAACAGCATAAATGACAAAAGGGAAAACAAAAAGACAATGACTAAGAAATATTTTTAAAATTTATTTGCTGTTTGCATATGACAATAATTCTTAATGGCTACAGTTTTCTAATAATAAAGGAAAAATTCCAATATGAACCTGTAACTCTTCAAAAATGGCCTCATGCTATGTTAAATATATATCAGATATTCACAAAGACAAAGAACACAAGTAGAGCAGTGTTGGCGTTACCTGGTGTACGAGTAAAGAAGGTACTGTAATAATTAAAATTTGCTTTGAAAAAATATGATCAGTTAGGAAGAGATGATCATAAAAGTTTGTTAAATACTGCAGTCACAAAACAAAAGCAATGAAAAATAAAGGACCTGTTCAATACAGGTTTCCATGTGGGTTACAGGGACACGTGAGCTATTAGCAGGCGCCACCCGGGTCTACATTAGCATGAAGCTAAAATTGGGTCCTAGACTGGGACTTGAACCCAGGCACTTTGGTATGGCGTACCAGTGTCCTGTCCAGCATTGTAACCACAGGGCCAAGTGCCTGCCTTATCTTACTCTTTTTCATGCTATCGAGAATGGAATTGTAGCTATGATTTCATTTTTGATTTGTTTTTGTATGTTGACTTTGTATTTTGCTACTTTGACTAATTTAGTTATTATTTCTAATTTTTGTGAAAATATTTTGAGTTTACTGCATGTAAGATCATATCGTCTACAAATAAGGGTGATAATATTTCCTGTTTTCCAATTTGGATGCATTTTATATCTTTTTAAAAAATCTAATTGCAGTGTGCTGACCTGAAGAGGTGAAAATGGGCCTTCTTACATAATTTACAGTCTCAGACTTTGCTATTGACTATGATGTTCCTGGTCTGGTTTTCGAAAATGGCTTTTACTATGTTGAGATAGATTCCTTCAATTTCTAGTATGTTGAACATTTTCATCTTGAAAGGGTGCTGAATTTTGGCAATTTTTTCCCATCAATTTAGATGATGGAGTATTTTTTCCCATCATTCTGTTCGTGCCATATATTACTCTGTTCAACTTTTGTATGCTGAATAATCCTTATGTTCCAGTAATAAATCTCACTTGGACATGGAACCTAATCATTTTAATATGCTGCAGAATTTGATTTGCTAGTTTTTTGAGAATTATTACCTCAGCATTTATAAATGGTAGTCGTCTGTAATTTTCTTATAACTTCTTTGTTCAGCTTTGGCATCAAGCTCATGTTAACCTCATAGAATGAGCTAGGAATTAATCATTTCTTTGCAATATCAGTGTTGTGGAAAAATTTGAAAAGCCATCATGTGCAAGAATTTTCTTTCTTGGAAGATTTTATTACTGATTTAATATCCTTACTAGTTATATCTATTCAGATTTTTTGTTTTGTCTTAATTTCATCTTCATGGATTTTGTGTTTTAAGGATCTGCCCTTTTGGTCAAAGTTATTCAGTTTTTACTTTTTTAAAAGATGTATTCATTTATTTGAAAGGAAAGGTAAGAGAAAGAGAGAGAGAGAGTAAGAGCAAGCATGAGACCCCGAGAGCGCCAGCCAGCCAGCCACGGGTGTTCACCCCCAAATGGTCACAATTACTGGAGCTGGGCTGATCCCAAGCCAGGAGCCAGAAGCTTCTTCCGGGTCTTCCACATGGGTGCAGAGGCTCAAGATTTTGAGCCATCTTCTATTTTCCCAAGCACATTAGCAGGGAGCTGCATCAGAAGTGGGGCAGCTGGGATTTGAACCAGTGCCCATGTGGAATGCCGGCTGGCACTGCAGATTTACCTGCTGTGCCATGGTGCCGGCCTCCCAGTTTGCTTTTCAAGAATATTTATCTGTTTGAAAGACATAGTGACAGAAAGAGAAGACAGAGAAAGCGAGTGTTTATTCTGAAGGACCAGTTTAGTGATAATGAGGTTCCTCTGGTTGTATCTGGGAATGTCTCAATTTCTCCTCCCTTTTGAAGAACAATTTTGTCAGATCCGGGATCATTGTTGACAGTTTTTCTTGCAATTTTTTTGAATACTTGGAACATGTTAGCCTACTGCCTTCTGGCTTCCACTTTCTGCAGAGAAATATTCCGAATTCCTCAAGTATGACACATTTGTTGCTTAATGCAATAACAGAATACTCTCTTTGTCTTTTTTAAGAATTTGATTATATGTTTTGTTGAGGTCTCTTTGAGGACAAGCTACTTGGATCTTGTTGAACTTCTAGGTTGTTTATGTTTGTGTCCTCAAAGTGGGCACTATTCAGCCGTATTTCTTAAAATACTCTGCCTCCCCTTTCTCTATCTCTTCTTCTTCTGGGACTCACACTTGATATATGATTTTCTTGTCTCTGTCCCTCTTACCTCTTCAATGGTGTTTACTTTTCTTCAGGCATTGAACTTTTTGTTTACTAATTCAGTTATTTCCATTGCCCTGAAATCAATAGCTAATTATTTCTTCTTCCTGTTTGAGTCAGTCTTTGAATTTCTACAGTAAATTATTCATTCCGCTTTTGTACTTTCCAGCTATTGGATGCTTTTATATTCAAATTTTCTATTTGCCTTTTACTCATTCATCATCTTGTTGGCTTTCGCAGCAAATTTGATTCTTTGAGGATCTTTAAGATCATTGTTTCCAAGTTTTTGTTCAGTAGGCCATCTATCAGGTGTTCTTCAGGGAGAGTTTCTGTTCATTTTTTACTTTTGGATTGGAAAGTGACATATATTCCAGGGGCCCACGCCAGGCTCACTTGGTTAATCCTCCGCCTGCGGCACCGGCATCCCATATGGGCACCGGATTCTAGTCCTGGTTGCTCCTCTTCCAGGCCAACTCTTTGCTGTGGCCTGGGAGTGCAGTGGAGGATGGCCCAAGTGCTTGGGCCCTGCACCTGCATGGGAGACCAGGAGGAAGCACCTGGCTCCTGGCTTCGGATCAACATAGCTCCAGCCATAGCAGCAATTTGGGGGGGTGAAACAACAGAAGGAAGACCTCTCTCTCTGTCTATCCCTCTCACTGTCTGTAACTCTACCTCTCAAATAAAATAAATAAAATCTTTTTAAAAAAGTAACATATTTTCCTTTTTCTTTGTATGCCTTATGGCTTTGGATGAGAAAAGAACATTTGAATTTAGCCATGTGGTGACTCTGGAAATCAGATCCTCCACCACAGTGTTTTCTGTTTCTTATTGTTCTGTTTATTATTTTTAGAAATTTTATACAGTTTCTCTGTGCGATCAGTTAACCTGGGGTAAAATCAGAACTATTCTGAAGCTAAACTTTTCCCCTGGGCCTACAGGGTTTTCCGTACATAAGCAGTTGCTTTAGAATATCTGACTTTTAATTTGTGGCTCTCAAATTGGGAAAAAATAGGGAAAGGAAGAAGGGGGTGGAAGATAGGCAGCTACTAATGTGGCAAGAATCGATGTTGATTGACGTGAACTGCGTGTTGCCATTCAAGCCTTCCTCCAAAGCTGTCAGCCTTCCGTAGAATCCGGAGTTCAAAGGTTACTCCAGGTGGATTCTGCTGTGCACATGTTCTCTAGATGAGGAGGCGGAGTCCTGGTGCTTCCTACTCTGCAACTTCCCAGAATCCTCTTGTAGGGCAGGATGTTTTGGCGTGTATTATCTTAGATGCTTTGCAAAAGCTTATCCTATTTTGTGAAGTGATCGGTAATAAATAGATGGACATTTTCCTAAATATAGCCTAAAGCCAGCATTGTGAAAGTTTGAATGCTGAACTGCTAGATCTATCTCACCAACGAGAGACTGAACACCAATGTCACTTTTATTTACTGTTGTTCAGAAAATACTAGCTGACAGACAAGTGCAATAAATAATAGGAATAAGAATTGTCAAACATTTACAGATGGTATCATGGAAAGCCTACACAACTCAATAAAAATATTGGAATTTGTTTTATCTTGCTAAGGCTTCCTTAGCAAAGCACTACAAATCGAGTAGCTTAAACAATAGAAATTTATTTCTTCATGGTTCTGAAGGGTGGAAGTTTCGAGCCAATGTGTTGGTAGGGATGTTTCTTCCAAGGACTTTTCTCCTTGGCTGGAGTTTGCTGTCTTCTCCCAGTGTCGTCTGTTGGTCTCCCCACTGTGTCCTGATCCTGCCTTCTCATAAGCCCAGCCATTATATTGGCTTACAGTTCACCCATATAATCCTTCTTTCCTTAGCTACCTGTGTAAAGGATCTGTCTCCCATCACATTGTGAAGTACTGGGGTTGGCTTTCAACATGTAAATTTTATGGTACATAATTCAGCTCCTAATGAACTTTTAAAAAGGATTTTGAGTTATGAGTTACAAAATTAGATAGAAACTTTTAATGTTTTCTAACATTAAACAGTTAATGATTGACAATATAATGGGAGAAGGAGGACCCTTTACAGCATCCTGATAAACCACAATGTCAGCTCAGGTAAGAATAGCAGGATACCAATGGATACCTGTGCAGATGGGAGAAACTGAATAAGCACCACAGAGCCGTGCACAAAAGCAACCTTTTTGTTCATTTTGCACAAGGAAATGGCTTACTTTTAAAAAGAAAAAAAAATACAAGTTTGGTTTCCCTCGACAGACTGGAGGCTTTCGGAGAGTGACAAGGGCCCTCGCGTCTTTCTCTGTGAACTAATCCAGTGGTTTCCAGTGTTATTTTAAACAGTGCCTTTGCAAGTCAAATATATCAATATTTTATAAAAGTCCAACTACCCTGGATTTGGCACTTCCTGTGCTTTCACTGAGGCAAGCCACGCATAAGCAAAAACAATAAGACTGAAGAGGCCCAGGGACGTACGGTGTGTTTGGGAACAGACCCATGTATTCCAGACCAGGGAAGCGAAAAGCGAGTACTTCCTGTGCTTTCCTTTCTTGCGTGTCAGTGCTTCTGTTTTCTTACTGCCCACGGTTGAATATGTTTCAAAAAATCAGCAATGTTTCTAGCATGGTGAGTGCTGCAGGGGCCTGGTGGAGAGTCTTGGCTACGTGAGGGACACCCATCATGCCCCTGCGTCCTCACTGTGCATGTCCCATCATGCCTCTGCGTCCTCACTGTGCATGTCCCATCATGCCCCTGCATCCTCACTGTGCATTTCCCAGCATACCTCTGCATCCTCACTGTGCATTTCCCATCATGCCCCTGCGTCCTCACTGTGCATTTCCCACATGCCCCTGAGTCCTCACTGTGCATTTCCCATCATGCCCCTGCGTCCTCCCTGTGCATTTCCCAGCATGCCCCTGCGTCCTCCCTGTGCATTTCCCATCATGCCCCTGCGTCCTCCCTGTGCATTTCCCAGCATGCCCCTGTGTCCTCCCTGTGCATTTCCCAGCATGCCCCTGCATCCTCCCTGTGCATTTCCCAGCATGCCTTTGCATCCTCACTGTGCATTTCCCATCACGCCTCTGCATCCTTACCATGCATTTCTTCCTCGGCTGCCCCTGGCACCTGTCTGCACCTGTTCTCCTTTGAGGACTACCACCACCCTGGCCAGCCTTTCATATTTCTCTGTTAAATTTGGGTGCAGTGCTGGAAAAAGATTTTCCAAACACCCTACTTTTTTTTTTTTTATAATTTCTATTTATTTATTGAGAATTAGAATTACAGACAGTGAGAGGGAGAGGCAGAGAGAAAGGTCTTCTATTCGCTGGTTCACTCCCCAAATGGTCACAACAGCCAGAGCTGAGCCAATCTGTAGGAGCCAGGAACTTCTTCCTGGTCTCCCACGTGGGTGCAGGGGTTCAAGTGCTTGGGCCATCTTCCACTGCTTTCCCAGGCCATAGCAAAGAGCTGAATTGAAAGAGGAGCAGCTGGGACTAGAACAGGTATCCATAAGCAATGCTGGCACTACAGGTGGAGGATTAACCCACTGCGCCACAGCATGGGCCCCTAAACACCCTAGTTTCACTCCATACAACTTGACTGCCCTGAAGATGATTGCTCCATGGTATTCCATGTAAACTCTTCACTGCTAGTTACTCTGATGAATGACAGCTTGGCAGCCACAGGACTGTAGAACATTGTGAAGCTCTTAATTCCTCATCTTGGGTAAGAGTCCATGTCCCCTTTCCTAATCCAGTATATTTCTTATGGCATTGGATAGGATTTATCTTGATGCGAAAGCAACAGACAACTCCAAAAGGTATCTTTAACTTACCCATGAAATATACTAAAGATCACAGCAAAATAATTGAATGCCAGTCAAAATCTAATATGGAGATTCTTTATCCACAACAAAAAGAGATTCTTTAACCATAACTAAATGCATTAATTCATTAATAATCAGATAGCCTATTTTAATAAAATAGTAAGTATCTAAATGAACTTTGTAAATTTAGTGGAAAGAAGCCTACATATGACACTGTCAAATATTAAAATAATTTTTCTTACTGTCTGAAACGTTAAAGGTATTGGTCTTGTTTTGGAAAATTACTGAGAGATTTCTGGTTCCAGCTGAGATGCAGTAAGAACACTCGTGCTTGCTGGTGTCTCCCCCGTGGGTAGAATGTACCGAGCAACTTCCTGGGGCCCTGGAACAATAAATGGAAGCAAGCAGAGTAGGAAAGGAAGCCGAACTGCAGGTAGCACTGATGGCGAGTTTCCTGTTGTCTGCTTGCTTGCTGCTTTTATTTCCGTTTATCTACCACATCTCCTCGCCTGAAGCTACCTGAAGTCTGGAATTGCACTGGGTCCCCCAGAAAGAGTTCCTGAGCATGCCTTCTCTCTCTGCTCTGGAGAGCTGTTTGGAAAGAGAGAGAGAGAGAGTAGGAACCAGTCCTCTACCCTGCACCCCATAGCATCGTCAGTGTTAAAGACTCAACTCCATCATGACAGCAATATGATGATAACAGGGTAGGCACTGACAGCCCTTAGACAGTAGAATCCTCCCCAATGCCCAGCAGGACTGTGGCCTGGTGAGTGCAGAGAGATGGAGGTGGGGGAGGCTTGGCGTTGTGCTTGACTTTGCGATGGTCTACATTCTGTGACTCAGTTTCAGTAGCAGGTGCAGTCACAGCCGTGGCTTTCCAGACAAAATCCAAGAGGGGACACTTGAGGAGCCAGAGAAAGTTGGTGAGATGACCAGAAGGGGACAACTTAAGAAGGGGAGCCCCGCAAGTCAGTGGTGTAGGAACTCCTGGGCTCACACCCAACTGTGCACGCAGGACTGACCCCGCACAGCAGGCCCCAAGCTTGTTGCCTCTGGGGTTTGGATCTGTCTTACGTATGGTGCTGTCGTTACCACTGCTGAACCCAGTGGAGGCTTCCTCCATTTGGTTCCACCTGGACTGGGCACTGCTCAGTGTGCAGTGTTTGGCTGTGGGGCCAGCAGGTGGGACGTGGAAGACCTGCTGGTGCCCTTGACTGCTCCCGCGTGAGCAGTCTCTGGCCCGTGGCTGCTGCAGACTTTCTTCGCCCTGATGGCTCTTGGTTCCTGGGCAGCCGCGCTCTCTCCACAGAGGTCTGTGTCTCAGCTCGGTGACAGGAGCGTGTGACTCTTTGGTTCCTTCATTGCTCCTCCTCCGGCAGCCCTGGTGGTAGTAGCTACTACTGCTTTAGAGTTTTAGTTTACTCAGTTTAGTAGTTATCTGCATTTTAATGAATTTACAGTTCTTTATACCGTGTCTATACTACCCTAATCAATTTACAGATCCAAATGATCCTAAACAAGATATCAAGGACATTTTTCAGAGACATACTAAAAGAAAAAATTTATATAGAACCACTAAATACCCCAAATGCCAAAGCAATCTTAAGCAATAAAATCAAAACCCGAGGCATCAAAATACTGGATTTCAAGACATACTACAGTGATTTATAATCAGAACAGCCTGGCACTGGCACAAAAATAGAGCTGTAGACCAGTGGAACAGAACAGAAGCCCCCCAAATCAATCCACACATCTACAACTAATTCATCTTTGACAAAGGAGCTAAAACTGCTCTCCAGAGAAAGGACAGTATCTTCAACAAATGATGTTGAGAAAATTGGATTTACTCATGTAGAAGTTTGGAAGAAGACCTTACCTTGTATCCTATACAAAAATTAACTCACAGTGATTCAAGGATCTAAACCTCAGACCTGAAACCATAAAATCACTAGGGGAAAACACAAGGGAAATGCTGACATGACAGAGGCAGAGACTTCTTAGAGAAGACCCCAGAAGCTTAGACAATAAAAGCAAGCATGCCCAAGTGGGATTACATCAAGCTAAGAAGCTTGTGCACAGCAAAGTGAAGAGGCAACTGACAGGTGGGAGAGAATATTTCCAAACTATGTATTTGATAAAGGATTAATGTCCAGAATATATAAGGAGCTAAAGAAACTCAACAGCAGTACAACATACACATAAGAAGTTGGCAAGGGACATGAACATACTTTTTCAAAAGATGAAATGGCCAACAGACACATGAAAAAATGGTCAGGATCACTCACCAACAGGAAAACACAAATAAAAACCACAATGAGGGTTTCACATCACCCCAGTTAGAATGACTATCATCCAGAAATCACAAAACAGTAAATGCTGGTGAGGATGTAGACAAAAAGGTATCGTAATACACTGTTGATGGGAATGTAGACTAGTATGACCATTATAGATGACAGTATGGAGAGTCTTCATAAAGCTAAAAATAGACCCAACTATCCCAGTCGTAGGAAAACATCCAAAGGAAATGAAATCAGCATATGAAAGTGTTAATTGTACCTTCATGTTTATAGCAGCTCAATTCAGAATAGCTAAGATATGAAACCTATCTAGATGCCAGTCAACTGGTGACCAAAGAAAATGTGGTATATATATACAATGGAATACTACTCAGCTGTGAAAAATAATGAAGTTGTAACAAAATGGATGCAACTCCAGATGATGCTAAATGAAGTGAGCCAGACCCTAAAAGAAAAATATCACATTTTCTCCTATTTGTGATAGTTAAGATATATCTATATCTATATCTATATATAGATAGATAGATATGTTTGTATATATGTACTATAGTGTTAATGATCTATGATTACTTTTAAATTTACTGTGTATGAGTGAAATGGACAAAAAATTTTTTAGAAAATGATTTTTGATGGAAAGACTCTGTCTTCCAGCCGTGTCTTCTAAGTATTCATTTCCATTCCCTAGAAACAGATGCCTCTGCCAGTTTCTTGCGTTGTCTTGGAGGAGAGATCTGTTCTCTTACACATTCATAGATAAGACAGGTGGAGGGGGAGAGAGTGGAGAAATGATAAGTGTATAACAGTGTGTATGCAGCTGGAAGTGTAACTCACACAACATGATTTTCACTTAGAAACTACTTATAGCTTTTTCTGTGTCTAGCTAGATTTTAAAATGATGCCAAAATTTATTTAGCCAATAATCGGGTGATGGACAATTATGTTGTTTCTAATGATTTACTATTACAAAAAACTACAATGAATATATTACATATGTGACATTTGTGTGCATATGTACATATGCATTCACACACTATAAGATACTGTTAGATTGAAACCTGGAATATAGTATGTAATCAAAGTATTAACAATGCCAAGTTTCTCTCCAGTGAGGTTGTACTAAATTAAATTCACACCAATAAATTAAATTTTTCATTCTATACACAAGTTCCAACAAAATGTATTAGGCCAGAATGTAATAAAATTGTAAATTTAATTGCAGTGCTCTTCTGATTTGCATGAGTGAGAATGAATACCTTTTCATACATGTCAGTGCAATTTGCTTTTCCTGTTAAGTGCAACTTTGTTTGATATCCATTATCTATTTTTATATGGTGTTTGTTATTTTCTTGGAGTGCTTTGTATAATAAAGACATTAGCCATTATCTACCCTACAGGGGAACTTCATGTTTGTGGTAAGTGGAATTAAAAGGATTTTGGTGCAAAAACTTAAAATGCATGCGTGCTTTGTTACCATAAACCTTTCTCATGAACTTTTTGAACCCTCCTCAAACATGAGATGATACTTTCCCTTTCTTATCTTTCTTTTGGCATTCTTTATGATTTTATTTTGCAACTTAGACATATTTTGAGGTTTACATAATCAAGCATATTAAACTTCTATGAATTCTGTATTTTGGTTCATACTTACAGAAATCATCCATCCTCATATATGGTTTTAATTTTCCTTTTAGTTCACATATAGCTATTATAAAGTCATTCACTGAAAAATCTGTTTTCACTATCTATTTGCAAATTTGCTCTTATATAAAGAATTGACATATTTGTTTATATATATTAAACTTCTCAAGCTTTTCTTACTATTGCTGTCTGTTTCAAAATCCAATGAACTACTTCCTCCTAGATTTGCATCTTTACTTTTCTGTAAGAATTTGGATTTTATAAAACATGGGGCTAAAATCAATGTGGTATTGGCATTTTCATTGTGGTCTTATTCATTGAAATTTAATACCAGAATTAGCATCATCGTGATCCTCCAAGAACAGCACGGAGAGTGCCACTCTTTAGGGTATCTGCTACTTTCTCCCATCACTGGCATGAAGCATGGTATGTGTGTGTTTCCTGAGGGCTCCCAGACAATTCTTCTGTTCTTGACTCTTCTTGTTTATGATCAACCACAACCAATGACCTGACTTCCTGGTTCATGAAGTCAACAAAAGCCGACAGCATCTCCGGGTCCTGCTCCAGCATGCTTCGTTACTTCTACTGGGTTTTCTCCCTTCCTTTGAGGAAGAAGTAGAGGAAAGACATAGTTCTTTTCACAGGTGTAAGCTTTCCCTCTTGCCCAGATCCATCTCTTCTTGCTCTCAGAGCCAACTGTACGTTGCCGTGAGCGTGTAAAGACTTCCCCTACGTTTCCAGATACACCCACTGCTTTTCACCTTCACCACTGTAGGCAGCCTGTGCCTGGATAACTGGAGCAGCTTCCTAGCTGATTTGCATATCTCCAGTTGTGCCAAGTTTCCCTGCTGTCCACACGTCCACTTGCCAGTTTTCACCCCTGGTGTGCTTGTTGAACTGTGCGTTTGATCGCGGCGCCAGCATGCCGGAACTCTTCGTGCGGGTCCATTGGTTTTGGCAGTTGGCCAGACTCCTGACCCCGGCTTACCAGAAGGAGCCCATGGGTCCTGGCATTTCTCTACCTGCCGGCCCAGTCTGCCCTCGCCCTTGTGATGCTGTGGACTTGCAGGGCAGCGAGTGGCGTTCTTATGTCTTGAAGCCTTGATGCTCCACTCAACCAGTCTTCTGTCTACCACAACATCTAAAGGGATCCATCTGAATCCAGCTGGGAGCTTCTATTTACCTGGCTTATCAGAGACAGTCCAGCATAGTAACTAAGAGTGAGGTTAACCAGAGTTAGGATGCCAGGCTTTGAATCTGTCTTCCACTTGCACATTGTGAAATCTTCAGCAATTTTTGTTTTTAAAGATTTTATTTATTTGAGAGGCAGAGTTACAGACAGAGAGAGGGTGAGACATAGAGACAGAAAAGTCTCCCATCTGCTTGTTCACTCCCCAAATGGCTGCAATGGCCAGAGCTGGGGCTGTCCAAAGCCAGGAGCCAGGTGCTTCTTCTGGCTCTCCTACAAGGGTGCAGGGGTCCAGGCACTTGGGTCATCTTCTGGTGCTTTCCTTGGCCCATTAGCAGGAAGCTGGACCAGAAGAAGGGCAGCCAGGACAAGAACTCGAGCCCACATGGAATGCTGGTGCTGCAGCCTACTATGCCACACTGCCAACCCTGGGTAGTTTTTTTAAAAGGCTCAGATTTTGATCTATGTGCAAAGACTGGTATGATCCACATAACTAAGTTATGAGAGTTAAGAGGCGTAAAATACATGATGTATTTATGGCATTGTCTGACTTGAGTAGATGGTCAAAATAAAACTTACCCTATGATATCCTGCCTTGTACTCTTTCTTTTTTAAAGATTTATTTATTTATTTGAAAGAGTTACACACACAGAGAGAGACAGAGAGAGAAAGACAGAGAGAGAGAGAGAGAGAGAGGTCTTCCATCTGATGGTTCACTCCCCAATTGGCCACAATGGCTGGAGCTGCACCTATCTGAAGCCAGGAGCCAGGAGCTTCCTCTGGGTCTCCCACGCGGGCACAGGGGTCCAAGGACTTAGGACATCTTCCACTGCCCTCCCAGGCCACAGCAGAGAGCTGGATCAGAAGTGGAATAGCCGGGACTTGAACTGGAGCCCAAACGGGATGCTGGTGCTTCAGGCTAGGGCATTAACCTGCTGCGCCACAGCACCGGCCCACCGCCTTGCACTCTTTTCTTTGGATCATTGTCCATAAAATGACTTCATCCAAAACACAAATATGCTTGCAAAACATCAGGGCCTTTCCAAATCTATATGATAGAAAGCATAATGCTGTCTTGTTTGGTTACACAAATTTTTTCAGAGCACTTGATAAACAAGGAATCACGTTATAAAATATTAAAATAGTGGTTCACTAAATGCATGAAATGCAGTGACTTAGAGCTTACGCTCTAGTGAGTGAACGCATACAGAGATCCCTGGTGCTCATGTCTAACTCTCTGACGTTCTAGTGGAGGATGTTAGGGTGCTGCTGAAGCAGTGACACCTTGGACCATGGCCCTTCACGCTTTCTGGGCTCAGCAGTTGGTTTCTTAGAGAAACTAAACTTCTGGTGAGCTTGCTGATGTGAGGAGAAATTATGGTGGAGGACACTGCTGGCTTCAGGAAAGTGGATTTGGCAGCTGGCTTTTCAGTGTGGCTGGGAACCCCTGAGCAGTCTTGCCCCCTTTGCCTCTCCTCCTCCTTCCGTTGTTTCTTTCTCAAGGCTGCAGTTACACCATGAGAACGATCCGGATTTCCCCAAAGCTGCCACGCGGCAGTGTCTCGGGGAGTTCACACGTGTCGTTTCCCTGGGTCTGACTTTCTCGTAGATTTGTCTTGCATGACCTTGCTCTTCAGGTTTCCTCCTCCTGCAAACCGTCCTGATCTCTCAGAGTGCGATGGAGTGTTTCTCTAGGTCGCCTCGTGCCCCACTTTTATAAATGACCAGGACTTGACACCCCCTTGGCTTGCAAAGCTCTGTCACGACAAGGACCGGATTCTGTTCTATTTTGCTTCTTTCATACTAAACACGATGCTTGGGACGTGGTAGGCGCTTAGCAAATATCGTTGAAAGGATGTATGGATTGATACTATAAAAAATGCATGTAGCACATTCAAATCACAGTACAATGCTTTCTACTTTTTGAATAATGCAGTGTATGCCAAGAACATTTGAAAGAAGAAATTGTCACCTCTTCTCCATCCAACAATAGAGCAGCTCCCTCTCTTCCAAACTCTGAAATCGGGAAACATTTATGGCATAGCAATGACTTTGGAATGGGAGTTGTCACTTTGAATGAGCACCCATTCTGGAAAATCTCTGCTACTCTTAGAAATATTGCAATCATTCCTTTCTCATGTAACAAATGATTGTATAAAATATGTGTGTTCTCACATTTAAAATAGACATATTAAGAATGTTTTGGCAAGATAGAAAAAAATCATAAAAATGTTTTTCTGTGCACAGGCTTAAAAATTTCCTTGGTGGTATTATCCCTAATTGCAAAAGGCCAGAACAATCCAAATATCTATCAACTCATGAAATAGTCAACACAATGCATCATATTTATACAATAGAATGCTATGCAGTCATAATAATGAAAGCACTATGGGTTTACGCTACAAAATGCACAAACCTCAAAAGCATTGTAAAACAGTGAAAGAAACCAGACCCAAGGACAATGTACTGGATGATTACATTTATATGAAATTTCTAAAAAAGGCAAATCTCTTACAAGGCAGAGAGCAACGTTGGCCTGGGACTAGCAGCTGAGAACTGACATTGGAAATGGGCTAGTGGGAATTTTCTGGGGTGGTGGAAATGCTCTGGTGTTTTGCTGATGGTTCTGTTTCTGTGTAAATCTACTAAAGTCATTGAGATATAAATGTCAATGGCTGGCTTTTATGGTATGTAAGTTACACCTCAATAAAACTCTGTACAAAAGAGTTCAAAGAAAATCACTTTAGCGCATTTTACATTGGAATATAAATTAGTACAAAGTTGGGAAGGATATTTTGGTCATTATATCAAAGGTCCTGAAATTATATTCTCTTTGCCACAGAAAATAGGCTTTTGGGATTTTCTCTAAGGAAATCACTTGGAAATTCTAGATGTACACAAAAGTTTAGATGAAAACATTTCATGTCAGGGTGGATGTTTTTTCTTGGTCAGAAAAAAAGGGAGTTCCTTAGATGTAATTGTCTACAGTATTCTGTTTTGTTTTGTGTATAATTAGTGCTTTAATCAAAGATACAAGTTTTGGTTTTAGGGTAAACATTAATGGTAAAAGATATTAAATTAACTTAAATGAATTATGGAAGCATTTGCTAACTCTCCCCCATTAACAATCATCCTGTTTTAAATTAAAACAGTAGAACTCCGTTTCCTGTCCCACCCACGCCATTAGCTTCTGTCAGCCACATGAGCATACAGATAGAAGTAACTCCTCCCAGGCTGCTTTGTAGCAAGATGTGCATGTGTGATCAAGTCCTGGCTGGTGGGACGTGGAAAAAATGAATGTGATCCAATGCTGGTTCATGGCTTAAAAGGAAATGGTTTGTGATCTTGTTTCTGTCTTCCTTCTCCTGTGCTGTGAATTGTTGGGTAGACGTGGTTGAACCATGTGCATGGGGGCAATGTACTGTAGGATACGGCCGACTAATGGGCATGAGGAACTTGGGTCCTGAGTGGCCTGAGGAAGAATGGTCTTTCCAACCTGGGCTGACCCAGTGGAGTGTGGACGTGAGACAGACACACTTCCATCATCATATCCGAGCTGCCATAGTCTTTGTTCTCATCACTACAGCAGCTTACAGTAGGCCTTCTAAGATAGGAGAGGTCAAACAGAGATATTACGTGATAAATTAAATGAGATGTTACCTCTAGTTGTATGGTAGCATGGAAGGTTTGTCAATGAAGGGAATGCTGTATTTTGGCAGTTGGCACGCCAAGTTATAATGGCACTGAAGATGAAAAGACGTGTAAGAAGTTGACCTATGGAAGATGTTTGGGATTGTCCAGGTAAGATGTATGATGAGTAGGTTAGAAGAGGCTAGGGTATGATTGATGTGTCACATTCTACGATGTGACAGTGTGATATTTTCCATTTTCTCTCCATGTTTTTCTTTGATAACTTATTGATTTGCAGATCTTCAACTCCCACTACTGTATACACCACTGCCAGATCTGTAAGTGTGAAATTTCTAAGGATCTAAACCTAAGGCACACGTGAAGTTGAGTCAAATAGTTTGTGTGTTCACTTTACAGAGCAGTAAACTTGACTTCTAGGAGTCTCTTTGATAATTATTAGTGTCAGTAACTTGGAATTCTAGAAATAAATCTCAGACTGGTGTTCTACTGAAGAACAAAAACTATGTCAAAATAAATGAAATGCAATATCTTATGAGATATCAGAGATAATCCTGGTAGAGACCAGTCGAGCCTGACAGATACTAACGATGATGTACAGGAAATGGAATGTATGTTTTGGCCTTCATAATTGTTCAGCCTCCTTGTTATCGCAGAGGTCAGCACTTTGCTTGGCACTAAAAATGTTCTAGCAGTGCCACTGTGCCAAGGTCATGTTTGCCACAAGACTTCTTCTTTGAAATGGTATTTTCCTTAGTTTTTGCAGATAACATTGAATATGCAGATTCTTAATGTGCTAGCTAGGTGTAGACATGTTTTATAATGGGAATGTGAACTACATTTACTGGAGACGCAGTGTTGTGGTCACTCTGATTGGAAGGCATTGGCCTGAAAGACTGGCTTTGGGCAGTGTATGTAAAAACCACACATGTCCATGAGGAAAAACAAGTAAGATAGCTTTCGCACCTGGACAATTACCATGTAATCTATAGTTGTAGTACTTGTCACCGTTCATAACTTTCATTACAGTAGAAATGTGTTCTATATGCGTGAGTAACATGGATTTGATGAGTGGGTGTCTGGCATAGTATGTAAGATGCCACTTGGCATATGTGCATCTCACATTGGCACGCCAGGGTTCAAGGGCCGGCTCTGCTCCCGCCTCGAAATTCCTGCTAATGCACACCCTGTGGGGCAGCAGACGATAGCTCTTGTTTTACAGGTCCTGCCAACCACCTGGAGACCTGAACTGAGTTCCTAGAGCCTCGCTTTGAGCTGGCTCAGTCTAGGCAGTTGTAGGCATCTGGTGAGAGAAACAGTAGATGGGATCGATCTCTCTCTCTCTCTCTCTGTTTTCTGTCAGTTTCCCTTTCTTCTTCCTCTCCAACCTTTCAAATAAAATAAATAAATTAGAATTTTATATATGTATATTTCACTTGTTAGTATAATAGGGCACAGAGAATGGTGAGAAATACATATAAAAAGTAAATTTTGAGACAGGAATAATTTTATATCTGTGTCACCTAGAATGATAGAAATGCTCAAATAAAATTAAAAAGCAGTTTTTCCTATCACAAATAAAAATTGAGATACTGGTTTTTCTGTGGCTACCTTTCGGATTTTCCATAGGCTGCTCATTTGGCTATGGGAATGGGAATTCTAGGAGACAGAAGTCCAGCTTGGGATCCTGAAATCCCGAGGCTCAGAAAGCCTCTGAGTTGGAAAGGGCACCTGTGCTATGGCGTGGGGACACCCCTGTGGCTCATGTTAGCCGAAGAGGCTTTCAGAGCTGCGGGGCAGTGCTGAGCCAGTGCCTCGGGCTGGTTGCTCTGCCTGTCAGAGGAGCTGTGCTGGTGGAGAGAGTGCCAGGCTGCAGACAGAGGGTGTCCGTGTGGCTGCATGCACGTGGCAGGAGGAGACGAGCTGGCTCTACCTCCATGACCACCTTCTCTGCAAAGCACACAACACGTGTGCACGGGCAGGAGCGGCGTGAGATGAGGAGCCACGTCATACAGAAAGACGCAGCAGCCTGATACGTCGGCGGATTGCAGTGCCGCCTGCTTTCTGGTTTGTGACATGCCGTGTCGATTTTGCTCTGTTTCTTTCTAGGTAGCATGCTCTCTTTGTCTTCTCTGAGCCCTCTCTCCATGCTGTGATGGAGCCAATTAAACCTTTCTTTGCTCTGTCGCACCCTCTTAAGTGAAAGAAGCGTGGTTTAAGATTCAAAGGTGCTTGCTAGCACACGCGCATGGGCAGGAGGCCCTTGCCTCGGCAAAATTACAGCAGGTGCAACATGGGGCAAGGCACGTGTTCATCCTTGACCTGCAGGACTCCCAGCGTGGAGCTGGAGATCTGCTCTGTGGGTCTGCTTCGGGAAGGTCAGTTCCAGGCGGCCAACTGGTTTTCTGTACATGGCCTGGGGAACAGCTGCTGCCTTCTGAGAGCAGAGCATTGAAAACCAGTCTTGAACCTGTGCAATCTCATAATTAGGATGAGAAACGGCAGGACTGGGAGTAGAAGATGCCGTAGTCCTGACAATAGCAACATAACTCCCAAGGAAATGATTTTGTGTCAAGTCGTAGTTATTAAAATGAAAATATTTAATTATTTTTTTTGTGGTCTGAGTAACAAGTAGAACAAAAAAATCAATGCAATAAAGTTTATAATTTTGATTATGTGACTCTGTCATGGAACAGGACTTTAGCAGAAAAGCAGATGGGCTCTGATTAGGCTTATAAATATAGAAGCGTATCGATTCCCCGGACAGAACTCTTTGAGGGTTCCTTGCGTGAGGCGATACAGCTGTAGAAAGGGGAGGAAGATGTAGCTTGTCTTTCCGGGTTCTGGCTGCGGTCAGGGAGCTGACATCTCAATAAATCACAGCCCCGTATTGACCTCCTGACGGGCTGCCCACAAGCACGGCGGGGTGATGCCGATCCACGTGGGGAGGACACACGGAATCCTGTTTGGATTCCAGAATATGGATATCAGCTGTGTCAGTGCGACAGAGCCCAGAGTAGCAGAGCGAGCTGGGGAGCAGACGGATCGGCCTGAAGGACGTGGAATTTGCAGCAAGGTCACGAACCTTGGCTGCCACGGATTCTGGCTGCATTCGCGCTGCTGACATAACGGATGAGCTACGTTTCCACACCCTGAGCTCCCATCCACGGCCCTTGCAGTGCCTCTGACCGGGCTGTGAGCACGTTCTCCAACCGAGCAAGACCAGGCTCCTGCAGAACATCATCCTATCACGCCAGCGGCCCGGAGGAATTTTGGCAGCCTCAGGGACCCTCCCTAATAGTTGGGGGGTGGGGGGCATTTTTTAATTCCCAGTTGTGTAACTTTGGCCTGGTTCCTTCCTTTCCCTGTCAAATAAGGAACTACCCCATCCCTCCTCATAACCAAAACCACTCCTGTAATAAAATGGTATTTATACTGAACTCGTAGACAATAGAAGAGAAAGCCCAGCACTATTCCATCAAGAAACTCCCATGGTCTATGCTGACGTCGGTTAAAATATCAAGCACGTAGGATGGTCCCATTATTTTTCATGATGTGAAGATTGCACAAAGCCTTCCGATGCAGCCCGTCAATGAGCTGTAATGCCACCATCATGTGTCTGTTCCCATGTCTCTGCCATGTTTTTAGTGACACGCTCGTCTCTCCTGTCTTCGAGCAGGTAGTTTGTCCCGATTGTTAGAGGTGCAGCCCAGATCCAAATAAACCAGGCTCAGGCCAAAGGGACTGGAAGTAGAGACACCCCTGTTATAAAATTTGGAATAGTCCAGTCATTAACTCCAGTCTCCTATTTAGTGTTCAAAGTTTGTTTATTTGAAAGAGTGACAGAGCAAGAAAAGGAGACAGAGATACAGAGAGATGTTTTACTGATTCGTTCCCATAATGCAACAGTCAGTTGTGGGTCAGGCCAGTGCCAGGATCCCTGAACTCCATCCAGCATGGCTACGTGGGTGCCAGGGACCCAAGTGTTTGAGCCACCACCTGCTGCCACCAGGGTGTGCATCAGAAGGGGAGGAAAACTCGACCCCAAGCACTCTGACTTGGAATGCCAGCATCCCACATCCTACTTAACAACTGCTCCACAACGCCTGTGCCACAATGTTGTCCTGTTCCAAACTATGTGAGGCATTTGATGCAATTCAGTATCTTCTATCTATGTCACTGTCGTAGAGAATCTTTGGAGAGACTCTTGAAAAATCAAAGAAATCATGATTGTAATGATAGAATAGTTGAACTGAAGGAAACAGGAATGGAAATAAATATGGTGCATCTGCTAATTTATATGTCCCCCCAGTTAACAGACTGATTCTTTGGGCCACTTACGTGTCATGTCCTAGGCCGGTACAGTGTCAAGTGTTTGGTAAATATTGTTTCAGCCATCTCAAGAATTCCTGGGTAGTTAACACTGTCCCCATTTTGTGAATGGGAAAACCGAGACCATGGTGAGTCAATTACTGGTCTTTTTCTTTTAAAGGCTTTGGTACCACAGTTCTGTTTATGGATGGAAAAGCAGAGTAACAACTAGAAAATCAAGGCCAAGGGTGTTTGTTAACTAGGGTCACTGCACTCCCTAAATTAAACCAAGACCTGAGACTACACGGCTCTCCCTTATGTCATCAGTGCATATTTTTAAAGATTTATTTATTTATTTGAAAGGCAGAGTTGCAGAGAGACAGAGGCAGAGAGAGAAGCAGTAGTGCATTTTTGCTGCGTGAAAAATACTAAACTTATGTCCGGGAATATTGTAAATTTCATAGCGACATATAATAGGACTGCTATTTTGACAGGCAATCCATATCATTAAGTTAAGTAATGGAATCGTTTATGATTTTAATAGCAAGTTTATAAGTTTTGCTTATTGTTAATGCAAAGGGAACTCAAAATCATCTCTCCCATATTTCCTATACTTCCAGTCCACAAACATGCTGCATCATTATATAATCTGTCTTTTAAATGTCATTCAACACTGTTCATACCTTTTTTTTTTGCCCTGTAGAAACCATTAACATCGTAAGTCCCTGCTCTCCTTCCGAGTTTACAGAGGGGAGGCAAACTTTCTTATTTTTCTTTAGGTCTTTACCAGCCTTGTGTATTCTCTTTTTCCTGATATATCTGAACTGTGATGTGGGTGGTTCCTTCATATCCATCTTCCAATTCCCTAGTGATGTCTTGGTTGTTTTGTTATCTGCCTATTACTTGTATACTTTTCTTCTAGAATTTTTCTTGGTTCCTTTCCTAGTCTCATAATTATAAAAACACTTTCTTCTTTTTCTCTTGGGGAGTTTATATTATTTTAGATTTTTCTGATGTTATTATTCTCTGAAGTCCTTAGTGCCTGTATTGTCTCATAGTTTCTCCTGTTGCTCATATTATGTTTTCTAGGTGTGTTTTGTGTGTGTCTGGTTGACCTTAACTTGTGAGAAACCTGTCAGATTCTGGGGGCCCAGCACTTGCCGTTAGTCTGAGACTACTTTGACCTACTCGGGATTCAGTTTTAATCCAGGCAGTTCAGCCCCTGCGCTTCGCAGGTTTATGGCCCTGGTGCCAGTCTCAGCGTCTCTGAAAGGGTCAGTCCCCAGGGCCTTCGCCTGCCATTCACAGCTCATTCACAGCTGCTTTCTCACACTCTTGCTATTTTGGCTTAATTTTTACACTTTGGAGATTTTTCTTATTTTTCATGAACTTATAAATACCTTTTTTTTAGAAGATTGTTTTTTAAAATGTATTTATTTGTTTGAAAGAGAGAGAGAGAGATCTTTTATCTACTTGGTCAGTGACCAAGTGGCTGCCAAGAGTATCACCTGGGTCTCCCATGTGGGTGCAGGGTCCAGCACTTGGGCCATCTTCTGCTGCTTTCCCAGGGGCATTAGCAGGGAGCTGGATCAGAAGTGCAGCCGGGACATGAGGCAGCCTCCACGTGGGTTGCCACATGGGATGTCACAGGCAGTAGCTTAACCTGTTGTGCCAAAATGCTGCTTACCTAACTGTCTTTCAAATCCTATTTTACCTAGATTTAAGTTGTATTATATCAGAAAGGCCTTCCAAGTGTCTAGTCCACCACCTTCACTGCCAAAGAATGATGTCCATTAGCAAATCAGAGAGCAGAGGCCCAGCGTGTGTATATGTGCTGGAGTACATTTTTGTACATCTGTTTGACTTGGACAAATAACCGTGTATGTTACTTTGGAGAACTGAAGTTAGTTAATCTCTTTGGGGACTACTCAAGTAGTTAGGGAGAGAGAGACTTAAAATTTGTACCTACCAGAGAAAACATTATGAGACTATTAAGGGTCAAATGATTATCTCCATTAATGAGATGTGTCTGGTGCAATAAAATTGTTTCATCGATGGCACAGTGAATAAGCAAATATTAAGTAAATAAATGCTTTACTCCTAGTGTCCACGTTCAGATGAGAAGGCCAGGTTCCTATGGGAAGTGTACTGCTGGCACTTCCTTCTCCTAATTAGGTTGATATCCTTTTGCTTTTTCCCCCTTTGAAAACCACTTAGGAAGCACATGAAATAGAATAAAGTGAACAATAGTTTTTCAGACTATAAAGAATTTGACAGTAAGAAAAACTCCACCTACGTTCTTACTGTTCCATGCAAAGGAAAATGTGTGAACCGCCCAGTTAGCCCTAGAAGCATGCGGTCCTCTGTGTATATGGTGCACAGCACCTTTTAATAGACCGTTCCCCCGGTTACAGTCTTGTTGTCTCACCTTAACAGGTGCTGTCCAGTGTGTGAGTTCGTCAGGACGGTTGATCATGGTTCCCTCTGCGATCCCGTGGGACGGTTGCCGAGAGACCCAGGGCTGAGTGTAGACAAGAACTGCAGGGTTGCTGCTGTGGGGTCCCTGCTGAGCCACTCCTGCACCAACTGCTTTCCACCACGGTCACCACAGGGGTCTGAGGATGGAGGGAGGAGGCAGGTGGATGAGATACACCCGTGTCCCAAGAGCATCCAATCAGCAGTCTCTGTAGAGTTTGTCCCTTGGTCTGTTCCTGTCTCGAATGCATCACTCCGTCACTACTCCTTAGATTCTTCGCTCTCCTCTTTTTGACAAGTCTGGGATTATCTGAGAGAATTTCAGAGAGGCATGTTAAATAACACATGGGCTTTAAACAAAACCAGAAGAAACTGAAGTGCCTTTTCTTCTAACCAAGTAATTGGTGCCCCAATATATTGTGCACACAACCAACTCCAGAGGGAACAAACAGACTGTTGTGTTTGTCTTGGGGTGGGTGGGAGAGAACTCTTCTTAACTCATTCTACAATACTTGCTGAAATTTCTGTAATATTATAGGATCACACCACGTGGAGTCCTTTCTCTCTTGTTGTCAAGATTTGTCCCTTGGAAGTATCGGCACCTCTTAGATTGCTGAGCAGGGTTCAGTTATCAGGCCAAAGCCAAAATGCCATCATTTACCACCTGGTGTTCATCTGTGTCATTTCCCGATCTGGGCTGTTCGGAATGACCAGCTCTAGATATCTGTATGCAGAATTCTACACGAGCATTTTCATTTTCCTTAAGTAAATAGCTGGCGATGGAATTGCTGGGTCATATGGAATGAGTGTACTTAATTTTATGAGAAATTGCAATTCTGGTTTCCAAGTGATCACATCATTTTATATGTCCATTAGCAATGTGTAGAATTTCCAGTTGCTCTATGATTTCAACACTCATTAAAGTGAGAAATTTTTAGTTCTATCTAAAACTGGGCTATGTCTTTACTGATAAATCCCTCTGGATTTAATTTACTTTTTTTGATAGCTATGTTTTTGAGCATTGATTTCTTGTGTTTTATCAGCAATTTGCTTATTGTCTGTGTTGAAATATCACAGGCAGTATTGTTCTTTGTGTGTTAGGTTGGTTGTATTCTTATGTTGAATTTTGCGTTCCCATTATACTGTGGCTATAAGTCTTCTGTTAGATATGGGTTTATGAACATTGTCTCACAATCTGAGACTGTTCTTCTCATTTTCCAACAGTCATTGAGGGGGAGCATTTGGAGCAGCAATTAAGACGCTGCTTGGGTGCTTGTGTTCCATTCCAGAGTGCGGAGTGTCAGCTCTGCTCTGGCTCCTCCTTCCTGTTATGCGTACCTGGGAGGCAGCAGGTGGTGGTTCAGCGCCCACATGGGATTCCCGGATGGCCATATGGACTCCTGTTTCCACCTGGCCCAGCCCTGGTGGTTGTGGGCACTTGTGGGGTGAACCAGTAGATGGAACTCATCTTTCTCTGCTTGTCTCTGTCTCCCTGCCTTTCAAATAAGATGGAAAAAATAAATAAAAACTAACAATGTTGTTGATATCATATATTTTTAATTTTCCTGTAGTTCAGTGTATGTAATGGTTTCTTTAATGACTTGTAGTTTTAGTATTGTATCTAGGAAATACTTTGTGTTATAAATTTTCTGAATCTTTTTTTTTTTTTTTGACAGGCAGAGTGGACAGTGAGAGAGAGAGACAGAGAGAAAGGTCTTCCTTTTGCCGTTGGTTCACCCTCCAATGGCCGCTACGGATGGCGCGCTGCGGCCGGCGCACCGCGCTTATCCGATGGCAGGAGCCAGGAGCCAGGTGCTTTTCCTGGTCTCCCCATGGGGTGCAGGGCCCAAGCACCTGGGCCATCCTCCACTGCACTCCCGGGCCACAGCAGAGGGCTGGCCTGGAAGAGGGGCAACCGGGACAGAATCCGGCGCCCCGACCGGGACTAGAACCCGGTGTGCCGGCGCCGCAAGGCGGAGGATTAGCCTGTTGAGCCACGGCACCGGCCAAATTTTCTGAATCTTTTATATATTAAATACTTAAATTCATGCCTATGATTGCTTTGCAGTAATTTGTGTGTTTGGTATTAGGTAGTATTCAAGGCAAAATTTCTTAGTCACATGAATGTCCAATCATTCCTGGACCAAGTAAGAAACAATCTTTTCTTAATAGAATTAACTTGGAGCCGTGTGTGCCTACGCATGTGGGTGTATTTCTCTATATTTCATTTCTTAATGGATCGGTCTGTGTCTACTTAGCTCTCCAGTCAAATCCAAAACATTCTTTTGAGCTTACTGATTACTATGGCTTTACAGTAGATCTTGACATCCAATAGTGTGAGTCCTCCAACTTTCTTGCTATTCCTGAAATGGTTTCTGTCATTCTTTGTCTTTTCTTATCAATAAAATTTCAAGAATAAGCATCTTAGTTGACAGAAAAAAAATACGGCTGCTGTTTGTGGTGAACTTTCATGAGTTTGTAGATCATTCAATACAGTAAGAATAAGAACTATCCTAATAACGTTGAGTCTGCTGATCCATAAGTAAGCAGAGTTTTCTCATTTATTTGAATTTCCCAACAATAGTTTCTAGGATCTGTGTATTGGTCTTGAATTTATTTTGTTCATTTGATTACTGATTATCTCATGATCATTGTTGGGAAAATTACAAACATATTAGTTTTAAAAATTAAAGTCATGTATTTTGTTTTCTAGCACACATAAATACAGAGGAGTTTTGACTAGTCTCCTGTCTCTTTGCCAAACAACTTATTAGTTTGAGTGGGTTTTTCTCTAGGCTTCTTGAAATTATTTTTAAGTAGAGCATATATTGTTGATAAATAAAGTCAGTTGCATTTCTCTTTTCCAAACTGTCCATCATGCATTTGTTTTTGTTTTCTATTTGAATTTCCTAGAACACCAATATCAAGTTTAATATGAAGCCTTGGGAGTGGACATTCTAGTTTTTTACTTATTTTTTTATCATAGAAATAAAGAATTCTATCTTTGCCAATTAAGTATTTAGCACAGGTTTCTCATAAATTATTAGTTTGAGGAAACTCACAGTTTAATAAAAATTTCTGTTATGAGTGTATTTTAATTTTGTCTAGTGCCTTCTATTAAAATAATTTCATGTGTTTATAGTTTGTTGAACTCTGTAATTGTGGGTAAATTATATTGATTGATTTTCAAGTGTTGAAAAACACATTACTGGGAGAGCCACTAATTGTTAGTTCTTACATGTTTCTAAACTTGATTTCATAATATTTTGTTAAAGATTTTGAGTTTGTGTTAGGTATTTTGGCCTTTAGTTTTCTTTCATTGTAATGTCCTTGGCAGTTATAATTGGTATGATGTGGTCTCGTAAAATGCGATGGAAAATGTCACAAACTCTATTTTATCACTCGTATATTTTCTGTTTTATAGAGGAATTTATGTATCATTTATATCATTTATTCCTGAAATATTTGATAGAATCCACCATAAATAACCTGAGCTTATAGTTTTGTTTTTAAGAATTATATTTTGATTTGTTTGTTATTAGGTAACTCAGGTTATAAGTATATTCCTGGATGAGATTTGGTAGTTTATGTTTTTCACACAATTTTCCTTTGTGTATAGTTATTGAGTGTGTACATATATAATATATATATTATATATCTATATACTCAATAACTATGTAACTATGTGTGTATATATATAGAGAGAGAGAGAAAGAGAGAGAGAGAGGAGAAGTAAAGTTGGCTGTATCATTTCCTCATTCTGTTTTTCTTTTTAAAGATTTATTTATTTGAAAGTCAGAGTTACACAGAGAGAAGAGGCAGAGAGAGAGAGAGGTCTTCCATCCTCTGGTTCATTCCCCAGATGGCCGCAATGGCCAGAGCTGCGCTGATCTGAAACCAGGAGCCAGGAGCTTCTTGTGGGTCTCCCATGTGGGTGCAGGGGCCCAAACACTTGGGCCATCTTCTACTGCTTTCCCCTGGCCATAGCAGAGAGATGGATCAGAAGAGGAGCAGCCAACACTAGAACCCGTACCCATTTGGGATGCCGGCGCTTCAGGCCAGGGTGTTAACCCACTATGCCACAGCGCTGGTCCCATTTCCTCATTGTTTTCTTAGAGCACATAAAAGGTGTTTGTGTTCCCTCCTTCCTAATATGGGTAAACTGTATTTCTTGTCATCAGTCTGACCAGGGTTTTATCGGTTTCTTGAGCTTTTTAAAATATCTCATCCTGGGGTCTCAGTCTCTCTGCCTCTCTTTTTCCCTCTCTGTGTAACTCTGACTTTCAAATAAATAAATAAATCTTTTAAAAAATTAAAAATATAAAATAAAAACAAAAATCTTGCCCTATTCACTTTTTTCTTTAGTTTTTTTCAATTTTATTAATGTTGTACTTACTGTTTCTTTGGCTCCATTTGACTTGAATTAATTTGCTTTTTTCTTTTTTCTTGTCAATTTATTAAAGTGGAAGCCAATATCATTTGAGGGATTTTCATTTTGTAATATAAGCATCTCATGTAAGAGTAGATGCAATGTAAGACTTCTTGTGACTTCTTTGAACCATGGGCATATAATAATGTGTTGTTCACTTTGTGATCACTTGAAATGTATCTATTCTTTCTGTTATTTACACTTCTATTTGTGATTTAATTCTGTCATGCTGAATTTTATGTATTTTGTGATTTTATTTTTTAAAAGTTTTTTTTTTTATTTGAAAGAATTACAGAGAGAGGTAGAGAGAGAGAAAGAGAGAGATCTTCCGTCTGCTGGTTCACTCCCCAAATGGCCGCAACAGTCAGAGCTGAGTCAATCTGAAGCCAGGAGCTTCTTCCAAGTCTCCCATGAGGGTGCAGAGTCGAGCCCCTGCTGCTTTCCCAGGCACATTAGCAGGGAGCTGATCAGAAGTAGAGCAGCCAGGACTCGAACCGGCACCCATATGGGATCCCAGCACTGCAGGCTGGGACTTTAGCCTGCTGTGCCACAGCGCTGGTCCCTTATTTTCTTATTTTCAATTCATTGAAATTTGCTCTGTGGTTCACATTATAGTATTTTTGGTGAATGTACCATACTAACTGAAACTAACTGCATTCCACTTCTGTTGAGTTGTAAGTGCTTTAAATTTTAATTGATTTTGTTCCCTAGTAAAATGCTCTGTTTTTAATATACCTCTAGTGAGGCTGGCTCTGTGGCTCACTAGGCTAATCCTCCGCCTGCTGCACCAGCGCCCCAGGTTCTAGTCCCTGTCAAGGCGCCAGATTCTGTCCTGGTTGCCCCTCTTCTAGTCCAGCTCTCTGCTGTGGCCAGGGAGTGCAGTGGAGGATGGCCCAAGTGCTTGGGCCCCTGTACCTGCATGGGAGACCAGGAGAAGCACCTGGCTCCTGCCATCGGATCAGCGCGGTGCGCTGGCCAAAGTGGCTATTGGGGGGTGAACCAACAGAAAAGGAAGACCTTTCTCTCTGTCTCTCTCTCTCTCTCACTGTCCACTCTCACACACACACACACACACACACACACACCTCTAGTGATAGTTATATAACTACTGGTTTCTTTTGATCGTTGTTTTCAGGGTGAGTTATCTCCCCCTTTACACATGTGTCCTGTAGTGTGCACAGCACTGGGTGTGGCTTTTTGTGCGAGCGCACAGCCTCCATCTGCCGTCCGAGTGTTTAGATCGATCGCTCAAAAGCAGGTGTTAGTTTGTGGGGGTCACGTCTTCCTCTTTGCTTTTTGTTTCCCAGTTGTTCCACCTGCTCTGTGTCCCAAGTTTCCTTTCTCCAGCCTGCTTGGAATCATCTTCATTATTTTGTTCAATTTACAATTTGGGGTTATTAATTGCATTCCTTGTTTTCCTTGTCATTTTCTAATGATTGCTCTGGAATTCCCGATATACTTCATTAGCTTATAAGGGCATATCTGCAAATAATAGTGACTCCCCATGTAGTATAGGAACAGGGAGTACACCCTCATTTCCCCCATGTTTGCTTTGTGCTGTTGCTGTCATACATTTTATTGCTTCATGTACTCTCCAAGACCTATTGTTGTTTCCTTTTATTTGTCTTTTAAAGAGATTTAAAGTAAAGAACAATCTGGCAGGACTTTTTTTTTTCTAGTTACACACTTATCTGTTACATTCTTTCTGCTTTAGCATTCGTGTAGAGCCTTGGTCTGAATGTTACTTGGTTGTATGTCTTCCCTTTTCTTTTGGATTGTAAATGAGAACAATTAGAGAAGATTTGGAACTGAATGAAAATAAATGGCTTATCAGAATTCGTTGGGCTCAACTAAGTGCTGTATAGCATTAGATACTTATATTACAAGTAAAACAGCTCTCAAATAATGGCTGTATTTCTCTGGTATGATTATAACCTCTGTTCTTTATATGCAAGACATTTCAAGCTGAGTCAGCGTTTAATACTTTGTATTCGTCTTGGGATTTAAGCAGTTTGATTAACCTATGTGTGTTATTCTTACTTATCTTGCTTCGGGTTCTTTGAACTTCCCCATTCTGGGTTTACCATTTTTTTTTTATTAATTTTGTAAAGTACTGACTCATTTTCAAATCCTTCATAAGCTTTCCCTTTCAGTTATACGTGTGTTAGACCACTTAACAATGATGTTAGATATTCTGGGTTTTTTTTTTTCTTTTTAAAGATTTATTTGTTTGTTTGAAAGGAAGAGTGAGAGAGTGAGAGAGAGTGTGATTTCCAACCACTGGTCACTCCCCAGCTGGACACAACAGCCAGAGGGTCAGGCTGGAAGCAGGAGCCAGGAACTCCATCCCAGACTTCCACTTGGTAACAGAGGCCCAAGTCCTTGAGCCGGCATTGACTTCTTCCCAGGTGCATTAGCAGGGAGCTGAATCAGAAGTGGAGCAGCCAGGACTTGAACTGGACTCTGCTGGCTTTGCAAACTGTAGCTTAACCCACTGCACTACAGTGGCTGGCCCCTGTCTTTTTTTCACTTTTTTTTTTTTTTTAATGATATGGACAGCCATCTTTTAAATTATTTGAAGGCATAGTTACAGAGAGAGGGAAGGTAAGACAGAGATCTTCCATCTACTGGTTTATTCCCCAAATAGTCACAATGACTAGGGCTGAGCCAGGCTGAAGCCAGGTGCTTCTTCCGGGTCTCCCATGTGAGTGCAGGGGCCCAAGGACTTGGTATATCTTCCACTGCTTTCCCAGACCATAGCAGAGAGCTGGATCAGAAGTGGAGCAGCTGAGACTCGAACTGGTGCCCATATGAAGTACAAGTGCTTCAGGCTGTGGCTTACTTAACCCGCTGCACTACAGTGCCAGCCCCCACGTTTTTATTTTTCTATTTCAGTTTGAAAAATTTGATAATTTGCTCTAATGCATCCAGTCTATATATACAGCTCTTGAACACAATCTTCGACATAGATGCTGTGTTTCACTTTTGTCTCTACTGTTTCATTGCAGTTCCTACATGGTGGCTAAAACTTCCTGTCTGTTCATTCATGCTCTTATTTCCATGTTTATTGTAGGTATTTTAAGTCCCCATTGAATAGCTTCAACATAAGTACCATCTCTGAGTCTGGTTCTGTTGCCTGGTCTAACTCTTGATGGTGGTTCCTTTCTTCATACTTACTTGTGTCCTGTGTGATTTTATTTTTCACTGGACTTTGGACATTTTACACAAATGGATATTGGAGAGGGAGATGGACTGTATCCATTCATAGGTATCTTTCAGCATACGTGTGCTTCTGTCTGGTCGCATGGGGAACTGAGGTCCCTAGTCGGACCTCAGGGAATGAACCTCAGTAGTCTTGCTCCTCTCCTGTCAGCAATGGAGCCCCCTTTTCAGGTGTGGCATCTTGCCCAGGGGCTGCTGGACAGCACTCTGCTTCCTGTTTTAGCAGGAGTTTCTCGCCCTGCGTGGGTCACAGCCAACCTGCAGCAGGAAAGGGGAGGTTTCCCCTAAGGGGTAGGTTTTATTTCACCCCTTCTCCAGTGGCAGCTCCTCTCCTCCTGGGGCCCCTGAGCAGGAAGGTTTCCTGCTTTGCGCAGAGGAAGGTGGCTTCGGCCTTACCCAGAGGAGGCTGCCTTCCCTGGTGGGTTGATACCCATTCCACAGCAGCAGTTCTGCGCCTTCATCACCAGGGGGTGCTTTCTCAGGCACGAGCAAGAGGCTCAAGAGAAAGATCTGGCAAGTGAGAATTGTGTCTGAGACCCTCAAGGGTTGCAAACAGTCACACTAGCCTATTCTCTGCGCTGATGTGCCTCTTTGTGACGTGTCTGTACCCACTTTAATGGCTATGACTCTGCGTAGGGTGCCAAGGAAAAGAAGTCTGCACCTCAGAGGAGTTTGTCACCATGAAATTCAGTTTACTCCACTGGCTTCAGACTTCAGCTCACACCAGGACTCAAAAATAAAGCAAGGGACTTTAAAGAAATCCGACAACGCTAGTTTCATAGATTTTCTTTGTTTTTGTTATTGCTCATTTCAGAACAATGTTCTCTTAAGACTTCAATATTCTAAGCTAAAGCAAAATTCTGTGCGGATCTTTGAACCCATCCCTAGCGAAAATTATAGGCAGTATAATGAGATAAATAATACCACTTAAGTAAATTAAAATCTTTGCATTATAAATTTTGAATATGGTAAAAGCACATTAAATAAAATGAAATACATTAATTACATTAAATTGTTGCTTGAGGATGGAGGGGAGGGAAATGATATATGGGGACATAGGTGAGCTAGTTGAAGAAGAATAAATAAAGCAAAGGAGGAGACTTTCATTAAATGATGTCGACTATGTGCAAAAACTGAAAAGTTTGATGGACTGAACCCTCTGCACCAGAGACCCAGAGGGTGTTCCTAAGTCAGCGACAAAGCACAGAACAGATTTGATAACCCCGCACTATCCGCTTCTATTGCTATGGTGCATGTGCACCGTCTTTGTCTAAATCCAAACGTGCTGATCATGGCACTCTGGTTGAGTTTTGAAATAATGTATGTTGACTCCCTGCATTACTGAAAATATTTCAGAAGGTTTTTCTGTGACTGTATGGGGGCATTAGACAAACGAAGCACAATGATTTGTGTGAGTTTGATTAGTAGAATAGAATATATGAATTGCTATGTTTTGGGGAAAAGAATAAAACAAAATTCTGAGAAGACATTTCACGAGGGAACTATTGCATTTGTTGATGAAATTTGTGCTTTTAGAAACAACTCATTCTGTTTCTTTATTTGGATGAAGTTTGTAGAAAAGGTAACGTCTTGGCTATGACGCATTTGTACGTAGGACCTTGGCTTAGCTGTGTTGCCCATGTTGAGCCTCAGATTTTCCATCAAACTCATTAGAGTATTTGAATTTTTGGGTCATTTCCAAATCTTAAAGCGATCCAGTGGACCCTGCACGACGGAACCTGAAGAAGGTTGAATAGGACTCTGGGAAAGTGCAGCCTAAGGTACACTCAGCCTAAGACAGGGCACTTTGATCAGGGGAGAAGGAGAGAGGGAGAGAGAGGGAGAGATGGAGTGAGGGAGAGGGAGTGAGCGAAAGAGCGAGCTTTTTAAGTCGCAATTCTTTGAGGTGGTTTAAAGGAAAGAAGCAACAGAATGGTAGCAGAAGAAGGAGCAGTCTTCAATAATGACTTCTGTAGACGAGGCTTGATGGCATTGAATAAAATCTTAACTCCATTCTCTGTGCTCCTCTGTGAGTCTTATTTTCTCTACAGCTTTAAAACAAACTGAAATTTCTACTTCCAACCCCTACGGGTGAGTGCTTTGAATAGGAATATTTTCCTCCTAACTTTAGCTTGGGTTTTCACCAAGAGCAGAGATTAAAATAAGGATCCGCACATAGGAGACTTAGTAGTAAAATGATGGGGAATCTCCCTACGGGACGCAACTGAGGCCCCACAGGAGTGTAAGGGATGGAAACAGCCAAAGAACAATCATGCTTCCTGAGACACACATGGCCAGGAGGTGTCCTTGCAGTGTGATCCTACGGCGTGGACATCCACAAACCTAGAGCGGGGAGCCTACTGCCCGCTTGAGTTCTGTGGCCTATCTGTGGTGCAGCCTATTGCTCCAAGAGCCACAACAAACAAAGCCACATAAGATGAAACCAAGCAGCAAGGTCAGGTATACAGGCCAGAGACACAGTCAGACAGGAGATGTGTGAGACTGCCGTGGACATCACATAGTGTCTTGTTTGATAGGAAACTTTTATATGGAGAAGGAGAACATGGCAAAATGACAAAGAGTACAGGGAACTCATAAACCCAAACAGTAATTTGTTGTCATTCTCAATATTGCGGACTGTGCACAATTGCATGTGTGATGCTCTGACATGACTGGCAGTGCAGGAAGTTTGTTTGCGCCAACATTACTGCAAATATACGCGTAATGAGCTGTGCTGCCTTGTGTCGGCTGCAGTGTCACTCAGCGACAGGGATCCCTGAGCTCAGGGCTGTCGTGTGTGGTCTGTCGCTGACGGACACGTCCCTGTCCTTGCTGCAGAGCCTGCCCGTCACTCACTGTGCAGCCATTAGAATCCGATCCCATCAGGGCCTTCTGTGGAGTGCTTACGGTGTTTCTCAAATTGTCTGACAATAATCGCTGAAGAAAAGCTCTTGTTCCTTCTGTTGCATTTTGGAAACCTCCCTGAGGCAGGAAGCCGCGGACATCTCATTGTTTCGTGTCACTCATGTGCAGTGGTCCCTCACCACTGCTCCATGTCAGGGTGCGGGAAAAGCCCTGGAAGAATGCAAAACCGATGGCACATGTTTGATCCTAGGTCCTGTCTGTATGTCCCCAGCTGAGCCCTGCAGGAAATGCTCACAGAGGCAGGTGGTCTGCTAGGGTGCGGCAGAGCAGGGCCCACACTCTAGCAAGGGAAGTGGGGAAATGGATTCTCCCGTCTGGGGTTTGCCAGGCCGTCCTGCAGGGTCCTCAGGGGCATTTGCTTACCGTCTCCTCCTGGCTTAGACGTGAGACTACAGTTCAGTCTCCACACCCTGGGCTGGGTCTCGGCTGTCTTTCATTATAGTCAAGGATCTGTGCAGCGGTGCCGGGATGGGACTTTGAAAAAATGTGTCGTATTTCTGATTCCTGGAAAAACTAACATCTATTTTAGGTGTGGGCCTTTGGGAGGGCAACAGCAGTCCTCAGAGGTAAGCAGCCTTTGGAATGAGAAATAGTATTCCTTTCGCCTTCACGTGAGGGTCCGGTTCCCCCTGCTATCTCCTTTGCTCTCTTCCCTCTGTTGGCAGAGTTGGTTTGCACCTTTGAACGGCTTTCCAAGTGCAAGAGGGGCCGAACTCAAAGCTTGCTTTAGCACAGTTTCAAAAAAAGACCCAAACCCAGTGTCCTCCGAGTAGAAAACTCAACAAGCTTGTTTTCAAATAATCAGGACAAGAATTTTTCAATCTCTGGTTGCTTTGTTTCCACTTCACTTGCCTCCACAACATGAAAGGAAATGAAAATGGAGGAAGCATTGACTTCCTGTGCAATCACAATGCTCCTGGACAGCAGTGTTAGCTGTCAGATGTGTCTGCCACCCCTGGGTGACAGACGGATTGGGGGAAAAATGGAACTGTATTGGGGTTTCCACCAAAGTCCTTTTAAAACTGGTGTTTCACTCATTCTAGAAAAGTGAAGATAGAAGTCATTTAGCAAGGGTATTGGGATGAAATTTTCAACCAAAGAAGGTGTGGGACAACTTCTAAGAGAGATGCTGCGAATCTGGCATCAATAAGAGAGGTGTCAGTGGGTGACACTGCCAGCTGGGAGGTTAGCTTTGGAACATGAAATGCTGAGAAACACAGACGAGTCCTGGAGAAAACCTCAAATGCAGTTTTAATGGTACAGCAAACACCATCGAACTTCCAACCCAAGACTACACCATTTGAAGCTCCTGATCCCAAATACTGAAAACAACAAGCTCCCCCCTTTGTCCTTTTGGTGTATATTTATACCTTTCCTGGACTCTACCCCGTGAGGAACACATCTACTTTCTTCATAATTATTTACACAGAACACTCTCCATATGAAGTCAGATCTCACCCGCTAACTTCTGGGAGACCTTTAGAAAGAGATTATGCTGTGAACTCATCAACAAAAGGGAAAGCTGACATTTAAAATAGCCAGGCACCCTTTGGCATTATCTACTGTAAAATTCAAAGAAATAAAAGACTTGACCTGTGCTCGCCTCCCACTGTCCTCACCCCGCCACACAGAGTAAGAAAATCCCAGCCTGTGGACTGCTCTGCTGAATCCTTGTCCTTTAGCTTCTTGAACACTTGAGTGTCCAACATTCTGATGACCTTTGGGAGCACAGGACACTTCTTTTGAAAAGCAAGAATGCATTTTCCTGTATAAACAGTGCTGTAAAGTCACTCCAGTCTGAGGCAAGTGCATCCAAGTTGTTTTAGTACATGGTTAGTAACTGCACAGTTCATGCTACTGCAGAGTCTTGCATTGGCGTTAGGGGTAGGACTATGAGGAACTGGTGGTCAGGCAGAGCAGGAGGAAGAGGTAGGTTCAGGCCCAGCCCCGGGGAACCATCGAGGGAGGGCACTTGGAATGAAAACAGAGCCTCTCCCTCCCTTTTCAGCTCAGTACTGCTGCCTGGAGTCTCCTGCGTTGTCATCTTAGATGGGAGGTCAGAGGGAAGCCCTCTGGTTTGGTCTAATTGGTGCTGACTCACACATCAGCCCTCTAATTCTTCCAGTGGGTTAAGCAGGAACAGCGACTATTTTTTATTTGTAAAAAAGCAACAGTCTTTAATTCACAAAGGATAAAAACACAATACATTGATCTTATTGTATATATGATATTACAATAAACCGATTTAGTTGTACGCTGATACAACATTTAAGACTTCACACACATATGTATGTACTTTACACCAATTATCTTCCCTTATGTGTAAATCTAAAAGTAGCTCACTCTGAACACACAATGGCGATTTCTACAAGCGGGGGGGGGGGGGGGGGTAGTTGTGGAAGGCTGGAGGGATTGGATGGTGGGTTCCAAATCGGAGTTACAGCAAAAGAGTAAGTTGGTGGTATTAGCCAGCACAGTGCAGTGACTGTAGTTCACAACCCGGTGTGTGTTTTGTGAGCAAACAGAAGACAGACTCTGCAAGGCTTCAAGAACGTCGCATCAAAGAAGAGGAAGTGCTAATGATTGCTTGTGATCAGCACTCAGTGTACACGTGTACGAAAACGGAGCCCCGTGCCCCATAAACACGAGTAGCACTGCTAATAACGATGTGTTCAAAAGCAGCGAAGGAGCACTTAGTCAGAGCACCTGTAACCGGCCGCGTGTTTAGGAGGTACAGTAGACGAAGCCCACGTGTCCTGTGCGTGACAGCAGAGCCGGGCGAGGCAGGGAGCCGATGGCCCGTCCCCTCTGGCCTCCACCTGGGGGATCTTGCTTAGCTTTCTCCTTGGTGAACTCCTTCTCCTTGAGAGTCCAAGTGTGAGCTTCCGTAGTAGTCGGCAGTCATTCACTGGAGCCGTTGCTCCTTATTTTTAATAAAGGGGGAGGTGGGAGGTGATACACAGAGAAGAGGCGGAGAAGGAGGAGAAAGTTTTCTGCTCTCTGTCTCACAAGCATAGCCGCTCATAGGATTCATATTTGATACTTAGTTCTAGTGGATGTTTTCTTGACCAGCTAACAATAATTAATATTTGGAGGACATCCATTTTTAATATTAGTAAGTATTTTTGATTAAGCAAAAGGCAACTACTTTCCTTCAAGCCAATCTCCCATGTCCATTGGCCTGTTTCCCTACGGAACCTCTTACCACTTGGTTGGCCTTGGTTGGGGCCCTGTACAGGAAGTGGCTGGGAGATGGCCCTGGGCTCAGGACAGTTCAGAATCCCCATTCCTGCTCGCTTACCCCCGCAGGAAACTCAAGAGAGCAAGTAATGAGAAGTCGATTTAGAGCCTCAGAGGCACGTCTTCAATTACTGTGAGTTCTTCTCTCTTTCTACCTCCTTTCCACGGTAATGTCAGCTCTGTGTCACACTCAGGACAGGTTGGACAGGGGTCACATTCAGGAGTGGTGGCCAGGGAGGGTTTGACAATTGTGAATTGTGTTTCAGGAAGTTAACTGTGTGTGTGTGTGGAATGTACTGAAGTCAATTTACTTTATTGTTTGTTTTAACACTAAGTTTGCCATAGAGACAGGGTTTACTTACTCCAGAAACCATTCTGGCTTTCACCATTCTGAAGCAGCATTTCTTGAAAGAATTCTACCATACCCGCCCCAATTAATGAAACAAAAAAGCTGCTTTCCCCAAATTATTGGGATTCTTTGCTTATCCATCATTTCTCATATAAGACCATGAATTTCCAGAGGGCAAAAGCATTTTTTATCATCTTTGCACTTTGCAGTAGTTAGCAAAGTGCTCTGTCTAAGACAGGTATTCAATAAATATTGAATGCCTGAGTGGTAATTGTCCAAATGTCCTGCTTTCTGTAGAATCTTGCCGTCCCTCACTTTTGAATTCACAGATCTTCTAACAGCCTCTATTATTCAATTATGAATTCAGTTAAACAGAAGCCCTGTGAGGACCACAGGGAGGGCTCTCTCTAGCTGCAGGTCAGGCACAGCAGGCACTTTTAAAAGAGTGGAATTGGATGGGTGGTCTGACTTTTTTTTTATGGTAATTTCAAACCTGATTTTTTATTTAGCAGGCATGGTCCTAACCAGGTGATACATTGTGATGTAGGGGATACTTATCTTACTTGTGTCAGGGGAACTCAAAACACTGCTAACACTTCACTTTCATAAGGTGGGAAGACTCGCATCTCTCTCTGCAGTCTTCTCACAGTTTATTGATAGTGTGGCCTTCTATGCTTAATTCCATTTTTTTTAACTCTAGATCTACTTATGGCTCAATTAGCTTGTTTGTCAAATATTTCCCTACTGCTTTAAGGATCGTAAATTACACGATCTTTTAATAAGCCGAAAGTCAGCATCTTTTAATGGTTTTTTGAATTCACCTTTTTCTTTCTCTCTTCTCATACAACGTATCCCCCTGTGTAGCTGAGTGGGGAAAGTGGGAGTCACAGGAAAGAAGATTTGGGTTTAGCTTTCAGGAGGGAGGTTCTTTGGGCCTCCAAATGCCAGTGAACCCCTGGGCTGGCAGAAGCGGCTGGACAGGAGAAGCCCCATGGCCTGGCAGGTGGCACCGAGGCCCCTCCGTGGCCCACTACTCAGCAGGTGCCTCTCCAGTGGTATCAGGGGGAGAAGTGCAGTCCATGTGGAGCCCAGGGCCTCTGGAGCTGGGAGGGGACAGGGTGTCTAGAGAGGACATCCTGATGTTGGCTCATACACACCTGTGGGAGCAGTGCACTGTGTAGTGTTTCTCCACGTGTGGTCTGGGGACAGATGCGCTGTGTCAGCCACAGCTCCTAGGCACCGTGTCTCGCACTTTTACCTGACGCTGCCTCATTCCGGCTGCTGCTGTGGCCACCTGCTCTGCACAGATGCCAGCAGGTGCAGCCACAGTGCCTTTCCCTGGACCCTGGTCCTCCTCGACTTGCCCAAGGCCTGCTCTTCAGTCTGCAGCTTCTTCAGTGTCAAGAGTGCACCTGCACATGGCAAATAAGGCAGTCCCCACTTCCTGAAGGGCGGACCTCTGGCAAAGGAGAGACACACAGTGGAGAACACGTGGTTCTGCCTCCATTGCTTTGGAAAGATGGTTTTGAGATGCAGTTAGGATGTTCTCTTGGAGACTGGTTGTAAGGGATAAGGCAGTGAGCAGGCACCAACCCTGTCATTTACTCTCCTTTTCTCCACTTCTCCCTCAGTGTCTCTCTGGTCTGCTCTCCGGGCTTGCATTCCCTAAACAAGCAGCAGCCCATACATCCTTGTCTCACCCTCGAATGTCTGAGGCAACCAGGATGAGCAAAGGATGCCTGGAACCTGAGTCACTGCAGTGTCAGCATTGTCACTCATCACTGCCATGTACACGTCTATGCATGGAAAATCGCATACTGAATTAATATTCTGTAATGAAATGCTGTGATAAACTTGTGCTGTATTTACCATATTAAATGAGAGTAAATTAAGATACTGAATCTGTGCATATGATTTCCTGTTTGTTATTGGTAGGCAACCCTAACAGATTCCCAGTGAGAGGTCAGCTTGGTTAGGGAGCCGTTCTCTCCTGTTGACCTGCATCTCCGTGAAACTGGAGGGAGCTGTCACTGTTTGAGCGATGACGGCTTCTGTGCACCACTGAGACGTGGGGCATATTCCTTTAGCACTGGATTCCTCCTGATGGGACCTGATGTTTAAGCTGCCCTTTTAGATTTGCTTGCATAGGAATTACTTGCTTTGCTGATGAGATAATGCAGGAGGGTGCCCATCTCTACTTCTTGGGACTCAGTGTCTCCTAGAATCGGACTCCGGTGGAATCCAGTGCCCCACCAAGCTAGACGTGCATTTACATAAGCTTGCATGTCCTTGTGGTGGGCTGTCTGGGGAGGCCGGGAAGCTCAGTCTGTCATCTAGACAGAGATGCGGTTCCTGCAGTGCCTGGGCCACCATGGGGGTCTCCTCTCCGGAAGACTTCTGAGAACAGAGGGCGGAATGATGAGTCGCATTGGGAGGATGCATTGTCTTTCAGTTATAGTGATCCTTTCAAGCAAACAGCTGTGTTCAGTTGTATTAATTTCACCACAGTCTAACAAGATCTGAACATTTTTGTTTAAGCAAAATTGTTTTACCCACATAAGAAGAGTGGAGTGACATGTTGAGAAATGTTCATGTGCTATTTGTTCAATAATGGAGAAAAATACACATTTCCTATGTTTTTAAAATCTCTGCTTATGTAAGTTGTTAATATTCTTTGCCCTTTTAAAATGAAAACCTACATCCTTATGTATAACTTCTAGTAACCACAATACTTGACTGGAAAATCAGGTCAACACAAGTGTTTTTCTGCCGTAGTAGTTTTGTTGTGATTGCTCTTGTTTGTGCAGAATCTCTCTTATTGTAATCGTGTAAGTCAGTGTCTGCTGGGTGTCCTCTCTTGATTTGCTGTGGAATCTCTCTAGCTGTCCTCATCACCTCTTGTGTGTCTGTGGTCACCCGTGGTGACTTCCTCTATCCCTCGTCCTGTGGCGTCTAGTGATGATTCCTGAGTATTTAAGTCCCGACCCCACTTCTCTCCTGCGTTTCCCGCACTATCCAGCTACCGACTCTTCTCTCCTTGGATGAGCTTCTCAGGCTTAAGGTGTCTCCAATAGAATTGTACATTCCAGTCCCCAAGTCTGTGGTTCCTCCACTGTGTCGCCTCTTAAAAAATATAACTATCCTATACCCAGTTCCATAAACCCAAACCTAGGATTTGATTCTTTTCCCTCAATCCCATGAGCAGTCATCAATGAACCCTGCTTATCCCACCCCCATTTTTGTTTTTTTTCTCTTTTTGAAATGTTTGTTTCTTTGAGAGGCAGAGTTAAAGACAAAAAGAGGGAGAGACACTCAGAGAGAGGTCTTCCACCTGCTGGTTCACTTCCCAAACAGCTGCAATGGCTGAGCTGAGCCGATCTGAAGCCAGGAGCCAAGAGCTTCTTCCAAGTCTCCCACATAGGTGCAGGGGCCCAAGACTTGGACCATCTTCTACTGCTTTCCCAGGCCATAGCAGAGAGCTGGATCAGAAGAGGGGCAGCCAGGACTCAAACTGGAGCCCACATGGGATACCGGCACTGCAGGTGGTGACTTTACCCACTATGCCACAGCGCTGGCCCCATCACCCTCATCTTCTAGAAGACCACGAGAACGGCTAATGTGAAACAAGATAGTGGGATCCATCTCTGATTTGCACAGGTCAGAGCACGTGTTTCCTCCAGAGCGGGATGCAATGCAGAGCCCTCGCCCTGGCCATCTGGCTGTCAATGGCTGTGTGTGATGGGTCTACCCCTGTCTCTTCATTCTTGCCTCTGTTGCTCTTCTCCACATTTGTTGTCTTTCAAAGGTACTAAATTTGTTCCCACCCCAATCCATTGCTCCTGCTGGCCTGGGCTTGGGATGTTTGCCCACTTAACATATGCACGTCTCCTTCTGTGTTGTCACTCAAATGCCACCTCTCCCACTGTCAATCTCCAAAGAGAATTTCCCAGACCACTGTGTAATAAAGACTGCCAGGTCACTTTATATCTTTCTGTTTTATCTTAGTAAAGCCCTTGGTCTTATACCAGCTGATAGCAATGTGATCCTTCTTTTTAACCTGCTAGGTCTTTTCCTACATCACTGAAATAGGGGCTCGTGGAGAGCAGTCCTCTGGCACCTCCCACTTCTTGAACTGTGGGCATAATTCAGTACACAAGATTTTGAGTAATGAATCAATGACTTTCACTGCTGTAAACCTGACAGTGCCATTCTGTAATGGATCTGAACATCACTACACTATTTTGCTCGCTAGTTTTTCTTTTCACAGTTTATTTCCTAATTGCAATTTGAACTTTTTTTCAGTAGGAAATTCCTTTGCATGGTTCAAAATTGAAGCTGTAAAAAGCTGTATTTCTATCTTTCTCCCAGACCTCTTTATCCTGTCTTTAGTTTCTATTTTCATTACCCATACAGGGAACAGCTGTGTTGGGCTTTTTCCAAGGGCTTCCTGGGTTTGTGTATATAAAAATGACCAAATGCAAACATTTTTACCTTTTATCTTTAAGACCCAAAAGTTTGACTTGAAAGCTGTCTAGATTTAACACTTTTTCTTTCATTTAATCATATGACCTGGACATCTTAAGAGAGGTCATTCTCTCTAAGGCCATATCATATTCCCAGTGAATGGATATATTATAATTAGTATGATCAGTACTGGTCCCCTATCAATGGGAATTTGATTTCTAATTATCTTACCTTTAATTACAATGATGCAGTATAGAACCTTGCCCCTACAGCGTTATGCACAAGAGCAAGTCTCTAGGATACTGCACACATGGGAAAGGCTGTGTCAAACATCGTCTTTGTATTCTTGACAAATGTAGCCACCTTTCTCCCCATAAATCTTAGACAAATTACATGCTCATCAGTGATGCATCATAGCAACTGTTTGTTCACAGGTTTTCCAATGGGAACTTTTAGCAATCATTTGAATTTTTGCCAATCTAATAGATGAAAAGTGGAATAATTATTTCTTATTATGACTGATGGTTGAGCATATTTAAATAGGCCTAAATCCATTTTTATATTCCTTTCTACAAGCTGTTTTCTTTGCCAAGTTTTTTCAATTTGATTTATATATTCATTCAGTAAATATTTACTATTTGGCAGTCGGTGTTGTATATATATATATAAATACGTAGCAAATGCAAAGATGAGATATGATGTCATTGCAAACATACTTAGGTTTATGGCTTTGCCTTTGCCTATGTTTCTGTCCCTTTAGGCCGTGTGATCGTTTTGATAAATAACTGAACTTCGACTTTCTTTCTAAACTTTGTCTAGAAAGCGTGGGATCCCAGTGTGATGTATGTCTGTGCTACCGAGTGTTTCCTCACTATCAGGAAGCGATTTATCTGGTAGTTCAGAGAATTGCCACCGATGGGGCTCTCTCTGCCAAGCTCTCTCTTTGCACCTTCTGCCTGGTCCATGCCATGGTGTGATTTTCCTATATCCCCACCACAGGTTTCTCCCAGTTTTAGTGCAAAAAGGTAGGGTATGGGGGAGGTCTTTATTTTATGTAATTTCTAGGAAGTTTAGATGGGACGGGGAGGCTGACATAGACACCCACATTCATACTATAAGTCTTTAGATATCTATTTATTTATTTGTTGTGGGATATGCATAATTGTGCCACCCCCCAGTAGCCCCATCACAAAATAGTAGCCAGGGCCATTGTTGGGGTATAACAGCTTAAGCTGCTGCTGTGACGCCAGCGTCCCATGAGTGCTACTTTGTGTCCCGGCTGTTCCACTTCCAATCCAGGTCCCTGCTCATGCCCTGGGAAAAGCAGTGGAAAATGGCCCAAGTGCATGCAGCTCCTGGTTTGTGACTTTGGCCTAGCCCAGTGCTGACCATTGTGGCTATCTGGGGAGTGAACCGGCAGAAGGAAGATCTCTGTTTCCCTCTTTCTCTAGAACTATCTCTTTCAAAACAAATACATTAAAAAAAAACAAACAAACCAGGAAACCCATTTTTGGCTGCTTCCATTGGCGCCAGTTAGGAAGACTGATATAGAGGAGGTGTGTGCTTCAAAGGACTCTGGTACTCAGAGGTAATTCTCCAATCAGTACACCGTGAGAACAGAGTTAGAGTAGCATTGCTAAGTTCAAAGTGGTATGGAAACTCTGGCTCCGAAGCAGTGAATCCCTCTGCTGTCTTCCCTCACCAGAGTAAAGACAAGCACAGGCCCACGGTGCTCATCCCCGGCCCCAGGGAGCGTGCAGCAATGACACTAAGGAATTGCTACAAGACACAGGTTTTTTTTTTTTTTTTTTACAGGCAGAGTAGACAGTGAGAGAGAGAGAAAGGTCTTCCTTTTGCCGTTGGTTCACCCTCCAATGGACGCCACGGATGGCGCGCTGCGGCCGGCGCACCGCGCTCCTCCGATGGCAGGAGCCAAGAGCCAGGTGCTTTTCCTGGTCTCCCATGGGGTGCAGGGCCCAAGCACCTGGGCCATCCTCCACTGCACTCCCAGGCCACAGCAGAGAGCTGGCCTGGAAGACACAGTTTTTAAGAATGAATCTGGATTTTAGTTTCACCCCATAATTTTAACAATGAGTGATACCTCACCAATGACTTTTTTTTAAATATTAGAGACATTTTCCAAAGGAAGACATTCACTGATGTTTAGGAATGTGCTAACAGAGTTTATTAATCCCTCAAGATCCATATATGTAGCAAAATACACTTTTTTTTTTTCAAATACATTTTGATCAGTGGGGCTCTGACACCAGATAAAGAACTAAACTTGAGGATCTTTACAATTGACTTGTGCAAAATTCGATTTCTGCCCTGACCCATGCCTTCCAGGTGTAGTCCCTGGCCTTTCAGAGGGCAATGTGTTCACAAAAGCAAGTTACCATACACTGAAGAATGATCAAAGGAGGGCACAGATTTCATTTTATATGGTAACACTGGAAATAAACTGGTCTCCTCTCAATCCAGTGAAGAAGTATGAACTAAATCTAAATTTGGTTCATGCATGAACTGGGAAATCCAGGAGTGAATATGATTTTTCAGAAAATTTAGAACAACAGATGCTGGCACAGAATCAAAAATGATAATTGGAGACAGAACAGTTGTGGCTGGAACAACAGATATTTCATGGTTTGGAATCAAAAGAAAGTTAAAAAATACTTATACTTTATTTACGTATTTGCATATATTTTATTTGAATGTTCTTGATTTATTCTTAGTGGTACTAAAATATAATTACTCATATTTAGTGATACTAAAATATAAAAGATGCTGCTATATGTATAACATTATTTTTGTAGTTACATATTTTGTCCCCTACACTACTTGGAAATTACCACATTTTTCTGCTGTTTCCATAGGTTTTCCAAAACATTTACTAGAATATTAGAATATTTTCTGGTATTTAGAAGCTAGAATTAGATAATTAATCAGTGACCTGATTTGCATATTACTATGAATGCATAGTATTTTTGAAATTCATCATTCTTCCAAAAACAGAAGTATACTGAGAAGGCAAAATATGAAAACGACCCCAGTTCGGGCCCCTGGACTGTGCCTTTCATGGGTGATTCCTTCTCCCATGAATGGAAACTACAAGCCTACAGCGCTCGCTGCTCCTCTGTGTTGGCGGATCTGTGGGAGTTTTCTGTGTGCTTTTTCCTTCTAGCCTGGATTTTAAAGGACTGTGTGTTCATCACACCACTTAGATACATTAGGTATGGCTTCAGCTGCAGTGGTCACGCTGGTTTCTAAGGCAGTAATTGCAAGTTTACCCAGAGGCAGAAAGTGTCGCTTTTCTGCTGTCACGTGTGCACTTGTAATTACCCAGCCCTGGCCGATCGTCGGGGTGCGTCGTGCACACACATAGAGCCAGTTAGGGATCTGCACTCCTGACAGCGCGTTCGATAATCCCCCAGATTACAGTGACTCCTAAACCTTGCAGCCTTTAGCTGGTTCTTTCACACAAACTCTGCCAGACTATACATGTTACCTGTAAACATTTCTTACTTCACATCTTAAAATTAAAAAAAAAAAGAATGCTCAGCAATTATTTGAGCATTAAGGGCTTAAAGTCTTTGAGTTGAAAGTCCAAGTCCCGTGCGTGGCTGGAGGGCTTTGCCGTTCCAAGCTCACTGGAGGCTCGGCCATGTGTACCCGGTGGCAACGAGGTTACAAGCGTCTCTCCTGCCCTCCTCGCCAACTCCCGACGCTGCTGCTTGCTAAGACTTGCAGTTCTCCTATGAAATATTCATGTTTGGAATGTCAGGCTGCTCCATCCTGTCAAGTGGATGACAGCCTGGAAGGCAGCTGTGCGTGTCCATTAATCAGCCTTACTTTATCCACTCAAGTACATTTTCTGTGTCTTTGGGATTGAAAAGAAAAAAAAAATCCAGTCATTTTCCCAGTGCACTGGGCGGTGATTGTAGACATGGGAAATTTCAGTTTGCCTGTCTGATATTCCAATCTAGCAGAACAGTCAGCATCATTATCTACTTGAACATTTTCTAAAAACATTTTTGGGTAAAAAGAAATGATACAATTGGCCTTTCTTACACTATTTTGCGTGAGTTCATCAGACTGCACGGGAAATAAAGATACACGACACACTTCTTTGGTTCCCCATAGCCTTGTGCCCTGGATCTTGAGCTCCAGTGCCTAGAAAGACGGCAGCAGCAGCATCCGCTGACAGAGCTCTCAGCTGAGGCCAAGGATGCTGTTGCTCACGTGGGTTTCCACTGAGCACTGAATTCCTAACCCTGTAACTGGCATTGTTAGTGTCTGGCTCTGATGGATGTTCTTCTCCTGTTTGACTATCCAGTCACCCCACCTGTCACATTTCTTTGGAACACAGTCCTCTCTCATTTCTCTGTGGTTTTCTCAGCCTTGCCTACCATATCCCTTCTATTTGAAACCTTGTTGTCCATTCTTTAAAACCACTTCAACTCTGCTTTCCCAAGTAGAGTCTGTAGCTCCATCGTCTGCATCCTCCGAGCTATTTCACAATTATTGTATCTTTCTGGCATTGCATCTTTCAATTTTTATAAGATTCAGTTATTATAAAGGGATGGGGGAGAGAGAGAGACAGAAAAAGACACAGAGGGATTGTACATACACTGCTTCATTCCCCAAAAGCCTGTAACAGCCAAGTCTGGATGGACCCGGCTAAAGCCAGGAGCCAGGGACTTCATCCTTCATCCTCATCTCTCACATGTGTGATGTTTCCAAGCGCTTGAGACGTCTTCAACTTCCTTCCCAAGAGCATTCACAGGAAGCTGGGCTAGAGGCTAATCTAATTTGCTCTTGAGTTTAGGATTCTCAAGGGCAAGATTCATATATTTGCTTAAAAATTCTGCAGTTACTGGATTTACTTTTTAAGAGCATTTATTGTGCTTGTGACAACTTTCCAAATTCAAACTTTTTAAATGCTTCAACAAGTTGTATAGAAATGTGTATCTTTTCCATTATATGTAAAAGGACATTCGTTCACTTTACCTGTTAAATGTATCTTTCAATTTAGAGAAGTTTATTAGACCTTCCTCAAACCTGAAACAAATCACAAATTCATACATTTCAACTTCCTTCAGTAAAATGGCCCGAGCGACACAAAATGCCCTTTTGTGGGGAAGGTGTTTGGCCCAGCGGGAAAGATGCTGAATAGGATGGCTCCATCCCATAGGCACCTACCCAGGTTCAAGTCTCAGCTCTAACTCCTGGCTCCAGCTTCCTGCTAGTGGAGAGTCTGGGAGGCACCAGTCAGAGCCTAGTCATTGGGCTGCTGCCGCTCATATGGGAGTCTTAAATTCCTGTCTCATGGTTTTGTCCCTGGCCCAGACCTGCTGTTGCAGGCATTTGAGGAGTAAATTTGTGAATGGAGGTTCTTCTTTCTCACTCTCTCTCTCAAAAATAAATGATAAAGCAATAAGGGTCCCTTTGTAGCTTTGAGTTACCTTGCAGTCACTTGTCACCAAGCTTCAATTTGCAGAAGTTATTTTGAAGAGCCATGTGGCTTTCTTCATGAGTTTTAGCTCTGGTTTTCTGCTAATGAACCTTGACAGAAGGCATCAGAGATCAGCTCTCATTACCTTGGCTAAAGTTCGAATCAAAGCCATTTGTGCTTTATAACCCTGCAGAAAAGAGAATCTATGGCCTGAATAATTTCAGTGATTAACTGTGCTCACCAGCAAGGCTGTTTTATGTATCTTTAACTGAAGTCTCTGAAAATAAGCCTATTTCTTTGGGTGCTGATATCAGGAAAAATGTGAGCATGTCAGGTCATCTGTCCTCTGCGTGGAAACCACTCGTACATAAGAAGGCCATCGATGCGCCCTCTTCTCCCAGGCTCAACAGTCTCTGCCTCTTTAGCCCTCAGTGGCATGGTAGCCGAGCGCATTCAGCATCCTTGTGGTTCATCCCCTCTCCTGTCCTGATTCCAGTGTGGTATTTCTCTGTGCTCCGTTGATCCTGACTTGTGGAGCTAGTGGATTCCGTAACGCTGAACCAGGCTGGGGTTCAGCACTATTTCTCCTTCCTCTTCCTCCCCCTCCTCTGGTTATTACACGAAACATTGTTTTTCTGTAGGGAACTCAGTGGAGCTGTAGAGTCACCTGTCTTCCAGATCTCTCCCCACTGGAAACCTTCCTGTGTGCTCCAGAGATAATTAATATAATGAATTAACAGCACACGATAGAATATCCTGTGGATACTTGTATTATAATTTGGTTGTATAAATTTAGCCAATTAATTATACATCAGAGGGTTTTAAATTGATTGCTATGACAACTCCAGCAACCCAAAATAGACCCTGGCTTGATTGCGCTTGAATACTATAATCAGCTTGAATTTACAAATCCACAGAAACTTTGTGTTGTACCGATGGTGGGAAAAGATCACACGCAGACTGTGAACAGGTGACTATTTTAGGAGTGAAGGTGGGCTGAGGTGGATGGGAACACATCAGTCTCATTCCATCAGCAGCCAGGCATGGCGACCGGACTTCTGCTAAGAGGTGGTTAGGACTCCAGTGTAAGACTGCAACTGTAGACCTGTAAGTGAATCGGGCCTTTCGTTAGTGCAGGGATGATCACAGTTAAAAAGTCCCCTTTAGATACAAACATCTAAGCTTTCTGTTTGTGTCATCTTTTGTTTAAGCCTGCGTCCATGCTGGTAACAAACTGGAAGACTGGAGACTAATGAACGGCAGCGCGCACTCTACTGCGTGGGGATAGCAGTGACGTTTGTACAAATTGTGGTGCGCTTCACGAGGCTGATGGTTGTTATTTCTAGTCCATCTCAACTCCTGGAGAACCTGGGTATCGCAAGTGGTCACTTCACTACGAATGGCGTACTCCAAGCCACAGCAAAATAGAAGAACCCATTGCTCCCCTGCCCATGCATGCTCCAAGAGCAGTGATATGAGTGAAGGTCAACAGAGCTGGGGAAGAAGTTTAGGTTAACCGGGAGATTTGAAGTAGTACCTATTGAGTGGCTGCATTTGTGTCCGTTCTTTGGTCCTTTTTTATTAGGAAGGTGTCTCTTATTTTCCCCATTAGAATGCCATTGGTTGGGCAGTTTCAACAAACTAAGACCGGGGCTTTGTCCTCCCAGGAAGTAAATGCTTGCCGTGAGCAGATCGATCAGAAACCTATTTGATCCTGGTGAAGGAGCTTGAAAAAATGTTTTCTAGACCTCTTAGAAATGGCTTGCCTGGGCAGAAAGGGAACCAATAATGGTGTATAGCTATAGATCCAATTATCAACCTTTCAGTCAATCTAGCATTAGCTCTGTGTATCTGTAGCTATTAGTAGTATTGAATTGTTGTGTTTGTGTCTGTTCTTTGGTCATTTTTTGTTAGAATGTGTGTCTTCTTTTCTCCATTAAATTAAATTCCATTGGTTGGGGTGTTTCAACAAATTAGGCCTGGGGCTTTGTCCCCCCAGAAAATAAATGCTGCCGTGAACAGATCAGTCAGTTCTCTCGTTGATCACAGAGGTACAGGGAGTAGGGTTGAATCCATAGGACAAGGAGTCAGGAAGGGAGGATCACAAACAGCCTGAGACTTCAAGGGCTCGCCTGGAGCTGTTGTCATAGGCAACCAGGCAGATCCTGGCGTGGGAAAACTGTGGCCCCTCCAAGGTGGGATCAATGCTCAGGGGGACGAGCGGGTCTGAATAAATGAAGCCCACTAGAGGAACTTCCTGTTTATAAGGCATCAGGGAAGAGCCGTCTCACGTCTGTGAAATGCGCCTGCAGCAGCACCCAGGTCTGTGCACGGCAGAAGACTGGAGGAGCCTGTTCACCCTCCACGGTGGCTCCACGGCCCCTCTGCAGCCTGTGCTTTATTTATGTAGCTGATCTCACACACTGAAAAAGTCCTCACACAGAGGTCCTTGTTTCTCGGGATTTCTCCACTGGACTTTTTTTTTTTTTTAAATCGCTATGGGGCCTTTAGGAGTTGTTCTGGCCATTGCAAGTGTGAGAACACATTTCGGAGATCTAACCCTGACCTCTTGCAGACATGGCTGCACAGCAAACTGTTATACTGAGGCCCTAAGGACGAAGGCAGCAACGAAAAACAGAACCCACAAAACTGGTGGTGGCAGAAACGTGAGACCTGGAAGCAACGTCAGAGGTCACTGCAGTGCACTGTTCGCTTTTTCACAGATGCTGAGGGTTAGGTTTTTTTCTGATTGTCATACTACTTGTCAGTTACATAATTGTGTCTAATGGCCTAATCATAACCCTGCATAGCTTGGCATAATGATTACTGTTTAAAGACACTGATCCATTGTACCTACACATCAAAGCCAAGTAGCAGAGACTAAGCCCCACCCCATGTTGCTGGTAGGAGGGGACACAGGCACCCATATAGGTAGGCTTTGTGCTCAGCTTCACATCCCAGGCTAGAACCCTCATCTCATGACTGCTGCTAAAATCGTATTGTCCCCAGTCTTTTTTTTTTTTTTTTAATTTACCATAGAAATGTCAGCACCAAATTATGTTTATCATGTGACAAAGAATAAGCTCCTTTGCTTTCTTAACTATAAAAAGTAGAGTTTTAACCTTATAATAGCATTCAGTCTGAGTATCTGAAGCCTGTAATATTAGTTTCATGTTATTCCTTAAAGCATACATGTTTAAAACTCTTGGACATGGCATCTGCAAAAGACAGATCCCAGTTTAATACGAATCTGGAGAATTCTCATGTCCTGGCGTAGCATGGACTCACCTCCCTGCTGTTCCTTATGGAGATTCCTCTGCAGATGTGTTTCTGTTAGGTTTTGTTCATTGAAAGAGATTTTCAGCTCATAGCAGGTTTGGGGTGGCTTATTTCCAAAGGAAAAATAAAACCTTGTTCGAAAAATGACACGCAAGCATAGACAACATATAAAAATAATTTTAAAATTTAGGGTAAGGTTTGCACAGAGGTTGAAAAAAAGAACAAAGTTTCCAAAAGCTTTATTGAGATATGATTTACACTCCATAAAATTCACCAGGTTAGGGTCCTGCGCTGTGGTGTTGCAGGTTGGGCCCCTACCTGCAGTGCTGGAATCCTGCGTGGGCACAGGTTAAATTCCTGACTGCTCCATTCTGACGCAGCTCCCTTCCAATGGCCTGGGAAAGCAGTGGACGATGGCCCACGTCCTTGGGGCCCTGCACCTGCATGACAGACTTGAAAAGAAGCTTCTGGCTTCAGTTTGACCTAGCTCCAGCCATTGTGGCCATTTGGGGCTGAACTGGTTCTCTCTCTCTTTCCCCATCTCTCCCTCTCTCTCTTTAACTCTGCCTTTCAAATAAAATTAATTTTAAAAAATAAAAAAAAGTCACCAGACACATTGGTTTTCAGTGTATTTAAAATGTCATATAACCATCACAATAATTTAGTTTTGTGTTCATCACCCTAGAGGTAAACTCTGCAGTCATTCCCACTTCACCCCTTTGTGAGCTCTGAGCAGCTGCTAACATCTAAATAAATTCTCCAGTTTTGGACAAATCATTTTAATGGAGTCGTACAGTATGCGATGTTTTGGAAGTGACTTCTGTCAATGGAGTGTATTTCAGCTTCATTTATGTTTTTCCCATTTGTTACTGCTACCTTTCCATGTCCTGTTGGGAAATGTTCCATTATATGGATGGACTACATTATTTATCCACTTATCACTCAATGGGTATTGGGTGTCTTTGCTTTTTGGGGATACTATGGATGATGTTGCTATGAACATTCATGTACATATTTTTGTGTGGCTACATCTTTTCATTGACTTCAATAACTCTGTAGGAGTGAAATTATTGGTCATGTTAATTCTGTGCTTAACATGTCACATAACTGTATTCTACAGAGAAATAGCCATTTTAATTCCTTTTTCCCTTTTTTAATGTTTATTTCTTTTCATCTATGTAGAAAGCAGAGAGGCAGAGGGAGAGAGAGAAAGAGAGAGAGGTTGGGGGTAGGATGGAGGGAAAGAGAGATCTTCCATCTGGTAGTTCACCCTCCAAAGTCTACAATAACCAAGAGCCAGACCAAAGCCAGGATCCAGGAACTCCATCTGAGTCTACCACGTGGGTGGTAGAGACTGAAGTACTGGAGCCATCACCAGCTGCCTCCCAGGATACACCTTAGCAGGAAACTGGATTGGAAGCAGAGACTAGAGTCAGTCCCAGACATTCTGATGTGGAATGCAGGTATCTCCAGAGGCAGCTTAACTCAGTGCACCACAATGTCAGTCCTTCCCTTTTCATTTTTAAGTTGCATGGTTTTTCTTTTTTATTGTTGAGATGTAAGAATTATTTATGTATTCTGGATACAAATGCCTTGTTGGATACATGATTTACAAATGTTTTCTGGCATTCTTTGAGCAAGATATTTTTTTCCTTTTTTTGATGTTGTTCAAAGCAAAATGGCTGTATTTCTGATTTTAAAAATCACCAATGTCTTTGAATATTTAGCATAACTAAAAAATTAACTAGTTAGAGGAAGAAACACACACCGTTATCAGCTCTGGGATCATTTCATTATAAATCCAAGGCAGTAAGGTAGCATGGTGTTCAATGGCTGTACCTTGGTCAAAGATCAATGAAGTATTTGGAACAAGTCTTTATTATCTGTATGTATTTAAGTTCATTGTCTTGTTTTCAATTAATTCATATATATATATATATACATAAATTCATATATATACATATATATGAGAGTGAAAGTTGTTTACAGTAAGTCATTTGAATATCATCCCAGTCTTAGTTTATAGATGTAATAAGATTCTGCCTATTGAATTTTCTACTTTTCTAATGAGATTTGGTTAGTCCGTTCCCTAACAAACTAGGACAAATTTCTGTAATTAGTTTCATAAATATTTATGGAAAACTAGAGTCAACAAAATGTGTTTTTTTGAATTTTGCATAAATGCTACTTTATGACTATGTCAAGTACACCCCTGGAAAATTAACTTCCTCACACTCATGCATCTCCACTCAATAAGTCTCAGAGGATGTCGTACACCTGTTAAACTGGACATAGCAAATTACTGTCGAAATAAAATATGAGCCTACAATATGAGCCTATTCTTGATGTCAACATTGGTTGTTTCCAGCAAACGAGAGTCCCATCACAAAACTCATATAAATAAGTGGTGGAATCTATTTTATTCTGCTCTATTTGTCTCATTCAATAGTCTAAAATTGCTCACTACTTTAAACCCGTATATCTGAAGATAATAATCTTAATCTCTATTGACATGATTTTATTTGTACTCTTTGTGTGAGAGTGGCAAAGGCCTCTGTCTTCAAGTTGATAGGAAATGCTTTAGTGTCAATCAACAAGTATTTATTTGAGGATGTAGTTAAAATACAAACATCATGAGTTTGTTTTCCTTCCCTTTAAAAATGACATAAACAGGGGCCGTGGCTCACTTGGTTAATCCTCTGCCTGCGGCGCCGGCATCTCATATGGGTGTCAGGTTCTAGTCCCTGTTGCCCCTCTTCCAGTCCAGCTCTCTGCTGTGGCCCGGGAGTGCAGTGGAGGATGGCCCAAGTGCTTGGGCCCTGCACCCCATGGGAGACCAGGAGGAAGCACCTGGCTCCTAGCTTCGGATCAGCGCAGTGCGCCAGCTGTAGCGGCCATTTGGAGGGTGAACCAATGGAAGAAAGACCTTTCTCTCTGTCTCTCTCTCTCTCACTGTCTAACTCTGCCTGTCGGATAATAAAAAAATGGCATAAACATACTTATAATTTTGGTAGTAGGGATAAAAATGAAACAGGGCATTTTTCCACTTGGAGAAAACCATGGTTCTGCAAATAATATTTAAATAATTCAGTAACACAATTTCTAAGTTGTCCTTTGATTGAATCTAGGCCTTTTCATTTAAGTGAGGTGCCTCCCTGTGAGCATTCATTATAAAATAGATTGCGATGTGTGGTTTAAATATTGAGATCTATTCATTACTTGTTATTGGATCTATCTTGCAACACTAAAGTCACTGCTGCATTCTAAAAAGCTACAAAATAATGAAATTTTTTTAAAATGTGGGAAAATTCAAGTTGTCGCAAAGCCACCTTCTAGATGAAGTTAGAGATGTTATGGGTAAAAGGGTAAAATGGAGAAGGGTTGAAGAGTGATCGGCTTCTTAGAAAGTTCTTCTCGGGAGACCTGCTTTTGCTCAGGAGGCCTCTAACGTGGCCTGATGAGACACGAATCCCTGTCCCACGTGGACCGCAGCGTCCAGGCCTGGCTGCTGGGGGCACAAGTCGGCTGTAGGAGCTGGCGGTTCCCTCCTTCACTTTGCACCTGCCGGGGCTCTGTGTTCACCGAAGCAATGCTTACCTTGCATGCTGCTGCATCATGGAGCCCTCATTGGCACCTGAGTATCGTCTATGGGCATGAATAATAATCGCTCATCTTTCAGGTGAAATTATGTAAACATACAGAGAAGCCACATACTCAGACATATTCATGGCAGCAGGGCTAAGAGTTTTCCGAAATCATTACATCAAGCTAATTGGTCTCTCAAATGTTAATGAGGAGATCTGTCCACATTAACCAACGCCAACCTTTCCTTCCATCTCCTCTCCTACTGCTTCTTCCACATCTCAAATCCAATCTCCATGCCCAGCCAGGTTACCCTGCCTAGAGCCTTAAAACCAGCATTCAACCTGTGTGAGACTATAGCCTGAGGGCTCTGTGTGCAGGAGGAGTGTTCTGTGAAATCGTGGAGGGGTGGTTAGGGCATCACCAAAGAGAGCATGAGCTTGAGTTAGATGCCCCTGATTGAAATCTTGGTTGTGTTTCCTGCTAGCCTGGACTGCAATGGGGGGTGTTTCAGTTTCTGTCTCTTTGGAGTCGGGAGTATAATCAGAGTTCAGGGATTTTGAGTGACTTTTCTAAGGGCACAAGCCAGCACCAAGGCAAGTGAACATGAAACCCAGGAACCAAGTCTACATTCTGAACCAGCGTGTCTCTGCTGCCACCCTTTCTTCTGTGTAAGTAGCTTTGCTCCTTTCTCTTGGGTATGGAGACCCTCGTGGATATTGAACTTCATTCTGCTCTTAGTCTAATTAGGGATAGGAAAGACCTGACTTTTTTTTTTTTTTCTGAACAAACCATGCACTCTGATGCCCTTCATATTAAGCTCTGAAACTGCCACACTGTTGTCACACAGCTCATCTACTGCTGTCTTTCTGATTGCTTTTCTTACTGCAGCCTACAGGAAGAGTTTTAGCATAGCGCCTCGTTGGGCAAAGGGAAGAGGGACATAGAGGCAGCAACTGTCTGGGGAAGAATTGAGAGAATGCAGTGCAAGCAAGGGGTTGGAGAGAAGAAACACCTGGTTCCTTTGTGGTCTAACGTCATGGGTTTTGTCATAGTTGGTCTTTGAGTACAGGTAAGGTGCTTCTCCAGTGACAACTGTCTCTAATAAACGGAGCCTTTGGGTTCTAATTGTTTTTGTAACTCTGGTATAGAATATGACAAGTCAGTGTTGAGGAAGGGAGTGGAGGGATGCAGATAAAGTGTGTTTTTTGATGTTAGAGAGATCTGAGCAGTAACCTTAAAGCGTTACATAAGTGGATATAAATCCACAGGCCTTTAGAATGTTTTATGAAAAACTCGGAGTGAACTCTTAAACTCTCATCCTTCAATGTACTTCATCCAAAACCATTTGATGGGCTGGATTAGAAGACACAGTGAGATTTATAAATGTTATTCTAACGTGCTGTGTCGGCGCCTGGTGCGCATGCACAAAATCTAAGCCTACGGCTCCTCTGTCTTGTCCAGGATCACCTGAAGATGCTGGCAAATCAGAGCCTGGGATTTCAGTGGATTAACAAGTACTTTTGTTCAGTGAAGTGAGGTCAAAGGCACCCCTAAACTGCCTGTTTAGCTCTAGGAAGCAGCATTCTAAACCGGAAACCAGGCAAGAGTATCAATCAGAGAAGGAACTGCTCTGTGGACAGCAGGACGCTCTTGGAGAATGACTTCAGACCTCACTTGCCATGCACACGATGGCTCTGTAGCCGCAGTTCCTGCCCGGATTTTAAAGACAGCTGCTGGGAAACCTCTCCTGATTCAAGTATGAATGTCAGTGTCATCCCAGTCACTCGCTGGTGCAAGACAAACGCGACATTAAGACTGAACAGCTAAAAAATCTAATGGTTCCACACTGTACAAAGCACGCATTCATTGCAAATATTTACTTCTATTATGAGATCTGTAGAGGCCTAATACTGTGAAAACGAGCATCATTTCTGAACCATATAGACGTTTATGGATATTTTAAAAATCCGCCTGTAAGGTGATGACTGCCTGGAGCTGTGACTCCTTGTTTGCATGTATTTTACCAGCTCAGGAAGGATCTCATTTAAAATAAATTCCCATCGCAGTCTGCAACTTCCTCTCCATTTTCATGCTGGTAACCCAAGACCCTGCTTCTGATATGCTTCAACCTCTTAAAGGGGTTGAAGACACAGGTTTGTCACTTTTACAAGACAACTGCTTCTTTAAAAACGCACCAGGCTGGTAGATGTAAGACACAGGCCAGGGCACTCAGCCTTGAGGAGCAACAAAATTAACCCAGAGAGATGTTTCTTTGCCTTAAGTGACAATGAATGGGTATTTCCCTTGCCCCTGGTGGTTTCTACTTGGGGGTATGGTGTTCGGCCTGAAGTATCTGCCAAACCGGGAGACAGCCAACCTTTTACTAGAAAAGAGAAGCACCCAGCGAAGTGAAACTGCTCATTGTATTGCATGGGTTGTTTTGTTAAATTAACTAGTTGGATTAAAATCCTTTTCAAGAGCTCCTTTTTTATTCTAATTTCAGTCATAAATTTGCCTCCATTCATCCAGCAGGAGATAGTGCTGTTGTAGAGAAATGGGATGTAAAATCAGAACACACGTTCAGTGGAGTATAAAACCAACTTTCAAAAACAGTCCTCCAGTGGCACAAAGGATCAGTGTCCTTTGAATCTTTGAACTTTGGCCTTTGAACTTTACTTGTGCTTTCCCTGGGACTCTGTTGGGCCCAGCTTCACCTCTGAGGTGGGAGTGGCTATGATAGGTAGGAAGCATTCTCATGTAAGCTGTTGTTGCTTCCGAGGTACCCAAGGAGCTGTGGGAGATTTACTCCTCCGGGAAGTCAACGGGTCCCACACGTGTGCTTTTGCCCAAGTGGCATCGTCACTTTTTCCATAGTTACCTTATGATTCTTCTGGAATTTGTCTTCATTTCTGGAGGTTACGGGTAGGAGGTGCCTTTGGGTTAATGCTTGGGGTGTTAACGTACACAGGGGCACTTCACAAAGTTCGTGGGAAAATGCAACTAAAATATACTTACTTTAGCAAAACACTTGTGAATTCCACGCCTGATTTTTCACATCCTCCAAGAACTTCTTGACCACTCCTACCATGCAAGGATCTCAAATTTTTTGCATGAAAATAAACACCTTTTAATTCAGTTTTCTACAAACACTTTGAAGTCCCCTCATGTTAAACTCTCATTAAAATCAGTGCTTTTTACTCCCCGTTTGCTTGAGCAATTGCATTGGTTATTTTTGTACCCTACAATGGGTTCTTTGCTTTAATAGGCTTTTCCATTCAATCATCAAATATTTATTAACTGCCAACTCTAGCTGTGATTACATGTTTTGCTGCCCGAAGGCCCATTATGTAAAAGGAATTTGGGTCTGAAAACCTATGCAGCCCCTGAGAGGCAGTGGTGGCTGCTTAGCTAATTGGCTTGTTGCCACTCACACGGGCAACCTGGGTTGAGCTCAAGGCTTCCAGAGCCAGCTCAGATCATTCCCACTCACTGCAACCTTTGTGAAGTGAACAGGCAAATGGGTTTTTGCTGCTCAAAAACAAAGACAGAATGTGTGACTATGTGTGTATATAAGCAGTATAGTATAACATATAATATACATAGTCATATCCTCTGACAGCTTAGGCATTTCTGAGTGTAGGTGAAATACCATTCACGATTAGCAGTCACTGTGTTAAGTCCTTCAGTACTGACACTAAGGGAACGCTTCCAGAGAAAATGCAGTAGCTCATGGTAAACATCTCGCTTGGTAATTTGACTGATAGCATTCAAAACATAGTTGTGTTGTACTTAGCTTTAAATTGGGTAAATTAAATATCTTTTGCTAATGTGCATTTGCTAGGTCTTGTGGAATAGTTTAGTTCCTAACAACATGACTAATTGTTATTTTGGACGTTACGACCTTTCAAAGTACATTAAAGGGATTCTTATCTAAATAGGCTTCTGGGATGAATTTCTTGCCAACTGAATTCTATTCAGCAAAGGGAAACACTAGCTTACTGAGGCTTTACATAACTTTTAAGATTGCTAGTTCAAAGGAATACCTATTTTAATGTATTGTGGATTTATAGACGTTTTTCTTCCTTGAGTTGGTCAACGTTTCAGCTGGTCTGTGCCGCTGAGGTCAGGGGCCCTCACCCTTGGTAGCCTTGTGTCATTCAGGGCCAACTGACTACATATGTGTAAGTTTCTCAGACAGGTACAAACAAGGGGTTAAGTCAGGGAGGGCCCGAGCCAGGAAGATGTTCTGAGCACAAGCACAGTATCCTGTCCCCTGAGAGAACTGACATCACATAGATGGCTCTTGGTGAAAAACTCACTACTGAGAGTATGTAAAATGTGTAATTTTGAAAACAGTTTACTATGTTGGCTATGTTGTGTTCAGGCAAAACCCATAAAACTCTCAAAAGAAAATCTAAGAGCCAGCGTTCATGACCTTGACAGCACAAAGGATTTAAAAGTTGAGCTTCTGAAAAATGAAAAAAACATTAAAGAATATTGTGAAGGAAACAAAACGAAAACTTGCAGAATAGGAGATGTTTGTAAATTCAATATCCTATAGGTGTTCGATATCCAAAATATATAATAAACTGCTATGCCTCAATAATAAAACACAGCACAATTTTTAAAAATAGGTAAGATACTTGAATTAACAGTTCTCCAAGAAAAGACATGCAGTTGGTAGTCATAAAGTAAATACAATTCAGAACCACCTTGAGATACCAATCCTGCTAGAGTAGAAATAGCAGCGACAAGTGCTGGCGAGGACACAGAGAAATGAGAACCTCCACGCATCGCTGGCGGGAAGGCACGTGTTCTGCCTGCTGACGACAGTGGGCGGGCAGGACCTCAGAAGTCTCGCTCAGGACCGAATCTGTCCCCTGTGTGGAATCCTCACCTGCAAGGTGATGGGGCCGTGAGGGCGGAGCCCTGTGAGTACAAACTGAGCCCTGTCGCAGATCCCTTGGGGACGCCCTTGCTGTAGGACGGCCCAGGGAGCAGACAGGCTTCTGCGAATTAGGAAGCAAGACCTTGCCAGATACCCAGCTTGCACTTCCGTGCCCTTGCCCTTCACAGCTTCCTGAACCGTGCGGGATAAATGCACCTGAAGTGAGAGAGAGTTAAGCATAACACTAGCCTCTGACTGGACCGTTCCACCCTTAGACATAGACACTCTAGAACGGAGAGCAGGGTCCCAAACAGCCACTTGTGCTCCAACATCCATGCTGGTGTTATTCATCGTAGCCAAGATGTGGAAACAACTCAGCTGTCTCTTAAAGGATGCATGGATAAGCAAAATGTGCAATAGTATTCATACAAAGGAAGGAAGCTCAGATACATGCTGCTACATGGGTGGATCTTGAAAATGTTACATGGAATGAAATAAGCCAGGCGCACATGGACAGGTTTCCTGGGATTCTACTCATAAGATATCAGGAATAATTAGCACCAGGGACTGGAAAGAGGTGACAGAGGGGCATAATTGTTTAATAATTACAGAATTTCTATGTCAGAAAACTTTTTGGAAATAATGGTGATGATTGAACAACATTGTGAACGTAATTCTTGTCATTGAATTGTACACTTAAACATCATAATATATGGAAAATTTTATGCTATATATATTTTACTGCAATAAAAAGTTAAAGACTTTTTCTATATTTAGTTCACTACCTTGCTACTTGAGTCAATATAATAACTCTAGAAGGCAAGAACGACTGTATGACTATTATTCATATTTTCCAGGCCATAATAATGTCAAGAGATTTTATTGAGTGTTACAAAGTTCCAGGCACTGATGTAAGGACTTTACAGTCCTGAACTTTTCCCCACTTAGAGGGACCCTTTGAAATAATGATTATTATTACTTTAACCACAGCAGAGATGAGGAGGAGGAGGGCAGAGGGTTAAGTGACTATCTTGGGGCATCCACGCAGCGTGTGGCCAAGCTGAGCCAGCTGGATCCAGAGCCGCCTCTGCCCGCCACGAGGCGTGGCCATTCTCACATTCTGGATCAGAGCAACTCCTCTCAAGATGAAGTTTGCAGATCAGACTCGGGCTGCAGAATGCCCATGTGATGGGCGTTCGCTTTTTCTAATCATCTTTCATTTCAAGACAAGTGTGATTTGCTGCCTGCTAGTTCTCCCTGGGACTGGTTTAATTGCTCCACTAGAACTTACATTGTGGCGAGTGGCTATCAGCACTGTTGCATTCAAACCTTGCGTGTCACTTTTCATTTTCAGGCTGCCTCTTGAACATTGCTCTTTGCTCGGCTCAGCTCTCAGTACGCGCTGTGCTGCTGAAAGGACAGTGGGAACACAGAGTGTGTTACCCAAAGAGTTTTCCTCTCCTTCCTGGGCTGTCGGTCTCATGGCTGTCACCTCCACAGTGACGGGAGGCTGGGTAGGAGGCCCACACCCTACCCTCTTCCACTCTGTGCCCAGCACAGGGCCCAGTGCTTGGTGGGGAGCAGGTGGTGCACACCCTCTGTTGCACAACTCAGCGAAGTGGCTGAGTTCTGTCCTAGAGGCTCTGTGAGGTGTTCCCATGCTCTGTGCACCACCACAGAAGACAAAGGACTGAGCCTGACGCACGCCCGGGTGGGAGTCCCGGGCCTCCCTGCAGGCCCGTGGCACCACGCTTGAACCTGTGTTGCTGTTTCTCGGAGTTCATTCATTTGAGTTAGAACGATTGGGTGATCTTCAGTACCTCACTGGCTGTGCTCAGGAATGAGAAGATGGTGAAACCGGTGCCATCCAGCCAGGGGGTGGCCTCCTTTCTGCTCTCTGGAGCCTGGCTGAGAGGGAGGGAGGGAGGGCGGGCACCTTGACTGCAGGGTGGGGAATCTCCCTCCCAGGTTAGTGCAAAGGCAGATGGGGTGCCAACGTGAACCTGAAATCTTCCCCGACATTTGCATTCTTGGTGCCTCTGTCACTCTGAGCCCAACATAAAAATGGCAGCGTTGGGGTTAACGGGGAATGAGTCTAGACCACACTGGCCGCGGAAGCAAAAGGCTGATTTTGAGAGGCAAGGAGAGGCTGGCAGGTGGATAACAACCTTCAACATGTTGTCACACGCCCCACCTCGCCCTCGGCAGGCTGCACACTGGATGCAGCTGGTTGCTTGGCAACTGGCTCATCTACACATGTGTTCAGGGATCTCGCGATAGGCCCAGAAACAGTGTTCAATCTGGATGTGTGTGTGTAGGAGAGGGATCAATAAAACCTGGGGTCCCTGAGGTCATGGGGTCTTGAAAGGTGGTGCAAACTCCATAGGTCAGGGTTCCCTGGTGTTCTAAGCTCTCGGCTCCGAGTGCCGGCTAGCTGTGGTGGTTCTAGGTGTGTTCCGTGGAAAAGAGTCTGCAGACAGTTTAAAGGCATTGTGTGTACTTAGATGATATGGTTTAGATGCCTTTGCAGTATAATTACGTGTGGATGGGTAGAGCTGAAATGACCAATACATACGAGGATAATTCAAAAAATTCTGTGGACAATGGAGCTGGAAGATAAGTTTATTTTGCTGTAAAACAGTTCATAATCCATGCACATAAGGAATCCTCAAAAAAGTTCATGAAAAATAGTATAGTGTGAAAAAAGCTATACATGGTTTAAAAAATATTTTGCACCCAAATAAACTCACGTTTCCATTGCATTTGCCGTGCAGATTTGAAGTACCCTGTGTTGGTAGCTGGTGGGTACCTGTGTGGTGAAAGCTGCCCATGTGTCACTCACAGCCCCTTGGACTGTGCTTCCCTGCCTTGGTGACAGCAGCCTGCTGCTCGGCCGTGCCCTCTGCCAGCTTCCCTGTGCTCACTGTGTGCAGCAGCCAGCACCCGGTGCTCTTGCCTGGGGCTGGGCGTTGTCCTGCCCTCCCACTGGACCGCCCAGGCAGCCTGGAGTTCCTGACCGTCCACCATGCAGTGGGGTACATGGAGACCACTGCATGCCCTTGTCACCTGCCTCATACTCTGGCCGCTGGACCTTGCTCATCCACAGCTCCTGGGCCTTCCTCCGTTCTCTCCTCTGCTGGAACTGGTCTTGCCCTGTGCCTACTCCTCCATCACCTAACACTGACTCACTCTTAAGGTCTCAGCTAAAAATGAATTTCTTATGGAAACTTTCCCTCACCCCTAAATCTGGGGTTAGAGGTGACTGATGCAATCCCAGAATGCTCTTTGCTTCCATGACAAGCATTTATTTCTCAATTTTCCACTTGGGCGTGCTTAATTGACTGTCCCAGCCACTAGCCTGTGCACTGTGTGAGAGAGGTGTTGGCTTCAGGGTGTTGCAGTGCTTGGCATGTATAACACATGTAAGAAATATGCATTGCATATATGACCATATGGGAAAATTCATGTGTGTGTCACTCGAGCTCCCTTTGCAGTATATAGCTTGGGGGTGGTTTTAGCTAGTGGGCAACCCTGGCAAGAACAACAACAATGTTTCCCCTGCACCTGCTCAGGCTCAGCCTCACGGCCCCACGAGCGGCCGTGCCCCTCCACAGTCACAGCTGCCCGGTGCTGCCCCTGGCTCCTGGCATCCCGATGTCCCCCCGCCTTGCCCGTGCTGCTTGCTCTGAAATGCTGAGAAGCTGCACGTCCATGGCACTGTGGCTTCTCTTGGGTCTGCCCTCGCTGCTAGGTGTAGACCCTGCAGTCCAGTCTCTGCAGCTGACCCTGCGCGTGGGTAGCTCTTTGTCACCAGGGCCCTGGCTAACACAATAAGGCGCTTGTAGGTCGTTCATAATAACAGCCCCATCTCTTTCTCACCAGTCCTCTGTCGAACGCTTTTATGCTTCGTGGAAATCGAAGCTCACCCTGCCCGCCTCTGAGCTGCTTCCCCCATCAGGGCGATCCAGTCCTGTTTTCTCGCTCAGCTGACCACGTGCACTCCTGGGGCCTCATCTGCTGCCTTGCCTCTTGCTCTGGTCTGTGCTGCCTGTTTCCATCTGACAGCAGATTGATTGACCACTGGGCCAGGAGGCTCCTTGCTGGCCTCTCAGCTTACTCGCTGTACTTGCCAAGGCTCCAAGTGGCCGTAATGAGTTTCCCGGGTACCAGCTGCAGCCCGGCCTGTCTTGCTTGCAATAAGCGAGGGCAATGGAGTCTGTTATCTTCTGTCCCTCCCCCAGAGCAGTGTTTGTTATTTTAGATCGTTTACTTTCTTGGTAGCAATCTGTGTGAAAAGGCCTGTGGCAACTGAACTTTTGATCTTGGCCCTGCTGGGCAAAGAGAAGACACTGGGAGCTTTGTGAAGGGTGTGACGCTGAACTCTGCACAGCTCGCGTGATCACTGAGCTGTGGCTCAGGCGGGTCCAGCGTGCAGGATGCCAGGTGTCTCCTCCCCAGGCGTGTGCAGAGCTTCCAGGATCTTCTCCTCAGCCTCACTCCGCAAGCCCCATTAGCTCGACTTTGCGATCAGTGCTGTCGCAGTAGCTCCAGCGCCTGCTCTCTGCAACACATCACAACCCAAGAGTGAGATGGATTTGAGCATCTGCTTTGGCCATTTGGAAAAGGCCTTAGCTTTGCTGAGCCTGAAGTTTTCCATCTTTCAGATGGGGATAATAATTCCACTTAGGGAGATGGAAATAGACAAGTTACGTCAATTGCTAGCTCTGTGTCCATTATATAATGAAAATTCAACAATGTTAGTTCATCACATAATGTAAAACTGAACTCAGATGCTTCATCCCGCTGAGCTGTAGAATGCTTTTCAAGTGTGGGGCGATCTTGATCAATTCTCAGCCTTAAGTAGAATAGTGCCTAAGAGAAAAATCTTTGTAATCAGAAAATCTGGACTGAATTCTGTCTCTGTACCGTCCCAACTGTGTGACGCTGCAAAAGGCACCTAATTTTCTGCCTCCTAGCATGTTTACTCAGAAATCCTAGGTGCGGCTTTGTCCCTGATGCGGATTGAACTGTGTTCCCCTGCGTTCGTGGACTGAAAACCCCACTCCCATCACAGCAGTGCTGAGAGCTGGGGTCTTGAAGAGCTCACCAGGTCGAGAGATCCTGCCCCTGTGGGCGTGTCTTTGCCAAGGCTGTAGCAGTGGTTTCCATGAGGATGGGTTTGGCTCCATCCTCCTTCCTGTCTGTCTCCTGTTCCCACCCATTCACTCCACGTCCCCGTGATGATGCAGCAAGATACTGACACTGACACCTTGGTCTTGACCTTCCCTGCTTCCAGGTCAGGGAAAAATTAGTGCCTTCGCTTTCTAAATCACCCAAGTCTCCGGTCGCTGTTCGAGCTGAACGAACCCTGTTACTGTCTATGCAGCCGTGGGCAGACGCTGTGGTGCTCTGTGCCTCCTGTCCGGTTTTAGATCTTACCACTGGCTATGCTTTACCCCATGGGGGCACTGAGATAGTGAGGCGGGTCGACTCTTACTGGAAAATTAACTTTCACAAAGTATTTATTTATATTTGAGGGCCATGGGAGTCGGAGAGAGAGAGAGCGAGCGAGCGAGCGAGAATGGTCACTACAGTCCTTTGCTTCACTCTCTAAATGCGTGCAGCAGCCTGGGTTGGGCCAGGTCAAAGCCTGAAGCTGGGTACTCAGTCTAGGTCTCCCACATGCATGACCATGACTCAAGTACTTGAGCAACCACTTGCCTCCTCCCATGTTGACCTTAAGTGGGACGCTGGCATCGGTAGCAGAGCTGGGACTTGAATTTCTGCAGGCTCATAAGGGATGCAGGTGACACATCGGCGCCTTTAACCACCAGACTGGATGGCTTCCCCAAAATGGGTTAATTCTCACCAACTGTTTAAAGCAATGTTTTCTCGATAAATATTATCATATTAGCAATCACTTCAGCTGCAAGTTTGGCATGACATATATTTCTTTGTAGACTTATTTTGAATATTTAATGAAATAATAAGTTGTGCAGAATCACATGAAAATGCCAATATCTGGCCATATGCTGGTTTTATGTTTTAATAATACATAAAGCTGGGAGCATAATGACACACTGAGTGCTCAGTAAGTGGTGCCCGTCACTTTTTTGAGATGATATTAATATAAAGGTACATACATACATCATCGTCGTCGTCGTCACCATCCTGGCTTCTGTGGATGCAAACACACAACTTAGGCCCTTTACCCTCTCCTCAGTGAGCTCCCAAAAGCTACCCAGCATCAGATATTGCTCTTGTAGTAATAGAATATTGGGTCTATTAAGTCTGAGTCTATAGAGAGAAGGAGTATGAGCTTTCTTTCATTATCGAATGCATTTCTTGAATCTGACTGCTAACTGTAAAACAAACAACCGCCCTTAATATAGCTTCACCAACCAGGCCATGATCTCTTCTAAAAGGCATAGTGGTGCCCACCCCACTCCCAAATCCCCCAGGCTCTCAGAAGCTGTGTGCTGCCTGACGGTCCTCCGGGGTTGGACCACTTCTGGCTTGTGGCAAGTTCAGAGTCCATGGGCAGCCTCATGTAGGATTTAAAGCCCATCTGCGTGCACTGTCCCTCACTCACTCCTGGCCATCCACCCCCTGGAGGTGAAGGTCAAGTCAGTAAAGAGCTCAAGACTTTTGTTGTAGAGCAGGAGAGCAGCAGGGGGAAGCACAAGTCCAGAGGCTCTTTCAGGGAGCCCAGCTAAGCCAGTGCCACTTCAGGCTGACATTGGAATGACAGGACAGCGTCCCTGCGAGGTGCAAGGCAGATTTATCACAGCCAACTAGAGGAAGGTGCTGGAGGGCCAGAGTTCACGGGAGGATGACTGGAAAATGGATGAAAGGGCTTCGGACTAGGTCTTTTGTTCAAGAGTATTGCTGTAGATCCACCCAGAGGGTTAAGTTGTAGAACCACTATGCCGAAGACAACCCACATTGCAGGTCTCTCTCCCAGTTCCGAACAGCTCTGGCCCAAGATTTCTGCACAGAGCATTTTTGAAACTCACTTGGACAGAAATGGCCAGATGAGGTCATGGTCAGTTTGGTAAAAATATACTGGAAGAGAATAAGGAGAAATCCTAGCCATAAAAATATTTTTATTAAATAATTGGAAAACCGGAATGAAACACCTGCAGTTTATAAATCAGAGTTACCATATGGCACATAACATTTGCTAATAAATTCTCTTATAAGTACAACTCTAGAAATGAAGCCTTTTAAAAATGTGTGGTGGGGGTACCATGCTGTTTTGTTTTAGTTTACTTCATCCTCTGGCCTTTTCGCCCCCAAATTTAAGTTAATAGCTTATAAAATTGTACTTTGAAGTCCATTTCAAACTTTTACTAATGATTAGAAAAACATATCAGGGCATATTATTGGGGCATGAGTGTCAGCAAGAAATTAACAGCCGAGGCTCTAGAATAATTCTTGGGTGTCTTCTACACAGCGCTGTGTTGATGCTCAGTTTTATATTGGTCTTTGGGGAGACGGAAGCAGCAGTTTGTCTGTAGTAAGGTACCTGTAGCAAGGATTTTTCCTTTGCTGTATGGTATAGAATCTTAACTATCAACTATTCATGAGCTCAAGCAATTTTTGCACCTCTTCTTCCCACCCTTGGGAAGCAAAGCAGTGACAAAACAGCACCATCGTACGTGCTTAGCCCCCTTCTGACCTGTACGTAAATAATTTCCTTTGTAAGCACAAATAGTGTATCCTAGACTATACATCCCTGGACATCTTCCTGGGCACGGTCTGTCCAGAAAGAGCTGAGCATCCGATGTGTTCCACCATTCTCTACTTCCCGGGGGTTGCACACTGATTCTCTCTCATATCCAAACTCAAATACAAGACTGTGCCACACAGAAATGGACCCACTAAAAATGTGTTTTATGCATGCATAGAAGTGTTGCTTCTCCTAGCAGAACCAAAGCAGTGCTGCCATAGCGTACGTTTTGGAATATCCTTTACGATTCCAGCTCTTTCCTCTCTGAGGATGGGTTTAATACTTCCAGTTGTCCAAAACATTCTGGGAGCCAAAAGGCAAAAGGAACATGAACAAGCTTTATTAGAAATAATTGCACTTACGAAATATTGCGTCTACTTTTTCTTTGACAGAAAACACATGAGTCATTTACTTCTAAGCTAAGCCATGAAGTGTGAGGCCACTCTTTGAGGTTAAAATAAAATGTCTTCAGAGTTGTTTATGAGGTTTGATGTGAAAATCTGAATCAGTACAGAAGGGTAATTGTAAGATTAGTGAAATAGATGTTTCCAATATGCTGTACAGCCAGCAGCATTTTTACTTTCTGTAGAATCCTATTTCAGAGCCAATGGTTATAAAAATCCTATGGGAAAAAAATCAGAATTTAAGGTGTCCAGGATGATTCATATTGGATAAGTAGGATTACCACTGGCATTTCAGTGCTGCAAACTCTTCACTGTGTTGTATGGTCTCACTCATCAGTAGGTTCATGATTTGATGTCAATTAAAATAAAGCCACAAGTCAACCCTGTAGGAGCTACAACTTAAGTTTTATATGAGAGTGCTTACAAAGCTCATGGAATAAAAAGAGAAGTTTATTTTGGTGCAATTGAAATCCAAGCATAGTTTTTTTCATAAAGCACATAGTTTTCATTAACTTTTGAAGACATGTCTTTCAAAGGGTTTTTTTTTTGTGTATCAATATAGAAAAATGGCTCTTCTTTTAAGTTCAGAGAAGTATTTCTTGATCTTTCACATCCTTAAATTGAAGAAAACATTTTCTTTTAAAATCAAACTAATAACTATTATTGTATGTGCTTTAAAATTTTTCATCATTTTCTGTTTCTTTCCTGGACCTTTTGTTATGAAGTAGGCTAAGAATCAATTAATGAAGTCATGTAATTTTTAAAAATTATATTTGTTTTATATCAAGATAGTGGTTATTAAACCATTTTTATTTAATGGATTTTTTTCACACAAAAAACTCTTAAAATGCTATGAATAGTTTTCATTTAACCACATTTAAAATATGAATAATCCTAAGGTTTAAAGTTAAAAATGTTCTAGAGCTTTGAATCGCCTTAGACATCCAGAGCTTAGATTTGGCGTTTCACTACAAGGAAGCTAATTTTACTAGGTGTCAGCCAATGGCACACTGATTTCAGCAGTGGGGCTTGCCGCCTCCAAAGCACCACACCATGTTCCATCCCAAGAAAACGATGTGAAGACTTGACTAAATTACCTTTCCTGGAAAACAAACTATCCCGAGGATCCTTCATGTGCTCTCATTGAAAAGCGAAATAACTCTATAAATTCAAGTCTTGAATAAAACGATGAGTCAATCTTTTTAAAGCACCGTTTGCTACTATTTGCTTTCTAATATATTTCAAGTTATTTTTGAAAGATACAACATATACCTATTTCTAACATGGAGAAAAGTTTACATAAGTCATAAATAAATGAGATCAGAAAAGGTAAAGATTAATCTCAAGAACATAATTGGACTGATAGTTCTTGACATTAAACTGAATATATAGCTATAATAAAGACCCAAAACTCTTAAACAAGTTAACAAAATGCAATCTATCAATATTGTTTATCCCAGTAGGAAAGAGCCTATCCCTGTCAAACTGAAGAAAATGAAAAAGCAGATGGGTTATTTGACAGCTGCTCTTTGATGAATTTGCTAGGAATGATCTTTAGCGAGAAAAAGAAAGGGTCTGATTCAGTGTAGCTATGATGGAATGAGGAGGTTGAAAATCCTTACTATCAGAAGTGACTATGGAGCTGTGGAGAACTGTCCAAAACGGACCTGCATGTGCTTGGGAAAGCTTAATATGCATACAGGAAATCAAGAAATGTTTATTCATGACAGCGACCAAGCTTTGATTAAGAACAGTGGGAGTCTGTGGTCCTCTTGACTGGCGGTGTTCCACTTGCACTTCATGTCTTCTGGCGACGTGATTCGCCCAGGCCAGGTGGACCGTGCATGTGAGATGTGCACGCCGCCGGTTGAGTGGCTCGCTTGCAGGAGGCACTGTCCGTGACAGTGTGCACCTCAGTGACACGTGAGCAGGAAGTCCCCGATCTCCAGTAGCCTGGAGTCTGAATCCTGTTTTGGGAACAAAACCAGTGAATAACCAAGGAATCTCAGGGGGTTCTAGGATGTCAGCTGACTGTAGGGGCCATGTGTGCTGGCCGACTCAGAGCTGGGCTCAGGCTCAGAAGAGACCGACTGAGGGGGGCCCATGCCACCTGCCAGTCACTTGGCAAGGAAGCCTGGATAAATGATGCAGAGAAACATGAGAAGGCATGACTTGAAAGTGGACTGGACCACACGGAGGCTGAGAGGGGAGACTGGCTGGATGGATGTGAGCACAGCTTCTCACCGGCGTTTGGCTGCATATGAAGATGGGCAGATGCAGGAGAACCCCCTAGGGAGCCATAAACTGGAAAACAAATAAGATAAAAACTACAACAACAAAAAGCCAGCACCAAAAACTTCTAACCTCCATGCGTATAAAAGATAATTCTCAGATTTCATCTAGAGGAGTTACAAAGGAAACATTATAACACAATAAGGACCTGTAATTTAAAAAAAAAAAGTTTGGAGTTATAAAAATATATGATTTAAAATGTTCAGTAGTCTACAAAAAGTCTTATGCGACTGTCAAAAAATGTGGTTTAATTTCAGAAACAAAAATTTTAAAAAGCTAGTTAGTAAACTCGCCATTAATTGTTCAAAGATACATTATATCAGATGCTAATAAGTTCAAAGAGCCAAAGATATTCATGTTTAAAGATTTAGCAACAACTCAATAAATTATGAATAGCAACCGAGAGATAAGAATCGTAAGATTAAATCTACTAGAAAGTTACGGTATAGTCATCAAGCTTAGTCTAACTGCTGCCAAGTCCCAACCGCGAGAGCTCGGTCATTTACAAATGCACTGGGTGCTGCAACTTGAGCCCATGTTAAAGACCTGTGCTTTCTCAGTGTGCATACTGCTGTGCACAGAGTTGAACAAATGCTTTCTGTTTACCCTGCTGGTTTTTCACTAGAAAAACAAGTCCCGAGATTTTCTGGTCTCCTTGTTCCTTTTCCTCCCAATTCGGATACTCACTTGCTCAGAAACAGTAAGCGATCCACGTGGACACATTTGGGAAGGTGAACAAGAGTAGGAAAACCAGCCGTAACACACTCCACAGAAGCTAACTAAGAAAGAAAAGAAATCATGGTGTCATATGTTTTTCCAGGATAACAAAACTAAACATCCGTCGATCAGTGAAGCATATCATTTTGCTACAGAAATACCAGAATCAAATTAGGAATGGTTGATTGAATCAGTCAATTTCACGTGCTGATGCTACCGCTTGTACCTTCTACTGTGTTTCTGGTTTGCTCAATAAAACGGGAATACACTGAATTGAATTATTTATGTTAAAAATAATACAGCAAAATTAATAGGGGATCCAATTAAAGCAAGTGGAATAATACTAGGTGTTATGAACTTTCAGAGTTAAACACAGTGCCTGTGGCTTTGTGATCAGGAAAGTTTCATGCAGGGGTAGAGGTGTGGTGCAGTGGGTTAACTGCCCGTTGGGATGCCCGGATTGCACATCAGAGTTCCCAGGATCAAGCCCCACCTCTACTTCTCTAGTTTCCTAGAGGTACTTGGCTTCCCACCTTCCACATGGGCAGTGGGTGGAATTCCTGGCTCCTGGCCTTAGACTGGCCCTAGTCTTCCTTGCTGTTCTAGGCATTTGAGAAGTGAACCAGTCGAAGGAAGATCTTTTCCTGTTCCTCTGTGTCACTCTGCATTTTCAAATAAATAAATAGATCTTTAAAAAAAAGAAAATCTTCATTAAACAAAAGGAACAGTTAAGGCTGGTGTTGATCTGTGAATGTTTGCAGGTTCTGTTGCAAAGGATCTCAACAGAATGACTTGGTCACAGGATTTTACAGGGTCTTGACCGGGTTATAAAATTGTGGGATAGAGGGAAGGAAGGAGTAGACTTAAAATGTAGGTTGGTGTTAGAGAATTAAAAGTCAAACCTTGTATTCTTAAATCAGATGCTCAAAGATGTTTTTAGTGGTTCCTCACACTAAAAACAGAAAGTTTGTTCTTAGAAGATCAGTGTGTACATCACTTAGGAAGGCTTGGGGAGGCCACGTATTAGGGAAGGAAGACAACAGAGGAAGATGTTCTTGGCCCGGAGAGCTGGCGTTGGAGGAAGCCAGTTGATCCTTTCCAGACTGCTCAGACTGAATCCAACGTGCAAGTTCATCTCTATGAACAGGAATGTTCTCGAACGCTGACAAGTTTATACCCATCATTGAAAATCTTGCGACCTCTGACTCAACTCTAACATTCTTCTGTGACTCTGCAAGTTTTTCTCACATTTTACAAGTTTTATGAAACATGTTTTCAGGAAATTTATTTTCATATATATCTTCTAACTGTGTAATTAAACTTGCAACTCAGCTGTAATATATATTTTTAAATACCATACACTATCATAAAAATGTTATACATAGCACCATCTGTTGGCTGAGGTATCTTTAACAGATGAGAAATGTTTTATGTAAATTGGGTTAGAATATCATCAAGGAGTTTGAACGGAGAGAAAGGAGGAACAGCTTTAATGTAGATCAGGAGATGGAGTCTACGTGTGGTCCCTGAGCAGGTGCAAGGGACCTGGCAATGCAAGCTGCATTGCCCTGTGCCACCCGAGTCAGCAGCGAGTATAACAGATTGCTCTTGTAATAGATTATCCTAAATGGAGGTGAGGAAGATGACGTGAGAAGTCCTTATTTTGTACATTTTAGGCACACAGACTTCCCCTAAAACAGATGTAAACAGTGATGCAGTCACTTTGCACATGATATACATTGTACAAAAAGCTTAGGAAACAGTATTGCTATTTCCTTCATGGTCAGAAGATGAATTAACCACATAGTACGTACTTTACACAGTCTGCCAGGTTTCCCTTGTTGCTCCTGTGCGTGTCTGGTGGTACGATGGGTGTGGAGGTGCCTTGAGTCTGAGGGAAATTGCATTGATGCTTACTTGTGTATCTTGGGAGTTCAGCAATGCAATAAAACTCTGCCTTTTTCTCACTATTGATCTCCAGGTAGGCATTTGTGGCAGGGACATAAGCATCTTACAGTCAGAACTTGTTTAGTTTTGTTTTGCTTTTAACTTTGGGAGGTTTTGTCCATTGCCTTTGAGAAATATTTCTAATGGAAAATTACCACAGGAATTCAAGTAGAGTGTTTCAGCGTTGGGTTGTCTCCACACCATCTGTGATGTCACATCCCAATGCTGAAGTCTCTAAGGAGCCTGTACTTGAAAAATAAATGATAGAGCACTCACACAAAGAACTACATGAGTGACTTTACTATGTAATTATTACTCAGGGCAATGAAAGATGAGGGTACTCCAAGCAAGGAGAGTCCCTGAGATCTGAAATTATCTCCAATCCTAGGCAACCCTTACTGCTTTTGTGTCCATACTTTTTTTTTTTATTCTTTTTCTGGTATCCTTTGTTCTTATTGATTTTGTTTCCACACGTCTTTACCAGCCACTCGGCTCCGGTCCATTTACCTGCTTGCTCTTGTTAAGTACGCATTCTATTGCTCTGTGTATTTGTAGGATGCATTCCCCCTTCCTAAGACTGCCTACTGGCCCTTCTTTTCCTTGTTGAATTCATATTCATGTTTGATTTGTCATCTTTTTAAAAATTATTTATGCTTATTCATTTGAAATGAGGAGAGAGAGAGACGGTAGAGCGAGTTCTTCCATCTCCTTGTTTACTTTCAAAATGTCTGCAGATGCTACTCTAGACCAGGCCAAAGCCAGGAGCCAGGGACTCAGTTGGGTCTCCCATCTGGGTGGCAGGAACCTATGATGGAATGAGAAGGTGAGAAGGTCATGCCAAGATGGCCGCTGACAACAGAGCCTGACTGGCAACAGGCTGTGATTGGATGGTTTCAGAAACTGCCTGGCAACAGAGCTGACTGGCAACAGGCTGTGATTGGATGGCTTTGAAAACTGCCTGGCAACAGGCTGTGATTGGTTGGGGCATAGACCGCCCCTTGACCGGATTGGCTGCCTTGGCTATATAAGCAGCTGTAGCAACTGAAATAAACGAGTCTGCAGGCTGCTCGCCTCTGGCCTGCTTTCACCCGATTCCCAGGATCTGTGTGGTGACTCCGCGCCTCTTGCCCCACCATGCTCCTTGTCTCAGAAACGAATCCACCTCAACAGGAACCCAGCTGTTTGAGGAACCTGCAGCCTCCCAGGGTGCACAAAGTCAGGAGGTGACAATCGGAGTGTGGGGAGTACTTGACCCCGCGCACTCCAGTAGGAGATACAGCCATTTCCAGCAGGATCTTAACCACCAGGCCAAGTGCCAGACATTCTTCTTGGTGCCGAGGTGTTGAAGTTGAAAAAGCAAATCATGCATCAGCTCCTCTGTGGATAACAGAGCTTTAGACACCATGACAATGCAAAGCAGATTAACATTTAAATCATTTAAAATTTTTCTATAACTTCCACTGAGAAAAATTTAATTAGACAACAAACTTTAAGGGTTTAAATGCCGTGGTCAAGAGGAAAACTGAAATCCAAAACACAGAAATGATGGATGAGCAAGTCGTGGGTGAACATTGCTTCAAAATGAAAAGAAATGGTTTTATCACCAAATGATCGGCATCCTTTGGTTCAAGTTTATAATATATTGTAGCAAAATCACATTCCCTGAAGCATCCACCAGACACGCAGCCCAGTGAGTGGAAGGAGTGGAAGGAGTGGAGTGTCTTCTCACTGCAGATGGCAGCTCTGGGTACAACCTGTGGTAAGTGCTTGGGTACCTGTGCACCTGATTTGCAGATTGTTCTGGGCTTCGTTGCCTTCTCTGTGTGGGGACAAGAAGACTCTTAATATAAAATGTTTTCCTAAAACCAGGACCCAGAGACCACTAAGAAAGGCAAGTCCATTTTTAAGCCAAACGACACTGAAGTCATCATTTTGAGCCAGCACTGTTATATTCGGAAGAAACAGCTTCATGACTGTGTCCTTTGGGTAGGAAGAAGCATCCTTTTACCAAGCAGCTTTCTCTGTCTCGAGGGATGTCTTTCAGGTCTCTGAGGAGGAGTGGAACAGCATCGGTCAGGCTTCAAATGGTTGCCCGTGGTCTTCGAAATCCCTGAAGAGACATGCAGGGTCTGGCCAGAGGAGTGCTATTGCAAACGATAAATATGTTTTCAGAAACTTAGAGCAATAGCAAGTGAAATAATTCACCTGTGACCTTTTCAAAACTTGAGTTTTCTATTGGGAGCATGAAATTGGTCGGTTGCCTCGTCTGAGTATCAATTCTGAGTTGCTTCGTTAAAGTTTTCACTGGGTCAAGGCCAGGATTCCGGAGGTAGGAACACAGGGAGTGGAATGCGTGCAGGCTGCGTCGGAGGCCTGTTCTCCCTTGCAGATTTGAAGTTTATTATGTTTAAGCATTTGGGAAGGAGAAGTTACAATACTTGCAGTGGGACAAATTCTGCCCTCAAACCCAGAAAAATGATTGATTTGCAAGTTTGGGATAACACACACAGAAAATCACTTGATTGTGTTTTCATTTATTGGTATAAAGTGAAAGGGTAGCAAACGCATACACACACCATTTCACGATGTCATCTTTCAAGGTAGCTTATGTGAACTCTCTGGTATTAAAATATATGAAAATAGACATTCTCTGGAAGGAAGCAGAGTCATGGAAACTGACACGTATGATCCACCATTTCATGTGGGAATAAGACAGTTTCACATGCAGACTTTGTTTCTGGCATTGGCATACCGGTCTTTGTTACCTTCATCGCCATGCCTGGAACACATATGACAGTATATATGTTCCACAGACTATTCGGAGACTTTAGCTCAGTTAATCTTCACAGAAACATTATAAAGTACTCCTTTGCTATGTCTGCGTTTTGTGATTGAGAAATGAAGAGGATTAGAAAGTTCAACAAGTCCAAGATAACACCAGGCATTCCCTCATTGCGCAAAGAAAATCTCCAGTATCCATTAAACAGGCCGCGGACAGAGCCCAGGAGATGTTGTCTCTGCTGTGAAATCCCCAGTGCCCCTACTAGTGTCAATTCTTCAGTGCAAACAAGGAACCAACTCTGTGGTCAAAGAAAGAGGGTTTCTCTAAAAGTTCTTAGACATTCTTGGCTTACAGCTGTACTCATTGAGAAAACTTTCCAGTAAATCTCCATCGGTGACATGTGTGCTGTGGTAGTTTCATTTGTTTCCACTAGGAGCTAACAGCAGGTGACAAGTTGTCCCTTTTCTCGGTTATCCACACCAAAGGACAGCAGAGGCACAGTGTTGGTGATGTGACGGCGGCTTCTGAAGCCTTGTACATCATGGCCCCTGGTGGGCAGAGCAGGTCTTCATCAAGTGTCAGAAGAGTGAACCCAGGAGAGTAATATGGTCCTCTTGTGTTCCTGTTTTGCGGTCTAAGACGCAGTAGGTTGATTCCGCTGAGCTCTGTAGGAATAAGATTTCCATAAAAAGTGAGCCAAGAGAGCCTGTCCCTGTAGGGGTCTTTGTGATGAACGAGTCCTATGGCCAAGGTGGATAGCTGCTCATATCTCACCAAGAGAGTATTGTGAATCAGTGCAGCCCAGAAAGCACCTGGCGTAGGGAATCTCCAGGCTTCCACCTTGGCTAGAATGTAAGATGGAGGGGCAAACCCTTAAATGTATAACTTAAAAATGGTGACTTTGAAACAGTTCCTATCCAAGGAATTCCCCAGCTATTTATGAAGATGCATGTGGACTAAAGATGACCCTCTCAATTTATTTGTTTATTTTACAGGCAGAGTGGAGAGTGAGAGAGAGAGACAGAGAGAAAGGTCTTCCTTTGCCCGTGGTTCACCCTCCAATGGCTGCCGCGATATGGCCGGCGCACCACGCTGATCTGAAGCCAGGATCCAGGTGCTTATCCTGGTCTCCCATTGGGTGCAGGGCCCAAGCACTTGGGCCATCCTCCACTGCACTCCCTGGCCACAGCAGAGATCTGGACTGGAAGAGGGGCAACCGGGACAGAATCCAGCGCCCCAACTGGGACTAGAACCTGGGGTGCCGGTGCCGCAAGGCAGTGGATTAGCCTATTGAGCTGCGGCGCCAGCCAGACCCTCACAGTTTTCTTAATGGACCGCTCCTACTGGAAGTATTATACCATAGCCTGCAGGAACCATGAACCCATTGAGTTCTGGACCTCATATCCTAGTATGCCATTGATCTGTGTCTTCATCATATAATATTGTAAATTTGTTATGAAAATAAGTTCATAAGTAATTTTTATGTCAGCCATGTGTGTCATCACTAGATGAGACCTTCATGAACAATTGTACATGTTAGCAGGAGATATCGGATCATGAGCCAATAAGAACTCCAAAGGCAGATAAAAGAAACATTGTAACATTGCAGTGTCTTGTAGTAAAGTGAGATAAAGCAAAGGATACCGGTATATTGTGAGGGAAAAATGCAAACATAAAGCAAAGCATGATATGAGTTCATTCACATTTAAACAGGCCAGGAAAAATAGAATCAGGTTGTTTCTGAAAGTTGTTGTGAGTGAGATTGATGCTTATAGGCTTAGGCAATCAATACGGTGCCGTCTCCATAGTACATCTTGATTTGTAATTCATACAGTGTTATGAAATGTCATAAATCTCAAGAAAGAAAAGGCGCTCGGAGCCTCCAGAGTGGCTGCAGCAGAAACTGAAGTCCAGTGCAATGATGACTATCCCAGATTTTTCCTCGTTTCCTTCTCGTTTGCCTGGGAAGTCCAGCTATCGCAAAAAGCCATGATATCTCTCCAGCGACGTCGCTGCTGGTCAAGCTGTACTTGTCTCTCAGTTATGAAAGTTTAATTTGTGAGATATATGGAATTGAGCAAAGTTTCTACTTTATATGTCTAGCTACAGAATATTAATAGATATGTATATTATTTCCAAAAATTACTTGAAAATATTCGAATTTTTCAGCCCAATTTTCTGTCCATGTATGCCTGGGTATTGACATATATGTTCCATGGAAAAGAGGGGAATGTGCTATGGTTTCATGTAACAGGTAAAATATGATGTGGTATCTTACCCTTAACTTAAAACTGCGTGATGTAACTTGCAGGGCCCAGCCACCTGCAGGCCCTAATAGGCGAGTATTTATCTGCTTGTGCCCTTGGGAGGATCTAAAATACTCATCTATTCCTTTCTGTAGTTGCAGTCCAAGTTCTCGGCGTGCGTCAGACCCCTTTCTCATTAGCATGGTTTATGTCATGAACAAGATGACCAATTTTTTTAAAAAACAAAGGGACAGTATCCCATGTTCCCTTCTATTCTCTGTCCTAGACAGAAGAATTGGGCACACCAGGGCACAGCACAGCTTACGGCAGAGTTCAGTAGAAAGTCCGTACCTCACAGGCTTTCAGGGACCGTCTGGGAATAGTAGCAGGAAAATGAACTCCTCTCGTGGTAACCCAGGACAACAAAAATAAGAGAGGGAGGGAGGAAGATGGGGGAGGGTGGGGGGAAGAGCAAGAGCCTGAGAGAGCGAGAGAGCGAGAGCGAGAGCGAGAGCGAGAGAGAGAAAGAGAGAGAGAGAGAGAAGGAAGGAGGAGAGAAGGAACAAGGAAGGAAAAAGAAAAGACCAGGCAGGTGGAGGTTTTAGTCCGCAGGTGTGGACGCTGCTTCTGGCCACCTCCAGCTGCAGGCCTGTGCAGCATCCCCGTTTGGTCAGAGAGTAAACACGGCCATCAGGGGGGCCTGCCTTCGTCAGTCGCTCATTTCGGTTTAGCACATTCCTGCAGGTGTCCTCATCGCGGGGGCAGGAGTACTCTACAGCATTCCCAGTGAGAGACTCCCCTGAAGCACAGCACAGGTGATTGCATACGTGTGGCCCCGCTGTCCGCACAGCTGTCCACACCCCCTGCCATCTGCAGCCCGGTTGAGAACTGTGGTTCTTACCTGACGATTACAACTCCATGCCACCATAAAATGGGGTGGTTTGTTGGTGGTGTTCTGGGGCCAGTGGCCCTCAAGGCCAGTCCTGCACACCTCTGCCTCTTGTTCATCGACAGCACGGGGTGGAGGCTGGGAACTCACCATGCGGGAGCACTTCTGCCGTGAAACCTGGGATTGCCATGAAGTTTACCAGCCACCTGCAGGTTTCCTTATTTTCTGTCGTATGTCTCCTATCTCTTCACTTCTCTTTTGGTTGAAAAAATAAAGGTGCCATATAGATGTTCATATAGATGAACATAGCGTTTGGCAGGCCTACCAGAATGGAGATAGACGTCTATTTGGAGAGAGACATCAGTTTCTAAATATTTGCAGTAACTTTAAGAAAAGGAGAAAATACAACTTTTTAAATAAATGTTTTATTCTATACATCAGAATTAGAAGCAGGGAGGGAGGGAGAGAGGGAGAGAGAATCCTCCATCTGCTGGTTCACTCCCCAGCTCAACAGCTAGAGCTGGGCCAGGCTGAAGCCAGGAGCCTCCTCCTGGTCTCCCACGCAGTTCCAGGGGCCCAAGCTCTTGGGTCATCCTCTGTTGCTTTCCCAGGTGCATTAGCAGAGAGCTGGATGCGAAGTGGAGCAGCCAGGACTCGAACTAGCACCCATATGGGATGCCAGCACTGCAGAAGGCAGCTTAACCCACTGCACCACCACACCAATGCCCCAAACACAGTTCTTTGTGTGAATTATAAGCATGCGCTTTGATGTACTGTGTTCCCATACTCACCGTCTGATAACCCCTATAACCTAGGCTGAGAGGTTTTTTTCCTTCCTATGAATCCCAACTTGCTGAATTGATTTTGGAGTTGCCTTTGTCCAGCAGTGGGATGCCCAGTATCCACGAGTGTCTGTTAGGATAAAAGTGTTAATAAGGAAAATGTTTGTGTGGTAAGCTGCAGCAGGCATTCTTAACCGTTTGTGTTCATTTAACTCAGTGGGATTTTCCTTCTCCTTGATCCGCCATGGAGGGCTAGAACTTATGCAGCATTCCCCTTCCCATTCTTAATCTAAACAGAATTATGAAATACGTGTGGAATCCACTCGGGGATGCTTTCCATTTGTTCCATTATGGATGTCAGAGTCCACATGATTTATACGTTTCTCCTTAAGTCAAACAACATTAGTTTTCTTTGAACATCTGGCTGGCATCTGGGAGATCAGCTCTGTGCACTATTAATCAGAATATCATTGTGAAGTATGGGTAATGACCTATGTGAGCAGAATATATTTATATGTAGAAAAGTTCACTTTATTGATTTAATACGACTTTGCTTTCTGAAGTGCCTTGGTTTTCAGCACAACTTAAACACATTGCCCGTGCTTTATTTGTTTAGCAAATGCATGCATTATTTTTCTTCCAAAGCTATGCAGTAATGGCAACCAGGCAGGAGCCCAAAGACACTTTGTCTTCCCCCTGAGAGATGGTCGCTGGACACTTTCCTTGAAGTTAGCTGCAGTACCCAGCGGCTGTCTGCTTCAAGGAATGATGCACCTTGCTTCTCTCCCCTTCCAGCTTCTCCTGTCTAAACTGTGACACCTCCATCTGTCCACTTTGCCTGCAGTGGGTCTCTCCTTTTTTCTCTCTGTCTGTGTCCCTCCCACACCACCCCTCTCTCTGCATTGGGATTCAAGCCAACATCCCAGGAAGAGAAATACAGAGTAGGGATTAAGTCTGTGTATAGCTTTCTCTGCCTTCTCTGTAGCTCTCTTGCAGCTTTGCTCTGGATCTCATGTGAGTTGTTTTCTTTCTCACTGCTCTTGTCTCATTGTCCCCTGTTTTCTCAGCCTCCTAACGAAACCCATACCTATAAGGCAGGGCTGGAATTCTTCAGGAGCCAATCTCACTGTCCCAGTTCAAGGGTGAACAGGAAGAGCATAAAAAAATGGGGAGAAAACCACAAGACTTGGGAATTAAATTAACATATTTCTAATGGCATCCACGTCATTTGGTGTTTAAATTATTTTTAAAGAGACTCTTTAAAGCCAAATTGGCAGGTAAAAAATTAGCATTACATTTAAGCTTTCTCTTTTAAAAAGTATCCACTTTTGATTTCCATTGCATTTTTTTTAGTGTCCCTCTGTTCCTTTGTCAGTTGTCAGTCTCACAAAGGGAAAAATTATGTTTAAATCACTGTGTAAAGAGCATTGGACCAAATAGATGCTAACGGATGAGTTTCCATGGGGATAAAAATAATAATCAAATAGTAACGGGTGTCATTTCTCTTTAACTTTCAGTTAGGAAAGCTCAGCCTAGTGAGAGGCCAAAGGAAAGAATCCTCTCTAAAGTGCGTTTTTCTGCTGATGTCTCTAACAATGAGACCTGAATGTGTCTGTAGCTTTGAAATTGTGACTCTGAAGCCGGGATTACAGATGCAAAGGCAACAGAGTCCAGGCTGAATGTACTCTTTCTGACAAATTAGCTCCGTGAGCCCACAATCACTAGTGATCAATGCTCTTTTCATCATGTCACATCCTCTTCAAAATACCAGAGCTCAATCAAGATTCTCCATGGCCTGGGAAATACAACCCTACTCACCTTGATTTAGAAAAAAAAATACTGCATACTTCTAATTTCTGCAGGGTGGAAAAAAACTATGCAATTTGATGTTCCCTTTAGTTCCAAATGGCTTTGCCCTGTGATAGTTGCGTTGTTGGGTTTTGGCTGAGGTCTTCCTCATTTGAGGCTGTGAGTCTCTAGCTCAGGAATTCCTTTACAGAGGTTGAGAAGTGCCCTGGCAGCAGGTGCGAAGGAAGGAGTTTACTTATCCACCCCCAGGTTGAATCAGAGACTTCTCTTACATACAGGAATCCTAATGAGACAATGTGACTGTAGAATAAAAGCGAATGGAGGGCTGTTCACCCCACACGCAGCCCCCAGGGAGAAGCAGGACCAGTGGTTGATTGTACTGAGTGGAAGTCCAAGAACTACCCACTTCACCATTTCTTACCATTACTTTAACCATGGTTTAGCCCCTAGGAGGTCACAAAGCAGTTCGGTATGGAACAGCTGTCGTGTGTTAAAGTAATTGAAGGCGCTGTCTCTCTTCTTCATAAGCAAGAGTAGGACCATGTCATGTAAGGGATTTACCTAGCAGATAACTGAGCAGGGGTCTAAATAGAGGCCCGTGGATGGATGGCACTGGAATGAATGGCTCTTGATGTCTTCCATGCTCTCGCTGCCCGCCAGGGGCCCCTGAGCAGCTCTTGCCTGATGGTTATTGAAGTCGTTGTTATGGAGTGCGATGGGGATTGGTGGTTTCATCTTTGTGTTCTGTAATGCATCTTTTCCATAGACTTCAAACACCCACACCTACCCCCTTTCTAGTTCTGTTGCTGGTGAGATTCCACTTCTGGGACGTGGAAACTGAAGAGGAAAGCACATAGCATGGAAAATGCAACTTGGAATTTCATGCTTGAGCAGGCATTCTTCCCCCTAGATTCCTACAGGGCTTGAGGCTGAAATTCTTTGGGGGGGAAAGGGGCTCCTGTTCATTGAACTGGGCAGATGCATAAGAAACATGACCGAGTTGGAGACCTGAGAACAGATACAAGCAGAAGAGGAAATTAGAAGCCTCATTCTTATAGCAGTGTTCCATACAACTGCTGAAGGGACAGAGGGAATGAGAAGTGGAGAGAAACAAAAATTAGGGGGAAATGGAAGAAACCATACCATGTTCCCATTGATGGCAGCTGGGTATAGCACGTGCGTCTGGTGCAGACCCAGAACCCACACACATAGAGGCACACACACCCCACAGGGGAATGTCACTCACTGCCTTAAGCTTTTATTCCAGTATCAAGAGTTAGACAGAAATTACCCTCATTGTGGCTCCAGTGTCAAAGCAATAGAAAAAAAGCAGAAGGAACTGGTTTGCCAAGTTCTGCATTCTTGTTTCAAGTTCACAAGTCCACTTAGGAATTCCCTAGGCGAGCTGCGGATTTGAGGCTGGGTTGGCTTGAGCAGAGGGGTGTGCCTTTCCTTGGTCCCTGCTACACTGAGCTTGTGGACCGTCATGAACTTTTCATTTTATGTGATCTCATGGGTGAGAGGACTGCACACCTGCTTGGCTCACACCAAAGCACATTTTTTAAAAGTCTAAATACATAACAGATGCACCAGAGGATTTCATTCTGGGAGGAATTTGCTTATAAATTCAGACAGTTAACACATCCCCCACAGTCATAATCCTATCCCCGTGCCATAATTATGGAATAGATTGGGAGAGTTGGCATTGTGTGTTCCTTGTGGAAATGAATCCAATATATTTTCCACTACTTGTTAGATATGCTCAATAAAACATACTGCACATATTTTTAAAATATGAGACAGTTTTATGCATGCGATTGGAAATACAACCTAGTTAAGCATTTCCAATGGCAGTAACAGTGGACAGGTGACATTGCATTTGCAAAACATTCTAGAACTTATCAGGCCACCATAGATAATAACATTCCTTGGATCGACTTCCCCCCAAGAAACCTTCCTCTACTAATTAGGAGCGATGTGGAAGCTCTCTGGCATGGACAGTCCACAAACCCTGCGCCCTCCCAGTCTCTAGGCTCTGTAGAGTCCAAGAGCTCTGTTTACTAACTCTGTCTCCCCAGAGTAGGCATCCTGTGCCACAGCTCTTTGAGACAGGAGGTTTTATGGTCGGAGTTTCTGAGTCTTTCCTCATGAGTGCACTGCCAATAAAAAGATGTATTTTGCCCAAAGATCCTCTGTCCCACAAGATGTGAAAGTTCATGAAATTGACTCATGGTTGTATTTGAAGTTTTTTTGATAGGGAAATTTTGTACTACACCATAGGTGTGACATTGGTGTTTTCGTAAATAGAAGATAAATATACAGTAAAATCGATAATAACAAAACAAGATCCAGGAAGTCCAGAGTGATGGGCCAGGTGTTTGGCCTGGCTGTTAAAGCGTTGGTTAAGATGCCCATGTGCCACACCAGAGGACATGATCAGGCTTCCTGCTGACACAGACTCTTTGAAGCAGCGGTGGTGATTCGAGTAGTAGAGTCCCTACTACCTACAGGGTGAACCAGGATGAGGTTCCTGACTCTGACTTTGGCCTGGTCCAGTCCTGGCTCTGTAGGCATTTGGAAAGTGAACCACTGGCTGGGAGATTATCCCTCCCTCCCTCCCTCCCTCCTTCCCTCCTTCTCCCACCCTCCTCCTTTCTCCCATCTCCCTGCATCCATCCATCCATTCCTCTCAGATTTTTTGAAAAAATTTCCAACATGAACCATTTTCCAGCTGAAACTAGTTTAGTATGTGATCTCCCATCCTCAAAACATGCAAAACTCTTAAAGAGAAGTTAAGAACTGTACAGTCCCAGGCAGAGAGTGTTCTCTGACACATTCAGAGAGGATAGAAATGAATTAGAAATTCCTAAGAAGAACTTTTTAGAAAGAATGAGGATTACAAAGGTGTAACTTTCTTACCGTTTTGAATTTGTGTATCAGTCATGCGGATTAATATCATTTTATGTCAACCTCTGTATTGGTGATACTCTGCTTTGTCAGTGTGCATCAGTACAATTCTTTGTGAAGTATGCACAATAATTAAATGTCTGGTTACAATAATAAATAGAATTAAAAAGGAGTGACTGCTCCAGCAAGGGAAGCAATCTACACAGCAGACTCATAGACTAACAATCACTTTAAGTAGCACTCTGACCTCAGAATCAGCCCTGAAGGCATTCTGGTCTGGCTGAAAAGCCCAGGAGAGTATTTCAAGCATGGAAAGCCAAGACATTGTGGCAAAAAATATTCTACATGAAGGACCTCTGTGGGTGAAACCCCAGTGGAAAAAAGTGGCCGTAAAAGAAGGATGTATCTTTCTCTGAAGGGAAGGAAAACTTCCACTTTGCTTATGGCTTTGTCTAAATACTGACAGATATTGTGGACTCAAAAGGCTTCCATAGCCTACGCAGCTCATGTCAAGAGGCTCAGGTGATCACTGACATCATGCATAAGAGTGTTAATTGTTAAATGAACAATAGGAGTCACTACACACTAACTTCCCATGCAGGACTTCTGTCCTCAATGAGTTATATTATGAGAGTTAACAGGAAAACTTGTTCTCAAAGGTTTATTTTGTTTTAGTGTATTAAGTGAAAGATATTCTTATGTCGCATAAGTTTTAGTTATGCGTAAGTGTCCAATTCCATTACTTGTTTTCTTTGGTGCTTTCTTAATTAATGATAAACTTTGTTCTCAAGGGAAAAACGTATGCATAATAACATTTTTATACAAGGAAGATCTAAAATTTCTGTTCCTGTGAAAGGATCATCTATCAATGTTGATAGGAAACTAATGGTTACTTTTGTGCATTAATATAGCGTACTTCCAAAAGTTTGTGGAAACTGGAGAGTTTCTTTGGGTACAAAAATGTTTGAAATGCATGCTTAGTTTTTGCATAGCATGCATTTTGCATGAGTTTTTTGAACACCCTCCTCCCTGAGAATGAGGATGTAGAGTGTTCTGGGCATTGCTGGTGCTTCTGATCTTGATCTGGGTGGACATTAACTGGCTGGGTTTGCTTTGTGAGAACACACCCAGCTCTGTAGTAGTGCATGTGGATGTTTCTGTGGTGTGATGTGGTTTTAGATATAAGTTTATTTTTTTAAAAGAAAGATGGCCACATGGCCAGAGGTAAGCCAGTCCAGACTCAGGAGCCAGAAGCTTCCTCCCAGGCTCCCATGTGGGGGTAGGGGCCTATGCATTTGAGCCATCCTCCGCTGCATTCCCCAGCCCACTACAAGGTAGTTGGATTGCAAGTGGAGCATCTGGGACTTGAACCAGTGCCCGTATGGGATGCCAGCTCTGCAAGCATGGCTTAACCCACTGCGCCATAGCCTGAATAAGAAATTGTTTACTGTAATGATCATAAAAGGATGAACCTGCTCATGTATGAAGATGGCTTTTGGGGGAATCCAGAAACCAGTGGAGTGCTGGAGCTCCTTCTACTGGCTTGTGAGAATCAACAGCTGAGTCCCTACAATCTCATGACCTGGCTGCCAAATACAACTTTTGTTAAAAAATCAAATTAGATGAAACTATACCTAAATAAGTAATATTAAAGATAAGGAAAATAAAAATAAAGACCATATTTTCTAATTAATTAATTTCTTAATATATGTGGTCCATGTTATTTGCTTCTTTTCTGCTTCTAGGGTGGGGATTCTCCCAGCCTTTGGCTCCTCCACTTGGCTTCATCACTCTGTGTAGTGACATCAGCTCGTTATCTTGAATTGGCCATGCTGAGAGAATTTACATCACAAAACCAGCAAACACTATAAATCAGGGCTTCCTTCACTCCTTAAGAGCCAACAATTAAATGTTTATAGCACAGCACTGCTCAAAAATTCAAAACAGAATTGCCATGTGAACCAGTGATCCTATAGTAGGTGCACACCCTATAGAAATAATATGATTCTATGGAAGAGACAAGTGCAGCTCCGTGTTCACTGCAGTATTGTTCACAACAGCCAGGGGATGTAAGCCACGTAAATGTCTTGTGATGAACGGTTACATACAGAAATTACAGGACACAGGCACGCACAGGGCCATCAAAATGCTCATGGCAAATGCATGCGATGAGAAAACTATGCATGAATTTCAAGGTTTTGTTTGTGCCCAAAAAATGCCCTTCAGTTCCATTTTTTTGAAGCTTTTAGGAATATCCTTATATATTCGTATGTAAGGGATCTTCAAAAAGTTCATGGAAAATGTGTCTTATCCTTTAAATCCATTTTCCATGAATTTTTTGAAGTACCTTTGTCTATGCAGCCTTAGTACAAGCAGTCATGCTGTTGGGACAACATGGATCGAGATAAAAGACGTTATGGGAATGACCAAAGATGCAGAAACAGAAATGGTGAGCACTCTTGTGTAAGCCAGTGTGAGGATTCCAAAGAAGTCACAATTATGCAAGAGAGTGGAAATGGGTTCCGGGGGCTGGAGGTGGTGGGAAGAGGCTGATACTGATTAAAGGGTACAAAATTTCATTTATAAAAGATGGGTCATTTCTGGACCTCTGAAGTATACTATTCTGACACAAGCTAAAGCTACTGTGCCCTTGGAATTTCTAAGAGCATAGATCTTGGATGGTATCTGACCGTGCACACACAGAAATGGTGGCTATGTGATGGTTACATAAGTTAGTTAGAACATGCAGGCCATTTTACAATGAATCCAAACATCCAAACGTCAAGTTGTCCTCCTTAAATATCTGCAAATATTTACACATCAATTATATCTCAGTAAATTGCTCAAAGATAAAAATAATAAACCAAATAAAGCCCAGCCAGCATAAGAGAACGTTTTCTCAGTTCTCTCCTTCGGGGTCACCAAGGACTTTCCCTTCAGAGTCCACAGCAGTTTGACCTTGGTATTCACTGGTCAGGAGTGGTCCAAGGTAGTATGTATCCTTTGTTCCAGTGCAAGCAGTGGGCCAGACTGCAGTAACATTTCCGAATACTCACGTGACAAACAGTGTATAGAGGAGAGAATGGATCTCTCCTAACACCCTGGTCTTCCTAGAATCTGGAAGTTCTTGGTGTGCACTGAGGTGCCATTTACAAAGTGACACCAAGCAGTGATTCTCTGTCTCTTCAGAACACACAATTTATTTAATGTCTTGAGCGACATTCACAAGTCTTTAATTCATCTTCACCTATCAGTTTAGAATTTCAATATAATGTTCTGATAATATACAGAAACATCTTTTGGGGCTGGTACTGTGGCTCAGCAGCTGAAAGCCATGGCCTACAAAGCCAGCATCCCATATGGGCGCCAGTTCAAGTCCAGGCAGCTCCACTTCTGATCCAGCTTCCTGCTAGTGCACCTCGGCAGGAAGCAGAGGATGGCCCAAGTGCTTGGGTTCCTACATTCACAAGCGAGACCTGGAAGAAGGCTTCTTGGCTCCTGGCAGCAGCCTGGCCCAGTCCTGGCTATTATGGCCATTTGGGAAGTGAACCAGTGGATAGAAGATTTCTCTCTCTCTCCTTCTCTATTTCTGTAACTCTGTCTTTCAAATAAGTAAGTCTTAAAAAAAAACCTGGTCATTGAGTATTTAAAAATATTTTATACAAAAATGGCGTTTTATTAACATATGTAGGAATAACTGTCTTGGTTGTCATACTACTGTAGCCATATGCTTGCAAACATTTTGCAATGAGGAAATCTGTGTTTCAGAGAAGGAAAATAATAATCAACTGACTCCTCTGACATGTTTTCTTTATAGTTGACATTTTAATATCAGGACCCAAGAAGCACATGACTGTGTCAGCTACAACTGCAGATTGATTGATGCAATTTAAGTGATTCTGGCAAATTAAATACCATGAGCAGCAGTGACAGGAACAAAGAGAGCTTTGAAATGGTGAGTAGCTCTTGGGAGATTTCCAAACAAAACAATTACAATCGTCTCTTGATTTACAAAGACATTCTATTTCTGGAGAATTCAAGATATATTAAAAATTACCGAAAAAAAAATCCTGCTGTTTATACCCAAAGTGGAAGCAGGCTTCAGGCTAGTAACGCTGTAAATAGGCAGTTTTGCATGACAACCTGGAGGGCACTGCGAAGGTCACGTAGCATGCAAGTTGGGTGTTCATTGTGTAAGAGTGTCTTCACACTGAAGCAGTCTAGACCCTATCTCAGGCCTTACCCACTAAATGCTAGAGGTGACTCTCAAATCAAACCGACCCAATTGCCCCCACAGATTCCCAAAAGCAGCCCAGCAGCTGCTGGCAACAGGATCATACATGGCACCCTTGACGTGCAATGGGCACGAGTCCTTGAGATGCAGACAGCGGTTTTGATTGCATAGTCTGCTCCTCACTGGTTGACCCAGAGCCTTGGCTTTGCTGCAAGAAAAACCACAGGGCTGTCATGGATGACGCTTCCAGGCACAGGGTAACTGCTCCTCCCCAGTTCTTGGTTTCTGCTTTCCCTCCATTTCTTCTCCTGCTTTTCTCTGTCTATCTCTCTACATGATTCTTTGTCGCGTCTTTATTGCCTAAGAAAGTATTACCAAGTGGGGAAAGCACTAATCAAAAATATATCGGATCCACTATAGAGGAAATAGAAAACCACATGAAAAAACATGAATGAATGAATGAATGGAAAGAAACAGCTAAGGGAGTCTATGCGATCAGTTTTCTGTAGGTAAATAGCAAAGATTTATTTATTTATGTGAAAGGCAGAGGCAGAGAAAGAGAGAGATCTTCCAGCTGCTGGTTCACTCCTTAAATGCCCGCAGTGGCCAGAGCTGAACTGATATAAAGCCAAGAGCCAGGAGTTCCTTCTGGATCTCCCATGTGGGTGCAGGGGACCAAGGATTTGGGCCACCCTCTGCTGATTTCCTAAGAGCATTAGCAGGGGAGCTGGATCAGAAGTGAAGCAGCAAAGACTCGAACCAGCGCCTATAAGGGATGCCAACACTACAGATGGCGGCTTTACCCACTACACCACAGTGCTGGTCCCTAAATATTAACTTATACTTTTTAAAATTTAAGGCATCAACTAAAAGCTTCATCTACACCTGACTGAAATCCGCTGTAGTTAGAACACAGGCCCACACCATGTAAATATCATCTCTTCACCATTACAGCAAGATTTAAAAAATGCCATGAAAACTGGCTAGGATAAAAAGTTACAGAACCCACCTACAAGACTTACACTGGACTTTTTCAGTGCACATGAACTGCAAGTTAGGGAGGGGGTTTTTAGGTCAATTTTCTCCTATTAATTCAGATTTCAAGGCAAGCAAGCCAGAGAGTCTTAAGGACAGCTTTATTCTCCAAGAGTTGACTAGGAAATGCTGAATGACTGCATAACAAGTACTGGGGTTATTCTTTGGGAGAAAAACGTGGAGCTATTTTTCCTCTGTTTTTAGGTGGCAAAAAGTCTTTGATTTGCTATGGGGGGAGTCAGTCTTCTTCCTGGATGGCTGTGTGTGTTTGCAGATTTGATCTATGCCATGGAACACACTTACACGTCCCTAGCAAGCCCCACATGTGTGTGACAAATCCCAGTAATAGTCACATCAGAACTGTTACCACAAGTGTTTCCTCACTTCATCTATTATTTTTAATGTAAGCGAGATACCGTATTAATAAACTCTAGGAAGTAAAATATATTGGTCTTCTACTACATATAATGCAATAATGTTTGGAGGAGGTTAGACTCATGTTTCTAAATGTAAGACACAGGTTCAATCAAAATAACTCTTGATTCTGATGGAGAGGCCTTATTGAGTACCAGGGCACTATCTCTCAATAACTCAAATTCTTTGTCTAAGCCTTAGTGTGGGAATAAAACCCCACCTCTGTGAGGAAGCATTGGGGACGTTGGGTGACCTAGTTTTCCTGCATTTAGGATGTGTTTTGTGTGAAATAAATGGTAAAATGATGAAATCATATACAATATGTAAGAGATGCTCACAAAATAAAAGTGAAAGTTACTGCAGAATACGCAAATTAGAGCAATATATCAGTTTGAATAGCACTCAAAAGCACAGTGTTGATGTGAAATGAAACCCAGAAGTGGAAAAATATACACATTCTGATAGAATTTGCATGCTTTTGAAACACTAAACTATATTGAAAGCGTGTGTGCACATATGTGTCTAGGAATTATTAAAATGGTCTAGAAGTTTTCACACACAATTTGGTGTAGTGGCTGCCTCTCCAAGTAGGAGAGAGAAAAGGGGGTGGACAGAGTGTGGCGCGCAACAGTAGTCTTGTCTACCATGTTCTGTTTCTTTTCCACATTAGACTGCAGAAAACCCAGTAATTCTTTTGAGAAAAATACTTTTATTATAAATACACAGCTGAATTTATTCTCTTGAGTTTTTTATCACCTGTTTAGTATTATCTGAAAAAATGGAAGTTGCTATTTGGGAGAACTGTGATTTCTTTTTAAAAAAAATATTCATTGTTTATCTATTTAATTGAAAGGCAGAGTTACAGAGAGAGAGGGAGAGCCAGGAGAAAGTAAGGGAGAGAGACAGATCAATCTATCAGTCTCCCATCTGCTGATTCAATCCCTAGATGGCTGCGATGACCAGGCAGGGCCACACCCAAGGCAGGAGCATGGAACTCCACTTGGGTCTCCCACATAGCTGGCAGGGGTCCACTCACTTAGGCCATCTTCTGCTGGCTTCCGAGGAGCATTAGCAGAGACCTTGTGCAGCCAGGACTCAAATCAGTGCTCACGTGGGATGCCAGTGTGTCACAGACGGTGCCTTACCCCACTGTGCCACCATGCTGAGCCAAGTACTGTCATCTCAAACTCCTATACTAATCATAATTTTGATGCTATAATGAAAATATTAAGTGTGGTACTACTTGTGAAATATATTCTGGAGAGCTGGCGATGTTCAGGGCGCACATTTGGGTAAATTTGGGGGCCAGCAAAGCAGGAGTTGAGCCTTGAAGTTAGTTACAGATCCTCCTGTGGCCAGAACACTGGCGTTCTGAGGGAGAGCTGCAGTGGGGATTGGCTCCCTCTCAGCTGTAATTCTGCCCTTAGGTGTTTGTAGAAGGTGTGTTTAGAATTAAGAGCGAAGCTCTTACAATAGTAAGCAATGCGTCCCCTCACTATAAATTACAGAATTGACCTCTGAATCCGTTATTTCGCCACATAAACTATAGTAGGTGGTATTCTTTAAAAGTTATATTCTGTGGCATAGTAAATTACAGGGTTCCTAAAACTACTCACCATCGTAATTTTTAAAAACATAAAACTCTCTTCACTAATGCAACTGTACTTACCCAAAGTTAAGATGTTGTATATTTAGGTGTTGAAAAATTTATATAGATGCTCCTGCGCCAGACTCCATCATTCTCAGACCTAGGCTAAAGTGTTGACATTTTGATTTAGGCATGTACGAATTTCCTTTTATTGGATATTTCTAATAAAGTTTTAAAAATTCTTCTTGGAAGGGAAAGTTTCACTCGTGAGGTTCCTAACAGCTGTAAATCTCTGTGCCGTTTTCCTTGTAAATCTCCTATGCATATGAAATCTCGTTTGTCAGGTGCACAGGCCTTGCTGCTCTGCACACGTCTGTCGAGCTGGCTTTACAGAACGCTTCTGTCTGCTGACCTGCTCGGCTTGCAGAATGCCAGAGACCTACCAGCTCCAGGCTCAGGTTTTGCTTTTCCGGTTTTCAGAGCTCGGGAAAGATGGAGAGGGAGGAAGAGGCTCGAGGAAGCTTTGCCTACAGGGATGAAAAATGACCATGAACAGTTGAGAAACATGTGTGTCTAGCACTTGTCTGTGCCTCTGGGAAAAAGGAGGCGCCGTGGTAGGCACTCTAGACATGTGACCGTCATGTGTTCGTGGCTACTCTCTGAGTTGTGTGCTGTTATCCTTCCAGAGACGGCCAGAGACGGGTGGAAACTTGGCCCAGGTCACACAGCTTGTCAGCTGCAGAGCTGAACTGGGCCCTCAGGGCATCCCAGCTCCAGAGTCTGCATCTCTGGTTCCCGTGCCGTATGGCCACCCCGGATAAACATAGAGTTGTGAAAAGATGGCTCTTTTTTTTTTTTAACTTTTATTTAATAAATATAAATTTCCAAAGTACAGTCTATGGATTACAATGGCTCCCCCCCCCATAAATTCCTTCCCACCTGCAACCCTCCCATCTTCTACTCCCTCTCCCATTCCATTTGCATCAAAATTCAATTTCAATTCTCTTTATATACAGAAGATCAATTTAGTATATATTAAGTAAAGATTTCAACAGTTTGCACCCACTCTGAAACACAAAGTGTAAAATACTGTTTGAGTACTAAAGATGGCTCTTAAGACACAAGAGTTTGATGTGTTTATCATGTGAATATTGTTTTAGTTAAAGGACTTTGAAATATTTGGGGGGGGGTGTTGTTTTTCGTCAGCAGATTTGCTATTTCTTCTCATTTCCTGCCTCAGGAAATGTGACCTACTGTTCACAATGGCCAGAAAGCTTAGGCTCAGCCTAGACTCCTGTTCTTTCTGTATCATGTCTCTAACCAGTGGCCCATCCTTGTTGGTTCGTTTATGCTAATGATTGATGCAGACATCCATCGCCTTTTGAGCAGTTAGAGGGGTGGTCATTGTGTGGTGTGCTCCCTGTCTCTGCTTCCAACACAGCTCCCTGCAAATGCGCCTGGGAGGCAGCAGATAATGGCCCAAGTTCTGGGGACCCTGCCACCCATGTGGGGAAACTGGATGAAGTTCCTGGCCCCTGACTTCAGTGTGGACTAGCAGATGGAAGAGATCTGTCTTGTGCTCGCTCCCTCTCTGTCTCTCTTCCTCTCTCTGTCACTCTCCCTTTCTGGTATATAACCCGGGAATCTTTAAGCTGTGCCCATTCCTTGATCTGTGTTCCATCTTTTTCCATGAACAGACATTAGGTAGTGTCATTATCCTATCTCAAGTTCATAAAGGTTTTCTGATGTGCTTGGACCACACGACTGAGGGGTGACCAAGCAGGGGACTATACATTGACAGCCCACGTTCTGCGAACTACAACATATCGTACTAAGTCTTAAATATGTCTCCAGTGTAACCCCTATTTGTGTTCCAGGGCCCCTCCCCTCGGTCATCATCTCATCATCCATTCTCTGTGGATATGAAGCCCTCCAGGCAAGATTTCTGTTTTCAGTGTGGGCAAAATCCTCTGATTGCCAACTATTCCTATCCTGCTGGTGCATTATTATCTAAAGGGCACTCTTGATCCTGCCACACTCGGATGAAAAATTGCCCCTGTTTTCTGCAGGATAAATGCTGCTTCCTGTATTCCTGAGGCCCTTCAAACACCCGCCCGTATCTGCAGCTTTCTCTCACCCCCCAACGCTCTCAACCTGAGCTCCAGGGTAACTGAACCATGGGAGGTGTTGAAATGCATAGGTGCTGTTCTGTCCCCTCTCTGTGATCGCACTTCCCTGTTTGCCTTAATCAAACTCCGAACACAGTCCAGGTGCCATTCTTTCAGGCAGTCTTTCCCACGCCCATCTTCCTCTCATCTCAGTTTGAATTAAGCATGTGTAGAGATGGTTGATGTTACACCTCTTCCCATATATCTCACATGCCGGATGAGGGATTCCAGGATAGAATTTTGCTTTATTTTAATTTTTTCTTATTTATTTATTTGAAAGGCAGTGAGAGAGAGCTCAATCTCCCATCCGCAGGTTCATTTCCCAAATGCCCACAACAACCAGGGCTGGGCCAGGCTGAAACCCGGAGCCTGGAACTCAGTGTCGGTCTGCCATGTAGGGGGAGGGACCCAAGTACTGGAGGTGTCACCTGCAGCCACTGAGCACGTGCCTTAGCAAGAATCTAGGCAGTGGAGCCAGTGCTCAAACCCAGGCACTCCCAGGCAGGAGGGGGTTCCCCAGTTGGTTTTCCAACTGTTATGCCAGAAGCCCACCTGCAGATTCAGTTTTAAAGAAGACCATGACATCATTAATGCCTCAGATTTTAAGGAGTGAACAGACAGCTGCTTTTCCAAAAGAGTTTAAGTTAGCACCTCACCAACGAAAACCTTCTTACTCTTAAAATTTCAACTTGACAGGGCTGGCGCTGTGGCGTAGCAGGTAAAGCTGCTTCCTGCAATGCCGGTATCCCATATGGACGCTGGTTCAAGACCCGGCTGCTCTACTTCAGTCTGGCTCTCTGCTACGGCCTGGGAAAGCAGTGGGGGATGGCCCAAGTCCTTGGGCCCTTGCACTCACCTGGGAGACCCCAAGGGGCTCCTGGCTTCAGATAAGTGTAGCTCTGGCCATTGTGGCCATCTGGGGAGTGAATCTGTGGATGGGAGATTCTCTCTGTCTCTCTCTCTCTCTCTTTCACCCCTTCTGCCTCTGCCTCTCTGTAATTCTTTCAAATGAGTAAATAAATCTTTAAAAATATTTCCACTTGATGCCATGTGGCTAAGCTGGTTAACATGGCCTTCAAGTGAACCCTGCCAGGAAGGAACACATGTGGTTCTTGGTTCATTTTGAAAATGCGTTATTTTTAAATAATAAAATTATGCATCAGAAGGCTGAATGCAATGCATTAGAATCATGAGTGTGGTGAATAATGATATTTATCTTGTATAAGGAAACATATATGTGGTTGCTGAAAAGCAGATTGTTGTATTGTGTTAGTCTGACTATCCAGTGCATAAGATCAGGTTAGCCTGGTGTTTGTATTCTGGCTTCTTGAATGCTCCAGACAGAGGAGGAGAGACGGCACAGCACTGGCACGTGGTGACATGGGGCAGACGAGAGCTCTGGTCCAGGCAGCTGATGAGCAACATGCACTCAGCACGGTGTGCAGAGGGACCAGGGGAGGAGGGTTGCTAAGAAGCTCAAGGACCTGTGGACTGACCCCCAAGTCTTGACCTTGTCTTGCATTATAATCCCACTGGGATGTTTGGAGCCAGCCAGTGGTGAGTGGATTAGCAACCTGGATCATAGGAGACTTCCAGGGTGGAGTTACTGCAGGCAAAACTGATGGTGGGAAGACAGGATTAGCGCTACTTGGGTAGGACTTGAGATGAAGCAGGTAACAGGCAGAGATGTGGGATGAAGGGCGTGAAGGTGAAATACTTTGAGTGGGGGTTAGATATTGATGATTGTATTAGTTGCTTATTTCTGCTGTAACGAATTACAAAGTGTAGTAGTGAGGTGTCCTTCAGTTATGGAGACCAGAAGTCTGAAATCAGCTTTGCTGACCTGAGATCTAAGTGAGTGTAGGACCGTGTTCCCTTTGGAGCCTCCAGGGGAGAATGTTTTCCTGCCTTTCCCAGATCCTGGAGGTCACCAGTGTTCCTGGGCTGGGGGTTCTTGCTCCGTCATCACAGCTGGCAATGTGGCATCCTCAGAGCCATGTATCTCTGACTTTTGCTTGATGACCACGCCTCCCTTTTATAGGGACCCTGTGGTTACAGTGGGCCCATGTGGGTTGTCCAGGATAACCTTGTCACCTCATGATCCCTAACCTAATTGTATCTCAAGTCCTCTCTCTGCGAAAGCTCTCATAGTCACAGGTGCCCAGGATTGGGATGGAACATCTGGGAGGGTCATTATCTAGTCTGCTACGATGGTGAATGAAAAGTTGGGTAGTCAGCTGACATTCAGGTATTTGTCTTGAAAGTATGGGCAGTTAGTGATGCTATCTACTGACTCCAGGAACAAAAGCTAAGAAGCTTGAAGGGTGGAGAGTAGGGAGGGAGAGGGAGAGAGTTAAGTTGTCAGCATTTTGGATCAGAGCTAACTCAGTGTGGGTCATGATACAGTTCATCAGTAGAAAGGTGCCCATACGTAGTGAAAGCTTAGCAGGGAAGATTTGCCAATGTATTGATTTCAGAGTCAGTATTTCAATGAATGGTGGGAATTACACTTCAGGCCATGTAGAAATAGCTGGTTCTGAATTCACTCTACTCCTGTACACAGCTATAAAATTTGACAAACATATAAGGCAGCGCTTTTCATGAACAGGGCAGCAGGCATCACAAATTCTAATTTCCGGATGTTGGAAATCCTTCACAGCACTATCTGCTGTCGCCTCAGCTTCTTCACGTGGGAGCAGCTTCCTGACCAACTGCTCGGAGCTCTAACAAGGAGAGCGTGGAATTCAGAGGCAGAAATCAGCCTTCAAGGGAGGGGAGGAGCAAGGTCCTGGAAATCTGTGCGAGGGGTTTCCTGCAGTCGTTGACTGGAGCTTGACTGCACAATGCAGAGGAATATGGGGAGCAGTTTGCCAGGGAGCAGGTGCCTTAGAGGGAAGAGCAGAACAGAGGCTCAGCTGGTGGTGAGACTTAGGAGGTCTGGTCCACCCAAAGAGGGGAGACGTCCCTTAACCTCTGTGTACTCATTGAAGCAACGGAACATCCCACAATGGGAGAGGAGATACCCTACGCAGAGGGTCAGCATGTTTATTCACAAAAAGGTGAGACAGTCCAAGAGACTCTGTTACCATTCTGTCTCTGCAGATCAAAAGCAGTCGTAGATAATAACAAAGAAGTGAAGTTTGGTTTCAGGAGAACTTTGCTTACAAAATCCAATGGCAGGCCGCGTTTGGCATACCTGGTGTCATTTGCCATCCCAGTGTTGGAGTGGGGTCCAGCATGAGAGCCTCCAGCTCCCCCACCCCTGCAGCTCCCCCACCCCTGCTGCCCAAAAGACCCACATAAAATCCTGAAGGACCAAGGATTGGAGGATGTTGCCTGCCAGATTCAAGGACCACAGACCTGACTTATCAAAGCCTAAAAACCAAGGCAAACTGAATTCCAGCTTATCAACTTTTACATGAGCTAAGTAGGGAAATAGAAACCATCATTCTTCAGATGGAGAGAACAGAGTCCTGATCGCTGTAGTTCTTCACTCAGGTGTTCATTATACAATTAAAACTTAGTGGGTATTCAAGCTGAGGGAAATGTACCGTATCCAAGAGAAAATACAGCTAATATTCACTCATTTGTGATCCTAGGTGTCAGGTGTAACAGAATATTTCTCTGGTCAGGGGCTTATGGGAGACTTCATGGGTGTTAAAACATGAACATAAAGAAACCCTCAGCAGAAAAGTAGAATAATGAAATAATGGAAATGGCAATTCTAAAAATAAACTTATGATAACTGAAATCAATGAAAAAACATCACTTACCAGTACCTTGGCAATCGCAGAATAAAACCTTACTAATATTCACTCTGAAGAACTCAAAATAAACTTTGAAATGAAGTAAATGAAGCATAAGGAACTATGGTACAGTATCAAGTACTCCATCATTCATGGAATTATATGCCCCAAATGAAGAATGAGAATATAACAGAACAGATACTGAAAAAAAAAAAAAAAAAGAAATGGGTGGATTCTTCCCAATTTAATAGAACTTTGAGACCCAAGAAAGCCAGTGAAATCCAAGGCAAAAAATAAATGAAAACTGTGTCTAGGTTCATCACAGCCAAACTTCTAAATATTGAAGAGAGAGAGAGAGAGAATGAATGAATGAATATGAATATCTCAAAGCAGCAGAAGCAGTTCCGGCCAGGAAAGGAGATGCATCTGCCTGGGAGGAGAATGAGTGTGTGAGTGGTGGGAGATGTCATGTGACAGTGACAAAGATATAAAGAAAAGGAGTCACTTTGAAGTGGTTGGAGAGCAGCTACCTGTCAGGCCAGAATTCTGCAGCCATCAACTATAGACTTCAAAACAAGTAACAGAACAGACATGTGCTTGGATAGGTAAAAGCTGAGAGAACTACTTTCCAATGGACCTGGAAGCCAGGAAATGTTGAGATGGGCTTTAGAATGAAGGGAAATGACCTACTTGCCATATTGCAGAATATTGCAGAACCACAGCCAATACATGCGAAATACATGATCCATCCAGTGCCCATGCAGCCTGCACGGCATGTACAGACTGATGGATGTAAGATACGTTGATACTCCTGGCTGTTGCACCCATCTGTGAAGTGAATCTGCGGATGGAAGATTTCTCTCTATCTCTGTCTCTCCCCCTCTCTCTGTAACATTGACTTTCAAAACAAATCAATCAATCTTAAAAAACAAACAAAAAAGAAGCTTGTGTCCCATGTTAGAGTACCTGCCTGCTCCAGCTCCTCACTCCAAACTTCCGCTAATGAGAACCCTGGGCAGCAGTGGACATGGCTCAAGTAGTAGACTTTGTGCCTTCAAAGGGAGACCCAGACTGTGTTCCCAGCTCCAGGCTTTGCCCCGACCCAGCCTCAGCCAATTGCAGGCATTTGAGGAATGAACCATCAAATAGGAGTTTCTCTCTTTCTCTCTCTCTCTCTCTCTCCTGCTCTCTCCATCCCTCTCCCACCCTCTCTCTTTACCTCTTAACTAAATAAATAGAAATTTTAAAATGTATACATTAAATAAGAATGACCACACAACCTATGAACATATGTGTGTTCAATCTAAAGTACTGGTTAGAAATTTTAAATGAAAATGAATGAAGAAAAATGTGCTAGATGAATACAATCTGTAATTCATACAGTAGTGTATTAGATAGCAGTGGGAACTGAGAGCCGGTAATAAAAGCCGAGAAAGAAGAGGTGGTGAGAGAAGCGTGTTTTAATTTAAAACCAGGTATTCAGGAAAGGCCTTGAGAAGGACTAAAGATCTGAGTGAAGAAGCAAGTATATGAATCTCAACAGTGCATAAGGAGGACAAAGGGAAAATTGATCATCCCTGATCTGTGTCCCCACCAAAGGTAGTGAAACAAATGACACAAACACACAAGCATAAAAGACAAGCAAAATCCACGAAATGTAAAACAAATCAATAGAGATGTTAAAAAACCTAAAACGTGGTTGTTAGAAAAGAAAAATAAAATTAATAAAGCCCTTAGCAAGACTTACATAAATAAGAAAAACAAATGAAGATACAACAAAAACGATGCATATCAAGAGTTGACTGGGTACTCTACAGATCCTATGGGCATGGAAATTAAACAATGAAATATTAAGAAGCAATGTCACTAATATTCTTTTATCTGTACATATTTTCAAGATTTATTTATTTATTTGGAAGTCTGAGTTACACAGAGAGAGAAGGAGGTGCAGAGAAAGAGAGAGAGTCTTCCATCCACTGGTTCACTCCCCAGTTGGCTGTAATGGCCATAGCTGTGCTGGTCCAAAGCCAGGAGCCAGGCTCCTCCTCTGGGTCTCCCACACAGGTGCAGGGGCCCAAAGACATGGGTCATCTTGAACCGTTTTCCCAGGCTACAGCCGAGAGCTGCATCAGAAGTGGAGCAGCCGGGACTTGATCTGGCACCCAAATGGGATGCCAGCACTGCAGGTGGCTGCTTCACCTGCCACAGTACTGGCCTCCAGTATTTGTATATTTTGTGGTGACAAAATACATGAGGGCTTAGATCAGCCAAAGTAGACGTTGCTTACTTAGGAAGCATGTTAGCGTAGGTTCTTTATAGCCAGTTGCACACGCAGCAATGTGCTGAGGACAGCTGTCCCCTGTACGTGGGGCGTCTGTCACACAAGATGAGGACTCAAACGTGAATCTGGAGCTGGCTTGGGTTTTCTGGTGACCTTTGCCCGAAATGTTAAACAAATCTTGGGAGCAAGAAAAAGGCCCTGAGTTCATTACACTTTGAAGGTAAACAGACGGCTCCGGGGAGATAGACCTACCAAAGGCTCCCAGGCCGTCCCATTGATCGGTCACTGGGGAAGCGTGTTTGCGTGTCATTCATCTTTTAAGCCAGATTGACAGCAGCATTCGCCTGCAGAGCCCTGATCACGCCAATGCATGAAATGATGATTTGTTTCCCAACAAGTTTATGTCAGTACATTGGCTGGGAGAGTTGAAATTGACCAATTTGTTTTTTGAAAACTACAACTTAAAATTGATACGCACAGAAGACAGAAGTCTGAATTGACCTGTACTTAAAAATCAATGCATAGTCAGGACCATTTCTCAAAGATAACAACTAGACAGTGAAGAGGAAAGTTCTATCATCATTGAAGGGGGAAAAAATGCCAACTTAACTTAAGCTGAGAAACTAAAGGAAGAGAAAAGTTTGCAATGTATTTATGGAAGCTAGTATAACCTTCTACCAAAACCAGATAAAAATGATTTTAAAAAGCAGTAGGACAATATCCATTACATGTATAGAAGAGGAATTTAAAAAGTTAGTAGAAAATGGAATTAAAATGTTCATTTATGTTGGTGCAAAATGGTTTTGGAACCCATGCATATAAGGGGTTTTCAAAAATGTTTGTGGAAATGTGTGTCATTAAAAAACTATACACAGATTTCAAAACATTGTTGCACCAGTGTAAATTTATTTTAAATCTGCTTTTCCACAAACTTAAAAAAAATGTTATTTAGTTGAGAAGCAGTCAGAGAGGAGGAGAGAGACAGACAGACAGAGAAAGAGCAAGATGAAGAAGGAGAGCCGCTATTGGCCAGTTCAGTCCCCAGATGCCTGCAGTGGTCTAGGGGTAAAGCCAGGAGCCAGGAGCTCAATCCAGGTCTCCCACGTGAGTAGCAGGAACCCAGGTAGCTGAATCTTCACCATTGCCTCCTGGGATCTGTTTTAGCAGGAAGCCAGAGGCGGGAGCCAGAGCCGTGTATTGAACTCAGGTACTCTGATGTGGGACTTGAGTGTCTTAACCTCTAGCCCAAAGGCCAACCTCTCCACAAACTTTTTGAAATACTTTATAGCAGTAAAATCCTCCTCAAAATACTAGCAGTTTTAAACTGCACTGCATGAAGGGGGGAAAAAAAGCTGTTTCATGACTAGATTAGCGTTCATCCTCAATGAAATTCTTAAATCAGTCAGTGAAATTCATGTTAACAAAATATATGTAAGAGATACATCATGTTATCATTTCATTCAATACAGAAAAATCATCTGACAAAATTCATACCCATTCATGACAAAAGGACTTAACAAATCAGGCATTAAAGGGAACGATCTAAGTTGATCAAAGACGCATGAAAACCCGCGTCTGGAATCACAATTAATGGTGAAATCTTGAGAACATTCTTCCCCACGCTGGGAATGTGGGTACTCACAGTTACATTTCTATTCAGTAATATTCTTGCATTAATGTCTCGAAACTTAATTTCCAAATAACTTTAATATCTCAATTATTGCTTCTGAATTAGCACAGTTCCCTCTTCTAGCTGTAGCAATGTAACAAATGTGAAGGCATGAAACGATACAAACGTGTTCTCTTGGATTTGGGAGTTGCTAGTTCCAAAACGGAGCAGAGAGATGTTCCTTCCAGTGGCTCCAGGGGTTTCCTTGCCTCTTCCCGGCTGCTCCTGGCCAGCAGCGAGTCTCGGCTCCTGGTCATTCACCCAGTCTCTAGTTCCGTCTCAGGCATCTTTTCCCGCAGAGAGGAACCTCATTGAAGACCCTAGGTCACATAATTCAGCGTGCTCTGCTGCTCTCATGGCCTTCTCACTCCTTCAGTGCAGCGCGTCTTGCCCTGTGTGGGGTGACGTTTCCACAGTTTGCAGGAGTTGCGGTGGGGCGCTCCTAGGGAGGGGGCTGTTCAATCAAACAGCACACGTGAAAAGCTGGCACTCTAACACTGAAAACTGTGTCCTGAGGTTGAGAACCCGGCAGAGACGTCTACGCAGTGAGGTTGTCTCTGGGCTGGCGTCTTCCCTGGGTGCGCAGGATCTCAGCTGACACCTGCCGGGCTGCTCGTGACTGAGTCACTGAAGTCACACAGCACATTTTCCGCGTTCTACTGCTCATGCAAGCTCTGGTTAAATGGGTGGGAGGATTCGATTCTATCTCTCAGTGGGGGAAACTAGTAAAAAAGAATTGGTCATGTTTCATTGGTTACACGGCCCATCCTCCTCAAATCCTGGACAGATTCGGCACAGTGGACTCTTTTTTTCCTTTTTTGCAGAGATCGGAAAGTGTGTTCTAAAGCTCACAGTAGCAATGCAAGGAACCCAGAATAGCCCTAGCAGTTTTGAGTAACAGGAGCACATGGAGGAGCCGGCACTGTAGCACAGAGGGTTAAGCTGCTGTGTATAATGTCAGCATCTCACACTGAACGAGCCAGTTCAAATCCCAGCTGCTCCACTTCCCAACCAGCTTCCTGCAGATACTCTTGGGAAAGCAGCAGAAGGTGGCACGAGTCCCTGGGCCCCTGTCATCCTGTGGGAGACCTGGATAAAGTTCCAGGCTCCTGGTTTTAGACTGGCCTAGCCCTGGCCATTGTTGCCATTTGGGGGAGTGAACAAGTGGATGGGATCTCTCTCTCTCTCTCTTGCTTTCTCTCTCTCTCTCTTGCTTTCTCTCTCTCTCTTTCTCTTTGTCTTTCTGTCTCTCCCTCTCTGTGTGTGACTCTGCCTTCCAAATAAACAAATCTTTAAAAATCAATGTTTGGAGGCTATACAGGGATTTATTTGGATCTTTATGAGATGGCTATAGTTCAGTACTACAAGATATTTGTATAAAAAGGGGAGTGAAGAGGCAGGCTCCTGTGTGCATGCTCTGTTGTTACCTTCTGGAGTAAGAAGATGGTATTACCAGTGATAGTGCTGTAACAACTGGACATTTGTATGGAAAAATACGAGGCTTGACCTCATTTGAAAGCATATATGAAACAAATCTAAGTTTTTCATGAGAATACATGCAAAACCACAGTCATAAAACTTGCGGAAGCAAGCATAGAAAATGCCTTTGTGACCTTCAGGTGGATAAAGATTATTTGATAGGATAAAACATGGCATGGAGCATAAAAGAAACAGTATTTCCATCAAAATAAAAATGTATACTCTTCAAATAATTTTTATTTTAAAAATTTTTATTAATATAAATAGAACAGATTTATGTATTTTATGGGTACAATTCTAAGATATCCATACTTCCTCCCACACCCTCAATCTGCCTCCTTCATTCCTTTCTTTCTTTTTCATAATTTTTGCAAAAACATAATTTCAGTCTACTCTACAATCACAGGCTCAAATAACATTTTTAAACAAATGAACTGGTAGGCCATATACAAGCGTGAAGATTCCATGCTAAATGTGTACCTAAACCAGTACCTGTGTCTAGAGTCCAACTCAGTAAGCAGATACAATGAAAGTGCACAGAGTGTTTGTGTCAACCACAGATGACGTCTGAATGGTCACTAATCACGTGAAAATATAAGATCAGGTTTATCTGGGATCTGCAATGTAGAACTATAATGAGATGCTGCTTCTCATTAACTAGAATGGCAGAAATTAGAACGTATCTGTGAGGCCGGCAATGAGTCACTGCACCTCACCCATCGCTGGAGGAGGTGTAAAATGCTGTAATCAATTTGGGGAACTCTTTGTTTACTTCTTCCAGACAAAAAGCTGCACAAACAGAAGAAAGAGAATGAGATGGGCACCAACCCAAAGGTAAATAGGTAGAAAAAAGTGAAAGGCGCTGGCATCCCATGTGGACACCGGTTCAAGTCCTGGCTGCTCCACTTCCAATCTAGCTCCGTGCTGATATGCCTGGGAACGTCCTTGGGCCCCTGTACCCATTTGGGAGACCTGGAAGAGGTTCCTGGTCTCTGACTTCAACCTGGCCCAACCCTAGCCTTGGTGGCCATTTGGGGAGCGAAGCAGCAGGCCGAAGATCTCTGTCTCTCCCCTATACCCATTCTGTGTGACTCTGCCTTTCAAGTGAATAAATACATATTGGGAAAAAATGTGATAAAGAACAGAGATCAACAAATCATGACAGAAAGTTGTGAAAATTACCAAAATCTAAAGGTGGTGTTTTAGCATATTTTCACAAAATAATTAAATAACAAATCAGTAGCAAAAAGAGGTATTTAAAATGATCATTTCAAGAGGGAAAGTAGGCCATCATTAACATCCTACAGATATTAAAATGATAGAAAGGGAATATTATGGCCAATCTTATGCCGACAACTTTAACAACTTAGATGAACTATAAATGCAGTTCTATAGAACTGATGTAAGATGGGACAGACAGAAATATGAATAGCGTTTTATCAATAAAGGACACTGAGTAATTTCTAAAAGCTTCCCACGTGGCCTAAACATGAATGTTCACAACCACTTCAAGAATCCCTCAGGCTGCAGTGAGACCGGGTAGCCATGACCATGAAAGTGAACACAGATATTGTGTGGATCCTTATGAACAGCGCCGGGAGCTGAAAAGGCAGGACCTTGGATATGACATGGGTGAGCAAATATAAGACAACACAAGGGATTGCCAACTGTGCTCTTCTGTGTGTGTGAAGTTCTGTGTGGGACAAAGCAGATGAGAGAGGAGAGACTCCTTGCAACCTGTGGGGCAGAGAATGATTGGGGAGAGAGTGAGGGAAGCTCCTGGGGTGGCAGCGCTATTTAATGATCTGACAAGGAGTGGGATCCACAGGAGTAGGGCTCTACATTTATCAAAATTCAGCAAAGCAATGCTTATGTTTGTGCACCTTCTTGCGCATGAATTTTGTCTTGAAATAAAAAAGCCCTTTCAAATACTGAACTTCCATTATTTTATTAATATAAATAGAATGTACCTGCTGGAATGTATAGGGGGACGTGACCTGTTGCCAGCAGCTTGCTTTTGGGGATGGCAGATGAACAGGTATGTGATACAACGAGTGTAGCAAAGCCTTAGGTAACCTAAGTGCACTTCGCAAGTCTTCAACATGGCTGTGTGCTTGGAAGTTTTGAAAATGAAATGATAGAGAAATACAAAGATGCCATAAATATGTATCCTGAATACACCGGAATATCGTGTGTGATGAACCTGCTACTTTTCACCAAATGCCTCTTTGCCAGTTCCTCCACTGGCCCTCCCTAAGGGTCTGTCTTCATGTCTGGTCTATTCAGATGTGGCCATTTGACACCTGGGGAAAGTGACATCACTTCCAGGCAGGAAGCTTCAGAACCACACTGTAGTTCCCCATTTGTTTTCTTCTCCTTCGGCCATGAGCCTGAAGACCTCCAGGCATGGTCTCCTCTGTGGACTGGGGTCTCCGGGTGCACGGCTGTCACTGACCTCGCATCCGAGAGGGAAGACAAAAGCATTTTTCTCAGAAGCCCTGAGACGGTGTTTTGTTGCCATGGCATCATCTACTCCGTTCTGCTGTTTGGGGGATGAGCGCAGGGGAAGAAATAAGAAAACAAGTATCTTCCACATGAAATAGCTCCTAGGTTTTCAGCCAATGGTTGGGTAGATGGCAGATCCTGGCTTCCAAGTTCTCTAATCCCATCAGAGCGCCGATGTTAGCAATGAGGGGTGGCATCGTAGATTCTGAATCCTCCACTATTGTGGTTAGCAGGTGGTTGGATGTGTTCAGTTGAGTGATGCAGTCTGAGAGGGGAACGTGGCCTTTCTGTATCGGTGCATGGCCGCTGCTGCAGAGAGCCGCGCCGCTGATGTGTGGTCCATGTTCTTTTCAAAACCTGTGTTTGCTTTCTAAATGACTTCCACCAGCAACTGTGTTAGAGGACTGGGGCTGGAGAGGCCCAAGGTTTCGGGTGTAAAATCCAGCCAGAGATGAAACGGGAACCAGTCTCAAAGACAAACAATCCTGTTTTCCATATAAGGTACACTCCTGTACTCTGACATCACTTTATTTTGGAAATTTTCATTTCTTGCCATTAGATTTTCCATAACTTACATATTCCCAGCATAAGTAGAGTATCTCTTCTTCTGACTCCACAGTATTTTCATTCATTAGGTCATTTAATGTTAATACAACGGGACTTAAAAAAATCAAGGAAACTGTATGAAACATATGAATTTATTTTGATGTGAGTCAATTGTTGAAAAAACATATAGTTTTTATACATTTGACATGTGTTACAAGGGAAACTTTTTGCACAAAAATATACTCAATTGTTTTACATTTTGTACTTTTTTTATATATTTGAGAGGCAGAGTTACAGTGAGAAGAGAAGGAGAGACAGAGATCTTCCATCCGCAAGTTCACTCGCAAACTGCTGCAATGACCAGAGCTGAGGTCAGGCCAAAACCAGCAGTTAGGAGTTTCTGCTGGGTCTCCCACAAGGGTGCAGGTGCCCAGATATGTGGGCCACCTTCTGCTGCTTTCCCAGGTGCATTAGCAGGGAGCTGGATATTGGAAGTGGAACAGCCGGGACCTGAACTGGTGCCCATAGCGATGCTGGTACTGCAGGCCCAGGCCCTGCTGAGCCACAGCACTGGCCCCCATACTCATACTTTTAATTCCTACTTTCCTTGAACTTTTGAAGTACTCTTATATTTAATTTTAAATATGATCACCTCCAGATAAAAAAAAATAGAAGAAAGGCAAAGCAATCAAAACATTTTACAGGGAACATCCAACAGATCAAAAATATCAACCCAGGCTGGCGCTGTGGTGTAGCAGGTAAAGCTGCAGCCTGCAGTGCCGGCATCCCATGCGGGCACCAGTTTGAATCCCGGCTGCTCCACTTCTGATCCAGCTCTCTGCTATGGCCTGGGAAAACAGTAACAGATGGCCCAAGTCCTTGGGCCCCTGCACCCACGTGGGAGACCCAGAAGAAGCTCCTGGCTTTTGGCTTCGTATTGGCACGGCTCCAGCCATTACAGCCAACTGGCGAGTGAATTAGCAGATGAAAGATCTCTCTCTCTCTCTCTCTGTCTCTCTCTGTCTCTCTCTGTCTCTCTCTGTCTCTCTGTCTCTCCTTCTCTTTCTGTGTAACTCTGACTTTTAAATAAATAAATAAATCTTAAAATAAAATCAACCCTAGGACATTTGCGATTTGGGGATTTTCATCAACAATGATACTGGTCCTTCTCACTTGAATGAAATAACAGATTCCGTCTCAGGCACTGGAATTTGTCAGACTAACACAACCTAGAAAAGGAAGACAAATTGGTCGGAGGAGAAACAAGCAATCATAGGGTGGAAATAAGTGATAAACATGGAGATCTGGAGTGGGTGCACACATTAGAAATGCATAAAAAGTGACATTGGTAAAGGGCGGGACAAATTGCTCTGGGTGCTGAATTTTATACAAGGTGGTTGACAATCATAGCAGTATCAGTACATACAGTAGTCATGCATTTCTTTCCCTAGATCCAGTGTGTTAGAGATACTCATGTGAGGGTCTATAATCTGACTCAAAATAATATTCAACTGTAACCAGAATAGACTCCTATCTCAGCAGAGAGAGAGAACCTTCCTGTCAGTGATTGCAACAGGTAAATGGTAACACACAGTCTTTAAAAACTGTGCATGAAGGGTGAGTATTTGTCCTTGTGGTGAAGACCGGCTTGGTCTCTAACATCCCATATCGAATGCATGGGTTAGAGACCTGCCTCACTCCTGATTCTGGTTTCCTGCTGACATGCACCAGGGAGGGCACTTGGGCACCTGCCACCCACATGGAAGACCCAGATGGAATTCCAGGCTCCTGGCTTCAGCATTGGCAGTCATCTGGGGAGGGAACCGTGAGATGGAATCTCTGTCTCTCTCTCTCCCTTTCTCTCTGTTTTCTGTAATGCTCTCTTTCAAATAAGCGAGTCTTTAGGTTTTTTTAAATTAATTTATTTATATTTATTTGACAGACAATGAAGAGAGAGAGAGAGAGAGAGAGAGAGAGAGAGAGAGAGAGAGAAAGGTCTTTCTTCCGTTGGTTCACCTCCCCCCCCAAATGGCCACTACGACGGAGCTACACCGATCTGAAGCCAGGAGCCAGGTGCCTCTTCCTGGTCTCCCATGCGGGTGAAGGACCCAAGCACTTGGGCCATCCTCCACTGTACTCCACAGCAGAGAGCTGGACTGGAAGAGGAGCATCTGGGACTAGAACCCCGCACCGCAGGTGGAGGATTAACCTAGTGAGCCACGGTGCCAGCCCCATCAAATAAACAAGTCTTTAATAATATCCCCAGAGAGTGAGAATGGGCACTTGCTTGTCAGCGTGCTCACAAAGCCGACCAGTGGTGTTAGTCTACTCACGTCAGTATGTCAACAGTTGTGCTGTTCATTTTTTGTAATAATTCTAGCTGCAATTATTTAAATTGCTGTAGAGCAAGTGGCCAGGTCTCAGCTGGCTCTCTGTCGAGCTTCCCTCTTTCCTTCTCGACTCTAGTTTCTAGTACTAGTTTCTAGTTTTTTTGCAGTACTTGGTGTTTCTGACCGCATTCTTCCCCAGTTTCCCTCTTTCCATGCCACTTTCTCATTTGCACAGCTGGCCCCAAGACTCAGACCAGCCAGCCTGTGGTTCCCCGTCTGCAGGCTTGTGCACGGGCGTGCTTGGCTCTGAGTTCATTTGTGTGGGGAGGATCCTGCGTGAGCCTGACCAGAAGGAATGGTGCTGCAGAGAGGGAATCCTGGTAACGAATGTTCAGAGTTCTTCCTTGGGGAGAAAGAGGAGCTCCCGACAACAGGGCAAGGAAAGGAGACACAGAAAGATGAAAATGGGATTAAAAGATAAGTTTACTTGGGTACAAAAATGCTGAGCGCATTTGATGCGTAAAGAAAGCCATACCTGGGGTCTTCAGAAAGTTCATAAAAAAGGTGTATTATAAAAAAAAAAAAACAAAAAAAAAACAAGGGTTTCAAAAGCTTTTGCACCAAAATAAACTTATCTTTTCCTTCTATTTTCCATGAATATCCCCATAGAAGAGAACAGATTAATCTCATTTCTTCCTGTAGATTTTTGGTCAATAGTCACATTAAATAAAATTTAGAAATATTAGGTTATACTTTAGAAACAGAAAAACCATTATGGCTGTGTAATGAAGATAGAGGAGAGACTCTGAAGATATGTTGAAGTGCACACTGAATTCTGCCTATAACTTTGTAGTAGAGGTGAAAGTAATATGATCAGTGTCATTTCCTCAAGAGAGCTAGGAAGTGTGCATTGCAGTAAGAGACTCGGGAGAGCATGTCCTGAGAGTTGTTTAAATGGGAGGGGTTAAAATTAAAACCTCGCTCAGCGAAGGAAATGGGGAAAAACTCTTGGAAGAGGAAGGGTTGGTTGGGATCGTTGAGCGGACGGTGTAGGGAGGACTTACCCGCTCTCGCCGACAGGACAGGAGGAGGAGGAGTGTGGTGGCAGTCGCAGGGAGGGGTGGATCGCTGCTGTACTTGGTGTAGTCCTGGAGAGGCCTGGCCTGGGGGTGACTCTCTCAAGTCCAGCGGGCTTCCACAGCGGAATCCTACCAGGGGAACTGCAGCAGTCAGGAGCGAAGGTGAGACTTCTCTGGTCTAGGGTCCATCAAAGGTGTTCATTCCAGCAATTGTCTGGAACTACCAGGCATGGGGAACCTCAGGCCTGACCGCAGGGCCGCCTTCCAGGTCCCTAGAGAGCTGCAGGTGCAGGCCCCAGGGGCAAGGCCGCGTGGGGCTGCAGTGGCTGATGTTTCTAAGATGCATGGCCTAGCGGGCTTTTGCTGATGCTTTCCTGCTGTCTTAGCAGGGAAGGGAGACGGGATTCTGAAACACCTCTAGAGGGAGGAAGTCGGTGAAGGCGAGAGCTGACCTTTCAGGCAGAGGGGTCAGGAGGAGGCAGTGGCCCCAACTGGGTGGGCACGTGTTGCTGCAAACAATGAGGGTCTAGCTTTAGATTCTGCAGGGTGTTGCTACGCTGTCAGGGACACCTGACATCTTCCAAATCCAAGCTTTTTTTTTTAAAGATTTATTTATTTATTTGAAAGGCAAAGTTCCAGAGAGGCAGAGGCAGAGAGAGAGAGAGAGAGAGAGAGGTCTTTCATCCACTGTTTTCTCCCCAGTTGGCTGCAACAGCCGGAGCTGAGCTAGTCCAAAGCCAGGGGCCAGGAATTTCTTCCAGGTCTCCAACATGAGTGCAGGCCCTGGGCCATCTTCCACTGCTTTCCCAGGCCATAGCAGAGAGCTGGATCAGAAGTGGAGCAGCCTGGACATGAACCAGAGCATATATGGGATGCTGGCACTGCGGGCGGTGGCTTTACCCACTATGCCACAGCACCGGCCCCCAGTCCAAGTTCTTCTCTGCTTGTGAATGAACCACACAGTGGACTGAGAGTCTGCTGTTTTGGTGAGGGTCACCACATACGTGGAAAGGAGGAAGGGAACTGGCCAGGACATGGAGGTAGTGGCTCTATTTTCAAAGAGGCAGAGAAGTCTCGAGCATTAAACCTGCAGTTGTGATGAGACAAGGAGATCATGTAGGAACCTTCCCCTGGGCTTTGCTTCCTTCAAAAAGTTTGTACAAATTGGAATTACAAGGTAAGTGTTTTGGTACAAAAACTTTGTTGACATCCACACACAGCTATTCCATAGTACCCATTAGGAACTGTTGGAAGACCCTACTCTTCGTAGATGCTTTTTTAAAGTAGCCTCACACGATCAACAAAATCTCGTGATTTAATCACAGGGGCAGGTGCATCTGAGCAGCGACTGGAGGCTGTTAAACATTAGATCTCAGAATAACACTGAATACGAAACTGCATCCTATATTGATTTTTCTCATTGCTTCAAAAACAATGTGTTTTCCTTTAGTTTTGAGGAATTTGCAGTCCCAGGAACGAACAAGGTGGAGCCGTGTCACAATGTATGTCCTTTAGAATCAGTGATTAGGCTACACCAAGGGACCAAAGAAGAGAGCTGTGAATTAAACCCTGAAAGAGGGAGCGAGATGGTCCCCTCTTGTCCCAGCTGACAAAACACGGGAAGAGACACATCCAGATTCCACAGGCATGACTTATTCCTGCACTCCATTAAAACAAGAAACAGCTACTGTAAAAGGAAGCTTGTTCATGACTATCGGTTTGCAGAGAGCTCGGTCCAAAATATGAGTCCAGGTGGTCTCGGTGCTCAGATTCCTGTAACCTGGGACTGACAGACTTGTCCAGAGATGCCATGAAGTGTAAGCAAGTGCCCGGCCCTCCCCCGGCACTGCCATCCCCATCACTACTGTCGCTTTCCCAAAGAGAAGGGTTCTGCTAGAAGCATCTGCACGATCGTTTAAGGCGTGATGGTGGCAAGCGCTCGTGTGTATTCCCCTGCTGCTGTTTCTCCTCTTGGGTTGATTGTAGTTGTTTTGGACACTTTGTCATCTGTTCTTCTTGAGGCGTATATCAGCTCTTAGAAGTTATAAATTGTGCATGCAGAACGCACTCACTGTTCATACATTCTTTAGCTCTTCACGTGACCTTATTAAGAAGTTTCACTGCTAGAGATAATTTTTTAAAACCTAGGCAGGTTTGAGAGTTCTTGGGGTAAAATCGGAGCTCTGCGCCATGTATAGATTGGTTGAACTTTGCTGACTTCCTGTTGCTTATTAACTGTGTAGGTCGTGTTAATAATGGAACAGGGTCACTGTGGATGAGAGGAGAGAGGGTTGGATGAGCAGAATAAGGTGTGAGAGCAAGGGAGGGAGATCAGAGGAGAGAAGGCAGCAGCTATGCATGTATTTAACCACCTGAAATAAAGCAGAAAATGAGGAAGAAGTGGAAAGTGAGGGATTTAAAACAGTCCTTTGCATTGGAACATTGTGTCTGCATCACATAATGCAGGGGAATCAATTTCTAGTCTGTTCTCAATCCAGGACCTGACAGGTGGCTGATCTCCCCCCTCTACAAAATCCTTGGCCTCGATTAGGGATTGAATTCCTGTCATTCTTTATATTTTCTGTTTACTTTCTGCAAGATGTAAAATAATTCAGTGGTGAGGTGGGAAGGAGGAATGAGGCGGGGAACCGAAGAGATACTGCATTGGGTAAAGAATATTCCTCACCAATTTCTTATCCTCTTAAAAGAAACTGCAGCCTGAGTGTCTGCTTTCTTCGAGGTCACTGGGGCTCACATAGGAAGTAAGACTCTTATCTGAAGCTCATCACTGTCATTTACTAGTTTTTAAATGGGATTAAAATACCTCTGAGTTTGTGCAGCAGATTTCAAAGGTGAGGTGTGGGGTATTTTGTTTTGAGATTAGCTTCTGACCTAGATGGCGTGCTTTCTTATCCTCAGAATAATTGTCACGAGGTTGGGACTTTCTAATAAGCTGGTTTTTGGCACAGTACATAAAAGCAAACCCAAAGGAAAGCCATCTGTGTCTTTGTAAGATGTATCCAAAGAATGCAGGTGTGCTTTGCTCCAAGGAAGCCCTCGGACCTCCAAAGTCAGCGCACCTTTGCCACCATGGGTGAATTATTGGTGATTGAGATAAAATAGTCTGCCTCTCTCTCTCTCTCTCTCTGTCTCTGTCTCTGTCTCTTTGTCTCTCTCTCTCTCTCTCTCTCTCTCTCTCTCTCTCTCTGTGTGTGTGTGTGTGTGTGTGTAAGGGGGATATATTCCAAGACTCTCAGGGCTGTGCCTAAAACCACAGAGAATACAAAGCCCTATTGTGTTGAATGGTGAAGTTCATACATTAGGTACAATGAGATTAGCAATACAAGCTAACAAAATAGAAAATATAGGATGATACAAGTTAGATGAGTGTGTTCTGTGTGTCTGTGTGTCTCTGTTAAGAAGCTTCTACTTTGCACATAAAGGAAGTCACTTTGCAACCTCTTTTCTGACTTAGCAGCATCACTATCCTTGCAGTTTGGGTCTATTAACTAAAATAAGGAAACTTGAACACAAGCTCTATAAAACTTCAGTAGTTGGGCTGAAAACTGGGACAACTCTCGTGTGACTAACAGGACATACTAGACAATGACATGATTCGTGTCCCAGGCAGGAGTCAGGGGACAGGGCAAGATTTTTGTCACATTGCTCAGAACTGTGTGCCACTCGACCTTCACAAATTGATGAATGACTAAAGCGAATGTAGTAGAGAGAGCCAGTGGAATACGACTCAGTCATTAAAAGGAACGGAATCTTGTCATTCAACAACTTGGGAGAAACTGGAGGTCTTTATGTGAAGAGCAGTGCCCATCACGGAAAGACAAGTACAACTGGGTGGAGTCTAAAGGAAGCTGCTTTCAAAGAAGCTAAAGGTATAGCAGTGGTTATGAGAGTTGTGGGAGGATAGGGAGAGGAAGGGAGGCGAACAACTCACTTCAAAGGTACCGAGATATGGTTACATGGGAGTAAAAAATTCTGGGTTTCCACTGCATTGCACGGTGACTATGACTGTGTTCATGTACTGTGTATTTCTCTATAACAAGCTTTGTGCAAAGCACAAAATTTATGAATGGTTCTTTTTTGAGTCTTCCATTTAGGATTTCTAGACCAAGGTGCTTGGCAGGTGACTGAAGCCACAGAAAGGGAACCGTGGGTCAGGGGGCCTCTGCACGGGTTCTGTTTTCTGCAGATGATCCGTGGAAGTTTTGCAGATATTTTGTCTAACTTAACTCCCAAGATACGCAGGCCTGGCTGGAAAGCCAGCACACCAACTCTGTGGATCTAAGCTACACAAACAGTCTGATTGTTTTTAAGCTTGAAAACCCCTTTAACCACAGAGCAGAGCCGGTTTCACAGGAGAAGGCAGAGAGGGCTTCACAAAAATTCCCTCGTGTCCTTTGTGATAGGAAAAATTATGACTTTATATTCAGACCTTGGGGAGGGTGGTTATGCGAATGCAGAGCAGAAAGTGATTGTTTTAAGTTGAGAAGGGCAGAGAGACTTTGTGGGCATGATTTGGCATGGAATATTGTATATTCCAATCACTGTTTTCTCCTGGTTCTCTTTCAGATCCATTCTAGATGTTACCAAAGAAGATTCTCTCACTTCCCATGGCCTGCCATTTTTGTGTAAGTGCAATCCAATTATCTGACAACAGCATTTACAAATATATTATAAAATCTGATGCTCAGTAAATAAATACCAAACAAATGAATAAGTCAAAATAGAGTACTGATTTTCAAGGTTTTCTTTTCTTTTATAATTTCTTGAACAAGTATTAGGATCTCTGTTTTACTGATATGAGAAGTGATATCCAGTTGATTTAGATGATTGGCTTCATTCTACATGGCTTTGGAAATGATAGAGGCAGCATCAAAATTAGTTCTATTTTCTTCTCTTTTGATTGTCTCCTTGGCTCATTGGTGTGGCAAATTAGTTTCTACTTGAGAGTTATTCCAACTCTATTGGCCTTGAGAAGTACTAAGGTCAAACCCCTACATAGGTAGAGGATTTACATGCTTTTTCCCATAATTTTTATTTGATAGCCCTTCCTTCCTGTTAGAGTTCACCCAGAGTCCCCTGCAGAACTCCAGCCTCTATCAGCAAAGATTACTGTAGGCTGAAAGACAAGCCATAGTGCCCCAGACCCCAGCACAAAGAGTGAGCACATTCACATTATCTACCCAGATTATAGCATGGAGACTTCTAGGTTAAAGGCCAGAGACGTCATCACATTCTAATAACTCTAATGAGAATATATTCCACTTTTATATCCAAGGCAGTACTAGCAAATCAAGAAGAAATAGGGAGTCTCTGTCTCCCTTTTTGAGAAATTCCTTTGCTCACATACTCCCCTGAGTTGATGGAGCACCTGGTATGAGGACTGGGAGAAATGTGTGAATACATAATGAGCAGAGACACCATCACAGGGGTGCATGATTTGGATGTTGGGGTGGGAGGGACAACTGGACACACTCTAAACAGAGACGACTCCTCAGAGCCAGTCACTCATTGCCAAAATCACAGAGCCTTAGGCTCTGATCTTTGCTGGCATCTGGCTTTTTGGATGGGGTGGGTCACATCTTTGTGGAAGAAAGTAGAACAGGAAAAAAAAATATTGCTTACAGTCATTGAGAAAGGGGAGAGTTGGCAAAAGAAAGATGCAACTTCTGGAGCTACTGTGGGGCTGGGGTCCTGCCCAGCTGGGACCTTCAGTGTTGTGATGGCTGCATCCCCAAGTCCTGTACCAGCATGCTGTGTCTTGGGTATAAGCATGGAGAGATGGCTGGTGTGCAGTCCGTGGACAGGGCTTCAGCCTCTCCAGCCCTGCACATGGGGAACTAGGAATCGATATTCATTATCAACTGATAAGCTGTCCTTACCTACAAGTGGGATTCATGAGCCTCTAGTTCCAGAATAAGGAAAAATGCTGAAAATGGAAAGCCGAGTGCCCTGATTTATTTTATATATATATATATATATATATATATATATATATATATATATACACACACCCTAGGGAGACTCCCATGAAACTCACAGCTGCCTCCCTCAGTAGGTGTGTGCAAGTCCACCTCCTCCCGAGGTGGGTATGCAGTGTGACAAGCCTTAACATCAACGTGGCCCTCATACACTGACACTCAATGATCAGCAACAACAAATGTATCTGGTCAACCACAAGCTCAGGTTTATTGCAATATTAAAGGTGTTGGTTACCCCGTGGGATTCATGGAGCACTGCTGATAGGATTGCTTGAAGCAGCAAGACTGGATAGCTAAAGTCACATGACTTCTGATTGTACGTGGTGATTGTTTGCTGTTTCTCTTCTTGTCAGACCAGGGAGTCTCAGCGAGCCAAATGACGGTTCTGGGTGACTGAGGGGAACCTTGGGCATCACTTCTGCTCCTCCTGCCCCTTATCAGTACCAGAATGTTTTCAATAATGAATCTCGTGGGTGTTCTGAGCTTTGTGAATCTAACAGCTAAGATGTCAGGGTGTATGTGAGGAGGCTTGTGGAAAATAGAAGAGAATGTACATCTGCTGTGAGTTTGAGAAGCCCCTTCACAAATGTCCTATAAAGTAGCAGACTCACCACTTACTTTATGAGCTAAGGATGCAACTGGCTTTCACACTCATAGAAAAATCACCTAAAGATTTCACAGAAGGGAAAATACGTTCTGTGTGGGACATGCTGGGGATGTGTGTCTCTGGGGAGAAAACCTCTGACTTGTGGCAATTGCCAGTTTCTGTGGTATAAGTCCTTCTATGATGTCCCTTTAACAAATGGCTCCCAAAATGCCTGCCTACCGAGCGGTTGGCTTTTATAGGCCATTATCAGCTGGCTGCATATTTCCTAACTAGGGAACAGACTGACCTTGTTGTAATCTAGTGTATCCTATTGGATCAATTGAGAACAACTACAATGAGATCAATTCTCCTCCTCCATTTCGGTGGATATGGTGCAGGAATTGCACCCTCGTGTGTAGGTTTCCAGGCCACTGAAGCATATCCCAAGGGTAGTGCTGTCCTTGACTGGCATCCACTGTGCTCCGTGTGTAGACTGATGGTGTCAAGGTCAGATCCAGGCAGTACATCCAGTGGGACTGTCCAAAGAGGAACCCAAGGAGGTGATAGCACTGAGACACATCAGGAATTGTGAAGTTGTTTAACCATTCATTCAACACTGACTAGTTTTTGTCTTTAAGGACAATACATTAAAATAAAACACAGTCTTGGAGAAGAATATATATGCAATGAATAAAATAAAACAATAAATGAGATGAGATGGAGATGGACATGACATTCTTTCTGAATGTGACATTCTTTCTGAACAAAGGAGGGTTGGAACCCGTAACTGGGTGACCAGAAACAGCCAGCAACGTAGAAGGACCAGGAAGGACAAGGTTCGGGACAGTGCTGGGAACCTCCAGAGAAAGATGTTCAGGCTGGAGCTTTGTGAACAAACACAGTGAAGAGAGCAGGAGAGCACGTAGGGGTCAGGCCCTCCAGGCCAAATACAGACGGAGCATTTCATTCTAATTTGAATGAAGCATGCGCTGACCTGTGGGCTCCACTTTGTAAAAGCTCATGTGTGCTCCAGGAGGGGTGCAGGGGCCCAGGGAGCACGGAGTGGATGCAGATGGACGGTGTGGAAGGATCCAGAGATGTTCGCTCTTCCCACTCTGTGGCTGGGGCAGAGTTGCACATACAGACTGAAGGCTAAAAGAGAATGGATGACTTTGTGTTGAAAGAGCACAGAATCACAGCGTTCTTCTTTGATTCTTTCTTTCCCATTTTACCTGCACTCCGTGCAGTATCGCCCAGTGGTACAATGACTCCTGTTTTGCACAGTTCAATCCAACCTTTGAAATTAAATGCTTAAATGGAACAGAGCCCACCTCAACTTTTATACTGATGGTTGCTACTGCAGGTGATTGGTTTAGTCAGCAAAGTGCTGGCAGAAAAATGGCACTGAGAAATTTTCTCACATGATAGCGCAGTGACTCAGGATCCAAAAAAAAAAAGAAAAAGAAAAAAAGAAAAGAAAAGAAAGGAAAAGAAAAAGCTTAGTTGAAATTTTTGCTTCAAAAGGATAAATGAAGTAGGGACACTTCATTTTTCATTTTATTTTGCATCTCATGAGTAGGCAACCATTTCATGAGGTCATGTCTGGTTTGGAAGTGCATAGACAACAAAGGTATTTCCTTTACTATGTTTACTTATGGATTCTAAGTTTCAGTAATTAGCCCAGAAATGGAATCAACTATTTTAATTAAATTTAGATAAAAGATACTTATTTTTATATAAAATTCTTAAAAGACTCACCATGAATTATTTAGTTTCTAAGACATGAAGTTTTATATTCTAGACTTGATGTTTTAGTTACGTTTTTAAAATACTTTTTGTTTATATAAGGTGAACAAATTTCATGTATTTCATATATATAGGTTTAGGAGCATAGTGATGTTCCCTCAGGCTTAGCCTGCATCCTCCCTCTGCCTTCCTTCCTTGAAGTTCTTTCTTTGAACTTTTACAATGATATACTTTCAATTGATTATAAGCTTAACCCTCCACTAAGTAAAGAATTCAACAAATAGTTAAAAAAAAAAACACTGTTAATATGCAGTAGAGACAAGGGTTGTAAACAATAATCAAATCTCAAATGCCATTTTGTTTATATACACTACATTTTAGGTACTCTGTTAGTTACCATAGATTAAGGAAAATGTATGATATCTGTCTTTTGGGGACTGGCTTATTTTACTAAGTATAATGGTTTCTAGTTGCACCCATTTTGTTGCAAAAGAAAGCATTTCAATCTTTTTTCATAGCTGAGTAGTATTCCAAAGTGCATATATACTATGGTTTCTTTAATCCAGTCATTGGTTGATGGACATCTGGATTGATTCCATATCTTAGCTATTATGAATCGAGCTGCAATAAACATAGGGGTACAGATAACTCTTTCATATGCTGGTTTCATTTGCTTTGGTTAACTTCCCAGGAGTAGGCTGGCTGGGTCATATGGTAGATCTTTTTTCAACTTTCTGGGGAATCTCCATACTCTATACCACAATGGCTGTACTAGTTTGCATTCCCACCAGCAGTGTATTAGGGTGCTCTCCTACCCACATATTTGCCATTATTTATCACTTTTCAATTGCCATTGTAACTGGGGTGAGGTGAAACCTCCCTGGGTTTGCATTTGCCCGATGGCTAGTGATCCTGAGCATTTTTTCAGTGTGTCTGTTGATCACTTGAATTTCATCCTTTGAATAATGATGGTCAAGTCCTTTCCCATTACTTAACTGGATTGTTTATTTTGTTGTTGCTTAGTTTCTTGAGCCCATTATAGATTTTGGATATTAATCCCTTACCATTTGCATAGTTTGGCAAATATTTTCTCCCATTTTCTTAGTTGCTTCTTCACCTTTTTGAGTGTCTCCTTTGTAGTATAGAAGCTTCTTAGCTGGATGTAATCCTGCTGCCTATTTTCGCTTGGATTTCCTGTGCTTCTGGGTCTTTTTCAAAGTTTTTGCTGTGCCAGTGCCAATGTCTTGCAGAGTTTCCCCAGTGTTCTCCTCTAGAGTTGATGATATCAGGTCATAGATTTAGATACTTCATTCATTTTGAGTGATTCTTGTGTAAGGTGAACGGTTGCATGCTTCTGCATGTGTATACCCAATTTTCACAGCACCATTTATTGAAGTGACTGTTCTTTCTCCAGGGATTGATTTTAGCTCATTTGTCCAAGAGTAGTTGGGTGTAGATGTGCACATTAGTTTCTGGGATTTCTTTTCTGTTCCATTGGTCTACATATTCTTTTTTTTGTGCCAGTACCAGGCTGTTTGGATTATAACTGCCCTGTAGTATTTCTTGAAATCTTGTATTGTGAGGCCTACACGTTTGCTTTGTTGTTTAAGATTAATTTAGATGTTCTGAGTCTCTAGTGTTTCCATATGAATTTGAATGCAGTTTCTTCTAGATCTGAGAACAATGACATTGGTGATTTGTTTGGAATAGTATTGAAACTATAAATTGCTTTGGGTAGTATGGACATTTTGATGATATTGATTTTCCCAATCCATGGACATGGGAGCTTCTTCAATTTTTGTGTCTTCCTTTTATTTCTTTCTATAATTTTTCATAGTTTTCATTGTAGAGATCTTTCACCTCCCTGGCCAATTTTATTCCAAGGCATTTATATTTTTTGTAGCTATTGTGAATGGTACTGATCTTATAAGTTCTTTCTCAGTTATGGTGTTGTCTGTGTATACAAAGACTGTGGATTATTGTGTGTTGATTTTATATCCTGCAAATTTTCCAAACACTCTCATCATTCTAGCAGTCTCTTAGTGGAATCTTTTGGTTTCCCTAAATGTCATGTCATCATGTCATCTACAAACAGGAATAATTAGACTTCCTACTTTCTACTTTATATCCATTTGATTTCTTTTGCTTGCCTAATGGCACTAGCAAAAACTTCTTGAACTTTATTGGGTCTGCTTTCAGATCTTAATGGAAATATATGATGCTGGCTGTGGGTTTACCATCTATTGCCTGGATTGTGTTGAAACCCATGTATATGGTTTTACCATACATTACCTGAGATCATGTTGTTAAAGGCTTTTATCATGTAAGGATGTTATATTTTATTAAGTGCTTTCTCTGCATCTATTGAGATAATCATATGGTCTTCAATTTGTTAATGTGATGTATCACCTTAATTGATTTGCATATGTTGAGCCATTCATGCATGCCACAGATAAATCTGATGTGGTCCAGGTGAATGATCTTTCTGATATGTTGTTGGATTTCATCAGCTAGCATTTTGTTGAGGGTTTTTACATCTATGCTCATCAGTGTTATCGGTGTATAGTTCTCTCTCTTCATTATATCTTTTTTGGTTTGGAATCAAGGTGATACTAGCCACACAGGAGCAGTTTGGGAGGATTCCCTCCCTTTCAATTGTTTTTAATAGTTTGAGAAGGACTGAAATGAGTTCTTCTCTAAAAGTTTGACAGAACTCAGCAACAAAACTATCCAAGCCTGGGCTTTTCTTTGTTGGGGGGCTCTTTATGACTGTGTCCATCCTCGTCTTGGTTGTTGGCATATTTAGGTTTTCCAAGTCTTCATGTCTCACTTTTAACTGATGGAGTATGTGTCCAGGAATCTGTTAATTTCTTCTCAATCTTCTGCTTTGTTGGAAAAAAGCTGCTTATAGTAAGTCATGCTGATTACTTTTGTTTCTCTGCTATCTATTATAACACCTCCTTCTTCATCTCTGATTTTATTAATTCTGGTCGTCTTTTTTTTTTTTTTTGGTTAGTTAGGCTAACGATGTATCAATTTTGCTTAATTTTTCAAAAAATCAGCTCTTCACTGATCTTTTGTATCTTTTTTATCCAAATTTTTTTTCTTCTCTAATTTTAATTGTTTCTTTCTTCCTACTAATTTTGGGTTTGGTTTGTTCTTGTTTTTCTAGTTCCTTCAAGACATTGTTAGGTCATTTGATGCCTTTCAAATGTCTTGATGTAGGCACTTATTAATATAAACTTTCCTCTTAGCACTAATTTTGCTGTAACCCATAGGTTTTTTTTTTTTTTTTTGACAGGCAGAGTTAGACAGTGAGAGAGAGACAGAGAGAAAGGTCTTCCTTCCATTGGTTCACCCCCCAAATGGCCACTACGGCCGGCGCACTGCACAGATCCGAAGCCCAGAGCCAGCTGCTTCCTCCTGGTCTCCCATGCGAATGACCCATAGGTTTTTACATGTTGTATCGTCATCTTCATTCATTTCCAGTAATTTTTACTTCCCTTTTTATTTCTTCTATGGCTCAGTATTCATTCAGGAGTATGTTGTTCAATCTCTATGTATTTGCATATTTTCTGGAGTTTCTTGTTAATTTCCAACTTAATCTCTTTGTGTTCAGAAAAGATACACGGTATGATTTCATTATTTAAAAATTGGTTGAGTGCTTGTTTCGGCAGCATATATTCTAGAATTGGAACGATACAGAGAAGATTAGCATGGCCCCTGCACAAGGATGACACGAAAATTCGTGAAGCGTTCCATATTTAAAGAAAAAAATTGGTTGAGATTGTTTTATGGTCTAGCATATGGTCTGTTTTAGAGAAAGTTTTATGCACTGTTGAAAAGAATGCATAATCTTCAGCTGTGGAATGAAATGTTTTGGAGTCTAGATTAGTTCTGTTATTTCTTTGTTGATTTTTTGTCTAGGTGATCTGTTCATTGATGAGAGTAGGGTGTTGAAGTCCTCCATTATTATTGTATTGGAGTCTATATCTCCCTTTAGATCCATTGCTGTCGCTTTTACATGCCAGGCACCCTGGTATTGGGTTTGTATACATTTACTATAGTCACATCTTCCTGTTGAATTGATCCATTAATCATTACATAATGCACTTCTTGTCTCTTTTAACAGTTTTTTTGTATTGTCTAATATCAGGATGGTTATTACTGGTCTTTTTTTGCTTTCCATCATCATGGAATATCTTTTTCCATCTTTTCACTTAAAGTCTATGTGTATCTTTGTGAGATGTGTTCATTTCAGGCAGCAAATAGATAGATCTTGTTTTTTAATCCATTCAACCAGTCTGTATATTTTAATTGGAGAATTTAGGCTATTTACATTGAAGTTTATTATTGCTAAGTAACAACTTTGCCCTGCCATTTTTCTGTAAAAATTCCTGTTGTCTGCTTTGGATTTCCTTTGTATTTTTTTTTAAAGGTATATGTATTTATTTGAAAGAGTTACCAGAGAGAGGAGAGGCAGAGAGAAAGAGAGAGAGAGATCTTCCATCCACTGGTTCACTCCCCAGTTGGCTATAATGGCCAGAGCTGTACTGATCTGAAGCAAGGAGCCAGGAGCTTCTTCTGGGTTTCCCACATGGGTGCAGGGGCCCACTTCTACTGTTTCCCCAGGCCACAGCAGAGAGCCAGAATAGAAATGGAGTGGCTGGGACTTGAACCAGTGCCCCATATGGGGTGCGGCAATGGCTTTATGCACTATGCCACATCACCAGCCCCCTCCTTTGTACTTTTACAAGGAGATTTTAAACGTTCACGTTCTTTCTTAATGAGACTATTTGTCTGTATTAATCTGTGCAGCACATCCTTAAGCATCATTTATATGGCTGGGCAAGTGGTGACAATTTCTTTCAATATCTGTTTTCTGAATTCTCAACCTTGTCATTGTAATGTTAGTATAATGGTGGTAAATTACAGTTGCTGTCCTACAACTATGCAGTGCTCCTCTTGACAGAGAAATTTTTTCATATGTCTAAAATATATGGTGATTCTTCTTGCAAATAACTTCATTGTTTTCAACCATCTCAAGCCTACTCTCTAAGACCAAGAGTCTTGGAGCCAGCACTGTGGTGTAGTGAGTGCCAGCATCCTGTACGGGTGCTGGTTGAAGTCCTGGCTGCTCCACTTCCAATCCAGCTCTCTGTTATCACCTGGGAAAGCAGCAGAAGGTGGTCCAAGTCCCTGGGCCCCTGCACCTGCATGGGATACTTGGAAGAAGTTCCTGGCTCCTGGCTTCACATCAGCACAGCTCCAGCCATTGCAGCCATCTGGGGAGTGAACGAGCTAATGGAAGATCTCTTTCTCTCTCTGCCTCTTCCTCACTAATAAATAAATAAATATTTTAAAAAAAGACCAAGGATCTTCAAAAGATCAATAGTTGCAATAAATAATTACATTTGCAACCAACATTCAGCTAGTTATTGGCAATATGCAGAGGGCATACAGTAAACACACCTATCAGACTGTACTTCAGCAGCCATCCAGGAAAATTAAACTAAAACATAAGCTTATTTTGATGTAAAATATTTTGAAACCTGTGCATAGCTTCTTCAAAATATGAACTTTCCTTGAACTGTTTAATAACAACCTCACATACACACTGTACATAGTGTTTCATTTTTTTCGAAAATGCATTTTGATTTCTTTATTTTGTTTGAGAGGCAGAGAGAGAGGGACAGAGAAATCTCCAATGCTGGTGTTTATCCCAAATGTCTGCAACAATGAAGGCAGATTCAGGCCAAAGCTGGGAGCCTTGAGTTCAATCTAGGTCTCACCTATGCGTGGCAGAGACCCAAGGACCTGAGCCATACTTGCTGCCTCCCAGGGTGTGCCTTAGCAGTAAGCCAGAATCATTAGTAAAGATGAGACCCAACCCCAGGCACTGAGACATGGGATGTGAGTGTTGGAAGTGATGTCTTAGCCACTAGGGGAATGCCTGATCTCACAGTCCATTTTCTGAGTATGAATGCATGCCCATCATAGTTTGCATCCTCATTTTGTAGGTTCAGTATTGCTACAAAGAGTAGCCTCAAATTCATTACACAATAATACTCTACTGGCTAAGATTTCCCATAAGGTGGGATCAGGAAGAGAGGAAGATAGGAAAGAGGAGTTGGGGAAAGAGAAAACAGAGCAGAGAGGGACCAGAGGCAGCAGAACTGTGTCTGAAGCTGTTGGCTGAACCTGGAAGTTTATTTATCTTTCCCTTACCGAATATGAAATCAGGATTGAGCGGTGTCTTTCCATCTGTCCTGATGATAATACATCTAGACTGTGTGATTTCTCATAATGTCATACAGGTCATTTTTCCCATAGAAAATATGGAAATAAGTTTGAAGCTAAACAGCTGGGCAGTCTTTAGGAAGGACTTTGTCTGAGGGTGATCCAAGTTTTTCTATTTATGAGAAGCAGAAAATGTGCTTCAGGTCATCAGGACCGTGGCTCAGCCTCAAGGGAACCCATGCATGTACTCACCTGGGGCTCCTAAGGAGAGCAGGAGCTCAGGGTGGCCATGGCTGGGGGTAGGGTGCCCGGCGTCTGGACAGTTCCACTGACTAGGTTATCCTAGCGAGCATGCAGCAGCGAGATTTCCACTCTCATCTGCTCCTGGCGGTGTCTGTCAGCTTGTCCTCTTGTGTCTCCAGCTTGAACACAGCCCTTGTCCTCTTTCCGATTCCCCAGGGAATCAACATCGTCCTCATTGGCACGGGTTCTTCATGGCACCATGAAAACCCCTGGCAAACCTATGTGTGGCTTTCTCTATTGGCTGCCTATCGCTCCTGTCTGGGCAGCTGTGTTTGGGCTAGTTCAGTAGTAAGTACCGGCTGATTCCCTTCCCCTTGGGCCACGGGAATGGCTGTTCTTCTGATGTTGGGCTTCTGCCATCGTGGAATATTTAAGAGCTGATTCCAGTTACAGATCCAATAGTACCACCCTTCAGAATCTTAGTATCTAAGCAATGAATTGAATGAAAATAGAGAATAGGTTCAGGAAGAATAAATCAACATTGAGTTCTCATTGCAACCCTTGTGAATCCTTGAATTTCTGGAAAACATCACATCCATACACTCAGTTGTCTAGTTATTCATGTCATACATATTATTTATTTTCTGCTGTAGTTCATGTACTCAACAAATTGGGTCCCAACCCTCTCTCCCAGCTGCCTCCCCTTACTTCTGTGGGACTTAAACGATTGAAGGAAATGGCGGTTAAATCAATGATTATAGAACTATAAAGGATTTTGTATTGGAAATTAAATTGTTGATGCCTATTTTCATGTATTAAAGGAGAAAGCTCCATGAGAGAGTGCACTCAGGAAACTTGTCCTGAGACTGGAGAAAGAGAAGGAACCAGCCAAAGTGCCCCCTGTCCTGTTGTCTCTTGGTGGTAAGGGAGATGAGCATGGCCGTTTTTAACCTTGACTTTTGCCCTTGCTCCTTCAGTTCTTAAGGAAAAATAGGTTCAACGTCACACCCAGGTGGAGCACTCTCTTCCCCTCTCACTCTTTAGCACCACGGTGATACTCTCTCATTATGGCTCCCTTTGGCTTGCCTGAAACCCTTCTGTAATGGGGAATAGAAAAGGATTTGCCACCTGGAAGGGGATATTTCTCAGTGGTGATAGGACAGCACAAGCATGAAATTATAGTAACAGCAGCTGAACACGGATCCGTCTGGAAACTTTAAACAATGCATCTGGCAATTCGCAGGTAATAACTTGCCAGGTTGACAGAAAAGCTCATAAATATTTCTTAATATTACCAAACAAGCCACCTGTGAGTTTGGAGCCAACACTTGTAAATCCTGGGGTCATACTGGCTGGCTGTCCTGAAGTAAACATAAAATCAGCTAATCTTTCAAATTGGAAAATGCCATCAGCAGAGGGGGAAGTCAGAACTCCTGGGAATAAAAGCAACGTGTCTCAGAGTAGGATGCAGCTGAATTTCAGATGTGATTGGCTCTTTGGTAGGATAGCCATGGATCCCTGTTTTTCCCGGGACTCTGCTGGTTCATGTGGATCGCCTACAGTATTGTTCAGGGTGCCTCCTTGCACTCTCAAACTTGTCCTTGTCCCAGGTTGACAGATAAATTAAACTGTCTGCCTAGTTTGGATACACCCATCCTCCAGAGGATTACAAGGTGAAAGTGAGAAAGAACCGAACAGCAACCTAGATCCCCAACTGTTGTAAAAACAGAGTGAAAAAGCTCTGCGGAGGGCAGAACTGCCTGGGTGTGTCTTCTACTATCGCTGGCCCAGTCTGAAGAGTTAGGAAGCCTTACCATTGCATCGTTCTGGCGTGCCCATGCACCACAGTCACCGCCCAGGGTCTGAGCTCAGCTCAGTGCAGGCACTCCAGTGCCCCTTCTGAGAAGGGGTGCTGACTTGCTACCCTGTTCTCACAGCCCAGAAAAGTGAATCCACTGGGAAAGTTAGTGAATGTTTTTTAGACACATGTAAAATCCCATGCAAAGAAAAAAATTCACTTGCAGCCAATGCTACCCCAAGCCAGGAGCACACAAATTGAGAGTTGGGACTAAAGTGAAGCAAGATCATGAATTCTGGTAGGTGTCCTTATCACATCAGGAGTAATTTTGTAATAACAGTGACAAAGAAAAGACTTCTGAACTAACTGAACTTTTTTTGGCAATAAACAATAACTGCTTCCATTATAAACTGATTGTTCTTTTCCCTTTTAATGGCCAATCTTCCCTAGGATCTGAACTCCATTTTTGTCCATCAGACATCTCATTTAATGAAAGTGACTAGCATTTTATACACAATGGAAATCAAGTCATTTACATCTCAAGATTTCATTAGCATAATAAATCACATTAAATTAATAGGAAAAAGCAGGTGGAGGTACTCAGTACTAAAGTGGCTTGAAAAACTGGCCATGAATTCGGATTAAAGTTGGTTGGTCTGTGAGGAAAGTTAGTGACACTTAAAAATAATTTATTGGAATAGCCTAGAATGTTTACAGATATATCTTGTTTTTTCTTAATTACCTCAAAACCATATCTTCTGTAATAATTGCATCTTTGCTAAAATCTGCCTGGGTGGGAAGGGGTAAAAGAAGAATATTAATGCATTATTTATCTTCTTGCCACAGTTAAAAAGACATGTTAATTAAGATCACCTATCTCATTACCACCCCAAGACAACCATTTAATATCTGAATCTCACAAGTATTTTTTTCTTTCAATTTTGCTTTGAGTGAAAACAGCACTGAGTTACATGTTAAGGTATCCATACTGAAAATGAAAATATAATGTGTCTACACAGTGCTGGATGACTGTCCTCCCATGGAGGAGCACAAATACGAGCTTGATAAATGGAAGTTAAACATTTTACTTTCAGCCACTACTCGTATCTGTATTTATTCTTTTTGAGAACATCTTCATCTCCAGCTGTGTAGTTATAGAGCTATGCTGTTTTTTTTTTAATTTTTATTTATTTATTTGACAGGCAGAATGGACAGTGAGAGACAGAGAGAAAGGTCTTCCTTTTGCCGTTGGTTCACCCTCCAATGGCCGCCGCGGCCGGCGCACTGTGCTGATCTGCAGGCAGGAGCCAGGTGCTTCTCCTGGTCTCCCATGGGGTGCAGGGCCCAAGCACTTGGGCCATCCTCCACTGCCTTCCCGGGCCACAGCAGAGAGCTGGCCTGGAAGAGGGGCAACCGGGACAGAATCCGGTGCCCCAACTGGGACTAGAACCCAGTGTGCCGGAGCTGCAAGGTGGAGGATTAGCCTACTGAGCCACGACACTGGCCAGGCTATGCTGTTTTTATTAGTGATGTAATGCAACCAGTTTCCCTCCATGCAAGCTTACTCTGTAACAGTGCATCAAGGATGACTTGAGGAATGGAGAGTGGATTTGAAAAGAGAGAGAAACACCCACTGGCTTCTTGAATTGATAGGGATGAGTAGGTCTTGTCTTGATTGCAAGATCAAAGCAGCATCTGTCTGGTATGGGTAGAGACCAGGAGCCCAAATTCTCATGCCTCCAGAGAGGGTCAAATCTGTGGCACACACCATTCAGACATGAGCGGTGTAGACAGGTGAGCCCAGGAAGGGCGATCTCCTGTGTGTGTCTCATCAGACACAAGTCCTGTCTCCTTTCACCAGGAGCCCTGTGGCTTATATCAGGGTACTCCACATTGCTGTGCTGTTCATTGCCTTCCCCCTTTCTCTCTTATCCAGGGAATATTAGGTTCCCATTTCCAGAGAACTTGGGGAAGGGATCCATGATAACAACGTACAGAAGATGTTTTGTTAGTTCAATGAATAGAGTCATTTTTTTGCCATAACATTTATATTTAAAAATTTTTAGCAGACACAAAAGTGTTCATATTTATTGGATACCATGTGATGTGCATATATACATGTGTATGGTGTAATGTCCAATCAGAGCTAATGCATGTATCTTCTCAAACATTTAACATTTTTTTCTGGTAAAAACATTCCAAGTCCTATTTTTTTTTTTTGGAGAGAAACACACAGTACATTATCAATAGTCACCTTACTGTGCAGAAAAATCCCAGAGCTTCTTACGATCATGTGTCGTTTGTCTTTCTGTGCCTGGCTCCATTTCTGTGTGTTGTTGCAGATGACGAGATTTCATTCTTCCCGTGGCTGAGTAGTATTCTGTTATGTATATGTGCCACCTTTTTTATCAGTTCATCAATTGATGCACATTTCGGTTGTTTCTGTTTCTTGGCTATTGTGAATAGTGTTGTAATGAACATGGGAGTACCGATGCCTCTTCTGTAGTCTGATTTCATTTCCCTTGCATATGTACCCAGGAGTGGGATTTCTGGATCATGTGTGGTTTTTGTTTTAGTTATCTGAAGAAACTGCGTACTATTTTCTACAGTGGCTATAGTGGTTTACAACAGAATGCCAGGGTTCCCTTTCAGGCCACATCCTTGCCAATGCTTGTAATCTTTTGTGTCTTTTAAAGCATATTTATTTCGAAGATGGAGGGAGAGACGAAGGGACGGAAGGAAGGATGGAGGGAGAGAGGGATGGGGGAGAAAGGAAGAGAGGGAGAGAGGGAGAGAGAGAAAGAGCGCACTTCCGTCTACAGGTTCTCTCCCCAAATGCCCACAATTGCTGATCTGGGCTGGGCTGAAGCCAAGACCCAGGAGCACCATCTGGATCTCTCATGAGGGTGGCAGGGACACAAGTGCTTAGGCCGACATCTGCTGCTCCAGGCTGTACGGTAGCAGGAAGCGAGGTCGGAAGTGGAGGCAGGACTTGCATCCAGGTGGTCCAGTACAGGATGTGGCATCTTAACCTCCATACACCTGCATGCCTCTCTTTTATCTTTTTTAATCTTTCCATCTTTTTTCCCATGTGAACTGGGAAAGGTTGATACATTACTGTTGTTTTGATTTATAGTTCACTAATCATTAGTGACATTGAGCACATTTTCATGTACCTGTTGGCTATTTGTATGACCTGCTTTGAGAAATCTCATTTCAATCTTGCCATTTTAAAAATTGGATTATTATTCTTGCTATTGAGTTATATGAGTTCCTAGGTTTTTCTGGATATTAGCTTCTAAGCAGATGCATTACTTGCAAATATCTTCTCCGATTATGTAGTTTGTCTTCTCACTTTGATGATTTGCTGTGCAGGAGCTCTTTAAGTTCTTTAATTTGATAATTCTTTTTGGTTTGTTTGTTTCTTATGGTTTTGCAGTCTGATCCAAAAAATCCTTATGCATTCTCAGGTCCTGAAGCATCTCTACTCTATGTTCTCTTCTGGTAGTTTCATAGTTTCAGGTGTTGCATTTGAGTCTCTAATGTTTTTTGGGTTGATTTTTGGACCTGGTGATAGATGAGGGTCTAGTTGCCTGCTTCTGCGCATGAATACATAATCCTAACTGCACCATTTGTTGAAAATGAGGAAAATCTTTAGTTGACTTCTTCAAACACTGAGAAAAATGTTTTTTAATTGTATAACCCAAAAATATGTGCAACTACACATTTTGAAGACTGTATTTCTGCTTTGTGCATCTTCTGGTCGTCACTTCTTTGGACTTCCTACCCTGTCTTTTATTGACAAGTAGTCAACCCTGAAAGTCATAATCCTTCGTCAGTGTGAATGCTTTCGTGTGTTAGATCGAGGGTGTTCCCCTCGAGACATCAGATAGCATAATGAATGGAGCTGTGTGCGCCTCTCTCCCCAGGTAGAAAGTGTCAGTGACGCTTCTGAAACCTCAGCTGAATCAAGCTACTCGGTTTTGTATGATGGTGAGTATTTTGTCTCATGTCAATAATGAGAGGGTTTCAAATCATGAGAATATAATTCTGAGTCAATCAAATCTTGCCTTTGGCATCCTTCTTTTTCCTGTTACTTCCCTGTCTAGGATCTGTTGGTGCCATCATCTCACCTGGCACTCAGCAGTTCATCCGACAAGAGCCCCTTGCAGGGACAGGCATTTGCTGCACTGCTAGGGACACCAAACCTCCCAATGGAGTGTCTGGGTTTGGTTCCTGGCTCTGGTTGCTGACGCCAGCTTCCTGCTAGTACAGACCATGGGAGGCCATGGTGATGGCTCAAGGGCGTGGCCCCCTGCCATGCCTGTGGGAGATCTGGATTGTGTTCCCAACTCCTAACTGAGACTCTAGCCCCCATTCCTAGCCATTGTGGGCATTTTACAGAGTGAAGCAGCAGATGGGAGCTCTCTGTATCTGTCACATTTTCTGTTTCTCAAATAAATAAAAAATAAAGTAAGTAAAAGGATACTGCCAGTTATCTTTCAAGGTTGTTAGAAAAGCTAACTGAAACAAAAATGTATATCAAATTTATGAAAAAAATCTATAAAATGAATGTCAATTATTTTTGTACCAGAATAAACTTATCTTTCAGTTTCCTCCCAAAATCAGTTTTATGTTTGTCACATAGTGAATATCAGTACATAATTAGTATATAGTTATATCAGTATATAATTATCTTACGTGCTTTTTAATCAAACACATCTATCTACCTTGAGTAATTAAAGCGCACTCATTATTATTTTTAAGATTTATTTATTTATTTATTTATTTCAAAGGCAAGGCTACAGAGAGGGCAGAGGGAGAAGGAGGGAGAGAGAGAAAGAAATCTTCCATCTCTTGGTTCATTCCCTAAATGTCTCCAAAGGCCAGGGTTGGGCCAACTTGAAGACAGGAGGCTGGAACTCTTTCTGGGTCTCCCATGTGGGTGAAGCAGTCTAAGCACGTGGACCATCTTCTGCTGCTTTCCCAGGCACATAAGGCAGGGAGCTGGATCGGAAGTGGAGCAGGTGGGACTTGATCATCCAGCACTCCTATGACGTGTGGAGTCACAGTTGGCGCAACTCAGCCTGTTGTGTCACAATGCTGGCCCCTGAAAGTGCGTCTTTGTGATGTAGTAATGCATTGAGTGAGTCTTAAATGCCTTGATTTTCCTTCCCTGAAACATAAGAATTCAAACAGCGAAGTTAAAGTTGACTCATAACTTTACATATTTCTAAACAGAATTTAACTTTATTTTTGCATTTTTCATACAGTGTTTGCAATAATTTTCAAATATTTACATTAGCATTTTAAGCATCCATGGTTTCATAGCTTTTGTGTTCCTAGTTGAATAATAGCCTTATTTATTGCTATTGAGAAAATTAAGATGATGTCAGGAATATGCTGTGAGAAATAATGTTGTATAAGAACATTGTCTTAGCCTCAGTTTCCCAATGATTCTCCTGGAAATGACCGAGGCAGGGCAGTTGCTATGGATGGTGGGCTCTGGGGAGTAGTCTGCAAAGTGAGAGGCGATTCTGAGGAGACACCTGCGCGTCCTCAAAGGTGTGGCATTCACGTTGGTGTTCAAATAAAAATGGTGGCTAGCAGGCCTCGTTCAAGACCCCTGGACAGTGTGTCTTTGTCTTTGAACTCCTCACCCAAGTAGAGTGCTGATCGTCTTGCCCTTGAATTTCCAAGTAAACAACAATGCACATTTGGGATCACTCTACGAAGAAGGACTCAGTGCCCATGGAAAACACATGCAAAAAATCTGCCTCTACTGTAATTTGTGTTCTTTCCACACATGATCAACGACACTTATCTAGAAAATGCTAGATAATTCTGAAGAGTTCCTTGAACAACCATTTTTCTCACCTAGAAATAATGTCCTCCTATGCAAATATATTCATTTATTTCAATCATTTATCTATTTGGAAGCCCCATTGCCATGAATGTTAACACCTTAGCTTTTATCTAAAGAACATAGCGTCTTCCTGACACCGGTATTTTATTCAGAATTTGGACGCATTCAGAATACAGAGTTCCTTCCTAAAAAAATAAATTGCCCATTAGGTGCATATTTCATTTCCTTGGCATGAGTCGCCGTGTTCAGCCCTGTTAGACTGTGTTTGACTCACGCCTCTTGATTTATGTCACTTTCTTTCTCCCACCCTGCAAAGCCTTCTTGCCTCCCAGCCTTTCTCGTTCGTCTGAGAATAGGAAGGTTTGATGCTGTTGAATTGGCCTCCCTGAAGACAAGGAGTTTGACACAGATTGCAGAAACTTTCCCGTAAAGTTGCAGATCAGATGAAGAGTTGTAAAAAGAAATAGCTGCCTAGAGCATCTCATTTTGCAGTACCTGGAGAGAGTTTTTGGGAAACCATCACACTGGTAGGTGGAAATCCGCTGCCCGGCGTAGTCACCAACAGCACTTTGCAGATGCTGCTCCCATGAATAATTGAAATTGTGTCCCGCAGAGTTCATATTATTAGCATGCAATCAAGTGGCAGGGAAATAAATTCACAAACCTCCTCAGAACATTTGTAGTAATATTTATCATTTTTATGGCATGTTATAGTTTCCAAATGAGGTAATAGTGAATTAGTGAGTGTCACAGGATGGAGTGATAAGCTCAGTTCAGTATGTCCATTTTGCGGTTTGAATAGCAGAGGACTGGACAGGTGTTTAGCCTAGTGATTGGATCGCTGGTTAAGACTGGCATCCCACATCAAGATTCTTGATGCCTATCTTGGCCGCAGACTCTAACTTCCAGCTGGTGTGGACCCTGGGAGGTGTCAGAGGTAGGTCAAGTGGTTGAGTCTCTGCTGCCCAAGTGGGACCCCGGACTGAGTTCTTGGCCCTCTCCTTGGTCTTAGGTCCTAGCAGCTGGCAATTGCAGGCATTTGAGAAGTGAGCTATGATTGAGGACTGTCTCCTTGTCTGTTTCTCGTGGTCTCTCTGCTTCTCAAACAATAACATTTTAAAAAATCTACAGAATACATTGGAAATTGAACAGTGTTCTCAATATATCTCTGTGAGTGTAATTTAGAAGGAAATAATGTAAAATTACTGATACTTTCACTGAGGTCTTGAATATTAGAAGACATTTCATCATTCTGTTAGGGAAAATTAAGGTAAAAATGTGATGTTCAGTGTTTGTTACTGCACCCCAGATACCCAGATAGCGCTGACAGTGACCTCCATTTTAGATGACCAATGAATCAAAGAGTACTGGCTTCTCGGCTCTTCCAAACTCTCCAGAATAAAGAGTACTCCGAGTAGCATTAGGCATTTAATGCAGAGTAATGTCCCTGGAGTGAACTGCCCTTGAGGCTCAGGTCATGAGGACTCTTCCTTGTCAAGAACTAGTTCTGTGCCCTGACGTCTGCTTGCTGCAGTACGTGTAATTAAGTGGCTTCCCGTGGGTCTTTGCATCTGCGACCTGATTTTACAGCACTGTGTAACTCGCTCTCAGATATGCAATGTCGAACGTTGCAAGGAGGCCAGGCATTCCCAGGGTGATTAGGAACGATTCCTAATTTTTGATAACTAAGCAAGTGAGTTTGGCCTTTTCCCAAGTATTTTCAGCTTATCATTTATAATCAAGGAAAAGAGTCTGATTCTCCTTCGACTTAATATATACTTTATTGTTGAAGTTTATTTTGCCAAAAAACGCTATGTAGAATATTGTCCATTTTTAAAACTTTACCATAGACAAAATTGTATTTCCATAATAATGTATATAAAGATATATAATGCATGTATATGTGTATATATATACATTGACATAGATTTGGTATAATGTAAATTTTTATTTTAAAAACATGTGTGCTTTCTTGTAGATTACTCCATTGTGAGGCTGGCAGAGTGGGATCTGCTACCTATGAAAGAAGTGTATTATCTAAAAGTATGTGATCACACGCAGAGAGGTACCATACCTTCATGGAGTCAAACCTTCATCGACATACACTAATAGAACGCAGAGCTAAGGAGCCCAGGGTTACCAGTTGTCCTGGGGTGTTCTGGGAGCAGTCCCAGAAGTCCCAGCTGACATAGCCAAGTAAGAAAGTGTTTAAGGCAGTGGACCAGGAATAATGAGAGGATTTTTGGACACTGGACGTATTAGTACTGAAAGAGGCATAGGAATGCCAGGAGATCCTGTGCCTCCACCTTCCCTTACAGAAGCGGCTTTGGGGGCCCAGAAAGATCCATGCAGCCACTGAAGTGACGATGAGCGAAGTCAAATCACAGTCCTGGTCGTCTGATCTGTAATTCTTGTATATATTGCTTATTTATAATAAAGGAGTAATACATTTAAAAATATTTGAGAGGCGGAAAAATACTGGGGTGAGAGAGAGAGATAAAGATAGATGGGGGGGGAGGGAAGGAGGGAGAGAAGAAGGGAGGGAGACCTTGCCTGTTGGTTCACTTCCTAAATGCCTCCAACATCCTGGGGGCTGAGCTGGCCAAGACCTTAGAGGCAGGAATGCAATCCAGGCCTGGCAGGAACGCAGCTTTGCGAGCCTACAGCTTTCCAAGTTCCTGTGAGCAGGAAGCTGGAGTTAGGAGCCAGAGCCAGGATTTGAATCCAGGCACTCCTAAACGCTGGCCGAATGCCTGCCTTGCTTCATGATTTGAGTGGAAGAAATTCGAATTGGCTGTGTTTTAAAATTCTTATTTTTCACAATTAGGTGTCACAAAATTAAAACACCCCTGACTCATAATAGGATACATTCATCGCAGTACAAGCTGATTTTGTCACCCAACCCTGTACCCACTCTCTACCCTAGACCTTTAAGTGGGTTTCCACCATTCACAAAATAAAATTCCATCCCTTGTATTTGATGTTCAAGATCCTCCTCTGGAGCTACAGATAATATTTATTAGCTTGCCACTGACTGCCATCGTCACCTTGGGTTCTGGCCACACCAGACTATTTATTGGGACTTTCTTTTCCTGTTAGTTCTGGTCTTGCTGGCTTTTCTCATTGCATCCAGTTCTATTTTTTTTCTCTCCACACACCCTAAATGTGCTCAGCACTAAGGTTCATCTCAAGCCCCATCTTCTGTAGGGCCTCCTCTGTACCCCAGAGCCAGACATGAGCTTTCTCTCCCAGGTGCCTGAGCCCTCTGTCTGGGGTTGTTCACCCTGGTCACATCCGACTGCCCATCTGTAAGCTGCAGGTTGGAGTTCACGTGATTGGCACTTCGAGCTCCAGCAATACGCCCAAAGTGTTAGGGTTTCCTTCCTCCCTGCCCCCGCCTTGCAGCCTCCCCACCCTCTCTCCGTCTCCACCCTGCCTCCTCAACCCCCTCCCTGTACGCTGTCTACACTAGGTGCTGTCCTGCTATGGGGTCAGTGCTCAAGAACTGTTTTTTGAATGCATGAGGATAGAGAAGAAGGGGTCAGTGTGAGTGGACCAAGAGGCAGGAGGAGGTGGTTACCTGACAGCAGAGATAAAATAGACTCCCATTTCCTGGAAGGCCACATAATTGAGTAATGACCCTGGGTAAGTCCACTGTGCAGGGGCATTGCAGCTCTCTAGCAGAGGTGGCCATTGTTGCTAGGATGAGTAGATTCTCTCTTCTCCAATCTTTGGCAAGCTGCAGCTGGCTAAACTACCTTTTGTGGTTCCGAATTCACTTTCGAAGGTAGAATTCATCTGAGTTTGAGACTGATTTCCACTCCCGTCATTGCAATTCCTTTTCTGTATGTGAAGAAACGTCCTGAGAACCTAATAAGAACTCACATGTGGCAGGGATAAAAATATTAATAATAATCCTTGAAAACTCACATCAGACACATGCAGGGAACCTCAGAGAAAACATCCCAGTCCACTTTGCAGGACTAACACAACAACTGCAAAAGCAGTTACCAAGAATGCATGTAAAATATTTATGTATTGGGGCCATTGCTGTGGCTTTAGAGGGTAAATACAGTGCTGGCATCCATATGGGCGCCGGTTCGAATCCCAGCTGCTCCAGTTCCGATCCAGCTCTCTGCTGTTGCCTGGGAAAGCAGTAGAGGATGGCCCAAGTGCTTGGGCCCTTGCAACCATGTGGGAGACCTGGAAGAAGCTGCTGGCTCCTGGCTTTGGATCAGTCCAGCTCCAGCCATTGCAGCCATTTGGGGTGTGAACCAGCAGATAAAAGACCTCTCTCTCTTTTTCTGGCTCTCTGCCTCTGCCTCTCTGTAATTCTGCCTTTCAAATAAATAAGTAAATCTTTAAAACAAAAAATGTATATATTCATATATTTTAAACTCCAAGAATTAGTTTTAAATGTGTTGAAGTATAATCCATGAATGTTCACATGCTAAATACTCACATGGAAAATTTGGAACACTTAACAACATATAAATGATATTTGTTGAAATTTTCTACGTCATTTCCAGAGTTAGTGTTTTTCGTGCTTTTAAAAGAGGTCAGCACGCTTAGAATATAATATTGGGTACCTTTCAAAGGGCTCCTGAAAAGTGATAAGAATTCTTCACAGTCTCTATCTTATTAGCAAACCAAAGCCCGAAAAATGAATGGTTAGGGAAAAAGATCATCTCTCACCAGCCAATTTATTCTTTTCTGGAGGGAAGACGAGCCTGGGGAATTATACATCAGCAATGGAAATTAAAAGGGAATTAGAAATATTATCAGAGTTACACACTTGCTGCCAGCTTAGAAGCAAACAAAGCCCACTGGTAGAGGCAGTGTGCTGGACTCACTCCTCCTCCCGCGGCTGCAGGCCTGGGGGAAGGGAGCGGATTGCGGGTCAGAGCAGGCCTATTCCGTTTCTTCCTGGGGTGGATCACGTGTTGGATTTAGCCCCAGTTGTTCATCCCACTGGGAGTCAGCAGCGTCTAACCCTTTTACAAAGGTAAACAATTAGATGTAAAAAAGATTATGAGCGAGTCACCTTTCACTTACCTCGCTCTGCGCCGCTCTCCTCCAGCAACAGTCAATGTAGCTTGTCTGGTCTGGCGAGGTAAAACAGAAATGGAGCCAATTTGCTTCCTTCCTTCCTTACAGGTTTGCTTCTGCTTCCCGCAGTGCCATCTTGACCAGAATATGCCCGCGTGGCCTCTCCGTGGTTTCCCTTTCCCATCTATTCCTCGTGGCTCTCTCTGTCGGCGTTGAAATCTGTGTGCTAGAGTGTGATGTTACTCCGGCTTCAAGTCTACCCATCATCACTGAGAATTCTCTGTGCTCCTGTGTCCGGTGCTTCCAGGATGCCTCCCATCGCACACCAGGTTGCATTTTCGTTGGCTTCTGAATGAATTTTTCATTTCAAAATGAGTTATCATTCAGAAATTTGCAAGCCTCACCAGCAACATTACTGATCATATTCTGGCTTTTTGTTCCATTCTGTTGTTTTAATAAATGTCCATTACATGGGCTTCTTTAGCTTAGAGACAGTTGTGTTGTCTGAAATAGGCCTCAGGATAAAATCAGACAATTTAGGAAGAAAAGTCCTTGTGCATCTTTTCCTCACCTTGTAGATGTGTTTCCTAGCCAAGAGCTTCTTCTGGGTCTCCCACATGGGTGCAGGTACCCAAGGACTTGGGCCATCTTCTACTGCTTTCCCAGGCCATTGTAGACAGCTGCATAGGAAGTGGAGCAGACAGGATTAGATCCGGCACCCATATGGGATGCCGGCGCTTCAGGCCAGGGCATTAACCCACTGCACCACAGCGCCGGTCCCCACTGATATATTTTCCTCACTGTATAAATATATCATTGCATAGAGATTTTTCCATGAACATTGTCAGGTTATAATGTTGATTAAAAGTGTGTACATTTATGTCAGATAAAACAAAAATGCACTTGCATGTGTAATCAAAATTATTAATACACATATGTACATGATTATTAATCAAACACTGGAAATGCTGAGTATTAGACAACTTTTTATTTCACTTGAGATTACTTCCATATTGTCATATGTATTGACTTAAAATTGATTTTCTAGCTTGGATACTTTAAAGATTGATTTATTTATTTGAAGGTAGAGTGACTGAGAGAAAGAAGGAGAGGCAGCGAGAGAGACCTTCCATCCTCTGGTTTACTCCCCAGATGCCCACCACAGCTACAGTAGGGCTGGGTGGAGGAAGCCAGGATTCTGGAACTCCATCCCGGCCTCCCGCTTGGGTGGCGGGAGACCAAGACCCTGGGCCATCATCCACTGCCTGCCAGGTTCATCAGCAGGAAGAGGTGTGGAGGACCCAGGACTCCAGGCAGCTCTGTGATAGGGGCCGCGGGAGTCTCACTCAGGCTGTGGCTGCAGCAGCTGCGCTGTGGCGCCCTCGGAGCATAAAGAGTTTGTCATGTTTTCTGCTTGTCTTTTCAAAGTCTGTAGTGGTGGTCGCTCGGTCACAGTGCTACTGGTAGTGTGTCTCTTCTCTCTTTTTTTCCTGATGCATCTGCTTATTTTACTGATTTTGCTGACTTCTCAGAACAAGGACCTCTCCTTCATTGATTTGCTGTTATTCGCCTGTTTTGTGTTGATTCCTGCCATGCCAGGTTGTCTTTTGGTTTACTTTGGGTTTTATTGGCATTTCTTTCTCCAGCATTTTCTTTTACAAGACTAGAGCTTTGATGTTAAAGCTTTCAAAGAAGTATGCATTCACAGCAATGCATTTTTTCTAAGCCCTGAGAAGGTTACATCTCACCAAGTTGGGTACGGTCATTCAGATCCAAGTATTTTCTTGTATACTATGTGTTTTTTTTTTTTCTTTAACTCAAATGCTAATTTGAAATGCATTGTCTAGTATTAAAATATTTGTGTTTTGCCCTAGATTTTAAAAATTTATTTCTGATTTTCTTTCTTTATAATCTGAGACTGGTATTTTTTAAACCCTTTGAAATCTATAAAAATGTATTTGTATGCCCCACAATATGGCTTATCATGCAGAATGTTTTCTGTACACTTTATGTAAAGAGTGTGCATTATGTTGCTGGCACAGTGCTGAATTAATGTAAGTTAAGTCCACACCAGTGGATAACTTGCCTGGTTATACCGCATATATTGCGTGACGTTCTGCTGAGCGGTCCTGTTACTTAGAGGGATGGAGTGTTGAAGTCCCAGCTATAATTGCTGTGGGTCTGTTTTTGTTTACAACTGTGTCTGCTTCTGCTCCATGTATTTTGAATCTGTGTTACGGGGTTGTATGCATACAGGGTCCTTCACAAATTTCTAGTAAAATGGACAAAAGATAAAGTTTACTGATGCAAACGCATTTAACACCATGCCTAGTTCTTTTCCTAGGACATCCTGTGAGTTTTTTTGAAGACCCCTCCTGTGCATGGATTTCAACATTTTCTCTCCAAGGTAGCCTTGTCTTTTTTTTTTTTTTTTCCATTTCTCTTCACCACTGAGAATATTTCTTTGGCTAAAATCTACTTTGTCTTTAGTATAACCACTGTACTACTGATTACTTATATGTCTAGGGTCTGTTTCTCTAGTTCTTTGATTCTATCTACCTGTGTGTTTATACTAAAAGTCAATAGCATACAGTTGAGCCTTGATGTTCCATTGGTGACAATGATTTTTTTAATGGGAGTGTGTTTAGACTATTTCCATTTAAAATTATATTTAACTTTTCCAGGATAGTATTTATTTTCTTCCCTTTCACTCTGTCCACTGTCTTCCTTTTCTACCTTCTTCTGAACTGGTTGAAGATTTTGTATTGATTCAGTTTGTCTCTGCTGTTGGCTTATTATGGAGATGTAACTGAATTTTAGTGTTTTTCTGTGGCTTAGGATACACGTTAAATTCGTGACACCATAGCCTCATGTGTTGTGTGAACACACTTCTGATGGAAGATCACTCCGTCCTGCATTACACTTCCTCGTCCACTTGTGTCCTATTTAGGCCATTATTGCCAATGGTTTTGCTTTTTCAGGTGTCATACTCTTCACAGGACATTTTCTTGTTAGTGGTGACAGTGAGATTTGCTTTCATCCATCATCTTTTAAAGAGATTTTAAAATGAGCGATACATTATTTATGTTTACAAACATTTTCCTGTTGTGTTTCAGTTCTCTGCAGAGGTCTAGTTTCTCTCTGTAATCATTTCTTCCACTTGAAAATTTTTAAGCACCTCTTGTTGTGTAGGTCTATTGTCAAGATATCCAATTTCTGTTTGTCTGGAAAATTCTATAACTTTCTTCCCTGTGAGAGACATTTTGCTGTGCATTGAAGTGAAGCCAAATTTTTCAGATTTAGTTTCTCATTTGTCACTGTGAAGAATAAATTTCATTTCCTTCTTGGCATGCAGTTTCTGAGGAATATGTAATAATTACCATCTTTATTTCTTTGAAGGTAGCAGTAATTTCTGACCACTCTTGGATGTGATATTTTTAAACCTTTTTGGTTGAAAATTTCTATTTAATATGCCATGATGTGATTATCTCTGAAGAAATAATTTTAAAGTTTTAAAAATTAAAATTATACAACTGCATTTTCAAAATCAGTAAAAAAAAAAAACTCTTGACATATAGTACCTTATTTTAAAGTTTCTTCTGGTTTTCAGGACTTTTCCATTGTGATTCAGTCTACTTGTTTAAAAATTGCTGTGTTTTCAAGTTCACCGACTTTTCTTTTTGCCTTCTATAGTTTCTAAAATGATGATAATGAATTATTTACTATTTTTAAATGTTAGCTATTATAATTTTCTTCTTTAGTTCTATTTGTTTTTCTTTTTGTATATTCATTTTCTTTCTTTACAGCATTCATATTTTCATTTACATATTTGTAATAACTGTCTTTATACACTTGAGAAATACATGATATCTTTATTGCTGAGTCTACTTACTTTGAAAATCATTCTCTTATGGGCCAAGTAATTAGAATGTCTGAATATAATTCTATTTTGTAGAATGGTAATTTTTGATTGGATAGTGGACATTATTATTTATGTAGTTGTATTGACTTCTATTTTTATTTTTTAGCAGGATTTAATTATTTTTATTTATTTATTTGAAATGCCGAGTGTCCGAGTGAGAGAGGGAGAGGCAGAGGGATCTTCCATTGAATGAATGGTTCACTCCCCTAATGGCTGCAGTGGCTGGGGCTGGATCATGCTGTAGCCAGGAGCTAGTTATTCCATCTAGGCGCTCACGTGGGTAGCAGAGGTCAAAGCAGTTGGACCATCATCATCATCAGCTTGTCTCCTGGGCCCATTAGCAGGGAGCTGAACCCGAAGTGGAGCAGCCAGGGCTCGAACCAGCACTTCAGTGTGGAATGGCAACATTGCAAGCAGCAGCTCAACCTGCCGTGCCACAACGCTGGCCCCCTTTGATTGAGCTTTTGAAAGGGTATTTTTATCTCTGCTATGATGCGGTTCAGTTGGTGTGTTTAAACCTTTTGGAGATCTCTGTGTGTGTAGGTGGTGAGCGGACTACACTGTAGAGGTAGCTCAGTTTAGCTCCAAAGGCACGGCACTTAGAGATGTTCAATGAATTCTCCAAGTCATCATCACGGCCACTACAGTGAGACTGGTTGCAGATGTAAATCTATCCTGGCCGTGGGTGACCTCTGAGGACAGTGGCGATCACAGGTCCCTCATTCTTCTTAGCCAGTTTGTGGCGTTCCACCCTGGGTACGCATTCCTGAGGATTTTGTGCAGACCACAGGGGACCTCTGGCCAATGTCCCATCTGTGTTTGCTGCATGGCTGTCTCCTCCCTACACATTCCAGCAACCAAGCACTCTGTAACCTCAGTGTCGTTTTCTTAACTCAGCAAGATTGGTTATTTTGCTTGGGGGCACTCTCTCCCTGATCTCTGCTCCAAAAGGCATCCGGGCAAAAATCCAGAGTAACCAGGGGTCCTATTTGTTCCATTTCTCTCAGGGGTCATGATCTTTGGGACTCTATGATTTCATATATTTTGTCTCATTTCTAGGTGCTTCTGGCAGGGGGGTGGGTCTGGTCTCTATTCTTCTACCATACTTTTAAACTACTTTCATAGCTTGGTCTGATTTTGAATTTATGGACCACAACTGGATGTGAGCATGTGTTACTGTTCATTGGTCATTGTGTATCCTCTAATGAGGTATCTACATAAGGCATTTGTACATTTTTCTTGTTGAATCATACAAGCTGTTTCATTCTGCTTTTTACATAATCTAGATTTTCATCCTTTGTTGGACGTATTTCACACAACTCTTCTCCCAGTCTGTTCCATGTCTCTTTGTTTCTAATGGTGATTTTGAATGGGCATTTTTACTTTAATAACATTTAATTTTTAAGTCTTTTCCAACATTGTTAGTACTTTTTGTGTCCCTTTTAAAAGTTATCCATTTAAAGATCTTAATGCTTTGTTCTAACTTAAATGCTAGGTAGAATACAGAGTACCGTCCAACTGGAGTTGTGTCTTGCGTAAGCTGTAAAGTGACTTCAAGATGTGTGCCGTCCTTGTGTGTAGTGAGCTGACACAGGACTATCGAGTGAAGCAGGTGCCACTTTCCCTTTGAGGTAAAATGATGACTTTATGTAAATCAAGTAGCCATACATGCAGGTGGACATGCTTTCTGTTCCTTACAGGTATTCACCTATCTTACATAATCACCCATCTTTAATTGTTTGCCGTATAATGATTCTTATTATTATAAGTCTTTTTTCCTCCTTTCAGCTTATGGTTTAATAAAGGAATATTTCTATTAGTAAATGCTTTTTTCTGTGATAACCTTGGGCTAATTACCTCCCACAGATGTCTGCATCCGCTCCTAAAATATATGAATATGTTACACTGCATGGCAAAGGAAATTAAGATGGTGGCAGCAATTAAGGTTGCTAACCTGCTGGCGTGGAGATAGGGCAATTAACCAGTTTTGTCCCCTGGGCCCGATGTAAGCATAGAGTTCTTCAGTATGCAGAAGGGAGGCAGAAGAGTCGCCATGTACATGTCCCAGCTTGAGAAAGCTCACCTGCTCCTTGCTGGTTCTGAAAGTGGAAGGCAGGTGTGGGATCATGTGAGCACTGATTCAAGTCCTGGCTTCTCCCCCTCTGATTCAGCTCCCTGCTAATGTGCCTGGGGAAGCAGTGGAAGGTGGCCTAAGCACTTGGGCCCCTGCACCCACATGGGAGAACCAGATGGAGTCCAGCCTCTTGGTCTCAGCCTGGCCTTTGAGCCCATTTTGGTGAGCAAACCAGCAAATGGATGCTCTCCCTCTTTCTGTTTTTTTTCCTCTGTCTCTCCCTCTCTCGTCTGTAACTCTACCATTCAAATAAATAAATAAATCTTAGTGAAACACAAAAGAAAAGAGAATGGAAGGGTCTGAGAGCTAAGGTGAGCGGTAGCCTCCAGAAACCGGGAGGTGTCAGGACAGGGACTCCTCCTGGGAGCTGTGGAAAAGGAGGAGGCCAGCCCCTGCTTCCCCCTTGAAGCCACCGCAGACTTCTCCCCTAGGGGAACACGACAGTGGCGCTTCTGGGTGGTTTGAAGGCCTGCAGCTTCCTGATTATTATAACAGCAACAAGAAAATAATGTACCTCTAAAAGTTTAGTTACCAAAGTGGGTTTTTTTTTAAAGTTTTGTTTTTCTTTTATCTTCTGTTTCTTTCCTTCACTCATGGTTTCCCTTAATACATATTTGCATAAAATGTTTTACACATTTTAAACCTAAGAGATTATAATTATTAATTTCCCAGAGTAAATATTTGTTCAGATTTGTGTATTTTTTTTCATTTTTCCTGCAGTTCTGAGATACCATCTGCTACCATTTCCTTTGAAACTATTTCCTTCAGAGTAGATAAGCTGATTGCAAATGTCTTGGCTTTGGGGAGACTCAAAATGTCTTAGTTGCCTTCAGTTTGGGATTATACAATAACAGATCATGAAGCTCTTTGAAGATATGATTTCACTGTCTGGTGGGAAACAGCTGTGCCCCCCACCCCTGTCGGCACCCTGGGCTTGTCTCCTTCCTGGGCAGCTGACTCCCACAGACAGAGGAGGAAATACAGACACCGCCCATTGGTCCAGCACAGGCTGACCCATGGAGGCCACAGCTCAGCACGAGGTTCAAGGCTTGGTTGGATCTGCATCACAGCTGGTTTCCACTCCAAACCCCGCCTCCTCCCAGCTTCATGCCATGTGTTGATTCTCTAGTCATTACTCTGATCCCCAGTCAACATTCAGTCAAGTTTGCTCGAATCCGTCTCAGTGTTTGCTTCTGCAAAACCCAAAGACAGTTGATATCTTTAGTGGCTTGAAGCAGCATAGTGTTACATAGGGATTTGGAGCCGGGTAACTCCTTGCAAGACTGGTGATAGGGAATCCATCACTGGTAGCAGGTAGAGCCTGGTATGAGTGCCAGCCCAAATGCTGCAGTTCTGCTGGAGAGGAATATGCTACTGAGTATGACGTATCAGGCAGTTGAGAAACTCAGAGGGAATGACAACAACCAGTTGCATTGTTTTTTTTTTTTTTTTTTAGCTACTGAGTGCCACTGAAACCCTAGAAGAAAATTAAGAGCCGCAGGTGATTAATAGGTAAGAAAAAAACAAGAGTGCAAGCTAGCAACTCTCTGCTGTTCACCAGGGAGCTCTCTCCTGCCGCAGCCAGGCAGAGACAGCTGAGACCCATGAGCAGGTCCGATGGCTGAGCTCAACTTTGCAGCCCCTGCAGCTGCAGTTGCTTTCAAGCCCTCAGCTGATACTCATTTTCTCTCTCTCTCCTCCCGTTCCTGCTCATTGCTACTTTAGCTGAGTTGCCGACATCACCTCTACATTGGCTCCCAGCAAACCAGGTTGGAGAGAGCTCGTCTACCACTCAGGAGAGAGGATAGAGAATGAAGTCCAAATCTTAGCCTTGGAACCCAGCACGTGGCTCAACATGATAGAAACCAGTGCCAGACAGGGTCCCGTGGGGGCCTCTACCTGCAGTCTGAGTCTTTGGATCTTCCTCGGCTGGTTGACCTGGGACGCTGGTTACAACTCTCCCAGCTCTCTTAGAAAGCAGAGCAAGACTGAGGTCCATGGAGAGATGGAGAGCCCAGGACCACACCCTGAACCTTCCTGGATCCCAGGAAGATCCAACACCTGATAAAGCCCACAGGTCTCTGTCCCCAGGCTTCTGTTGGCACTGAGCCTGTAGACTTGCTTCAACCTTGGGTGGAGACATGCACAACGGAAGGCCAGAGTCCAGGCTATGTTATCACCAACATCGTGCAGGCCCGCTGGCTACGCGATCCAGGTATGATCCAGTTTGGAGACAGTCTGGGTGGCCAGGGGGCTGTTTTGTTCTCTTTCCCTCGACTTTGGGCACAGAGCCGGGGACCACATGGTGTGCACCTCAGGACCTGGTGCCTTGTGGGTCCGACCCAACACAGGACAGTTTCTAGGGGTCCCTGTCCCCAGGCTGGTGCATCTTTCCATCCAACAGCTGTAGAATACATGCTCATCTCAGCAAATCGAAGATTCTCCAGGATAGATCGTGTGAAAGGTCACCCCAGTCCCAACGAACTGAAAATGGAGATTATATCAATCATGTTTTATAACCACAGTATAATAAATCTAGGGATTCATGACAAGACTAATTTTAGTAGCTATGTAAATGTATGGAAGCTAAACAATTTTCCCTTGGACAGCCAATGGATTAAATAAAGAAGAACACATGTGATATAAAAATACTTAAATATAAGTATTTCCATGTGCTTTCTTGTTGCTTCCACCGTAAAGTAGTTCCCCTAATCTTTTATTTTCCTTTCAGACTCGTGAAGCAGTCTTGATGGCCTGGAAAATGGAGGCCCCTGCCTAATGAGATGAGAGCTACAGTTACCACTACGTGCACCTGCGAATCTGCGAATGGTGAGTTACAAGTGTCGGATGCCACCACTATTCCATGATCTTTATCCTTGGGAACAAGACCCCAGACCCTTGCTATCCGCCCTCAGGAACCATTGTTGTTTCTGTGTTGACGTAAGCGATGATGTGAGACTTTCATCTCTGGCTGTGCCATAGTCCTCCCCCTGGGAGTCGACACAAGGCACCTCTCCTACTGATCCCTACAGTTTCCTCCAGGCGCAGTAGAGAGCCTGCATCTTGGAGGAGCTGCTGTGGATGTGTGTGTCTGAACAGAGCGAGCGGTGTAGGATTAGGAAAAGGACTTGGGGTACCGAGTCTGAGTCCATGGGAGGACTTGCTGCCTTCGCTGCAGCTGCCAGCACAGTGAATGTCAGCTACAGAGACCGCACCACTAAGGACCTTTGTTTCCTGGAGGGACTTGCACCCGGGAATGAGTGTTGCAGGGGATTGGGGGTGGAAAGCCTCAGGTATTGTGGCAAAACACCTCTCGGGGGCCATGCAATGCCCTAAATTGCTGTGGCATTTGCGGAAGCAGTGTATGGGGCTGGCGGTAGGCACAGCTCGATTGCCCGCTCACTCCTTCGGTCACCTGTGCTACACAGGTGTTTATCCTTGGTTAACGCCCTTTGCTCCAAACTTGTCTTAATCAGCTTCAATGGAACCCACCCTTGGTCAGTTGTAGTCTGGCTTTTTTTTTCCTGGTGCGAAGTTGATTGCCAATACATTTTTTCCTCTGCAAGATTTTTTGTTTTGAACCTTGAAGATGCGCTTGGCTTTTGGAAAAATAGTTTTGAAGTTTATTAGGCACCCCCTGTGCTCTGAGTTGCTTAATGAGGGTTTTCCTTGTATTCCTCTCCCAGCCAGGTTCTGTAGACTTCTTCAGGAGGAGTTTTGACACCTGTTGTCATCTTTAAAGTCTGCCAGGCACGGTCTCTTGGATCCATGCCTTCAGCCGCCTTGTCCTTGTGTCGCTCTGACCCCAACTTGACCTTCTTCCCTGGTCTGCTATCTGCTCTTCTGTGTGGTTTCTGCACCTGAACGCCTCCCCATGCATCACTTTGAATGTGTTCTTTGATCTCTCTCCAGCTGAACTGCTTTGTGAACTGGATGCTTGCTTGTGGTTTGTCTTTTCTTGTTGTTGTCACTACCGCGCCATCCTCCTTCTTCATCAGAATTCTCCTCTGTCCTGAAGTTCTGCTCCTGTAGTTTGATGTCCCAGCTGCCTGTACTCTCACCAGCATCACCTTTAAGGGATCTCCTGGGGTCAAGGTTGCAAGAGAACAAGGGAAAAAATCAGAGTATGTGAAAATGGAGGCTTCTCTCATTCTGAATTTTCTGACTTTGATTCTCTGCTCATGAAGACAACCCAGCAGGTTTCTTCTTGGTTCCTCTGTGCATTGCAGGGCTCACTTCCAGTTATCAGATTTTGCTGAGATCTGGGCCAAGGGATATCATAGTAGGAGAAAACAGTAAACTCACCACTGGTCAGGTGGTGCCAAAAATGGTGCTGTTCTCCCATGATCTGCCTGCTTATGTTTAGTTCTCAGATTTTCACAAGTAGTTCCCATAGACCCACCTAGAATTCTTGGTGAATTCAATGAGACAGAGGTGCTCACTCCATCTTAGAACCAAAAGTGCCCACCCTGCCTTTGCCTAGAAAATTGTGACTAGTTTTGCACATAATTGTTTTTTTGTGTGTGTGTGTGTTTATGATTTTATACGTGTTTCTCAATTTTCAGTGTGTTGGCTTGTGTATTAGGCTATTGTTGATTGTGTTGGGTGATACTTTGTAGGAAAATATTGCACAACAAGATAAGCTTCTCTGAATAAGCCAGTAACAGTAGCAGTCATTGATAATTCTATTTCAGGAGCTAGGTAATTTAAAGAGGTAAAGTCTAGTTTATTTCCAATTTGACAAGGCTTCTAAAATGCCATTTTGATGATTTTAACACATTGGAGTCTCCAGTCATCAGGCCTGGAGATCTAATTGACTTTCTAGTCCACAAGTGTTAAAACAATATATATAGCTCTTTTTAATTTAAGGAATACAAATTGCGTGCATTTCAAATATACCAATTTAGGAACATAGTGATTCTTGTCACCCCACCCTCCCAGCCACACTTCCGCCCTTCTTCCTCCTCCCTCTCCTCTCATATTATCCTTACACTAAGAGTTCAACAAATAGTATGGAATAAAAAACAAAACTTCCTCAATAGTCCAGACAAGGGCTTTTCAAGATCATCATATCTCAAAGTGTCAGTTTCACCCTGTAGATGATCTTTAGGTACTCTCTTAGTTTCCAGAGATCAGGGAGCACATAGGGTGTTTGTCTTAGTGCGACTGGCTGACTTCAGTCAGTAAATGGTTTCCATTACCTCCATTTTGTTGCAAACAACAGGATTTATTTCTTTGCCACTGCATAGTATTCCATAGTGTAAATAGACTGAAATTTCTTTTTCCCAACTTCAGATGATGGACATCTGGGTTGATTCCGAATCTTCAGAATGTATAGGTCATAAATATACATATGCATACCTACTAGGACTCCATGACCAGTAGGGCGGCGTTGTGGGTTCTTAGCTCTGTTGGCTACCGTGGTGGTTCTCAGTGAACGCCTTTGCTTGCTTTTGCTTCTTTTGGAGATTGTTGGATAATTTGAATGTGATGTCTGTTTTATGTGTCAAGATAAATCACTGTGTTCACTGTTGCATATGATGGCTTTCCAGAGCATCCCAGTGCCTTCAAGAAAAATCCAAGAGAATGTGTTAGGAGCATGTAACACAGCATCTATGTTTGGTTTTAGATGGAGTTGACTGTGAAAACCAAGTAAGGAAATGATATTATGAGCTAGCAACTCTCATTGAAAATATTTAGACTAAAAACCAAATTAAGTGTTGGGTCTTGGACTGAAAAGTCTCTTTAAATGATAGTTAACTCGGGCATCACCAGCATGGGCACAAGCATTTCAGCTTGGCCTGGTCACCCAGGTTCTTTGCAGAACTCCATGGCCCACTCTGTAAATGAATATTTCCCCCGAGTTTTTAATCCAGTACATATGTATTTGATGTGCAATAGATTGCAGGCACTTTGAAAGACATTAAGTATACAGAAGGTATATAACAATTGCAGAGTGTGCTCAAGGAAACTCATGGCTCATCACAATGGGTGTTAGGAGTTCAATGAAGGAACTGTTGAGTGATTGGTTACCAGAGCATGTAAGACATTGCATAAACACCTTTGAAAAGAACAGCAGGTGCTACTTCTTTGAATTAAAAGATCATTGAATATTTTTAGTTTTTGTGCTCAGTAGACATTTAAAATAGGCTTTCTGGACTGGATAATTCTGTAACTAGTACTATGCTGCATAGCCAAAATTAACCTTTAGTTTTCACAGAACTGAGGTGCAGGAAAAGTTACCTGCAAGACAGTTGGCTGCTTCCTTCTCTCCTTTGTTTACAAAATACATTAGTACTCACTGGGCCTCATAAGTTGGTAGCACAATGGCCCAATGCAATTCTGGATCTTAAAGTCCTCCAAGAAATACTCGAGTAGCTTTCTAGTTGCATAGAAATGATGGAGAGCTTACGTGATTGCATAACTTCCCTTGCTCCATGATGATTACACATAGATGAGAGCTTATATTTTGGGGGGAAAATGCAGTGCTCAGCTTCTGTACCCTTTAGGTGAGCACACAGCTACCCTCACTCCAGGGACTCCCCTAAAAGGTGTCCTGGACACGGGATCTGTTGGTAAAGTCTGCCTCCTTGAAGCCAAAGCTTGTGTTCTGTTCTCTTGACACGTGTTCTCTTCTGAGCAGGTGCAGCTCAATCCACCCGCATCTGAGCCACCAGAAGTCTAATTAAATGGTGACATTTCCTAACCTCCTCCCGTCCCACATCACAGAAGACTGGAGGGACTTCGGAAATGTGGTTTTCTCTAAGAAAAAAGGGTTCACCAGACAGCCACTTAAGCAGCTGTTTCTTTTACTATGTGCCATGTGTCAAGCAAAATGGTTAGTGTGTGCTTCCCATTTTGTCGTTAATTAGCAAGAAAAATTTCCCCACCTGACTGATGCCATTCCCCAAGCTCTCTACCACTCAGAGGCTGTGGTGTTCTCTCAAAAGTAGCAAAGACAAGAAGCCTCTGTCTGTGGCTGACATTCGGTCAACTACCTCCAGGCAATAGCATCTCTGGTGGGCCTGACAGGTACGGGGCTCTGGGGTGGGATCCATCTACCTGTGCCTTCCACAGATTGGCTTTTTCAAGGTGTTGGCTGCCTTCAAACCCTGCCGTATGTTTTGCCAGAAGATGGAGAATGCTCCAGAAGTTAGCTACTGTCCTTAAATACTTGAGCGTAGGTAGAAGGGTGTTGTTCAGCGATTGTATGTTTGCTTTTGATAGAACAAGATGGACTATTTTGAATTTGAGGTCACTGCACCTGAACATTTTGGAATGTTGTGCAATTTTTGGAGCTTTTAAAAAAGGAAACACATCAGTGATTTCCCATCATAGGTGGTGGAAACTCAGTGGGATGAAGTTGGAAAACTAGCAGTCTGAGTCTAGCCCCCATATATAGCAGGATTTATTGCTGTCATTCAGGAGGATGCCAGAATCAGTCTCTCTGCACTTGACCTTCAGCCGCACTTAAGTCAGATCAGGTGGAAGAGAGGGCTCCCAGTGCAGCCGTGTTTTGTCTTACAAACTAGGGAAGCAACTGCCTGTCTTTTGGGTTTTGTTTTATTTGTTTAATATTGTTCCTATGCAAAGTAAGTCTATGCTAGTTGCAAACTTTGAACAACTCAAGTGTGTAAAGGACAGGGGAGAGTTGATTATCCTCAGTTAAGTGTTCATTGCGGCAAAGCTTGTCTCATTAAAAAGAGATGATCCATTTGCAAGGCCACCAAGACAGAGAGGTCCTTGAGGTTCTTGAACAGGAGAGTACCTGGGGGGAGCCTCAGGATGCTGAGAGAAGAGAAACCAGGGAGTTGGGGGCAGGGGGAGGGTGAGCAGCTGTCCCACCACTGGAACTTCAGAGTTTCCATCTGGGGACAGGAGACCCAGAGGGAGGGTGGTTCCTTGTCGTCCACCTGCAGCCTTTGATTTCAAAGAACATCTGTGCCTCCTCTCCTTGCCTCTGTTCTCTTTATTTCTAATTTCCGATGTCTGATTTCAGGCAGCCAGAACCCAGCAGAGACATGAGAATTAAGGGTTTGCTTTGGACAGGTGGCCAAAGAATGTTGCCAAGCGCTTCTAGTGCTTTGCTAAGGGGACCTCAACCTTCTGGGAGTGAGAGCCCTGGGCCTTTGCTGTCCCCAGAGCAGATGGGAACAGGTGTGCCAGTGAGAATTCATCTCTTCAGGATTCAGGGAGCAGCACCATCAGCTTCTGCTTAAAGCAAACATGATTTACTACATTAGCACAGAATGGGGATATCTAACTTCTCCCAGAGAAATTCTTGAATGAATACAAAGATATCTGAAATGCTATTTATAACTCATATTGCCTTGGTATTAAAAAAAATACAAGCATATGAAATTTTGCCACTCTTCACTGACTAACTCCTCCTCCTCCATTTCTAATTTCACTGGAATAGTTTTAAAAAGAAGTAGAAAAATAGCAGAAGGGTTTGGGGAGGCAGATGGCTCAGCGGATGACAAAATCCATCTGACTTTTCCCAAGCTGGGGGTGGAGAGCTTGAGCAATAGTTGGTCAGCTGGGGAGACTAGGTGCAAAGCTAGCTGCCAACACCTGTCTCACGTGGATAGAACTACCTTGTAGTGACTAGTTTGAAGTATTTTTCTTTTTAAGATTTATTTTTCAATTTGAGAGGCAGAGTTAGAGAGAGGTCTTCCATCTGCTGGTTCACTCAGCAGAAGGCTGCAAGGACCAGAATCTTGGCCAATCCAGAGCCAGGAGCTGCTTCTGGGTCTCCCAGGTGGGATCAGGGGCCCAAGTGCTTACTTAAGCAGGTGCATTAGCAGGGAGCTGGATTGGAAGAGGAGCAGCTGAGACTCGAACCAGCTCCCACACGGGATGCCGGTTCTGCACAGGGAAGCTTAACCTGTTATGCCACAGTGCCAGCCCCAAAATGTTTCTTGTGGAATCACCATTTTGCATTGGCCATTTTACATATGTCTGCATGACAGAACTCAGACCAAGTCAAAGATGTTTCTGGCTTAAATGCAGAACCTGAGCCAATATAAACCCATTTTAACCACATCTAATGATCAGGTAAAAAAAATGCAGTTGGAAACTTCTTGGTGCCTTTTCCTGGATGGTTCTGTGATGTGTGACAAATACCAGAGGAAAAAGGATCAGAGACAGTCTGCCTGGGAAAATCGTCCTTAAAACAGAACTTTGGAGTTAAAGTTGGAAACTTACCTTGGTCAGTTGCCTTTATTTTACGAATAAAATCAATCGCGGCCCAGATGAGGGAGGTGATTTTTATTGGGACCACAGAGTTGCAAAACCCATGCTGGGACCCAGAAGTCTGGTCTTGTGTAATAGGCACTCTGTGTGCGCATTCAGTGTCTCAGAAATGTTGTTGGGCTTGTTACTTTCTAGAAGTTGGAGGGGACGCTGAAAATTAAAATGAAGCCTTGTGCCACTACTGTAGATTTATATGCAAACGGAAGTTGCACATGTCACAGTATACTTTGACAAACAACATTAATTGCTGTTGTGAAAACCCGGGGATTCACGGTGGCACCTGTTGACTCATTTGTAAATTACGGCCTGAAGGATTTTCCAGTCAGATTGACTTGTGACCATTACATTACCAGTGATGACCTGGAATTTTGTGAACCCTATAGAAATACTATGGGATGACAATTGTCTAAGGGTGCAATGACTGTAGAGCTGATAGGCCTTTTAGCTGAAGTTTTCCAGGGAAATAAATTAGCAGAAAAATATTACAGCAATTTCAGCTTCAGCCTGCGAGATGCAGCACTCGGGCTGCGGTGGTTACCCAGTGATGGGTGATGTGGGCAGTTTCCCCAAGGAGTCATCTCTTCGTCTTTTGCTACTCGTATTTGACCATGTTGATGTGTTTATACAATTTTACCTTGATGCTGCTCTCATTGTCATGTATTTGTGAACGCAATTGAACACACACACACACACAAGATCTCTCTCTGGCTGTGCAATGTCAAGAAATACCATCTGACATGTGCACGTGACAAGCCAGTACGTGTGACATATTCTTGGTGCATTTTGTATAACTTCAGAGCTGCAGGTATAAGATGGGTCAAGTCACATGTTCCATAGACTATGAACTGAGGGAAGGAAAAGGCTGATAAAATTAACTTCTTACTGTAGATGACTTTGCTTCTACTTTAAAGCTGCCGCTCATGTTTTGCGTTGAATGTTGGTTGTTAAACCGAATAAACCATTTCCAACTGTCCATGTTAAAGACACTTACTTTTATAGTATTTTATGAGAGAGCCTGTTGATCATCTGTGTATGGTCCCCAGACTCTGATAAAAATGCTCAATATGTATTTTCCTGGATGACCGTGGAAGAGGTGCATGAATCACCAATGGAGATACCCCATAACTCATTAAATAATACTTTAAAAATTAATGATTTTTTTTCACTATATGTAAGTTCCTGCCCTCCCCCCCCACCACCACCACCAAAAAATTCCACCTAGTGTTTCTGAACTGTGCTTGGTCCTGTCTATGCAGAGGCATTGGCAAAGTGAACTAATGGAGACAGATCATTCTGAAATGCATCAAAATAAAGAGGAATTCAAATAGAGTTGCTTAGGTAGACAGACCTAATAAAGCAAATGTAACGAAATATTAATGTAGAATCGGTGAAATTAGTATGGACGTATTTACGATACTTTGAGTATTTGGATTTAGAATTTTCATTAAAAATATTGGAAAAACATAGATGTGACCCAAATACCTCTAATCTAGTGACATTTTATAGTATCAGTGTAAACAACTCAAATTTTTATTAAAAATGACTAGTGACTCAACTAGTTTTTAAATTTAATAAATATGGTCTTAGAAATATATGATGCTATCCTGCAGGTCAGGTGTATTTATTGACCTGTCTCTTAAAACTAGCTTCAAATTATGAGTTGTTGATAATAAAAACCTACAGTGAGCAGGCCAGCCCGTCCTGTGAGCTGTGTACACAGCATGCATGCAACTCATTATCATAGCCTTCAGAGAAGTCGAGCTGATGAAAGGCACAAAGAGAGATAGGGACAGACACAAAGAGAGAGAGACGGGGCAGACATGAGCTGGTGCACTCCCCCGGGTCCCCAAACGCTGGGGCTTGGCCAGACCAAAGCTTGGAGCCAGGAGCTCCAGCTGAGTCTCCCACTTGCGGCCTCGCAGAGCAGCAGGCAGCTGGAGTCAGAGGGGCTGGGCATTCTGAGCAGGGATGTGGGCACCCAGCGTCTGAATCACGATGTCCAACACCCACCCCAGATGCTCACCAGGGAGTGTTCTGTTGGCTGTGTGTGGAACGCGGTGCTTCATGGACGCCCTGGTTTAGGCTCAGGAGTAGATGGGGTCACTGGAATCTGCTTCACCCAGTCTTCGAGGTAGAGTGAGAAGAGCAGCAGGCCTCGGCTCTCGTGCCGGGAAATGCCAGTCCGGCCTTTCTAGGCTGTGGGAATTGGGCCTGAATTAATACGCACAGAGACGTATGATTTGACTTCTGAATACTGAGCCTGTGCTTTCTGCACCCAACCTTGTGTTACAGTTGAACCCAGAAGTGATAAAAACACTGAGAACTGGATTTTTTTTTTTTATTTGACAGAGTTACAGAGAGAGGGAGAGAGGTCTTCCTTCCTTTGGTTCACCCTCAAAATGGCCGCAACAGATGGAGCTACGCTGGTCCAAAGCCATGGAGCCGGGTGCTTCTTTCTGGTCTCCCATGGGGTGCAGGGCCCAAGCACTTGGGCCATCTTCCACTGCACTTCCGGGCCACAGCAGAGAGCTGGACTGGAAGAGGAATAGACAGGACTAGAACCGGCACCGGTGCCATAGGCAGAGGAATAACCTAGTGTGCCACAGCACCAGCCCGGAGAATTGGATTTTTAACAGACACTTCAACAAAAGTGGTGATAACTTAGTTCCTTTGATTTTTTTTTTTCTTTTTTGAAGAAATCGTCTCATATAGGAAGGCACCTAGTCTGTGAGATTTTTCAAGTTTAATTTGAATGATCAAGTTCGAACATCAGATAGCCACATAGCCATTTCAAGTATAACACTTTAGTGTTCAACTTAAACTTTTAATCAAGGGAAACAAGAGCAAATACACACTCTTGGCTTCCTGCTATAATTAATATAAAAGATATGTATGGGATGCATGTGCCTGGTGAGGTCGAAACAGTAAATTATCAGTATGATTAAATCTTAGAGAAATACTAACAGAACATTTGCTGTGTTCGTCGAACACACCATAAAATCATGTTAACTGCTTTTACACAAACATCCAGAAAGCTCAAAATGAAATGTACAAAAACTATAGCTATATTGCTTGTTCTTTTCCTTTTTAACCATCATAATATGGGAGAGTTTTCAAACATGTAATCATTTTTAGGAAGTAAAAGATGATAAAGATACCAAAAATATTAATCATTTGAACAAAATACATATGTTCTGTCAAATACTTCCTAAGGACTTGAGATTAAGTTTTGAGTTGCATTTTAATGTATAGCATTGATAAGGATGTCGTATTTTGTGGCTGCACAATGCTTTCTCATTTAAAAGCTAAGGCAAGATATACATTGGGAAGCAATTAGTTTAAGAAATAAATCACGGAGGCCATGTGAAAAGGCAGCAAATCATATCTTCGTGAGCGTTCTGAAGTCAGGAGAGGGCCATGCTATAAATATGGGTAGGTGATGAGATGGCTTTTTCTCCTTCTGATTGTGTCTTGGAAAAAGTTGAAAAATTAACTGCACGGCTGCTGATGACTGGGGCAGGAAATGAGATATGAGAAGAACTGGAAGCATTTTCTGTGCTCCACAGAGAGCTTCCTCCCTCGTTTCAGACGCCTCCTTGTTACCCGTCTGCGTGGTATTGCACACTGTTGGGGAAAAAGGCGGGAGTGACAGAGGACGGGCCAGGAACCATGGGGGAAGAGCAGAGAGACGGGGGAATTTTGAAGGGCTCGTTTGTTGACTGCTTTTATTCACGTTCATCCATCTCACATTCCTAACGATGCTGGGGTGATTAAGGAAATAATGTGAAATATATCATTGCAGGTACCTCACAGAATTCAGTATTACTTAAAAGTATCCTTGACTGAAGACAACATGTAATAATATGGGGGGCGGAGAGCACGTGTTCTATCAAACTGTAAGGTAGCCCTTGCTCTTGGCTCAGTTACCTGTAGCCTGTGAATGTTTCCTCTTGGCGTTTAAATAGCAGATTCCCCTGGAGATCCTCTTGCTAAGTATTGCGCTGAGACCGTCCCTAGGAGTCTTGCACCTGAGAATGCGCCATGACACCTAGGGCAGGAACTGCTCTGTGTTTCGAGTCGGGTAGAGCTGACTTAATTCATTCTGCTCTTATTGCTCTGCCATACATAAGACAGAGTTCGCTTGCTCTATTGCATGTTTAATAAGTTGAGAAACAACAATACCAACATCTCTGGCTGTGTCACCACAGGGCTTTATTACTTGGGTCAAGATGACATTTGTCAATAAACTTGGGTTCTGATATGGTAACAGGTTTGTGCTTTTTCTCAACCAATGAGGCTCAGTTCATTTCTTTTCCTTTTTTTAAAAAAGATTTATTGATTTATTTGAAAGTCAGAGTTACACAGAGGAGTGGCAGAGAGACAGAGGGAGGGAGGGAGGGAGGGGCAGGTCTTCCATATGCTGGTTCACTCACAATTGACCACAATGGCAGGAGTTGCACCAATCTGAAGCCAGGAGCTTCTTATGGGTCTCCCATGTGGGTAAGGGGCCCGAGGACTTGAGCCATCTTCTACTGCTTTCCCAGGCCACAGCAGAGCTGGATCAGAAGTGGAGCAGCCGGGTCTCGAACTGGTGACCATATAGGATGCCAGCACTTCAGGCCAGGGTGTTAACCTGCTGCACTACAGCACTGGCCCCCTCAGTCCATTTCTGCTCACCCATTCTTGCCTTTAGTGCACAGTGATCGGTGTAAGAAGATCCACCTTCATTTTCAGGTTTTCTCTTCGATGTGTTCAGCATCCAAATGCTGCTCTTGCAAAGATTAGAATTATTTGTGACTACCTTGGTTGAGTGTAGGTTAACTTTATTCAAGTAGTAAGTCTCAGATGGAGATTGTATTGGGACGGTGTTAAGCCCCTTAGATCTTGGCAGACCTGGACTTAAGGGATAGCTATGGCTTTAAGAAGTTCCTCTTACTCGTGGTGAATCCTGGCATGTGTTGTGGTGTATGACAGCAGGCATGCCTAACACCCTGGATGCTGTGCGCTGAATGTGCCCTGTCTCCCAGTGGTTCTGTGTTGGCATCTTGGTCCCCAGGGTGGTGATGGTGGGAGTGTTAAGAGGGGGCCTGGTTGGAGCTTGTGAGGATCAGGGTGCTGCCTTCAGGGGGATGCACATGGTTCTTGTGGAACTCGGTTCTCTCCGACTTCCTGTTTCACCTGGTGACACCTCCACTGTGCACATGGTTGGACACTTAGTTTCCAAAACACGGAACTAACGGATCATCTTTTGTGCAACACAGCCTCAGGTCACTGAGAACTGACTGGTACAACTGCCAGACACCAGCAGTGTGCACTGAATAGGTTAGAGCAATTTATTCTCACATCCGTCTGGTAGGTAGATGTTACTGGGAACCATTTTACAGAGAGCTAGACTGCTCTGCCTCCGTCTAAGTGAGGTGGCCACTGCCATTCACGACTAGTGAGTGGCAAAGCTCGGACTGGAACCCAGAAAACCTCCTTCACTGTCCATCCATATCAATGCCTCCCTAACTGTGACAGAGAAACAACTCTGAAGAAGTCCTAGACATGGACCAAGTCTCACGAAAGCCATTTCACGAGTACCTTGGTGGGAGTACATTGTCAATGCAAAATGACCCGCTAAATTCTCTAGTACTACAGTTGAGTTATAGAGGCCTGCTGTTTTAAAATGAAAATAATGAAAACTAAGTTGGACTTGGGCATTTAGAACACATTTGAGTGCTTCCTGATACACAGTTGGCATTATTTATGCAGGTCTCACACAGCGAATTCCTGGTTTTCTGAATTCTTGTGAGGTGGTTTCAAAGAATTGTGAAAGCAAATTTGAAGAAACATCATGTTCTAATGAATTTGATTGATTAAAAGCACTAAATGTGAATGTTTTAGAATGTCACACAGAGGCTATCACGTTAGTGAATCTAGAACACACGTGGTCTCTGCCTGCCCTGAGCTGATGCTGTGCAGAGGAGAAAGATGGGGAAGCGGGAACTTGGGAAGGAAAATGGGCGTGGTGAGGTCAGAGCACAGGAGCAGCTGTTGGCGGTCAGGAATACACACCAGCAAAAGCACAGGGTTACAACCCCGCGCTTCATAGCGTGGCTCTGAACACACCACCGGCAGAAATGGCACTGCGGATACGATCCCATTAAACACGGAGGATTGTCAGTGACACCTGCCATTAGGCGGGAGGTGGGAAGCAGATGGCCCGAAGAAGGCATTCCCGGGAAACCCGCTTGCTGGGGTAGGATTCCGAGGGCTGCCGGAGGCTGTTGCTCAGAGCCCTTCCTCGGGTTGTACAAAGGGACACCAGTGGCCCAGTGCATTGACTCTGGAACTGGAGTCTCAGGTTAGCACAGAGAGGGCTGTCGGGAGCCACAGTCCCACTTCCTCCCTCATTACCTTCTTTCTCATTTCCAGACCAGAGAAGGGTGCACAGACTATTGAAAGGTTTCCAGTAGAAAACGGGCAAGTGTGAGAGGGCACAGGAGGGGGCACAGGGCTGACCCCTGGAATGTCTTGATCTCCGATAACGACAAAAAGATGGACAGATGTCACATGCAATGGTGCCAAAAAGTAGAAAGAAAAGTAGAAAAGAACACAGCACAGTGTGTCTGTGTGCGTGCGTGCATGTAAGTCACTTGGGAGAAAATTTCACTCAAGGAGCAACAGAAAACTTTCCCTCTAGGATTCCCAGGAAGTTTGTCCTGCAGGAAGGAAGCATATGCATTAAGTAGACCAAGAGACGAAAACAGAAAATGACAGAATGATGTGATGAGCTAGGACAAGCAGCTGGATCCCAGCATACGTGCACTGCGGGACTGGGGGCAGGGAGGAAGGAACATGGTAGAATAATCACAAATGCTATCAAATCAAATCACTAACACAGTGAAAGGCTTGAGTTAATCACGTTATGAGAAGTAAGACAGTTAAAGTAATAGAGGGAGGATGATAGATACGGCAACAAAGATGGCCCCGAAGAAGCGTAATTGGTGACCCTCTGAGAAAAGAGAAAATTCACTCTAATGAAGTAGCACACGATTTGCCCTGATAAAGGAAGGACTTAATATTCATTTCAAAGGAGTGCACTCAGTTATGAGAGATGGATCCTCCAATGGACTCTGAGATACAACCCGGTTACATTATCGAACTGCAAAGACTGAAACATGAATTGCTCACATGTTGAGGCAGACAAAAGCAAGGCGTGAGTTACATGGGTGGGAAAATCGGGCAGAATTGCCTGCAACATCCATTCTATAAAGCAAAGTCGTGTGTTGAAACATAGGGAAGAGGAGAAGCTTGCAATGTGGTACCCAGGCCTGGGCTTGCTGGACTGTAGAAAGCGGATGGCATCCTCTCCCACATCCCTGGAGATGGGCGCCTCTCGGGCCAAGATGACTTCCTGTGTGAGGATGCTACTGTCAGTCCTGGCTACACAAAGCAGGGGACTCAGGAGTGGAAGTGAGAAGTGCTTGGGAGATCTTGCGCAATGGCTTGTTTGAGTCTGGTGCTCTGAACAGAAAAATCTGCATCCCCTGGAAACTTGTTAGCAAAGCGCAATCTTCGCATTGCCCGAGGACATCTGATCAGAAGCCGTGGGCACGGAACCCAGCAGTCTTTGTTTGCACCAGGTCTTCCATTGCATTCCACGCGAGCTGGAGTTGGAGAACCGTGGTGCCAGAGCATTTCACGTGGGGGCGGACGCTGACTTGCAGGGGTCGGATTCCAGGGGAGCCAGGAGCGTCCAGGACCAGGGATTGAACAGCAGTCCTGGAAGCAAGAGAGAAAAGGGGCCAAATACAACACGGGGGGCCGTCGGGCCCCAGGCTGCGCACCGAGTCTGTGATGAGTTATTTCTTGAAGCACTCCCGGAGCTGCAGCTCCTGCCTGCGAATGCCGAAGGGCACTGAATGGAACTGACCGCCTTAAAAACAGCTTGCCGTGGCCAATTAAGTCCGATGGCTTCATGAGAAACAACGGAGGAAACAGATGGCGTAGGGATTTGGAAGTAGGTAACACGAGGGTGTAGAAAGAACGACAGAAAATGGCAAATGAGCTCAAAATCCCGTGGGAGTTGTTAGGCCTGTTGGGACGTTGAAGTCAGCCTAGAAACGAGCCAAGTCTCTGAAAGAGGCCCTTGTTACAAGTGCGATGCAGCCTGCTGGCCTCCAGGATCCGGGCTTTCACTGGGGGGTTGAGACTGTGCGTATGGAAAGAAAATATTACGACTTCTATTTTGACTGTATTTTGTCCTTTCAGAATGTATTATTCGAGTGTGTGATTTATAAACTACAAATTAGTACATGATATAATAGGGCAATAAATATGCATTGGCAAAAATCCTTAGGGGCTATAAATGTATGAATTGAAAACACTTCTTGATGATGAAATCTGGTTAGCCATGAAATTAATAAAAACATAGGATTATTGAAACCATTCAAATGAAGAGCTAAGACCAAGTAACTGAAAGAATTATGGCTGGGGAGAAGGAAGTCTTACCTGGCTGGAGCAGGAAAACATTGGCCATCCACCCAACATGGAAGAACAGTGGCTGCCACACTGCCTGGCTCCGGGGAGCCAGATCGCCCGAAGGAAACAGGAGCCCTGCTCGGGGAGGTTTTGTAATGCGGGGGCCTAGAATCCAGGGCTGCAGGAAAGAATGTGGGAAGGCTAAGCCCTTCCAGGTTTATCATCCGGGAGGCATGAGAAATAAATAAATAAAACTGACAGTTCATGGTGACATCACCCTCAATGCTTTGCTGTGTATGTTCCTTTCGCAAATTAATTTGTGTGTACTTCCTTTTTAAAAAACTATTTCATTTGTTTGAAAGGCAGTGCTATCTATATCTATCTATCTATATATAGAGAGAGAGAGAGAGCGAGAGCGAGAGAGAGAGAGAAGGGGAGAGAGGGAGGGAGAGAGATGCTCCACCAGCTGGTTCTGCAAGCGTGATGGCTGGGCCAGGACAATGCCAGGAGCCTGGAACTCCATCTGGGTCTACCATGTGGGGGGCATGGGCCCAAGGACCTGGGCCGTCTGCTGCTGCCGCTTTCCCAGGAGAATGAGTAGGAGCTGGGATAGAAGTGGAGCATCCAGTACTTGAACTGGTACCCATATGGGATGCTGGCGTCACAGGCAATGGCTTACCCCACTGCACCCCCACGATGCTGGCCCCAGTTTTGGTGGACTTCTATCACTTGTGTGGAAGTACTTCATGTTCATTTATAGTAAATTTTAAGTGAGAAGAAATTGATATTCTGCTAATAATGGCATGCTTTGTAGAATCCTACTTCTAAATATTATCTATCTTGTTTTCTTTCCTACTTTGTGATGGTTTTTAATACAATGAATTTACCCATACCTACACACATACACAGAGCTGCGGCTCTTTTAAGAAAAGGGACACCTGTTTGCATTATTGATGATGGCAATCTAGTGGTGTTTGCCAGCCAGTGACTACTTGGTTGTAAAGCTGTGAAGTTAATCTCGCCCTCAGTTGTATATATTATGTGGAGTGTACAGAACCAGTGGTTCATGCCTATGTACAGTGGGATCAGAAAAACCCTGGTGTTGGGAGATGATAGAAAAGCATCTGTCAGTGAGAGCACAATCACACTTAGACGTTTTTGACTTGATATTTGCAGAAAATATTCTGATAGAAATATACAAATACACGGAAGCTAAATGCTTAGGGGAAAAGGTGTGGATCGGCCCTCTGTTAGGTTTTAATTCTGGAATCTTGGCATTTCCTGCCCTCCTTGAGGAAAATGTGTGTGTGTGTGTGTGTGTGTGTGTGTGTGCATGTGTGTGTACATGTACGTACATATACGGGCAGTGTGGATGGGCCTGATTGAAGGCAGCTGCATTGCTGTGATGACATAAGTGCTGCATTGGGAGGTTTGCTGGAGAAGTGCTCGGGAAACCTCAGAGCACCTGAGGGAATCCTGGGGTCATGGACTTGGTAGCCTGATGCAGCTTGGCCACCCCCTTCTCTGGAATTGTTGAAGGTTGTTTTTTTCCCCCAATTCCCCAATTCAGAAGATCGTAAATCTTCACTCTAGAAAGCTGAGCAAAGAAAGAAGCCAATGAACAAAACAAATGACCTGAGAGGATTATCTTATCTTTGGAATGGAGAGTCCTATGTATCAGTCCCACGTTTGAGATTCAGGACTTAGATACCAAGGGGTTTATACACAGTGAACGCTTGCATGTGGCTGAAATGTCTAGAAAGGTTTTCATGTTTAAGGCACGGGTTGTATTGTCTGTTTCCAGAATGAGGAGACTGGGGCTCAGAGAGACAGCGTAGCTGGTAGAGGATCCCTAGGGTAGTTAGGAGGAGAGCTTGGGTTTGGGCCCTGGAGTGGCATCTGCGGTCCCTGGGCTGTGACCCTGCACCTGGGCTGCATGTCAGCTCCAAGAAGAGACTCTGAAGATCTTCAAGTCACCGCACACAGAGGCCCTGACTCAGGCTGGGGGACGACTCGCATCCCGGTGCTGGCTCATGCTCTCCCAGGACACCTGCCAGGGGCTGCTGAAGAAGCTGGCCCGGCGTCCAGGGCCTCCCTCTGCGGCGGAAATCCCAGAAACTCCCTGCAGACGGCCACCTGGGCCCTGCGTCCAGATGCCAGGTGCCTTGCCCTTGTTCCGGGTTGTCAGTTACCAACAAGGCACTGGATGTTTTCTGTCATTGTGTCAAACATGCTAATTACCCTGACACACATTTTAGTACAAGAGCTAAGCAAACCTGGGGACTTCTGATGTAAATCCTGTTTTAAAGGTAGAACTAACTTCAGAGAACAAACCTCCGACTTCCACCTTGTGCTGCGTGTGGGGAGGCTGGAGTGGATGGGGGTGCTGTGCCTCCAGTTGCCAGCTTTGCATGTCACTGGGATTTTTGCAAAGGCCCAGGTTGAAGCACTGATTGATGTAGGCGAGGAGTGGTGATTAATTGGGGCACATGGGCTTTCACTCAGTCAAGAATCAGAGGGACAGAAACAAGGAGAAACATCTGTTGGGTCTGGAGTGACTTCTGGGTTGCTTTTTGCCAAAGGCGACCTGGAAACGCATCAGCTCTTGGCTCTCCAACATGTGTCACTGCAGGCAGGACACACCTGGGCAGGCTCTGGGGCCGTGGCCGTGGAATCAGACTGAGGTGCGACAGTGCAGTCACTCAGAACCACGTCCTGGCTCCCTCCGTGTGTACACGCTCACACGCACAGGTGGGTGTGTCTGCGTGCGTAGACAGGCATGTTTTGCTCATTACCCTTTGCCGGTTTCCTGCACTTCCCACTGTTTGTCCTTGAGGTCCTTGGGAAGGGCACAGCCCAGGTGTCAACGAATGGCAGGGAGAAGAGGCAGCTGGGGTTGCAAGTGATTGGACTTAGTGTTGGACCCACGGTTTTGGAATCCATGTTTCGTGCTAGTGACTATGAATGATGAGTGTTACTTTAGGCAACATAATTGTACTATCTTGAAGCTCCTGGCTTTGAAACAAGTGTTTCAGTGTTTACCCTCTAACTTCATAGGCTACTGGTTTTTGTTACATTGTGGGCAAAGCTACAGTGCATAACTGCATTGAGGGACTGACATGGGGCGGATGAAGGAAGGTTCTTGGTGACGATCACTCACAACTTCCCCATGTTTCTGTTCATGCTAGAGAAGGAGACAGACTTAGAGGAAAGCTACTGGGTCTCATCCAGCTCTGATGCTCCCACAGTGCCAGCTAACATTGTGTTGAACTTAGCGTTTCCTGATTGGGGTCTCTCAACCTTATTTAGCAGTAGAGCCCAGAACAGCAAAATTGACTTTAAAATAAAATGATTGAATAGGACCTATTCATTTGAGAGAGAGACAGAGACACAGAGAAACATGCTACTATCTACTGGCTCCCTCCCTGAAGGTCCATGAAGGCCACATCTGGGTCACACCAAAGCCAGGAACCAGGAACACATCCAGGTGTTCCGTGTGGTGGCATGGACCCAAGTGTTCAACCATCACTGCTGCCTGTCAGGGTGTTCATTGGCAGGAAGCTGTATGCGAGAGCTGGTACTAGGTACTGAACCCAGGTACTGTGACATCGCCTGGGCACCTTAAGTGCAAAGTATACACCTGCCCCAAGAGTGCTGATGTTGGTGTGGATCATGTGGATTCTTCCCAGGAATAATTAAAATGGTTACAAATCCAGTCTTATTGACCAGAAAAATAGAAGCACATCTCAAGTAAGAATGAAAAAAAATTAAGAAAAATCAACACTATCTAGGAAATATCCCTGAACAGAAAGCAAGTAGCTGACAATCAAATTCTCAAATTTCCAGAAAGTCAACTTCTGGAATTATAGACTTGGAGAAAGGAAAGCTGAAAGAACAAGGAAGAGAAGCCAGTGATAAAGGCACCTGTTGGATGTGGAAACTGACATGCAGACAGGGAGGCGTCTGTGTCGAGACCAGTGGCTTTAGCGTTTCTGCTGGTTCAGGAAGCCCTGCGTGAAGAAAGAGGGAGTGTGGAGAAGAAACGTAAGAAAGTGAAGATGGGCGTGGCCTGCCAGCCTGAAGCTGAGCCTCCGTGCCTGCCATCAGCCAGAGTGGGTGCAGGAACAGGCGGTTTCCCACCCCGGGGAGGAGGAGCAGCTGGGGGACACCCGTGGCTGTGGAAATGTCAGCCCACGGAGGCACTGCCCGCTTCCTGCCAGACCCCAGGCTCCATCCGCAAGGAATGTGGGAAACCCCAGGGACCCCTGGATGTGAATGCTTTCTAGAAAAGCTGAATTATTTATTGATCTCTCAAGACATGAACTGCTTGTTTATGAACAAGTAATTTTCTTGGAATACAAATTCATCCGCTGAAACAAAACTCTTACAAGTACTTCTCCCAGCCTCTGGATCTCACTGGAAACCACGGAGTTGAAACACACTCATCTGTGTCCCCTTCAGAAGAATCCAGAGTTGTCTGTGTTGGAGTGCAGAATCTTCTGGCAGCTTTGGGAAGCCCTACAGGAAGCTGTCAGGCATCAACAGTCACTCATTTGAAGCGTTTGCTAAAAAGTAGCAGAACAGCGTTCTAAGCAAGTTGCTTAGAGTAAGCAGAAGAGACAGTTCTTTTGTATTTTGAATAATTATTTCTGTGCCCAGTGGTACCAATCAGTACCCTTGCCACCCTATGTGAGATTGAGTCTGGAGATGTTTTCCATTTAAACAGAAATATTCAAGCTGTGGTTTCCGGAGATTTTCTAAGACCCAGAAGCACACCAAATGGAAGTCGCTGGCCTTTGACAGTCCACGCTGACGGAAAGCCTGGTGGCTGATTCAGGGAAAAATGCTCCTTGGAAAACCACTGGCGCTCAGCTTTGCTGCAGGGAAGTCACAGGACTAATTCAATCCCTAATCGTGTCTCGCAGTAAATGAAGACAACTCATCAAAGTGTTGAAGATCCGGGCATTTTAATACTCGCCCTCCATGGATTGCAGCATAGTGGTGTTTTCTGAACAAACAAGATAAACATTTGCAACTACAGGCTTGAGCTACACGTCACCGTGTCTTGGGATCACGGATGAGCATGTGTGCAGATACAGATAGACACACGCAAAAAAGTAAAACAATGAAGCTGAAGCTCGCAGGTGAACGGCAGCTCCCTTGTCAGCTGTAATTCCATGTGGTCACGTTACGTTTAACTTGTCCTACTTTGAAGGGCAAAGAACATCAGGAAATGGATGCAACACGGCTGTTTGGGTACCACAGTGAAGAAGTTTAAGTACGGGAGTGAAAAAAGTAAAAAGCCATTCTTGTGTTACTGTAGGTATGTGCAAAATGGGGGAGGAGCTAACAGACATTGGTCTGTACAGATCTAAGTGTAGCTGGGTCCCAGGAAGAACACTGTAGAGATAAAATGACATCACTGAACAGCTGCATTGAATGGCATGTCATAGCCCCATGTAAAACACCAGGTAGCAGCTGGGTATGCAGAAATGCAAACAGGAGCTAGTTACATGGTTGACTCCTACCGCTTCTCTTTCGTCCCCACTTCCTGTCTCTGGGTAGCGCGGATGACTGTAAGAGTCTTCAACTGTAGCGGGAGACCCGTGGTTGGTAGAAACACCAAAACAGGGAAGCCAAGAAGAATCGAAGCCAGAACGATGCCTATCAGACCTCAGTGACCTGAGTTTTCGTCCTTCCTCATGGCATTCATCTGGCTAAGGCACGTTTTCTCTAACACGGATATGAGAATACCTAACCCTGAGTTGTTTAAAGAAATAAAACTACGTGTGTAAGTGTAAGTGACTGTGTTTTCTATACAAGGTTCTGTTTTCTACATGAGTTTCCTGCATAGGATTAACTAGATCCAAAAGTCATTTGTTGGAGGATACATGGAGGTGGAGTGCCGATGCAGGCTTTTTTGATTGTTTCATAGATCGGAGCATCCACCTCTTCTGTTTGTCTCTGGCATTAAATAATTTCTGCAGTTGCTTGTTACTGGGAGTCTCTCTGAGAACATGAACAATAGGTCTAAACTCCCTGTGTTTGATTTCAGCTCCGCGGGCCTCAGTCTCAATCTACCTTGTATTGTCTAAGTCTCATTTTTTCATCTGTAAAATGGAGATGTTAACTCAGGGGGTTGTGGTGAGGATCGGAGGGGTCCTCGTTACTTAGGGTAGCGTGTCACACGTGGTTCTTACAAACCTCCGTGGTTTCTGGATAGTGCCACAGCCACACTCAAAGTTGGTGCAAGCACCAGTTGTAGCCATGTTCGCTGTGGGAGGCTCAGGAAGAGTGTCTAGAGCCTGCTAACCACAGGAGGCGCTGAGAAAGTGTCTTCACCCTCCCTCTCAGCAAAATCTCATTTTAACTGCTCAGATATGGGGGATATCTGTGCAAAGTTCATATTCCAGAAGTCTTTTTGAGCACATCATTTATTGTTTGTTTAAGCAGCTTGACAAAAATAAAATTGCCAAGGCCTAATTTACAATTGTTGACTTTGAAAGCATCAGCTGGAGCCCAGGTCCTTCTTTACATAAACAAGGCATTTCCAATAGTTATAGGAAAATGGAGTTAAAGATAAGTTTATTTTCTTCCAAGCAACTTTTGAGATCAATGCATAATGCATTCATAATATGTATTTTTCTGTAAGTTTTTTTTAGAATAAGTGGTATGTTTTGGGATATTTCACAGGTAGAGAGGGATGACTTGATGGTAGTGGTGATGGGAAGTCCAAGTAGGAAAAGTTGAGTATTTTTGTTAGTGAAGAACGTAGATGATATGACAAACACTAAAAATACCACAGCATCAGCAGTTAGACAAGTTACACTTGGGGTTTGCTATCCAGGGCACGAGGAGCTTGTCAGCAGAACAAGACACCTATCCTCTGCTGCTTTATCCCCTCGGGTCAAGAGCTACCTGGAGAAGGCACAGGCCAGCTGTCCTAACCTACAAAGATGCGTTGAGGTGTACACAGGCTGCCCAATACAAGACCTGAGAATCCCATGTTAACTTGTCATAGAGAAGGAATATTTCAGAATGTTGGCTTGAAAAGTATCATAACTTAGTGCTGGCAAATTCAATTCAAAACTGACCCATAGAATTATAATAATTATAATTCATACTGAGGTTCTGAAGATACAGCTCAGTGAAAGAGAAAATATAAATGAAAGAATTGAGCATTGCGTTGGCAAAAACATATCTGTGTTGCTATTACATTGTTTAAAACCCAATTCCAAGATAAGTTTATTTTGATGTGGGAAATCTTGAAATCTGTATAATTTTTTTTTCAAGATTTATTTATTTGAAAGAGTTACACAGAGAGAGGAGAGGCAAAGAGAGAGAGAGAGAGAGAGAGAGAGAGAGAGAGAGAGAGAGACTGATTTACTTCCCATATGGCCACAACAGCTGGAGCTGTGTTGATCTGAAGCCAGGATCCAGGAGCTTCCTGCATCTCCTCCCATGTGGGTCTAGTGGCCCAAGGACTTGAGCCATCTTCTGCTTTCCCAGGCCATAGCAGAGAGCTGGATCTGAAGTGGAGCAGCCAGGAGTCGAACCAGCACCCATAGGGGATGCCAGCACTGTAGATGGCAGCTTTACCTGGTACGCCACAGCACCAGCCCCTGTGTAGTTCTTTAATGATGCACATTTTCTATGAAATTAATAACATTTGCTGTTTTGAAAGGGAGAGTGATGGAGTCAGAGAGAGACTGAAAAAGAGACCATCCCTCTGCTGATTTGCTCCTCAGATGGCCACAAGGCCGGGTCTGGGGCAAGCTGAAGGAGGAGTTCGTTGGGGATTTGCTTACTCACAAATGTTGCTAAATTTCTGGTCAGTGAGACTTTCTAGAAAGTTGAGTTGAGGGGTATGAATGGACGACTTACACAGAACCCTGAAGGAAAGCAAACTTGACTGACACAAGAATCCACTGTAAGAGACCAACCTAAAATGAAAAAGGGAGGTGGGAGGGATGGAGCTCTCAGACCACAGGCGTGGGCAGGGCCAGGAGGCGGCAGCTGTTTTCCCTGGGCTCCTCTGAGCTCGCTCACACTGGAGTCCTCTGCTGAGACTCTGCATAGAGAAGCTGTTGCCAAGTTGAAGACCCTTCAGGAGTTTTAGGAAAGGAAACAAGGGTACCCTGATGGAGGATACCTTCGTAGCCTACACTTCCCAGGTCGAGGTGTGACACTTTTCTTGCGGTCACTTCCATGACTGGGGGGAGAGCGAGTGGAAGCATGGGTCCACCTGCTGCTGTACTCTAGAAATGCCCTGACAGCTGAGACCAGGCTGCAGCTAAATCCAGGGCCAGGAACTCCGGGTCAGTCCCACAAGGGTGGCAAGGATCAGCTCGTGAGCCATCACCACCGCCTTCCAGTGTGCACATTAGCAGGAGCCAGGACTGGGGGTAGAACCCACCTCCCCTGAGGTGCAGATGTGGAAACAGGGGAGCGTTCCCAGCACTTTGCAAGCCACTGTGTTACAGGTGGAACATCCGGCCCCGTCCTGGCTCAACTCACTGGAACCCTGGGGGTGTTCCTTGGGCTTTCCACAGTGAAGTTGTCACAGCAGTTTTTGTTTTTTTCCCTTGGTGAATTCTCCTGTGCTTAGTTCCTACAGCTAATCCACAGTAGCCAATACCAGTGTGATTTTAAAAAAGGAGTTTGAGCACACCAAAGACTTGCACATTTCTCAAGAAATGAAGACAACAAATTGTCCTGGACTATAATGGCATTTTTGATAAGAGTAATAAGAGACCCAGAATGTACAACTGTGGATTTTCTTTTTTCTTTTTTGAGTTATAGCATTGAAGTTAAAGTGTAGTGACTTACATAGGAACTCTTTTTATATAGAGTAGCTATAGATTTTCCTTCTCTGCATTGCTTACCACTTTTTCATATTCATTTCTATGCAATTCCAAATGATACTTACTTCAGATACATTAAGTTAAAATCTTCCTTAGTTAATTCTTACAAACCTATTCTAGTACATCATTATATTCAATACAAGAGTTGAATTTTTTTTAAAAAACTCCCTTTTACATGAAAGTACACCTTTGGACATAGTGGGTACTATTCTGTTAGTCTATATCAAATAATGAAAAATGAATCTGCTGCAAATAGTAATATTAGTAAAGTTGTATTTTGTCTTGAATAGATTTACTGTAATTTACAGTATCTTAGGGCTTTTATCACTGTTTAAACAGAGTAGTCAGACTATTGGAAAAAATCAATAGCCATTATAACTATAATTTATGGTAGCCATAATTCACCAGCAGCTGCTGTCTTAAACCAGATCGTTAATCTTAGCAGTGCTGACGACTGCAGGAAGATACGTAGGTAAGGAAGACCTGAGTAAGGGTCAGAAAGTACAGTAGCAAAAATGGAAAAATGTGTTTTGTACGATTTGCATAGCACTGCTTTGATAAGGGGATATTTACCTTTGTGAGTTTTCTGCTAACTGATCGCAGATGTCGCTATCAGTTCTTCTTTACCATAATCGACTCCAGTGTTGACCAGATGCAAAGCAACCATACTTGGCATGTGGGTATCTACAGGAGCAGCAGCTTAATCTTCGACTTGAGAGGCTCTGCTGGCATTCCGATGCAGGGTGAGGTATTAAAATACAGGACTCATCTCTCAGCAGTTGGCACCTAGCACGATTTTTCTCTTACACTGCCTTGTTATTTCATACACCCTGGCCTCAAGAGAATTGATCTTGATCCAGAGGACTGTCAGGAGGACGCGAAGGCTTACAGACTGCAGAAATGACTCCTCCTCGGTTGTGGAGTACAGTCTGAAAAATATCCCGTAGTCAAAGGTCATCCTTGAAATTCCTAGGCCTGCTTTTCATGCCTCCCATCTTCATGGTGCATAGAATTAGTGCCTCCACTGCTTCAAAGCCATAATTTGGGATGGGGGTGTTAACAGAAGCCTGTTGATATATTAAGGAGATGGTACCAAAAGATACACAGTTGTCAGCCAGATAAGCAGTGATCTTGGAAAACACTGTACAGGTAGAGTCTGGAAATCAAGGCTAGAAGCTGTGTAGTGAGTGGAAGCAGCAGCTGTGAGCATGTCAGGAAGAGACAAGGGGATGTCTGAGCTGCCTTTGTGATGATGCCATTGATCCACCATGGGACTTGAACTTGGAGCTCAAAGGGTTGGTGGGTCTGAGCCTATCCCCATCGGCTTCATCATGAACACCTGCATACAGTCAGGGAATGGATTTTTCTCTAAATAAACCTGCTTGACCTGAAGTAGCCATTCCGAAGCCTGGCCTCTCTGGCCCTAATCTGCGTGTGTCCTCTGCCGCAGAGGTGGCTGTCATGAGATGAAGTCTGGTCACGAGTTCAGATGGTGTATGCTGTCTAGATGATAATGTGCAGCATAGGAACCTTTCGCTTTTCAAAGGCATGGGGTTCCAAACCTCTTGGTAGGACAGTGCCCATTCGGATGGCTCATATGTTGCTGTGCCCTCAGCCTCCAGCTTTGCACACTGTCCCAGCATGCCCTGGGGACAGTGACTACAGTGATACTAAAAAGATAGTGTTCTAATGTCATTATGGGTAGATTTCAGGCAGTGGGGTTGTTTAGCACTGATGCTGAATGCTTGCATGTAATATACCACCTTGATAAAGCAATTCACTGGGTCTCAGTTTTATCAGCAACTCATACTGTGTTCTGGGTCAAACTAACAAGAGATAAATATGAACGAGTCAAGAAGACTAAACTGCATTCGCATGGTTGCCGTGAAAATCTGACTCTGAGCACTGGGATGTTGTAGCTCACACGAACATCGTCTCCATGGTGCTTATTGAATGCTTGCTCTTGTCCCAGCCCAGAGCCACGGCCAAGGTGCTACCGATGACCAGTACAGGCAGGGCACTGCTGTCTCTTGATGTGAACATTCAAGTTGCCTTCCCCCTGCCCTCCACGTTTCTTTCCCTTCTTCTGGTATTCATTGCTGTTGATCCAAGTGAGAGCAAGGAGAAAACTCTTGGGAAATATCTTTCTCGTATTAGTGAAGAAACTCTCAGCACGTGACTCAGTGCTTCATATCCTGGTTTTTACACCATTTTGGTACTAAGCTGTCTTTTGTAACTTAGTGCCTAGATTACTTCCTTTCTAAACCTACTTTTGCAATCTTGGCAACATGGTCTAAGCATCATGGCATTTATGCATTTCATGACAAACTTTAATAACCATTATAAAAATAACTGGTAAAAATAGGAAAGTCTTGGTGACATATTACCTAGCATATGACTCATTACACATTTTTCTTTGTCTTAGAAATTGTAATTAATGATTTTAACTTCTGTGATAAGAAAACTGAAGAAGACCATGACAACATTCACATGTCCCATGTGCCAGAGATTACTACAGGTGCTTCTATGTATTTGCTCTGTTAATCCTCATAGCAGTGGTCTCAAAGCAGTGGTATAAGGAGAAAAGCATGAATTGGACAAGTTACTGTTGAGGGAGACGAGGCCAGGAGTTGATGTGACATCTTCCAGTTATGGATCTGCAAGTGCAGGGCCAGGCGTACAGCAACACGTGCGGGACTTTGGGAGACCATGCTCTGCTTGAGTGGGGAAGTTTCGGGGGAAACAGCAATGCAGCGGTGCAGTCAGGGTTTGCATCACATAGTGAACATTCAAATCGCACAGTGCAGCAAAGTCATCCTCGGGAAGGGGATCAGCCAGGAGCTGCCGTCATCTGCTTTGGGGGCAGCTCCAGCTGTCCTCGGGGGCTGTGTGGATGACTCTTCGGCCATCGTGGTCTGGGCTTTGCTTCATTCCATCTTGTTCTCTCGTATTGTTGGTGTCAATTCCCTATATGAAAATTTTCTCTTGCTGCTACAGCGAATGGGCACACATTGAGTGGCGTCAAACAACACAAATTTATTTCCTGACAGTTGTGAAGGTCAGAAGTCCAACGTGGGTTCCTCTGGTCTGAAATATCAGTGTCACCCTGACGCAGCCCTTTTGGGGTCTTGCAGTACTCCATTTCCTCATCTGTTCCACTTTCTGGAGGCTCTTTCTGTCTACAAACCCAGCAAGGCAGCTTGCTCCCATATCTCTCTGAATGTGACCCTTCTGGGTCTCATAAGGCCTCAAGCAACAGATTGGCCCTTCCAAACAATGTTGGACCATTTCCCCATCTGGAGATTTTTTAATCCTATTTGCAACATCCCTTGAAGAAGTTCAAGAAAAATGGAATTAGAAGGATGAGTTTATTTTGGTGCAAAAATAGCTTAAAGTCAATGCATAGGTTTTCTCCCCTTGGATGCATTCTACACGGATCATGAAAATCAATGAATTGTTCCAAAATAATCCCATGCTTTTCATTCCATTTTCCTTGAATTTGTTGAAGTGTCTTCCTATAAGGTCACACATTCTCAAATTGTGGTGCTAAGCAAGCTGGCCCTTTGGGAGTCACATCCAGCACATGAGAGCTGGTTGCCGTGGATTCTCAGTATGACCAGCTCTGATGTGTCTGGTCTGTGGCTGGATTGTGCTGTCAAGCAAAGCTGTTGCCTGCCACGTGGCCTTTGTTGACCTCAGCAATGTCGTCTTGCCCAGGCCCGACTGCTTTGGGCCACCATGCTGGCTTGGGCTGCCATTGAGAAGCCCCCGAGGTTAGCTTAATCCTTTTGGCTCTGTTGAGGAGAGAGCCCACTGAGTAGGCCAAATATGCACAACTCTTATTGGTCTGTGTCGTTTGTCATAGAAGAGGGATTGTTCTGACACGTTGTCAACTCACTGAGAGCGCTGTCACTTGTCTGAGTCATGCCACACCACATGTCATAGCGTGCAATGGTGCAGGCTGGCAGGAAACCTCACTGGGTCCTTCAAAATTCTGAGAGGCAGCCTACAGACGAAGTAGAAACTAAAGCTGACCATCTGACCTTAGCACCTCCATCTGAGAAACATTACACACATCTTCTGATTTAATCCTCAGGACAGAGTTGTGAATGCCCTGAACTGTGACTGTTTCGGGAGCCCTGCTTCCTAACCCCTCTCAGTCTTTCCCCGAGCCACGGTCGGTCGCCCTGGCCTGTGTGCAGCAGCTAAAGCACCAAGCGTGGTCTCGCCCTGGGGCTTCTGGACTTGCTGTTCCCTGCGAGTCCCTGGGTTGCTTCATTGTGTATGAAATCTGCTCAGATGCGACCTGTTCAAGAAAGGCTTGGAGCGATCCCTGTAGAGCAGCCCTCAGAAGCCTCTCTGGTCAGCCTGCTGCGGCTTCAGGCCACAGGGAGTAAGGTCATGGTACATTTGTGCTCTCTGTTCTCTGTATCGCTGTTATGTGCCAGCCCACCAGGAACCTGGCAGATCTCTGGCCTGAACTTCACCTTCAGTCTCTGGTTCCTAGACCAACGTCTGGAGCTAAGGAAGTTTCCAAGAGATACTTCACAGACCAGAGAACCCCTGGTAGTCAACAAGTTTAACCCATGTTCTCAAGGCACACTGGGGCCAAACGTCAAATTCATGCCACATATCTTACGTAACGAGTGTTTTCACAATGTAATTCAGTCTGATCACTCATGTCTAATGTGTGGGTATTCCCTAAATAAGACATAAGTAAGAACATATATAGATATTTGGATTAATATCTTCTCAAACTACACAACTTTTTCTTGTCCATGACTCTAAACAAGGTTTTTGCTAGCAGTCACATTGTCTGTGTTCTCTGTTGGGTGCTGCTGTCTGGTCTCTGCCACGTTGGGGTCCTGTTACTCTCCCACCGTGGTACCCAGGTTGGCAGCATCATCTCCTTGGGTCAATCCTGTGTGCAGAGTAACAGCTCCCAGGGAGTCTCATCCTTACTGCTCTAGTGGAGGCCGGGGGTCGTTTGGGGGAGGAATCACTGATAGGGTCTCCAGCCTCACCAAGACCATTCTAATACACCAATTTCTGGAGCATGCTAAACTTGTCATTGTACTCTTCTGTGCAACTGCAGTAGCTGCTTCTCATTTTCCCAGCATCAGTGAGCAAACTTCAGGGACTCTGTCCCCTAATCCCACTGGCGATGTGTAATGTGGCAGAGAGACTCCAAGGTGGGTGCTGCTTCCTGGTCCTCAGGCTACCACTGTGTTATCCCCTTTCCTCGAGTGTGGGCAGAAATCCCTATTTGCCTCTGTCCTCCAGATCATGGCATAGGGCTGGTGCCTTTTCTGCTGTTAGGTCACATGTCTCTGAAACCTGTTTTGGTGGGAGTTGTCATCCCTCGCTGGCTTGGATGAAGCCTGAAACTATATTGTGACCTCTCCCAGGGAGGGGCTGAGAGCCCAGAAACTGAGACCAGCTGCTGGTTGAAGGCTAATAGCTGAGACTCAGCCCAGTAGGCCAGCAGACACTGAGTTCTGCCTACAACCACATGTGCTTGGGAGTGGCCCCTTCCCCGGTCAAGCCTTGAAGTGAAACTGCAGCCCCATCTGGTAGTTGGCTGCCTCCGTGTGGAGTCCTACAGCAGAGAAACCAGCTGAGCTGTGCCCAGACTCCTGATCCAGGAGTCGTGCACACTGGGATAATAAGCAGGTGTTTTCATAGACTTGTAAGTTTTTGTGATTTGTAATGCAACAGTCGATGAGGAGTCTACCTGAGAATAGTGCCACATGTGCTTCCCAGAACACGACCTCTTGTGAACAGAAGAGCACTCCCACGCTGTGAATTCCCCCTACCCAGACGTCTGCTTCCTACATTCCCACGTCTCCGTCTTCCAGATTCCCTCTGCGTGTTGCTGTCACACGCAGGAGCCGCATCTTAGATTTCTTTGCCATTTGCTGTTGCTTCGCATCAGAGTAAAAAACACATTCGCGGCTTGGCTTGTGCTGTGGTGGTTGGTCTGTGAGCAGTGAGGGGAAGCAGAGATGAGGTTGAACAGAGGAAGTTTGATCTTCAATAGACTTCTTCCTCAGGGTCTCCTAGCCACAGACAGCTGCTTCCCTAGGAAGATGCTGAGAGAGCTGCTTCTTCAAGCCCCTGGCCTTAGATGAGGTTGCAAAAATCTCCGACTGTCCTAACGCTTCCCTGTGCACTCTCTTGTACGTTTAGTCTAATTTGAGATTCTCCTTCCCGTCTGATTGAATCCTGGGCCTTGTTTTCTGCACACTGTGTCCTGTGACTGCAGATGATAAACTGTGTGCGAGGCTCTGCCAATGTCACAGCATGCTTGTGTTGATAGTTAATTGACTTCAGACCATTTTATTTCTTTAAGGCTCTCAAAGCCTTAAAGCAGGTAACCCTGGCATCTCTCTGCCTATCATTGAGCCCTTGATATTTAAGTACCACAGCTGCCACGTAAGCCGCTGGTTTCCTTTCAGCGGTACTTTACCCCACTGTAGTCCTCCATATTGCAAGGGTGTAGAATGCCGAGGGTTCTCCCTACTGCACGTTGTGTCCGCAGTAGGATTCTTAGATTGTGCTCCAGTCACTCTGTGGGTGTGTTTTCTACCTCACTTAATAGTTGGCGTCAAGTGTTGGGGCTTCTGGAAATCAGAACTGGAGGCAAAGGACTTGCAGGGAGCAGTTGGGTTGACCAACAATCCTAGGGAACTGGAAGGGGGGTCTGCCAAAACTGAAGCCAGGGGGTCCTTGAGCTAGTAATGCTGTAGGCAACTGGGGCTTGGTCTGCCTGCATGTGCCAGTAAGATACTGAAAATCTATTTCAGAATTGTCCCCCTGAGGGATAAAATAGGTGTGAATTGAAGCATCTGTTTCCATCACCCAGCCATTAAAGGTAGAAAATCTCTTCTCAATTGCTGAGAAATCTGTAAGATCTGAGGAACCCTGCTGCAGACTCACAGGTTTTCTGTACCTCATGGGAAGAAGCACCCTGGGCAGGCAGCAGAGTGGCCGAGCAGGCCTGATGGGAGAGACCTGAGGGTGCGGCTTGGGATAATATTCTTGGGTTCCACTGTCTCTGTTAGAGAGCCCTGTTGTCATTGTTCTGTTGTCGTCTAGGACTGCGTTCTGTCAAGAAAGCAGACCCAAACCAACTTCCGTGCAAGTAATTTTAGCTCTCTAGATGTGGAAGAAGTCTGTCTTAATCTTTGAATGTCATCAACGTTCCTGGAATCCTGGGGGTAGGTTGACTTGGAGTTTCTGTCCTCCATTTCATTTTTAAAAATAGAATCATCTTGGTAATGTTGTTGTATTCTCCACTCAACCAAACACATAATTAAATTATCTTCTGTTGTCTGGGCTTCTATATTCTCAATTGTTTACATCTTGTAGGGTCACCAGTCTTTACATTAATTAGCTCAAGCTTTCCCTGTATGTTACTTTATGGTTTGTAGAAATGCTCATTTTCTGATAGGATTATTTTTAGTTGATGGTTGAGTTTTGAAACTTCTTCACATATTGACTTATATATTTGCTTCTCTATTCTGAGTTGTCTTCTCTCTCTCTCACCACTGTGGAAAGAAGCACTTGCTAGCTCGTGAGGAAAGTGGAATTGTGGTCTCTTCTTCAGACCTTTTGTAACTGACTACAAATGGGCGCGTTCTCATATTTCTGAAAACAGCTGTTGCCTATAGGAGGTCTTGCTGTTTTCCTGGTTATTTTAAGCAGAGTGCATTTGTGTTGAACAATTCAAGCTGCCATGTGATTATTTTTGTCAACAAATTTGTTCACTATCAATAGCACAGTTTTTATTAGAAAATAAAAATTTGAAACAAGAACCTTATGATCCTTAGTGAATGGACAAAGTATCCACATTCCTTGTTCTGTCCAAACTGATGTAAAAATAGCAAAGTGGCAGATGGGGATTTTTATGTCCCTTGTGATTGACGAATGACTCAGAAAAGCATTTGTCAAAAGTTGGTGGATTTTTCTGGGAAGGCGACTACTTGCAGGAAACATCTATAAAATGAGTAACTTTGAAGAAGGCCCTATTTCCCAAAGCAGTAGCAACTCTACAGTCTCAACAAATACTTCAGATTTTTAGTCCTTCAGGTTAATTTTATGAATTTCACTTTTTGAAATACAAGAGGCCAGTTATTGTCACAAACCCACGAGCAATACCCACAAGTAACCAGGCATTGCATTGGCTTTTACGGAGTGTTTGAGGCAAGAATAGGGAGTTACATATCCAACTCGCAGTGGGAAAACCAGAATCAGAAGTTGTGGGGCTTATTAAATGATCTGGCTTAACACTAGAAAATTCTTAACCCTGCAGGGTGATAAATTATACAAAGGAGAATAGGGGTTCCAACTTCAAGTTGGAATTACTTAACAGAATTTTAGCATTATTATCATTCTTTACATATTCAGCGATACAGGAATTCTTAAGTGCTCCCAAATACACAATGATGCTTGCTCCTCAAGCTACAAATGGAATTATCTTAATTCTTAGCCAAATTTATATGCTATAGATAGTTACTAGTAGTATGTGTCTTTTTTGCCAATGTGCTAGCAAAGTGTGTCTGTTTGGAAAAATCCTTGGTATTGCCTAGAACTAAAACAAGTTTGATTTTTATCACATTGTGAATTCGTGGCTTCTACTTTGTTAATAACCATCTGCAGAAATAGGAATCGCTCAGTGTGTTTTCTTTACTCCTTGATGAACTGGCGTGTACATTTAGGCTCTCGAGCATCAGCCCAGGTGATTCAATAAGAAATGGATATGTGCTGTCCTGCCTTGTTTTTAAGAATGAGATTAGAGATGATTGCATAACTCAAAGACCACTTTGAAAATATTTAATTATGCATGTGGATTGCTTTCCATTTGCACTTACTATTTTACAGTGCAATTTTATTTATACATTACATGGATGATTTCTAATGCAAAGGCTTCTTTAAAAAAATGTATTTGACAGAGTTAGAGAGAGAAAGAAAGGTCTTCCTTCTGTTGGTTTACCCCACAAATTGCTGCCATGGCCAGAGCTATGCCAATCTGAAGCCAGGAGCCAGGTGCTTTCTCCCGGTCTCCCTCACAGGTGCAGCAGCCCAAGCACTTGGGCCATCCTCCACTGCCCTCCCAGGCCACAGCAGAGTGCTGGGCCAGAAGAGGAGCAGCCCAGACTGGAACCTGGTGCCCATATTGGAATGCCAGCGCCGCAGGAGGAGGATTAACAAAGTGAGCCATGGCGCCAAACCCATGGATAATTTTTAAATCCATATCATAAAAAAGATAAAGGGCAGATGAATTGAATGGAAGCAAAAATGGAGTGTAACCAGGTAATCTGGTGATGCAAGGTGAGAACATGCACCTTTCCGGAATAATTAATACGTAAGAAAAGTAGCCGCGATGTGACGCTTTCATTTTCCTAAGCTTTGTTTCCGCTGTACAGTATCATGGTAGGCAGTAAGGACAGGAGGGCATGAGAGTCACCTGGGACTTGAGGCTGAGCGTCCCTCGATGGCGGAAACTGTGTTTGCCTTTATTAAAACTCAGTGGAATCTCTAGTGAAAGAGAAAGTCGCCCAAGCCACAAAACTCCCCACCAAGAAATGTTTACTGCGTAGCTGCTGGCTGTTTGCAGTTACTGTCTTGAAGTATACGCTTTGGAACACTGTATCAGTTTCATCATTTTCCTCTCTAGTAGTGTGTAGTTTTTTGTTTTTGTTTTTGTAAAAGATGAGAGAAAGAACACAAAATAGAATCGGCTTTAAAATTTATAATTATTCAGAGTTCTGGAGGCCATGAATTGATGGAGGATTTAGTTTTCTTATCAATAATTCTGCTGATGTTCATGATAGGAACTGATGAAACAAACCCTTTGATATGTAAATGTGGAGAGAAGCTTTAGTGTGGAGAGGGCGATACGTTGTGAGATCTCCATTCACAGTAAGCCATGTTTCCTCTGGGTTTTAGCACATATTTTATGGGGAGGATATATAAAAATACGTGTTTCCATAGGATAATATTTTTGGTGCATGTTGCTAGATTCCCTAATACCTTACTGTGTGCTTTGAACCTCTTTGGGAATAAGATGTCACAATGAAAACTGAATTTTTTGTTTATTTTCCTACATGTATAGGAGAATGTTCCCTGAGGACCAACACGTGACATATTTTTTAACATTTTAAAAATCACTTCTATGTTTAAAAGTTAATGTATGCACTATTGTTGTGACATGGTACACAATAATCCGGTATATATGTTAAAAATGTTATGAGCAAATAGAAGGAAGAAACACCAGACCTTCGATCTTGAAGTAATACATAAGAACGGGAAGTGTGGATAACTCTGACTCGATCAGTACACATATTATACATGCATTGAATTCTTACCCAGTAGCCCTTAAATATATATATATATGTATATATATATAATTATTAAAAATATAATACACAGAAATATTAGAACAAGCATAATGGGAGCCTAAAATACCAAAAGTATTCCTTGCAGTTGTGATAAAGTATAATGTTGAAAAAGTTACTTCTAAGTTTAAAGAGGAAAAGCTCCCAATAAAAACGTGTTATTTTAGGTAAGGTGAGCACCACAGTTGGCATGTTCCCACACAGGATCTATCCTTTGATAGATGGAAGCAAAGAAGTGGAGATGGTCATTTCCCGGGAAGACCCCAGAATCTACTGAGGGCAGCTTTTGGATTAAAACACATCATCATTGAGAGTTTGTGCCTATTAACACTTGGAAGTTACCTGCACCCTGGTCTCCTACAGGAAACCAACATGAGATGTGGAGAAATGGAAGATAGGGCCAAGAAATCATGAATGAGTTGTCAAAGACTGTAATGACCCATTAGGCATATTTAACACTAGCCCAGAGACATGTCAACAGGTGCCCGACTGTTCCTTCCCCAGCAATGTTCCCATTGTTCTTGATCTCACACTTGAGCAAGAACCTGGGGGGGTGTATGGAGGGCGCACCCTGCCCACAGTCCTCTTCATCTTTTTTCTCGACACACAGACCTCAGGTACAGGTCACATCTCCCTGTATCCAGGTCCAGGGCATCAGACATGGGGGTCTGAACTAAACCAGGCCGGTGGCTTGGACCTTGGACTCAGAACCAGAGCTCTGCTGGTTGACCATGCTCTTCTTTCCAAGGTGACCGGCTGAGTTAGCCAGAACTTGTCATTCTTGCATGTATGTGGGAAACACAGAAGGTTGACAGATGTAATAGATGAGCACAGAAGCAAAGGTACATGGAGAGACATGGGAGCCGCAGGATAGCATAGGTGGTGTGACCACAAGGGAAGAGTGGATATGGAGTCAGTAGCACAGTGGCAGCAGGCACTGAGAAAGAGAATGCTGAGAGCCATTGCCAGTAAGCTCCAGAGCAGGATGTACCAGGAGCTTCCTCAGGGCGTTGGGGAGCCAGAATTAGATGCTACAATGTGTATTCGTGTTTGTTCTGTACTGGGTGAGGCCTGGCAGTGAAATGTTGACCCTCCCAGCTGTCTTCCGTCTTCCCTGCAAATCTTAGCTAGCGTCCTCTCCTGCCTTTGCTAACTGAAGCAGCCTGAGAGCATTTCTGTCGCTAGCTACATCAAGGTTGCTCCCTTATACAGAGAGTAACCCAGATCAAGAGAGGAACAGTCGCTCCTCTGCCAGAGAGGCTTATTGAAGGATTGCAGAGTGCCTTCTCAGGAGAGGTACTTACACTGACGAACCCCCATAGCTGAATGCAGCACTTCCCAGCCCGTCCTGGGTACACAGTGCCACATGTCTCCCAGTGTCCTAAGTGTTGTGCTTTGCAGCAACTCGGGGGGAATGTAAGAGAGCTAACTGGGAAAGTGTTTTCTGCCAGGAAGCACTGTACTTGATAGGTACTTCGTTTATTGTATTCTTTGTGTGTTCAAAAGTTAGTAAGGTAAATCTCAAAATCTAAATAATTATGATTAAATTGTGATAAGTTCATTTCTTTTGTAATGGTTAATACTCTTAACCTTTTTAACATCTCTTAGTTTTTTTTTTTATAATATGGAAATATGATAGGTAAAACTTGGTCCCCTTGGGTCATTTAATTGTGACATGATACTGAGTATAACCACCTATAAAAGAGGGGACAACAAAGGCAGGAAAAGTCAGCCTAAAATTAGGGGATTATTTTACCAGTTCTCAATGGTATTTTTAAAAGTGTTAATGAAGTCATGTGTTATCAGCCAGGAGAACATGAAGTGGCCATGCATGTAATATCCATTTCTTGGGAACTCTAACAAATTAGGAAATTTGAAAATATAATGCATTACAAAACAGAGTGAGGTAGCAAAGTCGCAATCATTTGAATGGATGACAGCAGTTTTTATAATAGCCACTAAGGATTGCTAATAATGCACGGAGGTAAAACAAATTGGAATATAGTTACTTTAAAGTGATACTTGAAGAAAACTTTCCTGTGCTAAAATACAATGTGATGATTGCAGAGAAGAGAAAAAAAGCTGTGAGTCAAAGTTAAGATTGCAGAAATAGATTTAAATGTATACATAGTTTCCTGTGATACAGGTGGCATTAAAATGATTTATGTAATGGCCAAGTTGGTTCTCCATATGGACAACTTTAGACTTAAACCTTGCCTCATTTATAAAAATTAACTGTAGACAGATTGGGTAGAACTATAAATATATAAAAATAAAAACAATCTGCCTAGAAAATCAAAGAAAGGACAGGTGCAGTTGTGTGACCGACGGCACCAGCACGGAGCTGGGATGGGGTGGGTGTACAGCTGGGATGGGTGGGTGTACAGCTGGGATGGGGTAGGTGTACAGCTGGCAGACAGAGGTGTGGCATGGAGCGGAGATACTTCTCCTGCACACGTGAGGTTTCAGTTGGGTACTTGCTCTCCAGGTTAGTGTATTGACAAGATGGTGGAAACACTGATATAATTTCAAGGGAGGGGGCACGGGTGGAGACAGGCATCTGGGAAATGACTACGTAGAGATGGCATTGAAAACCACAGGCTCAAGGGAGGACATGCAGTGGGAGGTCAGAGGTTGTACGTTGCTGCCCCCATGACTGTGCAGAACAAGGAGAACATAGTTGAGTGTTGAAGGTTGAACTGGAAAACTCAATGACATTAAGCCAAAGGTTAATATGTTTAACTTAAAAAGAGCTATTCCAAGTAAAAAATTAAAAAAAGATACATAGTAGAAAGCAATGGATAAAGCATATAAATAGACATTTTGTAGTAGAGGAAATACTGTTGGTCAGTAAATGTTGGAAGAGATGGGCACCCTCAATAGCAATCAGGGAAATGCAGATTATGACTATCGGATATCATTTTTTGGTTGATCATAGTGGCAGAAGTTTAGACCGTTAAGTCCCTTGCTAATGCAGATTTATGGAAATGGATGTTGCTTGCCGTGGCTATTGGGAATATGAACTTTTACAGGAATTGAAAAAGAATTCTGGCCTTACGTGTTAAAATTAATTATAAATATTCCCTTTGACTTAATTTCTAATTTTCAGTCTATTTTAAGTGTGCTAATTTGTTGACTATAACATTACTTTTCAGTAGGCAGAAAAAATGGAATGCTCATTACAGAACAAAACGTAATATAGTCATACGATGGAATGTGATGTAGTTTTAAAGATAGTTTTTAGACATTTTCACTAAGTCTGTTACAAAGGAAAATTAGAGTTTGTTTAAAAATATAACTTGTATATTTATACATGAAGGCATATAGAAGATTTTGTTAAAGAGCAAATAATCAGTATTTTAAATCTGCTCTATAATAATTATGATCAGGGAATTACGTTCATTGACCATTGTCTTACTTAGCTTACTGAAATAGCTGCATCTTGTTCTTACAAATATTAAACAGAAATGTATTCATTTTAAAGAGAAAAACAGCTTTGTAAGGAAAAGACAAATTCCTACACTAATTGTAACTTTCCGTGAATGGAGAGGGTGGGTGTGATTAAAGAATACAAAATCTGTGTCCAAACACAAGGCAGGTCAAATGTGCTCATAGATGGACTTTCTGAGAGATGTCCACAGCTTGAAAATTGATTTCCGGTCGGACACTTGTCATGAAAGACGTGCCGTAAAAACTCTTATTGAGAATTATTTCGTAGACCAAATGTAGAGCATCCTTGTTTAAACAGGTGTCTAATGGCGTAGCGTGCTAAGGCACAGGAGCAGCAGGCAGTTCTAACACACACGGTTGTCTGCCACTGCCCTCTTGCTACTCCTGTAAGAAACTCTACATGAATAGAGCAACTGCAGACATAATTATTTTCTTCGTTTTTGACCACTTAGGGATGAAAAATCCTTCCTCGCTAGATTAAAGCATTTCTGTTAATAAATATCATATGAGAGGACATGAGCAGCCTATGTACTTAGAGAAAAAGTGAAAATGTACTTAACTTACCCTAACACTCATTGGATGCTGACTGAAAAGGTTGTGAAAAACGGGATCATTAATGATGGAAGCCATATGCATTTTGGGAAGAATGGTATATGCACGTTTGTTTGCACAGTAATTACACCTCCTCATGATGCTTTCAAGATAGAGGATATAATTACTGGCCCTGTAGTGATAGCAAGCTGCCCTGCTTGGAAATGAGGGGAGAAGAGACGTAGTTTTTCTTCTTGGCAAAATTAGCTGTTTGGATTACAGAATATCATAAAAAAGGGGTGTTTTTGTTTGTTTTAATCCTCCTCCACACTGTCCTTGAAGTGTACAAAGGAAAAGAAGTCATCATAGAGGAGAGCTAGGAGTCCCACAGAGGTACCTGGTCTAGAAATAGTTTCTTCTCTAGACAAAATGTAAAATAATCAAATGGAGATGATGTGTACTTCAAAGGAGAAGGGAGTTCCGGCTGTGGTACCTGGTCCTCTTCCCTTCCTGAAGTAAAGGGCCAGGACCCCGTTCATTGGATTTCTGCTACCGTCTTAATGGGGGGTCAGTCCACCGTCTGGGAGCCATGACTGTCACAGTGGCATGGGGCATGCTGGCTGTGCCCCTCTATGATTGTCACAGTGGCGCGGGGCATGCTGGCTGTGCCCCCCTATGATTGTCACAGTGGCGCGGGGCATGCTGGCTGTGCCCCTCTATGACTGTCACAGTGGCGCGGGGCATGCTGGCTGTGCCCCTCTATGATTGTCACAATGGCGCGGGGCATGCTGGCTGTGCCCCTCTTTGTGTGGCTGCTGTAACAACGGTCACTGAGAAGCCACCTGACCTGTTGTGTCTGTTGTAAACACTACCGCTGTGGGTTTGATGTGGTGCCACCTGTCCTGTTGTGTCTGTTGTAAACAGTACCGCTGTGGGTTTGATGTGGTTCCACTTGTTTAGTTTTGGTTTTGTTGATTGTGTTTCGGGGTCCTTGTTGAAAAAATTGTCTCCTAAATGAATGTTTGAAGTGTTTGCACTACATTTTCTCCCATGAACTTCATATCCTCAGGTCTTCAATTTAGCTCTTTGATCCATCTCAAATTGATTTTTTATATGGTGGGAGATACAGATGTGATTTCATTCCTTTTCTTATATAAATCTGTTATATTATCTGATGAAGAGATTAGGCTTGCTCCACTGAACGGTCTGAGTATGTGTGAAAAATCAGTTGATTATATGGTTGTGGATTAAATTCTGAGATCTTCCTGTTCCAATGATTTGTGTCTCTGTTTTTATGCCAGTGCCATGCTATTTTAATTACTATAGCTTTGAATATGCTTTGAATTCAGTTATTGTGATGCCTCAAGCTTAATTTTTCCTGCTCAGGATCATCTTGGCTATTCTGGGTCTTTTGTGACTCCATATGTGTTTTAGGACTGTTTTTTCCTAATTCTATAAAGAATGTCATTGGTATTTTGAAGGGGATTCTATTGAATCTGTAGATTGCTCTAGATGATACAGACATTTTAGACTAATTTTTCCAGTCCGTGAGCAGAGACTGTGTTTCCATTTTTTTGTTTCTTTGACCATCATGTTTAGAGCAGCACTGTACACAGTAGTCAAAATCTGGAATCAACTAAGGTGCCCATCATCAGATGAATGGATAAAGAAAATGTGGCACCTAGACACAGTGGAATATTATTCAGCTGTGAAAAGCTGCATTTGCATTAAAGTGGATACACAAGAGGACAGCACATTGAGTGAAATTAGCCAGACACAGAAGGACAATTACTTCATGCTCTTCCTTCTATATGGGAGCTAAATTTTTTTAAAAAGGGGGACAACTTTAAAAAGGCAATAACAGAAAAAGAAATGCCTGTGTGTATCAGTATTGTAACAAATATAGTTTTGCAAAACTTGGTTTTATACCTTCGTCAAACCAATGGTTAAGAATGTCATATTACTATAGTTTTTTTAAAGATTTATTTATTTATTTGAAAGGCAGAGTTAGAGAGGCAGATGCAGAGAGAGAGTGAGTGACAGAGAGAGAGGTCTTCCATCCGCTGGTTCACTCTCCAGATGGCTGTAGCTGCCGGAGCTGTGAAGATGCAAAGCTTCCTCTGGGTCTTCCATCCCAGTACAGGGGCCCAAGGAGTTGGCCCATCTTCCACTGCTTTGCCAGGCCAGAGCAGAGTTGGATCAGAAGTGGAGCAGCCGGGACTCGATACGGCGCCCATACGGGATGCTGCTGCTGGTGGTGGTAACTTCACCACTGGGCCACAGCTGCAGCCCCACTACTGCGGTTCTAATGACCTGTGATGACCTGAAAAAGTGCTGTAGGTTAGCAGAATGGTCGTTTGTCCATTATGTTATAATTATAGCCTATAATCCCATTAACCAGGGTCTTTTTGCTCTTTACTTTTTAAATTTCTTATTTGATGAAGCATTAACTCTTTTCTCTGTAATATAAATTGAAAACATGTTGTTTCAAGAACTAAGGAAGATGGAGGGTGGGATAAAGGAAATATTATTATATTCTCAGATTTCTACCTGCAAACTCTGTTCAATCTATTAAAAACTAAATGTAATTTTTAAAAATAAATTAAAAATAACTATTTTCAAAAAATTGCCCTTTCCATGTCAGACGGCGCTGACTCTGCACTTCCTACCGGTGTGCACTAGGGCACCAGGGCACCTGGGCACCAGGCAGAATTAACTCTGCCCTGTGCCTTTGGCTGCAGAGATGCCCAGTGATGCGTGGCCCACCTCTGATCTGAAACGCTGTAACTGGCCACTGACGATGGTAGCAGGACTAATTATGAAGGTACGGGGGTCTCTTAACATTCTTGGTTCTGAATACAGACTAAATTCTCTCATCTTGAAGACTGTGGGGTATAAACACTTGTGAGAGCAGTAATGCTACCATTTCACTAAGGATGAAATGTTGCCTTACATAAGGGCCACAGGAGGCAAATTCAGCACGTTCACAGGGAACAGAATAGGGTATGCTTATTTTTGTGCAAAAAATAGTTATTCCGTACTAAGCATTTTCTGTGTAATTTGAAAGACCTCTTGACTGTAGCTTCATAGCTAACGTAGTGGAGCTGGAATGCCAACCTGGCAACATGGCTCCAAAATCACTCCGTTCTCACATTTTTACCATGTAGACTTCTGAACCTGTGTGCATCACGATTGACATGTGTATGTTAGATGAATTGGGATCAAAAGCCAAACAGGCTAAGCAAGGAAGAGGACCCATCTGCTCGTAACTATGTAACTGTCCGAAGTAGGAGCACTGGTGTCGCTTATGCAGGTACTGCTTCCTGTATTCATTCTCCCAGAGGGATTCGTCCTTTGTGTCTGCAGTGAGACAGTATGCCCCCTGTCAGCAAGGTGCAGTCCCCAGTTCGCGGTTATTGGCAGTATTGATAAATAATGAAGAGATGGTGTACAGTCCATTAGTCTCTCTCAGCTCACATAGTATACAGTGGAGAAATATTGATCCAACCCCTCAATAGTCAGTAGTCCTGCCTTTCCTGTCTGCCAAATTGGTTGGCATGCACTTCAGGTCAGCTTTCCGTAGATAGATGGCATTTATAAATCCTCCTGGTTACCTCTTGACTACATCATTTTCTGTGTTCCTGCATGTGTCTATCATCAGGAGGAATATGTAGCTCTTGTGTCAGCGCAAGCAAACAGACCCACTGTGAAAGAGTTGACACAAGCTCTAGGCTGATAAATTGTCTTCACCCCAGTCTAAATAGAACCATAAGGGATCCAAGGTGAATGGAGCTAAAACTGGGAGAACAAAGGCAGATGGACAGTTAGCACCAAATGGTTTCCTGGGCATGGGCACACCAAACACGTGTAGTGTAGTCTGTTTGCAGTGTGCCATTACAAGCTTAGGAAGACCCAACCAGAAGACACGTCACATTGAGAGTTTGAAGGTGATTTTTTGACACCACCTAATCAGTTTTTCTCTGTTTGATTTAAAAGAAAAAGAATGCCCATTTGTCACATATCTTCTATTTTTATATTCGTGCTCTTCTGAGCCAAGATCTTTTTCTTTCTGACACAGTAAACAGCAATCTTGCAGACTAGAATGTTGCCACCAACTGCTTGCTGAGTCACTCTTCTTAAAATGCAGTTGTAACAGGGATCACTTTTCAGTTAAGTTTAAACAGCTAGGTGAATGGTGTGTTAATTAAAGAGTTCAACCAATAGTATTAAGTAGAACAAACAAAAAAAATACTAAAAGGGATAAGGTATTAAGTTGTTCCTCGACAGTCAGGACAAGGGCTGATCAAGTCATTGTTTCTCATAGTGTCCATTTCACAGGTTTCCTTTTTGGTGCTCGGTTAGTTGTCACCAACCAGAGAGAACATAAAATATGAGTGGGAATAAGGGAGGGAGGAGATTTATAGTTTGGCACATGCTAATACTAACTGATAAAATTAAAAAGGAGAGAATGATCCAACATGGGAAGCGGGATACACAGCAGACTCATAGAATGGCAGATGTCCTCAATAGCACTCTGGCCTCAGAATTAGTCCTTAAGGCATTCAGATCTGGCTGAAGAGCCCATGAGAGTATTTCAGGCATAGAAAGCCAAGACACACCCTGGCAAAAAAAAAAAAAAAAAAGGACCTAAATGAAAGATCTCTGCTAGTGAGATCCCAGTGGAAAGAACCGGGCCATCAATGAAGGAGGTACCTTTCTCTGAAGGGAGGAGAGAACTTCGACTTTGACTATGACCTTGTCTAAATAAGATAGGAGTTGGCGAACTAAAAAGGCATCCATAGCCTTGGCAACAAGAGCCTAGGGAGATTACTGATGCCATAAACAAGAGTGTAAATTTGTTAAGTCAACAACAGGAGTCACTATGCACTTACTCCTCATGTGGGATCTCTGTCCTTAATGTGTTGTCCAATGTGAGTTAATGCTATAACTAGTACTCAAACAGTATTTTACACTTTGTGTTTCTGTGTGAGAGCAAACTGTTGAAATCTTTACTTAATATATACTAAATCGATCTTCTGTATATAAAGGTAATTGAAAATGAATCTTGATATGAATGGGATGGTAAAGGGAATGGGAGATGGGAGGGTTGCGGGTGGGAGGGAAGTTATGGCGGGGGGGAAGTCACTGTATTCCAAAAGCTGTACTTTGAATATTTATATTTATTAAATAAAAGTTTAAAAAAATGCAGTTGCAGAGGCAAAGTGCTGGCACCGCAGTTACTGGGAGGATGGACACTTCCAGGGAGGGCACAGACCTGACTACCAACATGCAGACGGCTTCCCACACACGAGGGACGGATGTGAAGCACGGCAGTGTGCGCCGCTTCAGCGCACTGCTCTGCGTAAGCATCCACGCAGCAGGCAGCGGGCAGGACTCGAGCTCCAGCAGAAGGTTCCTGTTCATCTACTTCTCCTGAGCATTTTCAACTTTTGCTTGAGACTGATAGTTCCATCCTTCCTCCGGCAAGTACGTCCTGAGTGTCAACTCTGCACCAGGTGTTAGACTGAGCCCCAGGGATGTAAGTCAACAACAACAACAACAGAACTAGACGTCTCTGCTGTCACAGAAAAGTAGTTCTCTAGAGGCACAGTAAATGTGAGAGCAGATAGACAAGCTAGATCATTTCAGCAGGCGATCTTTAACAGTGGGAAATGAGTGAATAAATATGGATGAGATTACTTAAGATGATTGGCCAGGAAATCTTACCTCAAATGAGAAGTTACATGCTCAGAGAAGCTTAGAAAGAAATAATGCTGGGATAATCTCTGGAAGGGGTGTTCCCAGTAGAATTCATACCATTATAAATATTGCAAATAGGAGTCAGGGCTAACACATGGGTTATGTTTCAGGGAAGGACAAGGGGACTGGAATGTGACCTACAGAGTCAGAGTGGAAGACGCATGGTGCTGTCCGAGCCTCTGGAAAGTGAGAGGGAATTTGGAAAGAGGGAAACCTGCACGTGAAGCGAAGTCCGACATCTCCGTATAAACTCGGATGGAAACTCTGATTGCTGAACTGCAGAGGTGCTGAAGAAATCCATGGGAACAAAACATGAGTAATGTGTAGGAGGCTGAAAGAACGGAGCAGAGGTTTTAATAGCTCCCAATCTCGTAGGAGGAAGAATTGGAGTTTTGAATCTAGCTTGGACATCAAAGCTCAACAATCCTTAGTTAAAATTCATATTTTCCATGATAAAGTTTTCACTATGTGTAATATGAAATAATAAGACATCCAAAGAAACTGGAAAAATATAGGTGCCTCCCAGTCACATTGGTCTTGACAGAAAGTCATGAGAAAAAAAAAAATAGAAACTAACCAGAGATGACATAAATGCCTAAATTAGAGGATAAAGACTTTAAAGCAAGTATTATGAATATACTCAACAGCTTAAAGGAAAATATGATGACAATGAAGGAACAGATAATAATCCTAGTAGGGAAATAGAAATGTGTTTTCATTTTGAAGAATCAACTGTACCTTGTAAAATGTGCCAAGGTCAATATTTAAAGAAAAATTCAGTGGAGAAGCTTCAAGTCACACAAGGTCAGAAAACAAATCAAATTTAAGAAATACAAGAAAGATTTAAGTGTGAAACAATTTTAAGTGGTCATATAAATGTATACTTTGACTTCCAAATAGAAACGAGAATGGGGCAGATAAAACCGTGAATAAGTAATTAAGACATTCTAAGTTTGGGCAAAAAAAATAGATGAACTAAAAAATTCTGTGGCCTAAATGTGTTGAAAATCATTCATATACAGATCTAGGTAGCTATTTATCCCAAGGAAGACCAAAGCAGAGAAAGTGACCCTGCAGCATCCATGTTGCTTGCCTCACAGTCTAATAATTGAAAACTAGTGCTAAAGAGAAAATTGAACTTCATGCTAAGAAATAATAATTCCCACTAGAAATACGGTAGTCAAGAGAACAGTGTAGTTGCCTCTTTGTTAGGGCTCTCTGTACTAGCAAAGTCATTCTAAGAGGAAGATAAAGACAGTTTAGACAAATGTGAGCTCAGGTAATCTGAAATCAGCATACCTGTAGTACAAGTCATGCTAAATGCTGGAGATGAGAAATCCTTATAAACTTAGACATGAAAAGTACTAGAAATGGTAAGTAGATTGATAAAAGCAAAAGCGTATATGATTGTATCCCTCAGTTTCCCTAAAAATCAAATAACTTTGAAACAAAGATTACAACCCTGTGTTGTTGTACAGTTTGTAGTCCATTAGGACGTGATCTAAATGATAGCACGGTGTGTGAGGCAGAGTTGTTTAATGGAAATACACTGGTGAACATGATGTGACATGGCACAATGTGAATTCTACACAGAACACTGTTAGTCCAGGGTGTGCTCTGCAATCCCCGGAACAGCAGCGAAAAATAAAGTACCTAAGATGTCAGTAGGGACATTAAAATTGGAATTCTGACAAAATGTTCAAATGATCTTGGAAAGGCAAAAAGAGTACACGAACAGCCAACAGTTGACACAGAAAACTGAAGGTAACTAACTCAGTTAATGTCAATAGCCCTATCAAACGTGAATGGAGTATTTAAAAAAGCTGTGACTATACATGAACACCAAAAGATGGACGTGGAATATAATGATACAGATAAAAAAAAAAAAAAAAAAAAACAGATAAGGGACCAGCATTGTAGTGCAGCAAGTTAAGCCACTGATCGTGAGGATTTCATATTGGAGAGCTGGTTTGAGTTCTGGTTGCTCTCCTTCCTTTCCAGCTTCCTGCTAACGTGCCTGGGCAGACATCTGAAGATGTCTCAGGTACTTGGGCACCTGCTATCCATGTAGGACACCAGGATGGACTCCCTGGCTCCTGGGTTCAGCCTGGTCAACCTAGCCCAGTCTGGCTGTTGATGTTGTTTGGGATATGAACCAGTGGATGGAAGATTTCTCTCTCTGTATGTGTGTGTGTGTCTGTCTGTCTGTCTGTGTCTCCCTCTGTTTTTCTACCTTTGAAATGATTTTTAAAAGTTTTAAAAAATGATTTGCATGTAAAAATATGATGAAAATGTCTATCATTCAAATAGCATAATAAAGATGGAGTGATGATATTATAGTCAGAAAAAAAGATTTTAAGACAAGGAGGATTGCCAGAGACAATGGTAGAAGGTAATTATGAGAAATGTTAAATGGAAAAGGAAGACTTAAAGATTGTAAACCTACATATGCATAATAAACAAGGTTCAAAGTATGTGAAACAGAAACTGAGATAACTAAAAGGAGAAAAAGGTAAATCCCCAAATATAGCTGGAGATTTTAATACTTTGGCTCAGGATTTGGAAGACAGCTAGACAAAAGAAAATCAATAGGAGTCTAGAAACTTGGGAGAAACATTAAAATCCATCTTGACATTACCTAATTGCATCTCCGTTTCAGTATATCCAACATCTGCAGAAAAAATCTAATTCAATATGTATCAAACAGACCATAACTAAAGTATAAAATAAAAGTGAAATCACATAGAATGTCATAACTAAAATCTAAGATAACTCTAATTTTTGGGTCAAAGATAAAACAATAGGTAAATTAGAAATAATTTCAGCAGAATGGTGAAAACACATCATATCCAAATTTGTGAGATACCATTGATAAGAAACTTACTGCATTAATAAGAGTCTGCTTTTCTGGTTCTCTCCATAAACGTGGTGGCTGGAGTAGTAACACATGGTGGTTCTACATCTGTGTACAACTCATTGCATTTTAATTGGACCTGGATGACAGATTTATTTGAAGGCAAGAGCTAGAGCAGAACCTTGGCAAAGATTGCCTCTTCCTCTCTGATTGCAGTTCTGTGAATGCTTTAATGAATTGGGATCTGTGTCACTCTGTCATTCTTGCCTTCATAGCAAGAATCCCTGAGCTGCTTCTACTTGCTGTGTGTCAGTCTCTAGCAAGCTCTGGATCTAGTAGGAGCAACACCAATAGATTGTGACAGCCTTAAGGCATCAGCCGGGGTTGACCATGATCATCAGTGGATGGGTCCATGATGAATTAGGATGTGTGGAAAATATCCAAGCCACCCTGTTCCTGTTGCCTTCCTGGTTGGAGTAGCCTTGGCATTCAAGCTGTTGAACTTGGTCCCTCATTAGGATGAGCATCCTAACTCCAGTCTGCTGGCTGGAGCTATTCTTCTGCCTGTATCAGTCCAACCCTTCCTGTCACGTAGGCAGCTAATGGCCATAAGAAATTCTGATACAGAAAACGAATGACCCAGACTATCCTAGGATATGAAAACATTCTGTTCTCCGTTTTCTGGTGCAGTGCTAGAAATGTCATGTGCTTAGACAGTACCTGCATTTGCACCTCTTGCAGGTACCCCGTTGGTACCGCATCCCTGCCACACAAAGTAGGAAGATGTTTCCATTCTCGCCAAGGAGGAGAAGGTGGGAAGCTTTCCCTCTTCCCTCTAGGTTGTCCGTTTTCTTCCAGGAAGGGCTCTTCTGGGCACTGAAGCAATTCCATCCATGTTGGCAGGCTGGGGATCCCATGGCAAGATCTGTGGTCGGTGGACGTGTAGGGAACTTCTGTCTTCTATGATCTTTCTAGGATCATGGGCTCGCAGTGGGCTCCTAACTCATAATTTGCTGCAGAGCCTTGCTATCATGGAAGGACATCTGGGCTGCACGGCATCTCTCAGGATCTTGCTGAGATGTGAAAGTGCTTGAGAGCTGTGCCAGCTGTCACAGTTGCCCAGGTAAAACTGCATCCTGTCATCCTCACACCACGCAACCCCTTTGTCTGTTGGAAAGCCCATTTCTTTGAGGAAACTGAAATAGATTTACCCTCTGCTGGGCACACTGCATATTTTAAATGTCCACCGCACGTCCCCAAACTGTTTTAGTAGAAAATACAGTGGCAGCAGAGTTAGAGCTAGAGATTTTACTTACTGAAATTTGCTGATTGGTTTTCCTTTTGACATCAGAGTGTGCACCTTACCCACAAAGCCTAGCGATGGGATGTAATTAAAACACATCCATTACTTCTTGTGAATCCACTGACATACAAAACGGGTTTCAGTGGACATACATCCCCCCAAAGAGCCTTTCAAACATCAATGGGAAGTAATTTCCTGTAATTATTTGATAGTGATCGGGGCCAAGAAAATTTCATGAACTAGCTTTTATTTCCATGATCAATAGAATAATCTTTCTTGACACAATAAAAAGAGCGAGTAATAGGTAAAACCAGCCCCTGACAGATGAGATCAGCTGTCTGGAGTGTGGAAGTGTTCGTTGTCATGTTGGAAAGCCTGTGTGTGTGTGTGTGTGTGTGTGTGTGTGTGTGTGTGTGTGTGTGTGTTTAGCTTTGATGTTTCGCTGTGAGGTGGGACAGCCGGTTCATAGATCCTTCCTAAGCCAGGTTTCACACCCATTAGCACCACTTGGTAAGGTCTCCATTGTCTGTCTCCACTAGTGCCTGGAACTTCTGGGCTCCCAGCTGCCCTTGCTGCTTCTGGCTTTTCTGACAACCCAAAAAGGTGACTCACCCAACTCTCCCTTCCTTCCTTGTCTCCACTGTGAAAGGCTTGCAGCACGACCAGAACTCTTATAGGTAGAAAATCAAAAGCTGGTGGCTTCCCATTAAAACGAACAGAACATACGTTCCTCAAAGCTGAATTTTTAATGTGGCTGAAATCAGAAGCAAAAAGCTATTGATGAGTGGAGGCCTTGGGTTGTTTCATAGCTTAGTTAATAACATTTAAACATTCGCAGTGTTAGATATAAAAACATTGGATTCTGGAATCTCTTAAAAATTCAGAAGCTCTTAAATACTGCTTTGAGTCCCCAAGAGTCCACATTCAGCTTAGGTTTCTCTGATTGGCACTCTCCAAAGGCTGCCTCTCCATTCATATTTTGTTGTAGACACTGTAGGCAACTGTGTTATACCATCATTAGGGATGATTTTTTTTTCCTTTGGAAAACTGTTACTCTAAAGAAAACAGATTTCCTGTATTTCACAGAAAATAGCTCTGCTTGCCTCCCTTGCTCCATCCTCCTCCCTCTCTCATTCTTTGTTCTTTTTCTTTCCTCTAATTTTTGCAATAATATACTTTCAACTTACTTTATAATCACAGGCTTAAAGTACCACTTACCATGATGTTCAACAGGTAAAAAGTAGAAAGACCACTGTTCCATAAGAATATAAACAAGGACTATAATTGATATATAAGAATATATAAAAATTAGAGGCTGTCCCTGCCGCCACTAACATGGAGACCTTGTACTGAGTCCCGTTTTTAGTGCTCGAATGTCCCAATCTGAAGCTGAAGAAGCCTCCTTGGGTGCACATGCTGTCGGCCATGACGGTGTACGCTTTGGTGGTAGTATCTTACTTCCTCATCACTGGAGGAATAATTTACGATGTTACTGTTGAAGCTCCAAGTGTTGGCTCTGACTGATGAACATGGGTATCAGCGGCCAGTGGCTTTCTTGGCCTACAGAGTAAATGGACGACATATTATGGAAGGACTTGCATCCAGCTTCCTGTTGACAATGGGAGGTTTAGGTTTCTTTATCCTAGACCGATCCAATGCATCAAATATTCCAAAACTCAATAGATTTCTTCTTCTCTTCATTGGATTCGTTTGTATCCTATTGAGTTTTTTCATGGTTAGAGTATCCATAAGAACAAAACTGCCGGGCTGTCTGATGGGTTAGAGTGCCTTTTGAGAAGACGTCAAGATACTGGATTTGCTCCTGCTAATGAAGTTTTAAAGGTTGTACCAATCCTCTGTTTGAAATGTGGAAAAGAATGAAGAACAGCAGTAAAAGTATCAACTAAGCATAGGAAGCATAGTAAAGCTTGGACTAGAATTTCCTCTTGGTGTCAGAGAGACAGTTTATCACAGTATTTTTTCCTGCTGACCTGTACTGACATACTTCTTAAAGAATATATAAAAATTAGAATACATAAACAAATTATGTCAGTTTTATTCTTACACATTCAGCTTTTTTGTACTCTGTATTCAATACCACATATCAGAAAACATTGCGTTTTGGGTGCCTGGCTTATTTCACTAAGCATAATGGTCTCCAGTTGCTTCCATTTTGTTGAAAACGACAGAATTTAATTCTTCTATGGCTTAGCAGTATTCCATAGTATATGCATACCACACTTCTTTATCCAGTCATCAGTTGATGGGCATTGGGGTTGATCACAGAGCTTAGCTATTGTGGCTGAGCTGCTATAAACATGGGGTTACAGATCACTCTTTTATACCCAGATTTCATTTCCTTTGGATGAATTCCCAAGAGTGGAATGGCTGGGTCATAGGATAGATCTATTTTAGATCTCTGAGGCATCTCCATAGTATCATCTATAATGATTGAACAAGCTTACATTCTCACTGACGTGTATCAATATCCACATCCTCACTGGAATGTTGTTTTTTGATCTTTGAACGACAGCCATTCTGACTGAAGTGAGGTGAAATCTCATTGTGGTTTTTATTTGCGTTTTCCTGTTAGCTAGTGATCCTGAGCATGTTTTCATGTATCTGTTGGCCATTTGCATTTTGCCCATTGAGCAATTCCTGTTCATAGTCTTAGCTCATGCAGGAACAGACTGGATTGCTTGTTCTTGCTGAGTTTAGTACTTGATGCATGCCGGATGTTAATCCTTTGTCAGATGTATAGTTGGCAAACATGTGCTCCCTGTCTTTGGTTGCCTCTCTGGGTGTTTCCTTTGCTGTGCACAAGCTTCTTAGCTTGCTGTGATCCCGCTCATCTGTGCTTCTGGAGTCTTCCACAGAATTCTTTGCCTAGGCGGGTGTCCTGCAGAGTTCGCGCTATTTCCTCTAGTAATTTGAAGGTATCAAGTTGTAGATTTAGGTCCTTGATCCATTGTGAGTTGATTTTTGTGTGTACAATGTAAAGTTAGAGTTCTTACTTACTACTCCTATGTGCAGAGATCCAGTTTCCCAATACGATTTATTGAAGTGAGCATCAGTTGTCCAGGAAGTAATTTCAGCTCATTTGACAAGGTTTAGTTGATTGTAGATTGAGGGATTAATTTCTGGAGCTTCTGTTCCATTGGTCTACAAGTTCATTTTTTGTGAATACCAACCCGTTTTGATTATAACTGCCTTGTAGTGTATCGTTAAATCCAATATTGTGGTGCCTCTGGCTTGGGTTTTATTGTTTATGATTGTTTTGACTACTTGGGGTCCCTTGTGTTTCCATAGGAACTTTAGGGTTTTTTTCTAGATACGGAAAGAATGTCTTTGGTGTTGTGTTTGGGATTTCAGTGAGTTTCCAAATTGCTTTGGGTAGAATGACATTTTGATATTAGTTCGTACAATCCATGAACAGTGGAGGAGTTTTTCTTTTTTGTGTGTTTCTTCTTCATTTAATATTTTGTAATTGTCATTGTAGATATCCTTTATGTCCTTCATTACATTTATTCCATGATATTATTTAAATATTTATTTGAAAAACAGAGTTAGGGAAGGACAGAGAATGGGGGGGGGTAGAGATTGAGAGAGAGAGAGAGAGTGAGTGAGTGAGAGAGGAGAGAGAGATTGATCTTCCATCTGCTAGTACACTCTCCCACTGGGTGTGGCTAGGCTGGTCTGAAACCAGAAGCCAGGAGTTTGTTCTGGGTCTTCCATGTGGGTAGCAAAGGCCCAAGCACTTGAACCATCTTCTGCTTCTCCCAGGCCTATTAGCAGGGAGCTGGATTGGAAGTGGAACAGCTGGTACTCGAACCGACAGCCATATGGGATGCTACAGTTAAGGACAGCAGCTTAACCCACTATCACATATCCACTCCAATGACTCCAAGGTATGTCAATTCTTTTGTAACTACTGTGAATGCGACTAATCCTAGAAGTTCTTTGTGTGCCATGGCGTTGTTTATATATACAAATGGTATTGATTTTTGTGTGTTGTTTTTATATCTTGCCACTTTGCCAAACTCTCTTATGAGTTCCAATTATCTTGCAACAGAGTCTTTTGGTTTTCTCTTTGTGGGATCATTTCATCGGCAAACAGGGATGATTTGATTTCCTCCTTTCCAATTTGTAACCCTTTCATTTCTTTTTATTGCTTAATGGCTCAGGCTAAAACTTCCAGAACTATATTGGATAGTTGCAGTGAGAGCAAGTTTTCTGGCCTGCTTCCAGATCTTAGTGGATACGCCTCCAGCCATTCCCCATTCAGTATGATGCTGGCTGTGTGTTTGTCATATATTGCCCTGATTGTATTGAGATTATTCCTTCTATACCCAATTCCCTTAAGGTTTTTATCATGTAAGGATGTTGTATTTAACAAATGCTTTCTCTGTTTCTGTTAAGATAATCATATGGTTTTTATTCTTTGTAAATGTGATGTATTACATTCTTTATTGAATTACGTATGCTGAACCATTCCTGCATCCTAGGGACAACACCCACTTGGCCAGAGTGGGTGAAATTCATAATTCATTTAGCTAGTATTTTCTGGAGGAGTTTCATTCACATCTTTGTTCATCAGGGATATTGACTTGTGCTTTTTCTCTCTTTCTTCTATCTTTTTCTGGTTTTGGAATTAGGTGATTGCTGGCTTCATAGAAGGATTTTGGGAGGATTCCTTCTCTTTGAATTGTTTTGAATAGCTTGAGAACAGGAATTAGTTCTTCTTTAAGACTTTGGTAGAATTCAGCATTAAAACCACCTAATCCTGGGCTTTCTTTTTTGGGAGAGTCTTTATTACTGCTTTAATCTTGGTCTTGGTCATTGATCTATTTGGGTGTTCTCTGTTTTCCTGACTCTATTTTGATAAATTCTATGTTTCTGGAAATCTATTTCGTGAAATTTTCCAACTTGTGGGTGCATAGCTATTTTTAATCTGATGATTCTTTTTTTCAATGGCATCAATTATTACATTTCCTTTTTCATTTCTGATTTTATTAATTAGGGTCCTCATTTGTTTTGGTTAGTTGGGCAAATATTTTAATAATTTTGATTCCTTTTTTAATTTTTTTTTATTTGACAGGTAGAGTTATAGACAGAGAGAGAGACAGAGAGAAAGGTCTTTCTTCCATTGGTTCACTCCCCAAATGGCTGCTACAGCCAGCGCTGTGCTGATCCGAAGCCAGGAGCCAGGTGCTTCTTCCTGGTCTCCCATGTAGGTGCAGGTGTCCTTGGCCGGGACTAGAACCCAGCATCCATATGGGATGCTGGCACCACAGGCAGAGGATTAACCAAGTGAGCCACAGTGCCAGCCCCCTAATTTTGATTACTTTTTAAAAACCCAGCTCTTTTTCACTGGTATTTTATATTATTCAAATTAGTTTATAATTTTTATTCCTCCTTTTCTCCTAATTTGGAGTTTGGTGCTTATTTTTCTAGTTCCTTGGGATGCTTGTTAGCTCATCTATTTGATCTTTACAGTCTCTTGGTGTAGGCCCTAATTGCTCTAGACTTGTTACTTAACACTGCTCACTGTGTCTAATAAATTCTGATATGTTGTGTTGTCATCTTAATTTTTTTCGAGGAACTTTTTTATTTTGCTTTTGATTTCCTCTATGGCCCCCATTCAAGAGCATGCCGTCAGTCTCTGTGTCTGTGCATTTCTGCAGTTTTATGTTAATTTGCAGCTTCAGTCCATTTTGGTCAGAAGTGGTACATGGCGTCTTGCATTTTCTTTACCAAAACACCCAGGTCTCTGTGGAGAGTGTCACCAATGGGTGTTCATGAACAATCATGCATCGATAGGTGTATGCTTATCAATATTTTGACAGCTTTATTTATCATTAGCTCTGGCTATAACTCATTTGGAAGACTCAAGATTTCAATCTTGCAGTTGTGAATCCCAAAAGTTTAAGTCCCTCGATGCGTGATTCTCAGTGGAATGGGTCAGTTTCATTAAAACACCAATTCTATACCGACTCCTGCCCCAGGGGCTGTGGTATGGATGTGCCTCTGTTGCCTGGGAAGGCACTCCCAGGGCAGATGGTTATCCCAGGAAGTGATGCCAGAATCAAAGGATCCCATGCAGCACTGACTTCCAGTTCAGTAACCAAACACCCACCTCGGGGGCGCGTGCAACCTTGTCTCCTGTGTGCGTGTCTCTGGTCAGTTCTGAATAAGGGAGGAGATCAGTGTTGCTCTGTGGAACTTCTCGGCTGCGCTGGGTTTTCTAAGATACTCGGAGACATACGTTACAATACTGTGCAATGGTCATACACTCGTGCCCTGTAGTTTCACCTTGGTCTGGTCATTCTCCACGCCGCCTAGCTGGCAGCTCCATATTGGATATTTTTATCACATAGGAAGCAAACACGTGCCTTCTTTTCAAGAAGACAAGGATGTTTGACTTACAGCCGGATCAGGATTCAGGTTTTTGTCCCTGGGTGACTTGACTTGCTTCCCAAAGCCCCACCTGTGTCATAGGTGCATATTGCTAACTTCACACCGTTAAAATGGTTACATAAGATGGTATCGATAGTAACAGCTGACACTAAAAAGCATTTTGCCCATTTGACATCATTTGTTAAAAAGAAATCTAGCTGTTGTTCCTTTCCAGCTCGTACGTGACATACTTATCTTGTAAACAACTCCTCTATGTCGGCCTCTGTGCGTATGCAGCTGCATTGATTTTTTTTTAAAAAAATATGTATTTATTGGAAAGGCAGAGTAACAGAGGGAGGAAGAGACAGAGAGCTTTGATTAGCTGGTTCACTCCCCAAATGGCCACGACAGCCAGGGCTGGGCTAGGCTGATGTTGGGGAGCAGGGGCGTCTTTATGGTTTCCCATGTGGGTGCAGGGGCCCAAGGAATATGGCTGCTTTCCCAGGTAGTTGGTGCTGGATCAGAAGTGGAGCTACTTGGGCTTAATCAGGTGCTCACATGGGGTGCTATCGCAGGCGGTGGCTTTACCCACTACCCTCCATTGCTAGCCCCTGTACCTGCATTGATTTTTATGGAGTATTTATCTGTTGATTTTGGTTGCAAAACAAATCCACGCATTCTTTACATGAGGAAGGCATGAGCTGGTTCTCGCAAATGAAAGCTTCAAGTAAGGTTTGATCAAGGACCTGAATGACACGACCAAGATCCAGATTCTCTGTCCCCATTTTGGACTGCTGACGTCTCGGCATCTGTATCTGGCAAAATGACAGCATTCAGGCCAACAGTCACCATCAATTTTACCATGACTCCCTAGGCCAGTTTTATGTGGTGTTGGATGGTAACAAAAGACATCCTCAAGACACGCTGTGTGCTTCCTGCTGAAGGGGGGCGGGTCCTGAAAATCCAGGGCCCTGCATAGGAAGTGAGGTTGTCGGCATTGTGAGGGCTCTGCATGGAGGAAACAATGAGGTCAGGACAGATACCGACACCCTGAGTAAGATGAGCTCAGCTCTGATACAGGCCTGGCTGGAGACAGCAGCCTATCGGTGTGGCCGTGCAAGCTTGCGGATGGGCTGGTGTGTCTGGTCAAGGCAATGCAGAATAGGCATGTATGCAACTTCTAAGAATACCAAGGCAAAAGTGGACTATGGGAGCAATGCCAGCATAGTTCACAAAATTGGGAAAAAGCATAAGTTGATTTTGGTGCAAAATTTTTGACATCTTCTCTGCATAGATTTGTCTCTAATACGCATTTTCCAGGAAGTTATTGAGGAGCCTTAGTATAACGTGAAGGGAAATCAGAAAGGAACACAGAGCTGGCTACAGGAGATAACCAGCTCTAGCTGTGAAAATCGTGAGTAGCGCGTCTTCCCGTGAGTTTCTTTGGCCTTTACTTACTTCTCTTTCTTCAGCATAACCACAAATCAGTACAACGGTTTTAATTCCTTTTCCTCCCTGCAGCCCAGATGTGTCCTTGTGGCATCATTTTCTGCTGTTGGAACATAAACACAGGCGCATATTTTCAGGTTTTTATACGATCTGCCAATAGCATTGCTTCCAAGTTCCTTGATACTCCTATCTGAACATCTGTCAGCATTTGTCATGTTCATCCCAAACACAAAACAAAAAACACACTTGATAGCCTTGTAAGGTATGCGGAAGTTACCAGTCTAACTCATTCTAAACTCGGAGTGTGAGATCCAGGCCCTCTGCTCAGTAGCCAGTGCCGTGTGTAGAAGAAAGCTGTGTTGTTTCCGGTTCTCTTGACTGCTTCCCAGAAGCCTTGTGCACACATGCATGTGAAGGAAGGAAACCTGTGCAGCCGCGACAAGGGGCTGAGACAAGGGACTGGCTTAGTGAGGTGTGTAAGTGGGAAATTGGTGGAGGGATGGTGACAGCTGGGGCTGAGCACCTCACATTTAGAAAATGTCCCTGAGAACGATTGTACCCTGCCCCCATTGTGTGCACTCCAAAAAGGGTGAGCTGTCAGCCTCCCATGCACACCTAGAGATTTCGGTTAAGGAATTCCTTCCTATGAAACCAAATAATGCAGATTTCTTGATAGGACTTTGACTTTGGTTTACAATATCAGAGGTGTTTCTTGCATTTTCCTTCCTTTCATCTTGCTTTATAACTTTTTGGGTATCCAGCCTTTAAGAGAACGACTCACAAGGCGAACTGGTGCTTAGAGAGGGGACTGGAACCACTATACAGCCGGAACTTAGGATGGAAGCTACTTTGGGGCTAGTCTTACTGCATTAACTCAAATGTCCCGTTAGTTTGTTGGCTCTCCTCAACATTACATGGTTGCATTGGTTTAGATTAAAAAAAAAAAAACAGTACTTTTGTATTATTGGCACAGTGATCATTATTAAACTTCATGTATTTTACCTGACACTTACAAATAGTTTACGTACCTTATTTGTAATATCTATGATAAAATCATTTGAAGCATATTTTAGCAAATGAGGGAGTTGAAGGCTCAGGCTGGGCAGCCAGCTCGAGTTCGCTGAGGACTGAACAGTAGAGCAAGGATTGGAATTCAGTGCCCTTTGTCTCTGAACACCATGGTGGTTTTGTTATGCTTCCCTAGTCTTTGGCTTGTAGCTGGTAGACAGCTGTCTTTGCCTTAAAATCTATCAGTATTTTGGGTGAAGACTGTGTTACCCCTAAATACCAGTTCAAAAACTTGAAAACATTTCTCAAATGGCTGTTATATGTAATTGCTTTGATAAGAACTGAAGATAAAGGATACCTGTTCATTAAAAAAGAGCGATGTAACAGGTGGTATTGCAGTGCACCTCAGGAGAGGGTGAGTGTGTACCCTAGACGGCAGCAACAACAGATAATTGCAATGCAGCCTGTCAGATAATTGGACAATAGACACTTGTCATTCTATCCCATAGTACAACGATCAGCATTAAAAACAAGTTTGGAACAGACTCTGAACAAGTTGGGAACAGACTCTGTCCTGTCCCAACATTGCACTTACTACATTTGGATGGGTACTCTTGAGTTTTTAAGACATAAAGTCAAACTTCGGGAATAATTGTTAGGTAAGTGATATCATCAACCACATGACGAATAGGTAATATTATTTCACTTTACTACTACTGACAGTATTAACAGTAATATAAAGCAGAATCTCTGGGGGAAAAGACAAGTAAACATCATGAATTGGCCACCCAAGGAGAGCCACGGCATCTGTTTCACTTATTTTACAGACAGTGAAAGGCCAGAGAGCTTGGGATGGGATGACTGCTCCCATGAAAGGCCATTCAAAGGTGGGTCATGGTGGAGGAGATTGCTTTATGTGATTAAGCAGAACCAAGACTGGGAGACAGAAGAAGCAGTTGGGAATAATGAAAGTGCTAGTTGGAAAACTAAGGGAACTTTGGACATCTGTGTTGTGGTGGCCTCAGACCCTGACGGTGCTGCTTTACGCTGCGTCCATAGGAAAGCTTCTCTCTTTATATGGGAGATGGTGAGCCTGCTGGGTCTCACCGAGGACATTTCAATACCAGTTCATGAGGCTAGACGCAGAAGCAGGTGCCTGATAACACAGGAGACAAACGCTATTTCTAGACGCAACGATAGCAAATCTTTTGGTCAAGCACTGCTCCTTACAATTTTTATGAAGGGCCATTTTTTAAAAAGTAAGTTTCATAAATTTTCTATCATAGGCTGTTTTGCAAAATCCAATAAATACGGAAAAGTAAAACACGAGGGAACTTAAAAAATTTATGGAACAGTAAAATCAAGACAATACACATTTGCACGACCAGCTTGCAGATTTGAGGACGTGTGCTGAGACATAATTGTTTCAGCCCTGAAGAAACCCGCATCACTTCTACTTGCGTTGGGTAGAATTGTCACATGGTCACACACAGACACAGGGAGCCAGCTCTGTGATCCCTGCTGAGACAGCCACATTCACAGCAGCCCTGCAGCACGGAGAGCACACACGAGCTGCGTGGACAGCTGGCTCTCTCTGCCATCCAGTCTCACACGCTGATGCTTGCCTTGGCTTCAGACTGTCTTATGCTCTGAGAGTAATAGCACCACCAGCAATTATAATACTGTAAGGGGTTATAGAGAACCTTCGACAGTCTATGCAGACGGCAGGGACTTCTCATGATTCTTTCAAATACTTGACATTCCAAGTATGAGTCAGGATTTGTGCCTCTGAATGAGTGAATCCAAAGAATTTGCAGGGTTTGGATGTTTTTGTTGGTGTTTGGCTGAGGCAGTTTTTGCAAAGATATCTGCTCTTTGAAAAGCCTGTAGTAGTGCTGGTTTCCTTGTTTTACTCTTTCCGCTGTGGTGGTGTGCACAGGGACACAGCAGTTTACACATATGCCAGAGGGAGCTTGTTTGGCTTAAATAGTACTCAGGACTTAGCAAAATGAGTCTGCAAAGTGCTGTTCTCTTCCACTGAAGCTGGGAAGTTGTGGCAATAGATGTCTCTTCTCATACACTTTGGCTTCTTTGCCATTGATCGTCAACACTCCAGGACTGATGGGGCAACGGGAAAATTTCCAGCGTTTCCAAGTCCAACTCATTTGGTCTGGCTGGAAAATAACATTACATGGTTGCCAAGGAAATTTCTTAAGCATCTTTCCAAACATTGAGATTTTTCCTTTTTCCTCTTAAATTATTCCAACTGGGTGTATTCTTGCCTTGACATCGGCCTCCCCTCCACCTACCAGTAGACATCTGAGATGATGTGGGAATTGGAAAAACAGTTTGTAAACGGGGCACCTTAATGTTTGCACTGCTCTCTTTTCATGTGGGCTGAAGCTCAGCTGTACTGATATGTCAACAACACAGTTCAAGGAGGCAATTTGCTTCTATATTGTGAAATCCATTCTGTGGAGAAAAATTTTTAATAAGAGGTGATCTAAAAAGTTTCAAGTTTTAGATCATCAAAGTGTTGAGGCTATATGGCAGCGTGATGAACCGGGTTGCCCAGGGCTGTGACCCTCTTTGGAGAGACAGCACGCGTGAACTCTTTCAAGCAAATCCTATTCTGGGCAGAAACTTCCGGAGGCTGGCAGAGGGCTAGAAAACAGTTCACCCCAAGAGCTCGGGCCAAGGTTTGTTGTTGTGTGGAACTAGCACTGTTATCCACAAGGGACAGGAAACTTACTGGGAGTGCAGGATCCTGCATGGAAACAAAACAAAAGTCTGTTGACACTGATGTTGGAAAAAAATACATGCAGCCCAGCACCCATTACAAGAGGAATTTTAGCTGCTGTGGGGTGAGAAGCTACAGGGATGTGAGGAAACTGCACATCGGGGCAGCTACAGAGGGTCAGTCTGAATGTGAGGCAGGAGCACTGCTGTCCATGGTCATTTCACAGCTGCCAGTGACAACTGGGCCATCAAGAGGAGCAGGAGCAGAGACGGACCCCCTCAGGGATGCAGGCATACAGGGGCTCCTAGATGCTGAAGCAGACACCTGTGAGAAGTATGGGGGCCCTCAGAACCAAAGCAATGAGACAGCATCAGGATGCTGCTTAAGTGTGTTACACTGAAGGAAAACGGAGTACCAAAAGCAACAGGCTCCGTTTAAGGAATGATCCGGTTGGCTTACTGACTTAACACCTGTGTACAGTCTCATAGCCTGATAGGAATTCCCGCCCAGTTCTACTCAGAAGTACATTGACTTATGTCTCTACTGCATGTACAGTGTATAGAGTTTAAGGTTTTAGAGATTGACATGTATGAAAAGAGGGAGAGAGTCCATGTTGTGAGAAAAAAAATGGTACAAGGCACTAACACTAACCAAAGAGTATTGGAGGGGCTGTATGACTGTCAGACTGTGGGTAAAGGGATATTACTGTAAATAGACATTACATAGGGAGACATAGCAATTCTAAACCCACAGAAGCCCTAACAATGAAGCTTTAAAACACACAGAGAAAAACTAGACTGCACTGAAAGGAGGGGGCACACCCACAGCTACAGTTCATTGAATTTTTTTCTCAGAGCATTAAACAAATAGACAAAAAGTATTAGGACGTAGAAATCTTAGCAGTGTCTACTGAATCACCTCTGATAAGTGAGTAAAATGAGTAAGTGAAGTTAGCAGAGTTGCTTGATACCAAAATACATTTCTGTGTGCTGTCAATAAAAAATCTGAAGATGAAAATTAAAAATAACTATTTGTAGTAGCATTAAATACTTGAGTAAATATTAGGAAAAATATGTACATGACAAATCCACTGTAATCTGTCAAATATTGCTGTTAGAAACTAGCAAAGTGTTACACAGATGGAGAGAATTACCATGTTCATGAATCAAGTTCTCACTCAATATTGTCAATTTTTTCCAAACTCATACAGAGATTCAATGAAATCCCTATCAATTGCAGTTACTTTGTTGTTCATTTGTTTGTTATGGGTGGAAATTGACAAATTCTAAAATTTATATGGAGGCATCCAGAATATTCAAAACAATTAAAAAAAATAAAAAGTCTGAAGGAAGTAAGCGACCGATTTCAAAGTCATTATAAAGTGCTCATGAAAATACAACATGGGACTCGAAGGATATGCATATGGACTGATGAAACAGAAAAGATAGTTAAGAAGTAAACTTCTCTATTACTCAATATTTAACAAAGACATCACGTTAAATCAGGGAAAAATATGGTATTTTCACAGGTTGTGCTGGAACGATGAGAATCAGTGCCACCTACCTCCCTCTGAAGAGGGGTGGGGAAGAAAGGATCCAAGCAAAATATGAAAATCTATTGTATGTCTTAAACATGATTCTAAATGCAACAGTTGAAAGAAAAATTTGGAAGCATCAAAGAAAATGTTTGAGACCTAGAATTAGTAAAATTAGGTTAGAGTCGATGAAACAGTATATAAAATTGAAAGGAAATTTTTGATAAATTGAATTTCATGACAGAAACATCTGGATTTTGAAGGATAGTGTTATGAAAACATAACTCACAGACTGAGAGATGTTGACAAAATACATTTGTACAGATTAATACAAAAATTGTTGCAAATGCGTGATGACAACAAACCAATTACAATACATAAATTATTTTGATAAACACTTCACCCATGAGTATATGCAGATGACACTTAGAAATGCAAATGAACATGGAAAAAGATGCTTAAGGTTTGACTTACAGTAAATGTACCAGAAAACTACAGTGGGGTACTGCTGCATACCATAGTACATTTAATGTATGTGGTACATACTACTGCATACAGTAAAGGAAATGTACCAGAGGTCTACAGTGAGTTAATACTATATACCTTGACATCTTTGTCAGTAATTGATAGTACTGCATCTTACTAAATACATACTACAGAACAACGTTCTGCTGCTACATACATGTGGAAATGGTCACAATCAAAAAGGCTACCCAGAATAAGTACTTGGAAGAATACAGAGCATTTGGGGCCACTGTTGTGGAGCAGCAGGTTAGAGCCTTGGCCTACAGCCCCGGCATCCCATATGGGTGCAAGTATGAGTTCCAGCTGCTCCTCTTCTGATCCAGCACTCTGCTATGGCCTGGAAAGGCAGCTGAGGATGGCCCAAGTGCTTGTGCACCTGCACCCACATGGGAGACCCGGAGGCAGCTCCTGGCTTCAGACTGGCCCAGCTCTGGTCATGGTGGCCATTTGGGGAGTGAGCCAGTGGGTGGAAGACCTTTCTCAGTCTCGGTCTCGACCTCTCTCCCTAACTCTTTGAAATAAACAACATAAATTTTAAAAGAATAACATACCTGTGTATCCAGCACTGAGCTTAAGAAATAAAACATTATATAAAAGAATACAGAACAATTGAGAATACAAACAGTACCTCCACTTTGGAAAAATTTTGGAAATTTTTTACAACTCTAAACATCTAATTTGAATAGGATTCAGCATACCAACACCTATGTGTATGTAGAAGAAATCAGTACAGATGCCCACGAGTTAAATATGTGAGTGTTTATGGCAGCTCTATGAACAACATAGCCAAACCAGAAACAACTGTTAATTTGCCAGTAGCATGATTTTGGGTTCTCAGGAGTTTTATGCTAGGTGAAAGAAGCAAGTCAGAAAAACCCAGGTGGTTCCTTCAGACAGTCTGGACGGCCACTGCTCTCCTGCCAGAAATCAGACTGAGGTGGGGCTGGGGGCTCACAAAGGGACAAGAGGGATGTTTCTGGGAGATGGTAGGAATACCCCACATCTTTCTCATCGTCGCAGGCATGTGACTGACTGGTGAAATCTCACTGGCTGCATAGCAAATGGGTTCATTTTCCTTGAGCTCCATCTCGGTGAACCGGACAGATCATTTGAGCAAAGGTAGGAGAGGCTGGATGCCTTGGATGGAAATACGCCTCCCCTAAAATGATAGGGGGGCTGTTGCTGTGTTTTGGAAAGTGGAACATCCTACATGTGTTACCTCACTGATGTCTTGGCTGATAGGCAAACCAAGATTTTTGCTACGAGTCCAGGAAATGTAGTTTTAGAGCAGTTGTCCATGAACTAGAAATAACCAGGTGACACTTGTAGGAAGCACTGCAGGATGCGATAACACTTTTCCCCAGCGACTCTGTCTTCAAAATGGTTCTGCAAAGACTTGAGCTGTTTTTATTAATGATCCCCTTGAGTCATCTTAGAAGACAGAAAACTAAACCGGAGAGAATGTGGACTTCTTTACCTCTTAAAAATGTATTTGTGGATAAAATTCACTGAAAGAAGGTCTGTGCCTTTTAACTCAGAATGTCACTGTATGAGTTTAAGGAACAGATGCAGAGAATGAAAATTACATGATTATATTTATCAGCAAGAATCTCACAGATGCTGTGGTTTAAGAACGGGGTGAGACTTCTCGGGGAGCTGGTGGCGAAAGCTCTCTTGTGAAGTCGCTGTCGGGCTGCTGGCAAGAGTCGCATCCATACCACACGGAAAGACAGGGAGACGCTATTTCTGAGTTGCTTCCCGTGGCTGCTGCCAGGCCTCAGCAATGGGTGTCACCACAGGTGGCCTGAGGAGCCACATGGCATGGCAGCTTGCCCTGAGAGAGAGGGGTCACCTGGGGGGAAGTCACAGCCTTTCTGTGACTGAATTGAGTGAGCAGCTTTGTACCCTTCTGCCAGATTCTGCAGTAAGACTAGCCCCTAGGTGAGGGGTGGGATTGCACATGAGCATGGAAGTCCAGGATTCCCAAGGTGTCCTGGAGGCTGCCAACCACTGTTCCCTTCAGTTTTTCCCTCACCCCAGTTCACCTGGCCGTCAAGGAGCTCTTTGTCCTTTTCCATTGCACTAGCACCTATGTTGGCTGCCATTCGTACACAGGTTCATAAACCTGTCAATAGGGTCATGGCAGTCTGGATTAGCGATGTTAGTGCATTGATCCTTGAATTCAGATCTCTTTGTAAGGTGTTCAGTAGTCTTTTTATCCTTTTCCTGGCAATTAATACTACATATGAGCAATTTTTTTTTTTTGACAGGCAGAGTGGACAGTGAGAGAGAGAGACAGAAAGGTCTTCCGTTGCCGTTGGTTCACCCTTCAATGGCCGCCGCAGACGGCGCACCGCGCTCGTCCGATGGCAGGAGCCAGGAGCCAGGAGCCAGGAGCCAGGTGCTTTTCCTGGTCTCCCCATGGGGTACAGGGCCCAAGCACCTGGGCCATCCTCCACTGCACTCCCGGGCCACAGCAGAGGGCTGGCCTGGAAGAGGGGCAACCGGGACAGAATCCGGCGCCCCGACCGGGACTAGAACCCGGTGTGCCGGCGCCGCAAGGTGGAGGATTAGCCTGTTGAGCCACGGCGCCGGCTCACATATGAGCAATTTGAGGATCTCTGCTTAAACTATCATTTCTAATTACTGATGTCAGGTAGCTGATTTAAAATGATAAGCAATGGGCAGTGAGCTCATTTATGTTTAGAGTGGGATAAAAGCAACCATCAGTTATTTCTACAGTAGCTTTATAATGCTTTGATAATATGATACCTAAATGTGAAGCCTATTCATAAATATAATTGAATGTGTAGACCATAATGCCACAAGTAATCTTGCCATGGTTAGATATTTTACCCTGCTGAAATTAGAATGAAGCAACTTAACTCAGAACTGTAGTTTATATCCTGTAGGATTAAAATAACCAGAAGTTAATTTACTTAGCTTAATGCTAGAATGAGAGTGACATAAGCTTATTACCCAAATAAGACTCTCTTGGATTATTTCTCATGATCTACTAAAATACAGCACTGTAGATCCGTTCTGCTTGATAGTTGTGGATAAGTTTGTAGTGTATCATGGGTGTTTACTGTTTCAGTTTTCCTCCCCTGAGTACCAAGACTTTTTTCTCTGATACTTTGATTAAAAGAAGAACCATTCCTTCTTGGGTGAGAAGGCGGAAATCTTGGACAAGCCTGTGACTGTCTGCCCAGAGGTGATCTGGATGAAGCCAGCTCACAGAGACAGGAGGGAAATGAACTTGGCGTCTCTGGTCTAAGACATCCATGAGGTCAGCATTACCTGTTCTGACCAGATTGACTTTATGGGTTGATAATTTCCTCTTCTGCCTTAAGCATATTTAAGTTAGGTTCATGTTAAAAAATACCATTATTATCTTAGCTGAAGGAGAAATATTCATAGTTGTACATGATAGGGAGATCAGAAATAAAGAGCCATGACCTTAAATTGAGCAATAAATACATAACAAAGCTAAAATGTAACAATGAATTATAGAGTAAGAGAATGCCAGTGAGCCCAGAGAAAATATTAATTAAAAATAAACAGAAATTTTTATAGTAATTAACAACTTATTGCATGCCAGTTGCTTAAACATGGTTTGAACATAGGCAGGGAAACATTTAAATTACTAACTAAATATTTTATCCAGTCAGGTGGCTATTTCCATTTTAACAACGGTGAAACATACGTGGCTACACTTAGAATGGTCTAGACAGTGCAGAGTTACGGGCTGTACTCAGTTTCTCTGACTGGAAGCGTACATTAAGGCCATGAGTGCCAGACGAAGCAGTCAGCCTTACCACAGGCAGCAGAAAGTGACTCATTTTGCACAGTGTGTGTGTGGGGGGGGGGGGGGGCATATCTACCTTTATGAAAGCTCCATGCTGGGGAGATGAGTGTCCACACTGTGTATGGAAATGGATTGGAGAAGATCCCAGCACAGAACAGAAAGCCTGTGGAAGCTCGGGCAGCATCCCATATGAGAGAAGATACTGGAGCGTATTGATATTGAGTAGAATTCTAAGTTTTCTGTGTTTGTATCTCCCCACTCTTTGGAAAATGGATGACCAGATTGTTAAATTATTCTGTTTATGAACTGTTTGGTTAGTAGATAATACCTGCTAGCTAGCCTCCCCTGCCCCCCCACTCATCTTCCCTAGCCCTGAATAATCACTAATGTAAGTCCAAATAAATGATATTTTAGGTTTCATGGATGATCAAGAATATGTGGTGCTTGTCTTCATGTGTCTACTCTTTTCATTTAACACATTGACTTCTAGTTACCGTGAATTTACTGAAAATGTTAATATGTATTCTTTTTTATGGCTGAATATGTGTCGTGTGTGTATACCATAACCTCTGTTTTCCATTCCCCCACTGATGGACCCTGGTTTGATTGCCCATGTGGGCTACTGTGAGCAGTGCCACAATAAAATGGGGTATGGGTATCTTTTTGACAGGCTGTGTCACTTCCTTTGGCTACATACCCAGAAGTGGGATGGCTGTGTTGTTGTGTGCACAGTTTTCTGAGGATCTCTCACACCGATCTTCATCATGCAGTACTCGTTTGCTTTCCACCCACGGTGTAGAAGGGTTGCCATTACTCCACATCCTCACCAGCACTGGTGAATCGTCACTTAGATAAGAGGAAGAAGATACCTCATTATGTTTTTTACCTGCGTTTCACTGATAGCTAGTGACACTGCACATTTTTTCATACATTTATTGATCATTTGTAGTTCTTTCTAGATCCCTTGTCCATTTCTTAACTTGACTGTAATTTGTTGTTGAGGTTTTTGAGTTCTTCATACCTTAAAGGCAGGTGAATAGTTTGCAAATATTTGTCTCCATTCTGTTGATGGTCTCTTTACTCTATTGATTGTTTCCTTTGTTTTCAAGATTCTTATCTTGAAATAATCCTGTTTGTCTATTTTTTTATTGCATGGGCTTTTGGGGTCTGACCTAGACCATTGTTTCCTATGCCAGTGTCTGGAAGTGTTTGCCATTTTCTTCAGTAATTTCTTTTTTACAAAATTTTATTTAAGGAATGCAAACTTCATTTCATATGTAGAAATTTAGGAACAGAGTTATTGTTCCTACCCTACCTCCCTCCCACCTATACTCCCACTGTTCATCCTCCTCTGTCTCCCATTCCCATTCTTACTTTTACAAAGATCTGTTTTCAGTTAATAATTTTATAATTCTTAATCTTACATTAGACCCTTAAAGGATTTTAAGTTGGTTTTTCAGAGGATGAGAGATGGGGGTGGGGAAGTGGTATCTCATTTGGATCTTCTGTATATGGGCGTCCAGTTTTCCCATCACCATTTATTGAAAAGACTGTCCTTTCTCCAGTGTATATTTTCATAACTTTTGTCAAAGATCAGTTGGCTTCAGACGCGTGGACTTACATATGGAATTTCTTTTATTCCACTGGCCTATGTCTGTTATGATGATACCATGTTGATGTGGTTACAAAGGCATATAATAAGTCTTGAAATCAGCTATTATAATACTTCCAGCTCTATTCCTAAAAAATAAATTCATTTGAAAGGGGGAGGGGGAGACACACTTCCATCTGCTGGTTCACTCCTCAAATGCCCAGTAACAGCTGGGGCTGTACCAGGCTGAAGTGAAGAGCCAGGAACTGAATCTACCTGATGGCAGGTAGATTCTACCTGGTGGCAGGTACCAGTACTGGACCATCACCTGCTGCCTCGCAGATGTGCATTAGCAGGAAGCTGGGGGCAAAGCAGGGCCAGGACTCAAAGGCAAGCCTTCTGATAGGGAATACAGGCGTCCCAAGTGGCATCTTAGTCACCATGCGGAAGGCCCACCTCTTGGCTTTATCCTTTTGTCCAGAGTTTCTCTGGCTTTTTTTTCTTTTTTTTTTTTTTTGGTCTTTTGTGCTTCCATATGACTATTGGGATTGTGTTGCCAACTTCTGTGAGAATGGCTTTAGTAACTCAGTGGGAATTGTGTTGAACCTCTACCTTGCTTTGACCAGTATGGGCATTTTCACATGAATCCTTTGAATCCATGAACGGGAGAAGATATTCCATTTTCTGTGTGTGTCTTCAATTTCTTTCACAACTGTTTTGTAATTCATTGTAAATGTCTTACATATATTACATAGATTAAGTTACATAGATTAAATTTATTCCTGGGCATATTTTTATAAATATTGTGAACGGCATTGCTCTTACAATTTCTTCCTTGGTGATTTCATCTTTGGAGTTTAGACATAGTAGCGAGTTTCGCATGCTGGCTTTGCATCCTGCAACTTTGCTGAATTGGTTTATCCATTCTAACTGCTGGGCGCTCAGTTTCTCTGTGTATGGAATCACGTCATCTGCAAACTGGGGTAGTATGACCTCATCTATGCACATAGTTTCCCATGTACATGCTTTTTCTTCCTTTGGCTGGCTGACTGCCTGGCTAAAATGTCTAGTACTGTATTGACTAAGAGTGGGCAGAGTGGTCCTCCTTGTCTGGTTGCATGTTTTGAGGAAACGTTTCAGCTTTTCCTCGTTCAACATGATGCTGCCTTTGTGCCCACTGTATGTTGATGTCTCTTCTCTGCCTGTGTCATTCAACATTTTTATCATGGCTGGATGTTGGATTTTATCAAATGCCCTTTGTGCATCTTCTAAGATGATTATGATTTTTATTCTTCCTTCTGCTGGTGTATTGCATTTATTGACTTTGGAATGTTGAACCCTCAGTTACCCTTGGGATACCCGCCCCCACCCCTTGCTTAGGGTGAATGATTTTTTTTGTATCTGCTGTTGAATTCAGTGTGGTAGTATTTTGTTGAGGTCTGCATCTGTTTTCATCAGAGACAGGGTCTGTAGTCGTCTCTGTTGTGTCCATGGCTGGTTTTGAATTGGGGTAATGTTGGCCTTATAGAATGAATTTGGAAAGATTCATTCCCTTTGAATGTGTTTTTTTTTTTTTTTTTTTTGAGAACTGTTTGAGAAGAATTAGTGCTCTTTGTTTGAAGTTGGTAGTGAAGCCATCTGACTGCAGTTTGCTCTGATGGGAGACTATTACTGATGTAGCCACAGTTCTCACTATTAGTCCATTCAGGTTAATTTGTCTACATGGTTCCATTTTGGTAGGTGGCGTGTGTCCAGTTTTTCTAGGCTTTCTAAGAAATACGATTATTTACAAAATTCCCTAACGATCCTTGGTAGTTATTTGGTTATAAGTTATACCATCTCCTGTTCATCTCCAGTTTCATTGGAGTGTTTTCTCTGTTTTTCTTAGTCTAACAAAACTTATTGACTTTATGTTTTCAAAATACCTTTATTTCATTGATTTTTTTATTTGTAAAAATATGTGTTTCATTTGTTTATGCTCTAATCTTTATTTTTCTTTCCTAGTATTTCTGATTTGGTTTTTCTTGTTTTTTGATGTCCATGGGATGTGTTTATCATTAAGTTTCTCATGTGATTTTTTTTTTTCTGTATTTTTCTACGGGCTTTGGTTGCTTTAAAATCCACTATAAGTACTGCTTTTGTGATTTCCTAAGGGTTGATATGTTGGGTTTCCATTATCATTAGTTTCAAGGACTTTCTAAATTGCTCTTCTGATTCCTTCAGTGAACACTGTTGATATAGCAACATACTGTTCAGTCTTTTTATATGGGTGTAATTTCTTTTTTCAACTTAATTTTGCATTTATCATTTTTGAGATAACATTTTAAATTTACGTTATAGTCAAAGGCTTATTGCTCCACTAAATGAAGAGTTCAACAAATAAAAAGTAAAAATACTGAGGTTGAACAAGAAAATAGGCAAGGGTTACAAGGAATAATCAAATGAAGAGATACTCAAGTTCACTTATACAGATTTCAAAATACATAATAATGAAAACTACAGTAGTATATAATTCTTTGACAAAGATTTAAAACATAGTTGTATAAAACCTTGCATTTGTAGCAATACTGATAGGCTCTTTTTCTTATTTTTGTGTTTTGATTTTTTTTTCAAATTTTAGGGAGAACATACAACATTTGTCTTTCTGTATGTGGCTTATTTTACTCAGCATGCTATCTGCATATTTCCTTCTAAAAATGGCAATGTTTTGTTAGAATACTGTACTTTGTGACTAGGGACAATAACTCAGTTAGCTATTGAGCAAGCTGCCTGTTTTTAGGAATTATATCAAGGTTGATTTTAAATGACTTAATTTCAAAAGTGAAATGTGTTGAATGTATAATTTCTTGATTGTCTTTTTTTAAGCTGATTTCCAGCTTTATTTTCTGTGACCAGAAGAGACCCATGAGATGACTTCAGTTTTCTTCACCTAGTTGGAACTTATTTTTTTGACCTCATGTATGGTGTATCCCAGAGAGATTTCCGTGTGCTGATCCTGAAACTGCGCGTGGCTGTTGGGTGGGATGCTCTGTGTGTGCCTGTGAGGCCCAGTTGATCTAGAGTGCATTTCAGCTCTGTGTGTGTGTATGTGTGTGTAGTTCTGTCTGAACGATCTCTCAGTGTATAAATGGGATGTGTTGAAGTCCTCCACTGGTATTATGTTGGAGCTGATATTACTTTTTAGATCTAATAATGTTTGTTTTACAAAATTGGGTGCTCCACCCTTAGTGGAATAGGCATTAATGACATCACATAATTCTTCTGAACTAATACTTTGATCAAAAATTATGGTCTTCATGGCTTCTTTTAACAATTTATTTTTTGACAGGTACAGTTAGACAGTGTGAGAGAGAGACAGAGAGAAAGATCTTCCATCCATTGGTTCACCCTGCAAATGGCCACCACGGCAGGCGCACTGCGCCAATCCAAAGCCAAGAGCTGGGTGCTTCTTCCTGGTCTCCCATGGGGTGCAGGGCCTAAGCACTTGGGCCATCCTCCACTGCCCTCCCAGGCCACAGCAGAGAGCTGGACTGGAAGAAGGGCAACCGGGACAGAATCTGGGGTGCCGGTGCCGCAGGCGGAGGATTAGCCTAGTGAGCCACAGCGCTGGTCTCCTAACAATTTTTGCCTTAATGTCTATTTGGTCTGATACAAGCACAGCCACCTCTGCTAGCTCTTGGTATTCATTTATGAGGAATGTCTTTGTATCCATTCGCTTACAGTCTGTATTTGTGAAGTGAGATTCTGGTACATATAGACTGCTGGATCTTATTTTTAAACTCCACTTCGGCATCTTTATTTTTCAATTATTTTTTGTTTTTTTGAGACTCAGAGAAAACTGTCAGAGTCTCTCAAACATATATACACACACACACAAAGATAGAGCACTCCAATCTCTAAGTTTACCCTCAAAATTCAGTCAAGAGCTAGGGCTGGGCCCAAGCTGGAGCCAGGCTCTGGGGTCACAGTCTAGATCCCCATGTATGTAACAGACATCTGATGACTTTGGCCACCATGGCTGCCTTCCAGGACTTGCTTTGGCAGGGAGCTCAAAGCAGAAGCTGGATCCAGGAATCAAAGTCAGACATGCTGATGAGGGATGGGGTCAGCTTAGGTTCGAGGCTAAATGCCAGCTCCCGGATCTGAATCCTTTCACAGAAGAATTTACCCACTGACTACATTATTGATAAGCAATGACTTAGCTTATCATTTAGGAACTAAATTCTGCTTAGAATATCCTTTGTTTTTTTTCTAGTTGGCCTCACACTGTCACACATTTTCATGATATTTGCATCCCTGTGCTGCTGTATGCTGTACTTAAGCATCTTTTGTAAGATGGTTGGTAATGAATTTCTGCAGCTTTTGTCTTTCTTGGAAAGTCTGTGAATCTCTTTCACATAGAAAGGAGAGGTTTTAGGTGGCAAATTTCTACTTTCAGAACTCGGAGCATTTCATTCCACTTGTTCCTGGGCTGGAAAATTGCTATTGAACATTTTGCTTCTATTTTAATGGGAGTTCTCTTAAATGTGACCTGGGAGCTTTTCTGTTGTAGATTTTAGAATTTTCTGTGTCATGCCTTTGAGTTGGATGATGCCATCGTGGTTGGGATCTTTTCTGGCCATGTTTTTGGGCTTTTATTCTGGGAGTCTCCTGTATCTGGATGTCTATGCCTTTCTCCAGATTGGGCAAGGTTTTTGATGCAATGTCACTGACTAGATTGTCTCTTTCTACTCTCCTCTCGTGTCCCTGGGTATTTCCCACCACCTGAACACGTGTGTGCTTATTGTTGTCCCAGGCATATGAGAGGCTGTCTTCATTCTTTTTTATTTTTGTTGTCTGACTGGGATATTTCTTTTTTAAAACTTTTATTTAGTAAATATAAATTTCCAAAGTACAGTTTATGCATTACAGTGGCTTTTTCCCCCCCACAACTTCCCTCCCACCCACGCCTCTCCCATTTCCCAATCCCTCTCCCATTCCATTTACTTCAAGATTCATTTTCAATTATCTTTATATACAGAAGATCAATTGAATATATATTAAGGTCTACGGTCATACCACCCTGAATGCGCCCAATCTCTTCTGACTGGGATATTTCAAAAACTGCTTCTTCAAGTTTAGATACTCTTTCTTTGGCTTGATCTAATCTATTGTTGAGACTTTCAACATAATGTTTTACTTACTGATTTCTTTATTTCTAAGATTTAGTTCTTTTTCAAAATTTGTCTCTGGGAATTTTGCATTGTATTACACATTGTTTTCCCAGTTTCCTTCGACTTTGCATGCTTCTGCATCTCTTTGAATATTCTTAGAATCATTGTTTGGGTTTCTTGCGCAGACATTTCATCCACCTCCTTTCCTTTGCAAAAGGAAACACTGGAGTGTTACTGGGTTGCTGTGAGAGCAGGACTTTGCCTGTGTGTTCATATTTCTTGTGTCCACATCTGCCCACCTGGTATCAGTTGTCTCTGTCAGTTTTAAGAGGGTGTCTATCGAGGATTAGTGTCCTTTTCCCTGAAGATACAGCTTCAGGTTTCAGTTGGGCTGGGAACTTCTGCTTTTGCTCCACTTGGACACTGAAATGTCGTCACCCTGTGTCTTCCCTGTCACTGATGGCAACAGCAGCACGGGCATGGGGGACTTCTCTCGGTCTAAGCGGCGAGGGTCGTGGTCACGGCAGTGTCAGGCCTGCATTGCATGGGAGGATGGGCGTGTGGGAGGATGCTCCCAAGTCTGTAGAGGCAAATAGCTCTCTTAGCTCTCTTCCTAATATGCTTGGGGCAGGATCCGCCTTGCTGAACCAGCTGAGTAGTGCAGGATACAGACAGGTTAGTCTAGTAGGCTTTGTGAGACTGCAGTACTTTTGGCTGGCGTGGTGGAATGTCTGGGGTGGGATATGCAGACGGTCTGTTACCCTGGTTAGTCCAGCAGTGACTCCTTTTACCCAGTGCCTCACACTGTCACAGCCTGTGCCCTGGGTGTTGGCAGGAGAAAACGTGAGTCCGTCTAGGCAGCAGATTCACCGTGGGTCCTCAAGGCAGCTCCCTGTCCTGCTTTGACGGTGGATCCCTCCTGTCGCTAGGACTGCCTTTATCCATCCTCCCTGGAGGTGGAGCCGGCTGCGCCCTCCCACTTCGCTTTCCTCTGTAATGGGGACCCCACCAGCTGCAAGGCCAGGCCTGAGGTTGCTGTCTTCTTTAGCCCTCTGCCATGCCCACCTCTGTCCTGTGCAGGTCTTGGGATTCCCTTCTTGAGTTGCACTGCGCTTGCTCGGGTGCTTGGCTGTGCACCTGGGATTTTGCTGCTGTTGGTGGAGAGGAGATGGATGCTGAGCGCCTCTGTTCACTCATCTTGAGAAACCCGGGGCTAGGTTCAATCCATGTGGTTTATATGAGAACCAACGTGTGCGACAGCAACACTGACAATAGAGGAAGTGCGTGCTGTCTGTAATCTGCGAAGTCCTTACAACAGCAAACGTGGCCTTCCCTTGTAACACACTAAGTCAAGAAGCCCGGGCCACTTACAGATCCAGGGTTGCTGTGGGACGCAGCCTTGTCACTTGTCATGCTGGGTTGATTGAGTTAGTGTTTGCTTCTCCCCCACCCCTGGTTGTCTAGAAAAATGCAGATAGGCAACCCTTTATCTCCTTATTCCTAGTTTCTTCCCCCTTGTTTCTACTTTAAAATACATAGAAGACAAGGAGTCCATCAATAAAGTTAGAAGCACAGCAGTTACAGAGTGAGTGAGGGAAGTTGCCGTATACCCTGATAGGCAAACTTCGAATGTCTAGCCACACACTGGACACTTGTGTGCAATACATTAAGAATGTATCATTCAGACCATGTGACTTCAGGCCACTGTCCAGTGACTGCTGTTGTCAGGGACACAGGTAATACATTCTTCAGTTAGCATGAAAATGTGCTTGGAACCCAGAGTATTCGTGTGAGATACTTCTTCATCCATGATTGTGGTCTGCCTTCACCCTGGACCATGCCTGTGTAGCAGCCCATGGTTCAGTCTCCTGATCGTGAGGCTAATTTCAAGGAGAAGGGCACTGAGTGACAACTGTGTTTTCTTCCATTGCAGGGAATCACATTCCACGTTCAAAATTCAAATGACAATTAATTTTAAAAAGTGCAATTACTCTGAAAAAAAAAAAAAGAAAGGAAGGATATGTTCAGTGGGGGAATGATAGCAAGTTAAAGAACATCCACAGCTTCTTGATATTAACATAACAATTGGAGTAGACATACTCCTCCTTGTTTGCAGTGGTGAGTTGATAAGTTTTCAAGTCAAGCTTATGTGTAGATATAGAGATGTGCCTTTGGGCATCAAGAATGTTTCCAGGAGAGCTTTGAAGGAGGGGTTCAGGAATGGCAATCTGATTTTAGAAAGGCTAAATAAATGAGGGTATGTTTCTGGCACACTTGCCTAACACTTCCTTTGAATTAAAAAAGAAAAACCCATATCAAAGAATGGCAGGAGTGATTGGGAGTACATGGAGGAACTTGGAATTCCATCCAGGCCAGTGCCACACCCACCACTCCTATCACACACTCCTTGGCACTCTTACTTGGGAACATTGCTGCGTATTTTACATTTTTAGGATATTTAACAGTGTCTGAGTTCATTTAAGTTTAACACAACTGGTAGTTTAAAATTTCCACCATCTTTCAATTTATCTATCCAACATCAAGCAAACATCCTAACTGAAATTTTCACAGAATAACAGAATTGGTCAATTGTGATATCAGATAATCACAGCCCAAAGCTACATTGCTACATTTAGAATAAACAACTGTATTAAAACCAAATATGCAATTTAATTATTTGTAAAACTCAGAGCAAATATTGCAGAGCTTATCTGGAAATCTATTAGCGGAAATTGTAAATATTCAGCAATGACACTTTGTATATAAAGATCCGTCTTAGCAAATTAATTTAGTCTCTCGACAACGCATTCTATATACTTTGAAAATACTGCTTCCAGAATTATGAAAAAATAACTTGTCATTTAGATAATGAAAAGAGCCAATTTTTCTGATTATGTACTGCAAACAAATTTTTAACGAGAGCTCATAATTACTGGGTGTTTACAATGTGCCCGATGGTGTAGCCTAGCATTGCATATGTTTTATGCAAGATTTTGCTGAGAAAGTGAACAGCAGATATACTGAGCAGTTTGGTCAGCGTGATATATGGGAATGGGAATGTGTTTGAACCTGGGCTGTCTGATTCCTGAATATCTGTGTGTGACCTTTCCCTCAATTTTGTATCTTGTAGGAAGTATAGAGCAAGAAAGTAAATATGTGGTTCATTCTGAATGAATGGTTAGTAAAAATTCAGTGAAAAAATAAACTCATTATAGATATGTTTTTTCCCTTAATTTGCTTCATTTTTGGACATTGGAACTCATTCAGCAGACACGCTGTGTCCCTTTGATACATACTTTCTGAATTTGTTGTATTGAAGATTTTCTAAGCTCTTCTGGTATATTTGTATCTCAGACTCAGAATCAACCATTTATCTTACAAGCCCTCATTCTTTTTATTAGAGATTGATGTTAGAAAACCATTTCTGTGTAGTAGGCGTGGTGACCGCTATGAGGGTTCCATTGCTGTATGCCCTCAGCAAACACAGAAATAGAATATGTGCGTGTACATGAGCCCATGTCAATAAACCCCTACATGTATATATGTGCATTTATTTCTATATTAGGTTAAATACAAGTTCATCCTGATGTCTCCATACTGATTGGGCATGGCATGAAACATTCTAGTCTTTGTTTCTTCCTTGTCCATACCCTTCAGTTCAAAAGATAGGAGACCTGCCTCCTAAAATCAACCATCCATTTACTTAATTGTTCATTTTTTGTATTTTTGCAAAGAACTTTCAGAATTTTTACAGTTAGCTCCATTGGCAATGACTTTAACAACTGAAGTATCATTTGTGTGTCCAGTTCTACCTGCCTTTAGTTCTTAGAGAACCCAATCATTTCAAAAGTTAAGTGAGTTAGAACCTTTCCACTCACCTGCAAGAGTGAGGTCGTTTTGTGCCTTTATAACACAGTTAGATATTCTTATCAGAGTACTTGCTTCTTCTGAGGACCTCACACCTCCTAAATGATTTTTTTCCAATTGCATAAAATTCACTCTTGGTGCTATACAGTATATGGATGTTTAAGAATTCTGTGTGGCGTATTTCTGCTGCTGCAGTATCACAAAGAATGCAGTCACCAATCAAGTAATGGGGGGACTAGACACACTGCCAGAGCAGAGTAATCGCAAGTGCATTGTCTGTATTTTCCTCTCAAGATGAGGCATAACACCCTGTGTCTTGCTTGTGGGTGCACAGTGACCCCTTGCCAAGAGTCCTATAATGGAGAGGAGAGAAGAGACCCTTTCAGGCAGAGAGACCTGACAAACAGGACTACTTCAGCTTGGTGATCCAGACTTCCATCAGTAGGGATGAATCACGCTAATGGCACGGATCTATGACGTGACATGATGGACATGGCCTTGATCGCTGAGACCTTCCTCCCCAAATGCTGTCACCCCATTCTAATTATGAGGAAATCCTCAGCTGAAGCCCAGGTGATGGACAGTCTACAGTACATCTAATTAGCACTTTTCAAAACTGTAAATATCACCCGAAGGGATCTGATGATCTCTGCCAACCTGAGGAACTTGCTTTGTCCCAGCCTTGAGGTGTCTCTGAGTTGAGGTTAAGTACACGGTGGCCCTGTGGATGGGATCCTGAAACAAAAGGACATTTGAGCAGAAAGTGGAAAAAGTGTGAGCTGTAGTTGGTAACTATGTATCAATATTGGCTCATTAATTTCAACCCATTTACTATAATTAGACGCTGATTTTAGTGGCAACTCTATGAAAGAAATGGAAGGGGTATATAGGAACTCTTGTTACTACCTGCAGAATTTTTCTGTAAATCTAAAGTTATTCTAATATAGAATTCTTAAAAAATGTAGAATTGGTGAAATAACTTTTTAAAGAATAACAATGGCACATATTCACTTTGATAAATTAGGTAAATGTATCAAACTGGTGATGAGAAGTGCGGTGAAAGGAATAACTGAAAATTCTGTGCTAGACTCTGACAAAGTGGACTTCCCCGGCCCCTGCTCTGTTGGGACTAAGGACGCTTGCCTGGGAGCAGAATCCCAATAAAAGCTTGTGAATTAATTAAAAGAATTTGACAAAGTCCAGACTTACGCGATTTGGAGTTAAGTCATTCCAAATCGGTGGTGAATGTGCAAAAATGGTCTGGACTGGATTTTTATTTATTTTTTAAAGTTCTATTTATTTGAAAGAGTTACAGAGAGAGAGAGAGAGGGATAAACAGAGATTGAGAAAGAGAGAGAGAGAGAGAGAGATTGCATCCACTGTTTCACTCCCCAGATGACCACAATGGCCAGGGGTGGGTCAACTTAGGAGCCAGGAGCTTCTTCTGGATGTCCCCTGTGAGTGGCAGGGTCCCAAGCACTGGAGCTGTCTTCTGTTTTTCCCAAGCCATTGGCAGAGAGCTGTATTGGAAATGGAGCAGCTGGGGCACTAACCAGCACCCATATGGGATGCTGGCATCACAGTTGGCGGCTTTACCTACTATGCCACAACACCAGCCCCTGGACTGGGTTTCTAAAACAGGCTAGAATACTCAGTGCATGAGAAAGATTTGAAATTGAATGATAATCTCTATTCAGGAATATACAAGCGTTTGAAGTGTGTAATTGGCATATAGGATTTAGACAAAGCTGAGCTGCATGGGTTTCTGGAGGGAGGTGATAGTGCTTTTCAGAGAAGATGTTCGTGGAGCACTGAATTCCACTGGCCCATGGTGGTCGCTTCCTTACTGCCAACCATTGTGAGATTAGCCACGGTCATTTCACGTCTCTGCTTCCAGGGGCATCACTGGATTCTAAATAGAGACGTAGTGAACGGGATCGGCTTGTCCACGTATCTGAGGACAGGGCATTTTTAAACAACCCGGAGAAGTATTTTCCCTTGCAGCGGTCAGAAGGTTCCCTCTCCTATTAGCTGCAGTGGGGGACCTCATGGGGTATTTGACTCTCCTCCTGGGGTAGGCAGGGTTGGTCAGAGCATTTCTTCTGTCTGGCAGAGAGAAGGCAGTATGCCTCCTAGGCAGGAATTTGCATCCTGGGGATAAGGGTTTTGCACACCTCAAAGGAGCAGCCATCTTCCCATTAATTAGGATTTTTAGTCTTAGTTTCCTTAGCATGAGGGAGGAGCTTGACCAGGGAGGAGGGACTAGAGCTACAGGAGTCTTTTCCGTGGGTTTTCCTTTTGTGACTCTTTAAAAGTCACAGCTGTGAGATCCTCTGACTATCGTGATTCAGGAATCCGCAAGGTGACAGTAATCCCATTCTTAAAGAAGGCAAGGGGGTCTTGTTAATTTTTCATCAAGTCTTAACGATAAACGAGAAGACTAAATCCCAGAAAGGGCCGCCCTGCTCCTTGCCATGTGCCGAGGCGAACAGAGCTCCTTCTGCAGCCAGAGAATGTTGGCAACCACCGTGGCCAAGTCCCAAAAATGGCCGCCAACCGCCACCTCCTAGCGAGAGATTCTCAGAGTTTTGCTTAAATATAGCATCGCAAACGCACAGCTGCAGAGGATGCGAAGCAGCCAGAACTGTGCACACTGCAATCCGGGAGGGATTTTTCTTTCTTTCTTTTTATGTCTGGGGCGTTGTTTCAAACAACCATGTGGATGCTGTTTTTGGCAACCTGCCATGTCTCTAGCACATTCATAAAACAGCAGAGATGGCAGTACCTGGCTGCTGTTCCCAGAATGTCTTAAAATGTGCAGCAGCTGCTCTGCTATTGAAACCATTTTGCAGTGCCAACCTGAGACACAGAGGAAGGAGTGGGCACTGGTTTGGGATTATTGATGGACAATGACTAAGCGGGTTCTTGAAGACATGCCCTGTCATTCCCTCTGTCCGCCTGGCATTTTTGTCCAGGAGCTGCGTGTTGGGAGCTCAAGAACTTTGAATGTCAGTTGGGACATTGCAATATTGACTTCAGTGCGGAGTGCAACAGCTGTGTCCTTGTTAAGCAGAATATAGGGAGTTTGGAAAGATCACAATCCCTAAGGAGTCTAGTCTATAAATGGTGTATGATTGAGAAAAAAAATCAAAGATGCCCACAGATGCCTGCTTTCTTAGAAATAAAATTACTAGTATGTTACTTGGGAGCAGGTTGTGTGGGGATGTGTGTGTGTGTGTGCGTGTGTGTGTGTGTGCATGTGTGTGGGGGATGTGTGACATTCCATTCTATCTGTGGTATATTTATCAAATATTTCAGTAAATATTCACTACATACCATTTGTATAAATTAACCAGAGAACTCGGAAAGGCACTATAAAAAGAATGAAGCAGGGACATGCCTGCCCGTATGGAGTTTATTTTTAATGAGGGAGACACAGCCGCACATAGCAATGTGACAAAGTTATAAGCGAGCATGAGCATAATTCATTCTTTCTTATGAATTCCCAAACCGCCCACATTCTCGGGAGACAGAAAACCGAAATAGCTTCAGAGAAAGCAAGGTGGGGGCTGTTAGTGAAGGGATCAGTAGGTCACGGAGCTGAGGAGATCGGGGAGAGGGAGAAGATTGGGGACAATGTTGCAATTGTATTATCTGCACTGGAGGGACAAAGGTATGAACACTGTGATGGGAGAACAGCAGTGGCCAAGTGTGAGTGTGAGGGGCAGAGAAACAGAGAGGGGAGGGAGGGAGAGGAGGCCAACAGGTTTGATTCGATTTTGTGAGGTTCGGTCTCCCTGCCGTAAGCTAGCATCGATCTGTGCATCTCCGCGCTCCTCCGTACTCATTGCCTAAAAATGTTCTGTTGCAAAAGAAGTGTGCAGTGGACAAATGTGTTGTTAGAGCTGTGGAATATGTTCTCTGAGATGCACAATGCGCGTTAGGAGGGGGAAGGCTTGGAGCAGACCCCTAAAAAAGAAGGCAGTTGAACTAGGCAGTAGGGAGCCAATTAAAAGGCTTAGAGGCAGCGACTGCACTAATAAGGTTTGTTTTTAGGGAGAAATTCCACCAGCATTGTGGAAAATGAGCTGAATTCGGAAGCCAGGAGAAAGGAGCAGCAATCCTGAGTCTGCTGAGCTGAAGAGACTCAGAGACGCAAATCCAGCAGGGCCAGGGCCTGCCCGGTGCCCTTCTGAGGAGCAACCGGTTGCATCTGGTTAGCAAGACGAGGGAGTGCTGTACTCCCAGGGGCATCTTTCCACTTGCTGACAAACTGCCAGTGAAGGAATTAACCACCACACATGCAGTGCCTAGCTAGTTTCCCAGTGGGCTCGACATTTTAAAAAAAACCTTGGCTCCTTTTTCTCTGCATAAGAATTCAGAGAAGCAAGCATTCATCAGTCAAATGGTCCTCAGGAAAGTGAGGCAACCAGCTGATGGTCATCCGTGCAACAGGTAACCAGCCTGTGGCTCAGGGCTGAGTTTCTGACTCCAAAGACTCCGTCATGGCGGCACCGGTATGGAGAGAGACCTCTGCCTATGAGGGGCATCCGGGTAGCAGTTGGTGGTTCTTGGTTGATAGATGTTCCTGAACCCTTAGCAGATCACGGAAAGTGGAGTTAATCAACTGGCACTTCCACTCCTATTTGGAGCAGTACTTACTAGAATCCATTATCTTGCGAGAGGAACAGCAAAATGTTGGGAAAGTGGAAATGAAGAGAATGTTCCCAGAGAGAATTTTGGCTAGGTGAGCATGGACATGCAAGAGGTCCCCAGACAGAAGCTGAAAACCGTTATTTATCAGTGATAAATTCTCATAAATAATTTGCTATCGTGCACTGTTGAAGACAATAGTCTAAAATATCATTTGCTATAATAAGTTGTTTATTATAAAACAGCTGCGCAGACAGCAAAGCTGTATGCTGGGAATTGAAGTCAGAGCATCACCTTGGTGGGAGGATTAACACAAAGACAAAAATGCAGCTAATTTATAGCAGTGTGTCACCGGTGTCTCTTTCAGGCAAAACTGGCTCCAGGTTCCAGCACAGAGCTGTATGGGAAGATGAGCTACACAGTCGGGGAATGTCCTTATGTTTGACTTCCTTTGGTATCAGGCCAGTGATCTTAGCTGAAGGAGAAATGAACACATATCCAACCCAGGAGAGGGAAAAGCAGGCTTTTGTTGCTCACAGCCAGTAGAAGAAAAACTTGTGCTGTTAGTGAATGCTCACCCCACCTTGCTCATTGACCTAGAGGCCTCAGAGGGTGCAAGTTAGGTGTCAGGTTGGTGGCAGAGGAGTATGGATGAAGGCAATCAGAGGGAAGTCCCAACGACCAACTTCATTTCATTGCTGATGCTGCAGAGAGAGGGTAGGCCCGAAGGTGATGGCGGTCACAGGGCCACGGTGAGAAAGCATGACCTCTGCTTGTGTATGGCCACCTACACACAGCCATCATGAACCGCTTACACCAACTTGTCCCCAGAAAGGGACAAGCTCATTCTGTTTGTCAAGAGAAATGGCCAAGGACTTTACAGTCAAAAGGTTAGAAAACACAAGCATTCTGTCATGCGTATCTACAAAAATCCGACTAGGGAACTTAGCGTCAGTTTTGACTTATTTCCTGAGGCTGAGCTGTGCAGTTCTTTGAACTGATTGGATTGATACTGATAGTGATGATAATCCTCTTTCCAAATGCCAAACTAGGATCTGGGAGCTTGCTGCCTTGTTGTGGAGGCTGAGTCATGGCGACATTTCTAGGTTTATGGTCAAGCAGTTAACCAGGTACGAGCTGCAAGTGCTGGCTGCTGGCAAGCTATGCCAAAGCAGTCAGCGGGTTTTCAGTGCCAAATAATGTAAGAAAAAGTTTCAATCCTGGGCCACTTCCTTTGCTCTGCAATCCCCTCCTGCTGGGCTTGGCCAGAGGAAATCTGTCTTGTCCACCTGCAGAAATGGGTGCTGCTGCCCTTGAGTCATTCCCATTGGCCTCTGTTCTCCATCTCTGAGTCAGTTCGCATTGATGGAGGCTTTGGAATGTTTTGAAAGCATTCTCCCAATCCCTACTTGCCTACTGCCACCCTGAATTGACCTCAGGGTCCCCTGATGGGCACCTTGGGAAGCCAGGGTTTTACCAGGAGTCCTGGTTGCCCCTCAAGCAACAGGTCAGCTTCTTCTGGTCCTTATCTTCATGGTCGTTAAAACATAATGTGGTACCAATACTCTGAGATCTGCCTGACCTCCCTCTCCCTATGGGGTCAGTCCCTGGCTCTTTGCTTCCAGTAGGACCCCTGAAGGATTTTAAAAGCTGATTGTCACCAGCAAAGGGTAGAGGTCGTGTTTTCTAAAGTGCTTACCTGGGAAGCATGAAATATGCTTCAGGAATGCCAGAGAGAGATAGAGGCTTTTTGTTCTTACTTGATTCCAGTGAGGCCTTTGGGGATCCTATGCTTATGCTGCGGAATTAATGTAGTCCATATTCAGTGTAGCCAAACTTCAGCAGTTTGTTGTGTTCAAAACCGAAAGTCCGAAAGGGAAAAGAATCACTGTACATTTAAACATACAGTGTGGGTTATCATGTTGTTGTCTTTTTCTTCTTTGTTGAAAGTTTATGGTGCTGGTACCACCCAGTATAGGCTGATACGGAAAATATAATTGCAGGTTGCTCTCCCCTTCCTATCAGCCTGAGAGGTACTGGCACATGGCGTTCTCAGCGTCTGGCCTTCGCCAATGTGAGCAGCCTGCATGTTGCCAGTTACCTATAAAGTGCAGGGCCATGAGTGAACCCATTGATTCTGTTCTTGGGATTTGAGGTCTTGCTGATGGCTATCAATATTCCAGCATGCAGCAAACACTACAGCTACAGCACAGAACTGAGCCTTGCTCGGGAACAAAACCAGTCAGGTTGCAGATAGACCAGACTTCTAGCAGATCTTCCATTATACCTTTTTATCTGTTGGGAAATCCCACTTCAGCAGTCTTAAACCTGCAGACAGCTAGCTGTATACCAGGCGCATCTCCAACCACATGTCCTGCCCAGAAAACCTTTACATGTTCTCAAGTTTGGAGGAGGTTCTCAGGCACACAGGGACAGATGTGCAGGACAGAGCCGGGAGGTTGGCCTCGAAGGCTACACCCTGGTTTGGAGTCCTAAACACTGTGTTCCAAGTGTGTGATCTTGGGCTGTTACTGTCTCCGTGGAGACTCGGCAGCACATCTATGCCTGCGCCCACCCTTTCGTGATCACTTGTGGGAATTCAGGGAGTTAAGATCTCAAAAGAAGCTGGCTTGAAAGGGTAGCTGCTAGAGTTTCAGAATTTTCTTTGACAATGGCTTCAATGTTTTAAGGAGAGACGTGTTCTCTTCCCATCATCTGCCTTCTTACATCCCCCATCCTAAGTAAAATTACCTTACTTCATGTAAAACAAGTAGATTTGAAGGGAATGGGTAGCTTTATGCAGACTTTCGGGTTCTGTGTCAGCATCTCTTATTTAAGGCCCGACTCAGTCATCACCATGCAGAAGCAGAATTCTCAATGAAAATAAGTAAGACTGGTGCTCCGAGAGGAGCCGACACCCTCCGTGCAAGGTCTCCTTGGCCACCAGGAGAAGACTTCAGAAGACGCCTCCCTTTCTTTCCAGCCACTTCTTCATAACACATTTTTAAATTCTTTTCCCGCTTTATGTATCTTAACTATTTAAAGTGTATATTGGCTATAAACTTTAAAGCACTTTGTAAATCACTCCTCAGGCCCATAAGTGCATGAAAACTGAAAAGACCTCAAGCTGTGGTTCCACCGACCCTAAGCTCAAGCCTAGGATTGCGTTCATTGAGAGAACGTTGACATGGTGGAGTTGGTGAGGGTCTGTTCTGTGATCTAGGGAGGCTCTTCAGATTGGAAAGAGCTTTCGGATTTTGATATGATTGACACAAATTTCTAATAAGGCCTTCTGGAAGGAGTATTAATATTCTAAACGGCCCCAATTTCTGACTTCAGGAGCTCCCATCTGGGCCAATTAGCTGTGAGTGATTGCGCGTGTGCAGGAATGAATACCCTGCATTGGTTTTGTCAATCACAGAATGACTGCAAAGACTGATTCCAAGTGGATCTTCAGTGTTCCTATTAGTATAAGAATAGGAGTTAGAAATGTATCACCTATTTATCTTGAAAAGCAGTTATCATAAACTATTAATAATGTTTTGCCAAAAAATCTTTGTGACAAATATTTCAGTGTGTCCTGGAACAAACAGATATGGGGCCTTGAGGATTCTCTTCACATCATCACTTTAAGTAAAGGGAGTTTTATTTTTCTATATTGTCTGGAAGAGTGGGCAGTTCCTCCTTTAATATTATACCAAAGGTCAATGTTTTCCTAATTAGACGAGGATCACTAAATAAATCCTAGTGCCATCTTAAAGAGCCCTAAAGTATATGTTTTCAAGTGATTGCTTGTTGCTGCATTCATTATTTGAAAGTGAATCTTTCCTGGAGCTTCCACAACCATAGTGAGATGTATGGAGAAGCAGGAAGGGGCTGTGTAGTGGAATTTCCAGAAGGAAAACAGGTCCTGTAGTCTTCTGGTGCATTCTGGGAGTAGATGCGAGACTCAGCCATTGGTTTATGAAAATAACACTTGATGGAGACAGCGAGCAGGGGGAGGTTTGTCCCTGTTGGCCTGGAGTCAGGAGTGACGTAGACATCTGCCCTGAGAGAGGATAGTGCACATCATTTCAAATTCAGCGAGTGTTCTTAGTGCTAATCAATGAATCAATGGACAAAGAGATGCCAGGAGAGGGGAGTAAGGCCTGCAACTGAAAAGTTGTTTTGCCAGTGAACTGTGCTGTAGCCAGGCTGCTGAGGATGGAGCTCCTTAGGCATTTTACCCCTACTTCTGCCCAGTAAGGCGATGGATGGCGTTAAATGGCAAACCCCATCGAGGGACTATTGACATGCGCGCAAACATGATCTTAGCAGCTTATGTTGATGGTGCTAACCAGCGATCAGGGTCAGGGAGATTAAATTACACCAAGCAAGGTTTCTTAAAAATCTGCAAACTTAGGCCTTAGCATAAAACTCATTAGCATTCTTTTCTTCACCAGCTATGGGTACATGGTGTGTATACTCAGTGTCATGAGGCAGGGCATTGCCGTGAAGTTTATTGCAGAAAGATTTTGATGCACATCTCAAGCATAAAATGGTAATTCAGACTAAGCAGGTAGAGATCTGGGAAGCTGGTGTCACAGATGGCCTAGCCCGCTCCTGAGGACCAGGCAGGATGAGTAAGTAGTCATTCGCTCTGATTCGTTTGCCCGGTCCAACATGAAGGGAAGTAGCTTGAGTGGTTTTGGGTCAGGGTGCTGTAATTGCAATGTAAAAATAGCTCACCTTGTTACTCTAGAGTACTGTTAAGATACACAAAGACTAAGCAGTGGACAAAAGCCAAGGAAGTATTCAAAATGGCTTACACATACTTTCAAAAACAACCGGGGTCTTGCCAAGGCAGCAGTCAGCAAATGAAAGAATGCCTGCGCCTTGTGTGCATCTGGGCTAAATGGCAATGGTTCATTAGCTGGGTAAGCATGCCTTCACCCCATCACAGTAAACTGGCTCCACTAGGATTCTTCGTCGATGACCAACTCCCCGATAGTGCCAGCTCTGCCTCTCGATTACAAACGTGACTGTGAAGTAAAGGGCTGAAGATGGATTTATTGTAAATTGTAGTGAAGAGAAGTACCACTCTATTATCTTCAAAATGATCGTTTTGCGATTCCATTAATTGAAAATTCTCAGTTCTGAGGGCTACAGTCCTGGCTGCTGTCTACAATGCACACATCCCATATTGCAGCTGGTTCAAGTCTTGGCTGCTCCACTTCTGAACCAGTTTTATTATTATTATTATTTAAAAGATGTGATTTATTTGAGAGCTACAGTTACAGACACAGAGAAAGAGACAGAAAAGTCCTCTATGTGCTGGTTCACGCCGCAAAGGCTGAGCTGAGCTGATCCAATCCGAGGCTAGGATCCAGGAGCCTCCTCTGGGTCTCCCATGCTGGTACAGGGGGCTCAAGCGCTTGCGCCATCTCCCACTGCTTTCCCAGGCTTTAGCAAAGAGCTGAATCGGAAGAGTGGCAGCAAGGACAAGAACCTGTGCCCATATGGTATGCTGGTGCCACAGTCGGAGGATTAACTTACTGCATCACAATGCCGGCCCCCGCTTCTGATCCAGTTCTGTGCTACTGTGTATGGGAAAGCAGCAGGAGACGGTCCGTGTGCCTTGGGCCCTGCCAATCACAGTTGAGCCCCAGGTGGAGTTTCTGACTTCTGGGTTAAACCTGGGCCAGCCCAACCAGCAAATGGAAGATCTCTATCTCTTTTTCTCTTCCCCCTACCCGGTCCTCCCCACCTGTATCACTCTGCCTTTCAAAATCATTAAACACACAAATAAACTTATCTACAAAAGAACTTTAGCACTCATTAGGGCTAACATTGGGTCTATCAAAAAAACTTTAGACAAATCTATCAAGATATGTTTGAGGAAAGAATTAATGAATTGGGCACCATCTTGTACTAATATATGTCCAGAGAACTAGACTCAGTTATGTGGGCAGGCCATTTTCATAAATAGGAAGAGGAAGACAGAGAAACGACTGGTTACAGCTCAGATGTGCCTGCTTTGGGCCTTGTGTGATAAGGCATTTGCCTGATCATTGTGTTTTAAAAAGGTTTATATGTTTTCATTTTGTTTGAAAGGCCCAGAGAGTGAGAGAAAGAGAGGTCCTCTGACCACTGGGTCACTGTTGAAATGCTTGCGGTAGCCTGGAGTGGGTTAAGCCCAAGCCAGGAGCCATTAACTCAACCCAGGTCACCTTTATGGGCATCAGGGAGGGGCCCACCAGAGCCATTACCAGCTGCCTCCCAGGGTGCATGATAGCAGCAGGCTGGGCTGGAAAACAGAGCCCGGGCTTGAACAGGCACTGAGCCTTGGGATGCAGATCTCCTGAGCAGCGATTTACCTGCTGAACCAAAGGCCACCCCAGTGAAGTCATTTGCCTTCACTGGATATGGTCTGATGAGCTGCCAGCCTGGTCCACGTTGACTGGAGCCTGACTACTGTGACGGGCTGATTCTCGGCTATGTGTGACAAGCATGCACTGCAGATGGGCATCTGTGTGTTTACATGGACTAAGCTGTAGTTCACCACCTACCTACAGTGGCAGCTGAAGGTCACATGTTACAGATGAAGATAGGCATCATGGTGTCTGTGATTGTTTTTGTAGACAGAAGCACATAGATACAGAAATATATACAAATACCATTTGTTCTGATGCAGGGTATTCCATGGCAGGAATTACCATGAGTGGAGAGCTGTGGAGTAGCTTTTAGGGATGCACCGGTCAGGCGTGGAACTAGTTCTTAATCAGAGGAATATCAACAAAGAAGTTTCCAGAAAAGCATTCAAGAAGATTTTTTTTCTATCAGATTTTTTTGCTATCCCAGCAAGTGTCTGAATTCACATTCCTGAGGTGCCTTGTTAATAAAGGCACTTATAATAGCTATTTTAACAAAAAGTAGGAAAAATATTTGGCAGATTTTCATTCAAAAGATCATCACATTTTTAAACAAAGGTCACATTGTAGCTCGTTAGAGGTCTCTAAGATGATTTCCTAAGCGTGTTCGTGTCAAGACAACTCTGCCCAGAGGCAACTGGGAGAAGGCGGTGACGAGTGAGGACCACTCTTCTTGGTGGGCTCATTTCTCTGGACACCAGGCATGTGGATGCACAGGAGTTAGAAGGCTGAGAAGGCATAAAACTCACTGCGACTCACCAGAATTAATAAAGTGAAAGAACTCAGAAGTCAGAGTAACCTGAGCATATACGTGTAGTTAAGTTAACGGATGGATGGACCAATGGATGGAGATGGTTCATTTCCATAGAACTCAGGGCAATGATTTCCATCTATCTCCCAGTTAACAGGGTTCTGAAATAAGCTTTGTTCATTAAATTCCTACGTGGTTGTGCTTTCATAAAATCTCCTGCGGTTATTACAGGTTTTTTGAAAGATAAACTTACACAATGTTCAAGAGTGGTGTTCTAAGTGTAAGATGGTGTGCGCGGTGTGGGGGTGCAGGTGTGTGAGTAAGAAAGGGATGAGTACAGAATTCACAATCACAGCTCTGGGGAGAGCTGAAGGGATGGGATGCGGGGATTGCCAGCTGGGATGGGCTGAGGCGCAGTGATTGGACAGAGTCCGTGATTGTGGGTAAACGGCTGTAGCTCCACTCACCTGAGTCCCCTCGGTGTGCCCCGCTCTGTGCAACCTCCTGTGGCAGGGGTCCCGAGAATGCAGTGCTAGGATGTGATGGTTTCCACTCTGCAGGACCTTCTGCTTTCCCGTGGTCAATGATCTGCCCATCGCAGTGGCCTTGTGTGCATCATTTGCAAAGGCACCACTTCTTGGGTCAGGTGATGTATGTCTAAGAGGGTGGCGTCTCGTGAATCATGGGAAGGCAGTAGAAGGCGACAACAGACGATCAGGCAACTCGAGGAGACTGTGTATTTGTGATCACTTCGGTGAGCTTCAGGACTGGTTGCACGACAGCTTTGTGGTTCTTTTTTTTTTTTTCTTTTTTTTTTGAGAGGAAGAGTTAGAGAAACAGCGAGAAAGGTCTTCCTTCCATTGGTTCACCCTGCAAATGGCTGCTACAGACAGCGTGCTGCGCCAATCCGAAGCCTGGCTCCTGGCTTCCTTCTGGTCTCCCATGCGGGTGCTGGACCCAAGGACCTGGGCCATCCTCCACTGCACTCCCGGGCCACAGTAGAGAGCAGGACTGGAAGAGGGGCAACCAGGACAGAATCCGGCACCCCAACCGGGACTAGAACCCAGTGTGCCGGCGCCACAGGCAGAGGGTTAGCCAAGTGAGCCCTGGCACTGGCAGCTCTCTTTTTCTATTTCTGGCTGGGGCCCAGCTAGGAAACTTACCCTGCATGTTTCCCTGAGAGAAATAATCCTCGCTGACATCATCGATCCTGGGAGAGCTGCCCGGGCAGTGAGATTCAATATCAATTATTATTACTGATCGTACATTGATTGTGTACTTCAGATCACCCAAAACGCAGGTGACAAGGTCTCTGGCCTGAGGGTATGCAGAGAACTGTAATTAGCGAGGCTGGATAATTTGCCTGTGCAGGGTCTCTAGCACGTGGGCTGTGTTCGCTTTGCTGACCACTAGCCCTCTCAACAGGGTAACATGAGCAGCCTGTGAGGGACCTTGTGGAGAGAGTAATGTGTTCTTGGTTTTTACTGTCATCACTTGTCTAGTTTTAAAGCATCTGCATATCCATAACTGTAGGCAGTTTTTGTTTATTTTTTAAATATCTGACTAATATGCAATATTGTACCCCTTTGTGGGGTACAGTGTAGTATTTAACTCACACGTAGAACACAAATTGGCCACACGAGGCATTCAACATGCTTCTTCCAGGTCGGAGCCACCTTGCTCCTCTCCTCCAGTTCTTTCTACGCCATAGAATGTGCTGTTGTGAAGTGTGGTTGTCACATTGTGCTGTGGAACACGGAAGCGTGTTCGGGCTGTGTAACTGTGTTTCAGCGCCCGTATACGCCTTCCCTTCATTCTCTCTCCCTTGGTCCTACCATCTTCGTTAATCACTGTTGCAAGTTGAGAATGACGTTCTAGTATGTGCCAGAAGTTGCAGTATTTGGCTGTGTTAGGCTTTTTAAACTTCATACAGTTACCTCCGTTTCCCTCCCTTTCCCTGCAAGTGTTGGGATTTCATTTTATATGGCTGAGTAACATCCCACTGTGTACCCACACCACATTTTCTTTACGCCTTCATCTAGGGACACATAGGTTGATTTTGTATTTTGTCTGTTGGGCATGGTGCTGCAGTGAACATGGGAGTAATTCTCAGTGTCTGTAGCCATCAGAGAAGTGCACAGGAAAACCAGAGAGAGGTGTCATCTCACTCCAGTTAGGACAGCGGTGTTCAACAGACAAATACTGGAGAGGAAGTAGAGAAAATGGAGCTGTTGACATGGTTGGTGGGAGTGCAAATTAGCAAAGCTATGATGAACAACAATATGGAAGTTCCTCATGACCCAGCTATCCCAAATCTGGTGTGTGTGTGTGTGTGTGTAGGTTAGGGTTAGGGTTAGGGTTAGGGTTATTAGTTAGGACTATTAGTTAGGTTAATAGTTAGGACTATTAAATGATCCATTTTTATCAATAGAAATCTGCCAACATTTGTTTCTGGCTGCATTTCTGGAGATGTGCTAAGCCATTACAAGTGTTACTGTATTCCATGTTAATTTTTATAAAGCCTATGATGTCATAGTTTGGAAGGATAAGAACATACAAGGTGCCTACAAAACAACCATGCGAGATGGAGTTAAAAGAGGATAATGCTGATGTGAGTAATTTTTGAAATCTATTGAATGATTTTCCCATTAACTTTCTGAAGGCCTCTTTTGTAAGTAGTTTGAAGTGCTAGGGTAAGGAACTGTGTGTGTGTGTGTGTGTGTGTGTGTGTGTAAAAGTACAAGCTGGGACCATCTAATATTTCAAAGGAAGCAGTTGGAAATCTGAGGGTTTTTGTGTACTCTAAGGTATCATTGAAGTACAGCTACTGAGAAAAAGCCTGTTGTAGCCTATAATGCTATAGCACTTGGCACTACAATATCATTTACACGGTGTTTGGAAAACAGAAATCTGAAGGAAGAATGATCAAGGGAGGTAAACAGAGCAACGTCGTGTGGGAAAGCAGAGTACATTTGGCTGCACAGCTGCGGACAGAGTCTTGGTTACTACAGACCAGAGAAAACTGTAAACCAGCAATGGCAGAAGGGCCACAGACACACCCAGGACAGGACCTTAGACAGTCTCAGGGAGTGAACGCACCAAGCACAGATGGAGACTAGGGGAACAGGCGAGTCTGACAGTGGTGTTCTGTTGGAGCCCCTCAGATCGCTCCGAGTCTGTCTAGAGCTGCTCATTCCCGTTCAGCCTCTTGTACCAGGATGGGGAGTGTGCTTCCAGGATGTTGCCAAAGGCAAGAGCAGCATTCCAGCTGAGGTTGGGCTGCAGACAGGATAATTTAGCACAAGACAGAAGATGACACGGGGCATTCGCTGGGCTCCTTCCTCTGCTAGACTCAGCAAATATTGACAGCCAAGTTTATGGCCCGTGGTAGGAGATCAGAGCAGGGGTTGGGAAAAAAAAATCCCCCGCTTATTTTTTGCAGCTTTTTTTGGAACATAGCCTCATCCTTCATTCGTGTGTTATCTGTGACTACTTTTGGGTTGCAGTGGTGGAGTTGAGTAGTGACAACAAAGATGATACAGCCAATAAAAAATAAAATCTTTGCTATTGAATTTTCCAGAAAAAAATGTATGACCCCTAGGCTAGAGACTCTGTCCAAGGAAACTGATGGGATGAGAGACAAGATCTGTAATGGATAGCCCTGCTAATTAGTGTGTGCAAGTGAAATGGCTCAGCAAGTTTATTAAAATAAACCTACCGGTTGACAAGCGCCATCTAGCCAAAGAGAACTTGGAAATATCTTAGCAGTGTTCAGCTTTGCTTTGAATGCAAAGGAATAGCCAAGGATGACCAGGTTTTTAATCAAAGCTATAGACATAAAACAGAAATATTAGGAAAAAGAAAAGAAAGAGGAATTAGACCAAAGAAAAATCAAAGGTATCAAATAAAGACAAGAAAAGATAAAATGAAAATGAATGTCCTTAGTCAAACAGATTGCATCCATCAAGCAAAAATAGGACTACGAAGAGAGGATTCCAACACAAAGTTTGTTTTCTTCAATATCGAACATACGTTAACAGAAACAAGCTCCCAAGAGATTCTGGAGTTTAAAGTTTCAGAATCTCAATAAAGTAGAGCAAGGAGAGGAAAGCTTGGTTTTCGAAGTTACCAAAAATGGAAATGGTAATATCTCCAGATTGAGAGGAGTATTGAAGTACTCACCACCGTGCCAGAAAAATCCACATTTCCCCCAGGGCTGTGATGCAATAACTAAATAACTGGTAAACCTCAACTTGTGGACCTGGCAGCGTGGACCCAGTCCCGAGTCCGAGGAGAATGGCGGTGTATGGCCAGTCTGACCAGTTTTTGTCCTGGTCCTCGATGACAGAGATTTTCTGCGGTGACAGCTCTGCGGCTTCTCACAGTGGTTGGGAAGCTGGCCACGCTCTGCTCACTGTGTGCGGGAGCAGCACAGGCGAGGTGGGCGGGCTCAGTCGGGAACCTCGGGTCTCCTGGATCTGCAGGCTGCTCGACAGAAGCTGCTCCTACCAGTGGATCCTGGAGTCTTGGCAGGAGTTCGCACTGCACAGGAGAGCCAGCAGTCTCAGGACTCAGCGTTGGTCGCTGGTTCTGGCTCTGAGTATGCAGTGGCACATACGTGTGCATGCACACTGCACCACAGCCAGTTGGGACGTCTCATAGCCAACTGACATTTCCTTCCTGCTCCCCATATCACTGTATTTTCTAGAAAAATATCTTCTCTATGTCCTTATACTCATCACTCATAGGGATATTTTATAGGCCTGAGTGTAATATAGGGATTGCAAATTGATGACCTATAGGTTGCATATGGGCTCTCAATATAGTGGATTAACTTGAGTGTGTGTCTACTTTATATACATATGTGAGTTAATATTACAATCATTTATTCATATATTTATAAATATAAATATAAGTTAGATATTTATATTCAAAATAAAATTTGCTGTTATTTTGTAAGGATAGATTTTATTAACTTAAAAGGCAGAGTAACAGAGGGAGAGACAGGGAGAGAGAACTTGTACCAGCTAGGCCACTCCCCGAATGGCCACAATGGCCAGGGCTGGGCTAGGCTGAAGTCAGGATCTGAAAAGTCTGTCCAAGTCTCCCACGTGAGTGGCAGGGCCCGTGCAGTTGGGCCGTCTTCTGTTGCTCTCCCAGGCACTTGAGAAGGAAGCCGATCAGAAGCACAGCAACAAAGGGCTCTGATGTGGGATGTTTGCATCACAAGCAGTAGCTTAACCTGCTGCTCCACAAGGCTGGCTCCAAATAAAAATTGAAAAGACTGGGGATTGCATACACAACTACACTGTGGTTTCTCTTGAGAAATCAGACGACTTTGCCACCTAAGCTCCTTGCTCCTGGAGGGTGAGAGTCAGATTGAGGTGAGTAAGGCTGTTGCCCTTTAAAAAGAACTTGCACTCTGAGAGGTTTCCCCAGTCCCTGCCACTCCACTCTGCCGCACAGAGGCCTCAGCCAGGTGAGCACTGACGCTCCTGTCCTGGTTCCTGTCTGCTCCACCTCGAGAGGAAGTCTCTGCTTGCTTCATTCTCTTGAGTCCTGCACTCCTATAAGTGTATCAAATAACCTTCTTTTTTCCTTTATATCAGTCGTAAGGTAAATGAATAAATGCTAAACAAAAACCAAAAGCGGCACCGACATTGTTTCGTCACTATTTTTTTTAAAGTCCCAGGAGTTGGGTTAAGTCATTTGATGCTTTTCTCCCGAGGCACTTAGCATTGGAGAAGCACAGATACTCAGCAAGCTGCTTCTGAGGGCGAAACAGTGAGTCCTGAGGTTTTCCTTAAACAGTGCTCAATGCATTTAATTTTTCATTACCTTTAGAATGGCAAATACACAGGGTCCAAGTGATACCGTCAACGTACTAAGTATCATTTTGAACTGTTGCTTCTGCGCCTATCTGAGCCCTTTGTTTTTTATCTTTATAGCCTAATGATCTTGCTGTTGTTCAAACTCCGTATGGTGGTCTCATTTCCACACGAGTTTTCTTCAGATGTTCAGCCGTTATCTTAGCAGCATGCTTATTTGGACCCTCACAAATCCAGCCATGTGGGAACACGTTATGATTTTTATCTCTTGTTTTTCAAAAAGTTTAATTGTACACAATCATGGGTATGATGTGATAACTCAAGAATGAAACATGTGAAAATCAAAACAAGTTAGTTAGGATTTCTATTTCATTAAATAGTTAAACAAATTTGGCTTAATACCTAATACTTGCACATGTTTATGAGGGTACAGTGGGATATTTCCATAAACGTTATATCATGTGTGCTACTCATTCAGGGTCAGTTACTTTTCCTTCTCAGGGAATATGTAATAAGTTTCTGGGAGCTGTGGTCCTCCACCTATGCTGTGGTGCACTAGGTACTTAGGCTTTCTAAGGTGATCTGATACCCATTATTCAGTCCCTTCTATTCCATACCCCCCCCCCAGCCTCTACTGGTGGTTATCCTATGGATGGATATCCTATGGATTATCCTATGGATGCATTTTTAGGTTTGTACATAAGGACAGCCTGAGGTATTTGTCTTTTCTGTGTCTGGCTTATTTCATGTGTCACAATGTCCTTCAGTTCCATCCAGTAAACTACACAAAATAAGATTTCATTCTTTTTATGGATGAGTAATATTCCATTGTATTTATAGGACGCATTCTTTATGCACTCATTTGTGGAGAGACACCTTGGCTGATTCCACATCTTGGCTATGGTGAGTGATGATGCAATAAACATGATGGTGCAGGTATTTTTTGATATAATGATTTCATTTCTTTTGGATATGTGCCCATAAATGGGATTGCTTCATTGTGCGGTAGATGTATTTATAGTTTTATAAGGAACCTCTGTACTTTTTCCCGTAGTGGCCATGGGACTTTATACTGCCAGCAAGAGTATTCAGGAATTCTGTTTTCTCCACATTCTTGCCAGCGTTTCTTATTTTTTCTTTGGGATGATAGCCATTCCAATTGGGTGAGATGGTATCTCATCATGGTTTCGATCTGCATTTCCCTGAAGTCTGGGGATGCTCTCAGTTTTTTCATGTACCTGGTGACTCTTTGTATCTCTCTTAATGAGATCCTTTCCAGTTCAGATCCTTTCTCCATTTCTTAACTGGATTGGTTGTGTTTCACTGTTGAGTTTTTGTGTTCATTATATATTCTGGATGTTACTCCTCTGTCGCATGAATTGCTTCCAAACATTTCTCTCCTCTCTGTGGTCTCTGCACACTGTTGACTGTTTCCTTTGCTGCGCTGAGGCTTCTTACTGTGATAGAATCTGGTTTGTCTAGTTTTGCCTTTGCTATTCAATATAACTTGGAGGATGTCAGGTTTTACTTTTGCTTTTTGGTAAAATCTTCTATCAGCGCCTCAGGCTCTCAGAACACTTTTGTGTCCCAAAGGCAGTGGTGAATTCGAATTTGTGGTAAAAGAATTTATACAAGTACAGAAAGTCACTGAATCTCACGTCAGCCTTATTAAACCAAATGACCTAGAAGATTGTAACTGTGGAGGCATTGCTCTTCTTTTTAAGTTGAATAAAACGTGGAGTTTAGTTTCACGGACTCTTGGTCTCAGATTTGTTTGAATGGTTCAAGTATCTGGTTCTAGGGTATACACAGTGGACTACAGTTCAATAAGCTGACTAAAATGTAGCTGTTCAAACAGAATCAACATTGACTAATGGATTACTGGAGAATGGACAGTAGAACTGATACATTTGTTTAGTATTGGGTCTAGGAAGTAGAGCAACAAAGAAACAGTGCCTCTGCTTCGTTCAGCCTTCTTGGTGTTCTTGCTTCCATTTTGCATGCCCCATCTCTGGAAAATGTGAATGATAAGCTCATCAGGAGAATTAAAGAGCAGTTGTTGCATATTAGTCTAATGGAATTGTCGGGTCTCATTAATAACAGGAATGCATCCTTGGCAATCAATCAGCAATGCATTGATAGGAATAGCAAGGTTGTCTTCATTTTTTTAAAAAACATCATTTAGTTAGACTGGGAGTCTTCCTACATGGTTTAAAATTGCTTTATAAACCCTTTAAACATTAGTGTCACTTTTACTTTTTTTTTTTTTTTTAGCAGAGTTCATTTCTGTCGTGTCTGTGTGACTGCGAGGAAATCAAATTAAACTAAAAGATTTAGTTTGGCTGATTTATTCGCCACTAAGTGGCTTTTCCCTTGAACCTCAGTAAATCAAACATAAGGTCATGGTTTGGACACAGAGGCACTCTGTGTTACTCATTATATGTTTGTATTAAAGAATTAAAAATGAGCCACTTGGAGGACAGCATCAACCTTGGCAGACAAATAAGTTGAATTTGGGGTAAATGTTCCCTTTGAAACTCCTGTGACTACTAAAAATTTCTGCAATATTAGAATGGGAAGGTAACAGCTTTTCTGTTGCTGCTGTCATTCTTAGGAGGCAGAATAGGAAAAATACACAGAATGAAATAAAAAAGAATTTCATCCCAATGATGAGAAAAGAAGAAAATGATATAACTAGTCTTGATAATATCAACATGCCTGTTCTTTTAAACATGCTGTGTGAAATATTTGAAGGTTATTTGTATTATTCACAGCTTCCCATTAAAAAGTTTATGATCCCAGTCTCATTATGTAACTTATTTTAAAAAGTAGTTTCTTTTAGATTGGACATTACATTTTAATGAATTAAAAAATCCTATAATAGCCTTTTCTATTGATAGTTCATAGATACGATCGGTAAACAAACAGCTACATAAAGTTCCTTTTTAAAGGTAAATTTTTACTAAAATTTTCAAATAGAATTTTACTAGATCTTTATTGTATACTACCAGAAAGTACACAGATCCTAATTACACAGCTTGTTCTGTACAATTATGAACAACTGAATCCAGCTATGTGTGTGTACCCAGTTCAAGAAGGGAGGCAAAGAAGTGGCGAGATCTTCCATTCCTTCCAGGCACGGTCCCTCCCCACCTCCTCGATCGAACACATGGACTCAGCTTTTGTGTTTCACAAAATCCAGTGTGTGCTCTTCCCCTTGCAGCTTTATGTCTCTGCACATTTTAATTCAGTCATTCTTGATTGAAGCTATAGGTCATTCATTGCAGTGATGTAGGGTGTTTTCTCATATGGCTACGACACAGAGTGTTTGGCCTGTTTGTCCAAAGAGGCTAATAGAAATAATTATATTGTACCTTGATTACACATGTCTGTTAGATCTCGACATGGGATCAGCAAAGTAGACATGTGTTCAACTTGGTGGGTGTTACAGTTTCTCCAATTACGGTCCTATTAGCAGTGTATGAGAACTCTAGCTCTTTTATAGTCTTGCCAACACTTGATGCTGTCAGCTGTTTTCATTTCCGCCGTTCTAGTAGAAGTACAGAGATAACAAATTGTGATTTAATTTGCATTTCACTAACACTTGATTAAGTCCGGGACCTTGTTATGTTTATATGCCAGGCTGGTTGGTATTTCAGAGGTTTGAGCAAATTTGTCTCTTTCAGATGGGTTCTTAACATGAAGGTTCAGATGGCCTTTCTGTGAGACTCTGCTGCAGGGTCTGAGCCTGCAAGCCATCGGGAATGCAGTTGTCCTCAAACTCCCACATGGGGAGGTTGGATGAGGGTAGGGGGGCTCTGAGCAGATGCAAAGAGATTCGTGATGAAGCCAAAGAAAAGGAAGCTATGCCATTCATAACTTTTCTATTGTGGAGAAACATGTCCAACCTTAAAAATTCAAAACAAAGGAAATGAACAGTGAGCCTAGAATGGTTTCATAACATAGCGCTTCCAAGGTGGAGAATGAACGACGTCTGAGGAATAGCTCCAGTGCCCAGGCATTCCGTCGCCCATGCTGAAGAAGACCCCTCCCCGGGGACCACCACTTGTCTCACAGGCACACAGATTTCAGCTAGCCAAGACCACACTAAAGGCACGTAGAACCGTTGCACCTGCAGCTACTCAGAACTTACAGAAAACATCAAGGCTCTAAAACGGGAAAACACTAACACCAAAGACCACCAGGGATAACCGTTGCAAGGGCCACACAGAAGATACAGCATTTTTTTCTAGCTACATTGGTTTGAGTTCCTTATTGGGTACTTAGCAGATGGTCTAGAGAACTATTGGCCTTGAGTTGGATAGAACTTTAGAGTTTTATATATACATGTGTGTACGTGTGTGGGTAAATGCACACACACACTCAGATCAAAATTTGTGGCAAATGGAATCAGATGATGCATTTATATTGGTATCAAAATGTTTAAATCCATACATATGATGAATCTTCAAAGAAATCACAGAAAATTTATACTTTTAATTACATTTTTCCTGAAACAATTTGTAGTTTCAATTTCTTTTTAAAATTTGTTTAGCTTTAAAAACACTAACGTTTTTAATTACCCCAAGCTATACACTCTACATATTTTTGAAATACAGTGTGATGTTTCAATACATATAACAGTGTGTACTGATGAAATCAGGAGAATTCACATTTTCCCTTGTTAGACCTCAGAGCTCCTTTCTTCTATTTTCTAGAAAATATATCTAATAGATTATTATTATTGTGACCTGTCATCACTCTGCTGTGCGGTGTACCACTAGAAACTTACTCTTTATGTGTAACTCTGGTGTAACCTGTGTTAGCCTCCCTCCTCGCCTGTCTACCCTTCCCAGGCTTTAGTATCATAGTTCAGAGTAAGGATCGTCTTTTTGATCAGTAGTGTTGAGAAAGTACATGGCCATAGGGACCAAAGTGAAATTAGATCCTTACCTCATTATATACACAAATCAACTCAAGACCGATTAAAGACCCTCCTGCAAGATAAGAAATTGTGTAATTGCTCACAGAAAACATAAAAAAAAAAAAATTCAAGACACTGGTGCATGTGATGAGCTTTTAGAAAGGAGCCCAAAGGCACAAGAAAAGTGCAGGTTGACAAATGAGTTCATGTGAAACTAAGAAAATCCTCCACAGTAAAGTGAGCAATCAATAGTGAAGAGACGGGGGAACATATTTTCAAGTTACTTACCTGATAAAAGATTCATAATCAGATATATAAGAAGAAACTCAACCACAGCAACAAAAACAACCAATCCAATTAGGTAACCGGATGAAGGCCTGACTAGTCATTTATCTACAGAATGAATGCAGATGCCTAAGTACATGAAGACACGTTCAGAATAGTAGCCATCAGGATAACACAAATCAAAACCACAGTGAGATGTCGTCTCACCTGAATGAGAATTTCTGTTACCCAAAAGGCAAAAAATAACAAGCACTAGCAAGAATGCAGAGAAAGAATTTTTGCACACTGCTGGTGGAAATGGTAAACAGTACAGCCAGCATGGGAAACAGTGGAGATTCCTTCAAGAAAAACTGGAAATAGAAGTGCCCCGTGGTCCAGCCATGTCACTACTAGTCAAGTATTCCAGGGAAATGAAATGAGCCCATGGAGAAATATGTGCAGTCCTGTGTTCCTTATCGGCACTGTTCACAGCAGCCAATATATGGAATAAACCAAGGCGCCCATCGGGAGGTTACTAGATAGAGGAAATGCGGTGTATATACACAATCGGATAATTTTCAATCATAAAAAATACTGAAGTCCTATCACTTTCAGCAAAATGCATGGAGCTGGAGGGCTGTTATTTTAAGTGAAATAAGCTATTCACAGAAAGACAAATACCATTTGTTTCCTATCATGTATGGAATCTCAAAAACACTCAATCTGCCTATGAAATAGTTTGAAGCATCCTCCTCCATTCATTGCAAGCATGAGAGGCATAAACAGGTCAGATACAAAGAACAATTGAAGTGATTGTGTTGTTAAGATAGATTATCTTTGATCTTATTTTAAATGCGGGTAACCTTCCCAAATGACCCAAGCAAAGACGTCTCTGAGATAGAATAAATTAAGAAAGGAGAAAAGGGAAGAGTCATCATTGGGACAGGTAATTTAGAAAATGGAAGAGAGAGCTAATAAGTGTGCGTGGATTGAATTATCTTTTGTGTTCAGAGCCAGGGAACTAAGCACCTGCTACAGGGCAGGGTGTGAGCTGGGAGAGGAGTCAGCCTGGGAACCATGGCTCCAGCTGCCACCCATGGGAGCATCATGGGCCCCGGGAGGCACATTGATGACATCTTGCAAACATGGCCGCTATGCCCTCTACCCTCAGTCTTGGACCAGTACTTTCTATGAAGTTAATAGAAATAGAGCAAGTTTAAAATTATTTTGCTGCTTAAAACACGATTCTATGACCTGATTCTGTGCCTGAATCTTAGGAGCAGATTTTCCCTTTGGCATTCTGGAAAACACAGCTCTGCCTTCCCCGCTTTGCCCGTTTCCTCATGCCACATTTAGAGACAAACGTTTCTTGGCCTTTGCTTAGCAGGAGAGCCCAGCCTGATGGGAAGGAGGCGCTGTGTGTCCCTGTGGCGTGCTGGCATGAGGCCCACTCCCATGGAGGCTGCGTGTCAGGTTTTGAACTGTACACCAGGCTCCTTGAGCCTGATGCCGGCATAAAACTGTCCATTCCAACACACACATTTATGTATTATAGTTTATAGTTCAGCTCTAAAAACCGGCAGGTTGTGGTTGCTGCCTTTCTCCTCAGTAGTTCACTGAGGGCAGAGCTCACCTAACACGAGCCTTGTCTTACTTAACACTTTGATTTTTCTTTGCTGTAGGATCCATGATTTGGCTGACATTTTTTTTTTCTTACTCCATTGTCAAATGTTTTCATCTCATTGAGCTTAGCCCAGTCTTTACTCAGCAAGTGGTACATGTCATTGCATCTAATTTTTTTTTTTTTTAGTTTAAGAATTTGGAGTTCAGAAATAAACTTTAAGGCCTAATGAAAGCTTGAATTGTGTTAACATTGACAACACTCCTAACACATGACATAAAATGGAAAAACTACAGTGTTCTCTCCATTTGTGAGCAAAATGGCCCACCTTCCTTCATCCATCCTGGCCCTTGGGACTATGTAAGCTCATGAAAATATATTCATACAAAGAAGGTAGAGGGATAGAGAAAGTAAATCTCTTGAGATCTCAGTAGCACTGTCCTGGAGGGCAGGGGAACACTTACCAGCTTATGACTTGAGTCCTACTGGGCTTGTGTACTGTGAAATCCCCACGCTTCTTGGAATACAATGATGCCCTCAAAGCATCTACCAAAGAAATTCCGCTTTCTCTGCTGTTTTTAATGGGCATGGTTGCTCCTTTCTCTCTTGCCCACAACTAAATCCTCCCTCAAGAGTATAATCAAGCTTTAGCCTCCGGGACACTGAATCCATTTAGGATGTTAGTGAAGACCCAGGGATCAATAGGCAACATCAAGGCCAAAGTCCAGGTGGCATGAATACATTTCCCAACCATCCAATTCAAGGAAGCTCATCTGGGTGCCACACAGGGGTCTGGTGTTAAACCTCATGGCTAGAGCTGCACTGAGTAGCAGCAGCAAGGGAGGAAGGCTGTGGCAGACACAGCTCTCCATACAGGATATGTGACAGTACCACGAAGCTGGAATCAGGGAACTCTGAGCGTTTGTCTCCAGGCACTACCACCTGGGACCCCAGGCTTCCCGAAGGAAAAGGCCCAAATAACTTGGGACATAATAGGCCAAGCCACAGAGGTTTTGCCATGAAAAAGAGGAAGCAGCACGGCCAGCAGCAGACCAAGTGTTGGGGTAGTGCAAGATCATATCCCACAGTGTGGATGTCTAGGATGAAGTATGCACGAGCCAGATGACGAGTGGCATGTGGCCCAAACAGAAAACACACCTGCCCTTTGCCCTTCAGTTCCAGGCACCTACACACATGGCAGGCATTTCTGTAAGAGGAGAGGTACATAGGACTGGAAAACAAAGCAATTGAAAAGTTGATTTTGGCGGACAGATGAAATGAGTCGAATAAGAACAGGCTGCCATTATTGAGTTGCACAAAATTTTGAAAAATCTGTTCTCTGTATCTGTAACATCTGCAAGATTTCCTGGTGCATGGCCTGTGTTCATTAATATCTGTTAAATAAGCGAATGACTGCCATATATGAACATTTCTCAGCAGGAGACATCTCCGTTCTGTATAGGAACATCCAGTAAATGCCAAGATACTTCTACTGGTCATCTTTGGAGACCTACTAAATAATATTTTAATGTTGATTTATTTTTGTGCATTTGAAAGGCAGAGCATTGGAGAGAAAGAGATCATATAGCCTGTGGTTGACTCCCTACAAGCCTGCAACAGATGAGGCATGGCCAAGCCAAAGCCAGGAACCAAACACTCCTTCCGGAGCTCCCACGTGGGTGGCAGAGACTGAGTGCTTGAGCCATCACCTGTGCCTCCCAGGAGTATTGGCAGGAAGCTGGATGGGAAGTAGAGGCAGAGCTTGATCCCAGGCTCTCCGGTACAACATGCGGGCGACCCAAGCAGCTGCTTGCCCTGCAGCACCACAGCCTAGTGAGTACTTTAGAGAACAGACTCGGGTGTTCTCTAAACCCAAGACACAGTTTGTGTGTCCTCCTGGTGTACAGAAGGAAGGTGGATTTCCTCACGATGCTGTTGAGTGATATCATCTTGGAAGCGGGATGCTCTGGGCTTGCGCCCAACTCCTCAAGGTGTGCCAACATTTACAGACAGGAGCAGGGCTTCTTAGATATTGCAGAGCACAGACCGTCCAGAGTAAACTGCAAGTTAGGAAGGCATGGCCCTAATTTGCCACCCAAGCACTGTTCTAGCTCACGTTTGCTTGTCTAAATGAAACTTAATAAGTTACGCTTTGTTGTAGATGGGAATTTTCGCGTTTGTCTTGGTTTTGTCTTGAATACCTTCAGTGATAGAATTATAAGCAAATCTTAGCTGGGTTTTTCAATAGCCAGACTCTACTCGCTGGGTGACTGCAGACCTGCAGTGTGTGGTATGCACTTGATCAAACCATTCACAAATTTCAAGAAAAGATGTATGTTTCCCATATGGGAAGTCGGAAATGAAAGGGTAGCGCCATGAGTCAACACTGACATGTTTAAATAGTTGTTCCTGGTAAAATTAGTCCAGGATTCTGGCCTTGTAGAAGAGATCAAAGGGAGAACCATACAGACCCTTGCCATCTTTGACAGGTCACCTACCACTACAATGAAAAAGAATATCTCTATGCAAAGACCAGGATATGAGAGCTCAGAAGCTTACTAAAAGGCCCAATCAATGGAATTTTTTAATGAGTTTGAGTCATTTCTGACATATTGTTCACAGAGCTTTGGGACATGGTGACGGAGTATGTTTTGTGACCACCCTGCTTTCTCTGGCTAGCACTAAAGACATGCAACAGAATAAATGAGATGTGCACACAACAGAATTATAATTATACTTCTCTTGTAAGAAATACAGTGCTGAAATTGCAAAGTGGACGGCTGCACAATAATCTTGTCAGCACATGGATTGCTTGTCATGCTACTAGATCACTTGCTACTTTTTTTAAGTAGTTTGTTGGCATCCTTCATGGTCCATCTGAGCTTCCTATTTCCAAATCCAAGATGAGCTGTCGAATGCGGTCTCTCAGAGAAGACCTGGTTTGTTCACAGAGGAGTTAGGTGTTAGATGATAAGTAAATTCAGTTATTGCTTCATCGAGATCGTTGGGAAGGAATGCTCCTGGGAGGAATAGAGGCACGAGCCCTTTTGATAACTCAGATGGTATCTCTTCTTTGGAAGCTTGCAGTGACCCTTGACTCACAAACACTGCCTCCAAGCCCCTTGCTCTCTCTGTAGAATTTATGTATTTGCTGACTCTGCTTTTCTGTGCATTCCTGGACTGTAAGTTGCCCTTACTCCCGCCTCCTCTCTGACCCTAGTTTGACTGCCTCTTGTGTGTATCCCTCACATGCATGTACATGGCCTGCAGATCCCACCGTCCACCCTCATTGCTTCTTTCTTCTGCAGTTGATCTTTTGCTCAAGTCTTCTGCGTTTTACTCCACCCTTGGAGGGCCCCCAGCCGTCTCCCCATGAATGATGATCTATCAGCGCCTCAGAATCAGCATGCAGGGAGCATCCACTTTTTCTTTGTCTGTGCTGTTCTTCTATTTCTCATCATAATCTGCCTTGGCAGAAGCTACTGTCCCAGTCAGACTGACTCAAAACCTGGCAGTAGGTCTGCACTACAAACTTAGTGCTAATTTTGGAAGAAAATAAAGAAGTCAGCGGTAACTCTTTGCTGACTTTTCTTCATCCCTCTGTCACCACTAAAGGTAGTCCAGGTACAAACTCTCTTCTCTCTTGCATGAACAGTGTCAGGGAGGTTTGTGCCACTACAGTCACACCCTTGAGCCCACAGCAGTACCACGCCCACTGCCACTGTGTAGAACGGTGAGAAAAATGTCGTTAAAGCCGACGTCTGGACACACCATTGCCAATCACTGGGTTGTTGATGGTTTCCAAGTACAGGGCAAACAAGGAAGGCTAATGCCAAACTAAGCAAGGTGAGCAAAGAGAAAGATGGCTGGCAGAATCGAAACTGAGCAAATCATTTCTGTGCATAAACTGAATCATCTGGATGTGGTGTTGCTAATCACACAAAAACTGCACGGCCCCTGTCTAGCCCGTCATCCAGTGGGCCAGCTTCCTTTCCTAGCTCCCCGAATGTCACTTTTCCCATACACATAAGTGAAATGAAGGTGCTGTCCAAGGATGGGCCGTGAGATGCAGTCCCTATCATGCTTTTGTGGACGTGGGAGCTGGCGGGCAGGTGAGGTGCTGTTGGGATGATGGCCATGAGGAGTGATCTCTGCAAGACTCAGAGAATCCGGCACAGTGCAGGGCAGGAGGGGCTCTCTGGATGCCCCTCTCGTTTTCCCCAGGCTTGTGACTCCCTGAGCTGCCGAGAGGGTGGGTAATGATGTTAGGAACCGGCAGCCATGGAGCAGGTGGTCAGTCCAGCAGTTAAGGATTCTGTGTCCCATATCAGAGCACTGGAGACTGGGTCTCAGCTTCCTGCTCATGCATATTCTGGGAGGCAGGAGGTGACGGCTCAAGTACGCGAGTCCCCACTACACCTGGATTAGGGATAGTCTCCCAGCTTTGGCCTGGTCTAGTCTTGGTTGTTAGATATTTTGGAATAAAAATTAATGAGTAATCTTTCCCTCCCTCTCACCTTCTTACTCCCTATCTCCAAATAAATAAAAATATTTAAACAAGTAAACTTAAATATATTTAAAAAATGAAGAATGAACATCTTTTCCAACTCACATCAACTAGGTTTACCCTGTGATGCTCCCAAAGCTCTGTACCTTGTCTCTGAGGAAGCCTCACTTTAACAATAAAAATCACAAATAATCCTTCAAGTCCAAATAAAAAATCTACTTTTCATAAAGTAATTTTTTTTCTTTTTTGAAAAGAGATATTTATTTAATTGAAAGTCTGATTTAAAGAGAGATTGTCCATCCACTGATTCATTCCCCAGAGGGCTGCAACAGCCAGCGCTGGTCCTGGCTATAGCCAGGAGCTTCATCCGTATCTCCCATGTGGTGGCAGAGGCCCAAGCACTGGAGCCGTTTTCTGCTTTTTTCAGGGCATTAACAGGGAGCTGGATCAGAAGTAGAGCAGCCAGGACATGAATGAATGCTGATACAGAATGCCAGCATTGTAGTTTGCAGCTTTGCCCACTATGCCACTATGCTGACCCCTCCACAGAGCTTTCCTAAGGCTTTAGAAAGGTTTTGGTTTTCTTTGTGTGACAACAGTTTTTCTTAATTTGACTTGTCATGCATAATACATCAAGTGTCAAAATATATTAACTCTTAATATAATCTATATCCATCGGTGGCTATAATGGACCATCCAGGATTCTTGGAATTAAATGGAATATGGAGTCAAAAGAAAAGTGTTTGAGAAGCGTCTCTGGCCTGCATGAGTTTTGAGATGGACTGTGAATGAGATCTGTCTGGTTTTCCACGTTCACTTTGATCACATGTAGAAGGAATAGCAATAATGGTCTTTCCCTTTACAAGGGGTCTTGGTAATGTTGCTCATCAGTGTGAAGGTGCTTTGCAAATGATAACACACTGAGCAAATAGTGCTCATCATGCACATCCCACTCGACACCTTAGCAGAATCTTTAATATAGGAGACATTCAATGAACGTTGGGAGGATGGAATTGAATTTCAACCCTTCAAGGTTAAATATGAAATGTTTATTAAAACAGAAGTCAGAAAAGACACTTTACATATGCAAATTGTTTTTATGGAAAAATGATTTCCCAGACGGATGCCAGCTAGTAGGAAATTTGTATTGGCCACAGCTCAGTCTCTGGAATGTCCTGGTTTATATTGAAGTGTTTCTTCATTGTTTCCATTTGGAGCAGTCGGGAAACTAGAACATAGTCCGGCTTGATAGCATTTTCTTAGAATCTCAAAGGTAGAAAGTGCACATTATGAGAGATGAGCGGAAAGTAAACGAGCAGGAGAGAAATGACTCACGAGGGAGAGACGGGGAGCATGTGTCTGCAGCGTCAGGACACTGGGACTGCACTTCCCCTTCCACATCCGTAAACACCCAGAGCAGGAAGGAATCCATTTGTTTTACCCAAGTGCTCATCTTTGACATGAAGCAGGTGTGTTTTCAGAAATCTCATCAAACCTACTTACTCCTTACGGTTGAGGATAAAGATGAGTTTGGTTTAGATGCAAGATCCTGAATGTTCTGTTGTCATGAAAGCTTACTGATTGCTGACCATGACCCTGTGAGGCAGGTACTCTTATCATCTTGGTTTTACAAATTCGTAAATGGAGCAGAGATCAAATACCTTGTTCATGGTTGTATGTAAATGAGATCAGTTGGCTCTGCAGACTAATACATTGGTGCTACCCTGTGTTTCTGGAAGATGCTCTTGCGTGTTATGATCCACTTGGAAAACTGCCATAATTTTCTCAGATCTGGGGATAATGGGGAAAATGCAGGTATTTCTATATTGGTATTTTATTCTACTTTCCTAATCAGCATTTCATCATAGCTGCCTAGGTAAAATGTTTTTTTGTCTCCTGCGTTATTATCACGTAAATATTGTGGACAGTAGACAGTAGATGATCAAAACACAAATAAGAGAGGAGGAAGTGGCAGACACAGTAAGGAAGCTGGAGGAAAAAGGCTGACGCTGCAACATGTGTGTAGCAGCTGTTTCCTGTTCCCCTTCCTGCAGCAAATGTAAACAGCGCAAGGTGGAAGCTTGACTGGTCAGAACTTTGTTCACCATTTGCGAAGTCTCTCCAACTCCTACCAATACTTTTACCTGGGAAAACTGCTTCCGTAATTCCCTTCACGCTCAGATGCAAATGAACAGCATCTCGTAAAGTAGCAGTTCAAGCTGCACCTTGTTCTGCACTGGCATTATGATACGTGGGGAACCACCTCCCAGAATTGGTGTTTGCAGGCACTTGTATGATTTCATTGAAAATAGTTGATGTAATAATTGACATTGAAATACAATATTATCAAAATGTTTTAACTATTGCTTTGGACCCTTTTGTTAGCACACTCACCAAATTGGTGGTCACAGGATTAGTGATGATTGACATTTCTAAGCCATAATGGAGGCAAGCAGCACTTCTCTGTTATTGGCAACCACTGTGATAGGGAAACATATGTGATTTCCATAGTGATGGAGTCACTGTTGCTGCTAACATTCTGTATGTTGCATTGATTAGCACTTGAAGGAAATGCTGAAGGTAATGTGGTTTAAATCTCCACCTGCCATAGTGAGATATCATTTAAAATGGATAACCTGCCTATTGAGGTTACTATCAGGAACATATAAATAAATCTAAACAGAGTTCTTTCTCTGTGGCATGGAACTGGGGTTGAAGAGATGCAGGAGAGGATACTCATTCAGCCATTTTTAGAGTAAACTTTTCTGTTTGATATACTGTCACTTGCATCCTGATTTGGTTTACTAAAGTAATCGTCTTTGGGAAAAGTAGTGAAAATAAAGATGTCCTTTTTTTAAAATTTTATTTTATTTTTATTTTCATACCTGGTCACCATTCACAGATGTCTCAGAGATTCTGTGGACCCAGATGTCAGAGGCTGAGTGGTGCCTTCTCAGGGATTGTGAAATATGTTTAGGTTTATGAATGACAAACTGAATATTATGTATCACTTGAGTAAGAAGTTGAGCAAACATTGCTCTCTTCTCATTCCTAAAGTCATGCAGTAGAGTGCCTACTACTTTGCTGTCATTCCTGAGGTTGCCTTACTTCTCAGCATTTTCTGTTCAGTGCATTTACAATTGCTATGGAAGTGGGGTGATGCAATTATTAATCTTAGCTCTTAAACTAATACTCATTTTCTATATAGCTGTGAGCTGAGAATCTGAAGAAAAAAGTCACAGACCAGGTAATTCTGAAGCAGAGATAACTGCGTGGGGTGATGTCGTGGTAAAGTGCTTGTACCCTAAACAAACGGCAGCCTGATGACACCTGAACATTAGTGACCAGCATTCAAGAGAGACCAGCACTACTGAGGTGGACAGTGCTACCTTAGTCGGTTAGGCGATAGGTAGGCAGATGGATAGACATGTAAGCCACACAAGACTGCCAAACCATCTTCCAAAACATGCAGATTGATCGCACCAGCAGTGGATAAGAGTCCCAACTTCCCATTCTCTGGCTGCACATTATGTTGTTACAGATAGGCGGCTTTGCTTCTGTAGCCTGTCGAAATCGGAATAAATGCAGCAGTAAGGTTGAAGTCACTCCTCTGCAGGGATTCTAGGACCCCCTCTGCCCAGATGGACAGATTCTCCTATGACCTTAGATCACTGAAGAGGAAAGCTAAAGACCCCACCCACAATAACACATTTGAAAATGCTGAAACTCAAATTCTACATTCTAACCTTCAGCTTTTAGTGTGGCAAGAGGATGAGGGAGGGAGAGAGGGAGAGATAGAAAGGCGTTCAAAGAGGGATGGTCACAAATGACTTGGAAGGAAGAAAACCCCTGCAGTGGGGTTTTATGCCAGACCCTGCAAGAGCCACTCCGGGAGGTGGGTACAGAGAACCTAGGGAGACAGGAATCGGGGCACCCTGGTAGTGCGGCTGGATGTGTGTTAGGTCACAGGTGTTGTAGGCACATGAGCAGGGAAAGCAGTAGGCACCCAGGGCTGACAGCGTGATAAGCGAAGTCAGGCAGAGGTGCCAGTTTCGAGAGCTGATACATGTGCCAAGGCAGCTCCCACACCAGACTGTGCTATATACTGTGGCGTCTGGATACAGCACAGTCGGGGATCTTCTCTGAGCCCATGCAATGGAGCAGCCTGAGGACTCAGGCAACTTCTTAATGAGTTCTTTTGGGACCTGCATGGGATTTCACACAGGCTGGCCTCCTAAAGGAGTCCTTCCTCTAAATGACCTTTGATGAGAAGGTCTTGATACCTTCCCTACACTTCAAAAAGAGATGGCTCTTGACTGGAACTAATAGAATGACCAAAGAGGGATTAAAGAATATTTTAAACATCTTGGTTATTTATGTAGTTAGTTAGTTCTGCGGTGAATGGAGTCAATTCTTAGCAAATGCAGAGACTGGGATGCATGTAACTGTTCTGGTTACGCTTTTCAAGCAAGTGGTCTTTGTAGAAGAGAAGCAGTGTCAGGAGAGCAGCAGGATGGATGAGGATGTGTTGATGTTACTCATGTTTATACAAAGCATCTGTCCACAGCCAAAACCTTGGGCATATTTGCATAATTAAAAACAGGAGCATCATCAGCATGCTGGGAAAACAGCAGTAACCAAACAGTGCCCCAAACAAGGGCTCCTAGAACATTCTCGAGGAGATGCGTGCTCCTCGTGAACTCCAACAGGCAATAAGCCGAGCAAATGGCTGAGACACATTCAGTGACTGGAAAGTTAATTTTTTGGAGCCAATGTGGATCTGGCGTTGGATAGTGTGGGAGTTTTGGCTAGGAACTTCATTTCTAACATAGACTTTCTCTCCAGTGATCTCTAAATACAGCAGGGTTCTTAGGAAAATAAGTGGTTTCTTTGGTTGGTGGAATGAAACAGTACCTAGCAATTGTACCCGGCAGCACTCGGGGTGTGTGGCTATTGTGTTCCTGTTGTGCTTGTGTGACAGCCATGCAGGATGAATTTCAAAGAGCCAGCTGCTGCAGCGGGCATGTGGAGCCTGCCTCCTGCTTGTTCTCTCTCCCCTCCTCCCCTCCAGCTCTCAGCCCCCTCTCCTGGAGGCCTGCAGGATCCTGCAGGATGCTCTTGCCTTGTTTCAGTGAGTCTTTAATGATGCCTATTCCCACTTTCTACTCTCCATGCCTGTATACAGCTTAATTACAGCTCCCGTCATGTTCAAAGTCTTAAATGCCTTGGTTTGTTTCAAGGCTGTATTAAAATACAGGTGCTGGTCCAGTTAATTAAAGAACATTTTCCCATCAGCTCCCACTACATACTCTTACAAGGAAGTTGCAGTCCTGGGAGAACAGGATTCATGCATTGCTCAAGTTGTCCGAGCAATAATGACCCATTTACCTTCTGAATGGGTCAGGGCCAATCTCATGTCCACATTTATAGTAGACACAAACCAGAAAGTATATGCTCTTGCAACAAAAAGTACACCATGTCACTTCTACTTTGTCTAATGATTGCAAGGCAGGCTGGACCCTGGCTGAGTCAGAGCAGAAGAATGTTGTGATGGGAAACAGTTACCCTGTGACCCTTCTGGTTCTCTTTGGAATCCTATCTTCATAAATAAGTTCATTAATAGAAAGGATGACAATGCCCCAGACTTGGTGGAGGTAGGTTGCTTGTTTGGATTTGAAAATGTTGGGTGCCTGAGAAGTACGATTTGGTACTCAGGGTGAGGAGTTCGCTGACGGAGGCCTGAACTTGGATGCATTTGTTGGCGTTAGACTTTGAGCTCTCTTTGGATCTGATTAGATCTTTCTGTAGAGTGAAATATATATTATGAGTCCCTGATATTACGTATCTGCAATGTGGACTGAGAAAGGATCGAGAGAGGTTGGAGTACATGTACCGATAGAGGGATGCTTCCTTTTCATAGTTGTTCTTGAGGGAATAAAAGCAGTTACCATTCACTCCTTTGCTTTCTGTACCCCGTTGCAGATGAGAGACACTCAGGGTTTGAACATGCAGTTTTCTTCTTTTTTTTTTTTTAAGATTTTATTCTATTTATTTGAAAAGTTGAGTTAGAGACAGAGAGACCATCTTCTATCTACTGGTTCGCACCCCAAATGGCCACAAGGGCCAGGGATGGACCAGACAGAAACCAGAAGCAAGGAGCTTCATTGAGATCTCCCACATGGGTGCAGGGGCCCGAACTCTTGGGCCATCTTCTAATGCTTTCCCAGGTACATGGGCAGGGAAGTTGGTCAGAAGTAGAGAAGCTGGGGCGGTGACCCATGCCAATATGGGAATCGGATACCAGCACTGCTGACAGCGGATTAACCTGCTCCACCCCAGCTCCAGCCCCCCAGCAGTGTCGTGTAATCAGCAGACATTCGGTAAACATCTGTCAGAATGTAACGAGAGGATACTGTTTCTCAAAGTGAGCTACATAGCATCATTTTGGACTGCAAACAATGTAATCTCCTTATAGTAATATAATTATATTTTTTACATTTATTTAAAAATTACAGAACTTATTCATCAGATCTATGACTTCAAATTACATTCCAAGTGCAATGCAGATAAATATACAAAGATTAAATACTAAATAAATACTAAATACTGTTGCATGTGAACATGGCAAAAATTGTGACAGTGGTATGTTTGGAACTGATAAGGCAACTCCGGTCTGCATAATGGAATGATATTTATTATCAGTGAGTTTTGATGGAAAAAAGCCAAAATGATGAAGTCAGTTTCAGAACAGAGAATAAAACCCAAGATTCTTGAATGAATATGACAGAGCAGGCTTGTAATTGCCCCAAACCTTGACTTTCTCATCTAGAAAAATAGCTGGGTGTGCTCAGCGGGATGGGCTTTCCTGCATCTGCAAGTCCCAACATCAGGACCAACATGCAGCAGTCAAGGACGTCTCTGTGTCCTGGGAGGAGCCCTTTGTTTTTGTTTCACTGGTGGTGGTTTTCTCTGCCCAGTAACTTTCTCCGTTTACTTCTAATGTTTGAAGCAAGGCCCCAAAACAGCTTCATGCCTGCCACACTAGGATCTGTCCCTTCCTTAGAGGGGCAGGATACGAAGATAAATGTAATCTGGGGCTCTGGAGAGTCAGATCTTGGTATGCTATGATTGCCCTGGCCATGATCTCAATACATTTCAGTGTCCTTCCAGGATCTATGGATGTGGATGATTCTTAGATCCCTTGTCACCTCCAGAAACTGAACTTTGAGATAGCATTTTTCTCCCTATAAGTAGCATGTTATATGTAACGTACTGACATCCATATAGGCTACTCATGATGCTATCTTTCACCTGATGACTGGTGGATCATTGCCAGCCCTGCTCCCTGCATTAACACAGATATGGACTGTACCTAGGAGCTCTATGGTATAATGTTTGTCACAACCAAGACTTATGGTAAATTATTTGAATTATGGGCCCAAAATAACACAGCTCTCCATATCTCTTGGATTCAACAAATCAGCCTTTAAAAACATCTGGAAAAGAATTGGATCTGTACTGAACAGGCACCTTTTTTCTGCCATTATTCCCCCACATAATTAAATATAACAGCCATTTGCATAGTGCTTTTTAAAAGATTTTATTCATTTGAGAGGTAGAGTTACAGACTGTGAGAGGGAGAGACAGAGAGAAAGGTCTTCTATCCTCTGGTTCACTCCCCAAATGGCCACAATGGCGAGAGCTTTGCCGATCTGAAGGCAGGAGCCAGAAGCTTCTTCCTGGTCTCCTATGCAGGTACAGGGACCTGAGGAGCTGAGCCATCTTCTCCTGCCTTCCCAGACAATAGCAGAGAGCTAGATCAGAAGAGATGCAGTTAGGAGTAGAAGCAGTGTCAATATGGTATGCTGGCACCTCAGGTGGAGGATTAACCTACTGAGCTACGGCACCAGCCCCTGCATAGTATTCTGTTGAATTAATTATCGTAGGTGTCCCAGAGGTGCTGTAAGTATGCGGGGGGATGTATAGACTATGCTAGTATTATGCCCCTTTATATAAAGGTCTAGAGCTTCCACATATGAGAGCATCCATCAGCCTAGAATATGCATCAATTCTCGATGAATACTAAGGGATTGCTGGGTCTGTTGAGGTCCATGTTACTGGAAGTCCACACATACTGTCATTCATGATGACTAATGGGGTATTTCCCATAGGTTGAATCTTGCTCACCTGCAGTCTTCACAGATTCTAACGGTCCTGTTACCTTGCTTTTCTACATGCAATTGTTTAGGAAATGAGGCATTCATAATTAAACTGCATATGTTGATATTTTTCTCTATATTGCTCAGTATGTCACTCTGTAGGATCTCTTAGTATGGCTGGGTATATAAAGTTTCATTTTTACTACATTTAAAGTCTGTTTAAATTGCAAAATGAAGAGATGATTTTACTTCATTCCTTGGATGAAACCACATGAATGCGAACCATCTAATATGAAATGTAATTGCTTTCATAGTGCTTGAAACTGGCCTCTATGGAATGGCGTTTGAAAATCTCAGTGGGACATTAATTCATTTGAAATTGTTGTGTCTCTCAGGTCAGCCCCTAACTTCCCAGTGTTTCTGCAGTGCAATAGTATGACACCATGGAAGTGGGTTCACAATCAAATTTGCTCTCCTAAGCAGATGATGCAGCGAATGTTTTATTCACCTAGGTCAGTTGGCATGATCCAAGCAGAATGCCTTATTAGATGAAATGTTCCCAATTACTCCGTGGATTAATACAAATCTGTTTATCTGAACCTACACCCGGCAATGTAAAGCCTTCTCTGAGTTCATTGCTAACCCTCTGAAACAGAAGGTCACATTGCTGAAGGAAGAACAATACTAAAAAAAAAAAATGTAGTTCTTGCAACCCAGCGAGGCAATGACCTACAGCCTCTATACCCAAAAGGGACAGCTGAGAAACCCTTAGTGTATTTTTAGAAAGACTGCCCTCAGCATGCAAAATAGCTCTTTTTGCCTGAAAGCCTACAGATCGGCAGCTCAGGACCTCGAGACAACCATTGCTTATTCATTTAATTGTATTAGTTGTTTGCTTCACTTTGGCATTGCGCTGGTCCACTTTTTGTTGCTGGTAACACAACCCCACACGCTGCATAGGTTATACAGAAAAGAGGTTCATTTTGGCTCATAGCTCTGGTCAAAGACTGAGGGGCCACAGCCAGTGAAGGGCCTTGTTGCTGGCAGCGCCCTGATGCAGCCCAGGGTGTCAAACAGTGAGATGCAGGGAGCAGGCATATGGATCCCCTTGGTCTTTCTCTTCTTTATGAAGCCGCCAGCAACCAATGCGGAAGGCTCTACCCTGGTGACCTTACCTAATCCAAGTTGTGTCCCAGTGGCCCACCTCTACCTAGCATAATTGGAATAAGCTCACATCCTCTTAAAACCTCACAGTGGCTATTAAAGTCCATCACAAATCTCAGGGCAAGTGTATTCAAACTATGGCAGTAGCTAAAACCCAGTCACAAAGAAGATGCATTAGTGTTGGGTCTGCCATGAACCAACTATGACATCAAGCATCACATATATTTTATTACTGAATCTGCTTCATGATAGAAGTAAGTGTTACTGCCCCATACCTTCCCTGTGAGAAAACTGATACCGGAGGAACTCTGACCCACAAGGCAGGGACACTGGGATGTTAACCTAGACTAGCAAGGCTCCAGGGTCTGTGGTCTCCAGAGCAGATCGTCCTGTCCAAAATAGTTGTGTGCGACCATACAAAATGGTAGCTGTTGTTAACAGTGAACAAAGGCAACTTTGTATGATGCAACATAATAAATGTGGAGTTGTTGGACTCCAGGTGATACACAAAATGCATGCAGTGTCATGTGTTTGCAAGGCAGTAGCTGGGGGTGGGGGCTGTCTGTTGTGACTACAAATCCTTGATGAGTAATTTGGGAAGATGTTAAGAGTCTAGAGCATAATGACCTATACATTTTTGACAAGGGCATAGGCTAATGCTTTCCAAAGTTTTGTGTAGTTAAAATTATCTGGGGATCCCAGTACTTCTGGGGTGGAGCTTCAAATTCTACATTTCTAACAAGCTCCCAGGTGATGCCAGCATTGCTTCTCCGGGAGCTACTCTTTAATGTGCAAGGAGTCGGGCAAACGGTTATGAATAAGGAGCATCCATCTTTCAAGAACTGTCTGAGAGTTAGCCACCGTCTCTGTCCTTCAAAGGCATTAGGCATAGTCTGTCCTATGCTCTTCGTTCCCAAGCCAAAAGATCAGAAAGGAAGTCCTCTGGCCTTCCTGTAAGGCTCAGCATAGCAAGTGCCCTGACTCAGCTCTGTTCCTGAAGGTGCTTCTAGGCCGGTAGAAGTAGGAAATATCTAGAGAAATGGTTCCATCACCCTACACAGATACCACCCATTTTGGAATAACTTATGTTAGTTATAACAACAAGAGAAAACAAGTAGAAGAAATGCCATTTACAGGTAAAGTAGCAAGTGAGCTAATAAGTTAGTAATCTTGGAAAGGTAAGGTATTTAGTAATGAGGTGCTTTGGAAATTTAGACAAATTATTAAAATCACTCTGCCAAGGCTATTGATTATTACTTTGGTGAAATAACAAACCACTTTAAAATTTAATGAATTAAAATAATACACATTTAAGATTGCTCAGGATTCATTAGAGGGTCCACACTGGGCCAGCTGAGTGTGGACCAGTGGTCTTGAAGCCCTGACAAGTCTGAGGTGTTCTTGTTTTCTAAGATTTATGTATTTATTTGAAATGCAGGGGAGGTCATGCGGTGCTTGTCATTTTGTACACTGACTTCACTTAACCTAATGATCTGTGGTCCATTCCACTGTCAAACTAGAGGACCTCGTCCTCTGTATGGCTGAGTAGTATCTCACTGTGCATATGGATCACATTGTCTTCATCCATTCAGAAGTGAATGGATACCTAAATTGTTTCCATCTCTTGGCTCTTGTGTGCAAGGTTGCAATCAATACCAAAGTGTAGATGTCTCTCTGAAAGACAGACTTCATTTCCCTTGCATATATACCTAGTAGTGGGATTGCTGGATCATATGGAAGTCCTGTCTTCAGTGTTTTGAGGAACCTCCACACTGTTTTCCACAGTGGCCATGTTAATTTACATTCCTACCAAGAAAGGCTTCATTTTCTCGAAATCCTTGCCAGCATGTGTTAGTTTTTGTCTTTTTGATAATAGTCAATCTAATGGTAGAAAAGTAGAATCTCACTGTGGTTCACATTTGGATGTCCTAGTGAACATTTTAATGCATTTATTGTCCATTTGTTAACCTTTAGGAAATATCTGCTGAGATCTGTCCACTTTTAAATAGAATTATTATTTTTTTTTAGCTTTTAAGCTGTTTGAGTTACTCATCTCTATGGTGGTTTATAATCCCTAGTGAGACATAGATTGTCATTGTCCTACACATTAGGTTACCACTTCACTCTGTTGAAACTGTGCAGAACCTCCTAGCTTTGATGGAATTCCACTTGTCTGTTTCCTTCCTGTGCTTTTAGGGTATGGTCTGGAGAAATCCTCATCCAGTCGCATGTCCTGTAGCATTTCCCTGATGTTTTCTTGTAGTACTTTCAAAGTCCCAGGTCTTACACTTAGGTGTTTTGTCCTATTTGGGGTCAGTTTTGCTTTGTGCTGACGGATGGTGAGTTGACTTGAATTCTTAAGCATGTGGATATCCAGGTTCCATGGCACCATTAATGGAAAGAACTGTCTTTTCTCCATTGTGTGTTCTTAGCAATTATTGTTAGAGATCATTTGGATACAGATGCATGGGTTTACTTCTAGGACGCTATTCTGTTCCACTGGCTATGTATCTGTTTTTTTGTTGTTGTTGTTGTTGTTGTTGTTTTTTATGCCAGTCCCATGCTGTTTTCATCACTGTGTGTATATATTTAAAGTCAGGTATGCAATGCCTCCTGTTCTGTATATTTTTCTCAAGATTTACTTCAGTATTTGGGTCTTTCGTGGTTTCATAAAAGCTAATAGTGTTGTTCCTAGTTCTGTGAAAACTTTCATTAGTATTTTGATAGTGATTGTGTTGATTCTATAAATTGCTTTGGGTAGTATGGACATAATGTTGAGTTTTCCAATGCAGGAACCCTGGGTTATTTTTCCATATCTTTGTGACCCCTTCAGATTCTTTCATTAAGTCTTAGTTTTCATTAGAGAGATATTTTATCCCTTTGGTTGATATTATTGCAGGGTATTTCAGTGTCCTTTGTACCTAATGGAAATGGGACTGAATGTTTTGGTGTCTTGTTTAGGTAACTCACTATCGGTATAGAGCAATGCTGATATTTTTATGTTAGATTTGTATTTCACAGCTTTGCTGAATTTCTTTGTTGGTTTTAACAGATTTGTGATGGAGTTTAGGGATTTTCTGTATATACAAAATTATGAGCTGTGACAATGTGACTTCCTCCTTCCTAATTTGAATTTTCTAATTTTTTCTCTTGCTTCATTATTTTGGCTGTGACTTCCAGTATTATCTTTAGAATTAGTCAAAGAAGGAATCCTTGTCACAGATCTTAGAGTCTTCATGTTTTCCCCATTCCATATGATGTTACCTGTTGGTTGGTTATATATGGCCTTTATTCTGTGGTGGTATGTCACTTCTCTGCCTAATAGGAGTTTTATCATGAAGGAATGCTGGATTTTGTCAAATGCCTTTTCTGTCTCTATTGAGATGATCATGTAATTTTTGTCCTTATGTGTACTGAGTTGCATGTATTGAACCATCTTTGCATCTGTGATGTGCATCTACTTGATCATGGTGAATAATAATTTTTTGAAGCTCATTTATTTATTTTCAACCACTTGGAAAGGCAGGGGCATGTGCAGTGGGGAGGTAAGGAGAACCTCTGCCTGCTGGTTTCTCCTCAAGTGCCTGCAGCAGCTGGTGCTGGGCCAGGCTGAAGCCAAGGACCCAGTACTTCATCTTTGTCTCCTATGTGAGTGGCAGGGATCCAAGCACTCAGGCCCTCTTTTGCCTCCAACAATGCACTGGTAGGGAGCTGGATCGCAAGTACAATAGCAGGACTTGAACCTTTTTTTTTTTTTTAAATTAGGAAATGCTGTTGTCTCTCAGTGCACTGGAGTGCCAAACCTGGTAACTATTCTTTTTAATGTGCTGTTGGATTCAGTTTGCTGGTACTTTGTTGAGGATGTTTTCATCATCTGTTTGCAGCAAGAATTTTGGCCTGTAGTGTTTGTTTGTTTGTTTTTGTCGTCCCTCATTAGCTTTGGTTTCATGGTAATACTTTGGACTTGTTGACTGTGGAAGAATTCCCTTGTCTCTTTTTTTTTTTTTTGGAATAATTTAAGAATTATTATTAATTCCTCTTTAAATGTTTGGTAGAATTCAGCAGTGAAGCCCCGTGGCCCTGCATTTTTCTTTCTTTCTTTCTTTTCTTTTTTTTTTTTTTTTTGAAAGGCAGAGTTAGAAAGATCTTCCTTCCATTGGTTCATCCCCCAAATGCCTGCTACGGCCAGCGCACTGTGCCAATCTGAAGACAGGAGCCAGGTGCTTCCTCCTGGTCTCCCATGCGGGTGCAGGGCCCAAGCACTTGGGCCATCCTCCACTGCACTCCCAGGCCACAATGGAGAGCTGGACTGGAAGAGGAGCAGCCAGGACAGAACTGGCATTCCAACCGGGACTAGAATCCGGTGTGCCGGCACTGCAGGTTGAGGATTAGCCTAGTGAGCCGCAGCACTAGCCCCTGGATTTTTCTTGCTGGGAGAACTTTCATTACTGCTTCCATCTCAGTAGTCATTATTGGTCTGCTTAGGAGTTCAGTTTCTTCACGATTCAGTCTTGGTAATGTTATGTGTCTAGGAATTTATCCATTTCCTCTATGTGATCAAACTTAGTGCTGCATACATGGTAACAGTAATCTCTAACAATCTGTTGTATTTCTGAGTTGTCACTTGTACTGTTTCTTTTTCATCTCCAGTTTTATTTTAATCCTTTACCTTTTTTTAGTCCATCAAAGTTTTTTAAATTTTATATTTTCAAAGAACTTGCTCTTCATTTCCTTTTTTTTTTTTTTTGGTATTTAGAAATCTGTAGGTTATGCTCTGAGCTTTATTATTTGTTTCCTTCTAACTTTCAGTTTGATGTATTCTTGGTTTTTATTCTTCCTTCAGATGCAGCACTAAGTCTGTTTATTGTCTGACTTAATATGGTGATTGACCGCTGTAAGCTTTTCTAGTATCAATGTTGCTGTGTCCCATTGGTCTTTCGTAACATTACATGTATTCTTTTTTTTTTTTAAAGATTTATTTATTATTTGAAAGGCAAAGTAATAGAGAGGCAGAGGTAGAAAAAGAGGATCCTCCATCCAGATAGCCTCCCCAGGTAGCCACACGGCTGGAGCTGTGCCGATCAGAAGCCAGGAGCTTCTTCCCAGTCTTCCACGTGGGTGCAGGGACCCAAGGACTTGAGCCATCTTCTGCTGCTTTCCTAGGCAACAGCCGAGAGCTGGATCAGAAGGGAAGCAGGCAGGACTCGAACCAGAGCCTGTATGGGATGCTGGCACTGCAGGTGATGGCTTTACCTGCTATGCCACAGCACTGGCACCTACATGTACTCTTGAGAATAATTTGTATTCCACTGTTGCTGGCTGGAATGTTCTATAGATGTCCATTAGGCAAACTGGTCTGGGCTGCAGTTTAACTTTGCTGTTACTTTGTTGCTTTTCTCTATGGGTAATCTGTCTATTTCTGACAGTCAGACGGTAAAGTTCCCCATCAATATGGTATTGAAGTCAGTCTCTCCAATCAAATCAGTTAGGTTTGTTTTCTGTATCTGGATGATCCTGTAGTTCCATAACACAATCCTTTAGCCACTCGCTGTTTGCCACAGCCGGGGCATGCATAATAAAGGTAGTACCTTGTACACTCAGACTGGGACTAAGCTGGGTCACACAGTCACTGGTCCCTGAGCAATATTGGGCTGCATGCTAAGCTCACGTGAGACTGGCAGTGATGCAGACTGGAACATGTCTTCCTCCTGCCCCCAGTGAGGCACAGGTCTCCAGACGATGCCTGGGCCAGTCTGAGGACTCCGTCTAAAATCAGTGCACTGGACACCAGGACGTTTGTGTTTTATGAGGATCTCACCTTGGTGGGCCTGGCTCTGCATTTCACTCAAGAGTCCCAAGCTCACCTTCCTGTCCTGCTCCCCACTGGCAGATGTCTTGTTCTACTGTCAGAGTTTGGGCAAGGAGGAATGCATGCAGACTAGGGAAAGTCCCGAGGCTTAGTTTACAGCTAGTAGTCTTGGGGCTGGGACCATGCGCCCCTGTCCAGTATTAGTTTTAATCAGGACAGGCCTTAACTGGTTTTCTTTTTAAATTTTTTAAATAAGATTTATGTATTTATTTAAAAGGGAGATTTAAAAAGAGAGAGAGGGAGAAAGAGGTTTTCTATCTGCTAAGTCACTCCCCAAATGGCCCCAAATGCCAGAGCTGGGTCAATCTGAAGCCAGCAAGAAGCCTCTTCCCTGTGTCCCACAAGGTCTTGGGCCATTCTCCACTGCTTTCCCTGGCCACAGCATAGAGCTGGATTGGAAGTACAGCCTCCAGGACTCGAACTGGTGCCCGTATGGGATGCCATCACTGCAGGTGGTGGCTTTACCCAATATGCCACCGCATGGGCCCTTTGAACTGGTTTTAAAGTTGAAAGCATGGACTCACTTCTCTTGCTGTCTCCCAAGAAGGAGATCAGGTAATACTTGAAGCTGGTGGAGGGGTGATGTAGGCAACTGTAGCTTTCTACTTTGTGTCTTTTATAATAGAGAGAGGTGCCAGAGTCAGTCATCTGGATTACATAGCTCTTGGCAAGTTGACCGGGTGCATGAGTAACTGTTCAAATGGGTGTCTCTGCAGGGTGAGCACTACTGGAGCATCTTACTCAGCTGAGAGCTTGATCCACCTCCTCTAAGAAAGAGATTGAGTCACAATCATGTTCTTTAGTTATTTTAGCCATGTAGCTTCCATATTTTCATGCATTGTGCAGGTCAAACTCATTTGTCTTTTTTTTTTTTTTTGACATCTATTTATTTGAAAGTTAGAGTTACAGAGGGAGAAAGACACACACAGTGGGATTCTATGTGTTGGTTCACTCCCCAGGTGGCTACAACGGCCAGGGATGGGCCAGACCAAAGCCAGGAGTCAGAAAGTTCATCTGGGTCTCCCACGTGGGTGGTGGGACTCAGAAGGCTTGGTCCATCTTTTGCTGCTCTCCCCGGCTGTTAGGTGGGAGCTGGATGGGAAGTGGAGCAGCTGGGACAGGAACCAGTGCCCACCCACTATGCTACAGTGTCAGCCCCTCAACTGTCTTTTATATACTTTGTCTTTGAAAATTAAGTTAGGTAAAATGTTAACATATGTAGAATTGAATTTGTTACCTTCAGTTACCGGTATTTTTCTTGAGTCTTCTAATTTAAATTATACATTTAAATCTTTCCAAATAAAACAAATGATAATTTTATGTAATAGCCATTTTTTCTCCCACAAAGAAATTTAGCCAAATTGCTTCAATATTGAAAGTGTAACTCATCTTACATAGAGTAGTTTACATGTAATCATGAAGTTTATCCATTATGCTGCGTGCATCTGGATTACTTGAATATGGAGCTATTTTGACAACATAATTACAAAGTAGTAATTGTGGTTTTTATTTGTCCATGACAACTCAGACTACAGTTTTTCTTTCCTAAGAACACTGTAAGTACTGTAGAACCTCTGTGGTAATGGCAATGATCTTGAGCATAATAAAAATCAGGTTGCATACAGGGGGCTCTGAAATCACGGGTGACGTCAGACTCTGCTCCCTCCCGCATGCTCTCTCTAGGATTCACCAGCTCTTGGTTCACCAAATAGTCTTCAGCGAATGACATCAAATACACCCTGAAGACAAAATTGTGGAGGACCCTCTCCTCCTTGACTTTAAGGATAAAGAAATGACAGGGCGAGGGAAGTACACTCGCAGTGCAGTGTGGTAGTGGCCAGGGGCACTACAGGAAGAGGGGTTCTGGGGGGCACGGTGCAGGAATGCCAAGCTAGAGTTGAGGCACTGGCCAAAGATGCCTGCAGAAAGAGAGCGAGTCAAACATGATTAGACTGAGAGTGTTGTAGGAAGTAAGGCAGCGTACTCTGGTGGAGGAACAGTGTATGTAGAGACCAGAGGTGGGTGATGCTGGCTCTCCTAGCCACCTAAGTTCCCCCAAGGGCGATTCCAAATGGTGGATTTTGTCTGTTGGGAATCTCTCCCTAACCCACATTAATCCACCTTACCGATTCCATTTGCTCATAGCCCACATACGCCCATCTGTGCCCTAACCGCACACATCACCTCTTCAGAGAATGCAGATTCTGATTAGGTCATCTTTACCTAGTCAATGCTCTTGGAACTGTGCATTCTGCCTTTGTAACATTTATCACAACTGAATCAAATAGTGAAGTAATGAGCCATTTAAGTATCTGCTTACTATCACAGATTCCGTGTTCCACCAATGCAAGGGATTGCTATTTTAATAATTTCAGCTTATCCAAATATTTCACAGAGTAGGCACTCAATATCTCTTTTGTTAAAGGAGTGAATGGACAAATAATAAGGCACTCAATGGAGGTTACTATCAGACTGTGTAGTTTCCTTATCTCTGACAGCACTGAGCAATACTGACACAGGCATGGGTGAGCCTTGCTTGATTCTATTGAATGTGGCTATTTTAATGCCGTTATTTTAATGCCATGATGAAATAGGGTAAAAAATGAGAAAATATTAGGAAAATAATGATGGAATGATACACCAAAGATTCTGTGCTGGAAAGGAAAGGAAATGGAAGAAACTGATAGGGCCAGAAAAGGTGCAAAGCTGATGGGACTGAAGTTCATGTTAAAATGTTATAATCCAGTGTGCATAAAAGAACATTTCCACATACACTCTTCACACAGTATAACATGGAAAAGGCATGCATCATTTTTTATATTTTTTTACCATCTTTAAACTGTAAGAATCAAATAGTTAAATAGAACTTGCTTTGAATGTAATACTGCTCTCACTTGGCCACATGTAACATGCTAAGAATTTTTTTTTTCAATTTTAAGTATTATCTTTGGATTCAGCATTGTGGGTGAATCACATTAGAGTTTAACTTTCATCAATAGATAGTTTTATATTATTATTTATTTAAGAGACTGAAAAAAAATTGCAAATGCTCACAATGGCCACAGCTGGGATAGGCCAAAGCCAAGAGCCCAGAATCCCATCTGTGTCTCCCACACGCGTGACAAGGACCCCACCCCCTTGAGCTGCTACCTCTCCATGTGTACATTATCAGGAAGCTGGAATCCTAGGCGAGCTAGGGCTTGAACCCTGGCACTCTGATACGGGATGTGGGCATCCAGAAGACATCTTCATTGTGAGCTATATACCTGTTTACATATATATGAATTCATGTATAGTAATGCATAATACTAATGTATCTCATTGCCAGTTCTGTCTCAGTCTCCTTCCGTCCTCACGTGGAGGAACCATCCTTGGCATCTTGTGCCACAAATCTTCCTTTCTTGGTTACTCCCTCCTTAGCAGAGTTCACAGACTCTAATAATTTGTTTCTAAACATCATGGGATCTTGGCAGATGTTTTGACCAGGAGAGACTTTTCTACTGGAAATAGGTTCTCTGCAGAATTTTTAGCATATGATCCCAGTGTTTTGTAGGTTCTGATGTTGCTGTGTAAGAGGTCCTGGCTTGTCTACTTAGTTCCGGGGAGCCCACATCCTGCCCCATGCCCCGCGGAACTTTCTGAAAACATTCTTAGTCCTCTGAAGCTGTTTAATGAGGGGTATTGCGGATCAGTTGTAACCATGGGCATAGATGATCAGTAAAGATTTTCAATCTGATAATCAAAGTTCTTTAGGTCGAGGAAATGCGTTTGAGTTACTTCCTCTGTGATTTTTTTCCACTCAATTTTCTCTAGTCACTCTTTCTGGAGATTCTAATGTCTGCACGTGGAGATAAAGTTCTATTTAAGTTCCCAGACTCCTCTCACATGTTTTCCAACTGTGGTGTGTGTGTGTGTTTGGTTGCCCTACCATAGGGGATAGTTCCTCCACCTAGTTTTTGGCATCCTATGATTTTTCCTTTGTGCTATCACTTTTTGAAAAAAGTTTCAAGAGCTCCTTTTTATTCTGAGTGTTGTTATAGTAATAACCTAGTCTTAACTTATAGATTGAATGTGCTCCCTCACTGTCTGAAGCTGTTGATGATCCTGTCTTGTTAGAGTAGCATGATTTGTTTTCTTCAGGTTGGTTTTGTCAGCCACAGAGTGGGTCTGCATATGTGGTCCTTAGAAATTTTATAGTAAACGGTTTTCACAGTCTTGTTTTCACTTTATTTTTGTCTTTTTCATCATGTTTTCCTGTGGACACTGTGTAATCCATAACAGTCAGCCCGTACTTTGAGAGCGGACACTGGAGCATGATTAGAACATGCGTGGACACGCTGGACTTCCGTCTTGCATGTACTTCCTCATACTTTTCTTGTGGTGGTGGTAGTACTCGTGTTGTGGCTTCCTTTCGCCAGATGTGATGCATCAGAGAAAAATGTTTTCCCTTTCTGCCAGTCTTGGATAAGTCAGTTGGCAGGTAGAGGGTTCTGCAGGAACTGGTGTGTAAATATCCACCTAAGCCACTGTTTTCAGGACAGTGTGCCTGGGCACAATTATACTTAGGTTGTGCAATGTCAGACATCTGTTCTTCCTTGTTCAGAATTGTGAAGCAGAGGCGTGAGGGTTTCCTGGCTAATGGAACTGATCGTTGGGTTGGATCAGAGAAATGCAAAGGCCACCAGGGGATCATCTTGGTTTCAACCCAACATTGAGATTGAGATTCACAGCACTGCCCTAGGACACACAGGTTGGCAGGAGGGGGCAGTGTTACGCATCCCCACAAAGAGAGTCTGTGTAGCAGCTCACACAGTGCAGGTGACAGGTGGATGCCCTCATCCCGGATCACAGCGTGGGGCTAGAATGTGGGTTCATGTCAGCACTTGTAGCGGTCACCTTGGCTTGAAAAAAAAAAACATGCCCATGCCCATGTACCTCAGCAAATTTGTTGAACGGTGAAGACGTACGGTTCTTAAAATGTTTTAAAACCTGGCATCGTTTTCTGTGGGTTTTGGGAAGACCTCTCATGAAGACTCCCTAGGCACAGCCTCCACAAATGCACTGTGAATGTCTTGGGTTTCTCAACGCAGGACAGCCCAGGGCTGCATCCAATGTGCACAGAGCTCAGCAGGCAGCATTTCTGTTCACAGCAGTGCTGCCTGATAGCACGAGGGCCATGCCCCCCTCATAATGTCAGAACAGAGTTAGGGAAGTCAATGAAATTTTAACTCTCAGGCCAAAGGAATGGATTTTTATTAAGCCACTACCTGCACCATCTAGTTGTTTCGTTTCCCTCAAAAGTGTTCTGAGTGAACTAGGAGTGGGAAAAGAGAGGATGGACAGCAATGGCGGAGGAAAGACAGGGTATTCCATTTCTTTATTCTCAAAGATGTAAGACGATACTGTAGTGATTGGGGTGGGGGGGGGTTTGTGATGTGAAGAGGCATTTTGGAAACGTATTTAACGAGGACCCTAACTTCTCTAAAACTTATAGCCAGGAGCATTTTATGTGAAAGTGCTAGTGCATTGTTGAGCACAGGTTCTGTGCAGTCACAAGTAGACTCCTGAATGTGTCCTGGCGCAAACACAACATAGACGTATTCCCTGCTCTTCTGCCAACGTCTGGAGGGAAGTGTGCTCAGGGGAATGGGATTTGGTTGTTCAGTAAACGTGGTTATTTTGATTCATCGAGTATGTATATTGAATTCATAAAAACTCATTGTTAGAGTCTACTGTACTCAGATGTTTTTAACAAGCTTATTTGAAACATCTAATTTCTTAAAAAAATCATGTCAACAAAATGGTATTTAAAAATTAGTACCAATGGCCGGCGCCGTGGCTCAACAGGCTAATCCTCCGCCTTGCGGCGCCGGCACACCGGGTTCTAGTCCCGGTCGGGGCCCCGGATTCTGTCCCGGTTGCCCCTCTTCCAGGCCAGCCCTCTGCTGTGGCCCAGGAGTGCAGTGGAGGATGGCCCAAGTGCTTGGGCCCTGCACCCCATGGGAGACCAGGTAAAAGCACCTAGCACCTGGCTCCTGCCATCGGATGAGCGCGGTGCGCCGGCTGCAGCGCACTGTCCGCGGCAGCCATTGGAGGGTGAACCAACGGCAAAAGGAAGACCTTTCTCTCTGTCTCTCTCTCTCACTGTCCACTCTGCCTGTCAAAAAAAAGAAATAAAAAAAAATTAGTAGCAATGATTATAACAGCATAACATTAAGGGTAATCATTATGGTATTTCAACACAAATTTTCAAAGGAATGCTCTTGTGCTATAAAATGTGGAACTAGACTTTGTCAACCTGCCCACGGGTCAGTCACCTTCATAATAAATGAAGACTATTCATTTTTAAAGGGAACCCTAAAAGAAAAAAACCTTTAGGTTTATTTCCATAGACAGTTACTGGGATTTCAATATTTAAACCAATGCTGCATGACATCAAACTACGATGCTGCAGTGGATACATCACTGTACAGACTCAAACCAAGACAAACAGAAAAGTGCGAATCTCAAGTTCATTAAGATGCCTGTGTTATTCTGCTGAATGTTGGCTATGCCTCTTTTTTTGGTTTGTTAACAGAACATGAAGCTGTAGGGGTTGTGAACAGATACTTTTCACTGTAAAATATTCTTTATGATATGAAAGTTTTTATGTTACCATTAATGTAAGGGTGATTCAAAAAGTTTGTAAGTATGGAATTAGAATATATTTAGCTGGATACAAAAAAATTCAAATTAATGTATTTTTTCAAAATACATAGGTCCGTGAACTTAGGAAGATCTGTTGTATAGACTGCCTTAGTTTTATACATACATGGATGTCCTTCATTTCGCTGATCATGCAATAACATGCACCTTTTTGTTTTTCTTTATAATAATGTGAGTTGACCAGAAATAGAAAAGGGCAGGCTCCACCCTGACAGCCCGTTTCCATCCATTCACATCTTTCTGTAATAGTATCCTTTTGATCCGTTGGGCTCCAGAAAAAGATGAAAGTTTGCATGGTGCCTGAGTCAGACTGGCATTGCTGTCTTTAAGTGACATAGAGATGAAGGAAAATGCTGTCTCGACTCTGATTATTTTTGCATATGTGTGACTTAGAAAGTGGCTGTAAAAACTGAAACTTTCCATCGGTCGAGTTTGCAAAAAGGAAGCTGCACATGGCCAATTTAGAAGAATAAACATCCAAGTACTGGATGTTTGAAAAATTACTTCCAGGCCAAGTCTTTAGCATTTCAAATACTTAAACTTGCCTTCATTAATGACAGCCTATGTATCACTAAGGAGATACACATGTGTGACATAATTATTTCATTCCTTTGTGGTGGTTGGCATTTTAGAATCCACTTCCTCCACTCCCGCACTGGGGAAATGACCAGAAACTATGAGAACAAAGCGAGCTGACTTTGACAGGTTTGTTTTAGACCATCTACGGTGGTTTCTGTAAACCTTCCCTCTCAGGAATAAGGATACAATTACAGAGGAGAATCAGTTTGTTTCTACACGATAATACGCACCCCCCCCACACATTTATGTAGACGCTGAGAATCATCAAGAAATCTGTTTCTCACAAGAGGTTACAGGAAGCGAAATGGTCACTTAAATTTATTTGAAGGGAAGGAAGGAAACTTGTCTTACTATCAATGTATCATTCCAAGCCCTATAAATACAAGAGCTGTTGCCCACTGTCCTTAAGAATTTAATGCTGGAAATAAACACCTCATAGAAATTCCCTTATGTTTGATGACTTCAGTAAAACAAAGCGAGACTCGAAGAACCCCAGGTTTTTAGTGTAACCATCAACTCGCCCGATGCGAGTGGTATGCGGTATTCCGTGTGAGGCTGAATTCTCACCATCATTCCGGGACAAGTGTGGAATCTGGGCATCACTTGGCTGACTCTGAGCTGCATGGTAGCAAGTCCACAGCTCTCATTTTCCTTCAGGTGAAAGTTGCATGCTCACATGTAAGCCAGCTTCTACAAGGGTTCTTCAAAAGGCTCACGGACAAGGATATAAAAAGAAAAAAAAATGTACAGATTTCAAAAAATGTTGTGCCCCACACATATCTTTTTGTTCTGACATCACCAGCTTTTGACGTAGCCTCGGGATAGGGCAAACATGACAGCTTCCGGCCTCACTGGCTCACGTTTTAATGGCTCCCCACTTCCGCCATCCTTGGTGCTTTTAGTTCCGCTGTGAGCAGATGCTTTGGTTCCGGCCTAGCCAGAGGCCGCAGTGAGGACAAGGTTCTTGGCGCTGCTCCCTGCCTCCTCTGTGGGCAACTGGCCAGGTGCACTTGGGGTGTACTCTCCAGCACAAGAGGGATGGCACTTCTCGGTGCTTTGGGAGTTGAGGGAGGCATGGGGGCTCCTCCTGGGCCTGTAGCATTTCAGTCTACACTCACCCTAGAGTTCTGGCTCCGCCCCTTGTGCACGGGAGGCTCTGGTTTGCACCTGGCTTTCTGCTCCTAGTGGGCGTGGCACTTTGTTTTGCACAGCTCTGGCTCATAGTCGTGGTGTGGCTTGCTCACTGCTGCAGCCCCGGGAGGTCGTGTGTTGGTTGCATGGGGCTACTCCTGCAGGTGTGCAGGTTGGAGAAGCCCCTAACAGGGCACAGGATAAGGGGAGGCCTTTTGTACTTCATGGATGCTCCTTGCTCCTGACTGGTTTGGAGCTGGACAAGCATACACATCAGGTGGAGAGGAATTTTAGCGAGTCCTGGTTCTGTCCTGAGTGTCTCCTCCTGGTAACTTTTGATGAGGAAACCTGCTTCCCATGGCGGGCAGCAGCATTCTGGCCCTGTGCCCTGATCAGCTTTGCACTGACCATATCCTTCTTGCTCTTTTCCAGGTACTGCCTTAGGCGTTGAGTGTGGAACCCTGAATAAGACTCATGTTCCCACCCTCGTGGCATTTGCTGTCCAGGGGTAGGAACGCCAGCACAAGCAAGAAGTGACAGAAAAGGAGCATTCAGAAAACATAGGTTTCTGTGAAGGATATGGACCAACAGCACAGTGACTGGACGATACCGTGTTTCACAGGATGGCCCAGGAGGACTCTCCATGGGTGCAACTTGGAGAAGAGTCCAGCCATGGATGTGGAGGGGCAGATGCTCCCAAGCACAGAGTGCAGTAAGCACACAGACCTCGAGGGGAAAAGCAGCTCTGTGTCACGGTCACCCAGGGAGTGACGGTGGTCACTGTGTGGCGACTGGGCAGCTGGCAGCGGCCAGATTGTATGGACTTACCACACTTAGGATTCAGAGGATAAAGCAGGTGCCATGAAGGATTGTCCTCTAGGGAAAAGGTAATGTTTGCATCTTTGTTTCCTTGTGTTCAACAGGGTGCCTGACAGTGGGTTGGCCATCATTTAGTATGTGTGTCTTTCATGTTGGAACCTTAATGAAGACAGGCAAAGTTGCATAAAAAGAGCAAGAGACCAGACATCTTCCATCTGCTGCGATTTCCTGGGCTGTGCCGGGTGCAAGCAGCTTCACCCAGATCTCCCACGTGAATGCAGGGGACCAAGCACCTGGGCCGTCTTCTGCTGTTTTCATGGATGCATCAGGAGGGAGCCGAGTCGGAAGTGGAGCAGCTGGGACGGGAACCGGCACCCATGTGGGGTGCTGGTGTCACAGGTAACGGCTTAACCTACTGTGCCACCGAGCCAGCCACTGTATTGTTAGTCTACTCACATTGTCAATTCATAGTCAATTATATACATACGTGTAATGTAGAACATGTGCATGGTTAGTATATTGTGTGGAGTGCAGATCCCACAAAACAGCAGAAATGCAATATTTTTATTTAGGAGTTTCCACAGTATCTACTTTGGGAAAATATGAAAATCTGTCAATATGAGAATCAGATTTTAAAATGTGAGCTCTCTTAGACCACTATAAACCACATTCCTACTGGGGAACATTCACATGTATTTTTTAGCATTTAAGTCTATTCAACTCTTGAACTCTATTTTTAACATTTCTGAAAGGTGTCACCAGAGTTGATTCTGTAATGAAGACTATCACAGCACTGAGCGTCCCATTACCCCGAGCCCCTAACAGAAAGGGCTCAGGCTGAATGCACAGACTTAGAACAATGCAGTCTTTGTTGGCAGAGAATTGCTCTGGGGCAGTCTGATCCCTGCCCATGTAATTACAGACGCTCAGACGTCCAATCTCTGCCATGTCCCTGGGCTACATAACCTTCCCATAGACAGACAAGCAAAGTCCCTTACCGCTGCACTGCTGCTGTAGCTGTGTGATGTCTCTCAAGCAAGTGCATCGGATGCCCTCCAGATCCAGGGTAGACATTGACTAATGAGTAAAACCTAATTTATGAGCCAGCAAAGATTTTAACACAGGGCACTCCATGGGTCTTGCCCATGCACACTTTTTTTCTGCAGTGACTTACGAAGTTCGACCACTACGACCATGCAAACTGTAACTCTAGAGTTTATCAGCTGCAGGTGAGTGCAAGGACTTTTGGGTGGGCAGATGCAGATCGGATGTGCTGTGTAGCCATCACCTAACTCATTTAAGTGGTTCAAGAGTTAACGTAAAGGTATATGGCTGTGGTACCAAGAAGGAGAAGAAGTGTTTGTATCCGAGTCATACATTCTCATTACTGTTGGACAGAAGGGCTTGCACTTGGCAGCTCCTGTTGGTTACACACTATAAAAGAAGAAAATGTTTTGTTCATCCTGGCAGAAACACTATTTTCCCTCTTAGATTTATTTTTAAAATAATTTGCTGATTGAAAAGTCACCCAGGTAAATCATTTTCTGCAGCAATAACGACATTCCCAGGCCAGTAGGATTTAGTCCAAAATGTGAAACCAGCGCTGTCTGGAATATTCATTTCCAAACTCTGTGCCAATGGGATCAAGTCCTGGCATGCTCAACCTGTATCTGAATGAGCTACAGACTTTGACTTTGCCACTTGCATTTTCAAACGCTTTGACTTTCTGATCTCCTGGAGAAACACAGCAGGCTTGAGGCCGCCTTTGTCCCTGGATGGAGGACTGACACGTGGTTGTAGAGCCATCAAGGAAGACGGTGGTGAGTACCACACCGGTGTCCAGAAGCAAAGTCTATGCATTAAGTGTCCACTGCAGGGCCTAGAAATGTGCATTCCATGTCAGTAGCCAAATTTCAGTTTATTCACCTCACCCAGATATTATTTTGCATGAGTCACGCGTTATGTAATGCTGTGTAAGTTTTTATTTCTTAATGATATCCCAAGGTCAGTCTCTTTTTCATTCATTATGCTGTGTTGCAAGCACCAATAGTGAAAATTGAAAATACAAACATCTCTCTCCCCAGCTCTTGAGAATGTGTATCTACTGGAAAAGCCAGCTTTGAAACAAATTGGAAGAAACTGGAAAAGGTGGTAGAGGGCAGGCATGTGGTGAATGTGAGAGAGAGAAGAACCATCTCGGCCTGGGGAACGGCTGGAAGCTTCCTATGCCTTTCTCGGGGCTTAGCTTTAAAGAGTGGGATGGAAATGGGTGAAAAAGGGACCACCTTAAGTGATGGTAAAGGCCTAAAGGGCAGAATGTATTCATAGCAGGACTTAGCACATTCAGTGTGGGCTGGAAGAAAACACCTCCCATGATAATCTTGTAGTTCTGTGACGTGTGCAGAGTAATAGGAACACAAGAGGAGTGTAAATTCTGAGGGGCAGAACAGAAGTGTGTGGCACAGCTGAATACTTTGGAGCCCTCTGCCTATGTAAGGAATCTAACCTGAAGAGGAACGATGTAAGCAAGTGAGTTGTCAACACCTCTAATACGCTGCTCTGCACTGGGGATGATATTAGTAACTGCTTCATAGAAAGTAGTGTCCACATTACATAACCTATCCTTTAACATTTCTTTGAGAAGCCATGGGCATGTGAAAGCTTTCCTTGCATATTAACTGCACGTGTCTAAATATACTCTTTTTAGAGCAGGTGTAAATTCAAAGTAAATGTCTGTAGAAACAGTGACTGGAAAACAGAGTGAGTACCTCTATCACGGATGTCCCGCTTTGCACAGTTCCCTGTATGATTAAGCTTCGAGGTCATGCAGTAAAGGTGATAAATACTTGAACCAGTGATGTGGGCTACCGGTTCCAGTTCCAGCTGCTCCACTTGCGGTCTAGCTCCCTGCTAATGCACTTTAGAAGTGGACGAAGGTGCTAGTATCTGAGCCCATGGGGCAGAGGTGCATGTTGTTCCTGGTGCAGCCACACCTATTGCAGCCTTGAGCCATGGATGATCTTTTTCTTTATTCATTTTGTTAAAATATTTTGAAGCAAGCAACAAGGAAATCAGCCTTGATACGTTACTATGAAGTAAAGAGCATAGCCAACCTCAGGGCTTGCTCTGTGAGTTTTGGCAGATGTGTGAGGACATGTGCTCATCACAACTCAGCAGAGCAGTTGACCTCTCCTGAAATTCCTGTTTGCCAAGTATCACTGCTATTGTTCCCGATGGCCCCCATTGCTCTCATGCTCCATCTATTTGCTTTTCCCTCTGTCTTCCTAAACCTCAACGGTAACCAGTGTTTGTGTTGTCTCCATAGTGGTGCCCTCTCCAGAATGTGCCAGTGTGACACGGTTGCATTTATTCTGTGAGTACCTTTTTCACATTGGCTTTTTTCACTTAAGGCTTGCTATCAAAATTCCCCCATGGTTTTCATGCCTTGACAGCTCCGTTGTTTTCCATCACTGAGCAGCACTGTTGATCTGTTCACCTACTGAAGGACGTATTGCTTACAACGATGTTCTGATAATTAAGGATGAAACCTACAGGCATTCATGTATAGGTGTTGTGTAGGCATAAATTCTCAGTTCTATCAGTAAGCATGATTGCTGGTTAATATGGAGGCTATAGTTGGTGTGTAAGGAATGATCCAATTCTCTTCCAGAGAGACTGGTGTTGGGCATTCTGTACTCCCTCCAGCCAGGAAAGGGAACTCCTGTTGCTGCACAATCTCAGCAGGAGGTGGCCTTGTCAATGTTCCTGAATTGTAGGCATTACAGTAAGTGTGTAGTGGTCTATCTGCCGGGTTAGTGTAGTTTCTTAATGATACATGTAGTTGAATATCTTTGCACACATGCATCTGCCATCTGTCTGGTCATGAACCTATTTTTTCTCTCTGTTCACTTTTCAGATTGGGAAGTTGGTATTGATTTGATCTGTTAAAGGGAGTTGTCTTTCACTTAAGGTTTCTTTTGTTATTGTTCCACTGCAGAATTAGAATAGAGGTTGGGGTAGCACTGATGTCCTAAAAATGTTAATTCTTCCAATCTAAAAGCATAGGAGGACTCTCTAATGTTAATGTTGTCTTTAAATTTTTAGCAGTATTTTTACTTATCAGTATACTAGTCTTTTACTTTTTTAGTATTTAATGCCATGGTGAGATGTTGTCTTAATTTCCTTTTTACATGGGGCATTGCTACTGGATGTAAATTTATCTTGTTTGTGAATTTGGTATTCTGCTATGTTGATGAATTTATTATCAGCTTTTTTGCAATGGTTTTAAGGTTTCTACATAAAAGATCATCTCATTGCTAAAAGGTAATGTTACATCTTCCTTTTCCATTTGCATGTCTTTAGTTTAATTTCATGCATTTTTCTGGCTAGAAATTCTAGTACTCAGTTGATAGAAGTCCCAAAAGTGGACATCCTTGACTTGTTCCTGATATTAGGCGGAAGGTTTCTGGTTTTCTCATGTTTGAGTGTGTTCACTGTGGGCTTTGCTATATCCTTATTTTTTGTGTATTTTATCATGATAAGGTGTTGAATGTTGCCAAATGCTTACTGTGTGTAATGCTTTGAACCATTTCCCTAGTTTCAACGATTGTTGGAGTAAATCTCACTTAATTGTGGTATTCGTGCTGCATTTAGTTTCCTGATGTTTTGTTGAGGATTTCTACGTTGACACTCCTCAGGAAACTGTCTGCTGTGGTGGTGTATGGCTTTGATGTGGGTAGTACTGGTATCACAGGATGAGTACGAAACTCTTCCCTTCTCTTCAATGAATTTAAAGCTAATGTCGGGAACCCTCGCCAGCAAGGGTCTTGCCAGCAACGGTCCAACCCATGGAGTCACCACACGACCACTGTTGATCGGTTCTCGATAAACTTTTATTCTTAGTGATAGAAGAAGGAAAGGAGAGAGGGGGAAGCAGCCGAGAGAAAGGAGGAGAAAGACTGAAGAGGCTGCTCCGCGTTCCCGCCCCTAACAGGGTCTTTTATCCATTCCCAGTCCCCCAGGGCTAGGGCGAGTAGTCCATCAATCAGATCAAAGGGCATGTGTAGTCTCAGGTCAAGGTGTATCTCATCCCATCAGGTCCTTTCCAAGTCTTTGTTCAGCACTTCCTTGACCTTGTTCTGCTCTGCAGGATGAGGCAGTGCAATGAGGAGGTCCCCACAGCTAATACTTCTATAAATCTTAGGTTGAATCCAGTGATGCCACTGGTGATTTCTAAGATTGACTGACTGAACCTCCTACTAGGTCTGTTCGGATTTTCTATATTTCATGATTTAGTGGTAGTTTCTGATAATTTTCCCACTTTGTCTAGTTCTTTGTTGGTATACGGTTGTTCATAGTACTCTTACAATCCTGTACTTTGATTACAATCAGTAGCCATCATTTCTGTCTTCAGTAATTTGAATCTTCTTTATTAGTGAATCTATTCACTAGTTTGTCACTTGTATTATCATTTAAAAATCAACTTGTGTTCCTTTTTACATATTTCTAAATTTATCTCCAGTCTATTCTTTATAGAGTTCTTTACTCCATTCTTTCTGTGTCTTATGAGTGTTGGTATACTGTAATGTATTTTATTCCATCTCTAAGTAATTTGCTTACTGTTGACAAATGAATGCATTTTACAATTTTCCTTGTGTTACAGATTTCTAACTTCATCCCACTGTAGTAAAAGTGCATCATTCCAAGTATTTAAGTACATTGGGACTTAAGTTACAGTCCACCATGTCTCTCCTGAAATTTGTATGGAAGTGCTACTCAGTAGACTAGTCTGTATATGTATGTGAAATCTGATTTTATTGTGTTATAAAACTTCTATTATCTTTGTTTATTCAGAATGAGAAACTGAAGATCCCACCAGGTACAGAACTACCCATTTTTCTCTTTAATTTATCCGTTTTCCCCTCATACATTCTGGTAGCTCATGGAAAGGCACATATATGGTTCATAAATGAGTTTTTTATGCAAAGTGTACCTTGATGTTTGCATGGTACCCTTGCAGTATTGAGTTATTAATTGCACAGGGGACCTTTTTCCATCCCTTTTCCTTCAACATATTAAGTGCGGTTCAACAGAGTCTCTTCTGGACTGAAATAAATATTTTTAATGCTTTCTGATGAAATTTAATCCATTACATTTAAATGATCACTGAGATACTTAAGTCATTTTGTGATTTTATTTCCTACATGACATTTTCATTCTCCCAACACTGGTTCAATTATTGTAACACATTTACCACATTACGTCAGGAGCTTAATCATACAGTGACCTGTGCAAAGAGGGACATCAGTGTTATGGGTACTTATTTTGTTTTCCAGTCAGTGTTTCTATAGACCTATAACTGCTCCAAAAAGAGTATATTACCAAGCATAGAAATTACATGTATTTCTTCTCAGCCTTTTGGTTAGGATCAGGTGTAACAATTACATGCGAAAGTCACAACATTAAATTTTGAATTTACATTAGTTTATATTCAGTAGCATACGAAAACAGATTTACAGCTCCTTCACCACCCCTTTCATTGTAGATTTAATGAAATAAGATTTATGTATTGTATGTACCAAAAAGTAACGATTGTATTATATAGAAAACTACAGGGATACAAACATTTTTCACAATAATTTTTTGTTATTGTTTCTCAAACGGTAGAGAACAGAGGAGAATGTAAAATTCTGTTGGGATACTAACAGCTGTGATCACTACCCCTGCACTTTAATGCCATCTCTGTTTCTTCTCAGAGGTTCAAGCTACCTTGCGTTTCACCCTTCAGGATTCCATGAGTCTTTTTTGAAAGCTGAATCTAGTGGTAACACACTCCCTGAGTTTCGTTTGTCGCTCACTGACTTAATGGGACACTGGGTACTCTCTTATGAAACCATGGTTTGTGGGAAGCTGTATGTCTCCTGCTGCTTCCAGACTCCCTGTTTGTCACTGGGGTTCAGAGGACAGGGCTCGCTCTCAGTTCACCTTGCGATTCTCCAGGTCCCTGTTCTCTGTGTGCATCTCTTCTGGTTTCCAGTCCCGTGTTATGCAGATGTTGCTCTACTTGTGGCACCTTCAGGCCACGTGTGCTGTGTTCACTCTTCAGTCTTATTTCTGCTACTCAGACTGCATAGTTCCTTGTCCTAGCTTCAAGTGTATGCATTCTTGTGTCTGCCTCTTTAAACCTGACTTTGAATACCTGTGGTCTGCTTTTCATTTCAGTTACGCTACTTTTCAGCTCTATAATTTCTCTTTGGTTTCTTTTTCAGTCCTCTGTTCCTCAGTACTTCCTTTGCTCACTGTTCTTTTTTTCAGGCACAATTTTAATAGCTTGTGTTTTTCCTTTCAGTGAGTCATACCTCCCTGGTTTTATGTGTTTCCACTTTGCGAATTTCTGTTGGGAATTTGAATCTGAAAATGCGTTAACTCTGGAAATCAGATTTTCTTGTTGATCATTAGAGTGTTTGCTAATCAGTTACTTTTTTGATGATTGCTTTAGGTTGTCTGTGTCAAGCATCAGCCTCTGATTCACTCCTGATGCTTGATGTCTTAGTAGCCTCCCACCATGGGCTGCACTTCTAACATGCAGTCTGTTTTGAAGCACCCCTTTAAATCACCACTGGACCAACTTCAGAAAGAGCAGGAGAAGAGTACACCACTGCCCTTCCCCTGCTCTGAGTACTGCAGGACACGGTGCCTTTTTACACAACCAAGTCAGCATCATAGGTCCATCTGCCTGCCATTGGCTGCTACTATGGTCGTGGCTGAAATTGGTTCAAGTAGTCAGGCCACAGCGCTCAAAACCAATTCCATGAGACGAGTTCTCCCTGGGAGGTGATAGATTCTTACTGCTTCCTCTTCTGCTGTCTTCTCAAAACCCTGTTTTTAAAAATTTTTGCTAGTTAAATCACTGTTTTACAGGGCAGAGAAATGACCAAGCTCCTTACCATTCAGCCTGCTTTGCCTGTTTGCCCATCATTCCTTTCTATGCTTATGAAAAATATATGGCATAATGCCTACGTCTGATAAAGAACTGTAAAGTGATTTGGATGTATGCTTTGAATCTACCTTATAGGGCATTCTTGGATAATCAATGTTTTCTTCAGAATATTGAAGAATCTAAGGAATCTTGCCTAGAAGAAAACGGACTCTTGCTAAGCCAGTGTTTGCTGGAGGAGTTGTCAGTGTTAAGGAAGAGCAGAGAACAAGTACGTGCTTTGAAAACCAGGGTGTCTGGGAACTGTACATGCCACACAACTAGATATGCATGCAGAAGTCTCCTTCTCAACAGCAATTAGTAGTTACATCTCTTCCTTGATAGCATGAAACAAACACTCTCACCTCGTGTCTCTGATGAAACTTTTATGCCACCTAAGGGAAAAGGGTGAGAGAGAACATGGATCATAAATTTATAGCTGTTAAGTCCAGGGCTTAAGTAAAAAACTTCTCAGCTACATTGATTTCTCAAAGTTACATTCCTCCCTCTAACCATAAAGTAATAAACCAGGTCAAATATCTTTGAAGAAAAAACAGAAGTTAGGTGTTCGCATACCCAGGTTCTATGATTAAAATTCCCTGCTACATTGGATTGTGCCCTTCCTTTATGGATGTCACTTGCATTGCAAGAGAAATGAGTGCAAATATTCCAAGACTTATGAAAAGACTAGTAGATTGTGACGAAATAGTAACTATCATTGAAGTTCTCCTGCCCCATCAATCATGCCTGTGTGTGTACACAGGGACACACACACCCTCCTCAGTTCAGATATACTCATAAGAGTCAACTTCCGTTATCTTCCCAGGCTGATAGTCACAATGTGATGACCTTAAGTGACAGAGTGCATGCTGCAGGTAGGACTCCACTGGATATAATCTGTAATAACTGGGACAGCATCAGAGCAGTTTTTCAGTCTGCGTGAGCTGTGGAGAAGGGACTATGTGCAGCAAAACAAGATCACATAAGCCAGGCTGGTAGATGTTTCCACAGCTTAACAGTGCCCAAACACTTGTGAGGCACCACCAGGGAATTGACAAGCTCTTATTTGTAAAGAAATTGCTGAAAGTTGATGTAGGAGGCTTTCATATCTATTCATTTAAGCAGGCCTCCTAGGACCATTAAAATGCAACAGTGAGATGAATTCTACTTACTGCACGGTTTGAAAGAAAATGCAGTGAAAACACAGCATGATGCATGCCCCGAGATTTATGGCAAGACAGAGTTCTATAAAGACCTTTGAGTTAAGAATAATTCTCAGAGCTTTTTACGGAGACAATGTTAAAATATTTTAATTTGGGGATTACTATGTATACTTGCACATTGTACAGAGAGGTACACAACAATATTATATAGAACTTAAAGTGACCATACCACATCAAGTTGTATGAGTGAATTCTTCCAACTTCTGTGTCCGTTGTTCTCAAACTCTTACTATCGCAGAGATGACGAGAAAAGCATGTCCTTTGTACATTTTCTCACTTGCAGCTGGATCACTCTAACATAAACATCACTTTTAGCCCAGGTCCCATTCCGGGAATTTTTCATTACTCCCCTCAACAGACACATGTTGTTCTTACCTACTGCTTCTGTGCAACAAGACTCTGTATGTGAGCAAAGAGCTTGGCATGCTTGGATTGGGATGCACCATTTATATAGCATTGAGTCTGGCAGAGCAGGATACAAGAGTGTCCCTTAGCTTTGTAATGGTTGAAGCTAATACAGTAACGCATATTAACTTGACTACACCAGCACTTCTAGGCCTCTTACCCTCGCGTCTTCTCAGAACTATGATGGAATTCCATCACATTCCATGTGCTCATCCTTTCTGCCATGCACTCTGAAAACAAGACTGATGGCACTCAGACCTCGCTGTTGGGTAATAGCAGCATCCGTCTCCAAGGTTCTCCAGAGGCCGATAGCAGTCAGCAGAAGCGTTGCTTTATGAGCTATCCATAGTGTTTGTCTTCTCTGTATTTGCCTGTGGAGGATAAAAGTCACACCTATTGCTCTTAGATAAACTGTACTGCAAGAAGCAACTCTAACCTGATTAGACCTGGCCGCTGTTTACATTACTATCAGCTTCGGAACTCTGCAGGAGAGAGTGTTGTCGTTTACCTTGAATGTGTTTTCCATAGTTTGCAAGTATCTGAAGGTTTATTGCTAGCAAGGTCTTGCTGGGAATTGATGACTATTCTAGATAAATGCAAGCTTGAAACAATGTTAGGTGCATATGTATTTTTTTCCTTCATTAGTGCCCAGTTCTTCTATCCCAAGTAAAGAATGGATGGCCTTGTGCATCCCATGAATAATGTGTGCAACGACACTGAATATGGTCTCCATATGCTCTGAACCTCTAGGGAGCTGTACAGCTCGGTGCCACTGTAAGTGTCAGTTCGCTATTTTCTGTCTTCATACCATGTGTGCATTATAAGAAAATATCGATGACCTTTTTCGGGCTGATCTCTGTTCCCAGAAAGCCCCCACCACACTGATACATCACAGATCACACTGGGTGACCTCACACCAATCACCTTTCACATTGCTGCAGTGGAACAGGGCGAGAAAGTGTTGATAGGAGATCTAAGCTGCAATTAGAAGACTTTTCATACTGGCACTCCAGGAATTTGGGAACTTGGAAGATGGGCAGAATGCTCTTGTGGTCGCTGAAGGCCAGTTGGATTTTCACCCTCACTAACCAAACATTGAAACTGTGAGAACCTAAGAGGCAGCTAACTTGGAAGCAAGGGTGTCTTTAATAATACAACCTCTTAGTGTTAAAAATTATGTATTTTCTCTATTTTTCAGGCTTTGGCGTAGACCTGGATAATCAGAAGCGGAGATCTCTACGGTGATTTTAGCGTGCTATGAGTCAAACTGTTGAGGACAAGAGAACTTATCACTCAAGCCTCTATCAGTAAAGTTGACATAAACATTGGGGCAGTTCTCACTGAAATGAACAGCATGCAAATATATCTTCATGCACAATAGAATGGATAGTTCCTCATCACATAAAGCCAGCATCGGCCCCTTGTGAATGATTTTAGGTGTACAGGTTGATGTCTAAAGTAAAAAGGCAGTGGGTGGCTTAAGGTCTGGGTGCGGGCAGCTGGCAACATAGGACATGGGTGTAATGCAAACAAGCAGATTGCTGCCGTTGGAAGTATTATTGTTCCCACCCCACTCCCCAATGTGCGGGTAGGGAGAGGTCATGGGGCTTTTTAGACGCATTCTGGGTTGCGCATGCCCCTTTCACGTGCCTCGCTGCCTTCCTCTGTCCTACCATGTGTGAAGACCACGTGGCCCTCAACAGAAGTCACACACATAGGGGCACCATGCTCTTCCCCTCCAGAATAAACCTTGTTCTTTTTAACTAATCCAGGACAAAGCCACTACGTGCAGACCCCAGGGTGAAGGGCGTGGTCCGGTTGCCAAGACGTCTGCCGTGCAGGAAGGAGACTGCTCTGGAACATTTCCCTTACACTTTCCTCATAGCCGAAAGTGAGATAGTGGCTTGGGACTCCTATGATGAAACCCAGGCAAGATTCCAAATGCAATGCAGGGACTGTGCTATGGTGCTGGTTCTATTCCTGGCTGCTGCTCTTCCTATCTAGCTCTCTGCTACGGCCTGGCAGACCAGTAGAAGCTGTCCCAAATCTATGTGAACCCTCAAAGAAACTGCTGGCTTTGGATTGGCACAGCTCTGTCCATTGTGGCCATCTGGGGAGTGAATTAGCAGACAGGAGACCTCTCCCTCCCACTCTCTGCAATTCTACCTCTCAAATAAATAAATAAATTTTTAAAATACAATGCATTGGTACATGGTGGTATAAGACAGCAGCGGAGAGAGACTCCCCAAGAGACAACACTTTCACCAGGCATTCGTACACCACAGCACCTTCACGTGGGCTAGGTAAGGAATGCTAGAGAGAAACCACACTGCCTACTTTTAAAAAGGTCCCTGCAAGGTAAGAACTGCCTCTCTCACCCTTTAGCTCCACCTAACAGAGACACCCCACCTCTGCCACATTGAAATCTAGTGCCAGACAGGGACCAAAGGTCCCTCTCCCAGCCCACAACCTGCTGATTGGGCCTCTGAACCCTTCTTAGACAAGATGCTGGAAGACAGTGAGGTAAAGACTCTAGTCCTGGGGGAAGAGGGATAAGCTACAGCCTGAGATCGCCACCTCCCACATCTGAGCACCTTGACTGAGTCCTGGCTGCTTCCTGCTGATGCACCTGGAGGATCACGGATGATGATCCAAATACTCGGTGTCTGCTACCCGTGTGGGTGATCAGGATGAGTTCTTGGCTTCAGCGTGGCTCTTGCAGTCATTGGGATAGTGATCTAGCAGATGGGAGATTGAGGACTCCCTCTGCATAGGTCATTGTACCTTTTAAATAAAGAACTTTTGAAAGATGTTTATTCCCAAGCTATTGCTCACAGACAGACCCTCTAGATCTGTCCTACTGTTGGGCACAAACCAAGGCCCGGGAGTAGGGCCTTCATAAGCCCTCCCCCAGCTGTGGGCAGACAGCAATACAGACGCCAGGAACTGCAGGGCAGGGCACAAGAGTGTGCCCAAGTCTGCATCTGCTCGCTCACAACACCACCACTGGAAAGACCTCCATGGTGCCTGTCCCCAGGTCTGTGGACACTTTCTGGACCTGTGCTGCATGGAAGACAAGGTTCATGGACCCAGTTGATCACTCTTAGAATCAGCCCTACCCTGATCAGCACGTGATCAGAGTGTGATCCGGTATGGTAGCACTGGTGGACACAGGACTTAGGAGGATGCTTGTTTGCTTGGGGAAAGAAGGAGAGGGGTTTGCCAAGATACTGCAAAGATAGATCGGGCTGGTGTTTGGGGGGGGGGGTCCAAGCATCCCTGGAGGATTCTGAGCTGAACCAACCATGACCATGGCCCACTGCTGCCAGTACAGGGGCCTATGTGACTGCTCCAGGGCCCCAGCAGCCCCGTGAGCTTGGACCCCTGCCCCACAACCTACTAAGAAACGTGTGTCCCATAAGCTGCTGCTGCCACTGAATACGTACAAGAGAAAGATGATACCACGTGATTCACTAGGAACCCAGAAACACACGTGCCTACTTCCCCAGCACCCCAAGATGCAGGTAGGAAAACAGAGTTGCATTTTGTAAGCAACTACTTCAATGTGATTCTAAGAACTGATCCAGCAGATGAGCAGACAGCAATGTAGGGACCCAGGACCTATAACAAAACAAGTCAGCGTGATGCTGCCCAAGGAACACAGGCTAACAAATGCTGTAGTAACAGACTTGAAAGAGAGCAAGATTGATGAAATGCCTGATCACGACCTCAAAATGTGATTCTAGGGAGGCTCAAAGAAATACAAGACACTACTGGCAGATACTTTGCTGAATTACTTATTCATATTATACATTATGTCCCTAATTACATCAAACAGCCATAGATCGTGAAACAGAACCAAACGAAAGTCTGAAAGCACTAAGTAAAATCCACAATACAGCTAGGGATGGGGTGGGCATTTTGATGCAGCAGGTTAAGCTGCACCTGTGCTGCTGGTATCCCATATGGGTGCAGGTTTAAGTACCAGTTCTCAGCTCCTGATCGACTGCCTACCAGTGCAGCAGAACCTGGCCCAAGTCTGTAGGCCCAGACGGAGTTGCATGCTCCTGGCTTTGGCCTGAATTGTCACAGCCACCTGGGGAATAAGCCAGGGGATGGAAAATGAATCCCTCTCTCCATCTTTCAAATAAATCTTCAATGCTTTGCAGCATAGGGAAGGAGGCAGAGGAGTTAAGACCCCACTTGTGTTGTCCACATCCTGTGTGAGAATGCCTAGGTTTGAGTCTTAGTTTGGCTCCTGATTCTAGCTTCCTGCTGCGCACGCGCTCTGGGTTGCATCAGCTGATGCCTCAGCCGCTGGGTCCCTCCTACATCCATGGGAGATCAGGATTGAGTTCCTGGCTCCCAGCTTCCTCCAACCCCAGCTCTAGCTATTAGAGTCCTTACTTGAAGACAGGTGGTTTACATTATCCACATGAGGACAAAGAAGATAGGCTCCAAGATTTTGGGGACACAACTCAATGCACAAGTATTTGAATTGCTGGTATTCCTGAGAAAGAAAGACTAAAGGAGTAAAGGCATCAAAAACTGATTCAAAAGAATGGTAGGTCTACACAGCCTGGGTCTGGAGAAAGATAGGTGTAACCAAGTGCAGGCAGCTCAGAAGATCCCAGAGAGACAGAATACGATCAGAAAAAACTTCATGCCAACAGACAAACTCTCACAATTACAACACAGATTATTCTAAAATCTGTGCAAGAAGAGTCTAAGTCACAACGTAATGTAGCCCCACGAGACCAACAGCAGGTGTCTCAGTACATGCTGCCCAGGCCAAGAGCCAACAGATGACCACATGACAAGCAAACTACCCACTGAGACTGCTGCACCCAGCAGGTCTATCTTCCATTAATGAAGGAGAAACAACGACTTATCAAGATGAGCAAAAAGTGAAGGCACTCATCACTACACTACCACACCAACATCATCAGAGTTGTACAGAACAAAGAAGCAGAATAAAGTCGGTAACTACCATCATGGAAACATATCGAAGTATAAAACACATTTTATAAAACCCCCACAGGCTATTCAAACTGAAAATTTTCTTTAAATGACTGGATGTATCCTTACTATCGATTAGATGCATGACAGTAAACACAAATTTCCTCAAATGACACAGATGACCTGCACTTGAATTAAAAAAAAAAAAAAAAGCCTGTGATAATGCTGCCTAAAGCAAACTTAGAGACCCGTGGATGTGAAATAGCAGCAGAGACATTTCATGCAAACTAAAACCAAAAGCAAGGAGTAGCAGCTATGCTTATTTTCATCAAAAGCAATTTTAAGACAAAACTGGAGGCTGGTGCCGCAGCTCAATAGGCTAATCCTCTGCCTTGTGGGGGCGGCACCCTGGGTTCTAGTCCCAGTCGCCCCTCTTCCAGGCCAGCTCTCTGCTGTGGCCCAGGAGTGCAGTGGAGGATGGCCCAAGTGCTTGGGCCCTGCACCCCATGGGAGACCAGGAGTGTGGGGAACCACAGGCCGGCCACCTGTGGGGACCTCCTCATTGCACTGCCTCATCCTGCTGAGCATAACAAAGTCAAGGAAGTACTGACCACAAGACATGCAAGAGATACACCTTCAACCTGAGGATATGCATGCCCTTTGATCTGATCAATGGACTACTCGCCCTAGCCCTGGGGGACTGGGAATGGATAAAAGACCATGTTAGGGGCGGGAACGCGGAGCAGCCTCTTCAGTCTTTCTCTCTTTCTTTCTCTCGGCTGCTTCCCTTTCTCTCTCTTCTCTTTCTCTCCTTTCCTTCTTCTATCACTAAAAATAAAAGTTCCTTGAGAACTGATCAACAGCGGTCGTATTGTGCGTGAATCCGTGGGTCAGACCCTTGCTGGCGAGGGTTCCCGATAAGGAGACCAGGAGACCACTGCCTTTGGATCAGTGCAGTGTGCCGGCTGCAGCACGCTGGCCGCGGCGGCCATTGGAGGGTGAACCAACGGCAAAAGGAAGACCTTTCTCTCTGTCTCTCTCTCACTGTCCACTCTGCCTGTCCAAAAAAAAAAAAAGGCAAAACTGTAAACAGGCAAAACCGGTCCCTATATAATAATAAAGGGATCATTTCTGGAAGAAGATAGTGATTTCAATTTCATACATATTGGTATGTAACATCAGAAACCAAAATTTAAAAGGCTAATGTTGCATCTACCGGAAGACAGAACTTCAATACAATTACAGTGGTGTCCTTCTGTTTTTTGAAAGGCCAAGTCATTGAGATAGAAAGAAAAACAGCACCATTTTACTATCCTTAAGACCCAATGGGCCTACAGTTATACAAAATGTATCCAACTGGTACAGAATACACATTCCTTCCATCAGCCTATGAAACGTTCTCTTCTCTCATATACACCATGTATCACATGACCAAACAGGTCTCAACAATTTCTGCCTTTTGTGACTAACCTGAGATAAAACTAGACACCCACAAAAGAACCTTGAGGACTTACACAACTACATGCAGTCTGAATACGTTCTGCGTCACAAGAGCCATGTCCAGCTTCCTTACAACAAGTCAGATGGAAATACATAAATGTGTACCTTGTTAGAACCCATGGCACACGTATACAGCCAAAGCTGTGATAAGGCGAAAGATTCTAACAAGCACCTGTACCAAGAAGATACAAACAGATTGAACAACTGGAGGATGTACTGCAATGATGTAAAGGCGTAAAAGCATGCCAATTATTGTTTACAGCCACTGTCTGTATTCCCGCTAAACTAGGGTCTTTCTGCTTTTTTACTTGTTACACTTCTTGTTTCATGAAGTATTAAGCCTGCATACTGCAGTGTAAATTTAAAATATGTTATCTCAAGAACAAAATGGTAACAGGGAAAATGGGTATGAGGGAGGGAGGGAGGGAACCAGGGAGTACCATTAAGTTGTGAGACTTGTATCTACAAATCATACTAGTCTGTTAAAAAGTGATAAAAATAAAATTAAAAAAGGAACAACCCAAGGCCAAAGTTAGTAGAAGGGAAGAATAGCAAACATAAGTACAGAAATATGAGCAGAACAATACAAAAGATCTAGGACGTGAGGTTTCTGAAAACATCATTAGTGACCCTTTCGCTAGATTAACAAAAAAGAAGACCAAATACAATCAGAGGTGAAAAAGGAGATCTTATGACTGATACCACAGAAATTCAAAGGATGACTAGAGACTATTATGAACAATTCTATGCCTACAAGTTAGAAACTTTGAAAAGTTGGATATATTTCTGCATACATGCGACTTAGCAAAATTGAACCGTGAAGATTAATGCAACAGACTGAATAATGAAAAGTCTGTCAACAGAGAAAAGCCCAGGTCTGTTTAGCAACACTGCTGAATTCCACCAGACATTTTAGAAAGAACAGGGCTATTGCTGTGGTGCCTGGAGTTCAGCCACGGCTTATGTACCTGCTTCCCCCATCAGAGCACCAGGACCAGTCTGGCTGCTTTGCTTCCAGTCTGCTTCCCTGTCGATATGCCTGGGAAGCAGAAAATGACGGCTCCGGTACTTTATTCCCTGCCACCCCTCTGGGAAAACTGGATGGAGTTCCTGACTCCCGGCTACATGCTGGCCCAGAACGCTGCAGTTATTTTGGGAAGAAGCCTCACATGCAAGATCTATGTCCAGTTCTATTGCTCTGCCTTTTTGATAGACAGATGGACAGGTGGAGATAGCTATTTTTTAAAAAAGAAAAGAACTAGTATCAATGTCTCTCCCATTATTCCAGCAAATTCAAAGTGGAGGACTACTTGCAAAGTCATTCTTTGAGGCCAGCACTGCCTTGATTCCAAAATCACACAATGGCAAGGTGACAGAAGGCAACCATAGACCAACGGAGATGAAGAACACAGACGAAAAGAGTCTCACAAAGTAATAGCAGATCCAACCTAACAACATAGCAGAAATCTCATTTGCCAATATCAAGTGATGTTTACCTATGGTATGCTTGGACATATACGAATCAATAAACTTAATATATCATGATAAAATTGCCCAAATTCAGTATATAAGGAATGTAACTCAGGATAGGCACTTGGCATAGTGGTTACTCTGATGCTTAGGATATTTACATACCATATCAGTGTGCCTAGGCTTCGGTCCTGGCTCTGTTCTCTAGCTCCAATTCCTGCTACTATGCACTCTGCTAGGGAGCAGGTGATGGCTGAAGAACTTATGTTCCTGCCACCCATGTGGGAGGCCTGCATGGAGTGCCAGTCTCCAGGATTCAGCCTGTCCCAACTCTGGCTGGCCGGGGCCTTTGGGAAGTGATTCAGTGAATAGGTAATCTATCTATGTCTCCACCTTTCACGTAACAAAATTTTAGATGTAAGTATTGTTCAAAATATTAAGGGACATATATGACAAGCCCAGAGCATCCATCATATACAATGGGTGAATGCTGGAAATCTTTTCTCTAGAATCTGGAAACAACGATGTCTAGTCTCATTGCTCTTATTCAATATAGTCCTGGAAGTTGCAGCTAGAGCCATTGTGAAAGAAAAAGAAATAACAGCATACAAACAGGAAAGGAAGAATCTAAATGATCCCTGGTTCCAGATGATGTGACTACGTCAAGACAGACCTTCAGATTCTCCCAAAAGACTACAGACCTTGTGCATCTGTTCCAATAAAGCTGCAGGACACAAATCAACATGCCACTTTCATTTGCATTTTTGTACAGCAATTAATAAACTTACCGAGAAGGAAATCGGGGAGCTAAGTCATTCACAACAGCTACAAAGATACCATTTCTTAAAATTTAATGATGTGAAACACCTTAACAATGAAGTACAAAATGGTGAAGTAAGACAATGAAGAAGAGACACAAAAAGTAACAAATTCCCAAGTTCATGGATTGGAAGAACTGGGGGTATTAACATGTCCATACTACCCAAAGTGAAGTACAGATTCAATACATTCTCCATCACAATGCCACTGACATCCTTCCCAGAACTAAAGCATTTCTAAAATCCCTACAGAAACACTGAAGACTTCAAATAGAGAAATCTTGACCAAAACAAACAAAGCTGAGGCACCACTGTCAAATTTTAAGACGTATATACTGCGGTGCAACTGTAACCAAAACAGCACGGTACTGACATAAACATACACACTGACCACTGCAACAGAATTCATATTGCAGAAATATGTCTACACATCTCTAACCTTGGATTGTCAACAAAGAGCCAAAAACACAGACTGGGTAAAGAACAGTCTCTTCAAGTGAGGGTACTGGGAAATCTGCGCATCCATATGTAGCCAACTCCAACTGAATCCTAATTACTACTCTCTACAATGATCAACCCAGAGTCAATTGAAGACTGATGTAAAGCTGGAAATCATGAAAGTTCGAGAAAAGTACAAAACATTTTGATTCATTGATAGAGATGCCACATTTTGGTACAAAGAGCCCAAAAACAGACAAAAAAGAATGGCACTGTATCAAGCTAAGAACCTTCTGCACAACAAAGGATAATGGAATTGAATGAACTGGAATTTGAGAACATATTCAAACTACTCATATGACAGAGGATTAATCTGCAGTGTACAGAAGGAACTCAACAAGTAAAAGCAAACACTCAGTTAAGAAATGGACAAAAGGACTTGAATACGTATTTATCAGAAGAAACATAAATGACCGACACATATATAAATGTGGGGTCAATACAATAGCGAGCAAGAAAACACATCCCAGAGACACAATGTGATATCACGAGTTCATTTAGAATAGCTTTCTCCCAAAGACAAAAAAAAAAAAAAAACATAACAGAGGCTGGTGAGAATGCAGACTGAACGGGGACCCTACTACACAGTACACAGGTGATGGGAGTGCTAATCATTGCAGCTCTCAGGGAGAACAGTGGGGGAGTTCCTGAGAAAATCTACAAGCTGCTCTACCACACGACCAGCTCTCTCACTTCTGGCTGTGTACCTGACGGAAGTGAAAGCAGCCTATCAACGAGATGCCTGTGCTCCACGTTCACTGCCACACTGTTCACATAATTAAGATATGCGATCAATCTAGGTTTCTATTATTAGATGAATGGATAAAGAAAATGTGGTGTATATATACACAATAGGATTTTATCCTTTTTATGGCTCGTATTCCATCATTTGCAGCAAAATGGATCACCAAAGTCATCATCTTGGGCAAAATATGCCACAGACAGAAAGACAAATGCCACACATTCTTTCTCATGCCCAAGTTAACAGCAAATGTCAATCTGGACATGAGATAGCGATCACCAGAGGCTGGGAAGAAGGGATACAGGGAGGCTGGGTAACCAGCAGCACAAGCCAATTAGAAGTGATAGTGATAGGTTCTTGTGTTCCAAGAATATTGGATCAGCTGCAGTTCACGATTTTGTATTATCATAAAAAGCAGGAAGACAGCAGGTAGGCTCCAGACGTGGAAAATGAGGAAGCAGAAATACAGATTGCCTGACTTGATCAAGTTCTGCTGTATCTTCTGCTGACCTCTTGCATATTAGCTTAGAAAAATGCACCAGCATTACATGTTAATCAAAAATATTAGCAATTTCACTGACGAGACATTTATATGTTAAGAAACACAGGTGAAGCACTTCCTGAAGGTTTCACTTTCTCACCCATTCCATAAATTCCTCACATTTTAGGGACTGCTGTGTTGGTCCCTGGATCTCCACTGTAAGCCATTCCTACTACCCTCAAGAGCCACATGGCAGTTTTCTATATCCATACATTTGAATAAGCATCATACATTTATTCAGTAGTTTTATGGAACGGAACTGTTCATAGAATTATACACGATACTCAGAAATAAAAAATAAATTCAATATTGTTTCTAGCTTTCTTTGAGGACCTCTACCTTTTGTTAGAACTCTGTGCCCCTAAATATTTTCTAACTTTCAATCCACATGAAGCACCATATGTAGGCTCGCCTTCAGGGTCACCAGTGGCTCCTCAGCTGTTAGCCAGTCATTGGATTTGCCGTTGGACATGCAGCCCACCTGGGTTTCAGAAGACTGTCATACTAGCCACCAAATGACCACAGTCCCTTGAGAAACTCAAGGGAAAACTGCTTATCCTTGCATTTTCCAAATTTTGATTCTTTTCTTAAAAATAGAAAGCATTCATACATTATTTGAGGACAGAAAGAAAATCATTTTTGTCTTGGATTTCATTCTGGAAGGACAGTTAGAAGCCCACAGAATTACTGGAAAATAGGAGCCATCAATACTAACTATGCTTCTCCTTTCTGCATCTGTCTTCGTGTCTTTAACACACCAGGTTCCCATGTACATGAATACCCACCAGAAGCACCATCACTGCCACACTGTAACACAGTAGGGAGAAGGGGAGAGCATGAGAGTAATTTCCCACCACATAAGCCACAGCTTCAAAACAAGCCCAGCTAGGACTCGGATTCCTGCAGTGTCGGCAGGGGCTCTCCAAGGAACGCTCATCTTTCCCCGCAGTTCTAGGTCCGACCCTGGGAAGGTGTTTCAGTCAGCGTCACATTACCACACTTAGATACCCGAGGCACTAATGTTTAAAGACCAAAAGGCTTAGGCAGCTTACAGTTTGGAGGATCAAAGTCCAAGAGGAGTACCGCAGGCTTGGTGGCTGGCTCTTGATTGTCACAGCTCATGGAGATTGGCGGATGTCAACAGCAAGAGGATACGCAAGAGCAAGCAGGTGACAACTTCTCAAGCCAGGAACCGAGATCATCTGGTTGGGGAGAAAAACTCAAGCTTTTAGATTCAGTGTCAAAGGACATGCCCCCAGGGACCTCCCAGTAGACCCTGCCTCTCCAGTGCTGCATGACCACCCAGTAGTACCTGCAAATACATGAACCCCTCAGAAGACACAGAACTACATCCAGAGCACAGCGGAAGGCAAAGGAATTCTGTTCATCTGACAGATCTCTAGTGCTCCATCCTGGGCAGGACAAAATCCTCAGCACAACATTTCCATACCTCTCCTGCTCTGAATTGTGATTGAGTGGGCAGAGGGATGAGCCTCCTTGATTCTATTTTAGCCAATTAACGGTTCTCTGTGGGCAGTGGTGGTGATCAAAGTGGAGTGCATCTGGCACAATGACACAAGCCCTTTCCTGAGTTTCTGCTTAGCAAAGCTCATGACTGAGGCTTAGGACCGAAGCCGTAGGCATGGCAGCCGACTCTGACATCACACACACACACCCTAGCCTCACATGTGAACATCCACAGTGCATCATCAGGACCAGCTAGGGTGGACACACTGACCGCAGGACATCCACTGCTCACGTACAGGTGCTCCATTACAGTTTTTAACCCAGATAGGACATCCATCCTTCCTCCACCTCTCAGGCCCGTCCCTAGTAACCTCTGGAAACCCAAGTCTCTTATAATCAGTCAATTCTCAGGATTTCTGTTATCTTCTGAATTCACCTTAACTTATTCTCTCAGCACCTACACAACATTTAATTGAAGTTAATCACAGAGATAAGATTTTGAAGTACTACTCCAATATGTTTAACAGAAACCATAGGAAAAAACTGACGTGGTCAAAGAAGTTTTGGGAAAATGCACTTGAAATTTGTATTGGTTGCTTTTTGGAAGACAATGTTAATTGAAGATAAGTCAAACGCTGGGACAAAATGATCACATTTCACACAGGTGATCCTGGACTCAAATCTAGAATAGATAATGAACTTTAAAGGCTTAAAAAGAAAATATGTAATTCAATAAAATTGGGCAAAGGATTCTAGCAATTTGCCAGAGAAGTCATAGAGAAAGAAAACAGGCCCACAAATGGAAGCTCAACATAGTCATTTAGAAAATGAAAACTTATGTGCAAATATTCATAGCAGCTTTGTTCACAATTGCTCCAATCTGGACACAACCTTAATGTGCTACAGCTACTGAATGGATACACAAAATGTGGTGTGCCCATACTCCATGGTAATGAAAAGGGACAATGCTTCACTATGGTATCCACTCCGGCTTCTCACCAGTTAGGGAAGCCTGTGCTTCCGCGGAATGGAAGCCACCTGCTTTCTCCCTGTGAGGCGCTCAGGGCCCTCCAGAGTCCAGCTGCAGGTGGAATAATTATTTTCTTGAACTCGCGCATGGTGATCATCATGGAATTCATTTTCCTTCCTGTTTCACTTCATCTCTATGATTTCTGAAATCCTCTTAGATAGATTCCCCTTTATGAGTTTTGCCAGAACCAAATATTCAAAATCCATTCAAGGAACATGTTACCATTTTCATTATTTGCCCATATACTTCTCTGACCACTTCAGAGCATATAGATGGGGAGATGTCATTCATTTCCCCTCGAGTATTGAAATCACTGTTATGCAATAGCATATCTTTTCCTAATTTACTACTCGATGCAGACTTGCCTTTGTGTGGAAATTATCTATTTTATCTTGCAGAAGGTTTTGTTCCTTTCTTAACTGTTCATGTTTCAGGATTTCACAGGCTGCCTGGACATTGACTGCTGCCATTCATTATGGTACATACTCAGTTCCAGTTTGCAAGGTAACAAGAATCTTCTCTCAGGTTTAGAGCCACTTTTCTGTCATTTCTTTGATTTCCACTCTTGCTAACATATATACAACTTGCTTTTTCTATGTTCCTTGATTTTTAGCAAGTTATTAGGGGAAGATTAATTTAATATTTCCTAACTTTTCAGATTTTTCATCTTTGAAAATGTATTGTTTGATGTAATATATTGGCTTATTTTCCAAGTCTTCTAGTAAACCATTTCATTTTCATGGATATATATTTGATTTCCCAGAATTGCATTGTATTTATCTGATTACTCTGTTTACATAATAGTTTCCAACTCTTTCCATAGATTTTCAAGCTTTGTTATGGGGATATTAATCTGAATTTTCAACAATTATTCTTCTCAAGTGTGTTGAATATACTCACATTTGCACCTTGCACCATTATGTTATATACCTGGAAGGTACCCAGTGCAATATATTTTCAAGATGAAGAATAGTTCTCCCTAGAGATATGGATAGCCAGGACCGCCTGAGAATACAGACAGAACAGTCTACCCCATAAAAACTCAATATAAACAGCTTGAACAAGAATACTCTAAAAAAGCTGTAAGGAGAGAGAGGACCTTAAAAAAAATTGCAAGGAGAATGTGTGTTAGAAAAAGCAATACATCGATTGCACTTTTTTGCACCAAAATAAACTCACATTTTCATTCCTTTGAATTATCTTAAGGTAGTTCAAACAGTTAGTGGAAAAATACAGTCAGAAGTTTATTTTGGCGATAGTTTTCCAGAAAGGATTTTCCACACACTGTGTGAGGGCCTCACCTATGCAGCCAAGTGGGAACTGTCTGGGAACACATGGACCTATCCGTCCTCTCACGAGATCAGAGATTCAAGTTTGTGAACACTAAGGACAGACAAACAATGCTTTTCCATTAACTTTCGATTTTGAAATTACTCCAAAGTAGCAACATTGGGTAGCAATGAAAAATAGTACACAACTCCCAGAAAGTCATCATTCTGATGTGCTCATTTTTAGCATTTGTCCAATTTCCTTTGCCCTGTGTATCTGTCTAATTCTCTATCTAGCCTTCTGGGGGCAAGCTGCACATACATTATGGCCTTTTTGCATTAAATGATTCAGTGCGCCGAGCCTGAGAACAGGGACACTCTCTCTTCCCTAAATGGAATCTGACTGTTGTGCTCAAAATGCCTTTATAAAATTTTTCCCTCTCCACTCCCTGGGCTTGGATCGTTCATTCCATTTACTTAACCTGTCTGTTGAGCTTCCTGTCATCTGCAACATTCCCACAATCTTGGTCTGCCTTTTGCGACAGTGCCACGCAACCCTCCTTCTTGTGTTTCTCTCCCGGTTGCTCCTGAGCCAATCAAGGCTCTGCACTGGGCTGGTGCAGGGCTCTCTCTGCTCTGGGACCATACATGACCTCCTGGTCCTGGGGGATTCCATTAGCGTTGATTACCAGTTTAATTGTTATCCTCTTTCTTCATTGCCAACTAGCTGCAGCATCTTCTTGAAATTAACAAGCAGTCTTCCGGGAGATAGCTGAAAACCGAGTAAACACCCTGTTCATCAACATCATTTTCCCTAGACCCAGCATCCACTGATAATTCTTGTCTGATCCTATCTGGATCCTGATGATTACAGAATGATTTTCCTTTGAATGTATCAACCTGCATTTACCCTCTCTGGTGAGCCAGGACTCTCCATTCCCCACCATGTTTACTGCTTATCTAACTCGCTGTTACTGCTATCGGCATGAAGTCTGACTTTTCACCATTTGAAATTCTTTTCTGTCATTTACTATTTTGGTGTTCAGATTGTCCTAGATGTGGGCAGTTAGAACCCATCTAAGCCAACTCCCGCGTCCTTGGTCATTTATTCTTTGGCATTTGCTTCTATTTTGACTTAACAAGATGTTCCAGGCTCATCTTGTTCCATCTCCGTGCCCATTCTGTGTCCCTAAATAGGCCATTTTTCTGAGGAGTCACAATTGGTTTTAGTGAACACAAGACAGAGGTTACCTCATCCCGATACCCTTACAGCCAGTGGGTGTCTACCTCCTGGCCACTTCAGATGACGGGAAGTATAGACACACATGTATAACACATGTATATGAGTACAACAGGTACACGCATGCAAGGGTATGCAAAACGTTCATGGAAAAACAGTCTTGACAGATTCTATTTTTCCATGAACTTGTAAAAAACCCTTTGAGCTTATATTTGCATATAAACATGCACATGATCAAACAAATCCATGAAAGAGTCTTCAAAACATTCATGGAAATGCTTATTAGGAACAAACTACTCAGGGTTATCACAAGTTTTGCACACAGCTAGACTTATCTTCTTATACCCCTTTCTTTAAACATTCTCTCTCATATTTTAGAGAATACTGGTTTATACTTGTACCCCAAGTCCCATCCACAGAGATACCGTCCCCCAGTCTATCTTTCAGTGTCCCTTTCTCCACAGTAAAAATTCTGGTTCTCCACACACTCAATACCTTTGCTCATTTTCTCAGTCCATTAAGAGACGTGATGTGGTTACTCCCCTGCAACACTACAATGGACAGGAATACTACTTACTGTGAGTTGGGGACTCCCTAGCAGTTCTTCCTCTCACCACAGCCCACTCTGCCTAGGATTGAGGTCCTCCAGTCCAGTTCCTCTTTTATAAATAATTTGCATTTGTCCTTTTTTCCTGCCTTTTTCCATTCCTATTTTTCTGTCATGTATTTTTTCTCCCTTTGTCATCTTTATAGTTTTTATTCGGGGCTGATGCTGTGGCACAGTGGGTTAAGGTGCAGCCTGCAATGCTGGCCTCTCATATGGGCACTTGCTCAAATCCTGGCTGCTCTACTTCCGATCCAGCCCTGTGCTAGTGTGCCTGAGAAAGCCATGGAGGGTGGCCCAAGTCCCTGGGCTCCCTGCACCTATGTGGGAGATCCAGAAAAAGCTCCTGACTCTGGTACTGATCTGGTCCAGCCCTGGCCATTGCAGCCATTTGGGGAGTGAACCAGTAGATGGAAGAATTCTCTCTAACTCTACCTTTCAAATAAACAACTCTTTTAAAAAACACTTTTTATTAAAATGTAATCAGGACTAACATTTGTTTGGAGCAGTTGTATGGTGAAGCTAAGTCCTCCCTTGGGGTGCCCACCTCCCTTGTAATGTGCCTGGCTCAGTTCTCGGCTCTCCTGCGTCCCACCTAGCCTCCTGTCCCAGTGCACTCTGAGACGCAACAGGGATGGCTCCAGCACTTGGATCCTTGCCATTCACAGGGAAGACCTGTGAGCTCCTAGCTTCAGCCTGGCCCAAGCAGTCAGAGAGTGAATCAGCAGACGAAGGCTCTCCCCTTGTCTCTCTATCTCTATGCCTTTCCGATAAAAGAAAAATAAATATTTATAAGACTTTGCTCATTTATATTTGGTTGTGTTTGTCTTCTTCCCATAGTTGTTGATATAATTCTATTACTTGAATTTGAAGATTGCTGACATGCTAACAGGTACAAAAGAATGCAGAAGGCACCACTCGGAGAGACGTCGGTCCTGCCACATTCCTACAGATCACCAGATAACTATTATTTGCTGTTGGAGCCGCCATGTTTCCTTTTGAAATGATAAGCAGGCACATTTTTATTCCTTATTTCCCTTATATCTTACACAAATAGCAGGTTCCCTTATATGCTCGTTTCAACTTTTTATTTAATAATGTCTCCGGGAAATCAGATGGTGTCAGTTTATGGAGACTTTGCTCATTCTGTTACACAGCTGTATTAGGCTCCATGGCAAGCACATTTCTTTATTATACTTTATTCCGTGTTGTATGCTTGGACTTGAAATTGCTTTGTACTTAGAAATAACGCTACAATCAAATAACTCTGGGCTTATAGTTTTTCATTGTTGGTGGTTTATCTCCAGAATAAACTCCTAAAAACTGGATCCGTGAGGAAAGGTAACTGTACTGGGGGTTTCGTTGTCCATCACTGGTTTCCTTTAATAGGTGCTGAATTACCTTCCATCTCCACAGGTGATGTAAGAAGATGGCTACTTCCTAGGCAGTCTGGTGCTTGGTGATCCTGCCAGGCGAGGAAGCAGGGCACCGTCCTCCCCTCCATCAGCTCTAACGTGTGGTGCCCTTCAGGTCTTTGCTTGTAAAAGGTTAGCTCATTTCCTGTGAGACGTGAGAAATACCCACTCATAGTATTTGTCCTGTGTTTCCAAAGGTGAGAGGAGAGTCCAGGTGCTCATTCACACTTTAAGTCATCCGCTCAGTTTGATGATCACATTTGCAGAATGATGGCCCCAGCCAAGCAGGTGTCTTTGGGCTGCTTGGATATCACAGCACAGAGCTACAGACCTCTGCTACTGGAACCTGAAACCTCCAAGTTGATTTCCATATGGAAAAATAAAACAAGAGATGCAACGTTTATATGGATTTTACCTCTGATAAAATAAGGGACAGTAGCTGATAGAAATGGAAGTAACAGGCTTAGATGATTCCATGAGGTACACTGTTCTCTGACGGCCTTGGGTACCTGGAGACTTCCTGTGTCCTCTCAGCTCATTCTGTTCTCAAGGGACAAAGAACCATGTACTAACTCTGACGTTCTCACAATTACCGACGTGTTAGTGTCATTCTGTCTCCTGTGGAAGACCAGCAGCTCTTAGGCTCTCCCCAAGTCTGTTAAATTAATAAGTCACCTAAGATAAGGGATCTTTTGCAATGGCAGGAAGTAATTTTAAATTACAGTCATGATAAGAAGACAAATTATTTTATTTATAAACTCCTAGCTCATCACATTATAAAAAGACTAAACTTTTGTCTTCGTAACTATATGTATTGCCTTGCCTCCCTGTGCATTTTAATTTTGTTTATTACACAAAGAAGTGACAGTTTGTCCTTTTGTGTGTAGCAAAAAAAAAAAAAGACAGTTTTTTTTAATGGTAATTTATTGAACAAGGCAGGCTTCTGTCTGTCATCTTCCAAGTTTTTTGGACGGTGAACATTTTCAAATTACATGGTCTGCAATTCCCGGTTACACTGCATCTATACCTGCTCTCAGACCCACTCAGCTGAATTTGATGAGGCTGCATTTGGGCCAAATCTGTGCCGGGTGCATAATGGAAACTGCTTCACTGAGGCTCGCTAGGCTCCCTTCATTCTGTCAGCCACTGAAAACCACCTGGTACCACCACAGATAGGTCGCATTTGTGTTCAAACACCATTGGATTTCTCTCCGAGGCTGTGGATGACAACCAACCTGGCTGTGCAGGGACCCTCCAACACGACAGGTTCCAACATAAGCAAATAAGCAAAGCTGCTTAGCCCGTGGGTGCAGGCTCAGCAGGGTGAGCAGAAATTCAGACAGAGATTCCATGTAAACAGGAATATTAGAAATGGGTCTCTTGGACTTAAGAACAGGTGCTCAGGTGCCAAAGACACAAGGCAACATTGGTCTCCTCCTCCAAAGATAAGAAACCAAACCTAAGTAACTACATTTTGATGAGAATGCCCGAAAGAGAAAACATGGGAACCCGTAGGACACAGGGCCCAGTGACGGCGGCATAAAGAGAGGAACACGTGCACCGGCAGCCATGACTCAAGCCTGTGGCTGGGGCTGATCCTCAGCGTAGGACAAAGGGCAGGTGACAGATGCCAGACCCCATCTGCGGTGACGCTGGTGTCTACAATCTTAGCGACAGGAAGAGCCCCCATCATCATGGACTTGGAGCCCCACTGAGGGTGCTCCCTGGAGGACTCACAGTAGTGTGCTGCATAGAAAAAAAAGAGGTTTCTAGTCCACCCTCCAGCACCAGGTTATGACAGTGCGATGCCACCGTGAGAAAGGAGTCACTGCTGGAACACGTACGGCTCCAGGTGACAGAAACCCCTGCATCACCCCATCTGTGGGATCCTGCAAACGTCACACCACCCTAGCAGAGAGGACCACAGCCTAACGCATCTACCCAGAGCCAACAGCAGCAGGGACCCTGCCACCTTAGTGCGATCAGTATCACACACTGGCACAGGTGCTTTGGCCACAGCAAGGCAGGTTCCACTCGCAGGTGTCTAGAAGCCGGGGTTTCTGTCTCTGAAGACCCGGGGATGTTCCCTTCATGCTCCCCCCAGAGCAGTGCTTTCCACCCCAGACTGGGGACCGACCTTGCTTTGTGTCGCTCTCTGAGCCTGTTCCCCCTTTGGAGGACATGGACAGTTGTGTAGTTATCCCAGACACGATCTCAGCACTGCCCCAACTCCAGTCACCAACTCCAGGACCCACATGACCCTGTTCCAACTGAGAGGAGGCCAGCCTTTCCGGCTACCATTGCCATCACTCATAGTGGAGAAAGATGCAGCAGCATACAATTCAACATCCGACTGCAATTAGAGCCAAAGCAGCCTATCAACCCAGTATCCTAGGACACATATTTGGGGAAAAAAATCCTTTGATCCACAAAAGCCACACTTGAAAAGCAAGAGAAACAACTGACTCACAGAGGAGCATGTCACAGCACAGGGAAACCAGCAGTATGACAAATAAGGGCGACAGATAACCCTCCATGCTTCTCTTTTGGCAACGTTTTCTTTCATTTATGAAGGAGAAACACATTTTCCAAGACAAGCTAAAACTGAAGGACTTCTTCTTAACCAGACCAGTCTTAAAAAGGTGTTTAAGAGTTTAAGGGAACCCTATTAGTGGAAACAATGAAGGGTCACATCATGAAAACGTTTGAGACTACAAGACCCACTAGAGAAAGGAAAAAAGGATATTCAAAGTAAAAAAAAAAAAAGATGCTGAAAAAGGAAGAGACTAAGCCATTACCTTTGAACACTTATTTTTAAGGTAAATGGACTAAATACTTCAGTCAAAAGATACAGACTAGGTAGATGTAAAATATGAGTCCCAATATTCTGCTGCCTACACAAAACTCATTTCACTCATGGCAGGATTGACAGTAAAAGGCTGGGAAAACATATTTCATGAAAACGGAGATGAAGAGTAAGCAAGATTAGCTCTATTGATATCAGACAACATAGATTCTAGGGCAAAAGCTGTAAAAAGACACAAAGAATGTCACTACATAAAAAAGGGATCAATTCAAAAAAAAAAGTGTAAATGTACACACCTCTCATACCAGTATACTCAATTTCCTAAAAACAAATATTATTCAAAATACAGAGAAGTTTCATCAATGAGTAGATCATGGTTTCATCAATGAGTAGGTAATTGATACAAAAAAAATCAACACTAAGACAGCAGAGTTATGCTGCACTGCGGACCACATGGATGTCACAGATTTTTCTGCATATTCAACAGATGGCGAGTAGACTCTTCACCAGCATAAGGAACAGTCTCTAGGATAGACCATACATCAGATAATAAACCAAGTGTCAACAAATTCAAGATTATCACAATCATATCACATATCTTTTCTGATCACAATGGAATAAAAGTAGAAATTAGCATTAGAAATGGTAAGGATTATTGAAACTCGTGGAGACTGAACACACTTCTGATGAACAGGAGCTTACTGAATATATCAAAAAGTAAATATGGAAAAATCCTGAAGCTAATTAAAATGGAAATAGCATATCAAAACCTATATGATACACCGAAAGCAATACTAAGAGAATTTCACACCAGCAAGGGCTTACCTACACAAACAAACAAACAAAAAAAAAAGATAGCCAATAAACCAGAGGATATTTCTCAGTAACTTAGAAATGCACGGATAAACAAACCCAAAGTTACTAGAATGAAAGAAATAACACAGATAAGAACAGTGACATAGAAAGTATAAATATAAATGAAATGAAATGCTGGTTTTAGTCAAACATAACCAAGACTCAAATAAAATCAGATATGGAAAAGGAGATACTACAACTGGTATCACCAGCCCTGCAAAAGATGCTTAAAGATGTGTTACACACAGAAACACGGCCATCAACATTAAAGAAAGTAAATGAAGGGAACCTCACAGCAAAAGATCACAGGGAATTCAAAGCATACATTTGGATAAAGAAATTATGGGACATGTACTCCATAGAATTCTATACAGCAGTCGAAAACAATGAAATCCAGCCATTTGCAACAAGATGGAGGAATCTGGAAAACATCATTCTGAGTGAATTAAGCCAGTCCCAAAGGGACAAATATATGTTCTCCCTGATCGCGGACAACTAACTGAGCACCAAAGGGGAAACCTGTTGAAGTGAAATGGACATTATGAGAAACAGTAACTGGATCAGCTCTTGTGCTGACTGTTGTTGTACAATGTAATATTTTATCCATTTTAGTATTTTTTTATTCTAGTACTAGTGGTTGAACGCTGTAATTGACACACAATTATTCTTAGGTGTTTAAATTTTCACTGAAAAGTGATCCCTATTAAATATAAGAGTGGGAATGAAAGAGGGAGGAGGTGTACAATTTGGGACATGCTCAATCAGACATGCCCCAAATGATGGAGTTAGAAACATGCCAGGGATTCCAACACAATCCCATCAAGGTGATATGTACCAATGCCATCTCACTAGTCCAAGTGATCAATTTCAGTTCACAATTGATCACACTGATAGGTCTAAGAGTCAAAGGGATCACACAAACAAGACTAGTGTCTGCTAATACTGATAGAATCAAAATGGAGAGAATGATCCATCATGGAAAGCAAGACACACAGCAGACTCATAGAATGGCAGATGTCCTAAATAGCACTCTGGCCTCAGAATCAGCCCTTAAGGCATTCAGATCTGGCTCAAGAGCCCATGAGAATATTTTAGGCATGGAAAGCTAAAACACTCTGGAAAAAAAAAGAAGACCTAAATGAAAGATCTCTGTGAGTGAGATTCCACTGGAAAGAATGGGGCCATCAAAGAAGGAGGTACCTTTCTCTGAAGGGAGGAGAGAACCTCCACTTTGACTATGACCCTGTCGGAATAAGATTGAAGTTGGCAAACCCTAAAGGCTTCCATAGCCTCAGCAACTCATGACTAGAGCCTAGGGAGATGACTGATGCCATAAACAAGAGTGTCAAATTGTTAAATCAACATCAGGAGTCACTGTGTACTTACGTCTCATGAGGGATCTGTCCTTAATGTCCAATGTGAAGTAATGCTATAACTAGTATTGAAACAGTATTTTACACTTTGTGTTTCTGTGTGGGTGCAAACTGATGAAATCTTTACTTAGTATATACTGAATCGATCTTCTGTATATAAAGATAATTGTAAATGAAAAAAAAAAACTTGGTGTTAAATTGGAACTTGCATAGAAAATTAATCAATTTAAAAAAATATATATCATGTAGGATCTCTGTCCTTAATGTGCTATACATTGTGACTTAATATACTATAATTAGTACTCCAACAGTATTTTTCACTTTGTGTTGCCATGTGAGGGCAAACTGTTGAAATCTTTACGTAATATGTACTAAACTGATCTTCTGTATATAAAGAGAATTGAAAATGAATCTTCATGTGAATGGAAGGGGAGAGGGAGCGGGAAAGGGGAGGGTTGCGGGTGGGAGGGAAGTTATGGTGGGGGGAAGCCATTGTAATCCATAAGCTGTATTTTGGAAATTAATTCAGTGCATCATTAGGAAGTATCAGGAACAAGTATATGCCAACACATTGGAAAATGTCTATGGATAAACCTGTAAGTATATGTAACTTAACAAAAGTGAACCACCAAGCTACAAAAACCTGAGAAAACCAATAATACCTAAGACTGAATGAGATTCAGAAATCTCCCAACAGAGAAAAGCCCAGGACCAGATGGGTTCACTGCTGATTTCTACCCAACATTTAAGTAACTCCAGTTTCCCCGGTGAATTAGGGAAATGGGGGAGATTCTTAGAAATCATTTCTTGAGGCTAGGGTCACCTTGACTCCAAAATCACACAAAGACAAAATGATAAAAATAAAAACTACTGACCAAATTCCCCTAATGAACATAGATGCAAAGATTCTCAACAAAATACTAGCAAATGGAATCCTGCAGTACAGAAAGAAAATAATACAATGACCAAATAGGATTTACTCCAGAGATACAAAGGTGGTTCCACATTTGCAAATCAACACATACATCAATAAAATGGAGGATAAAAGTTATATGCTGTTCATAATACACTCAGAAAAAGTATTTGATAAAATTAGCAAACATTCATGATAAAAAATCTTGAACAGGTATAGAAGCAACGTATGTCAATATAATGATATATATATGACAAACTCCTAGCCAGCATCAGATAGAGTGAGGAAAACTCTGGAGCCAGACAAAAATGTCGCTGCTCTTATTGTATATGGCTTTGAATCTTTAAACACAATGATTAGGCAAGACGAATAAAAGGTCTACAGATAAGAATGAAAGAGGTCAAATTATCTCTACAAGACATCATTCTATACACAGATAAACTGAAATACTCCATGAAGAAAATGTTAGAACTGAATATGAATCAATTAAGTGGTAGGATATGCAATCAACACAGTGTCAGTAATATTATACAGTCCCATAGCAAACTTAAAAAAAATAGACCAATCCTATTCATAGCAGCCGCAACACTATTTTAGAATAAGTTTTTACAAAAGATGTGAATGGTTAATGAAAAGTACAATGAATATACATAACATTAATAAAAGAAATTTATGGAGCCACACACAAAAAATGAAAAGAGCTTTCATGTTCAAATATTAAAAGGTCCATGGTATTCAAAATGATGGTACGGATTAAACACAATTCAAAAAATTACCAGTGACACCATACATAAAACTAAAAGTTCATATGGAATAACAAAAGTGGCCAAGTAGCTAAAGCAATCCTGAAAAAATGACCACAATATGATACATCCTAATACCAGATTTTTATATAGACTGCAGAGTCATTGTACCCAAACAGCATGGTACTAGATAAGAAAAGACATAGACTGATGGGACACAAGAGAGATCCCACTGATCTTTGGCAAAAATGCAAACACATCCACAGGAGAGAAAACAGTCTCTTCCATAAATATTGAAACCTCGATCAGCTTTAATCACCCTCTACAAAAATTGATTTGAAATGGAACAAAGACCTAAATATAGGATCCAAAAGTGTACACTGTGAGACTACTAGCAGAAAACCTCAGAGAAGCCGTTCAATACATCAATATAGGAAGCGACTTTTACGGAAGGCTGCCAATGTAAAGGAAAGGAAGTACAACTAGGCTAATGGCAGTAAGAACTTCTGCATAGCCCAAGAAACAATCAACAGAGCAAAGATGTAACTGACAGACTAGGAAACATATTTGCCAACCATTCATCTGACAAAGGATAGATGCCCAGAATCCATAAGGAACTCAGGAAACTCAACAAAAAACAACTCCATTAAGAAATGAATTTCTCTCACTGGGTTGCCAAGGTTACCAAGATCAGCCCTTGCCCTGACTGTTGATGAACAACTTAATACTTTATCCATTTTAGTGTTTTTGTTATGACCTTGTCTAAGATCGAAGTCGGCGAATTCAAAAGGCTTCCATAGCCTTGGCAACTCATGGCAAGAGCCTCGGGAGATTCCTGACGCCATAAACAAGAGCGTCACTTTGTTAAGTCAACAACAGGAGTCACTGAAATTACTCCTCATGTAGGATCTCTGTCCTTAATGTGTACATTGTGATTTAATGCTATAACTAGTACTCAAGCAGTATTTTTCACTTTGTGTTTCTGTGTAGGTGCAAACTGTTGAAATCTTTATATACAGAAGATCAGTTTAGTATATATTAAGAGAATTGAAAATTATTCTTGCTGTGAATGGAAGGGGAGAGGGAGTGGGAAAGGGGAGGGTTGCGGGTGGGAGGGAAGTAATGGTGGGGAGCCATTGTAATCCATAAGCTGTACTTTGGAAATTTATATTCAGTAGATAAAAGTTAAAAAAAAACAAAATAAATTTCTCGAAATCAGAAACACAAATGCCCAAACAAGTACTTGATAAAATGGTTGATATCACCGTCATCAAGGAGATGTAAATCAAAACAATGATATACATCTCATAGTAGTTACGGTGACTATTATTCAAGAATAACAACAAATCTATCAAGGATATAGAGAAAAGGAACCCTGATACACTGTCGGTGGAAGTACAACTTAGTACAGCCATTACTCAGAGCAGCTTGGAGCATTCTCCTAAAACTCAATATTCATCTACCAAATTATCCAGCCATCCCGCATACAGACAGATATCCCAAAGTAATGACGTCAGCCTATGTAAGAGACACCAGCCTTCCTTTTCCCATACAGCACTATTCACGACAGCTAAGACTTAGAATCAAGGAAGGTACCCATCAAGGGTGAATGGATAGTAAACCAGCGGGACAGGCACACAATGGGAAATTGCTCAATCATAGGAAGAATGAAATCTTTGTATTTGCAGCAAAATGGACGGATTCAAAACGGATAGGTCACTGTGTTAGGTCACTATGTGAGCCACAGGGAAATAAATATCATACATTCTCTCTGATATTTGGGATAAAAAACTAGATCTGCACATATTTGTTTGCTTACTAGAAGCTGGAACGTTTGGGTGGAAGAGGGAGGGAGGGAGGTGGAAACGTGGATAAGGAGACACTCAGCTGTAACAGGCTGAAGTGTTCCACAGCACAGTGGACTTTGGCTCTCAATGAGGAACCATACACTGAATGAAAACCTGGAATCCAGGTGCTCATGGACTCGAAACACAAAAGTAATAAGCTGGCTGCCCAACTTGATTAGTGTATGCTGTATTCACTGTATTCACACGTTGAGATCTGCATATACCCCTGTTAAACTGTACAGTGATATTTTAGTTAATATTTTCAAGTAATAAAGCAGTTGGTAAAAAATGCTCTTTGATTCCAGATACGAGAATCTACACTGCTTAAAATCAAGACTTCCAAACGTCCAGTCAACCATGGCTGATTGGCGCCTTCCCTGGAGCAGAGCTGTTCGAAAGCATCCAAGCATTCAGAGACTTGCAGAGCTAAACACTAGGTTGTCTCAAACATGTTTTTTTCCCCCTTCCCACATACTTAGGACACAACTGACTCATTTCTCCAGCCAAGCACACGACAATAATGGCTAGCTCCTCTGTCTTTACTCTGCATGAGAGGCACATCTCCCTCTAGGCTTGTTTTTCCAAAGTACACATTTACCCCAAATTGAAAAATGGAAAAAATAGTCCCCCTTCTCTAGTGGGATTTCCAGAAAGGACATGCTGCATGCAAACAAAGTTTGTTTTATCGAGGTCGACGTTAAAATGCAGATAAAGAAATGTGGATTGTCTTGTGAGAGTGAATCCAAAGTGAATGAATGAAAAGCGGATGGAAGCAGGATCATCTTTCGGTTGCACCTACTAGGAAAGCTTAAGAAGTGCTTGTTCACACCGTCCTTTGGGTGCCAATCTGAGTCCCAGACATACACCATTTTCCTTCCTTGGCCATTTAGATGAAGGACACCGAAGTGCAGGAAAATGCTAAACCGTGACAATGATACAGAGCATCACAAAGCCAGAAGATACCACGACAAACTGCATACTCAGTCAGATTCTAGACGAAAATCCCACTGCCTTTTCTTCTCCATGACCCTACAGCAGTCACCTCAACCGTTGTACATCTGCTTTCACAAGGGCAGAAGTGCCAAGACCAAGGCATGCTCCAGATGCCACAAACATTTTCAAAACGGTCACAGGAGACTGCATTTGGTCTACCGGAAATTGTCCCAACCACTGAAGTTTAACAGTGGCCTCTCCCGGAAGACCTCCTTGTTCCCTGTGATGTGTTGCTTGTCCCATGGTTGCCTGTGACTCAGTCTCAAACAGTTACAACCCTTAGAGGTTAGAGCTCTCCCTTCTTGAAGACCATGACCTGTTATGGGGTGGGAGGGGCATGTATCTAATTTACTTGCCTCATTCATACTCAAGTACAGTCATCTTGGAACAAAGTGAATAGATTTACGTAGTATGTACAACACCAAAAATGTTGGATAGTTCAACAAAGAAACTCCAAGGTTATGCTACCATTCTTATGTCCCAATCAAAATTGGTTCCCAATGCTACATGACTTTAAAACATCATGAAGAGTAGTCATATGAGCAAACTTAGAAGAACTGTTTATGTCATCAGAAATAGGAGTTGCCTCAGAATTTGGAAAGAAAGCATTAAGAAAAGTTCAAGCATCACTGTTTCACCTGCAGAAACAAACTGAAATTACAAGGAGGCGTTGACATATAAAACACAAGCATACAATGTAGAGTCGGTTCCAGAACTAGAAAATTGTTTCTTTCCTTGTCTTCATTCCAGTCTTCAATGAGTGAGCTAATGTTTCCAAAACATCTCATTGTTTTCCTAAGCAGTATTTTGTTCTGGCATATGCCATGGTTTCATAATTAATAATTCACAATGAGAGCCCCCCCTGGACCAAGTTTTCACTAACAGTTAAGACTCCCCCCTATACTACATCAGAGTACCAGATTCTGAACCCCAGTTCCACCCTCAACTCTAGTCTCCCACCAATAGACAGCCTGGGAGACAGACATGATGGCTCAACCAACTGGATTCCTGGCACCTGACTCTGACCCCAGTCTAGCCCCAGCCTTGGCAGGCATTTGGACAGTGAATCAGAGGGCAGGAGCTCTCTCCTTTTGTCTGTATCTACTTCTCCCTCTCTCCCTCTCAAATAAATAATTTATAAGCAAGAAGAGCGCTCCCTGGGTGGGGACCTCAGTGACATTCTGACTTACAGTTCATACTCCCTCCCACTAATAAGGCTTTGGTTCATGGGACTTCCTGTAATAAATGCTGACTGCAGGACAAAGTGCTGGCAAGCAGCTGCTCTGTGTATCCAGCAGCGTCAGCAGCCCAGGCACTGGTAACCTGGTAGTGTCCATCACCCACACTTCTCAGACACCCAACAGAAAGATCCAGAATTGGGCACCTGTGATTTTTGAAACGCCTGTTTCTTAGCTTGTTTTAAATAACCCACTGCATCATGTTTACTATTTCTCCTAACATACTATGCTTTGGATGATTTTCTTCTTCCCCAACCAAGACAAGCTCATTCTATTGTTCTTTAACAACATAGTATTTGCATCAAATTTGCACCTTACAAATATTCATCATCTTTCTCATCTTCATTACTATTGAACCAATCAAATATGCTTTTTTGAAAAATCTTTCCTCATCACAAGTTACGGCTGATCACCTAACTTCAGTGATGAGAAACTGATCAACATTATTGATTTTTTCCTTTAAAAGTACCCTATATCTTACTGAATAGTTTCTAGTGACTTTATCCATCTCATTTAAAACAATTTCTAAAATTCTGGGGAGTCCCGAGATAGAAAAAACAACACTGAATTGCAGACTCTTACAATTGAAGTTCTGGGGCTGGTGCTGTGGTGTAGATTAAGCCTCTCCCTACACTGTCAGGTCAGCATCTCCTATCAGCACTGGTTCAAGTCCTGGCTGCTCCACTTCCAATCCAGCTCCATGCTAGTGTGCCTTCTCTCTTTCTGCTTTATAAATAAATAAATACATCTTTAAAAACAACTGGTCTAGTGAGCCTCCAAGATATGACCTAAGGCACCATTGAATAATTGTCACTCACTCACATAAACAAGGAATGGTATTAGCATTTTGATATCCATCTTTCCTCCTTTGTGGAGTTGGTGAGTTCCAATGAAGATGCTAGTGATAAACATGTCTTGTAAACTCTCCAGGGCATTAAAATTATCAAGTAAGGTCGGGCCTTCACGCTTTGCACATCGGCTTATAAAAATGGCAACAGTGCTCCTTTTTCATGTCATCATTTCTAACTGAGTTTAATTCAGTGGCCATGGATTCCCATAAAACCCCAAGACTCTGATGAGAGAGTATTTCACAGGAGACATCTCGAGCTATTACTGGGAAGGGGGTTGAGGAGGTTATGGACAGCCACGGTGGGGGAAGGGGTGCCTCAGCCCGGCAACATAGGAGGAAGAATGTGATTATTTTATTAGAAGGAAGGTGAGAGGTCAGGAACAGAAAAGAAGAAACAGGAAGCTGTGAAATGGGAAAAGAAGAATCATGGCATCAATTAGGTACAGAGAGGCTGCACCAGATGGCCGGGGGAAGCGTGGGAGCAGACTCTGCGGGGATCAAGCCTCAGACAACTGCAACCGACTGTGACGGAGACGCAAGACTGTAAATCAAAGCCACGGTTTTCTCTGTTAGGGCAGAATACCTCCCAGAGAAGCCTTACTTTTACCTCCTGTCACACACGGATGGTGGCTATTCCTTTAGGATATGCTTAAAGACCCTGTCCTAACTTTTGATGTTCTCACTGTTAAATGAAAATTGTTTTTCTGCACGTGAATGACAGCTATAGAATGTCCCTGTAAAATCAGGAGGAACTGTTCAAATGAGCCCTGGGTTGAAAATCTTGGCCCCGCACGGCAGGACAGCTGTCCAGATGAGCTGGTGGTGTCCAGCTCCAGGATTCTGTTGAGAGAAGCCTCCCCAGGTTCAGTAGCTGGGCCACAGAAATCCTATTCGGTTCAATATCTGGAAAATCTTCTAAGAGGAAGTTCACAAAAAAGATTCTCTGATTTCATGGTAACATCATCATGTGGCTGAGATTCCAGCTTACAACTGAGCCATTGCTGTTAAATTTCTACCAAATCTACATCCTCGGAGTCTCTAAAATCCTGGCTTTCCTTCTTAACCCTGCTGCAGCTTTTAATAGTTTTCATTCTTCCAGACATTTTTCTTTCAAAAGTAGTTCTCAAAACCTGGCATTAGGACATTAAGACATCAAGCACTTAAAAACTATCGAAGAGTGTGTGGCTAGCCCTGTCACTCCTTGCTATACAGCGAGCACTCCCTTTGTTTTTGTATTGAACTGAAAGTCATGGATAGGAGAGATTCTACCTCCTGAGCTACTGCAAGGCTATGCAAAGGGAGGGCACAGTTCCAGTGGGCATGGTTTCCCACGTTCTTCTCTTGCCCGCATACCCTACACATTCCTGATGGTGGCTTAGTCTGCATGTTGATTGTTCATTCATTAAGATTCCATGTGAAGAGCTCATTGCCATCCTCCCTTCACAGCCTCATAAGCTCTGCTATGGTCAAAACCTGACAGTGAGTACTGGACTTCTGCCTTGGGACTTCTTGAAGTCGGCCAAGGGAATATATTCAGCATATCCAATGCTCCAACGATGACAGGTGAAACTCCACAAAGTCCCCTAGACCCCTCCTAAGGTATTTGTGGGACGGAACCCAACAACCCTAAGCGGTGGCCACCACACACAGTTCCTGTACTGGCTCTTTCTCCTGTGCTCCATTCCACTCCTGTTCCCTAAGGAAATCTTCCACACACAAACTTCTCCTTGGCCTTGAGCTTGCTTTCTTGGAAGGCACCCAAAGCACTCTGTTAGTTCTCACTTCCTGCCCTCCCTTCCAGCACCATATGCCAGGACTTACAATACCCTGCTGACATCTGGCCAGCAGAACCCTTCCCCACTGGGGCTGGGGCTGTGGCGCAGCGGGTAAAGCCAGTGCCTGTGGAGCTGGCATCCCACAGGGCCACAGGTTCAAATCCCGGTGGCTCCTGTTCCAATCCAGCACCCTGTGAATGGTCTGGGAAAAGCAGCAGAAGATGGCCCAAGGGTTTGGACCCCTGCCACACACATGGGAGACTGGACAAAGCTCCTGGCTTTGGCATAGCCCAGCCCTGGTGTCTGTGGCCTCCTCTGTGTGTGTGTGTGTGTGTGTGTGTGTGTGTGTGTTTGTGTCTCCGCTCTCTCTGTAACTTTCAAATTAAAAGTAAATCTTTAGTAAAAAAGAATGCTTTCCCCACGCCAGCCCTCACTGGGGTTCTGTCACATCTGCCCAGTTGATTCACTGCTGCAGAACATCAGAGACTACCGAATTCTGAGCTGCTCCATCATCCATACCCATGCCTGTAAGTCTCCACTGAGCATCTCAAGCCCCAATACTGCCCACACCCTTGTAGCCACTGTCTCAACGTCCCCTACTGCCAGGTCCACCGTCAACGTTTTATTTCTGTCTGGTCCCACATCCTTTTCTTTCTCACTCAGGCAGCTCTGCTTGTAGGAGCCCAGTCACTCCTCTTTGGGGCAGAATCAACCAGTCATTGTATAGTTAAAAAAAAAAAAAAAAAAACTAGGCAACAAACATTTTAGCTTTTTTTCATTTCCAGTCTGAAGAGCCATGACTGATGAGAACTGAGAGCAGAATGCCTCTGAGTGAGCCACGCCACCAGCAGGTAAGCCCCGGGTAATTACAAGGAAAGGTCACAGCCAAGCTCCCGGTGAACACTAAAACCGTGTGGAATATGGAGTGAAAGTTCTTCCAACTCCAGGACATCCAGCCTGTCTCACGGAGATAGAATTCACTAAGACGACTAATCCAGGGGCTGGCACAGAGGTGTCCGGGCTAAGCCTCTGCCTGTGGCGCCAGCATCCCAGAAGGGCACCGGTTCATGTTCCAGGTGCTCCTCTTCTGATCCAGCTTCTGCTACAGCCGGGGAAAGCAGAAGATGGCCCAAGTGTCTGGACGCCTGCACCTGTGTGAGAGACCTGGAGGAAGCTCCTGGTTCCTGGCTTGGGATCGGCCCAGCTCTGGCTGTTGCAGCCAATTGGAGAGTGAACCAGTGGATAGAAGACCTTTCTGTCTTCTCTCTGTAACTCTCTTAAATAAATAAATCTTAAGAAAATGAATAATCCAACCTCCCCTTGCTTTAGAAATAACTCATTAATAATTGGTGTAGATAACCTGCAGCATCTTAGTATTGAGCAAGCAAGGCCACAGTACCATGTGAATCCTGCCATGGCAGGACTGATGAGAGGACAAGAGGTCAGTGCAGGGCCTGGTGTGTACACCTGCTCACACACCTGAATATACCCACACCCACCTCCACACACCTGCACACACCCCCACACAGCTGCACACACCCACATGCACCTCCATACACACCCACGCCTGCACACACCCCCACACAGCTGCACACACCCACACCTGCACACACACCCACACACCTGCACACACCTGCACACACCCACACGTACCTCCACACACTTGCACACACACACACACCTGAATATACCCACACACACACCTCCACACTCCAAGCATGCCTACACACCCACAGCTCCACACACTCCCACACACCCACAACTTGTCAGACAAAGAGGGTCTCAAACATGGACACATACTTAGCCATAAGGGTCTCTCCTGCGTGCAGCACAGGGCATGGGTACTGGAGCTTGAACACGGATAGGATTTGAGAACTCAAATGAGGCTGAAGATTTGAAAAAGACGCCACAAGTGGACAGCACAGGAGACCCGAGTCGTCTGGGAGTCAGCAGTGAGGATCGTGAGGAACAAATCTGATGATGATGGAACATTCGAGTTTCCCACAATCTCCAAATGCTGCTTATAGTCATTTCACCTCCTACAAAATGCCACCAGATACTCAAGAATCTTCTTCAGACGATCCGTTATCTTTAGTATACAAAACCAGACTCTCAGCCACATTGATCGCTTCTCCGGCCTCCTTACTGTATGAAAATTTGCCTTAGCAACAAATGTAGCAATTGCCCTTCCCTGAGCCATCCTACAAACAGTGAGTAAATCACTCATCAAGACACGGGTGTCTGGCATCCTGGCACAATGGGTGAGCCCACTGCCTGCATCAGAACATTGGTTCCACTCCTGGACACTCTAACTTCCATCCCAGCTTCGGTTTAGTGTGTCTGAAAAGCAGTAGAAGATGGCATAAGTGCTTGGGCCCCTGCCCTCCATGTGGGAGACCAAGACTCCTGGCGGTGGCCTGGCCCAGTCCCAGCCATTTTGGTCATTTGGGGAGTAACCAGCAGGTGGAAGATGTCTTCCTGTCACCCTGCCTTTCCAATAAATGAATCTTAAAAAAAAAGACATGAGAACTATTGTATACTTAGTAAGGCACAGAGCAAAGAATTAACCTTGAATTCTAGGTTCACTCGTAAACAATGGTCTCACAACACGTGCAGAGTGTGTACCGCAAACAGGAGCTGCAAAGCCAAACCACGCAGTGCCATTTCGAACTCTCAGATATAAGAATGGGACCGGGGCTGTGGTAAAGCAGGTTAGAGCCGCGGCCTGTAGTGTTGGCACCACACATGGATGCTGGTTCGAGTCCTGGCTCCTCTACTTCTGATCCAGCTTTCTGCTATTGCCTGGGGAAGCAGTAGAAGATGCCCTGAGTGCTTGGGCCCCTGCACCCACATGGGAGACCCGGAAGAAGCTCCTGAATCCTAGCTTCGGATCCACATAGCTGCAGCCACCTGGAGAGTGAACCAGTGGATGGGAGATCTCTCTCTCTCTCTCTCTCTGCCTCTCTTTAACTCTGCCTTTCAAATAAATAAATCATTAAAAAAATGAATGGGAGCTCTGAACTAAAAATTGCCTGTGTAGTATTTAGGGCTTTTATTTTTACTTATCTTACTAAACTGAAGGGCAGAGAGACAGAGATCTCACATCCACTGGTTTAATTCCCAGGGTTGGGCGAGGTTGAAGCCAGGAGCTCAGAACTCAATCCAGGTCTTCTACGTGGGTGGCAGAGAAACATCGCCTAACCCATCACTTGCCGACTCGCAGGGTGTGGATTAACAGGAGGCTGCCGTCAGGAGTTTGGCTAGAACTGGAGCCCAGGCAGGCTGAGAGGAGAGCAGGCATTCCAGGCAGCATCTTAACTGCTGCGCGAAATACCCACCTGTGGATATTCCCTGTGGTATTTAGGATTTTGTCTGGAACAAGGCAGGTTCAAAAATTCTACTTATGAATATGCACTGTAAAAAACAATATTCATCATCTAGGCCAGTCATTCAATGAATTGACAGCATTGGAAATGTAACTGATAAAGGTGAGAAGGTTTGAAAAGAAACCTATTTAAATAAAGATGAAGTAAAGGGGCCAGCACTGTGGCATAGCAGAGAGAGCCGCCGCTTGCAGTGCCAGCATCCCATATGGGGGCCAGTTCGAGTCCTGGCTGCTCCACTTCTGATCCAGCTCTCTGCTATAGCCTGGGAAAGCAGTAGAAGATGGCCCAAGTGCTTGGGCCCCTGCACCCATGTGGGAGACCTGGAAGAAGCTCCTGGTTCCTGATTTCAGATCGGCGCAGCTCTGGCCATTGCAACCAACTGGGGAATGAACCACAGGATGGAAGACCTCTCTGTCTGTCTCTCTCTGCCTCTCCTCTCCCTGTGTAACTCTTTCAAAGAAATAAGTCTTAAAAGACATTTTTAAAATGGGGAAGAAATGTGTGCTTGAAGGAAACAACATTTTTATAATAACTTTCTCCATATTCACATAAAATTCACAAGAACTCTCAGATGATAACACTAGATAGAGCAATCTTATTTTGGAAGAAATTCTAGACATTTGTTTTCCTGATCATCCTTGTAGAAGAGTGGTGAGATGGTATTTGTCTTCCTCGACGCAGAATGAATTATTCTGGTGTGTTGACACTCGGCACGCAGTTGTAATCAGCGCTTCTAGGCAAAGGGCACGGGGTGCCTCTGTTTCTCCCCAGGCTCTGTGCACAGCGACTCCAGCTCGCCTGCCTTGCAGGCAAGTGCAGACTATGTTGCCTGGGTTCCTATCTTAGCTATTTTTCTGATCTTCACCCAGCTCAGTCCTCTTTGTAGAGACCCAAAGCAATGCTTCTTTTGTCCCGATTTTCCTCGCTGGTTCAAAGCATCATTTTGGCTTTGAGTATTTCTTGTACGCGTAACAAAGAAACCTGAAAACTTTCTTCCTTGTGTTGTGCTTGAGGATTTTTTTAAAGTTTTTTTTGCTTAACCAACACGTTGACTATTACAGAATTCATATACCTCTCTCATGCCTAAAATGAAAAGCACCTGTCAATCCAAATGCTAACTAAATTATCATATGCAGCCAATTCAGAAATTTAGGAAGACATAATTTTTATGTAAAGCATATGTACTATTTCCATTGCTTGTATAATCAATGACTGATGTAGAATGAAGGTATCTTAGCATTCTCTCATCTTTCTACATAGCTCCAATACCACATGCAATAGGAAATATAACACACAAAATACAGAAAGTGGGCTGAAGTGTGCAAGTTACTTTTGGTTTAGCAGGCATTTTTCTGCATTGTCTCCACAAAACAAAGCAGAAAACATCAAGGACCTGTGCTGCTTCAATCAAAGTCCTGATAGGTCTTGTGAGGTGGAGAATAATATTGCAACCTCTCGTGGGCTCTGCAATACTGCCAAGTGGACACACCAATATCCTTGCCAAAGAGGAAATGAGAACACTCAGTGCTGTGCCCTAACAGGAAGCTTCTGATGGATTTACTCACACGAGCTTCCAGCAGTCAACTGGAAGTTCCCATGTACCCCAGCTTGAATCATCTCTCCCATATTTTTTCTGGAAAGTGGGAAATAAAATTTCCAAATTATTCAACGTAACAGAGAAGATTTGCATTACACTGAGCAGAAAAAAAGAGAGACCATATACAGATTTTCACTTTAAGTGACTGTTTAGCCACGCACACTTGCGTGAATCACTCTGAATCTACAACTGCATGAGTTCATACCATGAAAGGCCCACAGGAAGAAAAATCAGTAATTTATCTCAGGGACGTGAGCAAGGGTTCCTGGAGTACTTAAGATTGATTATATTGTACAGTCCCTAGATGGAGATTCTGAATTCTAGAGGGAGATAATGTGTGAAGTTGTAATTATGCTATCATTAAAATTTATTCTTGATTTCTAACAAAGTTCTGTGACAGAAATGCAAGGCCAAGTGCTCACTTCATAACTTGTCATTATCTTAAGGATGCCCTTGCTAAGATGGTAACATGGTGACTTTCTTTAATTATAAGCCAATGATTTTGATGTTAAGTACAACAAATGATTTAGCAATGTATGAGAGCACGTTCATATAAAATCTGTGTGTTTTGAGTCGGGAAGTAAGATATGTGTACCCGAAATGATGAATGAGCACGTAACTATACAAATGCAACTGCGGATATAATGAAGTGTCTGTATCGGGCTGTCCCAGTAAGTGGAAAAAATTCAATGCCGATGTGACAGAAATAAGGTAAGAAGCACACATAAATGTGGGCCCAAATGGACAGAAACAGCTTTAAAGAACTTGAGTTTTTAGAAAATTTAGTTGATTTATTTGAAAGGCAGGGTGACAGAGGAAGAGATAGAGAGGTCTTCCACCTGCATTTCACTCCCCAAATGGCCACAACTGCGGAAGCCAGGAGCCAGTAACTCCACCCACGTCTCCCACGTGACTAGCAGGGAGTCACTCAGGCCATCTTCTGCCTTCCAAGGTGGATTAGCAGGGAGCTGGATTGGAAGTGGAGCAGCCAGGGCTTGAACCAGCACCCAGAAGGGATGTGGACTGCTGACATCACAGGCAGTGGCTTAACCTATTGGGCCACAATGCCAGCCTCCAGAAGGAGAGATGTGTTTAAATAAGAACTGTGAGAGAAAGCAGCATGCCCAAGGAGTACTTCTGAGTATGGAGTGAGGTGGGGTATAAGACCTGATCGAGGGGGAGCTGCTGCAGCCCCATGTGGGGCAGAGTGAGCCTGGAGCATCGAGTTCAAGACATACTAGGAAGAGCAGGGTGTGTTCCAGGGTGAAGAGGCACCGTGCTGACACCCAGGGGGAGATGCTGAATGAGGAAGCTGAGGAGTGAAGAGGCAGTGCCCACACTGGTTGAGTGTGATAAGCGGAAGTGTTTTCACTCTGTTATTCTATGCACGGGAGGTACCTCGAGGTAGACATTTGGGCAGAGGAGCTTCATCACAAACCCAATCAGAATGAGTCTTCAAAGATTCCCTAGGTGAGTGGATCCCTCCCCTTAGGAAGACAATACTGTAGTTATCAGACACTGATGGACTTTGAAGGTGGTGATAACAGCTTCAAGTAGAAGAGAATCCTTAAGAACAGAGGAAGGTGAATGGATTGCAGAGATACATCAATGGTAGTGTTGGGTGTAAGGGACAGAAAAGACGGAGTTAAGAATTGCACCTAGTGCCAGCCAGAGTGCGTCTTAGGTGTCTTAGCTGGAATATTTGGTCATTCTCTGGTAGAGTTTGAAAAGTAAGAACAACCAGTAAGGCGGTGAGGCCAGAGGGGATGATGTCATATTTGGACATTTTGAGTAGGAGATTTTTTAGGTCTTCAGGTTTATCATCCTAGGTTGGGTCAACAAGTCCACTGTTACAGGAAAGAATCTGGATCTGAATTAGAGACTTGAAAGTCATTTCAAATCAATGTAATAAAAAGAGGGGAATTGGCAAAACCAATAGAAATAATGCAATGCCTAATGCAGGATCGCAAGAAGCAAACAGATAAAGAGCAACCAACAGAGGACTTGGAAAAGGAGCATTGCCGGAACGGTGCGGGGAGATTCATCTTTGTTATAAGATACCACCATAAACAGATGGGTTTCTGTTGTATGAGGCTAATCCACACTTTAAGAGAGCCACTGTAATATACTGAAAATGAATAAAAATGCAGAGCACTGCTTGGGGGCAGACATATCAGGGAAAATGAAGATAAGGAACCACATTCCCACATTAACTCACTCTCCAATGCTCATTGTGTAGTGCTGGAGAGCACAGTATCCTGAGTAGAAGAATACACCAACATGGAGTCTGGCTTTCAAAAGGCAATACCTGTAGTGGGCATTGTGGCACAGTGGGGTAAGTCTCCAACTGCAATCCCTAAATCCCATATGGAGTGCAGGTTTGATTACCAACTGCTCTGCTTCCGAGCCAGCTCCCTGCTAATGTGCCTGGGAAAGCAGTGGAAGGTGGCCCAAGTACTTGGTGGCCTGCCACCCATGTGGGTGACCCAAATGGAGTCCCAGGCTCCTTGCTTCAGCCTGGCTCAGCCCGAGCTATTGAGAACATTCGGAGAAATGCATCAACAGGTAGAAAGCTCGCGCGTGCTCTCTCTCTGCCTTTCCAGTACATGAAAATAAACTTATTTTTTAATAAAGAACTAATGTGCCAAGGCAAGAGAAGGAACATGAGATTTAGTAAATAATTCAAGAACAAGATGGGCTTCCTAAGAAAATTCTGGAAATTTTCTTAGGAAATTCAGGAAATGTCAGAAAAAGAGTACTGGGGGCTGCCTTGGGAGCACATAGAATGCACCTTCTCAGGAAAGACACAGTGAATCAGCTGTTGTCATCCAGAAAAGGGGTTTAGAAAGGGTTTGGGTAGCAGTTGGCATCTACCATAACATAGCAGAACTCCTAGTACTTAAATATAAAATGAGAAAGTTAGGTCAATCAGAGGTAGGTACAGGACAACAGGTGGAATAACAATAACACACCTAAGAAATGTGCTTATTGGAAACTGTCTTGAGCCTTCGTTTGTGTCAATCTCAAGTTACAAACTCCAGAAAATTTATTTTTGTGGCAAAGTCAATGGCTAAGTATAATAATAGTCATACCCATTCAACAATTTCTAGCACTCAGAATACATGTGAACACATTTTATGCTTTATCCTCAACAACAAAAAAAACTTTAGTGATCAAAAAAATTGTTTCTCCATATGAAATCTGAGACTTGAGGGGCAAAATGCAATAAAATCCCAATCTTTTCAGTGTCTTTCATGTTATGTTTTGGAAAGTTCTGAGAATTTTCATGATAGTCTCAGTAATTTTTTAAAAATTCATAAAACCATTAAAAAGGTACCATAATTCTCAGTCCTACTGGCTGAGATTGAACAAGTCTCACAGAGCCAGTGCTGTGGGCACAGGAGCAAGCTGTCTTACAACTAGTCACGGATTTGGGAAGAGATGACAGAGTTTATCCACTGAAGAGCTGATACAGAGGCTGTGCAAATTAAATAGCATAAATGATACACACCCAAACACAGAGTAAGGGATTGAAGTGGTCTGAGGCTTCAGTTAGCATTTGAAGCCATGTTTCTGGCTTTCAGTTCATGGTTTCATCTTAAGTCAACTGCTGATTTTGTGAATGATATCAAATTTACTCTCAAGAGTATTTTTATAACACTAGCAGGCATATGAGGAGATTAAGGGAAAATGAAAATAAAGTCACAAGAATTCTTTGGAAGACACTTCTCAACCAATAAGGTATCTGTTTGGTCTTCATTTACTGCCCAGAACCTGTGTATGTTTCTGTTGTTCACATAGTTCCCATAATGTACCCATAACTTATAGCTACTGCAACATATTACAATGAAGTATATATCCACGGTATCACATCAATGGTAAAATTCACAATTCAGCCTTCAAAGAACCCAATTTACTGTAAAACAATTATACAGAAGTCACTAAATAGTTGGCATTTGACAGATGAAGAATGACCTTTAATATAGGTTTCTGAATTTTAAAATAGCCTAATACGCAGTTCATTTTGAATAAGATGTCTTTTGTGCTATCTTATTACAATAGCATAGCAGAAAGCAGATTTACTTCCATTTCTAGTGAACATTCTCAAACCGACTTCAAAGCTTTCATTTGTAAGGGTCTTTGATGTGCTACCCAATATATACACTGCTTATATTTAATCTTGTTGAAATATGCCAAGGTTAAGCGTATCGCAAATTTTAAATGCTTGCCTTGGATATGTATTGCGGTCAAAAGTATTTGCCCTGAGGAAATACATCCTTTCCTCCTTTAGCTATTTGACAAGGAATACACCAAGGCACGTGGCACCTGTCAGCTACGCCCTTAGATGGCAATTCCAATTCTTACTCTGTTCTCCATAGGTGCCTGAGGATGAAGTGCTGAAGAGGCATTGACTTGTGCCCCTCTTCTAACCTGGGTCTTTTGGCCAACTCTGACTTTCTGCTGTACGTTCAATACCTTTGCCTAACACACATGAAGCACTTCAATACTCAGCTGGAGAATCCTGAGCCTCCCCAGGAAGTCAGGATATTCCAGGGCCATGCTGTGTGCAGGTGAAGGGGCTAGAAAACAGTTCCCTGCTGGCTCTGACAGGCAGCTCTGAGTCCATGTTGTCTGCAAAGCATTCTCCATTCATTTACTTTGCACACCCATGGTCTAAGTCAATACTACTATTTGGGAACATCTTAAGTCTTCCTCAGAATTCTACAAGATGTTTTTTGCCCTTTCTATCACTGGGACAAACATAGGAACACATACTCATAGATTCACAAAAAGTTCACCCACACGTGTTGGTTTATAAAATACGGGTATTAGTGTGTATCACACAGGATCATGTACATTTGCATTCTTGTATGTCAATCATCAGCAAGAAAAAAAGAAGTTATCTGTATAGGAAAATGTACTATAGGATGACCTACTGTCTAGCTGAAAACACAATTTTTTTTTCTAGAAGTAGATCTGAAAACATTTTCCATACCTTTCTAAGGGGTGGCTCCAGATACTCCACCAAAGCAATGCCACCTAGCAATGGCCACTGACTCCCTCTGCTTAGGATATGCAGTGTGCATTCTCACAGCACCACCATCAAGGGTCATTTTAAAATCCTGGGTCTTATAGGACTTAGTCAATAAGTTGCTGAAAGCAAAATCACTATCAAATAGGAAAGCTCATTACACAAGGGCTTCAGGGTCCAGTCCCATCCACTAACAAAATGGATTGGAAATCTCATGATAGTGCCACAAAACTATTTGGAAATGCAGGTAATTCGACAAGAAAAAAAATCTATGTTTACTGTCAGTTATTTTTATTTCTTTCCACAGTGTGTCATGCCATGGAAGGTCTGCCACAAACACCACAGATGGATTCTCACAGAAACAGCCTAACAATCCTAAGTGAGTTGGGTGTAGGGGAGAGAGTGTTGTGAGATTGGACACATTTGCAGAAAACAAGCACTACTTTCCTAGATTGGATTATGACTGTGAATGTGTGATGTGTGTTCCCATGAGTTGTGCTGCAGGAACACAGACCAAGAACTGATTTTAGTGAAAGTGGCCAAAGGGTCAGAAGCCATACTGCCTTCAGAAGTGCATACATATATAGAGCTTTTCTATGTATCATTACTTATTTAGAAAAGGACCAACCATGGGAATAAAAGTAGAAATCAGTAACAAAATACACTCTAAAAACTGTGCCAATGCTTGAATACTAAAGGTAAGTTTAAAAAATTCCCTTGTTAAAATGGAAATGAAGACCCAACATACCAAAATTTATGAGATTCTGTAAAAAGTACTAAGAGAGACGTTTATAGCAATAAAGCACCTGCAGCAAGATAGAGAAAAATGTACACAATTTAATAATACATTGCAAGAACCTAAATAAGTAAGAAGAAACCAAATCTAAATTAAGTAGACATTAAGAAACAACAGGGGCTGGCGATGTGGTGTAGCAGGTAGTGAGTAAAGCCAATATCTACAGTGCCAGCAATCCCATATGGGTGCCCATCCAATTCCTGGATGCTCCACTTAAAATCCAGCTCTCTGCTATGGTCTTGGAAAGCAGTGCAAGGTGGCCAAAGTCCTTGGAACCCTGAACTCATGTTGGAGACCCGGAAGAAGCTCCTGGCTTTGGAATGGCTCAGCTCCAGCCACTCCAGCCATTTGGGGAGCAGCCAGCAGATGGAAGACTCACTCTCTCTCTCTATCTCTCTCTCTCTCTCTCTCAGCCTCAGCCTCTCTGTATCTCTGTCTTTCAAATAAATCTTAAAAAAAGGAAACAATGATCAGAGCAGAAATAAAACAGAGGCTAAAATAAATAGCAAAGATGAATGAAATTAAGTATGAATTATTTTCAAGGATGAACCAAATTAACAAACAGAGGGATTTTTTAAAAAGAGGGAAACTTAAACAGATAAAATCAGAGATGCAAAGTGAGGTATTACAACTAATACCAAAGAAATGCAAATCATCATTGGGGACTATTATGAATAACTACAAGCCAACACACAAATAAAACCACAAGAAATGGATAAATTTCTCAAAATATGTAATAAATTTGAATCATAAAGACATATCAAACTTGGATAGATAAATAATGACATTGATTAAGTAATAAAATGTTCCCAGCAAGTGAACCAGTAGATAGAAGATCTCTCTCTCTCTCCTATCAAATAAAGAAATCTTAAGAGACAGAGCAAGAGAGAGAGAATACGCCCAGCAGAGAAAAGTCCAGAGAGATGGCTTCATTACTGAATTCTATCAGACTTTTAAGAAAGCACTGACATGAATTCTTCAACTATTTCAAAAGAATTGGGTAATGGGTAAAGCTGTCATCTGTGACACCAGCATGACCTATGGGTGCCAATTTCAGTCCTGGATACTCAACTTCTGATCCAACTCCCTGCTAATGCACCTGGGAAATCAGCAGGGAATGGTTCAAGTGCATGGGCCCCCTGGACCCATGTGGGAGACTCAAAAGAAGATCCTGGCTCTTGGTTTCAGGTAAGTCCATCCCTGGCCATTGTGGCCATTTGGGGAGTAAACCAGTGGATGAAGGATACTGTGCCTCCCTTACCCCCCCTGTTTCTCTAACTGTGCTCTTCACATAAACAAATTTTTTTAAAAAAATAAAAACTCTAAAGGCAGAAAATGTTCCAGATTGATTCTATGTGGCCACAATTGGCTTGATTCCATAATCAAACAAGGATACAGCAACAAATAAATAAAAACTACACAATAATATCCTTAGCAAACTTATGTGCTGAGATTCCTAGTAAAATATGAGCCAACTGTACCCAATAATACATTAAAAAGATAAATCATAATCAAGAGGCATATATTCTAGGAATGCAGGGATGGTTTAACTTATGCAAACCAACAAACATATCACATCAACAGAGTAAGGTTTAATAATCATATAGCCATCTAAAGTGATTCAGAAAAAGGAAAATTATTTGACAAAATTCAAAATTTATTTATGATTAAAAACCCTGAACAAATAAGATACAGAAGAAACATACTACAACACAATAAGGCTATATATGACTAAAGGCTATATATAACTAAAAAGGCTAAAAATAACTATAAAGGCTCTATATAACTAAAGGCGATATATGACAAGCCCACAGCCAGCATAATTTTGATGGGAGAAAGCTGAAATATTTGCTTCCATTTCTGGTATTAAACAAGGATTTCCATTCTCGCTGGCCTTACTCAGCGCAACACTGGAAGTTTTTGCCACAGAAATGAAGCGAGAGGGAACAATGGCAAATAGAAGAGAAGAAGTAAAATTACACCTGCTTGCAGATGACATATAGCAAAAGCAGAAGACTATCAAAAGGCTGTAGGAACTTATTAAGACAGCTAGGTAGATACTAATTTGTGCTTTGCTAAACCCTGGCCTTCAAACCAGACATACCTGCTATGACCCAACAACTGTCTGTGCCTAGCTTCAAAAATATTTTTGGGTTAAACCACACAGGTAAAAAACCATGTTCCCACTTTCTTGGGTAAGACCAGCCAACTCCAGGACCAAGAGAAGTAAGACTGAATTTTTTGGCCCAGCATCTGGTCATGGAAATTCTGGCTACTGCTCTTCCATGGCCATATATATTCCACACTCAGGATCCAGAGTGGTGGGGTAGTAGGCTATTTCCGCCTGGCATCCCATATGGGCACTCGTTTGTATCCTAGCTGCTCCACTTCTGATCCAGCTCTCTGCTGACAGAGGGGGAAAGCAATGGAGGATGGCCCAAATGCTTAGGCCTATACACCTGCGTGGTAGACTAGGAAGAACTCCAGGCTCCTGGTTTCAGATTGGCCCAGCTCCAGCCACTGTTGTCATCTGGAGAGTGAATCAGTGGATGGAGGACCACTCTGTGTCTTTTCCTCTCTCTGTTTGTAACTCCATCTTTAATAAATAAATAAGTAAAATCTTAAAATAAAAAAAAATCTATGCTCTTGCTGCTTCTCTTTATAGCGTGTATCCTTTAGGCTCTCTTCTATTTTGACTCTAACTGAACCAAGGACTTCAGATGGTTGAGGCAGAACTTCCAGTGTATCCTACCACACAATGTGACCAGTTCTGGACTACATAAGACAATGTTTTCCAAGGCCACCCTCAAACCCCATAGGAGAGACAAAAAGAGAATACCCATAAACACCTCTATACCCATATGTCAGCTTAACAAAGACAGAGAAATGAGATCTTCATCCATATATCCCCGTAGGATTACAGGTTACAGCTCTTCAAGGGTGAGTGTTAAGGCAGCTATGTAGTTATTACCTTATATGTGTGAGAGGGGCTGAAGGAAATGAGAAGTTTTAGAGCAAGTACATTTATGTGCAATGGAACAAAGAACCAAGTCCTGAAAGCAGGAGCCAGTCTCCAGTCTGTCTTAGCCCAAGGTTTCCTTAGCTGTCTTTTATAAAAGGGAATTCATAGACCAGAGGGAGTGATACAGCTGGCCTGAGAAGGTTCTGACCACTGGACTGAAGGACTCACTTGCTTCTCAAGTAGGCAAGAACCTTGATGGCCAATATTGTCCAGAGTGGTTTGTTCAAGGGAATTCGACATCCAGAAACCCCCACCCACACTTTCTCAGCAGAGACAGCAGGGCAGAAAAAAATGGGTGACCCACACTCACGTCCATAAAAACTGGGGTCTGAACACAGATGGTCCTCTGAGTCTTTACTGACTGCCCACCTGGTCTACCAGGTGTAGGAATTTCAGTATCTTTACTTTCTCAATGAAACTTAGAATCAAGCTACAATCACCTTCTCACTTGCTCATTCATTGACGTCCTACTTCACTGCTGATAGGACAAGTGACCAGGGTTCAAATGAGCGGTAAGACTGATAAGTCTCTGCACAGCAAAGGAAATAATCAACAGAATGGAAGAAAATACTTGCATGAAATTCAAGTGACAAATAATTAACATCCAAACTATGTAAAGAAATCCAAAAAACAATGAAACACACCAGTCCAGCCATAGATTGACAAGAGGATCTGAACAGACATTTCAGAAGAGAAACACAAGTGGTCAGCAATATATGAAGAAATGCTGAGTATCAGTAGTTGTCAAGAAAATACACCACGAGGTACCACTTCATACCAGTTAGAACAACTGTTACCAAAATGACTGTACATCACCAGTTATGGCAGAGTCTACTGTTGGTTGGATTGTAATTCAGTACAGTCATTTTGGAGGGCAGCGTGGATATTCCTCAAAATAGATCTAGCATATGATCCAGCTGTCCACTTCTGGGTGTGTGCTTGAAGGAAATGAAATTCCCCTACCAAAGAGATACCCGGGCTCCCCTGTTCACTGCAGCAGTATTCACAATGGCCAAGATAAGTGAGCAGTCAACCTAGCTGGCCATTCATGCCCAACAGAATACAGAAAACATGGTGGTATATATGCACAGATGAATACTACTCAGCCATACACTTAATGAAATCCTGACATTTGCAGCAAAGTGGATGGAGTTGGAGGTAGTTACGTTAGATGAAATACACCAGGCACAGAAAGACTAACCACAGGGAGCAGGCATTTAGCCTAGTTCCCTTAGAACTAACCACACGTTCACACAGGTGACAGGTCAGCATTTCCCGAACACTCCAGGCAGGGGCTGCTCATACCATACCGACAGAGAAAGGGTAGGCTTTTGCCTTCCAGTGCATACACTGGTTAACATGCCTGTCTCCCGTATAGAAGTGCTGGAATCTGATATCCGGGTCCCGATTGCAAATGCAGGCAGGGGAGATGGCCTCAGCAAGTGGGTTCCTGCCACTCACATTGGGGACCTGGATTGAGTTCTCACCTCCTGGCTTCAGCTGAGCCCAGTTCCAGCCACTGGGGGAAAGAACTATCAGACGGGAGCATGCTCTCTTGTAAACAACTACAAGCTTTTAAATAGGAAAAGCATATTTAATACTACCACCCAAGTAACAACGCTACTTACGTCAGTGAATGTCATCCTCTAAAGAGCTACAAATGAGCACCACGGTGTGTGGTGACATCCAGGAAGCTTCCTGGAAGAGGCAGCTGCGCGAACAAACCTTAATTCAGCTTCGTAGGTCCTAGGATGATGACATATAGTTTTCCTAAATATCCGAAAGGATGCTGCCAGTCTCGTGAGTGCTACAGATTTGCAGATATCAGAACAGAAAGGGATCTCTGCTGTCTGGCAGTGAGTAAGTTATTCAGAATACCCCTCCCTCACCAGAAATAATCCCAACTACCATAAGGAACTTCTAACTTTTTGTAAAAACAAGGATAAAATGAAAAGGTAGTAAGGACTCAGTAGGATAAAACTAAAAGGAAACAGAGAATATCGTTTGTTACCAAGTTATTTCAACTATTTTTATCTGCGTATTATGTGCCTGTCCTAGACAATTTAAAGTTTTTGCTTTAAAATCCCTGTAGGCAAGAGGAATAAAAATAAAATTTTACGTCAATGAACATGAGGCCTGGGAACCACACAATGGCTTACAGGTAAAGCTACCACCTGCAATGCCAGCATCCCATATGGGTGCCTGTTGGTTCACCAGTTTCTCTATTTCTGATCCAGCTCCCAGCTAACGGTCTGGGGAAAACAGAGGAAGATGGCCCAAGGGTTTGGGCCCCTGCTACCCAAGTGGGAGACCAGATGAAGCTCCTGGCTTCTGGCCCAGCCCTGACCATGAGGCTACCTGGGGAGTCAACCAGCAGATGGAAGATCATTCTCTCCCTTCCTCTGTCTCTCCCTCTCTGTGACTCTGACTTTCAAAAGAAGGAAATAAATCCTAAAAGAAGAGGAAGTGAAGTCTAACAAAGGAACTTCTACAAGTTAAGCACATGCCTCGGAAGAGTAACTCCTCCTCAAGTTGAGACATTAGAAATTGTCAACACACAGCCTTCAGCTTTAAACTTGGATTAAGATGCCCGTCCGGGACCACTGCTGTGGTGTAGTGGGTAGAACTGCCACCTGTAGTGCCAGCATCCCATATTATTATCGGTTCTAGTCCTGGCTGCTCCACTTCCAATCCACCTCTCAGCTATGACCTAGGAAAGCAGTGGAAGATGGCTCAAGTCTTTGGGCCCCTGCACCCATGTGGGAGACCTGGAGGAAGCTCCTGGCTTCCGATTGGCACAGCTCCGGCCATTGTAGCCATCTGGGGAGTGAGCCAGCGGATGGAAAACCTCCCTTCCTCCCTCCCTCCCTCTCTCTCTCTGCCTCTCCTTCTTTGTGTAACCCAGACTTTCAAATACATAAAAAAAATCTTTAAAAAAGATGCCCATTCATTATTAGTACCCTAAACTGCATAAGGGATGCAAGCTCTCTAGAAAAAGATATCTCAACTATTTAATGTTTTCACATATGGATATTTGAAAAAAGAACAAGAAGGCACATACAGTAACATCTATGAAAATGAGTAAACACTAACAACAAATATATGTTTTTAGATATTTTCATTTAGAAGCAAAAGTCCATAAAACAGTACACTTACTAGGTTTCAGGAAATAATACATAAACTTTATAACATCTATAGGAAATATTAACACAGAAATCTAGCAATACATTTAACCAAGGAGTGAAAAATATAATAATCAAAATTAATAACTCGTTGAATGAGTTTAACAGCGGTACAGAGGTAGAGATATAATTATAGATACACAGAAAGAGGATTAGTGAGCTGTAGGTGTGGAGAAGCTTAAAGCAAAAAAACATAGCGACATAGAAAAGGCATAATGAAAAAGTTTAATACGAGCTCAATCAGAGAGGAGAGAGAAAGGGACCAAGAACAGAGCTTTATTTGAAAGTACAATGTCTGACTGTCCAATAAATAATGAAATATTCATATTCACACATGCAAAATGAACTCCAAGCTCAGTAACTAAAAATGTATTTTATCCATACCTAGACACATCATAATTAAGCTGTAGAACCATGGTCAAATATCATATTTTATTACAACCAGAGAAAGATAAAGCAAAAGTGAAAGAACAATAAAACAACAGTGGGAAAATATCTTCAATGTATTGAAAGAAAATAACTATTAGCCTAGAATCCTCTATCCAGTAAACTCATCTTTTAAGCCTGACAATAAACTAAACATTTTCAGACAAACAAAAGCTAAGCTTGCCACCAGCAAATCCATACTAGAAATTATTTACAATGTGCTTCAATAAAACATAAACCCAGGTGGAGAATAGGAAATGTAAGAAAGAATAAAGAAGGAACCAGTAAAAATGTGGATAAAATCACACAGTCTATAATACACACACACACACACACACACACAAAATGACAGCATGTGGAATTTTCAAATATAAAATTAATGTATATGAAGATAATGTTAAATATGAGAGTAGAGAAATACATGGGAAATAAATGGGGTCAAATGATTAAAAAGTTCTATTTCTCAGGAAAGGGCAGAGTGTTGACCCTCTTAATATCCATAATTTAACCGTGCAACTTAATATAAACTTATAACCAGACAGGAATGATCAGACATCAGTCACTGATTAAACCCATTCCGTAGAGTAGACACTCACTCAAGGTCTCAGGAAGGCACAGGGGCCAACGCTGTGGCACAGGAGGCTGAGTGGCCGCCTGGATGCGAGCGTTCCCTACGGGCACCACGTGAGTCCCAGCTCCTCGACTTCCAATCTGCTTACTTGGGAAAGCTGCAGAAGACGACCCAGTCGACTTAGATAGAGGTCCAGGTTCCTGGCTTTGGCCTGAACCATTGCAGATGTTTGGGGAGTGATCCAGAGGATGGAAGGTGTGTGTGTGTGTGTATACACCTGCCTTTAGGTAACTCTGTCTTTATTTAAAAAAAAAAAAAAAAGCTCATGAAAAAATGTGTAACATGAAAAACCTATGTGTGGATTTCAAAAAGTTATGGCTCCCAACTGAACTCTGAATTATCTTCAGATGCCCGCTGTTCTCACTAAGCACTGTGAAAAGCCCTGGATGTTACACAAGTCTATCAAACGATCGTTAAAAGACTGCCAGTTGGAGAGGAGGAAGAGGATCAGCTAAGGATCTTGGGAATAACAAATGCTGGGCGAGCTCCCTGGTTTTCCTCTTGCCCCATGCAGCCCAGACTGGAGAGGCGACAATCTGCAAACACCAAACGGGTACATTTTCTAAAACTCCCCCCATCCACTCCACCCCGCCACAAAGCATGCCCTGCCTAACAAAGCAATTGGCAGCCTTGCAGGACAGAACCCTTTTAAACAGCGACTTCCCCGCTTCTGATAAATAGCACAGGAAACCTGTGGTTCCATCATCACTTACGGCAGGAAGGGCCCACAGATTTCTGTCCTGCTCAGCTTTCAGAAGCTCCCCCTCCCACCAGCTCAGTGGACTCGCAGACCACGTAGTCCAGGGCTGGGGCTTTAGTCCTTGCCTTAGCAGCGACCAGAATTCACTGTCACGGTCATTAGGTGTTTGTAGGGAACTTAGATGTCATTCCAACATGCAAGACACTCCTGCACCTGTCTGCCAAGGTAATACTGGAGGAGCCCCAATGGAGACAACGTCCTGACGAGGTGCAGCAAGGAGAGCCCCTCCCACCAAGACGTCAGCAGAGTCTGTGTCCCAGCTTCTTCACCCACAAAGTGTCACTGGAGCTCTCCTGGGAAACGTGGACCACCCCCTACCCCGCCCCGCCAGCAACAGAGAGCTACCCTGCACCTGCAGGATATGGGCAGGAGATGAGTGAGGATCAAGGGCAGGGACCTCTGTGCAGGCTGCCCTCTGTGCCCTGCAAGGAAGGCTCAGAGGAGCCCCGTTCCAACCAAGGATATAAGAAACATCCAATAATAACAAAAACACACAGGGCACAGCCAAAGATAATTTCCCAGAACCAGGAAAATGTCAACCTAAACAAGAAAAACAACCAACAGACCCTGAACCCAAGATTACAGAGAATCTGGAATTATCTGACAAATACTTTAAGGCATCCTTAATAAAAAGGCTTAGAGGAAAAATTATGAACACATTTGAAACTAACAGGAAAAAGTTACTTTTTGAAAAGGAAAGGGAAACGTTAGCAAAGAAATAAAAGTGAAAAAGAAGAAACAAATATGCACTTTTGATATGAACAATACAACCAAAATAAAGAAACTTAAAGGATGAGATCAAGAATGCAGTAGTGAGAACAGAAGAAGGAACCCTCGAAGTTGAAGATGCAGCAGTAGGATTTATCCAATCAGAACGAGGGAGAGAGAACACTAGTGGGAAATGAGGATCTTCAGAGACTTGTGGGTCTGTAGGAAAAGACAAAACACTTCTGTCTTCAGAAACTTGGAGAGAGTCATACTGAAACAAAATCACTGATGGAATTAATGACTGAAAAATCTCCCATGTGTGATAAAACCCACAGAGTAAAGAAGCCAAATGAATTCCAAAGAGATACACGTCAAGAGGCATCTTAACACAATTTGTGAACACTAAATACAAAGACATATAAATATATAATACACATACATATGCCTGTAATAAATACAAAGAACAAAATGCCACCCTAGATGTAAGGGAGAAGATTTTGAAAATCAGGTATTTCTCATCTGAAACCATGGAGTCTAGAAAGAAGAGGGCCAGTACTTTGCAGGTGCTGGATTTAAAAAGCTTCCTATCAAGTTGGAATGCTTGATGTGAGCAAAATAAAGAAGAGGAATTCAAGATACCTTCAGAAGAAGGAAAACTAAGAGAAGCTGACACCGGCCAACATCCAATAACACAAAGGAAGCTAAAGAAAGGGCTTCAAAAAGAAAATGCTAATGAAAGAAGCAATCTGTAACTTTTCCTTGAGTTTTCTAGGTTTGATGACTAAAGCACAAATTTGCAATATTTTCTGATGTATTTCTTGATGGCTGAGTGGAAACACAGAAGACAATGGTACTATAAATGGAATATGGTCAAGGAATCTATGTAAGTTTTCTATGTTTTGCCCAAACTTGTAGAATAGCTAATCTAGAAGATTCTGGAAACCTACGAATGTTCAAGGTAACACCTATAGCAGATATGAAAAGGGCTATGCAAAGAGACTGTTATCAACCGAACTGTGGCCCTCCCCCATATTTTTATGCTGAAGCCTTAACCTCCTATTGTAACACTATTTGGACATAGAACCATTAAGGAGACAAATATTAAAAAGGTCCTGAAGATTGGGCTCTAATCCAATAACACAGGTGGTTTTGTCTCCCAAGAGGAGGAAGAGAGACAGATCTTTCTCTGCCATCATGCTCCACACACAAGAGGCCATGTGCGGGGACAATGAGAAGGGACCTGTGTGCATGGCAGGCAGGGAAACCAATCAGAAACCAAGCCTGGTGCCATGTGATCTTGAACTTTCAGTCTCCAACACTGAGAGCAAACACGTTTCAGTCCCAAAACTCCGCAACATTTGGTGCCGTCAACGACAGAACTAATACAGAGATACACTAAAGAATGGGCAAGGTAAATCAAAATGGAATTCATTTATATGGCATTCTCAACATTTTAAATGTTTAGGTGTGGGAAACAAGTGAAGCATGCCAGGCATAACGATGGAGGAGAGGGGGTGAGCGAGACTCCGGGGTTGTGCATGAGCTCTGAGACCGCCATGGCAGTAGTGGTTACCTGAATACACATGTGCCAAGACTGAAGGATTTCTAACAATTTGCCATAAAACCCCATCAATCAAAAAAAAAAAAAAAAGCATGAAGCAGAAAACTGTGAAATACAAATGAAAGTTTATAAATAGCACAGAACAAGATAGTGAATAGAAAACCCAGTATTTTAATAAGGACCATAAATATAAATGGATTATGCTCTACTATAAAAAAAACCATATTGATTGGGGCCAGCTCTGTGGTATACAGGGTTAACGCCCTGGCCTGAACGCCAGCATCCCACATGGGCACCAGTTCTAGTTCCGGCAGCTTCTATTCTGATCCAGCTCTCTGCTGTGGCCCAGGAAGGCAGTGGAAGATGGCCCAAGTGCTTGGGCCCCTGCACCTGCATGGGAGATCCAGGGAAGGCTCCTAGCTTCAGATCTGTGCAGCTCTGGACGTTGCGGCTAACTGGGGAGTGAACCAATGGATGGGAGACCCCTCTCTCTCTTTCTCTGCCTCTCCTCTCTCTGTGTAACTCTGACTTTCAAATAAATAAATAATTTTTTTAAAAAAAACATTGACAATTAAAACTCAAACTGTAACTGCTGACTATAAAGCAACAAATGAAACAGAATGCCCAAAAGGAAGAGAATAGCAGAAACAAAGTATAAAACAGTAAAAGATAATGGTCTGGCTATATTAACAATAGATGAAATAAACTTTACAACAAAAATTTTATTAGTGGCCAAGGAAGTTCATAACGGAAGATTTAACTCAGCAATAAGATTATACTGGTATATGCAATTGATTGTTTAAAAGCCTACATTCCCAAAAGATTTCCTTTCTCTATGAATCAACAAATTATTCTGAACATACTCTATCCTGGACCTTCTGTCAATTCCATATTTTTTTTATTTCAAGCTAATTAGCTGCAGATCATGACATATAAAAAGAACCAGTTAGATTTCAATTGCTTGGTCTGTGATATAACTATCTAGTTAATTTTCCTCTAAAATAGAGCTCTCTAATACCCATGAATAAAATCTATATAATTATTAGGTAAGTCAAGATATTCAAAGAAAATTTTGTGACTTATAGGTGATGAAAGAGTTCATGCAGCTTGCTCAGAGTGTTTCACATTAAGACAGAACAATACTGTAAGTTGGATATCAGGCTCAGAGCAAGAAGTGTTAAATGTTCTAATCAGGTCAGAGGCAATCCACTTCATAGCAATATACGTTCTGCAGACAATTTTGGTTCCTAGCAGAGACAGAGCATAAGTGTACTTCAAAGAATTTATGGAAAAATAGAATTGAAAAATGTTTATTTTAGTCCAGGATTTTAAATGTCTATACAGTATTTCCATGATGTGCATCTCTAGGAAGACCCCTCCTGTATTAAGACTGACTTTCGTAAATGTGTCGCCCAGGATGGCTAGTTTTGTTCTTGGATGATACATTTAAATACTCTGTATGTTTAAACACTCTGCATTTCTCTCTTGTATGAGAATAATTCATGCGGCAGAGTCGACTGTTTTCATTACTTTGGAGGTGAAAGTGTTTTTCAAACACTGTAGAGATCTGCAGATCTCAATATCCCCTTCATGTTGAAAACTGAACCTGTCGGCCTATGTGCAAAAGAAATAAAATCAGGAACAAATCAAAGACACTGATATTCATGTACTGCCCGGGGAGAGCATGTTCTTCTTGTATTGTCTTTTCTTTATCCCTGTTGTCAAAAGGTTTTCAGAAGAAACTATTTTGATTCGGCAGCCACTATGTGATGAGTAAGGATCTGTCATTTGCAGCTCAGTCTGAGCACCTCAGGTGCATCGCACGGAACAGGGCTCACGCTTCCTGTGGCAGGAGTCTCTCAAGAGCTTTCTGCCAGCTTCTGGGTCACATCCAGTTCCCTTTAACAAACACCCACACAAATGATGCCACAGGAATGAGGGATATTTTATGTCCTAGGATACAACATCAAAGTGATTTGCTTATCATCAATTGCCCACTGAGCTGCCTCCGGCTGCTGTATTGGCTTATTTGTTTAAAGTGGACCAGGAAGGGCGGGCCAATGCAGGAGGACACCCACATTTGCAGTCAGAGAACAGAGCGACGCATTTCTGCGCACGTGAAGGTGCGGGAGGACGAAAGAACAGGCTCAGACCATTGGCAGCCACGGTGCAGTTTCCCTCGTGGTGGCCCCACGGCATCTAGAACTTGACCACGTTCCACTCCACTGCCCTCGGCTACAGAGCCTGGAAGCTGGAAAGTGACTGCGTGTTACACAGTCTAAGTAAGCTGAACTCCCAGCACTGGTAGGTACAGAACTGTTCAAACTTTGTCATGAGACTACACTAGGAACGTTTACACTAATCTACAATGTTTTAAAAGTAGCTAGTAAACTACATGATCAGATACATTATATACATGTATTTTACTCCTTTTTACACTTAGGTTCCCAAATATTTTCATTTTGGCAAAATTTCCTTATACCAATAATTAGATGGGATTTGGTAAAACACATTATTTGGGTTTGAATTCAAATCAACTTGTACTTACTGAGCAATTATAATCCCTGTATTCTAAGCATTTGAATATATTACACAATTTTAAAATGTGTTTGGAATTAAATAAACTCCATTAGAGAACTTTAATTCTTTGGAAAAGAAAATTTATGCCAGTTACCCACAAAATAAGAAAGATCTGCCAAAGGAGAAAAGAATGGGTGTAGTTTGACTAGTGGTCCCCTTTCAGATAAAAGGCATGCTTCTCTCCAAATGGGACCCCACCTTCCAGTGTCCTGACCCTGGATTCTGCCTATACACACAGGAATGATTGGTTATTTAAAATGCACACTGCCCAACCTTGCCCACTAAGACCCAGTATCAGTTCTATTGCCATTTCCAAAATCACCCCAACTTTGGCCTTTCCTCTTATTGCTAAGCTTCGGTGAAGTTGGACTCCTTCCTTCACATTAAATCTGTATAATGTTGGCTCTCCTTTCCCAAGTTCGGATGTTCTGAAGGCAGCACAGAAAGTCCTGCCTGGCATTTTTGGTAGCATAAGCAAAGGTTTTAGTGTACATAAAAATGTGTATTAACAAAGCTTTTACTGAATTTCTTCTACACATTGCACTGGAAAAGCAGGTCAGGCAGCCAACCTCAAATCCAGAGACACAGAGATGTTCTTGAAGGGAGGAACTGTAAAGTTACATGGCAGAGGCAGAATGCAGGAATGTTCAAGGGTCGGGGGAAGACTGGTATCTCCCAAATCCACGGTACTGGATCTGCTTTGGGGTAAAGTTCAAAGAATTATCAATAGTCACAGACAGGTTCACAGCTTCGCTCTGCTCAACTCCCTGTAAAAACAGCTTCCAAGTATTTCCTGGAGAACACCCTTTGTCAGCGACAACGGCAGAGGCCAGGGATGAAGAAAGAGAGGAAGAGGAAGAGAGGACAGTGCACTGCCCTCAGTATCATGGAGGGACTGGCATCACAACTCAAAGCAGATAATCATAATGTGTAGATGCTGGAGTCTCAAATAGAACCCAGTACAACATTTGCATGTAACCTACACACAAACCCTCCTCTAGGTTATTTATAATACCAAATACAGTGCTATGGAAACACTTACAGTATATTCTTTAGGAAATAATGACAAGAAAAATGTCTACATTTTCAGTATAGATGAAATCATTTTTTGTTTGCAAGTATGTTTGACAAGTGTTGATGGAATCTAAGATGTGAAACTCACAGATACAGAAAGTTGACTGTAATCCTCTTCTTATCCCATATGTAATAGCAAACCACAACATACAAACAAGATGAGCTGTATGAATAGACAGCATCAATACCTTCAACAACGTAGGGTTTGGAAAACACACAAATAAAAATAGGACAGTGACTGAAACCCAGACTTTTAGAAAGAAAAGTACATTTAGACAGTATAGAAGATGACACAGCCATGAAACACAGAAAGTGTCCATTATTTAAAATAAACTTTTTGTCCTCATTTTTGATAGATTAGCTCCTGTAAGACTTTTGCTTTCTGGGCTTCCCATAGGAGGCAAGAGCCCAGTGGGCGCTAAGCTGGCAGTGCAGCAGGAAAGGGGCTTCCAAAGCCAAGGGCATGCGATGCGACCTTTCGTTCTCTGGCAGTGCTTGGGGAGCTCTGTTCTCAGGTGACAGCACCCATCTCTCCTTCTGAGACATGTTCCCACCCCTTGAAACAGGAAAACCAAGTCGTCTTTCTCCCATTTATTGACTGTTTATGTTCTTTAACCTTGAGATTATCAGAATAATTCTTGTGTTCATGAAGGCATCGTGGAGTACAATCTCCAGGAAACACACTTAAGAGCAGTCCCTGAAGCTCTGCTGGATTCTACGATGATTTCATTCCTGACATCTCACTGCCTACGTCTTGGTAAATGTCTTTTAATTTCTAAAAAAATAATAATCATCTATTTATTTAAAGGCAGAGCAACAGTGAAGAAGAGAGAGAGAGTCAGAGATTTCCACCTGCTGCTTCTCTCCCCAGTGGTTGCCACTGCTGGGGTTGGGCCAGGTTGAAGCCAGGATCCAAGAACTCCATTTAGCTCTCTCACATGGGTAGCAGGGGTCCAAGCACTTGAACCATCTTCCACTGCCTTCCGAGGCATATTAGCAGGGAACTGGATCTCAAACCAAGCAGTAGTGCCTAGAGAGGATGCCAACACTGCAGGTTGTGGCTTAACCCACTGTTCCGCATTGACAGAACCTGAGTCAATTCTTAAATACACTTTTCAATAAAATTAGTAACTAGACTGACCTCTATTTATAATTAAGTAGCTGACTCAATATTCTGCACAATCTCCTATTACCAAATGCAAAGACATGCTGGTGCAAAATAGAGAAAACTGCTTTGAATGCATAGGAGAGAGCCTCAACCTTAGGGGATGTTTCTGGGGTCTAAATGTTAGGTAGGGAGAAGTGCACTGCAGTTTTCCTACCCGACATCGGCTCGTCTCTAGCAGCAAGAGTTCTGCTGCCTAACAGAGGCCCCTGGCAAAAGAGATCTCAACTGCAAGTTCAAAAGGAAGAAAAGAAAAAAAAAAAACACCACCACACCAGACTGCTTACACTTGGATAAGATGGACATATGTCTCCTGCAGAATTCAAAACTAAAGTCAATACCCACATAATTAGGAACTCAAATACACAGTATCAGAATGACTCAGAGTCCCACAAAAGGCAACTTCAGAAGGGTTACGGTTTGTTAAGAGTTTCTGGCAAAAATAAACATATGTAACATCTTGGGCTCCATATGATTTCTCTAATTCTAAAAATATGATCCAATTTTCAAAAATACAATGAGATCAGTGCCCGTAAGTGAGAATTCACAGGGGAGGGGAAGTGCCACAAACAATTTTAGTCAGAAGAGCCATTAAGTATCAAATATCAAAAAAGTGTGTTTCAAATGTGCTTAAACATCTAAGATAAAACCAAAAATATAAGTGTATGTTTAAAGATTCTTAGAGTCTAGAAAGGTGGAGTTGGAGGCTGAGAAGGGCTGAGAGATGGAGTACAGATCCATGAACTTCACAGAACTCAGTCTCCAGAAAGAGGGCAGAGAGGGGTGAAGAATTACCATCCAAAGAGAACATCTGAGAATGTCCCAAATTCATGAAAGACAAATTCTTCAATTCAGGAAGCCTGACCAGTTAACAAGACAAATAGGAAATACACCTCAGCATATCAACATGAGACTATAAAGTGCAGAGACGGAGAAAATACCAAAAGCAACCAGAGAGAAATGGCACGTTATCTCCACAGGGCTGCTATTTAGAGCTATCACCCAAGGCAGCAAAACTAAACAGTGCAAACAGGCTCAGTTTATTGAGACCAGATAACTACCACCTTGTATCAGTAAAAAAAAAAAAAAAACAACAACAACAACAAAAAAAAAAAAACCAAAAACAAAAACAAAACTAACCATAATTCAATTAAGATGAGGAGGAGGAAATTCAAAAATTATCCTAAAAATAAGAGTTTACAATTTGGGCCGGCGCCATGGCTCACTAGGTTAATCCCCAGCCTGCGGCGCCGGCACCCCAGGATCTAGTTCCAGTTGGGGTGCTGAATTCTGTCCCAGTTGCCCCTCTTCCAGGCCAGCTCTCTGCTGTGGCCAGGGAGTGCAGTGGAGGATGGCCCAAGACCTTGGGCCCTGCACCCACATGGGAGACCAGGAGGAGGCACCTGGCTCCTGGCATTGGATCAGCGCAGCGCACTGGCCATAGAAGCCATTTGGGGGGGGGGGGGGGTGAACCAATGGAAGGAAGACTTTTCTCTGTCTCTAACTGTGCCTGTCAAAAAAAAAAAAAAAAAGAAAGAAAAAAAAAGAGAGTTTACATATAATAGGCTTTCCACAATGCAAATCCTGAAGCCACTTATGAAGAGGGAGGAGACATAGGCTCTAAGGGAGAATGAAAACTTAAGTAGAAAGTCACCAATGAATCTCCACTGACAACAACGAAAAGACTCGCCCTACACCGGTTCTAGTCCCAGCTGCCCCTGTTCTAATCCAGCTCTCTGCTGTAGCTGGGAATGCAGTAGAAGGTGGCCCAAGTCTTTGGGCCCCTGCACCCACATGGGAGACCAGAAAGAAGCTCCTGACTTCTGGATTCAGATCGGTGCAGCTCTGGCCGTTGCAGCCATTTGGGGAATGAACCAGTAGATGGAATGTCTTAGTCTCTCCCTCTCGCTGTCTGTAGCTCTACCTCTCAAATAAATAAATAAAAATCTTAAAAAAGAAAGAAAAGGCTCGCCCTAGTGAGAGACCCACTGCAGACACTGCGGAGGAGAACCGTGGTGCTGTGCCCTGCTTTGAGACCTCTGTGACCTTCCACACTTTCCTCTGCAGCCGCCTCCTGGCCTTCAGCCCTCCCAAGTCTCCCTGGGGCTCCAAGAGGGAAAGAGACACTGCTAAGCCATTTCTGCTATGGGAGTGCATCCCTTCAGTACCTGTGGGCCTTCGTTCCAGGATCCTCGTGGATACCAAAATCCACGGGAGCTCATGGGCTTTGTCATACGATATAGACGCATCGTCTGTATCCTTTACATCATCTCTCTCTTAACTGGAAGACCTTGTGAAAGGTAAACACGTCCTTCCTCTGTGTCTTTTCAGGAATCCCGACAAGGACACACGTCCATACATGCTCAGGACACATGTGACTCTTTTTCCAAATAGCCTTGATTGTTGCAGATACAGATCCTGTGGACGCAGAAGGCTTCTAGTGCCTACATTTTGACCTCATTGCCACCGTGGTTTCTTTCTTTCTGAAAGTGATCAGTATTTCTCATCCACTGCTGTCTCACTTGTCATCTGCTAGTCCTTACTGCATGCAATGCTTTTGGTGAACTTAACTTTTTCTCCTCTTGTGATTATTCATATAAGCATGAAGACAAATGCATGTAATTAATTTACTGTGATAAAGTGTAAAGCTAATTCCTAAAGCTCCCAACCTAAATCCCAATATGAAAACTTCCAGCCTGCAGTACCACAGGACATAGAAGGAAGGCATCCACTGCACACTGCGATTCGCACCTGCCCAAACAAGCACGCCCTAACTAGGTGCGGGGAGGTAGAAGCATTGCAGAAATATTGAGAGAAATCAGGCCAAAACATTGGGTGTTTTTTTCCAAATGGTAAGCATCTTATTAATGTATATTTTGATATTATATGATTTTTTTTTACTTCCAAATATCCTAGAATGGTCATGCCTTATAATAAATTAGCAACAGTATCATCAAGAAGTGAAAACAGTAAGAGAAGCTGCATGTTTCTTACTGGCATTTTTTTAATCTAAGATATGACAAATTGGGATCTTGAAATTCAGAAGCAGTTTCTTGAATTCATCCATGCTTAAGCCCTGACTATTCCCTGAGGACTTCAGTAAGCCTGCGACATTTCAGTCTGGTTTTAGGCGAATTCCAAATCTTACTGTAAGCTTCCTAAGTCCTAACACTTTAAAAAAAATTCTTCGGAACATTTTGCAATCATCAAAGCAAACATCCTGAATAAAGTATTATTTTTCTTGACATCTAAAACTAGAAATTTCTGCAGAGGCAATGATCTATCAAAACAAAGGACCCTTGTGGATGTTAGTCGTGCAGCTTTGCCTAGGTCTGGGGTGTAGGTTTCTGCGGGGGCAGAGCAGTGCCAACTCCTTGGCACTGCTGGTTCTCTCTTTGAAGACTATGTATGAACAGCATACATTTATTGCACACACAGTACAGTGAAGACATTATCTGACAATGGTGCAGGCTATAAAACTGGGTCTGAAGGACCAGTTCAGTTCAGGTTCATAATTCCCTTGACTTGATTGTTGTTAAAAATAAATCTGTGGCCAAAACTCCTGATTACTCTTAAAAATTCTGTATTTCAAGGCCTCTCAAAATAATCCAGGGACCACCATTGCAGTACAGCAAGCTGAGTCAGCACCTCCAACACTAGGGTCCCATATGGGAGTGCTGAGTTGAGTCCTGGATACTCTACCTAAAATGTAGCTCCCTACTAACGCGCTTGGGCCTCTGCCACCCAAGTGGGAGACCTGGATGGAATGCCAGGATCCCGTCTTCAGTCTGACCCAGGCCTCTCCTCTCTCTCTCCCCTTCTGACACTCTACTTTTCCAATAAAATTAATTAATAATCAGTCTTTTAAAAAAAAATAAGGCAGTCTTGTAAGTCACAAGATCCCAGCAGTGGCCTGGTGAAGTTGACTGTGATGCAGGTCCAAGTTCTTCAGGCTTCCAGGAACCCAAGTCACTTCTCCATCTCACCGACTGGCTTCACAGGGACTGGGATGGGTGGACTTCGTTTAAAAGGGTCATGGTCACATGAATCTGTGGTTATTCCATGGGAAACGGACACGCACAGAGGCTGCCTGCTGAGTGTCTGTGCAGAGCCACTGCTGGGTTCCAGTCAGACACCTTGGTCGCCCTGTCAGCTAGGATGACTTCGGCAGTAGCTATGATGGCTTCAACCAAGTTAATTAACTTTTTCCTCCAAGCAAGAATGCCTGAGAGGAAGTGGCTCCAAGACTGGCCAATCCAGCACCTGAGTGACACCCTCAGAGCCCTAGGTGTATTGTATTTTTCTGCTCTCCCAACAGCAGAGAATTAGTCCAATTCTCAACCTGGCTCTCCCCAGTGACACCAAGTGGCTGCCACAGCAGTTATCGTATGTCACGACCACAACATATCAGTGAATGTGAAGGGCAAGCTTCCCTGAGGGTCCTTTGCAAGGGTCAGAAAACATTTTAGACTCCTCCCCTTGTGTTTTCCCTAGCACTGCACTGACCAGAGCTGTGCCACATTTCCAACACTCAAACACAGGCAGAAGCACTGGAAGACAGATTCCCATTGTCTGCCAACTAGAAACCAGATTGCTTTCCCACAGTCGATCCTAACTAGCATTGGAGGAAAGAGGCACGAATAGAGTAAATCCAAGATATTGCGTAAGACAAAAATGGCGGAGAGTGTGGAAGTGATTTTGGATTGGTGACTAACAGTGTGTGCTACAAATTAAAGGTAGTTCCTCAGCTTTGTAAGGAATTTGGGCATAGTACATCTTTTCATTTTATCTTCTAAAGAGTTACATAAGGAGATTTTTTATAAAGATTTATGTATTTATTTGAATGCCAGAGTTAGAGAGAGAAGACAGAGAGAGTTCTTCCATTTGCTGGTTCACTCCCTGGATGGCCACAATGGCTGGAACTGTGCTGATCTGCACCTAGAAGCCAGGAGCTTATTCTGGGTCTCCCACACGGGTGCAGAGGCCCAAGGACCTGGGCCATCTTCTGCTGCTTTCCCAGCCATAGCAGAGAGCTAGATCAGATGCGGAGCAGCTGGGTCTCAAACCAGTGCCCACATGAGATGCCAGCATGGTAGGCAGTGGCTTAATCCACTACACCACAACACTAGCCCCCTTGGGCATAGTATTTTAACTTTCCTAACTCAATATTGTTCATCTATAAATCAGAAATAACAATCCCCTTTGATAACACTTCTTATCAATATTACATAGTCCAACATATGTGAATATGTAGATATTTCAAAAGTGTTTACTTTTTTGAGAGGTAGGGTTTATTATTTTAAGTGTAGAAAACAGTAAAAGTTAGTTTTAGAAACATTAAATAAGAAAAGAAAACTGAAATGTCCTGCAAACCTTTTTGCACAATCCTATTATTTCAAAATGTCACTTAAGGTTTAATTTGTGTCCACTCAATCATTTAAACAAACGAGAATTATCATTCCAAGTTGGACAGCGGATTATTTCTGTTCATTAGGTATAGCTCTTTCTCTATAGTTACTGTTAGGTTGCAGCAGGAAGAGAAAACGGGGCATAGCCCGTACTTTCACGGCATAGCCCAAGTTGGGCTCCACTCAGTGTCTGTCACACCCCACTCCAACTGCGCTAGGATAAATGACAATGCCTGGCTGCCGTTCTACCAGAGAGGCTCCTGTGTGTCAACGCTGGACAGAAAGCAGTAGCCAGAACATGCTCTGCTGGGCAGAAAGACAAGTGATGGCTTCCCCAGAGTCACAGCTAAAGACAGATTGAGTGGATTCTGCTCTATGATGGAGAATCTACACACCAGGGCTGCAGATAAAACTCTGCCTGGTGAAGTGAGAATTTGCATTTGTATTCTCAGCAGAGTTTTCATCAAGTGGCAAGAGTGAGTCAAACTCTAAAGTCTGCATATGATACAGCCACCCTCCTCTGGTCCTTGGCAAGTTAAAATCCTGGAAAATGAGAGTTGAAGAATCCTAACCCCTCTAATTACTAGGATGTTTTTGCATCTCCCTAGAGAAACACAGAAACCTTGCAAGGTGATCCAACTATTACAGTGGCATCCCACCAAGTAACAATTATTTTTTGTACTTCCGCACTTGAATCAGGCTCTCTGGCCATCAACTCTTGAAGGCTACCCCTCAAGGACACTTTCAGCATTTCTGGCCCAAGTGAAGACAGGCACTCATATCAATCATTGAAAACATCAGAGGACTAATCCCCATGGCTTCATCTTCCACTTTACCAACTGTGCTTCTGTAGACTGGGACTAAAAGCAAAGAAAATGGGCGCATGGGGAGAAGACGGCTTCCATTCCTACTCTTCCCGGCAACTTCTCCATACAACAGCCACAGGACCACAGGAAAAGTCTTGCAATTCTACATCTCAAGTTATTTGACTCGTAAAGTAGGCATGATATGTAGAGCTGCTATTCCAAATAACTTTTAAACAATTTTTTGCATGATAACTTTTTAAAAAGTAGCACATATCAATCCCAAAAGTGGCTGAAACCACTGTTGAAACTACAGCACAAGGGGCCGGCACTGTGGCGCACTGGGGTAATGCCCTGGCCTGAAGAAGTGTCAGCATCCCATAGAGGAGCTGGTTCAGGTCCCGGCTGCTCCACTTCCGATCCAGCTCTTTGCTGTGGTTCGGGAAGGCAGTGGAGTCCTTGGGTCCCTGCACCCACATGGGAGACCCGCAGGAAGCTACTGAATCCTGGCTTCTGATCAGCACATTTCTGGCCGTTGCAGCCAACTAGGGAGTGAACCATCAGATGGAGGACCTCTCTCTCTCTCTGCCTCTCTCTATCTGCCTCTCTCCTCTCTCTTCTCTCTGTGTAACTCTGACTTTCAAATAAACAAATAAATCTTTTTTTTTAAAAAAAAAGTAGCACAAGCATGTAATGGTACAAGCGACTTTGATTCAATCTACAATAGAAGCAAAGATGGAGAGTATAGAAAAGAAAATGTATGAACTAATAGATTAGTGTTCTGATTTTAGTTATAAGTACAAATTAAAGCGGTCAAATGATGTGAAATATTGCCAATATGATTTCTTTTTTTAAGACTTATTTTATTTGACTGTCAGAGTTACACAGAAAGAAGGAGAGGCAAAGAAGTGTTCCACTCGATGGTTCACTCCCCAATTGGCCACAACACTGGAGCTTTGCCGATCCGAAGCCAGGAGCCAGGGGCTTCTTCCCAGTATCCCATGTGGGTGCAGGGGCCCAAGCACTTGGCCATCTTCTACTGCTTTCCCAGGCCATGGCAGAGAGCTAGATCGGAAGTGGAGCACTCAGGACTTGAACCAGCACCCATATGGGATGCTGGCACTGCAGGTGGTGGCTTTACCCACTATGCCACAGTGCCAACCCCATCAATGTGGTTTCACAAACACATTCCTTAAATCAAGAAAGGCTTATTTTAAATATAAAAGCATATTTTAACATTAGAAATACATACTAAGATTAATTTTCCAGGTTAATAAATAAAAGAGAAAAATACAATAGTGTCATTCTAATATTTATAGAATAAAAGATGTCTGATAAATTTAAAAGGCATTCCTAACACTAAAACAAAGTAAGCTAGCTGAGACCTGGAAGAAGCTCCAAGCTCCTGGCTTTGGCCTGCCCAGCCCTGGCCATTACAACCTTCTGGGGAAGTGAACCAGTGGATGAAAGACCTCTCCTCTCTCTCCCCATCCCTGCCCCTCCCTCCCTCCCTCCCTTCCTCCTTCTCTCTCTCTCTCTTTCAATCTATCTATCTCTCTCTCTCCTTAAAAACTGTCTTTCAAATAAATCAAATCTAAAAAAAGTAAAAAGGAATCTCATTAGATCAATAACAGGTATTGACTATGACAATAAGCAGTGAAATGTGGAAAGCATTCTCTTTAAAATCAGGAACAAAATAAGGATTGTTTTTGTATACATGTGTCTTTTCATCACTCTAGCAAATACCCAAGAAAAGTTACTCAAGAGAGACAAAGGCTTAAGGTCTTGGAGGTTCACATGCCTAGTATGGGTAGCCCTTTTCCCCACCTGACAGGCACCTGCTGAATTAACAGTAGTGTCTTTGTGAAACAAAGATCACATGTTAAGCCAGAAACAGAAACAGAAAGCATGTTCATTATGTCTAGATGGTTTCCTCCATTGGATCCTGCCAGCCTTGCCCTAGAGAATTAATCTAATTAAATCCATTTTCAATAGCCTCACCTTCAGATAACATACCTAGAGTAGATCTCTGTTAGTAATGTCAATCTGTGAGCTTGGGACTCAACCATCAGCAGAGGTGAGCCAAGTCATGTTCAAACTCTAGCTTGATGCAACTTTGTCAGCCCACTCAGAACAACATCCCACCTAGGAACCACAGAGACAGGGAAAACCTGGGGGTGGGGTGCCCTGCGGTACTAAAAGAGCAATAGACCCGCAATAGACTCTAGGCAAACCTAGATTTCGGTACTAACTAATGCTGCAACATCAGAAGTTTTTAGAGGCTTAGAGTAAATAAATAGACTGCTTAAAATTTCTAGTCGGAAAGGACAGGACCAAAGCTTATTATTTAATCTGGAATAAATACCTAATCTTTCAATGCACAGGTAATACAGTGCACCAAAAAGCCTTCCAACATTTCAAGAACTATTACTTCACATAACAAAAAATAAATTAGTGCCAGAAACTGACCATATAGCAACTGATTTCTGCAAACTTTCAGGTGGTGAATTCAAAGCAGCTATTTTATAAAGAATTCAATGAGTATGAGGAAAGCACAGGTAAAATACGTAGCCTTTTTAACAGAGAATCTTAGATAAAGATGAAGGGATTTTTAAAAGGTAATGTGGAAGTATTTGTGCTTGGATTGGAAGAATTAAACTTATTAAAATGTCCAAATCACCCAAACTTATTTATGTATTTGCTACAAACTCCATCAAAATACTAATGGCATTCTTCAAAAAAATGAATGATCCTACGATTCATGTAGAACAAAAAAACCCTCAGGGGCCGGCCCTGTGGTGCAGCGGGTTACAGCCCTGGCCTGAAGCACTGGCATCCCATATGGGCACCGGTTCTGGCCCCAGCTGCTCTACTTCCCATCCAGCTCTCTGCTATGGCCTGGGAAAGCAGTAGAAGATGGCCCAAGTCCTTGGGCTCCTGCACCTGTGTGGGAGACCTGGAAGAAGCTCCTGGCTTCAGATTGGCACAGCTCCAGCTGTTGCGGCCATCTGGGGAGTGAACCAGCAGATGGAAAGATTCCCCCCTCCCCGGCTTCTCTCTGTAACTGTCTTTCAAGTAAATAAAATAAATCCTTAAAAACAAACAAACAAACAAACAAAAACCTCAAATCCCTAAGGCAATCTTGAGCAAAATTATCAAAGCTGATGGTATCACAGTATTCCATAGATACACTGTTTTCCATACATACTCAATATATTTTATAAATTTGAAAAAGAATATTTTTAACTGTTAGACTTTTGAAATATAATTTATATAAATAGAAATAACTTTATATTACCATGGGTGATTTTTGTCTAATAAAATGGACATTTAGGAGGACTGTTGAGAAAAAAGTGAACAATTAGAGAAATGGAAATTCAGAACTGAGCAGTGTGAAGTCAGGGTTTTGTCCTATGGCCAGTGCAATCTCCCCTGCCTTTCTTGTGTTGTGCTGAAGTCTAACACCTGGAGGCCAGTGTCTCCCTGTGAGAGGGACAAAGCCTCTCATGTGTTGCTTAGTCACTTTCAGTGAAAGGAAGACACTCAACATTGCCGTAAGAGGTGCTTGCACGTGGTAAACGCTGGACCAGGCAATATTTAGAGACTACAGCGTTGTCGAGCATTAGGGCCATTTCAGCAGGGTGCAGGACGTAATAGAGGAAGTGGAGTGAGAAGCCAGCCACCTGGGGGAAAGCAGTGCTGCAGGGAGAGGCTGGCTGTGGAGGATATCAGGTGAGGCCACGGAATGTTGACAGGAGCAGCACAGAGAGGATAAGCAAGCTCCAGCTACTTCCTCGGGCCGGAACTATGAGATAAAAAAGGCCAGGGCAGGGCAGAATCCTGTTCTAGGGGGCAGGAAGGTGAGAGGAAATGGCGATTTGTCTTAGAATAGAGTGTGGGTAGCGAGGTACAGTGAAAACCAGCAAGACTTTTAGGGGCACAATACTACAACATGAAGTCACACTGCAGCCCTCACACTCAGTGAGCTGAATATGAATCTCAGCTTTCTCTTCTACAAACAGGACGCCTTCTCTGATTTCTCAATGACATTACTATATTAGCATTTGATAATTCTAGCAAATTCAAGTAATTTATTCCATGCGTACCACATTTTCAAGTGTCTGGAAGGTGTAAGGTCTTAGGCAGTCCGTGCACACACACACACTCTCTCATGTTGTTTTCATGAGGTGGGGATTACAACGTTTTGCAGAAAGCCCAGATGTAAAACCTGTTAGGTTGTTCCAGGTCACCGGACTAATCAGAAGTGGAGCTGCAACTAGAAGCAGAGTCCGGTCCCACGGACTTCCCAGTAACCTGCCCTGTTAGAGCCACTGTGGAAGGGGTGAGAGGGAATGAAGGAGGAAGCCTCTAGCGTAGACCAGGAATGTGAAAGGCTCCCTGCTGAAATACATTTTCCACTTTCAGATTCATTTGCATAAAATGTGGTTTCTTAAAATGTAAAACTCCACTGTGGGAACTTGGTCCTTTTTATGCCTTAGCATGAATCACTCCAGTCAGAGCAGTACTGAGCGGAGATAGCACTTTGTGTTTAACACCCTGATTGAGCAGTGGTAGAAAGTGGATGAAAACCAAAGGGAGACACAGGAGGTGTGTGGACCTCTGTGGAATGGGAGAGTTCAGAGAATTGAAAGCAGGAAAAAGAAAAGATAGTTGTGAGACCCCAGGACAACAGAGGAGAAACTCAGGAATAATGGTAACAGCCATACAACTGCACAGTCCAGAATTCTTAAAACCCTAGCAGAAGGTCATTCTGCAAAAACTACAATTAAGGCACTGAGGCCATTTAGACAGTTGCAAACCACAATCCCCCAATTCTTAGTTCATTCTTCCTTCCACTTACTCCTTCTCTCATAAACATGTCTGCTATTTCCAGAATAATCTTATCTCCCCAACTAATTCTTGTTGTTGTATTCAGTGGAGTTCAATGAACAGTGGAATTCTCAAGAAAGACAAGAAAGAGAGGAAGATGATAAAACTAAAAACAGATGCTGAATAAGACAAAGATATGCAGCTATCAAGTCACTGCCATCCCCTTTTTCGTCTAGACTGTTGATCCATTCCGGGTCTCCCCGAGTTGATGGACATGCGTAATCTCTGAATCCAACTTCCCCATTAGCCAATGAAAACTTGAGTTTGCTGCGATCTCAATGACCATAGTCAGTGAATATTGCCAAAGAGAAAATGACCTTATTCATAACCGTATTCTCTTGCTTCTTTTACTTCCCGGCTACTTGCTGCTTCTTTTAACTTTCTTATTGTTCCCTTTCTTAAGAAAAAAAAAAAAAGAATAAAAATAAAAGAAAAACCCAGAGCAAGTTACAGGAAATCTAGATAGGATCAATAGTATTGTTCTGTAGATTGAGATCCCCATGAAGTATTACCCCTATAATTACACACAGAAACAGCCATCTTTGTTTAAACAAATTTTAAAGACAGGAGTTTAGAGTTTATCTCCTTTCTTTAATTTAGGTAAAGTGCACCTGGTCTTTTCATTTATTCACAGGGGCTGATTTAGACACAGGCTCACATAGATTCTGATCACCATGTTTAAATTATTAGAGGCCTCCAGGAGTCTGCTGTTTCTTTTCTGGACCATTTATGTCGGTCTGTTTATTTGTTGCGTGGTTTTCATATTCTATCTATCAGGTTCAAGTACTGCCACGGCTCTAAATTATATTCAATCTATTCATCATAAAAATGGCCTGCTCCAAGGATGCAGTAAAAGTGCACTTTGTGCACTGAGACCACTCATGCTGTTACAGAAAGCTCATTGTCAGCATTCTCACTTCCATTATACACTCTGTTTGTTCAGGAATTACACACCAAGCCATAAAAATGAGCTTGGCTGCAAGGTATGAGCTCAGCCCACAAGCAAACAATTAGACAAAAACCATCAAGTGACTAAGACCACTGACCAAGAGCAAAGTGTGGGCCAACTATGAATGTGACCTGGGTTCAATGCCTCTTCACAGGGATTCTTTCCACCACAAGACAGAAGCTACTCAGACAAAGTAGAGAGGGTATGCAGGCACAGACAAGGATGCCTAAGACTTCCTATTTGTTAGGTGGCTTTGCTACATTCTTTGCCTTAGGTGGGAAAAAAAATGCATTAGGAAGCAGAGAGGAAAAAAATGTATTCTTTGAGGTTATTTGTTATGTCAAGGGGATTTTTGACAAATGTCAAAAATTGCCACGGCCAACCAGCCATATAGGAAGCTCTGTCTCACAGATCCTGAATTAGAAGGTTCAGAATTGTAGGGGGCGTCATTAAGCACAGGTTTGAAACCCATGTTCCGGGTTGGCATTGTGGCCTAGCGAGTAAGCCCGCCGCCTGCAGTGCCGGCATCCCATGTTGATGCCGGTTCGAGTCCCAGCTGCTCCACTTCTGATCCAGCTCTCTGCTGTGGCCTGGGAAAGCAGTTAGAAGATGGCCCATGTCCTTGGGCCCCTGCACCCAAGTGGGAGACAAAGAAGAAGTTCCTGGCACCTGGCTTCAAATAGGCGCAGTTCCAGCCATTGCAGCCATCTGGGGAGTGAACCAGCAGATGAGAGACACCGCCCTCTCTCTCTCACTCACTCACTGCCTCTCTGTAACTCTGCCTTTCACTTCAATAAATAACTCTTTTAAAAAAATCAATGTTCAATTATGTCATTCTTAGGGTAAAATCAAGCAGTCATCTAAGTCCTACTCTCACTGATTTCTAAACACTGATCATGTCTTAACTCAGGCTAACAACAAAGTATCATAGACCTGGCTGGCTTACACCAGGCACTCATGTCTTATAAATGAGAAGTCTGAGACCAGGATGCTGGTAGGGCAGATTTTCAGTGAAAGTTACTTCATGTTTAACAGATGATCCCCTTCTCACTGTATCCTTACAGGACAGAGCAAGCCAGGGAGCTGCAGTCTTATCAGGGCACCAATCGCATCATGGGGTCCCCTGCACTCAACAACAACAAAACTCATCTAAATCTAATCACCCCCAAAGGCCCTGCCCTACGCACCATCACCTTGGGTTATAGAACTTCAACTTAAAAATGTTGGGTTGGCATTGTCATTGGTTCCTAACAGATCTTGAGGTTTTCCTGTTTGGAGTGGTCTGTTTTTATAAAACCAGATTCCAGAAGACACTGTTTTAATGGTCAGCTCCTTTAGACCAGACTTGGTTGCTATTTCTCTCTGCCAGTGGTCAACTCAGACCAAGGTTGGTTGGCAGCACTGACAAGTGCAGTATTTTATGTTTATCTGTATTCCCAAAGGGTGATCCTCTAATGTTCTTTATTATTTTTTTGACAGGCAGAGTGGACAGTGTGAGAGACAGAGAAAGGTCTTCCTTTGCCGTTGGCTCACCCTCCAATGGCCGCTGCGGCCAGCACACTGTGCTGATCCAATGGCAGGAACCAGGTGCTTCTCCTGGTCTCCCATGGGGTGCAGGGCCCAAGCACTTGGGCCATCCTCCACTGCACTCCCTGGCCACAGTAGAGAGCTGGCCTGGAAGAGGGGCAACCGGGACAGAATCCGGCGCCCCTACCGGGACTAGAACCCGGTGTACTGGCACCGCAAGGCGGAGGATTAGCCTGTTGAGCTGGGGGGCCAGCCTCTCTAATGTTCTTTTTAATAGGATATTATAAATAGCTAGTACATTAAGTGATCTCATGATGTATGTACTATGAAAACATCCATGCTGTGTTGCAATCTTGAAACTGAACTGTTAGGATTTTCATTTCCATTGCACAAGTCAGCAGCTAAAGGGCCATTGCCAAACCACTTGATATCTCAAGTCTCAACACCCTCATCTCTAAAACGAGGATGAAAATGGGGTCTAATACACAAGTCGTTCTAAGTGTTGTATTTGTTGATTAAACAGAGTAACGCCTGGCACAAAGTGACAGCTCCATCCTGGTGGCTGGATAGGGACATGACTTAGCATTAGTGCATCATACTCTCCTGGTGGATGTTCTCCAAGTCCACAGGCTCACAGATGGAGGAATGTTCCCACTGGAAATGAGCAGCAAAGTAGCCTTTCGGTCCATGTCCCCAGGCAGTGTAAATGTCTATGACACCAGAGAAGATCAAAATAAAAAGAAGAGAAAGCATTTGGTTCATTACTGCTCCTCACGTCTCCATTGTTAAGCTCCAGTTGCTAATAGAGAAACAGGGTGTTCACGTCCTTTCAGAATCTCATCAGCTCATGGCCAAGTGTTAAATAATCAGATCTCACATGAAAACGCGTAAGTGTTATTCAATAGTTGTCACTTGCTTCCTCTTAAGGAGCTGAATAAATGCAACTATCAGTGCCACATTTAGTACTTTCATTCTGGTAAAATATTTCACAAAATTGATTCTCATGAAGTTGTATTTAACCAAAATCTATTTAGCATTTTGAGACACACAAAAAAGCAAAAAAAAAATACTCAAGATGAAATAATTTATTTTAATAAACTATCCTTTGCTTAAAATGCAAAATAGCATTTCTTCTGATTTCTCTGAAATATGAATCACTCCATTTACTTATGGACAATTAGGAATTTTAGTGGAGATGATAATCCAAAAGAAGTATTTGTTTGACTTACTTAAAACTATCAACAGCTTAAATGAAATTATACGTTCAAGCTGAAGAAAAGGGGATAAAATGTACTCCATGGCCAGTGCTGTGGCTCACTTGGCTAATCCTCCACCTGCAGTGCTGGTATCCCATATGGGCACCAGGTTCTAGTTCCAGTCGCTCCTCTTCCCGTCTAGCTCTCTGCTGTGGCCCAGGAAGACAGTGGAGGATGGCCCAAGTGCTTGGGCCCCTGAACCCACATGGGAGACCAGGAGGAAGCACCTGGCTCCTGGCTTCAGATCATTGCAGCGCTGGCCATAGCAGCCATTTGGGGAGTGAACCAATGGAAAGAAGACCTTTCTGTCTGTCTCTCACTGTCTAGGACTCTACCTGTCAAATTAAAAACAAAATGTAATCCAAATTACCGATATTTGAAATAGTTAAGTAGATAGTCTTACTACATATTGTGTCTTTGGGGGAACCCACAAATCTTGGGTTCATTCATCAATGTCTCCACTTTTTTTTGTTCATTTGACAGGTAGAGTTATAGGCAGTGAGAGAGAGACAGAGAGAAAGGTCTTCCTTCTGTTGGTTCACTCCCCTAACGCCCACTATGGCTGGCGCTACACCAATCCGAAGCCAGGAGCCAGGTGCTTTCTCCTGGTCTCCCATGCCAGTGCAGGTACCCAAGCACTTGGGCCATGCTCAACTGCCTTCCCAGGCTACAGCAGAGAGCTGGACTGGAAGAGAAGCAACCGAGATCAGAACTGGCGCCCCAACCAGGACTAGAACCCGGGATGCCGGCGCAGGAGGAGGATTAGCCAAGTGAGCCACGGCACCAGCCAATGTCTCCACTGTCTGCCTAAGAATGTCAACTGTAAGGTGGATTGCACCTGCAGGAAACCAAAATTAAAACTGTGCCCTGTTTCTCTGGCGCTCATAGCAGGTGCTTGTCCCCACGCCTGGGTGAACCCCAATAACTGGCCTGCTTTCACGAGGGTGCACAACAGGTGAAGCTAGTCCACTTGTGTGGACAGACAGGGGAGTCTCAGTGACCCGGCCAGCTCCCTGGCACAGTGAGGAGACCATGGGAGAAGCACTGCCCAGCCCACGTCCGCCTCTCTTGAAATACAGGAAAGGGAGCGACACAGGACACAGCTCACGAACCAGGGCTCAGGGTCTTCAGAAGCTCGGCTCACAGACTGTTTCTAGCATGCTGGCCCTAGGCCTTCCTCACTTCTGCCTGTCTCACAAAGGGCCTAGTTCCCCCCAGCATCCCTGGGACTCAACCACCCCTTTTCATGTCCTGTAAGAGCTGAGAGCATTCAAGCTCCTGCGTATCAGGACCACCAACAAGCACAAAGTCACTCATAGGCTGCGGGATAGGAGAGAGGCAAAGGACAAGTGAACACTAGGGGCTTGCAGAGTCATTTCTCCCCCTCTGAAGCCTGTGTGAAAGTAGAGACAAACATGCACAAATCAAGGGATCGTGGGACACATGTCATTAAAAAAAATGAAGAATTTCAGCCAAGTCTATGAATAGGAGATTATAGAAAAAAATATGCCTCTCATTTGCCTATGTAGTTTGCATCCAAAATGACTGAAAGAGTCAACGGTGGCAGCTTGTCCAATCATAACGGAGAAAGCAGGCTGAGAGGCGGGACAGCCGTGGGACATTCAGAGGACCCATTTCTAACTCAGGGCTGCCTGGGGGTGGGCTCTCTTTGCTGGAGTCCCTCTGAGCAGAAGGCTTCCTGCTTTGATGGTAAAAGGGACCCTGCAGGGACTGCCTTTGAGGAGAGCAGCAGTACCAGACCCGAAAGAGAGCCCCTGCTGGTCTGGAAACATCACGTAGAGCCTCTTCCTTGCAGAGCCAAATCTCCCAACTCAAGCGCTTATTTTCCTCTTTCTCAGACTGTCCTACCTCTGGAATTGCATAGTGAGTATTGCCAATGCCAATGAGAGCTGAAGAGGAAACAATAGATTCACTGTCATTGCAGACAGGAGTTCTCACGAGTCCCAACGGAGCTTATTTTCTATCACAATGTATGCATCCTTAGCAATGAGATTAATACTTGCTGGTAAATAGGGGTGGAAAAATCTCCCTATCTTTGAAAAACTAATATAATACGTTCCAAGAAATCAGACCAAGTATGTCCTCTGAGGCAGAGAGTGCAAAGAAGAAAAATTTACTTCTAAATGTTTCATTTGTGTTTTAACAAGATTTTCAGATATTGCATTTATGAAATCATAATAACCTTATGCAACAAATAAAAAAGGTAAAGAATGAAGGAATCTGAAATTATCTATTCAACAGGAATTTAGTGTTGGCTGCCACACTGCAGGCTCTGAGCTGAGCCACAGGATCAGCCGTATGAGTGACAAAGACACACTGCCCACCCTTGAAAAAGTCAGCATGTACGGGGCCATCCAGTCACCAAAAACAATTGTTCAACACCACCTGCAAGATAGGAGTTCAGCCTGCTGAGACACCCTGTTCTATACTGACTACTCAGCTTTGATTCAGCATCTCAGCAATGCAGCTTCCCACCAGTGCCGCCTCAAGGGGGCAGCAGTAAGGGCTCAAGTGATTAGGTTCTGGCAGAGCTGGATTGAGGACCTGGCTCCAGGCAATGGACCCAGGCAAGCCCTGGATATGGCAGGCATTTGGTAAGTAAGACAACAGATGTGAAAGTTAGCTCCCTCTCCCTCCCTCCCTCTCCCTCTCTCTCCCTCCCATTCCCTCCCACCCTCTCTCCTTCTCTCTCTCCCTCTCAACCTCTGTCTTTATCCCTATGCCTATCTCTCTCTGCCATTGAAGGACCTAAATAAAATCTAAGGAAATGATTGATTAGAAGTGTTCTTAGTGGCCAGGGCCACAGCTCACTAGGTTAATCCTCCGCCTGCGGCGCCGGCACCCCGGGTTCTAGTCCCAGTTGGGGTGCTGGATTCTGTCCCGGTTGCTCCTCTTCCAGTCCAGCTCTCTACTGTGGCCTGGGAGGTGCAGTGGAGGATGGCCCAGGTGCTTGGGCCCTGCACCCGCATGGGAGACCAGGAGAAGACACCTGGCTCCTGGCTTCTGATCAGCCAGCACCAGCCGTGGTGGCCATTTGGGGGGTGAACCAACAGAAGGAAGGCCTTTCTCTCTGTCTCTCCCTCTCACTGTCTAACTCTGCCTGTCAAAAATAATAATAAAAACAAGTGTTCTTAGTGCCACAGACGTGAACTGTACCACAAGGAGCACAGGTGACAGGAAGTTGCTGACTGAAGTTGGGAATCCAGGATGAGTTCCTGAGCCAGTGACATGTCGACACACGGAAAACACGACTGGGGTTAGTCGGGCCAAGATCTGGACACAGCATGAGGCCAGTGAATGCAAGGGTCTCAAAGGAAGTACTGAAAACAAGAAAAAAATGGATACCAGGATGAAACAATCAGTAGGCCATGAGGCCCAGAGGAGAGAATAAGGAGAGCAGACAGAGAGAATGAGGGAGACTGCACAGAGACTGCCTCACCCTAAGTCCCCAAAACCATGCTCAAGACTGTGAATCTTACCCTAAGAATAAAAAAAAAAAAAACAACTGAGGAGTTGTGAGGAAGAAAACAAGAATCCTAATTATTTGTAGAATGCCACTTTGCTAAATCTGGTGGTAAATAGTTTGGCAAAGAATAAGAGGGCAGGAGGGGAGACACGTTGGGAAGACTCTGTCCGTGAAGAGGAGAAGAGGTTCCTGGAGAAATGGAGGCCCTGGGAAAGACCGAACTTCCTGGAATCTTGAAATTCATGCAAATGAGAAAGCATTATTGCTGATTGAAACCCACAAAGGAAGAAATGGTAAGTTGAAAAAATTTGTTATAAGGGAAGTCAAGACATCTCTTAAAATTCAGAGGAAAACATATTAAAAATAATATGTAAAAGAAATCAGCATAGAGCTCAAAGATCACATACTAGGGAACCCAAAAGAAGATAATCACCCCGACAAAATACAAGGAAATTAATAATACAAGGTAGCACACCCACAGCAGGAGTCTTCTTCAGTGATAAAGGGAGAGATGAACTATGGAGCTATGAAATATCATGAAGGAAACAAAGTACACATTTCCAAGTGAAGGAAGCTCATGTGGAGGTCCATACGATGTGATTTCCAAATACTATATTCCAGAAAGGAAAACCTATGGAGACAGTGAGTGCTCAGCACCCAGTGGGGTGAACAGGTGCGGCACAGGTCTGTGTAGGAGGCAGAACGGCACCGGATAACACTGCTATGGTAGATACATGACAACATGTGGTTGCCAAAACCAAACTGTGCAATGCAAAGAAAGATGAGCCTTCGTGTAAGCTGCGGACTTTAGTTAACGTCGCCTCAGTAGGGGTCTATCAATCTTAACAAGCGCCACACAGAAGCTGGTCGCTCGTAGGTGACCTGGTGGTGGGGATGGATGGGGAAGGAGAGAGACACAACATTATCCATAGCTTCTGGGCAGTTTTTCTATAAATCTGCGTGACTGCTGTAAAAAATTAATAAAAAAAAATGAAGATAACATGTCAAACCCAAAGGAAGGCCAGTGCAACTTAAAAGTAAAAGTGCTTACCAAGTTTTTGGCAAAAAAAAACCAACTTGGCTCTGATTTTATGACACGGAAAGAAAGTATAGTCAGACTGAAAAATGAGGTGTTTGGTAGTAATAAAGTCAGCTACTGGAGAGACACAAGAAGGGCATAGAAGGAGAGCAAATATTGACAGTGACTGTGTATCATCTAAATGACTCTTAAAAACAGACAAAACCCAAGGGGGGACTTATCCACAGGAGCTTACCGGAGAAGTTAGCGTTCACACTTCAGATCAAAGAGAAGGGAACGTGCAAGGTTCTTGGGTACATTCTGTACAGTGTAAATAGTGTGCTGTGACTGCAGAGGATATCAGTATAGCAGAAAACCAAACGGCCAATTGCACCTGCTGGGCCCACGCAGAGGGCCAGACTCAACACACACAGGATGGAGGGCAGCGATTCTCAGAAGATGCAGGTACATAGCACAGAAATGAGGATTCCCACAAGCATCATGTCTTCCCTGTCCCCAGTGCACAGATCCCATGTGTGGTAGTCAGACAGACTAAGACTACTGATGAGCCAGGAGCTAACATGAGCCATCTTCAAAAAGTTCATTACAAGTCTATTACTGGCCGACACCATAGCTCACTTGGCTAATCCTCCACCTGCAGCACCGGCACCCCGGGTTCTAGTCCCAGTTTGGGCACCAGATTCTGTCCCGGTTGCTTCTCTTCCAGTCCAGCTCTCTGCTGTGGCCCGGGAAGGCAAGTGCTTGGGCCCTGCACCCGCATGGGAGACCAGGAGCAAGCACCTGGCTCATGGAATCGGATTGGTGCAGCGTGCCAGCCGTGGCGGCCACTTGGGGGGTGAACCAACAGAAAAAAGGAAGACCTTTCTCTCTGCCTCTCTCTCTCACTGTCTAACTCTGCCTGTCAAAAAAAAAAAAAAGTATTATTAACACACACACACACTAGGCTTGTCAGTGTGATGCCATGGGTTAAGCCATCACTTGGAACACTGCAATCCCATATAGGAATGCTTGGGGTCAACACTTCTGATACAGCTTTCTGCTGCTGCACACACTGGGAGGCTGAGAGATAACTCAAGCACTTTGGTCCCTGCCACACACACAGGAGCCCTAGCCTTCCTACACCCTGGCTTCAGCCTGGCGCGGCCCTGGATGCTGCAGATACTTGGGGAAGGAACCAGCAGGTGCAAAATAACTCCCTCTCTCTTTCCTTAGCCTTGCAAATAAGTGACCTTTTATAATAAAAGCCAAAACCTACCAAAATAAAAGTATAATTCACCGTGAACATTTTGAAGCAGCCTTGTATGTTGTGAAACTCAAGAATAAAACAGCATCTGACTCCCTCCTGCCTTCTAAAATCTTTTCATTGGGATGAAATTTTTTGTTGTTGTTCACCATTTTATGCTTGGTCAATCAGTTATCCCACAAAGGTTTTGCTCTACCACTCACGTGTAGGAATAAGCCTTTGGTTTGTATCTTTATCTAAGACCAAATATTTCCCAGGTCTTTGAGTGCTTTGTAGGTTATTTTCTCATGCTGCCCTGGTGATCTTCCACAGAGGGACTGGCAATTCAGCGTCCAGGACTCTCTTTGTGATATGCTAGCTGGATCAAGAAAATTGGGCATCTTTGATTTTCAAAACGTCAAGCCATCAAAATGAACTGTGTGAGACAGCACTGGGGGTCGTGGCTACATCCACCCTTCCTTCACAAAGGGCTAAAACTCAGCTGTTCCTGAGAAACGCCAACAGCAGACTCTTCTCTGAAAAACTCTGTAAAAATTCTCCCTGTGCACGCATCAACGGTAGGGCTTAGAGAATGTTCATAATCCTGAGGAAGAGAACGCAGCATCTCTCTGAAAGAGGCAGAGCCAGCAAAGCCACTGATCACGGCTGCTGTCTGCTTTCAGATGATGGCCAAGAACTTCAGCTTTTTTAGACTTTCTTGGCTGACCGGCCACTTCTCACTGTGAAGAAGGAAGAACAGGATTGTCAGGTTCACAGCCACCTTCCAAGGGGCTGCATCAGTGAATACTGCCACAGATTTGAAGACATAAAAACAATGAGTCAATTTAATGAATGACCAGAACACGATAGGGATCAATAAACTCCTCAGATATGTTCCTTGCTCACCTAGTTGTGGCCAAACCCAGCAGACATCACACTGACTTTCATAAAGATGCCAGTGATTATTTCTGAAAGGAAGAATGACAAGGAACAGGGGCATGTGCAACAACACATAAACCTGGGGCCACCTGACCTCCGACAGACTAGATACGGGGGCACGTAGAGTGATTCGTGGCTCTACTTTGAATTATGCTACGATAGAAGGATGGGAACAAATGAAAGAAATGTTGACTTGAGAAGTGAAGCAACTGGAATTTCAATCTCTAACAGTTACTGAACTTCAACAATTACTGAATCTCAGCTCAGCAGCACCAGTGACAGGACAAGTACTGTCCTCATAGAATTGTCTTAGAAGTTGAGTCTATTGATCAAAATGTACTGGGTGGCTCTCAGTTCACTTGAGAAACACTCAAAGATAGATAATCTGATTCTAAAGAATACGCGACCCATGAAGTGACCCTTGTAAACAAAACGATTAAACATCTAATAACTAAGGGGCAGGACTCCAGGTCACGTGTCAATCCTCAGTGATTTGGTAAATGCCCCCCTTTGAGGAGACACAACCTGTGATCGTCTCACTGCTCCCACTTGTCCTTCTACACTGGTTTCTACAATGGTGCCCAGGAAGACAAGCAAGCATGGGTGTGCAGGGGAGATGGAGAAGTCACTACAGCATTGCTTTCATGCCCCAAGGTTGTTTGCATTACTACAAACATACGAGTAACAAAGGCTGCATGTGTATGACTGCTGGGAGCTTGCTTTCTGTCCGCATGTGTTTATGATAGGGTCCACCCTGCTAGATAATTTGAGTATACAGATGCTCCTCATCTTACCATGCAGTTAGCCTTCTGAGAGCCATTCTAAGTGCAAAATATTCTGAGTCGAAAGTGCATTCAATACACGACCTCTGCAACACCCTAACGGAGCAACACAGGGCCCTGCAGCGTGTCAGCTGTTCACCTTCTTGGCCATGGGGCTCCCTGGGAGCTGCAGTGGCTCAGCTCTGTGACCCCTTATTGCAAACTTGGGTATTCAGTGCCCAATTTCTACTCAACATCTATTGCTTTTGCATCATTGAAAAACTGCAAGACAGTGCTAAGTCGGGGACCATCTGTATCTAGTTACTTGGAATACTTGAATATGTTAGTGTGGAATTATGCAAACCCATATGATCATAATTAAATAAATGTTAAGTATTTATTCCTGTGAGTCTTAGGAGAGCCTTTTATAAAAGAGGGTGCACTGTAAGCCCCCCAGGGGTTGTAGACAAAGGGTGCAGTGTCCCACCTCTGAGTGTACCACATATACTCTTGCACACAGCAGATGCCAGGCTAATTCTCAGTATTTCACATTTCAGGAACCATGGTATTTCAACACCACACTGCTACATAATGTATCAGGACAATGCAACAGCTAAGATCTGAGAAAATTCTTCCAATTTTTTTTCCTTTACAGCCAAGGAAGATAACTAAAACAGAGTCAGAAAAACACTCACCTTGCATTAAGTAACAAAAGCTCCTTCTAACCTCCTGCTCTGCAAAGTTCTCCTTATTTGAAGAAAGTATCCCCCTTTAGGATGGCTAATTGGCAATAAGAATCACGCTGCCTATCTGTCGTGGTAATTAATCAGTGAATACTGTGATCCAAAGCAAACACCGAGCATCAACTCAAGGATATGGTGGTACGAAGGAGCATCCTTAAAGAAACAGGTCTCATCTCGGGTGTAGAGGAGGCTTCACCCAGTGCTGGGAGGTTGGCAGGCACAACGCCCTTTGTTTTGCTTTAGTGAGCAGTTGGGAATAGCCCTGGTAAATCCATCAAAACCTCAGCCCAACTATATTTCAGCATAGCTCCCTTTGTTTATACCGAATCATAAAAAGACAAATGCATCTGGGGGTTTTTAAAGTAGTTCATTTTCTAGAATAGGTGCATGCATCTCTCCCAATTCTGTTCACTTTAGTCATTTGTCTGGGTACTCTACCCTTGCTTTCTGCGAAGACAGAAAAGCTGTTTGAATTATTCTCAGTTAATAAGGTGTCCTCGAAATCCTGTTCGCGCGGGGCTCTGGAAGAAGTAGCAGACACTGGCAAGGAAAGAGGCGAACCTCAATTATCCATCAGGGACATGTACCATCCAGTTCCACCTGAATACTTGAAAATAAAATCCCCCCAAGAGTCTCAGTGCACAGGTTTTTGGTCCTCAAAAAGCCAGTAATCTGTCTCAGAATAAATGATCCATATTTATAAATGACAATTTTCATAATATTCTAATAGTAAGATTGGATAGAATCCTTTTCATTTTTTTCCACACTGCTCAACCTCGGATCTCAGCTTCAGAAATGTGCATTTGCAAGCAGCAATGGAAAACGTGCTCTTCCGTTCCGTGGAAAACAAACGCTGCTATTAAGGATGACGGCTGCCTGGCTCTGTAACTGCACCTAAGCAGAGTTTGGTAAAATACTCCTGCAAAGATACAGGCTTAGACTGATTCCCTTCCCTCGAGGGACCAAAGAACTCTCCACATCAAAAGTTCTATCTTACAAAAACTAAACCAAATTTAGGAAACTTAAAGGCTTTCAAAACAGTTAAAAACATAATGTAATTTAACCACTAGGCAAAAGCACATTTCTTATCCAACTAGGTGTATGTCAGACTGCAAACAATCTTTTTCTCATTTCTGAGCACTAAGTCTAAAACACATGTCTACTGCTCTCACCAAGCCAATAAATTATAAAAACATTAAAGGGATGTGTATTCCTTTCGACTTTATTAGATAATACTACTGCAGAAATAGTTGGTTAAAATATTCTCTATGAGGCTGGCACTGTGGTTTAGCGGGTGAAGCTGCCACTTACAATGCTGGCATCCCATATAGGTGCTGGTTCGAGTCCCAGCTGTTTCATTTCTGATCCAGCTCTCTGCTACAGCCTGGGAAATCAGTAGAAGATGGCCCAATTCCTTGGGCCCCCGTACTCATGTGGGAGACCTGGAAAAAGCTGCTGGCTCCTGGCTTTTGACTGACACAGCTCCAGCCGTTACGGCCATCTGGGGAATGAACTAGTGGATGGAAGACCTCTCTCTTAACTCTGCCTTTCAAACAAATAAATAAATCTTTAATAAATATATCGTCTACTTCTGTGTCATAAAAATTGTATGGTCTAAAGTTTGTGATGATTGTCAAAGTAATGATAGCTGCTCTCAAAGAAATACACAAGATGATTATGGCGGTGATTCTTAATGTACTTACTGAACAAAAACAATGTTCATAAATGACAAGTGCTCCATAGAAAAAGGAGAAAAATCGGGTATATAACACAGGGGAGGGGGGCTTACTCTGTGGCATAGTAGGCTAAGCTTCTGCCTGTGGCACCGACATCCCATATGGGCACCAGTTCAAGTCCCAGATGCTCCACTTCCAGTCCAGCTCTCTGTTATGGCCTGGTAAAGCAGTAGAGAATGGCCAAGTCTTGGGACCCTGCCTCTGAGTGCGAGGCCGGAAGAAGCTCCTGGCTCCTGACTCTGGATTGGCCCAGCTCTGGCTGTTGCGGCCGTTTGGGGAGTGAACCAGCAGATGGAAGACCTTTCTCACTGTCTCTTCCTCTCAATGTCTGTAACTCTACCTCTCAGATAAATAAAATCTTTAAAAAATTTTTAAAGTTAAATAAATAAATAAACTGGGGCAATCAAAAAGGTAGAGCTGGTTCTTTTCTCAGAATATACAAGAGAAACCTGCTCCACTTCAGTTTATAAATTCTCAGAACACGAAAGAATAATTTCCAGGAAAAAAACGGACCAAGGAATCTTTCTATAATGTTGCTATTTTTTGGGAATACAAGGCTCAAGTCAAGTTCAGTACTGTCACCATCATTTATCTAAAATCTTTAAATTTTTTTAAAAACAAAAGCATGAAGACATTTCAAAATTCCTTAAGGGACTATTCATATCCCACGTTCGAGCTGCAGGAATGTATACAGCTGGGAGTAATTGGGGTTAGCTTCCTAACCTGTTATGCTAAAAATGTCAGCTTGTCCGTGAGGGTGAAAGGGTATTTTCTCAACATTCTCAATATTCACAAGAACTTACCTCATCATCAGAGCAGCCATTTCCTACGGATTATTTCATGGCATGTTCTGAATAAAACAAATCACCGATTCTGATTTTTAACGAAATGGGGAAGATTGTCATGAGATTTTAAGGAGTTTTGGAGCTTTGGAGCTTTGGCCTGGCGGGGCTGTGGGAGCAGAAGAGAAGGGGGTGGAGGGCAGCAGGGCTGCGTGTCCCAAGGCTGGACGTGGGTCGCCCAGCAGAATGGGCTCTGGAAGCAGTGTGCATGTGGGGAGCGCCCACAGAGGTGCCTTTTGCTGCGACTTTTCCCTTGAACTCATCCCCATGGCAACAGTGAAGGGCGCTTGATATGCCTTGCCTGGAGGTCAGTGCATCACCCAGCCCGTGTATCCCAGCGTGGTAGACAGTGAGTCCGCAGGAGTTCAGAGAAACACTGTGTAGGGAACTAGACTCTCACAACCTCACTGGGGACAATCTGAGTGTCATCTGCCTACTCTAAGCCTCCAGTGTCTCAACCGGGTGCAGGGCTCGTATCTGGACAATCTCCATGCAGCTGTTTTGAGACTGGCTGGGCTGAGTGAGTACAGAGGTGTCCCTCGGTATCCAACAGGGTTTGCTCCAGGACTCTCATAAACAGCACCACCCACATGTGTTTGAGTCTCCTATACAAAATGGGGTAATATTTGCATAGAACTCACAAAATCTTACTGTATATATTAACATCACTAGATTGCCTCTACCTAATAAATGCTATGGACAAAGCTGTCACACACATTGCTTCAGGAATAATGACAAGAAAATATACTCTGTAGATTTCAGTATAGACGCAATTTTTAACAATATTCATCTATGGATGGTAGAACCCACGGACACAGAATGCAAAGTAGGGAAGGCCACTCCATCTGTAAGAACCACCTGGTCTCTTCTGCACCATCATGGTGGTAGCAAGGTAGAGAGCATATGGGTGCACCTGCTAGTCTGACAGGTGGTTCTTTGTTCTTTGCCTCCTTCCACGACAAAGTAAGCGCCAAAAAGACAAATTCTTACCTATTTTCATTTACTATCAAGTCCTGACATGGAGGAGATATTTACAATAGGCACTCAACTCTTAATGAAATAAATGGCACACATTGAAGAATAATATCACCGGTTCAATGTGACTATTATGTAACTTTGTCTCTCATCTCAAATTCTGCCCTGAATCCTTATCAAAAGAGGGGATGACAGAAGTGATGTCCACGGAGGAATGAAAGCCATTTATCCCTTCTGTCGAGCACAGGTTCTCTAGTAAAATCATTTGGATCCTCCGTGATTTGTGTTTTCACATCATGTTCTGTAAATTTCTCCAGAGAATTTAAGAACAAAGCATTCAAACTATGCAACAGTGAAAACAAAAAAATAAAATCATGGTGAGGGAGTGAGTGCATTTTTCTCAGTGTCACCTGTCAGAGACCTGGGTTGGAGTCCCAGCTCTGCTCCCAAACCCAGCTTCCCATTCAGGCCAACTCTGGGAGGGAGCAGCGATGGCTCAGGTGTTGGGTCCCTGTGACCCATGTGGGACACGGGGCTCTGAATTATGGCAGACAATTCGGAAGTTACCAGTGGATGAGAGTGTTCTCTTTCCCAACCTCCCTCCCTCTCTGAAATAAATAAGCAAATTAATTAAAATTTTAAAGAGTTTAACTTTGCATTTGTTAAGATGATTTTCACTATTAATTCAGAATGCTCTAGAGAAGTTTCATATGCAAAGTATCTCTGGGAATTTATAAACACAGAAGGTTGGCTTCTTCCAATCAATGAGCCCTTTCTTATCTGAATGTGATTCCTCATTTAATCAAATAATCCTTTTGGTTTGGCTTCTCGGGGCTCAGATGAAGGTTTCAACATTTGCACATTAAAACTCTTAATACAATTTTTTAAGATTATTTTATTTGAAGGGCAGAGTTACAGAGAGAGGGAAAGAGAGAGAGGGGGAAGTATTTATCTGCTGGTTCACTCCCCAAATGGCAATAATGAGCAGACTGGGCTAAGCTGAAGCCAGCAGCTTCATCAGGGTCTCCCATGTGGGTAGCAGTGGCCTTAGCACTTGGGCCATCCTCTGCTGCTTTCCCAGGCACATTAGCAGGGAGCAGGGTTGGAGTTGCAGCAGCCGGGACTCACACCGGCACCCCTATGGGATGTGCTGCACTGCAGGCTGGGGCTTTAACCCACTGTAGAACAGCACTGGCCCTACCATTTTTTTTTTAAATTAATAAAGTTATATGGGTAACTACTATCATTTAGTGCACAGTGCCAAGCAACTTAGCAAAATACTCCCTTATTTAATTTTTTATCCTGAGTGAAAGGTAAGATTGTTCTTGCCACAAGGAGAAAGGGAAGGGGGAAGCCTCCCACGTCCATCTCAGCAGTAAGGAGGGAAATTTTATTCTCATTCCAAACCTTGCATTAGGCAAACACTCTCCCTTCCTGGCCTGTTATTTGTTTTCTTTCCCACTTAATTTATGTTTATCTTTCCCAGCTCCATTTATATCTCCTTATTCTTTTTATTTAAAAAAAATTATTGATAGATTTGAAAGGCAGAGCAACAGAGGAGGGGGAGAGGGGGATAGGGGGAGAGGAGGAGAGAATTTTCTGCTAGTTTACTCTCCAAATGGCCACAGCACTTAATTGTGTGTCAGTGTGTGTCAGGCTCAAGACAGGACCCAGGCAGAACTGCATCCTGGTCTCATACGTGGGTGGCAGAGGCCCATGGACTTGGGCCATCAGCCCTGTCTCCCAGATGTCTTAGGGAGTTGGATGAGAAGTAGAGCAGCTAGGAATTGAACTGGCACTCCCATATGCAAAACCAGAATCAAAGAGACACTGCAGGGGGCCAGTGCTGTGGCTCACTTTGTTAATCCTCCGCCTGCAGTGCCCGCATCCCATATGGGTACCAGGTTCTGTCCCGGTTGCTCCTCTTCCAGTCCAGCTCTCTGCCGTGGCCCAGGAGGGCAGTGAAGGATGGCCCAAGTGCTTGGGCCCTGCACCCGCACAGGTGAATGAGAGGAAGCACCTGGCTCCTTGCTTTGGATTGGGATAGCTCCAGCCATAGCAGCCATTTGGGGGGTGAACCAACAGAAGGAAGACCTGTCTCTCTCACTATGTAACTCTGTCAAATAAATATAAAAAAAGAGACATTTCATCAACTGACCCACAGTGGTGGTCTCTTTCTTTTTAACCAAAAGTACATGGTGCATGCTTTTCCTCAATCCACTGCAGTCCCTTGAAAAGCAGGGAATAAACACCTGCACACCAAGTATCCAAACAGCAATGTGACACTTAAAGTGACCATGCACTGGGCAAACGCTGCAGCGTAGCAGGTAAAGCTGCCACCTGCAGCGCTGGCATCCCACACGGGCGCGGGTTCAAGCTGCTCCACTTCGGACCCAGCTTCCTGCAAATATGCCTGGGGAAGCAGCACAAGATGGTTTAAGTCCTTGGGCCCCTGCACCCACATTGGAGACCTGGAAGAAGCTTTAGATCGGCCCAGCCCCAGCTGCTGTGGCCATCTGGGGAGTGAACCAGCAGATGGAAGACCTCTTGATCTCTCCCTAACTTTGCCTTTCAAATCAATGAATGAATGCAATCATGAACTTAACTGCCAAAGGAACAGCTACAAAGCAGGTAAGAACTCCATGTGCTTTGTCTTTTCTGATCAATTGTGCCCTCCCACAATCAAAAAAAGAAGAAATATGTGTTGCCGGGCTAATCCCTGGTGTCTCAGAGGGTGACCTCATTTGGAAATAAAGTCATTGCGGATATAATTAAGACGAGGTCATACTGGGGTGGGAGGGGCCCTGATTCCACTGCCAGAAGGCACAGAGAGAGAACACGAAGAAAAAAGGCTGTGAAGAGACACAGGGAGGGCTTTGTGCTGACCAGGCAGAGCCTGGAGTGATGCGCCTCCAAGCCCAGGAATGCCCGGGAACGCACCAGCATGGACGCTAAGAAAAGGCAGGGGATGCCCCGAGAACCGTGCCTTCAGAGAGACCACGGCCCTTGCCAGCACCCTGATGTGGGACTTGTAGCCTCCAGGGTGTGTTAGGAACAGATCCTCGCTGACTCCTGCTGCCCAGTGTGTGGAACGCGCCACTGCAGCCCCAGGAATCGAGCACACTCTCCACCAACGCAGCTGCCTCTAGACCCGATCCCTGCCAATGCCAAAGGCCCAGCTCAAGCTGCGGGGTAGCAGTTAGCAAGCCCAGAGCCCACGCTTGTGTCTGACTGCCAGCACTTCTGACACACGCTTGATGACCCTAAAGGATGCACAACCCAACCCAAACCACAAGACGGGGGACACTGGGCATTAGCAGTAGTAACTGCCCCATTAAATCATGATGGCAAAGTAGAGTAGCCCCAATAGTGGTTATTATGCAGACAGGACATAAACACCAGCATGGTTTTCCAGAAAATCACGGTGACTTATGACCAAATCTCTTGGCACTCACTCAGTTTTAAAGGACATGTGTGAAACGACCCAGTGAGGTGACAACTCTATGAGGTGGTAGAATGAGGCGCGTGCGCGCGTGCACACACACACACACACACACACACACACAGGTCTTCCATCTGCTGACTCACTGCCCAATTGGTTGCAATGATGGAGTGGGCCAGGCTGAAGCCAGGAGCCAGGAGCCTACACTGGGGCTCCCAGGTGGGTGGTAGGGACTCAAGCACGCAGACCTATCTCCTGGCAAACCTATCAGTCCCTCAATTTTCTTGACAGGGAACCCACCCTGTCTTTGTCAACCTCTGGCCTCGTGCAGCCTGCATTAAGATACGGCGTTCATCCTCCCCAATGCCTTGGTCAATGTCTTTACAAGCACATGTCAGGACAATGACTGGAAACCTGCAAATGCTAGTCAATCTATTCACAGACACCAACCCGACGACCAAGGAGGCAAATGAAAACACAGGAGCTCTCTGGTCATCCAGCAGTCAGAAGGCAGGTGAGCTAACTCTTCACTGCCCTCAGCCGCTGTGTATCTCAGCAGCGCCTTCCCGAGACAGAAAGTATACTCCCTGTAGTATTGATGTGAGTGAAGTATTTAAGCCTTCGTGGTGCTGGTTATCAAATCAGAAAACGTGTTCTCAGGAGGAATGAATCAAGGGCTGGGTGAGGAAGCCACAGCATCGTACTGAACAGGGCTTTGATTCTGCGCAACAGAGGTTTGAGAGATGTGCAGTTGCATTTTTTTTTTTTTGTAATAAGATTGAGATTTGCAGCGGAAGTTAGATCAAACCTCTTCAGAGCAGCTCATTAAGTCCTGCCATCAGTGCTTGTCCATTACTGAGCCGTCTGCAGTTTTCACAGGAAACAAGGACAACAGCTCAACAGTGTCCTACAGCGCTTGATGTAAAGCTGTCATCACCCTGTTTTGCACTGCAACTTTTCCTTCTTTGGGAACAAATCCATCTCACTTATTTTTTTTTTCTTGTCAAACACAGGCAACATGTACCGAAATTCCCAGATTACCAAGTTTACACTAGTTGAGTTCAAGGCCAGCAAGGAAGAACACGTCTCGGCGTTGCTGGTTTGTTAGCGAGAAGAAGCTGCCCCACTCTGCATGTACACTCGGTGCCCTGGATGTGAGGCCAGTGCTGCCCGCTGATCTCACCCCCCATCACCACCCTCACTGGCCCGGCACACCTGGATTCCCAGATGTTGATGTTCCATCTGGACCATTGTCAGTTCCCCTTAACTGTCCATTCCATAAAATACATTGTTCCTAATACCAGCTTTGATGGACTACATAGGGAAGAGCTACTTTTTAAAAGAAATCCACCCTTAGAGCCGGCACTGTGGCTCACAAGGCTAATCCTCTGCCTGCGGTGCCAGTACTCCGGATTCTAGTCCCAGCTGGGGTGTCGGTTCTGTCCCGGTTGCCCCTTTTCCAGTCCAGCTCTCTGCTGTGGCCCGGGAGGGCAGTGAAGGATGGCCCAAGTGCTTGGGCCCTGCACCCACATGGGAGACCAGGAGGAAGCACCTGGCTCCTGGCTTCAGATTGGTGTAGCACGCTGGCCATAGCGGCCATTTGGGGGGTGAACCAATGGAAGGAAGACCTTTGTCTCTAACTCTGCCTATCAAAAAAAAAAAATCCATCCATAATTTCACTGTTACTGGAATGGCAATTAAAAGCATTAATGACCTTGGAAGGATGGTAGAGGAAGAGGTTAAGCCACCACTCGGAACGCCTGCATGTAACACTGGAGTGCTGGCGATGGAGTCCTGTCTCTGTTTCCAATCCAGCTCCCTGCTCATGTGCGCGCTGGGAGGCAGCAGGTCATGGCCTAAGTATGTGGGCCTCCAGCACCCGTGTGGGAGAACTGAATGGGTTTCCTGGATCCTGGCCTCGGCCCAGTGCAGCACTGAATGGTATAGGCATTTAGAAGATCAATCTCTCTTAAGTAAATAAAAAAATAAAATTTTTAAAAATAAAAATGACCAGAATTATTTTGAATTAATATCCAAAGTTGGTGATTCATACAACTTTATTTTGTAAAACCTCACTAAAACATTTTTAATAAAATTTGAATGAATCCCCCTTTTCCACTTAAAAATCTTACCTCTTGCAGTGTCAATAAGAACTCATAATGTACTATATTCTATACCATTTATGTAAAAAATATAGTGATACTATATAAGCCATATCAAAATCATTTTAAAATATACCAATTTCATAGCTATAACACCATATATTGCCACATGGGTTATTAACTAAAATTTTAAAAGATATATAATGAACAGAAATGGAGTTTATATACTCTACATAAATGAGAATTTTTGCTTTTCATGTATCTAATTAAGCATAATTGGATCTGTTAAATCAAAATTTTAGATGCTGAAAATTTAGTTGCTGTATGTACAGAGCTAACCCAATTGTGAAAACTGGATGTAAATTAATGAGTTTCTCCATGTTATAGAGAGCAACTTCCATATCCTAACAATTAAAGAGTTCAGTAAAGCTAATGCACAAACTTCATTCTTAATTACTTACTTATCTAGATCTCTTCTCAGTCAATTATTCAACTCCTCAAATTAGACCTCCTGGTGACTATTCTGTTCCACTGAATTAAATAGAATGCTTTCCCAAATAGTAAGCAGACTGGAAATGTGTCTGATGGTCATTTATGGAGACTGGGGGAAGGGCAAGGTATTCACTTCTCTACACATTTTCAACCAAAGCACACAGCCTGTGAGATACTTAATATTACAAGGTGATTGAATAAAGAAATTGAGATCTCTTAAAAAGCAAGCATTTAAAATTTTCTACCAAGTAAACTTTTTTAAAAAATATGCATTTGAAAGGCAGAGTGGAGGACAATGAGCGAGAGCGAGAATTATGATCTTCCATCACCTGGGTCACTCCCCGCATGACCGCAATAGCTGGGGCTGGTCCAGGCTAACACCCGAAGCCTGGAGCTCCATCCCGGTCTCCCACATGGCTGGCAGGGGCCTGAGTACTTGGGCCATCTTCCACTGCTTACCCACGTGCATTAGCAGGGAGCTGGACTAGAAGCTGTGCAGCCAGGACTTGAACTGCATGGGGTAGCTCAACCCACCGTGCCCCTGGCATGCAAATCTTTAGCAGCCAAACAAATGGGATGCTGGAGGCTTTGAGACATACACACACCCTCCTTTCTCCTTACAAGACAGCTCCACTGAGAAGAGGGGAGCATCACGCTGCCTTAGAGGTGCTATGTGCAGGAATTCTCCATACTTCATACATGAGGAGAATTCAGAGTTTTAGTGGAAAATCCATAGTGTGAAAAGACTATGCATGTTTCTAACTCTACCGTTTGTCATCACTGGCAGAACGGTTGCACACTCTTCTACATCAAAGTCCCAACACTCCCTTTCTGTCACCCCTCTTGTTATTTCTCCATTAGAGCAAATTCAATTAAAGGTTGTCTTTCTCCTTCCAGAATCTTACCACCCATACTTTCATGAGTCTATCCTATCTGAATTTTACTAATGACTGCTCATTTTCTAAGATTATCTGGTTTAAAGGGGGTTAAGCTTTTGATAAATCAAAGGAAAGGTACAGATACTCAGTTTTAAGTGTCAGAATGATAGCAGGAAAACATAGATCCAGATGCAAAAAAAAAAAAAAGGTTATTTATGAAAGTTTTTAAATCTCCATGCGTTAAATCAGTTAAATCTGTTTTTTATTCAAATATGTACAGAGAGTCTTAAAAATACATGTCAGATAGAAAGTATGAAACAGAATACACTTTTTGATATTTTCGAAGACAGGGGAGTTCATTATCGAAATGTACTTTCTCTACTGTGGGGAACATTTCTGATAAGCCTCCTAGCTAGGAAGCAGTAAAGTGGGTAGACACCCAAAGTGGAGCAGAGGTGGCCATTTATTATATTACGTGGGACTTGAGTATTCACTTTCCGTATAAATACCTTTAAAGTATTAACCTCTTTAATTACCATTCATCCCTAACCAAATCATCTCCAAAACAGACACTGTTAGTTTTTCTTTATATTTGACTTAACTCAAGGTTTCTTCAATTAAGAGGGATTTTTGGGATAGCCAAGAAGCCCAGTTCTGTACATAAAGACGCATAGGCCATTTCTACGTCCTCTGGAACAGGGCTTAACACGTGGACTTTTCAGCTGAACAGATGACATTAGGTATGACATGAGGCCTCCACCAAGAACACGTTTTTGAAATTGAAGGTTTTCATTTACAGCAAACAGCAAACATGATGAGATCATACAGAGTTCTCACATGCTTTCCCTCCCAAGTCTCAGTTTCCATTACATTTACATCTTATAAATATATTAAGTATTAAACATATTTACATTTATATTAAGTAAAACCCACACTTTACATCAGGGATCACTGTTTGCAGTGTGCAGCTCTGACTTTGAACAAATGTAACAAGAGTCCATGGTTACTGTATCCTACAGAATAATCTCACTGCCCTAAAAATCCTCTGCTCACCAATACTAATCCCTTCTCTCTTCTCTATGAACCTGTTACAACCCCTGGGTTTTCCTGCTCTTGTCTTCTACAGAACATCATGTGGATGGAATCATACAGCATAGCCTTTCTCAGATTGGCTTCTTTCGTGGAGGGTTGTGTTTTTAAGATTCTCCATAGCTGTTCACAAAGCGATGGCTCATTTCATTTGATCACTGTGTAATATTCCATTGTATGGAAGTACCACGATTTGTTTGCTTTGCAGCTATCAAAAGGCATCTTGGTTGCTTTTAAGTTTTAGCAATTATGAATAAGGCAACCATAAACATCCCTGTGCAGGTTTCTGTCTGGATGTTAGTATGCTGTTCAACTCAGCCAATACTGCAGACAGAGATGGCTGCATTGTGTGTTAAGACAATATTTAGCTTCTAAGAACCTGCCAAATTGCCACTCAAAGTAACGGCATCAGTTTTTACTCCCGTCAGCAATGAATGAGGCTGTTTTGTCAAATCACCTCCAGAATTTGATACACCCTGTGATGTGTATCGGGGTATCTGACGGCTGTTAACTTTGCAATTCCCTAATGAAACAGCACGCTGCACGCCATTCTGTGTGCTTATCTTCCATCTATGTGTTTCCATCAGTGAAACATACACATTTAATGAGTACTTACCATGTACCAGGCAGCACATTCTCTCCCAGGATCATGTCAGTCTTTCACAGAGGAAAACACGTATTGGGTTGACTAATTGTTACTGAAAAAGAAAAAAACAAAGGAAATTCATTTTCTTAGGAAAGTGACAGTAGAGCAAAGGCAAAAGTTATCTTTTTCATGAGAAAATTCAGCGTGGAACAGCAGTTCCCAATGTAAATCACAGCAGTAGGATGCCATAGAGAATCCTGGGTCTTTTCCCCTTCTAACAGGGCTTCCCACATTGAGTGATGTGTGCATATGTTGTGCATGTCTGAGAGGTGGAGCATATGCCACCCATCTATCATATGGTACAGCAAATTCAGTCTTGAAATACAACCGACAAAAATGTATACGTATGTTCATAACAACATTAGTAACGGCACTAGTAATTGGCAAACACTGGAAACCACCAAAGTCTGCAGCCAACAGAGTAAGTTACTTATGATATTCTTATTTACACAGTGGAATACCAAAGAGGAAGAGAAAGCAAAACAAGTAAACTAGTCCTACGAGCAATGGCATGGATAACTCTTGAAAATCTTATGCTAAAATTCTCACGTTAAAAAAGGCAGCACAATCTACCTACTTTTATTGATAAAAACTTCAAAGTGAGATAGAAATGTCCCCTAGTGCTGAAAGAGAGAACAATGGCTATCGGAGACATAGGCACACCTACGGGAAGTGGGTTAGTTGACTTGTATAGGGCAAGCAACAAATTTGGGAGGTGCTGAAATGTTTTATTTCTTGGTTATGGAGCTCTTTACATGGTTATGTTCATTTTGTTAAAATCTTTGAGTTCTATATTTGTGATTTGTCTTTTTAAAATGTATGTATTTCAAGAAAAAGTTTAATAAACAGAAGTGTTGTAAGAAAAATTTTAACTATGCTTAAAGACCATTAAAAAAGAAGTTTACATATTAAACATAAGGTAAAATAAATCCGTATTTGTAGATTTAGTATACTAACAAAGGAGTAAAATCTTGAGTTTATTTTTGTATACTCCAATACTAAAAAACATTTGAAACAGATTAAGAGAACTATGTAAGCAACATGCAGATTGTATTTTACAGATATTATGTTTACATTTATTTATATGTATAAATTATTTAGTTAAATGTATGCATATATATATATATATATATTCCTTATCTGAATTATCTTTGTTGCTACTTAGTTTTAATTTTCCCTTTGGATTCTAACATACCCATCTCAGTCAGACACATACATTTGGCCATCATATTGCAACAAAGTCCCAGGGGACATGAAGGATGTCTAAGTATATGGTTTGCACCCTGGAGAGGATACTATGAATAGGAATTCCTTCAGGATATAGTCGTATGCTTTGCTTTCTCTTAGACATGCTCCGAAAAATTAGAGATTAACTATTCTATTCTGGAACTAAGTCAAAGATACACGGTGTGATTCAACTGGATAGCATTCAAGCAAAGTACATAAAAAATGATTTCGGAATTCCACAGCATCGGTTTCCGACACAAGGTCTTTATTCTGGTACCACTGGACAGAAGGCAACTCTTATTTTAATGTTACTGAAATCTGAAGCTATCTTCCCTTCTTGAGTGTTTTACTTAGTGTCTAAAATAATGTAGATTCTACTTAGCTCACCAATCCATTGGTATCATTATGTATAAACACATTCTTCTCCAACCAGCTATTTTCACATTGTTCTCTTGTTCCTCACATCACTAAACTAAGTAGGATGACATTCACTTTTAAAAAAAAATTATTTATTTGAAGACAGAGTTACAGAGAGAGGTAGAGACAGAGAGAGAGGTCTTCCATCCACTGGTTCACTCCCCAGATGGCCACAAAAGCCAAAGCTGCACCTATCCAAAGCCAGGAGCTTCTTTCAGGTCTCCCATGTGGGTGCAGGTGCCCAAGGACTGGGGCCATCTTCCACCACTATCCCAGGCCGTAGCAGAGAGCTGGATTGGAAGAAGAGCATCTGGGAATAGAATCGTCACCCACATGGGATGCTGGCACTTCAGGCCAAGGCCCCAGCCCACGATGTCACAGCCCTGGTCCATGGTATTCAGTTCTACCCCAGGCCTACAGACCATTGTTAGAAAAAAGCATCTGATTTTCCAGGAGAAACCTGCATCTGAGAGTAAGATCTCAGACCCTGCAGTAACAGATGAAAACCTAAGAAATAGCCAGAATGAAACTAGACGTTAATGTCAATCATAGTAGTATCAGGAACAAATAGTCGGAATTTGTTATTATTGTTCATCTACAAGTTGCTGATTGACAAGCTTCACCAAAGCAAACAATTATTTAAAGTCTCCTAAAGGCAAGGGCTTCAGATTAACTTCCCAGGTAAGAATGCTGGGCACCTGGGTCAGTGCATTTCCAAACCTGATCCAGTCGGATGTGGACGGCAAAGATCCCTGATGCACCAAATGCGACTGGTGATTATTGATGCAATAAAGCCCAGGCTCCAATATAAAATACTACGCTCTCTTAGCCCCTAATTCTCATTGTAAGCAGAAGTCTTTAGAATGTTTTATTATTCCAATTAAAATTATTACATGAGATTTAAATCATGATATTTGAACTACATAGCACATGTATGTATTGATTATGTTGATCAATGAAACATATAATCACATTACATACACATCTGTCCACTTTTAAGAGCTATTTATTAGGACTAGAAAGTCAGAAAATGTCTTAAAATTCATCTTGCGTTTGATTTCAACTGCAAACCAGACTTTCTAATTAACTGACCATGTTAATCTGGTGTATGACTCTTCCTTGTGCTATAAATCCACAGTTTTCAAGGCTTTTAGGAATGCATGCTTAGCCACTCAATCAGCTTTGATAAGACATCCCCTAGAGTTTAATCAGCAGGACATTCCAAATCTTCCACAAACACATTCAAGCACTCATGCACCTGCATATGCAAACATATGCATTCTTCCCACAATCTACATGAATTCCTAAAAGATAAATGGACTTGGGTGAACAGGACCCTTGCAACAGACTATTAATTAGCTCTTGGAAAGGCATGTCATCACCCCTACTGGACAGTGGCATTCTTGACATTTATGCAGCATTCTGCCCCACTGTTCCTGACGGAAGAGGAGGAGGAGGAAGGTGGTAGGAGCAGGGATGGTAACTCAATCTTCTCAAGTACTGAAGGTTTTGTCAGTTGTCTCACATACAGTGTAACTTAATTCCTTCAACAGTTCCAAGAAGTTTTCACCAATGACAGACAAATCACAGAATCGCCAAGAGAAAGGCCTTCTAAATTCAGAGCTAGTACATGCACACAGTAGGTAAAATACACCTTTTGGTACATGTTGGCTCTTCATTAAATATGCGTGAAGTCAAGGAGTGAAGAATGAAATCTGATATGTGTATTTCAACAACTAGTATGTAGTGCATAATGTTGAAATAAAAAACTTCCCAAATTACTCATTGTCTACCTCAAGTTTGCTGAGCCATTTGAGGTTCTGGCTTCCATTACAAATGGTATCTTGCATCATTTTGCTTAATTTTGTTTTACCTCAATGCCAGAAATCCCTACACATTTCATATTCTATTCAGCACTGCTCATTACATATTTTGGTTAAGTTTGACACTTAAAGACATAGATATGGATCTATTTTATAAGACAGCTCATATTAAGAAGAGCACGTGGGCATAACTGAACAAAGTTGTGAACAGGCAATGCAAAATCAAATAAGCCAGCAAGCATTATCATGAGGTTATTTTAAATGTTTCTGCTGCAACTCTCTACCCCATATTATTGTGAACAGAAAAATAGCAGCTTCAGCCTGTAACCCGCTTACATAAACCCCAAATTGTTCTTAGTGAAATGAAGTAGGCACAACAAAACCTGAGCTCGTACAGTGCCATACTCTTTGAAGCAAGGGAATGGACTGGATGATGTTGAGTTCTGATTTCCTATTTCTGATCGTTTATGAGCCACTGTCACTTCTGTCTCTGATGGCCCAAGAAAATGACTATGATAACTATTCTGTCCTTTACTTCAGCCCTCTAATTCATAGCAGAAAATGTACTGGCACGTGAAGATTTACAGAAAAATACACTTTCAATATTATGGAGTAAAGACTGACTGCGCTTTAGTTAGTCTCCTTCGATTTTCTCTTTCCCTCTCTCTCAGAACCTGCATGTGTAACAGGTTTTTACAGGACTTTCACACTAATGCTGCTGCTCTGGGGATCACACTTTGGGATTTTTATAACCACCGAGTTCAAAGACAGAATACATGTATTATTCTATTGGGGAAAAACATGATTCTCTACTGAAACTTTTTAGTGTTGAATAACGAGATTCAGCTGTGAGAAGTTTGACCAACATAGTATGATGTTCAGTGTGAGACTATTAATGGCTTTATATTACAATAACTATCTGAGTCACCATCATATGGAAAATCATACTTTAATATTAACAAGGAAAAAGTACAACCCTTCTATAATGTTAGCACAGGATGAGGCTTGGGTAAGGGAAAATGTTCAGGGGTTTGCATTCAGAAACTGCCTGTTAAACCTGTAAAACCGTGGTTTTGCTTTATTTTTACTGAATTACGAGCTCACCAAAAATAAACAGGGGAAAATGTCCAAAGACAAATTCAATATTGACAAATAAGTAAGAATTCTGAGAAGGAAAACTGTGATGGTAAGAAGGAAAGTTCAGATTAGATGAGAAGTACTTGCTGGGGCACACTTTGTAAGGGGTTCAGCAGCAGATGTTTACTAGGGTATTAAATGTTAGTTTCCTGTTAATCTGTCCATCAGCAGGTCTGAGGTTCTCACTAAAAAATTGCAATAAACTCTTAAGCCTGATTACCTATTTTCATGTTTCAGAATAGCAGACCCCATATACTTGAAAAGGAAGACAGAAAATTGATACCAACCACAAACAAACCATTGAGGGGCCAGCACAGTGGCACAGTGGTTTAAAGCCCTGGCCTGAAGCACCGGCATCCCCTATGTGCACCGGTTCTAGTCCCAGCTGCTCCTCTTCTGATCCAGCTCTCTGCTATGGCCTGGGATAGCAGAAGATGACCCAAGTCCTTGGGCCCCTGCATCTGTGTAGGAGACCCAGAAAAAGCACCTGGCTCCTGCCTTCGGATCAGTGCAGCTCAGGCCATTGCGGCCATCTGGGGAGTGAACCAGCAGATGGAGACCTCTCTGTCTCTACCTCTCTCTGTAACTCGGTCATTCAAATAAATGAAAATAAATCTTAAAAAAACTACTGAAACTTGACCACTACCTATCAATCTATACAAAACAATTAACTCAAAATGGACCAAATATGAAAAAATGGACCTAAATATAAAACTTGAAAATATGAAGTTACTAGAAAAATATAAAGGGGACGTACTTCAGTCCATCACTAATGATTTTTTTTATAAGAACCCAAAAACACAGTCAACAAAAGCCAACCAAGACAAATGGGAGTATTTCAAACCAAGAAACTTCGGCACAGCACAGTGATCAGCAGAGCGGAGAGACAGCTGATGGAATGGGAGAAAATATTTGCAAGCTATTACTCTGAAAAGAGGGATTCAAGTCCAGAATACCTAAGGAACTCCAAACGCTCAGCCAGAGAAATCCAGCTAGGAGATGGGCAAGGGCTATGCATGCATTGTCCTCCAAAGAAGAAACGTGAATAGCCACAATCTGTGAAAAAATGTTCAATATCACTAGGTATTGGCAAAATGCAGGTCAACACCACAAGGATATTAATTCACCCAAGTTAAAATGTTACCAAAAAATAAAAACATAGTAAAAGATATAGAGGGAAGACAATCTTTACACATTGCTTTAATCAGTACAGCCATTATAGAAAACAGTATATAGGTTCCAGAAAGTAAAAGCAGAACTATGAGGAGACCCAGGTATCCTATTACTGGTTACAGAGCCACAAGTAAAGGCATCCGCCTGTTAAACAGATACACTCCTGTGTTCACTGCAGCTCTACCCAGAATAGTCAAGGTAAGTCAACCTATGTTGGTTGTATGTGACACACACACACACACACACACATACATACACACACACTCAGAACGGGGTGTTATGAAGCCACATGAGAGAATGAAATCCCGACGTGTGCAGCACAATGGGCAGAACCCGAGTTCACTACGTGAAGTTCAGCAGGCCGGCTACTGGAAGACATGACTCGATCTTACCCCTCAAATGTGAAACTTAACAAGAGTTTACCTTAAAATACTCATTACTAGAGGCTAGGGAGCAGTGCAAACAGAGGTTTGACGGAGGGGTGATAATGGGCACAGTCAGATAGAAGGCATAGGGTCCAGAGCTACACAGCACAGTGGGGCCACTGCAGTTAACACATTATGCACTAAAGACCTAGAATAGAGGCAGTGAAGGCTCCAAAACACAAAGCAAAGGTAAGGAAACCGAAGAGCTGCTTGCCCAATTGGATCAATTTATTCTCAGATTATGTGTAGAAATGTAGCATGGTACCCTAAAAAGGCATACGTATATTACATATCAATCAGTAATTTGTATAAGGAAAAAAAAAAAGAGGAGGAAAGGAGACACAAACTAGACAAAACACATGCAGCATATCATAGTATTGCACCCACGCACTCTTGCTGGGGAACTAAGCACCTCCTCAGGGCAATCTTACCACTTACTGTGCTTGTGGGTTTTATGTGTTGTTCCCTGGCTCTCTGATAAAGGGTCACCATTCCAACCCACCTACTCCCACTGCATCAAAGCAATCAACCCTGCAGAAAACAAAACAATGCTGACCTACAATTAGGTGAGCACCATCACCAGTTGGCAGCATCAGTACTCCTAGAGTCACAGACACGATGCACTCCCTTTGTGTGTTGTCACCAACAGAGTGTGTCCAAATCGTCTCTGCTGTCCTGTCTTCTCATGGGCATCTGACATGTCAGATACATCTTCTACTGGCTGTGCTTCCTCCTACCACTGCCCAGGCTCCTGCTCGTTCTGCTGCCTGCCTTGCCCGGCACACCCACAGCTGTCTTGGTAGCTAAGCCTTTGTCCAGAGAGTCACTTCTCCAGGGTGTTGCCTGGCTACTGCACAATGCAAGTCTCCCGGTATCAGAAGCAAGGCTAGTTAACTAGCTAAACCTGGATGGGTAACAACCAGTTTGCATTATTCATTCATTGCAGTTCTAGCCTGAAGTCTTCATGGGAAAGATGTATCAGCGTGTCTTATTCTCCTATTAACATTTCCAGAAAGATTTTCCAACTGATCAAAGACTAGCTGACTCATCCCGCTTCCTTGTTTTTCTGCCCTTAACCTTCAAACCATTTACTCCAAGGTCACCCAGTCTTACTATAGTTTTTAAAAAACAAAATGGAATGTATGGCCATAAACTCCAAATCAGTTGCTGATGAAAGCTGATTTCCCCCATATACATTTTATTCAGCAAGTAAAAACTCTGAATTTGTAAATTGAGTTCATTCAAGCTTAAACCAGACTTGAGCTTGAAAAGCCTTCCTAGCATTTGCGTCTGCTTATAAATAGTGGCTGACACTTCCCAAATTCAATTAGCTGCAATTCTTACCAAGTCACATTATAAGCAAAACTTGTACTTATCAGACTATTTTAAAATGGATTAAGTATAGTGCAGTATGTGAGGTTTTATTTTCGCTTTAGTTGTTAAATTGTGACTGCATTTCAGGGAATAGATTAGTCTTTTTTTTTATCATGAGCATTGCATTATTGAAAACTGGGGAGACTGGAGGGTTCTGTTTGATCCTTTTCAGCTTTTGCACTCTGTAATGATCTTGTTTCAGTGCTGAAGTCAGGGAAACTGTGATTTGGGACTTTTTCTGCCTTACGTAAGCCTCAAATGCCTCTTGGTAAGTAGGCCTCTGTCAGGCAGCAAGTCTGGGGGAGATTTTCTGATGCGTTTTTAAAGGGATTCACAGTATTTAGAATAAATATAGTGAGTAAACATATAAGCAAAAATACAGAATGAGCTATCCTTGTCCATGACTTTTGATTTTTTAAATGCATCTTTCTCTTAAAAAAAGCTTCGTACTTACTCAAGAGCCTGATTTCAAGAAAAATAAATCAAAAGAAAATGGAATTAAAAGATCAGCTTATCTTGGCACAAAACACACTGAAATCAGGGAGGGCTTTCAGCACTGCGGTTCAGATGCTGTCGGGACACCGAATGCCAGGGTTCAACTCTGGCTCCACCTCCTGCTCTGGCTTCTGGCTGATGCGCAGTGGAAGGCAGCAGTGGTGGCTGAAGTAGTTGTGTTGCTGGCATTCACATGGGAGACACGGACTTAATTTCCAGCTCTTGGATTCTGCCTGATTCACCCCCAGCTGTTATGGCCATTTGGGGAGGGAAACAAACAGGAGATAGCTTTCTGTCCCCATGCCTTTAAAAATGCTTTTAAAAACTGAAATCCATGCACAGTTTTTCATAAAATGCATTTTCTGTGGACTGTTGAAGACCCTTCATATTTGGACGAATTCAGCAGAATTCACAGGAATTCTCTTTACCAATGGCGAGGAAGCAAAGCAGAACAGCCACATCTCCCAGGGTGGGCAGAATGGATCCCAACCTCAACACGCAAGCCAACGTTTGCTCTTTCAAAGCAGCTTCCCGATTCCCTGCCTCCTCTCACTGCTGCTCACTTCCAGGAGCCACCGGTTCTTTGGGTATCCAAGTCAACGGGGAAAAACCAAAGCATGAAGCAAGATGCACATGGACACATTTTGGTTTACATATGGACAACATCTTCAGTTTGTGGATGATGTATTATCAATCCAGGTCTTTGTGAGCTTAGCTAAGATGTGCACGTTTGGAGGAAACCTCCTCTCCTAATACTGGATCCTGTTTGGGTAGTCTTAAACTTATCTTCCTGGGGGTCTGTTTCCTTGTTGCTCAAAGGGAGGCTTCCTTGGTTATCAGTGAGCCACACGTGCACACACACACACACACACACATCATACCTCTACGCATGTGCATACTAACCCTAATGTACATAAAACACTTGGGTTTTATTTTTAATGATACAGTATCTCATACGCCAGGATTCTACCAGTGGACATCCACCTGTCAGTCATGGGAGAACAATACAGCATTCGTCTCTAAAGGAGTAAACAAAACCCAAGTCTAAAAAGGAATTTTAATAGATTACATGGAAAACAAGAGGAGAGCCGGAAAAGGCTCAATCTTCAGCCATGAATAATCTCAAGGATGCTTTCTTGATTTTAGATTACTTCCCATCTACTAATCCTACCTAGCAAGGCAGGGTATGTGTGAATATTTCAGTATGGAAAAAACTCATGTACCAAAGTCAAAATACATTACTTTATTCAAATAAGAAAAAAAAATACCCATGTGTATTTCTCTTTGGAGAACCCTGGAATAAATATTTTTCCCATCATTAAACACAAAGAGACAAGCTTGATTGAGAAGCAACTGGGGAAGTGGGTGGCCAGGTCCCAGTCACAGCCATCTAAGGAGTCTTCATTAAAACTAAACGAGGAGCGATTACTCTCTGGGAAACTGATCTAACAGCAATTATTAGAGGCAGCTTGGCAAGGGGTCACGGTCACTGCTTAGAGAAGGCAGTAAGAATCAGCGAATACGCAGCCTGCCAGCAGTGTGCTGAAATATTTAATGAAAAATATTCAATGTCTTTAAACTTTTCTTAAAAGATGATGAGAGAAGTTAGGAAAAATCATCTCCCAGGAGACCATTCCTTCAATGTTAAATTGTCACAGCAAGCAAGACCATCTTGCAACATGATAAACACAGCGGGGCAGCATGGCCCATCTCCTGTCCAGCTCCTTTGCTGCTGCTAACAGGACGCCAACGAATGGCAATGCTGGGTTAACCTCAGCAGTATTTTCACTCCAAGTGTTAACCCTTCTCACCGGACACTTGGTTGACCGGGTCACTGTGTCCAAGTAATGCAAACAGACATGGGTAGCAACATCATTAGAGGAAACATGCAATATTGATTCCTTCTAATTTGGAGGAGAATTAGAGACACTCATTGATCCTCATTTTCATGGGAGGTTTCTCCGTATAAAGCAACAAGACTGTATTAGAATGCACAGCCATTGGGCCCAGGAGAAAGGCAGAGCCACCAAGGAAAAGGAGAGTGAGGGGAAAAGAGGATCCTGGTTGCAGTACAGAGCTGCCTGGCTGACAGGACCCTGGCTAAGGAAGTCCACCCCTCTCCTGCACACACCACACTGCCAACAGGACAAACATGATGCCTCATTTTTATCATGGTTGCTTAATTCTAGTCAGTTCTGCATGACTCAGAGAAACATCCCCCAAGCTGCAAGTGCAGAACAACTGCCCTATTCTACAATCAGAGCTTATGGGTTTAAAATCCACAAAGAATTTCCCAAGATGATACGGGTAAAAGTGTGTTGTTACTTGTTTAAAGCATTTTTTTTTTGACAAAATGTGCTTTCTCTAAGAAATAGGCATAAGCTTAAAAACAATTCCAAACTGAAGCTAAAATTTAACTGAAGAGCAGTCTATTCTATTACAAAGCTGCCTAGAATGTGCTTAGACAATCTTACACACACACACACACACACACACACACACGCAGGAACATGATGTCAGACAGAACAAAGTAGAAATTCCTGATATAAAATTAATCATAGCAGGAGGTCAAAACACCCCAGAGAAGTCTCTCTTCTCTATCACGGATTAGGAGACCATACTCTAATTTGCGGAGGCAAAAATGTGTTTTGCCTAAAAAATAATTATGTTTCTTATTCTACTGATAAGTGAGGTTTACATTAGAATATTTAGAAAAGAGAGATTAACATGAAAATAGAAAATGAAATAATGTGTAATCTCAACAATGGGTAACTGTTATTAACACTTGTGTATGACTTTCTATGGATATGAGATAAAATATACATGAAAAGCACTTAAGAAGTGCCCAGAAGAGGCAGTGCTTTCCAGTACTGTTGTTATTTTGTTTAATCCAACCCGTATTAGTAAGACTTTTCATGCTAGCAGAGTGATAGTAGTACAGATGGAGGCTGCACCCAGGTCAAGAGAAGAACAAAATTATCATCAGGAATGATTCCAAGAGTTGGGAGGGAAGCAATGCCCAGAGATGCTACATTTGGGAGGTGTGTTGCACAGGCAGGTGTAGGTTTCAACCAGATAGCTGAACATAGAAGTGTATAGTTCAGCGGTATCTTTACTCTGGAGATATAAAGTCATCAATAGTCAACACATGATTGATGAAGTATTTAGAGCAGCAAAGGAAGAGGACAGAAGAGGATTGAGAACCAGGAGATGCTGAGATTAACAAACTGCACAGAGGTGCAAAGTCTGCACAGGAGACTGAAACCTGTCTGCCAATGTGGCAGGAGGAGAGACAGCATAGGAGCTTGGAGAACCGGAAGACATGGCAATAAAAAATTTCAAGTACAAAATACTGGTGGATTGCTTTCAGTGAAGGAGAATGTGGTTTAGGGACCTAGTAATCATTGACAAAATGACCCAATGCCCAAGTTGCCGAGGACAGTCTTGTCTTTGGAAATTCAATTAGAAGTTCAATGCCACTGGGAAATGACACTGCACTCCTGCAGGTGTCCACCTGTGGAAGTAGCTGATAGTTGCCATCACTCCACTTGGGACCTTGTCAGAGGCGTTTCAAGGACCGATTTGGGAAGGCCCTCATTAAAATGATACCAGTTATAGGCATGAGAATGGTAGAAGGGGCAACAGATAATACTATCAAGGAAAGCAGAAAAATGGACTAGCCGCTGAAGTGGCTGTCGATTCAATAGAGGAATCTTTAGGTAAGATGGGAGAAATAATAGCATTTGTTTGCAAAGCTTGTAGAAAAGTAGAGTGGGAGAGAAAAGGAGATGCAGGGAAGAAATAATAATGACTGGAGTGAAAAGGTACATGTTGGGGGGCACAATTAGAGGGGTTGGCCTCAGATAGGACACAGAAAATCAATCCAGACTAATAAAGAAAAAAGGCAGGACACACAGAAGGAAGACAGGAGGTTGCTTGTGTGATGCAATCTTTTGCGAAGTTGCTGATTCTCATTTTTCAAGTTTCATAGAAGGAGGTGAGCCATGGGATGACGGTGAGGAATGAATTGAGACAGGTAGACTAGAGAATAAATACGATTGATCCAACTTTTTAAGAGCAAGAGACTGATAAGGGGAATACAGAAAGATTCCTACGCAGTAATTATTGGTTATTTAGGGTTAGCACTTAGGCACAGTAGGTTAAGCCTCCACCACTATGGGGGAACAACTTAGAATCCTTGCTGCTCTGCTTCTGATCCAGTATCCTGGGGAGGCGACAGATGACGGCCCGAGTACTAGGGCTCCTGTCACTCATGTCGGGGATGCAGAAGTTGTTTCTGGCTCCTGGCTTCAACATGGCCCAGTCTCAGCTGTTATGATCATTTGGGGAGTGAATGACCAGACAGAAGATATTCATTCTCTCTTATTCTTTCTTTCTCTCTACCACTCTGTCTCTTCCTCCTTCCCTCCCTCCCTCCCTCCCTCTCCTTCTCTGTCATACTTTCAAATAAAAAAAAAATACACCTTAAAAAATAAAAGCAGGAGATGCAAGATGGATGTATGGGGTATAGCCACACTAACGTAAGCTGATCTGGGAATTATCAAGAAAGGAGGACTATATTTCCAGGAGTTTGAAAACGCACATTTTCAGGAAAGAAGTTAAAACCACAAAGACTCCGGGCGACAAGAGAAGACAGACGCCAGTGCAGCCAGCCTCACAGCCCAGCCAGCTGCCGGCCGTGAGCCGCCGTCTCAGCACGTCAAGATCGGGAGCAGTGGCAGTGCTCTTCGCACTCACAGTTCCAGCAGAGACGGAATTCCACAGCCACCCACCGACTTTTACTTCAGCCTGGAGAGCTGGCTGGAGTCTGAGCAACTGCCAGGCTGGAGCCGGGAGGTCGCCGTCTTCCTTCCTCGTCCCCATTCCAGCAGAGCACGTGTCTGTTCTACTAGCATCACAGAGCAACGCGTGGAGCAAAGGACAGATTCCCTGCACCCTGCAACCGTGGGAGTTCTTGGGCATTGGCCCCAGAGCTACGCCCACGTACTCTATGTGATCAAGGGGGCTTTACCTTAGTCTCTGGGGGCAGCCCCCCAAAAAGCCACCCCCACCTTGGAAGATTTGGGTAATGGCCTACCTATTGCCTGCAATACCATGGCTGTAACAATTCATGGTTAACTTCTCGGTGTCACTAGAATCTATCTGGTGGACTTAGTACAAAACTTACCTGTACTCCACCTGTCTGGACTTCTCCCCTCCAGAGTAAAATCTCCTGTATACCTTGTAGTCACCCTGCAGGACTGGAACAGGGTCCAGTTCACATCCCCAAGCCCTAAAACTAGGGCTGTTGGTATTATAAGCTGCAGTATCTATTGAACTCTCCTACCTGGACGTGGGGAATTGTTCAAACACATATCACAGTTCAGGAGCCACAAGCCTGGGCTCCACTCAGACTTGTCAGCAGGACAAGGGCACAGCCAGACCTGTTTTCCTCAGCACCAAGAAGGTGGCCTTGGCTATGCCATTTGCCAGGGAGGCTGACACTGAACTCCCTGTGGACCAAACAAACACCAAAGAGCACTGTAACTTATCTCAAAGGCATACTTCTAACCTTACCAACTTCAACTGACTAGTCTACTCTGTCATGTACAGACATGGCTGACACTGATTAAGACAAAAGCAGTCACTCAGATACCACAGTCCTGGGATCTCCGAGAACCAAAGCCAAAGCAACAAGCCAAGTGATACCCTGAATTCCAGCTAAACCACAAAACAGAAGGCAGAAGGGATGAATGCATGAGAGGGGCAGACGTCAACACAGGACACAGAGGACATGAAGAAGTAAGGTAACGTGACGCCTCCCAAAGGACACCATACAGCTCCAGAATTAGACCCTGAACTCGAGGAAATGTAGGGGATGATGCGTATGGAACTCAAAACAATGACTGTAAGGAAACTCGATGAAAAATGCAAGAGTATACAGATAAAGAAATGAGGAAATCAATGACATACATGAAAATATCACAAAGGAAATACAACTCATTAAGAACACCTGAATACAAATGTGCAAGATGCAATCTTCCACCAGTGAAATAAAAAATAAAGTGGAGAGCTTTAATAAAGAGAAGAGCAAGAGGAGGAAAGAATTTCTGACCTCGGGTACAAGAATTTTGAAATGAACCAGATGACAATAAAGAGAAAAGAATAAGAATTAAAAAGTCTACATGAAATATAGGATACCATTAAACAAACAAATATTCGTATTATAGTTGTCCCTGAAGAAGAAAAGGAAAAAGGCACTGAGAAACCACTAAATAAGATAATAGCTGGGGCTGGCGCCGCGGCTCAATAGGCTAATCCTCCGCTTTGCGGTGCCAGCACATCGGGTTCTAGTCCCGGTCAGGGCGCCGGATTCTGTCCCAGTTGCCCCTCTTCCAGGCCATCTCTCTGCTCTGGCCAGGGAGTGCAGTGGAGGATGGCCCAAGTGCTTGGGCCCTGCACCCCATGGGAGACCAGGAGAAACACCTGGCTCCTGCCTTCAGATCAGCGTGGTGCGCCGGCCACGCCGACCATTGGGGGGTGAACCAAAGACAAAGGAAGACCTTTCTCTCTCTCTCAGTGTCCACTCTGCCTGTCAAAAAAATAAATAAAAAATAGATAATAGCTGAAAATTTCCCAAATCTTGAAAAAGATTTGGACAACCAGATGCAATAAGCTCAAAGAACCCCAAGCAGATTCAACCAAGAAAGGTCTTCTCCAAGGCATATTGTCATCAACATGTCGAAAGTTAAAGACAAGGAGAGAATCCTAAAGATGGAAGGAGAAAAGGATGACGTTATATATAAAGGAAAACTAGTAAGATTAAGATCAGCTCTCAGGGGAAACCAGAAAAGCGTGGGCTGATATATCCAAGGTCTTAAAAAAATAAAACAAAAAAACTTCCAATCAACAATATTATATGCAGTGAAGTTACCCCTTAAAACTGAAGGAGAAATAACCTATTTTCTAGGTAAGCAAAAAATCAGAGAATTCACCACTACCAAACCAGCCTTACAAGAAATTCTGAAGGGTGTGCTACATTAGAAATATCATCAGGAATTCATGACGAGCCCAGGTAGAATCATTGAATCAACAAAATGGCAGTCCTAAGTTCTTATCTATCAACACTAACCTTGATTGTAAATGGATTAAATTCAGCAACCAAAAAACTCAAGTTGGCTGAATGGATAAAAAATCAGGACCTCACTATATGCTCCCAAGAAACTCACTCCACAAAGATACAGAGTGTAAGTGAAAGGTTGTAAAAAGATATTCAGGCAAATGGAAACAAAAGCAACAGGCATAGCTAAACTGGTATTAGATAAAAGACTTTAAATCACAAACTGTAAAAAAAAAAAAAAAAAGGAAGGGCATTATATTTTGAGAAAAGGTTCAATTTAGCAAGAAGACATAACAATCATAAACATATGCACTCAACACAAGTCCAGATATGTACAGCAAATACTGTTCGAACTAAAGGGAGAGATGGACTGCAATGCAGTAATAGTGGGTGACTTCAACAGCTCACATTCATCAATGGGCAGAACAAGAAAAAAGTCAGTAGAGATGCATTGGTATTGAAACCCACAAACACAGAAATGGAACTAACAACATTTGCAGGACAGTTCACCCAACAGCTACAGAATACCCCCTCATCTCAGCATGTGAAACATTTTCTAGGATAGATTACAGCTTAGGCCACAAATCAAGTCTCAGCAAATTTCAAAAGATTAAAATCTTACCATTTACCTTCTCAAAATAGAAAGAATCAAATTAAAAATCAACAAGAACAATGTAACACTAATAAATACCTGGAAATTAAACAAAATGATATTGAATGATCAATGAGTCCAAGAAGAAATTAAAAAAAAGGCTTTCTTCAAATAAATGAAAATGAAAACAAACTATACCAAAACCTGTGGGACACAGCAAAAGCACTATTAAGAGGAAAGTTCATAAAATCGAATGCTTGCATTAAAAAAGAGAAATGTCTCACATTAAAGATGTAATTGTGCATCTTGAAGACTTAGAAAAACAATAACAAATCAAAACCTAAATCAGCAGGAGATGAGGAACAGTAAGGAGTAGAAATAAATGAAAATGAAAATAAAAAAACAAAGATCAACAAAGCAAAAAGTTGTTTGAGAAGATAAAGTAAACATCTAGCCAGACTAACAAAAAATAGAAAAAACTCAAAGAGGTAAAAAAGGAGACATTACGACTAACACCACTGAAATACCAAGATCATAAGAAAGTATTGTGAAAAACTATATTCTAATGAACTGTAAAAACCATGAAGAGAAGGATAAACTCCTAGATTCATATAATCTACGAAGATTAAATCATGAAGATATAGACAGTCTAAACAGACCCATAACAAGCAACAACACTGAAGCAGTAATCAGAAGTCTTCCATCGAGGGTAAGTCCTGAACCTGACGGCTTTACCACTGAACTCTACAAAACATCAAAGAGAAGTAACTCCAGTATGAATCACACTATTCGAGAATCCAGGATGGAGTCTTACTGAACTCTGTTCATGAGGCCAGAATTACTTTATTACCAAAACAAATATATGAAACAAAAAGAAAACCACAGACCTATGTTCTTAGTGAAAATAGAGGCAAAGATTCTTGCCAAAATACTAGCAAATCTAATCCAGTGATCAGCAGGTGGAAGATTTCTCTCTCTCCCTGTGACTGTAACTGTCCATCAAATAAACAAAATACAACTTTAAAAGCACAATGCTATGCTACTAGCTTTAATAATCTGTGATTACTGTAAAATTTACTATGTATGGGTGCAATGGTGATTTTTCCATTCAATTATTTGTAGCCATTGTCCATATTCCCTCTAAACTAGGGGCTTACTGCTTTTTAGTTGTTAAGCTTCTTATTAGTGAAGACTTTTTATTGTATGTGATTCTAAAATGTTATCTAAAAAACTCAAATACAGAAAAAAAGCAAGAAGGAAAATGGGTGGGGGTAGAGAGGAAGGATAAAGGGAGACATTATCATTATGCTCCTAGAATTGTATCTACAAATCACAATGAATCTGTTCAAGATTAATTAAAATAAAAAAGCTCACTTAACATTAGTGACCTTGATTTTCATGTAAGACCACATCAGCATTGTCTTAGGGATTTTGTTTTCCATACAATTTTTTACAATTGGATTGAATCATAATTGAATACTTGCTAGACAAACAAAACAAAAGGACTGCGGGTAAGAAATCTGAGTTCTGGGGCTGGTGCTGTGGCACAGTGGGTTAAGCCGCAAGCTGACACTTCAGCATCCCATATGGGCGCTGGTTGGTGCCCCAGCTATTCCACTCCTGATCCAGCTCTCTGCTAATGCTCCTGGGAAACCAGCAGGTGGCAGCCCAGGTGGTTGGCCCCAGTCTCATCTGGGAGATCCACAGGAAGCTCCTGGCTCCAGGTTTTGGTCTCGCCCAGTCCTGGCTGTTGCAGCCATTTTCGGAATGAATCAGAGGTAAAAGCTAGCTCTCGCCTTCATATTCATTCTCTTTCATTCTCTCTTTCAAATATTTTTTAAAAAGAAATTCTAGTTCCAGACAATAATAACTTTTTAATAAAGACTTAGGGAATTTAATTAGTATCAAGAAAAAGTCAATGAACCAATTGCATTTGCATTCTTGGTATCATCAGAAAATCAATGGAGTGCAATTTAGAAGAGTGAGCTTGAGAGTTCAGTAGTACCTGGGAGGGAGTGGGGGACTTAAATTTTGAATATTGATTGTTCCCCAGTCTTTCGGCCAAGATCAACTATAAATCTTTGAATAGTGAGTAACAGCAGTCACAGATTCCGTATCATCTAGATTGTGACAAAAGGGTATCCCAAGAGCAATCCAACAGTTTAAATCTTCAAGGTCTGTATGTCAGTGTTGTGTGGTTCTTGAGAGACTTTAGTCTGCAGCTTGGTGACATGAGATTCAAGTTGATGAGGTTCTGGAAGAAATAAAGTGCTAACTGGGAACAAGGGGGTGCCTTGTCCACTTCAGATCTAAGGTCCAAGCACAAGAGAAGAGGAGGCACTGCCTGAGAGGGCTCCATGGGAGAGAGCTGGTAAGAGGGAAAACAGGGTTTAAATAGGCTGTGGGGGAGGGAGGGAACATTGAGAGGACAGACAGGTCCCTTGGTAATTCATGTTGTCTTTTTGAGAGCACAGCAGGAAGACTGAAAGTATTAGAGAAAGGAAGCAAATGCCCATCAGGGAAAAGGTACATCCAGATCCTTATTTAGATGAGAACCCATAGCTAATGCAGAACTCGGACATCCTGAGCGTCTTTCGATCACAGCTCCAGACAATATTATAAAGCATCAAGTGTTTGGTCCTGATGGGTTCAAGGAAGACAGTGGTGTTGGGACTTGAGAATTAGGGGTGGTAGGGAGAGCAGTAAGTGCTTTTATTTAGCTCTACACTAACGAACTTCTTCCCAGTTCATTAAGTATGCTATGACATCACTATCCTGGATGAACAGTTGAATATGCTCATGAAGTCACTGTAATGGATGACTAGGATGGATTAAATAGACACAAGGCAATTTCATTAATTAATAAATTCAGCAAGCATTTATTAAGTACCTAACAGATGCTAGTCATTATGCTGAGTGCTAGGGATACACGAAAGGTCAGACGCATCAGAAATGCACTCTGCCTCTGTTGAACTTGAAATGGAGCAGAGAAAAGGGAATGAACACGGAATGAGAAGAGGAAAGCACTTTTCTAAATCACTGTGGATGGTGAAGACTGGTGGCTGTGGCAGGGAGTATGGTTGGAGATGAAGAGTGAAGCACAGTTTACTAGCAAAGATGCTAACAAGGATGCACTGACCGGCAGAACACACAAGGTGTCGGGAGATCTAGGACAGGAAGGTTAAGAGGCAGTGATGGGCACACAGCAGAAGCTACACAGACCTTGAGAAGGAGGTGTTGGGTGCCGTTTTGTTTTCATTCCTTAAGACACAGGGGAGATGTCATATTTTTTCTTTCTATTCTATTCTATTCTATTCTATTCTATTCACCATGCTTGTTACCTACAACAGTGACTACCCCTTAAGTAGATGTTTCTATAAAATCTATGATTTCCACATGATTATTTTCTAGTACTGGAACTGGTGAGACAGAAGATGCCAAGATCACTAATGTAATTGTGAACACTGCTACATTTCGCTGTTGCCACTACATTCTTGTCCCGAGAGCGTTCCCCACGTATTTACCCCACCAACTGTCTCTGATAGAGGAGGTGTGACGTCATTGCACTTCTTTAACTTCTGGTTAGATGGAGCATAGTTTTTTCACATAAACTGGCCAGTTTTATTTTTTACTTAACTGACTATTTTTCATTTTTTCTATTAGAATTGATGTTAATTTAAATGATTCAAGGACTTTAACTTCTTAGTGATACTAGTTCTTGACATTTTGCTATTTTCCCGACTTTCATGTTTTGCCATACCAAAGTATATTCATTTCTTTTATATTTTTAGTTTCCATAGTCAAATTTTTTCTCAATCTTTTTGATTAAACCTAACGCTTGAAATGGTACATATAATTTTTATCCACTTGGAATAATGAGCAATTCCAGGGTGGTTGTAGGATTTCCTGAGGTGGACAAGGGGACAGTAGAGCATTACCCAGAAATATGCAGAATGAAAAGCCAGGAAATGACCCATGGTGACCAGGGTTTTGGGGCACAGACATCTGCCGAAAGCAAGTCATGATCCTAGCTCTATTTGTTAAGTCCACAGCAAATTTTAACTAGTATTTTCATTATAATTTCTCTAAGACACGTTATATGTCTCTGGGACAAGAGAAGAAGGTAGCCATTAATTTCATTACTTTAAATATTCTTGCCTTTGATGTATTAAAAAGTCCTAACAAACAGGTAGGTCTCGTTAGATAAGAGCTTGATGGATGAAGGAATTAATTCCGTGTCAAAGTCCCTCCCCAAACAGCATCTTCAGAAAGGAGCTCAGATAAGGTGTCTGTTACCTCAACTCACAGCACAAGGAGCTTCCAACACAAGTCACGCATCTTCCTGGTACAAGTCAGCATAACTTACCAACGGACCAATTCCTCCCTGCCCCGCATTAAATGTATGCTGGGGCTGTGCCCCATACAATGGCTGTGATACATCATGGCTGGCTGTCACAGGAGCTATATTAAGGTAAGTGGTTCTGAGAGGAGATAAAATGAAAATTCATAAAAGCTTTCACAAAAGGCACCCAGGTGGTAATTGTGGTTATTAGTTCACACCCGAATTTTCTGTCTGGACTTCTGCAGCTCTATTCTATCTCTGTATCTGAAAGCAGAATGGCCCACATCTCCATATCCCAGCCTTCATTCCCATACTGTTCCAGGTGTTCTTAGATCAAGGCAGTGAATGCATTTAGCATATGGACCATTTCCAGCCAAGGCATAATGAAAAGCCAGCATCACACCACCACGATCAATAAAAATTGGAATATATGAAAAAAGCTACTGTGCTTGATCAAACATTGGCATTAATATTTTAGTAAAAGGAACTTCAAAATGTCCTTTCTCTCCTTGAGTTCATTAAGCCACAGAGAAGCTTTACAGACTCATTATCTTATTTCATGTTGGGCTTTTCATCTCCGAATTTCAAAGACTAAAAAATGAGATTTAATGACATTTGAGGTCATTGCACTTTTCACACCTACAGTATTACCAAAGACTACTTCATCAACTCACCTCCCACAGTGTGTTGCCTGGACTTGCAAAATTTAAATTCCACACAGTTCCTTTCTGGTTGAAGTAAGGTACACACATAAAGGTGCCCAAGTCATGAAGAGAAAGCTCCAGGCAGCATCCCAATTCAACACAGCTGCCAAAGTTAGCCCAACTCCAGAACTGCGACATCAGCACCAGTGCACAGTGGTGCTTTCTTTTACACAAAAGAGCCTGGCCATCCTGTCACCAAAGCACCCTGAAATCTTGGAGTTGGGGGCGGAGGGGAGACAATTGTTTACATTTTCTATAAAATATAAAATCCTAATCCTTGACCTAAATACTGGGCCACTGAATTAATTAATTTATTTATTTATTTATTTGACAGGTAACATTACAGACAGTGAGCGGAAGAGACAGAGAGAAAGGTCTTCCCTCTGCTGGTTCACTCGCCAGTCGGACACAGTGCCAGAGCTGCACCGATCGGAAGCCAGGATCCAGGAGATTCTTCCCAGTCTCCCACGTGGGTACAGGAGCCCAAGGACTTGGGCCATCTTCCACTGCTTTCGCAGACCATAGCAGAGAGCTGGACTGGAAGAGGGGCAGCCGGGACTAGAACCAGTGCCCATATGGAGTGCTGGCATCGCAGGCGGAGGATTAACCTATAGCACCATGGAGCCAGCCAAATTTTTTCTTAGGAGACATAATATCTTCCATCAATGGATGTGCTGTATTAAATAGAGCTATCTCAAATCATTAGGCAGTTTGTCCTTCACTAATAAATATATTTCCTAAGAACAAATAAATGTTTAATTTGCATTTCAACAGCCCATTTTTAAAGATTTCTTTATTTGAAAGTCAGAGTTACACAGAGAGAAGAGAGGCTGGGGGGGGGGGGGGGGATGAACGAGAATGAATCCATCCGATGGTTCACTCCCTCACTGGCCGAAATGGCCGGAGCTGTGCTGATCCGAAGCCAGGAGCTTCTTCCAGGTCTCCCACGCAGGTGCAAGGACCCAAGTACATGGGCCATCTTCTACTGCTTCCCCAGGCCATAGCAGAGAGCTGGATCAGAAGTAGAACAGCCAGGACTAGAACCTGTGCCCATATAGGATGCCAGCGCTTGGGGCCAGGGTATTAACCTGCTGCACCACAGCGCTGGCCCCTCCACAGCCCATCTTTAAACACTTGCTGTAAGTGTGAATTTCCTGCTGTGACTCAGTTGAGTTTCAGGTGAGTTCCTGGAACTTCAGGAAAGATCCAGGCTGGACCTCACTGTCCTCCCCTGTGTTCAATGCAGCTCTTCGTCCATCTTTCCTCTTCACTCACCCCCCATCAATAACTGAAAAACAGTTTCAATTCATGCTTCTTTGCCTTAACAGAGTCGGTGACAACATAGCTAGCAGTACTGGACTGATACCTGTGCTTGATTTATTAAAATAACCTTTTTAGTTTTTAGAAATATCTACCTGAATAAAGTCACAAATGCAGGCAGATCCCCATTATTATTTCTGCCTTTCTCTTCACTGGTACCCACTCTCCTTAGGTTGTTCTCCACAGTTTACATGTACATTATTATAAAAATTTCAAATAAATGCCTGTCCTCCTCAGTGAAATCCTAACAACACTATAATATAGGTATCATCTTGAAATCCCCCTTTTATGTAATGTGCATTTTTGGCAGTGATTTATCTAAGATTAACTCTTTTAACATACCCAGAGCACTTCATCAAGTGGAGACCCTATTGATGCCATTCCTCTGCTGTTGGCAACTTTGGTTTCCATGCTGTAAACGTGATAGAGCTGTAATGAATGTCTTCAGACCTGTTTCCTTGTACATGAAAGTTTGTGAGCTACAAGAGTTGTTCTTCACTTTACTCAGAATTTCAAATTTATTCTCCAGAGGGGTTCTATTCATTTCACTCAGAATGACAACTCAGAATTCCCTTTACTCGAAACCTTCGGATCTTTGGCATCATCAAACACTTGCTATCAAACTTAACAAGACATGGAATATTTCCAGATCTGAATACCGAAGACGGGAACTTGTGCATGCTTTAATGTCCCACATCTAAGACTGTGGCAAAAAAAGGAGAGAGGCCAGTCACCAACAGGTAAGATTCTTTTCCTGTATTTCTAACACAGAGGACTCACACATGTGCTCTGTAAACCCTAAGTATGAGTAGGCATTTATCCCTAAGTTAATCAATCGGGACAGATTTGAAAATATTCCATTTTCTCCACTAATGTGGAGTATCTTTTTAGTAAGCACACTGCTTTTCACTAAAAAACAGAAATACCAAAACAAAATTCCTTATTTTTCCTCTAATTTAATTATTTACTTGAATCTCTCTGCACCTTTCTCTTTTTCAAATATACTATTATGGACACCCCCCCCCCACGTTTTAATAAAAAAAAAAATTTACTTATTTAAAAGGCAAAGTGACAGGAGGGGAGAGAAGGAAGGAGGGAGGGAGAGGCAGAGTGAGAGTGAGAGAGCCTCATCTTCCATCCACTGTTCATTCTCCAAACGGGGAGAATTGGGGTTAGGGTTAATGGGCATTATATGGGATGCTAGAGTGGCAGGTGGCCGCTTCACGGGCTATGCCACAATGCTGACCGTCTGTATTTTTCACCCTCGTGCCACCTTATGTACTGGGATAAAGATCCCCAATTTCTTATCTAATTTCCTGTATCTATAGCCTACATCTAAATACTCCCTTCTTTGTCTTCAAGAATTTCTTCCCATGATTACATCACCTGCTCCTTGCAATGCCCCCCCCCACCTTGGGTCTGTCCACAGGCAACCTAAGGAGGCTCAATGACCACCACCGCCCTCCACCCTCCACCCTCACCACTGGCTCAGGAGACCACAGTAGATCCCTCTCGCCCATGCACACGCTCAGCCTACAGGGAAGGTTCTGAAGCGTATGGGATGTCTGAGGGATCCAGGCATGTGCGTTATTTCAACCCCGATCGCACTCGCGTGTTTGTAACAATTCACACAGGTCCATCACATTTGCCTCAGCACTGTTTCTAAGAAAGTCTAACTTGATTGTATTTATAACATGCACTGTGGATTTTACATGACGATGCGTAACCCAGAAAGTTATCTTGGAAACTGCCTGTAAGGCAGCCACACAGAGATCAACATTCTCTGCTTTGCTTTTTGTCACGGTTATTGCAATTACCTCCAGATACTTAGACTGTGATCCCTGGATAGTTTCAATGTCATTAGGTGGACTTTTAAATTTAATTGTAGAGCTACAATTATTCAATGCTCTATAAGCATGTAAATTCATTTGCATTCTTACTTTATCAATATATTACTACTCATAAAGCTATCATCAACAAGTAAGTATTTTTAAATATCACTTATTATTTTAACAGAAATTTATCTGGACAAAGCAGGAGGTAAAGAATAAAAGGTTCCTAAATAGCTTTGTAGAGCTTTAATTTTTTTACTAGACAAAAATTTAAAATGACTAATTTAATGCTAATTTTGAATGCACATGATTTCTAAAAATAATTAAACTAACACCATATACACAGATTTGTAGCCTGACAACGATTTTAAAGAGTAGGAAATACTGATAACTATGTAAAATGTTAATAATTTTGCAAAAATATTTTTACTTGGAAAATACTATTCTTGCATATTGTATTTTATAACATGCATTGTGGATTTTACATGACAATGTGTAACCCAGTGCATATGAATACTTATCCTAGTTTTGTACCAATCACAGATTTTTTAAGTACATAGAATATTTTAACTAAATAGCATGTTTTAAATTTGGATATTAATTTCCGACTAACTGCTCTTATTTTTCCAAAATAATATTTATTCCACTCTAAGAACTATGTAAACATAAAGCCATATGGTTCCAAATTTTTTGCTTTGCTTTTAATTAATTTGCAAAAGTGAATTCAAATTTAGAAAGAAAACACAGTATTCTAATACTGAATCCTCAAGTTTGATACAATTGAAGTTTGTTCTTTCCTTTAAGTATTCCATTTTTGTCATATTTGTTTGTTAATTTTTCTTTAGTTTCTTGAAATATATAATTTACTTTTGCCATTGTGAACAGTCTCTTTATTCAATAAATTTTCATCTCAGCATTGTTATTTTCATCAGCTCTGTGAAATACATGTATTTATTTTGTTTGAACTATACTAGACATGTATTTATTAAGTGGTCAATTGCGAATGACATTTAAATATAATTTTACATAATATATTTCTCCTTATTTTCCTTATTTTTAGAGTTCTGCTCTTTCCCCCTAGTATACTGCATTACTTAGAACTTCTAAAAATGATGCTGTAACAACACCGATGGTCTACATACTTGGCTTGTTACTGATATTCATGGAATTGTTTAGTTTTTCCTTATTGTATATGTTGGTAAGTTATTTTAAAGTCAACATTCCATGCCCTGCTAACAGAAATATCCATTATTTCCTGCCTTATTAATGCTTTTAAAGAATCAGAAATAATTCAAGCGTCTTCAAAGCACTCATTACTGGGACTATAATAGCAATGCTGAAATGGTTTTATTCACATCAAGACATCTTCAAACCAACCATGGATTAATAGATTAAAATTTCTAACTGGTGTTCAGAGAGAAAGAGAGAGAAAGGTAACAGTCCTGGAGAACCATCTCTCAGTAATCGTTCCCAAAAGAACACAGAACAACAAGGCCATGGACATAGTTGAAGGCCAGCTGCATAGCTGGATGAGAGAGGGAACACCTCAAGCCCAATGAGACAGCTAAAATGCAAAGCACCTGGACATCTCACAGAAGTCCTGCTTCCTGCTCCCTGTCTCTGCACACTTTGTTTTGTTTTGTTTTTGCTAGAGATACCCATTTCCAAACATTGCATTAGCCAAATTCTACAAACTTTAGACCCCTGTCAACAATCAATAATGATCAGGAACAGAATGTTAAAAGTCATAGGAAGCATGTGCCAAGGTTTCATTTAATTCATCAGCAATGGGTGAAAATGATACATGATTCCCGAGAGAGACACTCGGCCCAGCAGTTCAGACACTGTGGTCCCACACTGCAGGGCCTGGGTCTGATCCCTTCCTCCAGCCCTTGACCACCTTTCTGTTAACAGACTCTGGGAGGCAGCAGATGATGGATCAAGTGGTTGAGTTACTGGCCCTTACATGGTAGATCTGGACTGGGTCCCTGACTCTTGACACAGGCCCCAAATGGAGGTTATGTGGGCCTGTGTACAGTGAACCCTGGGATGGGAGCTCTTGGTGTCTAGTTTCTCTTTCAAATAATTTGTGAAAGTGTTGTACCCAATTGACATTAAACCAAATTTGTTTACCAAAAACATACCAAGCAAGGCATACAAAATAAATGACAATATTGGGGACAAAGATGTTTAGATATTAACAGCATGCTGTTAAATACAACATATGATAGAAATGATCAGTTTGAACACAGCGAACTGCTTCTCTAAATTCTCATAAAAGCAGATTACCTTCCAGCAGGGCAATTTAAAAAATACATTTTAGGCCGGCGCCGTGGCTCAACAGGCTAATCCTCCGCCTTGCGGCGCCGGCACACCGGGTTCTAGTCCCGGTCGGGGTGCCGGATTCTGTCCCGGTTGCCCCTCTTCCAGGCCAGCCCTCTGCTGTGGCCCGGGAGTGCAGTGGAGGATGGCCCAGGTGCTTGGGCCCTGCACCCCATGGGGAGACCAGGAAAAGCACCTACCACCTGGCTCCTGCCATCGGACGAACGTGGTGCGCTGGCCGCAGCGCGCCATCCGCGGCGGCCATTGGAGGGTGAACCAAAGGCAAAAGGAAGACCTTTCTCTCTGTCTCTCTCTCTCTCACTGTCCACTCTGCCTGTCACAAAAAAAATACATTTTAAACCTTTAGACTAGTAAGATCCAGATAAGAAAACCACAGAGAAATAGCCAATAGTCTATGGTTTGCACTATATGTATATAACACGCCAAAGCACACATACACATATGCACATCTCCTTGTGTGCACACAGGCCTGCACCTAAGTACATACTGATACAAAACTACCTTTCCACTTTCCTGAACAGTAGTTCCAGTCTCAACCTAGGCAAAGCAGCTCAACACGGAAACTACAAGCGAGAATAATATGACATAAATGTTTAGACAACAGTTTATCTATGTAATATTTTATAATGGGTAGGAGATTCCACCAATTAGTCCTCAATTTCTTATCATTGGAAGTATTATTGAAAAGTTAGGCTTCATCCTAGGTCTATACTTTCAGAACATACCCCTGGCCATGGGGCTTTTGTGTTTTTGTGTTTCCGTGGCTGATCATTGAACTCTTGCACTCAATTTTAATCTTAAAACATCTTTTCTCAAGTTGCTGCTGATGTTTCAAACATATCCTGTCTAGTTTTTCTGTGTTTGTAGCTGATTTTCTTTCTGGATCACATTTAAATGTACAGGTTCTTTGCAACCATGCATATTCATTTATTGAGATAGTAACTTCATTTAGGGGTCATTGGCATGACTTGGGCCATTTAGTTCCTAGATAGCTTAGGTTCACGGTTTTATTTGTTTGAAAAAGAGAATGCATGACACTGACCATACTGCAAGGAGGGACATGCCGAATGCTGGGTCTAGGATACTCATCTTTACACACGTCTTTCAAATCACCTTCCCAATAAACGGCCTGCTACTGTCCGAAGGGACTAAGACATGGACAGCACAGCCACGGTGCAACCTCAAGTTTCAGCCGCCTCAGGGCATCTGAAATGGTGCACTGCTTTCCTGTTTAGCCATGTGACAGGGAACACATTGACATCCACAAGGAACATTTACAAAATGAATAAAGAACATGTTTAAAACCTTCCAATACTTTCCACTGAGAACCTTTGCATCATTTCACTAATCCACAAGACCAACACTTTAGTCCTAAGACTGCTGCTCACTCATCATTTGTTCTCTTGGTTAGGCACCTTTTTTTTTTTTTTTAGCAATGTAACAAAATTTTTCATGAGACATTCTTAAATGTGCAGTGTCTGTAGAGTACAGTCAGCAATCTTTAAGATTTATTTGAAATGCAAGCTAACAGACACAGAGATTGATCTTGCATCTGCTAGTTCATTCCCTAAATGACTGCAATGGCTGGCTGGGGCTGGGACAGGTTGAGGTGGGAGCCTGGAACTCCACCCTGGTCTCCCCACAATTGTTGCAGGGGCCCAAGCACTTAGGTCATCTTCCATTGCTTTCCCAGGCCATGAGCAGGGAGCTGGATCTGCAATGGAGCAGCCAGGACCTGAACCACATCTCATACAGAATGTCAACATCATAGGCAGCAGCTTAACCTGCCACACCACAATGCTGGCCCAGGCGGGAATGCATTTTAATGCAAGATTTAATTAGAAAAATCTGAGTTCTGATCATCTGTTTTCCATAGTTAAAATATCCTGGGCCCACACTACCAAACCTTACGTACCAGGCTGGTGGTCTAGCACAGTGAGGTAAGCCTCCAGCTGTGTTGCCTCCATCCTATGTGGGAGCACTCTGAGTCCCAGGTGCTCCACTTCACATCAAACTTCCTGCTAAGTCAGCAGATTATGGCTCAAGTCCTCGGGCCCCTGCTGCCCAACTGGGAGACCTGCATGGATTTCCAGGCTCTTGGTTTTATCTTGGCCCAATCCCAGCAGTTAGGGCCATTTGGGAAGTCAACCAGCTGGTAAGACAGACTGATTAGAGATCAGGATCGATCTCTCTCATTCTCCCTCCCTCCCCTACCTTTCTCCCTCTGTCACTCTGCCTTCAAGTAAATATCCTTCTTAAAAAAGTGAAAACCATACCCAGAGTAAATCATATTGTAGATATAAAGAACACACACTAAACAAATTTTCTTTAGGATACAGATAAAACATTAACTCTTTCTAAAGTCAGAAATATCTAACACATCTACAACCACAATTTTACAACATCAAAGTACCTGGGGAACACTGAAGAATTCAATCACAGAAATGCAAGCATTTAATGTCCGAGCCAGTCTATATGTTGCAGTACCTACTATCCTACCTAGGGCTACTTCAATGTAAACTCATGAAATGCAGACATTCAATTAGTCCCTCACACGATGGTCCATGAGCGCCGATAGCCACATGCATCCAGCAGCTGCCATGGCTGCCAGAGAAGACACATGTCCCTGCAGAGGGACAGCATGGCCCCAGCTCTGCATTCGAGTGGCTTCGACAGTGATGACTGACTGTTACTCCAGCCGCACCTCGACAGGTGGCTGTTTTGACACAAACACGATCTATAATTCAAAATACACACATTTGTATCTCTTTAGAAACCATCTAATACTGTGTTATTTTGCAGGCATTTTCCAACAAGGACTGACATGATTGATAAAGAGACCACAAGCATCTCTAACACGAAAATCTGCAGTTAGCTAAATTCCTAAACACGGCCTTACTCATTGGAGAAGAGACAGAAGATACAATGGCTGCAGCCCATTGCAATGAGTGGAACTCAGGCAGGCTGATGCTCCAAGTCTGCAACTCAACCCATCTCGCCACGTGGGTATCAGGAACCCAGTTACTTAAGCCACATCGGTGTCTCCTCAGGTTTGCAGTGCCAGGAAGCTGGAGTCAAGATACGGAGCTGGGTACTGAACCAAAGTACTCGGATACAGAATGCAGGCATCTTTTGTCCTGGACTGAGGCTTGTCCCAAAGACTTTTGAACGCCAAAACAGCATTCAGACGATGCTAGATTTTGTATTTTTAGATTAGAGACATTTAACAGGCAAAGTTTACATACTTAAAGCAAACTTTTGAAATAATTCTGGCCCTAAGCATTTCAGAGAAGGGATACTCAGCCTCTGTTGACGTCCACTAATGATTGACTTCTCATCAGTTTCTTGCACCTTTGACAGTTGTTGTGGGCCTTCTGCTGGAATACCCACAATGTTCCTAAGCTGAAGCCTCCATTTCCCACGGTGGCAGCACTGGGAGGTGGAGCCCTCAGGATGTGGTTAGTATCACTGCAAGATGCAACCTCAGGGGTTCTGCTCACTCTTGTTCCCATGTCTGACATTTCTGCAATAGCCCCTGACTGTTCTGAACCTAGAACACAAGCCGAGCTTCCCAGGAGGGAGGCAGGACAGCAGTGAGGAGTCATCTGCACCCCTCCTAGAACTGCATTAACAAGAGTCAGGAGGCAGAGCTGCTGAACTCTGGAGCTCAGCTCGGGACACGGGGGTCTTAACCACAAGAACTCATGTCCAGAGTGTCTTCTGCAACCAAAATGCACCAGAACAGAATAACATGCAGAGAATACTAAGAAGAACTTAACAATATTCAGGCCCTTTCATTTGTTGTTTTGTTTTGTTTTTATTGCAGGTTTATTTCTTCAAATAAGTAAAGCAGACACAGTTGAACTCCTCTTGGGAACCCTTCCCAATCTCCTTTCCTTCCTTCCTTCCGCTCCGGAAGCTACCACCCTGCAGCTGGCGACTCCTTAGTCATTGTTTTCATCTCAGCTAACAGCAAATTTTTAAGGTGAATATTTGTATATATGTAGCTTTGTACCCAAAATTCTATTTTAGAGGTGGGTTATGAATATGTACACATAATCATTCATAGTAGTACTTAAGATTTCAGTTCTAAACAAACATGTTCACTTACTGTTTAAAAAAAAATTTGGTGCTTCAGGGTTCTAAACAATTAGGTAATTATTTTTGCTATTTTTATTCTCAACTCTTTAAAGAAGCAGACTACATTCTTTTGTGAGGAATTTTTTTTTTTTCAAATCTTGTTCAATGACTTCACAGATAAATAAATTCTGGCTGTCAATTTCACTTTCAGGATAATTGATCCAAATTATCTAGGCCAGATTGGCTCTTTGAAAAGTGCACACAGCAGTCACTCCTCAAAAATGGAACTGATTAAAGTCCTGCAAGGGCCTATGCTAATGCAAAAGCCATATATTTAAACCAGACCTGCACCGTGCCCTTTTGAAGATGCAGAGAATATTACTGTAGAAACCTCACGACACAATCCGCGCAGGAGAGCCTCTTAGTGGCGTGCACTGTGGAGACACCCAACTCTACAGTTAGAAGGGACTGTAACAGGGATGGTGATGCAATAAGACAACTGGAACACAGTGAACACTCCTGGTCTCGTGAAATTAAATCCAGAGCACTTCTTCCAGCTGTAAATCCCATGAGGCGGGTGAATAAAGCAACATCAGTAAACGCAGAAATGGCCAAAGAATATGTACGGAGAGACAGTGATCTGAGGAATAGGATTTGTTCAGGTTATAGCAGGAAGAGGATTTCCAGCCACCAGCTGCCCAGTGGAGGGTTTGGCTTGCACTGGAGAACAGCAGAAATCAATCTGGGTTAAAACCAAAAGGAAGATACTGGAAGCCGCTATTTGGTTTCTTGGAAACAGGTGATGTTTTTATTCCTCTCTATTGGGGTAGATATTACCAGTAAGTAATATGCCCAGCTGTTGATACGTTGCTGTCTTCCTGTTTCACTTTCAAGAAGCAGGTTTGTAAAAGTAAGTATGTCTTCCTGCCAAGTGATATCAGTTTCTTGGATCAAAACTGTAGGCTGAAGTCATCGTCAGGGGTGGGTTTCCTTAACAACCACTCCGGCAGATGTGTTAGGAGAACAGTCACAGATTTATCAGGAAGAGAAATGAGGCATAGAGAAATACAGTGGTTCAGCCATCAGCAAACAGCGCTTCTGGGACAGAGCTGAAGAGAATCCTGAGGCTGGAAGAACCCTCCGAGCTCATCAAAGCCTGGCGCTCGGTTGCCTGCTACTCTGTGGCATTCAGTGCCCTCCGGAGGGAAACTTTGTGTCCTTTCTCACCAACTCACAAGTTGGTAACTCTTCGTTAACTGTCTCTACCTAAAAGTGCTTTTCCCTGATGTCAACCTGTTAGACAGAAGGGACACTGTTGCAGTAAAGTAGTCCCCGGCATTTTTAATCACCTGCCAAAAGGCAGGTGTTGACTGTTTTACTTATTTCCCAAGTAAATGTTAAAACCAGGTCCACCACAGGCCAGCAGGCATTAACAACAACTTTTTAGACTTGAAACAAAATGAGGTATAGCAAGGTTGTGGCAAATAGGATTTGAATATAGGTAGCTTTTATAACATACTTTGTTTCTGTGTGATTTGGTCTTCACCTGTTTAGCACAGTGCTATAGGCTGGAAAGGCTGTTAAGCCGACAATGAAAACATGGCATGCAAGTCCGAATCATCAGGCCTCCTCTAGTGCTCTGTTCTCTATCACACCTCCAATCCCGGGGCTGCATTTCAGACCCTAGAGTGAAGCAAAGGCGTGGTGCTACTACCAGCGTTCAAGAGAGGCTCAACTTCACCAATAGAAACAGCGTTTCTGAGTGCCAACTACAATTGTTCAAGGAAGCTTTAAGTATAAAGCAAGCATGGCTTTCTTATATATTGTTGAAATCAGTAGTCCAGTGAAAGAAATGTCAAAGAAACTACTATAAATTCCCCCACTAAGGGAGGTCTTGAAAAAAACGTGTAGTGCTTCCACTCATGAGTTTCCATTGTAGCATCTACTTAGCCTCTCTGAAGACAATTAGTTGAGAAAACAAAGCTGCTGGCCGCCATTATGTGCATTCATGTTGACAACCTCTGGTTAATACCACTTTGCAGAAAGACAGAGTACATTCCACCCTCTCTCAATTTCACTGGGGCCTTAGCCCAGCCACGTTTTCCTGTTTGTCCTTGCTGTTGGCCACTGCAAACGTGGACGGCAGCACAGATAGTCCCATTCCCGCAGGTGCAGAGCTACCTTAACTTGAGCACGTGCCTCTCCCGGCAGCAACACAGCTGATGACCCATTATGCTAGCCTACACAGAAGCGCAATGGCGGGCTCTCTGGAAACATTACTTGTATTCAGGGACTTCTTTGGGTCAAGAATGGCCAAGCTGGCGCACTGCGCTGATCCGATGGCAGGGGCCAGGGGCTTCTCCTGGTCTCCCATGGGGTACAGGGCCCAAGCACATGGGCCATCCTCCACTGCACTCCTGGGCCACAGCAGAGAGCTGGCCTGGAAGAGGGGCAACCGGGACAGAATTGGTGCCCCGACTGGGACTAGAACCCAGTGTGCAGGCACTGCAAGGCAGATGATTAGCCTATTGAGCTGCGGTGCCGGCCCCTGTACACTGCTCTTGAATATACCAGTCATTCTCCTATCTGTCAGCATACCCTAAATACAGCTACCCCTCATTTCTTTCCGTCTACCGACACTGCCTCTGCAGAGAAGCCGCACCTAATTATCATGACACCATGCCCCCCATTCACGCATCCCTGTGTCTTGCACCTTTGGCTTGTTTTTTTCCATAACTTTTTTCACCGTCAGCTTGCCTCTCACCTCTGCAGACTAAGCTCTATGAGGAATGCGACCTTGTGTGTTCTCTGCTGTAATTACAAAATTCAAAAATACTGCTTCAGGCAATAAATAATCCTTGAAGGAGTGTTTTAATAAACCAACTTCCAAGACTGCAAAATATCTTCTTGGGAATAATCATAGCAGACCTAATATGCTAGGAACCCACATCAATGCCATCTAACACTTAAGTGAATTTACACAAAACACTCACCTACTGTTTATTTAATATCCCTTGAATATCAATGTCTTTCCAAAGTCGTGGTGCCTGGTAGAAGCATCAGGCATCCTTTTCCTTCAGAATTGTGCTAAATTCCAGAAATGCTCTAAATGCTGGCATTACATTTAGAAACCAAAGTGAAGTTTCAAATAAGAAATTCCTTGTCAAGGAAAGGTTAAGAGGTTCAGCCACTATGCAAATGATTCTAACACCTATCAGCATGCAAGGAAGACAGACTGTGAATGAGATGTTCAACAGTTTTAAAGAAGTTCTTGGGGCTGGAGCCATGGCATAGTGGGTAAAGCCACTGCCTGCAGGGCTGGCATCCCATATGGGCACTGGTATGAGGCCCGGCTGCTCCTCTTCCAATCCAGCTCTCTGCTGTGGCCTGGGAAAGCAGTGGAAGATGGCCCAAGTGCTTGGGCCCCTGCACCCATGTGGGAGACCCAGAAGAAGCCCCTGGCTCCCAGCTTCAGACTGGCATAGCTCTGGCCGTTGTGGCTATCTGGGGAGTGAACCAGTGGATGGAAGACCTCTGTCTCTGCCTCTCAAATAAATAAACCTTAAAAAAAGTTCTCCTAACTCAATCAACAGAGACCTCAGGTTAACATTAAGGTAATTACTACTCGGTCAACAGTCTAGATGCTAACTAACCTACCAGACTGTGAGGAATGGAAAGAGCCAGCCTGGGTACCTGCCGATCTGGGCCTGCCTGCCAACCAGCAACTCTGTTAAATTGTGCCCAAGTGCATTCTAACAGCTAAAGGAACTCGCCAGAAGCCCAGGGGACTACACTGGCCCCTGTAATTAGGGTGTGTTTGAGCTTTCATTGTCTCTTGGGAGTCAAAGTAAAGAGACAGGAAGACACACAGCAAATAGCTCCCAGTTGGATGCTGACCACCAGACAGCACTGAGACTCTGTTTTTACCTTCATCAGAAAAGGACTTGAGCTGGGTTTGTAGACCTGCATTGCGGACACACAGTTCTTTATCGGTGCCGACACACAGGGGATGAATACGGCTTTTTCAGTAGTAATGAATAAAGCCCTAAGAAGAGCTGATTTGAAGAAAAATCCCCAAAGAATAGCATAGCTGAGACAATCTCTTTCCAGTCCTAATATGGAATGCAGTTTTGTCGATTTTTCAGTAAGCACAGATGACTACTAAGAAATGCAAAGTTATTGTATTTTAAATGAAAAATCAGAGCCCTGTAAACTTTAACCTCTGAAAGTGATAGAGTTAAGGATATCTGGAAATTTCTAATTGTGCCCTTAACTTCAAAAACATTCAATTTTTTTAAGCTAAAGCTTTCAACTTTGATCAGAGCTTTTAAAGATTTGTTCGTTTGAAAGGCAGAGTTATGGCGAGGCAGAGACAGAAAGCGAGGTCTTCGATCCTCTGATTCACTCCCAAATAGCTGCAGTGGCCAGAGCTGTACCTATCCGAAGCCAGGAGCTTCTTCCCAGTCTCCCATGTGGGTGCAGGGGCCCAAGCACTTGGGCCATCTTCTACTGCTCTCCAGGCCATAGCAGAGAGCTGGATTGGAAGTGGAGCACCCGGGACTCGAACCAGCGCCCATATGGATGTCGGCACAGCCATAGCACTGGCTCTAGAGCTTAGGACTTTTATCAGAGGTTCAATATTCCAACTCAAATAAAAATAAGTGGAATTAAAACATAAAAAGACTTGTCACTGAAGCCTACAGTAATTCAGTAGAATTAAGAGCCATCAATCATGCTAATAGCAAAAATAATACTAATATCTGACATTTGTTAGGTACAATGAATGGGTCAGGCCATATTCCAAGGGTTTTCCTTCCACTGTCTTCCTTTATCCTCACAAGGCTCTTCCCCTTAGGGGTTCAGGACTGTTGTAATGCCAATTTACACATGAGGGAGCAGAGACCCAGAGAATCCAAGCACTCTGGACCAGGTCACGGACAGATCAGCTGACGGAGCTAGAATCCTGATCCACACTCTTGAACCTCAAATCTCGTTTTTTAATCTCTATGCTTCTGCCACTGACAATTAGTTTAGGCAATAAAGGGCTGAAATGGACAAGCCTGGCAGTAAGTCTGCATCCATGGTGCCTGCAGACACTTGCAAACTAAAGTCAAAACAACCTGAGGTCATTTCTCCCCAGTGTCAGATAAACAGCCGGACCAGCAGTTTTGACTCAATGAAAGGTAGCCTGGCTTCTGCAGGCAAAGCTCTCGTCTAGCAACCACATGCTAGAGGGAGGTGCTTGGCCAGAATCCTCCTCAGCATCATTTTATGATCCTGTTCATCACGTCCTCCCAGCAGAGGTTCAAACCACAGCACATCTGACCCGGTCTTCACAGCTCAGCAGTTTCATGGAAAATTTAGAGGCTAGCAGCAGGATCTCTCCATCATCTCACAGCCATACCAGCAGGTTTGCTCGTAAGCTATTATTTTAAGTGTAAAGTATATATATAATGTGTACACCACACCATCTTCCTCCATTCATTCATCAAGAGACACGCTGATTGTTTCCACGTCTTGGCCACGTGAAGATTATCGTAGTGTACACTGGGGTGCAGATCCCTCTTCCTGACACTGATTTTATCAGATGCATGTTGGGAAATGGCACCAGTGAACACACAGTAGTTCTAATTTTTTGAAGCATCTCTCTACTGTTTTCCCTAATAACTGAGTCACTTTCCGTGCTCAGCAACAGTGGACAAGGATCCCCATCTCTCCATATTCTCATCAACATTTGGTAACTCTTAGGCAGAGTTTCTTTTGGGGTAGTTCTAATGATTTATAACAATATTTTGTGACTTCTGTTCTTAAAGATATTCCAAGAATCAGAGGAAAATTTTGGTTCTGAAATATAAGGAAAAGACAATCTCATCATTGCTACATGGATGTAATAATCCTTTTATTCCTAACCCACATTACACAATGTCCACGTTACTTTTACTCTATGTTGATCTACTTGATCATTAATTACCCTACAGATTTTATCATTCATCTTCACTACTCAGATATCACCATTGTTAAAAAAATAACTAAACAGGGGCGGAGCCAAGATGGCGGAATAGTGAGGACGCGCACTAGCAGTCCGCAAAAAGATAGTTTAATAAAAACAGAGTTACTGTAGCCTCAGGAAAAATCTCAGGGAAAAAAATGCAGTGGAAATTCTTCCGGACCCAGTGAATGAGACGCAGAGGACCTAGGGGAAAGTAAGTTTGCGAACGGCAAATCGTGCCTTAGTGGCACGGGAGCTGCCGGGAGGGACGGGAACCGGACGGAACACAGTCGCCATTGGAATCGAGCGCTTAAACGGGAGCCGATACAGGGATCCCGAGACACTGGCGGGGGGAAGCAGACCCCCCACGGGGGAAACAGCACAATTGAGGCGAGCCCACACGGACACTAGCCTCTTTTGTTGCCCACCCTGCTCACTCAAGCTAGACTGAACACAGTGGGACGGCGCGCGCCCGCCAGCTGCAACGGAAGCCGGGCGGAACACAGTCGCCATTGGAACTGAGCGCTTGAACGGGGGCCGATACAGGGATCCTGAGACACTGGCGGGGGGAAGCAGACCCCCCACGGGGGAAACAGCACAATTGAGGCGAGCCCGCACAGACACTAGCCCCTCTCGCCGCCCACCTTGCAAAGTCGAATTTGATTAAACGCAGTGGGACAAGGCGCGCCCGCCCGCCCGCCCGCCCATCACTAAGGCAGACGGAACCAAAAACCCGAGGCTGTAGAAACCTAAAGGGGATCCAAAAACTGGGAACACACCACGCACACAAACTCCGTTACCTTGACAACCCAGAGAAAGAGTGTGGGGAAAAAAAAAATGCCAAACAAAAACAGATTCCGAGGGAGCAAGATCAAGGAAGACGCTATGATGACCCCAAATGGAAAAGACACCCCAAGTCAGGATTATGAAGATAATGAGATAGAAGAAATGCAAGAAGCAGATCTCAAAGAATTGATAAGAACATTAAGAAGTTCTCAAAAACAAATTCTTGAACTACAGAAATCCTTAATGGATAAGATAGAAAATCTCTCTCGCGAGAATGAAGTACTACGGAGAAATCAAAACGAAATGAAACAACTAGTAGAACAAGAAGCTACGATAGTGACAAAAAATCTTAATGAATTGAAGAATTCAATAGATCAAGTGACAAGCAATCTTGAGGGCCTTAAAACCAGAATGGGTGAAGCAGAAGAGAGAATATCGGACCTAGAAGACAGAGAACAGGAGAGGAAACAGTCAAACCAAAGACAAGAAGAGGAAATTAGAAAACTAAAAGATATCGTTGGGAATTTACAGGATACTATTAAAAAACCCAACATTCGGGTTCTAGGTGTTCCTGAAGGTATGGAGAGGGAGAAAGGATTAGAAGGCCTTTTTAGGGAGATACTAGCAGAAAACTTTCCAGGCTTGGAGAAAGACAGAGAAATCCTAATCCAGGAAGCTCATAGAACCCCTAATAAACATGACCAAAAGAGATCCTCTGCACGACATATTGTAATTAAACTCACCACAGTGAAGCAAAAAGAAAAGATCCTAAAATGTGCAAGAGAGAAACGTCAGATTACTATCAGAGGATCTCCAATTAGACTCACAGATGACTTCTCAACAGAAACCCTACAAGCTAGAAGGGAATGGCGAGACATAGCCCAGGTACTTAGAGAGAAAAACTGCCAGCCCAGAATATTATATCCTGCAAAGCTCTCATTTGTGAATGAAGGCGAAATAAAGACCTTTCATAACAAACAAAAATTGAAATAATTTGTTGCCACTCGTCCAGCCCTGCAAAAGATACTTAAAGACGTGTTACACACAGAAACACAGAAACACGACCATCAACATGAAAGAAGGTAAACGAAGGGAACCTCACAGCAAAAGATCACAGGAAATTCAAAGCATACATTAGAAAATATCTGGCAAATGGCAGGGCAAACTTACCACTTATCAATAGTCACATTGAACGTTAAAGGTCTAAACTGTCCTGTTAAAAGACAGAGATTGGCTGATTGGGTTAAGGAACAAAAACCATCTATTTGCTGCCTACAAGAAACACATCTTTCCAACGAAGATCCATACAGACTGAAAATAAAAGGATGGAACAAGATATACCACGCCAACAGAAATGAAAAAAGAGCGGGTGTAACCATCTTAATATCGGACTACATAAACTTTAACACAAAAACTGTTAAGAGAGACAAAGAGGGGCACTATATAATGATTAAGGGATCAATACTACAGGAAGATATAACAATTCTCAATGTATATGCACCTAATTACAGGCCACAGGTTTATTTAAAAAATTTGTTAAGAAACTTAAAGGGAGACTTAGACCCCAACACAATAGTACTGGGGGACTTCAATACTTCACTCACAGATATTGACAGATTGACAGGACAGAAGATCAACAAGGAGACAGTAGATTTAAACAACACTATAGCCCAAATGGATCTAACAGATATCTACAGAACTTTTCATCCTACACGTAAAGCATTCACATTCTTCTCAGCAGTATATGGAACCTACTCTAGGATTGATCACATATTAGGCCATAAAGCAAGTCTCAGCAAATTCAAAAGAATTAGAATCATACCATGCAACTTCTCAGACCATGAGGGAGTGAAGTTGGAAATTAGCAACTCAGGAATCTCTAGAGCATATGCAAACACATGGAGATTGAACAACATGCTCCTGAATGAACAATGGGTCACTGAAGAAATCAAAAGAGAAATCAAAAATTTTCTGGAAGTAAATGAGGATAACAGCACAACATACCAAAACTTATGGGATACAGCAAAAGCAGTGTTAAGAGGAAAGTTTATATCAATAGGTGCCTACATCAAGAAACTGGAAAGGCACCAAATAGATGAGCTTTCAATGCATCTCAAGGATCTAGAAAATTTGCAGCAAACTAGACCCAAATCTAGTAGAAAAAGAGAAATAATCAAAATCAGAGAAGAAATCAACAGGATTGAATCCAAAAATACTTTACAAAAAAATCAGCCAAACGAGGAGCTGGTTTTTTGAAAAAATAAACAAGATTGACACCCCATTGGCCCAACTAACTAAAAAAAGAAGAGAAAAGATCCAAATCAGTAAAATCAGAGATGAAAAAGGAAATATAACAACAGACACCACAGAAATCAAAAGAATCATCAGAAATTACTACAAGGACTTGTATGCCAGCAAACAGGGAAACCTATCAGAAATGGATAGATTCCTGGACACATGCAACCTACCTAAATTGAACCAGGAAGACATAGAAAACCTAAACAGACCCATAAGTGAGTCAGAAATTGAATCAGTAATAAAGGCCCTCCCAACAAAGAAAAGCCCAGGACCAGATGGATTCACAGCTGAATTCTACCAGACATTTAAAGAAGAACTAACCCCAATTCTTCTCAAACTATTCAGATCAATCAAAAAAGAGGGAATTCTCCCAAATTCCTTCTATGAAGCCAGCATCACCTTAATTCCTAAGCCAGAAAAAGATGCAGCATTGAAAAAGAATTACAGACCAATATCCCTCATGAACATAGATGCAAAAATCCTCAACAAAATTCTGGCCAATAGACTGCAACAACACATCAGAAAGATCATCCACCCAGACCAAGTGGGATTCATCCCTGGTATGCAGGGATGGTTCAATATTCGCAAAACAATCAACGTGATACACCACATTAACAGACTGCAGAAGAAAAACCATATGATTATCTCACTAGACGCAGAGAAAGCATTCGATAAAATTCAACACCCTTTCATGATGAAAACCCTAAGCAAACTGGGTATAGAAGGCACATTCCTCAATACAATCAAAGCAATTTATGAAAAACCCACGGCCAATATCCTATTGAATGGGGAAAAGTTGGAAGCATTTCCACTGAGATCTGGTACCAGACAGGGATGCCCACTCTCACCACTGCTATTCAATATAGTGCTGGAAGTCTTAGCCAGAGCTATTAGGCAAGAAAAAGAAATTAAAGGGATACAAGTTGGGAAGGAAGAACTCAAACTATCCCTCTTTGCAGACGACATGATTCTTTATTTAGGGGACCCAAAGAACTCTACTAAGAGACTATTGGAACTCATAGAAGAGTTTGGCAAAGTAGCAGGATATAAAATCAATGCACAAAAATCAACAGCCTTTGTATACACAGACAATGCCACGGCTGAGGAAGAACTGCTAAGATCCATCCCATTCACAATAGCTACAAAAACAATCAAATACCTTGGAATAAATTTAACTAAGGACATTAAAGATCTCTACAATGAAAATTACAAAACCTTAAAGAAAGAAATAGAAGAGGATACCAAACAATGGAGAAATCTCCCATGCTCATGGATTGGAAGAATCAATATCATCAAAATGTCCATTCTCCCAAAAGCAATTTACAGATTCAACGCAATACCAATCAAGATACCGAGGACATTCTTCTCAGATCTGGAAAAAATGATGCTGAAATTCATATGGAGACACAGGAGACCTCGAATAGCTAAAGCAATCTTGTACAACAAAAACAAAGCCGGAGGCATCACAATACCAGATTTCTGGACATACTACAGGGCAGTTGTTATCAAAACAGCATGGTACTGGTACAGAAACAGATGGATAGACCAATGGAACAGAATAGAAACTCCAGAAATCAATCCAAACACCTACAGCCAACTTACATTTGATCAACGATCCAAAACCAGTCCCTGGAGTAAGGTCAGTCTGTTTAATAAATGGTGCTGGGAAAACTGGATTTCCACGTGCAGAACCATGAAGCAAGACCCCTACCTTTCACCTTACACAAAAATCCATTCAACATGGATTAAAAATTTAAACCTACGACCCGACACCATCAAATTACTAGAGAGCATAGGAGAAACCCTGCAAGACATAGGTACTGGCAAAGACTTCTTGGAAAAGACCCCAGAAGCACAGGCACTGAAAACCAAAATTAACTACTGGGATTGCATCAAATTGAAAAGTTTCTGTACTGCAAAAGAAACAGTCAGGAAAGTGAATAGGAAACCGACAGAATGGGAAAATATATTTGCAAACTATGCAACAGATAAAGGGTTGATAACCAGAATCTACAAAGAAATTAAGAAACTCCACAACATCAAAACAAACAACCCACTTAAGAGATGGGCCAAGGACCTCAATAGACATTTTTCAAAAGAGGAAATCCAAATGGCCAACAGACACATGAAAAAATGTTCAAGATCCCTAGCAATCAGGGAAATGCAAATCAAAACCACAATGAGGTTTCACCTCACCCCGGTGAGAATGGCTCACATTCAGAAATCCACCAACAATAGATGCTGGAGAGGATGTGGGGAAAAAGGGACACTAATCCACTGTTGGTGGGAATGCAAACTGGTGAAGCCACTATGGAAGTCAGTCTGGAGATTCCTCAGAAACATGAATATAACCCTACCATTCAACCCAGCCATCCCACTCCTTGGAATTTACCCAAAGGAAATTAAATTGGCAAACAAAAAAGCCGTCTGCACAGCAATGTTTATTGCGGCTCAATTCACAATAGCTAAGACTTGGAAACAACCCAAATGCCCATCAACAGTAGACTGGATTAGGAAATTATGGGACATGTACTCTACAGACTATACAGCAGTCAAAAACAATGAAATCCGGTCACTTGCAACAAAATGGAGGAATCTGGAAAACATCATGCTGAGTGAATTAAGTCAGTCCCAAAGAGACAAATATCATTTGTTTCCCTTGATTGGCGATGACTAACTGAGCACCAAAGGGGAAACCTGTAGAAGTGAAATGGACACTATGAGAAACAGTGACTCGATCAGCTCTTGTGCTGACTGTTGTTGTACAATGTAATACTTTATCCATGGTAGTATTTTTTTTTCTTTATCCTAGTACTAGTGGTTGAACTCTGTAATTAACACACAATTATTCTTAGGTGTTTAAATTTTAACTGAAAAGTGATCTCTGTGAAATATAAGAGTGGGAATAAGAGAGGGAGGAGATGTAAAACTTGGGACATGCTCAATCGGAACGGCCCCAAATGATGGAGTTAGAATTGTGCCAGGGGTTTCCAATACAATCCCATCAAGGTGGCATGTACCAAGGCCATCTCATTAGTCCAAGTGATCAATTTCAGCTCACAATTGATCACACTGATAGGTCTAAGAGTCAAAGGGATCACACAAACAAGACTAGTGTCTGCTAATACTAACTGATAGAATGAAAAAGGGAGAGAATGATCCAACATGGGAAGCAGGATACACAGCAGACTCATAGAATGGCAGATGTCCTAAATAGCACTCTGGCCTCAGAATCAGCCCTTAAGGCATTCGGATCTGGCTCAAGAGCCCATGAGAATATTCTAGGCATGGAAAGCTAAGACACTCTGGAAAAAACAGAAGACCTAAATGAAAGATCTCTGCGAGTGAGATCCCAGTGGAAAGAACGGGGCCATCAAAGAAGGAGGTACCTTTCTCTGAAGGGAGGAGAGAACTTCCACTTTGACTATGGCCCTGTGGGAATAAGATCGAAGTCGGCTAACCCTAAAGGCTTCCATAGCCTCGGCAACTCATGACCAGAGCCTAGGGAGATTACTGACGCCATAAACAAGAGTGTCAAATTGTTTAATCAACATCAGGAGTCACTGTGTACTTACGTCTCATGAGGGATCTGTCCTTAATGTGTTATCCAATGTGAAGTGATGCTATTACTAGTACTGAAACAGTATTTTTACACTTTGTGTTTCTGAGTGGGTGCAAACTGATGAAATCTTTACATAGTATATATTGAATCGATCTTCTTTATATAAAGATAATTGCAAATGATTAAAAAATCTTGGTGTTAAACTGGAAATTGCATAGACAATTAATCAATTTTTAAAAAAAAAATCATGTAGGATCTCTTTCCTTAATGTGCAGTACATTGTGAATTAATACTATAACTAGTACTCCAACAGTATTATCATTTTGTGTCTCTATGCGAGGGCAAACCGTTGAAATCTTTACGTAATATGTACTAAATTGATCTTCTGTGTATAAAGAGAATTGAAAATGAATCTTGATGTGAACAGAAGGGGAGAGGGAGCGGGAAAGGGGAGGGTGGGGGGAGGGAGGGGAGTTGTTGGGGGGGGGAGCCATTGTGGTCCATGAGCTGTTCTTTGGAAATTTATATTCTTTAAATAAAAGCTTTATATAAAAAAAAATAACTAAACAAAAAAAATGACAGAATAGCCCAAAAGGATAAAAACGTTCTTCATTTTCTAAATGCATTATTTGGAATTTGAGCATATTGCAGGAAGGTATAAAAGTAGACACTTTTCTTGTATTTTTTCTTCCACTTAACATAAGTAAGAATTTAGAATTTTTCAATTCACACTCAAAACATCCAGAGAAGAAAACTGACAGGAGCACACTTGACAAGTTGGAGAGCAGAACCCTAGAAATAATGAGGGTGAAATTATTCATCTAAGTGAAATTCTTTATGAATTATTTCATGTAGGAACAGCTGAGTGAGCAATGCATTTTATGAGCAAGTAAGGAGAAAGAAGCTACATTCCAAACCGCTTAGACATGTGCCATGGAGAACCTAACTGTGCCATCCTTAACAACAGAAGACGGACCATTCCATTTTGCTCCAAGTCTCTGATAGTTTACTTTCACTTCATCACATTTACACACCAAGATTTTTCATGATATGGAAAGTATCACTGTGTTTAGAGTCTTAGCATCTCTGCTATTTTTACATCCTCTCTTTACTCTTATTTTTTTAAAAAGATAAAACCTAATAAAGTTTTATTGGACCCGGATGGTAAACACAAAGACCACATTCCTGGTTACCTGGGGGTCCAGTAAACACTGCCCATTACTGCTAGCATGGAACTAGGGTGACCAAGCGTCCCATCATGGTCAAGAGCTCATGTGTAAGCCAGGAATGGGTGGCTGACAGTTTCTCCTTTAGCCGATTTCCCTTTACTCTTCCTGCAACAGTAATGTGTCCTTTCTTTCATGGTAGTGCTATACGCTCCCTCCCCACTCCCAAGCACACACTGGTGAATAAGTGGGGAAGTCTACATCACAGACAGCTGATGGAAGTCTGCATATCTGTATTTAAATGAAAGAAAGTCAGAGAAAAGAAATTTTTACATCTAAGGGGAAAAAGAAAAGAAAATTAGGTTTAAGAAATTAAGTGAGTCAAGAAAAAAAGGTAAAGGAATCAGAGAAAAGAAATAAAACTAAAGAATAGCAGAGAGATGGGGGGAGAAAGAGAGGGATGAAAGGAGGGAAAATTAGGTCAAACGTTTTGTTATTCCAACATTTATCAGTCTCACATGTACTCAGAATCTCAACCTGCCAACCACTGGACCAGGAATACAAAGGTAGAATCTGCTCCTGCAAGGGTTCATCCTGAAGCAGACAGCAGTGACAAACCAACAATGCTTTTTTCCTCCTACACAACCACATCTCAGCTGAGAACCACAAGTCCTGCTGCCAGGAAGAACAGAGCAAGCACTTGGGAGGAGAGCAGAACAGATGGAGAAGTGGAACTCCACAGGTGCTAAGGAAAATAGCATCTACCTTATTTTTGTTTCTCTCAGAACAACAACAAATAAGCTTATCCTAGTACCTAATTTTGGGTATCATTTTAAAAATGAGTGTAAAAATATTTTAGGGGACAGAAAAGTAACTGACTATGCTTTGTTGGGGTCTTAAAGTACTCATGGTAAACCTCAGATGAGACATGACATATGAATCATCTTTCGTTTACTCTAGGATTCTCAGTTTGCCAGAAGAGGAAGAACATTCTAGACAGAAAGTAAATCCATAGAATGTGGGAGGAAACAAAGCTGCCATGTTCAGGAGGCAGATCACCAGCCGATTCCAGGAGAAGCCACGGGGCACAGGGTGCACGATTTTGTTTGCAGATAACCCCACCAAGAACTTGGTTGCACCAGCAGGCATCTGTGCAAGGATTTGCCTATGGCTCCGAAGACAATGGAAGTGATTTAACAGGAAGCGATGGTGAGACTCTAAACCTTGCAGTTCTCTTTTGCAAAATTGAGGTAAAGTGCATTTTCCCCTCAGACTGATCTTCCCATGTTCTAGATTCTCTTAGTTACATAACGGTGATAAGGCAAGGTGGGTAGCTTCCAGCTGGATAATTAAGCAAGTGTGGTCTCTATCAGCTTAAGAGACTTTTTCACGTTGACTTCTCCAACCAGATTCTATCTCGGCTTTGGCACTGAGACTGGTTCTGTCCTCTCAGAGTGTCTTGCCTCCCTCCCAAAGTTCTGGGCACAGACTGAAGTTTCCTACACAATGAAGCAGTGAGTTCTGTCTCCATAGTCTGTTCCTGGGGATGAGTCAGTTATCTGATCATTTCCCAAATCCAGCTCTAGTTTCAATCCCAAGAACACCTATCCATTTAAATCTACCGAGAAATCCAAAAAGCTTTATTTCCTATGGATTATAACATTTATATATTTACATGGATTATCTTTTGAGATGTACGATATTACAAATTGAAATAAAAATTTGAAATACACATTTAAAAAGAGCAAAACTTCATTATATATTAACTTTTTTAATGAAAGCTAACTTTGCCCTAAATTAGTAAGTATTATCAGTGGCATTACTTTGTTTTTCAAATCTCTTCAATGTCTAGATGTCTGTCTTATTAAACGCTTCCGTGTTTAATCTGTTGACACATGCTATTTTATTTCAAGTATTTAGTCGGAGAAAAGAGTATTCTCACTGTCTTTAGATGCAATTGTGGCTATTCATGGATATTTTAACAAAATATAACATGAGTTTCTTCGAGTAAATAGTACTAAAAAACCTGACATATCAATCAAATTTTGTGTTTTTTGTACTCAAGCTTACACTGTAATCTGAGTAATTCTTCCTTTCACGCATGACTTTGAAACATCTTTTTGAAAATATTAGTTGAATGAGCTATGCAGATCTTCCATATGTTGGGACATTTCATTGAACAATGTCCAAAAAACCTATTATTATCACCACTGATCTCATGAGAAATATCTGCCAAATCTGAGGTTACAAATGCAAGTTTTTAAAATGTGTTAGTTTTCTATTACTACTGTAACATATCACTAAAATTTAGCTTCATTTTTTACTGACACACACAATTGTAGATAATTATGGGGCACATTGTGATACCTCAGTACATGCAGATGTTATGCAATGATCAAATCAAGGTAATTAGCCTATCCATCACCTCAAACAGTCATCATTTACTTGTGCAGAGACAATTCAAAATCCTCTTTTAGCTCTTTTGAAATATACATTACATTATTATTAACTATGATCACCCTATCATGTAACAGAACAACAGTACCTTTTTCCATTTAATTCTAACCCCTAAGACTAATCTCTCCCCATTCCCTTCCGCCCCCTATTCCTCTCAGTTTCTGGTAATCACTGTTCTATTCTCTACTCGTAACACAACAACTTTGAGATTCTACATACAAATGAGACTATACGGTATCTGTCTGTCTGTGTCTGGCTTCCTTCCCTTAGTAAAATGCTCTCCAGTTCCAACCATTTTGTCATAAATGCTAAGATTTCATCCTTCTCTGTGGATGAAGAGTAATGCATTGTGTGTACCTGCCAGAATTATTGGACCCACTCATCCACTGATGGACAGTTACCTTACGTTGGCTCCCTGTCTTAGACTAGAACAGTGCTGCCATGAACAGGAAAGGACATTCTTAATTTTTATATATTTTAATTTTATTTGAAAGGCAGAGAAATACCGATTTTCCATCAACAGGTTCACTACCCCATGTCACAGCTGGGAGTACAGAATCCTTCCTATTTCTCCCATAGGTGGCAGGGACATAAGTGCTCCAGGCATCATGTGCTGCCTCCCAGGATGTGCCATAGAAGGCTACAAGGCAGATCTGAACCCAGGCACTTAACTGCTCCAGCAAAGGCCCAGTCCTATTTTTAATTTTTAATTTTGTTCTCCATAATAGCTCTATCAACTTACGTTCTCACCAATAGTGTCAGAGTTCCCTGTTCCCTCCATCTTACCAATACTTGCCATGTTTTCTTTTTATAGTAATAACCTTCCTAAAGGGACTAAGGTGTTATTTCATTGTGGGTTTGATTTGCTTTCCCTAGCCACTAGGGATATTGAACACTTTTTCATAAAGCTTTGGTAATTTGCTGTATTCTTTTCTGAGAAATGCATATTAAGTTCTCTTCACCACTCTCTAGTTTCCTTTTGTTTTGTTACTGTTTGATTTCTTTATATATTTGGGATGCTAACCCTTATTCTAAAGTTTGAAATATTTCCTCCCATTTAGTAGGCCATGTGTTCATTCTGTTGATTGTTTTGTCAATGTACAGCAAAACAAACTGAAGAGGGCACAAACAAAAGCAATGATATTCCATGTTCATGGATTGAAAGAACTAGTATTGTTCACAAGCTCAGACCTTCCAAAGGCATCTACGGAATCAATGTAACCCTTACCAAGGCACCAATGACATTCTTTTCAGAAATAATAAAACCTTAAAATTTGTATCAGACCACAAACGACCCGACATAGACCAAGCAACCTTCAGCAAATCATGCAAAGCAGGCTTCAAACTATGCCACAAGTGGTGGTGACCCAAAGAGCGTGGTAATGGCCTTGATACAGACTCATCAACCATTAAAACAGAATACAGAGTTGGGAAGCAAATAGACACGTCTATAGCCAACTGATATCAAAATTGTCAAAAACACACACTGGGCAAAGGACAGTTTCAATCATGATGTTGGGAAATGGAATATGTACATGTACAACATGTAAGTGGATCCCAATTTATCACTGCATATAAAATCAACTCAGACAGGATTAAAGACCTACATAGCATACCAGAAACTACTAGAGAAATAACAGTAACACTGGGCTAAAACATAGGGGAAAACACCAGATGATACTGAACGGGGCAACAGCTTTTCACATAGCACCTGAAAAGCACAGACAAAAAATTAAGCAATGGACAAATAGAATGATGAAAACTACACATCTAGCCTTTCGACTTACAGTCATAACCTCACAGCTATGTGGTTCCCGAGTTCATCTGGACTTACTGGTTCTGCGGCTTTAGGTCTCACAGAGTTGAAGGCAAGACACTGGCCAGGCTGTTGTCTGCAGACTGTGGGAGAGCATCTGCTCCCAGGCTCAGTGAGGTTGAGATAAGGTTTGTGTGATTGAAGGTCTGAGGTCCCTTGCTCTGTGCAGCTGTCAGGCAGGAAGGCTGCAAGCTCATCACACACATCTGTGTTGCCCATCATGATGCTCTATCTTCCAGCCTGCAATGGTATATTGAATCCTTATCCTTTGAATCTCTCTGATCTCCTCTCTGATGTCATCTGTTACTTCCAGATAAAGTTCCATATTTCCATGGACTAACGTGATCAGAGTGATCCCCCTGGGAAAATCCAGGGTCATTTCCCTATGTGAGCTAAGGTTTGTAACTTCCGATCTGCAACATTCCTCTTGTCCTGTAACAGTGCATGCATGCGGATCTGACCATGGGCCAGGTAGGAAAAGGGAGTATTCTGCCTACCATGCCAATCATCTAAATTGTCCTTGAACAATTGTATGCTGTTTCCGAAAATAGCCATTTGGTTTTTTCCTTGAAATGACAGGCTCACTTCATGCATACTCGAGAAAGTCTACCCAATAGCTGTAACTGAACAACTATGCTTTGTCAGTTGTTCTCTTAAGTAAAAATAATGAGGCATAAAAAAACAGCTAGTTTAGCTCACAACTGAAAAATCACATTTTCCTTTCCTTGAGACAAACATCATCCTTTCTCAAATAGAATTTAATTCCCATTTATTTTGTCACAAGAAATGTTCCAAAGATACATTTTAGAGTGAAGATCTGTGCAGTCACCCATCTTTGCTCCTGCATCAAGAACACTCTTCAGTGAAATGCAGTTTTCTCAGACAAGTTTGGTGCCCCTGTCTTCATCTGTGCTAGGGTATTCAGAGTTGTGACTATTACTGCTTATGTAGCATCAATACAAGCATCTCATAACATTTTAGAAACACAGAAATACTTTTCCTCTTGCAGATCACCTACAGGAATCCCAGGGGTCTGCAGACCATGTTTTGATGAACCTTCTTTTTGAGAACCCTCATATTGATTGTGGCTGAATGTATTAAACCTGAACTCTAAGTGACTTAATCCACTAAATGCTAATTCACACCTAGGAAAACTGCATGCCTGGGTGCTGGCACTGTGGCATAGCTGGTTAAATTGTTGCCTATAAAGGTAGCATCCGTATGAGCACCAATTTGAGCTCCGGATGTTCTAGTTCTGTTTTTGTTCCCTGCTGATGCACCTGGGAAAGCAGCCAGTGATGGCCCAAGTCTTGGGCCCCCACGACCAATGTGGAAGACTTAGATTATGCTCCTGGATCCTGGCTTTGGCTTGGCCCAGCTCTGGCCATTGAGGCCATGAAGAGAGTGAACCAGATAATAGATGCATCTCTCCTTCTCGCTCTGTCGTTCTGCTCTTCAAATACATTTAATAGATAAAAAAAAGTGCCTGGTCTGAATAGATCTCCTTGACATTGCCCTCTCCATGTAGTGGAGTGTGTCTCAATGAACTGTATTTTCATTCATTATTCCTTAAAGCTGTGTGGGCTACAGCGGAATCTGTTGGAGGGTCATCTACTGAGGATTCCAATGTAGTAGCAGCCAGAAATGAGCTGCTATCACATATGTCCAAGGGATCAACTGCACTAGACAGCCCAGTGACTCTCACGTCACTGAATACAAGGCAGCCAGTGGCAGCTCAGCTGAGGCTGATGACCCTGGCCCCTTCACGAAATGTCCTGGGCTTCTCTAAACCTTCAGCTCAAGATCCCCAGTGGTAGGGTCCCAGGAGCAGGTATTCTGAGAGGTCACACAATTTGCCTGCCTGTTTTGGCCAGACTATGCAAACTAGCACAGAATATCCACTGTATTTTATGCTCAACAGAACTACCACGAAATCTTGTGATTCAAGGGAAAAGTGACAGGATACTGTTAGAGGTTTGTGGCCACTTTGTGATTTCTCAAGATTGAATTAAACAGTCGCAGAATAATGTCCATCACTCTGATCATCGGCTATGATTGGGGAGAAAGGTTCCCTGGCCTTGTCCCTGGAAACTCTGCAGCCAAATATTTCTATCAAGCCCTCAGAATGACAGCTGCTTTTGAAGTTGATAGTCTCTGACAATCCTACTACTGGGACGGTTTGAAGCTCCATTGTCTTAAACACTGGCCCTTGTTTTGGTACTGTAGTTCTCAGTACCTTCGCCTCTGGCTTCCACAACGCTTCAGGATTCCTCAATGTCCTCCAAGCTGCATGTAGCAGAAGGGGTCTCTCAGACCAACACTCTCTGCCCGAGTCTCCCTACCACTGTTAAACCCACTGATTGAAGAGCCTTTCTCATGAGCTTATAGTTTGCTTGGCTTACACCGTGGGAAGAAAAGAACAAGTATGTCACTTCTGGAATTCCTCCTGCCCTAACAGCCCATTGGGTACCTTTGCTACTTCTTCCCTTGGGATTTGACTTCCATGTCAACCTCCACCACTTCTCCATTTTCCCTCTCTTTGTTCTCAGCCTTGGCTTCACGTCTTTTGTTGTTCTCCCTGCCTCTTAAATCTACTGTCCATGGCACAGTAATAATGCAAATAATCCAACTTTGCCAGAACTAATTCTTCATACATGAAAGGAAATGTGTATAATTTAGAGAAAAAAAATCCTGACTTTTCTTAACAAACGCTGAGTGTCAACAGTATTTTTTACTATGGATACAATGCATCTATCTCCTACTTGTCTTAGTTTGTAGACTCTGGAGTGCAGGCTACTGACCCGCTCCACAGACCAGAACAAGCCCACTGCTGTAGGATCTTTGGGCTAAGCATAGATTTTACATTTTAAAGTGGTATTTTAAAAAAAGGAACAAATGAACCAGTAAATCAAAACTGAAGAGAATGAGATCCAGATAACATTTGACCTGCAAAAATTATTTACTATCAAAACTTACAGAATAAACTTGCCAATATCTGTTTATTAAGAACTATTTATCTATTTGAAAGTCATAGTTACATAGAGAGAGAAGCAGAGAGAGAGGGACAGAGAGAGAGATCGTCCATCCACTGGTCCACTCCCCAAGTGGTCACAATGGCCAGGGCTGAGCGAGGACAAACCAGGAAGCAGGAGCCTCAGTCATTTGTCTCATGGCGGGGCAGAGGCCCACGCCTGGGCCATCCTCTGCTACTTTTCACAGGCCATTAGCATGGAGCTGAGTCAGAAGTCCAGCAGCTGGGACCTAATAGGATGCGGGGATGGGTGGTTTTCCCTATGACACAAGGCCGACCCCACCAATCCCTATTCTAGGATATCCTTCCAAAAGCAACGAATGCATTTGCTAAAATGCTTTAGGAAGCACAGTGAAGCTTGGTTCTTCAGTTTAACTCGATCACTTTAACATTTAAAAAAATCCCCACCCCATGCATTCCAAAGATGTATTTCCATGTCTGACATATATTGAGGGTTCAATAAATGTTAATTTCTTTCCAGCCCTCTTCAATTACACTGATGGAAAATAATATTATGAGTATATGACTTAACTAAAAAAATTACAACTTTGCTGATTTAAATAGTTAAAAGTCATTTAATCATTTACACAGAATTGAAAGGTTTCAAAGTGCTTCAGGGCCAAGGAGAGTCGGGCAAAACTATTTGCAGAGGAGTTGTGCATTGTCTCTCAGCCAGGTGGAAGGAACTGCTGGGAAATGGAGCCGGACAAACGCACTGGGCGTTGGGACAGACGCATGTGCTTACCATCTGAGAAACCATGTCACTGGAGCCACCAAAACTCAGGGCTACGTCAGGGGCAAGGAATCACAACTGACACAGTCAGAACGGAGACCCTCAGCAACAGATGAGTCAAAGAAGACAAAGAGGGGTCGGCAAGGCTCCTCAGAGAGCAGAAGAGAGACAGAAGCAAGAGCGAGCTTTTCTGGGCGCCACAGGGTAACCGGTGAGGAAGCTCCATCAACCAGGGCACTCCCACAGCTGCCCTGCTGGAAGACACAGTCACGGTTCCCAGGGTCAAACCAGTGCTGCTCCCGCCACTGACCAGTGGCTCATCTTCCCCTCCACAAACCACAAAGTTAGTTTCCCAGCCTTACTGAAACTAACTATACCGATTCTTGCACACTCCTGGAGATCAGCGATCTGAAACAGGTTTCACCAGGCTGAAATGAAGCTGTCCACAGGGCTGGGCCTTCATTCCCTGGACCATGGACTCTTGTCCTGTCCCAGCCAGCTGTGTGCTGCAGAGCCCCTTCCTGAGGCCTTGCTCACTGCTTTCTGCTCCCCACTTCCACATTGGTCAGGATTTGGGATTATACTGGGCCCACCTAGATTACCCGAGACAATCTGCAGATTTCACAGCTGACAAGCAGGTACGACTTGTCCTTTGCCATACGACCTAACACACACACACAGCTCTGCAGGACAAAGATGTGGAAACCACTGGGGGCTACTCGTCTTCCGGTCCCACCAGTCCTGCCACTCACTCCTGAATCATTCCACTCGAAAGTCCGAAGCCACTTTCGCTTTGAATTCTAACTCTAATCAATCCTTAAATCAATAAGGCTTCATTTATTCATTTATTCTTTTATTAGCAAACACAGAGGGAGAGAGACTTCCAAGTATTATTTGTAACTTGAGATTTTATCTGGAGGACTTGTCTCCACAGAGCTAAAGCCTGCTTCCTCATTTTACTATGCTGCGTGTTTTCCCTCGTCTTTGAGAACCTCAGGCATGAATTAAAGCCACTTCCTCTCCCTCCTCCTCTCGGCTCTATCACCTTTTCCTCCAGCTCCGCACACTCTGTGGGGTCTGCGTTCTTCCCAGTCTTCAGCCCAGTGCCATGGTTTTGCACACTCCCCCTTTGCTTCAACACAAACAGGGCACCCGCCGGCACATCTGTGCCCTGGGTCTTCACTGTTCATGACCTGTCTGATCCCAAACAGACCTTACTGCTTCTGGAGACTTTCCTGTGGGCCATTTGTCTTTCATACATGTAGGTGGAACAGACCTAACCTCTTTCTCTCCTGTTGCCTGTGTCCAGATACCTCCCCCAGAATCTTGCTCCTGACTTGAAAGTGAGCCACAGAAACACCGCTACTTGTCTGTTCTGAACCCCGTACAGAGGCTGCCCTTCATCTACCAGACGTTTCCAACACTTAATTCTACAAGTTCAAGTCCAGAGAACACTTCCAGGACCCACTTGACCTTTGAGTTATCTCTGTGACCCCTAGAGCCGCTTCTGCTGCAGGTAATCAAAGTCCACCCCTTCTGTTCACACTACGCTCATCCCAAAAGCCAAGATTCTTGTTTCTGCTCCTTTGATTGGAATGGCCTTTCCACTTCTTTGTTCTTCTCATATCCATCTTTATACCTGACACCCTGGGTCTTCTACAAACCCTCCTTCCATATTTTTCAATGCAGCGATGTTGGCTTCACTTCTTAACTTTCCGGAGAGTATATTATCAGTGCTACACAATGAGTTACCAGACATCAGAGGTGGCAAAACATATCGTAAATGTAATGAGGCCCTTGGAGGGCTGTGGTTCTGTGCAAGGAAGGAGATGACGACCCTGGGATACTACGGGAGGACAAGAAATGCGCATCACAATCCAATTTCAGAAACACTAGGACCTCAGAATCAAAGAATATTCTACTAGCTAATTTAAATTTTGGTTGTTCAGACCTCTCATTATCAAGCTAAGCTTCGGCATATATACCACATAACTGGCTTTTGATTTTGCCATGAAGGGCCTAAACTTTTGCATACTAGATTCTTTTAAAAATAAAGATTTCTTTATTCACCTGAAAGGCAGAAACACAGAGAGCAGAAGAAGAGAGAGAGAGAAGTTCTCCATTTGCAGGTTCACTCCCCAGATGGCTCCAACAGCCCAGCTACCCAAGCCAGGAGCCAGGAACTCCTGCCAGGTTTCCCACACGGCTGCAGGGTCCCAAGGACTTGGGACATCTTCTACTGCTTTCCCAGGCCAGAGCAGAGAGCTGGACTGGAAGTGGAGCAGCCGGGACTCGAACTGTCATTCATATGGGATGCTGGCACTGCAGATGGTGGGTTTCCCTGCTACTCCACAGTGCCAGCTCCCACACACTAGTTTCCTTTTGACAGGCAGAGTTACACAGTGAGAGAGAGAGACAGAGAAAGAAAGGTCTTCCTTCCACTGGTTCACCCCCAAAACGGCCAGCACACCGCGCCGAGCCAAAGCCAGGAGCCAGGTGCTTCTCCTGGTCTCCCATGGGGTGCAGGGCCCAAGCACTTGGGCCATCCTCCACTGCCTTCCCCGGCCACAGCAGAGGGCTGGACTGGAAGAGGGGCAACTGGGACAAAATCCGGAGCCCCAACCTGGACTAGAACCTGGGGTGCCGGCGCTGCAGGTGGAAGATTAGCCTAGTGAGCTGCAGCGCTGGCCACACACTAGATCCTATCAATGGTCAGTTGTATGTTGAATTTAGTAGAACTGAACTGAACACTTCATTGTTTTCAAGTTTTCTATCTCACAGTAAAATAGCTATTGTCTAAAATAATACAAAATCCATAGTTTAGCCAAATGGTAGCCAAACCACTCTTACACCTAAAAGCCACCTAGACAACTAAGTCAACTCTCAGCTAATGCCAATTTACATTCCAAAATTGTTCATACTGATCAGTCAGTCAAAAAACTAATGAGCTTCTGGTACCTTAGTAGCAAAACAAGGCAGTAATAAATGCAGGGAAGGCATATTCAATCCACAAAGCCAAGGCCCACTGTCATAAACCAACAAAGCAAAGACAGGCAGCCGCGGCTGGGAGAGCGCAGGTAGAACGCACAGCACAGGCGGGCCACTCGGGCTTCCGTACGGCTCTGGGGCCCAGTTCTGCTCCACACTTTCTTCCTGTCAGAGTGTCAGTCAGCATCACACGCCTCATCATCAGCATTTTCCCCTGAAGGCAAAGTCGGCCGTGCAGTGACCCGAGGGAGGATCACGGAAGGCATCAAGAGGCGCGCTCAGGACTGCATGTCAGGGCTCTTCCGAGAACCAACCAGGCAAAGCTCAAAAGCGCTCAAGGCTTTCTCTGCAACACAGTGCTCTCCAGAAAAATGAGCCAAGGTCCCCACAGGTGAGCAGGGTAAGAGGCCCACGCCCGCACGCTGCTCAGCATGGTTCAGAATCCAAGCATGTGAAGGGGGTGCTGACACTGCCAACAACCTCCCCAGTCTGAGGTGTGAAAGCAACAACACACACAACTCCCAGGGAGATGTCCGCACGTGATCGCGTTCTGGTGTCAAGGGGGTGTGCAGCAAACACACGGTGTCTCCGCACCCTGCAGAGAATGTCTGCGAGCAGGTGCCAGCGCTCCGCTGGACACAACCGCGCTCAGGCACCTGGGGTATCAGCATCAGTGTCCTCTGGGAGTTTAGCTTGTATATTCTAACGGACACTATTTGAGATGGATAAGAAGAAGAATAATTATGTTTCCTTTGTAGACACTGTATCAGCTGCCGTACATGTACAGGTTGTGTTGATGAAGCACATACTAGCGTGGAAACCTTTCCTTGCCCCGTCCTGTGAGGGGCATCTCATTAGGAGGCGACTTGTCTCTGTTGGCAACCGGACTGTGCGGCCAATTCAGTTCCTGGAGCACCTTCCCAGCACCCTGCTTTAATCTTTCTGCAACTGAGGGGTCTGAGAACTCAACAGCTCTTACAAAGAGAACAAACTGATGCAAAGAAGACTTTGAGGCTATGCGCACTTCGGATGCTTTGTTTACTTATGAGAAGGTATTTTTGCAATGGAACCAAACTCATCACTCATGCCTCACTGAGGTTTTGTACAATTCTGTTATGGCAATATCTTCTAGCTGTTCAGAAATGAACTTCTCATACATCATTAACCAAAGTCCACCATCAATAGGCAACATGAGGTTTGACAGCAGTGACTGAGAAGGGCAGGAAAAGGAAAAACTGGCACAGAGAATCGTCCCAGACAAAGGGCCTTGAGTGATGGGCCCTGCAGCTCGGCAGCAAACATCACTGTGTGACAGCCGTGTCAGTGAACAGCTGATTTTCCACTGTGTGTGAGATCAGCTCCAACAACCTTTTCTGGCTCTGAGGAAGAACAACGATACCAGAACTCCCATTCTGATGGGTTTGGCCAAGATGAACTATCTAGCTGCCCAGGCCCAAGACAAATGTCCACAGTGTCAGACCTGCCTGCCCTCCTCTGCGTGTGGCAGAGTAAGATGGAAGACAGGTGCACAAGGCAAAGGGGATTTCAGAGGTCACACAGGGTTGATATATTAGCCCAAAGAGTGAAGACCAAAGCGGGGACGCTTACTTGGTCATATCTAACTCCCAGGAGACGTCAGAGGACTGGAAAGAACACTGCTGTTGCAGGTACACTTCACAGAAACTCAGCTTTAGACCTGCAAGCCTTGGTGAATGACATCTAGTCCTTTTGTTCTCTACTTGTTACTACTAGCAAATAAATAGAAAATAAAACAAAAACAAACAAAATCCCCCAAATTATGTTCATTCATTGTTAGTGATTTGCTGGCAAGGAGATTTTATATCAATTGATTTTAGACTCTTTAAGAGAAAGATGACTATGAGAAGCTAGACAGAGAGAGGAAGGGAAGAAGGGATGGAGGAAGAGAGGGAGAAAGGGGGAAGGAGGGGGAGGGAGGAGAAGGGAGTGGGGAGAGGGGGCAGAGGAGGGGAAGAGTGGGGGAGAGGGGGAAAGGGGGGGGAGAGAAACGGGGAGGGGGAGGGGGAGGGGGGAGAGAGAAAGGGAGGGAGGGAAGGATCTCTATCAGGGTTTTTGTTAGTTTACTATCAACGTGGTCGAGAGGATGGGTCCCGTCCTGCAGCTGCCAAGAGCAAGGACTCCGAGGACCACAGGAAACCAGCCCAGGCCCACAGTTGTTCTGGAGGAATAGTTTCAGGGAGACACCCTGGGAGTAAACCCACATCCACGCTGACCCAGCATTAACAGGGGGAAAAGTCATGGAGATCCCAAGACGGAGCTGACGGGAGAGCAACTGGCACCTCTGGCGGCCAGCACCTGCCCTTCACTTGCTGGGAACAGTGACACTCCGAGGAGCACACATCAGTACAGAGCTGGCTGCACACAGATGCCTGCAACAGGGATTGCAGGGCCTCAACGTAAAACCTATCAGAGCCTCTGGGGAAGAGTCGGCATCTCTGCACCGAGGATCACACGGCTCAGAAACTTCTATCTCGTGCGGTGCTCTGTGGACTCTGCTCTACCTACACTGCTACTACTCCTCTAGGACGTACATCAACATCATCTGGAAGCTTCTGGAAATGGAAGGGCCCCTGGCCTACCATAAACCAATTAAATCAGAAAGCCTGGTGACAGACGCCAGCCATTAGCGTTTCAGAGTTTAAAAGCAAAACAAAACAAAACAAACTCACTTGGGGTGGTTTAATCTGGTCAGAGCTGAGCATTTCAGCAAGAAAGGGGGCAGGGATAAAGTCGAGCAAAGACAAGAAGAGCAGCAGGTTGTCTTTAAATCTTGAGATGCTGTGGCTTATTACTAACATGGCAATTTCAGAGCTAGCAAAATGGGATTTTTTAAAAAAATTTGACAGGCAGATTTAGAGAGACAGAGAGAGAGACAGACAGGCAGACAGAGAGAAAGGTCTCCATTTTCCATTGGTTCACCCCCAAAATGGCCGCTACAGCCGAGCTGAAGCCAGAAGCCAGGTGCTTCTTCCTGGTCTCCCATGGGGTGCAGGGCCCAAGCACTTGGGCCATCCTCCACTGCCCTCCCTGGCCACAGCAGAAAGCTGGCCTGGAAGAGGGGCAACCGGGACAGAATCCGGCGCCCCGACCGGGACTAGAACCCGGTGTGCCTGTGCAGCAGGCGGAGGATTGGCCTATTGAGCCATGGAGCTGCCCTGCAAAAAAGGTTTTAAGAGTAAGTCTTGAGGCAGGTAATGCAGCATAGCAGGGTGAACCACCCCTTGCTGCACCTGCATTTCACGCTGGATTCTGGTTCAAGTCCCTGCTCACTCCACTAACTGTGCAGCTTCCTGCTAATATGAACGAGAGGCAGCCGATGAGGAGTGAAGTGCTTGGGTCCCTACCGCCCAGGAGGGAGACCCAGATGGAGTTCTTGGCTCCTGGTGTTAGCCTGCCCAGCTCTAGCTGTAGCACTGTCCCAAGAGTTGGAGGAATGAACCAGTACTTCATCTCTCCTGTCCCTCTTTGTCTGTATCTGTTTCTGCCTCTCTCATCTGTCACGCTGCTTTTCAAACAATAAATCTTTTTAAAAATTTAGATCTTAAAATCAGGAAGTATATAGATGCTATTAAGTCCAATTGTATATTTTAATTCTGTGTCACTCTAAATTAAATATAATATTCATGGAAATTAAAATTCAAAATTACTACATCAAATATTGCTATTATTTCCCTTGGGAGAGAAAAAACAAGAAGTCAGAGTTTGGAATTGCTGCAAGAAATATCGCAATCTATTTCGCCTCAACCAATCAATCAAAAGTAAAGTTTTCTTGGTTGAATGCTATGAACATGCTACCAGGTTTAGTAAAGTGTTTTTTTTTTTTTTTTTTTTTTTTTTTTTGACAGGCAGAGTGGACAGTGAGAGAGAGAGACAGAGAGAAAGGTCTTCCTTTTGCCGTTGGTTCACCCTCCAATGGCCGCCGCGGTCGGCGCGCTGCGGCCGGCGCACCGCGCTCGTCCGATGGCAGGAGCCAGGAGCCAGGTGCTTTTCCTGGTCTCCCCATGGGGTGCAGGGCCCAAGCACCTGGGCCATCCTCCACTGCACTCCTAGGCCACAGCAGAGGGCTGGCCTGGAAGAGGGGCAACCGGGACAGAATCCGGTGCCCCGACCGGGACTAGAACCCGGTGTGCCGGCGCCGCAAGGTGGAGGATTAGCCTGTTGAGCCACGGCGCCGGCCTAAGGTTTAGTAAAGTTTTGTACGTGACTGAGAAAATATGTGGACTCACCAAGACCTACACAGACTGTGAATCTGTCCAAGTCGCTGGCTACATGTTTGTGAGATGTTAGCTTCAGCACCCCATATACCATGTCCACTGCCCAACACAGCACCAATATTCCCCAGATGGCAAAGCACAGGGCAGGCTGCTTCCCAGCTGTGGGTTTCTCAACTCCCTTCCCTTACAGTAAACTGAGTTGTGCATCATTTCTCGTCCTCTGAGCTCTTGATCTCCTATCACCCAGAAATGTCTGCCAAGGCACTGGCAGTCATCCTTTTATAATATAATCATGGAGACAAACAGGGCCCCAGCTCCCAGACTCTGGGCCAGTTTGCAAACACAGGTGGGCTAATGTTATTGACCCATGTTCCTCCTGATGTCCTTCTGGTCACTCCAGTTCTTTTTTAAAAGTCTCTTGCCTTTTGTGTCGGAGGTCGACTCTTCTTTAAACACAATAGTCTTAAGCCCTACTGAAAGTCTAAATTAAAATATTCCTTGCCTAGTTCATTCAATCAAGCATATTTCTTTTTACACCCCTTCTTCATTTTCAGAAAATCTTTAAATGCCCATGAGACCTATGCATCATCGTAGAACAGACTCAGTGCAAACCCTAAAATAAATGCAAACCATAAAAAAATTACATTGCAGTGTTGGGGGCAGAGATCTCCCATCTGCTCATCCATTCTTCAATGTGACAGACAGAGCTGGGCCAGGCCAACGTCAGGAGCCCAGAACTCTACCTGGCCTTCTACCCAGGCACTAGGGACCCACGTACTTGAGCAACCACCTGCAAGTTCCCAGGGTATGCGCTGGAAGTAAACTAGTGCACAAAACCAGGACTGGAGTCCAGACTCTCCGGCACGGCACACTGGCATCCAGCATGCTGGCTTCACTGCTGCACTAAGGAATACCTGCCCCCCAGTACCCATTTCTATCGAGCAAATTCTGTTAACATTCGCAAATGATGCATGATCTCTCCCTGCAATGTCAGGTTCAAGAGTTACAGAATGAAATAGATTCATATTGCATGACAATATTCTTTCCCTTTCATCCCCTTTGCATGCAGGGGTCCAGCTGACTCCTCCACCCCACCCCTGAGAGTGCTAACAGAATCCATCAACTATTCTGAATTGGAAGAGAAAATCTCCCTTCTCAACTTGTTCCCTTCCCCTATAGTTCACTATTATCACAAGTACTCTGGGATCTTCCCAATAGGCACGCAAAGCAAAACTAAATTAATGCTATAATTAGGAGACATTCCATTACAAATAGCAATAATTGTAAATCAGAGCACTACAATGCAAAAACTAACACTGTTTGCTAATGAAGAAGCAATCAACGATAGAGTTTTATTTATCTGGTTGACTTTTTCATTTTTATTTGAGAACCAGAGAGATAGATAGGTCCCATCTGTTTCTTTAATTCTCAAATGTGCTAAATGGCCAGGGAGGTCTACAAAGATTGAACCAGGGAGCATGGAGCTCAAACCAGGTCTCCCACACAGAGAGGCGGGAACCCAAGCATGGGAGCCATCTCCTAATATCATCAGGATCTCCATTAGCTTAAAGATGTAATCAAGAACTGAAGCAGGTTATCAAACCCAAGTAGCATGATGTGGGATTCGGGCATCTTAAATCACATCTTAATTACTAGCTAAACACCTGCCCCTGTTAACTCATAAACTTCAGTGCCAACAGCTTTGAATTGGAATCTATGTCTACAACACCAATTTTAAAAACTTCTGTTTCCTGCTCATCAAGAAGAGATGTCATTTTCTATTTCTGTCTTATTATGTTCTATATTTAATAAAATACTGTGATTCAAATATTTTCCTATTCAACTCTGGTACTAGGTGTATTTTCAGACAAATTTTATACACACAGCAAATTTGATTTAGTCATACTTATTCTGTGTACAGACACTCTGATTCCTGGAAAGAAATACAGAACAAAAGAAGAGCTGTCAGTTTTTAACTGTGAAATACTCATTAGCTGATAGGGCTTATTTTGCAAGAACATTATTTCAATTGGTTTCAAAGGTATATAACTCCCTATAGAATATTTTTCTGGATTATTTTTACCTGAATTTGGAGGGAGGGGGATCCATACCAAGATCCCCAGAGAGGGAAAAAAAAAAAACTCCCTTATTTCAGAAGAAAAGTTAATGCCTTGATGATAAGCAGATTGAGTCTCCTTGATTTCACTTTCAAAGCATTAGCTAGTGTGTGTCTTCCATGCCATGCCGGGACAAACAGCAGCCTTGATGGGGTGTAAGAATACATATACATATCTATGAGGATAATCCTCCTTGCCTTAAGGAAGTACAGCTGTTAAGCAAACATAAACACAATAAAGATGCCATCACTGACTCTGAGAGGTACCATTAGGCTAACTCTAATCCAAAGGAACAACTCCCAGGAATGTCTTCTTGTGCTGCTATTCAAACAGAATTACACACAAGCAACTGAACCAAGCTTGTCGTGCATATGGTTCTCCAAGTGTATACACCCTCTGTTTCCTCTTGACAAGTGTGGGAAACACTCCAGACACGATACTGGAAGGAATGGGATGAGTACTTGTGTAGAATCGCTGATCGTCTACAAGGCGATTACAAAGAACTCTACAGCTATTAGGGAATTCCTCAGACATTTCACACTGGCAACGGATTTGGATGGCTTACTTTATGGCACAGGGTGAAAATTATCTCAGCCAGTCAGCTGTCTTCACTGGCTCAGGAAGAGTATGCTCATGATCCCTCTGTGTCAGGCGATCAGACAGACACGGGACACACTGGAGAATACAATGGAAGCAGCCTCTGCCATGGCGCAGATACCCAGTTGTGATAGACAGTGACTCTGACACAAACCGGTGATGTGCAACTGCGTATGTTTTACAGGAAAAGAACAAGGTTTTGCAAGAGGGCTTAATTAGAAAAAAACTCATCAAATTGAAGTGACCGGGATTTTACCATGATGAAAAGAGAAATCTTAACAACATTCAACCCGTGAGATTCTGCCTGGAGTTTGGTAAACCAAATCAGAGATCATTTGAGTCTGCAGTGCCCACAATGGTGGTGTGGGTTTCTACAGCTCCAGGATTTCTGCAAAGACCCTTGGCGGATAGAGCACCACCCATATCATAATTCTCATCTTCTTTTCTTTCTTAGCAATCATGATGGATAATGTAGATTAGTGACATACTTGGATTCACTTTGAACTCTTTGGTTCTTTCTTCTTACTTCGCTTGCTCTTTGATTGCCTTTTCTAATTTCCTGCACTCCATTGTATTGACTGAGCTTACTTTATTACTTTTTGCCTCTACTGGGTGAGAAGTTATACATTGTATCATTTCTGCAGTTAACCTTAAGTCAAGCGTGAACTTTAAAAATTTAGCAAACTTACAGTCAATATCTCCACTTTTAGCCAAAGAGTAAAAGAAATTTATAAACCTGGATTCTGACAACCACTACCAGACCAAACCATATATATTTATATAAATATCTAAGTATTTTCTTTTACTTTTCACCTGTATTTTCTCTCTCATCTAAGGCTATTTACCAGATGAATGAAAAAAACCTTAGTAATCTTTATTACATAAGTAATTCAAAAACTAAGATATCATGAAAAATGCTCCCAAAATAGTTAAAACTAGGTTGAGTATCTCTACATGTGGATCTTCTGGATTCCCATACCATCATCCAATCCCTGCCCAGGATAACCTAACAGTTCATATATGCCAATAAAACATTAAGAGAACATAGACCTATATGATGCACACATTGCTGTAAGTGTATAGAAGCGACTCAGACACCTGCTACAGCCTTATAACCTTCAGGTAGTAACAGAACCCCCCTGAGCTTTGGTTTCTGTATCAAACATCCTATCTAGTTTTCACAGAACCTGTAACAAAAGAAGCTGATGGAGATGATACAATTTTATATATAATTCACACAGTATCTACACAAGGTAAACAGTAAGTGCATCACTCTTCATTGCAAATTCAAAAACATTACATACGATCAGTGTCTATCCTAACTGAGCTATAATGCTGTATCATTTAATCATTGTTAATGAAAAGTGCTCTCAGATCAAGGTCCCATAACACAATTTCTAGTAGTTTTCAGATAGCCATCAAACTAACCCTATATTAACACATTGGAGGGCATTTTTAAAACTGAGTTATATTAGGCAACAGTTAACGCCTAATTTCTGCCCAAAGCATGGAATTTACAATAACACACTGTCATGACATTAACTTGGCCATGCAGAATTTTATCTGCCCACACATCCTCACCTGAACCTAGATCCTACTCAAAATTAAGTTCTGACTCATGACTGAAGCATGAAACAGTTGTCATCTGTCCAAGTCATGTAAATGTTGTCACTGTGCTTCAACTATTTGTTTTATAAAATGCAAACCAAAGAAGTTCTGAAGGGAACAACCACATGACACATAGGTTACATGTTCATGTTAATGTATAAGCAAACAATATAACCAGTTATCATACAGAGTATCAGACACAGACAACATGAATTTTTCTTAGCACACTGAAGCTGGGGATGGTAAGTATTAAAGTAATATAAAAACATGCTATGCATCTACAGATCATGGTAGGAAATACACAAGGTACTGTAAGAGGAAATAATATAAGAACTCATTGAGGTGGCAATAATTTTAGCACAGGAAAAATAGAAATCTTACCAACGTAACAATAAGTTGACCTCAGAGTTAGCAAAACCTCTGCAAAATGGTTTATATGTGACTCTTAGAACATTTAATAATCACTGAGGCAAACATCCGATTCCTCTGTTAGTGAATTACACACAATCCTTCTGAAATCAATTTGACAACTTACAAAGTTTATAAAGAAGAATCTTGGATTTAAGTGTCTTTTTTTTTTTTACTTATTTGACAGGTAGAGCTACAGTTAAAGACAGAGATAAAGATCTTCTTTCTATTGGTTCACTCCCCAAATGGCTGCTACAGCTGGCGCTGCGCAGATCTGAAGCCAGGAGCCAGGTGATTCTTCCTGGTCTCCCATGTGGGTGCAGGGGCCCAAGCACTTGGATCATGCTCCACTGCTTTCCCAGGCCACAGCTAGAGCTGGACTGGAAGAGGAGCAACCGAGACTAGAACCCAGCACCCATATGGGATGCTGGCGCCGCAGGCAGAGGATTAACCTAGTGAGCCATGGCCTGGCCCCCAAGATTCTTCTCATCTGCACTTACTTGCAATGGGGAACTAATGAGATGCCAACCAACAAGGAAGTGGTTGTTGATTTCAGGGACAATATGCTTTGTTTGGTATGAGAGATTTCACGACATGAAAATATGTTGTTCCTTATGCACATTCCTGCATTCCCTCCACAGCTACTCATTGCACTGTTGCATGCTGGAAACTGCACCCTGTTAGAGAATCTAACTACAGGAAATTAACAGTGCGTCCCCTTAACACATTAGAGATAGACACACTTTTCCTTTTCTTTCACATTTTTGGTAAAATTCTATTTTGTGTAATTAAGAGGAATGACGTATGAAACATTTTTCGGTTGAACTTTTCTGTGTTACCGTATATAGTTATTACAAATCGAAGTTAAAACTCAGATTTGAGATTTTGCCCAATGTTTTGTTTATAAGAACAGTTATGAAATAAATAAATCAGTAAGTGTAGTCTTTGTTGTCTCTAGCCTTTGCTTGGGCTTTGTTATTGCACTGGAGTGTAACTAGAATTGGTTAACAACATTGATCCGAAACCCTGCGCCTTAAGAGTAAACAAACAATCAGACTTGGGAGATGTATTTTAGCTTGCCACCACTTGAACTGGAACTATACAAATCTGAAAAAAAATAAACATTACCTTATTTTTTAAAGATCTGAACACATTCCACAATTAGTCACAGCTGGGTGATCTGCACTGCAAGGAGACTGTGCATTCCAACTAGAGATCAAGGGCAACGTCAGGGGAGCAGGCTTGGATCACTACAGGGTTCTAGCGTGTCCCAGAAACCAACAGTTCCACATCAGGAAGGAATGACTTCAGGAAGGTCAACAAGTCCAAGAAACACATGACGACCCACATGCTGTCATTCAGCAAAATGCAGTCAGGAGCGGTGTTGTAGAGAGCGACAGAAGGTTCCAAGCTCAAAAGATTTCTAACCAAAATAAATGGTGCTCTACGAAAGTGGCAGGTAGGGCTCTCAAGATCTGTTTTAACGAAGTTCAAATGATTTTGGTCTCTTTCAATGTGGTCACAGCTTGAGGCTTGCCCAGCATGTCAGAGACAAAGTCTGCCTATCTAGCTCTCTGGCATTTATCCCATCAGCCTTTACTGGAGCTGGGGCTTTTCAGTGACAGCTTAGAAAAGGAACTCGAATGGCACTTGTGTGAAGTTCACAGTCGCAGCACAGTCGGCAGGAAAAGAGCTCCGGGGAGCAGAAAGTTTAAGAGAGCTTATGCCCAAATCAAGCACAGCGACCACTGAAGATCCTCATATAGGGCAATGACACTCACTGGCCTTTCCCAAAGACTATTTTGGTTTGAGTATTTAGAAACATGTTGATACAGTCAACAATGGACAGAGTAGGAGACTCCAAGTTCCTCCCAAGTGGAGAACAACAGTTTTAATGTGGGCAATGAGGAAACATCAGATTGGTAGTTAAAGATCTGGAACTCACGAGAGACACCAGGTGCAAAGTGTAGGCACTGCACTTGTTTTCTTCTAGGGAGGGGAACAGGGAACACCAGATGAGCAGAGAGAGGGGCTCACCATCGAGCAATATTTTAGGAAGGAAGGAATGACTCAACACCGAATACCCAGGGCTTGTAAGTGGTCTCTCAGGTGCAGTGCGGATGGGGTCCCTGGGGACCTGTCTAAAGCTGCCTCAGTGCGCAGGTGTGCGAGACACAGGAAGGTCAAGTGCAGGCCACAAATGCAGGTGTTGAGAAAAGGACAGAGGAAAGGAGAGAACCTCCCAAGGAAAGGGGAACTAGGCTGAGATTCAGTGACTGAGTACGGGAAACATCGGGAGCTCAGTAGGCAGACGCAAGTCAGACGCGTGAACAAGACAAAGTCCTAATTCACAGCAATCTTCAAAGTTTGGGGGGGGGGGGGGAGAAGAAGGCGAAGCACAAACTCCCAACACACACAAACACAGCAGCACAGGGATAGCCTCCGGTGCCTGAGAGATGCCCGTGCTGTCCTTCTTCTCCGAGACCATGAAGAAGCAGGCTCTGAGTGCCACCTCTTCCCCTCAGGACACCACGTGGAGAACAGGAGGGTCTTTAAAAAGTTCACTGAGCTTATTTGAATATGGCCTTATCTAAATAAGATCTGAGTTGGTGAACTCAAGAGGCTTCCATAGCCTTGGCAGCTCATGACAAGAGCCCCGGGTGATTACTGAGGTCATAAATAAGAATGTCAATTGTTAAATCAACAACAGGAGTCACTGTGCACTTGCTCCCCATGTAGGATCTCTGTCCTTAATATGTTGTGCTTTGCAAACGGTAAAACTAATCTTAAAACAGCACTTTATACTGTGTGTGTCTATGGGTGCAAACTGTTGAAATAGTTACTTAGTATATACTAAGTTGATCTTCTGTATATTAAAATAATTAAAAGTGAATCGTGATGAAGAATGGGATGGGAGAGGGAGTGGGAGATGAGATGGTTATGGGGGGGGGGGGGAGCCGCTATAATCCAAAAGCTGTGCTTTGGAAATTTATATTACATAAAAGTTGAAAAAAAAAGGTCATGGAAAAAAAAGTTCGCTGAAAATGCATGTTCAGAAAAAGCTATGCATCAATTTCAAACGTTCTTGTCACCAGCTACATATAGGCTTTGATTCTACTTTTCTATGACCTTCTTCAAGTCTACTTGAACATAAACTGCAGCAACATTAGAATGTTAACATGTTAATAATCAAATAATGAACACGGGCTCCAGGCCATTGACTTAGAGATTTAAAAATAAAAAAGAATCGCAGTCAATTTGTTATGCAGGAAAAGATCTTAAATCAAGAAATAGTAACTATGAAGGAAGACAATGTAGCAGTTTATTGCTGTCTCTTTCACTGTTGATGAGCACTGTAATTATTTATCATTGTCATAACAAAGTGTCCCAATGCTTGGTTCCTCAGTATGAGCGCACTCAATTCCTCGGATCCCAAGTCTACAATGTGGGTTGGTGTTTGATGTAGTGCTTGGGTGTCACTCATGCCCTTCTCTGGGCTGCCCAAGTTTGAGTTCCCACTCAGCTTGGGATTCCAGCTTCCTGCTAATGTACATCCTGGGAGGTGGCAGGTGATGGTTCAAGAAATTAAGTCCCTGCCACGCACATGGGACACCTTGATTGGTTCTTTAGATCCTGGTTTTGGCCTGGCTCAGCCCCAGCTATCACTGGCATTTGAGGAGTGAACCAGCAGATGGAAGATCTGTATCTCGGTTCTGTTTGAAAGACAGAGACAGTTTTTCTTTAAGGTCTCCTCTGTGGGCAGGGCTCTGCAGAGACAGTTTCTCTCTGCTCTGTGCTGAAAAACTGTGGTAGCTAGACTACGGCCGAGGGATGCGGCAAAGACGCAGAGCTTGCTGGCTCCTAGCTGTGATGTTGAGCATCACCTCCTGGGGCTCCACTTCCCTGGAGCCCACATCCAGGTCCCTACTCAGGTACCCCTGTATAAAAGGATGTGGGTTTCCTAACAGATGGGTTGCAAAAATTAGGGTTCAAAGACAAGAAACATAGACTCTGTCTTGCTATCCAGTGTCTGTAAAGTGACATCATTTAGGAATATTTTATTGGCTATGACAGTCACCAATCCTGCCCAGATTCAAGTTAAAGGAACACAGACCCTAATCTCTGCAAGGAATGATGACGGATTTTCATCCAACATGCTTTTAGTGGTTTTTTTGCTTTTACCCTGAATTTCTCCAACAGGAGGAGATCGGGAGGGTCTGGTAACTCGCACGTGATTACCTTTTAGGAAGCTCTCACTCTGTCTGAGGGATACTTTTGGTAATGACGTATTAACTGTCCCCTATGTCTTTGCATCTCAAACGGAAGTGTCCTTTCTAACAAACAATCCTCTAGGAGGTACACATTTCTGAAGGACTGCCAGACGCACAGTGTAAGGAGCATGTTCCCCCAGGAATCCCCGACGGGTCTGCGTCCCCTCCTCCCACGTCTGGCTTCATTCGCAGCTCCCTGGTCCCGTCTCCACGGCCATTGTTCACGTCCGCCATGCTGCCCTCAGAGCTGCTATCTGCTCAGGCCAGCCAATCACATCACTCTGCTAATTGCATCAGAATATTTAATCAAGCAGAGCCCCGTGGTGTTTTGACAGATGAACTGCACTGCATAACAGTAACTGTTTATTCAAAGCAGCACATTTGTCTCCAGCCTTTCCTTGAAGATGGCAGTTAGCATGGGACCCTCTGCTATTGTAGTTTTGGGATTCACACTCTGCATTTCTGAATGTTTTCAGAGTCTCAGGCCGGAAACATTCAGCTCTTTGCCAAGCATTTCTTCAGCAGAACTAGCCGATCCGCCCCTTCTGAAGAGCAGGGAGATGTGGCTCCTGCTCATGGTATCATCATCCTGCTCGAATGAACAGTATCCAAATTTCCAAAATGTGACTTCTGTGTTTTCGGCTGCAGTCCCCAAGATCTGCAATCCTAGGCCACTGCCAGGCACTCTGTTTTCCTACCCGCAGAACAGGGGAAACCATATTTGCAAACTCTGCAAGATCTCCCAAGCCAATCTGTTAGAAAAATGAAAACTATTATTATGACAGGACTTAGCTGGCAATTTATTTGTTGTGCCATAGTAACCTCCTCATTTACTCTGATTGAAGGCAATCGCAAGTCTGTTCTGCACTTAGAGCTGGTGCAAGTAGGCCAAATTCAGTTGAAATGCTGAGGACAGCAGGCACAGGGAGCAGGCGATCTCAGGCTAAGTGTCTGACTGCGTAGGCAGAGGTGGGATGTTCGCTCAACTGAGCTCACCAACCCGACTCTTTCTCCAGAACCCAGAGCCACATTCTTCATCCTGCACCCATAAGAAGAGAATGGCTTCACCCACTGTAGTGATTAGTTTATTTAACATGAAGAATGCCCAGAGTTATAAAGATGTACAAGCCAAGGAGGACATTTTCCATATTCTTCATAACTGCTGTCCACCTATACCTACCCTTTCCCCAAAGATCAGTGACCTCCCTCAGCTGTCAACAAAGTTGTTGAAATTCTATCAATGCAGATGTACGATGACTATTGTCATCTCCTCCTTCAACCAGTCAAATCCCTCAGCTGGATGTCCTTTAACTCCATGTAATACAAGAGTTCATACCCAGATGCATTTGATCCTATTGCACAATCATCTGTTGAGGACATTTGAACACATTGAGAGCAAATTAACCTTAATGGGCAAAGAGGCTACTGAAAGACAGCCCTGTTAACAACACTCAGGCTAACTACTGCTTGGCTTGAAGCAACTCCTCCTCTTCTTTAAGTCCAAGGCAACTAAAGGCACCCTTGTTCTACTTGCTCACAAATTGTAGTCTCCCTTTTTATAATACCCATAGAACTGTTTTTCTGAAAGGAAAACCCTGTTCGACACTTGAGGCGATGCCAGTAGAAGGAAGAACTCCCTGGCGATGAGGACCGTGATGCTGTCTGTGCACAGACAGGAGGGTGGTGCAGAGAAGGCACTGGCTGGGGTCCCCTGCACTTGCCACATGTGGGAGGTGTTTTGCTGAAGATGAGACTCTGAAGGCTGTGCGTGCGTGGCTTTGTCTCTGGTGGGACTCTCACTCAGGACTTGCCTTTTCTTCATCAATGCAGAGAAGGCACAGGATGGCCACAACTTCCCAGGGTGCATTTGGCACAGACAACACACACGCACAACAGGCCTAGTTAGTGCTTTTCCCACCTCCTTCCAGCTACTTACCTAAAGTGTGTTTTATAATGATCAAGCAGAAGTTGAGAGTATTATGGTGGTGGCCAAAGACCAGAGAAAATAGAAGGCAAAGAATGAGAGGGAAAGGTTGATTATTAACACGAAGTTATGGATAGAAATTAGAAGTTCCAGTGTCCCAATGTACCACATTGGGGTGACATTAATGATTGGATACCGTATGTTTTTCTTAAAAAAAAAAAAGCTAAAAGAAAGGATTTTGAAGTTTTCTACCATAATGAAGTCAGAAATGTTTGAGATAGGTATGGCTGTCCTGATGGGACATACCACAATGTATTTCACAAATATATACAATTTTTTGTCAGATAAGTATTTTAAAAATTATTCTTAAAAAAGTCTAATGCTAAAATAAACCCACTATTTCCCTAAGTTGCTAAGATACAAGACTGCAGCTGTTTTAATAACCCTTTCATTTTGCTCTCCATACCCTGGCTAACCCAGTGACAGAGCTCAGCCATGGGGGCTCATTTCACGGCAGCAAAGTTTGGGAAATGAAGTTTAGCCCAGGTGGGAAAAGCACTGAATCTGTACAACTCAACAGCATCTGCAATAAAACCCTAATGTACTAACTTTAACATAGTACCATGAAAAAATAATCCATTTTGGAACAAACAGCAGAGCTCAACTCCAAGAAACGCAAGTTGTTCTAAAAATAGCTCTACACCTCATCTGTCCCTTACACTCTCAGTTCCAAATCACAACCTACTTTGTTGTTTAACTGATATCTCGCTCATCTAGCAGCTCCAGCTACTCTCGTGATAAAACCATGTGACCCGGCTCCACCACTCGCCTCAAGGCGGTGCCTGCAAGGTCTCAACATTGCTGCAGCTGAGACACTGCCCTCACTCCCCAGGCTCAGATGGCCACAGCTCAGGTGCCCGAATTCTTAACTGAGTAGAATAAAGCAAATCTCAGCTCCTCTGAATTCCTGACGCACTTGGGATCAGCATCATGAACCTCCCTGCACTGTGAGTTAATGTGGACACATGGTGAGCACATCCCGCGATCCCAGCTCCCCTCCAGCCAAATGCATGAGTCTCTGCAAACGTGAAATTCTCAGGCAATCATGCCATCCTCTCTATACCTAGGGGAGAAGAAACACTCCACCAAAACTATCAGGAAATGGTTCTCAGTGTCAACTTTCTCAATGTCATCCACTATATGCAGGTCATAAGTACCCTTAGCATTCTGGTCAGTCTCCAATGCTAACTAGTTAAAGACAGTACTAGTTATGGAGAACTGAGGTTGAGTTAGATGCAAACAGACTCCAAGTGGAAAATTCAGATTCCCTAGATGTACAGAGAAAGAACACAATCTAAAATTCATGAAACAAGAAAAAGCAATGGGTTGGCGCTTGGCCTAGTAGTTAAGATGCTGATTAAAACATCTATGTCCCACATCAGAGTGCCTGGGTTCAATTCCTGGCTCCGGTTCCCGATAATGGATACCATGGGAGGGTCCAAGTCACTACACTCCTGCTACCCAGGTGCAAGGCTTGGGTTGAGTTCCCAGCTCCCGATTTTGTTCTTGCTAGACCCTGGCTCATTCCCAGCTACCATGGCCATGTGGGGAATGAGCAAGCATGTAGAAGCTGTCTCCTCTGTCTCAAAAAAAAAGCTAACAAATAAGTGAATGTGCTTTAAAAGTATCTGTAAGCCTCTGTGTGGCAATTCGTTTTAATTAATTTTTAAATATATGTTTGAAAGGTAGAAGGAGAGATAAAGAGTGATCCTATGTCCTCGTTTACTGCCCAAATGCCTGCAACACCCACGGATGGGCATGACTGAAGCCAGGAGCCAGAAACTAAATGCGAGTGTCTCACATGTGTGGCAGGTACTAAACATGTAAGCCATCATTCACTACCTCTCAGGGTGTAGATTAGCATGAAGTTGGGACAGAGAACAAAGGACGGGAACCCAGGCACTCTGATAGGAGATGCAAGCATCCCAAGTGTGCTACCATTAACAAAAACAGAAACAAAGCAGTTTAAAGGACAATGAAAGTAACACATACCCCAGAAACTTTTCAACCAGTACCAACATTCTCAGCTATAAGAACTCTTTCTAGCTGCAGTAGAGACCAGAGAAGAAGTAATATTAAGTGCATTTCTCATCAGTCCTTCTCTTCCTCACCACCTTCCAATTTTTAGCAAGTTTATTCTCAAAATCAACTTCAAGTAAAGCCAAAAAAAAAAAAAAAAACTGATATTGTCGAACTTGTGCCAGTCTATCAAACCCATTGACAATGGGTTTACTTAACAAATTTTAGACATTCTAGCTCTGTTATTGTCCGGTCATGATCTCAACCCATTATAATGGAGGCTCAGTCATGCTTCTTTTAAAGCTGTTTAATCTTTCAACCAAACAACAGACAAACCTTCCAATGTCTCCTACATTCTCCCGCCAGTGCCCCACCCCATTGCTGGCTCTTCCATAGGATGCCTTGTTGCTCCATGTGGAGTGTAGAGGTGCTGGCTGAAGCTTGAGGAGAGCTGAATTTGTGGGTTCTCAAGAGGGCACCCCCACCCTGTGTATGGAATAGGGCTTTGCTTTGACCTTTTCCTGCCATGATCCTCTCTTGCCCCTGCCACTCGGGGTACAACCCAAGGATTGCACAGTGGGATTCCAGAAGAGACATAGGACAGGGTGAGCACTTTTCCGAGGGCTGCCTTGACCTAATTGTAAGAACACATTTTTTTGTCCATGTTTAGGGATGATGATTCATCAAAACATTTAGCAAGCTAGACATGTGCTTATCTCTGTCTACATCTGCATCTATATTGCTGTCTACAGACCACTGTTTTAATGCAGCCAGCAGTTTCTTCTTCATACAGAAGGTGGCCAATGATATTCCCACTTGATTTCAGTATCTTACCTGGGAGATTAACACAACCAAACACACTCCATTCAGTGGACCCCTCACGTACAGGAAAACCGAATACAGAATCCAGAATTTGTGAACATGTGTAGCTGGAATGCTCTACCCAGCCACATGAGGAACTGCCATGATTTGGAGCAAAGAGGAAAATTTCACAATCACTGGTAAAGCGGAGGTTGGGCACTGCTTTAGCGCTAACGCGAGTGGCGAAATGGTAACATTTACACTGTGACATCTATTTCTCGGATAATCTCAAAATCCCCAAGCAGGCAACTTGATCCCCCCTCAAATTTCTGTCTAAACACCTGTGAGACAATTGCCTACTGGTGACTGTTTCTTCAAGAAAAAGTCGAATTGACATCTGAAAGATAACACATTAGAAAGACATGAGCCGGTGCCGCGGCTCAATAGGCTAATCCTCTGCCTTGCGGCACTGGCACACAGGATCCTAGTCCTGGTTGGGGCGCCGGATTCTGTCCCAGTTGCCCCTCTTCCAGTCCAGCTCTCTGCTGTGGCCAGGGAGTGCAGTGGAGGATGGCCCAAGTGTTTGGGCCCTGCACCCCATGGGAGACCAGGAGGAGCACCTGGCTCCTGCCATCAGATCAGCGCAGTGCGCCGGCCGCAGCGGCCATTGGAGGGTGAACCAACAGCAAAGGAAGAACTTTCTCTCTAACTCTGCCTGTCAAAAAAAAAAAAAAAAAAAGAAAGAAAGAAATCAATCAATCCAAGAATCCAAGACTCTCTCTGCTCCTTGACCAGCACACTGCTTGCATTGACACAAACCCACCAACAGTGCAGACACCTACCACTGTCTAAACTGGCGGAAAAACTCTACGACGGTCATTCTCTTATAACACACAGTTGCTAATGGAACCAAGAACGTTACCATACAGCACCCACTAGGTTATATTCTTCTATCTTAAGTACTGACAGAGCTAAATTGCATGTAGTGAACCCCCATCCTTTACAAAGATTTCAAAGTCTGATGTGAAAGACTGCAATTATATTTTCCATTAGTTTGTCAGTTACTGTTCCCAAACAGTACCACTATATTCATGTAACAGACTGGCAAGGGCAGCATCACACTGGAGAACAGTAGAGCAGACAACCTGAATTGCTTTGAATAGAACACAGTTTGCATTCTCAAATGAGAGACTATCACACAAGTCTTAGTGGGCTGTACAACATCCTGTTCGAACCAAAGATCTCATTACCTTTCAACTCCATGGTTTTCTCATGCTTAAGTATTCTCTGGTGAGGGAGAGGAACCCTCCTGTTGAGGACACTGGTGCCACTATGGAAACTTAATTTTCTATTATTGTTGGAGCTTAAGCACAAATACTAAGGAAATGTTCAGCTTGTTTTGAAACAAATCTGCCTGCCACCCCCTGCTATCAGCGTAAAGAAAAAAGGTCTTTGAGTAGATTGCTTAAGACATGCTCTCTATTTTCTAAAATTAGCAGAAAGAGCTTGCTTCAGGATTCATTTAAATCATCCACCAAACTGCCACAGGAAGCACTCAGCTCTGGATTATGGCTCCTCTTAAACACATACGTCTTTGGCTGAGACTGCTAAGCTTGGGAGTGCCAAGCCTTGCTATCAAATCCTCATAACCCTCTATGCAACTTCTGGGCTGATAGAGGACCTTCATCTGTGATCTAATATTTTCATATGAAAATAAGCTCCCTAGAAGTTCTCCGGGTTCATTATCCCTGGCTCTTTATTCTCATTCAAATTCCGAGGTTAACACTACTTTATTTATTAGAAAACCTTGCAGCTAAGAATATTAAGGAGCTCGGAGAAGCCCAAAGTCAGTCCCTCCCTAAAAGGGCACCGAAGTATGGTAGCTGGGGACGGAAAAAACGATGGAGAGGTTGAGAGCCCTTGCTCAAGGTCACCCAGGAGGACCTTTGCTGTCTGTCATGTCGGTTAACCCTTTGCAGACAGAAGATCCAATTGGCCAAAGGCAGTACTCACAGGAGGTGTTTGTGAAGCTGGACTGTGAGGCAAGAGAGAAGCCCCCGGGGTGAAGAACTCCTGACAGGGGCAATGCATTCAACCCACACACACCTGCTTCTGAAGTGCAGCCAGCGAGCAGTCCCTCCTATGCGTACTTTTAGGATGGTGATTGGCACCTAGGACACCAGGCTGAGAATACTTGGAGTCATCACCATGACCTTTCCAGTCTCCGCAGGTGAGACATCAAGAAAAAGCCAGGGCAGTGTAAATTTTCCCAGTCGATGGGCATTCATTTTTCTTATTTTCATGTATCTGTGGCAAAGAAAAACATCTGGCAAAGGGCAACAGAATACAGTCTATAAATCCCTTCAGCTATATCCAACAGATGCACATGTCTCATTCACAGAACAATTCTAAGCCATGGAGAGGACTTGTTTCATGTGGGCCTTTACAGTTTAGGAGCAGAATTTGAATCAATTGATGAACGACTCGGTAAGTTATGGTACATTGACTTTTGGGTCACTCTTCAACACTTGAAAATATTAGGCAGATATATGCTCATGGACATGAATACATATTCCCAATCTAAATTGCTCAATTATATAAAACTCACGATCTTATTTATTGAAGAAAATGCCTACGATTCCTTCAATGTGTTGATTCTGATAAAAACCTAAGGGTGTACACACAAGTGTTAATAGTACTTGCTTTTAGACTAGTGTCTGCTAATACTAACTGATAGAATGAAAAAGGGAGAGAATGATCCAACATGGGAAGCAGGATACACAGCAGACTCATAGAATGGCAGATGTCCTAAATAGCACTCTGGCCTCAGAATCAGCCCTTAAGGCATTCGGATCTGGCTGAAGAGCCCATGAGAATAGTTTAGGCATGGAAAGCCAAGACATTCTGGAAAAAACAGAAGACCTAAATGAAAGATCTCTGTGAGTGAGATCCCAGTGGAAAGAACGGGGCCATCAAAGAAGGAGGTGCCTTTCTCTGAAGGGAGGAGAGAACTTCCACTTTGACTATGACCCTGTCGGAATAAGATCGAAGTCGGCGAACCCTAAAGGCTTCCATAGCCTCGGCAACTCATGACCAGAGCCTAGGGAGATTACTGATGCCATAAACAAGAGTGTCAAATTGTTTAATCAACATCAGGAGTCACTGTCTACTTACGTCTCATGAGGGATCTGTCCTTAATGTGTTATCCAATGTGAAATAATGCTATTACTAGTACTGAAACAGTATTTTTGCACTTTGTGTTTCTGAGTGGGTGCAAACTGGTGAAATCTTTACATAGTATATATTGAATCGATCTTCTTTATATAAAGATAATTGCAAATGATTAAAAAATCTTGGTGTTAAACTGGAAATTGCATAGACAATTAATCAATTTAAAAAAAAAATCATGTAGGATCTCTGTCCTTAATGTGCTGTACATTGTGAATTAATACTATAACTAGCACTCCAACAGTATTATCATTTTGTGTCTCTATGCGAGGGCAAACCGTTGAAATCTTTACATAATATGTACTAAATTGATCTTCTGTGTATAAAGAGAATTGAAAATGAATCTTGATGTGGGCGGAGGGGGGGAGGGAGCGGGAGAGGGGAGGGTGGGGGGAGGGAGGGAGGTTGTGGGGGGGGAGCCATTGTGATCCATAAGCTGTTCTTTGGAAATTTATATTCTTTAAATAAAAGCTTTATATAAAAAAAAATAGTACTTGCTTTTACTGATACTGAGGACTGGCAGAGAAGCAAAACAGAGTTCAGCTCGTATTCTCTTTATTAGTTGATCAGTTAAGATGAGACACCTGGAACAACATCATGGCTAAGACTACAAGCTCTGAAGTCCCCTCACCTGTACAGAGCTTCACTAATTGTGTAACTATAAGTAACAATCTGCCTGCTTTTCTCTAGAGTTAACAATGTCTACATATCAAAGAGTTTTAACGAGAACCAAACAACTTAGCATAAGCTAATTATTTAAAGCCTTGCTCAGCATAAGTCACTAAACATATTGGCTATTATTAAATGTATCACATGATGATGCTGAGGGAGAATGGGGGAGGGAGGGGTGAGGAGGAGGATATGGCATTGGAAACACACTGCAAACACAGAGCCATCTAATCTGACCAAAAAAGAGATGGTATTTCTGCCTCAGACATCAACTAAGCCAACATTTAATCTGCAAAGATGATTGCTCTATCCAAAGACAGAGCAATAAATCTACAACCCTGAGAAATCAAGAGAATCCAAAGACCTGCACCAGCAGCTACAATGCCAATCAACTGTTAGGAAAACAAATAGTGATCCTGAGAAACCAAAGCAACTGCGGGACCATCAACCCTTACTCATTATTCATCATAAATCCTATCAAGTTTGGCTGTCCTGGTTTCACAGAGACCAGCACAAGATTTCTGGGTCAGAGACAAAGAATTACTTATTATTCACAGAAATAAGTTACTATTTCACAGCCAGAAAACCAGCACTGTCACTCGTTTGCCAAGCCCAAGGACAGAGCAACACTTCCACCTCAGAAGGTCCTTGTCTCAGACAGTCATTATCCTTTTATACCGAATAGTAAGCAAATCGCCCTTGACTCTGGGAGTACTACCTCCGTCTTCTAGGAGTGTTCCCTATAGAAACATATTGTACAAGGTGGCCTAGATCAAAGGCAGAGAATTCCTTTGTCCAAAGACATACAAGATCACAAGACAACAAGGATGGCCTCACTGCACACGAAGTGCCTCAGACGGCCATGTTGCAGCCATTTTATGTCTGCATGAAAGAAAAAAAAGAAAAAAGAAAAAAATCCTGAAAAGCAGGAGCTGAGGACCGTTCGCTAAAGGGAAGGTGTGATCTTGACCACAGAACGGGAAATCCATGCTCACTTCTCTTCAGGACTCATTTTCCTGAACATTTTGAAGACAACTTGCATGCAAAGGCTAACACTTTGCACCACAGTATTTCCATTTTCTGCAAACACTTTAAATTAAAAAAATTCTTTATTAATTTGAAAAGCAGAGAGAAGAAAGCGTGACCTCCCACCTGCTGGCATTTCCCAAATGCAGGCAACAGCCAGAGCTGGGCTGGGCCTGGAACTCAATTCAGGTCTTCCACATGGACGGCAGGGGACCTATTACCCGAGCCACCATCATAGCCCCCTAGAATCTGCATTATGGAGAAGCTGGAGTCAGGAGCCAGAAACCCAACCCAAGTATCCCCATGTGGGATACAGGTATCCCATCCAGCGTCTTGACTTCTAGGTTAAAAGCTCCCTCCATACAATTCCCTACAACAAAGACATTTAACATTTCCATTTGGTAAAAGGAAAGCTCTTTAAAATCTGCAGTTTTTAAGGCTGGCACTAGGCCAAGAAAGATAAAGAATTTGAAAGCAAAGTTTTCATAGAGACTAGGCAATATAAAGTCTATTATTTCTTTAGGTTCTAGAAGAATTTAATCATGAATTTTCTTTAGTTGCTTTCTGTCCCTTTCTCATAAGTATTCAAATGCAACTTATTTTCATGAATGATAATAGATTCCCATCTCACACAACATGTCTTGCTCTGACATTTACAAACACACAGCTGTGGGAACAGATAAATCTGGCACAAGGATTGTATTCTAAGCATCTGAAAGGAAATGCGATGTTTCTGCTTAATAAATCTCAACTAGTATTAAAAATGTAAATGTCTCTGAAAGGAAAAAAATATTAGCACAATCAGAAACATCCATTTTACCATCTAACATTATATTGTATTAGCATCTCATGCAACACGATAATGTTACCCGGCTTAGAGACAGGTAACGTTGAATTGCATTTTCTTCAATTCACATATTTAGGAAATAACAAAACGACTACTAATACATGCATAGCATTCAAAACTTCTATTAAAAATCCAGAATGAAATGGCCGAGTTCTTATCAAGAGCCCAAGAAAAACTGGATCATCATCTTTCCCACTAAGAATCTAACTATTAGTTATTCCAAGTGATGAACCATCACAGAAATACTTCAACAATATCCTGAAGTTGACATTGAACATCAGCTATTTCTCCCATTGTACTTTTTGGTTTTTGGACACTCAATTTCCATTTTTACGGATTACGCTGTTTCCCTGCATAGCTAACTACCTTGACTTTGACTTAGACAAAGGCAACTACACAGTGAGGGACAGGTTCATAGAACAACAAAGGAAACCATTGTCTACCACCAAAAAAAAAGTCAAAAATGAAATCAGTATTGTTTTCAGTGAATGCCACTAACAAGATGCAACTCCCCTCTAGGCTCACCTCGACAGCACAGGTACTAACATTCCTCATTGCGGACAGAAGCCGGTAGGGAGCAATTCACCCAGGCAACTGGGGGACATGGCAACATAGGAGACATGTCCAGTTGTCCTCACGGTGGGTGGGGGCTGCTATGTCATCCTGTGAGCACCGTCCAGGATGCTGCTCCAACCCCACAGCGCACAGGGTGGCTGCTGACAGCAGTGTGCCACCGAGGCCAGGATGGCGCGAGGGCCGAGGTTCAGGCCCCTCTCCACAGCTGAATTCCCAACTGCCCATCAGCCCCCGCCAACTCAGGATTCTGGAAAAGTTTGGTTTCCCGTGACCAAACATAAGCACCAGTTGCTTAGTTTGGAAGAATCTACATTAGCGATTCAAACTCTAGTCACTTGTCCTGTATTTACTAACTTTTTTAACTTAACCAAGCCCAGTTTAAATAGAGCCGGGGCACTGGACTGATGGCCCCTACATGTGCTAACCAAGCAACGCGCACCGTTGGCCTTCTCGGGCTGCATCCCAAAGCACAACAGATCGCTCCTGTGACAGAAATGGACTTGCTTACAGTGCTGGGGGCTGGAAATCCAACACCAGGGAGCCAGCTGACCTGTTTCTGGGGCAGCACCTCTCGTGGTAGCAGTCTGCTCTGCGTCTTCACCCTTGGTGCGGCCAGAGAGAGAGCGACGGAAAGAGAACACTCCGGCGTCCCCCTCCCCCTGTAAGAGCGCGAGGCCCACGGCTGCTCCTTTAACCTTAATGACTCCATTTACCCTTGATTGCCATCACATGGGTGCTCTCTCCACATGCAGTTACCTTGGAGGTTTGGGCTTCTGCAGATGCATTTGGGAGGGAAAGAGGGCACATTTCAATCTGAAAGCCGGCCTTTGTCATCTACAGGGACTCACCACAGTCTCCTCTTTCTAGAGTATTCTCTGAACAACAGCAGCAAAACCTGGGGAAAGTGATGACTCCTAGGGCTGCTCATTTTCTGAGGCTGTGCCCTTTGTCCTTAAAATTTTCACTGAAATCCTCCCTGCCTGCTAGTTACCTTCCTCAGGCAAAATTCATTGCTTAGCGGATTTCCCACACCTTACCTCACCAAAGTGCCTCTAAAGAAGCCAATCAGGAATCCAGTGGAGTGGGGAAGGATTTTCACAAACATTTACTCTGGGATAAAAACAACAATTAACTACTAACATTTTCCTTTTTTTTTTTTTTTTTTTTTTTTTTGTGGCTGAGCCGTATGCACGTCTGCTCTGGGTTGTGACAGTGTCCCTTACCTGACACCATGAACCACGGTGGTGGGGATGCTGTCAACTAAGCCCTCCACACCCCAGCCCTCTCCATGATCGGAAACAGCTTCCTAGGCCAACGTCGCTTCCATCCTTGGAGCTGCCTACATGCCATGTTTGACCAAGGGTTCAGGCTCCCTCCCCAACTTTAGACAATCCAAGGGTAGTAGTGCAGGCTTTGAGATCGCTGTGGAAGAACCCAACTTGTTCCTTGTCATGATCCAGCCTCGTACCCTCCACGAGATGTCCCCTAACTAAACCGCCTGCACACTCATCTGGCCAGAGCCTGTGTCTCTGGGAATGGACTTTGAACCTCCTACGTGTTAGATTACCCCATCCTTACCATGTTCGCAGCACATATTTTGTACAATACCTATTGTACTTAAAAATAAGTACTTCCTATGACAGTGAAAATGAAATGGAGATTTAGAGCTTCATTGTTAAATAAAATGTGTTGAATCAAATGAGTACTTTGTTTTCCTTCTACGCGCTAGGGCTTTTAATAGAAGGCTATGTTTATTCCACTTCCTAACACAGATTCACTGTGCCTATGATGTTCGCTGATAGGATACAAATGTAGAGGGGTGTAATTTTGCTAACAGGTTTTCTTTTTTTTCTTGTCTCTCTGCCTGCTCCACCCCACCCCACCCTGTCAGAGCTCAGACTGATGAACTACTAAGGTAATTTATAGGCCTTACTGTGTGAGCAGGCCTCAGTTTGATTATCAATGCTGTCTCAGGTGGAGGAGTGCAATCACTGTGCATTCAATTAGTTATTCAATCTTGACACACCAGGTGCAGGGGTCGCGCCTCAAAGTGGTTGCTTTTGAGTTAAGAAAACACAGTCAGGAAAGGGCTTATAGACCATTGGCACTGTTGAGCTGCTTTATGATGGATGACCTGAAATGGCCCATGTTCAACACAGAACTGGGCTGCTCCGACCGTAGGTGAGAAGATAAATCAACGATCTTGGCAGTGCTATAAACAAATCAATATAAAAAAGGAAGAAAAATCGGCCTTCAAAAAGTTTCCAAAGCACCCTCTAGATTTAGATAAAAAGGCATGAGGTCCCCAGGTTAAGGGAGAGAATGACCCACTCCAACATCACACATGACCTCTCCCCACACGGCCCTTGTCCCCTCACTTCTTAACTGGACGCTCGTTAGAATCCTGCACGTGATGGGAAATGGGGGAGAGCCAGGCTCTCACCTGGCCCCTTCTTAGGAAAATTCACAGCAACTGAGAAGTTCCAGAGGGCCACAGCTAAAATGCCAATGCCTCCTGTCTCTGGTTTTCCCATAAATCCATCTTGCACAGTGCCAGACACTTGTAAAGTTCCCCATAGATGCTGATTAAAGGAAGGAACCTAAGTTCTTTATCCCTAATTGGAAGAAGGAATTCAGCTCACCCAGCAGCATAAATCTAATTGTGTTGGAGGACAAATCCACAAGTCAGGGAGGGTTAATGATACAATGGGGATTCCTCAACTCCCTCAGCTGTGCTTGTCCACACCCCCACCTCGGGGAGGAGAAGGCAGCCACGAAGAGTGGAGGGTGTGGGTGCCTGCACCTGCCACCCACTCTCCTTACTCCTTTCACCACCATCAAAGGAAACAGGTGGAAAGTAGAGAAGTCACCTGGGGACACAGCTGCCCGTCTCCTTTCCAGAAACAGCTACCGCCCCTTCTGCCTGCCCGCCTGCCCGCCTGCCCACCCGCCCACCCTAGGGGCTCTGCCCATCCTGCGGTGAGCTTTGAGGGCCCTATCCCAGGAGCCTTTCCCTGGGAAGCCCCAGCTCAACCCACAATGCAGTGGCTGTGCCGCAGGCTAAGGCACCCACCTTCTCCCTCTCTCGGTTCTCCTGTGTCACAAGAGGGCACTTTTCCTGAGCACAGGGCCACACAGCTATGCACTCCGGAGAGCGCTGCACCACCCTCCTTGCATTCTCTCCACTTAGTAGCAGAAGGAGACCTTGCCCTTAATCACCAGGGGGGAAAGAAAGGTGTTTATCAATAGCTCGGCTGCCCGGTGGCTCATGGTTTACCTCACCTCCCCGTGATAGATGTGTCTGTCTTCTCTGGACCACGATGCCCAGAAGGACACCTGCTGGGAGAGGCTGTCGGAGGTGATATTCTCAGTGTATTAACTCTTCTGCTCTCTTCCAAGCACCATCGTCAGGTAGATCTGACTTTTTATGTGTAAATACGCTTCCTCTCTGTGCTGTCCACTTGTAAAAATTGATATCCAAGATAAGGAATTTAACAATTTATATTGTGAAAAATGTCTTTGTCACTGCTTTTTTCTTTTCTACCCAAAATTGGCACACTCACTTCTCCTGCACCACTGAATAGGAGACGCAGACCTACGTCCATGTTGTGCCATAGAATGGGATCTGAAAACCCTGCACTGAAATGCTACCCTCCAGAAACCCCTGCGAGAACTGTCAAAATCCAAACGGAGCAAAATGACCTAATAATGTAATAATGTAATAGATCTCTGTGTGCATTACTGAGATAATCACCAGCACCTCACATTTCTCAAAAAATGTTTGTTTGCTCACTTGAGTTTTGTGTCCGACAAGCCTGGTAAAGTCTGTTGACTTCAAATGGAGTGTGTGGGTTCCGTGGCCTGCAAACTCATACTACAGACAGAGCTCTGGAGATGTCATTTTGCTCACAGAGTGAAAACTGCAGAAGGGCACAGGGAGAATGGAGCGCCTTGAAAACCTTCACAACCATGCTGAAGACGATGTACATGTGGGTATGAAACTCAGGAGAGCAATTTGTTCTATGAAGGCAGGGGAGAGGTTGGACTTGAGGATAGACATTCATAAGAGCCTCACAACTACCTGCATCCAGGCTGTCTGCATCTTTGTAAGGGAAAAAAGCAAAAGGGAGGAAGCAAGAGAAAGAGAGAAGGACAGAGATCATAGCGCATACATTCAAGTGTGGCAAACAAACAGGGCAAGGTGGCGCATTCTCTAGATCTTACATGCTGCTAAGATTTCTCTGTAGACTTAAACTCTGGTTCCTGTGCCTCCGTTGCTATGCTTTCTTAAACCCACTGCGATCTTTCTTGCCTCCACTATTTCTCTGAGAATCTCTCAGTGAGCTGAGCTGTGATGTTTCTGTTGCTGCATCTAAATCTGTTTCCTTTATTCATTATGGGGGGGGGGTACCACAATCCGCCCATAATGTCCATGTCCTAATCCTAGAATTGGGAAGATACTACAGCAGGTAGTAGAGGGGCTCTGCAGGTGGAATCACATGAAGAAATACGAGATGGACATGTTATCCTGCATTTTCCAGAAGAGCCCAGTCTGGTCACATGACTCCTTATAGTCGGAGATTACAAGGGATTACCATTGTAATCCCAGCTGCAGCCAGAAACAGAGTCAATGACTCAGAAGCATCAGGCTGATGTGAAGTGGCCGGTTTTGGAGATATGGGAAAGGGGCCACAAACCAAGGCCTGGGGCAGCCGTTAGAAGCTAGCAAAGGGCCAGGAGATGAATTCTTCTCTCCAATCTCCAGAGAGACACACAACCCTGCTGACTCCGGACCTCAGTTCTGTGGGACACGTGTGGAATTTCTGATCTTTGCAACTGTAAGAAAAAACAAAGTTGTGCCCTTTTAAGCTGCCACATCTGAAGTCCGTTGTTAGAGCAGCAACAGAAAACCCAAACTCATTTCCACAGATGCCTGCAGCTGTTGGCCTGAACCGCCTCTTCTGTAACTGGGTCTCCCCTCCGGACTCTGAGCGGCTCCCCTCGTCTCCTCCCAGTACTTTCCATGTGATTCTGTTTCTGGATATCCAGGAACCATCAGTGCAACGCTGGGGAGTCCTCTTCACCCTGATCCATTTCCAGCCCAACACTTCCCCCTGATTGTATCATGTGTGCCTTGGGTTCTCAGGGGGAGATTTTTTCCCTTCAGGGAGAGCATTTTATTTGTCACAACTGGAAAGTGCTACAGGACAGCTCCCCAGAGCTTGTGCTATCCAAAACACCAATAGTGCCAAGAGAAACCCTGACTGATGCTCACTGCTTTCACTGTCACACAGGCTGGTGCCTTCCAAATCCCCCTTTGCACGTAGACCTTGATCCACAACACTACACTGGAACTGCACAGCCAAGTATCCTATCCATACAGATGGATTAACATCTCCCAAATATTCATGGAAATGGAAATGTTCTCATTATTAAAATAAAGCATCACACTATTTTTGGCTTTCCAAACTGGCAACTTGACTCATTTTTTGTCTCCTTCAAATGCTATCACTTCACAGATCCTACTCCATTTTCTTCCTTAAGCATCATGTAAATGTCTACTTCTTTATATTCCTGTTAGTAGATGTTGTTAAAACAATTGTTAATTATCTGACAGGCAGGGAGACAGAAATAGAGACAGACAGACAGCAAGAACACTCCTACCTGGTGGTCCTCACAGGTGCCCACAACAGCTAGGGATGAGCCAGGGTTAGAAACCTGGAGGCAGGAACCCTGTCACTTGAGCCCTCACCTATCACTTGGTGCCTGCCAGGCTCTGTGTTGGAAGCTTGAGCCAGGAGCCACAGTCAGGAATCCAATTCTGCTCCTTTGATGCAGGAAACAGGTGTCACAATCACTAGGCTATCCACCCACCAAGATTTCTTGTTCTAAACCACCAAGTTTGTAGTAATTGTTAAAGGTGGCAGTAGAAAAGTAATGTACTCATTGTATGTTTACAACTCATGATGTAATCTACCACTTCTTTTTTGAAATGTTCTCCTGAGACTATGGTGGAACTGTATCACATAATTAACTTTTACACAATTAATTTTACTCTTTCTACAAAAATGGAACAAAATTGTATGAATAGCACAGGCAATTGCACCCACGATTTCACTCAGGAGTTTGTCCTGGGTCACAAGAGATGAGCAATGTACCTGCCAGTCGCTCCGCAGGTCCTGTTTCCTGTCTCTGTTGAATGAGCTTCGTGCTGCCCTGCCTATGAGGAAAGACAGGCTCAAAAAGGCCCCTGTAGCCCCTACGTGCAAGCTAACCAACCGCTTAACCAAGCACTTAGCAGACAGCCTCGCAACTGTGTCGTACCTAAATCCTTCTGACAAAGTCTGTGGCTCCCAGACTAGGGTTTCCTCGTTAAATTTTAAGGCCCTGCTGATGACCTGCAGTGTGTCGGGGGCCTTGCTGGATTCAGAAAGAGTCTCCCTTCTGGGTGAGTCCGCTGCTGTGAATCGCCACCCGCTCCTGCTCCATCCCACTCCGAGCCTTTCCCCAGGATGCCCGGGTGAATGAGAGAGATAAGACTTGTCCCTCTGACCCCAGGTAATTTCCAGAAACTTCTCGTTCCTGAGAGGGCAAATTCCAAGCTCATTTTTATGGACTATGATGCTTTTCAGGATCTCACTCTAGTTTATCTTTTCCATGTTTTATCTTATCATTTCTCCCTTTAAAGTCCCAGAATAAATATTAGCCTTTTCAACTGGGTAATATCCTCAAGAAAGTTTAACTCTAACAAGAGATTCTGGGTGAGTTAGAAGACCTTTAGCAGCTAAGACCTGCTGAAGTTTACAAAGGTAACCAGCTTGGGAGGGTGGATTATGGTACGTGTAGAGAAAATGTAGTGGAAAATAAAACTGAGTTGTAATCTTTGTTTATGGGACTGGGATTGGACACAATAGGAACCTGCTCTCTCTCACCCTGCACCAAAGCCAGGCTAAGGGGCTCTGTCCACCATCTGAAGCCCCTGTCCTCATCTTTAAGAGGTGAGCAGGACCAGGTGAGATCACCTGGTCCTGAAGCTGAGGTCTGCTGTCCCATGGAGACAGAGGCGTGAGGCTCTAGGACCTGAGCCGCAGGAACAGGGTGGGCTTGAGAACCTCACACGATGTTAGGGAATGTTAGGATGCAGCCTCCCAAAGAGACAAGGCCTTGCCCTCCTGCTCAGCCCAGGGACAAGGATTTGATTCCTTCCCTTAATGCTTCTGCCTTGCTCCAGCACCAGAGGAGGGAGGGGGACGCCATGAGCTGTCCCCTCTCAGCTACCACCAGCCAAGGTCAAGGCTGACGCGGGGCAGACGCGATTGGAGGTGTACCTGGTGGTGCTTTTCATTAAACGAGAGTGACCAGCAAAGTGCACAGTGCTCTGGGGATGGGGAATGGTGACACAATATTCATGAGTGCATGGTGTCTGGAAGGGTGAGGGGAGAAATACAATCCTACTTCAAGTGTAATATCACTTCAAGCTACCACTGTCCGATACATGGCTTAATTTACAATTCTGATATTAAAGCACCTAGAAAGTCACCCTAGAGCACAGTTAAGGGGAGAAGTGCTTATACAAAAATCTGTTCAGGAAAAATATTTGAAGAAGCTGACTTTTACTTTCTTAATACTTTTATTCTGCCTAACAAAGATTATAGAGAGCAAAACAGAAGAGATCCTGAATCCCAACACTGACAAAACCCTCCTGACAGTTAAGGGTAGGAGAAGGCAGACAAGCGGCTCTGACGTGAAATACTGATGACCTCCTCTTTGTTTCTATCCCCCATTCTCCATGCAGTTCCTCCATGCTCAGCTACATTATCCGCATCTGTCCGCTGGTCAACCACACCTACCAGTCTATGTAGAGCTTGTCCCATACTCCTTCTAACACACAGCTTAACAGCTCCGTATAGACACACTTTTTAGCTACCTCCTGACTGATGCACATGTAGTATGTTCTAGCTGTTTTGCTATTACAAATGATACTGGAGTGCACTTGGTGGATTTGTGTCTTCGCTTTTTAAGTGAAATACTGAACATATCCTGTTATCCCAATGTATTTGCCAATGCAGAACAGCATCGAAAACTTTAAAAAAAATTCTCTACTTTGATTGATGTTAACTGTGAGATTGGATCTTTACTATACATATTAACATTTAAACCTTTTTATTCTGTTAAGGAGTCACAAATATAACTTATACTCTTCTCTCTATAGAACATTTCATTTTTTTCTTAATTTGTAGTGTACCTGTTTTTCACAATGCATCCTGCAAATCTGTCTAGATATTTTTTCATTTATCAGTTATTTATTTACAAATATTTAAGTAGTAAAATTACATCATTTCTTTATATTATTGGTTTCCTGTCTTGTTCAACATGCTCTACACCACCCCAATAAAGAAATCAATTTCTTATAATACATATGTGGATTAAATCTTTAAAACTAAAGCTTTACTTCATCTGAAATTTATTTTGGTATATATTCATACACATATACAAGTACATCTTATGTAATAGTCCTGGTGAATTTCCATAACTCTTTGTATGAATTACCACTTGCATTTCCAAATTTATTTTAAATAAAACATCATATGAAAAAGACTCAGGGGTCAGCCCTGTGTGCAGTGTGTTCAGCCACTGCTTGTCCATCAGACACTGGCATGCCAATTTGAGTTCCAGCTGCGTTGCTTCCAATCTGGTTTCTCACTAACGCTCTTGGGAGGCAGAAGATAGTAGCCCAAGTACTTGGGCCCCTGCCATACATGTAGGAAAACCAGATGGAGTTCCTGGCTCCTGGCTTCAGACCTGCCCAGTCCTGATGTCATTTGAGGAGTGAACCTACGTAAGAAAGAGTCTTTCTCTGTCCCTCTGTGATCTATACCTTTTAAATAAAACATAACTTTAAAGAGAAGACCCGCATTTTTTTAAGTTAGGAACAGAGTATTGTTGTCTAACTTCACAACTATCGTTCAGTCCTTTTCTGGAAGAAAGTTAATATAAGTTGATAACTCTCAGATATAAGTAATAAAAACAGCATGAAATAATAGCAAAGCGATTGCTTTCTCTGAAATACTTTGGCTATAATACTAAAATCATGACTCACAAAAATCAACTGCAAAAAATAGAGAAAATAAGAATCAGTAATGGGGCTAGTGATAAAATTACTAGTTTTCAATTGACTCAGTCTCTAAGCATTATATTTATTAATGTTGAATAACTCTTTAATTCATGGCATAAACCCTAATTAGCTATGTTATAATGGTGAATTATGCATGGTTATCATTTAATTCAGTTGCTAACACAGGCATCCTTGTTATTAGAATCTAGCCCAATCCTAGAAATGGCTGGGACATCACAGTTTTGAATAACAGGAGTTCATATTCTATTATTTTAAATGTGAAAATAACAGTGTATTCCTGGCCTATTCCAAACCAATTCCCCCACAGCACTGAAACACCCTACACTTACTAATGACCAAGTGAAATGTGGTTCATTGCGGCTTCCTGGTAAGAACAAAGTCCTTGGTAACATGGGGTCCTGTCTATACCTGCATGTGTGGCTTTCCACCCTGTGGGCACACAGACGAAGACACAGGATATAACTGTGCAGTTCAACCCACGTTCACAGGCCGAATACGTTCAAGAGCCAGCGTCCGCACTTCAAACATCTCAACCCCAACCCCAGTCCCAGATTAGGGAGCAGAAGTGTGCAGAAGCACTCCTGGCCGGTGCCCCTGACCGTCACCAGCCCTACCCAGGAGGGCAAGTCCTGGTCTGACTCATGACTGAAGTGAGCACTCCTGTTCACTAGGGTCCTGAGCCCCGAATGAGGCCCACGGCATAGGATTCATTTGGCCAATGGAAGGCAAAGAAAGTGGATCTGGCTGTACCAAGAGGGGCTGGCCGGAGACGGGAGGTGTGCCAGATGCAGGCCAAGCGAAGACCTTCTCCACAGGGAAAGTGCACAGGGAAACCTGCCCTCTGGCTTCTTTGGATTTCTCCAAAGTGTGGGCTTCCTGCTAAGCAGAGTTTTCACGCTATTGTCGCTTAACTCTGTTTCCCAATCAGTCAATACCTTTGGCATAGGGAGCCAACCCAACGCTGATTGAGCCGTCAAGTTCATTAAAGACTTCTCCTTTTCTCTCTCATTGACCAGGACTTCTATGCAGATAAGAGTCACTGCCTGCTCTTTTTTTTCCCCTGATTTTCATTAATAAGGATTGATTTTTTAAGTTTGAAGAACACTGGTATTGTTCTCAGCTCCCTAACCCCCTTCTCTAGCTATTTTATGAGTAAGAAATAAAGATCTGACCTGAGACCCTCCAACTGGTTAATTTCAAAATAAGTAATAGATCTGGATGCACTTCTCTGAACACCGATGGGTGATTCACAGCTGAAAAACACGTGCAGGACTGCGGCGGGCTATCTGTGGGTCACATTTCCACATGAGACCTGAGCTAAGGAGAGGAGGTGTCCACCAGCGCTATGGCTCACTAGGTTAATCCTCCGCCTATGGCACCGGCACACCGGGTTCTAGTCCCATTCGGGGCGCTGGATTCTGTCCCGGTTGCCCCTCTTCCAGTCCAGCTCTCTGCTGTGGCCCGGGAGTGCAGTGGAGGATGGCCCAGGTGCTTGGGCCCTGCACCCACATGGGAGACCTGGAGGAAGCACCTGGCTCCTGGCTTCGGATTGGCGCAGGGCGCTGGCTGTGGCGGCCATTTGCGGCATGAACCAACAGAAGGAAGACCTTTCTCTCTGTCTCTGTCTCTCTATCTAACTCTGCCTGTCCAAAAAAAAAAAAAAAAAATTGGAGAGGAGGTGTCAGGACATGGCTGGCTCATGAGAAGCATCCTGCCAGTACCTCAGGGGTTGTACATGGAAAAGCACGGGCCACCTTTGTTTCCATGGTTGTATCTGATTCGATAAACCCAAGGGACAACTCACTGCTCACCAGAACTCTCCCTGTCTGTTGTTTGCAGCCCTGAAACAGAGAGGCAGGAAAAAAGTGTGTGTGTGCTTGTGTGGGGTGTGTGTGTGTGTGTGTGTGTGTGTGTATGTGTTTGATGCATAAAAACTAAATTACAGAAGCCAACACTGTAGTGCAGTGGACTAAGCCTCCACCTGCAGTGCCAGCATCCCATAATGGCGCTGGTTCGTGTCCCAGCTGCTCATCTTGTGATCCAGCTCTCTGTTAATGCACCTGATAAAGCAGAGGAAGATGGCCCAAGTCCTTGGACCCCTGCACCCATGTGGGACACATGAAAGAAGCTACTGGCTCCAGGCTTCAGATCTGCCCGGCTCTGGCTATAGGGGCCATTTAGAGAGTGAACTTGCAGATGGAAGACCTCTCTCCCTCTCTCCATTTCTGTCTCTCTCTCTCTCTCTCTCTCTCTCCCTCTCCCTCTCTCTCTTTCTCCCTCTCTCCCTCTCTTCCTCTCTCTGCCTGTAACTGTACTTCTCAAATAAATAAAAATCTTAAAAAACTAAACTACAGTGTGCAGGGAAAGGGAGGTGTTTACAGTGGACGAAAGGCGGTGAAACTCAAACTGTCCACTATGTTGTCCGGGTAGGAGCTCCACAAGGACAGGAGGCAGGCAGAGATGCAGGCGGTCTGACAGTCATTAATTCTGTAACAATAAAATGTCATAGCGTAGGATTTTAGTTTAATAAAATACTACAAGTGCTTCCCTGACTGCACCACTGCCTTAGGCTCCTCTTACCCACACAAGGGGCAGTCGAGTCTGTCACTGTGCTTATAGGGAGTCCCTCTTCATTTCCCAGGTGAGTCAGAATCACTGTGAATCGCTCTTCTTTTATGACTAGCTCAGATTTTATACCTGCTGGTTTTCAGAAGACACTTCCAGAGCATGGCTGCCATCAGAAGGTCTCTGGGACCAGAACAATTAGACCCAGTCTAGTCCATCACTGCTGTGCAGAGAACGGAACACCCACAGAATACGTGAGCAGACCCCTCCATGCTGCACCATCATTCTCCTCACCCCGTAAACCACGACGCTCTGAAACACACCAGGAAAATCAGCAAAGCAAGGCAGGTGCACATCAGCACTTCCCTACTGAGTTTGTAAGAAAATAACTGACCCTGAATTTTCTCTTGTAGGAGTACAGACGCCTTTTTTTAAAGGATGATTATAGTGAATAACCATGGAAATTAAAGATATAGTAGAAAACACAATCAGCTGCATTGAACAGGTAGCGTCTCGTCAGAGTTTTGCCAAATTCTATTTCATGGGTGAGTCCTATTTTCTCTTGTTCAAATGTCCTCATTTATGGAAAGAAGCATCTTACGATAATCTCTAACACTGTCTCAGTTTCATTGTCCTGTGAGTCTTAAGTCTTCTGTAACAGTTTTCTGGCAACAAATTTACATTTATTTAATTTAAATGTTTAACTTCAACAAACTGCTTGTTTAAAGGTCTCTTTTTTATCTTTCCTTTCCAATAGTCGATTCATATTTGATTAACGCCAAGCATTATAACACAAAAGGAATGTCTACAACCATTGCTAACATATCTGAATTTTTTTAGAAAGTTGCAATCATTTAAAATGCGCAGGCGCACCGTTTACTTCTGCCCTTTGTGCAGCTTCTGGAGCGTCTGACTTTTGGAAACCACATGCGTGCATTTCTCAAACCCAGGAAGGAGGATTTTATTCTGATTAGAGAGCCGAGCTTCCCCCAGGTGGGAGCTGCGAAGAACCCCCCTGTCCCGGAATTCTAAGTTCAAAGAGATCTGGATAATTTTCTGATAAACATCCTCTGTATTTCATGTTTTAATCACGATGCAACTTTTTGCAGCTAATTATCCAGACAATTCCTAATGACAGTCATGGGTTTGTGGAATGTAGAGATAAATAAACGTTTCCTCGGATTAGCTAAAACACACACACCCGCCCCCCACTCAGATTCGTTCTGCCACTTGGATTGTATGCATGCGTGCTATGGGCATCTGGCCCAACAGTTAGGCTGCCTCTTGGGGCGCCTGCAGCCGTGTCAGAGCGCCTGGCCTGAGTCTTGACTCTTCAAATTCCGATTCTAGCTTCCTGCTACTGTGCACCTTGGGAAGGCAACGGCCAACAGCCAAGCACACACATGGGAGACACCGACAGAGTTCCGGGCTCCTGGATTCAGCCTGTCCCAGCCCCAGCTGTTGTACTGTTGTACACTTCTGAGGAGTGAGCAAGCTGATGGGAATCTTCTCTCTCTCTCTCTCTCTCTCTCTCTCTCTCTCTCTCTCTCCCCTTCCCTCCCCTCCTCTCCCCTCCCCTCCCCTCCCCTCCCTCCCTCCCTCTGCCTTTCAAACAAGTTCATAAATGCAATGTATGTAGACATCAAGTTGCTTTTCCAACTCTTTCAATCTACTCATGAACTCTTCTGTCCTTTGTAGGCTGGGAAGCTTCCAGCATGGATATTAAAATTACCTCTCAATCACAAAAGAACGTCCCCCATACCATCATGTATGTGTGCATAAAAAAAGTAACCCCTGAAAATTCACGCACGATATCTTATTCATCTGCAAGTCAGAGTTACAGAGAGAGAGGGAGAGACAGAGAGAGACGGAGACCTTTCATTCCTTGGTTCATTCCCCAGACTGAATGGCTGGTTATGGGCCAGGCAGAAGCCAAGAGCTTGGAAAACCATCTGCATGCCCAACGAGGGGGTCAGGGACCCAAGGACATGGACCACCTTCCCTTGCTTTCCTAACAGCAAGAAACTGGATTGGAAGCCGAGTAGCCTGGACTTGCAGCGGTGCCCTACGGGATGCTCAGGAGTGAGTGGCGGCTTAGCCCACACCTTCACAGCTCTGGTACCTGCCCTCTTTGAATTCCCAGACCTTGGAGCAAAATTTAAAAAACATACATATTTCACTTTCAGTAGAAATGTCTTCCTAATGAATAACACAAATTCACCTTTTATTCTAGATGATTTTTGTTGTAACCTAATTTCCTAATTTAAGATGGTTGCTGTTCATCTGAGAGATTCCTACCTATTCTTGGACCATTTCTGTCCATTTCTTGCTTTTAGCAGTTAGCTGTTTCTTCCCTGAACTCTCTTCCCATTTTTAGGAGATTTGTTTATTTATTTAAAAGGCACAGTTACAGCGAGAGAAGGAGAGAGAGGGAGAGAGGTCTTCCATCCACTGGTTCACTCCCCAGTTGGCTGCAATGGTTGGAGCTGGGCCGATTTGAAGCCAGGAGCCTGTGGCTTCTTCGGGATCTCCCACATGGGTGCAGGGGTCCAAGTGCTTGGGTCATCTTCTACTGCTTTCCCAGAAACATTAGCAGAGAGCTGGTTCAGAAGTGGAGCAGCCACCCGGTGCTGCAGGTAGTAGCTTTACCCACTACACCACAAGACCGGCCCCCAATCCCTTCCCATTTATCATCTCCTTCCTGCAGTATGAACTTGGCATGGAACATGCAGTAAGAGGGGGAGCCATTATAGTCTGGGGCCCAGGGGCTCCTCAGCCACCTGTCTATGGGGCACTCACCTGAGATGTGAGTGCCCTGGGCTCCCTCTGACCAGCAAGTGCTACTGAACATCACTGCTGCTCCCAAGGCCAGCAGGGCTCACTGTTAGTTCTGGGTTTGGGAAAAGAGGCCCCTACTAACTCCTTGGAGTGGGGGGACCCCAGTGAGGAAGTAGTGAGCAGGGGCTCTGCTTAGCCCACATGTATCCTGCTGGCCAATACTGGGGCTTGGAGGTGAGACCACGAGATGAACAGATGGAACACGAATGCTGAGTCTGTCTGGCCTGGCTTCCAGGAACCAGGCGCCACTCGCTGGCTTTCTGATTTGGAGCATGAGACTAAGTACCTGCAAGCGTTGGACTCTAATTTATAAAATGATATAACATCGATATCTAATATCTCCTTCATTGTACACTTGAGGGATACAGCAGATGAAGAATGGATAACACACAGTACTTAGCATATGTTCTCAGGAAATGCGAGTTATTGCAACCACTGTCATTATTTATAATCAATACATGGAGCTCGTGAGGCTAGAGACTGTGTCCCCGATAGGATACGGCGCCTGACACACAGCATGCTGTCCATACAGATGGCTTTGATTTCATTAAACACTATTCTCACCACTATTTCTTAAATCATAGTTACGGCAGTTCCAGTCCATCTTCCAAAGAGTAAACTTACAAATGAGCCTTTGAGGCCCAATTCACATGTCTTCCTAGTATCCTGATGAAATATCTACATCGCCAGGCAACACAGAAATGCACACGTGCTCTTCAGTCACACACACGGCTCATAATCAAATGAACGAATGGTACACAGAGTACGAACATGTTGCATCACATTAGGAAGACACAGCAACATTAAAACGCAAGAATTAAGCCCAGATAAAAAAGAAATACCTCTCTGGATAAAGCCGAATTAGCCCAAGGAAACAACTCCCGAGAGAAATCATGGAAGCAAATAGTTTAGTGTGATTCCAAAAAAGGATTAGGCTTAATGAGGCAAAATTGTGAAAGCAGCTTACAGATTTATGCCTCTGGATTTTCAAGGGATGACAGAATTTGCCCATGGAAGGATAGGCTCTGGGAAGCAAAGAAACCAGAGGTGAAAAATTATGAATCCATTTCATAAGCCAAGTTGATTCTGGTTTTTGTAAATTGGTTTCCATTAGTTAATAGTCTAAGTTTGGTACTGAAAACAGGTTGAAGCATTACAGACAGAGAAAAAATTGTCACTAGTATGTAATCAAAGAACCAGATATTTCAAATGACCAGAATAAATGTTTATCTGTTTTGGAAAGATGGTCCAAAGAACACAAACACAAATGAACCAATGGCCTTAAACTGTAAGACAGTAGGCTCAACCCTGTTAGGGCACTTCCTATAGGCTACACCACAACGGATGGTGGCCAAAGAGCAGTGGGCATCTCTGGGGGCTCAATGCAGTGTGCCAGGCACCGTGACTCATGCTGTCCATAAATGATTTGTTAATCTGTACACCTTCATGGTCAACACTTAGTCCTTTTTTATTTGCATCAAATGAAGCAGCTAAAACTAAAGATAGAGTTGCCAACACCACACAGCTGGTAGAGAAAAGCTGTGATGAAACTGGGGTCTGACCTCAGACTCTCCCACTATGATGACTCTGACACCCTGGATAGACGGCTGCCAGAGCAGGATTATCTTTTGGTGTAGCTGTACCGTCAACTATTTTCTTTCAGTTACTTTTAGAGGGCATGACCTCTGCTTTAGATTATAAATTCATATGCAAATGTGCAATGTGAATTTGACATAAAATGATCCCAAACATCTCATTCTTTGTGTACCCGAATAGAAGATTGCTGTGGGACACGGACAGCAGTCACAGGAGCACACTGCACACTTTGCTGCCAGGGCTTAGTTCTGTGTTCCCCAGCAGAGTACAACAGTCAGGGTCAAAGACATGACCTTAGAGCGTGGACTCTGTGACTCTGGGCCCTGATGACCGACTTCTTTACTGTTATTACTGCTAAATGTGCAACAGGAAAATTAAATATCCTTGCCCAAGGCTGTCTTCTTCCTCCTGTTAGCGTGTAGCTTTCATTAAATGGAGAACTGGTTGTAATAACTACAATAGCCTGCATTCCTTCACAGGGCCCTGGCTGTGAGCAGGTGCTGACTGTACACCCCTAAGATCCTCAGCACACATTTAAATGCAGGTTTTAATCCTCATATGCAAAGAGGAAAATGCTTCAAGTCAAATAATTTGTCGAAATACACACAGGTGTCAGGTGAAAACTCAAACCAGGTCTGTGGGACTTCAGACTCAATGCCTGCCAGCCCCGCTGCCCCCCACCCTGCAGAGGCATCAGCTACTGTTGGCTTTCTGCCCCGAAACAAGCGTCAGGTGTATGTAGACACACAGAAATATCCAGGCTCAAGTGAAACCCAAGAACCAACAAGAACCTAGCAGGAGCAAACTATGAGCTTTGCAAATGGCTGATAATAAAACATTCATTGAACTTGGACGTGAAAATTAACAGAATCTGCAGCATGATGTACGTAATGCTTGAAGATTGTGAGTTCACACTGAGTTTTTCTGTTACTCCAGCAACAAGCAAAGGCAAATAGCAGCCACCTTTTTACAATGAAGTCCAAAACGAGAGATCCTGCAAGGTTCACAGCGAGCGAGTTAGAGAGCAGAACTCGGGCATAAACGTGGGTATTCTGACTTTGGGGTCACTGATGGCAACAGCTCTATTACATAAAACACGTTCATGAGACTCTAGGCGACACCAGCACACAGCTGAGGGGCGGCATTAGACCCAGCAGATCTCAGTTCTGGCTCTCGCCTCACCACGTCACAACGGAACTTAGAAAAATCACTTTATTTCTCTGGGATGGCGTCCTCATCTCCAGGTGCGAGGTTAATAACAACTGTGCAATAGAGCTGCTTTGATGAGTAACTGCAAAATATCCCTGGAATGGTTTTGGCCCAAGCATAAATGTTTCACTGTAGTCACTCGGATCCTATATTTATAACAAACTTTTTTGGGGCATAAAACAAAAAAACAGAAGGGTTCTGTGATTTAAGTAACTATCAGGCCCAAGATGCAGCACAAGCAAAATAGTTTGCCTTCAAATGTGCTAGTGGTCTCTTCAATCTTGCATCTTTTCACTGTTTCCTTTATTTTCAGTATCCCTGCTGGCTCTCATCAGGGCTGCCTGGTTGATACGATTTCCACTCCAGTTGTTACCACGTAAACACACTGTGCTGTATCCAAGCCCACATTCCTTCCACTTCTTTAGCTGCGAGCCAACGTCACACTTTTTGGACTCAAAACACAGCAAAGAGCAGCATCAGTGGCCACTGTGCTGGCACGAGTGGGGACGAGATACAATCACAGTGAATCGATGTGACACTGAGGTTGCAAGTAGATTTATGAAGCTGCTACAGGGTGTTGAATCTCAGCCTTCCGACACATCATCAAGCACGAAGAGGCCTCCAGCCACAGACATCCTGGCTCCCTCCTGTGCCTTCACTAATCTCTGTCCCAGACCCACCAGTTCATCAAGGCAGGCTTAGAAAGCACAGTTCTGACGAGAAATCTATCCCGGTCTTCCTCTTTCCATTAGAAGAAAAGTCAAAGTTCTTTACCACAAGCGATGTCCCTCACGGTCCAACCCTAAAATCTCTTGCCTTCCATCTTAAGATAACCAGCTTAGAAGGAGGCCACAACTGCATGTCACTGTTACCCCAGTTGGGATCCTCTCATACTCCTATCTAAGAAGCCCCTTCCTCCTGCATATTTAAGTTCTGTTCTCCTCTTCAAGGAGAATCCATGCAAGGGATCCCTCCCTTCTCCTGACACCTCCCGTGCTTTAGTTATAGCGTGTGCCCCATCGTGCCTGGGATTCCAGCCCCACGGGCAAAGGCTTGCACTCTGTCACTGCCCGGGAGCTCCTTGGATGCCAGCCTTTGTTTTATCCTTACCCATGGCTCCTCCAGTGCCAAACACTGTCAGCACCTCACTCATGGCAATTATTTTTACTCCCATTTTTATTTTTACCACCATTCTGTAGTGCCTGGGGTAGAAAGAGAGCTGCAACTACATCCTTAGGAAATCAAACACCAGTTTTCATTATCAACTAGACCTCTGCCTACACCTTACACAAAAATCCAGTCAAAATGGGTTCAAGAACTTAATCAATGACCCAATACCATCAAAACATTAGAGAACTTGGGGAAAACTCTACAAGACATTGGCACAGGCAAAGACTTCTTGGAAAAGACCCTGGAAGCACAGGCAATCAAAGCCAGAATGGACAAACGAGATTACATCGAGCTGAACAGCTTCTACACTGCAAAAGAAACACTCAGCAAAGTGAAGAGGCGACTGACAGAATGGGAGAGATTATGCAAACTGCTCAACTGATAAAGGGTTAACATCCATAATTTACAAAGAGTTCAAGAAATTCAGCAACAACAAAACAAACAATCCAGCAAAGAAATGGACAAAGGACTTACACAGGCATTTTTCAAGAAAGGAAGTTCAAATGGCCAACAGACACTTGGAAAAATGCAAAGGATCACTAGCTGTCAGGGAAATGCAAATCATAACCACTATGAGATTTCACTTCACTCCAATTAGAATGGCTCATACACAAACATCAACAATGGACAAATGCTGGCAAGGATGTGGGGAAAAAGATACCCCGATCCACTGCTGGTGGGAATGCAAACTGGTGCAGCCACTGTGGAAGACAACAGTATGGGGATATCTCAGAAATCTGAATACAGATCTCCCACATGATCCAGCCACTCCTGGGAATTTACCCAAACCAAAAGAAATCAGTATATCAAAGAGTTAGTTGTATCTCCATGTTCATTGCAGCACAACTCACAATAGCTAAGAAACGGAATCAACCCATATGTCCATCAACTATTGACTGGATAAAGAAATTGTATGCACACTATGGAGTACTACTGAGTTGTAAAAAACAAACAAAACCCCTTTTACAACAAGATGGTCACAACTGGAAATCATTATACTTAATGAAATAATCCAATCTGAAAAAGAAAAATACCATATGTTCTCCCTGATCTGATGCAACTAATAGAATACCTGAAATGTAATGTATTGGAAGAAAACAGACATTTTGAGAATGGATGATTGTTCATAGCCCTTGTCTTTTCCATTGAGGAATACTCTTTTATTTAGTTTTGTTTTCTTTCTCTTCATACTATTTGCTTCTTTCCTTTAGAGTAGGGTTAACTATATGATTATTAAGTATACTGATAATAGATCACTGTAAAAATTAAGACTGGGAATCCAAGGAGGAGAGGGTGTTGGAATGCGGGTGGTAGAGAGTGGAGTCCCACTATGTTCTAAATCTGTATATATGAAACATACAAAACTTGTATAATTTAAATATAATTTTAAGAGATAGAGTTAAGCAGGAAAAGGTCTTTACTTCTTCATGGTCCTTCTTCGTATTTGTCTAGCAATGACACGATGCAGCCCAGAATCCAGAGAATCATCCTCTGGCTACAGATGATGACCTTCCTCATTCACTTCTCCTGTCTCCATACACACTTCACTCCTGTTCAACAAAAGCCTTGTCAGCAGCGACCATGAGCACACGGGCTGCAGTGGGTTAAAGTTGAGTCCCAACCATCCTACATATATATACATATACATACATGCATATATATATACACACACGTGGGATGTATGCATGAATATCCCAACCATCCTACATATGCAGATATATATAAATATATTTTTTTCAGTTACTCATTTTACCCAGAGATGACTCAATTGAAAAAGTGTAGCATAGACTTTTGAGGGCACAGCTAAGTCACTATTGTGACAAATGGTGAAATCGCTGAGAAAGGGACCAGAGTCAATGCTTTTGTGCCACTCTGAAAGTGCCAAAGTGTATAATCTGCCTTTCAGAACTGTTTGTTTTAATATCACTGTATGACATGTTAGCCTTCAACTGTGAATTTCTCAGAAATGTTGGAGACATTTGTAGATAAAATATCAGTTGCAGGAGCAATAGAGCGATGGCACAAGGCACCAGAATGTGTACCAGCAGACTAACAAATCTGCTTCCTCTGCCACTTAACTCATCTGAACTGTGAGAATAACACAAGGGCAGCTCCTGGGGCATTTCTAGTCTATGCATTTAAACAAACTGAATTTTCTGGTGATGATTTCTGTATCCTTATCACAATACATCACTGCTCAATTAGGAATAAAATAATGGCTTCAAACAATTTTCCTATGTGCCAGAATCTATCAGAAAGGGTTTTTGTGTACTTAGCCAGGTGATCTTCATAACAACCCTATAAAATGACTCCATCATGACCCACAGAAGCACAGTCTAATTATTGAGGTTCACTGTTGGGCAAGGGTTAGGATGTAAAGTCTGACTCCAGAGTAAAATGAGCTTTGAGTGCCTCCCTGCTCAAAGCAGGGTCCACAACCCAGCAGCTTGGACACAGCAGGGAAGCTGTTGGAAATAAAGATTATCAGCCTCAACCCTCTACCCCACTCCCCAGGTGATGCTAAGTCTATTAAAGTTTGAGAAGTGCTGGTGTCAGGACCAGGCTAGAAGCCTTGCCCCTCTATGGCACTCTGCTTCCTAATTGAATCACACGCAAAGAACACACACCAGGGACAGTTTGCTCTCTTACAGTCACACTAAAACTCCGTGTTCCTCCAGATGCAGTGAGCTCTCTCATACTGCATCAGCAAACAAAGATGGACAATGATGGAAGCAATTTCCTGACTCAACACAATGAAAGCTGAAGAGTGATCTTGTCCAGCCCTGTTTTCATCAGAGCCATCCTCAGCAATTCAAATTAGAAATTCAGATCCCAATCAATTGTCTCCACTGATTGATACAACCTAGGGTCAATGCTTTCTGCATAAATTAAATCCAAGGAGGCCTATTTTGTTTTGCAGAAGAAAGAATGAATTTTAAACTATATAAGATTTAATAAGAAAAACATCCGTCCCTTTTTTCACTTTGCACTTGTGTTAAAACATCACTTATGTTTGCATTCATGTTGGAAGTAAAATGCACGCACCAACCCAGCTGCTATGAAATATGTGCTGAAAAAAAACATGACTTAGTATTTGACCTGTCTTCTAAAACATGGACACCCTTGCGAGAACCCTATTCCAGGGAATCAGGTGGTCCTATGAACTAGTTCCATTCTATAAACTGGTTGATCCTATGAACTACTTCAAACCTAGTTTAGCAGATAAATTTACTGAGTCTAATGGAAATATCTCCATATAGTCATAAAATAGGTTTTATTAATTTCTTTTGAGAACTTAAATCATTGTGCATATTCAGTATCTTTTAAAAGAAAATTGCATCATCCAACAGAGATCTTTTCCTAAAACTTCTGCTGTGCCAATCATGAGAGTCCAGCCAAGCCTCCCACAAGAAAACATTCCAACCTCTATCTGTATTTTGTAAAGGTCACTTTCAAATTAGGCTAACTGCTATCAAAATTCTTCACCTTAGCACTCACACCTACCCAATATTCGCAAATGAAATGATTCATAACTTTAATCTACATCTTATTATATATGATTATCAATATGAGTAACATTCATAATTACATATTTTCATCATCTGGAAAGTAGTTTATAGTGCTCAATATTTTCACAGGAAATACATCTAATGAACCATTTATGGCAGGCTTAATCTTTTTTACTGAAAATTATAAATAGCTTAGAATTCAGTACTTTAAACAAACTTGAAAGATGTGGAAATTTATTTTGGAATCCAGGGTTACCAAGCCTAGGTCACACCAAAATGAGGTACTCGAGTGTCAAGAGGTCATATGCGCACACAGTCTTTCTAAGTATCTTTGATGTATTTTGCTAGTTTGAGTATTTTCACATGGAACATGCATAAACAGAGTGGAAAAATAATGAACTCAAGGCAAAAAGAGTATCCTACTGGGCTTTTTAAAAAGGTTTTTCATCATGTTTAAATTTTATTGACTTTCGTCTACTTCAAAGGCTGAGCAAGATACACACACACAGGAATGAGAGAGAGAGAGAGAGAGAGACTTGGGCTGCCATCTACTATCTACCAAACGACATTAGCAGGAAGCAGGATGGGAAGTGGAGTCCACAGGACTGGAACAGGCCCTCTGATGCGGGAAGCAGGTGTGACAATTGGTGGCTTACCTCGTGGTGCCACGACACCTGCCACACACACCCTTCCTTCCCTGTCAGGCTTTAAAAAGAGAATGAATTTCCTGTTACTTTTCAAAGGCGCACTCAACGGAATGAATGTGGTGCTGAGTGTGTGCACTAAGTAGAAGATCTGAGTATAGAGTCTTTAGCCAGTAACTGGCACAGCCTTGTGGTCAGTTTCTCACCAAAGCTCTCCCCCTGACGTCCTCTTCTGTGAAAGACAATCCTGGCTTAACTGAACTAACAAAACCAGCTATGGATTGCTGTAGGATCCCAGGCTGCCAAAATGGATAAATAAGGAGTGAAATTAAGACTAAAAAAACCTCAAGTTTTAAAATGGGTTAAGGATGTGAAAGGGTGATTCATGTACACACATGCACACTGTGCACCAGCTAGGACACATGGCTTAAAAACATTAATCCAATTTGGAAAAGAGACTGATTTATTCATAATCCAACAAATATACCTCAGAAATTTTGACATCAAGTTTTAACTCAGTTTGGAAAATTATAGGACGTATAATTTAGCCAGGCTTGATAATCTTGAGTGGAAATGAAAATCTTCAAATATGTTTGATAGTACCTGTGTGGAAAACATTTTGGTGTACATAATAAAACATGAAATGCACAACCTGTGAACCCATAATTTCACTTCTAAAAATATATTCCCCATGATATTGAAAACCACACTCAGGGCCAGCGCCACAGCTCACTAGGGTAATCCTCCGCCTGCGGCACCAGCACTCCGGGTTATAGTTTCGGTTGGGGCGCCAGATTCTGTCCCGGTTGCTCCTCTTCCAGGCCAGCTCTCTGCTGTGGCCCGGGAAGGCAGTAGAGGAGGCCCAAGTGCTTGGACCCTGCACCTGCATGGGAGACCAGGAGGAAGCACCTGGCTCCCGGCTTCAGATTGGCGCAGGGCGCCAGCCATAGTGGCCATTTGGGGGGTGAACCAACGGAAAAGGAAGACCTTTCTCTCTAACTCTGCCTGTCAAAAAAAATAAAGAAAAGAAAACCACACTCAGTGTTATATATGCAAATCACTGATGCTTATTAGTAATACTGAAAAACTGGAATGAACGCTCTAAGTGTAGTGATGCAAGAAAAACTCCAAGACATCACATTAAATAGAAAGGGCAAGGAGGTCCACCCAGAGAAACTGAAAATTAGGTAGCCAACCCCTCCTTCACCAACACATCGAACTCTACACAGTCCTTCCTATGCATTGTCGATTTGTTGAGCTCTTTGACCCTAACTAAGTTTTCAGGCCTAGCATCTCCCATAGATACCCAACAGAGAGAAGGAAGTTTATGGTTTTGGAACCAATGTCTGATTCTGTGTCTCACAAATCATAGAACAGAGGACAAAAGCAATGCTTCCTTGAATGTAAGAGGAAAAACAGCCACAATTATTTGAAACTCTTATATATTCATATTTTAGAAAGCCAGGAAGTATTACTCCCTGTTCAGCGTCCAAGAGTTCTTATGTGTATCTATAATTAAGTAATCATATGGTGATGTGCACATTCCTTGTTCTTTAGATGGTGGGACCTTAAAAGCAAGATCTCACTTGTCTCTGCTGTGTAGTAAGGCAAATCACAAATAGAAGACCTTCATTTGCATTTAGTAAATTAAAGTGAACTGTACAGAAACTCTTCCAGAATGAAGAATCCAATGCAAGTATTAAATGTGTATTCAACACAATAGCACAATAGCATGGCGATTTCAGATCCACCCTATAAGCTACAACAATCATATGCTTTATGTATATGTGTATTTATGATACTTCAAGGTGTTTTATTTTGTTCAAGGTATGGATCTTAAAGTACAGTAGTTAAGGTATGGTTCTTAAAGTACAATAGTTATATACTCAATATGTGTTATTTCACATAATCTATATATTCTTACTTCAAGTAACCTACAGCATAATGGTGTTCTCAGTGAATAATTTATAGCTACTGCGGTTCTTTTGCTACTGAGATTCTAATAATATAGTGTGACACTGGTGAGAACTGTAATTTAGTTGATGACACATTTTTAATGTAATAATCTTAATTTTTTAGTTCTATGAAATAAGAAGTCTTTTTTTTTGCCAGTATGCTTTATAACTTGATTTCATGGAAGATAACAAACTGAAGAGAGGGTGTCAGTGGGCCCCAAAATATCAGTCATAAAATCTGCACAGCTGTTAGGAGGAACAGCCATTCTTCCCAGCCTTCACACTTCCCCATTCTGATCATCTTCACCAACAGCAAATGAGGTCACAAAGGGGTTCAGGAAGAAGCCAACGTCCACAGAACTAGTCAATGGCAGACGTGAGCCGTGAATGCAGTCCGCCTGGCTCCAGACCCCACCCTCTTACAGCCTCCTGGAAACCATAGAACACTTGCCTTCTGGTGGCAGACACCTAGTCTGTGGCCAGGAAACAGCGCCCCGAGCCAGCAACCTTAGACAGGTGGTCAACACACACACTGATCACGCTTAAGGAACCCTCCCCGCCCCTCCCCGGGAAACATCCTCACAGCCCCAAATACAGTAATTCTGCCGAGGAACAACATCAAGACAAGATGTCAAGTTAGAGCAAACACTCAACGGGCCGACACTTCACTGTTACTTGGTCATTGGCATCCCTGGGGACTTGTTAGTGATGAAGGTTCTGAAGTCCCACCCCCAGGGGACCTGAATGGAGTGTTTATTCCAGCAAGAACCTTAGTGGCTAGAGACAGTTCTCAAGGGTATCTCAGACTTCCACATTCTTCAGGAACTTTTGTCTCCAAGCATTTCTGTGCAGCAAAGTCTTAGAAGATGGGGTGGTTTCACTCCAGAGAAAGCAGGAAGATGTGTTTGTAACTTCTTTCAAGATTAGCGTTTGCAAACCCATGACACGTGCAGCATCCACAGGGGCACTGCACTGCCGTGGACGCTGGGAGCAAGGGGAATCGCAGGGTCCTAGCCTTGCACTGCCTGCTCTGCCATGAGCACAGGCCCCAGGCCCGGTTGTCTCTGGGCCACAGGCCTCCTGGCCTCTGCCAGCAAGCTTCAAACTGTGGGAGGCTGACTTGCTCCTTTGCCAGGAAAGCAAAATCTCAGATACACAGCCCCTTGGCAGCCAGGTGCTCCGTGTGCATATTAAAGTGCAGCCCTCTGGCTCCTTCATTCCAAATTAGCAGATAAATGAGCATGGGAGTCGCGCTTCAGTGCAAACCCAGCCAGGCTGCTTTAGCAAAGCAGTACCCACGTTTAGAGACGCTGACAAAGGAGTAACAAGCCAGGGAGCCGGGTGAACAGCTCAGCTGCTCCCAGTGAATTCTCCCTCCCACCCCACCCCTCAAACATCATGTTAAAAAAAGCAAGAAAACCTTCCACGTTGACGTCACAAGCATAAATCCACAACTTGAAGATACACGCGATTCATAATTTCCTGGGTTTGCTGCTAGGCACCTGGTTTGAATTCTGCCTGGCTGAGATTCCATTGCTGCTCTGTATCCACACCCCATTCACAAAAACAAACACTGACAGCCCCTACCTGCCTTATTTACACTTCCCATTAAAGGCAGGCTTTGCAACCACTAGCAGATGCAAATATATGTACATACAGATTTTTTCAGACCAAATTGTTTAGTCTCCTAACAAACCTCTGTTGCCACATGGTGGTGGTTTGTCTGAGAGAGGAATTCTAGGGCCACAGTGCACCAGGATCCTGTGCCCCAGGAGCAAGCCCTTGACCCTGATGCAAACACATCTCCCTCCACCACCGTGTCCTGGATTTATCAACACATTCACTCAGCATTTTATATCCAGCTTCCTAAGGCCACAACTCTCACAAAAATATTTCTTGATTTCTTTTTTTTACAGACTAAAAATAAAAATGAGATTGATTATAACAAAGAATTTAATAAAAAATTGCCTTAAATTGAAAATATGGTCCATTTTATGTGAGTCTGTGGTTCACAGTTTTGACTGCATCTTTAAAATACCTGGGGAGATTTGAATAAGTCAGTTCACAACCCAGAGCCATGCATCAGAATATCTAAGGGCAGGAAATAGGCAGTTAGATCCTTTTTAAGTTCCCTCAGTAATTCTAGTGCACAGCTCATTAAAAGCTCCAGCCATATAAGCTGGGAGGGCAAGAATTCTTTAAAAAATTCCCCCTTCCTTCCTTTCATTTCCTTCTTTCTTTGAAAGGCAGATGAGTGAGGGGAGAGAGAGAGAGAGAAAGAGAGAGAAAGAGAGAGAGAGAGAGAGAGAGAGAAGGGGTGTGGATATCTCCCATCTGCTGGTTCATTCCCCAAATGCCCGCGATAGAGAGATCTATGCCAGGCTGAAGACAGGAGCCAGGAATCGCACCCAGCTTCCCAACATGGGCTGAGGGTCGTGGGCTATCACTCACTGCCTTCCCTGGCACCTCAGAAGGAAGCTGGACAAGAAGTGGAGCAGCCGGGACTGGAACAAGCACTGTGACATGGGACATGTGCATCTCCAGTGGTGGCTTAACCCACTGGCCACGACAGCAGCCCCAGGCAAGAATTCTTACCAGTCTCTCATGCCTACTGATACACTCCAGATTCTTACACAGTGTGTGGCACTGGGCACATACTAGTGGTGATAAGCCCTATATTCTAAAGACAGATTGATTACGTCAGAATCTTCTGAGTCCATTTGACTTCACCTTCAGGAAGTTACCTTTGAGAGGAAACCATAAATAAGTATAAAATATCCAGGACCATTGCACCAGCACAAACAACTTCAGGAAGATCTGAAATTGATGAAAATGTGTATCTGTTTGTAGAAAAAAAAATTTTATAAGATTAAAATAGAAAACTAGAGAACGTGTAGTTAAATCAATTAAGCTAATTTAAAGAAAATACATTTTCTCTGTACAGTTACACCATCTGCAAGGTGTCCGTCACATAACAAATCTTCCCAGGCATAAGAATCAATTAATTCACAAGCTTTTATTGGGGTTCCACTCCCGGGTGAGGTTCCTCAGTCCCAACAGAGCGGAGGCCGGGGAAGTCGCACTTCAGAGGTTAGGAGGGCCCCTTTTATAGATTCAGGGCAATGCGTAGGGGTTAAAGGTTGAGGCGGGTCTGATCCTCAATGGTTGACCTTTAGGCACCCACGGGGACCTTGACAAGGACTTTCTTCCCTGGAAGTACAGGTAGGGACTCTCCATTCCCGGAAGTATAGGCCTTCCCTCCTTGCAGATCCCAAAGCTACCATCCTGACCTTTCTACGATAGGAAAAGGGGTGACGATGAGTCTCTCTGGCTACTTCCTGCTGACTGGGGTCGTTGTCTACAGGGGCCTGCTGGGGGTATCTTGGGCTCCGCAGAAGCATCTGGTTGACTGGCTGGTTGCTGAAGGCCTCGGTTCATTCCATTATCACCTGCTGTAAACACTTAAACAGACTCTGTAGTATACAAGTAAGGGTGAGATAGCAGCCAGTGATCCTAAGAGTGGCATTAACCAGGTAGAGAGGATTTCATAGAGGAGAGGGAATGAGGTGGGGAGAGTCTTTGGACCCTTGTAAGGACAGTTTGATGGATACAGCTTATAGCTGATCCCAGCCAAGACTGGGAGAAACACCTCTCAACTTTTGCAGGTAGAGGGGTTTGTCTGCAGAGAAATTCTGAATAATTATACAACATTAAGTGGAGGAGAGGACCATCAGTACACACGGGTTGGGAGCAGAGCATTGACAGACAGATCTGGGCCTCTTAACTTACAAATCCTAAAGCCCACCAGATTATTATCAGGCCCCTTCTGTCAGTTTCTATTAGTCTCCCAATCGGAGAACTTATTCGTGTCTTAGACAGCACCTTTCTTGCGTTCTCTAATGACTGTCCTTTGTTCTAGACCCTGTCTAGCCCACTTGGGTCTCATTCCTTTGTAATCACAGCCTCTACTCTAGCATCAATGGCTCTACTCCCAACCTGTGTGTACTGATGGTCCTCTCCCACATTTACTGTTGTATGATTGTTCAGAATTTCTCTACAGACACTCTACCATACACACCTGTCGCCTATACTTCTGGGAATGCAGAGTCCCTACCTGTACTTCCCGGGAAGAAAGTCCTTGTCAAGGTCCCCGCGGGTGCCTAAAGGTCAACCAATGAGGATCAGACCCGCCTCAACCTTTAACCCCTACGCGGTGCCCTGAATCTATAAAAGGAGCCCTCCCAACCTCTGAGGTGTGATTTCCCCAGCCCCCGCTCTGTTGGGACTGAGGAGCCTTGCCTGGGAGCGGAATCCCAATAAAAGCTTGTGAATTAATTGATTCGTCTGCCTGGAGAGACTGTTGTGCACCGGACCCCTTGCACCATGCAGTGTAACAAACGGCCCAGTAGATGCCTCACTGTCCTGTTTTCTGCCTCCTTCCTCTGTCCCCATCTCTGCGATTGGCTTCCCACTGCTGGTGGCGAGTGGCTTTCTAGTGCTTCCACGGTATTTCACATCCTTTCTGGGATAAAGTACGAAATGACCACCAGAACTGGAAACTGACACATGGGAATTATTTCAATGTGAAGGAATGGCTTCAGAGAGGCCAGTCACCTCTGGTGATATTACACGTATTGCACCCTTTCGTGTTGCTACCGATGACTGCTTTCTCCACGTCTCGTCTTTATTAGCCGCAAAGGATCGGGCCCTTCCTCCCTGCAGCCCTTGGTGACCTGTCCCTCAGATTCCTGGCCGCAGCCCAGCCCCTGAGACGGTCAAGCCCTTGGCAGGAGGCCCTGCCCTGGGGGACGCTGGGAAGACCCTCTACATGGCTGGAGCTGGGAGCAGCCGCTCCTGACGTCTCTTCTAAGCCACAGCTGTGACTAGCGGAGAGCTTCCCGCTTCCCAACTAGCGTATGGGTTGGATCATCAGAGAAATAAAACAGTGAAGGTCTGTGGATCACCTCACTGAGACCAGCCTGGGAGCCGCGCTGTTCAGAGACGAATACCTCACAGGCTGCAGGAAGTGGTCTCGCTTGCCCAAGAAACCAGGCTGACAGGGAAAGCCACTAACATTCACACAGACAGCCCTAGACCTTGTGTAGTGATGTTGCACCTGACAAGCGCTGTTGTCCAATCAGAGCCAGAGAGCCCCTGCAGCCCCACTGCTGACCCAGTGCTGATATGGACCCAGGCAAGGAGAACTCAGGCCAGTCACCCAGGACACTCTGTGCCCGACGCCAGCTTTCAACTCGAGTGCCAGGAGCCTAGTAACTCCTCCAAAACAAAACCCAAGCCCCAGCGGCGCCACCCTGGCTGGAGTCCCTTCGCCTGGATTTTCTGACTACAGCTCCTCTGGATGGAGAATTCAAATGTCTTGTCCCTACATATCCCCAGGCCCAGATTTCCATCCAGAGGCAGCAGGCCCTCCCCCAGCTCAGTCACCCAGCAGGCCTCTTGCCCACCACGCCCACAGATACATTCAGGGATTTTAAATGCAGATAGCCAGGCACAGAGAAATGTGCAACTTCCTTTATGATCCTTTTCCTCTCTGCTGAATGGGAGGACACCCAAGGAAGCTTCAGGCAAACCCAGTTTGGACAGGTTCAAACTGGGGCTTTCCTCCTCCCCTGTCCCCTAGGGTGCAAGTTAAAACCCAGGGGCCTGTCCAGTGATCTGCACTCTGGAGCAAAACATTTGGAAACCTTTGAATCCTTCGGTCCTCCCAGTTTAAAGAGTTACAGATAGGAATAAAGGAGACACAGTGACCTAGACAGCATTGCTCCTCCTCGTGGGAAGATGTCTAACCTTGCTCTGCACCCCCGTCATCATTACATCACCCTTACACACAGACCCCGACTTTTCAAAGATTCCTTTTCATAATTCGATTTGACACGCAATCGGGTGGCTCCACCATGGCCTCCCACCTGTCTGGAAGTATCAGCGTGGATGTGGTCACATCCCTCCTGGCACGGGAGGCAGAATCTCCAGTCCTGGAGGGAGCTGCATCCTGCTGGGAAGGTAACATCAACTCAGGGTGAAAGGTGGTGGCTCAAACTAACTGACTTAATCTCTCTAACCGCTAATAATGATGCTTTATTTACATCGGAGATCCTACCTTGAACCCTTTTCTATCCTGGAAGCATAATTTCTTTATTTGCTTCCAATGATTTATTCATTTATGTGAAAGGCACAGAGAGGGAGACACAGACAGAGAATCTTCCATTTGCTGGTTCATTCCCCAAATGGCTGCAAGAGCCAGGGCTGGGCCAGGCTGAAAACAGGAGCCAGGGACTCCATCCAGCTCTCCCACATGGATGCTGGGGCCCAAGGACTTGAGCCTGGACCCGCTGGCTGTTTTTCCCAGGTGTATTAGCATTTTTATACCCCCCCCCCCCAATTCTCATCACAATTGAGTTAATTCTTAGTGTTGTTATTACCAATATCAAATGTTCGCAATAATCCTGGAAGAGAATTACCTATCAGCGTAATAGAAGAAAAAGTAGAACCAGAAAAGAGTAAATCAAGAAGCCCTAAAAACTTGGTTTTTCTCTGCTAAAAATGCTGCAGGATGCACCCTGTGGGGAGCTAAACTCTTTGCAGTAACAAGTTCAAAGTTAAGAGAGGCTGTCCATTTCCAAGGTTCCAGTAAGAGGAGTCACAGCACAGGGAGTTTATCTTGAGAACGCATTTCAAACAACGTCTCAGGGACACAAACAACAGAAAAGAAAAACTATGATGTCAGGAAGATGGACATCAGTGGCCCACGGAAGAGAAGGGAGCATTCAAGACCGTGGGTGGACACCGGAAAGCTTCAACAGAGGGACGGAACCACAGAACACAAAGGACCACGGCTCCAGAGACCAGCAAGGGTGCAGTGGGGGCAAATCCCCTGCGAGCGGAGAGCATACGTCTGAGGTGCTGACTGCTAAGGAAAGCCAGCATCAGGATGCCGGGAAAGAGAACCAGACGGGTAACGCAGAGCCACAAAATGCGGGCTCATCTTCCATGCCCGAGAGTCCCACCTCTGTGTCAATCACCATGTGTTCATCTTGAAGTCCTAAAGGGAGAGACTCAATTCTTTCTCAAGGCTTTTCCCAGCTGCGCCATGCTACAATTCTGGGGGGAAGCTGGGAGTTTTATGTCCAGGTTAGTACCTGTGCAGATGGGGTGAGAGAGAGCCCATAAATCTAAGCACTCGCCCAGGGAAAACCCAGTGGGAGCTCAACGCACACCCACAGGGCTTGGCAGCTCCTCTCCCAGGGACACACAATGGCTGTGAACTTGGAGCATCTCTGTGGGCTGCTCACGGCACACACAGGAGATCGTCTGTGAGTTTGACCATAGTAAAAAACAAAGAAACAAACAAAGATGCAATAGATCTCCCAGCCAAAACCAAACAACACAAACCCTGAATCCAAATCAAAAGGTTTTTAAAATAATGTGCACCTCTTTCTTTAAAAGAAGATTTTCTGTAGAAAGGGAACTCTGACCTCCACCTGAGGACAGCAAAAGCAAGGAAGGGGGTAGAAGGGGAGGTGCCTTATCACTAATTAACACAAGGACCCCTGAAAATTGCATGAAGCCCCGCGGCACCCAGAAATCACCGGCAAGACTTCAGTGATCACAGGCGGCCAGGGGGGTTCTGAAAGTGAATTTTTAACTCTCTGAGCCTAAAAATTCTTTCCACCAGTTAACACTAGAACAGCAAAAAGCTTCCACTTTTAACTGAAGTTTCTTCCAGATCAGCTAAGCAAAGGACTTATTTTTGTTTTCCTCTCAGGTGACAAGGTCCTTCGATGAAAATACCAACAATTACCCACTCAGAAGCTCCGCCAAGGGCCCTGGCACTTGGCACAGTAATTGAGATGCCTCCTGGGAGGCCGGCGTCCTGTACTGGGGACCTGGGTTCAAGTCCCTGCTCCATTCCTGATTGCAGCTTCCTGCTAAGCAGATCCTGGGAGACAGTGGCGTTGGTTCAAGTAGGTGGGTCCCTGCCACCCAAGAGGGGAGGCCTGGATTGAGTTCCCTGTATTCCCCACTGCCATGGTTCCTGCCACCCAAGGAGGAGCTTGGATTGAGTTCCCTGTATTCCCCACTGCGGCTTCAAATATGGCAAATGGAGAATGAACCGGAGATGAGGGATCCCTGCCTGTGGATCTGCCCATCTCTTTTTCTTCTGTCTACTTTTCAAATAAATCCTAAAACTATATTTAAAAGAAGTTCTGATAGGAATATGTGCAGACTGAGCAGTTTGTCATAAACAACAGCAGCCACTACCAAAGGGAAAACACAACGATTTTTCTAAAATAAAAAAAGGAGAGAACAAGCAACTTCATTTGATCGGGCAAGTCCTTGTTCCCTGCAGATGCACAGGCTGATCACGAGATCCCGAGGCGACCCAGAAAGCAACAGGAAGGCCCTCAGCGTTCACGCTCTGAGATTTCCACTCCTTTCCAGGAGCGCTATGAGGTAACACCTGTCTATGACCTCCATGATTCTTCATTCTGCAGCTACCAATGAAATTCTTCTGAAATGCAAACTCTGGTTTGGTATCGTTCAAGTTTTCCCTGGGTGGTGACCACAAAGTGTTGCATATTGTCTTCTGCTGTCAGCACGAGATCCCAAGCTTCTACAGCTGCACTGTCTTCTACTGTAATTGCTTAGGTGTGCTACACATCGTAATCACTCAGTAGTTCACAGAGGTGGAAAAACACCATGGGCGAGGGTGAGCCCCACTACTCGGTGCCAGAGTCCTGAGCTGTACCATCCTACTGACGGCCACACAGGACCCAGGGCTCATGTGCCTTCCCTTATTGTGCAGTCTCCTTCCTGAATATCATAGTGAAATGCACAGATTTATTTAACTGGACGAGGGGCAGAATAATCTTTATAATTCTTATTTCTGAGCCCACTGCCAACTTCCATAAACATGCTCATTTACCAGAGATAATTATGTGTGATTTTCTCCTTTAATGAAAGATAAATAATTTGGCAGACTTGCTTCAATTTTTTTTTCTTTTTCAATAAAATGCATTGTTTGCTGGGGTGTCCATTATTCTTGTATGAGTTAGTACAGAATAAAGGAGCTTTCTTTAGATCAATTGTGCTGCTTTTCTATAAGGCACTGCTATTCATACCGCAGGTTTATAAAAGACCATTAAAGACTGATATTGCATTAGGTTCTGCTCATAATGATGCAGTTCTTTGTTTACAACTTCCATAATTTGCTGTAGTGGCAAAGCTTCATCAAACTGGGACAAAAGGAATAGAAAGTACATTTCTGGGAACCTGAATAGAATGGATGGGTTTTGATCGGCTCTACTTTTCGTTGTATTTCTTGGAATTAATGCAGAAGCTATGTTCCCAAACTCAGTGTAGGAAGTGTAGTGATTTGTTATTTCATTATAAGATGGCATAAATGTGGTGTGTGTTTAGTATTCTAAAAGTAAACCCCATGCAAAAGAACTTCAATTTGTTCACCAAAAATGGAAAAAAGATTAGTTTCTTTTGCTGTAAAACTTTTTTGAGATCCATACATACAAGGTTTTCAAAATATTCATAGAAAATGCATAATGTGAAAATGCTATGCAAAGATTTCAAAACACTTTGCACCCAAATAAATGTACCTTTTCATTGCATTTTTGTGAGCTATTTGAGGTTCCACCTTGTAGAAGAGAGTCGAAGAAACACTTGGCTGCACCTCACAGAACAGCCCTCTGTATGTCCTCTTAGTGAAATCTCGGTTCCCACTGGATTCTCCATAAACAGAGGATTTGGTCTTAGCAGATACAGACTGAACTAAAGGAGGTCAGATATCTCCAGTCCATTTCTCTTTATTTATCAGCACTGCCCAAAATAACTTTCTGTGATGACAGAAATATTCTGTGTCTACTCCATCCAGCATGGTGGTCATCAGCCTCCTATGACAATTCAGCACTCAAAACACAGTCAGTGCCCTGAACATCTCGAGCTTTACATTTCACTTTGGCCTCCATTCTTTTAAATTTAAATAATACATGGCCAGTGGCTTCAGCATCAGATTGCGCATCAGAGGGGCAGAGCACCTCAGACAGTCCTCTCACTCTGAGGAGCACCAAACACTGCTCCCTGCAGGTGTGTAACCTGCAGCCTTCTATGCTGCTCTGCTCTGCGGGGGAGATCAGTCATTGGATGGAGAGGAAGACAGCTCATTCCTCTCCTGTAGCAGAAGAGCTGTACTTGATTCACTTGGCAGATAATTCACACATCGAGAAGAATTTAAATCTTCCCCACCCAACTCTGCGAGGAAACCCAAGTTCCATTTGGAGCTCGTCACGGTTCCTGCATCACCAGCTTCTATCGCCTCTTGCTTCAAGTCTGTACACGGAAATCATCGTCTTTGACACGGTCAGCTATCAACAGTGCGGGGTGGGAAGCGAGAGTGCTTCCTCAGCAGTCTGTTCTTCATCGAGAGTACAGAGTTATTTTCAAAGCACAGACTGTGCTCAGATCCAGCCTCTCTACCACAATTCTGCTGGGATGCCTACTCCTACTCTGCCATTATAGAGTGTTCCACATACACTGTGAGAGCTGACCTCATTTCTCCGCAAAGCCATGCATCGCCCCCATCTTCCCCACCTCAGCAAGTTCCAGCACCAGTCGCCCAGCAGAACAGGCCCAGCACAAGGTTAGTTCTTCTCTCCACCTGAGATTCTATGCTTAATCCATCAGCAGCGAGTCTTGCTGGCTCTATGAGAAATCTTCAAAAAGCCCTTAGAAAATGCATATTATCAAAAAACGATGAGTGGATTTCAAACTGTTGAGCACCAAAATAAATACATTTTCACTGTACTTCCAATTTTTTTTTAAATTATCATACCTTCAGAATATAACCAGAATCTGATGCCCCACCACAAGCCAGTGCCCTCTGTCACAGGTCGGCTGCGACAGCCTGTTGCCTCTGTGTCTTGGTCCCTGTGTGCTCTGCTGCTCACCCACCATCTCTTAGCTGCTCTTCATGGTGGCGAGAAACTAATAAAGACACCAAGGAAGTCATTGTTGGCCAAGCCCGCCGCCCTGCCCAACGCCCCTCTGCTCACATCCTGTCATGGCGCTTCATGCAGAGCTGTCTCGTCTCAACTCGCTTCTCACACAGTCTTCCTGCTGTTCCTCGTACACACTAGGCTCATACCTCCCTTAAGCCCTGGACTTGTCCTTGTGGTCTGGAATGCTCTTCCCATTTTCCCACAGCTCCTGCCCTCACTTTGGTTTTCCTTCAGAGCACATGGAGTCACAGACAATTACATCATTGCATGATCTGACCTTCTGCCTTTTTCCTTTTGTTTTCCCATAGGAATGTTCTCATTATTTCAAGGGTCTCCTGTATCTTAGACACAGGTCTCAGCACCTAGGACAGTACCCAGAATTCACTAGGTGATCAGGTACATGGTGAAAAGATTACTAAAATTGGATTATGTCATTCATCCAAACACAGACACCAGAAATGCAGCTACATGTCAAAACACACATGCCACACGCAACAGAGGTACCACACAGATTCACTCAGACAGACACACACCACCTGCAGACACACTCAGAAAGACACACACCACCTGCAGACACACTCAGAAAGACACACACCACCTGCAGACACACTCACACACCACCTGCAGACACACTCATACTGGAGATTCTCAGAGGATTCTTCCTGCTCTGGTGATAACTTTAAAGAGAGTAATGAGGGTTTGTGCCCTGCGGTTTCCCCTCTCTTTCCAAAAGCACCCACAAGCACACCCTTGCTGGCCTTTTAACTCACCTCACTTCTGCCCCTTCAGTTCAACCGACCCCTTTACATCAAACATTTGGTGGACATTCCTTGCTTGGAAGGTCCTACTCTCCCCTCCTTCCTAGCATAACTCCCACTGATCGTTCAGATATTTAAAAAGAATCCCTCCTCTGGAAGGATTGGCTGAGAGCCCTACCAGGCCCAGTGCTCCTTTGTAAGCACATGACACCTGTGAATGAACAGGATGCATAGAAACCAATGGTGTTACTAATGATTATTGGGCTCTGAGTAATCTGAATATTGAAACTTTATCTATTCTTATGGTATCCCCAGATAATGAAAACTCGTGTATACATCCATTAACTACATTCCCCCACTGCAAGGGATACAGGCAGGAAGATGGAGTGGACCAGCAGGCCTTGCAAGTTTTCCATCACCATAATAGTGACAGAGAAAAAGCTGACATGGCAGAAGGTCCCAAAGCTTCTATTTACCTACTGATATTTACTGCGCTCCCTCAGGACAGCTAGGAGCATCACTTACTCCCAATAAGGTGGGTTTGACAATGCACTGAACATTAAAAGCAAAGTGCCTGACGAAATGAAAACAGCACTGGGTCCTGGCGAAGGACTGTACAGGAGTGGGAGCTCATTAAACCCTGGAGCAAGGCCTGTCACAGGACGGTAGGGACCGGGTTCTGTCAATTTCCTGGGCACATCTGCTAAATATCACTGATGAAAGGAATACAAGTGGGAAGGTTATTAGAACAGAAATATATTTCATAGCCTGCAATGCAAGAATTCAATGAATCGGTGAAAGGTGTACACGTTCACTAATTCAAAAAGGAGAGACACTCACCATCTAATCAGTGAGTAGCTATCAGGAAGGTCACCAAAAAATAAAATCCTCCAGGTACCTTACAGGTTCCATGTCTGAGTGGAAATCGGAGCCCTTAGAGAAGTGTGGGCAAGGTTAACAACACTCACGGTATCCCCGGTGTTGGTCAGATCAGTCTGCACCCCGACTAGGATGTCTACTGATTGACTGCACAAGACTCGGTATATTCAGGGAAAATCAAAATGCCCTTGTAGAACAGGGAGCCGATGGTCAGAGTATTGTCACACAGCACAAGGCCAAGTGCTACGTTAGACACAGCTTCACCCTGGGGATGCTTCTCTTCCGTCATCCTTAATTACTTGTGATTGAATCCACTTCACACTCATAAAGGACTCATTTCTACTTCTGTCATCAGCTTGACGTGTGATGTCCCTACTGTCCATTCTCCTGGCAGGTGGCCACCTGCTGCTCAGCCACGCCTCTCCCTGAAACACAGCCAGGTCCTCACGGAGGACCACAGCGGTACCTGCTGACTCCTCAGGAAACTGACACTCACATTCCCTGAGCACCTATGGAGTCAGCTACTCTGGAGGAGCCCACGAGCTCACCAACAGAGCCCAACAGTGATGCTAATGAAGCTTCCTAGCATGAATACAGCAACACACCTCATAGTATCTTCCAAAGAAAGAAGACACAGCGTATGTTAAATGTTTGCTTTAACAATCAGAAAATCTCTACTGAATTATAAATGGCGATTCCAAGCTAAGTTTCACGTTTCACAGGTTCTTGGTGGAACTCTGTGTGGCAACTTCAGCATGAACTTCATTTTCAAAGAAATCAGTTTTAGTTCTAATACAGAAACTTTTTAAAAAAACTATTTCATATATATGGATCATATGGATACTTTTCTGGGTATGAGCTAGCAGTGAATGGGCTCATGTCTGTTGTCAATAATTTCATAGTTCATTGAATATTAAATACAATGATGTGAAGAACCTCTTGGTATACCGCACAGTGTGTGTGTGTGTGTGTGTGTGTGTGTGTGTATGGGGTGAATGCAGGGTTTAGGGGTGGAGGTGAAACTCACCGGGTTCAGTCTTGGACAATCATGAGAACCTTCCTTGGGGAAGGGGAGTTTCTGCTGAGATCTGTGATGAAGACTATGACAAACAGGTAATGGAGACGTGAGCTGTGCAGGGAGCAAGCAGGGAAGATCGGAAAGAACAACATGGGGACAAGGAACATCAAAATCAAACAATGTTCTGAAACCCTGGGACTCACTGAGTAAAACACGGATGAAGGAGACTCAAAACTACCAGTTTCACGTGGGAACAGAGTAAACATCTACAGAACCCCTCCCTAGGAGTAACTGGGGTTGAGTCTGACTTATCATATCATCCTTAGACCACCTCCCGAGACCAGGACAACTGAGCCGGAAAGGGAGCTATTCGGACGACGTGGATTTAACAGACAGAATGTAGATCCCAAGTCTTCAGCAAAGACATAAAAAACAAAAATCTTTATCATGGGCAGGGAGATAATTTCCATCCAGGCTTAAATAATTTGGCAAATGAAACAGGGTCCGTATGAAAGCTAACGGAGGCCAATGAAGACGAATCAAGTTGCTTCACTGTGTTGCTCCATCACACATAAATACTTCTTTCTTGAATCAACGTTTATTACCTGCAGCATTCTTGGCTAGGCACAAAGATTTTCAAACCAGCAAAATGAAGCCATTCTTTTCAAGGGACAAAAAAAGACACGAAAAAGACTGATTTTTAATGCCACAGGGTGTCTCCTACAACAAACAGGCACACAGGACAAAGAGAAGAGTTTAAACACTAATGAGATGAGTTCATACTTTGCTCTTTTTTTAATAAAATATTTATTTCTGTATTTGAAAGGCAGAATGAGAGAGAGAGGGAGAGGGAGAGAGGGAGAGGGAGAGAGGGAGAGGGAGAGAGGGAGAGAGGGAGAGGAGGAGAAGGGGGAGAGGGAGAGAGGGAGAGAGGCAGAGAGGGAGAGGGAGAGAGGGAGAGAGGGAGAGGAGGAGAAGGGGGAGAGGGAGAGAGGGAGAGAGGCAGAGAGGGAGAGGGAGAGAGGGAGAGAGGGAGAGGGAGAGAGAGAGGGAGAGAGGGGAGGGGGAGAGGGGGAGAGGGGGAGAGGGGGAGAGGGGGAGAGGGAGAGAGGGAGAGAGGCAGAGAGGGAGAGGGAGAGGGGGAGAGGGAGAGAGGGAGAGAGGGGGAGAGGGAGAGAGGGAGAGAGGGAGAGAGGCAGAGGGGGAGAGAGGGAGAGAGGGGGAGAGGGAGAGAGGGAGAGAGGCAGAGAGGGAGAGAGGCAGAGAGGGAGAGAGGGAGAGAGGGGGAGAGGGAGAGAGGGAGAGAGGCGGAGAGGGAGAGAGGCAGAGAGGGAGAGGGAGAGAGGAGAGAGGGAGAGGGAGAGAGGGAGAGGGGGAGAGGGGGAGAGGGAGAGAGGGAGAGGGAGAGAGGGAGAGAGGAGAGAGGGAGAGAGAGGGAGAGGGAGAGAGAGGGGGAGAGGGGGAGAGGGGGAGAGGAGGAGAGGGAGAGAGGGAGAGAGGGGAGAGGGAGAGGGGGAGAGGGGGAGAGAGGGGGAGAGGGAGAGGGAGAGAGCATCTTTGAACAGCTGATTCATTCCCCAAATGGTCACAGTAGGTAGTGCTGACTCTGGCTGAAGCCAGGAGCCTGGAACACCATCTAGGTCTCGCTCATCAGTGGCCAGGGCCCAGGTATTTGAGCCACCATCCACTGTTTTCCGGGGACACTAACACAATTAATACACTCAGAAGCAGAGGAACCAGGACTTGAACTGGCACCCAAAGTGGGATGCAGGCATTGCAAGAGGCAGCTTAACCAGCTGCTCCACAAAGCCCTGCCCCACGCTTGGCCTTCTGTGCTTGGGAATTACCCATGGACAAGCAGCAGAGTTCACTGCAGGCCAGAGGAGATCATGGGCAAAGAGGTAGAGGTTGAGAAACACAAATTTTTGTGAATCACTCAAGTGTAGAGGAAAAACTGAAACAGGTGACCCAGGGTAAACCACAGTGTGAGTTCGGGCCTCCAAGTCCCTACCTTGGGTTGTTTTTCATAGCTTTGTAAGGCAATGGCAGTTGGCATCACAAAGTGAGTCTGAATTCAAGAGATATGTAGAAGGTGGAGTGAACAGAAAGTGCTTAAAATGGGTAGTGATGAGTGTGAACCCTCACCCCAGACTTAAGCCCCACTCACACATGGACAGGCACAGCAGCATCAGGAGGGAAACCGACCAATGGGTTTGAAATGACAGCTGTGTTGTCAGCACGTGTGGCTACCGTCAATCAAAAAGTGCCACTGAATTTAAACGGCCACTGCTTCTGTGGCTTGGTCTCTATTTCAGGAGATGACTATATATACAGAGACCTACAGATTACAGAAACAGGCACAGATCAGAGTGGGAGGAGAGGTGGATTCTTTGCATGGATCAGTTATCTATAGGAATTTGTAAACCACCCTCCCATGTATGACTGGGTGAATTCTCATCTAAAAATCTCATGTAGGAGCCAGAGCTGTGGCATAGTGGGTAGAGCGGCCACCTGAGATGCTGGCATCTCATATGGGTGCCAGTTTGTGTCTTCTGCTGCTACACTTCCCATCCAGCTTCCTGCTCCCGGCCTGGGCAAGCAGTGGAAAATGGCCCAAGTGTTTGGGCCCCTGCACCCATGTGGGGGACTGGAAGAAGCTACTGCCTCCTTGGCTTCAGCCTGGCTCAGTCCTGGGGAGTGAATCCGTGGATGGAAGACCTCCCTCCCTCCCTCCTTTCCTCCCTCCCTTCTCCCTCTCCCTCTCCCTCCCTCCTTCTCCCCCTCCTCTCCCTTCCTCCCTCCCTGTCTCTCTATAACTTTGACTTCCAAAATAAAATGAAAATTCTTTTTTTTTTAAATCTCAGGGAAATCCTGAAAATGTAAATGACTGAAAGGGAACGACATTGTTTAAAATAAATGAACCTTCACAGAACAGTGTTTTGATCATTTCAGCTGAAGACTATAGATAATATATACAATAGGAGCAGGTAGCTTAAAGTTTCTGCCAGGCAGAGAAACAATTCAGCACGCAACAGTGAACGGATTCGCAGAAATACAAGGATTCACGCCAATCAACAGGCAGATAGAAACACCGCTGTGTCCGAATGTCTGATGCAGCTCACCAAGCTGGTGGCTTTGAGCTGGAGAAAGAAGTGCTAAATATGTAACAGCCTGGAGCCTTCTTAGACCCAAATAATAGTTATTTCTGAGTAGGTTAAGCCATAGTCAATAAGAAAGAAAGCGGGGATGGCTACTGGGTTCATAGCAGGCTAATAATGCCCTTCGGGATAAACCTGGGTTTCGAAGAGCCAGAATCAAATACTTAGGTTTCAAATCCTTTCTTACAGACCACCAGTGCCAGAAGTGTTGGCTGAATGGCTAGAAAATTGATCGACTCTGAAAATCAGAATCATCCCTAATACAGATGCCCCTGCAAGGGCTTGTCAGCATGGGGGAAGAATCCCCTCTATGGAAGTACAGACAGGCTCAGCAAAGGCACATCCCCGGATACTGCCTCATGCCTACAAATCAGGCTGCCAAGGGCTAGGTCTGGGAAAGTCAAGTCTTAAACCGAATTTCTCAAATATTCTGTCTTCCAATCTATGAGGATGTTTTTGTTTCCAAATATAATAGCTCATATGTTGCAAGGGTACTTCGGAAAGTTCACAGGAAAACTGACAGAAATTGAAAGGGAAGTTTAATTTGGTGCAAAATAATTTTGAACACCATGGCTTTTTATATAAAACACATTTTCTATGCACTTTGTGAAGACATGTCACTTGGAATAGAAAAGCCACAGGCACAGAGATAAAGATAGACTGGTAGGTTAAGAAGCTAGGAAGCCAGATAGGTAGATAATGATAGACAGGCTGCAAAGTCCGGGTCAGTTTCTTTCTCCCTTCCTCCCTCCTCCCTCCCTCCCTCCCTCCCTCCCCTCCCCTCCCCTCCCCTCCCCTCCCTCCTTTTTCAGAAAGAATTTAACTAACATCCTAAGGACACACACTCATTAGAAAGCAGGTTATCTTGAGACAGAACAAAGTTATGAAGATACTTCAAAAAGTCTGGGGAAATATAATCAAAACATATGTCCTTTTCGATAAAAATGTGAGATGCATGCAATTTTTCCATAAAATAGATTCCCATGAGCTTTGTGAAGTGACCTCACATGCACCCACCGGACAGTATGGAAGGGTCATCAGCTGCCCCGTCACTTAGGGCAGAACACACCCACCGAGACGAACCCAAAGATGGACTTTTCTATAAACCCTTCCACTGTTCAGCCCATGTGTGTCTATTCAGGTACGTAAGGTTCTATACAATAATCTAATTCATAATCATTTAATGAAATTTTTAAAAAATTACACAGTTCCATATTGCTTAAAGAATTTCAGGTTGTATCATTTGTTCGTTTTTGAGGTGATGGAATTTTTTTAAGTGGGAGAAAAAACACAGTAATGATCAGTGCACTCAGCAGAATGCTACAGCAAACGATCTCTTCGAGGGCATGCAGTCTCTACTCTCCCAAGACTGAATCCCTTTATGGACACTGTTGGCAGGTGCGACCCACGACAGACACTGTTGTTCAGGCTTCTTTATGCAGCTGCTAACGACAGGCATGGAAGCGTGGGTCAGGCTGTTGTGATTTAAACTCTACAAATTCTTACAAGCCTGTAAATGTACATGTATGTTGTGAACCCTGAACCCTGAAGTCAGCTAATTATCGCGAAATCCATCGCTGTGGACTGTGTATCTAGGGTGAGTTGAGCCTGGAGAATGAAACAAGAAGCATGCGCTAATTTTTGGAAAGCCATATACACACTTTACCAGTCTGCTCTAATTGAGATCAGTGCATCTTCCCCCCGACAGGCGCTGCTGAGAGTCAAGTGAGCAGACCCTGCAGTATTGCCCGCTGTGTCTTCCACGAAACATCAGGACCCCGGGCAAGTGGACGTGTGACAATCTCTGATGTGATTATCAACGTGTTGATGGAGATGGGTTCCTGGTAGATTAACACTTTTTATCTACATTTTCATGGAAGTGTTAGTTAGCAATTAAAAATTAAGTAATTTTAAAATACATAAATTACCTGCCATAAAAAACTATTAGACTCATTTCTTAAATAAAAACGTTGCTTCAAGATCTCAAACGCTCATGTCACAGACAATTCCACTCCTAGCAGGTGAGCACAGAGGGTGGTATGGAAAAAGGTCAGCCGGCGGCATCGTGTCACTCCATTTGGAAATTACTGGACTTCACGCACAACTGATTCTGCCACGTTTCCACTCTGCCTCCCCCAACAAAACCTGGGATAGATTCATTTTTGCCCACAGCTGACAGCAGAAGCAAGGGAGCTGCTGAGCTCTGGGCATAAGTGTAAATAGACCAGGCCGTCTCCAGGCTGGAGTCAGAGTTTTAGGCTCCCATCAGAACTGCCTTGAAGAGCTGTACAAAGCACGTGGCTGTGTTGCTATCTCCTAAAGATCTGTGATGGTGAAAGTTTCACAACAAAAATGTTCAAAAACATCTACTGCTTAAAAAAGTCCATTGATTCATAACGCCCTTGCCAATGGTGACGTAATTAGAACAAAATACGAAATAAGCTGTTTTGGCTTCTAAACATCAAAAAAGAGAATTTTATACAGAAGTTACCAGTGATAAATCACTTCTGAAGGAATCATAGGAAATATCAACATTATGAGGCAGTAGATGCTTGAGCTTCCCTGTCCATCAGTGTATCTCTTAAAAATATTTATATGCTGGCTGGCGCCGTGGCTCAACAGGCTAATCCTCCGCCTTGCGGCGCCGGCACACCGGGCTCTAGTCCCGGTCGGGGCGCCGGATTCTGTCCCGGTTGCCCCTCTTCCAGGCCAGCCCTCTGCTGTGGCCCAGGAGTGCAGTGGAGGATGGCCCAGGTGCTTGGGCCCTGCACCCCATGGGGAGACCAGGAAAAGCACCTGGCTCCTGGCTCCTGCCATCGGACGAGCGCGGTGCGCCGGCCGCAGCGCGCTGTCCGCGGCGGCCATTGGAGGGTGAACCAACGGCAAAGGAAGACCTTTCTCTCTGTCTCTCTCTCTCACTGTCCACTCTGCCTGTAAAAAAAAATATATATATATATTTATATGCTTACATATTAAGTAGGAAAATCTATAAAAAACAATCTCTCTTGTGGAACTCAGTGTCAATGATACAAATGAACCAAAGTCCTGCTGACCAATAGGTTCTGTTTCCTTTCACGGCCTTAAAATTTACTTGTAGTTTTACCTAAAAATGTTTAAAATGTATTAAAACAATTGGGTAAGTGCTAAATTACGCTCCATTCCTTTCCCAGGGATTCAAAACAAATTTATTCAGCAAAGAACTTCACATCCAAATGCAGGGTCTGCTGAAATTCATTTCTACCCTAAGATAGGTGCTCCACCTCCCTTCAGGGCATGTGTAGGAGATCGAATATTAAGTGATCCCTGTGAAATATAAGAGTGGGAATAAGAGAGGGAGGAGATGTACAATTTGGGACATGCTCAATCGGACCTGCCCCAAATGATGGAGTTAGAATTGTGCCAGGGGATTCCAATACAATCCCATCAAGGTGGCATGTACCAAGGCCATCTCACTAGTCCAAGTGATCAATTTCAGTTCATAATTGATCACACTGATAGGTCTAAGAGTCAAAGGGATCACACAAACAAGACTAGTATCTGCTAATACTAACTGATAGAATGAAAAAGGGAGAGAATGATCCAACATGGGAAGCAAAATACACAGCAGACTCATAGAATGGCAGATGTCCTAAATAGCACTCTGGCCTCAGAATCAGCCCTTAAGGCATTCAGATCTGGCTCAAGAGCCCATGAGAGTATTTTAGGCATGGAAAGCTAAGACACTCTGAAAAACAAAAAAAAGAAGACCTAAATGAAAGATCTCTGCAAGTGAGATCCCAGTGGAAAGAACGGGGCCATCAAAGAAGGAGGTACCTTTCTCTGAAGGGAGGAAAGAACTTCCACTTTGACTATGACCCTGTCGGAATAAGATCAAAGTCGGCGAATCCTAAAGGCTTCCATAGCCTCGGCAACTCATGACTAGAGCCTAGGGAGATTACTGACGCCATAAACAAGAGTGTCAAATTGTTAAATCAACATCAGGAGTCATGTCTACTTACGTCTCATGAGGGATCTGTCCTTAATGTGTTATCCAATGTGAAATAATGCTATAACTAGTACTGAAACAGTATTTGTACACTTTGTGTTTCTGTGTGGGTGAAAACTGATGAAATCTTTACATAGTATATACTGAATCGATCTTCTATATATAAAGATAATTGCAAATGATTAAAAAATCTTGGTGTTAAATTGGAAATTGCATAGATAATTAATCAATTGTTTAAAAAAAATCATGTAGGATCTCTGTCCTTAATGTGCTATACATTGTGACTTAATATACTATAACTAGTACTCCAACAGTATTTTCACTTTGTATTTTCACTTTCTTTACGTAATATGTACTAAACTGATCTTCTGTGTATAAAGAGAATTGAAAATGAATCTTGATGTGAATGCAAGGGGAGAGGGAGTGGGAAAGGGGAGGGTAGCGGGTGGGAGGGAAGTTGTGGGGGGGGAGCCATTGTAATCCATAAGCTGTACTTTGGAAATGTATATTCTTTAAATAAAAGCTTATATATATATATATATATATATATATATATATATATATATATAAAATAAAAAAACATCAAAAAAAAAAAAAAGAGCTGCCTTCCTTTTTTCTTGCCTCCAGTAGGCCTCCCTGTCTTTGCAAAATGTCTTGTAGATGCCCCAGGAAATGAGCCTTGCCCCATTTTGCATGACTAAAGGAAACCCATTCTTCACAGAATGTTAGCCCTGTTAGCCTCACTGTAATGAAAATATTTCCAAATGGGTTCAGCAAAGTCCACTTCCCCCAAGCTTGGTGTAAGGGGTGAGCCAAGTGCATGCTTTGTACCTTCAAAAATCTCCTCCTAGTCACACCCAGTGCCTGCCTGTTTCCATCCCAGGTGTAGCACTGGCAGCTTCTGAGGGTTTGGTTGGATACAACAGTTGCAGTGGGTGGAGCTACTCTCGTCCAGAGTGTTAAGCAGTCTGTGATGGAGATCTGTAGCACTCAGAAGCAGCTCATCGTAAGATCATCCTAATTCGAAGCAGATGGTAGGGTCACGGCTAAGTCACAGTGGATGCTGACTCATAAATCCACGTTTATGGAAACTATTTGGTCACTTGACCTTATAACTAAGAAATATAGCCTCTTAAAAAGTCATCATTGGTGAGAACGTGAGTTAGAACAGCCATTATGGAAAAGAGTATGGATGTTCCTCAGAACACTAAGAACGGAGCTATCATACGATGCAGCCATCCACTCCTGGATGTAGTTCCGAGGGACCCCTGCACTCAAGACTGTTTCCAGGTTCAGTCTCGGTGTCTATCAGCAGACAAATGCATAAAGCAAATGAAGTGTATGTGATATATATCTACAGGTGCACATATGTACTTAGATATATATACACTTCACATATATGAACACGTTTATTTGTATGTACACACATCATTTTCTCTACTTATGTATCAATATGTATGTTACACTACATATGTAGTATAATATTATTCAAGCATAATAAAAATGAAGTCTGTCATTTAAGCAATGTGAATGAAACTAGAGTATGTCATTTTAGTGAAATACGCCAGGCATAGGAAGATATATACCATGTATTGACACATTTGTGAAAGCCTAAATACTTTATCTCATAAAAGAGAGTGGAATCGTGGTCACTAAATCTAGAGAGGGTAGGGGAGAGGAGAAAAGGAGAGAGGCCAGATAACAGAAGCCAAAGCACAAGTAGAGGAATTAGGAAGTAGTTCTAATATCCTGTAGCAGGGCAGAGTAACTACAGAAGGCAACTGATAACATATTACAAAATAATTAGAATAAGAGTTGAAAGGCTCCCAACACATAGACGTAATAAATGTTTGGGGTAGGTGTTTGGCCTGGCAGCTAAGACACTGGATAAGATGCCTATACCGCATATGGGAGGGTCTGGATTCAAGCCCCCATTCCACTCCTGATTCCCGTTTCCTGTCAACTCTTGTAATCTACCTTTCAAGCAAATAAAAAATACATCTTTTTAAAGTTTGTTATAGGTCTTGTTAGGCCTTTAGGATTCTACTATCTGAGTTTTGAGCTACTCGCATCTGTTTATCTTTTTATTACAGCATTTTACCTGCCTATCTTAAACTCAAATTCAAGTGGTAGGGGGCCCAGGTTGGAATCTCTCATTCTATGCGTATTATCTTATTTGTTGAGAGGTTTTATTATATAACCGACGCTGATGCTCTAAGAGCTTTTACATATTAGAGAAACATTTTCCTCCCAGAATCTCAGAGTGTGTAGTAATACTTGTACCTTTTCTGAAATACTTGGAAACTACCTTTGTGGGGGTGGGGAGGCTGCATTGTGATACAGTAGGTTAAGCCACTGCTTGCAATGCTGGCGTCCCCCAGTGCAGTGCTAGTTTTAGTCCCAGGTGCTCTGCATCTCATGGGCTTCCTGGTAATGCAACAGGGAAGACCAGAGTACTTGAAATCCCTGCCACCTCTGTGGGAGACCCAGAAGGAATTCCTGGTTCCAGACTTCAGCCATCTAGGGAGTGAGCAGCAGATGGAATATCTCTGTCTCTGCCTCTCCCTCCCTCTGTGTCACTCTTCTTTCTAATAAATAAATAAACCTTAAATGGAAGAAACTACCTTTCTTCCTATCATCTAGCATCTAAGGATGCAAAATACTGTGCTAAAGTCACCTATCCTATTACATTCACATAATGCTGTCTTCATGGAAAAAGAAGGGTTTGTTCAATGAATTTCCCTTTTGTTTTAGTTTCATAAGACACTAGAAATATTACTTGACATATTACAATAAGACTTTGCAAAATACTTAATCATCTGTGAAAGACGCAGGTAAAAGTCAAATTAATTTCAATATTCTCAGAAGAAAAAGTATTGGCTGATATTTGTAAGAGGCTCAAGCACAAAGGAGATATTTACTTAAATAATTTTTCCATTATGACATTCTATTTTTGGGTATTTTCATTATCAGCATATTCATTTTTATAATTTGACTTTCAAGTTATGTAGGAAAGGAAATTAAAATCTTTCTAAATGTTAATCTACTCTTGAATAACTTTATTTGTAAGTGTCAGCAGAGAGGTATTGATAAAGATAATTGTGTAATATGACTTCATTATCCTCCTATGTAAATACCATTGCTTGGTTTGGTCCATTCACATACAAGATTAATGATAATAAATCAACTCCATAGATCACACGCAACCAACTGATATATCAATTTCCACATCCTATATGGATGGGGCTGCTGTATCTCATGGTCATACAAACTTCCTGATAGAAACTTCACCACTCTAAGTTCAACGACCTTATGGTACGTTTCACAGGTCAGAGAAGTTACTTGCTGGCAATGTACACTATTAGATAAATTTTAAATGTGATGGTGGGTTTATTTTTGAAACATACTGAGTTTCTGTAGCTTTGCGTACTGTCAAGAACCTGGAGATATTTAAGAAGTGCACGTGTTTAATGTCACTAATTCTGAAGGGGATCAGTAAAGCAGAGGCCAGCCGAGCTGAAGACACGCTTAAAGGCCTCACCCAGCGTGAGATTTCAGTGAGATTTCAAGCACTGTGCGACGTGAAACATCAAAGCAACAGATTAATCAAAATTTTTTCTATGCAGAAAACCATCTTTCAGGTAATCTACCCCAAAATGGTGCACCACATAAAATAACTTGTTGATAACGGCTGGATATCCTATATCTAAGTATTTGATCATGAAAAACAAATATGAGATGGGCTGATACCCATGGAAATCTCATGATATTTATTTAGTTTAGTTGTTCATTTTTAAATTTAAACTACCCATTAGAAATCCAATTGCCAATTTAAAATGACTTTCTTTTCTGAGGTTAACTTCTGGTTAAAAGCTTGAGAGCACCTAAAAGGAAAGAAAAGGAATCAAAAAGGCATGGATTAAGGAAAATTAGACAACATTGACTTGAAGACTTTGGACTTACATACATTTGTGGAGCTACACAGAATTTCTATGATAAGACTGCATTACACTTTACAATGCTCCATAAGGAAAAAAATAATAAGGTCAATCAACCAAAGCTTTGATAATTCAAAGCTCCATTACATTATTGATCCTAGCACTCCTCTGCCATCTCCAAATAGTACAGCAAGAAAGGTATAGCAGATAAAAATAATAATATGAAGAACAAAGGTTAGCTGTAATCACAAAATGGACTCCTCATTAAACGATTCACTTTACTTAGTGGGTTGAAGAAATGGTAGATTGTTCTTGTGGTCCATGCCCCTGATCACTTCATTTGTTAATGTATCGAAAACTGCTCAGGGAGCTTGTATCATACAGTCAACTACACCACTTGGATTACACAGCAAAGAGAAGTCTTAAATGCTTAGAAAGGGTCTCTTCACATTCATGCTTGGATATTCAGCTCCCTAGATGCCTCCTTTATCCCCAGGTTTTCCCTGCATCTGGAAAGTCATGTTTGAGGGTGGACTGAGTAGATATTTTACAAGAGAAAATACTTTAAAACCATAGAAAGCTATCAACATCCCTATTGTGAATGTTTTCATCCAGTAAAATTACATTGACCTGCCTCAAGTGGAGGTCTGTTCTCTCCTCCCTACAGTGCTCCGTGCTGCCTGGCTGTTTCTTAATCTGCCATCAACTACTGTTCTAGGAATGAAATCAGCTAAATTTGGTTCACCCACTCTCTAGCCTCCACATAAACAAGACCATCTTCACTACTCTTCTCTCAATATCTGACCCTTCAATAAAACAAAGCATGAAGAAGGTCCTAGCACTCAGTAGCAACACTGATATAACTCAAGGTTAAGTTTTCTCTTTTGAGTGTTTTTCCTCAATAGTGGGTGTGAAAGGAAAGCTGTGAATCCGGTCTATAAGAACCACAAATGAGGGACAAGGAATACTTTTCTTGTGCAGAATAACTGGAGTCCTCCAAAATAACCTTCACAAAATCCCAGGGTCTCTGCATCTGTGCCTGGTCAACCTCCTCCATTTTCCCAGCAATAAAACACAGAAAATGAAGGATAGTAAAGATTATTCTGGGTCCGGCACTGTGGCATAGTGGGTGGAGCTGCCACCTGCAGTGCTGGCATCCCGTATGGGCACCAGTTCGAGTCCAAGATGCTCCACTTCTGATCCAGCTCTCTGCTATGGCCTGGGAAAGCAGTGGAAGAGGGCCCAAGTGCTTGGTCCCTGTACCCACGCGGGAGAACCAGAAGAAGCTCCTGGCTCCTGGCTTTGGATGAGCACAGCTCCAGCCATTGCGGCTATTTGGGGAGTGAACCAGCGGATGGAAGACCTGTCTCTTTCTCCCTCTGCCTCTCTGTAATTCTGCCTTTCAAATAAATAAATAAATCTTTATAAAAAGATTATACTATACTTCAAGGACAAGTGGTTGTTGCTTAAAACCCGACCATGATGCAACTTGCAGCTTAGAGGTCAAGTCTCACGATAGGTGAAGTCAAGAATGGATTTGGTCAGATTTCCTTCAAGGCTGGAGAATGATACAGACAGGGATCTCTGTCCATCTCCCATCTAATGTGCTTCTCTGGCAGTTTGCCTGCCTGAGCCTTGGCTTCGTCCAGCTTGACGTTCATCTCAGTGCTCTCTTCAAATAGTGACAGGAGCAGCTTTCCAGAAAGATCCAGACTCCTTGCTTGGAAAATACTAGTAACAGGACAACATGGGAGCTGCAGCCTTCTGCCCTGCCATCTTTGTCCTCGTATTACCCCTATTTCTCTAGCCAATCCCCTTCCTTCTTTCCAGTTTCTGAACACACACACATACACACACACACACACTCTTGTTTGGATGTCAAATAATCCTTAAAAACAAAGATGTTCACCAACAAAGCTTATAAGCAGTCTTCCCTTCCTGAGGTCAACTGCATATCAAAAGTGGTGAAAGGGTCTTGCTCACCTAGAAAGGATGACAGTACAAAGCTGGCCATTTAGAATTTAAGCCACGCTTATCTGTCCTCACTGGCTGCTTGCATGTGACCTCCAATTCCAACTGCTTTCATCAACTAACAGAAATGAAAAACACAACCCGGGAAATCCACACAAGCTCCCAAACAGCTGTGGATGGAGGGCTGAGACACAGGACAGCTAACCTAAACACATCACAGTGCCAAGCTACAGGGGATCCAGAAGAAACCAGCAGGACGACTTGAGCAGAGAGGAGCCCCGTTCTACTCCAGACACCGAGTAACACTGCTACAAATGCCCAAAACCAGACCCACCATCTGTACCCATTCTCTGCATAACCCAGGCATACCTCGTTTTATTCTTCATGTAGAAAGTATTATTATCCCAAAGAAAATGAATATTCAGAAAATATTCGAGTATTTTTTTCAAATACATTTCAAAATGGTATTGCAATTTGATGACAAAAATGTTAAATAAGCAAAACATTCTCCAGAGGAATTTTTAGAATCAGGCATACCATCAGATTTCCAGAAGACCCACTGGTTGCCAAATCAAAGGATTAGAACCAATATATACAGGCGACTGTAAAGCTCCAAATAGAACCAGGAGCAAAATTAGGCTAAAGATTCAAATGCACTGAGCCTCAGCTCTCTAACACAAGCTGAGATCTGGGAGGCATTTTCTTAACAGTGCATGTGTTAAGATAAGGACCTGTTCCTCCAGATGTCTTCTTGTGCCTCATGCTGTTACGTGGGCTGTGTAACACTCAACAGGTCAAATACCCCATCCCAAACCTCAGCCCCCTGTTCAAAGGGAGAAGGCAAAGTCTCCCTGGTAAAGTTACCAGGAGAACTACTGGCTCATTGAACATGAACATAGCTTTGTGCCTTTGATAAGAAAGTATACAAGGGCTCTTCAGAAAGTTTGTGGAAAATTTGAATTGAAAAAGGTTTATCTTGTTGCAAAAAATTTTGAAATCTTACATTTGGGGATGTCTTCAAATGGTGCTGGGAAATGCATATTATGAAAAGTAATCACACACGGGTTTCAAAAAATGCTGCATGAAAATAAATTCATTTTTAATTCCACTTTTTCATGTATTTTCTGAAATTCCTTCATACATGTCTTTGTGTTTTTCTAAAGGACTTTATTTATCACAAAGAGTTACAGAAATAGAGTAAGAGAAAGAGATCCTCCATCTACTGGTTTACTTCTCCAAATGGCTGCAATGACTCGGGCTGAGCCAGGTAGAAGGAGGAGACTAAAACTCCATCCAGGTCTCCCACATGGGTGGCAGGGGCCCAAGGACTTGGGCCACCTTCCATTGCTTTCTCAATCACATCAGTAGGGGACTAGATTTAAAGTGGAGCAGCTGAGACACAAACAGGAGCTCCTATGGGATGTTGATATTTCAGGGAGTGATTTAACCCACCGTGCCAGGACACCAGCCTACCATGAATCTCTTCTGTGTCACAGCAGCATCTGGGATTCACCAGTGCACACCATCCCCTCGTGCTTGCTCTTTTAAGAAAATACACTGTAACAAAGAGAATTCCGCCACTGCTTGCAGAGGCACAGGCACTTTTCCCGCAGGGGTTAGTCCTGTCATCAGCATACTCTCCAGTGTACCCTCCTGAGCACCCTATCACCCGGGGCAGTGCTGAGGGACAGAGAACACGTGGAGTTTGTGCCTGGAAAGCCCGGAGTCTGTGAGCTTTTCTGCAGACTCAACAGGTCACTGCACCCCCAGGAGTCCGTCGCTCACAGAGATGATGGGGATTATCCAAGCACCTCATGGGCTCATGTTATGAGGCAGAGAACGTGAAACACCTAACACAGAATTGCCTCATTCATAAATACATGTGACTCCATTCCCACTCCATCCCCAAGGCTAATGCAGTCAAGGCAAAGGGCTGACATTCCAAACTATCCATCCATCCTCCAGCAACTGTGCCGAGGCCTTGCTGCAGGGAGAGATACCAGGAAGGTGTGTGTGTGTGTGTGTTTGCACACGCACACGTGCACATGCAGACATATGTGCATGGGCTTGCCTTGGCATGCCTTTCTCTAGGACTCTGCCTGACGGAGCCTCTCCTGAGGCAGGGCCAGAGAACGGGAGCCGAGAGATGCAGAACCCTGGAGAAAGCTGCAGTTCCAATGAACATCTCTGTCACCAACCAAGAGGGAGCCAGGCTGGGCTGGGTCCTGCCCACCTCCACAGTCTGCAAGCAGCAGGCATCTCCATCCTTCACCTTGGAGCAAGATGGCATGCTGAGATTTTACAAGCTCTGAACCAAAAAGGTTCTTTTTCAGCTAGTCGAGGCTTAGGGAATTTAAGGAGAGTGCAAAGTAATAAAATCAAGACTCTGCCAACAAAATGACCCCCTTATTCCCTGCCATTAAGATACTTCTGCTTTACTCTGCAGGATATAAAGAGGATGTGGTTGAATAAATCCTATTATTTATTACAGCCACCATTTACAACAGCAATAGTTTCAACCCGCCTGCTTAAGAAAATGGGCAAATTACTAGATCATCACGTATGGTCCTAGAAATAGTTTCCTAGCTGTCAGAGAGCTCCGAGCAGCAGATAAAAAGATACCAGATGGTGATGGCTACTCAGAAGGTGAGCAAGAAGGAAGTGACAGTGTGTGACTTTCTAGAATTCGCTTTGGAAGTTACAGAAGTGTGGGAAGTTTTGAGAGACAGCAGAGTGGGTTGCAAAAACAGAAGCCCAGCCCTCTAGGCACAGCCTCACCACAGCTGAACCCCGAGAAAGATTAATTTTCCAGCTTTTATGCAAAATTGTTGAAAGTCAGAGTAAAAGCATCCCTTTCAGATAAACACAACCATCCTTTTCATTCTCATTCAATCAAGTTCAAAATGAACCCCAGCATTTGGATATACTTAAGCTCTCTGACAGTTAAATGCATTTGCAACATTGTTGACAATGAAAGATTACATATTTTAATGCATTAAAGCAAGTATCCTCTGTCATCTTTGGAAGTTTATAATGTTCCTTTTTGGATACTGTGATAATTCCAACCCATTATGTTAAGTCAAAAATAATTTTTTACAGTTATACAAGCAATTTGAGCATCTTTACAAGAGTAAGGGCCTTTAGTTGATTTCTAATCAATCACGTTGTGGCATGAATATAAATAAATTTTTAGTTATGAATGAATAATTTCAATAATAAATTTTAAAAGTAACAAGCTCTTTATCTTCTAGTCTAGCTTCTGTTGACTTGAAACTCATGCACTTCTACAGAGTCTTTTTTTGCACGGTTTTTACATCTGCAATGTCAATCCATTTTCAGTCACCGGGAAGCCAGAAATGACACATGCTTTGGCAAGAGTAAGTGCAGTTACTGTGATTTGGAGTCTGGCTTCTGGTTCTACCACCTCTGATGAGCTTTTGACTTGAACTACTGACTTAGCTCCATGAAACCTATTACATACTCCTTCCCACGTTAGATTGTAAGCCAGGAATGAGATGTCTTGGAAAAAATAAAATAAAAATGTATAAATTCTGTGCTTTCTGTATTAAAGAAGTAGTAGAAGCTTTACAAGTAGACCATATGGGAAGTGAAAATCTCGTTATTGCATCCTCTAAAGATAATCGCCTTCAACGATTGTCATCGTTTTCTGCCTATCTTGGTGCACTGGGATCATTTTACTGTGGTCCTTTGCTTTTTCAACAATAGTCAGATCTTAACATACGTACTGTAACATCACACTCACTTCACCTTCCAAGTCTGCTTCATAGTATGGAATTAGTTACTCTGGATGGGAGACTTCCGTGTTTCTGTGTCCTGGGTCGTGAACCACTATTCTACTCAGGGGTATTCAGGTTGATTGTCATCTATTATTATTACAAGCTGGTTTGTGATTAAAGTCAGCCCATACATTTCTTTCCACACGCATATTCACACACACACTGATACACACACATTTTCCCTTGGGACTGGGTAAGCAGGATCACAGGGTATACAGATATCAGATTGCAAAGGGTTCAATCCACCTAGTCTTGCATAAGTGAACCAACTGGCAGTTCCCCCACCAGCGTCTGGGGCACTCACGTCATGAAAAGCCTTTTTTTCTTGCCTTCCCAGTAGACCCTATTTTATGTCTTGGCACACAATCAGTGTGCTATGTTTGCCTGGATGAGTGAACAAAAGCATTGCTGTTAAAGATCAAATGTTTATTTAAGCAGCTATCAAGGTACTGGGGCACGTGGATATGCACATGCATATTTATAAATGGCCTATTATGTACCACAGATTCAACAGGCATCCCAAAGAGATTTATTTACAATATTTGAAATATGGAATTCTCCATGCCTCAATAAATTGCAAATGTTTAGCTAAATATAATTTGTGGCTTCTGAGCACAGGGGATTCTGTCATGTAATCCTTTTTGGCATTTTCTGGAAAATGTACTAGCATTTTAAAGTTTTGAGATTAGTGCATCACCTTTATAATAACTTTTTAAAAAAGATTTACTTTATTTATTTGAAAGACAGAGTTATAGAGAAAGGTAGAGCCACAGAGAGAGAGAGCAAAGTCTTTCATCTGCTGGTTCACTCCCCAAATGACCACCATGGCCAGAGCTGAGCTGATCTGAAGCCAGGAGCTTCTTCTGGGTCTCCCATGTGGGTGCAGGGGCCCAAGAACTTGGGTCATCTTCCACTGCTTTCCCAGGCCACAGCAGAGAGCTGGATTGGAAGCGGAGCAGCTGGGACTCAAACAGGTACCCATATGGGATGCAGGCACTGCAGGCTGGGGTTTTAATCCACTGCACCACAGCACCAGCCCCTATAGTAACTTTTGATGGAACCTCTCAACTATACCAAAGAGATTTATTACACCCATACAACTTGAAATGTAAGTTTTCTCTTCAAACTGATGAACTAGCTTCTGTTTAGAAGCTACTTAACATGTAGAGTGAGTGGAGTTACAAATGTTGACATTATTATGTGGGGGCAGCAGTACCTTGGGTGAAATGGAATGATTTGAATTTGCCACTAATGGAGTGTCCCTCAACTCTCATCAAGAAAATATGAAGTTATAGTTCAAATCATGTTTGAACCCCCTACTTGACTACATATTGCAATTTTCCATGTAGTAGATGAGAGAACCGCTTACGCCAAGGTGGAATACCATTCACAGAGTAATTGAAGGATTCTTAGCAAATAATGTTGTCATGACTCTGACTTTGGTGGATCAATACTTCTACATCAAAATTTTGTAACTGACACATACGAAGAGCACCAAATCACTAAATGCAGAACTTGAGTTCAGTACTTAAGGAAGCCAAATAGGTTGAATCTATTAGCTCACTGGGGTGACCAGGAAAAGACACAGGAAAGATTCAGAACTCAAGAGCCAAGGTCACCCTGAGCAAGGGAACAAGGCAGAGAAATGGTTTAAACACAAGTAAACATTGCAGAGGCCGAGGTCACAAAGACTCAAGAGCGACAAGTGGCAGAAATGCAGCAGAGAGGGGGCGGAAGAACTAACACGTATTGATTTCTGAAGATATATCAGGCACGATGGCATCATCTTCCCAGACGTCTCTTATTTCTCTTAATCCTCCCAAGGGTCCCTGACAGTCATTTATAGGGTTATTTATAGAAAGCGCACTGAGGCTTGCAGAACCTAAGTGGCATTCCCAAGAGCTACCCAGATGGTAAAAGCCAAGGTCAGAACAACAAAGGGGGTGTTCTTTGAATGACCCGAGCTGCAGCCCAGGGTGAGACCTGAGCCAGAGCCATCTGTCTTGTACTAGAAAGAGAGCCCATCTCCAAAAAAGCTCCAGAAGCGTCCTTTGGAGTAGTTGGGACAAATGGTTTCCTGCCATGGGGTTGTTAACGTCAGTCTAGCAGCTTCTTTAAACATCGTGCATAAACATCATCCATAAATATCACCTGGGTTTAACTAAAACTTCAGGTTTTGAGGAACAACCCAGAACTACGAAACCAGGGTCTTTTGGGTTTGGAGGCACGAATCAGAATTTTCGCATATATCCCATACAGCTTTTAAACATAGGGTTGATTCATAAATACTGATTCCAAGGCCCAAAGTCAGTGGACATGGCATAAAACTTGACACCTAGCAAATAAAGCAAAAGCTGGTATTCAAATTCAGAGGAAACCTATCCAGTTTCTCAATTTTCTAAATGTCAGTGAAAATAATCATGAGATGAAGGAAAGAGAATACATTCCATCCTTAATTGACAAATTAAGTAGGAGCAAGAGAAAAAGAAATACATATTACAAGTCAGTTTCAAGACCTGTCAAAGAACAAATGACAGATTCACTAAACACTAATAACAGGCGTCAGTGGCATGAAAGCAAATTGAAAGGATCTAAATGACAAACGACCCCATCTGAGAGCACTCATGAATTTTCAGACCTGCGAGGCACGCTGTGATGGAAGTAGATGGAGGAGTGTTTGCTAAAGCAGCTGTTCACCTCATGCTTCAGAAACATTTAAAAAAGGATGCAAGATAATCCAAGTTCCACCTCAGTCTAGTCAACAACGATGCTCTGAGTGAATTGGGTAGACAACCTACATGAACGCAAGGATACCCAGGGGCCAACAATTCCTAACATTCATCATCATTGGCAAGTTTTCCTAAAGAATCCTCTATAGGGTGCAAAAGACTTCTTCATGGACCAATCACTTTCATTACCTAGAAAAGACTATATTAATATCAAGAAGGAAAAGAATATTATTCAGAAAATAAATACCGTGGCTCAACAGGCTAATCCTCCGCCTTGCAGTGCCGGCACACCGGGTTCTAGTCCCGGTCAGGGCACCGGATTCTGTCCCGGTTGCCCCTCTTCCAGGCCAGCTCTCTGCTGTGGCCAGGGAGTGCAGTGGAGGATGGCCCAAGTGCTTGGGCCCTGCACCCCATGGGAGACCAGCACGCCGGCCGCAGTGGCCATTGGAGGGTGAACCAACGGCAAAAGGAAGACCTTTCTCTCTGTCTCTCTCTCACTGTCCACTCTGCCTGTCAAAAAAAAAAAATTTCAACTTCCTTATTCCACATACCTTCCAGAAATATTGCCTTGTTTCTTGTTAATATTTCTGTTTCAAGCTATCACTACACTCACAATCCTCTCCCAACTCATTTCAAATAGCACTGTGTTATTCACAGTGTCCAGAGCGTATGAATACATTGGTGACCAATGAATACATGGATGAGTTACATAGTCATTCAGGGGATCATAGTCAGTAATTATTTTGTTTTGTGAGATCTTGTCACTATCCAAGTGATTTATGTAGATCACATATTTTAATTCTCATTGGTTTGGGGAGACATAAGTTTTCTTTTTTTATTTTATTTATTTGACAGGTAGAGTTACAGAAAGTGATAGGGAGAGACAGAGAGAAAGGCCTTCCTTCCATTGGTTCACCCCCCAAATGGCCGCTACGGCCAGAGCTATGTAGATCCGAAGCCAGGAGCCAGGTGCTTCTTCCTGGTCTCCCACCCGGGTGCAGGTGCCCAAGCACTTGAGCCATCCTCCACTGCCTTCCTGGACCACAGCAGAGAGCTGGACTGGAAGAGGAGCAACCGGGACTAGAACCCGGTGCCCATATGGGATTCCGGCACCACAGGCGGAGGATTAACCAAGCGAGCCACGCCGTTGACCCTGACATAAGTCTTCTTAATAGAGTTATTTTATAAATAAGAAGACAAGAAAAGTTTCCTAAACTGCAGAGTATTAAGTGGTACAGGCAGGATCTGATCCCAGGAAACCTGGCTCTAAAGCCCCAAACCTTAGCCTCTGTGCTAAGCTCACAGCAAACATAAACACCAACAAAAGGGTATCTGGTGTCCAAAAGCAACATAAATATCTCCAACAGGGGGCGCTTGAATTTGTAATGAATATGAACACGAAGTTTGTTTTCAAAAGTGTGTTTAGCAGATGTTTTCAGTACAGTAGCATCTACCATGGAGTATGGATTCCATCGCAATCCCACACGGCTTGACTTCCACCATCGATGCTGGGATCAGAATTCATACTGATAAACCCCAATGTCTGAGAGATTCTGGCTGAGCCGCTGCACTAGCCCAAGCCTCATCACCCCAACCCTGCGTGTTTAGAAGGTGGACTAATTATTACTCCAAACACTCTTCATTGTCAGGCCATATGAGATTCCTGTGGGATGCTTGTTAAAACTACAGATCCTAAGGGCTCAGCCCAAAATATGCTGAATTGAAACGTTGAGTAGTAGGGCTCAGCATTTTAACTAAGTCCTCCACGTGAACTTGAGAGCAACGCATTTCCAAAACTTCAGGGCCAGATGACTTTAACATTTCCAAGACACAACTTCTCCATCAATCAAGATGAAATATGGCTCCTTCTTATACCATTTTAAAGAAAAGTAAGAGCCAGTAATTTAGCTCTAAAAATAAGTGACTATGATTAATAAAGACTCTATATATTATTGCAAAATCATAAAGCAGAAATGGACTTAAGGCTACCTGAACTTTCACCTTTATGTCTATTTCCTGGGGATTTGAGTTCCACATTTGGAAGAGGTTTCTCTCCATCACTATTTGTCCAAAAATGTAGCTGACTCCAAAACCGATCAGCAGCAGAGGCCCAGATAGTTACAGTCCCACAGAAACAAGAAATTCTGCTGTTACTGGCTTCAGGGACTAGTGCTTAAAAACTGCTCTTAGTACAAAAAGGAATTTATCTTTACCTGTAACTCATTCACCACAATTAAACAGTGAACCTAAAACACTAGAGCACCATAAGGCTTCCAGGTGGTGCCTTAATCAATTACAAGGAAATATTCTAAGGTTCTCTTTTGTCTCATAAAAGTAATTCCTTTACTATCTCTCACTCTAACAATATTGGACAAGTTACATTATCCGGAGACGAGTCAGAATGAAGTGTATTTCCATATGTCATGTAGAAATAAAATGCCTAATGAAAGTGCCTCAATATCATTAACACTAGATATAAAAACCGTGCTCCAAAGCATGTGCTGAAAGAATAATTTCAAATGTTTACCCCAGCTGCGGATGCCAGCTCTCTGCCAATGCACAACCTGGGGTGCAGAATGATGGCTCCATAGTGGGGGACCTACACTGAATCTCAGTCTCCTGGCTTCAGCCTGACCCTGCCCCAGCTGTTACAGGCATCTGGGAAGTGAACCAGCAGATGAGGATGCTTTCTCTCCCCACCCCCTCCCCCAAATAAATAACAAAAATGATTACAATGGTACATTTATGGGCAGGTTTTTGACACAGCAGTTAAAATGACACTTACGATGCCTGCATCCCAAAGTGGAGGGCCTGGATTCAAGGCGCAGCTCTGGCCCACATTCAAGCTTCCTGTTAATATACCCTGGGAGGCTGCAGGTGATGGCTGAAGTGGTTGGGCCACTGCCACGCACATGGGAGACCTGGATTGAGTTCCTGGTCCCTGATCTGGCTTGACCCAGCCTTGCAGTTGTAGGCATGTGTAAAAGGATTACAAAATAGCAAATAACTTGAACAGGCTTGAACAGGTATTTCTGCAAACAAGACTTACAAGCACATGAAGAGATGTCCAACATGCAAATGCAAAGCAAAACTAGCATGCGACAGCACCTCATACCAATCAGGATGGCTACCGAGTAAGCTAAAGTGTCGTAAAAATCAAAAGAAAAAATAAGAAATGAAGGAGGAGGTAGGTGCAAGTGTGGGTGGGAGGGAGGGAGGGCACAGTGGGAAGTATCACCATGCTCTTAAATCTCTAGATATGAAATACATGAAATTTGTTCATCTTATATACATAAAAATTTAAAAGACAGTATGAATAAAGAAAAACTGGAACCCTTGTGCGTCACTGGTGGGGATGTAAGATAATGTAGCCACTGGAGAAAAGAGCACAGCAGCTCCTCAAGAAGTGAAAAATCGGATTATCATGCGATCAGGCAACTCCACTTCTGCGCGAGGACCAGAAACAACCACAAGCCAGGACCCTAGGAGATTGAACATGGTGTTCAGAGCAGCACTGCCCACCATAGATGAAGTGGAAGTGATGCGAAGGTCCACAGGCAAATGAGCGCATAAGCAAAATGTGCTATACAAATACAACGAAACATGATTCAGCATTAACAAGGAAAGAAATTTTGAAACATGGTTACATGGAGGAGCCTTGAAAATGTTATGCTAAGTAAACAAGCTAGTCTCAAGCGACAAGTACCAGTGACTCCCCTTACATGAGGTACCTAGATCAGCTAAGCTTGTAGAGGCAGAAGGTAGACTGACGGTTGACAGCAGCTTAGAGGTAGGAGGGAAGGGAGAGTCACCTTTCAGTTCCACAAGGTGAAACCGTTATGTGATGGCGGGCAGGTGGCCGTGACATTAGCACAACCACATGGACCATCAGAAAGTGATAGTAATTATAATTAATATTGCAAAAAAGTGTCCTGCATTTCTTCACCGCTGTGGGTGCCTTGAGCAGGGCGACTGGGTTGCCATTTTGTATCTTCAGAGCTAAAATAGGACCTCGAATTCAGTTGCTTAAGTAAAAGTTAACTGACTTAGAAAGGGAGTAGTTTCAATGAAAGTTTGTTTTTCTTTCCTGTTAGGTAGAACGGTGCGTGGGGTTTAAGTTTGATGAACTAACTGGCTTTAATTTGCACTTAACACGTTTTGAAAACTGAGAGACACAGAGAAAGAGACAGGCAGAGGCCAAGTTCCCATCTGCTGTTTTGTTTTCTCAAATACCTACAATGGTCTGAGAACAGAAGCCAGGAGCCAGAAACTCTACCCAGGGCTCCCGTGTGGGTGTGTATTAGCAGGAAGCTGGAGTCAGCATTGGAGCTGGGACTCGAATGATGATATTCTGGTATGGGATGTGGCATCCTTAAACGTAAGGTCAGATGCCCATCACTTAACATACACTATTTTTTTTTCAGATTTATTTATTTCGAAAGTCAGAGTTATAGAGAAAGAGGAAGAGTCACAGAGATCTATCTTCTACCCTCTGGTTGACCGCTCAAATGGCCACAATGACCAGGTCTGGGCCAGGCCAAAGCCAGGAGCCAGGAACTTCTTCAAGGTCTCCCACATAGGTGGCAGGGGCCCAAACACGTGGGCCATCTGCCACCGCTTTTCCCAGGCCACTAGCAGGGAGCTGGATCGGACGTGGAGCAGCGGTGACTGGAACTGGCACCCACATGGAATATGGTGTCACAGGCTGCAGCTTCACCTGCCACGCCACAACACAGGCTCCAACACACACCTTTAAGTAAAGGACTAAAGAAACCATGATCATTGAGCCAAGTGCAGAGAAAATCAGCGTTTGTAAGGAATCTCTGTACCAAAACTGTTCTTCCCAGAGAGTGGAATACGAAGGCTAGTTGGACAAATATCCAATGAAGATTTTTAAATCAGAATGGAAAACTGATGACAAGTTTGACATTTATTTCTCTGATGATTTAAATAATTGGGATGACAGAAATGAGCATGCATAAAATTCACATGGAGCAGGCAGACTAAAGCAACTTTTGTAAAGACCACAAAGTTTTATAAAATATTTCTGGCCTCTGAAAGATCAATCTAATCTAACTCATAAAAGTATTACTGGATGTGAGTAGTGGCACATGGAATCAAAAACACCGGAACAACAAATGGTGCCTTCTTCATGAATGGGAAATTCTAAACTGTAATTATAATTTGAATTAGGTACAACCAAATCCATATTTGGTTCTAAAAATTGAATTTTATTAATGCAATAAAACTCACTAGAAACTGAAAAATCCCAGGTTATTCTTTACCATGTTATCGATGCCTCCTTTTCAGCAAGTAGAGACCTATCTGATATTTAATGAGATTAATCTTACTTGCAAATAAGAGAACATCAAAGTAAAATACAACAAAACCTGCTGTATGTTTTTGGACCAGCTTTGCGAGCATTTGGTAAATGCTGACGTAAACGTGAAGCAGGTTTGCTGCCTGTACTCTCTGCTTCCCAAGACCACCTCTGCCCCAGCACCACACAGGGAGCTCCCCAGCACCACCCAGGCTGCCGACACTGTGAGCTGAGATGGCGATCCTTAGCAATCTAGATTTTCTCCTGATGCAAAGAGCAAAACTTCCAGGAACCAAAAGCAATTAAATAATCAAAACCCAGTTCTCCTTCTGGGTCTCGAAGCTCAGTTCAGGTGGGAGAGCAGCGTCAGGAGGCGGCCAGGCCCTCAGAGCCACACCTGCCCTTTGGCTCTGATCCACACCCAGGACACTGGCTGCCCCAGCACTGTTTCTCAGGCCGCTGGGTCACTGTTTCTCTGGCCTGCAGCAGGGCCCCGAGGGGGGCTGACGGCTGAGGGAGGACAGAAGGGAATTTTCCCTCTCCTCTCCTCTGTGCTTGCAAAAGCTAAGTACTCGTTCTCCTGATCCAGTTTCACTGTTTCACACGGTACATATTATTACTAATTATATTATCCTGATTAACATTCAATTAGTGATTAATTATTTCTAATTATATTATAGGTTACAAGGTGTTCAACTGGGGTTGTTCTGTTGTCTGGGGATTTTTGTGGAAGTTACAAGGACAAGAGGTACTCAAAACCCCTCGCAGAGGTGACCAGAGACCACAGAAGTGGCCCAGTAACCACTGCCCAGCCAAGCTACTGCAGAGCTGACTCACACAGTCTTTCTAATACCTGGAAGAGAGGATTCTGAGTGGTCTCACAGCGAAGAAGTGACAGATGTTCAAGATGACGGAGAAGGTAAGTACTCTGATGTGACCAACATGCTCACATTCAAGCATCACATGGTACCCTATAAAGATATTCAATTACCATGTGTGAACAAAGTGAAATTAAAGAAATGTGAGGGGGCCGGTGCTGTGGCTTGGTGGGTAAAGCTGCTGCCTGCAGTGGTGGCAGCCCATAAGGGCACTGGTTCTAGTCCTGGCTGCTCCTCTTCCAATCCAGCTCTCTGCTATGGCCTGGGAAAGCAGTGGAGGATGGCCCAAGTCCTTGGGACCCTGCACCCATGTGGAAGACCTGGAAGAAGCTCCTGGCTCCTGGCTTCGGATCAGCAGAGCTCTGGCTGTTGCGGCCATTTGGGGAGTGAGCCAGCGGATGAAAAACCTCTCTCTCTCTCTCTCTGCCTCTGTAACTCTGCCTTTCAAATAAATAAATAAATAAATCTTTAAAAAGAAAAAGAAATGTGAGATACCATTTTTCAAAGGAAAATGATGAAGAGCAAGGTTGTTTGTCCTCACTTCTCCATCAGATATAACGAAGGAGGGACTCTTCCCTGCCTGGAGAAAGGCCATGGACAGGAAGCCCACAGAGCTCAGAGCCCAAAACTCATTCCCTGGAGGCATAGGATGGAGCACAGGAAGTTCTTGGCTTGTGACCGTGACCCCAGAGCCTGAGTCTGCGTCTCATCTCGAGCACACACAGGGCTGGCTGCAGGATCCACCTGCCCTGTTCCTTCTAAACCGGCATTCTGCTGAGTTCATCTGGGCAGTAAGCAAGCAGGTGTGAAGAGGAGTCCAAAAAACAGTAGCAGACGCACCCCTGGTTCAAGCACATTAACGATCACTGACGTGAGGCACATAAAGCTCATGGCATTTAGACCATTCAATAAAAACGCAAACAGGCACTGACACGGATGGACCTGTATTCCTCCCGAGACGCTCAGGAGAGAAGGAACGATCTGTCCGCTCTCTTCCTCCAGGTCTGGCACAAGGTTGGCTCTCAGGAAATGCTTGAACACATAAAAGCTGAATTAAACACTACAGAAGGACCTAAAGAAAATTCTGAACCAACAAGAAAGAAGATTATTGCACTGAGGTTTTTCATTGCTTTACTTGTGCCAATGCTTATTGCTATTACAGAATGATTGATTTAAAAGTAAAGATTTCAGTCAACCGTGAGTGTTGTCTGAGTCATCACAGATGTTTGAGTCTCCATTGCTCGTTCCCATCCATGCACACACACAAACACATAAAATCAGTTGCTATTTTCTGTCTTTATCTTTGGTTGACTTTTTAATAGAATAACTAGATATTCGGGATTCACATCATCACAGCCAAGTGCACAGTAATTAAAAGATGATTTCAAATGGTATTTACATTTAACAACACGCACCGATTTCACCATATGTTTTCCACCCTCGTCAACCCGTTTATGTGGCATTTTATCTGCAGGCAACAGCTTTGTTCCTCATGGCTGGAGTCGCACGCTGTGCAAGCAAACAGGAGAGGTAGAGGGAGCTCCTCCGTGAGCTCACCTGTGCTGAAGGCAGGCTCCTGCAGCGACAGTCATGGGAGATCATCCTAGGAAAAGTCACAATCTAGGAGGGCTTTTTCCAAGCTTCCTGTCCTGGGCTCTGAACAGAGGGTGTCCATCCCAGAAGACACTGATGGCAGAAGACCTGTGTGTGTGTGTGTGTGTGTGTGTGTGACCACGTGCTCTCACATCACATACAGGCATGCTTTTGTTCCCTGCAGAAATATCCCCAAAACATCAACACGAGTTACTTTTCATGAAAGGGACTCCTGAGACACAGAGGGTGCTTGCCTTTTGCTCTATGACATTCCATATTGATTACATAATTTCCTTTTCAATTACTAGGATTAACAGTAAACATCAAAATGAAATCACTATATCAATATGTCTTGAATTAATCTGATTATTATCATTTCTAGCCCAAGATTTACAACAAGGTTTCCTAAGTAGGGGTTTTCTATGGAGAAAAAGCCACAAAATGCATTAAAAAAAAAAAAACCAAGGATCATTTATCCCTGAGTCCTTTCTTGGAGCAAGGAAAGGAGGGGACAATGAGTCACTAAAACAATAAATCAACTTTTCAGATTTGGGGAGGAAGGACTAGCGTGCCCCCCGACCAGGTCCCTATCTTGTGCAGTCAGTGAAGGTGGAGCTCTTATTTTCAGAGGCCTTAGAGAAGGCAATACAACAGCATCACTTGAATCCATCTTGTTCTAACAGCCTCTTCCACAGAACCCTTCACTGGACACCCTCATTTAAAGGGTCATTAGACTGTGGAGCCATAGAGAAGGTTTGCTAAGAAAGCATTGAGGACAGCTCTTGTTTAACCTTTGGACACCCCAAGGAAAAGTAATTCATAACTTCCCAAAACGGCCAGCTGAAAGTCAATGAGCTCTTACATTTCCAACATGAATTTAAATTCCAGTAAAATTTCAGGCAACTGCATTTCTGAGACAGCAGCTCGGTGTCTAGGCACAAAGGAAAGACAGTTCCACTGGGAAGTTGCCGATGCTTAGACAGCTTCACAGCCTAGAAAGAACACTGTCTGGGTGCTTACTGTGTCAAGACCCATCTCGATGAGGCTCGGATTGGATTCCCTGGGAAACACACTCACATGTGGCTATTCACCTGCAGGAGATGGCTGGGGCAATCAAATGATTTTGGGAAATAATTTCAAGGAAGCCAGGGAAGCAGAGTTGGGTAGAAGGAGAAACTGAACTGCGCTGTAGTTTCAACAGGGGTTTCGGCCACTTTTGGGGTTGATATGATGGTTCAGAACTGTCCCAGTCTAGGTGACGGAGCCAGGAGGGAGAATTAAGCAGGCATCTAATGAGGGTGTATCCCTGGGGAAGGGAAATCTTGAGGACATACTCGGGTGTGTTACCAGCAGCTGGCATCCCTTGCATCTCAGAAAATCAGCACTTTGGTACCAAACGATGGCTAAGGTGACACACAACGGTGCCCTCTGTATACGATGTCTAAACTGCAGGGCAATAGACTATCCACGATATGCTGCTACACCAGGACACCTGACACTGGATCATGTAGAATGAAAACAGTTAGTTCCTGATACTGGTGGCTAGAGGATCCCAAGGCCATGCCGCTCATGCCCAGCTATGTCACAACATACAATCAGCTTCATGCCCGGGCTGCCCTGTGTGAGCACGGAAACAACAGATCAGAGAGCACCAGCATCGTTGCTGCTTTTTTTTTTTTTCTGTTATAACCCACTCATAAGAACGAATCCACTAACATCAAGTCAGCATTACTCCTTCCTAGGAGCAGCGCCCCCTTACGCTAATCACTTTGCATGTGTCTTTCCACCCTCCTCATTGCCACACTGGGGACAGAGTTTCCAGTACCTGAATCTGTGGGGGACAAACCACACCATATACAAACCATAGCATTCTGCCCCCTAGCCTTCAAGGTTCATGTGCTTGCCGTGTATGAATGCCGTGTATAAATACTACATACACTCATTCCACACCAGTAACACTCGAAGTCTGAACCTGCTCCAGCATCGCTCTGAAGTCCAAGTACAAAGTCTCATGTGAAACTCAAGGCAGAGTCCTTCCAGCTGTGAGCCAGGAACATCCTAAACAAATCACGTACTCCCAAGATACGATGGCAGAAGAGGCACAGTGTAAATATTCCCAGGTATAAATATATAAATAGATACATAAATAAAAGAGTGATAGGCCTTCAGAAGACTGACATGTAGCAAGGCAGGATCTTGTGTGCACTAGGAAACCAAACCTCCAAGGCATTGCTGGTCACAGCCTGCATGGCTGCTATGTACACTGCCAATGGCTCCACCATGGAGGGCTATGCAATGGTAGCCCTGCTCCCACAGCGACAGAAGGCACTGGCCAGTGGAGACTCTGTGTGGCAGCTCTGGCCTGGTAGCAGACTTTCCCAGGCTCTCCTCTGAAATCGTGGGGGAAGCCATGCTGATCTCATGGCATCTGCCTTCTGGGCACCCACAGAACTAGTACCACAGGGAGGCTATGAAGGTCCAGGACTTCTGCCTCCAGAGTTTCTGCGGTGGCTGTGCCTGAACCCATCTGCATCACTGTTGGGATGATCAAGAAATGCACTGTGTGTGTGGAGCGGAGTCTGAACTCGGCCTCGGGCAGCAGGACCAAGAAGAGGTCTGGGCCCATTTCCCGAAACTATTTTGCCCTCAGATGCATGTAAGTTTGTGATGAATGGACAGCCTTGCAGATTTCTGAGCGGCCCTTAGTCCTCCTGTCCACTGTCAGGATGCGCAGTGCCTGGCTCCTTTGGCCCAGGCTAATCTTAGCAAGCAGGGCCAACACCCTTACACTTTCTCTTCATTCTTTCCCAAGCCAAGCTGAGAATTTTCCATATCTCTCCTATCTGCTTAATCCCTTTGGCCCTGAATCTGAGCCCAAGTAGTTAAGAGCAACCAAGCAGTGGCCAGAGTGGTTTGCCCTTGATACAGTTCCCCTACCAGTTTCTCATCCTTCCTCAGTGTGGCACTCCACAGAGACCTCGGGAAGGGACGCAAGCAGTTGTGTTCTCTGCAATGGTGTTGGGGCAGCACCATCCTCGCTTCCACCAGAGAACTCTTCAGCATATCCTTGACCTTCCACTCTTCACTATTTTTTTTTTAATATTTATTTACTGGGGCTGGCGCTGTGGTATAGGGGTAAAGCCGCTGCCCGCAGTACCAGCATCCCATATGGATATCAGTTTGAGTCCCAGCTGCTCCACTTCCGATTCAGCTCTCTGCTATGGTCTGGGGAAGCAGTAGAAGATGGCCCAAATCCTTGGGCCCCTGCACCCACGTGGAAGACCTGGAAGAAGCTCCTGGCTCCTGGCCTTGGATCAGCGCAGCTCTGCCCATTGCTGCCAACTGGGGAGTGATCCAGAGCATGGAAGAACTCATTCTCTCATTCTCTCATTCTCTCATTCTCTCTCTCTTTGTGTGTGTGTTGTGTGTGTAATTCTGACTTTCAAATAGATAAACAAATCTTTAAAAAACAGATTTATTTAAAAGAATTACAGATAGGTGGCAGAGAGAGAGAGAGAGAGAGATTGATTCTTCCACCTGCTAGTTGACTCCCCAAATGTCTTGAACAGACAAAGCTGGGCCAGCCCAAAGCCAGGACCCAGGAGCTTTATCTGGTGGTCCTACTTGGATGCAGGGCCCAAGGACGTGGGCCATCTTCCACTGCTTTCCCAGGTGCATTAGCTCTGAGCTGGATTGGAAGTGGAGCATTCGACACTCGATTTGGTGCCCACCTGGGATGCTGGCCCTGCAGATGCCAGCTTAACCCACTGGGCCACAGGGCTGGCGCTGACCCTCCAGTTCTCTTTCAGCATTCTGGTCATGGTCACTGGCACATTTCCAGAAAGCTTCATTTTTCTATAAGTATCCTCATCTTCTGAGGCCTCATGGGAAACGGATCTAACACTGTGTTTCTAACATTCCTGCCTGTTCCTCCAAATTCCTCCAGCTTCTGCACATTGCCCACGTCCAAAGCTTCCACATCATTTGAGCAAAAACCCCACAACTTGGTCCCGATTGTCTCTTAGTCCTTTAAAAAAATCTAGTTATTTGAAAGGCACAGAGACAGAGACAGACAAAAGTCTCCCATCTACTGATTTGCCCCCCCAAAACCCACAACAACTGGGGATGAACGGGGTCAAAGGCAGAGACTAGAAAATCAATCCAGGCTCACAGGTGGGTAGCAGACCTAATACTTGAGCTATCGCCTGTTGCCTTTCTGCCTGTGCATTATCCAGAAGCTGGGAACAGGAGTGGAGCTACAGCTTGAACCCAGGCGTTCGGATAAGGGAGCATCGCGAGCTGCATCGTAACCACTGCACAAAGCATTGGCCACTTAGTCCTTCTCATGTTGTCATAACAGAATATTTGAGGCACAGTAATGCATAAAGCAGAAAGGTTTATTTGACTCAAGATTTTGGTGGTTGGAGGGTCCAAAAAGCAAGTCACCAGTGGCTGGGCAAGAGACCCCCAGCTGTGTCACAAGGGCTAGAGAAACGGAAAGAGAAGCAGCGTGTGCAGGAGCAAAGAAGCAGCAGCCCAGGGAGGCCACAGGCTCACACTTTGACAAAGAATCACCCTTGTGGGGAGGAGCCCACAGCTATGAAATCAGCGTGCACAGCATCTGGGGGCAGTGCCCCAAGATCCACCTGCGAGGGCTCCACCTCCTCAGTTCCACCAGATGGAGGAATAAGCTTCCTGATCACAAACCGTTAGGGGACAAACCATTTCTAAACCACACCAGGCACACCTCGTTCTCAGGCTTTTCATCTCTCAGATTAAACTGTGTTGAATATAGTTGTAAATAACTTAAAATCCCATGAGTTGTGTGTTTTGAAAAGATTTAGTTCCAGAATGTGAAGGTCATGTTTCTGAACAATGTAAACCACAGTCTCTCCAAAATACCAATAGGAAATGTGTTGTTGTGAAAGAATTCAACATCGTCCATACAGTTCTCAGTGGGTTAACTGATACTAAAGGTTTCAGATTAACTGACTAATGTGGACAGCAGTAGCATTACTATTTAGCAGCCATGAGCATCACAATGAACTGTGTTTGTCAAGGGAGTTGGGTAAGCACTCTTGTCAATCACAGCACCCTGCCATTTGGGGAAGTCACCTGTTCTCAATAAGAACCGATGGCATTGTAAATCCAAACTCTGGGGAAGACTCACAAGCCATCAGTGTCCACATGCAATATAAATACATGAAACCGTGAGGTTGGAAATAATACTTAAATATCACACCTTCTGCAACAACAGTTACTGAGCAAAGAATCAGACTTTGTGCAGCTATCATAATAGGTATCCTCATATGGAGTTAATCAATGAGCTCAAAATCATGTGTGTGTATGTGTATGTGTGTGCACATGTGGGTACTCTTTTTTTTTTCTGAGAACACATCTACCTTTAGATGGATATATACTCGCATATAGGTGGATGTGTCTATAATTTTCAACAGCTTTGAACCAACATCCCTGGTGCCAAACAATTTAGGATCAAGAGTGACAAAGATAAACAGAGGGAGAGGTCCTTCCACTTCAGTAATGACACTGCTCCTGAGGCTCTCCTGGTGGGCACGCCCTTGAGAGCTGAGCATAATTATAAAAAAGAGCCTATGATTAGGAAATGAAGTCAGCATTTCAAGACACAAAAGCAGGCTTTCTCACATGTATTTACATGGACAACCTGTTAATCGTCCCAGATTTCAGAGCCCCTGGGAGAAACGGGCATGAGAAAACCTGCCCCACAAGCAGTGCAAGCTTCCCCAGACCCCGGAATCTGCAAGACAAGTACAAAGGCAGGTGCCTTGCTTAGCACAGTGCACAGAGCACAGCAACACTCAGTGTCACAAGCTTATGGTAGACATTATGCTGTTGTCAACATCCCTGCCCTATTTCCACCAGCACTTGAAGTCGGAGTTCTCAGGAGTAACAGCAGAGTACAGAGAGAAAGGGTCAGGAAGAAAATTGTCCAGGTCTCGGGGAGAATGATCATCTGGAGAGAAATTTGCATACATGTTGAGCACTGGTTTCCAAATAACAGCATACGATTCTTCTAACTGATACGAAGTGTACCATGGACCAAGGCCAGTTCCCCACACTGACCCAAAGGATACTACGGGTTGCCATTAGACCGAACTGGTTGCAAATGATTAGAAGTAGAGGTAAGGATGTGAAACCATATCTTCTGGGAAGAGGTAAAGAGAAAACACAGGATGATAGTGTCAGACCAGTTCCAAATTCAGCCACGAGACAGTGGACAAAATTGCAAATAACGGTGAATCAGTTGTGACAATGCCACTTCTTCAAAACCGGTTCCTCATCTCTTCGAGGGAACAGTTATAAAGTGGTCTCAGAAATGGGTGACCCCATTGTGTTACATCTAACTCAATGACCAAGAATGTTTACAAGTTGAGCCTAAGGATAACCCATTTGGCGCAGCTAACTTGAATTCAAATAGTTAAATTCAGCTGACTAAATAAAAGTCTTCTCTTTCCTTTCCTGTCCTAAGGAAATGAGGTAAAAACAGAGTGCAGAATGATTATGTAAGATGAGAATAAGAAAGCCAAGTAATAAAACGTTTCATGTTCCTTGGAAGGAATAAAGTCCATCATGCAGGGCAGTTTCTCTAGTTTTCAGTCAGTTAGAATTTAAGAGTGCAAGCAACAGAAACTAAATCAGGCTGATTTAAACAGGAAAACCATTTAAAATACCTAAGATTTAAAATATTTTCTATTTAATACATAAAAATATTTTGGGAGATAATTCACAGACGCACAAAACAGCTAAAAAAACTGTAGATGAGCAAACAGTTGGCCAACATTTGTGATGCCCATGTCCTACCTCCAACCTGGGTTCTAGTCCCAGCTCCAGCTCCCGACTTCAGCTTCCTGCCAAGGCAGACCCTGGAGAGCAGCGGTGATAGCGCAAATGACTGGGCTCCTTCTCCATATAAGTGAGATCCAAGATGATTTCTTATCTCCTGGTCTCAGAATCCAGATCACTGAGGACATCTGGGGAGTGAACCAATGGACACAGCTGTCTCACCTTGTCTGTCTCTCCACTCAATCACATCAATAGGACATTTTAAAAAAATAATGAGGCTGGCGCCAGCACACCAGGTTCTAGTCCTGGTCAGAGCGCCAGATTCTGTCCCGGTTGCCCCTCTTCCAGTCCAGCTCTCTGCTGTGGCCCGGGAGTGCAGTGGAGGATGGCCCAAGTGCTTGGGCCCTGCACCCGCATGGGAGACCAGGAGGAAGCACCTGGCTCCTGCTATTGGATCAGCACGCTGCCCACGGTGGCCATTGGAGGGTGAACCAACAGCAAAAGGAAGACCTTTCTCTCTGTCTCTCTCTTTCACTGTCCACTCTGCCTGTCCAAAAATAAAAAATAAAAAGATCTTTCTTTCTCTGTCTCCTCTCTCTGTCTGTAACTCTACTGCTCAAATAAATAAGAAAAAAAAAGATAATGGGAGAAGCAGTAGCAACAGTTGCATCTAAAACTGTATTACTGGGCCAGTGTAATGAGGGCACTGCCGACCCTGAATCTAGACACCTGGCGCTTGGACGTGGGCAAAGGCGCAGCCACCATCACTCTGCACAGGGGCTGCTTGGTGCAGGCGTCACCACACCACTGCCCTCCGCTGTTAAAAGTGGTTCCCCAGCTTCTCAGCAGAGCAGTCTCTCCTGTTTTTGCCTTTGTGAATACTGAGCCTCAGATTCCAAGTACAAGCGTCAGAATCCATCCCCCTCTGCACTGAGGATCTCTGTTTTTCAGCTTCTGGGGTTGGAAGTGGGATCTGTTGACCAACAGGAGGTATTATAGCTGAGTTCACCAAATAAGGGAGGTGATTCAGTGTCTGAAAAGCCACAGAAAATCACAGATTTCCATTACAAGGCCCAAGGAAAAATATATCTTCCCAAAAGCACTTTATGTGTGGTGCGTGCCCTGGTGCCTTCGAGTTTCTCCTATCTTTGCAGCTTTTTATTCGCAGGTCTCATACAGATAATTTTGGTAATCCTATGCTCCTGAAATTCTCTAGAATTTATAGATCATTTTGGTTTTATGATATTCACAATGCCTTGTCAAGGGATGCACACTGAAATTCTAAATACGATCCAGCACTAAAGCTCAGACATTGGGTTCCCTGAGCTTAATACTGAAGACATTGTGTCCTCTTTGTGTTTTCCAAGGATAGGGTTTCATTGTTCATTCAAATTGAATTGTTCCAGTGAACAACATGTACATTATCTTACTTTTGTTGTACAGAGCACACTGAAAAGCCTAATGGGACTGCTATTGAATATTATAATGGGACAGGTTCCAATAAAACCCTTATCACATGATAATGTTCACTGGTAACTCAATTCAAAAATCACCCAGCAAAATTCAGCTGCAAGGCAAGGAATTCAAATAAGTCACAGAGGCATGGCCTAAGGGCTTGTGCCCAGGATGTCTTGCCTTTCAGTGCCTCTCTAAGTCATTGTCTTTGCCTATCACTGGATCTATTATCTGATGACAAAGTCTCAACAAGGAGAGGAGGCACGAACGCCTGGCAGGTGTGTAGAATCACAGCCACCCTCTGGAGAGCCAGCAAAGGCAACAAGGCTCAAGAACAGGCCAACAGCTTCCCTGGGTTCCGGGCTGCTTGGAAAGTGTGCTCACTCTCTGCTGCCCTGCCTCCAAGGATGCTTTGCTTCCAGCCTAAGAACTAACTAGAGCGGGCAGATTAATTTTTAATTAAAATTATCTTTCTTCCAAATTTTGAAGAATAATATTTACTTGCAGGACTGAACCAGAAGGCTGGTTGCCTCTCTAGGCAAAGGTCCTTCATGGGGTTCAACCAGCTCATCAGGGGCTGCCCTGGGAGGGACAGCACAGGATTCCCAGATTTCATCTGCACGTGTTCACACGCGAGTGTGTGTCTTTATGGACTTCTTCCATGACTTACTTATTGACTTGAAAGGCAGAGTCACACACACGCGCACACACACACACACACACACACACACAGAGGGAGAGATCTTCCATCTGCTGGTTCACTCTCCAAATGGCCACAATGGCATGGTCTTTGTCAGGCTGAAGTCAGAAGCCTACACTACCACCCTGGTCTCCTACATGGGTATCAGGGGCCCAGGAACTCGGCCCATCTTCTGCTACTTTCTCAGGCACAGTAGCAGGAAGCTGAGTCAGAAACAGAGACGCTGGATCTCAAACTGGAGCTTTCATGGGATGCTGGCATGGCAGGTGGTGGCTTAACCCACTGTGCTACACAGGCTCCCCAGCTGACTTCTAAATCTGGTTTTCCACACCCTGAAAACTATGAACACAGCACAGAGGTCAGGGAAGGATGTTCTATTCTGGCTTTCCACTGAATGTCGACCAACTGAAAATTTAACAAGTTACTGAACAAGCAAGGTAGGAATGCAACTCTCAAATGCCCACAGAAAGCCTTAAAATAACTGATTCAGAACTCACCCGCACCCCTCAGCAATGCAGTGGAGTCCCTGACTCCAGAGGCCCTCTAGCAGAGGCTAGAGGGAGAAAAGACTCACTTCCCACGAAAGGGGTCAAGTGATGACAGACACTAAAGCATAATATGCCAAACACCTTCTCACTACGGTTCTAATTCTATGATCCAGCTGTTAGGAGGAGACATGTGGTCAGGCCAAACAGCTGCCAGATGATACAGACAATGGGGACAAATACCCACAATGGGGCAGAGAATGCAGAAGTGCCTCTCCGGGTTTTCTCTTCAGGTACTGAGGGACAGGTGGCAAGGCTACTCACCAGGGAGTCACCAACAGCTCCCAGGCTGGTCAACGACTTTGACTTCTATTCAAGTCTCCTTGGCATCCATCCAAATCAAAACCATCATCCCACTTCTGTTATCATTCTCATGTTTAACTGGAGCAAAACCAAAACCAAATGCATCAGCACGGCCCGAACTGCCTCCCCGACACAGTGTTAGAGCAGCACTGGATTCGGCACTCTCCTATGAACACTGGCACTGTTTAGTGAGTCCCGCCCAACACGGCACACTTCGTGACGGCTCGAGAGTGGAACTGTTGTTCCCCAAGATCTGTTGCAACATTAGAATTATGAGAATCAGTATAGTGAATTACAAATGATTGTGAATTTAAGTAAACATGTAACGTTCCTTCTAATCGCATCTGACGACACTGCTTTTGTTTATTTGTTTATGTGGATGTGTGATTTATCTTTATATTCTGCTTATTTATTTTTGCCATTCTCTTTATTAGGAAAGAGGAACTAATGCGCACTTTTGCATTCTGGGTAAATTTTATCATACCAGGCAGCTAGCATCAGTCTTCTCCCTCAAGCTCCATCCCAACAGCCATTGCTCTCCCAACTACCATCCAGAAATGGGAGGTCAGCTACAGAGGGACCAACAGTGCTGCCGTCCAATTTTCCCAGAACAGCTTTCACGGCTGCTCCAAAACCACAGGCTCCCTGGGAGTGAGAGGTGCTTTAAACTTACTTTCACACCACATTGAAATCTTCCTAAATTCTCAGAATGCTAATTTTTAATTGCTTACTGATGCATCTGTATTTTTTTCCCCTATTCATTAGGCAACATTTCCAAACTGCATTTCCCTGTAATTTGTACCTCATTTAACATTATCACTTGAAATTGCTCTCGGATGTGGTTAGGGACAAAGATTTCCACAAACTAAGTTTGTACTGCCCTGCTCGCTTAAGGACACAAGTTGTCTTTAGGCAATAGGAATTATAAGTACCATGAATCGTGGAATCATGCACATATAAAAATAAACATAAGATGTCAGAATTATTCTAGTATCAAGTTCTGTATTGAATAGAAACAAAACATTAAAAATATTTCTCATACTATATTACAGAAGACAAACAAGAGACCACCCCATCCCCATTTCTACTCTGAAAGACCACGACAGTTGCTTCAACTCACTGGAATGTTCCTGCATTTTTTTCCCAGCCTGTCCATAAAGGCTTCCTGCAACTGCCCAGTGCTTTGCCATGTGTCCTTTTTTCAGTTCTATGTTCGAAGTTGAACTTGCTAACCGAGGGTTAAGGCATAAGTCCTGCAGAACTGAGACAGCCTGACTCATATGACATTAATTTAATATAATTGGAGGTTAGGCGTTAGTCCTAGGTCAGAGAAATCTTTTAATCAGAAATAATTGAGAAATTTGGAATATGTGAGAGATGAGAACTTAGACACAGTGCGGCTGAAATGCTTTTAGCCTGAAATTTTGGCATTTAAGATAATTGTAGATGAATACGTGTGTTGTGGGGGAGAGAGCATGGAGAGGAGGTGCATTTTTGCAATCATAAAATTGGCCAACAGGTAGCAGCTCCATGGACTCTCTTGACAACAGGCCCTGTGTCACTGAAGCCTCACATTGTGCCTTCCTTGGGGGAGCCACAGAGAGAACTCTGCAGAACTGTGGACTGTCATCTGCCCCTATCCCCTGTTCACACTCCTCTCTGGACTGTGCAGAGCCTCCTGACTGGTTGCCATATTTGTTTAATATCACATTCACACTCTTTATCCCATGCACAGCTCACTGCCTCTCTGTCTGAAGCCTACATACATTTATTGTGAAGATTAAACAGGAAAAAATAAGTAGCGGAACACATTGATCTCAGTGCCAGGACCAGAATGGGGGTTAGGAAATGACAGTACCCACTTTTATCATCCTACCTCGATAGCATTGTTGATGTTCTGTTATGGGAATATAACTGAAACTAGTATCAGTTCCATTCACTAAGACACACAAATACTGATGTCCACTTAGATTTAGGTAGCGATGAATTACTTGCAACTTCACAGGATTCTAAGAGAAGAAGGGAGAAGTGAAAAATAGCAAACAGTTCACCTTAGAGAAAACGCACAGAACTGCAGTTCAGAATGTCAGGTGGAAAATAAAGCGGAGACATATTTTACAAGAAGCAGAGTCTTTAGGAGAGTTAAGCGGCTAGTCGGCAGAAGCAGCCTCACTTTGACTGTTTAGTTTACTTCTCGTGTTCTCTTAATCGCAGTCAAGTGTTGGCAACAGTAGTTCTTGTCTTCCCATTTTTCAGCAAGAATTCACAACTGGTTTGTAAGAAAGCAAAAGAAGGCATGCAATAGTAGATAAAGGCACACAGCAGGTGAAGGGGGATTGTCCTATGGTGTCAACGAGGAAACATCAGAGTTGAGACTGCTAAGTGTGGTCCCTTGTTACCTGTCGTCTTCATGTCTGCCCCCAGCAAGGCTGTTGTCACTAGAGCCTTAACTCCTGGGCACCTCCAGACAGTGCAAGGCAGATGATACCAACCGTGGGTAAGGGGCTACTCTCAAGGAAGCTGTAGCTTATGCGAGGGGATTTTTATAGCGAACATCAGCACCAGAAAGCAGCCAAGGAGCCCCTCAGCGGTCGGATGAAGGAGACGCTCCGGCACACCCGTACAGTGGAACAGTGCTCAGCGACGGAAGGAAACGCATTGCTGAGCCATGAAAACCCATGAAACATTAAACAAGTACTGGGAGGGAAAGAAGACAAGCTGCAAAGAACATATTCCATAGAATTCCTACTCCATGACACTCTGGAAAAGGTAACATTGTGGAGACAGCAAAGGATCGGGGAGGGCCAGAGGGGCACGGGGATGCATCGGGGCCAAGAAGCTGCACACGGGAAGCCTGCGGCACAGGGAGCTGGTCAATCTGTGTGGCGCCATCCCAGGGTGTGCATGTACTTGCACGTTTGGGAAATGCCATAGAGTGCTCAACACGGTGCATCCTAACGTAGACTACAGACTCGGGGTAATATAACACCTAAAACAGGTGCATCAACCCTAACATACAAAATGCTACCATTAGAGAGAATAAGGAGGCCCCTAGAGTTCTGCTCAGAAACACTGTACTTTCTGATCAACTTTAATACTAAAACTGCTCTAAAGTCTTCAAATTTTTAATAATGAAAGAAGTTGACAGAGAAATATATGGTGAGGAAAATGGAAATACAAAATAATGGAGGCTATGGAAAAACCTCTTCCACACTTTTTTTTCTATACATTCAAGTTCTCAATAAAAAGTACTGATTTACATAATCAATGCAAGTGTCTTTTTTTCCTACAATGTTGCTAACACCAATTAAGTTTCTCTAATCCTCCCCCAAAAGACAGAAAACTGATCTAACATTTTAAGTCAATTGCAAGTCTTAGAGTGTAGAATCTAGCAATAACCAGAACTTTTTAAATATTATAACACTTACACTTTGTGTGTTTCAGCTAAAAATTAGCAAAATTTTTATTTTCTGTCCTCTGAAAATACAGGGGAATTAGTGATCAAAGACAATTTTCTAAAATGAAAATATCCAAACAACATACAGTAATGAAATCCATGGGAAAATCAAGATTGAAAAAAGGCATTGCTCCTAAGAAGAGGAGTAAAAAATGTAAATTTTTAATTGAATATATAATAAGTACTCGTCGCACTCAGACTAGAATTCAGGGTTCTGTCTCAGCATTTGCAGTTCTTTCAACAATATCATAAGTGGAAAATAATACTGGGAAGATTACTCAAGTTTGTGGAAAGTAAACAAGAGCAGAAAAGTCTTAATTACAGAGAATGTAACAACTTGAGCAGGGGTTTTGGGAAGCAGTAAAGGTCAGGATGGTTTGGAGTGGAGAACAAAAGCTGTTGTTGATACCCATACTATGGTTTACAAATTAGAACTTGAAATAAAAAGGGTGATAGGCTACATAAAAGAAGATCTTGAAACAATACCAGTATTTTTCATCCAGGAAGAAATCTTGAAGCTCATGAAACATTTGTGTAAAAATTGAAAAAAAGCACTCTAGAGTTTGTGCAAGGATTACCTTTCAAAACGAAGTTGAGACAAATAATATCTTGCAGGAAATGAGAAGTGCTCAAAAGCACATTAAGAAAAATCTTGTATAAGACAACATAAAAGAATTTACCTAGCCAACAGATAGAAGAAATAATGTTGAGAGAGAGAGAATGAGAGTGAGAGACAGAGAGAGAGAAGGTTCATTTTCTACTCTTTCGTTACATAAAAAATGCAGTATCATGTAATTGTTGCCTAACTAAATAAAACCTACCAGCTCCAGAAGAACGTCCCACAGCAGGCACTGCCTGTCCACAGTCGTGTCAGGGGTACAAGGGTAATGGCCGTGACCATGCCTTTCATGGCACAAGAGAGGAGGAAAAACACAAAACCACAGTCTCTCCCTTATTACAGAACAGTGCCTAACAATTCAAAACCACCTTAACTGAGTTTATCACAGATACAGAGAAGATTTAAAGCAAAATCCCAACTTCGACTTGGAATACAGAAAAGCTGAAAAACACCAGTGCCACAAATTGAGAAAAAAAAAAAAAAATAGGGAAATCTACACATCGACTTTTCTCGAACTCGCTTGGTCTCACTGACCTGAGAACTAAGGAAAGACAAGCGCCGTTGAGGGACAAGGACTCAGCGCTGGCTTCCCCGGTGCAGAGCCTGGGACAAAAATAGGTTTGCCATGCAAGCAGGTCAGACGTTCTCAGCTAAAATTGTTAGTGAATTGCTGAGGTCCAAGAGCTAGCTGGTGGGACAGCTGGGAACTCCAGGCCCAGCCCCCTCTAGGGGCGGTCACAGCCCCAGACCTCACAGGGTGCTGGCATGAAAGACTGGGGCTCCGTGGAAGGTGCCCCGTGACAAAAGAGAAAACGCTGCTCTCAAGAGCACGAAGCCTCACCTGGAACTTTCTTCTTTTTGGAACAAAAGTCTTAAGCGACTGGAGGTAGCAAGAACTGACACACGAAGAGCCATGGGGCTAGCACAAGGGAACAGAGATGAGTGTCCTCCATCCCTGGAGGAAGGAGAGGCAGGGAACCATCTTGGATGCAGACGTGCTGGGGGACAGGACCACTGGGAATGTGGCCCTGCTGTGACCTGAAGCTGGGATGCAGCAGAAAGGCTGAGAAGAGCATCCCATACTTCCAAACACAGGCTAAGTGTGGGGCAGGCGCAAATGAGAGAGCTCACCCGAGGGGCAGGCTCTCTGGGAAAGTCAAAGCTAAGAGGGCGGGCACTGTGGGTAACCATAGCAACAAGAAAATTCCCAAGGGACCTTATAAGTTCTGCCAGGTTGCAAGATACACACTTCATATACCAAAAAAAAAATCATCTGGAGGTTCATGTATTTGCAATGAGAAAATGCAAACTGAAATGTTAAAAGTATAATTCTCAACCACGTCCAAAAGCTTGAAACAGGTGCAAATCCAACCAACCACGGACCAGAGCTGTATGCTGCAGCCTGCACATGAGAGAGGGAGGAAGCCAGGGTGAAGACCCGAATCAAAGGAGAACCACGCCAGGCATCCCCAAACGTGTGTCTACTGTAATGCAAAGCCCATCAGAACCCAGGAGGCATTCTTTTTCCATAGATGTAGGAAAACGGATCCTAACATTTGTGGAGAAAGGAAAGTTATATAGAACAGTAAAACGGGAAATACAAGAGTCTTATTGAAGAACCACATGGTTTCCAGACTTTCTGTAAAGCTACACTAATCAAGAAAGTGTAGCACTGGTGAAAACAGACACATTAATCAAACTGACCAGAATACAAAGTATAAAAGAAAACACAGAAGAAAGTCACCGTGACCTTCTGTTAGACAATAATTTCTTTAGGAGGCTAAAAGCATGAACCACTTAGGCAAAACTTGGCAGAGTGGACTTCATCAAATTAAAACCTCTGCTCTTCAACATATGCTGTTTATAAAATGAAAAATAAACCACGTGTTGGGAAAAATATTTGTAATACTCGTATCTCATAAAGACTTTTATGCAGAGCATCTAAAGAATTCTCATGACAAGAAAATAAAAACCCAATAAAAACAAATGGTTGACAATTTTGGGCAGATATTCACCAGAGTAGAATCACAGTTAATAAACATGTATCAAACTATGTTTTATAGTATTAGTCATTAGGCAAGGAAACATTGAGAGCCACCTCTCCGGAAAACAGTTTGCTGGTATCTTTGATTTTTTAATGCTTGTGTATTTATTTTCATCTACTTGAAAGCCAGAGTGAAAGACAGAGAGAAAGACAAAGAGATAGAGCTGGAGATACAGAGATCCAGAGGGAGAGGGAGAGGAGAGAGACAGAGGGAGAGAGATCTGCTACCTAATGGTTTACTCCCCAGATGCCCAGAGCAGCTCATAACATCAAAGGCAGGAGCACCAGGCTGCATCTGGGTCTCATGTGTGGCCGGGGTCCAAGCACTTCAGTCATCATCTGCTGCCCCCCATGTTGCATTAGCAGGAAGCTGGACCAGCAGCCAAGTAACCAGCACTCGAATCAGCACTCAGATATGGAATGTGGGCAGCCCAGGCTACAGCTTAACACATGCAACACAGCACTGGGCTCTGCCGGTTTCTTTTTAAGTTTCACGTGTGTCTACTGTATGACCAGAAGGCAGTCCCTGGGTATTTAGCAAAGAGAAATGAAATTAGATTCATTCTTATCTTGGACATGGCTATTGTAACTGTTTTATCCGTAAACTGGAAACAACTCACATTCCCCTCAACTGGAGAACGGATAAGCTAGGGTTTATCCACACAATGAATTCAACTCTGCACTTACAAGGAGAGATTCCCTATGCTCCCAGCAACGTCGATGAATCTCAAACAAATGCTGTGAACTGAAAAGAAAGACTTGAAATTTGCCAGTTTGTATGTATATGGCATTCCAAGAATGGTAAGAACTGACAACAGAGCTGGGGGCGGGTGGGTAACGGTTTGTCTAGAAACGGGAGCATAAAAGCAGTTTTTGTGATGAAACTTCTAAATACTGACTGGTGTTTTTTACTATTGCATGTAGTTGTCCAAAGCTCACGGCTTACTAGTTCTATTGCAATTTTTAAGAAGGCTAACTCTATGAATGCAAAAAGAATTAAATGGATGGCTGGAAACTGCTGTGGCCTCTGCTCCAGGATTTTATGTCTGAACATTAACAGAACAGTTGTGAATATTTTACACATAAGTTAGTATTCACAGCCATAGGCAGAAAATACTAGTTAGGACTATAATTATGGAATTTGGCTGAATGGATCCTTTTTGGCCAGGCCAAACAGCTGAACTGGACACTGAGTTTTACTGAATTTTCATGAAGCATATATTTTAGACAATTACCAACTCAAATCAAGAGCAGGAGAATCGCTGGGACTACACGTGGTCCTGTGAGCTTGCCCATCCTTGTGCTGGAGCCCCCACCCTCCCTGGAGGATCCCTGCACTCACCGGGGCTGTTACAGAGCAGCAGAGACCTTTCACAGAGCAACTTTCAAAGCGTAAGAAACAAACATGTTGAAAGAAAAGAACAGACGCGTTTCAAAGAACTACTTCAACTCATGAATTAATAAGGCAATGAGTAGGATAAGTTGGTTTCAGAACTCAAGGACCAGGGTTTTATACAGTCCATTGGGGCAACCCTTTAAGTCATTATTTGCACAGATTCTTAGGTTTAGGTATAAACGTGGCTGATACCCTACAGCACAATGAACCCATGACCTTTGGGGAAATCTTTCCAATCAAACACAAGTTAGACGTCAACATGTAACCCCGCAGCTCCTAGGCTCTCATCAGACAGTAACTGACAAAGTAAAATGCAATCAGCAACACAGCTCCGCTCCTGCCAGCCAGGTCTCAGCTTAATGACATGTGGCTGGGCCTCGGACGGGACAGAGTGTTCAGTCACCTTGCTAGAGAGGCAGACTACTGAAGGGGCCATGTTCAGGCTCCACGGGGGTAGACTGTGGCTTTCCTAGAGAGTTTCTAGAGTAAGAGCAATGGCTGATACTGTGAAGGGACAGGAGAGATGAGGTTTTCCCCCCTCTATGGTTCTAAGTTCCCAATTCTGAGCGCTCTGTTTCTTACAACCCTTCCTTTATTCACAGTAACTTAACACAGAATAGAGATGTCCCATTCAGCAATTCAAAAGGATACATGGATATATGACCTCAGATTGTGCAAAAATATACGCCATATCTGAGCTGAGTAGTTAAACTGAATCATATGTACCTCAATCCCTACTGGGGATCCATAAAGCCAGCTCACAGGAGGGTAGTTCCTAAAAGGAAAGAAAGTTCATCCAGTGAATAGCACATGGTCACTGGTGAGATGTGTCTTCCTGTGTTCAGATTGATTAACTTGGACTAATGCTCTTTTTACTATACAGCCAGACCTTAGTAAGGATTATAGGGAGTAGTGAAGATAGTCTTACAATCTCAAGTTGATCCAGTGGCTGATGATTCATTAGGAACACGCCTGATGCCCAAAAGAGAAGGATCACAGTTAAGTGGCTAAGATCTGCCACACATGACTCTGTTTCCACCCACAAGGGGAAGATCTTTGATGCTCTCCACAATTCGCACTGATGTGAATTTTGGAGGCATAGATAAGATCACGGGGAAGAGAGAGATGAGTGGGAAAAGACCCTCAGTCCAGGGTGTAAACCCAGTGTGTGGGTGAAAACACAGGAGCCCGCATGGGACACAGAGATACCTGAGGGAGACGCTCAGCTCTCTCAGTTGTCATTGGAGGTTCAGCTCACACCAGATTCAGAAAATGTTGCTGTCCAACAGCTCTGCATTCTGAGCACAGGCTCAGGTAATCCCGGT